>CM060918.1:573374260-576055927 GCA_030737875.1 Allium sativum | reverse complement strand
TATGCCGACAATCATTTTTACAATTTAACATTATATACACCAGACAAATAAATGATCTGTTTCAAAAAGTTTCAGAGTTATATTGAACAAATAGCAACATACCAAAGTAAGAAATTGCACTTTCTACAATTAACAATGGTTCAAATAAAGAATCTTGGAAGAGTTGGGTGATTTTGTTTTGTGGAGGAAAAAGATGTGCTTGACTTGTTGAAGGGAAAAGAAAAGGAATGATTAATAAAACCAAAGTTTATATGAGGGCAAGAGGTTGAACAATTTTAGAGCAAAATAGGTACCACGGTACGCCAACTAGGATGTTTTCTACCTAGTATTCAATATTCCTTAACAAAAGTTTACGGTGTTAAATTAAAATCGAGGAAGAATAAAATATCACTGATTGACCTTTTCAACTATATAAATTCTAAAGTAAAAATATGCACCAGTACTCCAAGTAAAATGAGATAAAATGACTCCACAAAACCCTAAATGCAAAAAAAAATATTCTTAATATCTGAAACCAAACCGCCTTTTACCTACATGAGTCACGCACAAATAGACTAGCATATTAAACATAATATTGCGAAAATCTGTATGAAATCATAATGAACTGTAGCATCTAATGAAGAATTTAACTCTTTCAATCCACAAGGAGATGTCATAGTAAAACGGTAAGGCCGATTCATATGAAACTTGATATGATCTACCACTCAAAATGTTTAGCATCACTGAACTTATATATTAAGGAGGAAACACTTATATAATCTACAATCAAATCAAGGTTTGGGAAATTCAACTATTCCATGTTGCGATTGGTCTGGTAATGATATCAAAGCATCCCACGATTCATACTGTTATTACAGATAAAAATATAGATGCCATTAAGGAATTTTAGGTTTGAACTAGCAAAGGTACAAAATAAGAAACTCCATAAACCATTCATTAAAATATAAAGCACAGACAGATTCACTCAAGCACTTGCTACACGGTAAAGAGTTAAGCACAAAGTCCTACCAGCCCAACATAAGAGCATCGACAAAAACATGAAAACAAGATAGACAAGGGAATGCAGTGCACAAACATCATAAAAGCAAAGAAATCTTCCATCTATAAGCCAGGCTGTTTCTAAATCATCAACCCTCACCTAACTTTAAACACCAATCGTTACAGAAACTATATTTAACTGTTTAAAATGAAGATGGAACTACATATAATAATACAATAAAACAATCAACAAAGCAAAAAATCAACATAAAAGCATAAGAACGCCTACCCTCTGATCCTGATAATGAACACGAGCTTGGCCTCAGGGGGAACATAGAACCCACCCTTAAGCCTTGCTTCCCTCTTCAATTTAACCAACTCTTTCTCCTGCAAATCGAAATACCGTTGAAGGTAGGCAATTAAAATCGTACACCTAAACCATAAAATGACAGAAGCAGAAAAATGATAGCTTCAATCGATACCTGAGTCTCGTATTCTTTAGCGTACTGCATAGCTCGCTGAAAAATAACTTTACGGTTTTGCCTGTCCTTCTTCCTTTGTTCGATCTTAGCCTGCTGCTTGGCCGCCTCCCACTCTTCTGCTCTCTTCCTCTTCTTCAAAAGTGTTTCTGGAATATGAGCTTTAGATTCTGCCATTTCTCTTGATCCAAAACCAGTAGAATGGCGAAGAAACGGAGGCGGCGACGAGTAGAAATAGCGAGGAAATAAAGGGTTAGGGTTTTGTTAGGATATTTTAGACCGTTGGATTGAATTAGAGTGGTTTAGATAATTTTCGAACATGGGCCTTAAATTTACTTGATAAGCGGGCTTTAGTTTGCTGGTACATTGCGAAACAAGTCGGATCCATAAAAATGAATATGTTACAACATATTTAGGCATTAATTTTGATTTCTTTTTTTACTTTTTATATTTGTGATCATTCGTGAAACACTGTCTTTAGATTCAAAATACATTACTTCTCTTCAAAAACATTTATTAAAATACTCAAATTTCCACATTTTAGAAAGTTTATAGAAAAGTTTGCAAATTCTAAAATTTTTGAACTGCGAATATTTGCAGGAAACTCTTAAATTACAGAGCTCTCCAGCAATATTACAATTTTTCAAAAGAATTTTAATAAATTTCAAAAATATTTTTTCGATCATAAAAACATGCTATTAATATTCTGATCTAATTTTTATTTTATTTTTAATTTCACTGAAAGTACGAATAGTGATTTAGTTTGAAACATGCTTTGAGAAAGGTCTTCTGACACATCAAACCTAGAAGTACGAAGCAGGACAATGTTTTCGTTGTGTCTTCCATTTTATTTTTAATTTGATGTAATTTGACTTATTTTGAGATATAACTTTGGAATTATAATTCTGATTCATGTGTTTGTGAGATAATTTTGGCTCAAGTTTAAATAAATTTAGGATGATTAAATTATGTCAAAGTTCTGTATGGATTAACCCAAATTTTAAAATCTCAACTTAAACTTTTGATTAGATTATTAGGAAACCTTTAATATCCAACTTATTTTTTAACATGTACAAAAATTTACTTTTAAATTTTAACCTGTTTTGTATAATATAATTCATTTAAAAGTAAGGGATTTGAAATTTTGTATCGATCAACACAGTCATAATATTATAAATTATGCAGCAATATATATTCCTCAAATCATATTCAAAAAATTTAATTATATTTCATATATATTAATTAACTAAATTAATTTATAACATTTTTATACTGCTTAAATCATTTGGTCTAAAGAGAATTCATTACTTCGATTATGTAACTCTTGGGTGTAAATTTGGACGACAATCAACAACGATCCATTCAAATAGTAATGTGCATATTTTACTTAGCTGATAGTATGACATTATGGTCAAATTTATTGCTTGCTTGGTATTTGCTTCAAAGAGTGGCACAAACACCCAAGAGTTGGTACGTAGAGGACCAAAATGAAGAAATGAAATTAAATAAGAGGAACTCAATGTATAAATGGAAAGTAAAATGAGAAATGGATTTATAATGGTTTGATGTTGAATGACCTACAACTTGAGAATTGAATCTTTTTATTATTTAGATTTGATGATTATAGAAGCCAAATCGATATGAATCCAAAGCGAATAATGGAATTAGAGAATATAAGAAGCCAAAAGATCCATTTTCCTCTAAGGCAAATGGTATTCGTAGGCACAAATGGCATTGAATCGAGTTGAGGGTAACCATGTTGTAGAAATTAGGGGCCTAGTTCAACTATAATCAGGGTCGGTACCAATCTTAACTTTCGGGTCAGTACCGATCCAATTTGTTTTCTGAGAAGGCGCATGTGGTCTGAATAATGGGCCCTCCTATATGTTGGCGACTTGTTTCTAAAGTTGGTTTACATAATTGACTCGATATGTCGAAGATATTGAGTGTTCTTAGTCGATCACGGAAGTGGCTTGGCTGGACCTTTAGATTAGTACTGATCCAAGGCTAGTGCCGATGGCAGTCCGACTTTTGAGTGCTCTGGGATCCTATTCTACTCAATTTACTTGACCATTGCTTCAAGGCCTTGGTTGTACTTGATTTTCGACATTAAACCATCATTTTGCTTGTTTGTCTTGTTGACCGTTAAGTCATAATTGTTTAATCGTTTGGAAATAACAAGTCAAAGGTCGGGTAACACTTGCCCTTTAAAGTATGTTTTGCTTCAATTATGTCATGCTTTGAAACAAAACAAGTCACTACCATCGAAAATGATTCCACTTTGTCTTCTGAATGGTTGCTATCTTTCTGAAAGACAATTTTGAGAAGGGTCATATCCCTTTCGATTCATAGTGACCCTTGATCGGTATCCGATAGTATAAATGTTGGACTAACACTCGTTGGAAATCACCTTTGTGCAATTCCATTAAGCTAAGTGATTTGAGTCGATAGGCCTTGAAACTTGGAAGTGGATTTCTTTTTGGAGCTTGCAGGTAATTGTCCAACTTTTTTCCGATCAAAAAAGTAAATGTTGAAAGCACACACTTGCTCGTACCTTCATATGCACACTTTGTTTACTAGCTTTTATCCAAAGGGAAACAGGTTAATGTTGAGTAGAGTTATATATGCATGTACACACTAACATTCATGTACATGAATTTGTTTTTTTGTTACTCTCTTTCTTTTTTAAGCAAATTTAAGGATATGTGGGATCGATACTGATTCAGTTTGTATCCAGATTGGTACGGTCTTGGTTACTTTATTTAACCCCCGGGCTCGAGAATGCTATTCGGTCGAACCAAAACATTAGTATACATGCTTGCTTTTCTTCCTTTCCCTTTCATTTTATTCAAAATTGAACTGATCCCACATCTATTGCTACTTATCAAAATTTAAAACTCTAAATCAAGCACCACCTTCCACGATGACCACTTTAGCCTCTCACGCAACCACTACTCACCAGCCTAGAAGTTCATCGCCTTTGTTTCAAGTCAATCACCTACTTGGTCGATACACATATAGTTTAGTTTGTCTCTATATTCACACATATTCGAGCTATAATTCGATGGTGAAGGTAAAGAATCAATGGTCATTGAGGTGATATGAAGATGGTGGAGTAGGCAAAGATAAGGTATGGCATGGATTAAGAGCTAAAGTGAGGGAAGAGGAAGAGGAAAAGAGAACAATGTGATCGACTTAGAGTCATCAAGTTAAAGAAGAGGAGGAAGAAGGAGTATGGTGTACTAAACCAGATTGATGGTGATCTAAATGAGCTTTTTGGAGAAGAAAAGGCAAAGGGTTCGGATTTGCTAGAGTTAGGAGAGGCAAGGAGGGAGAATAAGTTGGATCGATTGGGATGTGGTTGGAATAGGCTTTGGGATCGTATTAGTGAAGTGGACTACAATGGAAAATCTTTTCCCCATATTCAATGAATGTAACCGAGCACATGACTTGAATGTAAATGAACTTCGAGACTTGAATATGAATCTTGGACATAAGATTAGAGCATATATTGAAGTATTATTTAAACTAAAATGCTTGCATATGTTCGAACATATTTAACAACAAATAGGATGAATTCTTGAACGTCAATGATCGATCCCAAAGCTTAGTAGAAACAAGTAAGACAGTCAGCAATGATGGCTACACCGATTAAAACCAAACCTTGCCATCATTGTTGTTTTATCTACGAATTGCACATCATTGCATAACACTGCACATTCTGCACTAGTCTACACTTAACACATGGCTTACAGGTTAATTACTTTGACCACTTTTGTTCATTGAGCTTGATAGCCAATGGAAACTAAAACATTTGGTCATGTTGCAACCTTGACTTCCTAGAGGGATGTAGACCATGGCGATTATGGTGTAGAGTCCAGCTTGGCAATGACTTCGGCTAGGCTCACTATAGGCCAACAATTTGAATAACCATAAAGTTCACAGTGAGGCTCCACACGACATAGCAGAAGGAGGTGAAGATATCCCACTAGCTCTGAAGATGCTAGAAGATGTTGTAATACTAGATGATCCGGTGGATTTTTCACCCTCTAGGACAGAAAAACAAACCAATTTTTAAGATGAGTTGTGACGAACGTATGACATCATTCATGTAGGTCATAAATTTGGGACGTGCTGACAAACCTCATTTGCCCCTAGAGGGGTATGTGACATGCAACATACATACATACATATATATATATATATGTATGTGTGTGTGTATATATATATATATATATGTGTGTGTGTGTGTGTGTGTGTGTGTGTGTGTGTAGTTGGATGCGTCCTTCCTTTTAATACATTCATCTATGATATGCCACATTATATGAGATAAACGGCTATATAGTTGCATCCAAATAACTACGACTTCCTCATTGGAACTTCCTTGAATACATTCATGAGCTCACGAGTGAAGACATCAGTTTCACATTCAACTTCAAGTAGAGAAAGGTCACCCAACACTTACTTATATTGAAAGGCATCTGCACGGTCACATTGTAATCGTAGCACCAAACAAAATCAACCAGCTCTCAAGCATGATCAGTTCCATTTTGTTGCCCTTTTGGTTTTGCGAGACATTTGACTAGAAGACATGAGTCTAGCTCTCTAGTTTGACATGCTTTCATGCTAATCAAGCTACGTCGCATGACCAACATGAATTTCTAAATTGTGTGGATAAACCCTAAAGACCTAAAGGTGCAATGTATGAGACAAATGTTGCAACTCCTATGGTAGTCGATGAAGCACTCAGTGACATCCAGCTCCCCATTATAGACGACATTCTCTATAATTATGGGTTGTTAGCTGAAAATCGAAGCATCACTCATGATGGCAGTGCAGCCGATGTTGGTGAGCAAGTTGTAGATGATCGAAGGAGAGGAAGTGGAAGAAGCAGACGAGAAACACGATGGTGTGATCCTGACTTGCCCCTAGTCATCGTTCAGGGGCTCATGGTGGCACAAGGGAATATCACAAGAGGAGAGGTGGTAAAGGTGATGATGTGGTTGGCAATGATGATATAGTTCTAAGCTATGAGTTGGATGTTATGCAGGAAACATAAGAAACCCAACTACCTCACCCCCCTCGAGCAGCCAATAGTTTTCAAGCTTAAGAAAAGTCGGGCTTCGAAGCAGAAAGCACTGTCTTCCGTGGCAAAGAAAGATACCTCCCTAGGTACTGAAGTTGTATTTGCGGAGCTTTCAGACCTTTCCTTATATACAGGGTTGCATGACTTTGGGAGAATCAATATGCGAGCTTTTCCCTAGCTTCGAACAAGACTTGGACCCTGCTAGTGTGAGAGAAACAATTCTAGCTACCAAAGCCATTACACCGGGTTTGTCAGGAGCCACCGAGACATGCACGACACTATCATTGCATTACACAACACTCGCTTGCACTTTAGTTCACTGATTTTGATTTTGATTCGGGCTTTTTTTCTTTTGTACGTAGAATGAGCAAGGTAAAAGATTACTTTGGTTGCCATAATGATAGCATAGTCAAACCTAACAGGAACGGTAAACACCATTCTGGGTCATATCATCGTTATAGTGAAAACTTTCATTTCACTCATCATGATAGTCATGAGAGGATAATACAGAGTGTCACAGTTATAAATCTGGATCCATCCCATGCTCCAGATCTCAAGGTCCTCCACATAAAGCTTCTAAAAAGTATGTTAGCCAACACGACGAGTCTCACAGCAGTGGGCAGTCCTGGATACCTCTTCTAGTTTCTCCATCACTAGTGCACACAAGCCAAACTTGCTCTGAACAACTTTTGGATCCCAAAGGGAAGAAGATGGTCCTTGTAGGGAAGTGTAGCAAGAAGATAAGTTTCCTTGCTACCTTAGGGCCTGGTGTAAGTGTACATGAGAGGATGCTCAAACTTAAGGCTAGATTTCCTAGATTCAACTTCTATGGGATTAAGTTTATGTTGAACATCCAATATATCCTATTCGATAATGACCATCGGGTAGTCGATCATGTGTATCATTAGTAAAGGGATATGGTTAAATTGGTAAATAAGACATTCAAAGTCATCATTGAGCATCAGAAGGAAATCACAAACGTTAACCTCCTAGTTGATATTGATAAGGATAAAATCAAACATATTGACAAGAAAGTCGCAAAGTATAATGCAAAGCTTGTAGAGACAAAAAATAAAGTCAAGGAAACCAAAAAGGAACTTGAGGCAAGAATGACTCAAATGGGGGAAGAGTTGGGTATGTTAATTTTCAAAGTCTCTTCCCTTAAGAATGAGCGCAAAACTATCAGCGAAAAAGTGTAAAGTTGATAAAGGAGAATGAGACATTGAAGCAAGGTGAAAGAGACACACTAGCCAAGGAGAATGCTAAACTTAAAGCCAGACTCGGAGTGGTTTATAATGATATGCCTGAGTCTTTGAACAAATCGCAAGGTTTTTGCGAGGAGCTTGCTCATGCTAAGATTGACAAGGAAATTAAATCCCATAAAAAGCAACATGAAGAAAAGATGGATCAAATTAATCTTTATAGTTTTAATATTTTATGCCTAGATGTTATGTTACCTTGACTTGTCATAGGTCCAGGATTATCCACGTATGTTAGAAGATGTTTGGGATTATTCTATTAAAGAAAAGATGTTACTAAGAATGACATAATTGATGAGGAGCGGCTAATTAGGTGCTTCTTGAAGGGTGAAGAATATGAGATCTTGAGAAAGGGTCATCGTTCATTGAAAGAAGAGGAAGATACAAAGAAGGAACTGGAGAAGGGAAAGTAGAAGGTGGACGAAAGCTCGGTTTATATTCATCTTGTTAGCTTGGTGAGTCATTCATCGAGTTAAGACATCCCATTTGAGATTGTTTTGCACCTTTCGCTACCTCCGAACTCTTTGCTCTTTAAACACCTTCCATTATTCCGAAGTAGGTTCCTAAAGACTGTAGCCTCAAAGCTCAAAAGATGTTGTCTCCAATTCTTGAAGTTGTAATTCCAATGCACATTGAAGAATATGGAGTTGAAGGTATCCCATGCTTTCCCTGACTTTTGAGAAAGTTTTAATCATGTACAAGCAAGTCAGTAGTCTATCAATTGGGCCTTCTAAGGAACACGAAAAAATAGTCATGATGGATCTACAGTTACTCAAGCACAAGCAATTATTAGTTGCTCTAATTGCATCTGAACCCAAGTTACAAGCACCTCTAGCCATCTTCCTAACAATGCACTTTACTTGGATGGTCAAATGATTTTTGCTCTTATCAAGTTAGACAAGAGTGGTGTCCAACTTGAGACCGAGGAAGGGGAAATGGCATATAAGGGTAAGACAGGGTATTCTGACCTGCTCTACGTAAAGGAGATGGCCATGAAACAAGCACAATAGTTAGCTATCAAGAGCAGCCAACCATCCCCATGCCAAAGCTATTTTCCATGCTAACCCTATGCAATCCCAATTATGGCAAGTTAAAAGCCCATCCTTCTGAAGAATATGAAGTTGAGCTCTCCTTTTAATAAAATTCTTTAGTAATTTTCTTTCCTAATGATATCAAGTCATGTACTATATCCTGAAATCTAGAATACATATCAGAAATAGACTCATTTGATTTCATTTGAAAGAGTTGAAATGGGTGAGTTAGCACATATATCTTTGTCTGTTTTACTTTACTAGTGCCTTTATGTGTGACTTTCAGTATTCTCCAAATTTCATATGTAGAATTACAAATAGACACTCGATTAAATTCGTTTCTATCTAAGGAGCAAAATAAAATGTTCATGGCCTTAGAATTATTAAATGCTTGCATCTTTTGGTCCAGTGCCCATTTTGAATATTCAATTTGAGGCACTATGTATTCTACTTAGGTAATGTTCCAAATATCTTAACCATTAAACTGCAAATAAAATTTCATCCTACAAGCCCAATAAGCATGATTACGGCCATCGAATAGAGGGGGCCAGTGGTAGATTGCCCTTCTATAAAAAATTAATAACGGTGTTACTAATGTCACTAGACATTTATAATTCTCAAAAACCAGTTGATTAATTTTTTTAAAACCTTGCTCTGATACTAATTGTTGGGGAACTACGGTGTCTATAACATAGTGTTAATGGATCTTAAGGCTATTCAGACACTAGAGTATGAAGTGTATTTACTATATCTATTCAAATTCAAACAAAAAGAATAAGTAAAAAAATAAAATGCAGTAAAGTAAATAACACTAGGATTTTATATTGGTTTGGATTATCCAACCCTACATCCAGTCTTGCACTTCACCATGCAGAATTTCACTATAATCACTTGCTTTCCACGGGTGGCAAGAACACCTTTACAATCTTGATTTCACGGGATACAAGATACACCTTCTCCTTGTCAACAACAACAAACAATGGAAAGTAGTCGTATATTCAATATAGATTCTTGCAGATTTGGTACAATGATCCTATAGACCTCCAATGGCAATATACCTTTGAATTCTTTTAGGAAATAGGATAAAATTAGAGAGAGAATGATATGAATTCAAGTACAATTCTCTGATATTGTGTGGCTTGCAAATCAATGATGAATTGGATGAAATAGAGTGGATTTGCAAGAATAATAGGAAAATATTCAATGGATTTGTATAGAGAATATATGGAGGAGGAGTAGAAGAAATTGTGAAAAGATGATGTTAAAATTCAACCAGGAGCCTTTAAATAGTGTTTGAAAGGATGTGTCTTTTGGTGGAGAGATGTAGGGAAAAAACTTCTTAATTTGAATTTGAAAATCTGAAAAACCGTTATATGTTGACATAAAAAAACTTGTATGTTGACATATAAGTGTAACCAACACTTAAAAGTGTTGCAAATTTTTGGCATTTCAAATTACCTTATATTGATGGATTTTTGTGATTCGGTTGTGGTCAATGGTTAATTATCTTCAAGTATAATTGCCATGGGATCTTAAACAAGACATTCTAAGGTTCAACCAACTCCTCATCACTTCAAACACCTCTGCTCTTTAGCATTGATCTTTAATAGGCTTTGGTCTTCAATTGCTTTGATTATCCTTCCTCTGTAATTTCTCTTTCGTATTCTTGTATATCTTTATATATGTCTTCATAATATATCGGATGTAACTGCACAACTTGAGGATATGTTAGTAGTAAGGTTTATATGGTTATTGTCATCAAAATCAATACCAAGAGTACTAACATAAACGTATGAGAGACGTACTTGTAATTTTTAAATGATGACTAATATATTATAATATATAGTTTAGTAGATTAGTAAGTGCTTGAACACTAATTGTGGCTTTTCTCTTATGTGGATTAATCACTCTTGTTTCAAAATAAGAATGAGTGATAGGAATACAAGGAACACTGCTAAGGATAAGCCCGTAACTGGAGGGGTAGGTGAAGGAAGCCAGTCGAGAGCTGCTATTAGTTAGGAGCTGTAACTGCAATGCTCAACTATCCTTCTATGTTCGAGGCCATGTTGGCAGCAATCATGAGAAGGGTACCCACTCCCTAAGCGATAGTAAAGCATGGTGTTCCGATGCTGACACCTAGGATTGATTCTGTTATGCGGCAAAGGGATTATCCTTCCTCGAATGAAGAAGATAGACTGAGAGGAAAAATGGCTTTGGAGCAATTACGGTGTCGGGTTAAGAATCGAGAAGAAGATATCAA
Organism: Allium sativum; assembly: GCA_030737875.1. Taxonomy (NCBI): domain Eukaryota; kingdom Viridiplantae; phylum Streptophyta; class Magnoliopsida; order Asparagales; family Amaryllidaceae; genus Allium; species Allium sativum. The sequence goes on along the minus strand of CM060918.1, from coordinate 576,044,834 downwards.
CGCTACTTTGGATATCGAAACAATTCTCCTAAGGAAACTGCTACTAACACCGATATTACTAAGGAACCGGAGCCACGACGAAGTGGTGAAAGTAAGAAGAATCGTATGGATGGAACAAAGCAAAATCAACAAATGAGGAATGGGGAAAGGAAGCGATAACAGCAAGGGATTAATAGCCGCAAGAATCCTAGGATGTGGGAGATCTAGTATAACTTCCATGAGAAGAACCATTATGCAAGTGGTTGTGAGAATCCAAAGATGAAGGGATGTTTTAGTTGTGGTAAGCTTGGGCATAAGAAGAAATGTCCCGAAATTCACAAGGATAAGCAATTGGTGGAAGCGTATGTTTTGGAAGCTATTCTGATTTCATATCATATTCCTACGGGCAACTAGGGAAAGAGTGTTGTCATTTTACATATACCTTCTATCAGAAGTGTTTCAGTCCGAGTTTTGTTTGATATTGGAGCATCGTATTCTTTTATGTGTAATGAGTTTGCTTGCAAGCTAAATTTAGAATCTCAAATTGTTGATAGACCATTGGTTGTGACTAGTCCAGTAAGGGTGTTCGTCCAGCCTTTGTATGCTTTGTCGTGGTCTAGTTTAATCGAGTCATGGTTTCTCTTTTGTGTATGATTGTTTTATTTGTAATTTTACTGGGTTTGGGATTATTTTGGGTATGGATTGACTCAAGAAGTATGCAGTTATTGTGCATTGCGAGAGACTCGAGGTGACGATCGGGAATGTGGAAAAGTGAATGATAGTGATACATTGTCTACCAAAGGACGGAGTTCTGGTCAGTTTTTATATTCGGTTGTGGTTCCACGGGATGGGTTGTCATCTGTGCTATACGAGACTTTTCTGATGTGTTTGATGAGGTCAGAGGATTGCAACCATAGCGAAAGATTGAGTTTTAGATTGATTTGGTGGATGGAGCCAGACCTATTGTTATGCCTCTTAGGTGGATGACGCCTAAGGAATAAAGAGAGTTATGGGTGCAAGTGAGTGGAATTTTGCAAGGGATTCATTCGGAGGAGCATATCCGAATGGGGTGCACCAGTTGTGTTTACAAATAAGGTCGATGGATCGTTGAGGTTTTGTATAGATTATCGTGAGATGAATAAGGTAAGCACGAAGAAAAAGTACCCACTGTTGATAATCAATGACTTGTTTGATCAGATTCACGAAGCCAATTTGTTTTCCCCAATGGATTTGACGATGAGGTTTCACCAGTTCAGAGTGGTTAGGGATAATGTGACGAAAACTACTTTTATGACACCATCCGGGTTTTATTGGTGGCTGCTGATGCCATTTGGATTGACTAACGCACTAGCATAATTTGTGGATCTTATTAATCGAGTTTTCAGAGACCAGTTGAACGAGTTCGTGTTTGTGTTCGTGTATGATAATTGGTTGACTGAGGAGAACATAAGACACACTTGAGAATTGTTTTGGAAATATTACGGAAACATTAGCTGAAGGCTAAATTTTCGAAATGCCCTTCTGGAAGGAAGAAGTGGGATTCTTGGGTCATGTCATATCAGGACAGGGAATTATGGTGGATCCCGCGAAGGTAGTAGCAATCCAAGATTACCAAAGAATGCAATGGATGTTAGGAGTTTCCTAGTTTAGCTGGATATTATTGATGATTTATTAAGGATTTCTATAAGATAGCCGCACCATTAATCATATTAAAGAAGAAGAATCAATCCTTAGCATGGAAAACGGAGTGTGAGCAAGTCTTTGGGATTTTGAAAGAAAAATTGACAAGTGCTCCTGTATTGAGTATTCCGAGTGGGAATGAAGACATGGTAGTATATACCGATGCATGTGGCAAAGGGCTTGGAGCAGTGCTAATGCAGAAGGATAGAGTTATGGCTTATGTGAGTCGACAACTAAAGCTGCACGAAAGGAATTACCTGACTCACAATTTAGAGTTGGCAGTGATAGTGCTTGATCTAAAGATTTGGAGGCATTACTTATTGGGAGTTGGATTCAAATTATTTACGGATCATAAGTTTTTGAAGTATCTTTTCTCCTAGAAGGATTTGAATCTTCGGCAGCACCGATAGTTAGAGTTTCTGGCATCGTATGATTTTGAAATAGCCTGTACACCAGGAAAAGGTAATGTAGTGGTCAATGCATTAAGTCGGAGACATGCGAGTGAATTGTCTCGAGTATTTAGCTGAATATGATTTTAGACCTAATTGTGAGTTAGAATCAGAGATGTTAGCAAGCTTATCGATTAGACTGACTCTCATAAAAAGGATTGGCGAAAGCCAGAATCGAGACGATAAACTTATGGAAATCATTTGGAGATCATAGAATAGGGATTTTGAAGTCAGTCGAGATGGTTGGCTTTGTAAGAATGGACGACTGGTTATTCAAAATATAGATGGATTGAGAAATGAGGTTTTGAGGGAATGTCATCACTCTAGATTGACAATACATCCCGATGGAAATAAGATGTAATGAGATATGAAGCGAGTCTACTACTAGGAAGGTACGAAAAGAGAGGCCGGGAAATTTATCTCGAAATGTATGAACTGTCAGTTGGTTAAAGCTGAGCAGAAGAAGCCGAGTGGATTGTTACAACCATTGGAAGTTCCTACGTGAAAATGGGAGCAAATGTTAATGAATTTTATCGATGGATTACCCAGGACAAGGTCGGGAAATAATAGTATGGGTCATCATGGATTGCTTGACCGAAAGCGTAAGGTTTATTCCCATCAGATCAACTAGTTGGTTAAGTTATATCTTAAGTGGATAGTTCAACTCCATGGAATTCTGAAGAGTATTGTTAGCGATCGAGATCCGTTATTCACTAGTGGATTCTGGAAGAGTTTACAAGAGACGTTAGGAACCAAGCTATGCATGAGTATGGCTTATCATCCCCAAACTGATGGTCAGACTGAAATGGTTAATCGAGTATTGTAAGATATTTTTAGAGCTTGTGTATTGGATTTTGGAGGATCATGGGAAGACCATCTACATTTAGTCAAATTTTCTTATAATAACAGCTACCAATCGGGTATTGGAATGGTACTGTATGAGGCATTGTACGGTAGACCGTGTAATTCTCCATCTTGTTGGTTAGAAACAGGCGAGAAGTTGGTACTTAAGCTAGAGATAATAAGGGAAATGACTGATAATATTGACATCATTGGACAACGAATGAAAGCAGCCCAAGATCGTTAGAAAAATTATGATGATAAGCGACGGCAGGACTTGGAATTCTCAGTTGGAGATTCATTGTTTGTTAAAATTTCGCCTTTACGAAATGTTGTTCGTTTTGGAAGGAAATAAAAGTTAGCACCAAGGTTTGTTGCGCCATTTCCGATAATCAAGCGTATATGGAAGCTCATTATAGATTGGATTTACCTGAGAAGATGGCGGATGTGCACAATGTGTTTCATGTATCATTTCTATGGAAGTTTGTGCACGACTTGAATGTTATGGTATCTCCCAACCAGTTTGAAGATTTAGAGGTCGAGCCTGAAGTTTTTAGACCTCGTAAGTCACTTTGCGTCGTGGGGAGTGACATAAACAACTTATGAGGAAGGTTGTTAAGCTAATAAAGGTACAATAGGACAAGAACGACGACGATTGCACATGGGAAACGAAAGAGAGTATGAGAGCGACTCATCCAGAACTTTTTGAGTGGTACGTCCTATATATTGTACCTTACTTGTACCATTGTGACTTGCGCTACTAGAATTTTGCATGCTAGGATAGGATTTTGATTGCATGGATTGTTGGATACTAGATTGGATGATAGGTTGAATGCTCGTGGATGGCAGACATGCGGGATATTATGGTTGCTTGTGTTTGCTTGGAATTTCGCGGGCGAAATTCCTAAAGGGGGAAGAATGTAACGACCTGTATTTTACGTAATGATCGATCATAAAATAGTTATATTTTATTCCCTGGTGGTGAGATCATTTTCATATTTTAACATGTTGTTCATGGGTGTGTGAGACATGTCCAACAATTTTATAGAACCTAATTACGACCATTTTTCCTTTTTTTTAATGTTGGGCTATTACATTGGATAGGGATTGAATCAAGTGCTGAAATTAGTCTCATTGGATCGAAATGGTAGTTTATGATTTCGTAGAGTGGTCACATGAAGTATTTTGTTTTGCGGTTTGGGGTAAACCACTGTTTTAAGTTTTAGCTTCTGCTAGGCAGACTGGTTGGCAACAGATGGGCTTATTAGCCAACCCCATTAGGTTGATGACCTGCATATATAAATAACGAAACTTTGGGAAAGAATAAGGGTTTCTCTCTTCATTCTAAACTTTAGGTTGGGCATTTATGTTTCTTCGTTCAAGCTAAAACCCTAATTCTTAAAAAAATTCATTCAAATTCATCATAGATTGCACCTAGAAGGTAGATCATCGTCAAGGAAGATTAGATCACATCAAATTGCATCAAATCCAAAGGTTTTCGGCGCTGCTCAAATTTGATCTCATCACATTTACATTGAATTGGGGTTTAGGTGAGTGATAGATATCTCTCACAGGGAAGTAAAGGGTAATATGGGTTAGAACTATTTTAATTTCATTCATATATGTTAAAATCACCTTAAATCTATTCATGTAAGTTCATTTCGGATCTAGGTATGTTCATATGTTCTAAATTAACCTATCAAACCAGAAATTCATATGTTAATCATGATTCTAGGTATGTTAGATCTATATTTTTATGGATTCATTGTTATATGGTAATTTGATGATTTAGGCTTGTTTGTATGATCATGAACTGTTGTATAGTAGACTGTTTTGTTGGAACTGGATGAACTGCTTGAGTTGTATGTTAGATTGTTTGCCGTAGAAACATAGGGTTGAAGTCTGGAGCAAATCAAAGGTTAAAATGATCGAAATCAGATAAAACTTGGCGGAGGTGCTCTAGAAGATGAGGGAAGGAAGCACGAAAAAATTCATGCCAAAATAAGCTAAGTACATAGACCAGCACTGGTCCATGACTTGATGGACCGGTACTGATCCATGTTGTTTGATCGGATGGCTACGCTTTTTTGCGTGGCTTTGTGATGGTAAATCGATGTTGCCTACAAATTTTCAAGTCATTCGGAGCTGATTTAGGATAGATCGAGGGTTGATCACTCAAGTACATGGATGAACTAGCAGAAGTTTTTATTGGACAAATGGAATGCTATGAAAATGGACCGACATGAAGTACTTGGGAAGTGTAGCATAGTAGTCAGGTTACTTAGCCAAAAATGACTAGGTATATGGACCGGCACCGATCCATCAGGTTGAGTCATGGGGAGCGAAGGATTTGGGAACTTGATGATGGTGGCTTCTGGGGGTTGCTGGTGAAGTTTGGATGGAAATGGACTTCAGATGATTGATGTGCAACTTAAAGTTGGATGGTGCTTCGATTGTGAACTCGCATTGGAGTGGTCGTGTAACACCCCACGTCTATTAATGTCACTCACAAAGGGAATGCGCTAAATTTCATGGAGTATTATTGGTGTATAGAACGGATTATAACAAGACAGATACATATATTGGTACCTGGAAAATTTAAAACAACTTTTATTGCAGCGGAGAAATAGTTTGGTTACAACAATATCAAAAACCAACAATAAAACCAAGTACACTTAATATCCATCTTGACAAATTGTTTTCTTAGTACATAAAGTAAAAAGCATAACCCCAACATAAGTAGCCATAAAAGAGATAAGATGAACTTTACTTTCAGCAATCCAAGCACTTCCAAGAGAGAGAGAAAGAGATCCAAACCAAGCTCCACTAGCACTAGTTCCACCCTGAGAACCTTGGGGGGGGGAGGAAGAAAAGAGGCAAAAACAAAGGGGGTCAGACATAAAGTCTGGCGAGTCCAATAACTTTAACAATATAATTATTAAAGTAATTAGGATAAGGCATAAACTGGTAAAACAAGGAATGACTATGAAACAAATGGGCATGACAAAACCAACAAGAGGAATAAGATAACGTTAATTGCGTTCCTAATCACTATAGGATAATTACTCTACTGCACCAATACTAGTCACCCTAAAAGTTGATCCCGCCTACTGAACATAATAATCATAAAGGTAGTTTCGTGTACCCCTAGCTGTCTTCATAGGTGCCACCTGCCCCTATCTCCACTAGTTGTACCCGCTACCCATATGTGATCGGCTCCCTAACTCGCAAATACCCGTGCTGGTCCCACAATGGGGCGTATCACTCCCCAAAGTGGCAACCCGATACTACTCAAAGATGCACGGCTTATATCTACATGATGCAACAACGTCTTACCTACCAGCCCGGGCCCACGCACGCACATGACCATGTTGGACTTGTGTTGCCACCGTTAACCCGTTTTGACCTCTTATAATCAAACCCAGTAAGCGTGTCCCGTCCTCGACCTAGCTCGAGCTCACAAAGATATTTAATGGGTTACTGGTTTGAAAAGGGTCCCCCATGCTTGACACAAGCTTTCCACCTATGCTTGGTCCCCACTAGGATTTCCCACTTAACCCCTTCTTATTCATGTCTTCTTACATGTTTCAATTTGGTTAAGTGTTTCTAATCGTATTTCACATGCCACCCACTTAACCCCATGTCCCACTACATGTTAATCTTGGATAAGTGTAACTTAATTCATTATAACTGTAACCTTGTAAGACCTCCCACATTATACTACCGTTTGCGGTTGATGGATTTACCGGGCGGGTCCGGGCAGTCTTATACCGCAAACGAGTCTAACCTCGTGTCTTTACAATTGTTACGGATTTAATTTATGCCTTTGACACCTCACATTAGACTACCGTTTGTGGTTGATGGATTTGTCGGGCGGGTCCGGGCAGTCTTATACCACAACCTCGTGTCTTAGGCGTTTATTATTACACATAATTATTTAACCCCAATTTGAATTAATATCCCTATTCAAATTGTCAATAATTTCCAAATTAATCTATGTCCATTATTGTCACATAAATTATGTCCATAATTTTCAGGTATATAAATTATACCAATTAATGTCTCAAATTAATTATATGCCTTTAAAGCCATTTTATGCCAATTCTCAATATGTAAATTTAATATTTTCCCAATGTCCCCACACCGTTCGTAAGTTTAATATGAAGTATGTTAGACTCGCAAATAGTCTAACTTATAAAAAGAAAAGAAACATCACAACTTGCATAACACATAAAATAGATCTAGGTTGCAAATAAGAATTATAACATAAATTTGCATAGCCAATAACTTGCATAGGCAATGGACATATAGAACATAAATTTGCATAAACTATGTACTGCCATGGATTTAAATATTGATCTAAACATGAAATTGTGAACTTGCATATATGAATATGGTTTTCACCTAAACTTGCATATGGATTCCATACAAACTTGCATATGAATTTAACCATGTAAACTAATATCACATGTTTTACATATAGACTCGCATACATATATATATATACTTGATTCACATATAAACTTGTGTATAATTCGCATACAGACTTGCATATGATTCACATACAAACTAGCATATGATTTACATCCAAACCTGCATGTAAACTGATGTCATAAAATGAATCAAGTTAAACATATGTGATTGGACATATGAAATAGATCCACTAACATAAGTTAATAAAAATGTCATATGTTCACAAACAGACGATAACTAAATTAAGTAACGTCACATGATTCAACGGGCATGTTCTCATAATCCAAATTATAACTCATCGTAATTAGTTTATTAACTATTTTGTGAAAGAAATTGTACTCACAAAGACGGATTAGAGAAGAGAATAATTCGTTCGTCGTTTGTATTAGAATCCTGACTTGCAATTCCTAAGCTTTAAGAAGAAGATGAACTATTCCAGCAGCATAAGGATATCTTTAACTTATTTTAATTAGGATCGAGGTGGCATAGCATTACAATGGTTTGGTGTGGAGAGAAAGTGAGGTTTTGGGGGTGTTTAAATAGGTTAGGAGCCAAAGAATCTGTCCAGGAAACAAGTCCAGGTGCAAAATCCCGAATCTGCCTCGGATCTGACCAAATCAGGGGAGGTCGACCCCCAGGTCGACCTATATAGGGGAGGTCGACCCCCTGGTCGACCTGGCCTGGGGCGGGAAAAATCCCGCCCAGCCCGCTTCTGTGTTTACATTTGAATTTTGAATTCAAGCTATTTTAATTTATTTAAATTCCTGAAACTTCTGAAGGCCATAACTTCCTCATACGAAGTTCGATTTACGAAAACTTGGACTCTATTCCAAGCAGAATTCTGAGACGAACGCAATGGCGTAACCCATTTCCCTTAATTCCTCTCCTAAAATTAAGTGTTCTTAAAATTGTTAATTTGAATATTTAAAATTACTGGGTGTTACATTCTCCCCTCCTTAAAGGATTTCGCCCTCGAAATCTCCAAGTTAAGGAGAATGTATATCCTAATATCCAATCATCCATCTACTCAACCATCAAACACAGGCATCCATTGTCCTTATAAGATTTCTAATTCCGTATGAACATATGCAAAAAGTGTGTGTATATGTTCCTTATCCAATGCAAAATCAGGCGGTCTACTGATTCAGTTGACCTCCTTAATGCAAATCATGATAGTGCCATGCGTCCATTATGTATGCAAAAGAATCCTAATGACACATATTTTTTTCTACATGTGTGCACAACCATTCATCAAAATGCAACATCCTTATGATAACACAACCATTATACATCCATTAATTTAAATATGCACACATATTTATATGCAATATGAAAATGATTGAGCCGATCTAGTGCCTAATGTGTGTGTACATGCATCCACGAGCAACCCCTAGCAACCACTTGCATCCATTTGCATCCACCAAACATAACATGTCTCAAACACATGTTTAAAACCATAAGGTTTTTCCTAACTAAAGATCAAAGATATCATCGCAAAGACATATTAAACGATAGGACAAGTATCAACAAAGTGGTAGAAAAAGGAGAAGTTAAAACCATACCCTCAAAAAGGAAAGGATACAGCGTACGCATCTTGTCTTTCGTCTCTCAAGTCGCGTCTCCTTGATCATCTCCCCATTGCACTTTGACAAACTTGACCTCTTTGTTGCGTAGCTTTTTGACCTCCGATCCGAGAATGCGTGTAGGAGCTCGTCTAACCATGGCATTTCGCTCTACTTCCACTTCTTTGAGCGTGCTCAGCTCCACCACTTCCGCCATATCATGTAAACACTTACGCAAATGCGAAACGTGAAACATGTCATGAACACCACTGAGCTTTTCTGGCAACTTTACCCTATATGCCATCTACCCAATCCTCTCTGTAATTGGAAAGGGTCCTACGAACCTCGGTGCCAACTTCCCTACTGATCCAAAACGGACTACGTTTCTCAATGGTGACACCTTAATAAAAACCATGTCCCTAACATCGAACTCAAGATCGGTTCGTCTCTTATCAGCGTACGACTTCTGTCGGTCCTGCGCCGTCTTCATTCGCCGTCGAATCAAATCTATCTTCTTCGAAATATCCCTAATCATGTTGGGTCCAAGCAAAACTTTATCCGTAGATTCCCACCCAACAAGTAGGTGATCGGCATGGTCGTCCATAAAGAGCCTCAAAAGGTGCCATGCCAATGCTAGCCTGAAAGCTGTTATTATAGGAGAAATCCACTAATGGAAGATGTTCTTCCCATATTCCTCCAAAGTCTAAGATGCATAGCCTCAAAAGATCTTCTAGAATCCGATTTACTCTCTCGGTCTAGCCGTCCGTCTGAGGGTGATAAGCAGTACTTAAGCACAATTGTGTTCCAACCACCTCTTGTAAGCTCTTCCAAAACTAGCTAGTGAAAATGGGATCTCTATCGCTCAAAATGCTAGAGGGTATGCCGTGAAGACGAACTATCTCTCGAAGGTAAACAGATGCTAACCATGCAGCGGTCCTCCTACTTTTAACGGGAATAAAATGGGCACTTTTGGTAAGTCTGTCTACAACTACACAAATCCCCGTATTACCCTTCCTTGATCTTGGCAACCCGTCTACAAAATTCATGGAAACACTTTCCCATTTCCGTAGCGGAATCTCTAAAGGGTGGAGCAAACCACTGGGCTTCTTTTGCTCCTCCTTGACTTGCTGGCACACCAAGCATCTAGAAACGAACTCAGCCACATCCTTCTTCATTCCGGCCCAAAAGAAAACTCACTTCATATCCCTATACATCTTGTCACCACCGGGATGTATGGTCATCTTAGAGCGATGTGAGTCTTCAAGAATTGTCTTCCTCAAGCTCTCGTCTTGTGGTACACAAAGTCTCCTATCTCTACGCAACCAGCCTCTCTCATCTATAGCATATCTATTAAGATGACTCGAAGACTCCCCTCCTATAAGCTTGCCTGCTATCTCAACCAACTGTGGGTCATCTCGCTGTGCCTCTCCAACCCAACCCAAAAATGTAGGTTGTACCTCTAGCGATGCCAACAACCCGTGTACATAATCGACAGAGGGTCTGAAGTCAAAGGTAGATATATACTCCAAACTTTGCCGCTCTACGAACAAAGGACTCAAAGTCAACCTCTTTCTACTTAAGGCGTCAGCTACAACGTTACCCTTGCTAGGGGTGTATGCGATCTCAAAACGTAGGATGCCAAAAACTCCATCCACCTCTGCTGCCTCAAGTTTAGATCTTTCTGAGAGAACAAGTACTTCAGCGACTTATGTTCTGTATACAACTCAAACTTCTCGCCAAGCAAATAATGACGCCATGACTTAAGCGCAAAAACTATGGCAGCCAACTCTAAGTCGTGGGTAGGGTAATTCTTCTCGTGGACTTTCAACTACCTTCCACTATAGCATATCACCCTTCCCTCTTGCATTAAAACTGCGCCAAGCCCTGTCCCGCCAGCATCGGTATATACTGTGAATGGCTTACTCCCATCTGGAAAAACTTAAATTGGAGCTGTCGTGAAAGCCCTCTTCAAACGTTGGAAAGCATCGTCACAGTCAACATCCCATGAAAAAGTCAAGTTCTTCTTCGTCAACCGAGTAAGTGGGGCTGATATCTTCGCGAAGTCCATAATGAACTTCCTATAATAACCAGCCATCCCTAAAAAGCTTCTTACTTCTATTGCGTTCTTAAGAATCTTCCAATCTTGGATTGCCACCACCTTTGCGGGATCCACAGCTATCCCCTCCTTAGAGACCATGTGTCCTAAGAACCTCACTTCTTTTCTCCAAAAATGGCATTTGGAGAACTTAACTTTGAGTTGATGTGCTCGTAGGGTCTCTAAGACTTCCCTAAGATGTAGGGCATGCTCTTCTTTGCTTCTAGAGGAAACCAAGATATCGTCCACAAAGACTACCACAAACTTGCTTAGAAACTCCCTAAACACCCTACTCATTAAATCAACGAAGTATGCGAGTGCATTCGTCAAACCAAAAGGCATGACGAGCCACTCGAAGAAACTGTCAGGTGTTCTAAATGCAGTCTTATCTATGCTGTCTTCAGCCACCCTTAGCTGATGAAATCCTATAGCCAAATCCAACTGTGAGAAAACCGAAGCACCAACCAACTGATCGAATAAATCATCTATCCTCGGCAATGGGTGTATGTTCTTCTTTGTGAGCTTATTCAGCTCTCTATAGTCAACGCACAATCTAAGTGAACCATCAGCTTTTGTAGCAAAAACAACTGGAGCACCCCATTCTGAAATACTTCTTCTTATGAACCCCTTCTCAAGCAACTCTTTCACTTGCTTACTGAGTTCTCTTCTCTCCCTCGGAGCCATCTGGCGCACTGGTAATGCAACTAGCTTTGCATTATCTACTAGGTATATATGAAAGTCTATCTCGCGCCTCGGGGGTAAACCCCGAACTTCATCGAAGACGTCACCATATTCACAAACCACCCGAACAGATTCCAAGTCATCATTGGATGCGTCAAGAGATTCTAGGTAGCTAAGCATCACCGGACCTCTAGGGTCACAAGAAATATCAAGGGTCTTGCCACAACGATTCAACAATCTAACTACCCTTCTTTCACAGTCTAGGATGGCATCGTATCTGGCTAGCCAATCCATGCCTAGAATTAAGCCATAGCCCATGAAACCAAGAACGAAGGTGCTGCATTCAAACCCAACGCCCAAGATAGACACTCTCAAATCCTGACAAATCATTGAAAGATGAGCCGAACCACCAATAGGATTTGAGACTACTATGGGATCCGTAACTAGACTAGTATTTAGGTGCAGTGTTTCAACTAACGAAGCAGATACAAATGAGTGTGAAGCGCCAGAATCAAACAAATATGAAAAGGATGATCAAATAGAAAAACCAAACTTTCAACGGAAATGTTTCTACCTCTCTCCTGTCCTGGTGCCATGAGAGCATGAACCTGCCCTCTTGCCTGCCCTAGTGCTATGAGAGCCTGAACCTGCCCTCCAGAAGTAGACCCTGTCCTCTGCCCTTGCCCTTGTCTTCTCGGGCAGTCTTTAATCAGATGTCCTGCATCACCACAGTTGAAACAGCCAGTCTTCTTCTTTTTCCTACAGTCCTTGCTCAGATGGCCTGGTGTTCCACAATTAAAGCACCTTTTCTTTCCTTTGCTATTGTTATCCTTACCACCTTTCTTGGGTTGCTGCTATGATTTCTTTGAATCCCCTTTCTTCTCCGGTGCCTTATTAGCATTAGCACCTTTCTCCTCTTCATGCATAAGCACCATGTCAACCAGTTTCTCAAAGGTAGCCCCCATAGGAATGTGGGTCATAGCCAACCCGTGTAGCGGCTCATTCAAACCTTTAACAAACCTCAAGGCCTTCCTATCAGGTGTGCTCACCAAGTCTAAGACAAATCTCGCCAACTGATTGAACTTGTTGACGTACTCCTTTACTGATAAATTCCCCTGCTTCAACGCCAAGAACCTCTCCATGTATAAATTCTCTTCTGCTCGTGAGAGAAATTTCATCTCGAATCTATGCCTGAAATCCATCCATGTCTCCACTGGACGCTCTCCATTCGTGACCTCCCACCAAAACAAGGCTTCGTCCTTCATTAACCAAATAGCTAATTGGACCTTCCTTCCATCTTCTATCTCGAAGATGCCAAATAAATCTTCTACCTCCTTAAGCCAATTTCGAGCTTCAACAAACGTCTCTGACCCGGGAAAAGGTTTCCCGCCCATTGCCCGAAAGTCCTTGCATATCTTTGAAAAAGTATCTACGCGGGGAGGGGGAGGAGGAGGAGCGGCTGCAGCTGGGGGGAGGAGGAATGTCTGCTGGGCCTATGGCGGTGGCCCCAGCGTCCAGATACCTTCTGAACCAGGCTGGTATCGGTATGCCCTCGGGTATCTCGGGTTCCCCAGACATGCTGAAAAAGAAAAAGGAAGAGATTCAAAACGGAGAATCGAAGGAAAGATATATGGCTCTTGGGGGTTGTGTTTTTAAAATAAACCTTTCTCTTGAAAATACTCTCCTTAAAACATATTTTTGAAAGTATTTCTTTATAAAATGCTTTTGAAAAACAGTTTTTGAAAATCTCTTATCTGTTCCGGTAACCTTCAGCTCTGATACCACGTTTAACACCCCACGTCCATTAATGTCACTCACAAAGGGAATGCATTAACTTTCATGGAGTACTATTGGTGTATAAAACGGAATATAACAAGACAAATACATATATTGGTACTTGAAAATTTTAAAACAACTTTTATTGCAGCGGAGAAATAGTTTGGTTACAACAACATCAAAAACCAACAATAAAACCAAGTACACTTAATATCCATCTTGATAAATTGTTTTCTGAGTACATAAAGTAAAAAAGCATAATCCCAACATAAGTAGCCATATAAGAGATAAGCTAAACTTTACTTTCAGCAATCCAAGCACTTCCAAGAGAGAGAGAGAGAGAGAGAGATCCAAATCAAGCTCCACTAGCACTAGTCCCATCCTGAGAACCTGGGAGGGTTGGGGGGGGAGGAAGAAAAGAGGCGAAAACAAAGGGGGTCAGACATAAAGTCTGGCGAGTCCAATAACTTTAACAATATAATTATTAAAGTAATTAGGATAAGGCATAAACTGGTAAAACAAGGAATGACTGTGAAACAAATGGGCACGACAAAACCAACAAGAGGAATAAGATAACGTTAATTGCGTTCCTAATCACTATAGGATAATTACTCTACTACACCAATACTAGTCACCCTAAAAGTTGATCCCGCCTATTGAACATAAAAATCAAAATGGTAGTTTCGTGTACCCCTAGCTGTCTTCATAGGTGCCACCTGCCCCTATCTCCACTAGTTGTACCCACTACCCCCATGCGTTCGGCTCCCTAACTCGTAGATACCCGTGATGGTCCCACAGTGGGGTGTATCACTCCCCAAAGTGGCAACCCGATACTACTCAAAGATGCACGACTTATATCTACACGTTGCAACAACGTCTTACCTACCAGCCCGAGCCTACGCACGCACATGACCCCGTTGGACTTGCGTTGCCACCGTTAACCCGTTTTGACCTCTTACAATCAAACCCAGTAAGTGTGTCCCGTCCTCGACCTAGCTCGAGCTCACAAAGATACTTAATGGGTTACTGGTTTGAAAAGGGTTCCCCGTGCTTGACACCAGCTTTCCACATATGCTTGGTCCCCACTAGGATTTCCCACTTAACCCCTTCTTATTCATGTCTTCTTACATGTTTCAATTTGGTTAAGTGTTTCTAATCGTATTTCACATGCCACTCATGTCACCCACTTAACCCCATGTCCCACTACATGTTAATCTTGGTTAAGTGTTACTTAATTCATTATAACCGTAATCTTGTAAGACCTCCCACATTAGACTACCGTTTGCGGTTGCTAGATTTGCCGGGCGGGTCCGGGCAGTCTTATACGGCAAACGAGTCTAACCTCGTGTCTTTACAATTGTTACACATTTAATTTATGCCTTTGACCCCTCACATTAGACTACCGTTTGTGGTTGCTGGATTTGCCGGGCGGGTCCGGACAGTCTTATACCACAAATGAGTCTAACCTCGTGTCTTAGGCGTTTATTATTACACATAATTATTTAACCCCAATTTGAATTAATATCCCTATTCAAATTGTCAATAATTTCCAAATTAATCTATGTCCATAATTGTCACATAAATTATGTCCATAATTTTCAGGTATATAAATTATACAAATTAATGTCTCAGATTAATTATATGCCTTTAAAGCCATTTTATGCCAAATCTCAATATGTAAATTTAATATTTTCCCAATGTCCCCGCGCCGTTCGTACTTTTAATATGAAATATGTTAGACTCGCAAATAGTCTAACTCATAAAAAGAAAAGAAACATCATAACTTGCATAACACATAAAATAGATCTAACTTGCAAATAAGAATTATAACATAAATCTGCATGGCCAATAACTTGCATAGGCAATGGACATATAGAACATAAATTTGCATAAACTATGTACTGCCATAGATCTAAATATGGATCTAAACATGAAATTGTGAACTTGCGTATATGAATATGGTTTTCACCTAAACTTGCATATGGATTCCATACAAACTTGCATATGAATTTAAACATGTAAACTAATATAACATGTTTTACATATAGACTCGCATACATATATATATACTTGATTCACATATAAACTTGTGTATAATTCGCATACAGACTTGCATATGATTCACATACAAACTGGCATATGATTTACATCCAAACTTGCATATAAACTGATGTCATAAAATCAATCAAGTTAAACATATGTGATTGGACATATGAAATAGATCCACTAACATAAGTTAATAAAACTGTCATATGTTCACAAACAGACGATAACAAAATTAAGTAACGTCACATGATTCAACAGGCATGTTCTCATAATCCAAATTATAACTCATCGTAATTAGTTTATTAATTATTTTGTGAAAGCAATTGTACTCACAAAGACGGATTAGAGAAGAGAATAATTCGTTCGTCGTTTGTATTAGAATCTTGACTTGTAATTCCTAAGCTTTAGGAAGAAGATGAACTATTCCAGCAGCATAAGGACGTCTTTAACTTATTTTAATCAGGATCGAGGCAGCATAGCATTACAATGGTTTGGTGTGGAGAGAAAGTGAGGTTTGGGGGTGTTTAAATAGGTTAGGAGCCAAAGAATCTGTCCAGAAAACAAGTCCAGGTGCAAAATCCCGAATCTGCCTCGGATCTGACCAAATCAGGGGAGGTCGACCCCTAGGTCAACCTGTATAGGGGAGGTCGATCCCCTGGTCGACCTGGCCTGGGGCGGGAAACATCCCGCCCAGCCCGCTTCTGTGTTTACATTTGAATTTTGAATTTGAATTCGAGCTGTTTTAATTTATTTAAATTCCTGAAACTTCTGAAGGCCATAACTTCCTCATACGAAGTCTAATTTACGAAAACTTGGACTCTATTCCAAGCAGAATTCCGAGACGAACGCAATGGCGTAACCCATTTCCCTTAATTCCTCTCCTAAAATTAAGTGTTCTTAAAATTGTTAATTTTAATAGTTAAAATTACAGGGTGTTACAGGTCGAAGCTGGATTGTTGTAATATTAGTCGTAGAATGATGTACGATCCAGTAGGGTGATGGATTGCCCGAATGAGAGTCAATCATGAATGATAATTCAATGGTTCGAGAATGAATAGATTCGCCAAGAAGAAAGGCTTGACAATTGTGAAGTACCAAGGGATCGTCAGTGATTAGAGTTTTATGGCGGACTCAAAGCAGAGGTATCATAGGGACGCCCATCATGATCAGAATGGATAGATCGCGAGCCCTAGGAAGTCATGATGGGCCTAGTTGTCTTAGTCGATTAAGGCAAACTTACGTAGCCATGATGGCATATGTTAGTTTGGCTAGAACCGGGGTTTTCCATTAACCCATTTGATCGTTGAAAGCAAGTTCGATTATCGATGAATTTAAGGCTGTAGTCAGTGATAGCTAGGATATTGGGGACATGGATGATATGGTTGATTGTGTGCATTCTTCTCTATTTTCTCTGGGTAGGAAATCATTATAGGTTGTCAAAAGAGAAGCAGGAATGGGGGTTATCCCTTCCTATCCTGATATGGCATGTGATGGATTCTTTTCACGTGTTAGCTCGATGGTTGCTAGACAGATTTGATGATTGAACCGTCTGTACTCATATTATCCTATGTAACTGTTGTTAGTTATTTTTTTGCTCACTAAGACGATTTTCTGACTCAAGGTTTTATGTTTTCCTCTTATTATCTTGGGATGTTCATTAATGTTATTGATGAGCATAATGAGTAGCAGTGCAAGTTTGGTGCCGATGATGTTGTTCGATGACGAGCAGGAGGCTGGCGTAATATTACTACCTATATAGATATTTCTTTTCTAACTAGTGCGAACCCATGCTACGTACACGGAATGGTGACATATTTTCTTTCTAACTATTTTTTATGTAAAAGGTAAATGAACTATTCTGCACATCATTTGGCATACATTATGTATATAGTCAGCGTTACTTTTTGTATAATAGGAATAAGTGTGATATTTGATCATATTTGACTAATAAACTTTCTTGTAGCCTCCACGGTTTAACAATATGAATAATGAGTAGTTAATCGGGATGTTTGAAATGATTAACCCATATAATACTCAAATCCAAAATGTATTTACTTATATATGCAATAACAAAAAAGACTTAGTTTCTACTGCATTAATTTAGAAAGCTTCTAATTCACTACGCCCTAAGTTTTTGGCTTCAATAAATTAATTACAAAACCTAGGCACAACTTGATCTTTCGTTCCATCTCAAGGGATTTCAAACACAAAATAGATATACAAAATCCGATAAAGTAAATAATTCCATACGCGTAGCTGAAAAATAAACTTGAATAGCAGTAAACTCTTGAAAAAACCAAAAGGAAAAATACACGAATGGCTATAGTAGAACTCCTAAAATAACCACTCGACTAATAATTAAATATATAAGCTTTTAATTCAACCAAAATAATGAACCACCTTGAAATCTGTATTAATTTACACGTTATAAATAAAACAATCAAAAAACTTGAATCAAATGAAAGTAGTAATAGCTGAACCAGTATCCTATACAGATCTCAATTCTCATTAAGAAAACATTTAATTATAGAGAAGGAAATAGCTATGTCTCATGATTTCCTCAATTTCAGGAAATACCATCAAAAATACACTAACAGCCATCATGTACTATGAACTTGCTATTAACCTGTAAGGCATGTAGTTATCTGCACATGTAACACATAGACAACCTTAATGAACTAAGTAAATAACGATTGCTTGTTGGAATATATATGAAACTTGTAATGAATAATGCTAAAGCATTATGAATATAGTAGAAAGTGAACTAACATATTTCCATTTTCTCACTTCTAATGGTAGAAACACCTACTTTTCAAGATACACTTGTCCATGTTATTTTATTTTTGCAATTTTCAACTTCTACTGCTATATTCTTCTTTCTTATTTCCAAAACACGGGCTACATGGGCCATTTTGTCTTTAGTATGGCATAACATATAGTCCAAAATGTATATCCTTCCTCCTGAATGTTAGTCTCTATGTATTCCCATTGGTTTCAGCCTCCTGCTGCATTCCTTAAGACGATACTTGCTCCAAATGTTACTTTGGATTATGCCTCCTTACTTGTTGTTCACTGTTGTTAACATGTGCACCTATTTTTTACATCTCTGCCAGGCTCAGCATCACATTGTTCATTAATTCAGATCAAGTTCCAATACTCCATTTCTACTGGACCACTTTTTTTTTTGCTGCCTCGTTTTTCCCACCACCTTAATACTACTTGCCAATGTATTTCATGTGTTTTCTGCTGCTAACATTGTAATGTATCAATTATTTCATTTAGTTACGCTTCCGTATATGATCAGAATGTAAAATCCACTGGATTTTTCCATAAGTAATCAAACCAACCAGCTTCAGTACATGCATGATATGGACTATAGGTTTATATATTACTAACAATGTCCACACAATGAGTAACTATACAGAGAATACATGGAATGCCAAATATTTTAAAACTTATTTCTTATTATGAAATTTGTGTCATCGTCTACTTTGAGGACGTCAATTAGCTGGGAAGAACAATACATATATACAAATGGTGAAAAGTGAAAAAATGAATATCATTTCGAGTTTGTTTCAACAAAATACCATATTAGTTTAAAATTTCTTATTTAGCTATGTTAATCCTAGAATGCATATCACATAATTGATTTTTGCTTAGTAAGTACACCATTTCCTACCTTGGTATAAGAGGAAAATAACATAAATTTGGCTTGCAAACTACTAACGATTAGGATTGCACAACAATATATATAAACGAAAGCGAGATCTTCTAATTACAGTTGTTAATTCAAAGCTGAAACCGTGGGTCTTTGAAGTCACCTTTTAAACCTATAGTTCCACAAATTGTTTGATGAGGACAGAGTAACCATCAAATAATATTCTTACATGGGTAAAAAGATTTCGTTGATTTTTTTCTTCTCATATGCAAAAACCTAAAAGCCACAGCATGGACAAATGTCTATTTGAGAACTCTCTTAAAAAGTTACGGTAGCTCTACAACAACACTATTAAATAAACATCCAATGACGGAGTTCTTTAAAAAAAATTAGTTGCTTTGCAATGCATGTGAATTAACCTTTTTTTTATAGTCTACTTTCTAGTTAATAGGATCAAGAAAATAAAATTAATTTTGTGCAAAAAAATGTGTGCTAAAATTAAGATGTGAAAAACAAAGAAAGATATAATGACAAAAAAAGGTTGCGATTTTATTTTATCAATGAGCAATCCTAGCTGCAAAAATGAAAAATCATTGATGAATCAAAATTACTACCACAATGTGATTTGTGAACTTATGGATGTATTTCCAATAGAAGCTATCGTCGATGGACATAAGGCTCTAATTATCAAAAAGGTAATTTGTTCTCATTTTTTCCAGTGATATGTGAACCTACACTAAAAGTCACAAAACATGGTGTAATTTTGGTTTGTATAACTTATAAAAGAGAATTCGTAATCCATTCATTGATTGTTATTTGTAAAAACTCAGTTTTCTCAATATAAAGTTATGATTTCTAAGATGTAGTCAAAACTAAGTTATCGCTGATATATATAATGCTGGAATATGTTTTATCAATGCTGCATAAATTATAAAAGTATGAGGGAAAATTCCATATTTCATTATAATTGACAATACATGATGTAAAACCTTGAAAACATTGCTATCAAATCTATTAGAGATCAATCATTTACCCTAAGTCGATACATTTGAATATTAGGAAAACATAGAAAATAAAGGGAACTTTAAGACATAACACCATGACCCTTAGCTGATTTTAATCGAGCTCAAAAGAATGAGAAAATGAGACATTACCTGTAACACCCCACCTCCGCTACTAGGGTCACTCACAAAGGGAATGCACTAGTTCTAGAGGAGCGTTATCGAGGTAAACAAATACAGAAATATTACAAGACAGAACATAAATAAACAGCGGAAGAATCAAAAGATAAATTTCATTAATTTCAAAATAGTCAAAGACTTTTTCATTCAAAGTACCAAATAGCCAAAGTCATTATTTTCCATTACAACAAATTCTGTCTTGCATAAACAAAGAAGCACAAACTTAAAACAACAAAAGTAGCTTAATTCTCCAAAGGTAGCAGAAATGCAGCCATAGCATAGCTCAAGATCAAACCGTACATGAGCTGAATCGAAGCAAGCGAAATCCAAGCTAAGTGCTAGAGTTTCCTCCCTGAGAACCTGGGGGGGAAACGAAAGAAAAGAGGCGAAAGAAAACGGGTCAGTCATAAAGACTGGTAAGTCCAAGTGACTTTCAGCATAAAAACAGATAAAGGTAACATGACATGTATAAACTGAAAGTAAACATAAGGATGCTATCAAGATTGGCAAGATAGACTAAGATAGCATGATAATTCAAGTGTAGTCAAGTATAGGATCACATATTCAAGGTTCGCTGCATCATCTGTACTAGAATCCCAAACCCGTGTCTTATATTAATCATGAAATGATCCCTTCGCCCAATATCATGAAATGACCCATTTCTAGGTCCAACGAAACGATCCACTAGTCGATCGGCTCCCTACAAGTTCTAGCTCGTCATGTGTCTGTGTCATACGGCCCTATCACGAATGTAGTCACCTATGCTAGGTCCACCATAGGGTGTGTCAAGCCCTATGGTGTCAACCACCGACACGAATCAAGCATGCACAGATAAACCTACTGATGCCCAATGCCTGCTTTTTCAACTCTGGACCACGTGCACGACCATAGCCCGCCTGAACCTACACTGGCGCACCGACACAGCCGTCGTTCTGGTCGCTTACAATCAGCCCAGTAATCGTGCCCCACCCTGCCTAGTTCCAGGGTACCATGATACATCTAGTGGGTTACTGCTGAAACGGACCACGTAACTAGGGTTTCCATTCAATAGGTTAAGTGTTGTCATTTAAATTCGTGACTTAACCCCTATCAGTCTAGCATGTCAAGTTGGCTAAGTGTTGTCATTCAAGTTCGTGACTTAACCCGCCTACGTGTCATGTCAAATTGGCTAAGTGTAGTCGTTCAAGTTCATGACTTAGCCCTACGAATCACGTGTCAAGTTGGTTAAGTGTTGTCTTTCATGTTCATGACTTAACCCTATCATGTGGCATTAATTCATTAATGCACCCCAACCTCTCACATCAGACCCGTTGTTGTGGTCACTGGATATGCCGGGCGGTTCCGGGCAGATTTACACCACAACTCAGTCTGACCTCGGGTTTCAAGCGCGATATGACCAACTACCCACATTGGATCCTATTGTTTGCAGTAACTGGATTTGCCTGGCGGTTACGGGCAGAATTACACTGCAAACTCAACCCAACCTCGAGTTGGCCATTTTCAAGTTCATTCTAGTGTCATGTACATGTTCAAGATTCATGTCAAGTTCGTGTCAAGTTTCAAGGATAAGTTTCATGCCAAGTTTCTTTATAATTACCAATTTTTCCCAACGTTACCCCATCTAAATATTAGGCTATCAATCTTAGCCTAATTTTCTGTCCGCATGATTTTCGACATATAATATTAGGCTAAAAACTTAGCCTAATTTAACATACACAAAATTTGCATAAAGCGATTCTTTAACATAAACATGACATAGGTGTAAACTTGGCATTCTCGGTATAGTCAATATGAACACCATAGGTGTGTACTTGCAAAATAATCAACATGAATATCATAGGTGTGAACTTGCAACGTAGACTGAACCAACATACATATATGTGAATTTGCAACATAGACTAAATCAACTTACATATATGTGAACTTGCAAATCAATCACGAACATATGAATAAGTGTGAACTTGAAATATGACATAGGTTTAACATATACACATAAACATGTAGATCTAACATTTGGTCACATATGTGATATGATTTTACAACCTAAAACTTGCATAACATGATAAACTACACAACTTGTCATAACGGGTTATACTCCAAGTTCATATACATATGAATAGACTTATTCATTAATTCCCAATTCAGCATGATGATAAAATAGAACCACAGGCATAGATCAATATCATTCAATTCCAAAATAAACATTGTTCTATTATCAATTTATTTCCAAGGCATGACATAACTGAATAAATTGATTAAAACAACACAGGCATAACATTATGAACATGAAAAAGGCTTGAATAATAATCTAGATTCAAGAACACAGATAGATCTAACTTAAATAGAAAAATCCCCAAAATCAAGATCCAAGGATAAATATAGAAAATAGGTCTGAATAGAAAATCAAGCTTAGATCCAATTTCATAGTCATAATTCTAGGCAATAACTGCATGGTCATGAATCATAGGTGATTAGCCACAATTGTCCTTATCATAGTTATAGGCAATAGTCTTATGTTCTCAGTCATAGGCATAGTCTTATGTTCACCATCATAGTCATAGGCATAGTCTTATGTTCACCGTCATAATCATAGGCATAGTCTTATGTTCACCGTCATAGTCATAGGCATAGGTATAGTCTTATGTTCACCGTTATAATCTTAGGCCATTAACAATAGTTTCAACGTCATAGGCAATATTCCCAATAGTCAAGATCCAAGAAGAAAACAAGAATAGATATGAATCATACATAAATCACTTCCAATTTATACCATGCCCATATTAGATTTATAGTTTTTATCTAAAAGTAACTGGAACTTACAGATCGTGGTCAAAGAAATCTAGATGTAGAATTCAAGTCTAGAAATTTGTCGTTGAATTGTTGAATCGTTGAATCCTGCTTTGATTGTAGAAGCAAATCCCCAATTCCTAGCCGTAGTCTTCAAGAAATAATCTTCGCGTTTTATTTTTAATTTAATTTAATTTAGAGGAAGAAGAAGAAGCCATGATCATCAAGAGTTTGAGCAGCATAAGGTTAGAGAAGAATGGTGTAAAGAGAATGAGGCTAGGAGGCTGTTTATATAGAATTTCAATTTAATTATAGCCGTCGGTGAAACTAGAGTTAATCAAGGCCATCCATCACAAGAGAAGCCAATCAGAAAGTGACAAGTTAGCCCTAGTGACACAGCAGAGCTTAGAAATTCGACCAGAACCCGACCAGGCCAGCCAGGGTCAAACCAGAAAGCTGTGCAGGCCTGCTGCTCGGCCTGGGCGCACCTACCACGTGCGCCAATGCAAAATTGCATGGGCGCACTTCCCAAGTGCGCCAGTGCAATTTTGTTCTAGCGCACTTCCCAAGTGCGCCAGTGCATTCTGGCCCGTTTCTGGTTTTTCTGCCTAACTTCGTTCGTCCATATCTTATTCGTACGGTATCCGTTTTACGCAAACTCGGACTCTATTTCAAGCAGAATTCCGAGACAAACGCAATGGCATAACCCGTTTCCCTTGATTCTTATTTTAAAAATTAATTATACCTTGATTTATGGTTTTAACATGTTATTAAAATTCGGGTTGTTACATTACCTCAATTAGAAGTAAACAAATTAAAGTTGGCTACTTCTATTTAAACCCATATATTTGCTAAGTATACCCACAAAACCCTTCAAAAAAAATATACCCAGAAGATTACTGAGTTAACCCATTTCTAGTGGCATTTATTCCAGTACTACCCTTCACTTCTCATAACTACTCGGTTTCATCGTTCGTGAGAAAACCCTAATTTCAGACATTCGATTTCTACTACCTTATATAACTGATTTCTCCATTCTTCCCTGACACAATCGCGCGTTGTTGATAAGTTCTTCCCCAATTCCAAGCTTTCATTAATCAACTGGAGGTATGCTCGAAATAGTTAAGCCAATTTGATTCAATTATCTATAGAGAAGCAGTACTCACGCATTCAAACTCAAGCAGAAAAATTGCGTGAAGTACTTATCAAGCACGGAGAGACTGTACGTGGAAAAAATATTATCACGCAATAGCTCTAAGTGGAAAATTTGCTATCCACGCAGTACTCTGCATGGTAATATATTTTTTATGTAGTTCGTCTGCGTGGTAGGTGTAAAAGGATGAGATTTGTAGCTTCGCCTTCATGATCCATTGTTTGAATGTAAAATGATGAGATTTTGACTTTTTTGTGATTTAGGGTTTACTGAATGAAGTAGCAGACAAGAAAAAGAAAGAAGTTACGTATAAAAATAAGAAGGGTATTCTAGTCTCTTAGATTTTCATCAAGTTAGCTGGGTATACTCAGCAAATACATGGGTTTAAATAGAGTTAGCCATTAATGTTTAATGAGAAAATGAACACAAGAGCGCTTCGGTGAATAGTAACTTACCCAATAAAATAGGAATAAACAGTATGTTTAAAGGCAGAAATATCCTTACTGAATAGATGGTTTAGGAAGAAATGTACAAAAATAGAAGTTAAGCTTTAGGTTTATGAATTCACGTTTTACATTCAAACCTATTTTTTTAATATAATAAATTTAGACCATGTTAACAGGAAAATAATCAATGTATGCACCTATGATATAGTTCCTTTTACTCGACACCAAACTCTTAATGAAATATTAAATTAGACAGTCATGTTGTAACACCCCGAATTTTTTACAACACTAAAGAGGATAAATTAAATAATAATTAATTTAATATACATAATTAGAGGAAACAGACTGCACCATTGCGTCCATCTCGAAATTCTGGTCAAGATAGACCTTTGGTTTGCGTAAAACGGACACCGTATGAAGAAGTTATGAGGGTTTTAAGTTTGTATACGCGCAGAAATATTATGTATACACATATGAGTCAAAGATGAGTCAGAATTTTATCCAAAACAATTCAAATTTGAAAAATTCGTCAGAGCGGCAAAATTCCCGCTCTAGGGGGTCGACCCCCTAGAGGGGTGTCGACCTATGGGTCGACCAACCTACAGGGGTGTCGACACCCCTAGGGCTGAGGTGGCAGTCAGTTTCAGAGGGTTCTGCAGTTATAAATATGTGCTCAAATCTCCTATTTCTTCATTGGAAATTATGGGAGCCATATGCTGTCGGGATACAAACTGAGAGAGAACCGTTTTCTACAACAACATACTTTGCAAATCAAATTCAGAAATTCAAGATTCGTTCTTTCTCAATTCTCTAAACCTAACGCTATGAGTTTCTAGATTGCTTTTAGGTTTAGATAAATAAAAGTAAATTGTGAAAGACTGTGAATGGATAGGTTGTAAAGCATGATTCTGTTCTAATATTAAATCCTATACTATGTCATGATAGATCTATTTCCTTAGATATAATATAATTGTGGTTATTCTATTATGTTGTCTATGTGGATCTTGACTTGTAACTATATTGTGGTGAATGTACATATATTAAATTGGATAGTTGTAACATTGGTTAGATCTAGTTCTTTATGTAAATCCCTTTTTCACTTGTCATATTGTGATCAATCTAGATATGTTGTAAACTTGACATGTGAAGCCATCTTTAGATCTAAACATGTTACCATGACACCCTAATTATGCTAGATCTAAATAGTCGGACACCTAAATGGTTAATTTAGATCTCATTATGCTTGATTTGACATCGTAGTTGCCACAAGTTCATCAGCTTTATGTCCACCTTGTTATGATATTAATTACATGTCCATTCACCTTGTTCTCATGCTAGTTTATGCCAAGATATGTTGAAACTATCACCTTTGTCATATTCTCTTTTTCATTGTTATGGCTAGGCTACTTTATAACCTAGATGCCGCCGAAATACGTGCGAATACATTAGTTAGGAAACGGGGAAAAGGGATTTATAATTGGCATAATTTATGTAATATTTTATATGAATTGGACACATATTCAAATGGGGAAACATAGAAATAATCACCGATAATGACATAGGTAGATTTGGATAAAAATGGAATGTTTAGTAATTACAATTAGGAATTGTAATTGTACTTATGACACGAGATTAGGTTGCATTAGTGGTGGAAGTCTGCCTGGACCCGACCGACATATCTAGCAGCCACTAATGTTGAACCCAATGTGGGAGGTCTAAGTACGTAAATACGAAACGGGCTATGACACGAGGTTAGACCCAACTGTGGAATAAGTCTGCCCGTACCCGACCGACATATCCAGCATCCACATGTTGTAGGCCTAATGTGGGAGGTCTAGCCCATTATAAACCATAAATGGACATGGTAGAGTATTGGACTACTTAACCTAATTTGATCCATAAGGATTGTATGATTATGAACTTAAGTTAGGGTTAAGTAAAATTGGATGGGTAGTGGGTGGGTTAAGTAAATTAGAGGGGGTGGGCAATATTTATATATAGCCCACGAAATTAACCCAATAAGGTTATGTAACTAAAGACACCTAGTGGTATACATAACCGGTGGAAAAATATAATAAAGTTATATAATTAAAGACACCCTTTAGGGTAAGCATAACTGACATAGGGCTATGTAATTAAAGAAACCTAAGGGTATACATAGTCAGTGAAAAACCTAGTGGGGATACAAGACAAAGGGAAGAGCTTGTACAATATTGTGTGGGACCCATTTCAGTCAGTAACTCGGAGTAGGTATCAAATAAAGAACTCCGTATTAGGCGGAGAAGGGGCACGCTTACTGATTGATTATAAGAGATCCAAATGAGACGGACGGTGTGGGCAGCGTAAACCGACTGGGCTATGTGCTTGCATGAGCCAGGCAGAGGGAGATAAGACGACCGTGACACCAGTAGATATGATTGTGCACACCTTAAGGTTTGCCAATTTAGGAAGTGATACCTCCTACTGTGGGGCCAGCACAGGATATCTACGGAGTAGGGAGCCGATCGATTAGGGTAGTGGTTAGGGTACACTCGAACGTATGCCCTAAGTCTACCAATTTATAGTGGAAGGGGTCATCTCATTTTAGTTATACTAGTAATAATGTAGAGTAATCATTAGCGAAGCACATATACCTTATCCTGTCTACCATGTCACACCTGTCATTTATGTAGTGATCTCTTTTATCCACTTTATATGCCTATCATGTTACTTTTATTTATTTACTAGCTAAAAGTAACTAGACTCGTCAGACTTTATGTCTGACCCTTTTTGTTTCTCCTTCTTTCTTCCGTCCCACCCAAGGTTCTCTTGGAGGAAACACTCAAGCTTAGTCAGGACTCAGATATCATCTTGCTTGGAGCTATTTCTGAAGTATGGCTCAAGTTCTTGTCTCTACTATAGCTTAACTCTTTTAACTGGGGAATTATGTTTTTCATATTCTTATGTACTCTGATCATGCAAGATAGAAGTTGTTTTATTGTAACGGTTTTTGTGAATTATGGTATTATGGACCACGACATTATGATTTATGTTTGAAATAAAAATTTAAAAATTTCCGCTGCTGTCTTATTTATATCTGTCTTGTATTTATTCTATGTCTGTTTACCTATAACGCTCCACGAAACTTAATGCATTCCCTTAGTGAGTGACATTAACGGACGTGGGGTGTCACACTTTGGTATCAGAGCTGAAGGTTACCGGATTAGATAAAAGTTTTTGAAAAACATTTTCAAAATAGGTTTTAAAAGGAAGTATTTACAAAAAATAAAAGTCTGTTTTAAAAATATTCCCCAAGAAGCCCTATGTAATATCCTTCGGTCCTTTATCTTCCTTTTTCAGCATGTCTGGGGAACAAAACAATCCTAATATCTCAGAGGGCGTCACAATACCCGGATGGTTCCGTAGGTATTTGGAGGCCATGGCGCCTACCGAAGGCCAAAGGGACGTTCCTCCCCTAAATGCACCAGTTATTCCTCCTCCTCCCCTTCCAAGAGCAGATAACTTCGCCAAGATCTACAAGGACTTCTGTGCTATGGGAAGGAAGCCATTCCATGGGAACGAGACATTCGTAGAAGCGAGGAACTGGCTTAAGGAAACCGAGGACTTATTCGTAATCTTTGAAGTAGAGGATAGAAGGAAGGTTCAGTTAGTCGCCTGGTTACTGAAGGACGAAGCCTTATTTTGGTGGGAAATCACCCAAGCTGGACGTCCGATGGAAACTTGGGAAGATTTTAGACAGAGGTCGAAATGAAATTTCTTTCCTAAGCTGAGGGAAGCATATAGATGGAGAGGTTCTTAGCACTCAAACAAGGAAACTTGACGGTGAAGGAGTATGTGAACAAGTCAACCAACTGGCAAGGTTCGGGTTAGAGTTGGTGGATACACCGCACAAAAGGGCTTTGCAGTTTACTAAAGGGCTGAATGAGCCTCTGCATGGGTTAGCCATGTCCCATATTCCAATGGAGGCAACTTTTGAAAAGCTTGTTGATATGACCCTAATGCATTTGGAGGACAAAGGAGAAAAGAAGGAAACAAAAACTGAGGGGACATCGTAGAATAAGAAGGTGTGGCCCAAGAAGGGGCAGCAACAACAGAAGAAAGGAGGGAAAGATGATAAAGGCAAGGATAAGAGAAAAATGTCAAAATTGTGGAAAGGAGGGTCAATTGATCAAAGACTATAAGAGAAGGAAGATCAATTGCTTCAATTGGGGAGAGGTCTGCCACTTCTCTAAAGAGTGCCCAAAGAGGCAGGGACCGCAGGGACAAGGTCAAAGAGTAGGAACTTCTGGAGGGCAGGTGCATACTCTCACGATCAATGCTCCTAAAAGAGGCAGAAAATTTCCCTAGAAAGTTTAGTTTCTCTTTCAAACCATCCAGTTAGAACACTTTTTGATTATGGCACTTCACACTCATTTATATCTAGTTCTGTGGTTGAATCTCTGCACTTAATTACTAGTATGGTAGTAGATCCCATAGTTGTTTCAAACCCCATTAGTGGTTCGGCTCATTTATCGATGATTTTTCGGGGTTTGAAAATATCTATGCTAGGCATCGAATTTGAATGCGACGCATATGTGCTCGGGTTTATGGGCTATAGTTTGATTGTAGGAATGGATTGGCTTACCACGTATGAGGCCATTCTGGATTGTGAGAGGAGGGTTGTTAGACTCCTGACTTGTCATGGGAAGACCCTCGAAGTTTCTTGTGGCCCCCAAGGGTCTGTTTACTTATCTTTCTAGAGTCTCTAGATGCATTCATAGACGATTTGCAGTCTGTTCCAGTGGTTCGAGATTATTCCGATGTTTTTGATGAGGTACAGGGTTTACCTCCAAGACGCGAGATCGACTTCCGCATATATCTGGTAGACAATGCAAAGCCAGTTGCATTACCAGTGCACCACATGGCTCCAAGGGAAAGGAGGGAGCAAAGTAAGCAAGTAGGGGAGCTACTTGAGAAAGGGTTTATCAGATGAAGCATATTTGAATGGGGTGCTCCAGTAGTATTTGCAACTAAAGCGGACGGTTCGCTTCGTTTGTGTGTTGACTATAGAGAGTTGAATAAGCTCACCAAGAAAAATAGGCACCCGCTTCCGAGGATTGATAATTTATTTGATCAGCTTATTGGTGCCTCGGTATTTTCTCAGTTGGACTTGGCTACGGGGTTCCATCAGTTGAGGGTGGCTGAGGACAGCATAGATAAGACTGCTTTTAGAACTCTAGACGGTTTCTTTGAATGGCTAGTGATGCCTTATGGGCTGACGAATGCACCTGCCTATTTTGTCGATCTGATGAGTAGGGTGCTTTGAGATTTCCTAAACAAATTTGTCGTAGTCTTTGTTGATGATATTTTGATCTTCTCCAAAAGCGAGGAAGAGCATGTCCAACATTAGAGAGAAGTTTTGAAAACTCTCCGTGACCATCAACTTAAGGCAAAGTTCTCCAAATGCCATTTTTGGAGAAAAGAGGTGAGATTATTAGGGGATGTGGTCTCCAAAGAAGGGATAGATGTAGATCCCACCAAGGTGGTTGCAGTGCAAGATTGGCAGATTCCTAAAAATGCAACCGAGGTGAGAAGCTTTCATGGGTTGGCAGGTTACTATAGGAAGTTCATTAAGGACTTCGCGAAGATATCAGCCCCTCTCACCAGGTTGACAAAGAAGAATTTAGCATTTTCATGGTACATAAACTGTGACGTTGCTTTCGAACGACTAAAGAGGGCTCTGACAACAACCCCAGTCTTGACCTTGCCTGATGGAAGTAAAGTGTTTACTGTTTACACTGATGCGTGCGGTACAGAGCTTGGTGCGGTTTTGATGCAAGAAGGGAAAGTAATATGTTATAGGGGTAGATAGTTGAGAGTTCATGAGAAGAACTACCCTACCCATGATCTTGAGCTAGCTGCCATAGTATTCGCGTTAAAGACGTGGCATCATTATTTACTTAAAGAGAAGTTCGAGTTGTACACCGATCATAAATCTCTCAAGTATCTATTCTCATAGAAGGATCTCAACTTAAGGCAACAACAGTGGATGGAGTTCTTAGCTTCATATGATTTTGAGATTTCTTAAACCCTGGCAAGGGTAATGTGGTGGCAGACGCACTAAGTAGGCAGAGGGTGGCCCTGAGTCCTTTGTTTGTGGAAAGAAAGAACTTGGAGTTCATATCAGCTTTTGATTTTAGACCCTCCATCGCGGTTCTGCCTGATTTGTTTGCATCCTTGGAGATACGACCGACCCTTATGTACCAAATAGGAGCTTTGCAACAAGGTGACCCACAGATTCTAGACACCATGGATAAGCTCAGAAGAGGGGAGACTTCTAGTCACCTCAGTAGATATGCCATAGATGAAAAGGGGTGGTTGTGACAAGATGGAAGGCTTTATGTTCCTCAAACTAGAAGCTTGATAAAGGCAGTCCTAGAAGAAGCCCACTATTCTAAGATGACTATTCATCCAGGTGGTGACAAGATGTATAGAGACATGAAGAGGGTTTTCTTTTGGGCTGGGATGAAGAAAGATGTGGCCGAATTTGTTTCTCAATGTTTAGTTTGCCAGCAAGTCAAGGCTGAGCAAAAGAAGCCCGGAGGATTACTTCATCCGTTGGAGGATCCGCAGTGGAAATGGGAGAGCGTCTCTATGGATTTCATAGATGGTTTGCCCAGGTCAAAGAAAGGCAATACCAATATTTGGGTAGTGGTATATAGACTCACCAAGAACGCTCACTTTATTCCAGTTAAGAGTAAGAGGACGGCATCATGGTTGGCAACAATTTATGTTCATGAGATAGTTCGTCTTCATGGAGTACCTTCCAGCATCGTGAGCAATCGTGACCCCATCTTTACTAGCGAATTTTGGAGGAGTTTTCAAGAAGCATTAGGTACACAGCTGTGTTTGAGCACCGCTTATCATCCTCAGACCGATGGACAACCAAAGAGGGTAAAAAGAATTCTTGAAGATCTTTTAAGATCGTGTATCCTTGACTTCGGAGGGACCTGGGAAGAGCATCTTCCTTTAGTAGAGCTTGCCTATAATAATAGTTGTCAAGCCAGCATCGGCATGGTACCCTTCGAAGCATTGTACGGACGACCCTATAGATCACCAACTTGTTGGCGGGAATCTAGAGAAAGATTATTACTTGGACCAGATATGGTCAGGGAAACATCCAAAAAGATTGACCTTATTCGACAGTGGATGAAGACAGCTCAAGGTACGTAGAAGTCCTATGCAGACAAGAGAAGAACTAACATCGAATTCGAAGTAGGAGACTTAGTTATTATTAAAGTATCACCTCTGAGGAATGTGGTTCGCTTCGGATCAGTAGGGAAGTTGGCACCTAGGTTTGTGGGGCCATTTCCCATAACCGAGAAAATTGTCCAAATGGCCTATAGAGTGAAACTCCTAGAAAATCTATCCAGTGTTCATGACGTTTTTCACGTCTCTCATCTGCGGAAGTGCCTGCATGACACCGCAGAAGTTGTTGAACCGAGTATGTTGGAAGAAGTAGAACGGGAGGCGACAGTCAGACGAGTCCCTACCCGTATTCTTGGGTCAGAAGTTAAAAAGTTGCGCAATAAGGAGATCAAGTTACTAAAGGTCCAATGGGGAGATAACCCAAAGGACGCGACTTGGGAGACCGAAGATAAGATTCATGCTTCGTACCCTTTTCTTTTCGAGGGTATGTTCTTAACTCCTTTTTCAAAGTTTTATCAGTGCTTGTTTCTGTCAATAAAGTATATCTTATCCATAGTATTTTTCGGCCTTTAGATAGGAATCTTATGGATGTAAACATATGTTTGAAACATGTTATGTTTGATGGATGCAAGTGGATGCATGTGTTTGCTAGTGGTTTCCTGTGGACGCATATACACACACATTAGGCACTAAGATCGGCTCAATAACTTTCATACTGCATATGGATGTGTGTGCATTTTCTTTTCTTTTATGGATGGAAATGGATGTATTAGCATATGGATGTTGCATTTGGACGAATGAGTGTGCACACATATAGAGCTTACATGTTATAATAGGATAATTTGCATACATAATGGATTCATTGCATAAATATACATTGCATTAAGGAGGTCAACTGAATCACTAGATCGCCTGATCTTCGCATTAGTATTGGGACATATACACAAACCTTTGCATATATTCATATAAGCGTTAGAAATCTTTAAGGATAATGGATGCCAATGATTGGTGGATGAATAGATGTATGATGGATGGTAGGATATGCATTCTTCTCAACTTAGAGATTTCGGGGACGAAATCCTTTGAGTGGGGGAGAATGTAACACCCCGAATTTTTAACAACATTAAAGAGGATAAATTAAATAATAATTAATTTAATATATAGAATTAGGGGAAACGGACTGCACCATTGCGTCCGTCTTGAAATTCTGGTCAAGATAGTCCTTTGGTTTGCGTAAAATGGACACCGTATGAAGAAGTTATGAGGGTTTTAAGTTTGTATACACGTAGAAACATTATGTATACACATATGAGTCAGAGATGAGTCAGAATTTTATCCGGAATAGTTCAAATTTGAAAAATTCGTCGGAGCAGCAAAATTCCCGCTCTAGGGGGTAGACCCACCTACAGGGATGTCGACCCCCTAGGGCTGAGGTGGCAGTCGGTTTCAGAGGATTCTGCAGTTATAAATATGTGCTCAAATCTCCTATTTCTTCATTGGAAATTATGGGAGCCATATCCTGTCGGGATACAAACTGAGAGAGATCCGTTTTCTATAACAACATACTTTACAAATCAAATTCAGAAATTCAAGATCTGTTCTTTCTCAATTATCTAAACCTAACGCTGTGAGTTTCTAGATTGCTTTTAGGTTTAGATAAATAAAAGTAAATTGTGAAAGACTGTGAACGGATATGTTGTAAAGCATGATTCTGTGCTAATATTAAATCCTATACTATGTCATGATAGATCTATTTCCTTAGATCTAATATAATTGTGGTTATTCTATTATGTTGTCTATGTGGATCTTGACTTGTAACTATATTGTGGTGAATGTACATATATTAAATTGGATAGTTGTAACATTGGTTAGATCTAGTTCTTTATGTAAATACCCTTTTCACTTGTCATATTGTGATCAATCTAGATATGTTGTAAACTTGACATGTGAAGCCATCTTTAGATCTAAACATGTTACCATGACACCCTAATTATGCTAGATCTAAATAGTCGGACACCTAAATGGTTAATTTAGATCTCATTATGCTTTATTTGACATCGTAGTTGCCACAAGTTCATCAGCTTTATGTCCACCTTGTTATGATGTTAATTACATGTCCATTCACCTTGTTATCATGCTAGTTTATGCCAAGATATGTTGAAACTATCACCTTTGTCATATTCTCTTTTTCATTGTTATGGCTAGGCTACTTTATAACCTAGATGCCGCCGAAATACGTGCGAATAGGTTAGTTAGGAAACGGGGAAAAGGGATTTATAATTGGCATAATTTATGTAATATTTTATATGAATTGGACACATAATTCAAATGGGGAAACATAGAAATAATCACCTATAATGACATAGGTAGATTTGGATAAAAATGGAATGTTTAGTAATTACAGTTAGGAATTGTAATTGTACTTATGACACGACGTTAGGTTGCATTAGTGGTGGAAGTCTGCCCGGACCCGACCGGCATATCCAACAACCACTAATGTTGAACCTAATGTGGAAGGTCTAAGTATGTAAATAAGAATCGGGCTATGACACGAGGTTAGGCCCAACTGTGGAATAAGTCTGCCCGTACCCGACCGGCATATCCAGCCTCCACATGTTGTAGGCCTAATGTGGGAGGTCTAGCCCATTATAAACCATAAATGGACATGGTAAAGAATTGGACTACTTAACCTAATTTAATCCATAAGGATTGTATGATTATGAACTTAAGTTAGGGTTAAGTAAAATTGGATGGGTAGTGGGTGGGTTAAGTAAATTAGAGGGGGTGGGCAATATTTACATATAGGCCCACAAACTTTTCCCAATAAGGTTATGTAATTAAAGACACCTAATGGTATACATAACCGGTGAAAAATATATAATAAAGTTATGTAATTAAAGACACCATTTAGGGTAAGCATAACTGATATAGGGCTTTGTAATTAAAGACACCTAAGGATATACATAGTCAGTGAAAAACCTATTGGGGATACAAGACAAAGGGGAGAGCTTGTATCATATTGTGTGGGACCCATTTTAGCTAGTAACCCGGAGTAGGTATCAAATAAAGAACTCCATACTAGGCGGAGAAGGGGCACGCTTACCGATTGATTATAAGAGATCCAAACGAGATGGACGGTGTGGGCGGTGCAAACCGACCGGGCTATGTGTGTGCATGAGCCGGGTATAAGGGGATAAGACGACCGTGACACCAGTAGATTTGGTTGTGCACACCTTAAGGGTTGCAACTTTAGGAAATGATACCTTATATTGTGGGGCCAGCACAGGATATCTACAGAGTAGGGAGCCGATCGATTAGGGTAGTGGCTAGGGTACACTCGGACGTATGCCCTAAGTCTACCAACTTATAGTGGAAGGGATCATCTCATTTTAGTTATACTAGTAATAGTGTAGAGTAATCATTGGTGAAGCACATACACCTTACCCTGTTTACCTTATCACACCTGCCATTTATGTAGTGATCTCTTTTGTCCACTTTATATGCCTATCATGTTACTTTTATTTATTTACCGGCTAAAAGTAACTAGACTCGCCAGACTTTATGTCTGACCCTTTTTGTTTCTCCTTTTTTCTTCCGCCCCCCGGTTCTCAAGGAGGAAACACTCAAGCTTGGTCAGGACTCAGATGTCATCTTGGTAGGAGCTACTTTTGAAGTATGGCTCAATTTCTTGTCTCTACTATGGCTTAACTCTTTTAATTGGGGAATTATGTTTTTCATATTCTTATGTACTCTGATGATGCAAGACAGAAGTTGTTTTATTGTAATGGTTTTTGTGACTTATGATATTTTGGACCACGACATTATGATTTATATTTGAAATAAAAATTTAAAAATTTCCGCTGCTATCTTATTTATATCTGTCTTGTAATTATTCTATGTCTGTTTACCTATAACGCTCCACGAAACTTAATGCATTCCTAGTAAGTGACATTAACAGACGTGGGGTGTCACAAATGTCTTTTCAAAAGGTTCATGGTAACAGTGGCACGGGTTAAGGACTTTGCGCCATGGTAATAGTGGCGCGGGTTTAAAACCCGAAATGGCATGCTAAGAGCTTACAATGTGCATACGCTAATATCAACCACTTATGTGGTGCTTACGGACCAGACTAGGTGCACTAGGGAGGGTTTTACGACTCCAGTCGGTTTCCTCCTGAATAAATTCAAAAAAAAAACTTTTCAATTCAACAAAACGTGAATTAGTCATTGTATTGAACTCTAGTCATCATTTAGCATAGTTCTAAGGATTTGATTACTTCCACTATCATTTTTTATGAATAGACAACCATACATGCTTCTTTTTTGTACAAAACTAAGGAAATCAGGATATCAAGCTAAACTTGGCATGCATATTAGTGGAATAATCTTTTAGTAGAGCAATCAGTACAAAGCGACGAATAACATATATAAATAATTTAAGGACCTTCAATTTTTGTTTTTCTACAAATTAAATTATTTAGTGGTTGGACAGAGGGAACGATAGAAACACGTAAAAAGAAGACGACAACAGTAACACTCTACCAAAGTATAATGATCATACTTTAAGCCTTTTGCCAAATTTGAATCTTTCTATCATATTTACATTTCTTTTTCTTTATTATTAAAATTTAAATGTTTATATGGCATACCACCTTCGTCTTTCTTTACACCTCTATGTCTATTTGATCCCTTGTTTGTTAATTTTCTCCATTTCATCCTACTGATAAAATATTTTTTCCACTTATTAAGTTCCTTAAAGTAAAGGGGCAAGTCAAAACAATGCCGTTTTGCAAACAATTTATTTGGGCTTTATGGTTGTAACAAAGATTGAATATTCGGATATTCTTGCAGGAGAATAAAAATTGAGACTACTTAACTCTCATGAGTCAGTCCTCTGTAATTTTTGTCTTGCATTCGTTCATCATGCTAACTCAAAATGATCTTAACATATGAATTTATTTGGCTTACTTCAGTAAATGTTACTACATAATGTTTTTGCTTTCTAGCAGTTTCATTTTCCTTTCTCCAAATCTACTGGGTGTTTCTTCACAACTTTTAAACATATGCTTACTAACATAGTTAATGCTTCAACATGACCCAGTCTTCTTCCTTTTTTTCCCATATTCCAGTGATTCATTATCCTAATATAAGAACGTCCAAAATGTCAAAATGAAAGCTACAAAATAAAGGTAGTTTTGGTAAATATAAACACAGTCATCAGTGCTTGTAGCATCCATGCAAATAGGCAAAAGAGGCCAGCTAGGAGACAAAGCTATTTAATAATTCTCCGTGCCAAAGTAGTACCTAAAAAATATGAAACAAAAGAAATATGAAATGCAAAAAATAAAAACAAATTCTATCAGAAAAAGACAGTCTAAAATTGAAATTCCTCTATTTTGTAGACCACTGAATTAGTCGGCACATGACAGTCAAATGTCATATCAGATTAGTTCGGATCCAAAGACCTTAATTGTTTTTCCAATTTCCATTAAGCGTATATGTAAAAGTGATAAAAGTATTCATAATTATTTGTAGCACCCATGCAATTCATTGCTAATGAAAACACTTTCCAATATCATCTGACAATTATTTATATAATAAATCGAGCAAGGGTAAATACCTAATTAAGCATGAAGTTTTGCAAAATCACACATCCCTTTATGTTAACAATCAATACTAAAATAAAAAAAACTAAAACATTGTGATCTAATTTTGATACAAAGTTGCAATAGTTACTCTACATTGTCAAATCACGGTGATAAATGAATTCTTTTAAAAACATTCAAAGTATTATCATTGGCCTATGATTCGTTTAAAATTAAATATTTGAACCAACACTTAAAGCACAAAATTTGTGTGCAAGTCGAGAATAAAATAAAGATGATATAATTGTGATTTACTTTGTACTAAAAGCATCATAATTTAAATATACTATAAAAACCATGCATGCTAACAGTTAGTTAGTAAGCTTTAAAAGAAAAGATGCACGAATAAAGTGTATTTTTTTATTTTTGTTTTGTTTTAAGAGATAATTTACTAACTCAAAGATTGTAAACGTAGATCTCAGAAACCAATCAACCTAGTACAACAAAGGTCTATTCAGAATGAAGAAATTTTATTTAGTAATATAACTATTTTAATACATGTTTATAAGTTTGCAGTGCTTTTTTCTAAGCTCCTAATTATATCCAAAGATGAAGGCATGATTTAATGTACAAGGGTTATAATACTGATCAACATAAATAGGCCTTATTAAGTACAAAAATGTATATGGTTATTTATTTATTACTATGCATGGGTTCAATTATTAAAATTCTTGGACGATAAATTGCATTTTCTATATTAAAATACCTTTTTCCATTTTTTTCATATTTAACTGTATTTGTATTTTGGTATACCAATCTATATATTAGCCTTGACCAATTAGTAATCCTATATCTATATTTGATTATATTTGTTCTAAGAGTGAAAAATAATGATATCAAAGTGTAAAATTTTCGTAAATGTTATAATTTATCAATGTGACAGTTGCGCAAAAAATAATCAGAACCCAGTATAGGAAAACTGACCAATCGAAGTCAATATAAAAGTATGTTGACATAAAGAAGCAGATGAGAAAGGACATTTTTATTGAATTAAAAAGCTGCTTCATAATTCGCAACTTTGTGTTCCACAAACATGAATATATATTATGAAAAATTTAAGATTTTCATTAATTTCTTAAAATCTAAGTGTGGAATGGAAATATAATGGACAGTATACTGCCTATTTCAAATGGCAAAACTGAACATACATACCACTATAAAAATTCCCTACAAAGCATTCGTTGTTGCCCAAAGTCGAATATCCTCTGCCGTTTGTACTAATATCAACTATTGTTAACTACAGACTAACAAATCTCAACTTTTGGTTTGAAAGAATTTAAGAACCTACTTTTCTATCACATTTATAAACATTAGAAATAAATATATGCATATTCATAAACAGACAAATATGAAAAGAGGTATGCTTTTTGCATCGTTGGGAAAAAGAAACATGAAAGAACCTGAGAGCAAATCAACTAAATCGATAGAATAAAAATCGTACGAAAAAAGTCAAGCTAATAAATAAATTTGCAAGTCATAGTAATTTAAATCAGCTTCTAACCCCAAATCAAAGCATCAGTTTGATTATTGTGATTTTTGAACTGAGATATTGGGTGAAACGACCCAAACTTCCCTGTAAAGGAAAGCCCGGATTGAGTTGAGAACATGACAAATCAGAACATAAACAGAAGAACATTTCATTGCTATTACAACAATTACATCAGAGCACAAGAATATATCAGAGTATGAATAAATATTACACATTGGAAATACAATATCAGAGATTTAATAAATTACAAAGCAGCGGAAAAATATAATACAATGCGTAGCTGAAAATACATCACTAGCACAACTGAAAGAAATACACGGATATAAAGCTTTCTGAATATAGCTCCAGCTGTAATCCAGGATCATGTGAAAAGAAATATCTGCATAAACCAAAACTACTAGCTGCCCGTGTGGAAAATATGGGCACCCAGAGTTCAGGTAGAAACAATAAATTCCGAGTCAGTCATGGGACTGGTGTGAGAACTAAAACAATTATTAAATCTTTAATTTAAAAGTTGGGAAATCATGAGACCACACCGTATAACACGGAATTGGTTCACTCCACATGAATTTTAGTTTAAATAAAACAACGCAACGCTTTTTGGAAAAATGAAGCTATTATAAGACTCAGGTCCCATCACACAATGAACGCAAGCCGGAGGATAGAGTTTTCCCTCATAATAGCCAAACATGCTTGGTACGTTTAAAACAAAATTATTTGAT
Source organism: Allium sativum (assembly GCA_030737875.1). Taxonomy (NCBI): domain Eukaryota; kingdom Viridiplantae; phylum Streptophyta; class Magnoliopsida; order Asparagales; family Amaryllidaceae; genus Allium; species Allium sativum. Next base: position 576,004,985 of record CM060918.1, on the reverse strand, counting down.
ATTATTACTAGTGCATAGTGTCAAAATCAGCTTCAAATATAAATGTATCAATCATAGACGACATAGGTACCATATATTATGCCGCATACTAGTTTTACAATCAAAACCGCACAATGTCGTATTGGAAGTTGGATTTCCATCTATGAACCGAGGCAAGGGATCTTTTTCATCCGAATTCGAGACAATCTAGCCTACCATATCTGAGGATACAGTCACAACTGCACCTGGATCTTTAGGGCCAATCCACACTTACGCTAGTGGATTAGTAATTCCTGAACAATATGCTCCCCCCCCATGGGGCGTAAAATCTGAGCCACTAGGGACTCAATATCCGAGGTACCTCTCTTTCCATCATCCACATAAGTAAAAATGTTTAGGCTCCATACCATGACACCACTCCTAAATAGAAAGAAACGCATATCCTCCCTGTAGTCCTCTCCCGTTTCTAGTTCATACTGGGGTGTGAGGCTCGCGAATTAACGCTATACACAAAGCTATGCTAATTAAAGCAGTTCTTTGATCATCATCCACAAGACTCTGCTTTTCAACAATAAGCCTTGATCATTTGCATCTTAGCATGCCACACCGACGATTCACGCCATATAACTGATGTCTATCAATATATAACCCCTAAGCTCATACGTCTTAGAGAAGGGTGTTAAGAAAGAGAATAAATTCTCCGCCACCAAAAAGATATATATATTTAATAGAAATCAATTAGCACAGAATGAAATCCAATGTCAGACACACATCCATTTACAAGTCCGTTCTGGGTCTGAACGAAATCGGAGGCACCTTATTCCTTGTCCCATATGTCCAATACAGGAGAGAGGCCCTCACATATCCGTCGATCTCCAAGTACGTCTAAACAATCACCACTTATTACCTTCTCTTGGGTATACAGCCCAATCAAGACATCAGTAATCATCCAAACGATGTGAAGAACTCCGGTCTTCAATCACCGTCTTCATCGTCGATTTTGGTTGTCGTATTAATTATTCACAATGGGTTAAACCCGGTCTTTCTGAATAACTTGCGTATTTTATAATCAATAATCAAATGCTATAAAAACACATCATACGCCTTATTCCAATTCAGAATATTCTTTTAATAAAATATTCACATTATTAGGGAAAGGTTCCCATTAATTTTATCAAGAATAAATTCTTTTAAATTTATACTTTAGTCTTCCTTTGGATATCAATTTCTAAAGATTTTATTAACTAGTCGGGTTTATTGAACCTTACCGCAATAATTATTTATTATTTCCCAATCCCAACAACTTATTCATCCCATGGAGCAAAACTAGTAGCATTCCATATCTAACACCTACTATGTTCTGAGATAAATTAATTACCCTTTCATGTTCAAATCTAATTAAAGATTTAACTATCGCCAGGAGTAAAACGGGTGGTACTCCATTCTCGATCATTTCATGAATTTGATAAATTTAGTTATCTCTTTCTCATTTTTAATCTAATTAAAGATTCATTAAAACTCTAGTTTAGCTTTAATCTCAAAATTCATTACTTAATGATTATTCAACTTTAGGAAAATAAATCCTACCTTTAACTAGGTTAAAGAACCAATGTCATTTAAAACACAGCTCACGACAAACCCAAAATCATCTCTCATTAAATGTGGAATCTTCATAGAAATCAGATCAATATATAATCGATATAAATTTCCGTACCAGACTAATAATATAAATGGAATAATGGCGAAGCCTTTTAAATTCCATATATAGTAACGGTCTTCTTTTACAGAAGCTCATCTCGATTACTATTAAATCGAATTCCCTTCAATTCCAATTTATTCTATTAAATTGGAAAGCTTTACTTTGGAAAATTTCCATTAATTCCTAATAAAAAGATTTATAAATTCCAAATTATATTTTTACTATTAATTGGGTTAAAGAACAAATGTCGTTTGAAACACAGTTCACGATAAACCCACAATAATCTTTCACTTCAATTCCAATTAAATATTAATTAATTGGTAAACTTCTCTAAATCTTAATTAAAAGATTTATACTTTTCTCAACTGGGTTTAAGAACAGTGTTATTTAAGACACCATTCACGACAAACCCAAAATCCAATTTATTTTATTTAATTCCAATTGAATATTAATTAATTGGAAAACTTCATTAAATCTTAATTTAAAGATTTATTCTTTTCTCATCGGGGTTTAAGAACAGTGTTATTGAAGACACCATTCACGACAAACCCGAAATCCAATTTATTTATTTAAAAAAATGGGATTATTTTTCTAGCTAATAACTAGTTCATTTCGATAAAAATATATTCTTATCTTTTCGAATATGGAATTTTTCATCCAATTTTTTTCCAAATCACTTATTATGATTTTACATAATTTTCCCACATTTTTAATAATTTTATCAAGGCCCATACAGTCAGTTTCCAATAACGGCTATCGAACTGCAACCATAACGACCTTTTTCAAATTTGATTCGGACATAATTCCAAATACAACCGTTAGATTTTGTAACACCCCATATTTTTAAGATAATAAAATAAGAATAACTTAATTAAATAATGAGAAAAATAAAATGGACTGCGCCATTGCGTCCGTCTCGGAATTCTGGTCAGGATAGACATCTGGTTTGCGTAAAACGTACATCATATGAAGAAGTTATTAAGCCTAGACATTTGTGTACGCACAAGAGAAATATATATATATATATATATACATAAACAAATTTAAATAAAAAAATAAAGAATAAAATAAGGATTGCATGTAATAAATACATGCAATGAAAAAAAATGTAATGCATGCACTGAAAGAAAGGATTGGTTGCATGCAACGTAAATATGTTGCATGCACTTATTAGCAAACATAATGCATTAACATTAAAAGAAAAATAAAAGAAAAGATTCATGTAATGGTTTAATTTAAGTATTGTAGCTAAAATGAAAAAGAGAAGTAAGGAGAGAGCAATAATTATCATTGTTCTAAGACTTATTAACAAAAGACTTCATAGCTCAGTTGTTTAAGATATGGGATTTGCGACATAGAGGACGGGGGTTCGAACCCCGGCGGCAGCATAATTTTAATCTTTGTTTTAGAGAGGGCCAACTAAACATGCAAATATATGTACGTATACAAATTCAAAATTTGAAAGGATAAGAACATACATATAAGGAAATAAAGAAAATATATGTATATATATATAAGAATATATATATATATATATGCAGAAATATATGTATACGAAAGATAAAATTCAAGATAAGGCTACAGTCAATGAAATATGGCAAGAATCAAATAACGGTGCAACATCATTTGAATTTTTAAAATAAAATGAAAGTTGTGCGTATATATATACGCATAAAATGGACGTTAGAGGAATTGTATACATATAAGAATATTTCATGTGAATAAAACAGTTAAATAAATTCCAAAAATTCAAAAGATCGAAAATCAAATTTCTACGCCAAAACAATTCAAACATTCGAAATTCAAATTTCTGCACCGAAACAGCTTGTGGGACCCAATGCTGACTCAACACTGCGTGTACAATAAGATTTGGCTAGATTCGTTTGCGAACCTGGACTGTTTTCTTAACTGGGTTCAATGCTGACTTAGCGCTGCGTGTACGATAAGGTCTTAAGCACCTATAAATAAGACCCTAGACCTAACCCTAAACATCACAATTTGGCGGCTACGCTGGAACTCTGCCATGGCTCCCTCTCTCTCTCTTCTCAAATCTATTCTGAAATTATAATGTTAGCCTAGGAGGATTATGAATTCAGATCTGGAAGAGGGAATCAACGTTAATAAAAAGATTATTGAATCATGAAAGCAAGGTAAACTTCTAAGAACCAATTTATTTAAATTATTTCTCTTTCCCTTCTCTTTTCATGAAACAATAAATGCATGGTCGTTAGGTCGTGAATCAAATTAAAGGGAAAAAGAAAACCGTGGATGATAGAATGGATCAGATCCAAAATTTGGGGAAAGCTTAAAGGTGAGTGGGTTTAAATTATCCCTTGTGAATAATAGTATGTTTATCGTTTAATCATTCCCCATGGAAATTTATAATGCATGTATTGAAAAAGTTAATTGATGCAATGGATAATTGCGCTAAAATGAAAATTATGTTCAATCAGTTGAGATGTACACTTATATGAATGTTTTAGATGAATACTGTTGTATAGATCCATTTTATGAACCTATAAATTAGGATAATTGAGACATTGGGTAAAAGATGCACTATTTGAGATCTACATATTATTAATTACATGTAGAAAGACATGCGACTCATATTGAGAGATTTGGAGGCATAAATTATAATGGGGTTAATGGCATAACTATGGTGGAAATTATGCATATAAATTGAATTGGATGAACGTGAGTTGGAAATTATGCATATAACTTATAGGCATAACTTATTCGTAGAATTATAATCATAAACTTGAATTGGGGAATAAACATGTATTATGTTTTAAGACTTTAAAATGAAGGCGCAATTTGATATGAACATAAATAATGGAATAGAGATGAATATGCCTAAAACTGAACCGCGCCTAGGCACAAGGTTAGGTTGCATTAGTGGTGGAAGTCTGCACGGACCCGACCGACATATCCAGCGGCCACTAATGTTGAACCTAATGTGAGGGATCTAAGTGCATAAATGAAACAAGTTGTTGTGCTAAGACACGAGGTTAAGTCAACTTGTGGTAGAAGACTGCCCGTACCCGCCCGGCAAATCCAGCATCCACAAGTGTAGACTTAATGTGAGAGGTCTAGTACATATATATACACATATATGAAAATATGTAAATGGCAGGACCGATGAATACCATTAATTGTAATAAATGGAAATAAATGAAATTGAATGAAAGATAATTACAACTATAAGGAAAAGGGAACAAATGGGGAATGATAATAACTATTATGAATTAACTCAAGAAAAGGAAAGATAATAGGTAAACTTGCCCTAGGGACAAGTGGGAATTATAACTTATGGAATAAGGTAAGTTATAATGAACGATAGAGAAAAATGAAATAACTTATATAACAAAGTTGTACTTAATCGAAGATTAAGTAATTAGCGAGAATAAGAATAAATCCATAAATGAGGATAACATAAGTTATATTAAGGAAAAGGGAAACTTATTAGTAAACCTTAGTTACGAGAACTAAGCGAATAAGTAAATTATGATAAATTGTAATGGCGGTGTACGACAGGATTATGATTAAATGAGAAAGAAGAAGGCAAACGTATGGTCATAAGTAAGTTATATTTAATCATAAATGTTGAATGACAAAAAACATGTAAATTAAGATGTACTTAATTATAAATTAAGTAGAACATGTTATGGAAACCATGAGATGGGACATGAATTTTGAATTACAATATAGAGAATAACATGTTGTAGACTTATTAATGAACTTAAATGGGTTAGGTTATAAATTGAATTAATAAGCGAGGGTAACTTGGTAAACTTTAAAAGGAAGTCAACGTGAAAGAGAATAACCAAGTTAAATGAGAAAACTCACGAGGTGGCGCAAGCGCATGATTAATTGTTAGACGTAGGGTCTAATGACATATAAAACTGAGGCGCTTGGACCAGCCCATACGTTAGAGGATGAATAACCATAGGGGGTAGATCATCGAGGTGTCAAAAGACACAAAGAGGAGCGCATGTCCATCTAAATATTCTTGTAGGCTCCAACGGACTGGGTTAAGAAGCACGCAGCTTCTAGGGACGTAGGGTACTCTTGGTATTCCTCTGTGAGTGGCAGATGATCCGCCTGTACTCACAGAGGTTAGGTCTGCGTAGGTGAACCAATGAGTATGCCTTGATTGCAATAATAAGGGGCAATCAAAAGACTAAGATGGACCAACATGATTCGGCGAGACCAGTTAGTGCCCTGTGATAGCAACTCGTCGTCTACCTATCATCTTTAGTCAGTACGTAAAGCGGAAAGGCGGAGAACTCCAAAAGACCATATACTTTGCTATCTAGTTATGGGTGAGGTTGGCCAATAGGTTTGAAGGTCATAGAGGGCTGGGGTTAAGTTCTCATTCTTGATATTCTTGGGTGCCTTTCATTAGTTGAGGGAGGGGTCTAGTTGGATCATAGCCACTGCAAAAGCAGACCTTAGCATCTGCAATCGACAGATATCTGAAAGCTCCTGACCAAGTTCCGTGTTTCATGATTAGCCCTGCCACGGGACTCGGGCGCACATATAGAGAACATGTGCAATATACATTGAGAACGATTGACGATACGTACGTGGAAAAGTCTAGGTACACTCATGTCACTCTGGGTGGTGTATCATAAGACTAGAGGGCATTATTCGAGGATGGAACCTAATTCGATCGAATGGTTCAAAGATAGCACTCCAAATACTTACATAGAAGTAGTGGTTCTTTGCAGACCTAGCGTTGACATATATACAGAAATCTGTATGACATTCGGGCGTAAGATTAGGGACTGCTATATTCCTACGATTATACGATGGAGGCCGTGCGAGTAGGGTACCATAGGGTGTACCTTAGTTGGGGGTAGCTACATATACACTGTATTAGGTTAATCTACTAGGGAGTAGATGGGTGCGACATGTGTAAGCCTTGAATGCTAATAACACAAATAACCCAATAAATTAGAAAATGTAATTGAATGGTATATGTAGGATTATCCAGAAGTATAATTTAAATCCAGTCACACAGGACTTATATTCTGACCCCCTCCTCACAACATTCGCAGGTTAGATTCATGACAGAGACTGTATAGTTTTGGATACTGGTTTAGCAGTATTATTATTAAATTAAAACTATGTTTTAATTACATTATATTTTATTCCTTCTGCTGTGAGATGTTTTCCGAGCACTGACATGTTTCATGTCTCTGTCTTTTCTGCAGGATACCAGAGCAAACCAACTCGGGTTTCGATGGGTTGAGATTTTTGAAGAAAAAAAAAATCGGTCCGTCAGAACGCGGGTTGTTACATCTGGTATCAGAGCTTAGGTTTAGGATTCCTATATAGATAGTGAGTGAACGTATTTGTATTTTCAAAAATATAAATATATTATATATAAACCTTGATCCATAAAGGAGGCCACTAAATGGAAAGAGTAGGGATATTAATTTTGTGCACTAAAAGATTGAATATGGAAATTTGAGACCCTAGGTAAGTTGGGTGGAAAGTGTACAAAATGGTTGGTATAAAAGGAAGATGTATCCCATATGTTAGTAACTGAAATATTAAGTATTTCAGATTAGTGGGTTTGGTAGTGAATCCTTATAAATTAGAGAAAGATTAAAAAGTGGAAAATGGATTAGGAATATATATATAGTTGAGAGAATTAATTTCATGTGAGTGTCTAGGAAAACCTAGTTGTGTTGGAGACCACTTTGAGTCTAACCCATTTGTTAACTTTTAAGAACTTGAAAATGTAAAAGTTTTGACAAAATAATTTGGGGTGTTTTCAAGTTTTATTCTTAAAAGTATTTTTGATGTTTGAGAAAAATATGTAAAAGAACACATTTGGTGCATATTGGGTTTTAAAGTAAAATGTGGTATGTTTTTGAAAACAATGATTTCTTGTTTAAAAAAAATTCTCTCATGCAACGGTGTACATTATAGAGCATGTATAGCTCATTAGTTTTCATTATAATATATGAAAGGATTAAAAAGTAAAGCATACAAAATGTTGCATTTTGTAAGAAGTTTTGAAATCTTTATTCTTTTGACAATAAATTTTGATTATTGTTTTAAGACCAAAAATAAAAGCTTTAGCATTCTTAATTTTTGAAAAAAAAGTTTGAAGCTATGAAGTAAATAGTAAGGACTATCTTGGAATAATGAAAAAATTCTCATAGAATGCATAAGCATTGTAAAGCGTAGGATTGTTGCTTGAAAAAAAATATAGGCTAGTAATACACAACAAGGACTAGTAGAGACTACTAGATAGTGAATGGCAAGTAAGTGTTGAGAGTTTGTGGTTGGACTTTTCTTAAGTGAAATAGTCTTAAGATTCTTGGCCCTTAGTAGCAGCTGTGTAGGATGTTGAAAGATGGAAAAGCTTATTTGAAGAAGACAAACTTAAATCATTGGATTAAGTAAAATAAGCTAAGAAAGGAAGAAAAATAGCCTAACTAAAAAGAAAACAATAAATTTAGAAAAGCAACAAACATGACGGGAAAAGAAAACGAAAATCTTAAGAAAAGATGAATAAAAATGAAAATTTTCCAAGATAAGTTGAAAAAAAAGAAAAAAGAAGAAGAAAGTTTCTTATGTATTTGTGCTTGGATAGGAAAATAGGAAATCTTTATAGAATAGTTACATAAAATTCAAGTACAACTGGAAAAGGTACATAAAAGAAAAACGAAAGATGTAAAAAAATTCCGTTTTGTACCTTTTTGTAACATAAGAAATCAAATTTAGAACATTAGATTTTTTTTAAATTTCGAAATTTAATGATGGTTGGTAGGGTTTTGGATGCAACAATTGGACGAACTATGCTCTTATTCAGTAAGAGTGTGGGAAAATTGGATGAAAAAGGTGTTTTAATTTTCAAAATATTGCATTCATATAGAACTGCCAGTATATTTAGGATGTGAGCATCATATTTTAAAAGGATTTTTGGAAAATTTGCATACATATAGGGGGTACCGCTTAGGCATACATGTATTGCACTACGCACATGTGCACAATGGTTGTAAAAAATTGGATGCACACATGATGGATGTATATTATGCGAGGGGTTAATTGATTTTACCCTTATTAAATTTCGGGGACGAAATTTCCTAAGGGAGGGAGAATGTAATACCCCGTATTTTTAAGATAATAAAATAAGAATAACTTAATTAAATAATGAGAATTAAGTAAAACGGACTGCGCCATTGCGTCCGTCTCGGAATTCTGGTCAAGATAGACACATGATTTGCGTAAAAAGTACATCATATGAAAAAGTTATTAAGCCTAGACGTTTGTATACGCACAAGAGAAATATATATACAAACAAATTAAAATAAAAAATAAAAAATAAAATAAGGATTGCGTGTAATAAATACATGCACTTAAAAAAATGTAATGCATGCATTGAAAGAAAGGATTGGTTGCATGCAATGTTAATATGTTGCATGCACTGATTTGCAAACATAATGCATTAACATTAAAAGAAAAATAAAATAAAAGATTCATGCAATGGTTTAATTTAAGTATTGTAGCTAACATGAAAAAGAGAAGTAAGGAGAGAACAATAATTATCAGTGTTCTAAGACTTATTAACAAAAGACTCCATAGCTCAGTTGGTTAAGGCATTGGATTTGTAACATAGAGGTCGAGGGTTTGAACCCCGGCGGCAGCATAATTTTCATCTTTGTTTTAGAGAGGGCCAATTGAACATGAAAATATATGTATGTATACAAATTCAAAATTTGAAAGGATAAGAACATACATATAAGGAAATAAAGAAAATATGTATATATATGAGAATATATATATATATATATATATATATATATATGCAGAAATATATGTATACGAAAGATAAAATTCAAGATATGGCTACAGTCAATGAAATATGGCAAGAATCAAATAACGGTGCAACATCATTTGAATTTTTAAAATAAAATGAAAGTTGTGCGTATATATATATATATATATATATATATATGCGTAAAATGGACGTTAGAGGAATTGTATACATATAAGAATATTTCATGTGAATAAAACAGTTAAATAAATTCCAGAAATTCAAAAGTTCGAAAATCAAATTTCTACGCCAAAACAATTCAAACATTCGAAATTCAAATTTCAGCGCCAAAACAGCTTGTGGGACCCAATGCTGACTCAGCACTGCGTGTACAATAAGATTTGGCTAGATTCGTCTGCGAATCTGGATTGTTTTCTTAACTGGGTTCAATGCTGACTTAGCGCTGCGTGTACGATAAGGTCTTAAGCACCTATAAATAAGACCCTAGACCTAACCCTAAACATCACAATTTGGCGGCTACGCTGGAACTCTGCCATGGCTCCCTCTCTCTCTCTTCTCAAATCTATTCTGAAATTAAAATGTTAGCCTAGGAGGATTATGAATTCAGATCTGGAAGAGGGAATCAACGTTAATAAAAAGATTATTGAATCATGAAAGCAAGGTAAACCTATAAGAACCAATTTATTTAAATTATTTCTCTTTCCCTTCTCTTTTCATGAAACAATAAATGCATGGTCGTTAGGTCGTGAATCAAATTAAAGGGAAAGAGAAAACCGTGGATGATAGAATGGATCAAATCCAAAATTTGGGGAAAGCTTAAAGGTGAGTGGGTTTACATTATCCCTTGTGAATAATAGTATGTTTATCGTTTAATCATTCCCCATGGAAATTTATAATGCATGTATTGAAAAAGTTAATTGATGCAATGGATAATTGCGCTAAAATGAAAATTATGTTCAATCAGTTGAGATGTACACTTATTTGAATGTTTAAGATGAATACTGTTGTATAGATCCATTTTATGAACCTATAAATTAGGATAATTGAGACATTGGGTAAAAGATGCACTATTTGAGATCTACATATTATTAATTACATGTAGAAAGACATGCGACTCATATTGAGAGATATGGAGGCATAAATTATGATGGGGTTAATGGCATAACTATGGTGGAAATTATGCATATAAATTGAATTGGAATTATGAATGTGAATTGGAAATTATGCATATAAATTATAGGCATAACTTATTCGTAGAATTATAATCATAAACTTGAATTAGGGAATAAACATGTATTATGTTTTAAGACATTAAATTGAAGGCACAATTTGATATGAACATAAATAATGGAATAGAGATGAATATGCCTAAAACTAAACCGCGCCTAGGCACGAGGTTAGGTTGCATTAGTGGTGGAAGTCAGCCCGGACCCGACCGACATATCCAGCGGCCACTAATGTTGAATCTAATGTGAGGGGTCTAAGTGAATAAATGAAACAAGTTGTTGTGCTAAGACACGAGGTTAAGTCAACTTGTGGTAGAAGACTGCTCGGACCCGCCCGGCAAATCCAGCATCCACAAGTGTAGACTTAATGTGAGAGGTCTAGTACATATATATACACATATATGAAAATATGTAAATGGCAGGACCGATGAATACCATTAATTGTAATAAATGGAAATAAATGAAATTGAATGAAAGATAATTACAACTGTAAGTAAAAGAGAATGATAATAACCTATTATGAATAAACTCAAGAAAAGGAAAGATAATAGGTAAACTTGTTCTAGGGACAAGTGGGAATTATAACTTATGGAATAAGGTAAGTTATAATGAACGATAGAGAAAAATGAAATAACTTATGTAACAAAGTTGTACTTAATTGAAGATTAAGTAATTAGCGAGAATAAGAATAATTCCATAAATGAGGATAACATAAGTTATATTAAGGAAAAGGGAAACTTATTAGTAAACCTTAGTTATGAGAACTAAGCTAATAAGTAAATTATGATAAATTGTAATGGCGGTGTACGACAAGATTATGATTAAATGAGAAAGAAGAAGGCAAACGTATGGAGATAAGTAAGTTGTATTTAATCATAAATGTTGAATGACAGAAAACATGTAAATTAAGATGTACTTAATTATAAAATAAGTAGAACATGTTATGGAAACCATGAGATGGGACATGAATTTTCGATTACAATATAGAGAATAACATGTTGTAGGCTCATTAATGAACTTAAATGGGTTAAGTTATAAATTGAATTAATAAGCAAGGGTAACTTGGTAAACTTGAAAAGGAAGTCAACGTGAAGGAGAATAACCAAGTAAAATGAGAAAACTCACGAGGTAGCGCAAGCGCATGATTAATGGTTAGACGTAGGGTCTAATGACATATAAAACTGAGGCGCTTGGACCAGTCCATACGTTAGAGGATGAATAACCATAAGGGGTAGATCATGGGGGTGTCAAAAGACACAAAGAGGAGCGCATGTCCATCTAGATATTCTTGTAGGCTCCAACGGACTGGGTTAAGAAGCACGCGGCTTCCGGGGACGTAGGGTACTCTTGGTATTCCTCTATGAGTTGCAGATATCCGCCTGTACTCACAGAGTTTAGGTCTGCGTAGGTGAACCAATGAGTATGCCTTGATTGCAATAATAAGGGGCAATCAAAAGACTAAGATAGACTAGCGTGATTCGGCGAGATCAGTTAGTGCCCTGTGATAGCAACTCGTCGTCTACTTACCATCTTCAGTCAGTACGTAAAGCAGAAAGGCGGAGAACTCCAAAAGACCATATACTTTGCTATCTAGTTATGGGTGAGGTTGGCCAATAGGTTTGAAGGGCATGGGGACGGGGTTAAGTTCTCATTCTTGATATTCTTGGGTGCCTTTCATTAGTTGAGGGAGCGGTCTAGTGGGACCATAGCCACTGTAAAAGCGGACCTTAGCATCTGCAATCAACAGATATCTGAAAGCTCCCGACTAAGTTCCGTGTTTCTTGATTAGCCCTGCCACGGGACTCAGGCGCACATATAGAGAACATGTGCAATAAACATCGAGAACGATTGACGATACGTACGTGGAAAAGTCTAGGTACACTCATGTCGCTCTGGGTGGTGTATCATAAGACTAGAGGGCATTATTCGAGGATGGAACCTAATTCGATCGAAATGTTCAAAGATGGAAGTCCGAACGCTTACATAGAAGTAGTGGTTCTTTGCAGACCTTGCTTTGACATATATACATAAATCCGTACGACATTCGGGCGTAGGATTAAGGACTGCTATATTCCTGCGATGATACGATGGAGACCGTGCTAGTAGGGTGCCATGGGGTGTACCTTAGTTGGGGGTAGCTACATATACATTGTATTAGGTTAATCTACTAGGGAGTAGATGGGTGCGACGTGTGTAAGCCTTGAATGCTAATAACATAGATAACCCAATAAATTAGAAAATATAATTGAACGGTATATGTAGGATTACCGAGAAGTATAATTTAAATCGAGTCATACAGGACTTATGTTCTGACCCCCTCCTCACAACATTCACAGGTTAGGTTCATGACTGAGACTGTATAGCTTTGGATACTGGTTTAGCAGTATTATTATTAAGGTAAAACTATGTTTTAATTACATTATATTTTATTCCTTCCGCTCTGAGATGTTTTCCGAGCATTGACATGTTTCATGTCTCTGTCTTTTCTGCAGGATACCAGAGCAAACCAACTCGGATTTCGATGGATTGGGATTTTTGAAAAAAAAAATAGGTCCGTCAGAACGCAGGTTGTTACAAATTTCAAATCTTGTATATTCATTGGAAAACTCTTTTCGATACGAACCCAACGATTCCGGTTTTAGGAGAATCCGACGGTCGGATCTCCCGTTACATCAACTTGAAGTTAATGATCGAAATTCGCGAACGATCGCTGCGCGACGCGTTCTATTCAGGCCATTAAATATATGTAGTATATATATTATATATATTTCATCGATTTCCATTTAAAACGTATTTTATAAATCGTTTATAAAATTATTTTTAAATCTATTTTAACTTCATTTTCAATTTTGAATCAAAATTGAATATTCTATATCTTTATCATATTAAAATGATAATATTTTAAAAATATTAGATTTTGAAATCACTTCTTTTCGATATTCATTATAAAATGAATAAAATCGATCGATAAATCCGTTTGGGTTAAAATGGCGTTTGCAACTTACTCGACTTCACATTTCAATATTTTTGTGTCCATTCAAAATCAGACATCAAAATCATAATTTTATTCTTCACTGAATATTATTTTAAAACATTCTTTATTTTAAAAGATTCTTTATTTTAAAATATTCTATTTTTTAAATATTCTTTCTTTTTGAAATATCCATTATTTTTGAATCGGAATGCAACTCAATCAATTACCATATAATTTCAATTATATGGATTTCGTACATCACATGTATTCAACAGTGATGATAAATAATCATTAAACAATCCATTCACATATAGAGTGAAATTTACAACTGTGTGAGCATTAAAATAAATAAATAACGCTCGTCATAACCTGTCAACCTATCGATTGACATATAATTAAATTCAGGGGAGATGTGAATAAATTATCATCCCCAGACCTGTGTGGGGTTTTCAAACAACAACAGTTTATTTAAATAAATCCTTGGTTAATAAATTTAACCAATTCTAAATTCGGTTTGAATTATTTTCTATTTAACTAATTTTCACAGTTTAAATTATAAATAAATATTTATAATTTAATTTCAACTACCAATTAATAATAACATTATTTTTAATATGTTAATCATCACAACATCACAAACAAATCACAATACAATCAACTAAATCGTCCATGGTCTGTGGATGAGGGAGGTGAGCTAACAGGCACCGTATACAATTTATAGTGATTAAAACTGATAGAAATATACACTGGCAATTTTATAGATTTTTATACATGAATATAATAACTTGATAAAATATAATTTTGAGTGAGAAGGAGTTCTCACCTTGATTGGTTTTGAAATCGGTAAAATGATTATTTTAATCAAATTAGAAAGGACATTTAATTTGATCAAAAATATCAACTTGCTCCAAAATTCTTTTGGTCAGTTCCATCGCGAAGCTCTTGTTAAGGCGAATCCATCGCACTCAGTTTCGCTCAAATCCGTATTTGTTTGAAGAAGATATGGACATTCGAATATTTAAACAATTTAATTACATTAAATTTTAAAATAATTAAATTAATTAAATTAATTAGTTTAATCTTCCCTTAAACCTTGTTTAATATCTTCCTCCTCGTCGGTTATTCCAGCTACTAAAAAAACCCATTGCTTATAACTAACCTCCCACCACCACACGCCATATGAGGCGTCGGAACCTCATCCACCGCCGCCACGACGAAGACCTCCGACCTCTCTCCCCTTGCCAGGAACCCAGCGCCGCTCGACGGCCCTCTCTCCTCCAGAAATGTGTGCAAACTCCAGAGGTTTTAGCACCGAATTCGCATAACTCCTTGAACTAAAAATCATCTCAGTCGTATAGATTTGAACCTTGCAACATCCTTTACAATTTCCATTCTAGAACTAGGATTTAATTCGAATGATGTTAAGAGAAATTATAGATTGAATTAGGGAGCGTTAAGGCCTTTCATTTTTGAACTGGCGGCGCACGCAAGTAATTGGGAATTAGGGTTTGTGGGTTTGACTGTATGGGGTGGGTATTTATACATATATTTTATTATTATTTAATTTACTAAAATGAGATTTTTCATTCTAACTCCAAATCAAACCCAACGACCGTCGCCTCTAGCCAAATACCCCCATTCCGAACACAATGGGATATGTTTCATAAGCCAATTTGACTGTTTTAATCAGTTTTTGTAAAAATAAAAAATATAAATCAATATATATTGTATTTAAACGTACATTTTAATTTACTGGGGCCATATACTAACTCCAAAAATTCAAGAAAAATTATATCATGCTTTGTTTTGACGATACGGTCCTAACAAAACTAATTTCATCGAATTTGGAGACCTTTTGAAAAATGGTCATTTTCTAGTCGATCCAATTCAACTAAAACTGTCAAAACACGTTTTCTTTTGCCACGCTCACATATTAATTCCAAAAATTATAAAAATTGGAATATAACAATAATTTGTCATTCCTGATCCAACAAAAGTTGTTTCATCGAAAACGGAGGTCGTTTGCAAAATGGCTATTTTTAAGGGCTATATATTATATTAAAATATATATAACTTCCATAACGACTATTTTGAATTTCAAACTGGACATAACTTTCACTTTATAAAATGAAATATATATTTTTTACATCCGTTAGAATATATCATTAAACAGATTCAAATATTTCTGGTTTTGTCCAATTCTGGTTTAAAATGAATTCTGTATATTAAATTGAAATTAGAAATCGAATTTTCAAACTGCCGCGCCATTTCAGGCTCGTTTTATAATTAAAATAAATTTATATGTTTTAACTTTGATTAAAATTAAATTTTAGTCGTTATTATTTAAAATAAATCATTTTAATTATTCAAAACCCATTAAAATAGCTAAAATAATTTTTTTTTAATTTGGTTACAAAATTCTAGGTTGTTACAATCTCCCCCACTTAAATCTTTTCGTCCTCGAAAAGGAACAGATCTGAAAGTTGTTTAACTAAACAACTCAACTTTCATTCTCGTTTTCATTTTTCAACTTTTCAGTTTCTAAGAATTTTCAAATTTTCCTAAAATTTAGCTAACACCCTAAATTTTCGATTTTTTTTGCCATAACCTCCTTTGTACGAAAGACCTTTAAAACCGAAACTAGCCATGCAGGGCCCTCACCAATCCAAAAGAAAAAGAAAAAGCCAAGCGGCTCATAAAATCATTAAACCTAAACAAAAAAGTAAATATGTACCTATTTGTTGGGCATACAATTTTATTCCTCTTCTTAGCTTCCATGCTATGACCTGTTCAATGTATATACATGTATATGCATGCAATTTCAAACAATTTTCAATTCAGTGCAATATTTTGATTTGATTTGGCTAAATTTACTTTCATTTCTCTTATTGGTTTTATGGTTCCAATATATTTTTATTAATCAGACTAATAATCAAACAACACAACCATCAATTAATTAGTTGATTAAATTTTTAAATGCATAACTTTTATATATACCCAAACATCTATTTTTGATGCCAAATCACAACAATATATTCTAACTATATTTTGGTTCTCACACCAGTCAATTGGAAATATATAGATATTCCACTTTCGAAACTCGAGCATAAACTCTGATGATGTCATGACAATCATCAGAATCATCATCGGGCGACTAGAGTATGATTCTATATCTATCCAGTATATTTGAGGCTTTGTATACATGTTTGCAAGGCGTATATGCAAAATCTTTATATACTTGATTGTCCAAATCAATTTAAAATAAATAATTAAATACGTATAACAAGATTTAAATTTTCAAAACAAAATTTGTTTTCATTTTTATTTTAAAAATAACACTCATTGAAACTCATTCTAGGATACTACTGATCACATCTCTAACAAGTTATTCTCATTGGATATTACTAATCCAATCTTTGATGAATTCTTTCGTTTGGTTCTAATGTGTCCTGTTCTCGAGCTCTGTAAACCAAAGCTCTGATACCACGCTGAAACGACCCAAACTTCCCCGTAAAGGAAATCCCGGATTGAGTTGAGAACACGACAAATCAGAACATAAACAGAAGAATATTCCATTGCTATTACAACAATTACATCAGAGTACAAGAATATATCAGAGTATGAATAAATATTACACATTGGAAATACAATATCAGAGATTTAATAAATTACAAAGCAGCGGAAAAATATATAACAATGCGTAGCGGAAAATACATCACTAACACAACTGAAAGAAATACACGGATACAAAGCTTTTCGAATATAGCTCCAGTTGTAATCCACGATCCTGTGAAAAGATATATATGCGCAAACCAAAACTACTAGCTTCCCGTGTGGAAAATACGTGCACTGTTAGACAAAAAAATGGCACTAACTCCCAAATGCAGATCACAGATCACAAAAAATGCAGAAAATAGTAAATAAGAGGGAACACATGAGGTTTTTATAGTGGTTCGACTGTAGATGTAGCCTACGCCCACTTTATAATCTTATTGTTATACTGACAGATTACAAGAATCAGTTACATGTAACCACACAAACCGTGTGTTAATTGAGATTACAAGAGGAGAATTTTGATGTAGAAATGTGCAAAGTCCTTGCACTTCAGTATGGTGAAAGCCGCGGAGAAGAATGGCCAAAAGTCCCCTCATTGTAGTGGTGTATTTATAGCTGTAGAAGAGCCCTTGGGATGACCGGTTCGTGACGAGGCACGTGGCACTCGATCCGAGAAAGTAGGAGTGCAAATAGCCTTAAGAATAGGTCATAATTATGTGTGCAGCTGCAGGCGGTTCATGGTGGTAGTCGGGTCGTGATGTGGGCTTCACGAGCCGTGGTCTGGTCGCGAGCTGGAGTGGTGAAGTTGGTGTCCACGGTTGGGTCGTGGATGGAGATTGAGATGGTGGTCCACGAGCCGGGTTGGTTCGTGAGATGAGGGTGCGTCATGAGGCAAGGAGGGTGCTTCACGAGCCGAGGAGGGGCGAGCCAAAGAGGGTCCTACAAGCCGAGGAGGGGATAGTCGAATCAGAGTTTTTGATGCTAGTTTATGTCCGTTCACGGAAATGGGCATAACTTTCAGACCGTATGTCCGATTGAGCCAAACAGAAGCTCTACCTGAAGCTAATTCAGTGGGCTACGAGAATTACGGAGAAAAGCTTCGTAATTGATGTTTTCGATGCCAAAAGAGGTCGTCTGATAGGAGTTTCGGGCCATTCTTTGTTTATGATGCGACTTCAACCAAATTGCTTCCTGTTTTCTGGCAGTGCTCTCAGTGCTTGAGCGTGTTGCTATTTAGAGATTCCATGTGTGACAACTTTGACCAAAAAGTGTGTCAACAAGTTTTCCCCCCAGAACATATCTTGCTGGTTGAAGGAAGATGTGTTCTGGATAATATGTGAAATCCATAATCCGTACCTGCAAAAAGATAAGACAAACAATGGAAAAATGGTTCCGAGATGGCCTTACCGGAGTAAGACGACTAAGGAAGTGCTATGGGGTTCCAAGACGGCCTTACCGGGGTAAGACAGCAAAGGAAAAGCTAATGAGATTCCTAGACAGCCTTATCGGAGTAAGACGACCAAGGAAAGGCTAATGAGAGTTTGTTTGTACTGGACGGATCCAGTTCGGAGCCGGAGCTCAATGTTTATACTGGACGGATCCAGTTCGGAGTCGGAGCTCATTTCTGTTTATATTGGACGGATCCATTTGGGAGCCGGAGCTCATCATTGATCTTTATTGATTCAAGAAAGCTAAGTGGCAGTTATTCTTACCCTGAACACGACTAGAGACTACAAGTCGGTTCCGTGCGTGTGGGTCGATGTTGCCGTGCTTATTACATGCAAAGAAAATGTAACAACCCGGAATTTGGGGCCAATTTAAAATTTTCATTTTAGAGATTTTAAGGGTGTTTAAATAGTTGAAATGAATTATTTTAAATAAAAATGACTAGAAATTTATTTTGATTGGATTTAATACGAATATGTTTAATTTAATTATAAAAGGCATTAGAAAAAGGACGGTAAATTGAAAAGTCAAACCTGAACTTTGACTGACTACACAGGATGCAGAATAAACCGGATTTTGGTGAAACGAAAAGTATTTAGATCTGTTAATGAATATCTTTCTAACGAATCGGAAAAATCAAAGTTTCATAGCGGGAATCAAAAGTTATGGCCAAATGAATTTTCAGAAAGGTCGCTATAGAGAATATATCGCCCTTGAAAATAGACATTTTGCATATGACCTCGGAATTCGACGAAACCACTTTTGTTGGATCCGGGATGTCAAATTATTGCTAGGTTTCAAATTCCATAATTTTTGAAGTTAATATGTGAGCATGGCAAAGGAAAATGTGTTTTGGTCAATTACAGTCAAATTGGATCGACCAGAAAATGGCCATTTTCCAAACGATCTCAGAATTCGACGAAATTAGTTTTTTTTAGGGCCGTATCATCTAAACATAACCAAAAATAATTTTTCTGAGCAGGTATTTGGTCCCGGTGAATTTTTACGTACATTTGAAATTAAAATAAATGTTTTATAAATTAAAACTGGAAAACGGAGACCGAGATGATCACTTGTGCCTGCGGGACATAGTCAGATGAGTCCGGAATGGGGGTAAATAGGTAGGAATGGCAGTCGTTGGGCTGAAAAAGAAGGAAGTTGCTAAACGGGCCTCAAATGGGTAATTAGGAATTAAATAGCCCTAATTACAATTAATATAAATAAGGATGAACAATAGCTCTTCTTCCCCGTTACCATTCAGCCGCCGCCCTCCTTTCTTTCTCAAAACTTCCTCCACCGATTTCTTCCTCCTCACTCCATTCCAGACCGCACCGTAGGACAATATCCGAAGCTTTTTCTCTCCTCTTCCATCTCCGACAAGAATCACCTCCCTACGTGGCCTGTAGCCCTCGAACCACGAGCCCAAACCCGCCGACTTCGGAGCTCCGCCGGGCCCACATGTCGTCGTCGCACCCTCCACCGTGCTAGGCGCACGTGCCCCTCTCTTCCCCGCTCCACCTCCAACAAACCGCACCCCAAACCGACCTTTCTACCTCACGAAAATCGGATTCAAAGATTGGAACCAATTCTGAAAACAACGGATTTACTTTAAAGGTATATTTTCAGAAATTGTGACGCTTATAAGTGTTACAAATTTAAATTTAATAGTTAAGAATTCATAATTAATTTATACGAACTCCGAATCTGAAAATTTCAGATCCGACGGAACCGTGACGACGAATAGACTTTGCTGAAACTGATTGGAACGATTTCTGATTCTCTATTGATTTTTGATTCCGCTTAAATCAAGGTGAGATTCTGATTTATATAATTGAATAAATTTAATCATGACTTTTCTAGCTATTTAAATCTCTGATTTGTTAGCAAATTAAATATGCGATGTGATGTGGGTTGAATGGTAGATCTGTTAATTTGCGAAGGTATAACTATTGATCTGTCAGTTAAAGTTATAGATCTGTTATTTTAAATTATAGATCTGTTAGTTTAGATTATAAATCTGTAGTTAAAATTTCAGATCTCTTAGTTAAAATTATAGATTTATATGAGGTGGAAAATTTAGATATTCATCTTGTTTGAATTTGTCGAAGCATGCCTTGTTGATATGAATCATGTATAAAAATATATCATCTTGTTCATGTTATGGAATACATCACCTTGTATGATGACTTGTGTAAATAGAATAACCATTCATGTTAATCAAAGACATGAAAACATTAAATTACAAAATTCTAATGTTAATGATGTGAATAAGGATAAAAGAAAATTTACATTTCCCTTAATGTAAATAGGATAAAAGGAAATTTACATTTTTCTTAATGTGAATTAAAAAGAAGATTTCGTCATTAAAAAGATTAATTACATTTTTATATGTAATTATAAAGTAGGACTTTGCGATGAAATGAAATTACCTTTTGTATGTAAATAAAAATGAGAATTAGCATCGCAAATAAAATTGCATTTTTATATGCAATAAAAGAATGAGCTTTTACATTTCTTTTTATGTAACATAGGATGAGAATGTACATTAAAAATTAAAAATCATTTCTTTTTATGTAACATAGGATGAGAATGTACATTAAAAATTAAAAATCATTTCTTTTTATGTAACATAAGATGAGAATGTACATTAAAAATAAAAATCATTTCTTTTTACGTAACATAGGATGAGAACGTACATTAAAAATAAAAATCATTTCTTTTTATGTAACATAGGATGAGAATGTACATTAAAAATAAAAATCATTTCAATTTTATGTAACATAGGATGAGAATGTACATTAAAAATAAAAATCATTTCTTTTTATGTAACATAGGATGATAATGTACATTAAAAATTAAAAATCATTTCTTTTTATGTAACATAGGATGAGAATGTACATTAAAAATAAAAATCATTTCTTTTTATGTAACATAGGATGAGAATGTACATTAAAAATAAAAATCATTTCTTTTTATGTAACATAGGATGAGAATGTACATTAAAAAATAAAAATCATTTCTTTTTATGTAACATAGGATGAGAATGTACATTAAAAATAAAAATCATTTCTTTTTATGTAACATAGGATGAGAATGTACATTAAAAAATAAAAATCATTTCTTTTTATGTAACTTAGAGATGAGAATTTACATAGTAAATTAAAATTACATTTTTATAATGTAAATAGGAAGTAGGATTTACATAGTAAATAAAAATATACATTTTATATGTAATGAGGAAGTAGGATTTACATAGTAAATTAAAATTACATTTTTATAATGTAAATAAGAAGTAGAGTTTGCATGTAAATTAAAATTTACATTTTTATATGTAAATTAAAAGTAGGAATTTGCGATGGAATAAAATTTACATTTTTATATGTAAATAAAAAGAATGGATTGACATGTAAAAAAAAAAATTACATTTTTAAATGTAATTTAAGAAAGAGAATTTGCGGTAAATAAAAATTACATTTTTGTTATGTAATTAGAAGTAGAATTTACATTGCAAATTAAAAATTACATTTTTATATGCAATTAGAAGATAAGAATTTGCGGTGTAATAAAGATTACATTTTTATATATGTAGTTAGAAGTTGGGAACTAGCATTGAAAATAAAAATTACCTTTTTATCATATAGTTAAAGATTAGAATTTACATTGTAAATAAAAACTACACTTTTATTGTAATTAGAAGACGTGAAATTTGCATCGTATAAGAAATTACACTTATTTTTAATGTAATTAGGACATGGATTTATTGCCGCAATAGAAAGTATAATTGTAGGTGATTAATTAAAATGAGAATTAGCATGTATAGAAAATTTACATTTCTTTGTATATAAAAAAGAACAAAACATGAGTAGTGATTTTATTTCAATGAGGATTTGCAATGTAAAATAAAAGTACATATTTCATATGTAGGTATGAGAAAGAGTTTGCATTGTAATTAAAAATTACATTTTTATAATGTAAACAAGAAGTAAAGTTTGCGTTGTAAATAAAAAAAATTACATCTTATAATGTAAATAAAGAAAGCAAAATTTGCATTGTAAATTAAAATTTACATTCTTATATGTAAATTAAAAATAGAAATTTGACATGTGATCAAATTTACATTTTTACATGTAAATTAAAGAAAGGGATGGAATTTACATTCCTAGTGTAAATAAAGAATGAATTTAGGATGCTGTAATATTATCGTCATTTTCAAATGAATTAAAATAATATTAACGAATAAGAATGATTTTCAATAAGTATGTATATATGAGGATTATTTGGAAGTCCGAGTTACTCTCATTCCAAATAATCATACGACGTTAAGAATCGAAGTATGAAGACGGCGTATGAAGATCGTAAATCTTCCATCGAGAGGACAACGATCGAGGCCCTGATTTGACTTGCTCCCAATTCAAGGGTCATAGTCATTGCCCAAATGAACATGTTGATTTCACGGGTTTGGTTTTCGCTCAGACCCAGAGCATAAGCTGATAAATGGATTGTGTGTCTGACATCGTACTCCATTAAATATCATGTTATTAATTTTCTGTCGAGTGTACGAATGATTGGTGGCAGAGAATTCATTCTCTCGCTTAACACCCTTTCGTATATTTTGGCAAAGGATTGGTAGTATGATATGGAGTGACAATGTGGCATACTAAGATGCAATGATCTAGGTTTCTTGTTGAAAAGCAGAACCTTGTGGTGACGATCAAAGCACAGCTTGAATAAGCATAGCTTTGTGTATTACGTAGCTTTACGAGCCTCACAACCCGGTGGAGTCTAAAACGGGAGAAGGGAACGCAGGGAGAGCAACACGTTTCTTTCTAGCTAGAAGTAGTGTCGGTTCTTAAACTGGCTGATATTTTACTTATGTGGATGATGGAATAAGGCGCCTCGGATGATAGGTCCTATAGGACCGGGAAACGTGTGTTCAGGAATTGCCAATTCGCAAAATCGTATGTGCGGACCGGCCCTGCAGGATGCCAGGGTTCACTGCGGGGGATCCTGAGACATTAGCTAGAGTATCTCGAATCGGTAAGGAGCTCCTCCCTAGCCTTGACTCATGATGGTAATCAAGTTCCAAATACGACCCTACGAATTTGATTGTATTACTAGTATGGAAGCATAGTATTATGGTATCTATGTGTCCTAGGATTGATACACTTATGTTGAAATGTTTTGATATACACTAATGATAATATTAAATTCGTATTTTTCGTATTTAGCATGTTTAATCACCATAAGGTAAAACCCTATCCTCTGGTTTGCGTTGCATTGTGTGATGGGACTTGGGTCTTAGGGTGATTCCATTTTTCTCAAAAGCATTGCGTTGTTTTACGTTTTACTTATTTATTTATTCAATCACCTTAAATTATGCACGACAATCCATTGGAATAAACCCGTTCCGCGTTAGCGGCGTGGTCTTTGGATTTGCCTTATTACTAGTAGTTAAATTAGTTAAGAATTCTCACACCAGTCCCATGACTGACTCGTAGTTTGTTTTCACATTTGCAAACTCGGGTGCCCTCTTTTCCACACGGGCAACCAAGTAACAGGTTTAGCTTTCTTTGGAGTTGCTGTCTTTGGAGCTTTCTTGGTGTTGCTTACTTGGAGGTGCTTAAGTTGGACCATGAAGACTATCTATCTTTTATCTTTTGTTTACATTTTATCTTTAGACTCTAAAACACCCAGACTTATTTTATTTTCAAGTTTTACTATTTAGAGCTTGAAACTTATTTCCTTTTTGCTGAAGCTTGATGTAATAATTTAGAACTCTGTGACTGTGGAATTCTGTGTTTGATGACATTCATATTCCGCTGCTATGATGTTGTTATTCTATAGTTTTCCTTTACTATGTTGTATCTGTGATCTGTATTGTTGTATTTATGTTGTATTCCATATGATTATTCCTTACTTTCATCCCGTGGAAGTTTGGGGTTATCACAGAAAACAAAAAGGGGCGAGAAGTCGCCTAAAAACATGAACTGTGGACCGGAGTCCGATAAACTGAAGAGATCCGCTGAGTGGGATCAGCTAATGATAATCCTGCGATTGCTCGATCCAGGATCGTTCTCTCTTCGGGGAACAGGTGGTGGCAGCGCAGGTGGTGGCAGCTGTTGGTTGAGTTACATACTCGGATAGCTCTCCTCGTCTGACCCGGTCCTCAATAAGGTCTCGCAAATGCCGGTAATCATCAGTGTTATAACCGTCCATGTCATGAAACATGCAATGTCTACCGGAATTGCGTTGTGCTAGTGTTAGCTCCCTCTTGGGAGGCCTCAGATAGGATGCAGCACCCACCTGTATCTATGTAGATGTCAGATAGTGAAGCACTAAGTTCAGTATACTTTACATATTTGGGCCCTCTCCGGGGCTGAGTGTTGCGGTTATTCTGGACGGCAGCTTTTCCTTTGCCTTTTTCAGAATCAGACAGTTCTCCGTCTTTAACCATGTTGATGTCGAGAATACGTTTCTCAGAAGTTGCATCTTCTTCCCGTAAAAATTTGTCTGCTTCGAGGTAGAATTCGCCGAGATTTCGTGGTGGGTCTCGGTACAAAGACTTTTTGAACTCTGAGTTATCTAAAACGACGAATACTGCTGCCATCAATACCATGGATGGTTCAGGGCGATCAACTGATGCTGCTGCAACGTTGAATCTTTCCAGGAATGAATGCAGAGTTTCTCTGGGTCACTGCTTGATTGTAGTGAGTGATATGACATTCTTGGGTCGTGCAATGTGAACCCGAAATTGTTCAATGAAGCGTGCGACCAACATGTTCCAACAGTTGATCGATTATGTTCTAGTTGCCGAATCCACATAGCGGCTATATGAGTCAGAAAGTGGGGAAAACATTTTTCCATGACGTTTTTCGACGCTGATTGGACTTCCATATGTCGTTTGTAGCGCATCAGTTGCACGGTAGGATCGGTTCTGCCGTTGTAGGGCTCCAGTTGTGGAAGTTTGAAATCTGGGGGATAACGAGAATTCCTGATTTTCTGAGTGAAAGGAGTGTGGTTGACGTCTTCCATGTCACTCTGATAAGTGCGGCCTCTCGAGAGGCATTCAATCATATCTGCTAGCCAATTTCCTTCAAAAAGTTGTTGCAAATTTCCTAAATCAGATCTGGTGCCCCAACGTTGTGAGCAAGAGAATGAGGAAGCTGTTGGTGAGCTGCTGGGAGCGGGTCGTGAGGACCGGTTCGTGGGCCATAGGGGGAGAGCCGACCGGATCGTGGGTCCCTATCACGAGCCGGGTCTGGAAGCCCATCACGAGTCGGGTCTGGATGCCCATCACGAGTCGGGTCTGGATGCCCATCACGAGCCGGGTCCTAGTGTGGAGCGGGAGCTTGCATTCTGGTATTCATTTGAATCAGAGTTGAAGATGGTTGAGCCTGACCATTTACAAGAGCGAAGGGGTTGCCCCCGAGTCCATGTGATGCATGAGCCACTTAGGTGGCTTCATTTCTGACGACTTGAACGTTGCTCGGCCTTCCATCCATCCGAGCGAAGAATCCATCCGAGCGAAGAAACAATAAACTCCGAGTCTGTCACGGGACTGATGTGAGAACTAAAACTGTTATTGAATCTTTAATTTAAAAGTTGGGAAATCATGGGACCATGCCGTATAACACGGAACGGGTTTACTCCACATGAATTTTAGTTTAAATAAAACAACGCAATGTTTTTTTGGAAAAATGAAGCTATTATAAGACTCAGGTCCTATCACATAATGCAACGCAAGCCGGAGGATAGAGTTTTCCCTTATAACAGCCAAACATGCTTGGTATGTTTAAAACAAAATTATTTGATATTATTACTAGTGCATAGTGTCAAAATCAGCCTAAAATATAAGTGTATCAATCATAGACGACATAGGTACCATATATTATGCCGCCATACTAGTTTTACAATCAAAACCGCACAATGTCGTATTGGAAGTTGGATTTCCATCTATGAACCGAGGCAAGGGATCTTCCTCATCCGAATTCGAGACAATCTAGCCTACCATGTCCCAGGATACAATCGCAACTGCACCTGGATCTTCAGGGCCGGTCCACACTTACGTTAGTGGATTAGTAATTTCTGAACAATACGTTTCCCCTCCCTATGGGGCGTAAAATCTGAGCCACTAGGGACTCAATATCCGAGGTACCTCACTTTCTATCATCCACATATATGAAAATGTCTGGGCTCCATACCATGACACCACTCCTAGCTAGAAAGAAACACATATCCTCCCTGCAGTCCTCTCCCGTTTTTAGTTCATACCGGGGTGTGAGGCTCGCGAATTAACGCTATACACAAAGCTATGCTAATTAAAGCTGTGCTTTGATCATCATCCACAAGACTCCGCTTTTCAACAATAAGCCTTGATCATTTGCATCTTAGCATGCCACACTGACAATTCACGCCATATGACTGATGTCTATCAATATATAACCTCTAAGCTCGTACGTCTCAGAGAAGGGTGTTAAGCAAGAGAATAAATTCTCCGCCACCAAACAAATATATATTTAATAGAAATCAATTAGCACAAAATGAAATCCAATGTCAGACACACATCCATTTACAAGTCTGTTTTGGGTCTGAATGAAATCGGAGGCACCTTATTCCTCGTCCCATATGTCCAATACAAGAGAGAGGCCCTCGCATATCCATCGATCTCCAAGTACGTCTGAACAATCACTACTTATTACCTTGTCTTGGGTCTACAGCCCAATCAAGACATCAGTAATCATCCAAACGATGTGAAGAACTCCGATCTTCAACCACCGTCTTCATCTTCGACTTTTGGTCATCGTATTAATTATTCACAATGGGTTAAACCCGTCTTTCCGAATAACTCGCGTATTTTATAATCAATAATAAAATGCTATAAAAACACATCATACACCTTATTCCAATTCAGAATATTCTTTTAATAAAATATTCACATCATTAGGGAAAGGTTCCCATTAATTTTATAAAGAATAAATTCATTTAAATTTATTCTTTAATCTTCCTTTGGATAACAATTTCAAAAGATGTTATTAACTAGTCGGGATTATCGAACCTTACCACAATAATCATTTATTATTTCCCAATCCTAACCTTTTCATCCCATGGAGAAAAACTAGTAGCAGTCCATATCTAACACCAACTGTGTTCTTAGTAAAATTAATTAACCTTTCACGTTCAAATCTAATTAAAGATTTGACTATCGCCGGTAGTAAAATGGGTGGTACTCCATTCTCGATCATTTCATGAATTTGATAAATTTAAATATGTCTTTCTCATTTTTAATTTAATTAAAGACTCAATAAAACTCTAGTTTAACTTTAATCTCAAAATTCATTACTTAATGATTATTCAACTTTAGGAAAATAAATCCTATCTTTAACTGGGTTAAAGAACCAATGTCATTTAAAACACAACTCACGACGGACCCAGAATCATCTTAAATATGGAATCTTCACAGAAATCAGATCAATATATAATGAATTTAAATTTCCATATTAGACTAATTATATAAATGGAATAACGGCGAAGCCTTTTAAATTCCATATATAGTAACAGTCTTCTTTTACGGAAGCTCATCTCGGTTACTAGTAAAATCGAATTCCATTCAATTCCAACTTATTCTATTAAATTGGAAAATTTTACTTTGGAAAATTTCCATTAAATCTTAATAAAAAGATTTATAAATTCCAAATTATATTTTTACTATTAATTGGGTTAAAGAACAAATGTCGTTTAAAACACAGTTCACGATAAACCCACAATCAACTTGCACTTCAATTCTAATTAAATATTAATTAATTGGTAAACTTCTCTAAATCTTAATTAAAAGATTTATTCTTTTCTCCATTGGGTTTAAGAACAATGTTATTTAAGACACCATTCACGACAAATCTAAAATCCAATTTATTTTATTCAATTCCAATTGAATATTAATTAATTGGAAAACTTCATAAAATCTTAATTTAAAGATTTATTCTTTTCTCATCGGGGTTTAAGAACAGTGTTATTGAAGACAACATTCACGACAAACCCAAAATCCAAATTATTTATTTAATAACATTGGATTATTATTCTAGTTAATAACTAGTTCATTTCGATAAAAATATATTTTTATCTTTTCAACTATGGAATTTTTCATCTAAATTTTTTCCAAATCCCTTATTATCATTTTACATAATTTTCCCATATTTATAATAATTTTATCAAACCCCGTACAGTCGGTTTCCAATAACGGCCACCGAACTGCATCCATAGCGACCTTTTTCAAATTTGATTTGGACATAATTCCGAATCCAACTTTAGATTTCAAATATCTTATATTCATTGGAAAACTCTTTTCGATACGAACCCCACGGTTCCTGGTTTAGGAGAATCCGACGGTCGGATCTCCCATTACATCAATTTGAAGTTAATGGTCGAAATTCGCGAACGGTCGATGAGCGGTGCGTTCTATTCAGGCCATTAAATATATATAATATATATATTATATATATTTCGTCGGTTTCCAATTAAAACGTATTTTATAAATCATTTATAAATTTATTTTTAAATCGATTTTAACTTCATTTTCAATTTTGAATCAAAATCGAGTATTCTATATCTTTATCATATAAAAATGACAATATTTTCAAAATATTATATTTTGAAATCACTTCTTTTTTATATTCATTATAAAATGAATAAAATCGATCGATAAATCCGTTCGGGTTAAAATGGCGTTTGCTACTTACTCGACTTCACATTTCAATATTTTTGTGTCCATTCAAAATCAGACATCAAAATCATAATTTTATCCTTCACTGAATATTATTTTAAAATATTCTTTATTTTAAAATATTCTTTTTTTTATTTATTTATTTAAGTATTCTTTATTTTTGAAATATCCTTTATTTCTGAATCGGAATGCGACTCAATCAATTACCATTTAATTTCAGTTATATGGATTTCATACATCGCATGTATTCAACAATGATGATATATAATCGTTAAACAATCCATTCACATACAGAGTGAAATTTACAACTGTGTGAGCATTAAAATAAATAAATAACGCTCATCACAGCTTGTCAACCCATCGATTGACATATAATTAAATTCAGGGCAGATGTGAATAAATTATCATCCCCAGACCCGTGCGGGGTTTCCAAACAACAACAGTTTATTTAAATAAATCATTGGTTAATAAATTTAACCAATTCTTAATTCGGTTTGAATTATTTTCTATTTAACCAATTTTCACAGTTTAAATTATAAATAAATATTTATAATTTAATTTCAACTACCATATTAACATTAACATTATTTTTAATATGTTAATCATCATAACATCACAAACAAAACACAATACAATCAATTAAATCATCTATGGTCTATGGACGAGGGAGGTGAGCTAATAGGCATCGTATACAATTTATAGTGATTGAAAATGATAGAAATATACAATGGCAATTTTATATATTTTTATACATGAATATAATAACATGACAAAATATAATTTTGAGTGAGAAGGAGTTCTCACCTTGATTGGTTTTGAAATCGGTAAAATGATTTTTTTAATCAAATTAGACAGGACGTTTAATTTGATCAAAAATATCAACTTGCTTCAAAACCCTTCTAATCAGTTCCATCGCGAATCTCTTATCAAGGCTAATCCAATGCACTCAGTTCCGTTCAAATCCGTTTCTGTTTGAAGAAGATATGGACATTCGAATATTAGAACAATTTAATTACATTAACTTTTAAACTAATTAAATTAATTAATTTAGTTTTCCCTTAAACCTTGTTTAATCTGGTAACACCCCGAATTTTTAATGACATTAAAGAAGATAAATTAAAGAATAAATAATTCAATATTAAGAATTAAAGGTAACTGATTACGTCATTACGTCCGTCTCGAACTTCTGGTCAGGATAGACACCGAGTTTGCGTAAAACGGATAACATATGAAGAAGTTATGGACGATAGAAAGTTGAAAATCAGAACCAGATATAACTGGCGCAGTTGCCAAGTGTGCCAAGGCAATTTTGCACTGGCGCACCTATAAAGTGTGCCCAGAACAATTTCTGGGTATTCGGGCCTTTTTCGAGTGAGTGACGACCCGTGACCTGACCCATTTCCATTAGGGCTAAGGTGGCATCCAAATTCTGTAACCCAACAGCTATAAATATATCTCATTTCCTTTTTTTTTCTTCATAAAGAAACAATGGTGGTTGAACTCTCCTGGATTATGAACTAAACTAGGATCTCTCATCTTCTTCTAAAGCATATCAAATTCTGAGATTCAAGTATAGACTCAGCACCTTTTCTATCATCTTAGCAATCCAATCACAGTGAGTTCTAGTTGCTTTTTGGTTTAGATAAATAATAGTGAATTATGAAAGACTGTGATTTTTATACGTTGCAAACCTTGAATCTATATTATTGTTAGATCTTATGCTATATCATGATAGATCTATTTCTTTGGATCTAATTCAATTGTTCTACTATGTTATTATTATGCATCTTGGATTGTAACTTTTATGATATGCTATGATGCAGATGTATGTAGATCTATTTTATGTGATCTAAAATTGTCACCTTATGATTCATGTTAGATCTATTCTATGTAATCTAAAATTGTCACCTTATGGTTCATGTTAGATCTATTTTATGTGATCTAAAATTGTCACCTTATGATTCATGTTATATCTATTCTATGTGATCTAAAATTGTCACCTTATGATTCATGTTAGATCTATTCTATGTGATCTAAAAATTATCACCTTATGATTCATGTTTGATCTATTCTATGTGATCTAAAATTGTCATCTTATGATTCATGTTAGATCTATTCCATGTGATCTAAAATTTTCACCTTATGATTCATGCTAGATCTGTTTTATGTGATCTAAATTGTCATCTTATGATTCATGTTAGATCTATTTTATGTGATCTAAATTATCACCTTATGTTAACATGTTAGATCTATTTTATGTGATCTAAATTGTCACCTTTTGTTAACATGTTAGATCTATTTTATGTGATCTAAATTACCACCTTATGTTATCATGTTAGATCTAAACCGATTGGACATCTAAATTGTAATTTAGATATTGTGACATCATAGTTCATCAGTTTTATTTTGCACCTTGTTATGAAGACAATTTCATGTCCATGCTAGTATGTATGTTCACCTTATTATCATACAAGTTTATGTTTATGCCAAGATGATCATTTTAGTTATATCCCCATTATTTTCCCTATTATCGTTTATGACTAGGCTATTGTCTAGCCTAGGCATGTTGCCAATTTTGTGAAGGTGCTAGTTAAGGGATGGGGGAAAAAGGGTTAAAAATGACATAATTTGAATATGAACATTTATGGACATGTAATTCAAATTATTAGGTAAAATAGGTACTGACACCTATAAAAGGAAAGGATTAATTAATTGATTAATTAAATAAAAATGGAATGTCTAGTAATTACAATTAGGAATTGTAATTATACTTATGACATGAGGTTAGGTTGCATTAGTGGTGGAAGTCTGCCCGGACCCGACCGGCCTATCCAACAGCCACTAATGGTAAATCTAATGTGGGAGGTCTAAGTACGTAAATACGAATCGGGCTATGACACGAGGTCAGGCCCAACTGTGGAATAAGTCTGCCCAGACCTGACCGGCATATCCAACATCCACATGTTGTAAGCCTAATGTGGGAGGTCTGGCCCATTATGAAACCATAAATGGACATGGTAAAGAATTGGACTACTTAACCTAAGTTAATCCATAGGGATTGTATGAACTTAAATTTAAGTTGGGGGTTAAGTAAACATGGTTAATGGGTGGGGTAAGTAAATCTGAAGAGGGGATGGGTAATATTCACATATAGGCCCACAAACTTAACCCGTTAAGCTTATGTAATTAAAGACACCTAATGGTATACATAATCACTGGAAATAATAAGGTTATGTAATTAAAGACACCTAGTGATATACATAATCGATGGAAATAATATAGTTATGTAATCAAAGACACCTTTTAGGGTAAACATAACTTGTAGAAGTGATAGGGTTATGTAATTAAAGACACCTATAGGTAAGCATAACCGATTGAAAGATTAGGGGTTATGTATTAAAGACACCTATAGGTAAGCATAACCAGTAGATATAAACAAGGCTATGTAATTAAAGATACCTAGTGGTATACATAGTCAGTGAAAACCTAGCGGGGGATATAAGACAAAGGGGAAAGCTTGTATCATATTGTGTGGGACCCATTTCAGTCAGTAACCCGGAGTAGGTATCAAACAAAGTACTCCGTACTAGGCGGAGAAGGGGCACGCTTACTGACTGAATGTAAGATATCCAAACGTGGAGGATGGTGTGGGCGGCGCAAACCAACCGGGCCATGTGCATCCATGAGCCGGGCAGAAGGGAATAAGGCGACCGTGACACCTGTAGATATGGTTGTGCACATTGTTACGACGAGGGGTTGCCACTTTAGGAAGTGATACCTCCTACCATGGGGCCAACACAAGGTATCTATGAGGGTTAGGGAGCCGATCGATCAGGGTAGTAGTTAGGATACATTTGGACGTATACCTAAGTCTACCACCTTAAAGTTGAAGGGCTCATCTCTTTCTGGATATACTAGTAACAGTGCTGAGTAATCACTAGTGAGGCATGTACACCTTATCTTGCTTACCTTGTCACACCTGCCATTTATGTAGTTATCTCTCTCTTATCCACTTTGTATGCCTATCATGTTACTTTTATTTATCTATTGGCTAAAAGTAACTAGACTCGCCAGACTTTATGTATGACCCTTTTGTTTCTCCTTCTTTCTTCTGTCCCCCCTAGGGTTCTCAGGGAGGAAACACCCAGGCTTAGTCAAGATTCAGATATCACCTTGCTAGGAGCTACTTCTGAAGTATGGCTCAAGTTCTTGTCTCTACTATGGCTTAACTCTTTCAATTGGGGAATTATGTTTTTATATTATGTACTCTGATGATGCAAGACAGAATTTATTTTATTGTAATGGTTTTTGTGACTGATGGTATTGTGGACTACGGTATTTTAATTTATATTGAAATAAAAAATTAAATTTCTGCTGCTATCTTATTTATATCTATCTTGTAATTATTCTATGTCTGATTACCTATAACGCTTCACGGAACTTAATGTTTTCCCTTAGTGAGTGACATTAACGGACGTGGGGTGTCACACTTGGTATCGGAGCTGAAGGTTACCAGATTAGATAAAAGTTTTTGAAAATTATTGTCAAAAAGGTTTTAAAAGAAAGCATTTTCAAAAAGAAAAGTGTTTTGGAAAATATTCCCCAAAAACCCATATGTAGTATCCCTCGGTCCTTTATCTAAATTTCTTCCTTTTCCCTTTTTCAGCATGTCTGGGGAACAAAACATCCCTAATATCCCTGAGGGCATCACTATACCCGGATGGTTCCGTAGGTATTTGGAAGCCACGGCGTTGGCCGAAGGCCAAAGAGACGTTCCTCCCCTAGCTGCACCAGTCATTCCTTCTTCCCCTCCAAAAGAAGATAACTTCGCCAAGATCTGTAAGGACTTCCGTGCTATGGGAGGGAAGCCAATCCATGGGAACAAGACATTCGTGGAAGCTAGAAATTGGCTTAAGGAGACTGAGGACTTATTCGTAATCTTTGAAGTGGAGGATTGTAGAAAGATTCAGTTAGCTGCTTGGCTATTGAAGGAAAAGCCTCCTTTTGGTGGGAAGTCACCCAAGCTGAACATCCGGTGGAAACTTGGGAAGATTTTAGACAGAGTTTCGAAATGAAATTTCTTTCCCAAGCTGAAAGAAGCATGCAGATGGAGCGATTCTTGGCACTCAAACAAGGAAACTTGACAGTGAAAGATTATGTGAACAAATTCAACCAGCTAGCAAGGTTTGGGTTAGAGTTGGTGGATAAGCCGCACAAAAAGGCTTTGCGGTTTGCTAAAGGGCTGAATGGACCCCTTCATGGGTAAGCCATGTCCCATATTCCAATGGGGGCCACCTTTGAAAAACTTGTCGATATGGCCTTGATGCATGTGGAGGACAAGGGAGAGAAGAAGGCGGTAAAGGCTAAGGGGACATCGCAAAATAGGAAGGGGTGGCCCAAGAAGGGGCGGCAACAACAACAACAACAGAAGAAAGGAGGGAAAAATGGTAAAGGCAAGGATAAGAGAAAATGTCACCATTGTGGGAAGGAAGGTCATCTGGTTAAAGACTGTAAGCGAAGGAAGAATTCTTGCTTCCGCTGTGGAGAGGCCGGACACTTTGCTAAAGAGTCCCCGAAGAAATGGGGATCACAGGGACAAGGTCAAAGGGCAGGAAATTCTGGAGGGCAGGTGCATGCTCTTGCGACCAGTGCTCCTGATAGAGATAGAAAAATTTCCGTGGAAGGTTTAATTTCTCTTTCAAACCATCCTATTTGAACACTTTTTGATTCTAGTGCCTCACATTCATTTATATCAAGTTCTGTAGTTGAATCTCTGCACTTAATTACTAGTATGGTAGTAGATCCCATAGTTGTTTCAAACCCCATTGGTGGTTCGACTCATTTATCTATGATTTGTTGGGGTTGGAAAATATCGGTGTTAGGCATCGAGTTTGAATGCGACGCATATGTGCTCGGGTTTATGGGCTATGGTTTGATTCTAGGAATGGATGGGTTTACCACTTATGGTGCCATTCTGGATTGTAAGAAGAAGGTTGTTAGGCTTCTGACTTATCATGGGAGAACCGTCGAAATTTCGTGTGACCCACAAGGGTCGGTTATGCTTAGTTTCCTAGAGTCTCTTGATGCATCTATCGACGATCTGCAATCTGTTCCAGTAGTCCGAGATTTTTCCGATGTTTTTGATGAGGTTCAGGGTTTACCTCCGAGGCATGAGATCGATTTTCGTATATATCTGGTGGACAATGCAAAGCCAGTTGCATTACCAGTGTGCCACATGGCTCCAAGGGAAAGGAGGGAGCTGAGTAAGCAAGTAGGGTAGCTACTTGAGAAAGAGTTTATTAGACGAAGCATATCATAATGGGGTGCTCTAGTAGTATTTGCAACTAAGGCGGATGGTTCGCTTCGTTTGTGTGTTGATTACAGGGAGCTGAATAAATTCACTAAGAAGAATAGGCACCCTCTTCCAAGGATTGATGATTTATTTTATCAACTTGTTGGTGCCTCGGTATTTTCCCAGTTAGAATTGGCCATGGGGTTCCATCAATTGAGGGTGGCTGAGGACAACATACATAAGACCGCCTTTAGGACTCTGGAAGGTTTCTTTGAATGGCTAGTTATTCCTTTTGGGCTAACGAATGCACCCGCCTATTTTGTCTATCTGATGAGTAGGGTGTTTCGGGAGTTCCTAAATAAGTTTGTGGTAGTCTTTGTCGATGATATTTTGGTCTTCTCCAAAAGCGAAGAAGAGCATGCCTAGCATTTAAGAGAAGTTTTGAAAACTCTCTGTGGCCATCAGCTTAAAGCAAAGTTCTCCAAATGCCATTTTTGGAGAAAAGAGGTGAGATTCTTAGGGCATGTGGTCTCCAAAGAAGGGATAGCTGCAGATCCCGCGAAGGTGGTTGCAGTGCAAGATTGGCAGGTTCCTAAAAATGCAACCGAGGTGAGAAGCTTTCTTGGGTTAGCAGGTTACTACAGAAAGTTCATTAAGGACTTCGCAAAGATATCAGCCCCACTCACCAGGCTGACGAAGAAGAACTTGACATTCTCATGGAATATAGACTGTGAAATTGTTTTCCAACGACGGAAGAGGGCTCTGACAACAGCCCCAGTCTTGACCTTGCATGACAGAAATAAGGTATTTACTGTTTACACTGATGCGTGTGGCACAGGGCTTGGTTCGGTTCTAATGCAAGAAGGGAAAGTAGTGTGTTATGGGGGTAGACAGCTGAGAGTTCATGAAAAGAACTACCCCACCCATGATCTATAGCTAGCTGCCACAGTGTTTGCATTAAAGACATGGCGTCATTATTTGCTTGGAGAGAAGTTCGAGTTATACACCGATCATAAATCTCTCAAGTATCTGTTCTCATAGAAGGATCTAAACTTAAGGCAACAGCGGTGGATGGAGTTTCTAGCTTCTTATGATTTTGAGATTTCTTATACCCATGGCAAGGGTAATGTGGTGGAAGACGAACTAAGTAGGCAAAGGGTGGCCCTGAGTCCTCTGTTTGTGGAAAGAAAGAACTTGGAGTTCATATCATCTTTTGATTTTAGACCCTCCATCGAGATTTTGCCCGATTTGTTTGCATCCTTGGAGATACGACCTACTCTTATGGACCAGATAGGAGCTTCGCAACAAGGTGACCCACAGATTCCAGACATCATGGATAATCTCAAAAGAGGGGAGACTTCTAGTCACCTCAGCAGATATGCCATAGATGAAAATGGGTAGTTGCGAAGAGATGGAAGGCTTTGTGTTCCTCAAACTGGAAGCTTGATAAAGGCAGTCCTAGAAGAAGCCCACCATTCTAAGATGACCATTCATCCAGGCGGTGATAAGATGTACAGGGACATGAAGAGGGTTTTCTTTTGGGCTGGGATGAAGAAAGTTGTGGCCGAATTTGTTTCCCAATGTTTAGTTTGCCACCAAACAAAGCTGAGCAAAAGAAGCCTGGTGGTTTACTTCATCCTATGGAAGTTCCTCAGTGGAAATGGGAGAGCATTTCTTTGGATTTCATAGATGGTTTGCCTAGATCAAAGAAAGGCAACACCAGTATCTGGGTGATGGTAGATATACTCACTAAGAGCGCTCACTTTATTCCAGTTAAGAGTAAGAGGACGACATCATGGTTAGCAACAATTTATGTCTGAGAGATAGTTGGTCTTCATGGAGTTCCTTCCAGCATCATGAGCGATCGTAACCCCATCTTTACCAGCGAATTTTGGAGGAGCTTGCAGGAAGCATTAGGTACACATTTACGTTTGAGCACCGCTTATCATCCTCAGACCGATGGGCAAACGGAGAGGGTGAACAGAATTCTAGAAGTTCTTTTAAGGCTATGTACCCTAGACTTCGGAGGGACTTGGAAAGAGCATCTTCCTTTGATAGAGTTTGCCTATAACAACAGCTATCAGGCTAGCATCGACATGGCACCCTTCGAAGCATTGTACGGACGACCCTGTAGATCACCAACTTGTTGGTGGGAATCTATTGAAAGATTACTACTTGGACCAGATATGGTTAGAGAAACATCCAAAAAGATTGACCTTATTCGATGACGGATGAAGACAGCTCAAGATAGGCAGAAATCCTAAGCCAACAAGAGAAGGACTGAGCTCGAATTTGAAGTAGGAGACTTGGTTTTTATCAAAGTGTCACCTCTGAGGAATGTGGTTCGCTTCGGATCGGTAGGGAGGTTGGCACCAAGGTTTGTGGAACCATTTCCCATAACCGAGAGGATTGACCAAATGGGCTATAGAGTAAAGCTTCCTGAAAATCTATCTAGTGTTCATGATGTTTTCCACGTTTCTCATCTGCGGAAGTGCTTGCATGACACCGCGGAAGTTGTTGAGCCGAGTATATTGGAAGAGGTAGAAGTGGAACGGGAGGCGAAAGTCAGGCGAGTTCCTTCCCGTATTCTGGGATCAGAAGTTAAGAAGCTACGCAATAAAGAGATCAAGTTGCTAAAGGTTCAATGGGGAGATAACCCAGAGGATGCGACTTGGGAGACCGAAGACAAGATTCGTGCTTCGCACCCTTTTCTCTTCGAGGGTATATTCTTAACTCCTTTTTCCAAAAGATTTATCAGTACTTGTTTCTATCATTTGAGTATATCTTATCTATAGTATTTTTCGACCTTTAGATAGGAATCCTATGGATGTAAACATGTGTTTGAGACATGTTATGATTGATGGATGCAAGTGGATGCAAGTGTTTGCTAGTGGATGCCTGTGGATGCATATACACACACATTAGGCACTAAGATCGGCTCAATCACTATCATACTGCATATGGATGTGTGCGCATTTTCTTTTCTTTTATGGATGGAAATGGATGAACTAGCATATGGATGTTGCATTTGGACGAATGAGTGTGCACACTTGTAGAGATTATATGTTATAATAGGCTTATTTGCATACATATCGGATTCATGGCACTAACATACATTGCATTAAGGAGGTCAACTGAATCAGTAGACTGCCTGATCTTCGCATTAGTGTTGGGAAATATACACACACCTTTGCATATATACATGAAAGCATTAGAAATCCTTAAGGACAATGGATTCCAGTGATTGATGGATGAGTAGATGGATGATGGATGGTAGGATATGCATTCTTCTCAACTTGGAGATTTCGGGGATGAAATCCTTTGAGTAGGGGAGAATGTAACACCCCGAATTTTTAACGGCATTAAATAATATAAATTAAAGAATAAATAATTTAATATTAAGAATTAAGGGAAACTGATTACGTCATTACGTCCGTCTTGAAATTCTGGTCAGGATAGACACCTAGTTTGCATAAAACGGATAACATATGAAGAAGTTACGGACGATAGAAAGTTGAAAATCAGAACCAGATATAACTGGTGCACTTGCCAAGTGCGCCAAGGCAATTTTGCACTGGTGCACCTGTAAAGTGCGCACAGAATAATTTCTGGGTATTCGGGCCTTTTTCGAGTGAGTGACGACCCGTGACCTGACCCAATTCCATTAGGGCTGAGGTGGCATCCGAATTCTGTAACCCAGCTGCTATAAATATATCTCATATCCTTTGTTTTCTTCACAAAGAAACAATAGTGGCCAGACTCTGCTGGATTCTGAACTAAACTAGGGTCTCTCATCTTCTTCTAAAGCATATCAAATTCTAAGATTTAAGCATAGACTCAGCACCTTTTCAATCATCTTAGCAATCCAATCACAGTGAGTTCTAGTTGCTTTTAGGTTTAGATAAATAATTGTGAATTATGAAAGACTGTGATTTGGATGCATTGCAAACCTTGAATCTATGTTATTGTTAGATCTTATGCTATATCATGATAGATCTATTTCTTTGGATCCAATTCAATTGTTCTACTATGTTATTATTATGGATTTTGGTTTATAATTTTTATGATATGCTATGATGCGGATGTATGTAGACCTATCCTATGTGATCTAAAATTGTCATCTTATGATTCATGTTAGATCTATTCTATGTGATCTAAAATTGTCACCTTATGATTCATGTTAGATCTATTCTATGTGATCTAAAATTGTCACCTTATGATTCATGTTACATCTATTCTATGTGTTCTAAAAATTGTCACCTTATGATTCATGTTAGATCTATTCTATGTGATCTAAAATTGTCATCTTATGATTCATGTTAGATCTATTCTATGTGATCTAAAATTGTCACCTTATGATTCATGTTAGATCTATTTTATGTGATCTAAATTGTCACCTTATGATTCATGTTTGATTTATTTTATGTGATCTAAATTATCAACTTATGTTAACATGTTAGATCTATTTTATGTGATCTAAACTGTCACCTTATGATAACATGTTAGATCTATTTTATGTGATCCAAATTATCACCTTATGTTATCATGTTACATCTAAACCGACTGGACATCTAAATTGCAAATTAGATATTATGACATCATTGTTCATCATTTTTATGTCCACCTTGTTATGAGGACAATTTCGTGTCCATGCTAG
Organism: Allium sativum; assembly: GCA_030737875.1. Lineage (NCBI taxonomy): Eukaryota > Viridiplantae > Streptophyta > Magnoliopsida > Asparagales > Amaryllidaceae > Allium > Allium sativum. The sequence goes on along the minus strand of CM060918.1, from coordinate 575,964,645 downwards.
TATGTATGTTCACCTTATTATCATACAAGTTTATGTTTATGCCAAGATGATCATTTTAGTTATATCCCCATTATTTTCCCTATTATCTTTATGACTAGGCTATTGTCTAGCCTAGGCATGTTGCTAATTTTGTGAGGGCGCTAGTTAAGGAACGGGGGAAAAAGGGTTAAAAATGGCATAATTTGAATATGAACATTTATGGACATGTAATTCAAATTATTGGGTAAAATTGGTACTGACACCTATAAAAGGAAAGGATTAACTAATTGATTAATTAATTAAAAATGGAATGTCTAGTAATTACAATTAGGAATTGTAATTGTACTTGTGACACGAGGTTAGGTTGCATTAGTGGTGGAAGTCTTCCCGGACCCAACCGACATATCCAGCAGCCACTAATGGTAAACCTAATGTGGGAGGTCTAAGTACATAAATAGAATCGAGCTATGACACGTGGTTAGGCCCAACTGTGGAATAAGTCTGCTCGGACCTGACCGACATATCTACCATCCACATGTTGTAGGCCTTATGTGGGAGGTCTGGCCCATTATGAAACCATAAATGGACATGGTAAAGAATTGGGCTACTTAACCTAAGTTAATCCATAGGGATTGTATGAACTTAAATTTAAACTGGGGGTTAAGTAAACATGGTTGAGGGTTGGGTTAAGTAAATGTGAAGAGGGGATGGGTAATATTCACATATAGGCCCACAAACTTAACCCGTTAAGGTTATGTAATTAAAGACACCTAGTGGTATACATAATCGCTGGAAATAATAAGGTTATGTAATTAAAGACACCTAGTGGTATACATAATCGGTGGAAATAATATAGTTATGTAATTAAAGACACCTTTTAGGGTAAACATAACTTTTAGAAGTGATAGGGTTATGTAATTAAAGACACCTATAGGTAAGCATAACCAATTGAAAGATTAGGGGTTATGTATTAAAGACACCTATAGGTAAGCATAACCGGTAGACCTAAACAAGGCTATGTAATTAAAGACACCTAATGGTATACATAGCCAGTGAAAACCTAGTGGGGGATACAAGACAATGGGGAGAGCTTGTATCATATTGTGTGGGACCCATATCAGTTAGTAACCCGGAGTAGGTATCAAACAAAGTACTCCGTACTTGGTGGAGAAGGGGCACGCTTATTGCCTGATTGTAAGAGATCCAAACGTGGAGTATGGTGTGGGCAACGCAAACCGACCGGGCCATGTGCGTGCATGAGCCAGGCTGAAGGGGATAAGACGACTGTGACACCTGTAGATATGGTTGTGCACATTGTTATGACAAGGGGTTGCCACTTTAGGAAGTGATACCTCCTACTGTGGGGCTAACACAAGGTATCTACGAGGGTTAGGGAGCCGATCGATCAGGGTAGTAGTTAGGATACATTTGGACGTATACCCAAGTCTACCACCTTATAGTTGAAGGGATCATCTCTTTCTGGATATACTAGTAACAATGCAGAGTGATCACTAGAGAGGCATGTACACCTTATTTTGCTTACCTTGTCACACCTGCCATTTATGTAATGATCTCTCTCTTATGTGCTTTATATGCCTATCATGTTACTTTTATTTATCTACTGGCTAAAAGTAACTAGACTCGTCAGACTTTATGTCTGACCCTTTTGTTTCTCCTTCTTTCTTCCGCTCGCCTCCCCCCCGGGTTCTCAGGGAGGAAACACCCAGGCTTAGTCCAATTCTGATTTAAAATGGCTATTTTTAAATCGAAAACGGAGGTCGCTTGCAAAATGGCTATTTTAAGGGCTATATATTATATTAAAATATATATAAATTCCATAGTGACTATTTTGAATTTTAAACTGGACATAACTTTCACTTTATAAAATGAAATTTATATTTTTCACATCCGTTAGAAAGTTATCATTAAACAGATTCAAATATTTCTAGTTTCGTCCAATTCTGATTTAAAATGAATTCTGTATGTTAAATTGAAATTAGAAATCAAATTTTCAAATTGCTGCGCTATTTCAGGCTCATTTTATAATTAAAATAAATTTATATGTTTTAAATTCGGTTAAAATAAATTTTTAGTTGTTATTATTTAAAATAAATCATTTTAAATATTCGAAACCCATTAAAATAACTAAAATAAAAACTTTAAATTGGTTCAGAAATTCCGGGTTGTTGCATTGGGTTATAGCATGAATATATAGATTAGAATCGTGTATCACCTTTGTTTGAAGTGCTCAAATCCAAATATCAACCTTGAGTTTGCATCCATTCCTGTACAGTCAAACTATTAGCAAATTATCTTATTTGGTCAACAAATTTACCTTTATATTTATTGTTCTTGAAGAAATAACGTATCCATACAACAATCTACCTATTGGTTTCTACTTGAAAGCCCACTGGTTCTCCCTACGCACCTCCTCTTCTTCATTAGGAGTGATATCATTTTTATGTTGAAAAGTGCGTGAATCTCTTCTGAAGTTCCCGTAATAATGTGTGCAATGGTTTTGCTAGTTAGATCTAGCAAAGACTTCATGTTAAGATAAGTAGATACCTATTAATACATGAATAACTTAGTCGTACATTAATGTTATAAATTCATATGGCAATGAAAACATAATATAAATATTGAATAGATATTCGTTTACACCAAACTTTTATAACGATTAGCGTAACCGATCATGTCTGCAGCTCCTGGCTAATATATGTCAGTTTTTCCAAATTGTTCCCAGCCACCCAATAGAAGAAAAACCTGTCACCCGAATGAGTTGGCAATGCTTTGCAACTTAGTGTTATATTATCAATCTCTTGTGTTAGTTTTCATTCCTAAATTGCATTTCTATCAATAATACATAGTTTATACATACATTGTCGTCTGATTAGGTAAAATGAAGTAATTCTTATTTACTTATTTATTTCAATTTTCATGTTTATTCAGGTGAAAACAAAGTATGTATTTAGGTGCATTTGGCACCACTATCCCTTTCTTTCAAACTTATCCAGATATGAATGTCAACTGCCTCTGTATTATAACATATCTTTAAAATTTAGCAGAACCAATGATTTATAAGGGAACAGTTTTTTTTTTATTATATGCATATTATGGTAAATTTTGAAAATGATATTGAGATAAGATTTAAAACCAATAGTAAGATAACATTATAAAGTGATAATTGAGTAAAGAGTTTACTTATACTAAAATTTAAAAAGTAAAAACAGTAAAGCTTTATTGATCAAATGCTGATGATTAACAAATAAGCAAGGAATAATGCACTAAGAGTTTACATGTAGCAAATTTATGAGGCAGGAAACATATATGAATGAGCTTTAGCTGGACAACATTATCGATGTAAACTCTAATCCAAAAGATTAATAAATTATATATATGTAATGGTACACTATATATCCTTATAGCCACACATGAAAAGTACACTTTATAGACCCATTTTCTATCAGTATAATGTCAGTGACTAAAATTACTTGATCAAATCATGTGGTTCACGTAGTAAGATAGTCATTAAGATCATTTGACTAAATTTGAGTATAGACAGAAACGTCAATTTTGGACCAAGGATCTATTTCATACACAATTAGAGAATATATTATTTCAGACGATGCTTCATCTTGCCATCCAAATTTTGCAAATAAACATATATTCACACACAACCCAATAAAAATGTACTAAAAAAATTACCAAATCATACTAGACAACATGGCTTGATCGAGTATGATACATTCAACATCCCAAGCTTTCAAATCTTCATCCTCACCTTAGCGAAGCTCAGGTTTGGAAGCACAGGTAGCATACTTCTTAACAAAATTTTAAATTAAAGTCAAATCAGGGTTAGGTAGTAATAGGATATGAGAAATTGACTAGTTCAAGGGTTAGCAAGGGGCTAAGAACGAAGTTTATGGATTCAGATTGATTTTGAACTTCGAAAAAATCCAATAGAACGAAATTAAGGCGAGTTTTTTTTGAGTAGGACAGATGTGTAACGCAAACTACACAACCGATTAAGCATAATATTAATATATATAACCCAGTTGACAAGCCCAACTGGTGGCTAATAGTTCTAAAGAGAGATAATTATACATAAGTACCCACCACATCAACGTTTACAGAAGAAACAAAACAACTAAGGAGTGACTTACGGTAAAACAAAGTGCATACTCAAGCCAAAATATAAACCCACATAAAATCTGAATCAACCATGCAACCATAACCAAGTTAATGCAAGTCTGGACTCAAGTCTCCATGATTTGAACCCATTAATTCAGCTGGATTATTATTCGCTAGCAAAGCAAGCATGAACTTGACTGAAGAAAATTCTCCTGTCCAAGAGTGAAAGTAGTAAATAATGAGTCTTCATAAACCTTCAAACTTCTTCAGGAGTTTGTTAAATACAACTGCATTCCTTTCTTTCCAAATGCACCACCAGTATATTAATAGAAAGGAGTCTAAAGCATTATTGACAGCACAGTATTGCCAATAATCAAACACTGATGATATGTTAGGTACCAATCCAAGCAAATAAATACCAGTGACAGCAAGAATAGGGAAAGAGAACTCGCATTCCAAAAAAAGACGATCAATAGATTCTACATGCCTTGCACAAAAAGCACAGTGAGGATCATCAATCAAATTGAGCCTATGCAACTTAGCTCTTGTGTTAATTTTACCGTGTATCAAGCACCAATTAAAGAAGAGAACCTTTGGAGGCAGACTAATTTTCCAAAGTCTTGAAAATGAGAAAGACCTACCAGAAAAATTGATATAATTGTACACTGAAGCAACTGAAAATCCCTTTCTTGTTGATAGAGCCCAAACATACAATCAAGAGAGTGAAGGATATCGGTTAAATATCCAAATCAAGAACTTGAACATCAAATAATGATGAAGGGAAAAGAGAAGAGGGACCATTATGAATCAAACTCGCCACTGAAGAGAACTCATTGGAAATCTTAGAGAAAAGAGCAGGAAAAACTTGAGAAAGAGGGGCATGACCATGCCTAATATCATGCCAAAATAAACAAGAATCCCCATCACCCAACCTGACATGAAACAAGTTTTTAATACGAGGAATACAAGAAATTACACCAGACCAAAATGGAGAAGGATTAACAGAGGGGAAAGAATGAAATACAAGGTGAGAGTTGCTGGAATAATAAACAGAAAGAATCTAGTCTTTCCATATGAAGGAACCTTGAGAAACCGCACGCCACAACCATTTTGATAATAAAGCCAAATTGAAATTCAAGAGGTTAATTATTCCCAGGCCCCCTTGATCAATATGTAAGCACACAGTTTGCCAGTTGGCCAATCTTTTGACCTTATTTCCATTCCATAAAAAAGCACTCCTTATTGAATCAATTTTCAAGATTACCCACCTAGGTAGCTTGTGAAAAGACATCCAATAAGTTGGCAAAGCAGATAATACAGCTTTAAAGAAGTTTATGGCGTAAAGCTTTGCCAAACGATAAATTTTCGAGATTACCCACTTAGGTAGCTTGTGAAAAGACATCCAATATACTACATGATATACAACATGATATACTACATGATATACAACATGATATGGTAGTGAGATACATCTCACTACATGATATACAATACATCTCACTACATGATATACTACATAATAAAATATACAACATGATATGGTAGTGAGATGGGTTGTAGTGAGAAATATTGTATTCAGAGATTCATGTAGTGAGATGTATTGTACGAGATTATATGATTTTATGAAGATTTTATTTCCAGTTCAGTTATACTTCACTACCATATCATGTTGTATATTTTATTATTATATATTACCTATGCATTGTGATTTATATGACATGTTTTATTCCGAGTTATTATTCTTTGACGATCGTCCCATATCAGTTTGGCATGTCATACAGCGCATATTTTCCTTAGTTCGGTGCGAGCGGTATGGGGGCGATCGTTACATAAACAATAGTCACACAATTTCCAAAACTAGTGTGCAAGCATCCATAATAGAAATAGTAAACTAAATAGAATCCATCTATATTAATAAAAGTGTAATAAGTGTCCATATAGCTTAAATCTAGTAGTAGTGTCAAAATAGCGGTAAACAGTGCGTAATAGAGCACAAACATGTAAAAATGTGATAATCAAGTTAAAACAATTAAAACCACTTTCTATTATTTTTATTTATTACTTATCAGGTTCAGTTATCCTAAATATTATGTTTTATAATTAGAAATCAGCTTAAAATGTCAAGTTCATACTTATGAGCAAACACAGTTCAGTGAGAGACAATATCACTCACCTTAGCCATCTCAGTCCAAAAAGCTCTAAAGCATAAAGCTCGCCAATACAGGTCCAACAGAAGAAACAACATCTAATTTTGACTTGGTACACAATACACAAAGGAAATGAAATCTGACTTCACCATTGTCTTTCTCATCCCAAGCCTGACTCGCTGGTGTCACTCAGTTTCCTTCCGGTCCCACCATCAAAAATGCATCTTAAGGCCTGGATCAACTCCGTGTACAAAAGCTTTTTTCTAAGAGATTGGACTTTTATCCTTTGATATGGGCAGATGTTGTTCGTCGAGGAGAACTCCACCATGCTTTCCATTTCACCCAAAATGCCTCAAATCGCCAATGAAGCCCATATCTAGTTTACTGCTCCAAAAATAGGTTCAGCTATCATAGCTTAGCAAGCTACAATGCTGGCATAGATGGATGGATATATTATTATGAGTTTATAGTTTTTGGAGCCATGTTTTTTCATTGAGTATTTTGCTTGATTTTGATTTATGGTGTGAGGAGGAATAATGCGGCCTTTTCTTTTGTTCTAGGAAATGGAACAATGAATTACCAAAGTGAGAGATAGTGGATTTTGGGTCAGGGTGGTTACTGTAGCAATATGATTTGGTTTATATTAATATTATATTCTTTAATCCATAAACAAGGCCCAAAAACCCGTTATCTCCAATCGACACATGCTGCCTGTCGTCATCTATGTAAAAAGACCTTCTGAGAATAATGGAACTTGTTTTGGGACCAAATTCAATTGTATACAAAAGTTATGCTTTAAAACTCGAATTATACAATTCTAGTTCTTTACACAAAATAATATACGTTTTAATTTCGTACGATCGAATGGTACATTGATCTCTATGAAACTTGATGGCATGCAACAACTCATTACCACTATTCCAAAAATATAAGTTCATTGTAATCCGACACTGCCTCAGGAACGACAACTTAAACGTAATTCGAGATTGTTTCGAACACCAATTAGCCCAAACTCAAAATATAGCAATCCATACACTAATTCTTCATGTAACGAACAATCTGGACTTAATGGAAGTGGTCCCAAGTCCTGATTCGATCTTTTGTGATAAATATCATTTTGAAACCTTAAATTTAATAATTAACAATCAATATTTAAATAAAATATTAAATATCCAATCGTTAAAATGCAAATCATTACATTTTCCCCTCCTTAAAGGATTTCGTCCCTCAAATATACAGGAATGGAACAACACAACCAAACACTCTCGAATAAGTGATGGCAGAAGATAAACAGTCACTTAACGCTCTCAACAAGAACTATTGATGTAACAACCCGTATTTTCTGTGAATATTAAAAATAACAAATCTAAGAACACTTAATTTTTAGAAGGAGAATTGGGTGAAATGGGTTACGCCATTGCGTTCGTCTCGGAATTCTGCTTGAGATAGAGTCCGAGTTTGCGTGAATCGGACTCCTCTGTGAAGAAGTTATGGAGGTTAGAAGATTTCTAGTGTAAACAGAAAATAATAATTAAATAATAAATTCAGTTTAAAATTCAAAAATCGGTCTGAATAGCTGGGCGGGAAAATTCCCGCCCAGGGGTGTCAACCCCCCGGGGGGAGTCGACATATGTGTTGACCCCCCTATAGGGGTGTCAACATAGGTGTCGACCCCCCCTGTAGGGAGTCGACCCCTTTGAGATCCACTTCCTATGACGAATTTTTGTAGCCCTGAGCTGATGTGGCCTTCTCTGATTGGTCGATGACTAATTTCTGAGGTATTAGGGCTTATGTGTCATGCTATGGTTGGCTGGATGACACATCTCTTTGGTTTGATGGCTCTGATTTCTCCTAGACTAATCTAAAGGCTATAATTAATCCTAGACTTCTATATAAACACCCCAAACCTTAACCCTAAACCTCACAATCTCATTCTATGAAGCCATCATGTTGTTCATCCCTAAGCTAGCCTAGCCTCCATCTTCTCCTAGTTAGAAATCGCGTTAGAAGCTACGAACAAAATCCAAACTAGAGAATCAAACGTCTACATCAAAGGATAGCTTAACAAATTCAGAAATCAGATCCCAGAATACAAGATCCGTCCTTTTCTGTAAGTTCAGTTATTATTTAGATTTAAACACCTAATAGAAATCATGACTATAATAATCGGATCTAAAACGATGCCTAATTCTGATTCATGTCTATCCTTTTGTCAAATCTGAATTGCTTATGCCTATGAGACTATTGTGATTAATGTAATGACACCTATCATGCCTATGAGACCGTTGTACTGACATAATGAAACCTATCATGCCTATGAGACTGTTGGATTTACATAACGGAACCTATCATGCCTATAGACAAAGGTGGAAGAACCTATAGACAAGGATGGCAAGAAAGAGGCAAAGGTGGAAGAACTTCTAGACAAGAATGTGGAGGGATCGCAGAATAAGAAGACGGATTCCAAGAAATGTGGGAAGAATAACAAACCCTATGACAAGAGGAAGTGTAAATTTTGTGGCATCCCTGGACATCTAATTAAAGACTGCAGGAAGAGGAAGAGGAAGATGGTTGGTTGCTTTCAATGCGGCGAGATAGGACATATGGCTAAAGATTGCCCAAAAAGGCAAGGGCAGAGGACTGGATTCACGCTCTCATTGCACCTCTGCAAGAAAAAGGTAGAAATATTTCTGTTGAGAGTTTAGTTTATCTTTCCGATCATCCAGTTCGTACTCTTTTTGATTCTGGAGCATCGCACTCTTTTATATCTACTGCTTTAGTTGAATCTCAACACCTAGATACCAGTATAGTAGAGGAGGATCCCATGGTTGTTTCAAATCCAATTGGGGGTTCGGCTTATTTGTCAATGATTTGTTTGGATTTGGAAATTTCTATACTAAGCGTTGGGTTTAGATGTAATACTTATGTTTTGGGTTTCACGGGCTATGGGTTGATTCTAGGCATGGATTGGTTATCCAGTAATGGTGCCATCCTCGATTGCGAAAGGAGAGTGGTTAGGCTTATGACTCGCCTTGGTAACACTCTCGAAATCTCATGTAATCCCATGAATTCTGTTATGCTTAGCTACCTAGAATCTCTTGATGCGTCTGTTGAAAACTTGCAATCTGTTAGAGTAGTCCATGAATACTCAGATGTCTTTGAAGAGGTGAAAGGTTTACCTCCGAAGCAAGAGATAGACTTCTGCATATACCTTGTTGATAATGCAAAACCTGTTGCTTTACCCGTTAGACACATGGCTCCAAGGGAAAGGAAAGAGCTCAGCAAGCAAGTTAAAGAGTTGCTTGAAAATGGGTTCATAAGGCGGAGTATTTCTGAATGGGGTGCTCCAGTGGTGTTTGCAACCAAAGTGGATGGTTCTCTTCGCATGTGCGTGGACTATAGGGAGCTAAACAAGCTGACCAAGAAGAATAGGCACACACTTCCTAGAATAGACGACTTGTTCGACCAGCTCGTAGGTGCCTCGGTTTTCTCCTAACTAGATCTGGCCACCGGATTTCATCAGCTAAGAGTGGCTAAAGACAGCATAGATAAGACCGCGTTCAGGACCCCGGATGGTTTCTTCAAATGGCTTGTCATGCCTTTCGGCTTGACAAACGCACCCGCCTATTTCGTAGACTTGATGAGTAGGGTGTTCAGAGAGTTCCTTAATAAATTTGTAGCGGTCTCCGTGGACGACATTTTGATTTTCTCAAAAAGTGAGGAAGAACATGCTTTGCATTTAAGGGAAGTTATGGATACTCTTCGTGCACATCAGCTGAACGCAAAATTCTCCAAATGCCATTTTTGGAGAGATGAAGTCAGGTTTCTTGGACATGTGGTGTCCAAAGAAGGGATAGCTGTGGATCCCGCAAAAGTAGTTGCGGTGCAAGATCCCACGGAATGCAACCGAAGTACGAAGTTTTCTTGGGCTAGCGGGTTTTACAGAAAGTTCATTAAGGACTTTGCAAAGATCTCAGCCCCACTTACTTGGCTGACGAAGAAGAACCTAACTTTTGCCTGGGATTTGGATTGTGATGTTGCTTTCCAACGACTGAAAAGGGCTCGGACAACAGCCCCAGTTCTGACATTGCCTGATGGGAGTAAAAAGTTTACAGTATACACGGACGCATGCGGTACAGGATTGGGCGCTGTCTTGATGCAAGAAGGCAAAGTAGTTTGTTATGGGGGAAGGCAGTTGAAGGTACATGAGAAGAACTGCCCAACTCATGATTTTGAACTAGCTGCCATTGTTTTCGCTCTTAAGTCATGGCGTCATTACCTACTAGGAGAAAGGTTTGAATTGTTTACTGACCACAAATCATTAAAGTACCTTTTCTCATAAAAAGATCTTAACTTAAGACAACAAAGGTGGATGGAATTTCTTGCCTCATACGATTTTGAGATTGCTTATACCCCCGGCAAGGGCAATGTGGTAGCAGACGCCTTAAGTAGGAAAAATCTGACCTTAAGTCCTCTCTTTGTAGAAAGGAAAAACTTGGAGTACATATCAAACTTTGACTTTAGACCCTCCTTTAAATTTGTACCTGGTTTGTTAGCATCGCTAGAGGTGCAGCCTATTGTTTGGGATTCAATAGGAACTGCGCAACGTGAAGACCCTCAACTAGTTGATGTGATGGATAAGCTAATTAGAGGTGAGACTTCTAGTCACCTCAATAGATACTCCATTGATGACAAGGGTTGGTTGAGACAGGATGGAAGACTATGCGTCCTACAAGCAAGGGATTTGGTGAAAACCGTTCTCAAAGAAGCACACCATTCTAAGTTGACTATACACCCAGGTGGGGACAAGATGTATAAAGACATAAAAGGGTTTTCTTTTGGAATGACATGAAGAAGGATGTAGCTAAATTTGTCTCTAAATGCTTGATATGCCAACAAGTCAAGGCAGAGCTGAAGAAGCCTGGTGGTCTTCTTCATCCTCTAGAGGTCCCACAGTGGAAATGGGATAGCATTTCGATGGACTTTATTGATGGGTTGCCTAGGTCAAGAAGGGGCAATACCAGTATTTGGGTAATAGTGGACAGGCTCACTAAAAGCGCTCACTTTATACCTGTTAAGAGTAGAAGGACTGCCTCATCGTTAACATCCATTTATCTTAAAGAGGTGGTACGACTGCATGGAATACCCTCTAGCATAGTAAGTGATTGAGACCCTATCTTTACGAGCGAGTTTTGGAAGAGTCTGCAAGAGGCAGTAGGCACACAGCTATGCTTAAGCACTGCCTATCACCCTCAAACCGATGGTCAGACGGAAAGGGTGAACAGAGTATTAGAAGATCTTTTGAGATTGTGCATTCTTGATTTTGGGGGAACATGGGAGGATCACCTTCCTTTGGTGGAGTTCGCCTACAACAATAGTTACCAAGCCACCATAAGCATGGCACCCTTTGAGGCTTTATATGGAAGACCATGCCGATCACCAACTTGTTGGTGGGAGTCTACAGACAAGCTCGTACTTGGGCCTGACATGATCAGAGAAACTTCAGAGAAGATGGACTTGATATGAAGATGAATGAAGACCGCACAAGATAGACAGAAATCCTACGCTGATAAAAGAAGGATCGACCTTGAGTTTGAGGTTGGGGACAGAGTTTCTCTTAAAGTATCTCCTTTGAAGAATGTCGTTCGCTTTGGGTCCGTAGGAAAATTGAAACCAAGATTTGTTGGGCCATTTCCTATCATTGAGAGGATTGGGAAGATGGCTTATAAAGTAGAGCTGCCCGAAAGATTGGCTGGAGTACATAATGTCTTTCATGTCTCTGATCTACGAAAGTTCTTACATGAGTCTGCAGAAGTTGTGGAGCCAAGCATACTAGAGGAAATAGAAGTGGAACGAGAAGCAATGGTGAGAAGAGTTCCAACTCATATCTTGGGTACAGAAGTTAAAAAGCTATGCAATCGTGAGGTCAAGCTAGTTAAAGTACAATGGAGTGATGTTAAGGAAGATGCGACGTGGGAGACTGAGGACAAGATACGCGCAGCCTACCCTTAACTTTTTGAGGGTACATTCTTGATCTCTTTTTCCATAAGTTTATGCATGTTTGCATCTATCTTTTAAGTATATCTCCTCGGTCTTATTCTTAATCCTTAGGTAGAAACCAATGGATGTAAAACATGTATTTGAAACATGTTATGGTTGATGGTTGCAAGTGGTTGCTCGTGGATGCATACACACACACACACTAGGTACTAGATCGGCTCAGTCACTTTCATATTGCATATGCATATATGTATTTATATATGGATTGAAACTTGATGTGTTATCATGTGGAAGTGGCATTTTTATGAATGATTGTGAACTCATGTAGAAGTTACAAAATACAATTAGGAATAATTGCATGCATGATGGACTCATGGCACCAACATGATTCACATCAAGGAGGTCAATTGAATCAGTAGACCGCCTGATTTTGCATTAGACAAGGACATATACACACACTATGCATATGATCATGAAAGCATTAGAAATCCTTTTAAGGACAATCGATGCCTGTGATTGATGGTTGAGTAGATGGATGTTGGATGTTAGGATACATTCTTCTTAACTTAGAGATTTCGGGGACGAAATCCTTTAAGGAGGGGAGAATATAACACCCCGTATTTTCTGTGAATATTAAAAATAACAAATCTAAGAACACTTAATTTTTAGAAGAAGAATTGGGTGAAATGGGTTACGCCATTGCGTTCGTCTCGGAATTCTGTTTGAGATAGAGTCCGAGTTTGCGTGAATCAGACTCCGTATGAAGAAGTTATGGAGGTTAGAAGATTTCTAGTGTAAAAAAAAAAATCAGTTTAAAATTCAAAAATTGGTCAGAATAGCTGGGCGGGAAAATTCCCGCCTAGGGGTGTCGACCCCCCCGGTAGGGAGTCGACCCCTTTGAGATCCACTTCCTGTGACGAATTTTTGTAGCCCTGAGCTGATGTGGCCTTCTCTGATTGGTCGATGACTAATTTCTGAGGTATTAGGGCTTATGTGTCGTGCTATGGTTGGCTGGATGACACATCTCTTTGGTTTGATGGCTCTGATTTCTCCTAGACTAATCTAAAGGCTATAATTAATCCTAGACTTCTATATAAACACCCCCAAACCTTAACCCTAAACCTCACAATCTCATTCTATGAAGTCGTCATGCTGTTCATCCCTAAGCTAGCCTAGCTTCCATCTTCTCCAAGTTAGAAATCAAGTTAGAAGCTCCGAACAAAATCCAAACTAGAGAATCAAACGTCTACATCAAAGGATAGCTTAACAAATTCAGAAATCAGATCCCAGAATACAAGATCCATCCTTTTCTGTAAGTTCAGTTATTATTTAGATTTAAACACTTAATAGAAATCATGACTATAATAGTCGGATCTAGAACGTGCCTAATTCTGATTCATGCCTATCCTTTTGTCAAATCCAAATTGCCTATGCCTATGAGACTATCGTGATTGATGTAATGACACCAATCGTGCCTATGAGACCATTGTGATTGACATAATGAAACCTATCATGCCTATGAGACTGTTGGATTGACATAATGGAACCTACCATGCCTATGAGATTTGTAACAAACGGGGATTTTCGACTCCGAAAATCAACACACAACTGCCATGTTGACTATTCAAACATCGGAAATACCTGATCATTAATAGAAAGAAGTTAGAGGGTGAGAATAGATAAGATAGAAAAAATTAGAATAGAAGAAGAAGAAGATCACCACAGAACATAATCAGAGTAATACGAATCTCACAGCGGAACGAATAAATATAATATATAACATAACTTTGCAATCTAATAGTATATATATACAATAACCTTTTCAGAGTACAACACTTACACACAGCGGAAATAACAATAGCTATATAATCCTGAAGCCTCCTGCTTCAAGCTCCTCCAGGTATATTTGTAAAGACCTGAACTACTTGACTGCCCGTACAAATTTGGGCACCCAAGAGTTTAGGGAAAACAAAATAAAATAAACTCTGGGTCAGTCATGGGACTGGTGTGAGTAAACTCAAAGCATTTGGTTTAACTTTTCAAAATCCTTTTCAAAAGAAAAGGTAGTCGTAAGACCGATCCACACATAAACACGGACGGTTTTTACCTTGCGATAACCCAAAACACTTTCAAAATCAATACTTTTCAGATATTATAATAGTGTTTAATCACAAGTAATTAACAATCTAGCAGAACGCTTGCATCTCACGTTCCACATATATAGTATACAAACAAAACCGCGGGTGCTTATTGGGGATTGGATTCCGACTATGACAAGGTATGGGACCACCTGTCGATAGTGTATCTCTAGAGGCGAATACATTGGTTCAACAAGAACGTCTTGCAACCCGGCCCACACATGACCGACCACTCATTTCGCTTGAGTGTATCGAATGTATATCACCAACGGTTGGGAGCTACCCACCGTTTCCCGAAAAGGGACAGCATCGAAAATAGATAAAAGAATGAAATGGATTTTCTCTAGATAGCTGATATACACCCTAATGGGAGCGACCCACATAGCCATGCTGCCTGCCCGATTTCTGTCATTTCCCGGTTGATGAGGCTTGAGGTCATAACGTATCTCTTGGAACACCTGACCACCCTTCACTTTGAATGCCACATCGTCATACCCGCCAAATCACAAATTGATTTCCCCAAAAATACCACAGGTATAAAGCTAAGAGAAAAGAATTCCTCCACCACCAAATGTAAGTACGTTTGAAGAGATCAACTTACGCTATCCGTTAGATATACTTTTTCAGACATTCGTCCATTCACGTTGTCCTAGGACTGGACAAACCGGAGGTACTATTCTGTAAACAGGATAGCCCTTGCATAACTCCGTCTTCAATTATTTTCATCATACTTGATCGCAACGCTAATGTCCATACAGAGTGGTTTTCAGATAATGAATCTAATCCCCGTCTCTCCGTATTGACGATGGAAAAATGGTCAAAAACTTCGATAACCGGTGATTTAACTATCCAAGAAAAACATGTGGGCAAACAACGATATTATTTCCAGATGGAAAATCTATCGATCTATCATTATTCCACATTTATCTCTTTAGATTAAATTATCATTAATTTATCCATTTACCCATTTCTATATATTCGTAAATTCTTATTTCTAGATTTAGAAAATAAACTTTATTGATCATTGGAAACATTTCCGTATTTTCCCCATTCCTTATTTTATATATTAGAAAACATTTTTGATTCTTATTTGGAAAACATTTCCAAAAATCCTTCATTTGATTTAAACAGATGTTTAAATAAAACATCACTAAGCCAATTCAAACCATTACACTCATTAACAAAATACACTTAACCAACTTTCACTATCGAACCTTACCCATCCCTTAGTTAAAAACGAAGTCAATCAAGTTGGGGTATAATTACCTCTCAGACCTTAACTGAACAACATTTCTAACCTCGAAATAGACAAAGTTCACCCTTTTAAATCTTTTAACCAACTTCCTTACGTAACTCAGATTCTATTTACGAATCCACTTCTTTTACCAAAATCATTTGATTATAACGATGGTGTTACAATCCCATACTTCCAAAATAAAATAACTTAAATATATCTCTTCCTTATTAATTTGGATAAATAAACAAATAACTAATTTATTAATGAATAAATAAATCTTGGTTTTAAAATAGAAAGTAATTGGTACTTTCCCTAATTCGATATAATCAAATTTCAACTTACAATTCTCTCTCGAATAATCTATGTTTGATAACTCCCCTTTCGAATAACTATATTCGATTATATCTCTTCGAATAACTATATTCGATAATCTCTCTTTCGAATAAACTATATTCGATAACTCTTCCTTTCGGATAGCTTATATTCGATTAACTCTCTTCTTCGAATAACTTATATTCGATAATCTCTCTCGAATAACTTATATTCGATAATCTCTCTCGAATAACTTATATTTGAGAATCAAATATCTGTTTCCAACCGAATACTAATTTCCTTGTAAAATCCTGATTTATTCAATATATAATTTCTTCAAATAAATCATTGTTAAAACATTGGCTTAGTTGAATTCTAACTACAAATCTTTACGGATTTTATTTAATCCCTTTTTACATTTCGAGTATCGAAATGGATTTCATCATTCCCTTTTCAAAACAACTCCAAATTTCCCATTTTATTTACCGTTGAATTTGAAATCTCAATTATCCACTAATAATTATATTTTTGTTCATTTATAAACATTTTGTATAAATCACAACGCTTGTTTTTCCTTATTTAACAAGTTATTTATTTCTAACCATTTGAAATCCCATCTCTGTTTAGCTTCTATTTCAAAAACCCAATTTCCTTTACAAATGTTTTTATTTCTAAAATCTTTACTTAATTCCATTTTTCACATTGAATGTGAATAATATCCCTTTTATATAATCCCTTTAGTTTGATTTCGTATTTTAAAACAATATCCCAATTCCAACTTCTATTTATAGATTTATTTATACGAAATCTTCTTTTTATTTCTAACACTTAAATCTCATTTAAAGTTCCCTTTATAGATGCTGAGTTCACATTCTATTTAAAATATCGGTGTTAAAAACCGATCTCTACTTCTCTATAGAAGTTTAGACTTATATATTCCATTTATCGAAAGATAAATATTCTTTTTAATTTATAAACATCGTTTATAAATTTATTTGCTCAATTTATCTATTAAAACATATTTCTATTTAAAATCTACTTTGAAACCATCTCCTCATTGTTCTTTTATATCTTCTCAATTCTCTTTTATAATTCTATTTATTTCCCCAAATAATTTCTTTTATAATTCAATTTGATTTCCAAAATATTTCCTTTCAATTCTATTTGTTTTCCTAAATATTATATTTACTCCATAAAGTTCTTTATTTACTTCTTATTACTTTCATTTAGTATATTAACCAAATCTGTAATGACCCGCATTGGCAGAGGTATTATGATTAATTTATTTAATTATATTAATGGTGGGTTAGTGAATTTAATAGTCGTGGAATTTAATAATGGTGATTATTTAATTAAAATAATAAATTAAATAATATATTAAATTCTGAAATAATCAGAATTGGCTGAAATGGACGAAATGGTGTGAACCGGATCATCTGTGATATATAATTCAGTTTAGAATTGAATTAGAATAACGAATATATTCAATCGTCGACAATTGAACGTATAGTTTATAATATAATTATAAACGAGCTCGAAATGGCGCTGCAGTTCGTAAATTGGCAATTCGAACTTCAACTGAATGTACAGGATTTGTTTTAAGCCGGATTTCTGTGAAACAAGAGACGTGCGGAGCTGGTGGAGTATATCTTTCTAGTGGAAGAGAAAAATCAGGATTTCGTCGTGTAGATTTTGAGATATGTCCAAATCAAATTTCAGAATAGTCGCTATAGAATCGTTTATCGACCGTAACGGTTTATTCGATATAACTAGAGATCGGGTTTGAATTTAGACAAGGTTCTTTTGGGACATAACGATAATTTAATTTTTAGAATTTTACTATAATTTTTAATTAATTAAATATGCGACTTTTTATTTGGAGTATTTCGCACCTTGAAATCAACATTTTGAAGTTTCAAAATATGAGTCCACCTACCGATATTATTATATTTATGGGATCGTGACATGGTGTTAATCATAATGATATCTTTATTTCTGTCCGTACTTAAGTGGAGTTTTACGAAACATGGTACACTAACATTTTAAGCATAAAAATATATATCACACTACTTCGTTATAAACAAATTTGCCTGCCATTTCAATTATATATATATTTCAAAAACTAAGAGCTTGAAAACAAGGATAAAAATATAAGGCTTATCAAAATTAAATGAACACACGTGCTCCACCCCTAACCACTAAATTTCGAAGATACATGAATACCCCAATAGGCCACGTGATCCTGTTTCTCAACCACCCACTCCAGGATTTAAAACGCAAGAATCCCATTTCCTCTCCTCAGAAAAACAAAACCGCAGCTTTGAAAATTCAATAGAAAATCTTTGGGAAAATCATAATAAATCCAAAGCACAACAAAATCCACAAATGTTAAATTCGTTTGAATCCTGTGTGAGAGAGTTTGAAGTGGATGGTCCTTCTGGACAGTGCGACGCTGATCTGTGAAGCACGAAAATACACAGTGGAGACTAGGGCAAGGAACCGACGTCGATAGGGGGGACCGGAAGCAGTAACGAGGTCATCGTGGTGTATATGGGATCGAGGCATTCCGATTCAGAGGGGTTTGGTGAATTCCGGTAGTAACTTAGGTCGCGAGTTCCCTGTATATGGACACGAGGTGCCGTCGACGCGACTGGGGGAGGTGAATTCGAAGTGCATGAAATTGGTATAGTGCGATGGAGTTTGAGGAGAGGAGTTCGATGGTGCGATGGGTTTGTGAATTCATGGAGTAGAAAGGGAGTTACGGCTGATCAAAGAGGAGCGGGAATGGTGAAATAAGGAGCTGAAGCTCACGGCCGAACAAGTTGGGGGAGAAAGGGATCACTGTTCATACGGTTGGACATTGAATATTTGGGTTTTGGGCCTTATAGGGGATGGTGAGCCCAATTAGAAATTTAATTCAAGTTTTTATTTAAATTTTAGTATTTAACTTGTAAATTAAATAACTTGAGCGTACGATATCAGTTTGACGAACCGTAAGTTGCGTCGGGATCGTATGGACGGGAGCACCACAATGGAACTGACTGGAAGTCCATCAGAACGCGTTATAATTTATGGCAAAATAAATTATCCGTCTGAATCGAGCGATGGTTATCGTTATTAACGATGATCGTCCAATGTGAGTAAATCTCACTAACTCTGAACAGTTTATAATTTCATGTTGTATTTTTAGAACTGTTAGATATTGGTTGATTTACTGTATGTTGACTGTTTGATTGAACTGCTAGTCAGTTAGTTAAATTTTCTATATCGATTCTGTTTAACAGAATATATCATATAGAACTGAAAAGTGACGTTATCTATATTGTTTAACATCTGTGATGCAGGGAGACAGGTTGGAGGAATCCGACTGGATTCCTCAACATTTATTTTACTGTTTTCATATATTGTGATATATGATGTGTTATATAATCTGTTATGGATTATGGGTGTTGGAATGATGTTGATCATTGTTATTCGATATTTTAAATATCATAAGAAACCCTGGGATGTAAAAAGAAGTATTTCAATGTATATTGAAATAAAGGAATTTTATAAAATCACAGGATTTTATAAAAGAAATTATTTATAAAACGAACACGGTTTTATAAAAGGGATATTTATTTAGAAAATAAATAGAAATAGAAAAGGAATATTTATTTAGAAGGTAAATAGAAGTTATAAGTAGGAAATATTTGTAACGGTAAATAGAAGTTATAAATAGGAAATATTTGTAACGGTAAGTAAACGTTATAAAAAGGAAATAGTTGTAACGGGAAACGTAGTTTATCAAAAAGGAACTAATCGATGTTAGTTTAATCGATTAGTGTTAAAGTAAAAGGAGCTAATCAATGTTAGTTTAATCGATTAGTGTTAAAGAAAAAAGGAACTAATCGATGTTAGTTTAATCGATTAGTGTTAAAGTAAAAGGAACTAATCGATGTTAGTTTAATTGATTAAGTGTTAAAGTAAAAGGAGTTAATCGATGTTAGTTTAATCGATTAGAGTTAAAGCAAAAGGAGTAAATCGAATATAGTTTATTCGAATAGAATGAAATGGGTAAATCAAATATATAGTATTCAAATAGAATTAAAAGAGCTATCGAATATAGTTTATTCGATAGGAGCTAAGTGAATAGAATAAATCGAATAGAGATTTATTCGAACGAGAGTTAAGTAAGGAAGTTAGTTAAAGAAATATAAAGTGAACTTTGCCAATTTCAAAGTTAGAAATGTCGTTCAGTTAAGGTCTGAGAGGTAGTTCTACCCCAACTTGATTGGCTTCGTTTTTAACTAAGGAATAGTAAAGGTTCTACAGTAAAGGAAATGGTTTGAGTTGGCATCGCGATGGTTTGTTTAAACATCTGTCTAAGTCCAATGAAGAAGCTTTGGAAATGTTTTCCAAATAAGAAACCAGAAATGTTTTCTAATAAAGAAAACAAGAAATGGAAATGTTTTCCATTGTTAATAACGTATATTTTCCCAATTTAGAAAATAAGGAATATTGAACATAGGGAAACATGAGATAAGTAAATTAATGAACTAAAGAGATGAATGTTGAATGATGTTTGATCGATATAATTTCCATTTGGAAATAATATCATTGTTTGCACACCTATTTTTATTCGATAGTTAAATCACAGACTATCGAAGTTTTGACCATTTTAACGTTGTTAATATGGAGAGACCGGTTGGATTATTATCCAAAGAACCACTCTGTATTGGCATAAGCGTTGCGAATCATATATGCCAAAGGAAATTGAAGACGGAGTTATGCAAGGGCTATCCTGTTTACAGAACAGTGCCTTCGGTTCATCCTGTTCCTGGATGACTTGTATGGACGGATGTCTGACAGAGTATTTCCAGATAATCACGTATATTGATTTCTCCAACCGTATCAAGAGTGGAAGCGGAGAAGGAAACTTCTTTTAGCTAACACATAATGTATGGTTGAGGACGTCAATCGGTGATTGGATGGATTTGATGATGTGGCATTCAAAGTGAATCTGATGTGATGATAAAGCGTAGCTTCTAGCCTCATCATCCGGTAAATGACAGAAATCGGGCAGGCAGCATGGCTAAGTCGGTCGCACCGAAGTAGGGTGTATAATCACCTGATCTAGAGTTTCATTTACTTCTAAAATCTATTGTTGATGCTGTCCCATTCGGGAAACAGTTGCTGATCCCAACTGTTGGTGATATACATTCGATACACTCAAGCGAAATGAGTGGTCGGTCATGTGTGGCCGGGTTGCAAGATGTTCTTGTTGAACCCAGTGTATTCCTCTCTAGAGGTACACAAGCGAAAGGTGATTCCATACCTTGTCATAGTTGGAAACCCATTACCCAATACGTGCTTGCGGTTTTGATTGTATACTATATATGTAGAACGTGAGATGAAAGCGTTTCTGCTAGATGATTATATATATACTGTGGTTGATAGACATTATTATAATATCAAAAGGTTTTTGATATAAAGATATTTTGGATTCTCATAAGGGAAAAACCCGTTCCGTTATGCGGCGTGGTCTTATGAGATATCGTTTACTTGTTCGAACTGTTTTTAAACTGTTTTACTCATACCAGTCCCATGACTGACCCGGAGTTTACTTTGTTGTTTTCCCTAAACTCTTGGGTGCCTAAATTTGTACGGGCAGTCAAGTAGTCGGGATTTACAGATATACTGGAAGAGCTGGAGCAGGAGGCTTCATGATCATATGACTATAGTTATTTCCGCTGTGTTGTAAGTGCTGTACTTTTATAATGACATGTATATTCAAGTACAGATTTGTATTTCAAAGTTATGTTATGAAATATATTTATTCGTTCCGCTGTGAGATTCGTGTTACTCTGATGTTGTGTTCTTCTTCTTCTATTCTAATTTTCTATCTTATCTATCCTCACCCTCTAATTTCTTTCACTAATTACCAGGATTTTTCGATGTTTTGGTTATCGACATCGGGCTTATGTCGATAACCAAAGTCGCCGAAAATCCGGGTCGTTACAAAATCGGTCTTTCAAACTTCCATATAACTGTTGTTAACTTCATATAGAAGTCTTTTATTTAATTTTCAAATATCTCCTTTTAATAAGTCCAATTGATTTTATAAAATTCCAAAATCCCATATTCACTTCATACATTTCTTTTTATAAAATACTCTGATTTTATACGAATATTTTTATTTCAATATACACTTTGAAAATTTCATTTTTATATAAAATCCTTTGATTTTATATAAATATTTTATTTCAAATTATAGTTTGAAATTTCCCTTTTCACACTCCAGTATTTCCTTTGGTATTTAAAAGTACCAAATAACAATGATCAAACACACATAATCAACAACAGATTATAAATCACATCATATATCACAATATATGAAAAACAGTAAAATAAATGTTGAGGAATCCAGTTGGATCCCTCCGACCTGTTTCCTTGCATCCACAGATGTTACACAATATAATTCACAACCATTTCAGTTCAATATGTACTATTCTAATAAACAGAATAAATGTTTGTTTAACGATATGTGTATATATCGTTATCTGCAATTTTAACCAATCATTTAGTAATTCCAATCAACCAACCAACACACAAAAATAAATCATCATTTATCAATATTAGATTATATTTATAAAAATATAATTTAATCAAAGTTAGTGAGTTTTACTCACATTGGACGGTGATCGTTAAATAACGATTATCGGTCATTAATTTGATTCAGGCGTTTAATTTCACCATAAATCCAAATGAGCTCCAATTCACTCCAAACCAGTTTCATTGTGAAGCCTTCGTCCCTACGATCCCAACGGATCTGACCGTTCGTAATTCTGACCATGTATGAGCGAGATATATCATTTATAAATTAGTACACTTATTAGAATTTAATTAAACA
This sequence comes from Allium sativum, assembly GCA_030737875.1. Lineage (NCBI taxonomy): Eukaryota > Viridiplantae > Streptophyta > Magnoliopsida > Asparagales > Amaryllidaceae > Allium > Allium sativum. The sequence goes on along the minus strand of CM060918.1, from coordinate 575,941,809 downwards.
TATATATACCTTTAAATATTGGGCCTCACCCCCTTACTATACCTCATCCCATTTAAACTTTACCAGCCCGCCCCAAAACCACCCTTCTTCCCTAAACCGAGAACGCACGCTTCAGTATTTTCACTACCCCATTTTTCACCATTACAGAAAACTCCAAACGCTCCAAGCTCCCTCCATATGCGATTAATGCATCAATGACCAACACCGTTTATCATCTCCTCAAAATATCAACCCACTCGGCACCACAACCCCAAACTCACACGCCATTGGCGATTCCCGTTCTCAGGCAAAGCCCCACGCACCCAGGAAAACATCGACAGATTTTTATACCGTAACCTCCAAAAAAAAATGTAACACCTCACCTCCATTAAGGTCACTCACAAACGGAATGCCTTAACTTCAGTGGAGCGTTTTTGGTAAACAGACACAGAATATCACAAGACAGATACAAAAATTTTGCAGCGGAAAATAAACAACTTTATTAAATCACCAAAAATATTTTGTTACATAATACCATGAGTCATAAAACCATTACAACAAAACACTTCTGTATTATATCATCAGAGTACATAGGTTTTTAGAAGAAAATCATCATTCCCTAGATTAAAGAGCAAGCCATATAAGAGACAGAGACTCGAGCCATACTTCAGAAGTAGCTCCTAGAAGATGATATCCAAATCCTGACTAAACCTGGGTGTTTCCTCCCTGAGAACCTGGGGGGGGGGAACGGAAGAAAAGAGGCGAAACAAACTAGGTCAGACATACGTCTGGTGAGTCCAGTAACTTTTAGCCAGTAAATAAATAAAGGTAAACATGATAGGCATACAAAGTGGATAAGAAGATTCATGGTACAGGTGGCAGGTATGATAGGACAAATAGGTAAGATGTATGCTTCACTACAAACTACTCTGCACTATTACTAGTCAAATCAAGAGGGGATGACCCCTTCCGCTAACCATAAAACGATCATGATGGTGGTAGTTTCGTGTACTCCTAGCTGCCTTCGTAGGTGCCGCCTGCTCCTATCTCAACTAGTCATACCCACTACCCTTCTACTATAAATTGGTAGACTTAAAGCATACGTCCGGGTATACCCTAACCACCACCCTAATCGATCGGCTCCCTACTCTGTAGATACTCTGTGCTGGTCCCACAACTAGGGGGTATCACTTCCATAATGTGGCAACCCATGGTGTGCACAGTTATACATACTGGTGTCACGGTCGTCTTGTACCCCTCTGCCCGGCCCATGCACACACATGTCCCCGGTCGGTTTGCGCCGCCCACACCACTCGTCTCGTTTTGGATCTCTTACAATCAATCAGTAAGCGTGCCCCTTTCCCGCCTAGTATGGAGATCTTTACTTCCATACCCCTCCGGGTTACTGACTGAAATGGGTCCCACACAACATGAGACAAGCTCTCCCCTATGTCTTGTATCCCCACTAGGTTTTCTACTGACTATGTATACCCTAAGGTGTCTTTAATTACATAGCCCTCAATCAGTTATGTGTACCTATAGGTGTCTTTAAAACATAACCCCTATTCTACCTATCGGTTATGCTTACCTATAGGTGTCTTTAATACATAACTCTATATATTCCCATTAGTTATGCGTACCCCTAAGGGTGTCTTTAATACATAACTCTACCTATTCCCATTAGTTATGCGTACCCCTAAGGGTGTCTTTAATACATAACTCTACCTATTCCCATTAGTTATGCGTACCCCTAAGGGTGTCTTTAATACATAACTTTACTATTCTGCCCCGGTTATGTATACCATTAGGTGTCTTTAATTACATAACCCTTTTTTAATGGTTAAGTTTGTGGGCCTATATATACTAATATTACCCACCTACCCTTCAGTTGTACTTAACCCTCCCACTGATTTAATCCTATTTATTTAATGGTTAAGTTCGTGGGCCTATATATATTAATATTACCCACCTACCCATCAGTTGTACTTAACCCACCCACAATCCAATTCGTTTTACTTAACCCTAACTTATGTCAATCATCATACAGTCCACATGTATTAAGTTAGGTTAAGTAGTCTTTAATCAGCATTAATTAATTATTGAGACACCTAATCGTATTTCACATGCCACCCAAGGCACCCACTTAATTCCACATGCCACCCAAGGCACCCACTTAACCCCTCATGTCCCACTACATGTTTATCTGGTTAAGTGTTTCTTAATTCATTAAGACCGTAACCTTATAAAGACCTCCCACATTAGACTGGCATTTGTCAGCTGGATTTGCCGGGCGGGTCCAGGCTGTCTTACACCACAAACGAGCCTAACCTCGTGACTTTACAATTGTTACGCATTTAATTTATGCCTAAGACCTCCCACATTAGACTGGCATTTGTGGCAGCTGGATTTGCCGGACGGGTCCGGGCAGTCTTACACCACAAATGAGCCTAACCTCGTGTATTTACAATTGTTACGCATTTAATTTATGCCTAAGACCTCCCACATTGGACTGGCATTTGTGGCAGCTGGATTTGCCGGGCGGGTCCGGGCAGTCTTACACCACAAAAGAGCTTAACCTCGTGTCTTAAACGATTAATTACTCCTAATTAATCATCCCCCAATTTGAATTACTTTCCCTATTCAAATTATCAATTAATTCCAAATTTCACTATGGCCATAATTGACTCAATTATGTCCATCTATTTATGGTATGAAAAATCATACCAATTTTCATCACAAATTTATTTTATGCCAATTCTCAATATTAAATCTTCAGACTTTAATTGCTTAAACATTCCTCTTTTGATTAATTAAGTTAATTAATTAATCCTTTCCTTTTTATAGGTGTCAATACCTATCTTATTAATAATTTGAATTTCCTATCCACAAATGGTCATATTCAAATTATACCATTTTTACCAAATTTTACCCATGTCATAATAGGTAATTATTTATATGTTTCCCTATCAGAATCATGTGTCCAATTTACATAATCACTATGTAAATTATGCCTATTACAAATTTTCCTTTTCCCCGTTTCTTAACTAGCGTAACCGTTTGCATTTTTGGCGTCATCGAGGCTACAAGGTAGCCTCGCCATAACAATAAAATAAAGGGAATGACAAGGTGATCATTTTCAGTACAATTCTTGGCATAAACATGACAACTAGGGAAAATGACATGATAACTTCACATATAATTATGATTCACCACATAATTAACAACTTGCATAGATTCAACAACTTGCATAGGTTCATGAATTAACAACATAATTAACACTAACTTAGGTTCATGATTCTCAACATAATCAACAAATTATATAGGTTCATGATTCACAATATAACAACTTGCATGATTCATAACATAACTTCTTGCATAGGTGACTTACATAGGTTCATGATCCACAACATAACAACTAGCATAGGTTCACGAATTAACAACTTATCAACTTGCATAGGTAACTTACATAAGTTCATGATTCATAACATAACAACTATCATAGATTCATGAATTAACAACGCAACAACTTGCATAGGTAACTTGCATAGGTTCATAATAACTTGCATAACTTCATGATTCACAACAATAATAAACTTGCATCATATCATGATTTACAACAATAATGAACTTGCATAACTTCATGATTCACAATAATAAGGAACTTGCATCATTTCATGATTCACAACAATAATAAACTTGCATAACTACAAACAACATATACCCAAATCATAGTCTACCACGATTCACTTTTATTTATTTAAACCTAAAAGTGACTAGAACTCACTGAATAAGGGGTCTTGAGTTCTGAGATCTGAATTCTGTAATTGATTAGCGTTCCCTTGTTGTAGACAATTTCGTTGTTGTAGTTTTAGGCTTGATTTGAATTGAATTGTTGTCTTTAACTTGCTTCTAGTTGGTGGCGGCTATACTAGGGTTTGGAGTGACAATATGACGGCCACTGATCTAATTTTGATTTGATTCTAGGGTTTGAGTTTACACATGTTTATATAGAATTTCAATTTAATTATAGTCGTCGGATGATCTTAGGGTTAATCAAAACCACTCAGTCCATATTAGAACTATCCAGAAACCCTAATGACTCATTAACTAGTCAAATATGACTCAGCACTGACTCACCGTTCGAATCAGGGCCTCAGAAATCTGTGCAGATTTTTACTTCGGCCTGGGCGCACCTGCCAAGTGCGCCAGTGCAATATTGCATGGGCACACTTCCCAAGTGCGTCAGTGCAATTTTGTTCTGGCGCACTTCCCAAGTGCGCCAGTGCATTCTGGCCCGTTTCTGATTTTTCTGCCTAACTTCGTTCATCCATATCTTCTTCATACGGTATCCGTTTTACGCAAACTCGGACTCTATCTCAAGCAGAATTCCGAGATGAACACAATGGCACGACCCATTTCCCTTAATTCCTACATTTGAAATTAAGCATTCTTAAATTTAGTTAATCTGATTATTCGAAAATTTGGGGTGTTACATTCTCCCCTACTTAAAGGATTTCGTCCCCGAAATCTTCAAGTTAAGAAGAATGTGTCCTACCATCGAATCACCCATCTACTCAACCATCATCCTCAAGCATCCATTGTCCTTAGAAAACTTCTAATGTTGTATGAACATATGCAAAAGTGTGTGTATATGTTCCTTATCTAATGCAAAATCAGGCGGTCTACTGATTCAGTTGACCTCCTTAATGCAAACCATGATAGTGCCGTGCGTCCATTATGTATGCAAAAGAATCCTATTGATGCATATTATTTCTACATGTGTGCTCAATCATTCATCAAAATGCAGCATCCATATGATAACACAACCATTGTTCATCCATTAACCTAAATATGCACACACATTTATATGCAATATGAAAGTGATTTGAACCGATCTAGTGCCTAATGTGTGTGTAAATGTATCCACGAGCAACCACTAGCAAACACTTGCATCCACTTGCAACCATCAAACATAACATGTCCCAAGCACATGTTTACATCCATGGATTTCCTATCTAAAGGTCGAAGATTCGGTTGATGGGATACAATAAAATTATATAACTAAAGCAAAAGCTCTGTTCCCATTTGACATCGGTTAAGAGAATAATTCCCTAAGTCTCAGCCCCGAAGACTGAAATCAACATCAGACTGACACTCAGAGAATCACCCCCATTAAACAATGTCAAAACAGGGGATCTACTTCGTGCTTCGAGTAGAAACCCCTATCCTTCCGAAATATCCAGATACTTACAGACTACTGGTACAGATCAGATTACAGAACGATTCTTAGAAAGCTAAGCATAACAGACCTTTGCGGGTCATAAGAAACTTTGGGGGCCTTCCCATGACAAGTTAGAAACTTAACGACCCTCATCTTAAAATCTTAAACGACCCTCTACTTAGAAAGCTGGTCCATTTAGAATCTACCCATAGCCCATAAACTTGAGCACACCAATATCACATTCAAATTTTTGACGCCTAACACAGATAATTTCAAACCCTTACAAATCACCAATAAATGAGCTGAACCACAAAAGGGGTTTGAAACAACTATGGGATCGGAAACAAGACTAGTACTAAAGTGTAGAGTCTCAATTACAGAAAAAAGAGTCTTAACTTCATAACCAGATAAGAAAATTAAACCTTTTACCTAAATTTTTCCTATCTCTACCCATCTACCACGAGAGCATTCACCTATCCTATCAAAGGAAGAGATTTTAGACAAAGGACCGAAGGATGCTACATATGGCTTTTCGGGGAAAGTTTTTCAAACAGGCTTTCCTTTTTGAAAATACTTTCTTTTAAAACCTTTTTGAAAATAGTTTTCAAATTTTTTTATCTAATCCGGTAACCTTCAGCTCTGATACCAAGTGTAACACCCCACCTCCAATAAGGTCACTCACAAAGGGAATGCCTTAACTTCAGTGGAGCGTTTTTGGTAAACAGACACAGAATATTACAAGACAGATATAAAATTTTTGCAGTGGAAAATAAACAACTTTATTAAGTCACCAAAAATATTTTGTTGCATAATACCATGAGTCATAAAACCATTACAACAAAACACTTCTGTCTTATATCATCAGAGTACATAGGTTTTTAAAAGAAAATCATCATTCCCCAGATTAAAGAGCAAGCCATATAAGAGACAGAGACTCGAGCCTTCAGAAGTAGCTCCTAGAAGATGATATCCAAATCCTGACTAAACCTGGGTGTTTCCTCCCTGAGAACCTGGGGGGGGGGGAAATGGAAGAAAAGAGGCGAAACAAACTAGGTCAGACATACGTCTGGTGAGTCCAATAACTTTTAGCCAGTAAATAAATAAAGGTAAACATGATAGGCATACAAAGTGGATAAGAGGATTCATGGTACAGGTGGCAGGTATGATAGGACAAATAAGGTAAGATGTATGCTTCACTACAAACTACTCTGGTCAAATCAAGAGGGGATGACCCCTTCTGCTAACCATAAAACGATCATGATGGTGGTAGTTTCGTGTACTCCTAGCTGCCTTCATAGGTGTCGCCTGCTCCTATCTCAACTAGTCATACCCACTACCCTTCTACTATAAATTGGTAGACTTAGGGCATACGTCCGGGTATACCCTAACCACTACCCTAATCGATCGGCTCCCTACTCTGTAGATACTCTGTGCTGGTCCCACAACTAGGGGGTATCACTTCCCTAAAGTGGCGACCCAAGGTGTGCACAGTTATACCTACTGGTGTCACGGTCATCTTGTACCCCTCTGCCCGGCCCATGCACGCACATGTTCCCGGTCGGTTTGCTTCGCCCACACCACCCGTCTCGTTTTGGATCTCTTACAATCAATCAGTAAGCGTGCCCCTTCCCCGCCTAGTACGGAGATCATTACTTTGATACCCCTTCGGGTTACTGACTGAAACGGGTCCCACACAACATGATACAAGCTCTCCCCTATGTCTTGTATCCCCACTAGGTTTTCTACTGACTATGTATACCCTAAGGTGTCTTTAATTACATAGCCCTCAATCAGTTATGCGTACCTATAGGTGTCTTTAATACATAACCCCTATTCTACCTATCAGTTATGCGTACCTATAGGTGTCTTTAATACATAACTCAATCTATTCCCATTAGTTATGCGTACCCCTGAGGGTGTCTTTAATACATAACTCTACCTATTCTCATTAGTTATGCGTACCCCTAAGGGTTTCTTTAATACATAACTCTACCTATTCCCATTAGTTATGCATACCCCTAAGGGTGTCTTTAATACATAACTTTACTATTCTGCCCCGGTTATGTATACCATTAGGTGTCTTTAATTACATAACCCCTTTTTAGTGGTTAAGTTTGTGGGCCTATATATACTAATATTACCCACCTACCCTTCAGTTGTACTTAACCCTCCCACAGATTTAATCCTACTTATTTAATGGTTAAGTTTGTGGGCATATATATATATATATATTAATATTACCCACCTACCCATCAGTTGTACTTAACCCACCCACAATCCAATTCGTTTTACTTAACCCTAACTTATGTCAATCGTCATACAGTCCACATGTATTAAGTTAGGTTAAGTAGTCTTTAATAAGCATTAATTAATTATTGAGACACCTAATCGTATTTCACATGCCACCCAAGGCATCCACTTAATTCCACATGCCACCCAAGGCACCCACTTAACCCTTCATGTCCCACTACATGTTTATCTGGTTAAGTGTTTCTTAATTCATTAAGACCGTAACCTTATAAAGACCTCCCACATTAGACTGGCATTTGTGGCAGCTGGATTTGCCGGGTGGGTCCGGGCAGTTTACACCACAAACGAGCCTAACCTGGTGTCTTTACAATTGTTACGCATTTAATTTATGCCTAAGACCTCCCACATTAGACTGGCATTTGTGGCAGCTGGATTTTCCGGGCGGGTCCGGGCAGTCTTACACCACAAACGAGCCTAACCTCGTGTCTTTACAATTGTTACGCATTTAATTTATGCCTAAGACCTCCCACATTAGACTGGCATTTGTGGCAGCTGGATTTGCCGGGCAGGTCCGGGCAGTCTTACACCACAAAAGAGCCTAACCTCGTGTCTTAGACGATTAATTACTCCTAATTAATCATCCCCCAATTTGAATTACTTTCCCTATTCAAATTATCAATTAACTCCAATTTTAACTATGGCCATAATTGACTCAATTATCTCCATCTATTTATGGTGTGAAAAATCATACCAATTTTCATCACAAATTTATTTTATGCCAATTCTCAATATTAAATCTTCAGACTTTAATTGCTTAAACATTCCTCTTTTGATTAAATTAAGTTAATTAATCCTTTCCTTTTTATAGGTGTCAATACCTATCTTATTAACAATTTGAATTTCCTATCCATAAATGGTCATATTCAAATTATACCATTTTTACCAAATTTTACCCATGTCATAATAGGTAATTATTTATATGTTTCCCTACCAGAATCATGTGTCCAATTTACATAATCACTATGTAAATTATGCCTATTACAAATTTCCCTTTTCCCCGTTTCTTAACTAGCGTAACCGTTTGCATTTTTGGCGTCATTGAGGCTACAAGGTAGCCTCGCCATAACAATAAAATAAAGGGAATGACAAGGTGATCATTTTCAGTACAATTCTTGGCATAAACATGACAACTAGGGAAAATGACATGATAACTTCGCATATAATTATGATTCACCACATAATTAACAACTTGCATAGATTCAACAACTTGCATAGGTTCATGAATTAACAACATAATTAACACTAACATAGGTTCATGATTCTCAACATAATCAACAAATTATACAGGTTCATGATTCACAATATAACAACTTGCATGATTCATAACATAACTTCGTGCATAGGTGACTTACATAGGTTCATGATCCACAACATAACAACTAGCATAGGTTCACGAATTAACAACTTATAAACTTGCATAGGTAACTTACATAAGTTCATGATTCATAACATAACAACTAGCATAGATTCATGAATTAACAACGCAACAACTTGCATAGGTTCATAATAACTTGCATAACTTCATGATTCACAACAATAATAAACTTGCATCATATCATGATTTACAACAATAATGAACTTGCATAACTTCATGATTCACAATAATAAGGAACTTGCATCATTTCATGATTCACAACAATAATAAACTTGCATAACTACAAACAACATATACCCAAATCATAGTCTACCACGATTCACTTTTATTTATTTAAACCTAAAATTGACCAGAACTCACCGAATAAGGGGTCTTGAGTTCTGAGATCTGAATTCTGTAATTGATTAGCGTTCCCTTGTTGTGGACAATTTCGTTATTGTAGTTTTAGGCTTGATTTGTATTGAATTGTTGTCTTTAACTTGCTTCTAGTTGGTGGTGGCTACTCTAGGGCTTGGAGTGACAACATGACGACCATTGATCTAATTTTGATTTGATTCTAGGGTTTGAGTCTACACATGTTTATATAGAATTTCAATTTAATTATAGCCATCGGATGATCTTAGGGTTAATCAAAACCACTCAGTCCAGATTAGAACTATCCAGAAACCCTAATGACTCATTAACTAGTCAAATATGACTCAGCACTGACTCACTGTTCGAAGCAGGGCCTCAGAAATCTGTGCAGATTTTTACCTAAGCCTAGGCGCACCTGCCAAGTGCGCTAGTGCAATATTGCATGGGCGCACTTCCCAAGTGCGCCAGTGCAATTTTGTTCTGGCGCACTTCCCAAGTACGCCAGTGCATTCTGGCCCTTTTCTGGTTTTTCTGCCTAACTTCGTTCGTCCATATCTTCTTCATACGGTATCCGTTTTACGCAAACTCAGACTCTATCTCAAGCAGAATTCCGAGACGAACACAATGACATGACCCGTTTCCCTTAATTCCCACATTTGAAATGATGTATTCTTAAATTTAGTTAATCTAATTATTCGAAAATTTGGGGTGTTACAAAATTCATGCTCATTTTATTTTCCACTACAACCCCAAATCTAAACTCCAAAACCACAAACTCAACTCCATTCCCTCAAAAATCAAAACCCAAACTATTACTGTACATTTCGAGCTCGACAGAAATTTAATCGCACCATAAAATTCATACTGAAATGGAGAGAAATGCTCGAGGACTTCAAAGTGACTGGTTTTGAATTTTATAGAATTTTATTTGGTTTGTTTTTGATTTTCGAAGATGGAAAATTTTACCGTAAACGAAGAATGGCAGCGGCGCGATAAAATTGACCGGAAGAAAAATCTGTTTAGGGTTTAGAATGTTGTGGTGTATATATATGATAGAAATAATATTTTTTTATTCGAGTTTTATATTTATTTTACGCTATCGCTATTTCCATTCGTACTATAAAAATCCCTGTGATCACATACAATACCCAAAAATCACGGAAATGGACGTGCAACTACAGTTTGACATTACGGACCCAACGAAACTTGTTTCATCGAATTCCGATTCCATTTGCTAACACAACATATTTTTAAAGTCAGAAAATTGAATGTTTTCACATTAAAATCCTGTATGGCCACATACTGACTCCAAAAATCACGCAAATTGAAATCTAACAATAATTTAATATTACGGATCCAAAAAAATTAGTTTCGTCGAAAACAGAGGTCGTTTGCAAAACTAGCTAAGCTCTAAATAACCCATTTAAATATATAAATATATTTAAAAATAATTAAATTAAATATAAATAAATTTATATTATCGTATATATATTCACACAGAATATCGTATAGCTCCAATTGGATTTATAACTCGATATTCAAATCCCGGTTGAATCGATATTCAATTTATATTGAAAAATCCTTTTATAATATAAATAAATCGCTATAATTTATAAAGGAATTCCATAGCGACTTTTCGAAAATTTGATTTGGACATAAATCAAAATCTACACAATGAAATCCCGATTTTCTCTTCCATTAGAAAAATATACTTCACCAGCTCCGAACGTTTCTTGTTTCATAGAAATCCGATTTAAAAAAGACCCTGTATATTCAGTTGAAGTTCGAATCGCCAAATTACGAACTACCGCGCCATTTGGAGCTCAATTTAAATTATAATATAATTATACGTTCAAACTTCGATTAAATAATATATTCGTTATTCTAATTCAATTCCAAACTGAATTATAGCTTATACATGATCCAATTCACATCGTATTGTGAATTCTATTATTTTCGACTATTTCACAAATTAAATATATTATTCAATTATTTAATTTAATTAAATATTCAATATTATTTAATTAAACGACCATATAAATCTCTAAACCTTTATTTAAATAATTAAATAAATTATTTATTATTCGTAAAAGTACGGGTCGTTACAAGATTGTTGTGATTGATATGATGGAACTTATCATGTTGTACATCCTATGCCTATGAGGATATTGTGATTGATATAATGGAACTTATCATGTTGTACAACAAAATTAGTGATTCTCTTAAGTCCAATTCTATCTAATATTTATACCTATGGTGTAAATTGCTTAGCTTGTCCACACTTATTGTTAATGTACAACATTGAAACATGATCCTTGAATTGGGTACACTTTTACATGCCTATTTTTCCTTATGTCAATTCTTATGCTCCTTCTCTATTTTTTCCTTTTTACTTGTTTTGTGAATACTAAGTTCATTCGGAACTTAGATTGAATCTCGTTGTACGTGTGATTATAACGCGGGGAAAAGTGGGTATAATTTAATTGAGTAAAAATTTGGGCATAACATGTGAATGTGGCATAAAACTTGTACTGACTACACTTGGGAAATATTGGCATAAAAAAGACATAAACTTTGACACATATGACAAATATGTAAATTGGCTAAAGACGAACATGCCTAACCCGAGGTTAGATTGAGTTGCGGTGTAAGACTGCCCGGAACCGCCCGGCACATCCAGCGACCGCAACAATATAAATCTAATGTGAGAGGTTAGTGCATTAAGCCCAAAAAACCGAGGTTAGATTAAGTTGCGGTGTAAGACTGCTCGGAACCGCCCGGCACATCCAGCAACCGCAACAATATAGATCTGTTGTGAGAGGTTGGTGCTTCAATGAATGAATTAAAGCTAAGGAATAGACAAAGAATGGTAGGGTTCAGTCAATTAAAGCAACACAATACAACATGCTAATTAAACAGATGGGTGGGGCAAGGTTAATTTGAGAACACTTAACCATTATAACATGTTGATTAGGAAACCCTAGTAACGGGGACCCATTTCAGCGGTAACCCACATAGATGTATCACCCTGAACTAGGCAGGATGGGGCACGATTATTGGGCCGATTATAAGTGGTCAAAATAGCGGCGGGTGGTGCAATAGTGTAGGTTCCGGCGGAGTATGGACGTGCACGTACTCCGGAGTGGATAAAGCAGGCACTGGGCATCAGTAGTATACACTGTGCATCTAGAATTTGTGTCGGGTTGCCACCATAGGAATTGATACACCCTTTGGCGGGACCGACACAGGTATCTACAATCAAACGGGGCTGAATGACACAAGTAATAAATGCATGCGAGTAGAAGCCGATTGGAAAAGGGATCACTTTGTTATGAACACATGATGGTAGTCGAAACATTCGTAGTAGGTGCAGAGAAATGGAAATGAGTGCTATAGTATATTTAGTTTATCTTGCCTTATCTTATGTTATCTTATTTCTATGGTATTGTCCTATATCTAGCTTATTCATGTCATGATCCTTTTACCTGTTTACATGCTGAATAATCACTGGACTTACCAGACTTATGTCTGACCTGTTTTCTTTCGCCTTCTTTTCTTCCGTTTCCCCCTCCCCCCAGGTCCGCAGGGAGGGAATACTTCAGCTTAGTGCAGACCTTTTCCAGCTTGAAGAGAGTAGATGTATTGCTTGGATTCTCTTTTCTTGGGCTATGGCTGTGGTTACACTTTAATTGGGGATTTATGCTGCTTTACTACTGTTTTATGCTTCTTTATGTACTTGGAGTTTTAAATCAAGACAGATGTTTTATTGTAATAATTTAGAAGTTGGGTTTTGAGACAATATTTGTAATGTTTTGACTGAACCACGCTATTTATGAAATGATTTCAGTTTTCCGCTGTTATATATTTCTGTCTTGTAAATTATCTATGCCTTTTACCTAAAATGCTTCACCAAAGTTAATGCATTCCCTTTGTGAGTGACCTGAACGGAGGTGGGGTATTTCAATTGATTGCGATTATAACAAAGGAAATAGACAAGGAATTTGACATGGAGCCAATATTCCCATTCTTATGTACAACTACCATCAAATATGATAGCAATGTAGCTAAGCCAAACTCCTAAGTTGTACACTAATTTTCCAAGTAAACACGAAATGGAAATTAAAAGTAACGGCTCATAGGAATTCACAGAAAATTTCTATGGCATCTCCTTTGAATGGATCGATCTGAAAAATCTACAACTTTCCATATAAGGCCAATCCCATAAAAAGAAAACAAAAGCCTAAAAGTAACTATCCATACTGGGGTGTAGAATCACCAGAATGCACCAAATGACAAAAACCAAAACTCCACATCTGTTACGTACCTTATTTAAAGCAAGCTTAGCATTTAGATGAAATTATAAAAGAATTAGCGTTTAAACAAATCAAATCTTGCTTCACTGCACCTAGGCATGTACTCAACAAAGAGGATTAGACACGATAGTAGAAATAGGAACAACAAAGATAATCATGTTAAACAAACAAAATTTATCTCACATAAGCATATCTAGTCGTGTATGAATTTTACCTAAAATAATTGGACTATACAACGATACAATTGTCCTACATGCCTAACAATCATATATGCATAAATACTTATGTCAAGCATCATTAATCAAACTGCATAAATTAAACAACAACAATCGTATAATGATATCAATGTCGATCCTTGCACGCAGAATACTAGTCTAATCAATATAACACATCGAATATTAAATTCAACCATATATGACTTAAGAATTTGGATACCATTTCAAAATAAAGAATATTAATCTAATATCTCTCAAAGACGAATCAGATATGATGAAGTGTTTCATACTATTCCTACCTGCATAGTAACCTATCGATGGGTACCATCGATGATCATTCCCGCATTCATTTGGGAATATTGAATAGTTTTGGAGAATTATTCCAATCATTCCTCTCAGCAATAAATAGCTAAAGTCACATTCAACATGATGTGAACGAGCAGTCAACCCCTTCTAATGAAGTTCGGAACAAACAATGAATCTTTCATATAGAACTAACCACCAAGGTTGAGTCCATACTAACTCACCTCGATTTATGGGGTCATAACCAGTAATTAACACAACTGACGTTCACTAAAGAAATATCACTTCTATACCAGCACTTCCCCAACTCGAGACACAAACAACTGCATTTCCCATATGCAACATGGGAAATAGCAGAGTCGCATGAGGCCAATAATTTCAACTTTTGTTATAAGAAAATGTTGAGATACCTCTAGGATAAGAGAAATCCTAGTGATGTGACATCATAAATGACTCTAACCCTCTCGCTAATAAGTTATACCTCCCATCTCCCAAGACGAACTCTATTTCCATCGACTTCGAATCAAGAATCAAATACTCCTTCCGTGCAGTTTTAGTTATCAATTACAATGTGCAAACCTTCCATTGAATACAAACTACACTTAAACCAATACACGAACAAGCTTGACATATCGGCTCACCTTTTCTACTTGGATCGAATAACCGATACGCCTAAGGGACAATTTCAACTTACAAAACTTCAAAACTCTCATAGATTTATAACGACATCCTACTTGTGATGACGTGATCCAAGCACCTCACTTTTACCTATGAAAAGTGTAGCTCCAACAAGCTAACCAACAAATAGTGTTTTCTCATCACCAATCACAAAAACACAAATTGTATCTCGCGCTCTCTTTTCGTCCATAGTAAAACAAAACAACAATCAGATAGCACAAGAACAACTCATCCAAGTAATATCTCATAACACGATCCAAGAAATCAATAAAATATGTCGATTCGCTGGTTATCCTGAGTAGCATAACCAACCATACAAAACCAAAGCAGCGTATGAGACAATGTAATCGGCACATGCCAACCAACTTCCTACAATTAGTGAAATCCCAATTGGATTCCCAAACCAAAAGAACATCCATAACTGGATCAATATGGAACTCAACTCAAATATGGTGGAAATCTGGTAACTACATCAAATGTGTCAAGATACTCTCAAATGGCGACTCGTTGCTAGAGAACTGTCTTAGCCCGCTATCCTTCAATCATAAGCGACTCGCCTACTGAAGATATAAGCCCCAACCCACTATCTCTAATCAAAAACAACTCACTACTAGAGAGAATATCCTAGCCTACTATCGTCACCAACAACCACTCACTACAACCGATTTTTTGTATCCTTCTAACAAGTGAACTACTGGACTCAAATATTAAGTTCGGTTAAGTTCAGCAATCAACAACAGGCAAACAATTTGGCAAACATGACTCAAAGAAATTTAAGTTTTGACGAACCATGTATATTGCCAAGTATAAACTAGCTATGTCATAACACTCCCCCACCTCGAAGTCCGAAATTAATCGCTATGATATTGTAGCACCTATAGTATTAAACTCTGGCGATCAGACATGGGATGTTACACACATATATGATCCAACTAAGCCCTTAACAAGGTAAACACAATCAAGGAAAGAAAAATAGTTATCACGAGTCTCTACCATGTTCCATCCATCAAATCGCAAGATCAGATAGATGAAACCTCAATGCTAAACTAAAACACATACAAAAACACTATTAGTGGAAAATGTATATGAAGGTGATGTCATTTTCCCTGCTTCATCGAGGGAGCACTCCATAGAATGGGTACGATATTCAATACATATGTCTCTACGATTAGTCCCAACAAAGTAAGACAAACTTCTATACAGGGTACAAATCGAACATCGCGAGATCCCCATCAACTCCTCCAAACCATCATTCCCTCGAAATGAAATAATCACCCACTAATTTGATCACTCAATCCATCCATACTTCAGAGTGAAAACAGAGAGAATAACCGTACTTCGTTAGCACATTGAATCAGTCACACTCTCTAATACAAACATATCTCCTAATCCGACGAATTCCTCATCGACTTCTAGGAAGTTGATACAAATCTCATCAAAGTTAACAATGAGCTAGTCTCAAGCAAATCGGCTTGGAAACCCAAAGCCATAAATACTCTTGACCAATTTAAGCTCAACCTTGGAGTTTCTTAGGAGTAAACTCCTAATTGATTCAACATCCAACTCCAATTCAACGAAGAAACCCTTGAGAGAACCCAAATAGCACTTTCACCACATAGTCGATTCCATTCCAAGGAATGGTGTGCTGCATGCACATGTAAGTATCCATACAACGTGCATAGTTAGCTCGCTGTACTTGAGCACCATAACTAATTAGAGATATTAGGACATCTTAGATAATGGATCGTGCCATTTACTAAAAATAAAAACTATAAATCGAGGTTAGTAAACCTCGATTCTGCCTGACTCTTAACTCCAAAGATGGAGTTATAAGTATCCCTTATATACCAGGTCGTCTCGAGAGAGTGGTAGGGACGATCAGTCGCCAATAGAGAAAATGATTCCTGTGACACTCGCATGTAAGCCAACCTACACTATATATTACTAATATATGGATTTGAAAACCAAAATATATACAAATAATACCCTCTCTTATGTACTAACTCTTGATTCATTGTTGACAAATAATGCAACCTAAGCTCTGATACCAAATGTAATGACCCGCTATACACCAACGGTGCTTATATAACTCAATAACACATTGTATAAGCACCCAATCGATATAAAGCGGTCGTCAAGAGAAAGAGATAGCAGAAAGAAGAGAAAAGAAAATGAAAAGAGAAAAGTAGAAGAGAAGAGAAAGTAACTATAACAACCCGCATTTTACGTATCGGAAGATCATAAAATAATTTTATTTTATTCCTAGAGGGTTGGATCATTCTCATATTTTAATATGTTGCTTATGGGGATGTTATACATGTCCATAGTTTTTACCGATTTTGTTTGTGACCATTTTGCCCCTGTCAGTCTTGTACAGGGAATAACTTTTGACTTAGGTCAAATTAGGTAGTGAGGCCTATGCCGTTGGAAAGGAAATGATGACTTCCTTTCCGTAGAATGGTTACATTAAAGATTTGGCTCAGCGGTTTGGGAGGAATCACTATTTTTAGGTTTTTCAGTTGGTTGTTCAGGTTTTGAGACCTACAATGGGCTGATTTGCGAAGGCCCATTAGTGGGCTGGTGGTTTTTCAGTTGGTTGTTCGGGTTTTGAGAGCCACAAAGGGCTGATTTGCGAAGGCCCATTAGTGGGCTGGTGGAAACTACAAATAGGGGGTGAGAGATATGGAAAATGGTTTAGTCTTTCCATTCTCTCATTAGGTGACTTATGTTCCTCCTTCCTCTAACACCTTTCCACCATTAAAAATCAAAATCTAAGGAGGGAAACCATAGATCTGCACCATTAGAGGCTAGATCTACATCAACTAAAGAAGGAGTTCATCAGATCAAGGGGTTTGGTTCAAATTTTTTGCTGTCCGGAATCTTATTGCGTTGTTTTTTGCTGATTTGGGAGAATCGGTGAGTGGTTTATATTCTCACATGAATTCAATGAAGTGTATGAGCGTCTGATCATGTTTTTCATCAAATTCAAGTATTTTTCCATAGATCTATACCATATTAAGTCCATTTTTGTACGAATCAACCTATGATCTCATTTAGTAAGTTTAGATTGGTGATTCCATGTTATTTCATATGTTTATGTAAGTTGGATCTATAGTTTTGTTCATATAAACATTCATCATAATTTTGGAGTGATTTGCATAATTTGGTGAAAACTATCGTTTTCATGTTGTTAGCGGATTCATACAATGTTTTTGGTCATATTTGATGAACTGGACAAGTTGATATTGTCGAATTTATCGTTTGGCGAAGTTTTGGTCAAATTAGGAGGAAAACGGGGTTGTGCAGGTTTTGGGTCACACGTACAGGCTACGGGTCGAGCGTGAAGTACATGTGTAGTACAAATGCAGTACAAGTGAGAGTATAGGAAGGGTCAATCGTTCCTGGTGTGTTGGGTCGGTCGAGCGACCCTAAGGGAAAAGTGAAGGGTTCGAGTGAACAAGTCTACATGTGGACTAATGGGTCTGTCGACCAAACCTACAGGTGGATTAATGGTCGGTCGAGAGAGCCTGGGTGAAGAGAGTTCGAGCGAGCGAGTCTGGGTTAGTCTCATTTTTTAGTCGGACCAAAGGGAAAAGGGTCGGTCACGCAAATGTGACCGATTCGTTTGAGCCAAGGAAAGAACTGGGTCGGACGGTCGCCCAAAATGGTTTGGGTTGGTTGTGGTGACAGAGCCTGGTTGATCTAGTTGAGTCGAGCAGATCAGAGTCGGTCAAACGAGCCTATGGGTTGAGGGGTAGCGGTCGGTCGAGCTCCCAGGGGTCGGTCATGCTTCTAGGGGTCGGTCGGTCGATGATAGATGATGAGTTTGGTAGTGCTTTGAATGGCTGTGATGAATGGCATGAGATGTAATTTATTTCATTGAGCAAATTGATAAGATGCTCTGGATTGTTCTGAAACTTATGATTGATGATTCTTTTGGTTAAGAAGTGGTGATAACTTCGATGATAATTCAGGTAGGAATATCCGCAGTGTTGAATGAGTCAGTTTTTCAGCGTAGAATAACGAATGAGGTGACAACTCAAAGGTCGTGAGTTGGTGGATAATGGTTGCTTTAGAAGGTTGCTTGAGCTATGAAAAGTCATAAGGTTAGATGACTAGAGATGCGAAGGCCGAGAGATTATCGTTGTTATAAGTTCTTGCTGGCTCGAAGCAGGGGTACACTAGAGACGTCTAAAAAGACCGGTTGTAGGTCGAGTACCCTGGGTATCGTTGAAAGGCCTAGTTGTCAAGGTTGGACATACATATGTATCATTGAAAGGCATATGAAGTTTATGCTAGAAATGGGGTTACCATTAGCCCTTGACATCTGGCAAGGTTGGTCGTCATACGATTAACGATGGTTTCAAAGAAGGATCGGCGGTGATAGCCAGAGTCAGTCATGGATGTTTGGATGTTCTGTTTGTACCGTCTCATATAGATTGTCCAACGTCGAAGGAGATGTTCCTTGGGTGCTTGTATGATATTGGTTTATGCCTATAGGGTTTGTACTTGAGGGATTTTGAACTTGATTAGGATGGTTGACATGAGATATATAATCTAGATGACATGAGTGCTTTAGCATGATTGAATAGCAGTTCTTGTTTACATGGATGAATGGTTGAATTGTTTATTGTAAAGGCTATCACTGTCCGATGTGGGGCAGATAGGGTTGAGTTCTTCTCTGGTGTTGTGGGTAGATTAGTATGTTTATCTATCCATTCTCATATGCTTTATCGATGAAGTTTTTTTAGTTGTTTTACCGCTCATTAAGGCTGTCGTTTGACTCAAGGTTTTATGTTTCCTCTTATTACCTTAGGTTGTTCATCCGGTTGTGGATAGGAAGACTAGGTAGCAGGTGACATGTGATTAGTGAGGACGATGCTACTGTGCGAAGGCGAGAAGGAGGCTGGCGTATTACTCTTACTACTATCTAGTATTTTTGTTTCCGTTGTTTGAGTTGCTCTATGAGAGCTGTAGTGAGGCCTTATGTACATACTTGATATTTCCTACGATGTTGGGATAATTTTTCAGATGTTGTGAAAGCTTGAAAATTTTGCTATATGATGCTTCACTACTATTACCTGTTGTATATCTTCTATTATATTTTATCTTTGCGCAGTGAGATTTACGACAAGTTCCGATTGTGTTTGTCTACTCTGATGATCATCCATAGCTGCCTTGCACACCTTTCAGTGCATTATTCCTCTTATTTAGTGTGGGGGCTGTAGGCGGTCGTCACATTTGGTATCAGAGCTCTGGTTAACGATATTATCCAAAGTTCGATGACGTAATTACGTATGAGAGTCGTACTTGTAGATTTCAGGTGGATGTTTACTATATATATTAGCATATTTAGTAGTAGCGGTTGTGTTCCATTTGTAATTTTTCTTGAAGTGGCTAATTATTCTAAGTTGCAGACTTAGAATAAGTAGATGACCATCAAGACACGCTGCTAGGGGAGCTAATACTGAAGGGGGAAATGGCGGTGAACCAGACTACCCTACCATGTTTGAAGCCATGATGGAGGAATTCATGAAAAGGGTCCCCGCTCCAGTGGTAGTTACGGTAGACATAGGAGTTCAGTTGCCTGGAGTAGTGGTGTAACACCCCGTATTTTCTAAGAATATTAAAAGAATGAATTAAATAATACTTAATTTTTAAATTGATAATTAAGTGAAACGGGTTACGCCATTGCGTTCGTCTTGAAATTCTGGTTGGAATAGAGTCCAAGTTTTCGTAAATCGGACTTCGTATGAGGAAGTTATGGCCCTCATAAGTTTCAAGAATTTAAATAAATTAAAACATCTCAGATTTAAATTTAAAATTCAAATCACACACCAGGGCTGGGCGGGAAATTTCCCGCCTAGGACCCAGGTCGACCAGGGGGTCGACCTACCCCCTCGCCCAGATCCAAAACTGTGAGGATTCTGACTTGTTACTGAGTCTTTTCTGACCTGTTGCTGAGTCACTAGGGCATATGTGGCAATTTTGGATAACTCTATCTAGTCTGGACGGTTGTGATTGCTCCTAGGATGATCTAATGGCTCACATAAGTTTAAACCAATATAACATGAATGACTAGGGTTAAGTTCATAGGAACACTTAACCAATATAACATGAATGACTAGGATTAAGTTAATGAGAAACACTTAACCAATATAACAAGATGAATGACTAGGGTTAAGTTAATAGGAAACACTTAACACGTATAGCATGATGAATGGGTAGGGTTAAGTAATAAGAAACACTTAACCAATATAACTTGATTTGTGGTATGGTTAAGTTAAAACAAGAGGACAACACTTAACCAATATAACTTGATTTGTGGTAGGGTTAAGTTGACACAAGAAGGCAACACTTAACCAAAGTAACATGACAAGTAGGTGGGTTAAGTAAATTGAATTGATTGATGACACTTAACCAATACAAATGATGAACACATGGGGTTAAGTTAACAAGAAACACTTGACCAATATAACTTGATGGACGAACAAGGTTAAGTTAATAGGAAACACATAACCAATCCAACATGATAAGTGAGGAGTGTTAAGTTTATAAGAAACACTTAACCAACATGACATCATGAATGGGTGGGTTAAGTTAACTTGAATGGACAATACTTAACCACTATGGCATAATGTGCGGGAGGGTTAAGTACATATCAAGTTGGGTGGGTAATATTAGTAAATATAGGCCCACAAACTTAACCATTAAATAAACATGCTTGAATCAGTGGGAGGGTTAAGTACATATCGGGTTGGTGGGTAATATTAGCAAATATAGGCCCACAAACTTAACCAATAGGAAACCCTAGTAACAGGGACCCATTTTAGCGGTAACCCACATAGATGTATCATGGTACCCTGAACTAGGCAGGGTGGGGTACGATTACTGGGCTGATTATAAGCGGTCAAAATAGCGGCAGGGGGCACGTCAGTGTAGGTTTCGACGGTTTATGGGCATGCACATACTCCGGAGTGGGAAAAAGCAGGCACTGGGTACCAGTAGTTATACACTGTGCATCTTGAATCATGTCGGGTTGTTATCATAAGGATTGATACACCTTATGGTGGGACCAGCGCAGGGTATCTACACGCAAGATCGGGCCGATTGACACAGACACAAGAGAAATTAATAGAAGTAGGGAGACGATCAATAGGGTAGTAAGGATACGTCTTACATGTTCATGGCAATTAGGCAGATTGAGGTGGAATCCTCACGATAGATGTACACCTGAAGGCTACCACAATTATGGGGATTGGGATCACGTTATCATATTATCATTCTATACAGATTACTAGTTGGGACACTAGTTAGGGGGTGCAGAGATATAGAAATCAGAATAACAGGGTAGTAGCGAAGCAGACAAAGAGTAGAAGTGCATTCAGTTTATCTTGCCTTATCATATTTGTACTAATCGTATGTTATCTTGTTATCCTTGTTCTCACGGTACTATCTTATATTCAGTTTATTCATGTCATGATGCTTTTGCCTGTTTATATGCTGAAAGTCACCGGACTTACCAGACTTATGTCTGACCTAGTTTTTTTTCGCCTCTTTTCTTCCGTTTCCCCCCTGGTTCACAGGGAGGAAATGTTACCACTTAGCCCAGTTTTCTTTCCAAGCTCGAAGATAGTCGATGTATTGCTTTGGACTGTCTCTTCCACTGCTATGGCTGGTTCATGCTTTATTGGGGAATATCATTGTTATTTTTATGCTTCTTTTATATTTGGAAGTTTTTAAATCAAGACAGATTTTTTTTGTATTACTTTTAAGTACGATTGAGACAACTATTATTAAAGCTTGACTGAACCACATTGTTTATAAAATGACTTTATTTTCCGTTGCTTTATTTGTCTGTCTTGTAATTTATCTGCATCTTTTACCTAAAGCGCTCCACCAAAGTTAAGGCATTCCCTTTGTGAGTGACCTTAACGAAGGTGGGGTGTTTCACTTGGTATCAGAGATGAAGGTTTCCGGATCAGATAAAAGATTTGAAAAATTATTTTCAAAACAGTTTTAAAAGAAGCATTTTCAAAAAGAAAGGTTTTGTTTAAAGGCATATTCCCCAAAGCCATATGCACTATCTTTTGATCCTCTGTTTGAATCCTTGTTTCCTTCTTTCCTGAGTCTCCGGGGCTCCTGGCTTTCTGGGAGGTAACCTCATCGCGGCATGGTTTCGTAGGATTGATGAGACTATGACACCTGTCAAAGGGCGAAGAAGTGCCCAACTTCCATCTATAGCAGCAGTAGTTTCACCTACGTCTAATTTTCTTTCGAGCTTTGTAGGATTTTCTGTGCGATGGAGGTAGCTTTTGAGAAACTTGTCAACAGGTTACACAAGAATGGTAAAGATGAGAATGAGGGAGTTTGGCTAAGGAGCACAACCCAAAGATGAGTAACTCGTGGATATGGACTTGGTTCATAAAGAAGGTAAAAATAAAGAGGTGTAAGTGGAAGAATCACATGACAAGAAGGGAGGAAAGAATAGTAAAACCTAAAACAAGAGGAAGTGTCTTTATTATGGTATAACGTGTCATATAATTAAGGACAAGGGAAATAACAAAGAACATGATTTTCAGGAGGGCAAGTGCATGCTCTCACCGCCAGCGTACCTGAGAGAGAGAGGTAGAGCTTAGTCTATCTCTTCGATCATCCTCTTAGTACTCTTTTTGATTTTAGCGCTTCACATTCGTTTATATCTGTTTCCATAGTCGAGTCTCTGCACCTTAGTACTTGTATAGTAGAAGATCCCATTATTGTCTCAAATACGGTTGGTGGTTGGGCTCATTTATCATTGGTTTGTAAGGATTTGAGAATATCTATATTAAGGATTGAGTTTAAGTATAATGCTTATGTTTTTGGTTCCATGGGCTATGGGTTGATTCTAGGCATGGGTTGGTTAGCTAGTAATTGTGATAGGAGGGTAGTTAGACTTTTGACTTGCTTCGGGAATACCCTCGAGACTTCGTGCGATCTTAAGGGATCAGTTAGGCTTAGCTACCTAGAATCACTTGATGCATCTATCGACGATTTGCGATCCGTTAGAGTAGTCCATGAGTACGCAGATGTTTTTGATTAGGTTAGAGATTTCCCCCCTAAAGCTCGTGATAGACTTCCGCATATATCTAGTTGACAATGCAAAGCCAGTTATGCGATCAACGATAGTTTTGAAATGAGATTGGCGAGGATAGCCAGAGTCGGTTAAGTACTCAATTGTTTGGTTGTTTTGCTAGTATCATCTCACGTAGATCGTCCAAATTCAGAGGAGATATTCCTTGGGTGCTTGTCTAATATTGGTTTAGGCCTTTGGGGCTTGTACTTGAGGGATGTCAAGTTCGACTGGGATGGTTTGCGTGAGAGATAAATGATTATGGCCGGCGCCCTAAGTAGAAAAATACTAACCATAAGAGAGGTAAAAAGTACATAGCAACCTTTAGCTTTAGACCCTCAGATTTGTGACATGATGGATAAGATAAGTAGAGGAGAGACCTCTAATCATCTTAGTATATACACTTGGTATCATGGTTAACATCTGTTTATCTTGGAAAGATAGTTCGACTACATTGGATACCCTCTAACACAGTAAGTGATCGAGGTCCTATCTTTACTAGTGAGTTTTGAAAATGGAGGTCAAAAAGGTTTGCAACCGTGAAGTTAAATTAGTTAAGGTACAGTGGAGTGAAGCTCAAGAAGACGCGACGTGGGAGATTGAAGATAAGACACGCGCATCACACCCTTTTTTGAGGGTATACCCTTGATTCCTCTTTTTCTGTAAAATTTATTTGCATGCTAGTCTTTTAAGTATATCCTCTCGATACTATCCTCGATCCTTAGGTAGAAGCCAATGGATGTAAACATGTGTTTGAAACATGTTATGATTGGTGGTTGCAAGTGTTTGCAAGTGGTTGCTAGTGGATGCATATACACACATTAGGCACCAGATCGGCTCAGTCACTTTCATATTGCATATGCATGAGTGAATTTTTATATATATATGAACTGAAAATTGATGTGTTATCATATGGATGTTGCATTTATATGAAGGATTGTGCACTCATGTAGAAGTTATAAAGTACGAGTAGAAATAATTGCATACATGATGGACTCATGGCACTGACATAATTCGCATTGAGGAGGTCAATTGAATCAGTAGACCGCCTGATTTTGCATTAGATAAGGACATGTACACACACTATGCATATGATCATGAAAGCATTAGAAATCTTTTAAGGACAATGGACGCATGTGATTGAATGGTTAAGTAGATGGATGTTGGATGTTAGGATATGCATTCTTCTTAACTTAGAGATTTCGGGGACGAAATCCTTTAAGGATGGTAGAATGTAACACCCCGTATTTTCTGAGAATATTAAAAGAACGAATTAAAGAATACTTAAATTTTAAATTGATAATTAAGGGAAACGGGTTACACCATTGCGCTCGTCTCAAAATTCTGCTTGGAATAGAGTCTAAGTTTTCTCGTATGAGGAAGTTATGGCCCTCAGAAGTTTCAGGAATATAAATAAATTAAAACAGCTCAGATTTAAATTTAAAATTCAAATCACACACCTGGGCTGGGCGGGAAATTTCCCGCCCAGGACCCAGGTCGACCAGGGGGTCGACCTGGGTCGACATAGGTCGACCAGGGGGTCGACCTACCCCTCGCCCAGATCCAAAACTGTGACGATTTTGACTTGTTGCTGAGTCTTTTCTGACCTGTTGCTGAGTCATTAGGGCATAGGTGGCAATTCTGGATAACTCTATCTAGTTTGGACGGTTGTGATTGTTCCTAGGATGATCTAACGGCTCACATAAGTTTAAACCAATATAACATGAATGACTAGGGTTAAGTTAATGAGAAACACTTAACCAATATAACATGAATGACTAGGGTTAAGTTCATAGGAACACTTAACCAATATAACATGAATGACTAGGGTTAAGTTCGTAGGAACACTTAACCAATATAACATGAATGACTAGGGTTAAATTCATAGGAACATTTAACCAATATAACATGGATGACTAGGGTTAAGTTAATGAGAAAGACTTAACTAATATAACATGAATGACTAGGGTTAAGTTCATAGGAACACTTAACCAATATAACATGAATGACTAGGATTAAGTTCATAGGAACACTTAACCAATATAACATGAATGACTAGGGTTAAGTTCATAGGAACACTTAACCAATATAATATCAATGACTAGGGTTAAGTTAATGAGAAACACTTTACCAATATAACAAGATGAATGACTAGGGTTAAGTTAATAGGAAACACTTAACCAGTATAGCATAATGAATGGGTAGGGTTAAGTAATAAGAAACACTTAACCAATATAACTTGATTTGTGGTAAGGTTAAGTTAAAACAAGAGGACAACACTTAACCAATATAACTTGATTTGTGGTAGGGTTAAGTTGACGCAAGAAGACAACACTTAACCAAAGTAACATGACAAGTAGGTGGGTTAAGTAACTTGAATTGATTGATGACACTTAACCAGTACAACATGATGAACACGTGGGGTTAAGTTAACAAGAAACACTTGACCAATATAACTTGATGGACGAACGAGGTTAAGTTAATAGGAAACACTTAACCAATCCAACATGATAAGTGAGGAGGGTTAAGTTAATAAGAAACACTTAACCAACATGACATGATGAATGGGTGGGTTAAGTTAACATGAATGGACAACACTAAACCACTATGCATAATGTGCGGGAGGGTTAAGTACATGTCAAGTTGGGTGGGTAATATTAGTAAATATAGGCCCATAAACTTAACCATTAAATAAACATGCTTGAATCAGTGGGAGGGTTAAGTACATATCGGGTTGGTGGGTAATATTAGCAAATATAGGCCCACAAACTTAACCAGCAGGAAACCCTAGTAACGGGGACCCATTTCAGCAGTAACCCACATAGATGTATCATGGTACCCTGAACTAGGCAAGGTGGGGCACGATTACTGGGCTGATTATAAGCGGTCAAAATAGCGGCAGGGGGTACGTTAGTGTAGGTTCCGACGGTTTACGGGCGTGCATGTACTCCGGAGTGGGAAAAAGAAGGCACTGGGTATCAGTAGTTATACATTGTGCATCTTGAATCGTGTCGGGTTGCTATCATAAGGATTGATACACCTTGTGGTGGGACCAGCACAGGGTATCTACACGCAAGAGAGGGCCGACTAACACAGACACAAGAGAAATTAATACAAGTAGGGGGCCGATTGATAGGGTATTAAGGGTACATCTAACATGTTCATGGCAGTTAGGCAGATTGAGGTGGAATCCTCACGATAGATGTACACCTGAAGGCTACCACAATTACGGTGATTAGGATCACGTTATCATATTATCATTTTATACAGATTACTAGTTGGGACACTAGTTAGGTGGTGCAGGGATATAGAAATCAGAATAACAGGGTAGTAGCAAAGTAGACAAAGAGTTGAAGCGCATTTAGTTTATCTTTCCTTATCATATCTATACTAATCGTATGTTATCTTGTTATCCTTGTTCTCACGTTATTGTCTTATATTCAGTTTATTCATGCCATGATGCTTTTGCCTGTTTATATGCTGAAAGTCACTGGACTTACTAGACTTATGTCTGACCTAGTTTTGTTTTGCCTCTTTTCTTCCGTTTCCCCCCTCCCCCTAGGTTCACAGGGAGGAAATGTTACCACTTAGCTCAGTTTTCTTTCCAAGCTCGAAGATAGTCGATGTATTGCTTTGGACTCTCTCTTCCACTGCTATGGCTAGTTCATTCTTTATTGGGGAATATCATTGTTATTTTTATGCTTCTTTTATATTTGGAAGTTTTTAAATTAAGACAGAAGTTCTTTGTATTACTTTTAAGTATGATTGAGACAACTATTATAAAAGCTTAACTAAACCACATTGTTTATAAAATGAGTTTATTTTCCACTGCTTTATTTGTCTGTCTTGTAGTTTATCTGCATTTTTTACCTAAAGCGCTCCTCTGAAGTTAAGGCATTCCCTTTGTGAGTGACCTTAACGAAGGTGGGGTGTTTCAAGTGGACTTTGAGTAGCTATGCAAAGATTATACATCTCTAAGAGGAAAACCATTCAAAGGATCTGAGCTAGCTGAAGAGGTTTAGAAGTGATGGATTCTTGTGTTCGTATCTTTGGAGACTTGAGTTTGGATGGTGCAACCAAGAGAAAGCTTGCATCAAGGCAACTGCAAGGCGGGGCCATGGAATGGTGGAATTCGGTCATGCTTGAGACTCCAGAGGAAGAAATTTCATGGGAGCAATTCGAGGCTAAGTTTGAAGCAATGTTTTTCTCCACTGCTCAGAAATTAGCTTTGTTCAAGAAGTTCATGGAGCTGAAATAGAATGATCATTCTGTTCTTGATTATGTTTCTGATTTCAAGGCCATGTCTAAATACGCTCGTTCATACATTGATACACATTATCAGAAGAATGAGAAGTTTGTTATGGGTCTGCATACCTATATTGGAAGGCTGTTGGTGGATCATCTTAACAATTCATTCAAGAAGATTTTGGGAAAAGCTGTTCGCCATGAGAGCTTGTTTCCTAAGGAAGCAAATGTTGTCGCTACAACCAAAGAGGTTTAGAAATCACAGCAAGCTGGTAATAATAAGAAGAGTAAGCAACAACATCAAAAAGGAATGGATGGCCAGAAGAAGCCTAAGAGTGGGGTGGTTTGCTTTAACTGCCAACACAAAGGCCATTTTGCTAATGAGCGCAAGAATCCCAAAGCTGAGAAGAAGTGCTTCAAGTGTGGGAAGCCTAGGCATGAGAAGAAAGACTATCCAGAATCAACTAAGGGCAAGCAAGTTGTGAAGGAATATGCTTTGGAAGCCATGCCAACTTCTTCGAGAGCTCATACCGTAGAGGAGAAAAGAAAGGGTGTCGTCATGCAAGGTACTATTTCTGTCCAAGGTGTTTCAGTTCGAGTTTTGTTCAATACTGGAGCATCACATTCTTTCATTTGTAATGAGCTTGTGTGTCGCTTGGGTTTGGAATCCGAAATTTGTGATAGACCATTGATCGTGACTAATCCAATTGGGGGTTCATCCAATCTTTGCATGATGTGCCATGGTCTAGTGTTGTCGAGTCATGGTTGCTCATTTATGTGTGATTGCTTTGTTCTTGACTTCGCTGGGTTTGGGATCATCTTGGGCATGAATTAGCTCAAGAGGTATGCGGCAAGGGTGAATTGCGAGTAGCTAGAGGTGAGAGTACGGGATGTGGAAGGGCAAAAGGCGTTGATTATATGTAAGCGTGAAGAGGGTGTCTTCGTGAGCTATCTATATTTTCTTGGGATTCCACAGGAAGACTTGTCATCTGTGATGATCACTAATGAGTATAAGGATGTCTTTGACGATGCAAAAGGGTTGCCGTCGCATAATGAGATTGAGTTTAGAAACGATTTGATCGAGGGTGCTAGACCAATCGTTATGCCTCTCAAGCGGATGGCGCCTAAGGAATAGCGAGAGTTGGAGGTGCAAGTTCGAGACCTTCTAGGAAAGAAATTCATTCGGAGAAGTGTTTCTGAATGGGGTGCACCGGTCGTGTTTGCAACCAAGGTAGATGGCTCGTTAAGATTGTGTGTAGACTATCGTGAGTTGAACAAGGTGACTAAGAAGAACAAGTATCCATTTCCAAGGATTGCTTACTTTTTCGATCAGCTCCACGAGGCCAAAGTGTTTTCTCAAATGGATTTGGCAACAGGATTTCACCAGTTGAGGGTGGCGAAGGATAGTGTGCCGCAGACCGCTTTAAGGACACCATCCGGTTTCTTCAAATGGTTGGTGATGCCATTCGGGTTGACTAACGTGCCAGCGTACTTTGTGGATCTTATGAATAGGGTTTTCAGAGATTAGTTGAACAAGTTCGTGCTTGTATTCGTTGATGATATTCTGGTTTACTCCCGAAATGAGGAAGAACACAAGATGCACTTGAGAGTTGTGTTGGAAATCTTGCGAAAGCATTAGTTGAGAGCTAAGTTTTTGAAGTGTCACTTCAAAAGAGTGAAGTAAGGTTCTTAGGCCACGTAGTTTTTGGAAATGAGATAGCAGTTGACCCTGTTAAAGTAGGAGTAATCCAGGACTAGGATAAACCTAAGAATGTGACGGATATGAGAAGTTTCCTTGGGTTAGCTGGTTATTACCGACAGTTTATCAAGGATTTCTCCAAGATAGATGCACCGTTAACAGGATTGACGAAGAAGAACCAAGTGTTCACATAGGATGCAAAGTGTGAACAAATGTTCGGAATCTTAAAGAGAGACAGACGAGTGCTCCCATGTTGACCATTCCATGTGGGAATGAAGAGAAGGTTGTGTATACTGATGCATGTCGTACTGAACTAGGAGCGGTACAGATGCAGAGGATAAGACTGTGGCCTACACCGTCGACAGACGAAGCCGCATGAGAGAAATTACCTAATTCATGATTTAGAGTTGGAGGCGATTGTGTTTGCTCTGAAGATGTGGAGACATTACCTTTTGGGAGTTCGATTCGAGTTGTTTACGAATCATAAGTCATTGAAGTATCTTTTCTCCTAAAAGGATTTGAATCTTTGGCAACAACGATGGTTAAAGCTTATGACATCATATGATTTCGATATAGCCTATACTCCTGGTAAAGGTAAAGCAGTGACATATGTGTTGATTCGAAGACATGCAAGTTTGGGGGCGATGTTTTCAGAATGGAAGAACCTCGAGTATTTTGCAAGATTTGATTTCAGGCTAAGGTGTGAGTTGAACCTGAAATGTTGGCAAGCTTATCGACAAGACCTACTCTTATCGACAGGATTGGCGAGAGCCAAAAGCGAGATATGAAGCTTGTCCAGTTTATCCAGAAACTGGAACCAGAAGATAAAGAGTTCAAGGTAGATTGAGAAGATTGGCTTTGAAAGCAAGGGTGGTTAGTTGTTCCTGATATCGACGGGTTAAGAGATGAGGTTCTGAGGGAAGGTCATCACTCGAAGTTGACGATCCATCCTAGTGGTAATAAGATACATCAGGACATGAAGCGAGTCTACTACTGGATGGGGATGAAGCAAGATATTGGAAAGTTCATTTCCAAATGCATGAACTGTCAGTTAGTGAAAGCTGAATAGACGAAACCGAGTGGTTTGCTTCATCCATTGGAAGTCCCTACGTGGAAGTGGGAACAAATATCGATGGATTTTATTGATGGTCTACCTAAAACCAGGGTAGGAAATGAAGGGATTTGGGTCATCATGGATCGTTTGACCAAAAGAGCATGGTTCATTCCTGTCAAATCGACTAGGATGGCATAAAAGTTGGCTGAACTTTATGTGAAATGGATAGTTTGATTCCATGGTATTCTAAAGATCATAATGAGTGACCGAGAACCATTATTTACGAGTAGATTTTAGAAGAGTTTGCAAGAAGCTTTGGGAACCAAGTTGTGTTTAAGTACGACTTACCATCCCCAAACTGATGGTCAAACCGAGAGGGTCAACCAAGTTTTGGAAGATCTCCTAAGAGCTTATGTGTTGGATTTTGGGGGATCATGGGAAGACCATCTGTATCTAGTTGAGTTTTCATATCATAATAGCAACTAGTTTAGCATTGGAATGGAACCATACGAGGCGTTGTATGAGAGACCGTGCAATTCTCCGGCACATTGGATAGAAACGGGAGATAAGTTGGTACTTGAGCCAGAGATGATTAGAGAGACCTCGAATTGTATCGATATCGTTCGGCAACGAACGAAGGCAACCCAAGATCGTCAGAAGAGTTACACCGATAAGCGTCGAAACGATTTGAAATTCGACGTTGGCGATATGGTTTTTGTGAAAATTTCACCATTAAAGCATATGGTTTAATTCAGAAACAAAGGAAAGTTAGCTCCTAGGTTCGTTGGACCATTTTCGATAATCGAGCAAATTGGAAAGCTCGCATATAGATTGGAGTTACCTTAGAAGATGTCGAGTGTGCATAATGTCTTCCATGTGTCATTTCTAGAGAAGTTCATGCTTGATTCGAATGTGGTGGTATCTCCAGGGCAGTACGAGGACCTAGAAGTAGAAACCACAATTGTGAAACCTTGTAAGCCACTACGTGTTGTGGGAAATGACACGAAATAACTTAGAAGGAATACGGTTAAGCTAGTCAAAGTACGATGGAGTGAAGATGGCGACGATTGCACATGGGATACGAAAGAGAGCATGAGGGCAACTCATCCAGAGCTCTTCGTCGATAGGACCTTATGATATCGTATCATTGTTATATCATTGTATCTTGTTGATTGTTTGATAGAATTCTACGTGCTAGGATAAGGCTATGGATGCATGGCTTGAAGGTTGCTAGTTTAGGTGATAGAATTGGGTTCTCATGGAGGATAGGAATGCAAAATTATTGTGGTTGCTTGAAATTTCGGGGACGAATTCTGGAGGGGGGGGGGGGGGAGAGCAACAGCGTACGTATCGAAAGATCGTAAAATATTTTTATTTTATTCCCGAAGGGTTGGATCATTCTCATATTTTAATATGTTGCTTATGTGGATGTAAGACATGACCATAATTTTTACCGATTTTGTTTGTGACCATTTTTCCCATGTCAGTCTTATACAGGGCATAACTTTTGACTCAGGTCGAATCAGGTGGTGAGACCTATGCCATTGGAAAGGAAATGATGACTGCATTTCCGTAGAGTGGTTACATTAAAGATTTGGCTCAGCTTTTTGGGAGGAATCGTTGTTTTAAGGTTTTTCAGTTGGTTGTTCAGGTTTTAAGAGCCACAATGAGCTGATTTGGGAAGGTCCATTAGTGGGCTGGTGGAAACTATAAATAGGAGGTGAGAGATATGGGAAATGGTTTAGTCTCTCCATTCTCTCATTAGGTGGCTTATGTTCCTCCTTCCTCTAACACCTTTCCACCATTAAAAATCAAAATCTAAGGAGGGAAATCATATATCTACACCATTGGAGGCTAGATCTACATCAATTGAAGAAGGACTTCATCAGATCAAGGGGTTTGGTTCAAATTGCTTGCTGTCTGAAATCTTATTGCATTGATTTTTGCTTGTTTGGGAGAATCGGTGAGTGGTTTACATCTCTCACATGAATTCAATGAAGTGTATGAGTGCTTGATCATGTTTTTTTTTTTATCAAATTCAAGTGTTTTTCCATAGATCTATACCATATTAAGTCCATTTTCGTATGAATCAACCTATGATCTCATTTAGTAAGTTTAGATTGGTGATTCCATGTTATTTCATATGTTTAGGTAAGTTGGATCTATAGTTTCATTCATATGAACATTCATCATAATTTTGGAGTGATTTGCATAGTTTGGTGAAAACTATTGTTTTCATGTTATTAGCGGATTCATTCTATGTTTTTGGTCATATTTGATGAATTTGACAAGTTGTTATTGTCGAATTTATCGTTTGGCAAAGTTTTGGTAGAATTAGGAGGAAAACGGAGTAGTGTAGGTTTTGGGTCGCACGTATGGGCTACGGGTCGAGCGTGAAGTACATGTGTAGTACAAATGCAATACAAGTGAGAGTACAGGAAGGGTCGGTCGTTCCTGGTGTTGGGTCGGTCGAGCGACCCTAAGGGAAAAGTGAAGGGTTCGAGCAAGCGAGCCTACGGGTGGACTAGTGGGGTCGGTCGAGCAAGCCTACAGGTGGACTAATGGGTCGGACGAGCGAGCCTGGGTGAAGAGAGTTAGAGCGAACGAGTCTGGGTTAGTCTCATTTTTGAGTCGGGCCAAAGGGAAAAGGGTCGGTCGCGCAAATGTGACCGGGTCGTTCGAGCCAAGGGAAGAACTGGGTCGGTCGTTTTCCCAGAATGGTTTGGGTTGGTTATGGTGACAAATCCTGGTCGATCTAGTTGGGTCGAGCGGATCAGAGTCGGTCAAGCGAGCCTATGGGTTGAGGGGTGGAGGTCGTGCTCCCAGGGGTCAGTCGTGCTTCCAGGGGTTGGTCGGTCAATGAAAGATGATGAGTTTGGCAGTTCTTCAATTGGCCACGATGAATGGCATGAGTGATGTAGTTTATTTGGAAAACTGATGAGATGCTATGGATTGTTATGAACCTTATGATTGATGATTCTTTTGTTTCGGAAGTGGTGATAACTTCGACGAGAATTCAAGTAGGAATATTCGAAATGTCGAATGAGTCCGTTGTTCGGTGTAGAACAGCGAATGAGGTGACAACTCAAAGGCCGTGAGTTGGTGGATAATGGTTGCTTGAGCTATGAAAAGTCGTCAAGTTAGATGACTAGAGATGCGAAGGCTGAGAAATTATCGTTATCGTAAGTTCTAGCAGGCTCGAAGCAGGGGTACACTAGAGAAGTCTAAAAAGACCGGTTGTAGGTCGAGTACACTGGGTATCATTGAAAGGCCTGGTTGTCAAGGTTGGACATCCATACATATCGTTGAAAGGCGTATGAGTTTATGTTAGATCTAGGGTTATCATTAACCCTTGACATATTGCAAGGTTGGCCGTCATACGATTAATGATGGTTTCAAAGCAGGATTGGCGGTGATAGCCAGAGTCATCCACGGATGTTTGATTGTTTGGATGCTTTGTTTGTACCGTCTCATGTAGATTGTCCAACGTCAAAGGAGATGTTCCTTGGGTGCTTGTCTGATATTGGTTTAGGCCTTTGGGGCTTGTGCTTGAGGGAAGTTGAACTAAATCAGGATGGTTCACATGAGATATATAATATGGATGACATGAGTGCTTTACCATGATTGAATAGGTGTTCTGGTTTCCATGGATGAATGGTTGAATTTTTTATTGTAAAGCTATCACTGTCCGATGTGGGGAAGATAAGGTTGAGTTCTTCTCTGGTGTTGTTGGTAGATTAGTATGTTTATCTATCCATTCTCATATGCTTTATTGATGAAGTTTGTTAGTTGTTTTATCGCTCACTAAGACTGTTGTCTAACTCAAGGTTTATGTTTCCTCTTATTACATTGGGATGTTCATCAGGTTGTGGATAGGCAGACTAGGTAGCTGGTGACAGGTGATTAGTGAGGATGATGCTGCTGTGCGACGAGGCTGGCATATTACTTTTACTACTATCTAGTATTTCTGTTTCAACTGTTTGAGTTTCTCTATGAGTGATGTAGTGAGGCCTTATGTACATACTTGATATTTCCTATGATGTTGGATAATCTTTCAAGATGTTGTGAAAGCTTGAAAAGTTTGCTATATGATGCTTCACTACTATTACCTATTGTACATGTTTTATTATATTTTATCCTTGCGCTGTGAGTTTTACGACAGGTTCTGATTGTGTTTATCTACTTTGATGATTGTCCATAGTTGCCGTGCACACCTTTCAGCGCATTATTCCTTTTATTTAGGGCGGTGGCTGTGGGCGGTCGTCACAGCAACAGAAGATAAACATAATACAGAACCTATCATATATCTCATAGTGCATCAAATAACATATAACATCAATAATCAATATAAAATTGGCAAGACAGTAATAACTATGTAAACCACATAATCAGAGTATACATGATCAAATAGTTATACAAAAGGGTAAAAGAGTTTATACAAGTGATAAATGAACTCAAGTTGATAATCAGTCTATAACCAAGATACATAACACTGTCAAGGATCCACAGTGTCACACAGAAGAATAAACAATGATAACACAAGTATGAATAAAAAATACGTCACCTCCTGTTAATCCACCTACATAGCTTCAAATAATACTCATACCTGTCACCTGGCCTGCTCATCAACATCGCCGATGAGTACCGAAGATAATAGGAAAGAAATAAAATGTTGGATCTGACGATAGTCTTGTGTGAGCAATAAACAAATCTAAAAGTGCTATAAAATTTGTAATAGTGTATATATAGCATGGAGGGTATAGAGAATCAAACATGTTCTTCCACCTGATCCATAGAGTTATCACATAATAATCGATATATGCTACACTTTGATAATCATTAGATAAAAGGGATGTGATAGATGTCTAAGTACTAAGTGATGATAAATAATTAAAGAAACATAACATTCATCATCCATTCTCACGTTCACTCACTCATTGCGTAAAGCATTTGGTACTCATTACTTCGACCACCCAATCCATAGAGGCACTGGCAAGTTCTACATCGAGTAATTCCACTAGACTATCACTATGTCCTACATCGATGGACCACAGTAGATAACCCTACCCAATGCAAAACATCGATAGGCTCTGGGTCCAGGCAGATTATATTCTACATCGACGACTTTAATCTATTCCTGTACCCCTTCGTCAAAGGTGTACCGAAATCATGAGCACCAACAACCCCTTTGCACACATTCTCCACAATAGAGTCCACCTTTAGACTATCCATAAGATTCCTAACCAAGTCGTCACCGTCTAGGAACTATCCTCGATGATCATCGTATGTTGTAGGATATCATCCTATGCCTCCCGACTCTCTCCTCGGCAGTTACCTCAATATGACTTAATGTCATTTTTCCTACATCTTGGAGAAAACTATCTATCGCATAAACCTTGCTTCCCACCTTGGAATCACCATCATTGAATGACAAATCACTGAATAGAATCATCACATCCTCATCTCAATCCATAGCCATTAATCAAAGAGACATCATGCCAAAATCACTATCAAATGAACCATTATGTCCTACTGCTCGAATTCGCACTGTCGTCCAAGTGAAATTGACCAGATGACCAATAGCAATAGTATTTGATATTGGCCACTTTATAATGATTGATAAGTGTAACGACCCTGAATTTTGGGGCCAAGTTAAAATTTATTTTAAGTGATTTTAAATGAGTTTTGATATTTAAAATAATCTATTTTAAATAATAAGGATCACAAATTTGGTTCAAATCGAAGTTAGAATGAATAATTTAATTTTAATTATAAAAAGAGCTAGAAATAGCGCGGTAGTTTGAAAAGTCAAACTTGAACTTTGACTGACCATACAGGATGCAAAATTTAACGGATTTTAGTGAAACCAAAAATATTAGAATCTATTTAAAAATATCTTTCCAACGAATCCAAAAAATCGAAATTTCATAGCGGAAATCAAAAGTTATGGCCAATTCAATTTTTAGAAAGGTCGTTGGGTAATTTGCATAGGACAAAAATGCTACTTTTTGCATACAAAGGAATTTGAACTCGAAACCACTTCCATTGGTTTCAGAATGATGTTTCTGCATTGAAAAACAGTAAACACTTATATATTTCGAGTTTCGGAAATTATTTGTTTAAAAATATATTTTTAATATTAAATATACTGGCCTTAAAAATAGCCATTTTTCAAAAAGTCTCAGAATTCAACGAAATAAATTTTGTTGGATTCGTATCATCAAAACAAAGCTAAAAATGATTTTTCGGTAATTTTTGGAATTAATATATAATTATAATTGATTTTTCAGTGTAAACGAGCAAATTTTTGACTTTAAAAATTCATTAAAAATTCATACGGGCTCAGAATTGAACGAAATTAATTTTCATAAGTCCACAACATCAAAACATAGCTAAATATATTTTTTGAGAATTTTTGAAGTTAATTTGTGACCTCGGTGAATTTTCATGTACGGTATACATTAAAATATTAATAAAATAATATAATTATTCCACAACTCATA
This sequence comes from Allium sativum, assembly GCA_030737875.1. Classification (NCBI taxonomy): domain Eukaryota; kingdom Viridiplantae; phylum Streptophyta; class Magnoliopsida; order Asparagales; family Amaryllidaceae; genus Allium; species Allium sativum. The sequence continues at coordinate 575,904,448 of CM060918.1, read as the reverse complement.
ATAAATTTCGGAATTGGGTCCTGTAACATGTTCCATTGCGTTCAGAAGGCCTCAAAACCTTAAGAACGACAGTAAGCAGGCTTAAATCGGGGTTCGGACCAAAACGGGCTTAAACGGGCTAATTAATAATTAGTTAACCCTAATATTATATTATAAAAGGACGAAAATCACTGTTCATCATCTCCAAGCCGTCATTTGCTGAAGCTCCAAACCCACCTCCCTTCGAAAATTCAAACTCAGTTTTCTCTCTCATTTCTTAACGGAATTTGGCGTGTGAGTACTCGTTTCGAAGCTCTCGCCGAGCTCTTCGATTTGGTACCAATCTCAGCCATTCTCGTGCCTCGATCCGCCCGCCCCGTCCCTCCAAAGGTCCGCCGGTCGCGCCCCCCTAGGCCCCACATGCCGCCGCCGCACCTCGCCACCTTCTGGCCGTGCGTAGCTCTCTCGTAGCCGGTCCTTCTCCAACAAACGGCTCGTCGTTTCGTCAACTACAACTCCAGAAAATCGAATTTGAAGTTTTGAACAAATTCTGAAAATAAGGTATGCTTCAGATTTTGCGACGCTTTTAAGCGTTGCTGCGGCAGTTGTTAAAAGTCAGAATTATTCAAACATTGATAACTAATGCGTATGAACCCCGAATCTGAAAATTTCAGATCCGACAGGACCGTGGCGACGAGTAGGCTTTGCTGAGACTGATTAGGGTGAGAATTTTATTTTTAAATTTAATTTAATTTAATTATTATTTGCATGATTATTAACAGTAGAATTAATATGACACGATGTTTAAACATAGATCTAAACCGTTCATAACATATGATGTGGAATCTAAATTGCCTATAGTGCTATGTGATTATATCTGAAATTTTAGGCTTAAATCTGAATTCATAATTAATTAAAATGAATTATGTGTTATTTATTTAACCATGCCATGTTGATTTTACATATGCTGTGTGAAACCCCATCTTGCAATTTACCTCGATGTTAGTATCGAATCTGATCCTATTGTTGTATTTGGATGTTGTTATGCGATGTGATGAGAATTTACAGTTTACTTGATGTAAATAAGAACGCGACTTGTGATGAAATTTACATATTCTTTTTTTTTTTTTTTTTTGTAAAATTGAAATGGGGAAAAATTAACATTTATTTTGATGTTAATAATAAGTAATTTTACCGCAAGTGTACATTAACATTTTTTTTATGTTAATATAAAAAGAAAAAAACGTAGGATGAAATTAACATTTCTAATGTTAATATTATAAAGATTCAACCGTATGTACATTAACATTTTTAATGTTAATATTATAAAAATTCAACCGTATGATGACATTAACATTTTTAATGTTAATATTATAAATTAAATATTGGACATGTAAAATTTCACATTTTTACTTATGTGAATAGAATAAATTATTAGGCATGTAACACATTTTTATTAATGTGAATAAATTGTAATGGGAATAAAATGGTAATTTTAACTGTATGCACAATATACATTCTTATTAATGTAATATATATAAGAATTTACTCCGCAGGTGAAATTTAATTTTTTAGAAACATAACTAAAGTTTACCTTTTATTTTATGTAAACAAATTGAGAATGTGAAATGTAACTAAAGTTTACGTTTTATTTTATTAAGAATGTGATATGTAAATAAAGTTTACATTTTTTTAATGTAATATATTCAAGGACTTCACCGTAGGAAAAAGATTACATTTTTATCAATGTAATTAAAGTAGGAATTGGTATTAACATTAAATTTACATTTAATTATGTAAAATTTAGGTATGAAATTTGGAATGACATAAATTTACATTTAATTATGTAAAACCAAAGTAGGAATTTGTGTTAACATGAAATTTACATTGAATTATGTAAAATTAAAGTGATGAGAAATTAACATTTTGTTTAATGTTAAATATAAGGAATTTACATGGTATGAGAAAGTAACATTATTTTTAAATGTTAATAATAAGAAACTACACCGCATGAGCAATTAACATTATTTTTAATGTTAATTAAATAGTAATTTCAACGCATGTGTAAATTAACATTTTTAATGTTAAAGATAACACCGTATGATGTAATTAACATTTTTAATGTTAATATAATAAAACTTTAACCGTAAGATGTCATTAATATTTTTAATGTTAATATAAAAGTATTTACAACGTATGATAAATTAACATTTTTGTGTCAATGTTAAAAATAAGTATTCACATCGAATGAAAATTAACAATTTTGTTAATGATACAAATAAGAATTTACGTTGTATGAGGAATTAATATTATTTTTGATGTTAAAAATAAGTAGTTTACAATGCATGAAAAATGGACATTTTTAATGTCAATTAAATAGTAATTTTACCGTAGGATGAAATGGACATTTTTAATGTAAATTAACTAGAAATTTCAACCGTAGGATTTAGTTAACATTATTTATAATGTTAATATAAAGAAAATTTAACCGTATGATAAAATTAACTTTATTTTTAATGTTAATGATGTGTAATTTAAACGTATGATATGATTAACATTATTTTTAATGTTAATAAAAAGAATTTACATCGTAGGATGATTAACACTATTTTTAATGTTAAATAAAAAGAATTTACATCGTAGAAGGATTTAACATTATTTTTAATGTTAAAGTAAAAGAATTTCACCGTAGAAGGATTTAACATTATTTTTAATGTTTAAATAAAAGAATTTCACCATAGGGTAATTAACATTATTTATAATGTTAGTATATAAGGAATTTGACCGTAAGATGAATTAACATTGTTTTTAATGTTAATATATAGTGAATTCCACCGTAGTATGAATTAACATTATATTTTGTTTATGTTAAAATAAAGGAAATTCAACCGTAGGTTGAATTAACATAATTTTAATGTTAAATTAAAGAGTAACTTAACCGTAGGATCGAGCTACATTATTTTTAATGTAAAGTAATAAAGTAATTTAACATAAGATGAGATTACATTATTTTTAATGTTAATAAAGGATAATTTAACCATAGGGTTAATATACATTTAATTTTAATGTTAATATTAAGAGAATTAATTCGTGGGATAAAATTTACATTATTTTATAATGTTATCATAAAAGAGAATTGACCGTAGGAATGTTACATTTTTTTTTATGAAATTAAGAAGGAATAACACCATAGGGTGAGTTAACATTATTTTTAATGTTAATAAAGGGTAATTTAACCATAGGATAAGTCAACATTATCTTTAATGTTAAAACTAAGAAAATATGCATCGTAGGATGAGTTAACATTATTCTAAATGTTAATATAAAAAGTGTATATACCATAGGGAAAAATTTACATTATTTTAATGTTAAAATAAAGGAATTCCACCGTAGGATGAGTTTACATTTTATTCAATGTAAATAGGTAAGAATGCGACATGTAAATGCAAGTTTACATTTTATTCATTGTAAATAAGTAAGAATGTGACATGTAATTTCAAGTTTGCATTTTATTAAATGTAAAGAAAACAAGAATGCGATATGTAATGAAAGTTTACATTTTAATTAATGTAAATAAAAATATGATTTTGAGAGTGCGTCGTTAAATAAGAAGTTGACTATTTTTAATTAAAATAAAATGAATTGTTAATAAAAATAATTATTAACAAATAAGAAGGATTTTCAAGATATATATATGTATATACATACGAGGATTGTTTGGGAAGTCCGAGATATTCTCATCCCAAATTAATCCGGCGGCGTTAAAGATCGAAGTAAGAAGACGACGTATGAAGACCGTAAATCTTCCCTCGAATGGACAGCGATCGAGATCCTGAATTGACTTACTACCAATTCATGGGTCAAGGTCATTGCCCAGACGTACGCGTTGGTTTCACGGATTTGACTTTCGTTCAGACCTAGAGCATAAGTTTAAATGGATGGTGTGTCTGACATCTTACTTCGTTATATACCATATTGTTGATTTTCTGTTAATATATAAATATTGGTGGTGGAGAATTTATTCTCTACTTAACACCCATTTATGTATTGATGGAGAAGCAATGGTATGGCATGGAGTGACAGTGTGGCACACTAAGATGCAATGATCAAGGTTTATTGTTGAAAAGCAGAACCTTGTGGAGACGATCAAAGCATGGCTTGTTTAGGCGTAGCTTTGTGTAACGGGACTTCGCGAGCCTCACACCCCGGTTGAGTCAAAAACGGGCGAAGGGAACGCAGGGAAAGCAGCACGTTTCTTTCTAGCTAGAAGTAGTGTTAGGGACCTCCCAGCGCTGATACTTTACTTATGTGGATGATGGAATGTGGCGCGCCTCGGATAGGTCCTATAGGACCGGGAAACGTGTGCTTAGGAATTGCCAATCCGCTAAGCTGTATTTGCGGACCGGCCCTGCCATTTCCAAGGGTTCTCCGCGGGGAATCCCGAGGCACTAGCTAGAGTGTCTCGAATCGGTAAGGAGCTCCGCTCTAGCCTTGACTCATGATGGAAACCAAAATCCAAATACGAACCGACGAATTTGATTGTATTACTAGTACGGAGGCATAGTATATGGTACCTATGCTTCCTAAGATTAATACATTTACTTTGAAATGCTTTCATATACACTAATAATAATATTAGATGCGTATTTGCCATATTTAGCATGTTTAATCACCATAAGGTAAAACCCTATCCTCTGGTGTGCGTTGCATTGTGTGATGGGACTTGGGTCTTATGGTGATTCCATTTTTTCCAAAAAGCATTGCGTTGTTTACGATGTACTTATTTATTTGTTATGACACTTTAAATTATGCACGGCAGCCCATTAGAGTAAACCCGTTCCGCGTTAGCGGCGTGGTCTTTGGATTTGCCTTATTCTAATAGTTATTTTAGTTAAGAATTCTCACACCAGTCCTACGACTGACCCATAGTTTGTTTCACCTTTTTGCAAACTTGGGTGCCCTATCTTGCACACGGGCAGCCAAGTAGACAGGTTCATTCCTTGCTTGGAGTTTTTCTTTGGAGCCGCTTATCATTTTTCTTGGATTTGCTTTTGTGGAGAGGTGATGACTTGGAGCTTGAAGACATTTATCTTTTGTTTCTATGGCATCTTTTCTTTTCTTTTTAGACATCAAACTTATTTCTTTTCTGCAAAACTTGCTGTAATAGCTTAGATTCTGTGACTGTGGATTTTCTGTGATTGATGACATTATATTTTTCCGCTGCTATAATGTTATTACTCTATGAATTTCCTTTGCTATATTGTATCTATGTTCTGTTTTTATTGTATTTATGTTGTATTCCAAAAATGATTACTCCTACTTTCATTCCGTGGAAGTTTGGGGTTATCACAGTTGGTATCAGAGCTTTGGTTTACAAAGCGGAATATAACATATTTATAATAATTCGTTTACGTAGAATCACTATATTCTACGGCGAACATTTCATGGGATACATAATAGCCAGTCACTTTATCGTCATCTTTTCTTTCGTCCTTCGATCTTTTCTATCTCCTAGAATCACCATTTCAGTTGTTTTGACTCTCCCTTTGATCGTGCATTCGAAGAAGACTAAGTGAAATGGCGATGCTCAATTGGCATATATTTACGAAGGAACGAAAGGACCAACTTCTTCGGTGGAAAGCCTGATGTTATTGACGGTACCATCTCTGTTAAAAACATTCTCTGTGTTTATTCTTCCTCTTCTATTTTTCTTTTTCCTTTTCGGGGACGAAAAGTTTTTAAGTGGGGGAGACTGTAACGACCCTGAATTTTGGGGCCAAGTTAAAATTTATTTTAAGTGATTTTAAATGAGTTTTGATATTTAAAATAATCTATTTTAAATAATAAGGATAACAAATTTGGTTCAAATCGAAGTTAGAATGAATAATTTAATTTTAATTATAAAAAGAGCTAGAAATAGCGCGGTAGTTTGAAAAGTCAAACTTGAACTTTGACTGACCATATAGGATGCAAAATTAAACGGATTTTAGTGAAACCAAAAATATTAGAATCTATTTAAAAATATCTTTCCAACGAATCCGAAAAATCGAAATTTCATAGCGGAAATCAAAAGTTATGGCCAATTCAATTTTTAGAAAGGTCGCTGGGTAATTTGCATAGGACAAAAATGCTACTTTTTGCATACGAAGTAATTTGAACTCGAAACCACTTCCATTGGTTTCAGAATGATGTTTCTGCATTGAAAAACAGTAAACACTTATATATTTCGAGTTTCGGAAATTATTTGTTTAAAAATATATTTTTAATATTAAATATACTAGCCTTAAAAATAGCCATTTTTCGAAATAAATTTTGTTGGATTCGTATCATCAAAACAAAGCTAAAAATGATTTTTCGGTAATTTTTGGAATTAATATATAATTATAATTGATTTTTCAGTGTAAACGGGCAAATTTTTGACTTTAAAAATTCATTAAAAATTCATACGGGCTCAGAATTGAACGAAATTAATTTTCATAAGTCCACAGCATCAAAACATAGCTAAATATATTTTTTGAGAATTTTTGAAGTTAATTTGTGACCTCGGTGAATTTTCATGTACGGTATACATTAAAATATTAATAAAATAATATAATTATTCCAGAACTCATAATAAATTTCGGAATTGGGTCCTGTAACATGTTCCATTGCGTTCAGAAGGCCTCAAAACCTTAAGAACGACAGTAAGCAGGCTTAAATCGGGGTTCGGACCAAAACGGGCTTAAACGGGCTAATTAATAATTAGTTAACCCTAATATTATATTATAAAAGGACGAAAATCACTGTTCATCATCTCCAAGCCGTCATTTGCTAACGCTCCAAACCCACCTCCCTTCGAAAATTCAAACTCAGTTTTCTCTCTCATTTCTTAACGGAAATTGGCGTGTGAGTACTCGTTTCGAAGCTCTCGCCGAGCTCTTCGATTTGGTACCAACCTCAGCCATTCTCGTGCCTCGATACGCCCGCCCCGTCCCTACAAAGGTCCGCCGGTCGCGCCCCCCTAGGCCCCACATGCCGCCGCCGCACCTCGCCACCTTCTGGCCGTGCGTAGCTCTCTCGTAGCCGGTCCTTCTCCAACAAACGGCTCGTCGTTTCGTCAACTACAACTCCAGAAAATCGAATTTGAAGTTTTGAACAAATTCTGAAAATAAGGTATGCTTCAGATTTTGCGACGCTTTTAAGCGTTGCTGCAGCAGTTGTTAAAAGTCAGAATTATCCAAACATTGATAACTAATGCGTATGAACCCCGAATCTGAAAATTTCAGATCCGACAGGACCGTGGCGACGAGTAGGCTTTGCTGAGACTGATTAGGGTGAGAATTTTATTTTTAAATTTAATTTAATTTAATTTATTTAATTATTATTTGCATGATTATTAACAGTAGAATTAATATGACACGATGTTTAAACATAGATCTAAACCGTTCATAACATATGATGTGGAATCTAAATTGCCTATAGTGCTATGTGATTATATCTGAAATTTTAGGCTTAAATCTGAATTCATAATTAATTAAAATGAATTATGTGTTATTTATTTAACCATGCCATGTTGATTTTACATATGCTGTGTGAAACCCCATCTTGCAATTTACCTCGATGTTAGTATCGAATCTGATCCTATTGTTGTATTTGGATGTTGTTATGCGATGTGATGTGAATTTACAGTTTACTTGATGTAAATAAGAACGCGACTTGTGATGAAATTTACATATTCTTTTTTTTTTTTTTTTTTGTAAAATTGAAATGGGGAAAAATTAACATTTATTTTGATGTTAATAATAAGTAATTTTACCGCAAGTGTACATTAACATTTTTTTATGTTAATATAAAAAGAAAAAAAACGTAGGATGAAATTAACATTTTTAATGTTAATATTATAAAGATTCAACCGTATGTACATTAACATTTTTAATGTTAATATTATAAAAATTCAACCGTATGATGACATTAACATTTTTAATGTTAATATTATAAATTAAATATTGGACATGTAAAATTTCACATTTTTACTTATGTGAATAGAATAAATTATTAGGCATGTAACACATTTTTATTAATGTGAATAAATTGTAATGGGAATAAAATGGTAATTTTAACTGTATGTACAATATACATTCTTATTAATGTAATATATATATAAGAATTTACTCCGCAGGTGAAATTTAAATTTTTAGAGACATAACTAAAGTTTACCTTTTATTTTATGTAAACAAATTGAGAATGTGAAATGTAACTAAAGTTTACGTTTTATTTTATTAAGAATGTGATATGTAAATAAAGTTTACATTTTTTTAATGTAATATATTCAAGGACTTCACCGTAGGAAAAAGATTACATTTTTATCAATGTAATTAAAGTAGGAATTGGTATTAACATTAAATTTACATTTAATTATGTAAAATTAAGGTATGAAATTTGGAATGACATAAATTTACATTTAATTATGTAAAACCAAAGTAGGAATTTGTGTTAACATGAAATTTACATTGAATTATGTAAAATTAAAGTGATGAGAAATTAACATTTTGTTTAATGTTAAATATAAGGAATTTACATGGTATGAGAAAGTAACATTATTTTTAAATGTTAATAATAAGAAACTACACCGCATGAGCAATTAACATTATTTTTAATGTTAATTAAATAGTAATTTCAACGCATGTGTAAATTAACATTTTTAATGTTAAAGATAACACCGTATGATGTAATTAACATTTTTAATGTTAATATAATAAAACTTTAACCGTAGGATGTCATTAATATTTTTAATGTTAATATAAAAGTATTTACAACGTATGATAAATTAACATTTTTGTGTCAATGTTAAAAATAAGTATTCACATCGAATGAAAATTAACAATTTTGTTAATGATACAAATAAGAATTTACGTTGTATGAGGAATTAATATTATTTTTGATGTTAAAAATAAGTAGTTTACAATGCATGAAAAATGGACATTTTTAATGTCAATTAAATAGTAATTTTACCGTAGGATGAAATGGACATTTTTAATGTAAATTAACTAGAAATTTCAACCGTAGGATTTAGTTAACATTATTTATAATGTTAATATAAAGAAAATTTAACCGTATGATAAAATTAACTTTATTTTTAATGTTAATGATGCGTAATTTAAACGTATGATATGATTAACATTATTTTTAATGTTAATAAAAAGAATTTACATCGTAGGATGATTAACACTATTTTTAATGTTAAATAAAAAGAATTTACATCGTAGAAGGATTTAACATTATTTTTAATGTTAAAGTAAAAGAATTTCACCGTAGAAGGATTTAACATTATTTTTAATGTTTAAATAAAAGAATTTCACCATAGGGTAATTAACATTATTTATAATGTTACTATATAAGGAATTTGACCGTAAGATGAATTAACATTGTTTTTAATGTTAATATATAGTGAATTCTACCGTAGTATGAATTAACATTATATTTTGTTTATGTTAAAATAAAGGAAATTCAACCGTAGGTTGAATTAACATAATTTTAATGTTAAATTAAAGAGTAACTTAACCGTAGGATCGAGCTACATTATTTTTAATGTAAATTAATAAAGTAATTTAACATAAGATGAGATTACATTATTTTTAATGTTAATAAAGGATAATTTAACCATAGGGTTAATATACATTTATTTTTAATGTTAATATTAAGAGAATTACTTCGTGGGATAAAATTTACATTATTTTATAATGTTATCATAAAAGAGAATTGACCGTAGGAATGTTACATTTTTTTTTATGAAATTAAAAAGGAATAACACCATAGGGTGAGTTAACATTATTTTTAATGTTAATAAAGGGTAATTTAACCATAGGATAAGTCAACATTATCTTTAATGTTAAAATTAAGAAAATATGCATCGTAGGATGAGTTAACATTATTCTAAATGTTAATATAAAAAGTGTATATACCATAGGGAAAAATTTACATTATTTTAATGTTAAAATAAAGGAATTCCACCGTAGGATGAGTTTACATTTTATTCAATGTAAATAGGTAAGAATGCGACATGTAAATGCAAGTTTACATTTTATTCATTGTAAATAAGTAAGAATGTGACATGTAATTTCAAGTTTGCATTTTATTAAATGTAAAGAAAACAAGAATGCGATATGTAATGAAAGTTTACATTTTAATTAATGTAAATAAAAATATGATTTTGAGAGTGCGTCGTTAAATAAGAAGTTGACTATTTTTAATTAAAATAAAATGAATTGTTAATAAAAATAATTATTAACAAATAAGAAGGATTTTCAAGATATATATATGTATATACATACGAGGATTGTTTGGGAAGTCCGAGATATTCTCATCCCAAATTAATCCAGCGGCGTTAAAGATCGAAGTAAGAAGACGACGTATGAAGACCGTAAATCTTCCCTCGAATGGACAGCGATCGAGATCCTGAATTGACTTGCTACCAATTCATGGGTCAAGGTCATTGCCCAGACGTACGCGTTGGTTTCACGGATTTGACTTTCGTTCAGACCCAGAGCATAAGTTTAAATGGATGGTGTGTCTGACATCGTACTTCGTTATATACCATATTGTTGATTTTCTGTTAATATATAAATATTGGTGGTGGAGAATTTATTCTCTACTTAACACCCATTTATGTATTGATGGAGAAGCAATGGTATGGCATGGAGTGACAGTGTGGCACACTAAGATGCAATGATCAAGGTTTGTTGTTGAAAAGCAGAACCTTGTGGAGACGATCAAAGCATGGCCTGTTTAGGCGTAGCTTTGTGTAACGGGACTTCGCGAGCCTCACACCCCGGTTGAGTCAAAAACGGGCGAAGGGAACGCAGGGAAAGCAGCACGTTTCTTTCTAGCTAGAAGTAGTGTCAGGGACCTCCCAGCGCTGATACTTTACTTATGTGGATGATGGAATGTGGCGCGCCTCGGATAGGTCCTATAGGACCGGGAAACGTGTGCTTAGGAATTGCCAATCCGCTAAGCTGTATTTGCGGACCGGCCCTGCCATTTCCAAGGGTTCTCCGTGGGGAATCCTGAGGCACTAGCTAGAGTGTCTCGAATCGGTAAGGAGCTCCGCTCTAGCCTTGACTCATGATGGAAACCAAAATCCAAATACGAACCGACGAATTTGATTGTATTACTAGTACGGAGGCATAGTATATGGTACCTATGCTTCCTAAGATTAATACATTTACTTTGAAATGCTTTCATATACACTAATAATAATATTAGATGCGTATTTGCCATATTTAGCATGTTTAATCACCATAAGGTAAAACCCTATCCTCGGGTGTGCGTTGCATTATGTGATGGGACTTGGGTCTTATGGTGATTCCATTTTTTTCCAAAAAGCATTGCGTTGTTTACGATGTACTTATTTATTTGTTATGGCACTTTAAATTATGCACGGCAGCCCATTAGAGTAAACCCGTTCCGCGTTAGCGGCGTGGTCTTTGGATTTGCCTTATTCTAATAGTTATTTTAGTTAAGAATTCTCACACCAGTCCCACGACTGACCCATAGTTTGTTTCACCTTTTTGCAAACTTGGGTGCCCTCTCTTGCACACGGGCAGCCAAGTAGACAGGTTCATTCCTTGCTTGGAGTTTTTCTTTGGAGCCGCTTATCATTTTTCTTGGATTTGCTTTTGTGGAGAGGTGATGACTTGGAGCTTGAAGACATTTATCTTTTGTTTCTATGGCATCTTTTCTTTTCTTTTTAGACATCAAACTTATTTCTTTTCTGCAAAACTTGTTGTAATAGCTTAGATTCTGTGACTGTGGATTTTCTGTGATTGATGACATTATATTTTTCCGCTGCTATAATGTTATTACTCTATGAATTTCCTTTGCTATATTGTATCTGTGTTCTGTTTTTATTGTATTTATGTTGTATTCCAAAAATGATTACTCCTACTTTCATTCCGTGGAAGTTTGGGGTTATCACAATAAGGACTACTCAGATCATGTATTTAACCAAAAATGGTTAAGCACCCATCCAAGGAAAACATTTGACATTCGTCATGAAATCCAGCTCGTTGTCAAGTCCGTTCTCCGTCTTCAGATTGGCCACCAAGCTCCAGTGTCACTCTATCTTCAAATTCATTATTGAGCTCCAATGCTGCTCCACAGTCAAATCTAACCATGTGTGCTTGCTTTAGAGCTCTTTCGAGAATTTATCTCATATGTTCGACATTATCATCCTTGTGTGTTACAATCGATATGCACTGGCATTTGCACTCGATCGATAAGCACATCAAGCTATAATGAACAAGATTTCCTAAAACTAGATCGCCTACGAACGACATTTTAAGATAAACTAAGAAAACAATGAGACCATGCAAACAATAGCCATACAATTTCCTAAACTAGAATACAAACATCCATAATATAATTAATAAACTAAATAGAACCCATATTAATGCATATATATATATATCAAATTAAAATAAGTGTCCAAATAACCTAAATTTAGTAGTGTGGTTAAAATAGCACGTAGTAATGCACAAACAGTAAAAATGTGATAATTAGGTTAAAATTACGAAAATCGCTTCCTTTGTGTATTACTTACTAGATTCAACTATCTTAAATATTACGTTTTATAATTAGAAATCAGTTTAAAACGTCAAGTTTATATTATTCGAACAAACACAGTTCAGTAAGAGACAACATCAGTCACCTTAGCCAAATCAGCCCAAAATGCTCTAAAGCGTAGAGCTTGTCAACATGAGTCCAACGGAAGAAATAACATCCAATTTTGACCTTATATGCAAAAGTTATATATATTATAAGTTTAACGAGTTGAATAATAATTTAAGCACTTAATAAAATAATTAACTCAAACTAATTACCTTATTAATCCTTAACCTTTTTCCCCCTTATCAATTCCTGTAAGCACAAAGATTCCCAAAACCATGTGTGCAAGTTTATGGTTATATGAAGCAATACTCAGTAGGATTGATATCTGACCTCATAATCGTCTTTCACTTCCTTAGCCTAACTCGCCGTTGGCACTCATTCCCCTTCTAGTCCCACCATAAAAAATGCATCATTAGGGACAGGAGCAACCCTATGTATGAACGTGTTTTGTTCTAGGGGATCAGATTTCGATCCATTAAAAATGGGCAGATGTCGTTCGTTGAGAAGAAATCCGTCATGCTCTCTATTTCATCCGAAATTCCTCAAATCACAAATGAAGCCCAAACCTAGTTCACAGCTCTAATAATGGGTTCGGCTATCATAGCATCATAAGTTACAATGCTAGTATAGATGGATGCAGATTTTTATTACGAGTTTAAAGAATCCGGAGCCACGATTTTTCACCAAGTATTTTATTTGATTTTGATTTATGAGACAAGAGGGAGTAGTGCCTCCATTTCTTTGTTCCAGGCAATGGAATGGTAATTAGGAAATTGAGAGATAATAGATTTTGGGCTAGGTTGGTTACTATAGCAATAAGATTTTGTTTATAATAATAATATATTCATTAATCCACAAACAAGTCCCAAAAACCTGCTATCTCCAATTGACACATATCGTCTATCATCATCTATGTAAAAAGGTCTTCGGAGAATAATGAAACTTGTTTTGAGACCAAATTTGATTGTATAAAGAAATTAGCCTTTAAAACCTAATTTAAATTATTCTACTTCTTTACACAAATTTACACACGTTTTAATCTTGTACGATCGAACGATACATCTAATCGCTAGAAACTTAATGGTGTGCAACAACTCGATACTACAAATACAATGATATAAGCTTTGTTGTAATCCGACATTATGCCACCAAAATGACACTTCACGCATATTTCGAGATCGTCTCGAATGTCAATTGGTCCGAACTCAAAATATAATGATCAATATAATAATTCTTCACGTAACGAACAATTCTAATCTAATGGAACGATTCGATTCTTTGTGGAAAATCCCATTTTAGAACCGTAAATTGAATAATTAATGATCAATATTTAAATAAAATATTTAAACATCCAATTGTTAAAATACCGATCTTTACAATAATTGTCTAAAATTGAAGAGTTAATTGACAATTTAATGTCTTGTGAAGCACAAATGTCGGGCATAAGAGAAAGGAAAGAAGCAGTGAAGAAGTCAATAGCATTCAGTGGCAAATGAATTTGACTATGAAAATTAAGGCGAAGAGGTTGTGTAACAACCAAAAATTTTAATACATAAATTTCTAATTAATTTAAATATTAAAACGATTAGTTTTGATATTTAATGACGAGTTGTATTTAAAAGAAAAATTAAATATGGAATCAACTTAAAATTTGTAAATATTGAGTTTAAAATCAAATTCAATATACCTTGAAGCTATATAAAATCCTATTTGAATGTGGATGAAAATAAAAAATTATTATCGAAGAATGAGAGTGTTTGAAAATCAATATGTTTTTAACTAATTTCCGTTAACATGTAAAAGAAGCTTTTTTTCCAAACGATCTTGGATTTCGATGAAACTAGTTTATCTGAATTTGAAATGGTAAACCATTTTATATTTCAAGCCTCGTATCAATTGAAGTTGTTGCGTGATCATGCGCAATAAAAACTCATATCATTAAATGATTTTAAATTACAATAATATATAACTAGACTTAAAGAATAACTTAAAATATAACCGAATGGGCTTTCAAAACTTGTTCCATTGAGTCCAGGATATGGGTATTTAGCTTTGAATGCCTACGAGCACGTCTTATTTTGAGTTCAGAAAATTTTAACATGAACAGTGATTTATAATTGTTTATAAATAGAGACCTTAGTCCATTCCTAAGTCGAGACCCTAAACTAAAGTCCATAACCACCACTGATGACCCTCAATCCAATGGTCGACATTCTTCGCAATAGTCGGAGCATTTTCAGCCTTTACCTTCAACTAGAGAATCGTGCATGTGAGGAAGAGGAGCACCTCCGCATCGTCTAATCGATGAACGGAGCATGGTGGCAGCAACAATTATTACTTGAATGTACTGCAGTTTTGGGCATTTACAAGTGAAATTAGATGTCGTTTTGGATTGGGTCTTCAGCTGTTGGAGCGTCGGAGGTCGGGGTTGACGTTGGTTGAGGCGCGACATTGTCAGGTTGAGGCGCGATTGTCGATGCAAAGTGGAGGCACGGTTCGACATTCAAACCAGAAGGAAGCCCGTGCACGTGTTTGATTTGGGGAAGGATTAGGGCATGTTAATTATGTGTTTAGCAGTGATTAAGGAGGTTAATTGACCATTAATGAATCAAATTATTTATTTAATTCACATATAAACCTATAACACCTGTATTTCAATCATATAAGGTCGGATATGGACGAAACAAGTTGTGTTGGACTCGTATTTGCAATATTTGTGCGTACGAGCTCAACTGCGCACGGCTGGAGCTATCCGGAATTTGAGCTAATTTCAAACGCCTGTTTGAAATTAGATGAAATACCGTGAAAACATTGTTTGGAATGAATGGTGAGTTAAAACCCGCACTTTTGTAATAAAGCTGCACCATATAATATTCATTGTCATTTTTATATTTAATTGTGTGTATGGTTGTTTGGATGATTTTTTGTTTATTCGGTTGGTTAGTGGTTATATATTCTTGCCCTGGAGCAGATGATTTTTGACACTACTTGCTTTAAGCAGAAGATTATCTTAAATGACTTAGATAATATTATCTTTTTTACATGCATATATGAGATGATACTCGAGTTGTAATGCAGGGGGTATGTTTGATGGATCCAACAACATTTCTCAATGTTTTGGATGTTACTTGCTTCCACATTTTACATATATGAACCGTCTAACTTAAATAACATAAAAAATCATATCTGATGATGACTATTGAATTAAATTCAACCATGATATGTAGTTAATCAATAAACAGTAATGGTTAAGTGGTTGGCCGCAGATGACATGAATTTAATATTTTGAAGACGTTACTATAAGGCCAATTGTCTAAGTTGAAGCTATCAAATTATTTTTATAATAGAAGTAAGATTTGGAATCAAAATTTTATATAAGTTAAATAAAATATAATTTTTATAAATAAATCAATATTTACATTGGATTTTATAAAAAAACAATAAAATGATTTATGTAGCAAAATTTCTATTTTATAAACAAGTTTAGTAATTGGAAATTTTGGGTGTTAAAACTTAACCAAGTTCTATAAATAAATTTTATAAGGTTATAAAACCAAGTTTTTGCAATTAAATGAGTTTATGAGTTATTTTAACTATTTTGAACAAGTTTAATAAATGGCTTTATTGAACTTATAAAATGACTTATAAGTTATATTGGATCTTATAATAGAAATGTATGGAAATTTAGATATTCATAAAATAATTTATAAATAATTTAATTTGATTTCAGGCTAAGTGATAAAGGTTTGATTTATAATCAAACAAGTCTTGATAAGATTTCAAGTTTCATAAAGAAAAGAAAATCCAATTTTATAATAAGTTCTACAAATGGATTTTTATAAGGATGTTATAAAAAGGATTGTTATAGTAAATCCAAGTTTGAAAATGAGTTTTATTAAAAGAGATCAAAGCTAATAAGATGGTTATAATAAGGGTTTACTTAAATAAAGAATTAAGCAAAATGGCTATAATAGAAAGAGATTTTCAATGAAAGAAGTGGTTTATAGAAGCATAATTTAAATAGATAGCAAATGGAACCTGTTGTGACATATGTTGGATATCAAATGTTGACTTATAAAACTTCCATATATCTTGAAGATTGTTGAGTTAAGGTCTGAATGGTAAATAAAATACCCCAGCTTGATCCACTTCATTGTTATCCAAGGGATGATACTAGTTTGAAAAATAAAGTTGACGTTGAAAACTAAATTATTATTTTCATAAGTGATATTGAAAACTATAATTTGCAAGGTCTAGAAGTTAAATAAAACTTTGAGTTTTATAGTAAACAATATATCACATGATATTATTTTGGCCCACGTAGGATTTTTGATTGTACTTGCACCATTTGGTTAAGTACATAACACTAATTTCTAAGTAGTGAAAGTAATATGGTTTGAGAATATAGTTATTCCAAAAGGACAATTGGTTATGGTTTTCGAAGTAATGAAAACAAGAGATTTTTTATTATGTTTATTTCGTTTAGATAAGTATATAGAGTTGCCTTGCCAAAAAAAAGTATATAGAATCGATTTTGAAGAATTGATGCAATGATTTTAATCTATGATTTAAGTAAAGGGGAATACGATGCTGATGTACTTAACTGTACAATTATGGTTTGATAATCAATAAACTGGCTATTAATAAATTCTCTTTTTACTTATAATGTGTTGGTTTGAGGAACGTGGATTGAAATTAGATCTAAAACCACTTCGAACTGGTTTGTGTTCGAAGTTCAAATTGTAGGTATGCTTATGCTTATGATTTAAAGGCATAGATTTTTTTAAACGAAAAGGAATATTTTTTGATGTCATTGGTTAGCTACCAAGAATATGCTGGTAATAGCAGTCCCTATATATTGGAGTCTGCATGATGCGAGGACTTCTTATTACTAATCTTGAGGATTACTCCCGACAGGATGTAGAAAAAGAGTACTATCGGTTTGTTTTGTTCCTAGACAACTTGTTTGGATAGATGACTTACATTAAATTCTTTAGATCATGTACATTGATTTTAGAAACGTACATTTGTTTGGTGGTAGAGAACACAACTTCTCTTAACTTGAAACCCTTCTTTGAGACGTATGAGTTTGGAGGTTGTATTTTTGTGGACGTCAATTAGTGATTGACGGAATGGCACTATGGCATCCGAAGATCGTTATGTGGCATGCATAAAAGGTAGAATATAGCCTTTAGCTTCATCAACTGTTAATGACTAAAACAGAGGATATGCAGTAGGGTTATGTGGGTCGCACTCATTAGAATATGTTTATCACCAATCTAGAACGGCTGACCCTTTGATTATTATACACTTTGGTGTGGTTGTTGATCACAACCATGTTGGTGACATATTCAGTACTATCAAATTAAGTGGTAGCCAGTTCTGTGTTGGTAGGCAGCAACAGGTTGACTCTCGGTATGCCTTATCTAGAGAGCTACTGTGATGGGTGGTACCCCAGTGCTCAGTCTTTGTATGGAATCGAAACTCTAATACATGCAATGTTTATGTAGAGCCCATAAGAGCGTGCAATTTAATTATGGGTAACAACTTCACATATGTGTATTATAGACATTATAATATATCATTTGATTTGATACAAAAGTGTTTTGGTTATCGTACGGAAAAAACACATGTCATGTTTATGTGTGGTCGTGCCTTACGAGAGTTCCATTCTTTCAAAAGGTATCAAAAATCAAGCAAGTAGTTTGTGATGTGATTTTTCTTGCTCCAATATTCCAGACTGATCTGGGCATTGTTTTCCTTAATGCTCGGGGTCAAGCCGAGTATATTTTCCCAGTTTCCTTTGGATTTTCTTGGAGTTGCAGGAGATGAGCTCGAGTCGAGACGTAATCTCGTATTTCTTGCATATATGTATGTTGAATTTATTAGCTATTGTACAAACATATTGTTATGACTGTATAGGATGATTTATTTGTATACTATGGTTATTTATTCATGTATATACCCATATTTTTTTGAAAGTTAAGCACAAATTTTATTAATCACCAAAATATTTACATTACATATATCAGCATATACAAGTATGGTGTGATATATAACCATCCTTCTCTATACCCTTCAAAATCACTAATACTCACTCGCTAAGCACAAGTGATTATAGAAAGAATCTCTAGTAATCAAAATTACATCCCAGTTGCTCTTGCTTCTAACACGTCCGGTTGAAAAAAAAACATTCCAAGACAAGCTTGCATGCACCATAATCCCTCGGATCTGACACAAGCCACAAGTCAAAACTCATGTGTAGAATTTATCAAAAAAAGGGCCAGGATTGCACCTTGTGTGTCGTTTCTGCGACATTACCTTGCTAGCAGTGGGTAGTATGTCTTCAAGTGTGAACTCATGTCCCTCATCAAGGTCATCTTCATCCCAAAATTTTGCTTTAGGTTTCTTGCCTTTGGATATTGCAGATGGATAGGCACTCATTGAAACTGCAGAGGATAACATGGAAGAATCGATTGTTGGAGGAGGAAGAATCAGATGATCAGGTGGCTTTAAATTAGCGTATGGGGAAGCAGATTGCTTGGCACTGGAAGAAGAAGTTCCAATCAAAGCCGAAGTAAAATTCATACAAGAAGAAGCAGAAGAACTCTGACTATAAGTTGATGAACATGACATAGAACCAAAAGGAGCTGAACAAGGAGCAACAATTGTGGCACTAGAGGATGAACTAGTTCCCAAGAAATCAATACAAGAAATAGTTCCATTACCTATAGCCTTATTTGAAGTTTCTAAATGTTCTCTTGTATCATCAAACAGATTGCCAAATAAGGTCTGCATCTCAGCATTAGCTGTGTAGTCTGAAAGTGCATTGGTAACCAGATTAGGCTGAACAATATTAAGCTCATCAAGACAATGATCATCAATATCAACATTCTGCTCAGTAGCATTAATATCAACATTCTGCCCAATATCATCAGTAGCTAAGCATGCAAAAGAGTTACCATTTTCATTGCTTGTAGTAACTGCAGAATCTGTCGTACCCTTATTAGTATCTACCTCCTTTCCCTTCTAATACTTCCTTTTTTGTTGTAAACATTTGTCCATTTCTCCTGATTACCATTTGCATGAATTTTAATATGTGGCTTTTGTACTTGCACATTCTCAGCTGGACAATTATCCCTCCCATTAGCATTACCTAGATTCTGATTATCCTTATTGTTATTGGCATGTAATTCACAGTGGGATGAATCATGTCCAAATACCCTACAATTGACACAAATCCTTGGTTTACAGTCATAGCTAACCTTTACAATAGGACAAGTATCCCCCAAACCATCAATCTCAATAGCATTTGGTAGCTCAAATTCAGGTGATACTTCGACCAATGCCTTCACATATCTGAACCTATCTAACCTTTCAGTACTAGCATCATAACAAATCAATCTGCCAACATGATTCACAAGCTAATTGATGCCTATTAGAGTCCATAAAACCATGGGTATCCTATATAAATGGATCCAAACAGGGACTTTTTTATTTGAGATTGGGCACATCCTATGGTTGGATCCCAAACAGATATGATAAACATCCTGCCACGTATGAAGATGGGATCAGATCTGAGAATTTTTCCCCTATCGAAGTCATTGGAGAATTTAAAGTAAAAGTGAGACCCATCAGATTTAATATCAACCTCACCATCAAGCTTCCAATGCATATGAAAATAATTAGATACAACGTGAAACGATAACTTACCACCGAGGAAAAATCCGATCAGAAAATTACTCCAGTAATTAAGACCTTGCTGCTTGACAAGATCTGGTATCATATGCTT
This sequence comes from Allium sativum, assembly GCA_030737875.1. Taxonomy (NCBI): domain Eukaryota; kingdom Viridiplantae; phylum Streptophyta; class Magnoliopsida; order Asparagales; family Amaryllidaceae; genus Allium; species Allium sativum. Next base: position 575,884,032 of record CM060918.1, on the reverse strand, counting down.
CTTTCCATCTCTTGGTATATCAAACTGGAGTGGCTTGTACGATCCTGCATTCCTTAGAGAAGATCTAAATAGTGATGCGTAATCAGATTTCACTGGAAAAGATTGTTGGGATGGAATATCCAGATCTGGATTAGCATCTATCGAAGAAGAGGGATTTCCAAAAGGAGGTGGTGGATCAGGAGGTTTGGGTGGTGGAGGACGAGGTGGAAAGGCATCGGTGGCGAAGGAGGAGGGGATAGGAGAAGAAGAATGAGCTGTCGCCGCTGCCATTGCTAGGTCATGATAGCTTATTTCATTTTTAATTAAACACGAAATCATACCCATTTTTTTATGTAAAGAGTATTGTTGTATTATATTTAATTAGTTCTCCTGTGAGATTCTGGTCTTCCCTACTATGATATATTTGTATTCTTTTACTTCTTCTTCTTTTATTCTAACCATCCTTCCTTTCGTCTTTCTCATCCTCTAACTTCTTTCTTCTAACTTCTAGGTTTTCGATACTAGGCACATAAATACATACGATGTATTAGTGTCTTAGACCGCTATAAGTTGCATCGATGGCAAGAAACTTCAAAGAATTTCTAACATAACAAAGATAAATAATTTTAAAAAAATGATGATAAAAATCAAGAAAATTGAAATGATGGTCAAATTAATATCGGATATTACAATTGTGATAAGCGATTTTGTCTATATAAAGAAAAACATAAAATCACATTAAACACTGATTCTAGAAAATAGAAAAGATATTGTATTACAGTATTAGATGATTAAAATTGAGATACATCCCCAAGTGATCACGATCCGGAAACAAACTTCTAATATGTGTTTCACAAGCATACAGTTCAAACAGAAACAATGATTAGGTCTAAAGTAGATATGTGTTTACATTAATTTTTAATTTGTCTTGTTTTAATCAATTTGATTGTTTTATTGCTTTGATTTTGATTGTTTCTGGTTGATTTAATTTTAAAATGATTTAAAATTAACCTTTAAAAAAATATAAAATATATATTTATATAAAAGTAGTTTTAAATTTTTGAGAAATCTAGAAATAATAAATAAATAATAATATATACAAACAAATAAAGAGATTTAAAAAAATGTCACAAAAAGCATAGATATGTCAACTTATGTGACATAATCTTGAAAATTGAATTTAAGTTCAAAAATTGAATTTTTTTTCCCCTTAACCTTTTCACCAACTCATATGTCATTAGGAGGCACTACTTTGATAAGAGAATGTGATTATTGAATATCAATATATTTCATCTATATTTATTCATTCTTTCCACCTTTCATTTCGAATTCAAATCTCATTTCAAACTCTTATGTCTATAAAACTTCATTAATGGCTTCTTCATCAAGAATTCCTTCCACTAGAAGACTCTATAAAAAAATCCAAAAAAAAAAAACTTTTTAATGATCAAGAAGCTATTGTAACCTTTATTAGCTACATGAACTATAGCAATATTCCTCTAGGAAGGTTATCTATCTTTAGTGATTTTCCCACTTATGAAATTAAAGTACTTTGTAATGAAGTTATGTTCTTTCTTTTATTGATGCAAGTAGTAAAAATGTTTTATGCAAATTTGAATGGGAAGTTTTATGTAGGAAATGACAAAAAAGTATGGAGTTGCGTTAAAGGAACGCAAATTGTTTTGGATTGTGAACTATTCTTGGATGTAAATCCATCGGAATAAATCTCTCTACTTTTCAACTTAATATACAAGGTAGAGAGACTTTCCATTACATTTTCGAAGGAAATGACAACTTTAAATTTAAAAGTCGTTATTTTCGTTCAAAAGTGAGAATTGTACATGTTCTTTTACAATAAACTATCACTCCAAGATCGAGGAATTTCAATAATCCGACTTTGAAATGAATACCATAGTAAAATTCTTTTAACTTTTGAATCTTATGAGACTCTTGCTGAAAAAAAAGAAAAGGTTGCTCATGAGGAAGAAGAGGAAATGAAAGAAGAGGAGGAAGAAGGTGAAGCGATGGAAATAAAAGACGAATAAGACGAAGAGTAAACTTCATTGGAAACTACTGACTCTCCAACCCGTCACACATACAAATATCTTCTTATGAATGAAAGGAAGATCATTAAGAAAGAAAAAATCCTTAAGAAATCCAAAAGTAAGAATTTGATAAAATTTCAAGCAAAATGGATAAATTCTTTAAAAAGAGTGGTCGTAAACTTGATCTATCATCTTCATTATCCTCTACCACTCTCTAGCATATTATCTTTGTATTCAAGAAGAATGTTGTATTAACTTCTTGTTTTTATTTAATATTAAGCACTATATTGTTTGAATTTCTAGTATTGTTTGTAATCAACGTTTAGTATTAATGAAAACTTTCATTTTCTCTATTAACTTACTGTAAATAGTCTATAAAATTCTCCAAACTATCGACAATCAACTTAAAAACTAAAAAAAAACTCAATTTCTAAAATTAAGCAGAGTATATCGATATACAAAATACATACATGTCAACATATAATAGTAACTTTTCAAAATAAAATAAAATTCAAATAACTTATGTCTATTCATTTCAAATGATTTTCTACCCTAATAAATACCTTTTTAGACTAGAAAAAGGTTTCTAAACACTATCATTTTCTTCTATTTACTCCTTTCAACTTCAGATAAAAAAATGGATACTCTCATCCATAATTTAATCAAAAATTTTGAACAAACAATCGAATCTCTCAAGATTATACTGTATTTTATTCTCTGAAATCAAAGACATTTAGAGCTAAGTCAAAAACATATGATTTAGGAACAAGAGACATTTTGATGTGATTCGATGGGTGATTTCATCCCTTATAAAAGATGAAACAACAAACAATCCCGAGTGTGCTGCAACCAAAGATAATAAAGATGAGATGCTATAAGAGAAGGTCTCATCTTTGATAAAAATGGTTAGGTTGATGTAATATCCCATATTTTTGGTAGCCGAATATTTTATTTATTATTGTTTTAAATGTTGATAGTTGTAATATTAATGTTTTTTAATATTGAATTCGTTTATTAAAATGAAGTTTGAAAGTTAAATTTATACACAATTTAAAACAAGCTCAAAATGGCGCGGTAGTTCGTAATATTGAGTTTTGAACTTTAATTGGATATATAGGATCCGATGTAAGTCGGATTTCTATGAAACAAGACATGTCGGAATCTTGTTGATTATAATTTCCATATAGAAGAGAAAAATTCAGATTCCATGTTATAGATTGTTAGTTATGTCCAAATCAAATTTTCAAATAGTCGCTATGGAATTCGTTAATAAACGATAACGTTTAATTTAATAATTTAAAAGAGTTTTAATATAATTTGGATACCGTCTTGACTCGAAATTTATGATACCGAGTTGTAAAATCCATACTGTTTATATCTAAAGCTATCCATATATTATTTATGGATATTTACGATAACAATGATTTATTATTATTTAATTGAATTATTTTAGAATTTTATAATAATTAATTGATATTTTATAAGCATTAGAAATAGTCAATTTTCAAATGACCTTCGTTTGCAATGAAACGAATTTTATTGGGTCTGGAACGTCAAAACATAGCATGCTGCAGAATTTGGGGCCAAACGGAGTTAATATGTGAGTGTACGGAATTTAATTGTAAACCGACAAATAATTTAAATTATAAAATATCGTCGTTTTCTAAACAGAGTCAGATTTCGACTAAATGAGTTTTACTGGATTCCTATTAGTAAGTTATTGTTATGTTTCAAATTTGGTAGCAATCCGATTAACCATGTAATCGTGGCAATGCCGAACACCGTTGTTTTTATTTAATCATTTATTTTATTTTAGTCAATTTAGATAGGGGAAACTTTAAAGGAATTAATGACTAGCCAAATGAACTCTGATTTTATCGAAACAAATTTCATTGGATCCGTAAGGAAATGGACAAGTAGACTATCAAAGTTTCAGGTTGATTGGATTTATTTTGTGATTGTGGGAAATTTAAACGTGCGATTTTTAGCCTGTGATTTAGAAAGGACCTTTTACAAACGACCTTGGAATTCGACGAAACCTGTCTCATCGGGTCCAGATTTTTTTTAGGATAAGGAGTTTCGTCTTGATTGGACATCGTATATGGTGATTTTTAACATGATACTTCGCGTCTAAGTTTCATTAGAATAATATATTAATAAAATTTATCCATCCCTATATAACACGCAGAGCAACAAAGAAAAAGTGTCAAAACCCAATTATTTTTCCATACGCGGTCAACTCTAAATGTGCCACCACCATCATAATGAACGACATAAATTGTCCCAATCTTTCTTCCATTCAATCTCAAAATCTCTGAATCAAAACCAAAAATCTCCAACTAGAAAATCCTTAAGCTAGGTGAGATCGTTTAGATAAACAACTACGATAGGATTTCAGGGTGTGGCTTGGCCGGAATATGGCCCTAAACGGCGGCGGTTCCGTGTCAGTTTTGGGGTAAACGATGTACCCGAGTTGCGCAGGGTCTTGGACGTTGATGAAGGGTGGTGAGGCGGTTGTCTCAGCGGCTTATGATAGGCGCTAGGATGACGGTCGGAGCGTGGCAGTGGATGATGGGGAACAACGTAGTAGAGCTCGCTGGGAAGTTGAATGCGTGGACAATGCCTGGGAAATAAAACAACAGTCGGCCTTGTTGTATTTTCTGAAGCACATCAGCCTTTAACCAACAAATGTAATTATAGTTTATTACCATATATATAATAGTAATTAGTTTTGGAATGTAATCATATAATTGTAAAAAGTGATTAATCATGCAGGGTCTGAAACATGAATACGAGAAGCAGGAAGAGAGCTGTCGACCAAAAGTTGTTAAGCAACGATAATCAAAGATTAATTAAGTTTTAATAGTAATTTAATTTAATTTAATTAGGAGTTAATTATTTGTTTAATTATTGCAGCTTATAAACTGGACAGTGATGAAGAAGTCGGCCTAGATCAGGAGAAGTTAAACCGTCGGCCTGATAATTAATTCTGCTATAATACACATAATTAATTAACGTTAATATTATAATTGGGTGATTGTTTAATTATTTATTAACTATTAAAATTAAATCGTTAATAACTTATCCATATATTAACAGAATTGGATGGTTCAAGATTCATTGGAACCGTATCAACAAGATTCACGCCACGGAATTAATCTGGAACAGTTTGGAGAGTACTGGAAGCAACAGAGTTTTGAGTTAAATTAAACATTAGTTTAATTTAACTAAATCAAACAGCTTCAACGATAAACAAAAATCAAAACAAGGTGAGTTAAACTCACTCAGTTCTTCCCACTTATATTTTATACAAGTTGGATTTCATAATTGTGTGCTATGATTGCTAGTGGTTGACTGTTTGTCAAATATATATGCATATTGATTGAATCAACTGTTAACCCTGTTTGAAACACAGGTCAGAAATAATCAGTTAAATGCACGTGAAATAGATCGTTAAAGTTTAAGTGCCAAGGTTTGGTGTTATTTTAATATAATGGATCGGTCGGCCACATTGCAAAGAGTGGATCGGTCGGTTGTCCGCTAATGAGTCGGTCGGTCACTTCGTTAACGATGGGTCGGTATGTACTACCATTTGCATTGGGGACAAAGTTCAATTGTTCACACTATCATATACAAACGTGTATATAAAGTACATACGTGAATTGTTTAGGACCATTAGATGCTGAGACAAAGCACACATGGTTTACATGATGAATGTATGAATCAACCCCTTCATAAATGAGTTATAAAGCCAACACGTGTTTTGTTAACACAATACGTTGGACAAGTGAGCACCACACAAGATCAGGAGGACATGGCAAGTACAAAATGGAGTGGTGGTGTTTGCATATATATTGCAATACACGACACTAAGCAAGGGGCGAAGTATTGGTTTACATTTACTCTACGAACACGTGGCTACAAGGACATATATGTTGATGCAGCGTGAACCATTAAACAAGGATGCCACATAGTACGCTATGGATATAAAATGAACTTCAAGTCGACTCCAATATGCTTGAATGGGTCAGCACTTGCTGTAATAACCCGAAATTTTGGTACCAATTTAAAATTTTTATTTTAGAAATTTTAGTGAAATTTAAATATTTAAAACAATTTATTTTAAATGATAACAATTGAAAATTTATTTAAATCGAAGTTAGAACGAATATATTTATTTTAATTTTAAAAGGAGCTAGAAATAGTGCAATAGTTTGAAAATTTGAATTCGAACTTTGACTGACTGTATAGGATGCAAAATAAATCGGATTTTAGTGAAACCAAAATTATTTAAATCTGTTTAAAAATATCTTTCCAACGAATCTAAAAAATTGAAATTTCATAGCAGAAATAAAAGGTTATGGTCAGTTAAATATTCAGAATAGTCGATGTGGAATTTATATATATATAGATTTTAATATAGTAAATAGCCATTTTCCAAACGAACTCCATTTTCGATGAAATTAATTTTGTTAGGACCGTATCATAAAAAAAAACTAGAAATATTTTTTCTGGAATTTTTGGAGTCAGTATGAGGCCCCGGTAATTTAAAATGTATGATCAAATTAAATAATTAAATGATTTATATATTAAATTAAAGAAAACAAGCTGGAGATGATCAATGGGCTGATGGGACCATGTCCATTGTGTTCAGAAGGGGGGTATTTGGCTAGGGGAAACTTTCGTTGGGCTGATTTTGGAGCTAATAGGGGATAATGGGCTTTTTCTTGAATTAATGAACTAAATAATTTAATATTATAAATAACCCTAAAATTAACAAAACCTAAACCCTAATAGAACACAGTAGCCGCCGCCCCATTTCTTGAATGGCCACCCTCGTTCTATTTTAATTTGCTAATCAAATCCAAACAATACCGAATCAATACATAGATTCTAAACAGAAATCAGAGAGCTTTCTTTCCTCATCAATATAATACGGCCATGATCGGAAATGGATCATCGAGGTGGCCAGGGCGGAGCTCCAAAGTTGCAGCGTTCGGATCAGCTTTCGTGGGTCCAAGGGGCTTCGAGTTGGGTGGTGTTCATGGCGGGGGAAGGTGGTTCCATGGCCGTCGACGTGGGATGATCAGATCAGGGTCCGACACCTCCGGTGGCGTGCGGTTCGAGGAGGAAGGTAACGATGTTTGGGTTCGTTAATACCAGAAAGGAGCGGCCTTGGAAATTGAATGATGAAGATGTAAATTATTTTAATTATAAAATTCATTATATTATTTAATGTAATCAAATATTCAAAAATCTATAACTCATTCAAACAAAAATCAAATCCGACGAAACTGAAAGCATTGGAATCGGGTTGACAAGAGCTGCAACATAGAACAGACCAGAGCTGAAACGGTGCGATCTAAAATTTTGAAGAATTCAAAACCCAATCTGAGATATCTAATCCAAAATTAAAATTAATTATTGATTATGATGCGATATTAAATATGTACTCTATATAAATGTTGTATAAAATTTTGGATTGATTGCTAAGTGACTGCAATGAATGACTGGACTTAATTGTGTATATATGAATATATAAAATGTTGATGTTTGATAAACAAAACTGTTTATACAATAAAAATCAGGTTTTTATTGTGTACATGAATCATTAAAACATTCATGTTTGAAATAAAAAATTGTTGTACAAATAAAAATTCATTTTTAGTTGTCTTGTTAAAATATAAAAATTTGTGTAAACAAATAAAAAATTCTTTTCTTTTTATTGTAAAAAAACATTTATCTTGTCAGAAAATATAAATGTTCTTTTTATTGCCATATGAAACATAGGATTTGTACAAAAAATAAAAATCTCCTTTTTATTTGTCATTAGCAATATAGAAAATGTTATGAAAATAGATTTCTTTTTTTAATTTATCATTAGAAAACATAGAAAATGTTGCACTAATAAAAATAGCATTTTATATTACATATTAATGTAGAATTTGTAAGAAACATAAAAATACCACTTTTACTTGTTTGGATGAAATTAGAATTGTCACCAAAACAAAATTATCATTTTTATTTGTTTTGTTGAATTAGAATTCCCAACAAGACAAAAATATCACTTTTATTTGTTTTGTTGAAATATAATTGTCAACAAAATAAAAATATTCATTGCTTGATGAAAAATGTTTTTACATAAAAATTTACCTTTCTAATGTAAATGAATCATTAAATAAGATTAATTATTTGAAATGAAAATTTGTTAACATAAAAATTCGCATTTTTATTGTATATATAAAAATGATCATTGTTTGAAATTAAAAGATTACATCTTTAATGTAATTAAGGATTGATTAGAAAAATTAAAACTTTGGTAAAAGTGTATTAACATAAGAAAGTACATTTTTAATGTACAAATGATTATATAAAAGATCATTGTTTGATAGAAATGTTCTTACATTAAAATCACATTTTTAATGTCAGAAGGAATCATTAAAATTTACATTTTTAATGTATACAATGAATCATTAAAAATATTCGATGTTGATAAAAGTGTTTTAACATTTAAATTTATATTTTAATGTTAAGTATGAATCATTAAAAGATTAAACTTTGATAAGAATATGTTTTACATTAAAATTTACATTTTTAATGTATAAAGGATTAAATAAAAAGATTAAACTTTGACTAGAATATGTTTACATTAAAAATCACATTTTTAATGTATATATGGATCATTTAAAATATTCAAGTTTGGTAAAATGTTTTAACAAAATAAAAAATGTTTTAATAGCAGAAATGTATTCTTGTTTATTAATTAACATTAACAATGTTATCCACAAAATTTACATGGCACTGGATCGGTCAGTTTCATAATAGGTTGGATCGGGCAGAGGCACTCTGGAGCGGCTCGAGAAGTAGTTGGATCGGATAGTAGCATCTGGTTCGGCTCGAGAGGCAGTTGGATCAGACAGTAGCATCTGGTTCGGCTCGAGAAGCAGTTGGATCGGACAGTAGCATCTGGTTCGGCTCGAGAAGCAACTGGATCGGATGGAAACACATTAAGTTGGCTTGAGAGGTTCTGGACCGGGCTGAAGTGGGTTGCATTGGCTTGAGAGGTTCTGGACCGGGCTGAAGCGCGTTGCACTGGCTCGAGAGGTTCGAGGCCAGGCTGAAGCGCGTTGCATTGGCTCGAGAGGTTCTGGACCGGGCTGAAGAGCGTTGCATTGGCTCGAGAGGTTCTGGACCGGGTTGAAGCGCAGTGCACTAGCTCGAGAGGTTCTGGATTTGATGGGAACATGTTGAATCGGCTCGAGGGGCTTTGGATCGGGCAGAAGCTTAGAAATTGGCAATTAACTGCAGTGGCATTCTCGTAAATACTCAACACCCCAATCCAAATCCTGAAAGTAATATTACACTCATTCCTCACTTCTATAAATAGAGGTTCAACTCCATTTTAATGGGGTAGGCTTCTTGGTGATCCCGAAGGCTGTTAAACTCTATTCTCAACTTCTTCTAAGCAATTTGATCATCTCAAACACTTCAATTCAAAGATTCATTTCCGGATACATTGTGAAGGATGAAGATTCATCAAGACTTGTGAGAGAATTTGGATTGATTCTATCAACATCCATACTTGGAGGATTTTATTTATTTCTCATAGGAACTTTACTAAGTCAAAGAGCGAGAAAAGTGAGCTGAATCATGAATGTATTGAGAGAATATGTTTGCTTTGTAATCCTAAATGCAATAATGGAATCACTTGGCAAAGTGGATGTAGATCACACTTGATCGAACCACTATAAAAACTTTGTGTCTCTCGTTACTAAATACAAAAGCAAATCAAAGAAAAAATTTAGCTTAGAAAGTAACATGATTAAATCATTCCCCTGTGGCCCGAGTCTACACTAAATTGCAGTTCTACGATCGGGTGTTACAAATTTAAAATCGTGGAAACCTTTCAAGTTAAATTGATGAAGAATAAAACGGGAGTAAGAAAGAACCTGGCAGCTGAGAATTCGATGAAGAATTTGAGGAAAAAAGAAAGCTTCGTTTTTGATTTTCTTCGATTAAAGTTGGTCTGCCATGGATTTTCTCTTGAGAAGGAAAATAAAACAATGTGTAAATGACCTTTCAAAGGGCAGCAATATGTAATGGTGCATTGGGAAACCCAACATCCATGAGAGAGAGAGAGAAGAGTCACATCAGTCAAATCAATCTAGCCAATCCAATTCAAATCGACCAAGACCTATCCAACTTGAATCGGCCAGGACCAATTCAAGTTGAACCGGCCAAGACCAATCCGTGATTGGGTTAGTCAGACCGACCCAGATTGGTTCGGGAACAAGAATTAGGTATTTTTTTCAGAAAGAGGTTGTGATAAAGTACAAATGGAAGGGTGATAGTTCAAGTGGATTATGTAGCCTTCATGGGCCGAGCCAATCCAGACACTATTAAGGCCGACCCAAGCTACGAAAATAATGCATCCGATCCGAAGTCAAGACTCACAATCCGTTACTATTAGCCTATCAACATATCGTGGACTTGGAATGTTTCGAAGCCCACAATTTTCATGAATAAAATTGTGAACTCCGAGGGGCAAAATGTTATCCACAAAATTTACATGGCATTGGATCGGTTAGTTTCATAGTAAGTTGGATCGAGCAGAGGCACTCTAGACCAGCTCGAGAAGCAGTTGGATCGGACAGTAGCATCTGGTTCGGCTCGAGAGGCTGTTGGATCAGACAGTAGCATCTGGTTCGGCTCGAGAGGCAGTTGGATCAGACAGTAGCATCTGGTTCGGATCGAGAAGCAACTAGATCGGCGGAAACACATTAAGTTGGCTCAAGAGGTTTTGGACTGGGCTGTAGCGCGTTGCATTGGCTTGAGAGGTTCTGGACCGGGCTGAAGCGCGTTGCATTGGCTCGAGAGGTTCTGGACCGGGCTGAAGCGCGTTGCACTGGCTCGAGAGGTTCTGGACCGGGCTGAAGTGCGTTGCATTGGCTCGAGAGGTTCTGGACCGGGTTGAAGCGCAGTGCACTGGCTCGAGAAGTTGTGGATCGGATGGGAACATGTTGAATCGGCTCGAGGGGCTTTGGATTGGGAAGAAGCTTGGAAATTGCCAATTAGCTGCAGTGGCATTCTCGTTAAAACTCAACACCCCGATCCAAATCCTGAAAGCTATATTACACTGATTCCTCACTTCTATAAATAGACGTTCAACTCCACTTTAATGGGGGAGGCTTCTTGGTGATCCCGAAGGGCTGTTAAACTCTATTCTCAACTTCTTCTAAGAAATTTGATAATCTCAAACACTTCAATTCAAAGATTCATTTCCGGATTCATTGTGAACACATAAAGATTCATCAAAACTTGTGAGAGAATTTGGATTGATTCTATCAACATCCATACTTAGAGGATCTCATTAATTTCTTATAGGAACTTTACTAAGTCAAAGAGTGAGAAAAGTGAGGTGAATCATGAATGTATTGAGAGAATATGTTTGCTTTGCAATCCTAAATGCAATAATGGAATAACTTGGCAAAGTGGATGTAGATCACACTTGATCGAACCACTATAAAAACTTTGTGTCTCCCCTTACTTGCATTTTTCTGGTTTTTGGCTCCATTTTTAATATTCTTGAGGATATTGTGAAGTGCATCTTGCATCCTTGGCGTTGACTCAAATTTTGAGATCAACAATTGGCACTCAACGTGGGGCCGATTCAATCCTCCGTCTTCTCTCATGCTTCCACAAGTTTTGAAGCCTTGCATTAAAAAGATCTGATCCTATTTCACTACGATCTACTCCAAGCCTTTGCCTAAGCTATGGGTAAACCGGGTAGACCGCCAAAGAGGCTCACAGATCAAAATGCCGAGAATGGTGATAATATCACCAATCGTGAAACTACTCCTCCTATCACTCAATTTGAAGTTGGAGAAGGTTCCGGGGCCGGAGCCGCCATAACAAGACGAGAGTTAAATGAAGTGGACTCAACTTTAACTAACCAAATGAATATTGCAAATGAGGCCATGATGAAGAGACTCAAAATGATGTTTGCCATGCAAGCCGCTACGACAAATGCACCATGAAGACCGCCTGTGCTAAATCCATACAGACTCCGCATATAGAAAACATCAGTTCCTCTTCTTCAAGCCCAATTCGAGAAAATTTTGTCCAAGAGATGGCAAATCCTATCCATAAGGAGGCAAAGCTACCCGCTCGCGACCACCCTGATAAAGCGACTTCTCAACAAGTGCTTGGTTTCGCCAAAGGGGCACCTCTCCAAGCGGGAGGTTCAGGGCCCCGAAATCCAAACCGTGACCATCTGCTTAAGCAGACATCCGGTAAGGAAGACGGCGTCCGCCCCGCGGACCAACACAATGAGGAGGAGAAAATATTAGAAATGATCCATAAAATCATTGAGAGAAATCATAAGAAGCAGGATGATGAAAAGGAATGGGGATTTTCTCCCACAAAAACTCCGCTCACTGAAAGAATCAAAATGGCATCATATCCGAAAAAATTCAAGCCTCCAGTAGTGCAAGCTTATAATGGGACGACCGATCTAAATGTGTTTCTGTTCAAGTACGACTAACACATGGATGGGGCTCGTGCCACTGATGAGTTGAAGTGTTTGTACTTTCCGACCTACCTTGAGGAGGTGGCGTCGCTTTGGTTCACCAAATTACCACCAAGGTCAGTAGACGATTTCGCTACCCTGGCCAAGTTGTTCAGGGAGCAATTCAGACTTCAAGCCACAAAAGTGCGAGATGTTATGGAATTGAATGAGCTCGAGCAAAGACCAGGAGAATCTGTCAGGGCCTTCCTTAGTCGCTTTAATACCGCTGGGGCAGAAGTGGGAAACTATGAGCCTCGCCTGGCTTTGATGGCCTTAAAGGGGGCTATAAGTAAGAAAACTAAGCTCGGACGGTGGACAAAAAAGAAGAAGCCATGTACTTTAGAGGAGTTGTTTGATAAGGCTGAGGAATACATAGGTGTAGATGAGGATCCTGCCTATGCTATGGATATCCCGGAAAGCAACATACAATCTGAAAAGAAGAATAATGATGCAGAAAGCAATCAGAAAAACCCTGGAGGTCAGAAACAGGGTAATGATGGGAAAGACAATCGAGTCAACAAAAAGTTCCGCTTCTTCAAGAACTCGGAGTTGACTCTATTAAACGAAACGGTGGAAAATATTTTTATGGCCACCAAGGAGACTGAAGAGTACCCGATACCAAAGTAGATAAAGGTTAGCGATGCCGCCATAAAATCCAGGAGATTTTGCCGGTTTCATAACCAGCCAGGTCATAGTACGAATGAGTGTAGGCACCTAAAGAGCCTAATCGTGGAACTAATAAGGAAGAATAGACTTCAGCAATACACGAAGAATCCACAAAGTATTCAAGCTCCCTAAGGTCAAGGAACATCCACAGGACAACCAAAGCAAAGTGAGAATGCTGCAAATGCTATCATGCCAAGGTTGATCATTAACACCATTTCAGGAGGTCCACACCCTGCCGGGAAAAGCTGGGGGGACATTGTGAAATATGCTAATGAGATGAAAAACCTCCCGAGGGAAGAAGAACTCATGATTATGGATGAAGCTTTTCCAGCAAAGATACCAAGGTCTCCCTGGGACGACATTGTGTTTAAGGATCGAGATTCAGAGGGATTGATAACTCCAACTGAAGATCCAATGGTGATAACCATAGGCTTGGGTGCTGCCATGGTTAGAAGAGTTCTAGTTGATAGTGGAGCATCCGTCAATGTCCTTTTTGTTAGTGCTTTCCAAAGGATGAAGCTCTCCATGGAGGATGTGAAAGCTTATCAACGCAAAATTCACGGATTCACTGGACAAGCAGTTCAGCCAATCGGAGTCATCAATCTACTTGTTGAGCTCGGAGAAGGGGAAAACAAGGCGGCATAGAAGCAAGATTTCGTCGTAATTGATAAGTGGTCTGCTTATAACGCTTTCCTTGGAAGACCAACTCTCGCAGATTTCAGAATAACAATGGCGCCATGGTGCCTAACGATGAAATTTCCCACTGAAAATGGGGTTGGAGTAGTCAAAGGCGATCAGCAAGAAGCAAGGGAGTGCTACCTGATGGAACTTGCCGAGGCAAGGAAGAAAGAAGTGAAAAAGAGTGTGGAGCTTCCGCCCCGCATTCATGAATCCCCCTTATAGCAATTAAGGAGGGGCACTCATACTGGTAAGCATAGTGGGGCTTAGAAGGAAATCGATCCAAGAAAAACCAGTATAGGGGAAGATAGAGCGGCACCGGCTAAAGATACCATTTCTATTTCAATACATGATAAAGATCCTGATCGAGTCTTAAAGATAGGTTCTCAGTTAGGCCAAAAGCTGTAAAAGGACTTGATATTGTTTCTAAAGGCAAACTTAGATGTCTTTGCTTGGATGCACTCAGACATGTGTGGAATATCAACAGATGTAATTGTTCATAAATTGAATGTTAATCCCAATTTAACTCCTGTAAAACAGAAACAACGAACTCAGGGACCTGAAAGATCGATGGCATTAAAAGAAGAAGTAGATAGAATTTTAAGAATAATTTTATACGAGCATCTACATATCCCGACTGGGTCTCGAATCCAGCACTCGTTAAGAAGTCTAATGGCAAGTGGAGAGTATGCATAAACTACTCAGACCTTAACAAAGCATGTCCCAAGGACAATTTCCCTCTGCCTAGAATCGACCAGCTTGTCGATGCAACCGCGGGGCATGCACTATTATCTTTCATGGATGCGCATTCTAGATATAATCAAATTATGATGTATGAACCGGATCAGGAGAACACAAGTTTTATAACTGACAGAGGCTTGTACTGTTACATGGTTATGCCATTCAGACTAAAGAATGCAGGAGCAACATACCAGCGTCTTGTGAAATTCATGTTTAAATCCCAAATTGGGAACACTATGAGGTCTACGTCGATGACATGTTAGTAAAGTCCAAAAAGGCTTAAGATCACCTAGAAGATCTAGCAGAGATGTTCCATATCCTTAGAAAATTCGGCATGAAGTTAAATCCTCTGAAATGCTCATTTGGTGTTTCTTTAAGAAAATTTCTCGGATTCATAGTCAATGCCAAGGGCATTGATGCAAATCCTTCCCAGGTCACGACATTATGAGAAATGCGAGCACCAAAAACAATAAAGGAGCTTCAGAGCTTGAATGGGAAAATTGCTGCCCTTAACCGCTTCATCTCTAAAGCAACAGATCGATGCATCCCACTTTTTGATGCTTTAAGGAAAGGAAAGAAAGACTTCCAATGGACCCCAGAATGTCAAATGGCTTTCGAACAACTAATTCAACATTTGTAGTCTCCACCGATGCTTTCTAAAACCAGAGATGGAGAAGAGCTATTCCTATACTTGGTTATATCACCACATGCCTTGAGAGCCGCACTCGTCCAGGAGGATGCTAAGATCCAACGCCGGTTTACTATATTAGTAAGTGGCTTGCTGGGGCAGAACTGAATTACCCAAAGCTAAAAAAACTTGCGTATTGTCTACTCGTTGCCTCAAAGAAATTGAAACCCTGTTTCCAGTCTCATCCAATAAAAGTCCTCACTGATCAGCCACTAAGGAAAATTCTCTTCCGTCTGGAGACCTTTGGAAGGCTATCGAAGTGAAATATTGAGCTCATCCAATATGACATCACCTATCACCCTAAGAGAGCTATCAATGGGTAAGCTTTAGCAGATTTCATTGCCGAATTCATGGATAGAGGAGATGGAGTTGAGGAACCAACGATAACAATCGCTAGTTGGAAGCTATACATTGATGGCTCAAAGAATGATTACTGTTCGGGAGCCGGAATTGTCTTAGAAACTCCAGAAGGCCATTCCTTGTGTTATGCATTAAGGTTGGAATTTCCATCAACCAATAATGAGGACGAATACGAAGCATTGATAAACGGGTTAAAACTAGCAAAAGAGCTAAATTTAAAAACCATGCAGGTCTTCAGTGATTCCCAATTGGTAGTGAGTCAGGTCCTCGTGGAATTCCAGACCAAAGTTAGAAATCTTCCTTCTTATCTTATTAAAGCTATGGAACTTCTCAACAACCTCGATCACTACACCATATCTCACATTCCAAGAGAAGAAAATGCAAAGGCGGACTCTCTTGCTAAATATGCTAGTTCTTCTGATGCACACTTGCTAGGGCTAATACCTATCGAAGTCCTTACAACCCCTGCCATTGAAGAGGTAGATGTTGACTGAATCATGGAGACAGTTGAAGAACCTATGTCCTGGATGACACCGATTAAGGAATATATCCTCAACGGAACGCTTCCGGTGGAACCAAAAAAGCGGAGGAAAATACTGCGCAAGGCTTTGTTATATCTTACTCAGGATGGGAGGTTGTATAGACGGGGATTCTCTATGCCATTACTACGATGTGTGTCCAAGGAAGAGTCGAAAGCAATCTTGGCAGAACTGCATGAGGGAGACTGCGGAGGTCACATTGGTGGTCAGAAATTAGCCAAGAAAGTTCTGCGATATGGTTATTTTTGGCCCGATGTGAACTTAGATGCGATGACTTATGCTAAAAGATGTGATAAGTGTCAAAGATTCGCGAAAATTCCGAGAGCACCGCCAACCGAGTTGACCCAGATGGTCAGTCCATAGCCATTTGCTGTTTGGGACATAGATTTGATTGGGGCACTACCCACAGCAAAATCAAATATGAAGTACGCAATAGTGGGAGTTGACTATTTTACTAAATGGGCTGAAGATGAGCCACTAGCCACTATTACTTAGAAGAAGGTGATCAACTTTGTTTTGAAAAACATCATCTACAGGTCTGGCATACCGCAGAAAATAATCACTGATAATGGGACTCAGTTTGAGAGCGCTGAGCTCCTAGACTTTTTTGCCAAATACAAGATCAAGAAAAGTTTTTCAGCCGTTGCCCATCCGCAAGCTAACGGGCAAGTTGAAGCAATCAACAAGATCCTGAAGTCAACCATCAAAAAATGACTTGAGAAAGCAAAGGGTGGTTGGGTTGATGAGCTTCCGCTTGCACTATGGGCATATCGAACTACCCATAAAACTGCAACAGGGCACACTCCGTTTTCCCTTGCATTTGGATTCGAGGCAATGATCCCGGTTGAGCTAGATGTTCCGACTCATAGAAGGATCTACTTTAACCAAGCGGAGAATGAAAAACTTCAACTCGAAGCACTTGACTTACTCGAGGAAAGGAGAAAAGAATCAAAACTCAGAATTATGGCACATCAGAGAAGAATAGCTTGTCATTTTAATGCTCGAGTTAAGCGAAGGACCTTCCAAGTTGGAGATCTCGTTCTTAAGAAAATTGTGATAGGAACCGGAGTATTAGAACCTAACTGGGAGGGACCATATGTGATAAGCGAAAAATTCTCGGATGGTACATTTAAACTGAGGACAACGGACAGAGTCCAACTCCCAAGAGCATGGAATGCTATACATCTCCGATGCTACTTCTTTTAATGTTCCTTTCGTATTGTTTGTAAATAACATGCATTGTACATGCCATGCAACGCTATTACAAGTTTTGTAAATATAAATGAAAGAAATCGAATTACTTGCCTAAATCATACATTTGCAAGTTACTCACTAAAGTTTGATTTTAATTGCAGAACCTCCAAAAGATACGCTGATATCATTATGACCTAACCAGTCCTTGAGGCTGTTATAGCACAACCTGGGTAAAATAGCTCCGATACCCACCACTTAATGCTCAAAAACACCATTTGCAATTAGCTCAATGATGAAGACATAGCGGTGCAAATACGAGACACCAAGGACTGGTCCGTCAAATGACAGGAAGCTTAAATCACAAATAAAGCTGTGAGTTTCGACGAAGGGGCACCTTCTTAATTGTAAGGTTGAAGGCCCTAGCTCTAACAAGTCGTAATAAAAACCGACAAATGAGCTAGCGTTTGACCCAAGAAACTGCACAATGATAAACCAAAGACCTCCCCGAGGGGCACCCAATCAATCGCCAACGCCGTTAATACATGGCCGGATTGCGATGAACATTGGGTTTTAAAACCAAAGACCTCCCTGAGGGTAACTCAGTTAGTTGTCCGAAACATTTATACATGGTCCGGCCGCAATAAATATTGAGTTCATAAACCAAAGACCTCCCCGAGGGGCACTCGGTTCATCGTCAATGCCATTAATACATGGCTGGATAGCGATATAAACACTGGGCTTATAAGACCTCTTTGGAGGCATCCGATCAGATGTTGGGTCCTTCAAACACAACTATTAATTCTGGATCTTCCGAATCCAGTTACTAACGGACTTTAAAATACCCCTACTGGGGCATCCGATCATAAGTCGGGTCTTCCAAATTCGGTTAGTGACGGACCCAAAGACCTTCCTGGAGGCACCCTACAAATTCTACAAGTGGCTCAGTCATTCAGCCACAATGAATAACGGGTTTATAAATATTTCTTCAGGGAAACGAAAATATAAAACCTCTCAAACAGGGGCACAAAGAACAAAGACCTCATCCTCGTTTAAAAGGTATGAGATGAAGCAGCTAAGCCGAGAACCTTTGGTCATGATTACAATAAAAGTCAGTAATAGCAAGAACACAAGACTCAAAGGTTCTGAAGGAAATCAATCACAGGGTATGGTTTCTAAACTCTAAGACAGTCTGTGACAAATCTTGGTATGGGGGCAATACCACCACATTAAAGAAATTCAATAATATTTGTCTCTTAAGCATACCACAGATTTGTCACAACCAGAGACTAAAAGTTCAACCTAAGCTAAACCCCGAAATGGTTATGGAAAACTTGAGAACTTCAGTACCGTGACAGACACAAAGATGATTTTTCGCGAGAGAGAAGTCTCAGGAGTTGCTTCAGCCAAAATCGAGAAGGGGCAGCGGAAAAATCGGTTGAGCAAGACCAACTAGTGATAACGGCCATGATTTTAAAATTAGAGGTTCAGTGTTTGCAAAAGACTAAATTTGACCATCAAAAGTGGAACTTTGAAAAGGCAGGAGCAAAATTCATAACCATCTTACTGCAGTAAGCATAAAAGTGGTTATTTGTAAAATCTCAAAACTGCCTTTGTCAGAATTGAAGAAACCTATCAAAATTAGCCGAGGAGTATATTAGAACCAATCACGGCTGATCCAAGTTAAATTGGTCAGACCAGATGGAATCAATCACGGCCGATCCAGATTAGATCAGCCATGACCGATCCACTCGGATCGGTCAAGGCTAATCCAAAGTGGATCGGGCATGACCAATCCATATTGGATCAGTCGAGGCCGATTCACACAAATCAGTGTGTCATTCAAAGGGAGTATCAATATATTGCTTGGTCCGCAGATATCAACAGACCCAATGCAATTGCAAAGTGCAAAACATATAAGAGAAAATGAGCTGTGAGCTAAGTAACCTAGTTAACCTAGTTAACCAAGCATTGATCAACATAACCAACATACCATTACTAGCAAAATGGGACAACAAACACATCCGTAGCAGTCATAAAGTATCGACATAAACTAGCTTAAAAGTCAAAGGCGAGGACAGAAACTCGCTTAAGTACAACCGGTCTAAAGGTAGTATTCATAAAGCCAAAAACTATCAAACACCAGGAGAGGAAAGCTATGCGTTCTGATTCTTTCGAGGCCTTCCCACCTTCCTTTTTATCAGAGTAGAACCCGATGGGGAAGCATCAGAAGCTAGCCTCTTGCCAGAAGAACCCACCAGCTCATCACCTCCCTTGGGGAAAGCAGCAACGAGAGCATCCCGGTTTCTCAAAGCATGAATCAACTTCACTTTGTCATCTTCCAGAACTGCGACGCGCTGGTGGAGTCTTTGCAGATCCCCTACCAATCTGTGCCAGTCCTGAAGCTTCTTGGCAGTCTGATCTTTAAGCATGTCCATCTGTCTCTCAAACTGTCGTAGGGTATCCTCCATGCGAATGAGCAATCTGGACTTAGCGACAACTATGTCGCTGGATGTCACTTGACGATCAGAGGAAGACACATCCAAATTGAGGGTGACCCCCTGCAAGTTCCAGCCCGGAAGTCGTATGGCAAATTTGGCATTACTGACTCCTGGAGTGTAACGAGGCCGGTTCACAATCGTTTGAATCTCTGGATAGGAAGGGCCGACGAGTGAAGGGGAATTCACTGAAGGTTGATCGGTCTTCTGACTGTCCAAGTCAAAAAACTCTTTATCCTGAATTCTTCGGAAGATGGATCCATCCTGCACAAGAAAGGGAAGTGCTCAAACACTTTTTTTGTTAACTTCCTACAATGAACAAGGAAAAGGGAAGTGGCTGGATGGCATCAAGAAGCAACCGATCCAAAGTGGATCAGTCATAACCAATCCATATTGGATCGGACAGAACCGATCCAAATTGGGTTGGTTATGACCGATTCACTTTGGACCAGTTAGGACCAATCCAAAATGGGTTGGGTATGACCGATTCACTTTGGACCAGTTAGGACTGATCCAAAATGGATTGATTGTGACCGATTCACTTGGGATCACATAGATCCGATCCGAAATGAGTCAGTCGTAACCATCAAGTCAAATCGGCCCAGATCAATTCAGTTTGAATCGGCCAAAACCGATTCAAACGAAATTGGTCAGACCAACACAGATTGGATCAAACACAACATTTAATCCGCCGTGAAGTTTGATTGATCAGTTGTCTAAGCTACCTCCACTCAGTTGTTCACATCCTAAGCACTTAATATACAAGTGGCGATGGTGTGCAACTTAAGATCTTTATTTTCTAGGGAATAAACAAAGCTTGCACTGCATATGAAGTGTCGATTTTATACAAAATTGGGGTTTCTCAAAAAATTTCAACAAAAAAAATATCTACCTACTAACAAATTTTTCATATTATCAAGCATGTAGAATCAAGTCTTTATCAAAACTTTGGGAGAAACAAAAGGTTAGACATACAAGACTCGACAGAATACAAAAGCAAATCAAAGAAAATTTTTAGCTTAGAAAGTAACATGATTAAATCATTCCCCTGTGGCCCGAGTCTACACTAAATTGCAGTTCTACGATCGGGTGTTACAAATTTAAAATCGTGGAAACCTTTCAAGTTAAATTGATGAAGAATAAAACGGGAGTAAGAAAGAACCTGGCAGCTGAGAATTCGATGAAGAATTTGAGGAAAAAAAGAAAGCTTCGTTTTTGATTTTCTTCGATTAAAGTTGGTCTGCCATGGATTTTCTCTTGAGAAGGAAAATAAAACAATGTGTAAATGACCTTTCAAAGGTCAGCAATATGTAATGGTGCATTGGGAAACCCAACAGCCATGAGAGAGAGAAGAGTCACATTAGTCAAATCAATCTAGGCGATCCAATTCAAATCGACCAAGACCTATCCAACTTGAATCGACCAGGACCAATTCAAGTTGAACCGGCCAAGACCAATCCGTGATTGGGTTAGTCAGACCGACCCAGATTGGTTCGGGAACAAGAATTAGGTTATTTTTTTCAGAAAGAGGTTGTGATAAAGTACAAATGGAAGGGTGATAGTTCAAGTGGATTATGTAGCCTTCATGGGCCGAGCCAATCCAGACACTATTAAGGCCGACCCAAGCTACGAAAATAATGCATCCGATCCGAAGTCAAGACTCACAATCCGTTACTATTAGCCTATCAAAATATCATGGATTTGTATTGTTTCGAAGCCCACAATTTTCATGAATAAAATTGTGAACTCTGAGGGGCAAAATGTTATCCACAAAATTTACGTGGCATTGGATCGGTTAGTTTCATTATAAGTTGGATCGGGCAGAGGCACTCTGGACCAGCTCGAGAAGCAGTTGGATCAGACAGTAGCATCTGGTTCAGCACGAGAGGCAGTTGGACCAGACAGTAGCATCTGGTTCAGCTCGAGAGGCAGTTGGATCGGACAGTAGCATCTGGTTTGGCTCGAGCAGCAACTGGATAGGACGGAAACACATTAAGTTGGCTCGAGAGGTTCTGGACTGGGCTGAAGCGCGTTGCATTGGCTTGAGAGGTTCTGGACCGGGCTGAAGTGCATTGCATTGGCTCGAGAGGTTCTGGACTGGGCTGAAGCGCATTGCATTGGCTTGAAAGGTTCTGGACCGGGCTGAAGTGCGTTGCATTGGCTCGAGAGGTTCTGGACCGGGTTGAAGCGCAGTGCACTGGCTCGAGAGGTTCTGGATTGGATGGGAACATGTTGAACCGGCTTGAGGGGCTTTGGATTGGGCAGAAGCTTGGAAATTGCCAATTAGCTGCAGTTGCATTCTCATAAATACTCAACACCCTGATCCAAATCCTGAAAGCTATATTACACTGATTCCTCACTTCTATAAATAGAGGTTCAACTCCACTTTAATGAGGGAGGCTTCTTGGTGATCCCGAAGGGCTGTTAAACTCTATTCTCAACTTCTTCTAAGCAATTTGATCATCTCAAACACTTCAATCCAATGATTCATTTCCGGATTCGTTGTGAAGACATGAAGATTCATCAAGACTTGTGAGAGAATTTGGATTGATTCTATCAACATCCATACTTGGAGGATTTCATTTATTTCTCATAGGAACTTTACTAAGTCAAAGAGTGAGAAAAGTGAGGTGAATCATGAATGTATTGAGAGAATATGTTTGCTTTGTAATCCTAAATGCAATAATGGAATCACTTGGCTAAGTGGATGTAGATCACACTTGATCGAACCACTATAAAAACTTTGTGTCTCTCGTTACCTGCATTTTTCTAGTTTTTGGCTCCATTTTTACTATTCTTGAGGATATTGTGAACTGCATCTTGCATTCTTGGCGTTGACTCAAATTTTGAGATCAACAAACATGTTATAGGAAATGTTCATTTGTTTTAATATTAACATTAACATGTTCGAGAGTAGAAATTGTTCATTTGTTTAATATTAACATTAATATGTTATAGGAAATGTTCATTTGTTTTAATATTAACATGCTCGAGAGTAGAAAATGTTCATTTGTTTAATATTAACATTAGTATGCTATAGGAATTGTACATCTGTTAAATATTAACATTTACATGTTAGAGAAGTAAAAAGTGTTCATTTGCTAGATATTAACATTAACATGTTAGCGAAGTTAGAAATATAATAATATGTTTTGATCATTAACATCAAAATGTTAGCGTTGTTAGAAAGATAATCATATGTTTTGTTCCATTATCATTAACTAGATTAGCGAAATTAGAATTGGTTAAATTCATTAACCAATGATTTATTTTGATGAACTGTTGTTGTTTGAAAACCCCACACGGGTATTGGGATGATATTTGTCATACACTAGTCCCAATAATTAATTAATTGTCAATCGATTGACAGTCTGTGATGAGCGTTACTTATTTGTTCTAATGCTTACATAGTTACAAACTTCACTTTAGATGTGAGTGGATTGTTTATCATTATCGTTGAATATAGGCAATGTATTAAATCCATATAACTGAAATTATATGGTAATTGATTAAGTCGCATTCTGATTCAGAATATCTTTCATATAATAATATTTTAAAATAAAAAACATTTTTATAAAGAATATTTTAAAGTAAAGAATCTTTTAAATAAAGAGTATTTTTAAATAACGAATATTTTAAAATAAATTTAGTGAAAAATAAAATTATGATTTTTAGGTCCATTTTTGGATGGACACAAAAATATAAAAATGTGAAGCCGAGTTAAGTAGCAAACGCCATTATTACCCAAACGGGTTTATCGATCGATTTTATTTGATTTATAATGAATATAAAAAAGTAGTGATTTTAAAATATAATATTTTGAAAATATTAATATTTTAATATGATATAAATATATAATACTCAATTTTGATTTAAAATTGAAAATGAAATTAAAAATCATTTTAAAATGAATTCATAAAATACGTTTTAAAAGGAAATTGGCGATATATATATATATATATTTAATGGCCTGAATAGAACGTGCCGCGCAGCGACCGTTCGCGAATTTCGACCATTAACTTCAAATTGATGTAACGGGAGAACCGACCATCGGATTCTCCTAAAACCGGAACCGTTGGGTTTGTATCGAAAAGAGCTTTCCGATGAATATAATAGTTTTGAAATCTAACCGTTAGATTTAGAGTTATGTCCAAATCAATTTTAGAAAAGGTCGTTGTAAGTGCAGTTCGATGACCGTTTATGGAAATCGACTGAAATGGCCGTAAGAAAATTATTAAAAATATGGAAAAATTATGTAAAATCATGATAAATGATTTAAAAAGATTTTGGATGAAAAATTCCATATTTGAAAAGATAAAAATATATTTTTATCGAAATGAACTAGTTATTGACTAGAATAAATCTTTTAATTAAGATAATGAAGTTTTCCGATTAATTAATATTTAATTGGAATAAAATAAAATAAATTGGATTTTTGGGTTTGTCGCGAATGATGTCTTAAATAACACTGTTCTTAAACCCCGTATGAAGAGAATAAATCTTTTAATTAAGATTATTAGAGTTTCCGATTATATTTAGTAATTGGAATAAAATGAAATGTGAATTGGGTTTATTGTGAACGGTGTTTTAAATGACATTTGTTATTTAACCCAATTAATAGTGAAAATATAATTTGGAATTTATAAATCTTTTTATTAAGATTTAATGGGAATTTTCCAAAGTGAATTTTTCAAATTTAATATATTAAATTGGAATTGAATGGAATTCGATTTAAATAATAATCGAGATGAGCTTCTGTAAAAGAAGACCGTTATTATATATGGAATTTAAAAGGCTTTGTCGTTATTCCGTTTATATTGTTAGTCTGATATGGAAATTTATATCGATTATATATTGATTTGATTTTTGTGGAAATTCCATATTTAATGGAATGTGATTTTGGGTTTATCGTGAACTGTGTTTTAAATGACATTGGTTCTTTAACCCAGTTAAAGACAATATAAATTTCTTAAAGTTGAATAATCATTAAGTAATGATTTTTGATATTAAAACCAAATTGGGGTTTTAATGAATCTTTGAAAAGAAGATTAAAGAATAAATTTTAAAAGAATTTATCTCTGATAAAATTAATGGGAATTTTCCCTAATAATGTGGATATTTTATTAAAAGAATATTCTGAATTGGAATAAGGAGTATGATGTGTTTTATAGCACTTGTTTATTGATTATATAATACGTGAGTTACTCGGAAAGACAGGGTTTAACCCATTCTGAATAATTACTACGACGATTAAGAGTTGAAGATGAAGACGGTGGTTGAAGACCGGAGGTCTTCACATCGTTTGGATGATTACTGATGTCTTGATTGGGAGGCATCCCAAGATAAGGTAATTAGTGGTGATCGTCCAGACGTGCTTGAAGATCGATGGATATGCGAGAACCTCTCTCCTGTATTGGACATATGGGACGAGGAATAAGGTGTCTTCGGTTTCATTCAAACCCAGAACGAACTTTTAAATGGATGGTATGTCTGATGTTGTATTCCTTTATGCTGTATTCGTTGATCTCTGCTAAATATATATTTGTTTGGTGGTGGAGAATTTATTCTCCTGCTTAACACCCTTCTCTGAGACGTATGAGCTCAGGGGTTATATATTGGCAGAAATAAATGGTATGGTATGGATTGACAATGTGGCATACTAAGATGCAAATGATCAAGGCTTATTGTTGAAAAGCAGAGCCTAGTGGTTGATGATCAAAGCACAACTTTAATTAGCATAGCTTTGTGTGGCGATACTTCGCGAGCCTCACACTCTGGTATGAACCAAAAATGGGAGAAGGAACCCAGGGAGAACATGCATTTCTTTCTAGCTAGAAGTGGTGTCTGGGTTTTACAAGCCCAGATATTTTTACTTATGTGGATGATGGAAAGTGAGGTACCTCGAATTTGAGTCCCTAGTGGCTCTATTTTACGCCCCATAGGGTAAGGAGACGTATTGTTCAGGCATTACCAATACACTAACATATTTGTGGACTGACCCTGGCGCTCCGGGTGCAGTTGCGACTACGTCCTGAGACATGAGCTAGATTGTCTCGAATTTGGTAACGATGATCCCTTGCCTTGGTTCAAGATGGAAATCCAACTTCCAGTACAACACCATAAGGTTTTGATTGTAAACCTATATTTGGCGACATAGTATAAGGTAGCTATGTCGTCTATGATTGATACATTATGATTGAAATGTTTTTGAAACATATATACACTAATAATAATATCAAATCCGTTTTATCGTATCAAGCATTTTTGACCATTATAAGGTAAAACTCTATTCTCCGGTTTGCGTTGCATTGTGTGATGGGACTTGAGTCTTATAATGGTTTCATTTTTCTAAAAAGCATTATGTTGTTTAACGATTTACTTTATTTATGCACTAGCAATCCAATGGAGTAAACCCGTTCCGCGTTAGCGGCGTGGTCCTGTGATTAGCCTTATTATTATTAAATAAGTTAAGATTTCTCATACCAGTCCCATGACTGACTCGTAGTTTGTTTTACTTTGCAAACTCGGGTGCCCTCTTTTCCACACGGGCAGTCGAGCAGCTTGTTTTGCAGATATTTCTTATTTGAGTAGGATTCTGGATCGAAGCTTAAAGCTGTGTCCATAGCATTGATAGTCTTCTGCTGTGTTAGTTAAATTGTTCTGTTGCACTGTATAAAGTTTATTGTAAATTATCTTCCGCTGTATTATATTTGAGGTACTCTGATATTCTGTACTCTGATGCAACATTATTAAGTCTTCTGTTATTTGTTCTGATGTGTTGTATGCCCAAAGTTAGTGTATCCGGCGATTTCCCACAAGGGAATTTTTGGGTCATTACATTTGCATAGAGAACAAGTGTCGATGGAAATACTGTTCAAATGAGATGGATCGCATTTAAATACATACGACCGGTCATAAGCTATCAACATTTTCATGTGAAAGCAACTGAAAGTGGTGAATCCCATATTACTTGCATACAATGCATGAGAAACAAGTACATTGGTTAAAATAGTACCACATGGATGGATGAGAACAGCTGCATGAATTGTGTCCTATAATATAACACATATAAGACAACTCAGCATATTGTGTCGTTACTAAAATCATTTAAGGGTCAGTATCAAAATGTAATAAAGTGGATCAGTTATAAAATAAAAGGAACGAGCAGTAGCATTTACATAGCAAATTATGGGTCGGCTCATTCATGAATTAAAGAGTATGGATGTGTAACTATTGTGTTCATATGGCTAAAGCACACGTGTTGCATATGAATTGGGAAGTGTATAAATTATATACGCGTTACTCCAAAAGAATGGGTTGGTTCCGATATAAAAAGTACGGGTTGGCCTCAAATGGCTGCGGTGGTAGAAATGTAAATATATGAGTCGGCCTTTATTCAAAAGCGGATTGGCGTTCTCATACAAAGGAAGCTTCATGAAGCATAATAAAGTCTGCCACGTGGACCAGCTTCAATTAAAAGCGTGAACAACATAACGTGAATAATGTGCCATGTGGATCATCATTTCAGAAATACACGGTCCTTACTCAAACAAAGGGCGACAACAATTCTTTTTCGCATGTCAGATGTAGGTCAGCATGAAAGAAAGTGTAAGGGATGGCTCCAAATATTTTTCCTTGTTGGTCGGTCATGTACGCATTATCCTGGTCGGTGCCAAGAGTCTTGGTCGGTCGATGCTAAATTTGGGTCGGTATTTCTGGTGATACCCGTGTACAACTATAAAGTAGTCCAGTGGCATTTTCGTAAATAAGTTTGAGGCCGACCCAAACCCTGCACACCATAATTACAACACTGCCACTACCCCCAAACTACACCTATAAATAGTCCACTTCTCCACTATTCAAGGGACGTATTTTTCCACCCCGAAGGGCTGTCCAAATTATTTCTTCACCACTTTCAAGCTCTCCAAACTCTATTAATGGCTTCTCAAACTCACTCCATCTTCCTGCAACAACAAATGGATCAAATCTTCTTCATGCTCCATTAGAGATCTCTCAAGTACAACCGAAGCTACTCTAATCTCCACTAATCATATCCATGCAAAGATCTATCACCAAATCCGCCATGGAATAAACCAAAATCACTCAAGTGTCCGAGAAGTTGTAGATCTACATCACCACTCTCCATATTTAGAGGATTCCTGCAAATTCCTTGGCTAATTTGAATAGATCGAAGAGAAATACTTGTGAGATAGAGTGTATGAATGTAACGAGAGAGATTTCATGCTTTGTAAATCCCCAAATGATTATGCAAATCTCTTCCATAGTGAACGTAGGTCTAAATTGACCGAACCACTATAAAAATTTCTTGTTCTTTACTTTTTTTCTCTCTACTTTTTGTGATTGTGGCCCCATTCTCTTATTTCTAACCTTTTGGAGAAGTATCGATAAGATACCTTTGGTATTTGGTCAATTTTTGACTTAAACAATTGACGCCCACCGCGGGGCCACGTTCGCAGTTCTCTCAATCTTAAGAGCCTTGCATTGAAGTTCTAAACCTTCTCCGAGATAATGGCTAAGTCAAAGAAGACTACAAGAAAAACCATTGGAGAAAACGACAACGTCGCTAATGAGGCTATACCACTTACTAACCGTTTTGAGGTCGGAGAAGATTCAATAGTTAGAGTCGGAGTAACTAAAGTTGTACTAGACGCCGTCGTTGCCAACATGAACCAACAAAGGATGCTTCTACCATGGCGATGATGGAAAAACTTGACGCTATCCTTAACGCTCAACCAAATCCACCACCTCAAAAGGTTCACGTTGATCTCGAAGAAAACACCAACTCATCTGTGTCTATCCGGCATCGCAACGACAACAAGGAAGATGATAACGAATGGTTGAGCGAAAAAGACGTGGCTAATGTCGAAGACTTGAAACCAAAAGCTAAGAATCATTCCGAGGGAAAAGCTCGAAGGGTTACCAGTCCCGCCACAGGGACACCTCCTTGTCATGAAGATAAAGGACCTAAGTTCTCTAACCAAGATCATTTGCCTAGACGAACATTTGGTAAAGAACGTAGCTTCGCAGAGCGGCATGACACTGAAGAGTACATCTCGGATATGATAAAACAAGTCATGAAGAGGAATCAAGCTCGCAATGATGATGAAAGAGACTGGAATTTCTCTCCCGATAGGACTCCGTTTAATGAGAGAATCCGAGAAACAGAGTGTCCAAGGAAATTCAATCCACCAACTTTGCCTCCGTACAACAGCCTTGTTGATCCTTACTACTTTCTGTTCAAGTATGAGTGGCATATGAATGCAGCAAAGGCAACAAACAAGATGAGATGCTTATATTTCTGTCTCTACTTAGAAGGTGTTGCGTCACTATGGTTCTCTAAGCAACCACCTAAGTCCGTAGACCGATTCTCTGACTTGACCAAAAAGTTCAAGGAGTAGTTCGCCTGTATGCTACCAAAGCCAAGGATGATATAACACTATCTGTAATGAAGTAGAATATAGGGGAATCTATTAAAGCTTTTCTCAGTCGATTCAATGTTGCCTTGTTTGAAGTGAGGAATCCAGAACCTCGCATAATCCTTATGTCTCTAAGCGCCATAGATGAAAAGAATGAATTCAGAAGATGGATCAAAATGAAAGAACCAAACACACTAAAAAATTCTATAAAAAAGCAGAGGACTATATGAGAATGGACAATAATCATGTGCCTCTTCAGATTATTGATGTTAACCAACTCCTTGAAGCTCCTAAAAATGCTGCTACTCAATACAACCAGAAGAATCCCGGGAGTGGTCAAAAGAGGGGAAATGACGGAAGAGATGGCCGGAATAGTACGAAGCCCCGCTTATTCAAGATTTCCGAGTTAATCCCTTTGATAGAAACTCCAGAGAACATCTTTACCATGACTAAAGACACCGAAAATTATACAATACCAAATCCTCAGAGAGTAGGTGACGATCAACTGAAC
Organism: Allium sativum; assembly: GCA_030737875.1. NCBI lineage: Eukaryota > Viridiplantae > Streptophyta > Magnoliopsida > Asparagales > Amaryllidaceae > Allium > Allium sativum. The sequence goes on along the minus strand of CM060918.1, from coordinate 575,854,132 downwards.
TCTGGAAAGTTCTGCCGATTCCACAATCAGCCAGACCACAATACCAATGAATGTAGGCATCTAAAATCACTGATCGAAGAGCTAATAAGGAAGAATCGTTTGCAACAATATCTGAAAAATCTACAATCCTCAAACACTGCGCCAACTCCCCAGAGGCAAGGGGCATCAAGCAACCAGTTCGTTTCAGGCAACGAAGCTCCTGCTCAAACCAAACCGAAGCCAATCATCTACTAACAAAATGTGGTGCTCCAATTTTAATGGCTAGAAATAAACAAACATCATCGCCACTGCTTTATTTTCATGATTTATTTCATGCTTCATTCAAAATTCTCGTAAAATAGTTTGTAATATTTTACAAACACTGTACTGAACATTAGCTCAATGACTAAGAGCATATCAACTTGAATAAATCCCTTGCCTGCAAAATTTTATGTTAAATCAAAACTTGACTGAAGGTTGATTTCATATTGCAGGCTATCTGTCGAGCGCTTGTTCCTTAAGAGTCTGGCGAAATATAGTGACCCTAACAACACTATTTCTAGCGCCAAAGGCTGTAAATATCAACATGCACAAATGCAAAAACAGAAAAGCACTGCCTTGAAAAGTGAATGGGAAGAGTCGCAAAGATTCAAACAATGAACAAGTGTCACGACAAACAAATGAGAGGGTTGTAATTTTCGTCGAAGAGGCACATCCCTAAGTGAGAGGTTTGAAGCCCTAGTTCCTAAACTGAGATAGCTTGCCAAGTTAAGCATCCAACAAAGGAATTGGTGCCAGCCCCTAGAAACAATACATCAGTCGTCCAATTAACTTGCGTAGTGTCTAAATATCTCAGATGCGACAAGTGTTGGATCTTAACCAATTAACTTGCGTAGTGTCTGAATATCTCAGATGCGACAAGCGTTGGACCTTAACCAATTAATTTGCGTAGTGTTTGAATATCTCAGATGCGACAAGTGTTGGATCTTAACCAATTAAGTTGCGTAGTGTCTGAATATCTCAGATGCGACAAGTGTTGGACTCTAAACTAATTAACTTGCATAGTGTCTGAATATCTCAGATGTGACAAGTGTTAGACCCTGAACCAATTAACTTGCGTAGTATCTGAATATCTCAATTGCAACAAGTGTTGGATCTTTACCAATTAACTTGCGTAGTGTTTGAATATCTCAGATGCGACAAGTGTTGGACCCAGAACCAATTAACTTGCGTAGTTTTTGAATAATTCAGATGTGACAAGTGTTGGACCATAACCAATTAATTTGCGTAGTGTCTAAATATCTCAGTTGCGACAAGTGTTGGATCCTTAACCAATAACTTGCGCAGTGTCTGAATATCTCAAATGCGACAAGTGTTGGACCCTAAACCAATTAACTTGCGCAGTGTCTAAACATCTCAGATATGATAAGTGTTGGACCTTAACCAATTCACTTGTGTAGTGTCTGAGCATCTCAAATACGATGGGTGTTGGACATTAACTAGTTCACTTGCGTAGTGTTTGAATTCCCTAGATGCAATAAGTGTTAGATTTTAGCCCAAGTAGGGGCATGAAATTCAAAGTCCTTCCCAAGTGGTGGCATTACAACAAAAGTCCTTTTTATACAAAGGGAAACTTCTCCATAGCAGAGGTCAACGACACTCAGTGAATTCTATCATGTCGATTAAGTCGACAAGAGAAGATGAACATTGGATTGTAAACGACCTCTCCATAGGAAGGGCATTCAATGGTGTCTCTGATGTCAAAACTGATCGACAAAGAAGACGAACATTAAGCAACAATATCCCTTTCCACAGCAAAGGCCAAAATACTTCCCATAGTGGAAGATAAAGACCTCTCGGAAAGGGGCACAAATATCCAAGAGTTATCCAAAAAGAAGCACAGAATAAATCATAGATACGTATTTCTCAAATGTGAAATGTCGTACACCATTATATAAGTCATTAAAACAACGACGCTTGAAATCCACAATCGACTTGTATCGATTAGTTGATCTTGAGCGCCAATGCGAATTCAAATTAGAATATTGTATCTGTGCTGATAATATTCGATGAGTTATAAAACGTTAAATAAAATAATTATGTGTAGACACTTCATTCAATTCAAAATAAAATTCGCCATAATTGAAAATTTTAACTGACTAACATGTTGTCGATATAGGCAGTCGATAACAAAATATTTGCCCGAAAATGTGCAATAATTTTGCTATTAAACAGGTTGTAGCAGTGGAAAGAGGGACAACCGTTGTTCGCTTAAAAAAGTGTTCTTTGCCTTGGTAAAAATTAAATGACCAAGCAAGTTCGTAAAATAAGCAATTTGGCAAAGATTTGCCACAACCATTTCAATGAAAATCGAGTACGACCAATTCATCGCATATTCTACTTGTTCTACGCGCTCAAGTCTGAGTTAAAGCTAGGGCAATCACACACTAATGTGGAGTTATCAACGGCAAACACTCGAACTCAAAATTGGAGCATCGATTAGTGCAACAAAGTTTGTGCAGCAGAGCATTTTAAGAATAAATTAGAGTTTAAATTATCACCAACAATCTTTCAAGTGCTCACCATTAAAACTTTGACCAAATTTGGATCGAAAATGCGAATTCCATATGCAACGTAAGCAAGCTTGAGAGATTTGTGCATTCGAATCCAAGTAATATTAAAATATCTACGGCCAAGAATTCAAGAAATGAGCAAAGGCCAACCAAGAAGACCCTACCTTGGTCCAAATATAGAGACAACATCCAAGTGAAAACACTTTGATCCATCTTAAATGTTTTCTATAATCTGTTCATGTGCATTTAACACATAATATATTAACAATAAGGTTTGTTTCGAAGCTCGAATTTTTTCACAAACAAAAATGCAAGCTTCGAGGGGCAAATGTTAACCCTGTTAAAAACACGAGTCATAAATAATCAATTAAATGCACGTGAAATAGATCGTTAACATTTAAGTGCCAAGGTTTGGTGTTATTTTAATATAATAGATCGGTCGGCCACATTGCAAACGGTGGATTAGTCGGTTGTCCGATAATGAGTCGGTCGGTCACTTCGTTAATGATGGGTCGACATGTACTACCATATACATTGGGGACAAAGTTCAATTATTCACACTATCATATACAAAGGTGCACATAAAGTATATAAGTGAATTCTTTAGGACTAGAAGATGCTAAGACAAAGCATGCATGGTTTACATTATGTCTGAATCAACCCCTTTATAAATGAGTTATAAAGCCAACACGTGTCTTGTTAACACATCATGTTGGACAAGTGAGCTCCATACAAGATCATGAGGACATGGAAAATACAAAATAGAGTGGGGTGTTTGCATATATGTTACAACACACGACACTAAGCAAGGGGTGAAGTATTGGTTTACATTTACTCTGGGAACACGTGGCTACAAGGACATATATGTTGATGCAGCATGAACCATTAAACAAGGATGCCACGTAGTACAATATTGATATAAAATGAACTTCAGGTCGGCTCCAATATGCTTGAATGGTTCGGCACCTGCATAGAGAACATGGATCGATTGAAATACTGTTCAAATGAGATGGACCGCATTTAAATACATACGGTCAATCACAAGTTATCAGCATTTTCATGTGAAAGCAATTGAAAGTGGTGAATCCCATATTACGTGCATACACTGCGTGAAAAACAAGTACATTGGTTAAAATAGTACCACATGGACGGATGAGAACAACTGCATGAATTGTGTTCTATAATATAACACATATAAGACAACTCAACATATTAGGTCAGTACTTAAATCACTAAAGGGTCGGTATCAAAATGTAATAAAGTGGATCAGTTATAAAATAAAAGGAACGAGCAATAACATTTACAATTATGGGTCAGCTCATTCACGAATTAAAGAGTATGGATGCGTTATTATTATGTTCATATGGCTAAAGCATACATGCTGCATAGGAATTGGGCATTATATAAATTTTATATGCGTCGCGCTAGAAGAATGGGTCTGCTGCAATATAGAAAGTACGGTTCGGCCTCAAATGGATGCGGTGGTAAAAATGTAAATATACGAGTTGGCCTTTATTCAAAAGCGGATTGGCATTCTCATATAAAGGAAGCTGCATGAAGCATAATAAAATCTGCCATGTGGATCGGCTTCAATTAAAAGCGTGAACAATATAACATGAATAATGTGCCACATGGATCAGCATTTCATAAATACATGGTCCTTACTTTAGCAAAAGGCGGCGACAATTCTTTTCTGCATGCCAGCTGTTAGATGTGGGTCAACGTGAAAGAAAGTGTAAGGGACGACTCCAAATATTTTTCCATGCTGGTCAATCATGTTCGTATTATCCTAGTTGGTGCCAAGAGTCCTAGTCGGTCAGTGCTGAATTTGGGTCGGTATTTTTGGTGACAACTGTGTACTGCTGTAAAGTAGGCATGTGGCATTTTCGTAAATAAGTTTGAGGCTGACCCAAACCCTGCACACCATAATTACAATACTGCCACTAAACTGCACTGATAAATAGCCCACTTCTCCCCACTATTCAAGGGACGGATTTTTCCACCCCGAAGGGTTGTCCAAATCATTTCTCCACCACTCTCAAGCACTCCAAACTCCATTAGTGGCTTCTCAAACTCACTCCATCTTCCTCCAACAACAAATTGATCAAATCTTCTTCAAACGTCATTAGAGATCTCTCAAGTACAATCGAAGCTACTCTAATCTCCACTAGTCATCTCCAAGCGGAGATCTAACACCAAATCCGCCATGGTATAAACCAAAATCACTCAATTGTCCGAGAAGTTGTAGATCTACATCACCGCTCTCCATATTTATAGGATTCCGGAAAATTCCTTGGCTAATTTGAATAGATCGAAGAGAAATAGTTGTGAGATTGAGTGAATGAATGTAATGAGAAAGATTTCATGCTTTGTAAATCCCGAAATGATAATGCAAATCTCTTTCAAATTTCGTGCTACTTAAATGTTGAAATGATACTGCAAATCTCTTCCATAGTGGACGTAGGTCTAAATTGACCGAACCACTCTAAAATTTCTTGTTCTTTACTTTTTTGCTCTCTACATTTTGTGATTGTGGCCCCATTCTCTTATTTCTAACCTTTTGGTGAAGTATTGATAAGATACCTTTGGTGTTTGGTCAATTTTGGACTTAAACATCAATGAAATTAAACGTTTTTTAATTTCATTGAAACACCAAATCGTTATTTTAACGATTGGTCGCAATTAAGGTAACTTACCTTATTGGTCACGTTTATAAAATAAACGTGTTTAATTTAATGAATTGTTATGGTTATGTTAAATAAATTGGTTGATATTGAATTGTCGTTATTAACTGTTATGAAAACCATCATTTATTTGAATTGAATAATTATATTTGAAATTACGTACTTGAATGCAGGGATGAACAGGTTGGAGGGATCCACGGGAATGATGTTATAAAATTGATCTACCGTCCGGTGAATCCACAGAAATGATGTTATAAAATTTATTTTATAACTAAAATAGATTTTTAAATATATTATTTTGAATAAAACTTTTTCAAAAGGAAATAAATATTTATTATTTATTATATAAATTTATAAGCTAGTATTAAATGATTTTATAAAGCAAATATCTTATGTTAATAAGATTTATGAGAAAATAAGCAGAAAATTTACCAAACGATTAAGAGTTGAATAATAATTTTTAGGAAACAATTAAATGGAATTTATTTATTTAATTATATTATTAATTAATTTAAAGGAAGGACTAAGTGGAGTCGGTTAACGAGGTAATCGTGTTTTGAGTTGACTAAGTCAGCCGTTTTAAGCAGATTGATTATTAAATCAGTTTGTTTTGAATTAATCCAATAAAATAGTTAAACAAATATTGTGTTAATTTTAATTACTTTTTAAAAAGAAATTTACTATTTATTTTAGTTAATAAAGAAGTTAACTACTTATACGGTGGTTAATGATGAAGTAAATTATTATTTTAATTAATAATAATTTAGGTATAGTTGTAATGAAATCGAATTGAATTGTGAAAGGAGTTTATGAAATGGTTTTATATTAAAACCCGAGTTTTATAACGAAGTTATAAAAAAGATTCTTAATTGAATACGAGAGCTTAAGTTAAATATTTACTTAATATTTGAAGTTAGAAAAAAAGGAAATTTAGAAGTTGGAAAATGTAAGAAATAATGAAGTGAGGTTTATTCCGAGGTTCAGAATGTGACATTCCAAAGTTCGGAAAGGGTAGCGAAGTGAGATTTAATACGAGAATCGAAAATGTGATATTCTGAAGTTCAGAATGTTAAGCGGAATTGAAATCACTCCGACGTTCGGAATGTTATGTTCCGAAATTCATAATGTTAATCAAAGGCGAGAGTATAAACTAAGTAAAAGGTTTTGGAAATGGCAATGAATATAAGTTGTCGTAAATGATTTACAAATGATTTTGTAAATGGAAGATAAGATTTTAGAAATGGTATCGAAATATTAGTTGTCGATAATAATTTACAAATGGAATTTGTAAATGAAGTAAGAATTTTGAAAAAAATGAACTTGTAACAATTGTTACAAATAATAAATTAAACTATTTGATTTATAAACTGAAGATCTTTAAAAAAGATTTCTATGCAATTTCAGACAACACATAAGTTTTCGGAATGATTTTAAAAGGGTATAATAAAAGAAAGTAAAAAATTATGAAATGGAATCTGTAATGTTTGTTACAGATGATAAGTTGAATTGTTTTGATAAAAATAAATATAAGGATTCGCAAGAGATGTTAACATAAGAGTTGTTAAGATATAAAATGTAAGATTTGTAAGGATAGTTATATAAGACTGGTAAAGATATTTATGTTAGATTTGTTAAAGACAGATATATGATTTAAAAACAAATATAGTAGTGTTGTTGCAAACAAGTTGAAGAATATTTATAAAGAGATGTTGAAGAAATTTTATAAAGGATTTTATTTATAATGGAATTGAAGTTCGAGTATAATATTATAAAGGATAATTAAATTAATAGAGAAGTATAATTAAGTAAATGTTGTTGAGATTTAAATAAGGTTTTCAAAGGAAAATGGTACTAGTTTATAAACGAGAGCAATTGAGGGAAACATAAGCTATGATTCCCGTTAAAAATATTAAAAACTGTATTTGAAAAGTATAAGTGAATGAAGTGATTTTATTTTAGAATATTCTTATTTATAATAATAAGTAAAAGATAAACTCCAAATTTGAAGATTTAAAGAATATAACTAATAGATGTTTAATTAAAAAGGCCAAGTAATGTCGTGTATTGAATCAGTGTACTCATTTTATTCTCATGATTATTTATTTGATAGTTAAATAACCGACTATCAAATCTGACATATATGATTGTTGGTACAGAAAGACCGGGATCGAATTTATATTCGAAAATCATTCCAAATCAGCCAGTACGTGGAAGATATTGATTAAAGATGGAGCATTTAAGACCGTAGATTTTCATGAGTGGAAGAACTACTCATTGAATATCCCTAGGTCGCACCCGGTGATAATTTAACTTGTGATTTTGTCGTGATTGGAATCTTCAGATTGCAAGGACTATTCGCTACTGATCCTTGGGGTGATACCTATATAGGATGTGGTAGGAGGGTACCTTCGGTTCATTCTGTTCCTGGGTGACTTGTATAGACGAATTTCTGATAGAGTATTTCCTAAAAAACCACGTACATTGATTTACAAATATACAAAGTTGGTGGCAAAGAGGGGCACTTCTTTTATATCCAGAGGATATTTGTGGACATCAAATAGTGATTTGATGGATCTAGCGATGTGGCATTCAAAGTGAATGGTGGCTAAATATTCTAAAAGTAAGTATAACCTCAAGCCTCATCAACCGGGAAATGGCATAAAATCAGGTAGGTTGCATGGCTATGTGGGTCACACCCATTAGGGTATATTATTACCTGATCTAGAGAAATTAAATGCCTTCGGTTGTCCCTTTTTTTATGTATGTTATCAGCTCGGTTGGCTGGACCCAACCATGGTGATGATATATTCAGTACTCTCAAGGGAAATAGGGGGACAATCATGTTTAGCCTGGGTTGTAAGATGTTCTTGTTGAACCCTAATGTATTCACCTCCGAAGGTACATTGTTGGAAAGGTGGTTCCCCATACCTTGCCATGGAAATCCGTTCTCCAATAAGCGACCGCGGTTTTGATAGTATACTATGTATGTAGAGCTTGAGATGTAAGCATTATGCTAGATTGATATTTATTTGTATTTAGAAACTATTATAATATCATAAAAGATATTGGTTTCTTTAAAAAAAATGTTTTAGGTTATCATAAGGTAAAAACCATCCGTATTTATGTGTGGATTTGGTCTTATGATTATCGTTTTCATTCGAAAAGATTTTGACTTTAAAATCAAGTTGTGTGATACCTTTAAACTTAATGTGTTTTTCTTACTCTGGTTCACCAAACTGATCCGGTGTTTGTAATGCTCGGGTTAAACCGGCTTTAAAGGTTTAGATTTAGATGATGTGAATATCAAAAGACGAGCTGGAAGAGTTCAGATGTATGATATTATATAGATAGTAGTTCGTTGTGTATTGTATACGAGGACAGGTTATTATACTTGTCCAGATGTGTTGATGTACTCTGATGATTGTAAGTATTTTAAAGCTCTCAATAAAGATTTATTTTTGTATTGTATTTTGTTCTGCTACGATGTGAGACTCTATGTTGTGTTGGTTCTTCTTCTTCTATTCTAATATTTCTTTCTTTCTTATCTCACCCTCTGATTTCTTTCTAATAACTATCTGGTGTTTTCGTTACTTGGGTTTTGACAAGTAATGCGGGTTTATGTATTATTATCAGAATTCGGACGTCGAATTCTTTTACCGGGTCGTTATAGTTGTATCAGAGCAATGGTTTAGTAATAACCTTGGGTTTGTGGTATAACTCGATAGAGATGAGATTAGTAATATCCTAGATTATGTTTGAGTATATGTATATATATGAGAGCACATGTTTGTGGATTTTACATACAAATGTTTTGTTGAGAATAAGATTCTGATCGATGCCAACATATAAAGTTGCAATGAAGATCATTTCATAGAGATAAGGTTTATATATATATACATACTTTGAGTCGCGTTAGAAATATGTAAAAATATATCCTTAAAGTATAACACGAATGCACAAAACAATTTATAAAGTTATATCATATCTTCATTGCTGAAATCTGTATATTTGAGAAATTGAAAAGTCACAGAAAAAGCCCAAATGGTCCAGGCTCCGACTGGGAAGGAGCGCAGAGTGATCTAGACTATGGACCGAGGCCCTCCGGTCCACAGCCATACACCGGTTGATTGGTCCAAAATGGGTGGTCGACCGGTCAGTATGTTTTTGCACATAACGGCTATTTTTTTGGAAGTTTTAATTTTAATTAAATTCAACCAGTCAACTGGTGATTTTCAACCAGTCGAACGTTTTGAAATAGCAAGCTTTTTCTGAAAGGTTGCTTCTATTTGTGAAGAGATTTCTATTCAATAACCAAAGGAAATGGACATAACTTTTTATAGAAACTCTTCATGAAGAATTACTACCTTTCTACTATTATATAAACAACTTCAAACTTGTTTTACAATCACCGAATCATTCTATATTCTCAATAATTTCTGAATTGCATTTTCATACTCTTTGCGAAACAAAAGCTCTCCAAATTTAAATACTTGTCGAATCCTTGAATCAATTTAATATTATTTGATTCCAAGCATTCTACTTCCTTAAATCTACGCGTCCAAAGTATATACTCGAGGATCAGATTATAGGAAGATTGTACTCAAACTATTGACTATCCGTGTTGAATCAAGAACACAAAGCAAAAGTCAAAACCATTGTATTAGTTGAAGTCATGTGTGTGATCAGGCAAGTGTTGAAGTCCTCAGTGTTGTAAGAGGCAAGTGTTGAAGTCCTCGTGTTGTTTGAGGCGTGAAATCCCATTCGGTTGCTTGGGTGTTGTATACCTGTTCCTACGGGTGAAGTGAGGTGATTGTTAGTGAAAATCCAGAAGGAAGTCTGAGACTAGATGTAGGACGGTGCTCCGAACCAGTATAACAATTCCTGGTGTGATTTTTCCTTTTTACTGCATTTACTATTTTATATCTGTGATTAGCTATTATTTCATACTTGTGTATTATTCATCTTATTACACGATCCTTGTGAGTGCATTATACTTGGCAAGTACACACGCACACTTTCAACTGGTATCAGAGCACGGTCATCATATAACCGTAACACAGTTATTTGATATATTCTAGTAATATGGCAAATAACGCAAGCACCAGCACTACCACTTACACAGAAGGTAAATCAACACAAAGACCTTCATTCTTTAATGGTCTCAACTATAGCTATTGGGCAACACGAATGACATTCTTTATGCAATCAAATAGCTATGATGCCTGGAATGATACCCAAAAGGATATAGTGAATCGAACAACCGATTATTCAGAATGGACGCCTGCTGAGAAAACAGCAGCAACCGTAAATGCAAAAGCAATAAACATGTTGTTTTGTGCATTAGACCAAAATGAATATAACCGTGTTAGTATCTGTACTACCGCATATCAAATTTGGCAAACGCAGAAAACCACTCATGAAGGTACTAACAATGTTAAACAAGCCAAAATAGCCATGCTCAAGAGTTAGTTTCAAAATTTCAAAATGAAGCCGAATGAGACAATCAATGATATGTATTCACGGTTTCAAACTATTCATCATGCTCTTATTGGTTTAGGACAAAAATATTCTGATTTTGATGTAGTTTCAACAGTCCTACATTCTCTTACTAGTGAATGGGAAGGAAAAGTATTAGCAATTGAAGAAGCTAATGACCTTTCCGTCATGAAGCCAGATGAATTGATAAGGAATCTAATGTCCTATGAAGCTAATTTGCAGGCTAGAAAGGAACAAAAAGAAGAAAAGAAAAATGTGGCATTCCATGCTGAAGATAAAGATGAATCGGATTCAGAAGATGAAGATTTGGCATTCATTGCAAAAGGTTTCAAAAAATTCTTGAAACAACGAAAAGCAAGTCGTTATAACAAAAAGAAAAGTAGATCAAATAGACCATCATCATCTGCTATAGAATGTTTCAACTGCCACAAAAAGTAGAACATGCACAAGGATTGTCCATAGCAAAAGAAAAAGTCAGAAAATGACAAGGACAAATCAAAGAAATGAGCATTCTCAGTAACATGGGATGATTCAGACTCGTCTTCATCAGAAAGTGAAAGTGATACAGAAATAAACAAGCAAACATTTATTTCATGGCAATAGAAGATGAGGTACAAATTCCTACATTTAATGAAGTGCTTGATATTAATGCTGAATTGATAGTTAAATTTAAAGACATGAAACGACAATACAAAGAAGCCAAAGCTGATTTGAGTAGAGCAGAGTTTGAACGAGATATGTTAAAAGACGAGAAGAAAATATTAGAAGAAGAACTTGAAAAACTTCAAGAATCATCATCTAATATTGATTCTCAATTATCTCTTTTGTGTCAAGAAATTGAAACTCAAAAAGAGAAAAATGATGCTCTTACTACTGAAAATCATGAGCTTAAGGAAAAAGCCAAAATTATGGACATAGAAAAAGCTTGTTTACAAACTAAGTTAGATGATATTACTCAAAATGTTTCTAATTTCAACAAAGGTCAAGAAAATTTGACAAAAATCGTTGAAAGTTCACAACCTGCTTCAAATAAACAAGGTTTGGGATATAAGAAACAAGAAACCAATCATAGAAATAGTACTAAATATGCTTTTATGTACAATAAGAATATCACTGCTAGTACTAATGTACATCCAAGACCCAATTATTATAGAAATTCGAATACTTCCATGACTAGCGGTATTTATAATAAATATAGAAGTACGAAAAGGAATATCACTAGAGATTACTTAAGTATTTGGGTTCCTGTAAGTTGGAAAAACAGAGAAAAATATATTGATGATTATTTTGATTCAGTAGTTAATAATAAAATCTATCTTTAAAGGTTCCATTAAACCCTCTTGGGTACGGTTACCTTCCATCTAACCCATGGACCAAACAAAGCAAGTGGGTACTAAAACTATATATGTCATATTTTTTGCATGTACACCACAACAAAGAGGAGGTTATTCGGTATCTCTAAATATCTTTGAAAACCCAGCTCATCAAAAAAAATCACAAGATTTAATATCTCCTAAAGGTGCTATAATTATTTGTATTCTCTACCACTCTCGATTACTATGTTTATTACAGTATTTATTCTTTTTAATCGATGACAAAGGGGGAGAAATGTTTTCTCTCATGATTCATGTTACATATACTATCATTTAAAATTATGTGTTTAACATGGTAATAGTATATGTGTACTAACATTTGTTAATGAGGGAATCAAAAGGTAAGATTATTTATGTTATGAGCTAAAAAATGTTGCAGGAATTCAGGGGGAGCTTTATATTCAGAGGGAGAAAATGCAAGGTGTTGTCATCAATCAAAAAGGGGGAGAATGTTGAGAATAAGATTTTGATCGATGCCAACATATAAAGTTGCAATGAAGATCATTTCATAGAGATAAGGCTATATATACACACACACACACTTTGAGTCGTGTTAGAAATATGTTAAAATCTATCCTCAAAGTATAACACGAATACACAAAACAATTTATAAAGTTATATCATATCTTTGTTGCTGAAATATGTATATTTGAGAAATTGAAAAGTCACAGAAAAAGCCCAAATGGTCCAGACTCCAACCGGGAAGGAGTGCAGAGTAATCTAGACTGTGGACCGAGGTACTCCGGTCCATAGCCATAAACCGGTCGACTGGTCCAAAATGGGCGGTCGACCGGTCAGTGTGTTTTTACACATAACGACTATTTTTCTGGAAGTTTTAATTTTAATTAAATTCAACCAGTCAACCGGTGATTTTCAACCATTCGACCGTTTTGAAGTAGCAAGCTTTTTCTGAAAGGTTGCTTCTATTTGTGAAGAAATTAATATTCAATAACCAAAGGAAATGGACATAACTTTTTATAGAAACTCTTCATGAAGAATTACTACCTTTCTACTATTATATAAACAACTTCAAACTTGTTTTACAATCACCGAATCATTCTATATTCTCTCTAATTTCTGAATTGCATTTTCATACTCTTTGCAAAACAAAAGCTCTCCAAATTTAAATACTTGTTGAATCCTTAAATCAATTTAATATCATTTGATTCAACAAGCATTCTACTTCCTTAAATCTACGTATTCAAAGTATATACTCGAGGATCAGATTATAGGAAGATTGTACTCAAACTATTGACTATCCATGTTGAATCAAGAACACAAAGCAGAAGTCAAAATCATTGTATTAGTTGAATTCCTATGTGTGATCAGGCAAGTGTTGAAGTCCTCAGTGTTGTAAGAGGCAAGTGTTGAAGTCCTCGTGCTGTTAGAGGCGTGAAATCTCGTTCGGATGCTCGGGTGTTGTATACCTGTTCCTCTTGGTGAAGTGAGGTGATTGTTAGTGAAAATCCAGAAGGAAGTCTGGGACTGGACGTAGGACGGTGCTCCAAACCAGTATAAAAATCCCTGGTGTGATTTTTCCTTTTTACTGCATTTACTATTTTATATCTGTGATTAGCTATTATTTCATACCTATGTATTGTTCGTCATATTACATGATCCTTGTGAGTGTATTATACTTGGCAAGTACACACACACACTTTCATGTTTTTTATTGTGTTATATTTATCGGTTCAAGTGTTGAGAAGCAGTGAACTGGCAATAAACACGATATTGTTTTGTAAATAGGGTAAACAAAATAATTTTGCCTAAAATATATTTTTGTATAGAAATGAAATAATTTTATAAATTTATTGAGATATTGGTTTGTGTGTTTAGTTGATTTGAATAAAATTCAAATTGGATTAAAAAATTGAATTGGAACTTAACTTGATTAAGTGAAATTAAATTAATAATGATATTGAAATTAAATTAAATAAATTTGGAATTCGGAATTCGGAATTTGAATATGAATAATGTTAAATAGAAATCAGTTGGATATTAACGGTTGATATTCAAATACGTTAAACCAACCACAAATATTAAATTAAATGTAAATTCAATTGATTTGGTTGTGTATTGTTGTTGATTGTGAATTGTTTGTTATTGGATAGTAGATTGTTTGAATAGAAACAACCAACAATTTAATGGAGTAGAATGAATTATAAGCTAAAGAATAAAATTCCAGTATAATTATATTGGAATGAAACCGCATATGAATTGAATTTAATGATTCAACCCTGCATTTGCTAATGAATTGATGTTCATGTTCGATTTTGGGAATTGGTGTAGTTGACTTGTTGATTAATGAAACACTATTTAAAATTTCATATATCTATTATTATATGTTGAATTGAGTAAGTATAGGTGCCAGATGGCTTGAGGTTTGATTTCGTAAATTTCACGTAAGTTGAGCAAGAATGCTCAATAGCGCTCGTAAACGGTACGCTTACGCGAAAATATAAATTTTGGTTTTTGGTTTTTGTTTTCCGACCGTGTGGGTCGATGTATATATATTATTTGTTCCTGCGATATCGCAGATGTCACTCCGTACAGGGGTGACTCTACCGAATTTTTCCGGGAATTTAAGGTGTTAGAAACTTTTCGATATTTTTGAAAATTTTATTTAACAATAATGAAATGGTTTTCGATTTAAAATAAATTCGATTTTTAAAAGATAGCGGTTTATAACATTTTTTTCCTACCTTAGTAATTTCAAGGATGAAAATCTTTTAAGGGGAAAGAATGTAATTTCCCATATTTTTTGTAACCAAATATTTATTTATTAATGTTTTAAATATTTATATTTGTAATATTAATGGGCTTTAATATTGAATTCGCTTATTAAAATGAAGTTTGAATGTTAAATTTATATATAATTTAAAAGGAGCTCGAAATGGCACGGTAGTTCGTAATATTGAGTTTTGAATTTGAACTGGATATATAGGATCCGATATAAGTCGGATTTAACGTTGGAATCTTGTTGATCATAATTTTCACATGGAAGAGAAAAATTTAGGTTCTGTGTTTTAGATTGTTAGTTATGTCCAAATCAAATTTTCAAATAGTCGCTATGGAATTCGTTAGTAAACGATAATGTTTATTTAATAATTTAAAAGGTTTTAATATAATTTGGATACCGTCTTGACTCGAAATTTATGATATTGAGTTGTAAAATCCATATTGTTTATATTTAAAGCTATCCGTATATTATATGTGGATATTTACGATAATAATGATTTATTATTATTTAATTGAATTATTTTAGAATTTTATAATAATTAATTGACATTTTTATAAGCCTTAGAAATAGCCAATTTTCAAACGACCTCCGTTAGCGATGAAACGAATTTTGTTGGGTTCAAAACATAGCATGTTGCAAAATTTTGTGCCCAACGGAGTAATATGTGAGCGTATGAAATTTAATTGTAAAAAACAAATAATTTAAATTATAAAATATCATCGTTTTCCAAACGGAGTCGGATTTTGACCAAACAAGTTTTATTGGAGCCGTATTAGTAAGTTATTGTTAGGTTTCAAATTTGGTAGCAATCTAATTTGCCATGTGATCGTGGCAGCGTCAAACGCCCTTATTTTTATTTAACCGTTTATTTTATTATGGCCAATTTAGACAGGGGTAACTTTGAAGGAATAAATGACTGGCCAAGTGAACTTCAATTTTAACGAAACAAATTTCACAGGATCCGTAAGTAAAATGACAAGTAGAATATCAAAGTTTCAGGTTGATTAGATTTATTTTGTGAACGTGGGAAATTTAAACGCGTGATTTCTAGCCTGTGATTTATAAAGGACTTTTTACAAACGACCTAGGAATTTGATGAAACCTGTCCCCTAGGGTCCGGAATATTTGTTTATGCTGGGATTAGGAGTTTCATCTTGATTGAACATCGTATGTGGCGATTTTTGACAAGATACTTTGCGTCTAAGTTATGTTAGAATAAAATATTAATAAAATTTATCCATCTCTATATAACATGCACAGTAGCAAAAAAAAAAGTGCCTAACCCTATTATTTTTCCGTACGTGGTCAACTGTAAATGTGCCGCCACTATCATAACGAACGACATAAATTGTCCCAATCTTTCTTCCATTCGATCTCATAATCTATGAATCAAAACCAAAAATCTCCAACTAGAAAATCCTTAAGTGTAACAACAAGGAATTTCGCTTGATCTGAATCGATCGCTAAACCGACCAAGACCGTTCGAAACCCCTAATTGTTTTGAGAACACGACAAATTGGAACACAAACAGAAGAACATTTCATTGTTTATGACAACAATTCCATCAGAATACAAAAATATACAGAGTATGAATAAATATTATACAACAAAAAAATATCAGAGATTTAAATTACATTTAAATACATAGCAGCGGAAAAATAATGCAATACACAACTGAAAGAGATATACGGATACAGAGCTTTCCGGATATCATTCCAGCCGTAAACCAGGTTCCTGTGAATATAATATCTGCAAAACCAAAACTACTAGCTGCCCGTGCGGAAAATAGGGCACCCAGAGTTTAGGTTAAAACAATAAACTCCAGGTCAGTCATGTGACTGGTGTGAGAACTAAAACAGTTATTAATTTGGTTTTAAAGTTAGGTAAATCAAGTGTAACACCCCGTAATTCTGTAACACTAAGATTCACAAATCAAGGCAGAATTATAATTTAAAATCAAAATCAAGGGAATCGGGCTGCGCCATTGTGTTCGTCTCGGAATTCTGCATGAAAACGAGTCCGAGTTTGCGTAAATCGGAGTCCGTATGAGAGAGATATGGCCTCCGGAAGTTTCAGAGTTTAGTTTAAAATTCGAACAGACAGAAAACAAATTCAAATTTCAAAAATCGGGCCGGATTGGCCAGGGTGGGAAATTTCCCGCCCAAGACACCCAGGTCGACTGGGTAGTCGACCTGGGCTACCCAGGTCGACTGGGTAGTCGACCTAGGGCACCCAGGTCGACTACATAGTCGACCTGGAGGTCGACCCCCCTGTTTTTCCGGTTTTCTGCGGCTGGTTCGTTCTGATCTATTTGGTCGCGTTATCTGACCAGGTTCATCCTCCTAACACTATATAAACAGCCCTGGTCTTCTTCTCTGTTCACAATTCTCCTCGACCCTTATGCTGCAAAGATTCCTTGTGAAACATGGCCTCTTCCTCTCTTCTTAACTAAATAAATAATATATATAAAATAAATCAAGACGAGGAGATGTTGCTAAAAGACTTTCAAGAAAAGGTTTAAGTCAAGCTAGGATTCAAGAGGAGGTTCAAACGACTTCAACGACTGTTTTCCTACGAATCTTAGCAACGCCATCTTTCTGTTCTGATCTAATCTCTGTAAGTCAGTTATTTCTAGATTTGAACGTTTTTCTCTGTTCGTGACATGAAATTAAAGGAATAAAAGAGTATGCCAACTCTTTCTATTCGAATCTGTGCCTATCTCTTTGAACCTAATTAAGAACTGTTATGATTCGAGGACAAAATAGACCATGACTATGAAACTATGGACCTTAAAACCATATGCCTACGACCATGAATATTTGCCTATGACTATGACCATATGCCTATGACTATGAACATTGCCTATGACTGTGACTGTGACTATGAGGATTATTTCCTTGACTAAGCCTATGCCTTTGATTAGGAAACATGAACTATTGCCTACGAAAAAACAAGGACATCTGTGATTAAACACCTATGATTCATGACTAGGAAAGTGTTGCTTAAGTTCTGTGATTATGAGATTGGGTCTAAACCCGATTATTTATTATGCTCGTCCTTGGTTTTCTTTGGTTTTAGACCTTGGGAATTTACCTATTGAGTTAGGTCTACCCATGTTCTTGAACCTGCGTCTCTATTCTGTCTATCCTTGGTTTTAGACCTTGGGAATTTACCTATTAAGTTAGGTCTACTCATGTTCTTGAACCGACATTGTTATTCAACCCTTTTTATGCCAGTTATTATGTCCATCCTTTTTCATAGCATCTTTGGTTCATTCCCTATTTTCTACGAGTCTAGGTTTATCCATAATCTAGATTGAATCGCAATTATACGAACGTTGGGAATACAATTTGGGCATAATGTGAAATGTACTAGAACATAGTTGTAAAACTTGGAATTTGGCATAAATGGGGAACATGTATTATGGTATGTTCATAGAAACGCAAGTTGGATAAATTTGACATAAATTATAAGATGTGTAATTTGAATCTAGTATTGACGTGTAAATCTAGCATTTACATGAATAGTGAACTAGAGTAATAAGTCTAGTTTGACGTGAATTAGAATGTTGAATCGGAAATGGATTAGCTAATTTGGCACGGTAAGTATATTGGCATAAACGTGAAATTGGCCATAATTGGGAATAACTGTCAGGTTTAGCAAAATCATGGTTAGTGACACTTAATTTGGTATAGTCCACATACCGATAAGCATAAATATGATATAGAGGGGAGAATGGGCCGTAAGAATAAATGTTAACGATTCACATTAAAAAAAAAAGTAATTAGGAAATAAGTAAATTTACTTATAGAATTTGTCCTAAATGAGGAAATGTTAATTTAGACAAATAACGACAACTCTTTTAATAACACGCCAGAAAGTTCTAGGGTGACGGAGAGGATAGTGTCTAGGCTTGGGTTTGGAAAATACAAGTTTCCTGCTCTCCCTGGCTATCCCTAACTGATCCGACGAACGGGATGGTTACTTTCAAAACCTGATTTGAAAATTAGTCAAAACCCTTAAACTAGAAAACACGAATAGGCCTAACCCGAGGTTAGACTGAGTTGCGATGTAAATCTGCCCGGAACCAACCGGCACATCCAGTAATCGCAACAATATCTGTCTAATGTGAGTGGTCGTGGCTTTAATCTATTAAATTAAAGCTAGAACAAGAATTGTAGGGTTAAGTTCACTAAGACACTTAACCAATTCAACATAATAACCAGACTAGTGGGTGGGGTTAGGGCCATACAGTTAAGCTAGAATGGGAGGGTTAAGTCCATAGGAACACTTAACCAATTTAACACAGTTAAGCTAGGATGGGAGGGCTAAGTCCATAGGGACACTTAACCAACTTCACATGGTAACTAGACTAGAAGGTGGGGTTAAGTAAAGTTAATACACTTAGCCAAATTAACATGACTAGAAGGTGGGGTTAAGTAAAGTTAATACACTTAGCCAATTTGATATGTTAGCTGGACAAGACCGTAGGGTTAAGTAAACTTGAACACTTAACCGTCAGATTGTGATAAAGGAATAGGGCTAAGTCTAAAACATGAAGGGGTAATACTTAACCATTAATAACATGTTAGTTAAAACAGACGGGCAAGGTTAAGTTAAAGGAACACTTAACCAATACAGGGTAAATGGGTAGGGTTAAGTAATAAATACTTAACCAATATGACTTGGTTTGTGGTCGGGTTAAGTCAACTGATAACACTTAACCAGTTTAACAGGATGAATGAAGAGGGTTAAGTTGGCTTGAATAGACTAATGACACTTAACCAATCCAAATTGACGGGAAAGAGAACTAAGTAGTAAACCTTAGTTAAGAAAACAACGATTCTGGAAACTAAGTGGTAAATCTTAGTTAATAAAACTAAGTAGTAATTCTTAGTATAATGCGGGAAGGAGCGAATGTCCGTCTGAGTAGAAAGAAGGCTCCAACGAATTGGGTTACGAAGCTCGAGGCTACGAGGGGACGTGAGGGTACTCTTGGTATCCCTCTGTGAGGCTGCAGATGATCCGCCTGGGCCCATAGAGGTTAAGGTCTGCGTAGAAGAACCAGGGGTATGCCTTGGTTGCAATACATGGCAACCTAAAGACTAGGATGGACCGGCGTGATTTGGCGAGCAAACGGTAGCCCTGTGATAGCGACTCGTCGTCTACCATCCATATTGAGTCAATCGAGATACGTGAAGCGGAAAGGTGGAGAACTCCAAAAGACCATATACTTGCTATCTAGTTATGGGTGAGGATGGCCATAGGATAGTGGGGCACCAGGGCCGGCGTATAGTTCTCATTTTTCAAGGTGTGCCTTTCATTAGTTGAGGGAGGGGTCAAGTGGGACCATAGCCACTGAAATAAAAACAGACCTTAGCATCTGCATCGGCAGATATCTGAAAGCTTGTGACGGCAAGAAATTTCGCTCGGCCCGAACCAGTCGCTAAACCGATCCAGGCCGTTCGAAACGCCCTATCGTTTGAGAACATGACAAAACAGAACGCATACAGAAGAACATTTCACTATATATAACAACAGTGCATCAGATTACAAGAATATATAGAGTATAAATGAATATTACACAGAAATATCAGAGATTTAAATTACATTTAAATACATCGCAGCGGAAAATAATACAATACACAACTAGAATGAGATATACGGATACAAAGCTTTCCGGATATCGTTCCAGCTGTAAACCAGGGTCCTGTGAATATAAATCTGCAAAACCCAAACTACTAGCTGCCCGTGTCAAAATAAGGGCACCCAGAGTTTAGGTTAAAACAATAAACTCCAGGTCAGTCATGTGACTGGTGTGAGAACTAAAACAGTTAATCTTTATTTTAAATCATTAGGTAAATCAAGGGACCACGCCGTAAAACACGGAACGGGTTTCCTCCCAAGAATACCAGTGCATAAGACAAACAGCGCAATGCTAAATAAAGAAAAATGAAGCTGTTATAAGACCCAGGTCCTATCACACAATGCAAACGCAAGCCGGGGGATAGGGTTTTCCCTTATAACAGCCAAAGAATGCTTGATACGTTTAAAACAAATCATTTGATACTATAATAAGTGCATAGTGTATAAAACAATTTCAAATCATAAGTATCAATCATAGGCGGCATGAGCGTCCCATGCCACTATGTCGCCATATATAGGTTTACAAATAAAACCGCAAATGTCACGTATTTGGAAATTGGATTTCCGTCTATGAACCGAGGCTAGGGGCAAGATCCTCTACCGATTCGTGACTCTCTAGCCCGAGCCACAGGATCAGAACGCATCAACCCTTTAGATCGTCAGGGCCGGTCCACACGGAGTGGATTATTATGCCTGAACAATACGTCTCCCCACCCTATGGGGTGTAAGTCTGGTCCGTCAGCCGACCAGAATGCATTCGGCCGAAACCGATATAACCGAGGCGCCTCGCAACTGCAACAACCACATAAGTCAAACTCGTCAGGGCGTGTAAAACCACTGACGCCACTTCTAGCTAGAAAGAAACGCAAGTCCTCCCTGATGTCCCTCCCGTTTTTGGTTCATACCGGGTGTGAAACTCGCGAAGTAAACGTTACACAAAGCTACGCCACAAAGGCCGTGCTTTGATCATCACCACAAGACTTTGCTTTTCAACATAAGCCTTGATCATTTGCATCTTAGCATGCCACACAGGCAAACCACTCTATGCAACCGATATCAGTCACACAGAATGAAATCCAATGTCAGACACACAGTCCATTTACAAGTCCGTTCTGGGCCTGAACGAAACCGGAGGCACCTAGTACCCCGCATATCCATCGATCTCCAAGTACGTCTGGACGATCACTAACTGTTTCCATCTTCTTGGGTGTACAGCCCAATCAAGATCATCAGTTATCACCCAAACGACGTGAAGACCTCCTGTCTTCGACCATCGTCTTCATCTTCGACTTATCGTCGTATCAGTTATTCAGAATGGGATAAACCCGGTCTTTCCGAATAACTCGCGTATATATTCTAAAAGTGTTACACAAACACAACATACGCCTCATTCCAATTCATTAGTCACTAACCGTAAATTAATCAAGAGAATAATTCCCCAAACATTAACCCCGAAGGCCGAAACCAACATCAGATCAATATCCAGAAAACCATTCTGCTTGGCTAACCGACAGTTAGTTTCTAAATTTCACGTTCAAATCTAATTAAAGATTTAACTATCGCCTGGAGCAAAACTGGTGATACTCCATTCTCGATCTTTTCAATCTAATTAAAGATTCATTAAAACTCCACTTAGTTTTAATCATTATCTGGGTTAAAGAATCAGTGTCATTTAAAACACGATTCACGATAAACCCAAAATCCCATTCCATTAATTATCGGGTTAAAGAACAAGTGTTATTTAAAACACTGTTCACGATAAACCCAAAAATCAATACTAATTCAATTCCAATTAAATATCATTTAATTGGTACACTTCATTAAATCTAAATAAAAAGATTTAATCTTTTCTCAACTGGGTTCAAGAACAGTGTTAGTGAAGACACCATTCACGACAAACCCAAATCACATTCATCAATTATCGGGTTAAAGAACAAGTGTTATTTAAAACACTGTTCACGATAAACCCAAAAATCAATATCAATTCTATTCCAATTAAATGTTATTTAGTTGGTACACTTCATTAAATCTAAATAAAAAGATTTAATCTTTTCTCAACTGGGTTCAAGAACAGTGTTAGTAAAGACACCATTCACGACAAACCCAAATCACATTCGATATTCAATACAAGGCTCTGAATAGAAAATATATCGGCTTATATTCAATATCGAATTCTACGACTAACAAATGTCGTATTGGAAATAACGATATAAATATATATATCTTTCAAATTTCCATAACAACACTTGTATAATCACGAATTCCAACATCGAAATATTCCGAAGACAATTTCGATTCAAATCCACTCCAATGCAATCATTGGAAATTTTGGTTATTTCAAAACCCCTTTCGAATTCAATTTATTTATTTAAAAATAAATAGGATTACAATTCTAGTTCAAAACTAGTTTATTTCGATAAAAATCTATTTTTATCTTTTCAAATATGGAGTTTTTCATCCCAATTCTTTCTAAATCATTTCTTATGATTTTACACAAATTATTACTATTTTTAATAATTTTATCAAGGCCCGTACAGTCGATTTCCATCAACGGCCATCGAACTGCACTTACAGCGACCTTTTTCGAATTTGATTTGGACATAATTCCAAATCCAACCGTTAGATTTCAAATTTCTAACCTTCATTAGAAAGCTCTTTTCGATACGAACCCAACGGTTCCGGTTTTAGGAGAATCCGACGGTCGGATCTCCCGTCATGTCCGTTTGAAATAAATGGTCGAAATTCGCGAACTGCCGCGGTGCGGCGCGTTCTATTCAGGCCATTATATTATATATATAATATATATAATATATTCTTCGTCGATTTCTATTCAAAACGAACTATATAAATAGTTTTAAAATCGTTTCAAAACCTATTTCAAATTCCATTTCAATTCAAAGCAAAATTGAATTTTTCTTTATAAATTCGTTTCAAAATTCATTTCTATTCAATTCAAATTTCAATTCAATTTGAATTCATTTCAATTCGCTTTCAATTCCATTTGAATTCGTTTTCAATTCAATTCATTTCGAAATCGTTTTCAATTCAATTTATTTCGAAATCGTTTTCAATTCATTTTGAATTCGTTTTCAATTCAATTCATTTCGAAATCGTTTTCAATTCATTTTGAATTCGTTTTCAATTCAATTCATTTCGAAATCGTTTTCAATTCATTTTGAATTCGTTTTCAATTCAATTCATTTCGAAATCGTTTTCAATTCAATTCATTTCGAAATCGTTTTCAATTCATTTTGAATTCGTTTTCAATTCATTTTGAATTCAATAAAATCGATATAAATATCGTTCACGTCAAAATGGCGTCAATCCAATCAACACGGCTTCATAAATTTCTATTTTCAAAATAGTTGTTATTATCAAAATATTTCGTTCAACACATGACCAATCTCAATGAATGAGTACTGTCAACACATGAACTTTTATTTTATAATATTATTTATTTTTCAAATTGGAATGAGGCCCAATCAATTACCATATAAAGTTAATTATATGGATTTTCATACAACACATGTATATCATAGCATTGAAAAATAATCAATCATCAACCAAAGTGCACTACACTGTATAAGCATCAAATATAGATATTCAACGCTTATAACAGCCTGTCAATCGATCGATCGACACATTTAATCAATTAGGATGAGTGAACTTCAAATTTCATCCCAACACCCGTGTGGGGTTTCAAACAATCAAACAAATATTTTATTCGTGCAGTTGGGCGATGTGTAAAATTTATCGTCCCAATCAACGTCATTCAAATAGGTGTACATAAACAAACCGTCTGGTTTGTAAATGAATATTTATTTATTCACATTCACGTTAAAAATTATATTTTTAACGATAACACATTTTACTTTAACATATGAATTTCTATTCAGTTCATTCTTTAAATAAAATGCTATTTTTATTTTTCTAACATATTTTAGAAAATTTCGGCGGCATAACGGCACGATACTAGAAACGGGACGAGGCCTAGCCTTATCCCCGGACTAGTGAAGGCCCACGCCATTCACACATCAATCAAATCAATTTCATTATGCAAACCACAAAATTTGGAGTAAGAGTCTAACCTAGTCTTACTCCTTCGCCTTATAACGGCGCACGTCTAATCCTAACCAATTTATCGATTCAATTTTTCCCACCACAAACCACATTCAAACCAATATCACAATCAATAACCAAACAGCCAAACAAACAAGTCCATGGTCTGTGGACGATTGTGTCGGGTGCTACTAAGCACCGTCTGCATCCTAGTATAAATATATAACTAGAAAAGAAATAGAAAGGTGAGAAATTCTCACTTTTAGCTATCCAACCATCTCGACTCTTCTTTTGCAGAAGTCTTTGTCGTTTCGCCTTTTTGTCACCTTCGTTGCTGCTTTCACTACATACGTAAAAATCACATTTTTACTTCGCTATTCAATATATAAAAATCGAATTTTTAGTTCGAAGTTCAATATATAAAAATCGAATTTTTAGTTCGAAGTTCAATATATAAAAATCGAATTTTTAGTTCGAAGTTCAATATATAAAAATCGAATTTTTAGTTCGAAGTTCAATATATAAAAATCGAATTTTTAGTTCGAAGTTCAATATATAAAAATCGAATTTTTATTTCAACGTTCAATATATAAAAATCGAATTTTTATTTCAACGTTCAATATATAAAAATCGAATTTTTATTTCAAAGTTCAATATATAAAAATCGAATTTTTATTTCAAAGTTCAATATATAAAAATCGAATTTTTATTTCAAAGTTCAATATATAAAAATCGAATTTTTATTTCAAAGTTCAATATATAAAAATCGAATTTTTATTTCAAAGTTCAATATATAAAAATCGAATTTTTATTTCAAAGTTCAATATATAAAAATCGAATTTTTATTTCAAAGTTCAATATATAAAAATCGAATTTTTATTATATATAAAAATCAGTTTTTCTCTTTTCTTTATAAATCAGTTTTCAACTAAAATAAAATTCCGTTTTCAACTAAAATAAAATTCAGTTTTCAACTAAAATAAAATTCCGTTTTCAACTAAAATAAAATTCAGTTTTCAACTAAAATAAAATTCAGTTTTCAATACCTTTTAAAATTTGTTTCATACTTTAATTAAAATCAGTTTTAACTTAATTAAAAAAAACAGTTTTAACTTAAATAAAAAAAAACAGTTTTAACTTAAATAAAAAAACAGTTTATTTGCTTTTCAAAGATCAGTTCTTTTTAAAACAGAAATAAAATATAAAAACAGAAATCTTTAAATATAAAAACAGAAATAAAATATTAATAAATAAATAAAAAAAAAAAAAATGATGAAAACTTACAGTCGAGGGGGGGGGGGGTTGATGTCGGGTCGGCGCTGCGTCGGAGGTGGTAGGCAGGGCGTGGCGGTGGTCAGGCGGTCGGAGTTGGTCGCAGGCGGTGGCTCAGGGCAGTGGCGGTTCGATTTGGGTGCGGTCTTCGAGAGCGTCGGGGGTAGGGAGAAGCGGAGAGAGAGGGGAAGAGGAAGGGGGGAGGCGCGCGACTGGTGGAGGAGGAGGGGGGGTTGGTCAACGCGCGGTGGCGCGGTGGAGGAGAGGGGCGACGGGTTGAGATCGAAGTTTTTTTTTTTCTTTTTTTTTTTCTTTTTCTGCCTGTTTTAATTTCGGAAGGGGGGGCCAGAAGTATTAAAGGGAAGGAGGGAAAAGAGATATTTTTTTTTATTTTATTATTAAATTAATTTAATTTCTCTCTCCTGAGTTGACTTTTCATACGACCTCAAAACGAGGCCCACCGCCTGCCGTCCATAGCGTTCTACCCCCATTCCGAACACAATGGGATATGTATCGCAAGCTGATTCGACTGTTTGAATCAGTTTCCGTTAAATTTACATTTAAATCACTATATTGAATTTTAAACGTACATTTCAAATTACCGGGGTCACATACCAACTAGAAAAATTCCAGAAAAATATTTTCTAGCTTCGTATTGACGATACGGTCCTAACAAAACTAGTTTCGTCGAATTCTGAGACCGTTAGAAAAATGGCCAATTTCCAGTCGATTAAAATCAACTGAAACTGGTCAAACGCGTTTTCCTTTGCCACGCTCACATATTGATTCGAAAAATTATGAAATTTGGAATCTAGCAATAACTTAACATCACGGACCCAACAAAACTGGTTTCGTCGAAATCCGAGGTCGTTTGCAAAATTGCTATTTTTAAGGGCCTTATATATATAAAAATATATATAAATTCCACAGCGACTATTCTGAATTTTCAACTGGACATATCTTATCATTTCTAAAGTGAAATCTCGGTTTGTTAACTTCGTTAGAAAGATATTCACTATTAGATCCTAATGTTTTTGGTTTCACAAAAATCCGGATTGTTTTGCACCCGGTACATTCAATTGAAGTTTGAAATCGAATTATCGAACTACCGCGCCATTTTCAATTCTATTTATAATTATATATAAATATTTATATTCTAACGACGACGCGTATAATATATACGTTCGATTTATATTCAAAATAAATTTTCTCGTCGTTTTATTTAAAATAATTCATTTTAAATAATCAAAATTCGCTAAAATTGCCAAAATAAAATTTTTTAAACTGGCCCAGATTTTCCGGGTTGTTACAATCTCCCCCACTTAAAACTTTTCGTCCCCGAAAAGGAACAAAGTCGAAAGTGGTTTGATTAATAAGCCCTACGTTCGATCCGGCTTCCATTCTCCAACTCTTTAGTTTCTGAGAATTTTCAAAATTTCAAAAATTTGGCTAACACCCTAAATTTTCGAAAAATTTCGCCATAACCTCCCCTGCACCGGGAGCATCGGGAAATTGCAAATAGCGTTCCCGGTCCTTCAGATCTCAAAAAGAAAAAGAAAAAGCCAAGCGGCTAGCCAATAGGCTCATAAAATCATCATCACCCAAACAAAACAGGAAATTATGTAGTAAACATGTACCTATTTGTCGGGCAAACAAATTTTATTCTCTGCTCTAGCCTCCTTGCTATGACCTGTTCAATGATATATATGTATATGCAAGCAAATGCGACCAATTTTCAATATAATTCAATATTGGATTCAATTAGGCCAAATGGTTAAAAATTAGCAAACAAATAAACAGACAACACAAACATCAATCAATTAGTGAATTTAACGTTTCAAATTCATAATTTGATATATATACAAAAATCATGTTTTTGATGCCAAATCACAACGATGAATTCTAGCTATATATAAGTTTTGGGTTCTCACACCAGCCTAATGGAAATATATAGAGAATCACACCTTCGAGACACGAACATAAATACTGATGATGTCATGACAATCATCAGTACCATCTTCGGGCGACTAGAGTGTGATGCTATATCTATCCAATATATTAAAATTTCGAATACACGCGGATCAGACGTATACGCAAAATCTATATATACTGGATTGTCCACATCAATATAAATGGATAATCAAATACGAATAATTGATTTAAATTTTCAAAACAAAAGTTTGTTTTCATTAGAAAAATATACTCTTCACACCCGTTCTAGGATACTACTGATCCTATCTCTAACGAGTCATTCTCATTGGATATTACTAATCCAATATCTGATGAATTCTTTCGTATGGTTCTAATGTGTCTTGTTCTCTAGCTTTGTAAACCAAAGCTCTGATACCAAATGTGACGGCAAGAAATTTCGCTCGGCCCGAACCAGTCGCTAAACCGATCCAGGCCGTTCGAAACGCCCTATCGTTTGAGAACATGACAAAACAGAACGCATACAGAAGAACATTTCACTATATATAACAACAGTGCATCAGATTACAAGAATATATAGAGTATAAATGAATATTACACAGAAATATCAGAGATTTAAATTACATTTAAATACATCGCAGCGGAAAATAATACAATACACAACTAGAATGAGATATACGGATACAAAGCTTTCCGGATATCGTTCCAGCTGTAAACCAGGGTCCTGTGAATATAAATCTGCAAAACCCAAACTACTAGCTGCCCGTGTCAAAATAAGGGCACCCAGAGTTTAGGTTAAAACAATAAACTCCAGGTCAGTCATGTGACTGGTGTGAGAACTAAAACAGTTAATCTTTATTTTAAATCATTAGGTAAATCAAGGGACCACGCCGTAAAACACGGAACGGGTTTCCTCCCAAGAATACCAGTGCATAAGACAAACAGCGCAATGCTAAATAAAGAAAAATGAAGCTGTTATAAGACCCAGGTCCTATCACACAATGCAAACGCAAGCCGGGGGATAGGGTTTTCCCTTATAACAGCCAAAGAATGCTTGATACGTTTAAAACAAATCATTTGATACTATAATAAGTGCATAGTGTATAAAACAATTTCAAATCATAAGTATCAATCATAGGCGGCATGAGCATCCCATGCCACTATGTCGCCATATATAGGTTTACAAATAAAACCGCAAATGTCACGTATTTGGAAATTGGATTTCCGTCTATGAACCGAGGCTAGGGGCAAGATCCTCTACCGATTCGTGACTCTCTAGCCCGAGCCACAGGATCAGAACGCATCAACCCTTTAGATCGTCAGGGCCGGTCCACACGGAGTGGATTATTATGCCTGAACAATACGTCTCCCCACCCTATGGGGTGTAAGTCTGGTCCGTCAGCCGACCAGAATGCATTCGGCCGAAACCGATATAACCGAGGCGCCTCGCAACTGCAACAACCACATAAGTCAAACTCGTCAGGGCGTGTAAAACCACTGACGCCACTTCTAGCTAGAAAGAAACGCAAGTCCTCCCTGATGTCCCTCCCGTTTTTGGTTCATACCGGGTGTGAAACTCGCGAAGTAAACGTTACACAAAGCTACGCCACAAAGGCCGTGCTTTGATCATCACCACAAGACTTTGCTTTTCAACATAAGCCTTGATCATTTGCATCTTAGCATGCCACACAGGCAAACCACTCTATGCAACCGATATCAGTCACACAGAATGAAATCCAATGTCAGACACACAGTCCATTTACAAGTCCGTTCTGGGCCTGAACGAAACCGGAGGCACCTAGTACCCCGCATATCCATCGATCTCCAAGTACGTCTGGACGATCACTAACTGTTTCCATCTTCTTGGGTGTACAGCCCAATCAAGATCATCAGTTATCACCCAAACGACGTGAAGACCTCCGGTCTTCGACCATCGTCTTCATCTTCGACTTATCGTCGTATCAGTTATTCAGAATGGGATAAACCCGGTCTTTCCGAATAACTCGCGTATATATTCTAAAAGTGTTACACAAACACAACATACGCCTCATTCCAATTCATTAGTCACTAACCGTAAATTAATCAAGAGAATAATTCCCCAAACATTAACCCCGAAGGCCGAAACCAACATCAGATCAATATCCAGAAAACCATTCTGCTTGGCTAACCGACAGTTAGTTTCTAAATTTCACGTTCAAATCTAATTAAAGATTTAACTATCGCCTGGAGCAAAACTGGTGATACTCCATTCTCGATCTTTTCAATCTAATTAAAGATTCATTAAAACTCCACTTAGTTTTAATCATTATCTGGGTTAAAGAATCAGTGTCATTTAAAACACGATTCACGATAAACCCAAAATCCCATTCCATTAATTATCGGGTTAAAGAACAAGTGTTATTTAAAACACTGTTCACGATAAACCCAAAAATCAATACTAATTCAATTCCAATTAAATATCATTTAATTGGTACACTTCATTAAATCTAAATAAAAAGATTTAATCTTTTCTCAACTGGGTTCAAGAACAGTGTTAGTGAAGACACCATTCACGACAAACCCAAATCACATTCATCAATTATCGGGTTAAAGAACAAGTGTTATTTAAAACACTGTTCACGATAAACCCAAAAATCAATATCAATTCTATTCCAATTAAATGTTATTTAGTTGGTACACTTCATTAAATCTAAATAAAAAGATTTAATCTTTTCTCAACTGGGTTCAAGAACAGTGTTAGTAAAGACACCATTCACGACAAACCCAAATCACATTCGATATTCAATACAAGGCTCTGAATAGAAAATATATCGGCTTATATTCAATATCGAATTCTACGACTAACAAATGTCGTATTGGAAATAACGATATAAATATATATATCTTTCAAATTTCCATAACAACACTTGTATAATCACGAATTCCAACATCGAAATATTCCGAAGACAATTTCGATTCAAATCCACTCCAATGCAATCATTGGAAATTTTGGTTATTTCAAAACCCCTTTCGAATTCAATTTATTTATTTAAAAATAAATAGGATTACAATTCTAGTTCAAAACTAGTTTATTTCGATAAAAATCTATTTTTATCTTTTCAAATATGGAGTTTTTCATCCCAATTCTTTCTAAATCATTTCTTATGATTTTACACAAATTATTACTATTTTTAATAATTTTATCAAGGCCCGTACAGTCGATTTCCATCAACGGCCATCGAACTGCACTTACAGCGACCTTTTTCGAATTTGATTTGGACATAATTCCAAATCCAACCGTTAGATTTCAAATTTCTAACCTTCATTAGAAAGCTCTTTTCGATACGAACCCAACGGTTCCGGTTTTAGGAGAATCCGACGGTCGGATCTCCCGTCATGTCCGTTTGAAATAAATGGTCGAAATTCGCGAACTGCCGCGGTGCGGCGCGTTCTATTCAGGCCATTATATTATATATATAATATATATAATATATT
This sequence comes from Allium sativum, assembly GCA_030737875.1. NCBI lineage: Eukaryota > Viridiplantae > Streptophyta > Magnoliopsida > Asparagales > Amaryllidaceae > Allium > Allium sativum. Next base: position 575,822,907 of record CM060918.1, on the reverse strand, counting down.
CTTCGTCGATTTCTATTCAAAACGAACTATATAAATAGTTTTAAAATCGTTTCAAAACCTATTTCAAATTCCATTTCAATTCAAAGCAAAATTGAATTTTTCTTTATAAATTCGTTTCAAAATTCATTTCTATTCAATTCAAATTTCAATTCAATTTGAATTCATTTCAATTCGCTTTCAATTCCATTTGAATTCGTTTTCAATTCAATTCATTTCGAAATCGTTTTCAATTCAATTTATTTCGAAATCGTTTTCAATTCATTTTGAATTCGTTTTCAATTCAATTCATTTCGAAATCGTTTTCAATTCATTTTGAATTCGTTTTCAATTCAATTCATTTCGAAATCGTTTTCAATTCATTTTGAATTCGTTTTCAATTCAATTCATTTCGAAATCGTTTTCAATTCAATTCATTTCGAAATCGTTTTCAATTCATTTTGAATTCGTTTTCAATTCATTTTGAATTCAATAAAATCGATATAAATATCGTTCACGTCAAAATGGCGTCAATCCAATCAACACGGCTTCATAAATTTCTATTTTCAAAATAGTTGTTATTATCAAAATATTTCGTTCAACACATGACCAATCTCAATGAATGAGTACTGTCAACACATGAACTTTTATTTTATAATATTATTTATTTTTCAAATTGGAATGAGGCCCAATCAATTACCATATAAAGTTAATTATATGGATTTTCATACAACACATGTATATCATAGCATTGAAAAATAATCAATCATCAACCAAAGTGCACTACACTGTATAAGCATCAAATATAGATATTCAACGCTTATAACAGCCTGTCAATCGATCGATCGACACATTTAATCAATTAGGATGAGTGAACTTCAAATTTCATCCCAACACCCGTGTGGGGTTTCAAACAATCAAACAAATATTTTATTCGTGCAGTTGGGCGATGTGTAAAATTTATCGTCCCAATCAACGTCATTCAAATAGGTGTACATAAACAAACCGTCTGGTTTGTAAATGAATATTTATTTATTCACATTCACGTTAAAAATTATATTTTTAACGATAACACATTTTACTTTAACATATGAATTTCTATTCAGTTCATTCTTTAAATAAAATGCTATTTTTATTTTTCTAACATATTTTAGAAAATTTCGGCGGCATAACGGCACGATACTAGAAACGGGACGAGGCCTAGCCTTATCCCCGGACTAGTGAAGGCCCACGCCATTCACACATCAATCAAATCAATTTCATTATGCAAACCACAAAATTTGGAGTAAGAGTCTAACCTAGTCTTACTCCTTCGCCTTATAACGGCGCACGTCTAATCCTAACCAATTTATCGATTCAATTTTTCCCACCACAAACCACATTCAAACCAATATCACAATCAATAACCAAACAGCCAAACAAACAAGTCCATGGTCTGTGGACGATTGTGTCGGGTGCTACTAAGCACCGTCTGCATCCTAGTATAAATATATAACTAGAAAAGAAATAGAAAGGTGAGAAATTCTCACTTTTAGCTATCCAACCATCTCGACTCTTCTTTTGCAGAAGTCTTTGTCGTTTCGCCTTTTTGTCACCTTCGTTGCTGCTTTCACTACATACGTAAAAATCACATTTTTACTTCGCTATTCAATATATAAAAATCGAATTTTTAGTTCGAAGTTCAATATATAAAAATCGAATTTTTAGTTCGAAGTTCAATATATAAAAATCGAATTTTTAGTTCGAAGTTCAATATATAAAAATCGAATTTTTAGTTCGAAGTTCAATATATAAAAATCGAATTTTTAGTTCGAAGTTCAATATATAAAAATCGAATTTTTATTTCAACGTTCAATATATAAAAATCGAATTTTTATTTCAACGTTCAATATATAAAAATCGAATTTTTATTTCAAAGTTCAATATATAAAAATCGAATTTTTATTTCAAAGTTCAATATATAAAAATCGAATTTTTATTTCAAAGTTCAATATATAAAAATCGAATTTTTATTTCAAAGTTCAATATATAAAAATCGAATTTTTATTTCAAAGTTCAATATATAAAAATCGAATTTTTATTTCAAAGTTCAATATATAAAAATCGAATTTTTATTTCAAAGTTCAATATATAAAAATCGAATTTTTATTATATATAAAAATCAGTTTTTCTCTTTTCTTTATAAATCAGTTTTCAACTAAAATAAAATTCCGTTTTCAACTAAAATAAAATTCAGTTTTCAACTAAAATAAAATTCCGTTTTCAACTAAAATAAAATTCAGTTTTCAACTAAAATAAAATTCAGTTTTCAATACCTTTTAAAATTTGTTTCATACTTTAATTAAAATCAGTTTTAACTTAATTAAAAAAAAACAGTTTTAACTTAAATAAAAAAAAACAGTTTTAACTTAAATAAAAAAACAGTTTATTTGCTTTTCAAAGATCAGTTCTTTTTAAAACAGAAATAAAATATAAAAACAGAAATCTTTAAATATAAAAACAGAAATAAAATATTAATAAATAAATAAAAAAAAAAAAAAAATGATGAAAACTTACAGTCGAGGGGGGGGGGTTGATGTCGGGTCGGCGCTGCGTCGGAGGTGGTAGGCAGGGCGTGGCGGTGGTCAGGCGGTCGGAGTTGGTCGCAGGCGGTGGCTCAGGGCAGTGGCGGTTCGATTTGGGTGCGGTCTTCGAGAGCGTCGGGGGTAGGGAGAAGCGGAGAGAGAGGGGAAGAGGAAGGGGGGAGGCGCGCGACTGGTGGAGGAGGAGGGGGGGTTGGTCAACGCGCGGTGGCGCGGTGGAGGAGAGGGGCGACGGGTTGAGATCGAAGTTTTTTTTTTTCTTTTTTTTTTTCTTTTTCTGCCTGTTTTAATTTCGGAAGGGGGGGCCAGAAGTATTAAAGGGAAGGAGGGAAAAGAGATATTTTTTTTTATTTTATTATTAAATTAATTTAATTTCTCTCTCCTGAGTTGACTTTTCATACGACCTCAAAACGAGGCCCACCGCCTGCCGTCCATAGCGTTCTACCCCCATTCCGAACACAATGGGATATGTATCGCAAGCTGATTCGACTGTTTGAATCAGTTTCCGTTAAATTTACATTTAAATCACTATATTGAATTTTAAACGTACATTTCAAATTACCGGGGTCACATACCAACTAGAAAAATTCCAGAAAAATATTTTCTAGCTTCGTATTGACGATACGGTCCTAACAAAACTAGTTTCGTCGAATTCTGAGACCGTTAGAAAAATGGCCAATTTCCAGTCGATTAAAATCAACTGAAACTGGTCAAACGCGTTTTCCTTTGCCACGCTCACATATTGATTCGAAAAATTATGAAATTTGGAATCTAGCAATAACTTAACATCACGGACCCAACAAAACTGGTTTCGTCGAAATCCGAGGTCGTTTGCAAAATTGCTATTTTTAAGGGCCTTATATATATAAAAATATATATAAATTCCACAGCGACTATTCTGAATTTTCAACTGGACATATCTTATCATTTCTAAAGTGAAATCTCGGTTTGTTAACTTCGTTAGAAAGATATTCACTATTAGATCCTAATGTTTTTGGTTTCACAAAAATCCGGATTGTTTTGCACCCGGTACATTCAATTGAAGTTTGAAATCGAATTATCGAACTACCGCGCCATTTTCAATTCTATTTATAATTATATATAAATATTTATATTCTAACGACGACGCGTATAATATATACGTTCGATTTATATTCAAAATAAATTTTCTCGTCGTTTTATTTAAAATAATTCATTTTAAATAATCAAAATTCGCTAAAATTGCCAAAATAAAATTTTTTAAACTGGCCCAGATTTTCCGGGTTGTTACAAAGCTCCCGACCGAGTTCTGTATTCCTTGATTTGCCCTGTCACAGGACTCAGACCGCACATTACAGGACATGTGCATCTAGACAAGCGATAACGGTTCGCGATACATGCGTGGGGAAGTATAGGAACATATACCACTCTAGGTAGTGTGTCCTAGACTTGGGGGCGTCGTTTGACAGGTAGCATAATTCCTAGTTGGACTAGGTGGCATAAATCCTGAATCCGAGAAGCATTCAGCAGATAGCGTAAATTCTAGTTAAAGCTAGAAAGCACTTGATAGAAAACCCTAGATTTGATCTAGGTAATAAATAATGAATGTATGCCGGAAGGCAATGGAAAATACAGGGATTGGGATCACGTTATCGTTACTAGTTGGGACATTAGTTAGGTGGTGCAGAGATATAAGAACCAGTATAACAAGGAAATAGTGAAGCGGCGTATTAGAGCATATCCAGTTTATCTTAGCTTAGCATATCTTGTGATTATCTTGTCTAATCTTGCTGACCCTATCATCATGGTGTTATCTTGTATTCAGTTAACTCATGTCGTTTTGTTTTTCCATGTTCACATGCTAGAATTTACTGAACTTACTCAGGCTTTATGTCTGACTCTGTTTTCCCTTCGTCTTCTTTTCTTCCGTTCCCCCCCAGGTAGTAGAGGAGGGAGTAGTATAGCTCAGGTTAAGTTGGACTGTCACTCTTTCCCAGCTTGAAGATTTGTCGAAGTTTTGCTTGGATTCTCTTTTCAGATGCTATGGCTGGTTCTTGCTACATTGGGGAATTTAAATGTATTTTTATGCTTCTTTATTTTGTAAGACAGATGACACTCTGATATTGTAAAGAAATCTTTGTATAAACTATTTTATCAATAAAGCAGAGTTTTATTTTCCGCTGTTTAATTTCTGTCTGTCTTGTAATTTATCTGCATCTTTTACCCTAAATGCTCCACAGAACTTAGTGCATTCCCTTTGTGAGTGGCACTAACGGACGTGGGGTGTTACACGTGGTATCAGAGCTGAAGGTTACCAGATCAGATAAAAGGATTTGAAAAATTATTTTCAAAACGGTTTTTAAAGAAGCATTTTCAAGAGAAAAGATTTGTTTTAAAGACATATTCCCTAAAGCCATACGCACTATCTTCTCTTCCTCTGTTTAAATTCTTGTCTTAAGTCTCTGGGGCTCCATGCTTTCTGGGAGGTAACCTCATCGAAGGGCAAAGTAGTGCCCGGCTTCCATCCATAGCCGTAGTTGTTTCATCTACGGGTAGTTTTCTTTCGAAGCTTATAGGGTTTTCCTGACGATGGAGGTAGTTTTCGAGAGATTTGTCAACATGACTACACACGGAAGGGGATGAGGAGTTTGGCTAGGGAGCACAACCCTAGGATGAGGAATTCATGGATGTAGATTTAGCTCACGAAGGAGGAAGAAATTATAAAAACCTAAGACAAGAGGAGGTATCTTTACTAGGATATGATAGGGCATATAATTAAGGACAAGGGCAAGAACGAGGAACAAGATTTTCAGAAGGGCAAGTACATACTTTCACCACCAAGCACACCTAGGAGAAAGGTAGTAAAGTTCTGTTGGAAGAGTTTAGTTTTCTGTCCGTACTCTTTCGGCTTTAGCGTTTCACATTTGTTCATACCCACTTCCATAGTTGAGTCTCTGCACCGTAGTACTTGTATAGTAGAAAGATCCCACTAGACTCTCAAATCCAATTGGTGGTCCGACCAGTTTATTTTTGGTTAGTAGGGATTTGAGAATAGCTATCGAGTTTGCTTATATCATCTCACGTAGATCTTCTAAATTCGGGGGAGATATTCCTTGGGTGCTTGTCTGATATTGGTTTAGGCCTTTGGGGCTTGTACTTGAGGAATGTCGAGTTCGGTTTGGATGGTTTGCGTGAGAGATGAATAGTTGTGGCAGGCACTCCAAAGAGCACGTAGTGACCTTTCGACTCTTATAGTTATGGCATAGCGAATAAGAGGGAAACCTCTAATCATCTTAGTACGTATACCTGGTACCGTGATTGACATCTGTTTATTTTGGAAATGGAGATCCGGAACTTCACAATCGTGAAGTTAAATTAGTTAAGATACAGAGGAGTAAAGCTCAAGAAGGCTAGATACTAGCATCATACCCTTTTCTTTAAGGGTGCATCCTTGATTTCTTTGTTTAGGAGCTTTACGCATAATTATTTTTCTCTTTCCAAAGTATATCACCTAGGTCGTATCTTCGATCCTTAGGCAGAAACCAATGGATGTAAACATGTATTTGAAACATGTTATGGTTGCAAGTGGTTGCTTGTGAATGCATATGCATACGTATTAGGCGTTAGATCAGTTCGGACGCTTCCATATTGCATTTACAGATATGTAATTGTTTGTAAGTTGAGCCAGATATGTTATCATATGGATGTTGCATATGGATGAATGGCTGTGCATGCATGCAGTATTTACATAACTAGGGATGCTTGTATACATAATTGGATGCATGGCACTGACATGATTCACATTAAGGAGGTCAACACAATCAGTAGACCGCCTGATTTTGCATTAGATAAAGACATATACACACACTATGCATATAAACATGAAAGCATTAGAAATCTTTTAAGGACAATGAATGCCTGTGATTGGATGGTTGAGTAGATGGGTGATTGGATGGTAGGACACATTCTTCCTAACTTGAAGATTTCGAGGACGAAATCCTTTTAAGTGGGGGAGAATGTAACACCCCGTAATTCTGTAACACTAAGATTCACAAATCAAGGCAGAATTATAATTTAATATCAAAATCAAGGGAAACGGGCTGCACCATTGTGTTCGTCTCGGAATTCTGCATGAAAATGAGTCCGAGTTTGCATAAATCGGAGTCCGTATGAGGGAGATATGGCCTTCGGAAGTTTCAGAGTTTAGTTTAAAATTCAAACAGATAGAAAACAAATTCAAATTTCAAAAATCGGGCCGGATTGGCCAGGGCGGGAATTTTCCCGCCCAAGACACCCAGGTCGACTGGGTAGTCGACCTGGGACACCCAGGTCGACTACATAGTCGACCTGGGGGTCGAACCCCTCCCCCCTGTTTTTCCGGTTTTCTGCGGCTGGTTCGTTCTGATGTATTTGGTCGCGTTATCTGACCAGGTTCATCCTCCTAACACTATATAAACAGCCCTGGTCTTCTTCTCTATTCACAATTCTCCTCTACTCTTATGCTGCAAAGATTCTTGGTGAAACATGGCCTCTTCCTCTCTTCTTAACTAAATAAATAATATATAAAAAATAAATCAAGACGAGGAGATGCTGCTAAAAGACTTTCAAGAAAAGGTTCAAGTCAAGCTAGGATTCAAGAGGAGGTTCAAACGACTTCAACGACTGTTTTCCTACGAATCTTAGCAACACCATCTTTCTATTCTGATCTAATCTATGTAAGTCAGTTATTTCTAGATTTGAACGTTTTTCTCTGTTCGTGACATGAAATTAAAGGAATAAAAGAATATGCCAACTCTTTCTATTCGAATCTGTGCCTTTCTCTTTGAACCTAATTAAGAACTGTTATGATTCGAGGACAAAATAGACCATGACTATGAAACTATGGACCTTAAAACCATATGCCTACGACCATGAATATTTGCCTATGACTATGACCATATGCCTATGACTTTGGACATTGCCTATGACTATGAACATTGCCTATGAGTGTGACTGTGACTATGAGGATTATTTCCTTGACTAAGCCTTTGATTAGGAAACATAAACTATTGCCTATGACAAAACAAGGACATCTGTGATTAAACACCTATGATTCATGACTAGGAAAGTGTTGCTTAAGTTCTGTGATTATGAGATTGGGTCTAAACCCGATTATTTATTCTGCTCGTCCTTGGTTTCCTTTGGTTTTAGACCTTGGGAATTTACCTATTAAGTTAGGTCTACCCATGTTCTTGAACCTGCGTCTCTATTCTGTCTATCCTTGGTTTTAGACCTTGGGAATTTACCTATTAAGTTAGGTCTACCCATGTTCTTGAACCGACGTCGTTATTCAACCCTTTTTATGCCAGTTATTATGTCCATCCTTTTTCATAGCATCTTTGGTTCATTCCCTATTTTCTACGAGTCTAGGTTTATCCATAATCTAGATTGAATCGCAATTATACGAACGGTGGGAATACGATTTGGGCATAATGTGAAATGTACTAGAACATAGTCGTAAAACTTGGAATTTGGCATAAATGGGGAACATGTATTATGGTATGTTCATAGAAATGCAAGTTGGATAAATTTGACATAAATTATAAGATGTGTAATTTGAATCTAGTATTGACGTGTAAATCTAGCATTTACATGAATAGTGAACTAGAGTAATAAGTCTAGTTTGACGTGAATTAGAATGTTGAATCTGAAATGGATTATCTAATTTAGCACGGTTAGTATATTGGCATAAACGTGAAATTGGCCATAATTGGGAATAACTGTCAGGTTTAGCAAAATCATGGTTAGTGACACTTAATTTGGTATAGTCCACATACCAAAAAGCATAAATATGATATAGAGGGGAGAATGGGCCATAAGAATAAATGTTAACGATTCACATTAAAAAAAAAGTAATTAGGAAATAAGTAAATTTACTTATAGAATTTGTCCTAAATGAGGAAATGTTAATTTAGACAAATAACGACAACTCTTTTAATAACACGCCAGAAAGTTCTAGGGTGACAAAGAGGATAGTGTCTAGGCTTGGGTTTGGAAAATACAAGTTTCCTGCTCTCCCTGGCTATCCCTAACTGATCCGACGAAAGGGATGGTTACTTTCAAAACCTGATTTGAAAATTAGTCAAAACCCTTGAACTAGAAAACACGAATAGGCCTAACCCGAGGTTAGACTGAGTTGCGATGTAAATCTGCCCGGAACCAACCGACACATCCAGTAATCGCAACAATATCTGTCTAATGTGAGTGGTCGTGGCTTTAATCTATTAAATTAAAGCTAGAACAAGAATGGTAGGGTTAAGTTCACTAAGACACTTAACCAATTCAACATAATAACCAGACTAGTGGGTGGGGTTAGGGCCATACAGTTAAGCTAGAATGGGAGGGTTAAGTCCATTGGAACACTTAAACAATTTAACACAGTTAAGCTAGGATGGGAGGGCTAAGTCCATAGGGACACTTAACCAACTTCACATGGTAACTAGACTAGAAGGTGGGGTTAAGTAAAGTTAATACACTTAGCCAAATTAACATGACTAGAAGGTGGGGTTAAGTAAAGTTAATACACTTAGCCAATTTGATATATTAGCTGGACAAGACCGTAGGGTTAAGTAAACTTGAACACTTAACCGTCAGATTGTGATAAAGGAATAGGGCTAAGTCTAAAACATGAAGGGGTAATACTTAACCATTAATAACATGTTAGTTAAAACAGACGTGCAAGGTTAAGTTAAAGGAACACTTAACCAAAACAGGGTAAATGGGTAGGGTTAAGTAATAAATACTTAACCAATATAACTTGGTTTGTGGTCGGGTTAAGTCAACTGATAACACTTAACCAGTTTAACAGGATGAATGAAGAGGGTTAAGTTGGCTTGAATAGACTAATGACACTTAACCAATCCAAATTGACGGGAAAGAGAACTAAGTAGTAAACCTTAGTTAAGAAAACAACGATTCTGGAAACTAAGTGGTAAATCTTAGTTAATAAAACTATGTAGTAATTCTTAGTATAACGCGGGAAGGAGCGAATGTCCGTCTGAGTAGTAAGAAGGCTCCAACGAATTGGGTTACGAAGCCCGAGGCTTCGAGGGCACGTGAGGGTACTCTTGGTATCCCTCTGTGAGGCTGCAGATGATCCGCCTGGGCCCACAGAGGTTAAGGTCTGCGTAGAAGAACCAGGGGTATGCCTTGGTTGCAATACATGGCAACCTAAAGACTAGGATCGACCGGCGTGATTCCGCGAGCAAACGGTAGCCCTGTGATAGCGACTCGTCGTCTACCATCCATCTTGAGTCAATCGAGATACGTGAAGCGGAAAGGCGGAGAACTCCAAAAGACCATATACTTGCTATCTAGTTATGGGTGAGGATGGCCATAGGATAGTGGGGCACCAGGGTCGGCGTATAGTTCTCATTTTTCAAGGTGTGCCTTTCATTAGTTGAGGGAGGGGTCAAGTGGGACCATAGCCACTGGAATAAAAATAGACCTTAGCATCTGCATCGGCAGATATCTGAAAGCTCTCGACCGAGTTCTGTATTCCTTGATTTGCCCTGTCACAGGACTCGGACCGCACATTACAGGACATGTGCATCTAGACAAGCGATAACGGTTCGCGATACATGCGTGGGGAAGTATAGGAACATATACCACTCTAGGTAGTGTGTCCTAGACTTGGGGGCGTCGTTTGACAAGTAGCATAATTCCTAGTTGGACTAGGTGGCATAAATCTTGAATCCGAGTAGCATTCAGCAGATAGCGTAAACTCTAGTTAAAGCTAGAAAGCACTTGATAGAAAACCCTAGATTTGATCTAGGTAATAAACAATGAATGTATGCCGGAAGGCAATGGAAAATACAGGGATTGGGATCACGTTATCATTACTAGTTGGGACATTAGTTAGGTGGTGCAGAGATATTGGAACCAGTATAACAAGGAAATAGCGAAGCGGCGTATTAGAGCATATCCAGTTTATCTTAGCTTAGCATATCTTGTGATTATCTTGTCTAATCTTGCTGACCCTATCATCATGGTGTTATCTTGTATTCAGTTAACTCATGTCGTTTTGTTTTTCCATGTTCACATGCTAGAAGTTACTGAACTTACTCAGGCTTTATGTCTGACTCTGTTTTCCTTTCGTCTTCTTTTCTTCCGTTCCCCCCCCCCAGGTAGTAGAGGAGGGAGTAGTATAGCTCAGGTTAAGTTGGACTGTCACTCTTTCCCAACTTGAAGATTTGTCGAAGTTTTGCTTGGATTCTCTTTTCAGATGCTATGGCTGGTTCTTGCTACATTGGGGAATATAAATGTATTTTTACGCTTCTTTATTTTGTAAGACAGATGACACTCTGATATTGTAAAGAAATCTTTGTACAAACTATTTTATCAATAAAGCAGAGTTTTATTTTCCGCTGTTTAATTTCTGTCTGTCTTGTAATTTATCTGCATCTTTTACCCTAAATGCTCCACAGAACTTAGTGCATTCCCTTTGTGAGTGACACTAACGGACGTGGGGTGTTACATCAAGGATCACGCCATATAACACGGAACGGGTTTTTACCCCAAGAATACCAGTGCATATAACAACAACGCAATGCTAAATAAAGAAAATGAAGCTATTATAAGACCCAGGTCGCATCACACAATGCAACGCAAGCCGGAGGATAGGGTTTTCCCTTATAATAGCCAAAGAATGCTTGATACGTGAAATTTCATATTTTATTATTACTATAAATGAAGAAATCAACTTCAAATATAAATGTATCAATCATAGACGGCATGGGTACCATATATCATGTCACCATACTAGCTCTACAATTAAAACCGCAATGTCATGTATTGGAAATTGGATTCCATCATGAGTCGAGGCAAGGGGCAAGCTACTCTCCGTTCGAGACACTCTAGCAAATGTCTCAGGACCACACTAGGGCGATCCTTGGAATCGGCTGGGCCGGTCCTCTCTTACTTTTGAGGATTAGTTATTCCTGAACACACGTTTCCCGGTCCTATCAGACCTATATCCGAGGCGCCTCGCATTCCAACAACCACACAGGTAAAAAGTATATAAATGTCAGGGTGGTAGGTCACTGACATCACCCATAACTAGAAAGAAACGTCGTGTTCTCCCAACGGTCCTTATCCCGTTTTTGACTCATACCAAGGTGTGAGGCTCGCGAATTAACGCTATATACAAAGCTATGCCCCATAGGTCGTGCTTTGATCATCAACCACAAGACTTTGCTTTTCAACAGAAGCCTTGATCATTTGCCACTTAGGCATGCCACACAGGCAATTCATGCCATGCGATTGATATCCATCAATATATAACCTCTGAGCTCGTACGTCTCAGAGAAGGGCGTTAAGCAAGAGAATAAATTCTCCGCCGCCAAACAGATATATATTTAATAGAAATCAATCACACAGAATAAAATCCAATATCAGACACACAGTCCATTTACAAGTTCGTTCTGGGTGTGAATGAAACCGGAGGAACCTTATTCCTTGCATATCCATCGATCTCCAAATATGTCTGGACGATCACCAACTGATTCCCTCCTCTTGGGTGTATAGCCCAATTAAGATCATCAGTAATCGTCCAAACGATGTGAAGACCTCCGGTCTTCAACCACCGTCTTCATCTTCGACTTATAGTCGAATCAGTTATTCAGAATGGGAATAAACCCGGCCTTTCCGAATAACTCGCGTATATAATAAACAAGTGCTACACAAACACAACATACGCCTCATTCCAATTCAGAATATTCTTCTATTCAAATATTCACATTCTTAGGGAAAGGTTCCCATTAATTTTATCAAAGATAAATTCTTCTAAATTTATTCTTTAATCTTCCTTTGGATATCATTTCAAACCATATTATGGTTTTCCAAACTAGTCGGGATTAGCGAACCACACCGAAGTAATCATTTATTTTATTTCCCAATCGCAACTTATTCATCCCATGGAGCAAAACTGGTAATACTCCATATCTAACACCGCAGTGTTATCGGTAAATATTAATTACCATTTCACGTTCAAATCTAATTAAAGATTTAACTATCGCTTTGGAACAAAACTGGTGATACTCCATTCTCGATCATTTCAATCTAATTAAAGATTCATTAAAACTCCACTTAGTTTTAATCTTCTCAAAAATCAATATCATGTCTTTAACTGGGTTAAAGAACCAATGTCATCTAAAACACGGTTCACGACAAACCCAAAATCTCATTCTATTGTTAATCGGGTTAAAGAACAGGTGTTATTCAAAACACCGCTCACGATAAACCCAAAAACCAATTTAAATTCAATTCCAATTAAATACTAATTAACTGGACAATTCAACTAAATCTTAATTAAAAGATTTATTCTTTTCTAAACTGGGTCCAAGAAAAGTGTTATTTAAGACACCATTCACGATGAACCCAAAATCCCATTTGATATTAAATACAAGGCTCTGAATAGAAAATATATCGGCTTATATTCAATATCAAATTCTGAAACCAACAAATATCGTATTGGAAATAACGATATAAATATATCCTTCAAATTTCCACAACCATATATGTATAATCACGAAATCCATCGAAATATTTCGAAGATAATTCTGATTCAAATCCATTCCAATTAATATATTGGAAATTCTGATTATTTTTAAAACCACTTCAAATCCAATTTATTTATTCAAAAATATTGGATTATAATTCCAGTTCATAACTAGTTCATTTCGATAAAAATATATTTTTATCCTTTTTAAATATGGGATTTTTCACCCCAATTCTTTCTAAATCATTTATTATGATTTTACATAAATTATTAATATTTTTAATAATTTTATCAAGGCCCGTTCAGTCGATTTCCAATAACGGTCGTCGAACTGCACTTACAGCGACCTTTTCCAAATTTGATTTGGACATAATTCCAAATCCAACCATTAGATTTCAAATTTCTAATATTCATTGGAAAGCTCTTTTTGATACGAACCCAACAGTTCCGGTTTCAGGAGAATCCGACGGTCGGATCACCCGTAACGTCAATTCGAAGTCAATGGTTGAAATTCGTGAACTGCCGCGGCGCGACGCGTTCTGTTCAGGCCATTTAATATGTATAATACATATATTATATATATTTCGTCGATTTCAATTCTAAACGTATTTTATAAATCGTTTAAATTCGTTTTAAAAATGATTTCAACTTCATATTCCATTTTAAATCAAAATTGAATATTCTATATCATTAATATATAAATGATAATATTTTCAAAATATTAGATTTTGAAATCACTTCCTTTTCTGTATTCAATCTAAAAACGAATATAATCGATATAAATATCGTTCGCGTCAAAATGGTGCACATCTAATCAACATGGCTTTATATATTTCAATAACTTCGTTATTCTATTCAATAAATGAATCTTTCTTCAACACATGAATATATATTTCTTTCAACACATGAATATTCTCAACACACAAGTATCGTCAACACATGACTATTTATTCTATTTAGTATATTTTATAAAATTATGATTTCTATCGTTTAATTCTTAATCAGGCTCCAACCGTAAATTAGTAAGAGAACGATTCCCTAAGTATTAACCCCGAAGGCCGAAACCAACATCAGATCAATACCCTGGAAACCACTCATCTTAACTAGTTTCCAGCTAGTTTCTGATTTTATATATGATAAAAATGTGAATTTTACTGTTAAAATATTTCGTTCAACACATGAATATATATATATTTCTTTCAACACATGAATATTCTCAATTCATGAGTATCGTCAACACATGACTATTTATTCTATTCAACACATGAATGTTTATTTTATAATATTCTTTATTTTCCAAATTGGATAGAGGCCCAATCAATTACCATATAATGTTAATTATATGGATTCCATACAACACATGTGTATAATAGCAATGATAAATAATCAACCATCATCCAAAGTGCACTACACAACTGTCTGTCAACCTATCGATTGACATACAACTAAACAATCGGGATTAGTGTACGTCAAATATCATTCCAAAACCCATGTGGGGTTTCAAACCAACAAACACATATTTTTATTTGTGTAGTTGGGAGAAATGTAAAATTTATCGTCCCAATCAATATCAGTCAAATCAGTGTACATAAACAAATCGTCTGATTTGTAAATGAATATGTATTTATTCACATTCACGTTAAAAATTATATTTTTAACAATAAATAATTTATTTCAACACATCACAATCAATTTTCACCACACAAAAAACAAACAAGTCGTCCATGGTCTGTGGACAATGGGTATCGGGTGCTGCTAAACACCGTCTGCATCCTAGCATATATTTCAACTAGAAAACAAACTAAAAGTGAGGAGTTCTCACCTTTGGGTTCCACTACTCCATCCCTATTTCTGAATGGTATGGATTCCGTTTTGTTTTCCGTCGATACCATTGCTTTCCTTTTCCGCTGTTCACATTAAAAATCACATTTTTACAATGGCATTTCATATATAAGAAATCATATATTTTTATCGCTTCATTCTAGTAAATAAAAATCATATTTTTATTTTAACTTCATATATTTTACAATGCTTCTTTCTATATAAAAATTATATTTTTATTTTTCTACTTCTTATATAAAGATTGAATTATTATTTCGCTACAACATATATAAAAATCTCATCTTTCTATATATAAAAATATCGACTTTCCTATATAAAAATATCGATTTTTCCTATTTAAAAATATCGTCTTTACTATGATAAAAATATAATCTTTACTATGATAAAAATATAATCTTTACTATAAGCTAAAAATCATATTTTTATTACCTCTATAATATAAAAATCATATTTTTAATCTTCACATATAATAAAAATCATATTTTTATTACTTAAAAATCGTATTTTTATAACACTACAAATATAAAAAGATCTCGTTTTTATAATCTCTCTTTCAACATTAAAATCGTAATTTTATTCTATAAAAATCCAACCTTCTCATCGTTAAAAATCACAACTTTCCATGTTCTAAAAATCGCAACTTTCTTGAAATAAAAAATCAACTCTTTCGTTATGCAAAAATCATTTCTTCCTCTATATAAAAAAAATCGGATCTTCATCTAATAAAAATCTAATCTTTAGCATATGCATACCTATAAATTTCAGATTTTTAATTATTTATATATATATAATTTCAGATTTTTAATTATATACATATATATTAAAACTGAAAATAAATAAATATAAATAAAATAAAATAATAAAAGAAAATTGTAATAACCCGGGAATCCGAGCCAATTTAAAATTTTTATTTTGGCAATTTTAGTGAATTTTGAATATTTAAAATGAATTATTTTAAATAATAATGACGAGAAATTTATTTTGAATAGAATTAGAACGCATATATTTATTTGAATCGACGTTAGAATATAAATATTTATTTTAAACTATAAAAGGAATTGAAAATGGCGCGGTAGTTCGAAAATTCGATTTCAAAGTTCTAATGAATGTACAGGATTCAAAATAAACCGGATTTTAGCGAAACCAAAAATATTAGAATCTAATTGAGTATATCTTTCCAACGAATCTGAAAAATTGAAATTTCATAGTGGGGATAAAAAGTTATGCCAAGTTGAAAATTCAGAATAGTCGCTACGAAATTTTGGCCCTTACGACCTCGGTTTTCGACGAAACCACTTTTGTTGGATCCGGGATGTCAAATTATTGTTAGATTCCAAAATTTGTAATTTTTTGAATTAATATGTGAGCATGGCAAAGGAAAACGTGTTTTGACAGTTACAGTCAATTTTGATCGACCAGAAAATGGCCATTTTTTAAATGGTCTCAGAATTTGACGAAATTAGTATTGTTAATACCGTATCGTCAATACGAAGCTAAAAATTTTTTTTCTAGAATTTTTAGAATCCGTATGTGGCCCTGGTAAATTAGAATGTGCGTTCAAATTCAATATATAGAGTTATATTTTAATTTTGATGAAAACTGGTCATAACAGTTGAATTGGCTTACGATACATATCCCATTGTGTTCGGAATGGGGGTAATTAGCTAGAAACGACAGTCGGTGGGTCTCATTTGGAGGTCGAAATAAAAAGGTACTTTTTGAAATTAAAAATAATAATATATATTTATATATCCTCACCCCTCTTCTCTCTCCAATTCAGTTCAAATCGAATAAAAGAAATAAAAAAAAACACGTCGGCCGCCACCCCCACGTCGATCCCCCTCCTCTCTCCTCTTCACCGCCTCCAATCCGAACCTCCAAGCCCCAAATCAGCAAAGCCACCTTCCCCCTTTTTTTCTGGCCACCGCGACCCTCTACTCCACCAACGCCGCCGGATCCGCACCCCCTCAGACCTCCCCTCGCGTCGCCGAACCCCCCTCTCTGTTAAACCTCCCTTCGCTTGAAAATCGCGCAAGCAGCCGCTGGAGACGAGCTCGAGCTACAACCAAGCCACCGCCGGCGCGACCGCGGCTTCCCACACCTCCGACAAACGCTGGCAGACCCCTTCCCCTCGACAGTGAGTTTTTAATTTGTTTTGTTTAGTTTAATGAAGGAAAATATATGATTTTAGAATTAAAATTACGATTTTTATTGTATGTAAGGATCGGATTTTTATTGTAGATGAAGAAGTGATTTTTTTAAATAAAAAGAATGGATTTTTATAAACATAAAGATGAGATCTTTGTGTATGTAAAGTTATGATTTTTAACAATATAAAGTGATGACCTTTGTTTGTTTAAAAATATAATCTTTGCTTGTATAAAAATATGATTTTTATATTATAGAGATAATAAAAATTTGATTTTTATATAATAGAGATTATAAAAATTTGATTTTTATATAATAGAGATTATAAAATTTTTATTTTTATATAGTGGAGATTATAAAAATTCGATTTATATACATATGAAGTAGCGATAAAAATTCGATTTTTATAGCGACGATATAAAAATTCGATCTTTATATAAGGAGTAGAAATATAAAAATATATTTTTTATACAGAAAGATGCGTCGTAAAAATATACAAAGTAGAAATAAAAATGTGATTTTTATTTGTTGGAATGAAGCAATAAAAATATAATTTTTATTATGAACAACGTGGTAAGTACTGCATTGGAATTTCAAACAAATCCAAATGGTTCAGAAGTTCAGAAATAGAGAATGATGGAGTGGAACCCCAATGTGAGAACTCCTCACTTTTATTTTAATTTCTAGTTGAAATATATACTAGGATGCAGACGGTGCTTAGTAGCACCCGACACCCATCGTCCACAGACCATGGATGACTTGTTTGTTTAATTGATGTGTTGTGAAAGTTGATTGTGTGAAGTGGAATGAATAAAATATTTTATAGTTAAAAATATAATTTTTAACGTTGATGTGAATAAAATAGATATTCATTTACAAATCAGAACGATTTGTTTATGTACACCCATTTGACTGATATTGATTGGGATGATAAATTTTACACATCGCCCAACTGCAAAAATAAAAATCTGTATTTGTTGATTTGAAACCCCACACGGGTATTGGGATGATATTTGACGTACACTAATCCCGATTGTTTAGTTGTATGTCAATCGATGGGTTGACAGACTGTGTAAGCGTTAATTATTTATTTAATGCTTATGCAGTTGTGTGGTGCACTCTGGATGATGGTTGATGATTTATCGTTGCTATTATATGCATGTGTTGTAGGGGATCCATATAATTAACATTATATGGTAATTGATTGGGCCTCATTCCAATTTGGAAAATAAGGAATATTATAAATAAAAATTCATGTGTTGAATAGAATAAAAATTCATGTGTCGAATAGAATAAAAATTCATGTGTTGAATAGAATAAAAATTCATGTGTTGAATAGAATAAATATTCATGTGTTGAATAAAAATAAAAAGTCATGTGTTGAATAAAAATATATATATTCATGTGTTGAAGAAAATATTCATTTGTTGAATAGAATAACGAAGTTATTGAAATATATAAAGCCGTGTTGGTTAGATATGCGCCATTTTGATGCAACCGATATTTATATCGATTTTATTCATTTTTATAATGAATATCGAAAATTAATTGATTTCAAAATATAATGTTTTGAAAATACTATCATTTATATATCGATGATATGGAATATTCAATTTTGATTTGAAATTGAATATGTAGTTGAAATCATTTTGAAAACGAATTTAAAACGGTTTTTAAAATACGTTTTGAAAGGAAATCGACGAAATATATATAATATATATATATATAATGGCCTGAATAGAATGCGTCGCGCTACGGTAGTTCGCGAATTTCGACCATTGACTTCGAATGGATATTACAGGAGAACCGACCGTCGGATTCTCCTAAAACCGGAACCATTGGTTTTGTATTGAAAAGAGCTTTCCAACAAATATAAGAGATTGGAAATCTAACGGTTGGGTTTGGAATTATGTCCAAATCAAATTTGGAAAAGGTCGTTGTAAGTGCAGTTCGGTGACCGTTTATGGAAATCGACTGTACCGGCCTTGATAAAATTATTAAAAATATTAATAATTTGTGTAAAATCATAATAAATGATTTGGAAAGAATTAGGATGAAAAATTCCATATTTGAAAAGATAAAATTATATTTTTATCGAAATGAACTAGTTATTAACTAGAATTAAAATCCAATAATTTTTAAATAAATAAATTGGATTAAGAATGGGTTTTAATATAACCAAAATTTCCAATATAT
Source organism: Allium sativum (assembly GCA_030737875.1). Taxonomy (NCBI): domain Eukaryota; kingdom Viridiplantae; phylum Streptophyta; class Magnoliopsida; order Asparagales; family Amaryllidaceae; genus Allium; species Allium sativum. Next base: position 575,803,647 of record CM060918.1, on the reverse strand, counting down.
GAATTGGAATGGATTCGAATCGAAATAATCTTCGGAATATTTGGATGTTGGATTTCATGATTATACAGATATTGTTATGGAATTTTGAAAGATATATTTATATCGTTATTTCCAATACGATATTTGTTGGTCGTAGAATTTGATATTGAATATAAGCCGATATATTTTCTATTCAGAGCTTTGTATTTAATATCAAATGGGATTTGGGTTTGTCGTGAATGGTGACTTCATTAACACTGTTCTTAAACCCAGTTGAGAAAAAGATTAAATCTTTTTATTTAGATTTAATGAAGTATACCAATTAAATGATATTTAATTGGAATTGAATTTGAATTGATTTTTGGGTTTATCGTGAACAGTGATTTAAATAACACTTGTTCTTTAAACCGATAATTAATGGAATGTGATTTTGGGTTGTCGTGAATGGTATCTTTAATAATACCGTCCTTTGACCCAATGGAGTTAAGAAAATCAGAAACTAACTGGAAATTAGTTAAGTTGAATGGTTTCTTGGGTATTGATCTGATGTTGGTTTTGGCCTTCGGGGTTATTACTTAGAGAATTATTCACTTGCTAATTTACGGTTAAAGGCTGATGAAATAGAATGTGATTTTGGGTTTATTGTGAACCGTGTTTAAATGACATTGGTTCTTTAACCCAGTTAAAGACAGGATATGATTTCCCAAGTTAAATAATCATTGATAGTGATTTTTGGGAAGATTAAAACCAAGTGGAGTTTTAATGAATCTTTAATTAGATTGAAATGATCGAGAATGGAGTATCACCAGTTTTGCTGCAGGCGATAGTTAAATCTTTAATTAGATTTGAACGTGAAATGGTAATTGAATTTACCGATAACACCGTGGTGTTAGATATGAAAGTATTACCAGTTTTACTTCATGGGATGAATAGGTTGGGGTTGGGAAATTAAACAAATGATTACTTCTGTAAGGTTCGTTAATCCCGACTAGTTTGGATAAACCATAATTTGGTTTGAATTGATATTCAAAAGAAATTTAAGGAATTTATCTTTGATAAAATTAATGGGAATCTCTCCCTAAGAATGTGAAATTTAGCAACTAACTGAAGATTAGTTATGATGAATGGTTTCCTGGGTATTGATCTGATGTTGGTTTCGGCCTTCGGAGTTAATATTTGGGGAGTTGTTCTCTTACTAATTTACGGTTAGTGACTGACGAATTGGAATGAGGCGTATGTTGTGTTTGTGTAACACTTGTTTATTATATACGCGAGTTATTCAGAAAGATCGGGTTTGTCCCATTCTGAATAAGTGATACGACGATAAGTCGAAGGTGAAGACGGTGGTTGAAGAACAGAGGTCTTTACATCGTTTGGATGATTCATGATGATCTTGATTGGGCCGTACACCCAAAAGGAGGGAATAAGTTGGTGATCATCCAGACGTACTTGGAGATCGATGGATATGCGAGGTACAAGGTGCCTTCGGTTTCGTTCAGACCCGGAACAGACTTGTAAATGGACTATGTGTCTGACATTGGATATCATTCTGTGTGATTGATGGATATCGGTTGCATGGGGGTGGTTTTCCTGGGTGGCATGCTAAGATGCAAATGATCAAGGCTTCTGTTGAAAAGCAAAGTCTTGTGGTTGATAATCAAAGCACCGCCTGTGTGGCATAACTTTGTGTAACGTTGGTTCGCGAGCCTCACACCCCGGTTGTGAACCAAAAACGGGAGAGGACATCAGGGAGGGCATGCGTTTCCTTATAGCTAGAAGTGGCGTCAGTGGTTTGACACGCCCTGACGAGTTTGACTTATGTGGTTGTTGGGTTGCGAGATGCCTCAGATATATCGTTGACTATGTGGAGCCGATGGAGTCAATGACACCCAATAGGGTGGGGAAATGCAGTGTTCAAGCATTATAATCCACATCGAGTGGACCGGCCCTGACGATCAAAGGTGCAGTTGCGGCTGTTCTTGAGACACGGGCTAGAGCGTCTCGAAGCAGTAAGGACGATCCCTTGCCTTGGTTCACAGATGGTAATCCAACTTCCAATACGGGACGTTGCGGTTTTGATTGTAGAACCTATATTTGGCGGCATAGTGGTATGGGGCATTCATGTTGTCTATGATTGATACTTATGATTGAAATTGTTTTGACACTATACACTTATAGTACTATCAAAATAATCTGTTTTAAAACGTATCAAGCATTCTTTGGCTATTATAAGGTAAAACCCTATCCTCCGGATTGTGTTGCATTGTGTGATGGGACCTGGGTCTTATAATAGCTTCATTGTTCTTTATTTACCAATGCGCTGTTGTTTTATGCACTGGTATTCTTGGAAGGAAACCTGTTCCGTGTTATACGGTGTGGTCCCTTGATTTACCTAACTTTAAAATAAAGATTAATAACTGTTTTAGTTCTCACACCACTCACATGACTGACCTGGATTTTATTGTTTTAACCTAAACTCTGGGTGCCCTTATTTTCCGCACGGGCAGCTAGTAGTTTTGGTTTTGCAGATTTATATTCACAGGATCCTGATTTACAGCTGGAACGATATCCGGAAAGCTCTGTATCTGTTTATCTCTTTCAGTTGTGTATTGTATTATTTTCCGCTGCTATGTAATGTATTATAATCTCTGATATTTTATGATGTGTAACATTGATTCATACTCTGTATATTTTTGTATTCTGATGGAATTGTTGTAATAAACAATGAAATGTTCTTCTGTTTGTGTTCTGATTTGTCGTGTTCTCAAAACAATCAGGGGTTTCAAACGGTCTTGGTCGATTTAGCGATTGATTCAGATCGAGCGAAATTCATGATCGTCACAAAAAACTCACTGGGATGGCGGCGTCGGAATTGGTAGGTGGAGGGGGAAGCAAGGCTGACCGGCGGTGGGCTAAAACTGGTCGGAGGCGGCGGTTCCTGAGGTAATTCGGTTTTTGGGGCTAGGGCTTGTGAGGGGGGCGTGGTTCTTCACGTCGAAGGGAGGCCGATGGTGCGCGGATCGAGGAGGCGGGAGGGAGAGGAGGTGCGATGCGGTGGACGTGGCGTCTTCGGCGGCGCGTGGAAGAGAGGGGCGACAGGTAGGGCTACAGTGGGAGTTTTTTTATTTTATTTGCTTTTTGATTTCTGAACGAAGAGAGAAGTATAAGGGAGGGGTTGACCCAACATTATATATATATATTTAACTGAGTTTAATTTTTATAAGTTACTTTTTCATTTGAAATCTAAATCGAACCCAACGACTGCCGTCCCTAGCTAATTACCCCCATTCCGAACACAATGGGATATGTATTGTAAGCCAATTCGGCTGTTTCGACCAGTTTCCGTTAAAATCAAAATATAAATCTATATATTGAATTTGAACGCTCATTTCAATTTATCGGGGCCACATACGGACTATAAAAATTCCCGAAGTATATTTTCTAGCTTCATATTGACGATGCGGTCCTAGCAAAACTAATTTCGTCTAATTCTGAGACCGTTTGAAAAATGGCTATTTTCTGGTCGATCAAAATTGACTGAACCTGTCAAAACACGTTTTACTTCGCCACACTCACATATTGATTCAAAAAATTATGAATTTTGGAATCTAGCAATAATTCAACATCCCGGATCCAACACAAGTGGTTTCGTCGAAAACAGAGGTCGTTTGCCAAATTTCCATTTTTAAGGGCCAGAATTCCATAGCGACTATTCTGAATTTTCAACTGGGCATAACTTTTTATTCCTGCTATGAAATTTCAATTTTTTCGGATTCGTTGGAAAGATATTTTCAAATAGATTCTATGCAACAGCCTAACCCAAAAATCCCGGTATGTAAAAGTTTCTAGAAATTTTGAATATGTTAGTTCAGTCCAATACAGATATTTAAGTATGATAAATACCTGAAAAATTATCAGATATACATAATGTGTTTCACATATCAATGCTACGAAAGTATATTTCTGACCCATCTCATGTGGTTGATTTAAGCGGAATTGGTGTTAAAAAGGGGACCAAGTACATTGAAAGACCCGTTCGAAATCTTGACAGAAAAGTTAAGAAACTAAGAACAAAAGAAATTCCCTTAGTAAAAGTTCAATGGAACCATCATAACAAAGACGAAGCATCATGGGAAGTGGTGTCAGAAATTCGTAAAGATTATCCAGAATTGTTTGAAGCTTAGATTTCGAGGACGAAATCTTTTTCTAAGGGTGGTAGAGTGTAACAGCCTAACCCAAAAATCCCGGTATGTAAAAGTTTCTAGAAATTTTGAATATGTTAGTTTAGTCCAATACAGATATTTAAGTATGATAAATACATACATATATATATGTATGATATATATATGTATAAATATATACATAATACATAGTTTATAAATGGTATGTGTACAAATTCTAGAATAAGAAAAATGGCTTAAAGTGATAGGGGCATGTGTCATCAAATGAAAGGAACACATGTCTCATAAGTTAATAAGGTTAAGACACATACACACATTAGGTGTCCATGTGTAGAAACCTCTTAAGACACATAAGAGGGCATATGTCTACATCCTTAAGAATGCATGAAGATGTAGTGGACAAGTGTCCAAAACTAAATTACCAAATTAACTTTGAAAACTACTATATAAAGGGTGTAAATGTTCACTTCATTTCATACATTTTGAAAACAAAAATTAAATAAGATAAAGAGGAGAAGCTTAGGAGTAGACAAGAGGATAAGTACAAGATCAAGATACAAGTTTAAGGTGAGAAAAACTATTTAAGTTCATGTATTCATTTCATATTTTGAAGAAAAGTTGAGAATTTTATGGACGAATGTTTGGATGTGAACCCCCGAAAATGACGTTCGGTATTTTGGGCATAACTTTTGCAATTCTTAATGAAATTTCGACTTCTCTATCAATTTGGAAAGCTAATTCAAAGGGCTACAACTTTGTCTTCGGTCACCTTTTCCAATTCGGTATTTTTCATACTCGAATACTAGATACAAAGTGAGGTAAAAATCAACCCGAAATAGACATGTTAAAAATGCCTTTTATTGTTGAATTTTTTTTATTGAATCGGTAAATAACTTTAAGGGTTTCTTTTTATGATAAATAAGTAGACAAAGATATCTTCTTTCTATAAAAAAAATTGGAGTCAAAATCTATTTTTATCATAGTGAAACAGCGCCTAACATTTCACCCAAAAACTGGAAAAAAGGTTGATTTCCCAAAATTTGAAACACTTTAGATATTTGAAACGCTTTTTGAATGTTTCTAACGATGAAGTGTGTCAAAACAGAACTTTCTATAGCATTTATGAAGCGCTGTCTTTTCTGAATTACTTATGAACTAAATCTAATAAGCTCAGAACTTTTCATAGCGTGCCTGAAACGCTGTAGATAGCTGTTTAAGCCTAAAACCATCTGAAACTTGTCGTAACACCTTTAAAACGCTGCAGTTTTCATTTTATGGATGCCGAAACTTCTTATAGCATTTTTTTAATGTTACATTTTATTTATTTCAAGTAGTTTTGTGATTCTTCTCAACATAGATTGGAATAATTTGAGATAGTTTGATTTTGTCTTAGATCCTTAACAGTATGAATTTAAAGGTAGGAGATTTACCTAATTATTGCACGAATACACATAAAGTATCTTTCAAAATGAATGACTTTAATGTTCTAGGGTGACAGAGAGGATAGTGTCTAGGCTTGAGTTTGGAAAATATAGTTTTCTGCTCTTCCTGGCTATCCCTGACTGATCCGACGAACGGGATAGTTAATTCAAAATTTTAATTTGAAACTATTTGAATTCAGAAATAATTTAGAACTTTATTCAATATTAAAGAAAAGTAATTTAAGATTACTTATGAGATACATTTTATTTCTTCGATTGGGTGCGGTATAAGACAATAGATCTTGGGTAGTGCGCTCTTACTCTATGTTGGTATAGAGCCAAGTAGAGTACATCCCTACTTAGTGACGGGATGCCGACCGCAATAGGATAACATATCCTAATATCTAAACCATGTCGTGGGTGTGGTTTAGACTCATAACTATATATTTTATAAATTATGAGGTTTTGATGAAATGAAGTTACCATAAATTTGTTTGACTCAATATCCCGAAGTCTTCCTTGATTTTTGATTTAAACTTGGGATGATGAAACCTTTGAAGAAAAGGGACATAATAAAACTATAATACAACCCACTAAGAAATGATGTGAAAACTAAGCTTAAATAGCTATCTCACTGGGTCTGTGTTGCTCATAATGCTACACTTAAAACTTTTCAGGTTTAGATGGTTAGTTGGATGCTTTGAAGTGAAGACTTACATTATGTAGATTATCTCATTATGTACTCCTATGTTTAATTATTAGACTCGTGAACCTTTGAAACCATATTTTATGATGGGATGATTGTATAATAGCTCTTCCGTTTAAAATCATGTACTAAAAATGATTTTATGTTCCGACAAGTATATGTTAAGTTGTGATATTGTTCTATTAGCACCAATTTATATGTAGCATCACCGCTTGTGAATAAATATATCAGAGTGGGGGTGTTACAAAGTTGGTATCAGAGCCTAGATTTAAGGGGTGCTATTGGAAACTTTATAGTATCACTATTTAATTTGTCGGAATAGGAAGTTTATACAATTATTGACATCTTTATGACTATTTGCAGTTATAAGTTATGGCTAGCAACCGAACTTCGTGTACGGGGGATACATGGGGTGGTGTTAAGTGCACCACCATACCAAACGAACGATTAGCTGCTGCAAGTCGCACAATAGAAAAGCATGTGCTAAAAAGGAAAGCAAGGACGATACTCCTCGATGGAGTACACAAAGTTTATCATAGAGCTAACGATTATGAAGATGGTTTAAAAAGAGATTTTGTTCTTAATCGTCTGCGCCAGAAGATGAAACCCTTTGAGATGGTGATTAAAATGGCAGAACGGACTGACTTTGGAGATGCTTTAGAATTTCTAAGGCAAGAAGGATCATTACCACTACAAGGAGGGAATATAAGACGTAAACGACTTCCAAATAAAATAGTGGAACAATATGATGAAGAGGAGTCTGAGACAGTTGGCTCAAATGATTACTCTCAAGAAGTCACTGGACCTTCTCAAGCAGTAAAGAAGGAAACGGGCCCTTCTTCATCAAAGGAAATAATAGTGATAGATTAAGAATGAAATAGGAAGTTAAGTATTAGATAATATATCAAGTAGTATGGATGACTATCTATAGTTTGGGAAGGTTGTGGATAAACACCCAAATTTTGTTTGTAAATAAGGGTTACAAGTAATATAATATGTTTGTATGTTCTTGACTTAAGTATGTTGTTAGATATGCTTTATAACTAAAGGTGTATTTCATCCGTGACCATAACAAGATATTTTTATTGAAGGTCATGGCAAATCAAAATAACTCAACAACTCAAAGTCAAGAGGCTCAGTCCTCCGCACAAACAAATGCTATGGAATTGTTTGCATCTTTTATCAAGCAGATGGAGCAAGTTCCTTCAACGAATCACCTTCTAAGCCGTTTTAAAAGTTTGAAACTAGAAAAATTTGTTGGAGGTGAAAATCCAGTTAAGGCAGAGCAATGGATTCAACATCTAGAGGATATATTTAAAGTTTTGGAATGTAACGAAGTTGATAAGAGGAAGTTGGTTGTATTTCAGTTATCAGAGGAAGCTCGAAATTGGTGGGAGCTAGCTCGAACAACAACTAGTCCAGTCGAGATGGAATAGATGACATGGGAAGAATTCAAGGTGAAGTTTTTGGATAAGTATTTTCCAGAGAATGAGAGAGAAAAGATGGAGACAAAATTTCAAAATCTTACTCAAGAAGTATGTCAGTTGCTCAATATCAAAATAAGTTTGAAGCACTATCCCAATTTGGAAATCACTTAATTTATACACCTGAAAAGCGTGCTAGACGATTTGCGAAGGGATTAATTCCTCCCATAAGAAGGCACGTTATTGGTGATAGACGTAAAACTTATGAAATGATGGTAGCCGAAGCTTTAAATTTGGAAGAAGACTATCTTCAATTCCAGGAAGAAAGGAAGGTTTCAAATAAGAGGAAACCAAACAATCTTTCTGACAATCAAAAGAAACCAGGTGAGAAGAAGAAGAAACCAAATGGAGAAAGTAAAGGACCGACGGGACAACAAAAGGAGCCTGACAAGCTAAGGAGATGTTACCGGTGCAATGAAACTGGACACATTTCTCCGAATTGTACAAAGCCAATTGTGTGTCACAATTGCAATGAACCTAGGCATATTAGTCGGAATTGCAAGAAGCCGAAGAAGGACGAAAAGGAATAACAAGGACGAGTGTATGCAGTTGTTTCTAAACAAGCTCATGTAGAAGGTACTGTGTTTCTTTTTAACTTTCAAGCAAGAATTTTATTCGATACTGGTGCAACACATTCTCTTATATCTGAAATATTTTCTACTAAGATAAGATTACCTATTGAACAACTATCAAATCCTTTGATAGTATAAAGTGTAGTAGGAGGGAGAACTAAACTCAAGAGTGTATGTAGGAGCTGTATCCTTAACTTTAACGGTAAGGATATGGTGGCTAATTTAATTATCTTTCCAATGGAACCCTTTGATATCATCCTTGGGATGGATTGGCTTACAGAATATCATGCTCTCTTGAATTGTCACAACAAAACCATAAGTTTGACAATTCGAGAGTATGAAACCTTTGTCTACTCATGTGATAAAGTTGAAGACGCTTTTATATCTGGATATATTGCTCATATCAATATCAAGGATAAGGATCAAATGGTGGATGAAATCCCAATAGTAAAGGAATTTAAAGAAGTTTTTCAAGAAATACCAGGGTTACCACCAAAAAGAGAAATTGATTTTTACATCGACTTAATCCCTGGTACAACTCTTATTGCTAAAGCAGCTTATCATATGTCTCCTTCGGAAAATAAAGAATTAAAGAGAAAAATTAAGGAGATGGAGGATCAAGGATTTATTAGACCTAGTAAATCCCCATGGGGAGCACCAGTGTTGTTTGTAAAGAAGCATGATGGGACGTTTTGTTTTTGCGTAGATTATCGAGAGCTTAATGAGGTAACAATTAAGAACAAATATCCATTACCTCGGATCGATGATTTATTTGATCAACTCCAAGGAGCTACTGTATTTTCGAAAATTGACTTAAGGTCTGGGTATCATCAATTAAGAAAAAAAGAAGAAGATATTCCAAAGACAGCTTTCCAAACACAATATAGACACTACGAATTCTTGGTGATGCCTTTTGCCCTTACCAACGCACCAGCAGTATTCATGGATCTAATGAATCATGTGTTCCGTCCATATCTTGATCGTTTTGTTATTGTATTTATTGATGATATCCTTATCTATTCTAAGACAAAGGAGGAACATGAATGCCATTTGCGTTTATGTCTCCAAACACTAAGAGAGCATCAGCTATATGCAAAATTTAGTAAATGTGAATTCTGGTTGGAGGAAGTAAAATTTCTTGGACATGTTGTCTCAAAAAATGGAATAGGAGTAGACCCATCAGAGGTTGAGACGGTGTTGAAATGGAATCCTCCGACAACACCAACAGAAGTTCGAAAGTTTTCTAGGATTAGCTGGTTACTACCGAAGATTTATTCAAGATTTCTCAAAGATAGAATCTCCATTAACAAAACTAACTCGTAAGGAAACTAAGTTTATTTGGGATGAAAAATGTAAGATAACATTTGAAACCTTAAAGTAAAGATTGACAGAGGCACCAATTCTATCTTTGCCAAGGAGTGGAGTCCCATATAAAGTATATTCTGATGCATGCGGACAAGGATTAGGATGCGTACTAATGCAGGATGACAAAGTTATTGCTTATGGCTCTCGTCAATTAAAGCCCCATGAAGCTAATTATCCAACTCATGACTTAGAATTCGCCGCAATTGTGTTTGCCTTAAAAATTTGGAGACGTTATCTTTATAGAGAACAATTCCATGTTTACTCCGACCATAAGAGTTTAAAATATTTGTTCTCTCAAAAAGAATTAAATATGAGACAAAGAAGGTGGATGGAATTCATAAAAGATTATGATTTTACATTACATTATCATCCAGGAAAGGAAAATATAGTTGCTGATGCATTAATTCGAAAAAGCTATGGCGTAATAGCTCATTTAATGATAAGAGAATGGAGAGCTCTAGAGACTCTTGCTAAGATGAACGCTTACACAAGAATGGTTAATGGATCCATGATTAACGAAGTAGCACTTCTATGTAATCTTATTATTCAACCAACTTTGATAAGTAGAATCTTGAAAGCCCAAAAAAATGATGGGGAATTAAAAGAGTTATTTATGAAAATGAAGGATAAGGAACCCATGGATTGGAATACCGATAAAGATGGCGGTTATAGATTCAAAAATCGACTGTGCGTTCCAAATCAAACTGAATTGAAAAACGAAATTCTTAGTGAAGCACATCATTAAAGGCTAACGGTGCATCGAAGAAGCACAAAAATGTTTAAGGATCTAAAATGTCAATTTTGGTGGAACGGAATGAAGAAGGACGTTGCTGAATTTGTGGCAAAATGTCTTACGTGCCAACAAATTAAAGGAGAGCAACAACGACCGGCAGGACTTCTGCAACCATTTCCTATTGCTGAATGGAAATGGGAGCATATAACAATGGATTTTATCACTGGTTTACCAATGACAAAACAAGGTCATGATGCAATATGGGTAGTGGTGGATCGCTTGACAAAGTCAGCACATTTTATACCTTACAACATGACCTACTCAATGGATAAATTGAGTAGACTTTATTTGAAAGAAATTGTTCGACTACATGGTATACCTGTTACCATAGTTTCAGATAGAGATTCACGATTCACTTCAAGGTTTTGGAGAAGTCTTCAAAAAGCACTAGGGACATCACTAAACCTGAGCACAGCCTTTCATCCTCAAACAGATGGATAAACCGAAAGAGTAAACCAAATCATAGAAGATATGTTAAGATCTTGTATAATGGAATTTGAAGTCATATGGGAAACTCACATACCATTAATCTAATTTGCATATAACAACAGTTATCATGCAAGCATTGGTATGGCCCCATATGAAACTTTGTATGGAAGGCCTTGTCATTCGCCAGTATGTTGGGTAGAAGTTGGAGATCGTGAGCTTCTTGGTCCAGACCTAGTAAAGGAAACAACTGAGAAGATTTCCATTATAAGAGAAAGATTGCAAGAATCCCAAAGTAGGCAAAAGAGTTATGCAGATCATAGAAGAAAGGATTTGGAATTCGAAGTAGGAGATCATGTCCTTCTTAAAGTTTGGAAAGAAGAAGGCAAAACTATCACCAAGATTTATCGGACCATTTCGTATTACCAGGAAAATTGGGAAAGTTGCATACGAACTCGATTTACCTGAAAAATTATCAGATATACATAATGTGTTTCACATATCAATGCTACGAAAGTATATTTTTGACCCATCTCATGTGATTGATTTAAGTGGCATTGAAGTTAAAAAGGGGACCAAGTACATTGAAAGACCCGTTCGAATTCTTGACAGAAAAGTTAAGAAACTAAGAACAAAAGAAATTCCCTTAGTAAAAGTTCAATGGAACCATCATAACGAAAACGAAGCATCATGGGAAGTGGAGTCTGAAATTCGTAAAGATTATCCAGAATTGTTTGAAGCTTAGATTTCGAGGAGGAAATCTTTTTCTAAGGGTGGTAGAGTGTAACAGCCTAACCCAAAAATCCCGGTATGTAAAAGTTTCTAGAAATTTTGAATATGTTAGTTCAGTCCAATAAATATATTTAAGTATGATAAATACATACATATATATATGATATATATGTATAAATATATACATAATACATAGTTTATAAATGGTATGTGTACAAATTCTAGAATAAGAAAAATGGCTTAAAGTGATAGGGACATGTGTCATCAAATGAAAGGAACACATGTCTCATAAGTAAATAAGGTTAAGAGACATACACACATTAGGTGTCCATGTGTAGAAACCTCTTAAGACACATAAGAGGGCATGTGTCTACATCCTAAAGAATGCATGAAGATGTAGTGGACAAATGTCCAAAACTAAATTACCAAATTAACCTTGAAAACTACTATATAAAGGGTGTAAATGTTCACTTCATTTCATACATTTTGAAAACAAAAATTAAATAAGATAAAGAGGAGAAGCTTAGGAGTAGACAAGAGGATAAGTACAAGATCAAGATACAAGTTTAAGGTGAGAAAAACTATTTAAGTTCGTGTATTCATTTCATATTTTGAAGAAAAGTTGAGAATTTTATGAACGAATGTTTGGATGTGAACCCCCGAAAATGACATTCGGTATTTTGGGCATTAATTTTGCAATTCTTAATGAAATGTAGACTTCTCTATCAATTTGGAAATCTAATTCAAAGGGCTACAACTTTGTCTTCGGTCACCTTTTCTAATTCGACCATTTTCATACTCGAAAACCGGATGCAAAGTGAGGTAAAAATCAACCCGAAATAGACATGTTAAAAATGCCTTTTAATTTTGAATTTTGTTTATTGAATCGGTAAATAATTTGAAGGGTTTCTTTTTATGATAACTAAGTAGACAAAGATAGCTTCTTTCTGTAAAAAAATTGGAGTCAAAATCTATTTTTATCATAGTGAAATAGCGCCTAACATTTCACCCAAAAACTGGAAAAAAGGTTGATTTTCCGAAATTTGAAACACTTTAGATATTTGAAACGCTTTTTGAATGTTTCTAACGCTGAAGTGTGTCAAAACAGAACTTTCTATAGCATTTATGAAGCGCTGTCTTTTCTGAATTACTTATGAACTAAATCTAATAAGCTCAGAACTTTTCTAGCGTGCCTGAAACGCTGTAGATAGCTGTTTAAGCCTAAAACCATCTAAAACTTATCGTAACACCTTTAAAACGCTGCAGTTTTCATTTTATGGATGCTGAAACTTCTTATAGCATTTTTTTAATGTTACATTTTATTTATTTCAAGTAGTTTCGTGATTCTTCTCAACATAGATTGGAATAACTTGAGATAGTTTGATTTTGTCTTAGATCCTTAACAGCATGAATTTAAAGGTAGGAGATTTACCTAATTATTGCGTGAATACACATAAAGTATCTTTCAAAATGAATGACTTCAACGTTCTAGGGTGACAGAGAGGATAGTGTCTAGGCTTGAGTTTGGAAAATATAGTTTCCTGCTCTCCCTGGCTATCCCTAACTGATCCGACGAACGGGATGGTTAATTCAAATTTTTAATTTGAAATTTAATTTGAAACTATTTGAATTCAGAAATAATTTAGAACTTTATTCAATATTAAAGAAAAGTAATTTAAGATTACTTATGACATACATTTTATTTCTTCGATGGGGTGCGGTATAAGACAATAGATCTTGGGTAGTGCACTATTACTCTATGTTGGAATAGAGCCAAGTAGAGTACATCCCTACTTAGTGACGGGATGCCGACCGTAATAGGATAACATATCCTAATATCTAAACCAAGTCGAGGGTGTGGTTTAGACTTATAACGATATATTTTATAAATTATGAGGTTTTGATGAAATGAAGTTACCATAAATTTGTTTGAGTCAATATCCCGAAGTCTTCCTTGTTTTTTGATTTAAACTTGGGATGATGAAACCTTTGAAGAAAAGGGTTATAATAAAACTATAATACAACCCACTAAGAAATGATGTGAAAACTAAGCTTAAATAGTTATCTCACTAGGTCTGTGGCTCATGATGCTACACTTAAAACTTTTCAGGTTTAGATGGTTAGTTGGATGCTTTAAAGTGAAGACTTACATTATGTAGATTATCTCATTATGTACTCCTATGTTTAATTATTAGACTCGTGAACCTTTGTAACCATATTTTATTATGGGATGATTGTATAATAGCTCTTCCGTTTAAAATCATGTACTAAGAATGATTTTATGTTCCGACAAGTATATGTTAAGTTGTGATATTGTTCTATTAGCACCAATTTATATGTAGCATCTCCTCTTCTGAATAAATATATCAGAGTGGGGGTGTTACATTCTGATATTTTTGGTTTCGCTAAAATCCGGTTTATTTTGAATCCTGCACATTCATTTGAAGTTTGAAATCGAATTTTCGAACTACCGCTCCATTTATAATTCCTTTTATAAATAAAAATAAATATTTATATTCTAACGACGATTCAACAAAATATATACGTTCTAATTCTATTCAAAATAAATTTCTTATCGTTATTATTTAAAATAATTTATTTTAAATATTCAAAATTCATCGAAATTGCCAAAATAAATATTTTAAATTGGCTCAGAATTTCCAGGTTGTTACATTAAGCTATGTAACACCCCGTATTTCTATTAATAACAATGTTCACAAATTAAAGAATAACTAATCTCAGACGTGAGAATTGTGGGAAACGGGTTGCGCCATTGGGTTCGTCTCGGAATTCTGGTTGAAATAAAGTCCGAGTTTGCGTGATTTGGACTTCGTATGAAGGAGATATGGCCATCGGAAGTTTCAGAAAATTCAAAATAGATTTCAGAAAATTTAAAATACAAAATTCGAAGTCAAACAGGCTAGGCGGGAAATTTCCTGCCCAGCACCCCAGGTCGACTGCGGAGTCGACAGGGCAGTCGACACCCCCCCAGGTCGACTGGGGAGTCGACTGGGCAATCGACCTAGGTGTCAACCTGGTCCAGTCGGCTAGGGTTTGACTGAGCCCAATCTTGAGCTGCTGATGTGTCTTTAGGGCTGAGTTGGCAAATTAAACGGTTCATATTAGTTCTGAGTTGATCTGACGGTCTAAATAAATCCTAAACTCTATAAATACCTAGGTAGTCTCCCACTCTAATTCACATGAAAAATAGAATAGCCACCGTCATACGATCGCCATGGAACTCAGTGTAGCCGCCGCCTACTAAGAAGGAAGAAAGCTAATCAAAACCCTAATTCTACTCAACTCTAAGGCAAATCAAGACTCTCTTTCTTCTCTAATTGTGAGTATGATGATCTTAACAAGATTATTAGCAAATTAATTAGATTAAGATGTGATTTGGATCATAAGAAAATGATGTGAATTATCATATATGTTGTTGTAAACCTTATGCTATCATGTATGTTGTAAATCCTATGTTATGTGATGATGATATCCTATATGTTGTAAATTATGCTATGATGATATTGTATAGGTTGTAATTTTCTATGCTAAGTTGTGATAAATCATACATGTTATAAAGTCATGATGTTATTATCTATGCTAATTAGTTCATGTTAATCAAATCATAATGTTGATATTATTTGGGCTATGTTGATCTATATGACAAATCATGTATGCAAGTTTAGATTGATTAGTAAAGATTATGAACATATGTCATGACATCTATTTAGATCTAGAATTATGACATCTAGAATTATGCTATGACATATGTGAATTTTATGTATTAGATGCTAGTTCACACCATCATTATGTTTCCTAAACCATATATGCAAGTCCATACATGAATTTGGATTATGATCATATTATGTCAATTGTGACATTTTACCAAACAAGTTGACACCTTTAGATCCATGACATGTGTAGTTTCATGCAAGTTTCACCCCTATTATGATTAGGTCTATTTTATTTGTCTATATGTTGTGATAATTTATCTTTGTGCTATGAGTTAGACTATTCGAGTCTAACGTATATTCTGCGTTGAATAAGCGAACGTTTAAAGTGGGGTAGGGGTAATATTAAGGATTTAATATTAAGAAATTAGGGTGCAATTGATATGATTTTGCATACCATAAGTGGATGGCCATAATTAAGTCAATTATGGACATTATTAAAATTGGAAGTAATTAATGATTTGAATAGGGATATATCTAAAACTGGGGTAAAAGATTATAAGTGGTAATCAATGCTTAGGACACGAGGTTGGACTCGTTTGTGACGTAAACCTGCCCGGACCCGCCCGACAAATCCAGTAGTCACAAATGTCAGCCCAATGTGAGAGGTCCTAGGCCCAAACTAAAGCATAACAGTTGTAAAGACACGAGGTTAGACTCTTTTATGGTGTAAGACTGCCCGGACCCGCCCGGCAAATCCAGCTGCCATAAATGCCAGTCTAATGTGAGAGGTCTTTATGAGGTTATGGCCTGAATGAATTAAGAAATACTTAACCAGATAAACATGTAAGGTGGGACATGGGGGTTAAGTAGGTGCTTTGGGTGGCATGAGGAATCTAGTGGTTGCCTTTAGTGGCATTTGAAATACGATTAGTAAGACTTAACCAAACACACATGTAAATGAACATGACTAAGAGGGTTAAGTGGGATGTACTAGTGGACAAGCTTAGGTGGGTAGCTTGTGGGGGCCCATTTCAACCAGTATCCCAAACGTATCTTTGTGGGCTCGACCCAAGTCGAGGACGGGACACGCATACTGGGTTTGACTATAAGAGGCCAAACGGGGTAGCGGTGGCAACGCAAGTCCAACGGGTTTCATATGCGTGTGTGGACCCGGGCTGGTAGGTAAGATGTTGTTGCATCGTGTAGGTATAAGCCGTGCATTCTCAAGTTGTATCGGGTTGCCACTTTAGGGGAGTGATGCACCCCACTGTGGGGCCAGCACGGGTATCTACGAGTAGGGAGCCGATCGAAAGTGGGTAGTGGGGTACACCTAGTGGAGATAGGGGCAGGCGGCACCTATGTAGTCAGCTAGGGGTACACGAAGCTATTTATATAATTTCTAAGTGAAGCAAGTGGGATCGACCTTTAGGGTGGTTGGTGCGGTGCAGTGTAGTAATTATTCGTTAGTATTAGGTGTGCCTTTAACGTTATCTTTATCTGCTCTTCCATACCCAATGGTTCATAGACATTTCCTTGTTTTCCTGCTTATGCATCAGTCTAATTATTTTGATAATAGTATTGTTAGAATTATCATACTCGCCAGACTTTATGTCTGACCCCCTCTATTTCTATTTTTCCCCCCACCAGGTCCTCAGGGTGGGCCCAGCTCTAGCGGAGTTTAATTGGATTGCTATATCTCTCTTTTGGAAAGCTTGGACCACTGAAGTAAAGTCCAGCTTGTTGTCTTCTTTAATGGCTATTTATGAAATGGGATTATGTATTTTGTTTTATCAAGATGGATATTGTACTTGACTCTGATTTATGGTTTTATGATGTAACAAACATGTTTAATTTCCGCTGCAATAAAATAAAGTTTTAGATTTCCAAGTACTACTTATTATCTGTCTTGTTGTAATTTTTCTGTTCTATATTCACTTAAAACCTCCATGGAATTTAATGCATTCCCTTTGTGACTGACATTAATGGACATGGGGTGTTACACGTGGTATCAGAGCTTAAGGTTACCAGAACAGATAAAATTTTTAGAAAAACTATTTTTTTCTAAAGTATTTTTGGAAGAAGTGTTTTCAAAAACATGTCTTGATGAGTAATTTAAAGAGGAAAGTTTTTATGAAAAACATAATCCCCAATAGCCATATATCTTTATCTTTCGAATTCTCCATTTTGAATCTTTCCTTTTTCGTTTCAGCGTGGTTGAAGATCTTAACCTTCCGGATGGTGTAACGATACCAGGATGGTATAGGAGGTTATTAGAGGCTAGGGCCGCTGCAGGTCCAGCCAATGTTCCTCCACCACCAGTTGCACCCGCTCCTCCTCCTCCCCCTCCTCGTGTAGATACTTTTGCAAAGACATGCAAGGAATTTAAGGCTATGGGTGGAAAACCTTTTCAAGGGTCAGAAACGTTTGTGGAAGCTAGAGATTGGCTTAAGGAGGTGGAAGAATTGCTAGAAATCTTTGAAGTAGAAGAAGGGAGGAAAGTCAAATTAGCAGCTTGGTTAATGAAGGGAGAGGCCTCGTTTTGGTAGGAGGTCACTAATGGGGAGCGTCCTGTTGATTCTTGGGCGGATTTCAGACGTAGGTTTGAGGCAAAGTTTCTCTCAAGGGCAGAAGAGAATCTATATATGGAATGGTTCTTGACATTGAAGCAAGGAAGCTCATCAGTGAAAGAGTACGTCAACAAATTTAATCAGTTAGCAAGGTTTGGCTTGGACTTAGTGAACACGTCGGAGAAGAAGGCTCCGAGGTTCGTTAATGGCTTGAATGAGCCGTTGCAAGGGTTGGCTATGACCCACATCCCTATGGGGGCCACCTTTGAAAAGCTAGTAGACATGGCACTCATGCACGAGGGGAAAGGCGCCAATGCTAATAAGGCACCCGAGAAGAAAGGGGATCAGAAGAAACCTCAACAGCAAAACAAGAAGGGTGGTAAAGACAATAATGGCAAAGGAAAGAAAAGATGCTTTAACTGTGGGACACCAGGCCATCTCAGCAAGGATTACAGAAAGAAAAAGAAGACTGCTTGTTTTCACTGTGGTGAAGCGGGACATCTAGTGAAGGACTGCCTAAAGAAGGGGCAGAGGGAAGGGTCTACCTCGGGAGGACAGGTGCAGGCTCTTATGGCACCAGGGCAGGCAAGGGGACAAGTTCAGGCTCTCGCGGTCCCACCGCTGCAAGAACGAGGTAGAACCATTTCTGTTGAAAGCTTAGTTTTTCTGTTTGATCATCCTGTCCGTACCTTATTCGATTCGGGCGCATCGCATTCGTTTATCTCTACATCATTAGTTGAATCACTGCACTTAAACACCAGTTTAGTAGAGGATCCCTTAGTTGTTTCGAATATAATTGGGGGCTCAGCTTATTTGTCCATGATGTGTTTGGATTTGAAAATTTCTATACTTAGCGTTGAGTTTAGATGTGATGCTTATGTTTTGGGCTTCACGGGCTATGGGCTAATTTTAGGAATGGATTGGTTATCCAGAAATGGGGCCGTTCTTGATTGTGAAAGGAGAGTAGTTAGGCTCATGACTCGCCTTGGCAACACTCTCGAAATCTTTTGTAATCCCATAAATTCCGTTATGCTAAGTTATCTAGAATCGCTTGACGCGTCGGTGGAAAATCTACGATCTGTTAGAGTGGTCCGAGAATACTCGGATATGTTTGAGGAGGTGAAGGGCTTGCCTCCGAAGCGGGAGATAGATTTTCGAATATATCTTGTGGATAATGCAAAACCAGTATCTTTGCCAGTACACCACATGGCTCCTCGTGAAAGGAGGGAACTCAATAAGCAAGTGAAGGAGTTGCTTGAGAAGGGGTTCATAAGACGTAGTATATCGGAGTGGGGTGCTCCAGTAGTATTTGCCACGAAGGCGGATGGGTCCCTTAGACTTTGTGTGGACTATAGAGAACTTAATAAGCTTACTAAGAAAAACAGACACCCACTTCCGAGGATTGACGATCTCTTCGATCAGTTAGTTGGCGCCTCATTGTTTTCGCAGTTGGACTTAGCCACTGGTTTCCATCAGTTGAGAGTGGCTGAGGATAGCATAGACAAGACCGCCTTTAGGACTCCGGACGGTTTCTATGAATGGCTAGTGATGCCCTTCGGTTTGACAAACGCCCCCGCATACTTTGTTGATTTGATGAGTAGGGTGTTTAGGGAGTACCTTAATAAATTCGTGGTGGTCTTTATAGACGACATCTTGATCTTTTCTAAGAATGAAGAAGAGCATGCCCTACATCTTAGGGAAGTGTTGGAGACTCTACGAGCGCATAAACTTAAAGCTAAATTTTCCAAGTGTCACTTCTGGAGAGAAGAAGTGTGATTCTTAGGGCACATGGTTTCCAAAGAAGGGATAGCCGTGGATCCCGCGAAGGTGGTGGCCATCCAAGATTGGAAGGTCCCTAAAAATGCTACCGAAGTGAGAAGTTTCTTGGGGTTGGCTGGCTACTATAGGAAGTTTATCTAGGACTTCACGAAAATATCAGCTCCACTAACACATTTGACGAAGAAGAACCTAGTTTTCACTTGGGAGGTAGATTGTGATGATGCGTTCCAACGTTTGAAGAGAGCTTTGACTTCAGCTCCAGTCTTAGTGCTGCCAGACGGGAGTAAGCCGTTTACTGTTTATACTGACGCTTGTGGGACAGGTCTAGGCGCAGTCTTAATGCAAGAGGGCAGGGTAATAGCCTATGGTGGAAGGCAGTTGAGAGCGCATGAGAAAAATTACCCTACGCATGACCTAGAGTTGGCCGCTATTGTTTTCGCGCTTAAGTCTTGGCGTCATTATCTTCTTGGCGAGAAATTCGAATTATTCACTGATCACAAATCGTTAAAATACTTGTTCTCTCAGAAGGACTTGAACTTAAGGCAGCAAAGGTGGATGGAGTTCTTAGCGTCCTACGATTTCGAAATAACAGATACCCCTAGTAAGGGTAACATAGTGGCAGACGCCTTAAGTAGGAAGAGGCTGTCCTTGAGTCCGATGTTTGTTAAGCGGCGAAACTTATAATTCATCTCTATGTTTGATTTTAGACCTTCCGTTGACTTTGTACCCGGTTTGCTAGCATCCCTGGAGGTCAGGCCTACGCTTTTGGGACGGATTGGGGAGGCACAGCGAGACGACCCACAGTTGGTTGAGTTAGTAGAAAAGCTCAAAAGAGGGGAGTCATCAAGCCATCTCCGTAGGTATACCCTAGATGATAAGGGTTGGTTACGTAGGGATAGTAGACTTTGTGTACCTCGAGACGAAGGTTTGAGGAAGGCTATTCTTGACGAAGCACATCGTTCGAAGATGACCATTCATCCCGGTGGGGACAAGATGTACAAAGACATGAAGCGAGTTTTCTTTTGGGCCGGTATGAAGAGGGATGTGGCCGAGTATGTCGCTAGATGCTGGGTGTGCCAACAAGTAAAAGCGGAGCAAAAGAAACCCGGTGGGTTGCTTCACCCATTGGAGGTTCCGCAATGGAAGTGGGATAGTGTCTCGATGGACTTTGTGGATGGATTACCAAGATCAAGGAAGGGTAATACGGGGATTTGGGTTATAGTAGATAGACTTACTAAAAGCGCCCATTTCATTCCCGTGAAGAGTAAGAGGACTGTTCCATGGTTAGCTTCTGTATACGTTCGAGAGATAGTTCGTTTGCATGGTGTTCCTTCTAGCATAGTAAGCGACCACGATCCTATCTTCACTAGCGAATTTTAGAAGAGTTTGCAAGAGGCGGTAGGGACTCAGTTATGTTTGAGCACCGCGTATCATCCTCAGACGGACGGCCAGACCGAGAGGGTGAATCGCATTCTAGAGGATCTTTTGAGGCTATGTATCCTAGACTTTGGGGGTACATGGGAAGAGCATCTTCCGTTGGTAGAGTTCGCGTATAATAACCGCTTTCAATCTAGCATTGGCATGGCACCTTTCGAAGCTCTTTATGGATGACCTTGTCGTTCACCTACATGTTGGTGGGAATCTACGGATAAGATCTTACTTGGGGCCGATATGATTAGAGAGACTTCGGAAAATATCGACTTGATTCAAAGGAGGATGAAGACGGCGCAAGATAGATAGAAATCTTATGCAGACAAAAGGAGGACATATCTTGAGTTTGATGTTGGGGACATGGTCTTTATCAAAGTGTCTCCATTACGGAACGTTGTTCGCTTTGGGTCCGTAGGGAAATTTGCACCAAGGTTCGTAGGGCCGTTTCCTATTAAGGAGAAGATTGGACAGATGGCGTATAGAGTGGAGTTGCCTGAGAGACTTAGTGGTGTACACGACGTATTCCATGTGTCACATTTGAGGAAGTGCTTGCACGAGACCGCGGAGGTGGTAGAGCCGAACTTGCTTAAAGAGGTGGAGATAGAACGTGATGCGACGAGCTCCTACATGCATTCTTGGGTCGAAGATCAAGAAGTTGAGAAATCGAGAGGTCAGACTAGTCAAAGTGCAATGGGGAGATGATGAGAGCAACGCTACTTGGGAGACGGAAGAGAAGATGCGTTCGTTGTACCCTTTTCTTTTTGAGGGTATGTCTTTTAATTTCCCCTTTATCGCTTAGCTTGAACTTATCTTATCTTTAGAGTATCCTCTCGCTAGTATCTTTGACCTTTAGTTAGGATCATCCTATGGTTGAAATATGTGTTTGAGACATGTTATGTATAATGGACGCAAAGTGGATGCAAGTGTTTGCTAGTGGTTGCTCGTGGTCGCATATACACACACTATTAGGCACTAGATCGGCTAAGTCACTTCATATTGCATATTGCATATATATGGATGTATTTAGTAAAATGGATATATGAGGATTTTTTTATCATATGGATGTTGCATTCAGATGATGATTGTGCACGCATATAGAGATAATATGTAGCATTAAGGAACTTTTGCATACATAATGGACGCATGGCACTATCATGATTTGCATTAAGGAGGTCAACTGAATCAGTGGACCGCCTGATTTTGCATTAGATAAGGAACATATACACACACTTCTTGTATATGTTCATACATCATTAGAAACTTTGTAAGGACAATGGATGCCAGTGTTTGATGGTTGAGTAGATGGTTGTTTGGATGTTAGGATATACATTCTCCTTAACCTGGAGATTTCGGGGGCGAAATCCATTAAGGAGGGGAGAATGTAACAACCCGTATTTCTATTAATAACAATGTTCACAAATTAAAGAATAACTAATCTCAGACGTGAGAATTGTGGGAAACGGGTTGTGCCATTGGGTTCGTCTCGGAATTCTGGTTGAAATAGAGTCCGAGTTTGCGTGATTTGGACTTCGTATGAAGGAGATATGGCCATCGGAAGTTTCAGAAAATTCAAAACAGATTTCAGAAAATTTAAAATTCAAAATTCGAATTCAAACAGGCTAGGCGGAAAATTTCCCGCCCAGCACCCCAGGTCGACTGGGGAGTCGATTGGGCAGTCGACACCCCCCCAGGTCGACTGGGGAGTCGACTGGGCAGTCGACCTGGGTGTCGACCTGGTCCAGTCGGCAAGGGTTTGACTGAGCCCAATCTTGAGCCGCTGATGTGTCTTTAGGGCTGAGTTGGCAAATTAAACGGTTCAGGTTAGTTCTGAGTTGATCTGACGGTCTAAATAAATCCTAAACTCTATAAATACCTAGGTAGTCTCCCACTCTAATTCACATGAAAAATAGAATAGCCACCGTCATACCATCGCCATGGAACTCAGTGTAGCCGCCGCCTACTAAGAAGGAAGAAAGCTAATCAAAACCCTAATTCTACTCAACTCTAAAGCAAATCAAGACTCTCTTTCTTCTCTAATTGTGAGTATGATGATCTTAAAAAGATTATTAGCAAATAAATTAGATTAAGATGTGATTTGGATCATAAGAAAATGATGTGAATTGTCATATATGTTGTTGTAAACCTTATGCTATCATGTATGTTGTAAATCCTATGTTATGTGATGATGATATCTTATATGTTGTAAATCATGCTATGATGATATTGTATAGGTTGTAATTTTCTATGCTAAGTTGTGATAAATCATACATGTTATAAAGTCATGATGTTATTATCTATGCTAATTAGTTCATGTTAATCAAATCATAATGTTGATATTATTTGGGCTATGTTGATCTATATGACAAATCATGTATGCAAGTTTAGATTGATTAGTGAAGATTATGAACATATGCCATGACATCTATTTAGATCTAGAATTATGACATCTAGAATTATGCTATGACATATGTGAATTCTATGTATTAGATGCTAGTTCACACCATCATTATGTTGCCTAAACCATATATGCAAGTACATACATGAATTTGGATTATGATAATGTTATGTGAATTGTGACATTTTACCAAACAAGTTGACACCTTTAGATCCATGACATGTGTAGTTTCTTACAAGTTTCACCCTATTATGATTAGGTCTATTTTATTTGTCTATATGTTGTGATAATTTATCTTTTTGCTTTGAGTTAGACTATTCGAGTCTAACGTATATTCTGCGTTGAATAAGCGAACGTTTAACGTGGGGTAGGGGTAATATTAAGGATTTAATATTAAGAAATTGGGGTGCAATTGATATGATTTTGCATACCATAAGTGGATGGCCATAATTGAGTCAATTATGGACATTATTAAAATTGGAAGTAATTAATGATTTGAATAGGGATATATTTAAAACTGGGGTAAAAGATTATAAGTGATAATCAATGCTTAGGACACGAGGTTGGACTCGTTTGTGACGTAAACCTGCCCGGACCCGCCCGGCAAATCCAGTAGTCACAAATGTCAGCCCAATGTGAGAGGTCCTAGGCCCAAACTAAAGCATAACAGTTGTAAAGACACGAGGTTAGACTCTTTTATGGTGTAAGACTGCCCGGACCCGCCCGGCAAATCCAGTTGCCATAAATGCCAGTCTAATGTGAGAGGTCTTTATGAGGTTATGGCCTGAATGAATTAAGAAATACTTAACCAGATAAACATGTAAGGTGGGACATGGGGGTTAAGTAGGTGCCTTGGGTGGCATGAGAAATCTATTGGTTGCCTTTAGTGGCATTTGAAATACGATTAGTAAGACTTAACCAAACACACATGTAAATGAACATGATTAAGAGGGTTAAGTGGGATGTACTAGTGGACAAGCTTAGGTGGGTAGCTTGTGGGGGCCCATTTCAACCAGTATCCCAAACGTATCTTTGTGGGCTCGACCCAAGTCGAGGACGGGACACGCATACTGGGTTTGACTATAAGAGGCCAAACGGAGTAGCGGTGGCAACGCAAGTCCAACGGGTTTCATATGCGTGTGTGGACCCGGGCTGGTAGGTAAGATGTTGTTGCATCGTGTAGGTATAAGCCGTGCATTCTCAAGTTGTATCGGGTTGCCACTTTAGGGGAGTGATACACCCCACTGTGGGGCCAGCACGGGTATCTACGAGTAGGGAGCTGATCGAAAGTGGGTAGTGGGGTACACCTAGTGGAGATAGGGGCAGGTGGCACCTATGTAGTCATCTAGGGGTACACGAAGCTATTTATATAATTTCTAAGTGAAGTAAGTGGGATCGACCTTTAGGGTGACTGGTGCGGTGCAGTGTATTAATTATTCGTTAGTATTAGGTGTGCCTTTAATGTTATCTTTATCTGCTCTTCCATACCCAATGGTTCATAGACATTTCCTTGTTTTCCAGCTTATGCCTCAGTCTAATTATTTTGATAATAGTATTGTTAGAATTATCATACTCGCTAGACTTTATGTCTGACCCCCTCTATTTCTATCTTTTTCCCCCACCAGGTCCTCAGTGTGGGCCCAGCTCTAGCGGAGTTTGATTGGATTGCTATATCTCTCTTTTGGAAAGCTTGGACCACTGAAGTAAAGTCCAGCTTGTTGTCTTCTTTAATGGCTATTTATGTAATGGGATTATGTATTTTGTTTTATCAAGATGGATATTGTACTTGACTCTGATTTATGGTTTTATGATGTAACAAACATGTTTAATTTCCGCTGCAATAAAATAAAGTTTTAGATTTCCAAGTACTACTTATTATCTGTCTTGTTGTAATTTTTCTGTTCTATATTCACTTAAAACCTCCATGGAAGTTAATGCATTCCCTTTGTGAGTGACATTAATGGACGCGGGGTGTTACAAGCTTGGTGAGATCGTTCAGATCAACGGCTATGATCGGATTCCAGGGTGTGGCGTGGCTGGAATATGGCCCAAAACGGCGGCGGTTTCGTGTCAGTTTTGGGGTAAAATATGTACTTGAATTTTGCAGGGTCTTGGATGTTAACGGAGGGTGGTGAGGCGTTTGTCTTGGCGGCATCAGATGGGCGCCAGGACGACGGTCGGAGCGTGGCAGTGGATGATGGGGAACGGTGTAGTAGAGCTCGCTGGAAGTTGAATGCATGAACAAAGCCTGGGAAATAAAACAACAATCAGCCTTGTTGTATTTTCTGCAGCCTTTAACCAACAAACATAATTATAGTTTATTACCCTATATATATAAAACGTTAATTAGTTTTGGAATGTAATCATATAATTTTAAAAAGTGATTAATCATGCAGGGTCTGAAACATGAATACGAGAAGCAGGAAGAGAACTGTCGGCCAAAAGTTGTTAAGCAGTAATAATCAAAGTTTAATTAATTTTTAATATGAATTTAATTTAATTAAGAGTTAATTATTTTTTTAGTTATTACAGCTTATAAATTGTAAAGTGAAGAAGAAATCGGCCTGGATCAGGAGAAGTTAAACTGTCGGCCTGATAATTCTGCTCTAATGCACGTAATTAATTAACGTTAATATTATAATTGAGTGATTTGTTAATTATTAATTAACCTTTAAAATTAAATCGTTAATAACTTATCCATATATTGATAGAATTGGACGGTTCAAGATATGTTGGAACCGTAGCAACAAGATTCATGCCATGGAGTTAATCTGGAACGGTTTGGAGAGTACTGGGAGCAACACGGTTTTAAGATAAATTAAACGTCAGCTTATTCAACAAAATCAAATAGCTTCAACGATAAACGAAATCAAAACAAGGTGAGTTAAACTCACTCAGTTCTTCCCACTTATATTTTATGTAAGTTGGGTTATATTATTGTGTGTTATGATTGCTAGTGGTTAACTGTTTGTTAAATATATATAAGCATATTGATTGAATCAGTGAAACACCAAATCGTTATTTTAACGATTGGCCCCAATTAAGGTAACTTGCCTTATTGGTCACGTTTATAAAATAAACGTGTTTAATTTAATGAGTTTTTATGGTTATGTTAAATAAATAGGTTGATATTGAATTATCGTTGTTGACTGTTATGAAAACCATCTTTTATTTTAATTGAATAATTATATTTGAGACAACGTAGTTGAATGCAGGGATGAATAGGTTTGAGGGATCCAACGGGATTCCTCAAATATAATAAATGCTTTATATTTTCATATTATCATTATATGAACTATTCTGATTGAACGATTGATTTGATTGTTGACAATTGACCTGAAGTTCAACATTTTTTTGGTTTAAACTAATGGGTAATATTGGTTGATTAATTGGCAGTATATGGCCTATAAATCAATCATTTTCCAAATATTGATTTATCGTCAGGTGAATCCATAGAAATGATGCTATAAACTTTATTTTATAACTAAAGATAGATTTTTAAATATATTATTTTGAATAAAACTTTTTAAAAAGGAAATAAATATTTATTATTTATTATTTATTATATAAATTTATAAGAGAATGATTTTATAAAGCAAATATCTTATGTTAATAAGATTTATGAGCAAATAAGAAAAAAGTTACTTAACGGTTAAGAGTTACAGTTAAGAGTTGAATAATTATTTTTAAGAAACAATTAAATGGAATTTATTTAAATTAATTATATAATTAATTAATTTAAAGGAAGGACTAAGTGGAATTGGTTAATGAGGTAACCATGTTTTGAATTGATTAAGTCAACCGTTTTACCAGATTGATTATTAAATCAGTTCATTTTGAATTAATCCAATATTAGCTAAACGAATATTGTGTTAATTTTAATAAGTTTTTAAAAAGAAATTTACTATTTATTTTAGTTAAAAATAAGTTAACTACTTATACGGTGATTAATGATGAAGTAAATCGTTATTTTAATTAATAATTTAAGTATAGTTGTAATGAAATCGAATTGAATTGTGAAAGGAGTTTATGAACGGGTTTTATATTAAAACTCGAAATTTATAACGAAGTTATAAAAAAGATTTTTAAGCAAATACGAGATCTTAAATTAATTATTTACTTAATATTTGAAGTTAAAAAAATGGAAACTTAGAAGTTGGAAAATGGTAAGAAATAACGAAGTGAGGTTTATTCCGAGGTTCGGAATGTGATATTCCGAAGTTCAAAATGGGTAATGAAGTGAGATTTACTCCGAGAATCGAAAATGTGATATTCTAAAGTTCGGAATGTTAAGCGGAATTGAAATCATTCCAAAGTTCGGAATGTTAATCAAAGGCGAGAGTATAAGCTAAGTAAAAGGTTTTGGAAATGGCAACGAATATACGTTGTCGTAAATGATTTACAAATGATTTTGTAAATGGAAGATAAGAGTTTAGAAATGTAATCGAAATATTAATTGTCGATAATAATTTACAATTGGAACTTGTAAATGAAGTAAGAGTTTTGAAAAAAATGAATTTGTAACAATTGTTACAAATAATATATTGAACTATTTGATTTATAAACTGAAGATCTTTAAAAAAGATATCTATGTGATTTTAGAGAACGCATAAGTTGTCAGAATGATTTTAAAAAGGGTATAATAAAAGAAGGTAAAAAAATTGAAATGAAATCTGTAACGTTTGTTACAGATGATAAGTTGAATTGTTTTGATAAAAATAAATATAAGGTTTCGCAAGAGATGTCAATATAAGACTTGTAAAGATACAAAATGTAGATTTGTAAAGATAGTTATATAAGATTAGTAAAGATATTTATATTAGATTTGTTAAAGACTGATATATGATTTAAAAACAAATATAGCAGTGTTGTTGCAAACAAGTTGAAGAATATATATAAATAGACGTTGAAGAAATTTTATAAAGGATTCTATTTATAATGGAATTGAAGTTCGAGTATAATATTATAAAGGATTATTAAATTAATAGAGAAGTATAATTAAGTAAACGTTGTTGAGAATTAAATAAGGTTTTCAATGGGAAATGGTATTAGTTTATAAACGAGAGCAAATGAGGGAAACATAAGCTATGGTTCCCGTAAACAATATTAAAAACTGTATTCAAAAAGTATAAGCGAATGAAGTGATTTTTTTAGAATATTCTTATTTACAACAAGAAGTAAAAGATAAACTCCAAATATTGGAAAATTTAAAGAATATAATTAACATATGTTTAATTAAAAAGACCAAGTAATGCTGAGTACTGAAACAATGTACTCAGTTTATTCTCATGGTTATTTATTTGACAGTTAAATAACCGACTATCAAATCTGACCTATACGATTGTTGGTACGTAAAGACCGGGATTAAATTTATATTCGAAAACCATTCCGAATCAGTAAATACGTGGAAGATATTGATTAAATATGGAGCATTGAAGACCGTAGATTTTTCATGAATGGAAGAACTACTCGTTGAATATCACTAGGTCGCACCAAGTGATAATTCAATTTGTGATTCTGTCGTGATTGGAATCTTCGAATTGAAAGGACTACTCACTACTAATCCTTGGGTGATACCTATATAGGATGTGGTAGGAGGGTGCCTTCGGCTCATCCTGTTCCTGGATTACTTGTATGAACGAATGTCTGATAGTGTATTTCCTAAAAAACCTCGTACGTTGATTTTTACAAATATACCGGGTCGGTAGGTAAGGGGGGCACTTCTTTTATACCTAGAGTATATTTGTGGATGTCAATTAGTGATTTGATGGATCTTGCGATGCGGCATTCAAAGTGAATGGTGGCCAGATGTTCTAAAAGTAAGTATAACCTTAAGCCTCATCAACCGGGAAATGGCATAAAATCGGGTAGGTCGCATGACTATGTGGGTCGCACCCATTAAGGTATATCATTACCTGATCCGGGGAAATTAAATTCCTTCGATTGTCCCTTTTTATTTTTGTATATATGTTATCGGTTCGGTTGGCTGACCCCCAACTGTGGTGATGGTATATTCGGTACTCTCAAGGTGAATGAGGGGCCGGTTATGTTTAGCTTGGGTTGCAAGATGTTCTTGCTGAACCCTAATGTATTCACCTCTGGAAGTACATTGTCGGAAAGGTGGTTGCCCATATCTTGCCATGGAAATCCATTCTCCATTAAGTGCACATAGTTTTGATTGTATGCTATGTTTGTAGAGCGTGAGATGCAAGTCTTTTGCTAGATTGATATTTGTTTGTATTTAGACCTTATTATCAGAAAAGATATTGATTTCTTTATTTAATGTTTTGGGTTATCGTAAGGTAAAAACCGTCCATATTTATGTGCGGATTTGGTCTTACGATTATTCATTTCTTTCGAAAAGATTTTGACTTTAAAATCAAGTTGTGTGATAGCTTTAAACTTAGTATGTTTTTCACACTCTGGTTAACCAGAATGATCCGGCGTTTGTAATGCTCGGGTTAGACCGGGTTTTACAGGTTTAGATTTGGATGTTGTGAATTTCAGAAGACGAGCTAGAAGAGTTCAGATGTATGATATTATACAGATACTAGTCCGCTGTGTCACTACACCAGAAATGCCAATTTGGTAGTGCTTTGGACCGTATCAAAATCGATTTGGCAGTGCTCTGGACCATATCAAAAAATGGCGTCTCTGTTGCTTTGATATGGTTTTAAACCATATCAAATTCATCAATTGATACGGCTTAAAACCATATCAAATTGATAGATAGATACGGTTTTAAGCCGTATCAATTTATCAATTTGATACGGCTTAAAACCTTATCAAATTCATAGATTGATAAGGCTTAAGACCGTATCAAATTCATAGATTGATACGGCTGAAGACCGTATCAATATAGAAATTTGATACGGCCTTAAACCATAGCTAATTTAAAATATATATTAAAAAAATTACATTATCCTACTAGAATATCAGTGATCAATATAAGCATTTATTTTAGAATATCAATGATCAATACAAGCATTGTAATTTTGGAAAATACATTGTCTTGCTAGAAGGTTGCATATTCTGCTCGTAAACATACTCATAACACTTATGCCCACAATATGGTAGTGTAGTACCCTATGTAACCAATGGCGGTTGAACCACGACTGGAAGTGGTGCTATTATCCCCAATCAACAGTTCTTCCACAGCAGATTCTTCAATTTTTTGGGTTGTGTGATCTCTTTTACTTGCATATCTTTGATTACTTTGGATGCCTTGGAGCTTCCTGCACACTTCATCCGTATCGAACGGACATGACAATGTTACAGTCTTGTTCTTCTCATCATACAAAATATTGTATCAATCTTCTCATGCTCTGGAATAATACAATTTAAATGCATCAAAATCAACAGTCTTTGGCATTATTATTATAGAGTAAAAAACATATAATTATAAGATTATGATACCTTGCACACTGCATATTGCATTGCTCATCTTCTTGTAGCAACTCTGGCAACCAGATTCCACCTTCATTACTACCGAATAAACCTGTCAAATAATGTTCAAAATACCAACATTCAACTCTAGAAAAAAAAAGTTGTTAAATTCAAGACTTGGTAAACATAGTTATTCAGTACATATATGGCAATGAACATTTGTGTGCAATTTAATGTGTAAATGAAAGGTAAAAAATAAGTTCTAAAAGGTTTTGTGTAAGTGTTGTAATAAGAGAGTGATTTGTACAACGTAATCTTTCAGGTGGCAAGTAATTTTTCAGTGAGCTGCGAAAGGAGTAGTAAGTAGTTGTATTATCACAGCGGACATCGTCGTGAGGTTGACGTATACCCAAAAATTGAATTCAGCTTTAAAATTATTGTTGAATATGTTAAATATTCCTATAATGTAGTGGTAAATGGTTGAGGGAATGACGGTCGTGCTATTTATGATAGTACACCAAGTCGGTGCGAATGAAGAACATAAATGCTAAAAATCTAAAGGTCAAGACATGATCAGGACAAACAGGTATTCAGGTAGAAATGTAAGTCAAAAATAGCACAATTATTAACAGCAGACCTTATTTCATGTATTGTTAAATACAGATTAGCATGAATGACAGTAAATTTAGGAATAAATAATCAGTTAAAAAAGTACACCACTCTATGGAGAAAAATAACGAATATTAAAAATAGCATTTTCAATCGTTTGAAGAATAAAAGGAATTAAACCATCTATGTAAAATATAACAAATAACCATGCTAATATGTGAAGAATTTTTTGCTAAATTATATTGATTGCAAGTCATGTAAGAGCATGAAGGCTCTAAACCCGTTGATGTATAAAACCTATTTTTTTAACAATATTGCTTTCCATCGTTAGTTGCTGGAGTTAGTAATAGCATGTTAAATTTACCGTTTATAGTGTAATTTCGGCAACTGCGAGCGATTAAAACAGACGGTTCGTTTGAATGGAGTATTAAACGGATAACACTAATTGTATGTTGGTGTACTTGAATGGAGTATTGAGCCGATAAAATGAAATGTATGAAGCTTCGAACGCAAATGCATAATTTTGTCGCATTGGAGTGAAAGGGTGAAATGAATGGAACCACTGACCTTGAAATGCAAGACGCCTTGAACACATCCAATGTGAACGCTATGATAACAGATAACATAAGCGCTATCGACGGTAAACCAGGTTAATGAACTCTAGCATATGATTATATGCTGAAATTGTAAGAGTTCGTAGACGCGTTTAAGGTAAGAATGAGTTGAGAAATATCACCCAATACATTGTCGCTTTCATGTGTAAGAGATACGGGTGATTTTGATTAGTTTGTGAACACAATGAAAGAGTAGAGAGTAGCATTTATTCAGTTTCTTGGATTCATATATTACATCACGGGTAGTGATTACAACATGGGAATGAAATTCGAATTTGAGGAGGGAACATATCTGGACTTCGGAATATGAGACACTGGATTCAAAAGTCACCATGGTTCAAAATACACAATGCATGTATAATGAGATGACACAAAAG
This sequence comes from Allium sativum, assembly GCA_030737875.1. Classification (NCBI taxonomy): domain Eukaryota; kingdom Viridiplantae; phylum Streptophyta; class Magnoliopsida; order Asparagales; family Amaryllidaceae; genus Allium; species Allium sativum. The sequence continues at coordinate 575,771,156 of CM060918.1, read as the reverse complement.
TAAATCAGTATGCCAATTGAACTATATGAAATGGACATAAAATATTCAGGCAACTGACATATTGTAATTAATGCATACCACCATCAGTACATTCCAATTGTGCCTTGTACCATGTTCCATGCATCTTTTCAACTCTGCAGCAAAAAAATTGTAGTTGACAATGTGCATATGAAAGAATATGTGCTAATAAACAGTGTCTGCAAGCAAGACTAATGTATCTCACACCACAAGTTTGAAGTTCATGTAATCTTGCATATGTCAGAACTCATTTCGGAACTCAGTTTGAAACTGAGTTCGCGAACTTAGTTCAGTTCAGAACTGAGTTCGCGAACTCAGTTCTGAACTGAACTGAGTTCACGAACTCAGTTCCGAACTGAGTTCTGACATAAGATTGGCTTTGTAAGCATGTGTTGTTATATGGAATGATCTATCATATTAAAGATAACAAACTATCTGTAGATACAACTCATAAAAGACAGGCCAAATCAACCAAAATAAGACAATTCTAGTCTCCCCAAAATACAAAAAATGAATTGGAAATACAATTACAAGGGAAAAGCATCACAATCTAACAAAGCATGTGCTTATGTAATGGAGAAAGAATACAGCAGATTGAAATAGAAATTTCATTTCAGAATAGGTTAGATAAGGAGTGACATAGAACTGGAGTAACACAAGAAGCAAAACATGTGTTTTACCTGGTTGAAGCGCATGAATTATCACTTGGGGATCTTTCCATGCTAAAATACCTGCTAAGAAACTTTCAAAAAAAAAAGAGTGTATCATAATGTCAGTCTATAGCTCTTGAATTTTTCACACTGCTCGACCAACAGTGATGTATTGCACTTGAATATACCTAGAACGATTAGTCACACCAAGCAAAGATTGTATCATATCAGCTGAGCTGAAGTACATAAGCTTTCCAAGTACGGATATACATTTATAACGAACTGGCCCATTCACGCTAGAAGCATATATCTGTGAAATAAAACAAAACATATTTTAGTTGAGAAGAAAATTAAAGAAAAGATATTATAATTTATTCAATCAAGATATACTGGTTGTATCCTATGGTCGAGAACTCATAATTTTTTAATGACATAATTGTATGTGCATATTTATATAACAAAAGGAGACCTCCAAATTACAATCACCACAAAAGATAAGATTATAGTAGTAATATCAGCCACCATTAGATATCAAAGTAAAATTTAATAGCAAGGTAAAAATAAACAATTTTGAATACAAAACAAAAACCACTTTGTTCAAGACCTGTGTCAAAACAGGGAGCAAATCCTGCCCAAATTGTTGCAGAAGTTCAGGTTGCTCTTGCAGTAATTTTTCACGAGGTGAAACTTCATTATCCCTTCCATTTGATCCATCTTGCATAAGGGCGTGAGTGTATGTTTTCAAATCTAAAACATATTTCTTAAAGTATCTAAGAATGAATGTACGTTTTTCTGAAAAACATTCGGGGAGGACTGCAGTCTCTTCGTCTGTTACGATCATATTGTGATCTAAAGCATGCATAATAATGTGTAGGTAAATATTATGCTCCAAATAAATGCAATACTACAAAGAGGACGCCACTTGTTATTATAAACCAAGAACAAACTGCACGTACTGGAAGGGTGGATGACCTTTTAAATATAATATACCCTATAATGCATACATAATGTTGTGATCTAAAGTATGCATCATAATAAGGCGAATTATTTTAGATTCGGCACATATCCACATTACTATAGGGAAAAATATTTATGTAATATATTTTAATTTAGTATATTTGGTATGATAGCTTTTAAGTAACAATACATAATTAAAAACATTTGATGCTTATATCATCAAGCAAATTAAACATGACATAATTAATAAACAAACTTCATTCATAATTTAGTGAAATTTATCAGTGATTAATAAAAAATATTTTGAAAGAATGAACAAACTTACCTTAAAACTGCATTTCATGGCTTCCATTTTTGAATCTGACCTGCAGCATCTGGTACATCACAAATAAATCTGCTTGCCACTGTTAGTTCAACAATTTAGCTTGTAATATGAATTGCCTCTGAAAGACGATAATATAATATATGTGATATGTTAGTTGCAAATTATGCCATTCTTCCATATTTTAACAACAACTAAAAAAGTTAAAACACATGCTGATTTTCATTATAAAAAATAGTACCATATGTATATTTAACTAAAATGTGGACTTAAGTGGCACACACAATTGAAGATCCACTCTATATTTGAGTATTCATTATGGAATTAAATTAACCTACTGAAATTACTATTCTACTCCGTCTAGTACACATTATACATTTCTAGAAAATAATATTGTATGTATGTGTAGGCGATATAGAAGTTTCCAACCATTTATTGTTGTCTGACTTGTCATTAAGATATAAGAACATGTTATCCACTATTAATCATAAAATATAGGTTAAATACTCGAACAAATTAAATGATTTTCACTAATTACAAATAGTTAAAATTACAATGAGTAAGGTGCAATGTTAAATATCTTAATCTATATTAGATTAAAAAAAAATCGACATTTGTAGATATTTCAAGTGATAAAAGAAACAGTAAATTCCAATATAGTTTGCTACTAATAATTCTTTTTGATAAAATGAAATATAAGTGCTTCAGAGCATGAAAACTATGAACTACGCTGACTCTCTCTATAAGGAAACAAATGAAATCTTGAATATGGATCCAAAAATATGATAGCTACCCAATATAGAACAAAACATAAGCCATGTAAGAATTGGAATATGGATCCAAAGTACGAATTATGTGTTGCATTGTTAACTATATTGAGGTGGAAAGTAGAATGAACAAATTTGCACAACTCGATCACTAAAAGTATAATTCAACTCTAAATCTACATACCTAACAATATGATGGTTGAATAAAATTTCCTTTTGGTTACCCAAATGACTTGGTAATCGACGTAGCTCATCAATTCATTGTTCCTGTCAGTGTAGGAAAAGAGTTCAACTACGTTAAAAAAAAGGGAAAAATCATGTCTTATATCAAATTCTCATAATCATCTTATTATCATATTGAAGTACTTCGCCAAAAATCATATTAGACGTGAAATAATCATCAGCTTAACAAAAGTTAAAAATATCAAAACCTACAATAAACACTTAATCATGGTAGAAGTATAATTCAAAAATGAATGTCGAAGATTTGTTACAAACAGACATAAAGTATAGGAAATCAGTAAGGCTAGAATTATAGGTGGGAGAAAAAATACTGCAGTATAATCTGGTATAGGCTAGTAACACAAACATACAACATTTTTAAGGATGTTGATTATCGTCAGTGAATAATTAGTATCACTTCATAGTAGTAGAATAAATATATTTCAATGCATCCACATTTCTCTCTGCCGAAGCTAAAAATTTAGAATAGTTGCAATAAATGATTAAGGCTGCAACGACTACAAAGTTTGAGTATTTGTTGTCCATGTAATTTTATATGGACTAATATTCTAATGTTGAATTTGAAGCATTAAATTCATCCGAACATTGAATTTAAAAAAAATCTCATTCAATGCCTTGATTCATTTAATCCTTGGAGTAAAACACAAAGATAGAGCCTATAATCCATTTAAATCTTCGAATTATATAGCAAGAATTTCGAATGTTCAAAAGAATTAATTCAGCTCTCATTTATGCCTCATTTAAGTTCCATGAATTGCATTATTTAGATAAATTTAAACATCATTGCTCGAATATCGTTTAGGCAACTATTTATTAAAGCACACTGACTTAATCTGACGACAATGTATTCAAGCATTCAGCAAACATCAAAGATTATTTAGTGTCAATTAAACCGCGATTATTCCAGTTATTCATTCAATTAGCAACACTACAGTCATCAATTTACTCAGTTTTATACATTATATTTAAACATGATCTGTTATATAGCCCTAAATGTTTACAAAAATAATATTATATTGAAAGCAGTTCTCAAACTCTAAGTATAACTCAGCGTTCGTCATTGAACTTAATTCCCACTTAACAAAATCATTCATATTTAGTCAGTTCATTGGGAAAAAATAATAGAAGATGCGTATAATTGGTAAATCAAGTTATAGTGAAGCAGTATTTGTCCTGAGTAACAAATCTGGTATGAATGAGATGGGGAAAAGTTTTATCTTTCATGACATATAAACAACTCTATCGAAAATTGAAAGTGGTTAAAATAGTACAAATAATTAAAAGCACGGGTTCCACAAAACAAAGCCTAGTTAGCAGAAGAACAAATCAATGAATTATACCTAAAACAAAACCCTGGAGTGCCTGGATACAAATCTGCGAACAAACCATGCAAAAAAATCCAATAGAAGCACACGTATTTTGAACAACGATGAACCCTAGATCTAGACGTGAACAACGATGCCGCCTCCAACCCTACTTGTCAACGTGAACCTCAGATCTGAGTGCAAAGCCTAACTGTCGACGTGAACCACAGATCTGAATCACAAACAAAAGAAGAGGGAGGGAAGCCATTTTTTTTGGTTTGGGGAATTTTTTTCATATCGGCTAAAATGAAGAAGCGAGGAGGGGAGGGGCGAAAATGAAAATTGAGAAGGAAAAATATAATTGCATTTTGATACGGCTGAAAACGGTATTATATGAACTGATCCAGACCTTCTAAGATCAACGGTTGGATTTTAAGGGTTAGGGAAGGTGTGGATCAGTTGAGTGGTAGCAATTGAAATTTGATACGGCTATGAGCCCTATCAAATTTAATACGGCTTAAAGCCGTATCAAATCTCTGAATCCTGGTGTGTCAAATTGACTGTTTTGGTGTAGTGTGTGTTGTGTACGAGGACAGGTTATTATAACTGTCCAGATGTGTTGATGTACTCTGATGATTGTAAGTATTTTAAAGCTCTCAATAAAGATTTATTTTTGTGTGTGACTCTGTGTTGTGTTGGCTCTTCTTCTGTGTGACGACAAGGAATTTCGCTCGATCCGAATCAGTCGCTAAACCGACCCAGACCGTTCGAAACGCCCTATCGTTTGAGAACACGACAAAACAGAACGCATACAAAAGAACGTTTCATTGTATATTACAACAATGCATCAGATTACAAGAATATACAGAGTATAAATGAAATAAATATTACACAGAAATATCAGAGATTTAAATTACATTTAAATACAAAGCAGCGGAAAAATAATACAATACACAACTAGAATGAGATATACGGATACAAAGCTTTCCGGATATCGTTCCAGCTGTAAACCAGGATCCTGTGAATATAAATCTGCAAAACCAAAACTACTAGCTGCCCGTGTCAAAATAGGGGCACCCAGAGTTTAGGTTAAAACAATAAACTCCAGGTCAGTCATGTGACTGGTGTGAGAACTAAAACAGTTAATCTTTATTATAAAGTTAGGTAAATCAAGGGACCACGCCGTATAACACGGAACGGGTTTTCTCCCAAGAATACCAGTGCATAAAACAAACAGCGCAATGCTAAATAAAGAAAAATGAAGCTGTTATAAGACCCAGGTCCTATCACACAATGCAACGCAGCCAAGGATAGGGTTTTCCCTTATAACAGCCAAAGAATGCTTGATACGGTTAAAACAAATCGTTTGATACTATTATAAGTGCATAGTGTATAAAACAACTTCAAATCATAAGTATCAATCATAGGCGACATGAGTGTCCCATGCCACTATGTCACCATATATAGGTTTACAAATAAAACCGCAAAGTCACGTATTTGGAAATTGGATTTCCATCTATGAACCGAGGCAAAAGATAGTCCTCACCGACTTCGAGACTGTGTAGCCCGAGCCTCAGGGTCAGAGCGCATCGACCCTTGGATCCTCAGGGCCGGTCCACCGATGTGGATTAAAATGCCTGAACATGCGTTTCCCCGCCCTTTGGGGCGTAAATGAGCCAACGAATGACTCCATCGGACCCGGATCGTCCGATCAAACCGAGGCGCCTCGCAACAGCAACAACCACATAAGTCAAACTCGTCAGGGCGTGTAAAACCACTGACGCCACTTCTAGCTAGAAAGAAACGCATGCCCTCCCTGACGTCCTCTCCCGTTTTTGGTTCATACCGGGTGTGAAACACGCGAAGTAAACGTTACACAAAGCTACGCCACAAAGGCCTTGCTTTGATCATCACCACAAGACTTTGCTTTTCAACAGAAGCCTCGATCAATTGCCACTTAGGCATGCCACACAGGCAATTCACTCCATGCGTTTGATATCCATCAATATATAACCCCTGAGCTCGTATGTCTCAGAGAAGGGCGTTAAGCAAGAGAATAAATTCTCCGCCGCCAAACAGATATATATTTAATAGAAATCAATCACACAGACTAAAATCCAATGTCAGACACACAGTCCATTTACAAGTCCGTTCTGGGTCTGAACGAAACCGGAGGCACCTAGTACCCCGCATATCCATCGATCTCCAAGTACGTCTGGACGATCACCAACTGCTTCCATCTTCTTGGGTGTACAGCCCAATCAAGATTATCAGTAATCACCCAAACGACGTGAAGACTTCCGGTCTTCGACCACCGTCTTCATCTTCGACACCACGTCGAATCAGTTATTCAGAATGGGATAAACCCGGTCTTTCTGAATAACTCGCGTATATATTATAAAAGTGTTACACAAACACAACATACGCCTCATTCCAATTCAGAATATTCTTTTATTCAAATATTCCTATACTTTGGGAAAAGTTCCCATTAATTTTATCCAAGATAAATTCTTTAAATTTATTCTTTAATCTCCTTTGAATATCAATTCAAACTAGTCGGGATTAGCGAACCACACCGAAGTAATCATTTATTTTATTTCCCAATCCCAACCTTTTCATCCCATGAAGTAAAACTGGTTATACTTCATATCTAACACCACGGTGTTATCGGTAAATTCAATTACCATTTCACGTTCAAATCTAATTAAAGATTTAACTATCGCCTGAAGTAAAACTGGTGATACTCCATTCTCGATCTTTTCAATCTAATTAAAGATTCATTAAAACTCCACTTAGTTTTAATATTTCTCTGGGTTAAAGAATCAGTGTCATTTAAAAACACAGTTCACGATAAACCCAACATCACATTCATTAATTATCGGGTTAAAGAACGAGTGTTATTTAAAACACTGTTCACGATAAACCCAAAAATCAATATCAATTCAATTCCAATTAAATCTCATTTAATTGGTACACTTCATTAAATCCAAATAAAAAGATTTAATCTTTTCTCAACTGGGTTCAAGAACAGTGTTAATGAAGACACCATTCACGACAAACCCAAATCACATTTGATATTCAATACAAGGCTCTGAATAGAAAATATATCGGCTTATATTCAATATCAAATTCTACGATTAACAAATGTCATATTGGAAATAACGATATAAATATGTATCTTTCAAATTTCCATAACACATCTGTATAATCACGAATTCCAACATCGAAATATTCCAAAGACAATTTCGATTCAAATCCACTCCAATGCAATCATTGGAAATCCTGGTTATTTTTAAAACCCTTTTCAAATTCAATTTATTTATTTAAAAATAAATAGAATTATATTTCTAGTTCAAAACTAGTTCATTTCGATAAAAATCTATTTTTATCTTTTCAAACATGAAGTTTTTCATCCCAATTCTTCTCAAATCATTTCTTATGATTTTACACAAATTATTACTATTTTTAATAATTTTATCAAGGCCCGTACAGTCGATTTCCATCAATGGCCATCGAACTGCACTTACAGCGACCTTTTTTTAAATTTGATTTGGACATAATTCCAAATCCAACCGTTAGATTTCTAATTTCTAATATTCGTTAGAAAGCTCTTTTCGATACGAACCCAACGGTTCCGGTTTTAGGAGAATCCGACGGTCGGATCTCCCGTAATGTCCGTTTGAAATAAATGGTCGAAATTCACGAACTGCCGCGGCGCGGCACGTTCTATTCAGGCCATTATATTATATATATAATATATATAATATACACTTCGTCGATTTCTATTTAAAACGAATTATATAAATAGTTTTAAATTCGTTTCAAAAGCAATTTCAACTTCCTTTTCAATTCAAATCAAAATTGAATTCTTCTTTATAAATTCGTTTTAAAATTCATTTCTATTCAATTCAAATTTCAATTCAATTTGAATTCATTTCAATTCGCTTTCAATTCAATTCGAATTCGTTTTCAATTCAATTCATTTCGAAATCGTTTTCAATTCAATTCATTTCGAAATCGTTTTCAATTCAATTCATTTCGAAATCGTTTTCAATTCAATTCATTTCGAAATCGTTTTCGATTCAATTCATTTCGAAATCGTTTTCAATTCAATTCATTTCGAAATCGTTTTCAATTCAATTCATTTCGAAATCGTTTAAAATCGATATAAATATCGTTCACGTCAAAATGACGTCAATCTAATCATCACGGCTTCACATATTTCTATTTTCAAATATTCTATTTCAAATATTTCCTATTATCAAAATATTTGTTATTATCAAAATATTCTTTATTTTCACGATTGGAATGAGGCCCAATCAATTACCATATAAAGTTAATTATATGGATTTTCATACAACACATGTATATAATAGCAACGATAAATAATCAACCATCAACCAAAGTGCACTACACTGTATAAGCATCAAATATAGATATCTAATGCTTATAACAGCCTGTCAGTCAATCGATTGACAAATTTAATCAATCAGGATGAGTGAACTTCAAATTTCATCCTAACACCCGTGTGGGGTTTCAAACAATCAAACACATATTTTATTTGTGCAGTTGGGCGATGTGTAAAATTTATCGTCTCAATCAATGTCAGTCAAATAGGTGTACATAAACAAACCGTCTGGTTTGTAAATGAATATTTATTTATTCACATTCACGTTAAAAATTATATTTTTAACGATAAAAACATTTTATTCCAACATATGAATTTCTATTCAGTTCATTCTTTAAATAAAATGATATTTTTATTTTTTTCTAACATATTTTAGAAAAGTTCGGCGGCATAACGGCACGATACTAGAAACGGGACAAGGCCTAGCCTTATCCCCGGTCTAGTGAAGGCCCACGTCATTCACACATCAATCAAATCCATTCAATTCATCAAACAATTCAATTTAAACCCAACAAACTAACCAACTACTCAACCAAACAATTTAACAAACAAGCCATCCATGGTCTGTGGATGACGGGTGTCGGGTGCTACTAAGCACCGTCTGCATCCTAGTATATATATATAACTAGAAAAAGAGAATTTGAGTGAGGAGTTCTCACCAATAGCTATCCTAGCTCCACGGCACTTCATTGATAGAAATCTTCATCGCTATCGCATCATCGTCACCTTCGTTGCCCGTAGCCACTACATATATAAAAATCACACATTTTTATATTTTGATGTCTTTAAAATAAAAATCACATTTTTATTTATTCACTTTCAATTTAAAAATCGTATTTTTACAATCACTTCATATATTTAAAAATCGAATTTTCACTATGCTATTCAATATATAAAAATCATATTTTTACTAATTTAAAAATCTCGCCACTTTAACAATAAAGATTTCGCCTTATCTTATTTTTACATCTATATCTCATAAAGATTATATTTTTATAGTTCCTACTATGCAAAGATCATATTTTTATCTTTCTACAATATAAAAGATTATATTTTTACTACTTTAAAAATATAAAAATTATATTTTTATAATTGCTATATAGTAAAGACTATATTTTTAATACTTTAAAAATATAAAAAATCATATTTTTAATTGAATAAAAATCTTTTCTACCTCCTCCTTTTATAAAAATCAAATCCTTTCTAAGCTCTATATACATATAGAAAATCAAATCTTTGTTTCAATTCCTTTCTTTAAATCAAAATCTTGTCTTTACATAACTATCATATACATAAAGATCAATCAATTTTTTTTTTATAAATCATTATTCTACATACAAATAAATCGGACCTTTATATTTTTCCTAACACCTATTACATTAAATAGAATAAAAATAAAACTTACCTTGTTAAAAATTGAATTTTTATGGAAGAGGGGTCCATAGCCGGAGTGGTGGTCGGAGTTGGAGCTTCTGGGGGAGGCGCTGACGTCGGGAGGGGGAGGCACGCTGTCGAGGGTGCACAGGGGTGCGGTGGTGCTGCCTAGGGAGGCGCGCACAGTGGATGGGGTTTCCAGAAAGAAGGGGGGGTCTCGGCGGTCTTCGAACGGAGGAGGGGAGGGACAGGCGATGGGGGAGGAGACTGGAGGGGTGCGGCGAGGTCAGCCGACCTCCGGCGGCGGCGCGAGATTGAATGTGGAGGGATATCGAGCAGAGGTTTTTTTTTCTTCTTCTTCCGTTGACTGAAGTAAAGAGATAAAGGAAGGGGGTAAGGGCTTAAAGTATATAATATATTATTTAATTAATTTACCCTCTAAAAGGTTACTTCAAAATTCGAACTCAAAATTGAGCCCACCGACTGTCGTCCATAGCGTTTTACCCCCATTCCGAACACAATGGGATATGTATCGCAAGCTGATTTGACCATTTGAATCAGTTTCCGTTTAATTTACATTTAAATCACTATATTGAATTTTAAACGTATATTTCAAATTACCGGGGCCACATACTAACTAGAAAAATTCCAGAAAAATATTTTCTAGCTTCGTATTGACGATACGGTCCTAACAAAACTAGTTTCGTCAAATTCTGAGACCGTTTGAAAAATGGCCAATTTCCAGTCGATTAAAATCAACTGAAAATGGTCAAACGCATTTTCCTTTGCCACGATCACATATTGATTCGAAAAATTATGAAATTTGGAATCTAGCAATAATTTGACACTGCGGATCCAACAAAAGTGGTTTCGTCGAAATCCGAGGTCGTTTGCAAAATTCCCATTTTTAAGGGCCCGAATTCCATAGCGACTATTCAGAATTTTCAACTGGACATATCTTTTGATCCCTGCTATCAAATTTCGATTGGTCGGATTCGTTGGAAAGATATTATCAAATAGATCCTATTGTTTTTGGTTTCACTAAAATCCGGATTGTTTTGCACCCGGTACATTCAATTGAAGTTTGAAATCGAATTATCGAACTACCGCGCCATTTTCAATTCTATTTATAATTATATATATAATTATTTATATATTCAAACGACGACGTATATAATATATACGTTCGAATTATATTCAAAATAAATTTTTCGTCGATATTATTTAAAATAATTCATTTTAAATAATCAAAATTCGCTAAAATTGCCAAAATAAAAATTTCAAACTGGCTCGCATTTTACGGGTTGTTACATTCTGCTTCTTCTTTTATTCTAATATTTCTTTCTTTCTTATCTCACCCTTTGATTTCTTTCTAATAACTATTGGTGTTTTCGATACTTGGGTTTTTTCAAGTAATACGAATTTATGTATTATTGTCAAAATTTGGACGTTGAATTCTTTTACCGGGTCGTTACAGTTGAAGTTCCTCGAAGTGTCAAAGTTTGATTGTTTAAAATTATATTTGGTTTGGACTGAAATATTTAAACTAAGGATTGAACTACTTATGTAGGATTTGGTATGTGTGTATTGGATTGAAATGCTTATTTTAAATTTATATGTTTTATATGATGCTTTTAAGTCCTTCCTTTGAATATTTTTTATATAGTAATCAAGTTGAATCAATATTGAGTCAAAAAAATATGTCAGTATTTAGGATAATTAAATTTGAGTTAGATAATAGTTTTGAATAATAATAGTTTTTATTAATGAGAATAGGAGAGAAATATAAGATATGCTGGATTGAAGGGAAGTACAAATTAAGGGGAAGTTCTAAAATTTGAAGGGAGTTAAGATATATTTTATAAAAAGTCCGTCATCACCAGAAATGGGAAATAATTAGTACAATGGATGGTAGCATTGGTAATAATAACCTCAGGTAATAATAGAAAATATATCTACCCATGTTGTTAGTGATTATCTAGATTTATATTGTATATAATGCAGGTTATTAAGACATGTGTTGATAATGAAGACGATAAAGTACCAAATAGAAGATCCAAATTGATGCTGGTATGAAGAGTCAAAGAGTGAAAACACATGAGTAATGAAGAGTTCAAGAAATCAAGATAACTAAGATAATTTATCGTGTCTTAGATTAAATCTTAAGTCTCAAGTTGCACCCATATGATTTCTCAATCTCATTTACAAAGCATTTTCAAAAATTCCAGTTTTTTCTATTTTCAAAATGTTTTTTTTTCAAATTGCTACCTAAAAGGAATTTTAAGTTTTTAATGTTTTTACTTTGAGATACTTTTTATATACTTTTGATTTTGACTTCAATATTATGCTTGTATTTTTTATTTTAATATTTATACTTTGGTTTTTGTCCTCATATGTTGATTCTAAATTATTGGTTTTGTATTATAATTGAGTCCTAACAATTATAACTTGATATTACAATTTGATATAATTTTGATATTTATATTTCAAGTTTAGTATATTGATTACGGGTATATAGGCACGCCCTAGTGGGCTTGCATCTAATAGTAATATGTATGCATTAATTCAACCACGTGTGGACTATCTATAGTAAATCTACATGACGTGATATGAAAATTTTCAAATCGAACTCCTATTTATTTCCAATTAAACAACTTTTTTGTAACTACATGTAGGTTTCCAGACATTTTATACGTAGTTTTTTAGCATAATAAATGCTGATTATTACCAAGTATAAACTTATTGGTTATGCAGGTTTCAAAATTTTAGAGGATATGTTATTTTATATATTGTATAAATTACAAAAAATCATTTTTTGATGAAAAAAGTAAGATATTTAATAGCCAAAACATCACAAATAGTACTATATATACAATAAGTGACACGACCCAAACTCGCCCTTACGGGAAAGCCTGAATTGAGTTGAGAACACAACAAAGTAGAACACAAATAGAAGAACATTTCATTGCTTATTACAACAATTACATCAGAGTACAAGAATAAAACAGAGTATGAATAAATATTACACATTTGATAAACATCTGGCATTCCCTGTCGAATCATTTGTCTAGTTGACTTACGCAACATACTTCCCAACTCATAGCACCCAGGAGAGATTTACAAATTACAATGTAGCGGAAAAATAATACAAAACACAATTGAAAGAAATACACGGATACAGAGCTTTCCGAATATAACTCCAGCTGTAAACCAGGATCCTGTAAACATAAATCTGCAAAACCTAAACTACTAGTTGCCCGTGTGGAAAATAGGGGCACCCAGAGTTTAGGTTAAAACAATAAACTCCAGGTCAGTCATGTGACTGGTGTGAGAATAAAAAAAGTTATTTAAAACTTTACTTTAAAATAAACTAAATCAAGGGACCAGGCCGTATAATACGGAACGGGTTTCCTCCCAAGAATACCAGTGCATAAACAATTATAAACAACACAATGCTTTTTAAAAAATGAAGCTATTATAAGACCCAGGTCCCATCACACAATGCAACGCAAGCTGAAGGATAGGGTTTTCCCTTATAATAGCCAAACATGCTTGGTACGTTTAAAACTAATCATTTGATACTATTATAAGTGCATGGTGTATAAAACAACTTCAAATACAAATGTATCAATCATAAACGACATGGGTACCATATATCATGTTGCCAATACTAGGCTCTACAATCAAAACCGAAATGTCACGTATTGGAAGTTGGATTTTCATCTGTGAACCAAGGCAAGGGATCGTCCTTACCGCTTCGAGAAAATCTAGCCCATGTCTCAAGATCAGAGCTCGAGTGACCCTTAGATCGTCAGGGCCAGTCCACACAGAGTGGATTAAAATGCCTGAACAATGCGTTTCCCCGCCCTATGGGGCGTAAAACTGGTCAGTATATCGACCAAACCATCCATTGGCCCCGTAGTGACCGATATAACCGAGGCGCCTCGCTTTCCATCATCCATATAAGTAAAAATGTTTGGTCTCCATACCATGACACCACTCCTAGCTAGAAGGAAACGCATGTCCTCCCCGAAGTCCTCTCCCGTTTCTGGTTCACACTGGGGTGTGAGGTTCGCGAATTAACGCTATACACAAAGCTATGCTATATTAAAGCTGTGCTTTGACCATCAACCACACGACTCTGCTTTTCAACAGAAGCCTTGATCATTTGCATCTCAGCATGCCACAGGAAATTCACGCAGTGCGACTGATGTCTATCGATATATAACCTACGAGCTCGTACGTTTCAGAGAAAGGTGTTAAGCAAGAGAATAAATCTCCGCTACCAAAAATATATATATTTAATAGAGATCAATCAACACAGAATAAAATCCAATGTCAGACACATATCCATTTACAAGTTCGTTTTGGGTCTGAACGAAACCGGAGGCACCTTATTCCTCGTCTCATATGTCCAATGCAGGAGAGAGGCCCTCGCATATCCGGTCGATCTTCAAGTACATCTGGACGATCACCACTTATTACCTCGTCTTGGGTGTACAGCCCAATCAAGACATCAGTAATCATCCAAACGAAATGAAGACCTTCGGTCTTCAACAACCATCTTCATCGTCGACTTATCGTCGATTCAGTTATTCAGAATGGGATAAACCCGGTCTTTCTGAATAACTCGCGTATCTTATAAACAAGTGCTATAAAAACACACATATGCCTCATTCCAATTCTGAATATTCTTTTATTTAAATATTCATAACCTTTGGGAAAGGTTCCCATTAATTTTACAAAAGATCAATTCTTTAAATTTATTCTTCAATCTTCCATTGGATATCCATTCAAACCAAATTAAGGTTTATCCAAACTAGTCTGGATAAGCGAACCTTACCGAAGTAATCATTTATTATATTTCCCAATCCCAACCTATTCATCCCATGAAGAAAAACAGGGAATACTTCATATCCAACACCACGGTGTTATCGGTAAAATTAATTACCATTTCACGTTCAAATCTAATTAAAGTTTTAACTATCGCTTGGAGAAAAACTGGTGATACTCCATTCTCGATCATTTCGTGAATTCGATAAATTTAATTATCTCATTCACATTCCAATCTAATTAAAGATTCATTAAAACTCTAATTCAGTTTTAATCTCAAAAATCATTACTTGATGATTATTCAAACTTAAGAAATTAATCTTATCTTTAACTGGGTTAAAGAACAAATGTCATTTAAAACACTGTTCACGATAAACCCAAAATCCTATTCCATTAATTTTGGAATCTTCACGGAAAATATATCAATATATATAATCGATATCAATTTCTGTATCCGAATATTAATATAAATGGAATAATGACAAAGCCTTTTAAATTCCATATATATTAACAGTCTTCTTCCACAGAAGTTCACTTTGATTGTTACCAAATCGAATTCCATTCCATTCCAATTTATTTTGTTAAATTGGAAAACTTTTCTTTAGAAAATTCCCCTAAATCTTAATTAAAAGATTTATAAATTCCAAATCATATTTCACTGTTGATCGGGTTAAAGAACGAATATCGTTAAAGACACAGTTCATGATAAACCCAATTCACGTTCCATTAATTATGGAATCTTCACGGAAAACAGATCAATATATAATCGATATCAATTTCCGTGTCCGACTAATAATATAAATGGAATAACGACAAAGCCTTTTAAATTCCATATATATTAATAGTCTTCCTCCACAGAAGCTCACTTCGATTATTATCCAATCGAATTCCATTCCATTCAAATTTATTGTATTAAATTGGAAAACTTTACTTTGGAAAATCTCCTTTATATCTTAACAAAAAGATTTATAAATTCCAAATCACATTTCACTGTAAATTAGGTTAAAGAACGAATGTCGTTAAAAACACAGTTCACGATAAACCCAATTCACATTCCATTTTATTCTAATTAAATGTTAATTAACTGGAGACTCTAATAATCTTAATGAAAAAATTTATTCTTTTCACACAGGGTTTAAGAACAGTGTTAATGAAGACACCATTCATGACAAACCCAAAATCCTATTTGATATTAAATACAAGGCTCTGAATAGAAAATATATCGGCTTATATTCAATATCAAATTCTGAATCCAACAAATACCGTATTGGAAATAACGATAAAAATATATCTTTCAAATTTCCATAACAATATCTGTATAATCATGAAATACAACATCGAAATATTCTGAAGATTATTTCGATTCGAATCCATTCCAATTCATATATTGGAAATTATGGTTATATTAAAACCCATTCTTAATCCAATTTATTTATTTAAAAATTATTGGATTTTAATTCTAGTTAATAACTAGTTCATTTCGATAAAAATATAATTTTATCTTTTCAAATATGGAATTTTTCATCCTAATTCTTTCCAAATCATTTATTATGATTTTACACAAATTATTAATATTTTTAATAATTTTATAAAGGCCGGTACAGTCGATTTCCATAAACGGTCATCGAACTGCACTTACAACGACCTTTTCCAAATTTGATTTGGACATAATTCCAAATACAACCGTTAGATTTCCAATCTCTTATATTCGTTGGAAAGCTCTTTTCAATACTAAACCAATGGTTCCGGTTTTAGGAGAATCCGACAGTCGGATCTCCCGAAATGTCCATTCGAAGTCAATGGTCGAAATTTGCAAACTGCCGCGGGGCGGTGCGTTCTATTCAGGCCATTAAATATATATAATATATATATTTCATCGATTTCCATTTAAAACTTATTTTATAAATTCGTTTTAAAACGATTCTAACTTCATTTTCAATTTCAAATCAATTTTTAATATTCCTTGTCATTATAATATTAAAATGATAATATTTTCAAAATATCAGATTTTGAAATCATTTCCTTTTTCGATATTCATTATAAAAAAAATGAATAAAATTGATACAAATATCGTCTGCGTCAAAATGGCGCAAATCTAATCAACAAGGCTTCATATATTTAAATATTTTCGTGTTCAACCAAAATCGTACATCAAAATCACATTTTGAATCTTTTCTGAATATTATTTTGAAATATTCATTATTTAAAAATATTATTTATTTTAAATATTCCTTATTTGTGAATTGGAATCAGACCCAATCAATTACCACATAATTTTATTTATATTGATTTCATACAACACAAGTATATATCATTAATGATAAACAATCAACCATCATCCAGAGTGCACTACACAACTGCATAAGCATTAAATATAAATAATTAACGCTTATAACAGTCTGTCAACCCATCGATTGACATACAACTAAATAATTGGGATTAGTGTACGTCAAATATCATCACAATACCCGTGTGGGGTTTCTATCAATAAAAGCAGATTTTATTTGTGCAGTTGGGCGATGGGTAAAATATATCGTCCCAATCAGTATCAGTTAAATGGATGTACATAAAAAATCGACCGATTTGTAAATGAATATTTATTTCAACGCATCACTATTTTATATAGTCCATATCATCAATAAAAATGATATTTTTATTGTTTAAATATTTTATTCAACACATGAATATTTTATTTTCCATTTCACATCACAATCACAATAAATTTCCACAACATAATACAATCAAACAAGTCGCCCATGGTCTGTGGACGACGGTGTCAGGAGCTAATAAGCCCGGTCTGCAACCTAGTACATATTTGACTATAAGACAAGGTTAGGGTGAGAAGTTCCCACCTTTGATTTCCACTCCGCCATTCTTTATTGGACGGTTGCTTTAACTAAATTAAACGGCGCGTTCAATTTAGTTAAAAATTGCGGCTAGCTCCTATTTCACTCTAGTCAGTTCTATGCGTAGTGCTTGCTGTCATGATTCAACGCAACTGACAGTTCGTAAAACGGACCTCGTATCTAAAAGATATTGCGTATTATACATTTGAATGATTAAACGAGAAATTAAATTAATTAATTAAACTTTGCAACACTTTAAAAATCGTTACCGTTTGTTAATCCCTCTCCCCCGTATAAACACCTTTAGTTAAAAACGCGAAACCCATTTCCTCGTATCCAACATCCACCGTCGACGCCGCCTACGAAGCCCCGGGCCACCATCCAACCGCCTAGCGCCGCGCGCCTCCACCAGAGCTTTCCACCGTTGCCATCAGGTCAAATCCGCACCGCGCATAGCCACGAAATCATCCCCAAAAAAGCCGCCCCTGAGGCACAAATTCGAGCAATCCACAACGAAATTTCAGATCACCACCGTTGGTTTTAAAGATCGTGCAGTCCTCTTCGATTTTGCCTTTGAATGATTCGAATTTTACTGAGCGGATTGGAAGAAAAATAAAGGGGAAGATCGAATGAAAATCACCGTTGAATTTTAGTGCCGGCACATAAAACATGAACGAAGGTTTTTCTGATTTGTGATTGGCCGAGTTTCTATTTATATAAATTTTAATTTCCAAAAAAGGCAAGTTTTTCAATTCGAACTCCAAATCGAACCCACCGATTGTCGTCCCTAGCTAATTACCCACATTTTGAACGCAATGGGATATGTTTTGTAAGAAAATTCGGCAATTTTAATCAGTTTTCATTAAAATTAAAATATAAATCCATATATATTAAATTTAAACGTACATTTTAATTTACTTTGGCCACATACTAACTCCAAAAATTCCAAAAAAATAAATCTAGCTATGTTTTGACGATACGGTCCTAACAAAACTAATTTCATCGAATTTGGAGACCATTTGAAAAATGGTCATTTTCTGGTCAATCCAATTTGACTAAAATTGACAAAACACGTTTTATTTTGCCACCCTCACATATTGATTCCAAAAATTATGAAAATTGGAATTTAGCAATAATTTTACATTCCGGATCCAATAAAAGTGGCCTCGTCGAAAACGGAGGTCGTTTGCAAAATCGCTATTTTTAAAGGCTATATATTATATAAATTCCATAGCGATTATTTTGAATTTTCAACTAGACATAACTTTTTATTCCCGTTATGAAATCTGGATTTTTCACATCCGTTGGGAAGATATTTTCAAACAGATTTAAATATTTCTAGTTTTACTAAAATCCAGTTTATTCCGAATCCTGTACATTCATTTGAAATTTGAAATCGAATTTTCAAACTGCCGCGCCATTTCCAATTCCTTTTATAATTAAAATAAATATTTATATTCTAACTTTGATTTAAATAAATATATACGTTCTAATTCTATTCAAAATAAATTTCTTGTCATTATTATTTAAAATAATTCATTTTAAATATTCAAAATACATTAAAATAGCCAAATAAATTTTTTTAAATTGGTTCTGATTTTCCGGTTTGTTATAATCTCCCCCATTTAAAATCTTTTCGTCCTCGAAAAGGAATGGAGCTAAAAGTTGTTTAACTAACCAACTCAACTTTCATTCTGGCGTTCATTCTTCAACTTTTCAGTTTCTAAGAATTTCTAATTTTTCAAAAATTTGGCTAACACCCTAAATTTTCGATTTTTTTTCCATAACCTCCTTTGTACGAGGAGACATTTAAAACCGCAACTAGCCATACTAGGACCTCATCAATCCAAAAGAAAAAGAAAAAGAAAAAGCCAAGCGGCTAACCAATCGGCTCATAAAATCATCCAAACCCAATAAATTAGTAAACATGTACCTATTTGTCGGGCATACAATTTTATTCCTCTGCTTAGCTTCCCTGCTATGACTTGTTCACACATATATATGTACATGTATGCATTTCCAACAATTTTCAATTCAGTTCAAAATTTGATTCGATTGGCTAATTTTGCCTTTCGTTTTCATATTGGTTTAATTAATTATCATTCCAATATTTTTATTAGTTACACCAATAATCAAACAACACAACAAGCAATCAATTTGTGAATTTTCTTTTCAAACATATATTTTTAATATATATAGTCAAAAATCATATTTTTGATGCCAAATCACAACAATATATTCTATCTATATTTTGGTTCTCACACCAGTCAATTGGAAATATATAGATATCCCACTTTTGAAACTCGAACATAAACACTGATGATACTAGTAATCATCAGTATCATCTGCGGGTGACTAGAGTGTGATTCTATATCCATCCAGTAGATTTGAGGCTTCGTATACACGTGGATCAGACGTATATTCAAAATCTCCATATACCCGATAGTCCAAATCAATTTAAAATAAAATATTCAAATACGTATTATATGGTTTAAATTTTCAAAACCAAATTTGTTTTTATTTTTCTTTTAAAAACAACACTCTTTCAACTCATTCTAGGAAACTACTGATCCCATCTCTAATGAGTCATTCTCATTGGATGTTACTAATCCAATCTCTGATGAATTCTTTCATTTGGTTCAAAAGTGTCTTGTGCTCGAGCTCTATAAACCAAAGCTCTAATACCAACTGACACGACCCAAACTCGCCCTTATGGGAAAGCCAGAATGAGTTGAGAACACGACAAATTAGAATACAAACAGAAGAACATTTCATTGCTTATTACAACAATTACATCAGAGTACAAGAATAAAACAGAGTATGAATAAATATTACACATTTGATAAACATCAGAGATTTACAAATTACAATGCAGCGGAAACATAATACAAAACACGACTGAAAGAAATTTACGGATACATAGCTTTTCGAATATAACTCTAGCTGTAAACCAGGATCCTGTAAACATAAATCTGCAAAACCAAAACTACTAGCTGCCCGTGTGGAAAATAGGGGCACCTAGAGTTTAGGTTAAAACAATAAACTCCAGGTCAGTCATGTGACTGGTGTGAGAACTAAAACAGTTATTTAAAACTTTACTTTAAAATAAAGTAAATCAAGGGACCACGCCGTATAACACAGAATGGGTTTCCTCCCAAGAATACCAGTGCATAAATAGTAATAAACAACGCAATGCTTTTTGAAAAAAATGAAGCTATTATAAGACCTAGGTACCATCAGACAATGCAACGCAAGCTGGAGGATAGGGTTTTCCCTTATAATAGCCAAACATGTTTGGTACGTTTAAAACAAATCATTTGATACTATTATAAGTGCATAGTGTATAAAACAACTTCAAATATAAATGTATCAATCATAGACGACATGGGTACCATATATCATGTCGCCAATACAAGGCTCTACAATCAAAACCGAAATGTCATGTATAGGAAGTTGGATTTCCACTTGTGAACTAAGGCAAGGGATCGACCTTACCGCTTTGAGACAATCTAGGCCATGTCCCAGGATCAGAGCTCGAGTGACCCTTAGATCGTCAGGGCCGGTCCACATGGAGTGGATTAAAATGCCTGAACAATGCGTTTCCTCCCCTTATGGGGCGTAAAATTGGTCAATATATCGACCAAACCATCCATCGGCCTTGTAGTGACCGATATAATCGAGGCGCCTCGCTTTCCATGTGACGGCAAAGAATTTCGCTCGGTCCGAACCAGTCGCTAAACCGACCCAGACCGCTCGAAACGCCCTATCGTTTGAGAACACGACAAAACAGAACGCATACGAAAGAACATTTCATTGTATATTACAACAATGCATCAGATTACAAGAATATACAGAGTATAAATGAATATTACACAGAAATATCAGAGATTTAAATTACATTTAAATACATAGCAGCGGAAAATAATACAATACACAACTAGAAGTAGATATACGGATACAAAGCTTTCCGGATATCGTTCCAGCTGTAAACCAGGATCCTGTGAATATAAATCTGCAAAACCAAAACTACTAGCTGCCCGTGTCAAAATAAGGGCACCCAGAGTTTAGGTTAAAACAATAAACTCCAGGTCAGTCATGTGACTGGTGTGAGAACTAAAACAGTTAATCTTTATTTTTAAAGTTAGGTAAATCAAGGGACCACGCCGTATAACACGGAACGGGTTTCCTCCCAAGGATACCAGTGCATAAAACAAACAGCGCAATGCTAAATAAAGAAAAATGAAGCTGTTATAAGACCCAAGTCCTATCACACAATGCAACGCAAGCCGGGGGATAGGGTTTTCCCTTATAACAGCCAAAGAATGCTTGATACGTTTAAAACAAATCATTTGATACTATTATGAGTGCATAGTGTATAAAAACAACTTCAAATCATAAGTATCAATCATAGGCGGCATGAATGACCCATACCACTATGTCGCCATATATAGGTTTACAAATAAAACCGCAAATGTCACGTATTTGGAAATTGGATTTCCATCTATGAACCGAGGCAAAAGATAGTCCTCACCGACTTCGAGACTGTCTAGCCCGAGCCTCAGGGTCAGAGCGCATCGACCCTTGGATCCTCAGGGCCGGTCCACCGATGTGGATTAAAATGCCTGAACATGCGTTTCCCCGCCCTTTGGGGCGTAAATGAGCCAACTAAATGACTCCATCGGTTCGAGAACGACCGATCAATCCGAGGCGCCTCGCAACAGCAACAACCACATAAGTCAAACTCGTCAGGGCGTGTAAAACCACTGACGCCACTTCTAGCTAGAAAGAAACGCATGCCCTCCCTGACGTCCTCTCCCGTTTTTGGTTCATACCGGGTGTGAAACACGCGAAGCAAACGTTACACAAAGCTACGCCACAAAGGCCTTGCTTTGATCATCACCACAAGACTTTGCTTTTCAACAGAAGCCTCGATCAATTGCCACTTAGGCATGCCACACAGGCAATTCACTCCATGCGTTTGATATCCATCAATATATAACCCCTGAGCTCGTACGTCTCAGAGAAGGGCGTTAAGCAAGAGAATAAATTCTCCGCCGCCAAACAGATATATATTTAATAGAGATCAATCGCACGGACTAAAATCCAATGTCAGACACACAGTCCATTTACAAGTCCGTTCTGGGTCTGAACGAAACCGGAGGCACCTAGTACCCCGCATATCTATCGATCTCCAAGTACGTCTGGACGATCACCAACTGTTTCCATCTTCTTGGGTGTACAGCCCAATCAAGATTATCAGTAATCACCCAAACGACGTGAAGACTTTCGGTCTTCGACCATCGTCTTCATCTTCGACACTACGTCGAATCAGTTATTCAGAATGGGATAAACCCGGTCTTTCTGAATAACTCGCGTATATATTATAAAAGTGTTACACAAACACAACATACGCCTCATTCCAATTCAGAATATTCTTTTATCCAAATATTCCTATACTTTGGGAAAAGTTCCCATTCATTTTATCCAAGATTAATTCTTTAAATTTATCCTTTAATCTCCTTTGAATATGAATTCAAACTAGTCGGGATTATCGAACCACACCGAAGTAATCATTTATTTTATTTCCCAATCCCAACCTATTCATCCCATGAAGTACAACTGGTTATACTTCATATCTAACACCACGGTGTTATCGGTAAATTCAATTACCATTTCACGTTCAAATCTAATTAAAGATTTACTATCGCTTGGAGTAAAACTGGTGATACTCCATTTTCGATCTTTTCAATCTAATTAAAGATTCATTAAAACTCCACTTAGTTTTAATATTTCTCTGGGTTAAAGAATCAGTGTCATTTAAAAAACACAGTTCACGATAAACCCAAAATCACATTCATTAATTATCGGGTTAAAGAACGAGTGTTATTTAAAACACTGTTCACGATAAACCCAAAAATCAATATCAATTCAATTCCAATTAAATCTCATTTAATTGGTACATCTCATTAAATCCAAATAAAAAGATTTAATCTTTTCTCAACTGGGTTCAAGAACAGTGTTAATGAAGACACCATTCACGACAAACCCAAATCACATTTGATATTCAATACAAGGCTCTGAATAGAAAATATATCGGCTTATATTCAATATCAAATTCTACGATTAACAAATGTCATATTGGAAATAACGATATAAATATGTATCTTTCAAATTTCCATAACACATCTGTATAATCACGAATTCCAACATCGAAATATTCCGAAGACAATTTCGATTCAAATCCACTCCAATGCAATCATTGGAAATCCTGGTTATTTTTAAAACCCTTTTCAAATTCAATTTATTTATTTAAAAATAAATAGAATTATATTTCTAGTTCAAAACTAGTTCATTTCGATAAAAATCTATTTTTATCTTTTCAAACATGAAGTTTTTCATCCCAATTCTTCTAAAATCATTTCTTATGATTTTACACAAATTATTACTATTTTTAATAATTTTATCAAGGCCTGTACAGTCGATTTCCATCAATGGCCATCGAACTGCACTTACAGCGACCTTTTTTTAAATTTGATTTGGACATAATTCCAAATCCAACCGTTAGATTTCTAATTTCTAATATTCGTTAGAAAGCTCTTTTCGATACGAACCCAACGGTTCCGGTTTTAGGAGAATCCGACGGTCGGATCTCCCGTAATGTCCGTTTGAAATAAATGGTCGAAATTCACGAACTGCCGCGGCGCGGCACGTTCTATTCAGGCCATTATATTATATATATATATAATATACACTTCGTCGATTTCTATTTAAAACGAATTATATAAATAGTTTTAAATTCGTTTCAAAAGCAATTTCAACTTCCTTTTCAATTCAAATCAAAATTGAATTCTTCTTTATAAATTCGTTTTAAAATTCATTTCTATTCAATTCAAATTTCAATTCAATTTGAATTCATTTCAATTCGCTTTCAATTCAATTCGAAATCGTTTTCAATTCAATTCATTTCGAAATCGTTTTCAATTCAATTCATTTCGAAATCGTTTTCAATTCAATTCATTTCGAAATCGTTTTCAATTCAATTCATTTCGAAATCGTTTTCAATTCAATTCATTTCGAAATCGTTTTCAATTCAATTCATTTCGAAATCGTTTTCAATTCAATTCATTTCAAAATGAATAAAATCGATATGAATATCGTTTACGTCAAAATGGCGTCAATCTAATCAACACGGCTTCATAAATTTCTATTTTCAAATATTCTATTTCAAATATTTCTTTTAAATTGGAATGAGACCCAATCAATTACCATATAAAATTAATTATATGGATTTCCATACAACACATGTATATAATGGCATTGAAAATAATCAACCATCAGCCAAAGTGCACCACACTGTATAAGCATCAAATATAGATATTCAACGCTTATAACAGCCTGTCAATCAATCGATCGACATATTTAATCAATCAGGATGAGTGAACTTCAAATTTCATCCCAACACCCGTGTGGGGTTTCAAACAATCAAACACATATTTTATTTGTGCAGTTGGGCGATGTGTAAAATTTATCGACCCAATCAATGTCCCTCAAATAGGTGTACATAAACAAACCGTCCGGTTTGTAAATGAATATTTTATTTTATTCACATTCACTATATTCATATTCACGTTAAAAATTATATTTTTAACGATAAAACATTTTATTTTAACATATGAATTTCTATTCAGTTCATTCTTTAAATAAAATGATATTTTTATTTTTCTAACTTATTTTAGAAAATTTCGGCGGCATAACGGCACGATACTAGAAACGGGACGAGGCCTAGCCTTATCCCCGGTCTAGTGAAGGCCCACGCCATTCACACATCAATCAATCCATTCATTTCACCAAACAAATCAATTCATCTAACTAATTTATGCAACCAAACAAACAAGTCCATGGTCTGTGGACGATTGTGTCGGGTGCTACTAAGCACCGTCTGCATCCTAGTATATATATATAACTAGAAAATTTAAATTGAAAGGTGAGAAGTTCTCACAAATAGCTATCCAATCATCTTGACTCTTCTTTGATAGAAATCTTCATCGTCATCGCATCTTCGTTGCTGTAGCCACTACATATGTAAAAATCGAATTTTTACTTCGTTATTCAATATATAAAAATCGAATTTTTACTACTATGTTATATAGATAAAAATTATATTTTTATCACGCTATTTTCCACATAAAGATTTCGCCTTTTCTAAAATAAAGATTTCGCCTTTATAAAAACATAGACTTCGCCTTTTCAAATTTAAAGATTTCATCTTTATAAAAATCTCATTTTTATTCTTCTACACATATAAAGATGATATTTTTAATATTCCTATCATGTAAAAATTATATTTTTAATTCTTAGTTCAATATATAAAAATCATATTTTTACTATGATGTTCAATATATAAAAATCCTGTCTTTCTCTAATTAAAAATCTATATTTTCAATTTTAAAAATCCTAGCTTCCTCGTATATAAAATTTAAACCTAAATAACAACAACAAAAAAACCAAACTTTGATATAATTTAAAAATCAAACTTTTCACGCAGTCAAAAACAATGTATACTTATTTACATAAAATAAGATTTTTAAATCGATTAAACTAAACAAAATAGAGTAAACTCACCACTCATTTATCGAAGGAGGGGAGGATGCCACTGGTGGTCGACGTGGGGATCAGAGGAGGCGGTTCCAGGCGAAGAAGGGGGTGCGGCCTGGTGATGGGCCGCTGGGCGTTTGGGTTTCGCGGCAAGGGAGGGAGGCCTCTTTTTGGGTGCGTCGTCGGTCTTCAGTTTAGAGGAGAGAGAAACGAGGGAAGGGAGAAGCGGCGGGAGGAGGAGATGAAGGGGGGCGACGCTCTGGTCGGAGGCGCCAGCGGCGAGCGGAGCTCCTGGTGGGCGACGGATCCGGACAGGGGCGCGATTAGGTCTGGGTTTTTTTTTTTTTTATTATCGATCTGAAATGAAATTTAGGGGGGGGGGCAGAGATAAAGGAAAGGGGATTTTTTTTATTTTTATTTTATTATTATTTAATTCAACCTAAAGTTGACTTTTACATACGACCTCGAAACGAGGCCCACCGCCTGTCGTCCATAGCGTTTTACCCCCATTCCGAACACAATGGGATATGTACCGTAAGCTGATTCAATCGTTTCAATCAGTTTCCGTTTAATTTACATTTAAATCAGTATATTGAATTTTAAACGTACATTCCAAATTAACGGGGCCACATACTAACTCTATAAATTGCAGAAAATATTTTCTAGCTTCGTATTGACGATATGGTCCTAACAAAACTAGTTTCGTCGAATTCCGAGACCGTCTGAAAAATGGCCAATTTCCAGTCGATTAAAATCAACTAAAAATGGTCAATCGCGTTTTCCTTTGCCACGCTCACATATTGATTCGAAAAATTATGAAATTTGGAATCTAGCAATAATTTTAACATCACGGATCCAACAAAAGTGGTTACGTCGAAATCCGAGGTCGCCTGCAAAATGTCTATTTTTAAGGGCCTGAATTCCATAGCGACTATTCAGAATTTTCAACTGGACATATCTTTTGATTCCCGCTATGAAATTTAGATTATTCGAATTCGTTGGAAAGATATTCACAAAGAGATCCTATTATTTTTGGTTTCACTAAAATCCGGATTGTTTTGCACCCGGTTCATTCAATTGAAGTTTGAAATCGAATTATCGAACTACCGCGCCATTTTCAATTCTATTTATAATTATATATAAATATTTATATTCTAACGACGACGTATATAATATATACGTCGAATTCTGTTCAAAATAAATTTCTCGCCGATATTATTTAAAATAGTCCATTTTAAATATTCAAAATTCGTTAAAATAGCCAAAATAAAAATTTTAAACTGGCCCAGATTTTCCGGGTTATTACAATCTCCCCCACTTAAAACTTTTCGTCCCCGAAAAGGAACAAAGTCGAAAGTGGTTTGATCAATCAGCTCCACGTTCGATCTGGCTTTCATTCTCCAACTCTTTAGTTTCTGAGAATTTTCTAAATTTCAAAAATTTGGCTAACACCCTAAATTTTCGAAAAATTTCGCCATAACCTCCCCTGCACCGGGAGCATCGGGGAATTTCAAATAGCTTCCCCGGTCCTTCAGATCTCAAAAAGAAAAAGAAAAAGCCAAGCGGCTAGCCAATAGGCTCATAAAATCATCATCACCCAAACAAAACAGTAAATTATGTAGTAAACATGTACCTATTTGTCGGGCAAACAAATTTTATTCTTCGGCTCTAGCCTCCTTGCTATGACCTGTTCAATGATATATATGTATATGCAAGTAAATGCGACCCAATTTCAATACAATTCAATATTTGATCAAATTGGGCTTAATGGTTCAAAATTTTCAAACAAATAAACAAACAACACAACCATCAATCAATTAGTGAATTATCATTTCAAATTCATAATTTTGATATATAGTCAAAAATCAGATTTTTGATGCCAAATCACAACAATAAGCCCTATCTAATTTTGGTTCTCACACCAGTCGATAGGAAACATATAGAAATCTCACTTTCGTCGCTCGAAAATAAATACTGGCGATGGTGCCCCGTCACCAGAATTATTCCCGGGCACTAGAGTATGATCCTATAACTATCCAATACATTGAAACTTCGA
This sequence comes from Allium sativum, assembly GCA_030737875.1. Lineage (NCBI taxonomy): Eukaryota > Viridiplantae > Streptophyta > Magnoliopsida > Asparagales > Amaryllidaceae > Allium > Allium sativum. The sequence continues at coordinate 575,742,783 of CM060918.1, read as the reverse complement.
ATACACGTTTGCAAGACGTATATGCAAAATCTTTATATATCGGATTGTCCCGATCAATATAGAATAAATAATCAAATACGAATAGTTGATTTAAATTTTCAAAACAAAATGGGTTTTCATTTTAAAAATATACTCTTCACACTCGTTCTAGGATACTACTGATCCCATCTCTAACGAGTCATTCTCGTTGGATATTACTAATCCAATATCTGATGAATTCCTTCGTATGGTTCTAATGTGTCTTGTTCTCTGAGCTTGGTAAACCAAAGCTCTGATACCAACTGTGACGGCAAAGAATTTCGCTCGGTCCGAACCAGTCGCTAAACCGACCCAGACCGCTCGAAACGCCCTATCGTTTGAGAACACGACAAAACAGAACGCATACGAAAGAACATTTCATTGTATATTACAACAATGCATCAGATTACAAGAATATACAGAGTATAAATGAATATTACACAGAAATATCAGAGATTTAAATTACATTTAAATACATAGCAGCGGAAAATAATACAATACACAACTAGAAGTAGATATACGGATACAAAGCTTTCCGGATATCGTTCCAACTGTAAACCAGGATCCTGTGAATATAAATCTGCAAAACCAAAACTACTAGCTGCCCGTGTCAAAATAAGGGCACCCAGAGTTTAGGTTAAAACAATAAACTCCAGGTCAGTCATGTGACTGGTGTGAGAACTAAAACAGTTAATCTTTATTTTTAAAGTTAGGTAAATCAAGGGACCACGCCGTATAACACGGAACGGGTTTCCTCCCAAGGATACCAGTGCATAAAACAAACAGCGCAATGCTAAATAAAGAAAAATGAAGCTGTTATAAGACCCAGGTCCTATCACACAATGCAACGCAAGCCGGGGGATAGGGTTTTCCCTTATAACAGCCAAAGAATGCTTGATACGTTTAAAACAAATCATTTGATACTATTATGAGTGCATAGTGTATAAAAACAACTTCAAATCATAAGTATCAATCATAGGCGGCATGAATGACCCATACCACTATGTCGCCATATATAGGTTTACAAATAAAACCGCAAATGTCACGTATTTGGAAATTGGATTTCCATCTATGAACCGAGGCAAAAGATAGTCCTCACCGACTTCGAGACTGTCTAGCCCGAGCCTCAGGGTCAGAGCGCATCGACCCTTGGATCCTCAGGGTCGGTCCACCGATGTGGATTAAAATGCCTGAACATGTGTTTCCCCGCCCTTTGGGGCGTAAATGAGCCAACTAAATGACTCCATCGGTTCGAGAACGACCGATCAATCCGAGGCGCCTCGCAACAGCAACAACCACATAAGCCAAACTTGTCAGGGCGTGTAAAACCACTGACGCCGCTTCTAGCTAGAAAGAAACGCATGCCCTCCCTGACGTCCTCTCCCGTTTTTGGTTCATACCGGGTGTGAAACACGCGAAGCAAACGTTACACAAAGCTACGCCACAAAGGCCTTGCTTTGATCATCACCACAAGACTTTGCTTTTCAACAGAAGCCTCGATCAATTGCCACTTAGGCATGCCACACAGGCAATTCACTCCATGCGTTTGATATCCATCAATATATAACCCCTGAGCTCGTACGTCTCAGAGAAGGGCGTTAAGCAAGAGAATAAATTCTCCTCCGCCAAACAGATATATATTTAATAGAGATCAATCACACGGACTAAAATCCAATGTCAGACACACAGTCCATTTACAAGTCCGTTCTGGGTCTGAACGAAACCGGAGGCACCTAGTACCCCGCATATCCATCGATCTCCAAGTACGTCTGGACGATCACCAACTGTTTCCATCTTCTTGGGTGTACAGCCCAATCAAGATTATCAGTAATCACCCAAACGACGTGAAGACTTCCGGTCTTCGACCATCGTCTTCATCTTCGACACCACGTCGAATCAGTTATTCAGAATGGGATAAACCCGGTCTTTCTGAATAACTCGCGTATATATTATAAAAGTGTTACACAAACACAACATACGCCTCATTCCAATTCAGAATATTCTTTTATCCAAATATTCCTATACTTTGGGAAAAGTTCCCATTCATTTTATCCAAGATTAATTCTTTAAATTTATCCTTTAATCTCCTTTGAATATCAATTCAAACTAGTCGGGATTATCGAACCACACCGAAGTAATCATTTATTTTATTTCCCAATCCCAACCTATTCATCCCATGAAGTACAACTGGTTATACTTCATATCTAACACCACGGTGTTATCGGTAAATTCAATTACCATTTCACGTTTAAATCTAATTAAAGATTTACTATCGCTTGGAGTAAAACTGGTGATACTCCATTTTCGATCTTTTCAATCTAATTAAAGATTCATTAAAACTCCACTTAGTTTTAATATTTCTCTGGGTTAAAGAATCAGTGTCATTTAAAAAACACAGTTCACGATAAACCCAAAATCACATTCATCAATTATCGGGTTAAAGAACGAGTGTTATTTAAAACACTGTTCACGATAAACCCAAAAATCAATATCAATTCAATTCCAATTAAATCTCATTTAATTGGTACACCTCATTAAATCCAAATAAAAAGATTTAATCTTTTCTCAACTGGGTTCAAGAACAGTGTTAATGAAGACACCATTCACGACAAACCCAAATCACATTTGATATTCAATACAAGGCTCTGAATAGAAAATATATCGGCTTATATTCAATATCAAATTCTACGATTAACAAATGTCATATTGGAAATAACGATATAAATATGTATCTTTCAAATTTCCATAACACATCTGTATAATCACGAATTCCAACATCGAAATATTCCGAAGACAATTTCGATTCAAATCCACTCCAATGCAATCATTGGAAATCCTGGTTATTTTTAAAACCCTTTTCAAATTCAATTTATTTATTTAAAAATAAATAGAATTATATTTCTAGTTCAAAACTAGTTCATTTCGATAAAAATCTATTTTTATCTTTTCAAACATGAAGTTTTTCATCCCAATTCTTCTAAAATCATTTCTTATGATTTTACACAAATTATTACTATTTTTAATAATTTTATCAAGGCCTGTACAGTCGATTTCCATCAATGGCCATCGAACTGCACTTACAGCGACCTTTTTTTAAATTTGATTTGGACATAATTCCAAATCCAACCGTTAGATTTCTAATTTCTAATATTCGTTAGAAAGCTCTTTTCGATACGAACCCAACGGTTCCGGTTTTAGGAGAATCCGACGGTCGGATCTCCCGTAATGTCCGTTTGAAATAAATGGTCGAAATTCACGAACTGCCGCGGCGCGGCACGTTCTATTCAGGCCATTATATTATATATATATATATAATATACACTTCGTCGATTTCTATTTAAAACGAATTATATAAATAGTTTTAAATTCGTTTCAAAAGCAATTTCAACTTCCTTTTCAATTCAAATCAAAATTGAATTCTTCTTTATAAATTCGTTTTAAAATTCATTTCTATTCAATTCAAATTTCAATTCAATTTGAATTCATTTCAATTCGCTTTCAATTCAATTCGAAATCGTTTTCAATTCAATTCATTTCGAAATCGTTTTCAATTCAATTCATTTCGAAATCGTTTTCAATTCAATTCATTTCGAAATCGTTTTCAATTCAATTCATTTCGAAATCGTTTTCAATTCAATTCATTTCAAAATGAATAAAATCGATATGAATATCGTTTACGTCAAAATGGCGTCAATCTAATCAACACGGCTTCATAAATTTCTATTTTCAAATATTCTATTTCAAATATTTCTTTTAAATTGGAATGAGACCCAATCAATTACCATATAAAATTAATTATATGGATTTCCATACAACACATGTATATAATGGCATTGAAAATAATCAACCATCAGCCAAAGTGCACCACACTGTATAAGCATCAAATATAGATATTCAACGCTTATAACAGCCTGTCAATCAATCGATCGACATATTTAATCAATCAGGATGAGTGAACTTCAAATTTCATCCCAACACCCGTGTGGGGTTTCAAACAATCAAACACATATTTTATTTGTGCAGTTGGGCGATGTGTAAAATTTATCGACCCAATCAATGTCCCTCAAATAGGTGTACATAAACAAACCGTCCGGTTTGTAAATGAATATTTTATTTTATTCACATTCACTATATTCATATTCACGTTAAAAATTATATTTTTAACGATAAAACATTTTATTTTAACATATGAATTTCTATTCAGTTCATTCTTTAAATAAAATGATATTTTTATTTTTCTAACTTATTTTAGAAAATTTCGGCGGCATAACGGCACGATACTAGAAACGGGACGAGGCCTAGCCTTATCCCCGGTCTAGTGAAGGCCCACGCCATTCACACATCAATCAATCCATTCATTTCACCAAACAAATCAATTCATCTAACTAATTTATGCAACCAAACAAACAAGTCCATGGTCTGTGGACGATTGTGTCGGGTGCTACTAAGCACCGTCTGCATCCTAGTATATATATATAACTAGAAAATTTAAATTGAAAGGTGAGAAGTTCTCACAAATAGCTATCCAATCATCTTGACTCTTCTTTGATAGAAATCTTCATCGTCATCGCATCTTCGTTGCTGTAGCCACTACATATGTAAAAATCGAATTTTTACTTCGTTATTCAATATATAAAAATCGAATTTTTACTACTATGTTATATAGATAAAAATTATATTTTTATCACGCTATTTTCCACATAAAGATTTCGCCTTTTCTAAAATAAAGATTTCGCCTTTATAAAAACATAGAATTCGCCTTTTCAAATTTAAAGATTTCATCTTTATAAAAATCTCATTTTTATTCTTCTACACATATAAAGATGATATTTTTAATATTCCTATCATGTAAAAATTATATTTTTAATTCTTAGTTCAATATATAAAAATCATATTTTTACTATGATGTTCAATATATAAAAATCCTGTCTTTCTCTAATTAAAAATCTATATTTTCAATTTTAAAAATCCTAGCTTCCTCGTATATAAAATTTAAACCTAAATAACAACAACAAAAAAACCAAACTTTGATATAATTTAAAAATCAAACTTTTCACGCAGTCAAAAACAATGTATACTTATTTACATAAAATAAGATTTTTAAATCGATTAAACTAAACAAAATAGAGTAAACTCACCACTCATTTATCGAAGGAGGGGAGGATGCCACTGGTGGTCGACGTGGGGATCAGAGGAGGCGGTTCCAGGCGAAGAAGGGGGTGCGGCCTGGTGATGGGCCGCTGGGCGTTTGGGTTTCGCGGCAAGGGAGGGCGGCCTCTTTTTGGGTGCGTCGTCGGTCTTCAGTTTAGAGGAGAGAGAAACGAGGGAAGGGAGAAGCGGCGGGAGGAGGAGATGAAGGGGGGCGACGCTCTGGTCGGAGGCGCCAGCGGCGAGCGGAGCTCCTGGTGGGCGACGGATCCGGACAGGGGCGCGATTAGGTCTGGGTTTTTTTTTTCTTTTTTATTATCGATCTGAAATGAAATTTAGGGGGGGCAGAGATAAAGGAAAGGGGATTTTTTTTATTTTTATTTTATTATTATTTAATTCAACCTAAAGTTAACTTTTACATACGACCTCGAAACGAGGCCCACCGCCTGTCGTCTATAGCGTTTTACCCCCATTCCGAACACAATGGGATATGTACCGTAAGCTGATTCAATCGTTTTAATCAGTTTCCGTTTAATTTACATTTAAATCAGTATATTGAATTTTAAACGTACATTCCAAATTAACGGGGCCACATACTAACTCTATAAATTGCAGAAAATATTTTCTAGCTTCGTATTGACGATATGGTCCTAACAAAACTAGTTTCGTCGAATTCCGAGACCGTCTGAAAAATGGCCAATTTCCAGTCGATTAAAATCAACTAAAAATGGTCAATCGCGTTTTCCTTTGCCACGCTCACATATTGATTCGAAAAATTATGAAATTTGGAATCTAGCAATAATTTTAACATCACGGATCCAACAAAAGTGGTTACGTCGAAATCCGAGGTCGTCTGCAAAATGTCTATTTTTAAGGGCCTGAATTCCATAGCGACTATTCAGAATTTTCAACTGGACATATCTTTTGATTCCCGCTATGAAATTTCGATTATTCGAATTCGTTGGAAAGATATTCACAAAGAGATCCTATTATTTTTGGTTTCACTAAAATCCGGATTGTTTTGCACCCGATACATTCAATTGAAGTTTGAAATCGAATTATCGAACTACCGCGCCATTTTCAATTCTATTTATAATTATATATAAATATTTATATTCTAACGACGACGTATATAATATATACGTCGAATTCTGTTCAAAATAAATTTCTCGCCGATATTATTTAAAATAGTCCATTTTAAATATTCAAAATTCGTTAAAATAGCCAAAATAAAAATTTTAAACTGGCCCAGATTTTCCGGGTTATTACAATCTCCCCCACTTAAAACTTTTCGTCCCCGAAAAGGAACAAAGTCGAAAGTGGTTTGATCAATCATCTCCACGTTCGATCTGGCTTTCATTCTCCAACTCTTTAGTTTCTGAGAATTTTCTAAATTTCAAAAATTTGGCTAACACCCTAAATTTTCGAAAAATTTCGCCATAACCTCCCCTGCACCGGGAGCATCGGGGAATTTCAAATAGCTTCCCCGGTCCTTCAGATCTCAAAAAGAAAAAGAAAAAGCCAAGCGGCTAGCCAATAGGCTCATAAAATCATCATCACCCAAACAAAACAGTAAATTATGTAGTAAACATGTACCTATTTGTCGGGCAAACAAATTTTATTCTTCGGCTCTAGCCTCCTTGCTATGACCTGTTCAATGATATATATGTATATGCAAGTAAATGCGACCCAATTTCAATACAATTCAATATTTGATCAAATTGGGCTTAATGGTTCAAAATTTTCAAACAAATAAACAAACAACACAACCATCAATCAATTAGTGAATTATCATTTCAAATTCATAATTTTGATATATAGTCAAAAATCAGATTTTTGATGCCAAATCACAACAATAAGCCCTATCTAATTTTGGTTCTCACACCAGTCGATAGGAAACATATAGAAATCTCACTTTCGTCGCTCGAAAATAAATACTGGCGATGGTGCCCCGTCACCAGAATTATTCCCGGGCACTAGAGTATGATCCTATAACTATCCAATACATTGAAACTTCGAATACACGTTTGCAAGACGTATATGCAAAATCTTTATATATCGGATTGTCCCGATCAATATAGAATAAATAATCAAATACGAATAGTTGATTTAAATTTTCAAAACAAAATGGGTTTTCATTTTAAAAATATACTCTTCACACTCGTTCTAGGATACTACTGATCCCATCTCTAACGAGTCATTCTCGTTGGATATTACTAATCCAATATCTGATGAATTCCTTCGTATGGTTCTAATGTGTCTTGTTCTCTGAGCTTGGTAAACCAAAGCTCTGATACCAACTGTGACGGCAAAGAATTTCGCTCGGTCCGAACCAGTCGCTAAACCGACCCAGACCGCTCGAAACGCCCTATCGTTTGAGAACACGACAAAACAGAACGCATACGAAAGAACATTTCATTGTATATTACAACAATGCATCAGATTACAAGAATATACAGAGTATAAATGAATATTACACAGAAATATCAGAGATTTAAATTACATTTAAATACATAGCAGCGGAAAATAATACAATACACAACTAGAAGTAGATATACGGATACAAAGCTTTCCGGATATCGTTCCAGCTGTAAACCAGGATCCTGTGAATATAAATCTGCAAAACCAAAACTACTAGCTGCCCGTGTCAAAATAAGGGCACCTAGAGTTTAGGTTAAAACAATAAACTCCAGGTCAGTCATGTGACTGGTGTGAGAACTAAAACAGTTAATCTTTATTTTTAAAGTTAGGTAAATCAAGGGACCACGCCGTATAACATGGAACGGGTTTCCTCCCAAGGATACCAGTGCATAAAACAAACAGCGCAATGCTAAATAAAGAAAAATGAAGCTGTTATAAGACCCAGGTCCTATCACACAATGCAACGCAAGCCGGGGGATAGGGTTTTCCCTTATAACAGCCAAAGAATGCTTGATACGTTTAAAACAAATCATTTGATACTATTATGAGTGCATAGTGTATAAAAACAACTTCAAATCATAAGTATCAATCATAGGCGGCATGAATGACCCATACCACTATGTCGCCATATATAGGTTTACAAATAAAACCGCAAATGTCACGTATTTGGAAATTGGATTTCCATCTATGAACCGAGGCAAAAGATAGTCCTCACCGACTTCGAGACTGTCTAGCCCGAGCCTCAGGGTCAGAGCGCATCGACCCTTGGATCCTCAGGGCCGGTCCACCGATGTGGATTAAAATGCCTGAACATGCGTTTCCCCGCCCTTTGGGGCGTAAATGAGCCAACTAAATGACTCCATCGGTTCGAGAACGACCGATCAATCCGAGGCGCCTCGCAACAGCAACAACCACATAAGTCAAACTTGTCAGGGCGTGTAAAACCACTGACGCCACTTCTAGCTAGAAAGAAACGCATGCCCTCCCTGACGTCCTCTCCCGTTTTTGGTTCATACCGGGTGTGAAACACGCGAAGCAAACGTTACACAAAGCTACGCCACAAAGGCCTTGCTTTGATCATCACCACAAGACTTTGCTTTTCAACAGAAGCCTCGATCAATTGCCACTTAGGCATGCCACACAGGCAATTCACTCCATGCGTTTGATATCCATCAATATATAACCCCTGAGCTCGTACGTCTCAGAGAAGGGCGTTAAGCAAGAGAATAAATTCTCCGCCGCCAAACAGATATATATTTAATAGAGATCAATCACACGGACTAAAATCCAATGTCAGACACACAGTCCATTTACAAGTCCGTTCTGGGTCTGAACGAAACCGGAGGCACCTAGTACCCCGCATATCCATCGATCTCCAAGTACGTCTGGACGATCACCAACTGTTTCCATCTTCTTGGGTGTACAGCCCAATCAAGATTATCAGTAATCACCCAAACGACGTGAAGACTTCCGGTCTTCGACCATCGTCTTCATCTTCGACACCACGTCGAATCAGTTATTCAGAATGGGATAAACCCGGTCTTTCTGAATAACTCGCGTATATATTATAAAAGTGTTACACAAACACAACATACGCCTCATTCCAATTCAGAATATTCTTTTATCCAAATATTCCTATACTTTGGGAAAAGTTCCCATTCATTTTATCCAAGATTAATTCTTTAAATTTATCCTTTAATCTCCTTTGAATATCAATTCAAACTAGTCGGGATTATCGAACCACACCGAAGTAATCATTTATTTTATTTCCCAATCCCAACCTATTCATCCCATGAAGTACAACTGGTTATACTTCATATCTAACACCACGGTGTTATCGGTAAATTCAATTACCATTTCACGTTCAAATCTAATTAAAGATTTACTATCGCTTGGAGTAAAACTGGTGATACTCCATTTTCGATCTTTTCAATCTAATTAAAGATTCATTAAAACTCCACTTAGTTTTAATATTTCTCTGGGTTAAAGAATCAGTGTCATTTAAAAAACACAGTTCACGATAAACCCAAAATCACATTCATCAATTATCGGGTTAAAGAACGAGTGTTATTTAAAACACTGTTCACGATAAACCCAAAAATCAATATCAATTCCAATTAAATCTCATTTAATTGGTACACCTCATTAAATCCAAATAAAAAGATTTAATCTTTTCTCAACTGGGTTCAAGAACAGTGTTAATGAAGACACCATTCACGACAAACCCAAATCACATTTGATATTCAATACAAGGCTCTGAATAGAAAATATATCGGCTTATATTCAATATCAAATTCTACGATTAACAAATGTCATATTGGAAATAACGATATAAATATGTATCTTTCAAATTTCCATAACACATCTGTATAATCACGAATTCCAACATCGAAATATTCCGAAGACAATTTCGATTCAAATCCACTCCAATGCAATCATTGGAAATCCTGGTTATTTTTAAAACCCTTTTCAAATTCAATTTATTTATTTAAAAATAAATAGAATTATATTTCTAGTTCAAAACTAGTTCATTTCGATAAAAATCTATTTTTATCTTTTCAAACATGAAGTTTTTCATCCCAATTCTTCTCAAATCATTTCTTATGATTTTACACAAATTATTACTATTTTTAATAATTTTATCAAGGCCTGTACAGTCGATTTCCATCAATGGCCATCGAACTGCACTTACAGCGACCTTTTTTTAAATTTGATTTGGACATAATTCCAAATCCAACCGTTAGATTTCTAATTTCTAATATTCGTTAGAAATCTCTTTTCGATACGAACCCAACGGTTCCGGTTTTAGGAGAATCCGACGGTCGGATCTCCCGTAATGTCCGTTTGAAATAAATGGTCGAAATTCACGAACTGCCGCGGCGCGGCACGTTCTATTCAGGCCATTATATTATATATATATATAATATACACTTCGTCGATTTCTATTTAAAACGAATTATATAAATAGTTTTAAATTCGTTTCAAAAGCAATTTCAACTTCCTTTTCAATTCAAATCAAAATTGAATTCTTCTTTATAAATTCGTTTTAAAATTCATTTCTATTCAATTCAAATTTCAATTCAATTTGAATTCATTTCAATTCGCTTTCAATTCAATTCGAAATCGTTTTCAATTCAATTCATTTCGAAATCGTTTTCAATTCAATTCATTTCGAAATCGTTTTCAATTCAATTCATTTCGAAATCGTTTTCAATTCAATTCATTTCAAAATGAATAAAATCGATATGAATATCGTTTACGTCAAAATGGCGTCAATCTAATCAACACGGCTTCATAAATTTCTATTTTCAAATATTCTATTTCAAATATTTCTTTTAAATTGGAATGAGACCCAATCAATTACCATATAAAATTAATTATATGGATTTCCATACAACACATGTATATAATGGCATTGAAAATAATCAACCATCAGCCAAAGTGCACCACACTGTATAAGCATCAAATATAGATATTCAACGCTTATAACAGCCTGTCAATCAATCGATCGACATATTTAATCAATCAGGATGAGTGAACTTCAAATTTCATCCCTACACCCGTGTGGGGTTTCAAACAATCAAACACATATTTTATTTGTGCAGTTGGGCGATGTGTAAAATTTATCGACCCAATCAATGTCCCTCAAATAGGTGTACATAAACAAACCGTCCGGTTTGTAAATGAATATTTTATTTTATTCACATTCACTATATTCATATTCACGTTAAAAATTATATTTTTAACGATAAAACATTTTATTTTAACATATGAATTTCTATTCAGTTCATTCTTTAAATAAAATGATATTTTTATTTTTCTAACTTATTTTAGAAAATTTCGGCGGCATAACGGCACGATACTAGAAACGGGACGAGGCCTAGCCTTATCCCCGGTCTAGTGAAGGCCCACGCCATTCACACATCAATCAATCCATTCATTTCACCAAACAAATCAATTCATCTAACTAATTTATGCAACCAAACAAACAAGTCCATGGTCTGTGGACGATTGTGTCGGGTGCTACTAAGCACCGTCTGCATCCTAGTATATATATATAACTAGAAAATTTAAATTGAAAGGTGAGAAGTTCTCACAAATAGCTATCCAATCATCTTGACTCTTCTTTGATAGAAATCTTCATCGTCATCGCATCTTCGTTGCTGTAGCCACTACATATGTAAAAATCGAATTTTTACTTCGTTATTCAATATATAAAAATCGAATTTTTACTACTATGTTATATAGATAAAAATTATATTTTTATCACGCTATTTTCCACATAAAGATTTCGCCTTTTCTAAAATAAAGATTTCGCCTTTATAAAAACATAGACTTCGCCTTTTCAAATTTAAAGATTTCATCTTTATAAAAATCTCATTTTTATTCTTCTACACATATAAAGATGATATTTTTAATATTCCTATCATGTAAAAATTATATTTTTAATTCTTTGTTCAATATATAAAAATCATATTTTTACTATGATGTTCAATATATAAAAATCCTGTCTTTCTCTAATTAAAAATCTATATTTTCAATTTTAAAAATCCTAGCTTCCTCGTATATAAAATTTAAACCTAAATAACAACAAAAAAAACCAAACTTTGATATAATTTAAAAATCAAACTTTTCACGCAGTCAAAAACAATGTATACTTATTTACATAAAATAAGATTTTTAAATCGATTAAACTAAACAAAATAGAGTAAACTCACCACTCATTTATCGAAGGAGGGGAGGATGCCACTGGTGGTCGACGTGGGGATCAGAGGAGGCGGTTCCAGGCGAAGAAGGGGGTGCGGCCTGGTGATGGGCCGCTGGGCGTTTGGGTTTCGCGGCAAGGGAGGGCGGCCTCTTTTTGGGTGCGTCGTCGGTCTTCAGTTTAGAGGAGAGAGAAACGAGGGAAGGGAGAAGCGGCGGGAGGAGGAGATGAAGGGGGGCGACGCTCTGGTCGGAGGCGCCAGCGGCGAGCGGAGCTCCTGGTGGGCGACGGATCAGGACAGGGGCGCGATTAGGTCTGGGTTTTTTTTCTTTTTTATTATCGATCTGAAATGAAATTTAGGGGGGGGGGGGCCAGAGATAAAGGAAAGGGGATTTTTTTATTTTTATTTTATTATTATTTAATTCAACCTAAAGTTGACTTTTACATACGACCTCGAAACGAGGCCCACCGCCTGTCGTCCATAGCGTTTTACCCCCATTCCGAACACAATGGGATATGTACCGCAAGCTGATTCAATCGTTTCAATCAGTTTCCGTTTAATTTACATTTAAATCAGTATATTGAATTTTAAACGTACATTCCAAATTAACGGGGCCACATACTAACTCTATAAATTGCAGAAAATATTTTCTAGCTTCGTATTGACGATATGGTCCTAACAAAACTAGTTTCGTCGAATTCCGAGACCGTCTGAAAAATGGCCAATTTCCAGTCGATTAAAATCAACTGAAAATGGTCAATCGCGTTTTCCTTTGCCACGCTCACATATTGATTCGAAAAATTATGAAATTTGGAATCTAGCAATAATTTTAACATCACGGATCCAACAAAAGTGGTTTCGTCGAAATCCGAGGTCGTCTGCAAAATGTCTATTTTTAAGGGCCTGAATTCCATAGCGATTATTCAGAATTTTCAACTGGACATATCTTTTGATTCCCGCTATGAAATTTCTATTATTCGAATTCGTTGGAAAGATATTCACAAAGAGATCCTATTATTTTTGGTTTCACTAAAATCCGGATTGTTTTGCACCCGGTACATTCAATTGAAGTTTGAAATCAAATTATCGAACTACCGTGCCATTTTCAATTCTATTTATAATTATATATAAATATTTATATTCTAACGACGACGTATATAATATATACGTCGAATTCTGTTCAAAATGAATTTCTCGCCGATATTATTTAAAATAGTCCGTTTTAAATATTCAAAATTCATTAAAATAGCCAAAATAAAAATTTTAAACTGGCCCAGATTTTCCGGGTTATTACATTCCATCATCCACATAAGTAAAAATGCCTGGGTTCCATACTATGACACCACTTCTAGCTAGAAGGAAACGCATGCCCTCCCCGAAGTCCTCTCCAGTTTCTGGTTCACACCGGGGTGTGAGGCTCGCAAATTAACTCTATACACAAAGCTATGCTTTGATCATCAACCACAAGACTCTGATTTTCAACAGAAGCCTTGATCATTTACATCTCAGCATGCCATACAAGCAATTCATGCCATGCGACTGATGTCTATCGATATATAACCTCTGAGCTCGTACGTCTCGGAGAAGGGTGTTAAGCAGGAGAAATTCTCCGCCACCAAACAGATATATATTTAAAAGAGATCAATCAACACAGAACAAAATCCAATGTCAGACACACATCCATTTACAAGTTCGTTCTAAGTCTGAACGAAACCGGAGGCACCTTATTCCTAGTCCCATATGTCCAATAAAGGAGAGAGGACCTCGCATATCCGGTCGATCTCCAAGTACGTTTGGACGATCACCACTTATTACCTCGTCTTGGGCGTACTGCCCAATCAAGACATTAGTAATCATCCAAACGATGTGAAGACCTCCGGTCTTCAACCACCGTCTTCATCGTCGACTTATCATCGATTCAGTTATTCAGAATGGGATAAGCCCGGTCTTTCTGAATAACTCGCGTATCTTATAAACAAGTACTATAAAAACATACATACGCCTCATTCCAATTCTGAATATTCGTTTGTTTAAATATTCATACCCTTTGGGAAAGGTTCCTATTAAGTTTATCAAAGATAGATTCTTTAAATTTATTCTTTAATCTTCCATTAGATATCCATTCAAACCAAATTAAGGTTTATCCAAACTAGTCGGGATTAGCGAACCTTACCAAAGTAATCATTAATTATATTTCCCAATCCCAACCTATTCATCCCATAAAGCAAACTGGTAATACTTCATATCTAACACCATGGTGTTATCGGTAAAATTAATTACCATTTCACGTTCAAATCTAATTAAATATTTAACTATTGCTTGGAGCAAAACTGGTGATACTCCATTCTCAATCATTTCATGAATTCGATAAATTTAATTATCTCATTCACATTCCAACTTAATTAAAGATTCATTAAAACTCTAATTCAGTTTTAATCTCAAAAATCATTACTTAATGATTATTCAAAGTTAAGAAATTAATCTTATCTTTAACAGGGTTAAAGAACTAATGTCATTTAAAACATAGTTCACGATAAACCCAAAATCCTATTCCATTAATTATGGAATCTTCACGGAAAACAGACCAACATATATAATCGATATCAATTTCCGTATCTGACTAATAATATAAATTGAATAACGACAAAGCCTTTTAAGTTCCATATATATTAATAGTCTTCTTCCACAGAAGCTCACTTCACTTATTACCAAATCGAATTCCATTCCAAATTATTTTGTTAAATTGGAAAACTTTTTTTTGGAAAATTCCCCTAAATCATAATTAAAAGATTTATAAATTCCAAATCATATTTCACTGTTGATCGGGTTAAAGAACGAATGTCATAAAAAATACAGTTCACGATAAACCCAATTCACATTCCATTAATTATGGAATCTTCACGGAAAACAAATCAATATATAATCGATATCAATTTCCTGTCCGACTAATAAAATAAATGGAATAACGACAAAGCCTTTTAAGTTCCAAATATATTAATAGTCTTCCTCCACAGAAGCTCACTTCGATTATTATCCAATCGAATTCCATTCCAATTTATTGTATTAAATTGGAAAACTTTACTTTGGAAAATCTCCTTTAAATCTTAACAAAAGGATTTACAAATTCCAAATAACATTACACTGTAAATCGGGTTAAATAACGAATGTCATTAAAAACACAGTTCATGATAAACCCAATTCACATTCCATTTTATTCCAATTAAATGTTAATTAACTGGAGACTCTAATAATCTTAATTAAAAGATTTATTCTTTTCACGTGGGGTTTAAGAACAGTGTTAATGAAGACACCATTCACGACAAACCCAAAATCCCATTTGATATTAAATACAAGGCTCTGAATAGAAAATATATCGGGTTATATTCAATATCAAATTTGGAAACCAACAAATATCGTATTGGAAATAACGATATAAATATATCTTACAAATTTCCATAACAAAATCTGTATAATCTTGAAATCCAAAATCGAAATATTCCGAAGATTATTTCGATTCAAATCGATTCCAATTCATATATTGGAAATTTTGATTATATTAAAACCCATTCTCAATCCAATTTATTTATTTAAAAATAATGGAATTTAAATCTAGTTAATAACTAGTTCATTTCGATAAAAATATATTTTTGTCTTTTCAAATATGGAATTTTTCATCCCAATTCTTTCCAAATCATTTATTATGATTTTACACAAATTATTAATATTTTTAATAATTTTATCAAGGCCCGTACAGTCGATTTCCATAAACGGTCATCGAACATGACTTACAACGACCTTTTCCAAATTTGATTTGGACATAATTCCAAATCCAACCGTTAGATTTCAAATCTCTTATATTTGTTGGAAAGCTCTTTTATACGAACCCAACGTTCTGGTTTTAGGAGAATCCGACGGTTGGATCTCCCGAAATGTCCATTCGAAGTCAATGGTCAAAATTCGCGAACTACCACGGCGCAACGCGTTCTATTCAGGCCATTAAATATATATATATTATATATATTTCGTCGATTTTCATTGAAAACGTATTTTATAAATTTGTTTTAAAACGATTCTAACTTCATTTTCAATTTCAAATCAAATTTGAATATTCCTTATCATTATAATATTAAAATGATAATATTTTCAAAATATCAGATTTTGAAATCATTTCCTTTTTCGATATTCATTATAAAAATGAATAAAATCGATATAAATATAGTCTGCGTCAAAATGGTGCAAATCTAATCAACACGGCTTCATATATTTAAATATTTTCGTGTCCATCCAAAATCGGACATCAAAATCACATTTTGATTCTTTTCTGAATATTATTTTGAAATATTCATTATTTTAAAATATTAGTTATTTTAAAAATTCCTTATTTCTGAATTGGAATCAGACCCAAACAATTACCATATAATTTTATTTATATGGATTTCATACTACATGTATATATCAACAATGACAAACAATCAACTATCAGCCAGAGTGCACTACACAACTGCATAATCATTAAATATAAATAATTAATGCTTACAACAGTCTGTGAGCCCATCGATTGATATACAACTAAACAATTGGGATTAGTGTACGTCAAATATCATCCCAATACCCGTGTGGGGTTTCAGTCAACAAACGTAGATTTTATTTGTGCAGTTGGGCGATGTGTAAAATATATCGTCCCAATCAGTATCAGTTAAATGGGTATACATAAATAAATCGTCCGATTTGTAAATGAATATTTATTTCAACACATCACTATTTTATATAGTCCGTATCTTCAGTAAAAATGATATTTTTATTGTTTAAATATTTTATTCAACACATGAATATTTTATTTTCCATTTCACATCACAATCACAATAAATTTCACAATACAATTAAACAAGTCGTCCATGGTCTGTGGACGACGGTGTCACGAGCTACTAAGCCCTATCTGCAACCTAGTACATATTTGACTATAAAACAAGATTAGGGTGAGAAGTTCTCACTTTTGGTTTTCACTCCGCTATTCTTTATTGGATGGTTGCTTTAACTAAATTAAATGGCGCGTTCAGTTTAGTTAAAAATTGCAGCTAGCTCCTATTTCGCTCCAGTCAGTTCTAGTGCGTAGCGCTTGCTGTCATGATTCCAATGCAACTGACGGTTCATAAAACGGACCTTGTATCAAAAAGATATTGCGTATTATACATTTGAATAATTAAACAAGAAATTAAATTAATTAATTAAACTTTGCAACACTTTAAAAATCGTTACCGTTTGTTAATCCCTCTCCCCCGTATAAACACCTCTAGGTAAAGCGCGAAACCCATTTCCTCGTATCAAAGTGTAATGACCCACATTCTACGTATCGAAGGATCGTAGGATATTTATTTCTTTCACATACGAAGTTGTATGGTCATGTAACTTTGGGAGACGACTATTGGGGTCATTTCCCATGTTCATGATTTTTCCCGATTTTTAAATGACTATTTTGCCCCTAGCTGATCTTGTTTTGGCCATAACTTTTGATTGGAAAGGAGTTTTAATCTAAAACCACATCCATTGGCTCCGGATGATGGTTTACAATTCCATAGAGTGGTCACATTAGCCAAACGGACTCACCGTTTGGGAGATATGTCTTAAACAAGTTTCAGATGGTGAAATACAGCTTAATTGGGCTTAACCGGGTGATTAACAGCTAGGCCCATTGGGGGATTTCGGGATTTGAGGTATTTAAGGGCTGCTAGGGTTAGGATTTCGGTTTTTCACTCATTTCCAGCAGCCACAAACCCTCTCTTCAACCTAACAATGGCCTCCAACATCTAAAATCAACTCTAATCACTTCTTAATCAAGTTTTGGCTTAAACCACATCAAATTAAAGAGGAATAGCGCCAAAGCAAGGTTAGAGCTGCTGTGTTGCATTGGGAACAGCGCCATAACAGTAGATTATTTCAGATCTAAGGTTCATTTGTGGTCAAGGTGAGTGATTAGCATTGTTTTGACACTAATTACAGTTAATTAGGGTGATTAGTGATAATTAGGGAATTTATACATTAATAAATTTTGAAAAAATATTTATAAATTCTGAAATATTGTCTTATACCTCTGTTAGAAATTTGGGTTGGTTTGGTTAAGTTTTGTTAATCCTACGATTAGTTTTGCTTAAACATGTTTAAGGGAAAATATGGGATTTTGGCTATATTTGATCCGTTTTAACCTACCACATTATTGTTTTGGTGTTTGTGAATGATTATACATGTTGCTATGACTGTATGGTATGCTTTGTGATTGTCTAGAAGTGATAGATTGGTCGAAAACGCCGTCGAATGGCGTAAAACAGTCGCTGGAAAGTTGCAGGGAATGTGCAGGGTTTCAAACCGGATCGGATTACTGGGCTCGGATCGGATAGGAGAACCGGGGAAGTGGACTTGATTCGGATTGGAACTTAGCATAAGGGGCTTGGCAAGAAGGAAGGCCATTTGCTTAGAGTTGGAGTTGGGCAGAGGATCGGATCGGAGAGACAAAAAGGGGATCAGATCGGAGCTAGGGCGTGGGATCGGATCGACTACCGAACCGAACCGGAGCTGGCATCTTCTGAGGCGTGTAAACGAAAGAGACAACAAGGAAGGTTGGATCGTATCGGAACTTGACACTATAAGGAGGACCTTGGCACTTTACCACCGGACCGGACCGAGCCACATGTGAGAAGCTGAACCGAACCGCATGGAGGAGATGAACCCGAACCGAACCGAGTGTGGGTGACCGAACTGAACTGGACGTGTACTTCTATTTCTACATGACGACTCTTCTGAAGGCCAACTCCAATTCGACCAAAACCCGAGATGCAAAGGAGGTCCAAATGAGAAGCTTTGACTCAGGATCCAGATGGGAACCAATGAGTGAGCTTCATGATTGGGCTTTGCTGCGGGACGTGTTCTAAGGGGTTGTTGATGTCTGTAACTTTGAATCACTATGTGTAGGGAGTACGTGAACGGATTCAGGGCCATAGTGGCCTAGGTACGACTAAAGAGCTATAGACCAATGAGGTGAGGTCATTTGTAAAGATATGGTCATGACTCCATGGGGTAAGCTTGGTAGTAGCAGTAGTCGTACAAGTCGAATTCCATCACTACTTCGATGGGTCTAGTGATTGAAGTGGTGGACATCGTATGCTTTATGCACTGAGTGAGAGATGTGAGGATGGTTGTTATGTTTGATTTGTTCGCCATCACTATGACATGCACACCCCCAACCCCGTATTCTTTACACCATCTGTTTAGTGGCACCTTAGAGAATTGTATGGTATGTAGTGCTAACTCTTTGGTTGCAAGTCCAGGTTCAGGTATGGCTTAGTATACCTGTTATTGTTCTATTTAGCTGCTTATCGCTCATACCAGATGTAACAACCCAAATTTTAACAACATGTTAAAATCATAAATCAAGGCAGAATTAAAATTTAAGATCATAATCAAGGGAAACGGGTTGAGCCATTGCGTCCGTCTCGAAATTCTGCTTGGAAACGAGTCCGAGTTTGCGAGAATCGGAGTCCGTATAAGGGAGATATGACCCTCCGAAGTTTCAGGAATTTTCAGAGTTCAAAACAGCTCGAATTCGAGTTCAAAATTCGAATTTCAAAACCCAGACAGACTTGGCGGGAAATTTCCCGCCCAGCACCCAGGTCGACTGGGGAGTCTACTGGGCAGTCGACACCCCCAAGACCAGGTCGACTGGGCAGTCGACTTGGGTGTCGACCTGGTCCCCGAATCTGCTTTTGGGCCTGGGTGCATTCTGGTGTACCTGGTCTCGTTTTCTGCCTAGGTTCGTCCGCCTAAACCTATTTAAACAGCCCCAAACCTAGCCTTCTCTACACACAATTCTATTATGCTTCTACTCTATCTCTGTTCTAAATAAAAATAAAAATGGCGTCGCTACTCTGCTGGAATCAAAACTAGAAGCTAATCAACATCAACCTAAGCAACTCAATTCGAACTAGAGATTGAAGCTTCTGCAACGATCCTATGGCTATTTCTGTTCTTAATTCTCAAAAACCACGATCTGTAAGTTCTAGTTACTTTCCGATTTAAATATTTCACTATAATATGGCCATGAATTAAAGTGAAATTGGTTCTAAGTATGTTTATCGATTCAGATCTATTTCTATTGTTCATAATCTATTCAGCCTGTTGTAAATTAGCTTTCTTGATTCATGCTAATATTATTATCAAGTTGTAATCTTCATGCCTGTGGTGATGCTTTTCTCTCTGATCTCATTTTTATGCAAAATTCTATCTTCCCCTATTTATTTTCTTTTGATAAACCTTGGTCAATTTCGGACCTTGGCCTAAAATCGTGATTTGTGTACGAGATGTATAAGGGGGAATTATGAGATTATTGCCTATATGAATATGATGGAATTATTGGCAACATGAAATTGGAAATTATCATTGTATTTGCAAGTTTGGGGCTTGATCTGTAAATTTCGGTATATTCTTGTTATGGGGAAATTTGCATAAATAATATATACATGGAATTTGGCATTAATAGGATCTATGTAAAAAGGCATGAAACTTGGTATATATCTAAATTGGCTAGGATTGGACACATATAAATTGATATATGTAATTTTGACATGGATCCTGACATATGTAAAAAGCTAGAACTTGTTATAGGTAAATTGGTGTAAACATGGAATACATGTAGTTTGATATGAAACTTGAACATATGTAAATTGGCTAGAATTGGGTATATGTATATCGACATGAAAAGTTAGAACTTGGGCATATATATTAATATGTAAAGTTGGGAATTTGAAACACGAAAATGACTGTATATTAGATTATCGACCTGAACATTTTCATTTGTTAAATATGAACGCGCCTAAGTTGGGTTTTGGGTAGTTGGCTTGTATTGTAAATATAAGCCTATAACTTGGCATAACTTTATAGCAAATTTTGGTAATACTTTGGGAACACGTTTTGGGGCAAAAACGTGAGTTATGAACTTGATAATAGGCATAAGTTGAAACCTAGAAACTTGACATGAAACTTGCTTAGAAATTTGACACGATGACTTGATAGGGTTAAGTCATGAACCGCTTGAATATACTTAACCAATTTGACACGATGACTTGATAGGGTTAAGTCATGAACCGCTTGAATATACTTAACCAATTTGATATGATGACTTGATAGGGTTAAGTCATGAACCGCTTGAATATACTTAACCAATTTGACACGATGACTTGATAGGGTTAAGTCATGAACCGCTTGAATATACTTAACCAATTTGACACGATGACTTGATAGGGTTAAGTCATGAACCGCTTGAATATACTTAACCAATTTGACACGATGACTTGATAGGGTTAAGTCATGAACCGCTTGAATATACTTAACCAATTTGACACGATGACTTGATAGGGTTAAGTCACGGACCGCTTGAATATACTTAACCAATTTGACACGATGATTTGGGAGGGTTAAGTCATGAACCGCTTGAACATACTTAACCAACTTGACACATGATTCGTAGGGCTAAGTCATGAACTTGAACGACAACACTTAGCCAATTTGACATGACACGTAGACGGGTTAAGTCACGAACTTGAATGACCATACTCAACCAACTTGACATGCTAGACTGATCGGGTTAAGTCTCGAATTTAAATGAAAACACTTAACCTGCTGGACGGAAACCCTAGTTACGTGGTCCTTTTCAGCAGTAACCCACTAGATGTATCATGGTACCCTAGAACTAGGCATGGTGGGGCACGATTACTAGGCTGATTGTAAGCGACCAGAACGACGGCTGAGTTGGTGCGCCATTGTAGGTTCAGGCGGACTACGGTCGTGCACGTAGTCCGGAGTTGAAAAAGCAGGCATTGGGCACCAGTAGGTTTACACTGTGCGTGCTTGATTTGTGTCGGTGGTTGGCACCCTAGGGCTTGATACACCCTATGGTGGACCTAGCACAAGTGACTACATTTGTGATAGGGCCGTATGACACAGACACGTGAACGAGATAGGACTTGTAGGGAGCCGATCGACTAATAGATCGTTTCGTGGGACCAAGTAATGGGTCATTTCATGACATTGGGCAAGGGATCATTTTATAGTCAACACATGACACGGGTTGGGATACTAGTACGGTTGGTGCAGAGCAAATAGATATCATAGAAATATTTTAATGGTAAAGCAGAGAAATCTTGCGATGCTTGATAGAAATCTTGCGAAATTATACTTAGTTTATCTTGAATGGAAACCTGGCGATGTTATACTTGACAAAAACCATATGAGGTTATTCTTAGTTATCTTTCCTGTAGCTTATCTTGTCATCATGCTTATGTTTACTTTCAGTTTATTCATGCCATGTTATCTTTACCTGTTTTTATGCTGAAAGTTACTAGGACTTACTCAGTCTTTATGACTGACCCGTTTTGTTTCGCCTCTTTTTCTTCCGTTTCCCCCCCCCCCCCTGGTTCGCAGGGTGGGAATACAGCTTAGTTCGGATCTTACCAAGCTCCAAAGCTCTTTCATGTACGACTTGGATTTCTCTTGGCTATGGCTTGCTTTGCTTTATTGGGAAATGATTTATAACTATGGTTTTATGCTTCTTTACTATTGCAAGACAGATTTCGATGTAATTGACTTAATAGCATTTTGATGTAAAAGGCTTTAGACCTTACTAGATTTTAAAGCAATGAAATTCGGATTTTCCTTCCGCTGTTTTATTTTTGTTCTGTCTTGTAATATTTCTATGTATGTTTACCTAGATAATACTCCACCAAAGCTAGTGCATTCCCTTTGTGAGTGACCCTAGCGGAGGTGGGGTGTTACATTTGGTATCAGAGTAGAAGGTTACCAGACTGGGCAAAAGCTTTAAAAAAAACCTTCTGAAACTATTTTCAAAACGTTTACAAAGAAGCATTTTTCTAAAGAAAAGTTTTGTTTTACGAAAGGCATGTTCCCCAAAGCCATATGCACTATCTTTTTATTCTCTCCTTGAGTCTCTTCTCTCTTTCTTTTTCACCATAGTTTGTAGGCATACAACACACGTCGGAGGGCAAAGTAGTGCCCAACCTCCATCTGTAGCCGTAGTAGTTCCATCTGCAACTAATCTTATTTCTAGCTTTGTAGGGTTGTCGTGCGATGGAGGTAGCTTTCGAGAAACTGGTCAACAAGCTATACAAGGATAGTAAGAACGAGGATAAAGAACACAAGCCTAAGGATGAGAAACTTGTTGATAAGGCGTAATCCACGAAGGAGGAAAAGGTGAAAGGGAAGAGGTCAAAGTAAAAGAATAATAAAACCCATGACAAGAAAGAACATCGTTGGTATGGTAAAAAGGGACATGTAGTTAAGTATCATAGGACAAGGACAAGGGCAAACAACAAGATCGTCGAGAGGGCAATTGTATGCTCTCACTACTAGCATACCTAAGAGAGGTGGTAACGTTTCTGTTAAAAGTTTAGCTTCTCTTTTCTATCATACCATGGGAACATTGTTTTTATACATCGCATCCTTTTAATTCTACCTTGATTTATGATTTTAACATGTTAAAATTCGGGTTATTACATTCCCCCCCTCCCTCTTAAAGGATTTCGTCCTCGAAATCTTCAAGTTAAGGAGAATGTGTCATTAAGTAAAACTGAGCTTGATTACTTAATGACACATTCTCCTTAACTTGAAGATTTCGGGGACGAAATCCTTTAAGGGGGGGAGAATGTAACAACCCGAATTTTAACAACATGTTAAAATCATAAATCAAGGCAGAATTAAATTTTAAATCAGAATCAAGGGAAACGGGTTGTGCCATTGCGTCCGTCTCGAAATTCTACTTGGAAACGAGTCCGAGTTTGCGAGAATCGGAGTCCGTATGAGGGAGATATGACCCTCCGAAGTTTCAGGAATTTTCAGAGTTCAAAACAGCTCGAATTCGAGTTCAAAATTCGAATTTCAAAACCCAGACAGGCTGGGCGAGAAATTTCCCGCCCAGCACCCAGGTCGACTGGGGAGTCGACTGGGTAGTCGACACCCCCAAGACCAGGTCGACTGGGCAGTCGACTTGGGTGTCGACCTGGTCCCCGAATCTGCTTTTGGGCCTAGGTGCATTCTGATGTACCTGGTCTCGTTTTCTGCCTATGTTCGTCCGCCTAAACCTATTTAAACAGCCCCAAACCTAGCCTTCTCTACACACAATTCTATTCTGCTTCTACTCTACCTCTGTTCTAAATAAAAATAAAAATGGCGTTGCTACTCTGTTGGAATCAAAACTAGAAGCTAATCAACATCAACCTAAGAAACTCAATTCGAACTAGAGATTGAAGCTTCTGCAACGATACTACGGCTATTTCTGTTCTTAGTTCTCAAAAACCACGATCTGTAAGTTCTAGTTACTTTCCGATTTAAATATTTCACTATAATATGGCCATGAATTAAAGTGAAATTGGATCTAAGTATGTTTATCGATTCAGATCTATTTCTATTGTTCATAATCTATTCAGCCTGTTGTAAATCAGCTTTCTTGATTCATGCTAATATTATTATCAAGTTGTAATCTTCATGCCTGTGGTGATGCTTTTCTCTCTGATCTCATTTTCATGCAAAATTCTATCTTCCCCTATTTATTTTCTTTTGATGAACCTTGGTCAATTTCGGACCTTGGCCTAAAATCGCGATTTGCGTACGAGATGTATACGGGGGGATTATGGGATTATTGCCTATATGAATATGATGGAATTATTGGCAACATGAAATTGGAAATTATCATTGTATTTGCAAGTTTGGGGCTTGATCTGTAAATTTCGGTATAATCTTGGTATGGGGAAATTTGCATAAATAATATATACATGGAATTTGGCATTAATAGGATCTATGTAAAAAGGCATGAAACTTGGTATATATCTAAATTGGCTAGGATTGGACACATATAAATTGATATATGTAATTTTGACATGGATCCTGACATATGTAAAAAGCTAGAACTTGTTATAGGTAAATTGGTGTAAACATGGAATACATGTAGTTTGATATGAAACTTGAACATATGTAAATTGGCTTGAATTGGGCATATGTATATCGACATGAAAAGTTAGAACTTGGGCATATATATTAATATGTAAAGTTGGGAATTTGAAACACGAAAATGACTGTATATTGGATTATCGACCTGAACATTTTCATATGTTAATTGGGTAGTTGGCTTGTATTGTAAATATAAGGCTATAACTTGGCATAACTTTATAGCAAATTTTGGTAATACTTTGGGAACACGTTTTGGGGCAAAAACGTGAGTTATGAACTTGATAATAGGCATAAGTTGAAACCTAGAAACTTGACATGAAACTTGCTTAGAAATTTGACACGATGACTTGATAAGGTTAAGTCATGAACTGCTTGAATATACTTAACCAATTTGACACGATGACTTGATAGGGTTAAGTCATGAACCGCTTGAATATACTTAACCAATTTGACAAGATGACTTGATAGGGTTAAGTCATGAACCACTTGAATATACTTAACAGATTTGACACGATGATTTGATAGGGTTAAGTCATGAACCGTTTGAATATACTTAACCAATTTGACACGATGACTTGATAGGGTTAAGTCATGAACCGCTTGAATATATTTAACCAATTTGACACGATGACTTGATAGTGTTAAGTCATGAACCGCTTGAATATACTTAACCAATTTGAGTCGATGACTTGATAGGGTTAAGTCACGAACCGCTTGAATATACTTAAACAATTTGACACGATGGTTTGGTATGGTTAAGTCATGAACCGCTTGAACATACTTAACCAACTTGACACATGATTCGTAGGGCTAAGTCATGAACTTGAACAACAACACTTAGCCAATTTGACATGACACGTAGACGGGTTAAGTCACGAACTTGAATGACCACACTTAACCAACTTGACATGCTAGACTGATGGGGTTAAGTCTCGAATTTAAATGACAACACTTAACCTGCTGGACGGGAACCTAGTTACGCGGTCCTTTTCAGCAGTAACCCACTAGATGTATCATGGTACCCAGGAACTAGGCAGGGTGGGGCACGATTACTGGGCTGATTGTAAGCGACCTGAATGACGGCTGAGTTGGTGCGCCATTGTAGGTTCAGGCAGACTACGGTCGTGCACGTAGTCCGGAGTTGAAAAAGCAGGCATTGGGCATCAGTAGGTTTACACTGTGCGTGCTTGATTTGTGTCGGTGGTTGGCACCCTAGGGCTTGATACACCCTATGGTGGACCTAGCACAGGTGACTACATTCGTGATAGGGCCGTATGACACAGACACATGAACGAGATAGGACTTGTAGGGAGCCGATCGACTAATAGATCGTTTCGTGGGACCAAGTAATGGGTCATTTCATGACATTGGGCAAGGGATCACTTTGTAGTCAACACATGACACGGGTTAGGATACTAGTACGGTTGGTGCAAAGCAAATAGATATCATAGAAATATTTTAATGGTAAAGCAGAGAAATCTTGCGATGCTTGATAGAAATCTTGCGAAATTATACTTAGTTTATCTTGAATGGAAACCTGGCGATGTAATACTTGACAAAAACCATATGAGGTTATTCTTAGTTATCTTTCCTGTAGCTTATCTTGTCATCATGCTTATGTTTACTTTCAGTTTATTCATGCCATGTTATCTTTACCTGTTTTTATGCTGAAAGTTACTAGGACTTACTCAGTCTTTATGACTGACCCGTTTTGTTTCGCCTCTTTTTCTTCCGTTTTCCCTCCCCCCAGGTTCGCAGGGTGGGAATACAGCTTAGTTCGGATCTTACCAAGTTCCAAAGTTCTTTCATGTATGGCTTGGATTTCTCTTGGCTATGGCTTGCTTTGCTTTATTGGGGAATGATTTATAACTATGGTTTTATGCTTCTTTACTATTGCAAGACAGATTTCGATGTAATTGACTTAACAGCATTTTGATGTAAAAGGCTTTAGACCTTACTAGATTTTAAAGCAATGAAATTTGGGTTTTCCTTCCGCTGTTTTAATTATGTTCTGTCTTGTAATATTTTTGTGTATGTTTACCTAGATAATACTCCACCAAAGCTAGTGCATTCCCTTTGTGAGTGACCCTAGCGGAGGTGGGGTGTTACACTAGACTTTTTGTCTGACCCATAGTTTTATGTCTCTTCTTATTACTTTGGGTGCTCTCACGAGCAGACTAGAGACAAGTTAGGTGGTATGCACGAATAGCTGTACCGGAGACGAGCAGGAGGCTTCCACGTATGATATATAGATATTATCCCTGTGTCGCTGCTGGTCACTACTTTAGGCATTAGTAGTGTACCCTTTCTTTCTTTTGTTTAGAGACAGTAATTTGGAAAGTTGTAATAAGCTGTATTTGGATTTCCGCTACTCTGATGATGATGTTGATGTTGGTTTTATTTACCAGCTTATACACTGTCTCGCCTGTTTTATGTCAAGTATATTATTATTATATGTTGTTCCATGCGCTGTGGGACATTCTACAGGTTTTTGATTAGTTCATTCTATTCTTTCCTTTCTTTGGCGACAGTTCCGTGCTAGTCGGGCATGTGTACAGCGCACTTTCGGAGGAAATGCCGGCTGGTGCAGGGCGGGCCGTCACACTTGGTATCAGAGCTCTAGGTTGCGTAGTTAACCTAGGGAAGTTATCAGGGAGAGATAGTATACGTATATGAGAGCGCGTATTTGTGATTATTTTTGTTTTTAAAAGCTATATATATATATATTATTATTATTATAGCTAAGGATAAAGTCGCACTGCACTGGCACCACTATAGAGATGGTTAATCGTTTTCTCTGTGCAGATTAAACGATGAGCCGATACGCAAGGGGTACCGGTAGAGGAGCCAATAATGTGAAAGCTGCTGAGATGAGGGCGATGTTTACTGACCTCATGAGAGAGATGCTCAGGGATGTGCAGAGGGCAGCTCCCAATGCTGGTAATGGTGGTGGTCCAATAGTGCAAGCGCCTAGGACCGATTTCGCCAAGCTAAACAAGGATTATACTAGTCTTGGTGGGAAGCCGTTCCACGGAACGGAGTCGGCTACGGATGTTCAGGATTGGTTGGATAGCTGCGAGCGTATCTTCGAAGACCTGGGTATCGAGGATGCGATGAAGAGAAGGCTAGCATCCCGTCAGCTGCAAGGACGGGCAATGAATTGGTGGAATGCTATAAAGGCAGCTACTCCCGAGGATCAGATTACTTGGGATCAGTTTAAGGCTCACTTTAGTGATAAGTTCATTCCAGCTGCTCAGAACTCAGTACTGTTTAAGAAATTCTTGGAACTCAAGCAGAATGGCAGAGCTGTCTCGGAGTATATTGCCGAATTTGACACTTTGTCGAAATATGGGTTATCCCTAATAGATACTGCCGAGAAGAAGAACGAGAATTTTATAACAGGTTTGGATCAGTACTTGGGGGAAAAGCTTATTAACCACATCGATGAGACGTTTGAATCGATTGTGGGGAAAGCATTGAGGTCAGAGAGTCTTTGCCCTAAGTCGAAGACTGAGGTTGCATCTGCAGAGGAGCCAAAGCCGCAAGCAAGCGGTGGAGGCAAGAGTGGTCCCCAGAATAAGGATGGCCAGAAAAAGAATAAGAAGGATGTTGAGTGCTTCAGCTGTGGTAAGAAGGGTCATTATGCCAGTAATTGTCGAGCCAAGCCAGCAGACAGGAAGTGCTTCAACTGTGGCCAAGTGGGACATCACAAGGACAAGTGTCTGCAACCCCCTAAAGAAAAGCAGATGGTGAAAGCATATGCTCTTAATGCCATTCCTTCTTCGTCGAATGCCCCAACTGCGGCGGAGATGAGAAAGAATGTCGTTATTACAGGTATGCTTTCTGTTTATGATGTTCCTGTTCGAGTATTGTTTGATACCGGAGCTTCCAGTTCTTTCATATCTAGTGACCTGGTAGATAGGTTGGGATTGGAGCCTGAGATTGTCGATAGACCTTCAGTAGTGACGAACCCGATTGGTGGTTCGACTAACCTTAGCATGATTTGTCGTAATGTGGTCTTATCGAGTCATGGATGTATGTTTGTTTGTGATTGCTTTGTTTTGGGCTTTACTGGGTTTGACATTATTTTGAGAGTCGATTGGCTCCAAAAATACGGGGTGGTGGTAGACTGTGAGGGCTTTTTGGTGACAGCTAGAGCAGATGATGGGCGGAGGGTAGTGTTTGGTGGTCTACCTAGTGATGGGGTAATGACTAGTTTTCTAAATTCCCTCGACATCCCGCAAGGTGAGTTGTCAGGTTTGCCCGTGGTTGGCCAGTATCCGAACGTCTTCGAAGAAGTGACCGGGCTTCCACCACATCGAGAGATTGAGTTCCGTATTGATTTAGTGAAAGATGTCAGACCTATAGTGATGCCACTTCGTCGTATGGCACCAAGGGAGCAGTGAGAGCTCGGGGTGCAAGTCAGCGATCTTTTGAAGAAGGGATTTATCAGAAGGAGTGTTTTTGAATGGGGAGCACCAGTTGTGTTTGCTACCAAGGCGGATGGTTCCCTTCGTTTGTGTGTAGACTACCACGAGTTGAATAAAGTGACGAGGAAGAATAAGTATCCTCTACCACGGGTAGATGATTTGTTTGATCAGTTGAGTGGCGCGAGAGTATTCTCTCAGTTGGATCTCGCGACAGGTTTTCATCAGCTTAGAGTGGAAGCTGAGAGTATAGCTAAAACGGCATTTCGGACGCCGTCTGGATTTTATGAGTGGTTGGTCATGCCATTCGTGCTGACCAATGCCCCAACATATTTTGTGGATCTTATGAATAGGGTATTCAGAGATCAGTTGAATAAGTTTGTCCTTGTGTTCATGGATGATATTTTGGTCTACTCGAGGACAGAGGAAGAACACAAGGAACATTTGAGGATAGTGATGGAGGTGTTGAGAAAACACCAATTGAAAGCAAAGTTTTCTAAGTGTCACTTCTGGAGGAGGGAAGTGAGATTTTTGGGCCATGTTGTTTCAGAGAATGGTATCGCCGTGGATCCTGCGAAAGTGGCTACGGTGCAAGATTGGTCTACGCCCAAGAATGCAATAGACGTAAGAAGTTTCTTGGGGTTAGCTGGATATTATCGTAAGTTTATCCAAGACTTTTCCAAGATAGCAGCACCGTTGACTCAGTTGACCAAGAAGAATCAAGCTTTCGTTTGGGATGAAAAGTGCGAGAACGCATTCAAGAGTCTAAAGGAAAAGTTGACTTGTGCACCAGTGTTAGTCATTCCTAAGGGGAATGAAGAGGTGACAGTATATACGGATGCATGTGGTACCGGACTAGGTTCTGTGTTGATGCAAGGAGGTAGGGTTGTAGCTTATGCAAGTCGGCAATTGAAACCGCACGAGAAAAGATACCCTACCCATGATTTGGAATTAGCAGCGATCGTGTTCGCATTGAAGATGTGGAGACATTATCTCTTGGGAGAAAGATTCGAGTTGTTTACCGATCATAAATCGTTAAAGTATCTCTTCTCTCAGAAAGATCTAAATCTCCGACAACAAAGATGGTTAGAGTTCTTAGCTTCCTGTGATTTCAATATCGCATACACACCAGGAAAGGGCAATGCGGTAGCTGATGCACTGAGTAGAAGACATGCCAGTTTAAGGGCTATGTTTCTAGAATGGAAGCAACTGCAGTACATCGCTGGGTATGATTTCAGACCAAAGTGCGAATTGGATCCAGAAATGTTATCAAGTTTGACGATCAGACCCACTTTGATTGAGCGGATTGGTTCCAGTCAGAAGGACGATCCTAACCTATTGGAAATCATCTCAAAGTTAGAGATGGGTATCGACGAGGGGATGAACAAGCATGGGCTTGATCGAGATGGATGGCTTAGGAAGAATGGAAGACTAGTTGTACCCAATGTCAATGGATTGAGAGATAAAGTGCTTAAGGAATGCCATCGCTCAAAACTGACTATACATCCCAGTGGTAACAAGATGTATCGAGACATGAAGCAGACATACTACTGGGAAGGGATGAAAAGAGACGTTGGGAAATTTATATCCAAATGCATGAATTTCCAGCTAGTTAAAGCTGAGCAAAAGAAGCCTAGTGGTTTGTTGCAACCATTAGAAATTCCTGAATGGAAATGGGAACAAGTCTCAATGGATTTCATTGATGGGTTACCAAGGACTAGATCGGGCCATGATAGCATTTGGGTGATTGTGGACCGATTGACCAAAAGTGCAAGATTTATACCCGTCAAGTCGAATAGGACGGCAGCTAATTTAGCTGAACTATATGTAAAGTGGGTAGTAAGATTCCATGGAATACCCAAAGGCATTATGAGTGACCGAGATCCGTTGTTCACTAGTTGATTTTGGAAAAGCTTACAAGAGGCGTTATGATCAGAATTACATCTCAGTACCACATACCATCCTCAGACCGACGGACAGACAGAGAGGGTGAATCGAGTATTAGAAGATCTCTTGAGAGCCTGTGTATTGGATTTTGGTGGATCATGGGATGACCATTTGCATCTAGTAGAGTTTGCATATAATAATAGTTATCAATCCAGTATTGGTATGGCTCCATTTGAAGCTTTGTACGGAAGACCGTGCAACTCACCGTCATGTTGGTTAGAAACTGGTGAGAAGTTTGTGCTTGGACCAGATGTGATAAGAGAAACTTCAGCTAAGATTAAGATCATTCAACATCGAATGAAGGCTGCCAAAGATAGGCAGAAAAGTTATGCTGATAAGAGAAGAAGAGAATTAAAGTTCTCCATTGGCGACTTGGTGTTTGTCAAGATATCTCCGTTGAAGAGCGTGATACGATTTGGCAGGAGAGGCAAGTTAGCACCAAGATTTGTTGGTCCATTCCCAGTTCTTGAGCAAATTGGGAATTTGGCATATAAAGTTGAATTACCAGAGAAGATGGCAGGAGTTCACAACGTGTTTCATGTTTCCCAGTTAAGGAGGTTCGTACACGACCCAGATGCGACTATTTCACATGATCAGTTGGATGACATCGAAGTTGAACCCGAGGCGGCTGGGAACCGCAAGCCTATGAATATTGTTGGGAACGATATGAAGCAGCTTCGAAGGAAGGCGGTGAAATTAATCAAAGTTCAGTGGGGCAAGAATGAGAATGACTGTACTTGGGAGACAGAGGAGAGCATTAGGAAGATGTATCCAGAACTCTTCGCTGGTAAGATTTTAACTTCGATTTAGTTTTCCCGCATGCTAGGATAGGCTTGTTTTGTTTGTTCTGCATGATTGATTGTTGTATATGGCTGGTAGGCATGCGGGATCCTTAGTACGTTTTGGGTTAAGGAATTTCGGGGACGAAATTTCTTAAGGGGGGGAGAGTGTAACGACCCGCATTCTACGTATCGAAGGATCGTAGGATATTTATTTCTTTCACATACGAAGTCGTATGGTCATGTAACTTTGGGAGACGACTATTGGGGTCATTTCCCATGTTCATGATTTTTCCCGATTTTTAAATGACCGTTTTGCCCCTAGTTGATCTTGTTTTGGCCATAACTTTTGATTGGAAAGGATTTTTGACCTGAAACCACTTCCATTGGCTCCGGATGATGGTTTACAATTCCGTAGAGTGGTCACATTAGCCAAACGGACTCACTGTTTGGGAGATATAGCTGAAACAAGTTTCAGATGGTGAAAAACAGCTTAATTGGGCTTAACCGGGTGATTAACAGCTAGGCCCAATGGGGGATTTCGGGATTAGAGGTATTTAAGGGCTGCTAGGGTTAGGATTTCGGTTTTTCACTCATTTTCCAGCCGCCACAAACCTTCTCTTCAACCTAACAATGGCCTCCAACATCTAAAAACACCTCTAATCACTTCTTAATCAAGTTTTGGCTTAAACCACATCAAATTAAGGAGGAATAGCGCCAAAGCAAGGTTAGAGCTGTTGTGTTGCATTGGGAACAGCGCCATAACAGTAGATTATTTCAGATCTAAGGTTCATTTGTGGCCAAGGTGAGTGATTAGCATTGTTTTGACACTAATTACAGTTAATTAGGGTGATTAGTGATAATTAGCGAATTTATACATTAATAAATTCTGAAAAAATATTTATAAATTCTGAAATATTGTTTTATACCTCTGTTAGAAATTTGGGTTGATTTGGTTAAGTTTTGTTAATCCTACGATTAGTTTTACTTAAACATGTTTAAGGGAAAATATGGGATTTTGGCTATGTTTGATCCGTTTTAACCTACCAAATTATTGTTTTGCTGTTTGTGAATGATTATACATGTTGCTATGACTGTATGGTATGCTTTGTGATTGTCTAGAAGTGATAGATTGGTCGAAAACGCCGTCGAATGGCGTAAAACAGTCGCTGGAAAGTTGTAGGGAATGTGCAGGGTTTCAAACCGGATCGGATCGGATTACTGGGCTCGGATCGGATAGGAGAACCGGGCAAGTGGACTTGATTCGGATTGGAATTTAGCATAAGGGGTTTGGCGAGAAGGAAGGTCATTTGCTTAGAGTTGGAGTTGGGCAGAGGATCGGATCAGAGAGACAAAAAGGGGATCGGATCAGAGCTAGGGCGTGGGATCGGATCGGCTACCGAACCGAACCGGAGCTGGCATCTTCTGAGGCGTGCAAACGAAAGAGACAACAAGGAAGGTTGGATCGAATCGGAACTTGACACTATAAGGAGGACCTTGGCACTTTACCACCGGACCGGACCGATCCACTTGTGAGAAGCTGAACCGAACCGCATGGAGGAGATGAACCCGAACCAAACCAAGCATGGGTGACCGAACCGAACCGAGCATGAGTGACCGAACCGAACCAGACGTGTACTTCTATTTCTACATGACGACTCTTCTGAAGGCCAACTCCAATTCGACCAAACCCGAGATGCAAAGAAGGTCCAAATGAGGAGCTTTGACTCAGGATCCAGATGGGAACCAACGAGTGAGCTTCATGATTGGGCTTTGCTACGGGACGTGTGCTAAGGGGTTGTCGATGTCTGTAACTTTGAATCACTATGTGTAGGGAGTACGTGAACGGATTCAGGGCCACAGTGGCCTAGGTACGACTAAAGAGCTATAGACCAATGAGGTGAGGTCATTTGTAAAGATTTGGTCATGACTCCATGGGGTAAGCTTGGTAGTAGCAGTAGTCGTACAAGTCGAACTCCGTCGCTACTTCGATGGGTCTAGTGATTGAAGTGGTGGACATCGTATGCTTTACGCACCGAGTGAGAGATGTGAGGATGGTTGTTATGTTTGATTTGTTCGCCATCACTATGACATGCACACCCCCAACCCCGTATTCTTTACACCATCTGTTTAGTGGCACCTTAGAGAATTGTACGGTATGTAGTGCTAACTCTTTGGTTGCAGGTCCAGGTTCAGGTATGGCTTTGTTTACATGTTATTGTTCTATTTAGCTGCTTATCGCTCATACCAGACTTTTTTTCTGACCCAGAGTTTTATGTCTCTTCTTATTACTCTGGGTGCTCTCACAAGCAGACTAGAGACATGTTAGGTGGTATGCACGAATAGATGTACCGGAGACGAGCATGAGGCTTCCGCGTATGATATATAGATATTCTCCCTGTGTCGCTGTTGGTCACTACTTTGGGCATTAGTAGTGTACCCTTTCTTTCTTTTGTTTAGAGACAGTAATTTGGAAAGTTGTAATAAGCTGCATTTGGATTTCCGCTACTTTAATGATGATGTTGATGTTGGGTTTAGTTATCAGCTTATGCACTGTCTCGCATGTTTTATGTCAAGTATATTATTATTATATTTTGTTCCATGCGCTGTGAGACATTCTACAGATTTTCGATAAGTTCATTCTCTTCTTTCCTTTCTTTGGCGATCGTTCCGTGCTAGTCGGGCATGTGTACAGCGCACTTTCGGAGGAAATGTCGGCTGGTGCGGGGCGGGCCGTCACACTAACATCCACCGTCGCCACCGCTTAGCATCACGCGCCTCCACCAGAGCTTCCACCGCCGCCACCTTGTCAGATCCGCATCCCCCCCCCCACAGCCACGAAATCTGCCCCAAACACGCCGCCTTTGAGGCACAAATTCGAGCAATCCACAATGAAATTTCAGATCACTACCGTTAGTTTTAAAGATCGTGCAGTCCTCTTCGATTTTGCCTTTGAATGATTCGAATTTTACTGAGGGGATTGGAACAAAAATAAAGGGGAAGGATCGAATGAAAATCATCGTTGAATTTTAGGGCCTGCGCGGAAAATATGAACGATGGTTTTTCTGATTTGTGATTGGCCGATTTTCTATTTATATAAATTTTAATTTCCAAAAAAGGAAAGTTTTTTAATTCGAACTCCAAATCGAACCCACCGTCTATCGTCCCTAGCTAATTACCCCTTCCGAACGCAATGGGATATGTTTCGTAAGAAATTCAACTGTTTTAATCAGTTTTCATCAAAGTTAAAATATAAATCCATATATATTGAATTTAAACGTACATTTTAATTTACCGGGGCCACATACTGACTCCAAAAATTTCAGAAAAATAAATCTAGCTATGTTTTGGCGATACGGTCCTAACAAAACTAGTTTCGTCGAATTTGGAGACCGTTTGAAAAATGGTCATTTTCTGGTCGATCCAATTTGACTAAAACTGACAAAACACATTTTATTTTTCCACCCTCACATATTGATTCCAAAAATTATGAAAATTGGCTAGTAATAATTTGACCTTTTGGATCCAACAAAAGTGGCCTCGTCGAAAACGGAGGTCGTTTGCAAAATCGCTATTTTGAAGGGCTATATATTATATAAATTCCATAACGACTATTCTGAATTTTCAACTAGACATAACTTTTTATTCCCGTTATGAAATCTGGATTTTTCACATCCATTGGGAAGATATTTTCAACCAGATTTAAATATTTCTGGATTTACTAAAATCCGGTTTATTTTGAATCATGTACATTCATTTGAAATTTGAAATCGAATTTTCAAACTACCGCGCCATTTCCAATTCCTTTTATAATTAAAATATATATTTATACTCTAACTTCGATTTAAATAAATTTATATGTTCTAATTCTATTCAAAATAAATTTCTAGTCGTTATTATTTAAAATAATTCATTTTAAATATTCAAAATCCATTAAAATAGCCAAAATAAAAAAAATTAAATTGATTCTAATTTTCTGGGTTGTTACAATAAGCCAATGAAAACAAAATTGAAAAAGGATGCAACACGTAATGAGTTTGTAATAAAATAATTTAGTCAATTCACATATAAGAAATGAAATACAATGAATCATACTTAGTTAAATTACAAAGACACCTGAGATATTCAATAGCCAAGCTTTGTTCTTGGGATTCTATACCAGAAAGTGAATTAGTTTTTGATTTAAAATCTAATTGGATTTCGGATTTGATCTAATCTAAATGTGCATTTAAATGGAGTTAGGAAGATAGTTAGTAAACAATATGCAATGGATCATTATTTTCTGATGTTACAATAGCCATTAGAGAAGAATGATTAGTGTTAAGAATTGATAATGAATTATGTGATCATATTAACCTTGTTATATGGATGAATGTAATGTATAAGGTATTTATATTCATGCATTACCTTGTTTAAATCAATCTTTATGATTCCTCTATAGATTTACATTTCTGGGTAACTGACATAGAAATTTCAAAGCCCGTGAAATATATATTTTCAACTCTTTGTTCATAATTTATGGACGGAGTTTCTTGTAAGTCAATTCAGAATATTTTACCATAATTTAATGAGTGGATGAATGTGGAGTTGTCTGACGTTAAATTGTTTCATTATTGCCTACTATAGTATATTAACTACTGTTCATCATTTATTCGAGCATTGAAATTTTCCTTTATTCAATCATTCGTATTCAGGATGAATATTTATTTGCTTTTCTCACGTTCAATTATATTCATTTTATTTCAACATAGATTGTTTCAATTTCATTTAGTGTCCATTGATATATCAGTTACAATTGATATATTTCCCACTTCAACTCAAGTGCAAGTTCAGAAAAGTGTACAATACCCTTAGCTGAAGATAGTAGTGTTTTAATACTTTTTGTGAACTTAAGTAGTCAAAATTATGATTTAATTGCACTAAGACATAGGACATGTGAGTCTCAAATAACGATAGGGATTGATGTGTAGATAGAATCACAAAATCACTGTAAGTTGTAAATATATAAGGAAAAAAGTAATAGCAATGATGTTGCCTGATAGCCAATAAAATCTAATGTCATATCTTTTGTATTTCTAATACGAGTGATGAGAGACAATTGCCTAGCTTTTTAAGGTAAACAAAAAACTATTTAACACAAACGATGAAGTGTTAAATTTAAGCTCAACAAAACAAAGTCAATTTCCATAAAGATGTATCATTTCTTCCTACATTGCAATAACATTAACAAAATTATAGTTTTGGAAAAGAAAATGAAAAAACAGAACACGGTCTTGAACTTAAACATGATTCACCAAGAAAAAAGCAATCAAGTAAGCAATCATATATGAATAAAAATGCATCTTCGTATGAACCCTAAATGAGAGATTCAGGCTTGTCCACAAATAATAATACAGAAACCCATCTCCTTCTTTTAGCCACCTTTCAAATCAACCATTCCAAACAGATAAGTTAAAAATCACAAAGCAAACACCTTTTTATCAATACCCATGTAGAGATCCAATTACCGAAAGCTATATTTTATAATTTAACATGCACTTAAGAAAGTGAATAAGAGCAGCTAAGCCCAGATTTATTTATACTCTTGGATTAATTGCAAGAAAAGACCATATCAGTAGCTTCCTAAGCGTGCAAAGCAAGCTAATTAACATAAATGTAAACTAACTTAAGCCATCAATGTATCCCATAATATTACCATTAATCAAATATCCATAATGTCCATGTTTTTTTTTTGATTGATGGTACAGATGTCTCATGATAACCCCATGAATGTAAACTTAAGTCATCAATATGTCTCATAATATGGTCAATAATCATGCTCCTTAATCTTTCATATATCTGTGGACTAAATTATTAAATTATTAAGTAGAATAAGCTATTAAAAAAAGATTCTTTCTAAGTTCAGGAATGCTAGGTATATATACGATGATTATTTTGAATTATTCAAGCTGCACATGACATTAAAATTATTAAATCATTAAAACATGTAATTCATTAAACTATAGCAGTGAAACCAAATAATATTTTCTGCTAATACTAAAGTTAAATAAATATGAGCACCACAATACAATTCCGGTTGTAGTATAATGTTTGTATCACAACAGTAAGAACTATAACACTGATGATTTACAAAATAGCAGATTCTTTTTCCAACGTGATATTCAGTGTTCACTATGTTGCAGAAAGAATGAAACTTATGAACGGTTGTTTTCCGTTGTAACTACAAAAATACTCCATATCTTTTGCCGATTGAAAATGAGAATTGTTCATCCAGTTACTGTAGATCTTTTAAAGGAAAGTCAAGATCTTAAATCAACTTTTAGAATGAAAATGTCATGCA
This sequence comes from Allium sativum, assembly GCA_030737875.1. Taxonomy (NCBI): domain Eukaryota; kingdom Viridiplantae; phylum Streptophyta; class Magnoliopsida; order Asparagales; family Amaryllidaceae; genus Allium; species Allium sativum. Next base: position 575,703,992 of record CM060918.1, on the reverse strand, counting down.
AGATATTGCTCATGTTGCACTGAGAACTTTGATATATCATATTTGTGCAGAGAGAAACATGAGAATCTTTGATAACGAAGAAAGCATGAGACTATAGTGTTACAATTATCAATTATTAGAATTAGTTTATTATTTTCTAAGTATAAGCGTTATTCAACTTGGAGAGCTATAATGTTCGTTCATAGGACAAAGTACCCGAGTGTTCCATATTGTCCGTAATTTAGTTGATAGCCTATTGGTCGAAGTCTCATTCAGTTCCGATGTAATATAAAGAAATTACTGCAGTTTTCACCCAAAAAAATAGCGACTTTATTTGCAAGCAGAGTTCAAATATGCGGATATAGACTGTTATTTTCTAAGTACAACTGTTAGTCACATTCGAAACCAACAGTGTTCGTTCATAGAACGAAACATTCAAGCATTCCATACTATCCGTAATTTAGGTGAGAGTCTACCGTTGAAGTCTCGTCCGCTTCCAAGGAAGTATGAAGAAAATATTGTAGTTTTTACAAAAAAATAGAAATTTCGTATGTAGGCAGAGTTCAAATATGGGAGTATAGCCTGTTATTTTCTAAGCACAACTGGTAGTCACCTTGGAGAACTATAATGTTTGATCACAGGGCAAAACATCTGAGTATTTCTCACTATTCGTAATTTAGGTGGGAATCTATTGGTCGAAGTCTCATCCGATTCCGAGGCAGTCTGAAGAAATTACTATAATTTTTACAAAAAAAAAAAAATAGCGACTCCGTTGGTAGGTAGATTTTAAATATAGGAATATGGAGACGATGGAAGTGGGATGGTCTTTTGTGGAAAATGAAGACAGTAGAAGGTAGATCGAATTTTTTGGACGATTGGTGAATTAGTTTATTATTTTCTAAGTATAAACTTTAATTACATTGGAGAACTATAGTGTTCGTTCATAGGACGAAATAGAGTGTTCCATATTGTCCGTAATTTAGTTGAGAGCATACCGGTCGAAGTTTCGTTCGTTTCCAAGGTAATATAAAGAAATTACTGTAGTTTTCACAAAAAAATAGCGACTTTGCATGTAGGCAGAGTTCAAATATGCGAATATAGCCTGTTATTTTCCAAGTATAACTATTAGTCACCTTGGAGACCTGCGGTGTTCGTTCACAGGACGAAACACACGAGTATTTCGTACTGTTTGTAATTAGGTGAGAGTCTATCGGTCGAAATCTCATCCGGTTCCAAGGCAGTATGAAGAAATTACTGTAATTTTTACAAAAAAAATAGCGACTTCTTATGTAGGTAGAGTTCAAATATGGGAATATAGCCTGTTATATTCTAAGTACAACTAGTAGTCACCTTGGAGAACTACAGTTTTCGATCATAGGACAAAACGTCCAAGTATTTCACACTGTCTGTAATTTAAGTGGGAATCTATCGGTCGAAGTCTCATCCGGTTCTTAGGCAGTATGAAGAAATTACTGCAATTTTTACAAAAAAATAGCGACTTCGTATGTAGGCATATTTCAAATATGGGAATATGGAGACGGTGAAAGTGGGAAAGCCTTTTGTGGAAAATGGAGATAGTAGGTAGATCAAAATTTTTGGGCGACTGGTGAATTACTTGAAAGGTTAAGGACATTTTGGAAAGTTCAAAAAGGCACCTAGTAATTTAGTGGAAAGAGTTTTCATTATTAGTAGTAATGATATATTGTTTTTGAGTATATATATTATACTTCAAAATTAGTTTGTTCAAAATTATTTTGATAAGTTTTCTTAAGATCTATTATGCTTAAAATATATGTTTACTATGTTTGAATGGTTTCACAAGGTTCCAAATCACTATATATATAATTTTATATTTTCAAAACTCTATGTCTTCGCTCCTCTATGTTATCACTCATTTTTTGAAGAATCTATAACTAAACTCTGTCGATTTTTAAATCCGATCAAGTCAATTCAACTCTGGTTTGAATATATATCAATCTCTCGTCATTCTCTCAAGATCAGAGTACAATCTTGAGTTTATTTTAGAGAGAAATGCGTGATCCTCTCATGGAGGAAAGCGCATATAATTTTATTCCACTTAAAAATAACAGCTATTAACAAGGCTAACAAGTAGCAAAACACCCCGTACAAAAAGAAGATTTTAAAAAAGCCCAAACAAACCTAAAAATATAAGGTCCAAAAAATATATAAACAATTGATAAAATACAAAAAAAATAAGGAAACAAAAGAAAAACACTATCTTAAAACCCGCAGCTGCACAAAAGAAACTCACAAATATGACATAATAATACACACACAGATGTGTGTGTGTGTGTGTATATATATATATATATATATAAGAATGAGAAAAAAACAAAAAAGACACTACCAAAAAGAAGGCCCATAAAGCAGAACACTGAAAATCACAGGTCAGGAACAACAGAATGCAACATCCAATAGTTTAACAAGAATGCTAAGAAACAAGCACAGGTTGACATGCATACAGTCCCAACAAGATTACAAATAAACAATGAAGATTTCAACCTATCATAAGACCAGTCAAAGAAACATGACTACCGTAGATAATTGGTAACAAATAAGAAAAATGATAATTAAGATTACGAGAATGCAAAAAAAAAATAGAACTATGGATGATATAAAATAATACTCTTATTATTAAAATTTAATATATGCTTCAAAAGTGTGACTTGTTAGCTCAGAAATCGTAATCAAGATCGAAATATCTAAGACTGCATACTTTGTAAAACCAATATCAGACTAGTTATAAGGGTAAGATTTGTTAGCCTAAAATCAAGTTCGATTTGATTGTGCTCGAAAAGCAATTGAGAGTGATTTGCTTGTTCGAAAATCAAGTTGATTATGCCTAAAGGTCTCAGATTCTGGAGGGTGTCTTTTTTTAGCCTTGAAATCAGGAAGCATAATTGAATTGATAGTGATAAAGCCTGTTGACCAGCTTTTTGGTAAAAGCCGTCACAACTCAAATGGATCAAGGTCCACTTTCGAAAGTTTCAGAATCAACTCTTCTTCCAAGGATTAACCTCAACTTATCATGATCGATCGTGGTTTGACCCAAACCATGATCGCCATAGGCGAAGACGTCCTTTATCAGATTTGGGCTAAGCTTCTGAAATCAAGTCGGTCGATTGATTAGACCAATCCTAAAATATCGGACCAAACCTTGCACTATAAGACGAAGTCCTATTCCCAAGGCTACAAAGTCGGTCAACTTTGACTTGCACTACTTTTCATGCACCAGATCTCGAGCACCACATAAGCTGCGATTCTCGAGGAGAACTACTCCCTAACTGGAGACCAGGTCCCACCACCTGCAGCAGACAATCCGGATCGAGCGACACGTGTTTGGCCCAGGATCAAATGGCCGCCACGTAGCATACCGATCGATCCAAGTTTTGCCTATAAATACATCATTTCAAGAAATAGAAAGAGACTCTGATTCCTCCTGAAAATGTTCATGGTTGGTACTCCATCCCAATGTACACTTCGAATAAGCAACATTGTAACACAAGGATTTTATTTGTAAATCATTTCTTCCTCCACATTCTTTCAATCAAAGCAACTGTAACATATGATCGATAGTATAAACAGAGATTATAAAATGGACATAGGCTTGGTTGAAGCCGAACCACTATAAAATTGTTGTATATCCCCTGTATTTACTTGTTTTCCTTGCATTCTGTGTTCGTGTTTGGATTACTCACTTTGGAGGTTGATTGTCACTAGACCAACTTTTGACATTAACAAAGACTCTATAGAATTGGTGCGGTACTGGATGTATAATAACTCTGAACCAGTACATAATGTGGTGTCTTCTTTTCTTTTTACTTTACTGCATTTATTTTACTTGTTATTTTGTTCTATGATTGATTTTGTGATCATTAATTACATAGTCATAAGCATAATCCAAAAAGATTTCTAAAAGATTCATAAACTTAATGAACACCATTTACTCCTTCTTTAGTGTTAATATAGTCTTAGGATAATATTCCACATTACTCTTAGTATGATTCAGGTTCATATCTTTTCTAGTTCGATTTTGTGCTTGTCAGTTCTAATTGACAACTATAATATAAGTCGATCTAGACAAGACCTAATCGTACTAAGCGTTATTAATTACAGTATTCAAGAATAATTTTTGTTGAGGCGCCCAAAAAATGTGTTACCAACTAATATACCTCCTAATGCTACTTAAAGATATAATAAAAGAATTAAGATAAAACACCTTAAACACTCACCATTGTGGTTAACTCAAAAGATTTAAATTTATAAATGTTTTACAGAGAATCCCATTTTGAAATTTATTTCTTGACAATTATTCCTTTGTAGGTCATTCTTTCCATATTTTTAAATTTTAGTGATTGGAAAGATATTTCAAATGAAATTATCAAATATATTAATTTACTAAGTTTCAAAAAATATCAAATTAATTACAGTTATCTAATAAAATTTTGAATTGTTGAAAATTGTAGAGAAAATTATTGGGGCTGATGAGATTGAGTTGACAATTGTTACCTATAATTACATTTTTAAGAGGATGGAAAATGAATGTTCTTCTATTAAAAATAAATAAAATAAGAGGTGTCTGCAATTGACTGAGAGGAGTATTACAAAATATTGGTCGACGATAAAAGAGGTTGGTAAGGAAAGAGAAAAATGATTGTATATAGCAGCAGCTTTTAATAAACGATTGTTGGCATCTGCTACAGCTAATTGTATGCTTATAAAATCAGTGCTTGACTCCAATTAGGTGCTTATTAAGTCCAAAGTCTGACTCTTATGTAACAATTGCTTGAGAATTAAATGTTGATTAAATAGATGTTTATCAAAGCAATCAGAACCGGAATCACGGACAAATCTAGCCTTCCATTTTGAAGCCTACTATTTTGGAGGTTCATGGGGATGAAGATTTAAGAAGAAGGCAGAGATGTGTATAGTACAAATAGAACTTGTTTAATTAAGCATAATTCTTTAATAATACAGAAATACTATTAGTAAATTAACGTTTATGGGTAAGTTGCACCCGTGGGCATAACATGGATTTGCCCAACTATGTTTGAATTACTCTACTAGAGCTTCCAAACTGAACATACCGATTGAAAAAGCTCTTACTATTAATGAAGAGAATTCAATGAACATGACATTCACTGTTTTTTGAAATTTCAAACATACTTTCATTTGTCAATAGAGTCTCATCAATTTGCAACTTCATGACCACCCCTTAACCCGATATCAATCAACAGAATTTTACCATTAATTTGTCATCAATGTTTACCAACAAAACAACCAAAAATAAAAGTAATATGACTGCAAAAACATTTGCACTTATAACATCCATTCGTTCACTTATTTTTTTTATCAAAAAAAAATAAGGTGGTATTTGACTTATTCTTTGTTTTGTATTTGAGTTTTCAACATTGATTACAAAAAATGAAAATAATAGAGGGAGGGTAGAAAAGGTAAAAGGAAGGTGGAGAAGAAGAGAAGATGTTGGAGGAATGATGGGATAATGAATTGTCTCTCCTCCTTTCATTATTGTCAAAAATATGAAAAATTATTTTCAGTTTTGTGTGTTAACTTCGTTTTCTAAAACTATCGTTTTCTTTGATATATATGAGTCGTATGCACTTTCATATGGATGAAAACTCAGAACTGGAATGAGTAAACCGAAGGCACCTTACATATTTCTAGGTACTAAATACACATACGGTGTTTTATACTAGTATTTGTAAAGATCCATGAGATATGTGTCATGCTGAATGTAAATATCCTTTAAATTTGTGTTCTGTTGACACCAGTAACAAAGCGTCATAGTGTGAATTTCATATGCTCCTAGTGAACTCGTATAAAGAACGAATATCATGATGAATCAGTGTACGTAGTAGCCAGTGTTGTAGACATGAGTTACTCATTGTTGGTTGTGTTGGGTAATACCAAAACAACAGACGTTCATGTTCTTGTTTGTTGAATGACAAAAAAAGATGCTTCTATAATTTAATACTAGCGTGTAATCTGAGTGTTACACTCGACAATGTTGTTACAATAATAGTTGCATTTTATTTATTGTTAAAATTGTATGTTGTATACATCTTTTTATCGAATTGTGATATATCAATTACAAACCAGTGCCGGCCCTGGGTAATCTGTGGCCCTAGGCAAAAAAACAATTTTGTAGACAGAATTTACAAAGAAAAATGCAACTTGGGGCCCTTGGCAATCTTAGAAAACACAACATGATCAAGCTGGGATTCGAACTCTGGTTGTAAGCAAGGAAATTAAAAGTGCTACCACTACACTACTTAAGCTTCACATTTGAAAATGGAAACACAAAGTATCAGTATCATTTTAATTAGTAAAACTGAGGCCCCCCTCCCCGCTCCTCCTCCCCTTACCGGATCTGAGGCCCTAGGCGACCGCCTAGGTCGCCTGGCCCCAGGGCCGGGCCTGTTACAAACTAAAATGATATTCAAATATCGCTATCTACATATATCGCTAGCTATAAATGTCTTTAACCCAAAAAAAATAACTAAATTTCTTAACAACTAGGTTAGTACTCATGCAGATGCACGGTTGTAAAAAATATAATTTTGTATTAATACTTTTAGAAATATATATATATATATATATATATATAATTTTGTATTACTTTTAGAAACATATTTTTGTATTAATACATCTAGTCTAGATAGTGAATACTCATCTTCATACAAACGGTGATATCATAGTTTGTTAAAAATGCTTTTAGGATTCAACCTATTTATGGTCAAATTAAAAAAAAATACCCTGATGAACATAATCACTGAACTAAGCAGACGACCTATGTAAGAAATTTTTTCTTTATCGTTTGAACCCAATAATCAATTTAGTAATCCACAACACAATCATTTCAATTCCAACTATGAAAACATATTCAAATATATTGTTTTTATTAAAAAGGATTAATTGACACGAATAATCTGAAGTTTAACGTGTCCGTCCATATTAATCCCAAGTTTACATTATTTAAAAATAATCCCAAGTTTAGGGGGTGTCTTCCCAAATTGATCTCACTGAACCATCAACTGGCTATACCCAGTTTTTACTTTTTAATTTACCAAATCTGATGTGGATTAATTGTTCTCCTTCCTTATTCAATCGTTCTTCTTCCTCACTGGACTTCGTTTCTTTTCTGCAATTTGTTTATTAGACTATTGCTCTCTTTTTGGACTTCAATGAAAACTCAATTGTTGTCTTCTAGTTCGAGTTCGTCAGGGGCGGCGGCGGCAAGTAACAAGTGCCACTAGAAAATTCCAGCGAGGCTCAGGACTGCGAAGGTTGGCGCGAATGCGGGGAAGAAGTTTTTTGGTTGTTCCATGTGGCCTGTAAGTATAAATTAGGGTTCTTTTTGGTTGCACTTTTGTGATTGATGATTTGCAAATTGCTAATTTGGGAATTGCTGATTTGGGAAGCTAATTTAGAAATTGCTAATGTTGATTGATGATTTGCGAATTTTTGGTGACGATAATTGTAGAATGGCGATTGTGGGCATTTTTTGTGCTACGACGAAGTTCTGAAAGCAATAACAATGCTGAATTGGGTGATTTGCATGTTAAATTGATGGAAAACGAAAGGACTGTATTGGCCGTAAAGAACATTGAATGCGGAAAACATGAGAAAAGGGAAAAATTCTTCCCAGCTGCATTAGCTATGTCATGGATCATGGTTGGAATTGTTGTGTGTATAGCGATGGATTATTTTGGGATGTAGTTTAGGGGTTTGAAATTGTATGCATTGGCAGTGTAGTTTATGCAATGATACGATGTAATGTTGTACTAGCTTTTTTTGGGAATGTGCAATGACAATGTGGTGTTTTCATTGGCAGTGTAATGTATGTTTCCATTGATATGCAAGCTGAAATGGCATGAACATAGCTTGCTCATATGATATGCAAGCTAAAATGCATATTAGCATGCTGAAATGCATATTAGCATGCTGATGTGCACCTCCTTGTCTTCATAAACCCTCCTGAGCTCCTCATCCAAAGATTTCTCCGGCAATAAGTAATGTATCTTGTCAATTGTACTATATTGCCCACATTCTTGAGCTAAATCTTTCAACCAAAACCAACGTAACAAATCAGGGTCAACATTAATGGTTTTATCCTCGCCTCCTACATAATCTAAACCATTTGGACCTGACTAAAACGAACCTCTATGCCAAAATTTCAGACCTACTTTGTCCATTTTAACCCAAATCTTTTTTCAACATAGAATATCAATACGCAAATCGACGTACCCTAGCTATATTGAAATCGAATTCAAATACATAGTACAAAGGATTGAAATTACCTACCACAATCGAGAGAGCCAAAGCAACGTGAAGAATCGCACGTGGATCTGCAAAATTTCACAAGAAATGTAAAAGAGGTGAAGTCGTAGAAAAGAAATGAATTTGGTAAAGTAAGAAGTAAAAACCGAATGTAGACAGTTGATGGTCTAGTGGGATCAATTTGGGAAGACACACCCTAAACTTGGGATTAATATTAAATAACGCAAACTTGGGATTAATATGGGCGGACACACTAAACTTTAGATTATTCGTGTCAGTTAACCCTATTAAAAATGATACATAATATTTATAGAAATATTAATACGTGAGTAGGTAATCCTGCAAAAGCATGCCGTGAAAGATATTCGAAAGTTACATTATAATAAGTTCAACACCTATTATATACTCTAAGAAAGGGAGCTACTGTTGTATTACTATATTTCATTTGTGCTATTACTATTGTATTTTGTACCCCATGTAAGGATAATACATTGCACAAATCAGTATTATCTTTGTTATCTTGTCTAATTTTTTTAATGTGTAATGACATATAATATTCTCATAAACTCTTTTTACATAAGGCTTTACTAAAAGATAAAGTGAAAAGTGAACTTTCTCTATAAGATACAAAATCCCTAAAAAAAACTGAAGTTAAAATAGTTGTACAAATTCATAGTACAAAATATAATGAACATTAACATTAATATTATGTACAATATTATTTCCTTCAGTGATACACTCCCTTTTCCTGTCGTCTTGTTGTTGTTACACAGACGAATAAAGTGTTATGGATGCGAAATCCGAATCTTAAGGCAAAACTAACACTAGGGGGGAGTAGAGGGCGGTAAATAGTGTTTTTGAGGAATTTATAGAAATCTTAAACTAACTTGAAATACTATATGAATCACACAATGATTATCACACCAGAAATGATCACAAACACTGAAACAATCACAGACACGGAAATGAGTAAATATAAAATGCAGAAAAGGAAAGAACACACCGGATTTTATACTAGTTCGGATTACTCCTACGTCCAGTCTCACACAACGTTGGATTACGCAGAGTTTTATTATTATCAATTTCCAAGTACAACACCTTTGATTTCACGGCTACAAAGTTAACACCAATTCCACCACCCTTGATTTCACGGCTACAAGGTTAACACTGGTTCTACCACCCTTGATTTCATAACTACAAGGTTAACATCGCTCTATTTCCTTGATTTCAGGGCCACAAGGAACACACCCTTTCCCAAACAATTCTCAAATTATTACAACAGCCCTAGAACTTTTCAATAGCACTTCAAAATAAAAAGAGTAGTTGATAAAGAATGAGAAGAGAAGAAGAATGATATAAATTTTGTTGAAATCGGCAAAGTATAAGTGTAGAAATCAAAAATTTTATGTCTTTTAATGGCGGTAAGTAAAGGGGTGAAGAAGGAGAAGAAAGAATGATTAAAAATTCGAAATCAACCCCTTTTTATAGTGTCCTAAAGGTTGCAACGTTTCTGAACCGTTTCAAATATGAAAAGACACTTCCTTTGAAAAATTAAAATATGACAGTTATATGTCGACATGTGCAAAAATGTATGTCGACATATACACTATGTTTATGGATTTTACATCATTTTTAAAGTATTTAAATCAATATATTTATTCTGGAAATTACTGAAACAAAACTAGTTGTTAAAACATTATTTTTCAAGTAAAAAACATAAGAAAATATTATTCAAACATATGATTAAAAACTTTAAATATAAGTGATACAAAAACTATATAATAATATAAATATAAACATATATATAGGAATTTATAAAGAGATATTTATAAACTATATAAACAAAACGGGTTTATAAAAACCTAAAATTTAAATAAGAATATTTGAAATTATAACCAAATGTAAACTTAGTAAAATATATATATAAATGATTTAATAAAATTACAAAAATAATAATACTTATAAATTAGGAATTATATTTGAAATCATAAGAAAAATCATTTTGAGAGAAGTTCGAAATCAATTTGAAAATAGTTTGAAACCAATTTTGAAAAGAGATCATTTGAAAACAGAGTCTGAGTGCTATTCAGAATTTTACATAATATCTAGACTCTATTACCCTGATAGTTTTGGACTCTTGATACTCATGAGTCTTGATTCTCCTTTGAAATCTTGAATCTCTTTACACTTTAACAGAGTTTGAGTCCTTGCACTTTTCCTCTGGCCACCTCTGGCGCCATAAACATTGGCGTTCCACTTATTTTTGCCCTATTTTGATTATCGCAATCAATATAATTGGCACACCCAAAATCTGCGATTTTTGTTCTTCCACTGCTAGAGGTGAGCATGTTTTGACATTTAATATCACAATGGATGATTTTTATGGAGTGAAGATGGCTCAATCCAAGCGAAATGTCTTTCATGAAGGATCTAATTTCGGATTCCAGAAGCTTTTGCTTTTGGATGAGGTCGGAGATGGATCCACCGGAGACATGCTCGAGAAAGAGACTATAGAAGTCATCATCTAAATCATAGCCTAAGTAGGAGATCATGTGAGGAGAAGTAACTAACGAATGAATGCACTTTTTATATTGAAGGAATCCAGAGTTTGAGAGACTTGTTGATTTAACGGCGAAGAGTTTGCCAGAATTAGGATTGACGGCTAGAGAGACACGAAGAACTATGTAGAAGCTGATATTGGGACATGAGATTTCCATAGGTTCTCATTATTAATTATTATTATTATTTTGAACTTTGCTACAGTAACCGAAAATAGAGAAGTACGGTGTCATGTAATTCACGGGCGGACGTTAGATTCAAATAGAAGCTGTAAAATTAAAGGATGGATTCACTTTCGGATGTTTCGGGCGCGTGTATCTTCGAGTAAAATAACAAATTCCATTTTTTTTCTTTTAATATGTGACGTTTCATTTTTTTCTTGTAATATGTGAGTTTTTTCCATAAGTTCCCATTATTAATTATATTTTTAGTACAAGTTAAAGAGCTGGTATTGGGACATAGGACAAAAAAAATGGCTGTGAGCCTTGGAAACTAAACCCAGTAATAATTATTATTATATATTATAGATTAGGTTAGAGAGCTTTTAGTATAGGTGTCTTTTTTTAATATTAAAAGAGGTTTTGGCGGGAAAAAGATTAACATCAGTGTTGACACGCTTTTTAGTCAAAGCTGTCACACGTCAAGTATTTGGTTAACAACGCAGCATTGAGAACATCATCAGAAAACACAAAGCGATTTGGTCGAAGTCGCATCACAAACCTAAAAATGGCCGAAACTCTTATCAAATGACCTCTTTTGGGCCCGAAAACGTCATTTACGGTGCTAAGCACCGTACCTCTTGTAGCCCTCTGAATTAGCTTCACGTACAACTTTCTTTTTGACCAAAACGACCTTACGGTATGGAAGTTTCGCCCGTTTCCGTGAACGCGTGCAGAAAATTCGTATCCCATGTCTCAGGGGTTTCGAATCCCTCACCACCAAGTATTTCAAACCCCAGGATTTCGGATCCCAACAACTCGGATCCCATGGCTACAGAAAATTTCAACTCCTTCTCTACTCCGCCTCAAATCTGTATCCCCTGGGATGCGAATTAGTATCCCTCGTGGTACGAAATTTCGGATCTCAGGGGTGCAATTTTCGTATCCCCAAGGGATATTCTCCTAGGAGGGATACGAAATTTGTGTCCCCTGAAGGGATATGAAATTCGTATCCCTCAGAGGGGATACAAAATTTCATACATTTCCCATATGAATCCGAAATTCAGAGGTGTTGCTTCCAGAGGATACGAAATTCTGCTGTGTGGGCCTCACTTCCTACCTACTCCCACCTAATGTCCCTCCTATAAATACCCCAAGGCTTGGCCTTCATTGGGATCCTTTTTTCCACCAACTTTTGGACTTTTAGAGCTCCAAAACCCTAATTACTGGCTGCCATCTCTTTCTTCATGGTTATTGGATATGGCATGGAAAATTAAAACATGGTATACATGTTTTCCATTAACATTTGGATATTCGCAAGGATAATTACACTACTTTTGGGTTGTTTTGGACTTATTGGACATTAAGGAGAAATTTGGACATGGTTGACCAAGTCAACTCACTCAACAAAGATGAAAAAGGCTATTTTGGTCAAAGTTTGGGACTAACATATATTTTGTTGTCCTATTGTAACTCTTTGTACTTGAATATTGCCTAAACTTGCATAACTTTATAATCGACAAATATATAATTAATGATTACTATGAAATGGATGTAGGCCTTAGTGCCGAACTACTATAAAAAGTTGTGTATCCCCCGCATTTACTTTACTTTATTACATCTTTAGATTACTGTGTTGCTAACGCACTTGCATACACATTGGGTGTTGGCGTGCACTAAGTAAACGACAACTTCTCACGTCAACAATGAGAGTGACACATGTACAGGTAAAATGTGAGAGCGACACATGTACTTAGTTGTACTTTGTTTTAGTATAATGTTAGATGTAGATGTGGATAATTTATGTTATGTGAGATATAATTATTATATGTATAAGTGGATAAATAATTTTATCTCTTTGCTGTATAGTAATTTGTACGTACGTTCAACTCTCATTTTTGTAAAGATAGATAAATGAAGGAGTGAATGATAAATAATTTATTTATATTTTTGAAAGGCAATTAAAATTATATTAACACTGATCAATTACATAATGTTATACAAGCAACTAATACATATACATATCTATACAATGCTATACCAAACACTATCTAATAGCCTTAAGAAAAAAAAAACAGTAAGATATACACAATCAAAAAAAAAAAAAAAAAAACCAAAGCTGCTCACTATAAAATCATCAAACCCTGCATGGATCTGAATTCTTCAGTATGCACTCAGCAGCCACCAATAACAAGCACAAATTCATCAAAATCTCCAACACATTCACCAAATCAATTACCCATTATTCAGTTTTCTGAGAACAACATTTTGAATCAATGCAAACATCTCATCAGCACTAAGAGAAGCTGAATTGAAATTCCTCCTGTTTCTTTCATTCCATATTTCATATACAAAAAATTTCAAAACCTTCAATAACAACAAGCTGCTACTCGTCTTCCACCTCGTAGCCTTGAACAAACTAAACCATTCATCTCTATTGTTTTGAACAGACTTACGAAGCTTTGTTGAGTCTAAAACCTTCCCCCATAAATGAAAAACAAAATTGCATTCAAAAAACAGATGTAAAAGAATTTAAGTTATTTATATACTTTATAATCAACACAACTAATTCAATTAAAGAGTTGAATGTAAAAGAATTGAAAAAATTATGGAAAGCTTTGTACATATTTGTAACCGGGAAGAGCTTTTATTTATTACTTAGTTTTAGTTTGTAAATAATTTTATCTTTCTTGTCAACATATTTCATGTTATTGTAAGGATCATACCATGGTTTGAGGTATCGGACGGTACCCCGGAATTTCGGTGGTATTGTACCGGCTTCGAGGGCGGCCTACCCGAAATCGAAGCAAAAAATCGGTTTCAGTTAGGGTTTAAGAAAATAATAATTCGAAATTGAAAAATCATCTAAATCGGCTTTACCGACCTCGATTTCTTCCTTTCCCTAGCATCATCGACGCGATTTCTTCTTGCCCTAGCCTGTCGACTTGATTTTGAGAGTGAAAACTTTGTTTTCAGCTATTTAGTAGCATTTGAGCAATCGATTTTGAGAGCAGTGGCCGATTTTGAGAGTAGCGGTCGATTTTGAGAGCAATGATCGATTTTGTTTTCAGCTATTTACTGGCACCGATTTTTTTTTACTCTGCACGCTTTCTTTTCCACTTTCCCTCCCGTGATGGAAAAGTTACTGAGTTGGGGGAGAAAAGACAAATGCATTAATAATATTCAACAGTCAAACTTTGACTACTTTTTCCTTTTATTTTTTTACTTTTAGCTTCTTGCATTACTTATGTCCAACACATGTCCTGTATGTAACATGTTTACTAACTACTATTTTTTTTAACAATACTCATCATATTTTTATATATAGGTTTTATTTTTATATGAATTTGCTCATTGTTTTTTCATTAAAAAAATAAAAAACCGATATTTGGACCGAAATCAAAACCAAAACCGTCGAAATTGACCGAAATCGATAGATTTTCAAATGACCGAAACCGAAACCGAGTTCTCGAACCTTGGATCATACTTACAATTGTGATAGTTGCAAAAAAATGTTATGTAGCATCAAGGTGAATAATGATTTGGGTATGATTTATAATCAATTGAAAGAGGGAATGTTAACAGTAAAAGTATGTTATGCAATGAACAACATTTTTTTATCGGATAAATGAATTGAGAATTAAAAGCGATATTACATTAAGTATATGTTTATATTACTTCATTTGACAAAAGAAATTATTTTATTATTATTATTAATTGTATATGAATATTGCTTATATTGAAATTATCGTATTTTTAGGATTTATTTGATAGATTAATGAATGCTAGTTAATCAAAATATTTACATAGGTTAAATTTAAAATTTACACAATTAATTAGATATATGGACTTGACTATAAAATATTAAAAGAGAACTGAGAATGATTTTTAAGTAGTTGTAAAATAAAAAGTAAAAGTATGTTATGCAATGAACAACAATTTTTTTTCGGATAAATGAATTGAGAACTAAAAGCGATATTACATTAAGTATATGTTTATATTACTTCATTTGACAAAAGAAATTATTTTATTATTATTATTAATTGTATATGAATATTTATTATATTGAAATTATCGTATTTTTAGGATTTATTTGATAAATTAATGAATGCTAGTTAATCAAAATATTTACATAGGTTAAATTTAAAATTTACACAATTAATTAGATATATGGACTTGACTATAAAATATTAAAAGAGAACTGAGAATGATTTTTAAGTAGTTGTAAAATAAAAAGTAAATTTCGATGTTGAAGTTAGCAAAATTCTATGTTTTAATATTTCATAAATTTGTGAACGAATTACTATAAAATAAATTGGTTATTATCGTTAATGTATATAACTTGTGTTATGCGATTTATATATTTTTGTATTTACATGTTTTTTTACCAATTTTTTGATGTATTTGTAGTATGCATATTGAAATCTTCGGAACATTAGTTGACTAATTTTATCAATTAGTTTAAAAATTGGATCAATTAATTAATTTAAATATGTAGGTCTCAACGTAAAATACTAGAAGAAAATAAGGAAACATTTGTAAGTAATATTAGAATTTTTAAAAGTAGATGTTTGAATGTAAAATAGTGTAAGAGATCAGTAAATAATTGTAAAATGATAAATATTAAAAATGTAAAAATAAAATATCTGAAATTGAAGACAATTAAGGAGAATGGAGATAACTCCCAAATCAATGCGAGAACTTTTTTTTTTTTTTTTTTTTTTTTTTTTGCTTTTGTGTTATTTAATAGATATCCATGTAAAATAAAAAAGAATCTCATAGGCGACCATATCCATAATTCTTTTGACTTAATGGTTTCTCAAACCGACGATCGGTTCACCATATCGACTAGACTTATATTAAGACCGTAATTAGGTATGTTCCAAAACACAAAAAGCGAGAAAATACCCAAAATAAGATATGTCTGAGTCTAAACATGATTATGGTCAGACAATAGTGCAGTGTCATTACAAGACTGAAGAAACTTATTGTTATCCTCCTGTAATATGCTATTACAACTTAAACTAATCAACTGTGATCAGCAATACTAGTAATTCAAAAAAGAAAATTTGTAATAATGAATTGTAACCTGCTTTTGTCAAAATCCCCATAAGAATTGATGCAACACTTTGAATTTGCTTCTAAAACCAACAGCATAACTTATCATCTTACACTTCCTGCAAACTTGACGGCTCATTCATTTAATATCAGTAATTTTTCTTTTTTACAACATAAACTGACTTACAAAATCTAAACAGATTGCACGGCCAAGTTCCCAACCATCCTAGCCAAAGGCAAAGGACACTTAGTAACAATATCAAACCTCGACATGTTCGAAGCATTACCGAACAACCCCAAACTCAACACCAAAAGATCTTTCAAACTCAACCTAGACGACAAAAACCCTTGCCAGTAATACTCGTCCAAGTCAAAAAATGCATCGAAGAACCTCCTAGTACCATTCAAATCAAGCTTCAACAAGGTCTCCATTCCAAACCTATAAAACTCACGCTCCTGCTTCATCTCGGCCGTCCATAAGCTATCCCAAACCCTACTATGCAACGCCTTCCCTCTAACAACTCTATTCGACCCCAAACACTCCACCATCTCACTAGCAACTATAGGCCCATGTTTCAAGGCCCGTGCCACCAAGTACCCGGTAGAAGGGTGGACAAGCCCACTACACCCACCAAAGCCCAATACACTTTGTGGGACCTTGGGCAAGGGCCCACCCATTGGGATAAGGCATTTTTCTTCTTCGACAAGGCGCTTGACTTCGATGCCCATATGCCTTAACCTTGCTACCATGCGTTTTTTAATCTCGGAGTACGTTAGTGCAGGTCGACTAACTAGGCTAGTTTCTTCTAGGAAGATGTGGGTCGGACTAAAGGGCATAGCATACAGAAATGTGGGGGTTTTGAGGTTGTTTTTGCGTAAGTAGGGCTCGTTATCTAAGTGAGCATCGCGCCAATCCATGAGAAGCATTTTGTGTAGTTCGAGGGGGTGGGACTTGACCTCTACTAGGATACCATGTGCAATTTGATAGCCTTGGGACTCTGTGGGGTCTGTGCTATGGGTGATGAAAGGGCTTGAGAAGCCGCTTGCATCTATTACGAGGTTGGTTCTTATTGTGGATCCATTGGAGCAGGTTATCGTGGAGATGAATTCCTGATATTAGATTATTGGTGTTAGACATTGGAATACAAATATAATCCATTTTGGACATAAATTATGTATAACAAACTTGACAGACTTAACAGATCAGTTTTTTGCTAAGTTATATTTGGTTTTTGTTAAACCTTAGAAAGTTGACAAAACTGTGCTGCTATGGTAAGGTCTTGTTTGTTCATGTCTTCTGTTATGACGAATTAAAGTATATTAACAAAGTGTGTTAAACCACTATTCTTTTTTCATTAAAAAAAAAGTACATTTGTTTTGAGTATATTGATAGATGGTTAGCCGTGAGCTAGGCACTTGAAATATTAAAATTTCACATTCTAATCCTGGATGCAGCTGGAAATTTTGGTTCAAGTTCAATTTCAAATTATACCATATATACATTTGGTGAACACAAAGCTTCGAACTTTTGTTAGATTTTTAAGTTATACATCAATTGTTTATTTTAGAATACATCAGTTATGAATCATGTAGTATGTGCGCTTTGGTTGATCAATAAGTTAACAAAACAGAATCTTGTCTAATAGCATTTTGCTAGATTTATCATCTGATGAAAATCATGTATGAGATAACAATATACTTCATTTTCATATAAGCAGCCCAACAAAAATGGAGAATAGTCTATTGCAAGCATTGAACAGGAAATATGCTAATATAATATCAATCCCTTTCTTTAAACAACTTAGTAGCTTGTCAATAACCAAAATCTTACATGTTAGCTTTTCAAGTAATGTGTAAAACAATTAAAACTGACCGTAGACTAAACTTTGCAAACTTAATAGATCAGTTTTTTGTTATTGTTCAATTGTTGTACTTAGTTGGATTAAATTCCACAAACTCAACAGAACTTTCCAGCAACTGGAAGGGTATGTGTGTATTCATATGCCTTCA
This sequence comes from Allium sativum, assembly GCA_030737875.1. Lineage (NCBI taxonomy): Eukaryota > Viridiplantae > Streptophyta > Magnoliopsida > Asparagales > Amaryllidaceae > Allium > Allium sativum. The sequence continues at coordinate 575,685,906 of CM060918.1, read as the reverse complement.
GTTATGATGAAACAAGGCATATCAATTATGTGTAGATCCAACCACCATTGAAAGAAATGAACTTCAAGAGTATTCATATTGAATATATAAACAGCTAAACGTGGGAGGACGGAACTTGAAATATTGAAAATTTACACATCTGTTTTAAAATACATTTGTTACGAATCATCTAGTATATGCAATTCGGTTGATCAAGATGATAAACAAAAGGGTATTTTCCTAATGTTGAGTTTTGCAAAATTTGTCACTCATAATGATAGATGATAAAAAATGTATGAGGTAGTTATATACTTCATTATCACATAAGCAACTTAACCATTTTGGAAAATGGTACACAGTGTTAGCAAGCAATGAACTGGTGCTATCAGTCTCGTTATAGATACCAAACTCTTTCTTAAAACAACATTGAAGCTTTCAATAAATGTTAATCTTCCAAAGTTAGGATTTCTCCTTGCTACATGATTATCGTGGTTAAGTTAATTGCAACGTATGTTTTATTTCAGAAGCAATGCCTTACACTTGCGCATAAATTAATTGTTTATTAATAATTGTCAACCCATTTTCACCAATCAGGTGGCAAGTATAAACTCAATGTCCCTTAGGGAGAGTGTGCTTAGCATTGCTCCTTCTATATTATAACCATTTATTCAGTAAATTTTTTTTAAGTAAAACAAAATATACCTCGTGCTCTACATTCCAAGCTTTAGCCTTGAGAAACCTGACTCCATTCTCAGCACATCCTTCCATCAACTTCTTCTTCAACTTCCCTCTGCTCACCCTCCCGTACGGACGGCTAAGATCCTTCCACGTGAACTCATTGATAGCTACACTCGCCAGCGGCCACGTGTAGTCAAAACAATCAGCAAGTCCCAGCTCATCAAACTCGTCCACCCACGACCCGTAATTGTTAGGCCAACCCATTAACGGGTCAGGGTCAATGCAGCAGACCCGAACTCCAAGCGCGCTTGCTTGTTCGGCTATGCGGAGCCCCGAGGGACCGCATCCGATCACCGCCGCGTCGTACTCCGGCTGGGAGCGTTTGGGTTTGTTCGGATCGTGGTATCGAATGTCAATATGTATCTTTTCGGGTTTGGATTCAGGTGTCAGATCCATGAAGCTTTTCAGTGAGTTGATTCTTGATTTGAGTTTCTGGGGTTGTGAAATTGAATTGGGTGAAGGAGGGGGGAGAAATTGAATAGCAGACATCTTTGTTGGATGCAAAGAGCAATTCGACGGTTATATAATATAATCAAAGTGGAGGTGGAAGTGGAGACAAAATGGTATCTACCAGGGTAGAGGAAGAATATTTGAACGGAACGACATGAAAATATACCATGGAACGGAGAAACAATGCGCGAAAATTCTCCTTGTCGTACTTGCACTGTTCGACGTTGGGAGCAGGTGCACATCAAGCCTCGAAATAACAAGATCCTGCCGCTGACAATCCCAAGGAAAAAAAAAAAAAAAGCAAAATTTAGCTGGTCAAGAGAATCGTACGGGTTATTTAAAACGACTAAGGTATCATATCAATGCAACCTCCAAAGTTGCTTTTGACAACCTTCAGGGTTGCCAATGAAATCCAATTAAGGCCAATTGACCCTAGATTGAGAATAACCTTATCAATACCAACTTTGAAGTTTTTGGTTTGAATAAACGTTTGTCGTAAAGCACTTATATTTAATTTTAAAAAAGATATGCAATTTTTATATGTTTTTATTTTTTTTGGCAAAGGCGATTGGTTTTTTAAAGCGACCACAAATACTTATCATTATAACAAATAATAATTACAATAGTTTCATAAGATTGGTCAATTTCCAGTCTACTACAAACAATTTTTAAGGTGGATCGATCACCATTTGGTTTTTAAGGTGAACCGTTCATCGTCATCCTAACAAGATTACATTATTGGAGTTAGACACTAAATCTGGACTAAATCTTGAATCTCCACGTAGGGAGAATATAACATAATACATGACATAATTCAAAATGAAGAGCTTTACATAACGAATTACAAAACTATACTAAACAGACACAACACAAATGAAAAAATTCCATTCACTGTACTTAGCCACAACATCACTACAGTGTTGATCACATGCATGGACAACTGAATAGTTAACATCAAGGCACAGGAATTCAAAAATCTTCTGACGCTAGTGCTGCTCTATACATCATCCAATGAATTGACCATGAAGCAAGATCCAGGGTCAACCTCGAGCACTACACCCAACCCATAACCACCGCAACAAGTACAAGATAGGAGTAGCACCAAAAATTATTTCCAACAGTAGGCAAGGACAGAAGATCCAAACCATTCACGTCCAAGCATATCCAAGGGAAAGAAGTAGCCAGGGGCCATCACAATGTTAGGCATGCACATTCAAGCTGACAAGGAAGGAAAAGTATTTCTTCATCCATTTCTGTAGGGGATGAAGAAGCAAAAATAACCAAAACACCATAGCACCAACCTGACCAACACAATACCTAACTGCCTTTCGAATTAACATTCCCTGATATAACATTTCAATAAGTCTTTGAATATCTGCAATGTACAGTCCAAACTCACTCAATAGCCAACATCCCAGCTCAACTGTAACATTCCAGATTTTTCTGTCATTTTAATTAGAATATTTAAATCTGTTTTATATGTTATATTGAAAAATATAATGGATTTTTATATCGAATTTAATTTATAAAATAGAGTTCGAATATATATAATTTATAATATAATTAAAACGAGCTCAAAACGACGCGGCAGTTCGTAATATTGAGATTTGAACGTTAATTGAATAAACAAGATCTGATATAAGTCGGAATTCTGTAAAATAAGAAACATTGGAATCGATTTGGTTATAATTTTCTAATGAAAGAGAAAAATCGAAATTTCATCGTATAGATTGTTATTTATGTCGAATTCAAAATTTTAAATAGTCGCTATGGAATTGTTAATAAATTATAACGATTTAATAAATAAATACAAAAGAATTTCTATATATTTGGACATCATTGTAAACCGAATTTCTGAATATTGAGTTCAAAATATATATTGGTTATTCTGTTTGGATATATATGATAATAATGATTTATTATCATTTAAATAGAATTGTTTTGGAATTTATTTATATTTTTATCGATATTATAGGCATTAAAAATATTTTCTTTTCAAACAACTACCGTTTCCGATGAAACAAATTTTATTGGAATACGTGTAACTGATTATTACTATATTTTCAGTTTGGAGCTAACTGGAGTTGTTTTGTTGGTGTGCGAAATTTAAAAGTGAACCAATAGATTAAAATAACGCCGTGTGTAAATGAAGCCGGTTTTCAACAAACTTATTTTTTTAAGGACCGGAACATGAACGTATTGCAGTACGTTTATTTTCGTTATGTTTATGTTTAACGCTCAATGTGTTAAATAGCGGTAAGGTATAAAACAAACCGTACAGAATCATAGTAACATGTATACATTTAACTTAATTAAGTCTTTCCCGCTATCCTTCTTTTACTTGCGCGCCACACTATTGGTTTTCTTAACCGTCAGCTTTTATATTGCGTGTCGATCAAGTTTTTTCTGGACATTCACGTCCAACAGCTACATACAATATTTCGGCCTACCTATTGCCTACTAATGTTTGGCTAACATCACTGCAAACAAGGAATAAATAACACATCTGAATATATACATATATTTATTTATTTATTTATTTATATTTAAACCATCCACTGTTCTTTTGTTTTGTGTGCGCCCAATTTTTTAGTTTCTTGCACAGCAAACTTTATGCCTTGTGTCCCAAATTTTAGGCTTACTTGCGCAGAAATCATCTTCTGATACCTTGAGTCCTACGCTTTAAAATAAAAACAGCTACTCTACATCCCTATAGCCTAAACAATGTGGCCACCACGACTCCTCCCACATAAATATAAGAGCAGGCCTCAGCTTCTAAATCAACTTCCTTCCAGACTTTACAAATTCTCCATTCATGTATTTAAGCAAAAACAAAGTCTGCCCTCTCTAAATAAAAATGCAACCCATCCATTCTAAAACAAAGAAGAAGTTCATGCGGTGCTAGTGATGAATGGATGCGATGAGCAGTAGCAGTCCGGTGATGGCCAGTGCTAGTTTCATTTTCGGATCTGAGGTGGCGAGCACAGTTGCGAGTGGTCGCTGGTGTTATTTGATGATATGTTAGAGCGAGCTATGATCCATGGTGACGCACAGGTGGCGCGAGAGTTCAGGCGCCGGTCGGAGTGGAGGGATGGACAGTGGTCGATGACATGGAGGAAATGTGTGACAGCCCGCCCCGCACCAGTCAGCATTTCCTCCAAAAGTGTGTTGTACACATGCCTGACTAGCCCAGAACGGTCGCCAAAGAAAGGAAAGAAGAGAATGAACTAATCAAGAACCTGTAAAATGTCTCACAGCGTAGGGAATAAAATATAATAATAAAATACTTGATATAAAACAGGTGAGACAGTGCATAAGCTGAAACTAAACATCATAGCAGCGGAAAATCCAAATACAGCTTATGTTCCACATCATCATTATTACAACTTTAAAACTGTCTCTAAAGCAAAAGAAAGGAAGGGTGCACTGCTAATGCCCAAAGTAGTGACCAGCAGCGACACAGGGAGAATATATATATATATATATATCATACGTGGAAGACTCCTGCTCGTCTCCGGTACACCTACTCGTGCATCACCAGCTAACCTGTCTCTAGTCTGCTCGTGAGAGCACCCACGGTAATAAGAAGAGACATAAAACTCTAGGTCAGACAAAAGTCTGGTATGAGTGATAAGCAGCAAAACAGAACAATAACATGTATACTAAACCATACCAGAACTTGGACCTGCAACCAAAGAGTTAGCATTACATACTGTACAGTACTCTAAGGTGCCACTAACATATGGTATAAAGAATACGGGGTGGGCAATGTGCATGTCATAGTGATGGCAAACAAATCAAGCATGGAAACCATCCTCACGTCTCTCACTTAGTGCGTAAAGCATACGATATCCACCACTTTGATCACTAGACTCATCGAGGTAATGACGGAGTTCAACTTGTACAACTACTGCTACCACCAAGCTTATCCCATGGGAATATGACCAAACCTTTTCAAATGACCCCACTTCATTGGTCTATAGCCCACTGGTCGTACCTAGGCCACTGTGGCCCTGAATCTGTTCACGTACCTCCCATACATAGTGTAACAACCCGTATTTTTAATAACCTGTTATAACATAAATCGAGGCAGAAATTAATTCTAAAATCTGGATCAAGGGAAACGGGCTGTGCCATTGCGTTCGTCTCGGAAAAATACGCGAAACAGAGTCCGAGTTTTCGAAAATCGGAGTCCGTATGACCCAGTTAAGGCCCATTGAAGTTTTCAGAAATTTCCATGTCAAAAACAGATTTGAATTTCAAGTTGAAAGTTGGAAATTAGGGCAAACTGGCGCAGGCGGGAAAACTCCCGCCAGTACCCCCATGTCGACAGGCATGTCGACAGGGTCCCCAGGGTGTCGACAGCCCTGTCGACAGACCTGTCGACACAGGGTGGCCGGGCAGTTTTGCCTGGCGCACCATTTTGGGTCTTGGTCTGGTCTTGTGGCTTGGTTCTGGAGAATTCCGAAATCTGATGGACCTAATTCAACTAGGGTTTAATCCTATGGTCTAAATCACTAGCCTAATCTATAAATAAGACCCTAACCTACCCTAAATCATTCATTATTCATTCTAGTAGCTAAACTATGGCAAATTGATTTCTCAAATGGCCTCCACTCTCTTCATACAATTCCTAAACAAATTCCTAAGAGATTTCCATGCATACAAGTGTATTTAGGCTTGTATGATCCTCTTTAACTTGCATTAAAGTCTTGTTTCTCTATTGTCATCATAAAGGAGGAGTCTTGATCAAGTTTGCTTGCATTTTGGGGTTTTATTTTGTTGCATAAGGGGTTTCTTACATTTGCTATACTCATTTGAGTTCGCATAAGTATTGTAAGCCCTCTTACCTTCATTTTAGAAACTCTAAAGTTAATATGTGATGCAAGTGGGATTTATGCAAGTTTATTGAGTTATGCATGTTTATGCAAGTTCACTAAGCCATGATTTGCAAGTTTATTGAGTTATGCATGTTTATGCAAGTTCATTATGCCATGATTTGCAAGTTTATTGAGTTATGCATGTTTATGCAAGTTCACTAAGCCATGATTTGCAAGTTTATTGAGTTATGCATGTTTATGCAAGTTCATTATGCCATGATTTGCAAGTTTATTGAGTTATGCATGTTTATGCAAGTTCACTAAGCCATGATTTGCAAGTTTATTGAGTTATGCATGTTTATGCAAGTTCATTATGCCATGATTTGCAAGTTTATTGAGTTATGCATGATTATGTAAGTTCACTATGCCATGATTTGCAAGTTTATTGAGTTATGCATGTTTATGCAAGTTCACTAAGCCATGATTTGCAAGTTTATTGAGTTATGCATGTTTATGCAAGTTCATTATGCCATGATTTGCAAGTTTATTGAGTTATGCATGATTATGTAAGTTCACTATGCCATGATTTGCAAGTTTATTGAGTTATGCATGTTTATGCAAGTTCACTAAGCCGTGATTTGCAAGTTTATTGAGTTATGCATGTTTATGCAAGTTCACTAAGCCATGATTTGCAAGTTTATTGAGTTATGCATGATTATGTAAGTTCACTATGCCATGATTTGCAAGTTTATTGGGTTATGCATGTTTATACAAGTTCACTATGTCATGTTATGCATGTTTAATAAGTTATGCATGCTTATGCAAGTTCCCTATGCCATGTTATGCATGTTTAATAAGTTATGCATGCTTATGCAAGTTCGCAATGACATATTATGTATGTTTGACAAGTTATGCATGTTTATGCAAGTTCCATATGCCATGTTAGGCAAGTTTAACATGTTATGCATGTTTGTTGTGATATGCAAGTTCATCATGTATGTTATGTCAAGTTCCCTCTTCCTATCCTTTATGCGTTATTACGAATATGTAAGCGATAGAATGACGTTGGGGGGTTTGGGTAAACTTAAAATACATGAAAATATAAGATTGGGAATTTACCTATTAAGTTAGGTCTACCCCTTGGGAATTTACCTATTAAGTTAGGTCTACCCAAGTATTTGTTGACTTGTAATTATGTTTTGAAATAAAGTGGACATGACACTTAGAAAACATAAGTGTGGCCAACTCGAGGTTGGGTTGAGTTTGTAGCGTAATTCTACCCGGAACCTACCGGCTTAACTAGTGGCTACAAACAATAGGATCCAATGTGAGAAGTTGGTCATGTGATGCCAAGACCCGAGGTTAGACCAAGTTGTGGTGTAAATCTACCCGGAACCCACCGGCCTAACTAGTAACCACAACAAGGTCTAATGTGAGAGGTTGGGTGCATTAAATTAATTAATGCCTCATGATTAGGGTTAAGTCATGGCCCACTAATACTTAACCAATTTTGGGGATACGAGGGATTAAATGGGGTTAAGTGGTGAACTGTTGGTTACACTTAACTAATTTAATCCATTATTAGTAAGGGGTTAAACCACACTTAACCCTCTTAGAAAACCCTAGCAACGTGGTCTGTTCTAGCAGTAATCCCAGTTTGGTATCATTCACAACCCTAGAGGCTAGGCTAGGGCGGGGCACGATTACTGGACTGATGTAAGCGACCAAAGCGACGGCTGAGTGGTACAGCGGTGCGGGTCCAGGCGGGCTACGGACGTGCACGTAGTCCAGTGTTGGACAAACTCGAGGCATGGGTACCAGTAGGTTTAGACTGTGCATTATTGCTTAGGTGTCTGGGGTTGACACCCGAGGGCTTGATACACCCGAAGGTGGACCCAGCACAGTCTGACTACAACCATATGTGGGCCGTATGGACACCAACACTTGACGTGTTAGGTTTATAGGGAGCCGATCGACTAGACCATTGGGCTGGACCTTGTATTAAGGTCACCTCATGTTATTGGGCCAAAGTTTGGGTTGAGGGATCAATACCTGTTATGTTAGTTTGCTAGTACACTGTGGTGCAAAGCTTAATCTTCTTTATGTGATGACACCTTTATCCATTGCCAGTATGTTCATCTCAGTTTCCATCATGATGCTAACTTTATTAGTTTATAGACTGATCGTAGTAGGGCTTACCAGTCTTTTTGACTGACCTGTTTTCTTTCGCCTCTTTTCTTCCGTTTCCCCCCCCCCAGGTTCCCAGGGAGGGAATACAGGAGCTTAGCTTGGATCCTACCTGCTTTCTTGGATAGCTCATGTATGCTTTGGACTTGAGCTCGCTATGGTTTTTCTGCTTTGGGGATAGCTACTTATGTTTTTCTTTTCAGTTTTCAGATGATGTTGTTTATGTACTAGACTTATTTTATTTGGAAAATTGACATGATGTTGTACTAAGACTTGATTTGAAATAGTTTGAAAATCTTCCGCTGTTTTATCTATGTTATTTACTCTGCTTTACATATATATTTATGTTCTTGTTCTGCCTTGATATATCATTATGCATGCTTACCCAGTTCTAACGCCCCCCAGAAGCTAGTGCCCCCGAAAGAGCGACCCTAGCGGAGGTGGGGTGTTACAAATTTGGTATCAGAGCATATGGTTTACGAGAAGGGATAAAAAGGTTTTTAAAACTTTTGAAAAACTATTTTCAAAACCAAGTATAAAGTATTTTCCAAAGAAAAGTCTAGTTATTTTTAAAGGCTATTCCCCAAAAGCCATTAGCACTATCCTTTGACCCCTCGTTTGAACTCTTTTCTTTTCGTTTCCAGCATGTCTGATAATCTCATCTTGCCCGAAGGAGTAACAATACCCGATTGGTTTCGTCGGTACTTGGAAGTCACGGCACCGGTCCCGGGTGTCTCTAATGTTGTCTTTCCAGTCAAGGCCGCTGTTCCTCCTCCTCCTTCCGTAGCTGATGTTCCTCTTCTCCCTCAGCCTCCACAAGCGGATTTTGCGGAAACTTGTAAGAACTTTAAGATGATGGGTGGCAAGAATTTTAGTGGAACAGAGACTTTTGTAGAGGCAAGGAATTGGTTGAAAGAGACCGAAAATCTTTTAGCCACCTTTGATATAGGTGACCGCAGGAAAGTTTTATTAGCAGTATGGTTGCTAAAGGAAGAAGCTGCATGTTGGTGGGTAGTCACCACCGCTACTAGGCAAATTGAGACTTGGGATGACTTTAGAGGAAGGTTTGGACTGAGGTTCTTATCACTGAAGCAAGGGGACATGACTATTAGGGAATACATAGATAAGTTTAATCAACTGGCTCAGGTCGATTTAGACTTGGTTAATACAGCTCAGAAGAAGGCCCTACACTTTGCTCTAGGATTAAACGAGCCATTACATGGTTTGGCCATGTCTCATATACCCTTGGGGGCGACTTTCGAGAATTTGTGTAACAACCCGTAAAATGCGGGCCAGTTTGAAATTTTTATTTTGGCAATTTTAGCTGAATTTGAATATTTAAAATGAATTATTTTAAATAATATCGACGAGAAATTTATTTTGAATATAATTCGAACGTATATATTTATACGCGTCGTCGTTAGAATATAAATAATTATATATAATTATAAAAGGAATTGAAAATGGCGCGGTAGTTCGATAATTCGATTTCAAACTTCAATTGAATGTACCGGGTGCAAAACAATCCGGATTTTAGTGAAACCAAAAATAATGGAATCTAATAGTGAATATCTTTCCAACGAATCCGAAAAATCAAAAGTTCGTAGCGGGAATCAAAAGATATGTCCAGTTGAAAATTCTGAATAGTCGCTATGGAATTCAGGCCCTTAAAAATGGACATTTTGCAAACGACCTCGGATTTCGACGAAACCAGTTTTGTTGGGTCCGGGATGTGAAGTTATTGCTAGGTTTCAAATTTCATAATTTTTCGAATCAATATGTGAGCGTGGCGAAGGAAAACGCGTTTGACCAGTTTCAGTTGATTTTAATCGACTGGAAAATGGCCAGTTTTCCAACGGTCTCAGAATTCGACGAAACTAGTTTTGTTAGGACCGTATCGTCAATACGAAGCTAGAAAATATTTTTCTGGAATTTTTCTAGTTAGTATGTGATCCCGGTAATTTGAAATGTACGTTTAAAATTCAATATAGAGATTTTAATGTAAATTTAACGGAAACTGATTCAAACGGTCAAATCAGCTTGCGATACATATCCCATTGTGTTCGGAATGGGGGTAAAACGCTATGGACGACAGGCGGTGGGTCTCGTTTTGAGGTCGAAAATAAAAGATGCTTTTTGAAAGTAATTATATATATATATTTTTCATATAACCCCCCCCCCCCCCCCGTTCTTTGTTTTCACGACTCAGAAGGAAAGAAAAAAAAAAGAAAAAAAAAAAGAAGAGACGGGCGGAGCCCTAGCCGCCATCGCTGGCCATCCAGCGCCCGTCGCCGCCTGCGGCTACCCTCGCCAGCCCCTCCCTTTCACCTCCGACCGCTCCCCGCTTCTCCGCCCTCTCCCCTTTTCAATTCGAGACATCACGAACCCCAACCTCCTGGAAGCCCGTCGCCAGGCCAATACTCCTCCACCGTCGGCCACAGTCGCGGCCCCTTCCCCCTCATGGACCTCCGACGAAACCGCATAGCCCCCCCCCTCTCTTCCCTTTTACTGTAAGTTTTTTTTTTCTCTTTCTTACTTTTATTTCTTTATTTTATTTATATAAAGTAATTATTTCATTAAAAAAAACGAAATTCAGTTTTCCCTGTGATGTGTAGGATTAAAAATGAGATTTTCTTTTTTTTTATGTATGTAGAATATTATAAAGAACTGATTTTACTTCGAAATAAAAATATGATTTTTGTTTATGTAAAGAATTAGAAATATAATTTTTACATGATAGGGATATTAGAAATATCATCTTTGTATGTGTAGAAAAATAAAAATGTGATTTTTATAATGATATATATGAAAAGGTTCGACCTTTATATTTGAAAAGATAAAATCTTTATTTGTGAAAAGGCGAAGTCTTTATATGGAAAATAGCGAGATAAAAATAGAATTTTTATCCATATAGCGTGATAATAAAAATTCGATTTTTATATATTGAATAGCAAAATAAAAATTCGATTTTTATATATTGAATAGCAAAATAAAAATTCGATTTTTATATATTGAATAGCAAAATAAAAATTCGATTTTTATATATTGAATAGCAAAATAAAAATTCGATTTTTATATATTGAATAGCAAAATAAAAATTCGATTTTTATATATTGAATAGCAAAATAAAAATTCGATTTTTATATATTGAATAGCAAAATAAAAATTCGATTTTTATATATTGAATAGCGAAGTAAAAATTCGATTTTTATATATTGAATAGCAAAATAAAAATTCGATTTTTATATATTGAATAGCGAAGTAAAAATTCGATTTTTACATATGTAGAGAATGCGGGCAACGAAGCTGACGAAGATGCGATAACGACGAAGACTTCTCTAAAAGAAGTGCCGTGGAGCTAGGATAGCTATCTGTGAGAATTTCTCACCTTTCAATTTCATTTTCTAGTTATATATATATACTAGGATGCAGACGGTGTTTAGTAGCACCCGACACAATCGTCCACAGACCATGGACTTGTTTGTTTGATTGCAAAAATTAGTTAGATTATTTGATTGAAATTGAATGGTTTGGTGAAATGAATGAATTTGATTGATGTGTGAATGGCGTGGGCCTTCACTAGACCGGGGATAAGGCTAGGCCTCGTCCCGTTGCTAGTATCGTGCCGTTATGCCGCCGAAATTTTCTAAAATATGTTAGAAAATAAAAATACCATTTTATTGTGTAAATGAATTGAATAGAAATTCATAGGTTGAAATAAAATGTTTTATCGTTAAAAATATAATTTTAACGTGAATGTGAATAAATAAATATTCATTTACAAACCAGACGGTTTGTTTATGTACACTTATTTGAATGACATTGATTGGAACGATAAATTTTACACATCGCCCAACTGCACAAATAAAATCTGTGTTTGTTTGTTTGAAACCCCACACGGGTGTTGGGATGAAATATGAATTTCATTCATCCTGATTGATTAAATATGTCGATCGATCGATTGACAGGCTGTTATAAGCGTTGAATATCTATATTTGATGCTTATACAGTGTAGTGCACTTTGGTTGATGGTTGATTATTTTTCAATGCTATTATATACATGTGTTGTATGGAAATCCATATAATTAATTTTATATGGTAATTGATTGGGCCTCATTCCAATTTGAAAAATAAAGAAAATTTGAAAATAGAAATTATGAAGCCGTGTTGATTAGATTGACGCCATTTTGACGTGAACGATATTTATATCGATTTTATTCATTTTAAAATGAATATGGGAAAGTGATTTCGAAATCGACGATTTCGAAATGAATTGAATTGAAAATGATTTCGAAATGAATTGAATTGAAAACGATTTCGAAATGAATTGAATTGAAAACGATTTCGAAATGAATTGAATTGAAAACGATTTCGAAATGAATTGAATTGAAAACGATTTCGAAATGAATTGAATTGAAAACGATTTCGAAATGAGTTGAATTGAAAACGATTTCGAAATGAGTTGAATTGAAAACGATTTCGAAATGAGTTGAATTGAAAACGATTTCGAAATGAGTTGAATTGAAAACGATTTCGAAATGAGTTGAATTGAAAACGATTTCGAAATGAATTGAATTGAAAACGATTTCGAAATGAATTGAATTGAAAACGATTTCGAAATGAATTGAATTGAAAACGATTTCGAAATGAAATGGAGTGAAAACGAATTCGAATTGAATTGAAATTTGAATTGAATAGAAGTGAATTTTAAAACGAATTTATAAAGAAGAATTCAATTTTGATTTGAATTGAAATGGAAGTTGAAATTGCTTTTGAAACGAATTTAAAACTATTTATATAATTCGTTTTGAATAGGAATCGACGAAATATATATTATATATATTTTATATATAATATAATGGCCTGAATAGAACGCGCCGCGCCGCGGCAGTTCGTGAATTTCGACCATTTATTTCAAATGGACATTACGGGAGATCCGACCGTCGGATTCTCCTAAAACCGGAACCGTTGGGTCCGTATCGAAAAGAGCTTTCTAATGAATGTTAGAAATTTGAAATCTAACGGTTGGATTTGGAATTATGTCCAAATCAAATTTGAAAAAGGTCGCTGTAAGTGCAGTTCGATGGCCATTGATGGAAATCGACTGTACAGGCCTTGATAAAATTACTAAAAATAGTAATAATTTGTGTAAAATCATAAGAAATGATTTGTGAAGATTTGGGATGAAAAACTTCATGTTTGAAAAGATAAAAATAGTTTTTTATCGAAATGAACTGGTTTTGAACTAGAATTATAATTCTATTTATTTTTAAATAAATATATTGAATTTAAAAAGGGTTTTAAAAATAACCAGAATATCCAATGATTGCATTGGAGTGGATTTGAATCGAAATTGTCTTCGGAATATTTCGATGTTGGAATTCGTGATTATACAGATGTTGTTATGGAAATTTGAAAGATATATATTTATATCGTTATTTCCAATACGACATTTGTTAGTCGTAGAATTCGATATTGAATATAAGCCGATATATTTTCTATTCAGAGCCTTGTATTGAATATCGAATGTGATTTAGGTTTGTCGTGAATGGTGTCTTCACTAACACTGTCCTTGAACCCAGTTGAGAAAAGATTAAATCTTTTTAGTTAGATTTAATGAAGTGTACTAATTAAATGATATTTAATTGGAATTGAATTGGTATTGATTTTTGGGTTTATCGTGAACAGTGTTTTAAATAACACTCGTTCTTTAACCCGATAATTAATGGAAGGTGATTTTGGGTTTATCGTGAACCGTGTTTTAAATGACACTGATTCTTTAACCCAGTTAACGATTAAAACTAAGTGGGGTTTTAATGAATCTTTAATTAGATTGAAAAGATCGAAAATGGAGTATCACCAGTTTTACTCCAAGCGATAGTTAAATCTTTAATTAGATTTGAACGTGAAATGGTAATTGAATTTACCGATAACACCGTGGTGTTAGATATGAAGTATAACCAGTTTTACTTCATGGGATGAATAGGTTGGGATTGGGAAATAAAATAAATGATTACTTCGGTGTGGTTCGCTAATCCCGACTAGTTTGAATTGATATTCAAAGGAGATTAAAGAATAAATTTAAAGAATTTATCTTGGATAAAATTAATGGGAACTTTTCCCAAGGTATAGGAATATTTGAATAAAAGAATATTCTGAATTGGAATGAGGCGTATGTTGTGTTTGTGTAACACTTTTATAATATATACGCGAGTTATTCAGAAAGACCGGGTTTATCCCATTCTGAATAACTGATTCGACGTGGTGTTGAAGATGAAGACGATGGTCGAAGACCGGAAGTCTTCACGTCGTTTGGGTGATTACTGATAATCTTGATTGGGCTGTACACCCAAGAAGATGGAAACAGTTGGTGATCGTCCAGACGTACTTGGAGATCGATGGATATGCGGGGTACTAGGTGCCTCCGGTTCCGTTCAGACCCAGAACGGACTTGTAAATGGACTGTGTGTCTGACATTGGATTTTAGTCTGTGTGATTGATCTCTATTAAATATATATCTGTTTGGCGGCAGAGAATTTATTCTCTTGCTTAACGCCCTTCTCTGAGACGTACGAGCTCAGGGGTTATATATTGATGGATATCAATCGCATGGAGTGAATTGCCTGTGTGGCATGCCTAAGTGGCAAATGATCAAGGCTTCTGTTGAAAAGCAAAGTCTTGTGGTGATGATCAAAGCACAGCCTGTGTGGCACAGCTTTGTGTAACGTGAATTCGCGAGCTTCACACTCGGTATGAATCAAAAACGGGAGACGGACCTCAGGGAGGGCATGCGTTTCTTCCTAGTTAGAAGTGGCGTCAGTGGTTTTACACGCCCTGACGAGTTTGACTTATGTGGTTGTTGCTGTTGCGAGGCGCCTCGGATTGATCGGTCGTTCTCGAACCGATGGAGTCATTTAGTTGGCTCATTTACGCCCCAAAGGGCGGGGAAACGTAGTGTTCAGGCATAATAATCCACATCGGTGGACCGGCCCTGACGATCCATGGGGCAGTTGCGGCTGTTCCTGAGGCTCGGACTAGGCAGTCTCGAATCGGTTGAGGACTATCTTTTGCCTCGGTTCATAGACGGAAATCCAATTTCCAAATACGTGACTTTGCGGTTTTATTTGTAGAACCTAGTATGGTGACATAGTGGGATGGGGCGCTCATGCCGCCTATGATCGATACTTATGATTTGAAGTTGTTTTATACACTATGCACTTATAATAGTATCAAACGATTTGTTTTAACCGTATCAATCATTCTTTGGCTGTTATAAGGTAAAAACCCTATCCTCCGGCTTGCGTTGCATTGTGTGATGGGAACTGGGTCTTATAACAGCTTCATTTTTCTTTATTTAGCATTGCGCTGTTTGTTTTATGCACTGGTATTCTTGGGAGGAAACCCGTTCCGTGTCATACGGCGTGGTCCCTTGATTTACCTAATGATTTAAAATAAAGATTCATAACTGTTTTAGTTCTCACACCAGTCACATGACTGACCTGGAATTTATTGTTTTAACCTAAACTCTGGGTGCCCTTATTTTGACACGGGCAGCTAGTAGTTTTGGTTTTTGCAGATTTATATTCACAGGACCCTGGTTTACAGCTGGAACGATATCCGGAAAGCTTTGTATCCGTATATCTCTTCTAGTTGTGTATTGTATTATTTTCCGCTGCTATGTATTTAAATGTAATTTAAATCTCTGATATTTCTGTGTAATATTTATTCATACTCTGTATATTCTTGTAATCTGATGCATTGTTGTAATATACAATGAAATGTTCTTCTGTATGAGTTCTGTTGTGGCTTGTTCTCGAACTATCCGCTCTTTCCTTTACGGGGAAGTTACGGGTTTTCACAATTTGGTGAATATGGCCCTACTTCAAGAAGAAGATAACAATGACAAGAAAGAGGTCAAGGCGAATGAGTCTCAAGGCAAGAGGGTAAATTCCGGGAAACGAGGCAAGAATAACAACAACCGCAAGGACAAGCCAAGAGAGAATAGGAAATGCAACTTCTGTGGTAAAGTTGGACATATATCCAGGGAATGTAGGAAGAAGAAGAGAAAGCGGGGTGAATGCTTTCATTATGATGAGTTTGGACATCTCAGCAAGGATTGCCCGAGGAAACAAGGGCAAGGTCAGACTCAGTGTGCAGGACTATCTGGAGGGCGAGTTCATCCCCTCAACACCGTTCTTCCAGCTCATGATAGAGGTAGTGTTTCTGTTGAAAGTCTTGTTTACATTTTCTGATTTTCCCTGTTCGTACTTTGTTTGATTCTGGCTCATCGCATAGTTTTATTTCATCTGATCTAGTTGAAAGTTTGCACCTAAGTACTAGTCTAGTTGATGATCCCGCATGTGTTTCAAATCCAATTGGGGGTTCTGCCCGTTTATCTGTGGTCTGAGTGGATTTGAAAATTTCTATCTTAAATATAGAATTCTCGTGGGATGTTTATATTCTCGGTTTCAGGGGATATGGGTTGGTTTTGGGCATGGAATGGTTGTCCTGTTTTGGAGCCATTCTTGGTTTTTGTATATAGGGTTGTGAGGCTCATGACTCGCCTCGGTAATACCCTAGAAATTTCTAGCAACCCTATGGGTCCCGTCATGTTATGTTATCTTGAATCCCTCAACTCGTCTATCGATAGTTTGCAATCTGTGAGGGTGGTCCGAGAATATCCTGATATCTTGGGGGAAGTAAAGGGGTTACCCCTAGACGTGGGATAGATTTCCGCATTATCTGGTTGGTAATACCAAGCCAGTTTCGTGGCCAGTTAGGCACATGACCTCACGAGATGAGAGTTAGGAAAGCAAGTCAAGGAGTTGTTTGAGAAGAACTTCCTGAGACGAAGCATTTTCGAGTAGGGTGCTCCAGTAGTATTCGTTACTAATGTGGACAGTTTGCTTCGCTTATGTGTTGATTATCGTGAGAAGAATAGACAACCGTTACCAAGGGTCGATGATTTGTTTGATCAGCTCGTAGGAGCATCTGTTTTCTTTTGATCTAGCTACCGGATTCCATCAGCTTAGGATGGCTGAGGATGGAATTGACAAGACTGCGTTTAGGACTCTAGATGGATTTTTAGAATGGCTAGTCATGCTATTTGGTTTGACTAATGCACCCGCATATTACGTGAACTTGATGGGTAGGGTGTTTAGGGAGTCCTTGAACAAGTTTGTCGTGGTCGTCGTAGACGATATTTTGATCTCCTTAAAAGAACGAGGAAGAGCATGCTAGACATCTCAAGGAGGTGATGGATACGCTTAGAGCCACCAGTTGAAGGTCAAGTTCTCCAAATGTCACTTTGGAGGAAAGAAGTTGGATTTCTTGGGCACATAGTCCCTAAGTAAGGCTTAGCGGTGGATTCCGCTAAAGTGGTTGCGGTTTAAGACCGGAAAACTCTGAGGAGGGCAATTGAAGTAAGAAGCTTTCTCCGTTTGGCTAGTTAGTTAGCATTCCCTGAGCTTAGACTTACTCTTCTGGATCAAGAAGGGGGTTTCACAGGAAGAAGACCCGCAGTTAGTCAAGAACATGGACCAGTTGATTCGAGGCGAGATGTTAAGTCATCTCGCTAGATATATTATAGATGACAAGGGATGACTAAGGCGCGATGAGAGATTATGTGTTCCTCGAGTGGAAGACTTGGTAAAGAAGGTTCTTGAAGATGCGCATCACTCGAGGAGGTGGCCGAGTTGGTCTCAGGATGCATGTTGTGCCACCAGGTTAAGGCCAAGTCATAGAAGCCCAGCGGGCCATTACCTCCATTGGAGGTTCCGCAAGGGAAGTGTGAAAACATCTCGATAGATTATGTGGATGGACTACCTAGATTAAAGAAAGGAAATACGGGTATGTGGGTCATAATAGGTAGACTCACGAAGAGTGCTCATTTCAGTCCGGTGAAGAGCGAGAGGACTGCATCATGGTTAGCAACGGTTTACCCTCAAGAAGTTGGCCAGTTTTGAAATAGCCTACAGGAAGCCATGGGTAGGCAACTGAATCTAGGTATGGCCTATCACTCATAGGCGGATGGTTCATTTCGATTATGCATGAGTTATAGAAAATCACGTTTATAAGGGCAATTGGCAACGTGGATTGGTATTTTCAAGAAAAGTTCTGCTGCGTGGAATACTTTATAGTAAGTAGATGAGACCCAGAATTCACTAGTGAATTTTGGAGAGCTTGCATGAAATCATAAGGTTACAGTTATGTTTAAAGTAAGAAGAATAAGTGGAAAAGGAAGACGAGAGGCGATAATGAAATGAGTTCCAACTCGAATTTGGGAAATAGGAGTTAGGAAGCCAAGAAATCATGAAGTAAAAGACGGTCAAAGCACAGTGGAGTTAAGCTCAAGGAAACGAGACTAAGAAGAGTGAAGACTAGATACGCGCATCATATCTCTTTTTAAGAGTGCATCCTTGATCCTTGTTTTCCTGTGGAGCTTGCTTACAAGTTATCTTTTGTATATATCCTCTCGGTCCCATTCTCGATCTTATTTCTGTTGTAAACTCCATAAGGGGGTTATGACTCATCGGTTAGTACTATATGTCAGAGTTTGAATGGATTTCTTGTAATCCAAAAAGGAGTTTATCTTGCTTATCTTCTAAGATCTCTTTTTAGCATATCTCTCTGTCCATGTCTATCTAGTTTATCTAGTTCATCGTGTCTATCTTATCATGAGAACCTTAAGTAGAATCCTTTGGATGAAACATGTGATTGAGACATGTTATGTTTGATGGTTGCAAGTGGTTGCAAGTGTTTGCAAGTGGTTACTCGTGGATGCATGATACACATTAGGCACTAGATCGGCTCACACACTCCTCATATTGCATATGCATGAGTGTTTATGCTTATTCTTGGATGAAATTTGTATGCTATCACATGGATGTTGCATATGGATGTATGATTGAGCACGCATGTAGATATTATACATTATGTTAGGGATTTGCATACATATGGATACATTTCACTAACATATTTTGCATTGATCTTTGCATTAGATAAGTACATATACACACACTTTTGCATATGTTCATACAGCATTTAGAATCTTTTAAGGACAATGGTTGCTCGTGGATGATGTTTTGAGTAGATGGATGTTGGATGGTAGGATATGTTCTTCCTAACTTGAAGATTTCGGGGACGAAATCCTTTAAGGAGGGGAGAATGTAACAACCCGTATTTTTAATAACCTGTTATAACATAAATCGAGGCAGAAATTAATTCTAAAATCTGAATCAAGGGAAACGGGCTGTGCCATTGCGTTCGTCTCGGAAAAATACGCGAAACAGAGTCCGAGTTTTCGAAAATCGGAGTCCGTATGACCCAGTTAAGGCCCATTGAAGTTTTCAGAAATTTCCATGTCAAAAACAGATTTGAATTTCAAGTTGAAAGTTGGAAATTAGGGCAAACTGGCGCAGGCGGGAAAACTCCCGCCAGGACCCCATGTCGACAGGCATGTCGACAGGGTCCCCAAGGTGTCGACAGCCCTGTCGACAGCCCTGTCGACACAGGGTGGCCGGGCAGTTTTGCCTGGCGCACCATTTTGGGTCTTGGTCTGGTCTTGTGGCTTGGTTCTGGAGAATTCCGAAATCTGATGGACCTAATTCAACTAGGGTTTAATCCTATGGTCTAAATTACTAGCCTAATCTATAAATAAGACCCTAACCTACCCTAAATCATTCATTATTCATTCTAGTAGCTAAACTATGGCAAATTGATTTCTCAAATGGCCTCCACTCTCTTCATACAATTCCTAAACAAATTCCTAAGAGATTTCCATGCATACAAGTGTATTTAGGCTTGTATGATCCTCTTTAACTTGCATTAAAGTCTTGTTTCTCTATTGTCATCATAAAGGAGGAGTCTTGATCAAGTTTGCTTGCATTTTGGGGTTTTATTTTGTTGCATAAGGGGTTTCTTACATTTGCTATACTCATTTGAGTTCGCATAAGTATTGTAAGCCCTCTTACCTTCATTTTAGAAACTCTAAAGTTAATATGTGATGCAAGTGGGATTTATGCAAGTTTATTGAGTTATGCATGTTTATGCAAGTTCACTAAGCCATGATTTGCAAGTTTATTGAGTTATGCATGTTTATGCAAGTTCATTATGCCATGATTTGCAAGTTTATTGAGTTATGCATGTTTATGCAAGTTCACTAAGCCATGATTTGCAAGTTTATTGAGTTATGCATGTTTATGCAAGTTCATTATGCCATGATTTGCAAGTTTATTGAGTTATGCATGATTATGTAAGTTCACTATGCCATGATTTGCAAGTTTATTGAGTTATGCATGTTTATGCAAGTTCACTAAGCCATGATTTGCAAGTTTATTGAGTTATGCATGTTTATGCAAGTTCATTATGCCATGATTTGCAAGTTTATTGAGTTATGCATGATTACGTAAGTTCACTATGCCATGATTTGCAAGTTTATTGAGTTATGCATGTTTATGCAAGTTCACTAAGCCGTGATTTGCAAGTTTATTGAGTTATGCATGTTTATGCAAGTTCACTAAGCCATGATTTGCAAGTTTATTGAGTTATGCATGATTATGTAAGTTCACTATGCCATGATTTGCAAGTTTATTGGGTTATGCATGTTTATGCAAGTTCACTATGCCATGTTATGCATGTTTAATAAGTTATGCATGCTTATGCAAGTTCTCTATGCCATGTTATGCATGTTTAATAAGTTATGCATGCTTATGCAAGTTCGCAATGACATATTATGTATGTTTGACAAGTTATGCATGTTTATGCAAGTTCCATATGCCATGTTAGGCAAGTTTAACATGTTATGCATGTTTGTTGTGATATGCAAGTTCATCATGTATGTTATGTCAAGTTCCCTCTTCCTATCCTTTATGCGTTATTACGAATATGTAAGCGATAGAATGACGTTGGGGGGTTTGGGTAAACTTAAAATACATGAAAATATAAGATTGGGAATTTACCTATTAAGTTAGGTCTACCCCTTGGGAATTTACCTATTAAGTTAGGTCTACCCAAGTATTTGTTGACTTGTAATTATGTTTTGAAATAAAGTGGACATGACACTTAGAAAACATAAGTGTGGCCAACTCGAGGTTGGGTTGAGTTTGTAGCGTAATTCTACCCGGAACCTACCGGCTTAACTAGTGGCTACAAACAATAGGATCCAATGTGAGAAGTTGGTCATGTGATGCCAAGACCCGAGGTTAGACCAAGTTGTGGTGTAAATCTACCCGGAACCCACCGGCCTAACTAGTAACCACAACAAGGTCTAATGTGAGAGGTTGGGTGCATTAAATTAATTAATGCCTCATGATTAGGTTTAAGTCATGGCCCACTAATACTTAACCAATTTTGGGGATACGAGGGATTAAATGGGGTTAAGTGGTGAACTGTTGGTTACACTTAACTAATTTAATCCATTATTAGTAAGGGGTTAAACCACACTTAACCCTCTTAGAAAACCCTAGCAACGTGGTCTGTTCTAGCAGTAATCCCAGTTTGGTATCATTCACAACCCTAGAGGCTAGGCTAGGGCGGGGCACGATTACTGGACTGATGTAAGCGACCAAAGCGACGGCTGAGTGGTACAGCGGTGCGGGTCCAGGCGGGCTACGGACGTTCACGTAGTCCGGTGTTGGACAAACTCGAGGCACGGGTACCAGTAGGTTTAGACTGTGCATTATTGCTTAGGTGTCTGGGGTTGACACCCGAGGGCTTGATACACCCGAAGGTGGACCCAGCACAGTCTGACTACAACCATATGTGGGCCGTATGGACACCAACACTTGACGTGTTAGGTTTATAGGGAGCCGATCGACTAGACCGTTGGGCTGGACCTTGTATTAAGGTCACCTCATGTTATTGGGCCAAAGTTTGGGCTGAGGGATCAATACCTGTTATGTTAGTTTGCTAGTACACTGTGGTGCAAAGCTTAATCTTCTTTATGTGATGACACCTTTATCCATTGCCAGTATGTTCATCTCAGTTTCCATCATGATGCTAACTTTATTAGTTTATAGACTGATCGTAGTAGGGCTTACCAGTCTTTTTGACTGACCTGTTTTCTTTCGCCTCTTTTCTTCCGTTTCCCCCCCCCCCAGATTCCCAGGGAGGGAATACAGGAGCTTAGCTTGGATCCTACCTGCTTTCTTGGATAGCTCATGTATGCTTTGGACTTGAGCTCGCTATGGTTTTTCTGCTTTGGGGATAGCTACTTATGTTTTTCTTTTCAGTTTTCAGATGATGTTGTTTATGTACTAGACTTATTTTATTTGGAAAATTGACATGATGTTGTACTAAGACTTGATTTGAAATAGTTTGAAAATCTTCCGCTGTTTTATCTATGTTATTTACTCTGCTTTACATATATATTTATGTTCTTGTTCTGCCTTGATATATCATTATGCATGCTTACCCAGTTCTAACGCCACCCAGAAGCTAGTGCCCCCGAAAGAGCGACCCTAGCGGAGGTGGGGTGTTACACATAGTGATCCAAAGTCCTAGACATCGACAACCCCTTAGCACACGCTCCGCATCAAAGTCCAATCATGAAATTAACTCATTGGTTCCCAACTGGATCCTGAGTACAAACTTCCTACTTGGACTACCTTTGCATCTCGGGTTTTTGGTCGAATTGGAGCTGGTCTTCAGAAGAAGTCGTCACGATGAAGCGGTCCCAAGCCCAACATCGGTTCGGTTCGGTCATCTAGTTTGGTTCGGGCATATAGAAGCTTTAGTTCGAAATACTTCAGTTTGATGATTCAATACTTCGGTTCGGTTCGGTCTCTCAAGGTGTGGTCCGGTTCAGTGCTCCCCTTTCTGCCTCAGTTCGATACTCCTCAAACGGCTCGATACCCTGAAGTGGTTCGGTTCGGATGTGCCTCCTCATGTCTCCAGATCCGTTCCGGTCTCCCCTCTTAGCTCCTATCCGATCCCCTTTTAGTCTCTCCGATCTGATCCCCTGCCCAACTCCAACTCTAAGCAAATGGCCTTCCTTCTCGCCAAGCCCCTTATGCTAAGTTCCAATCCTAATCAAGCCACTTGCCCGGTTCTCCTATCCGATCCAAGCCCAATAATCCGATCCGATTCGGTTTGAAACCCTACACATTTCCTGCAACTTTCCAGCGACTGTTTTACGCCATACGACGGCGTTTTCGACCAATCTAACAGTTATAATCAATCAAAAAGCACACCATACGGTCATAGCAACATGTATAATCAACCACAAACATCAAAACAACAATATGATGTATTTAAAATGGATCAAACATAGCCAAAATCCTTATTTTCCCTTAATCATGTTTAGGCATAACTAATGATATGATTAGCAAAACTTAACCAAATTATCCAAACTTTCTAACAGAGGCTTAAAACATCATTTCTAATTTTATAAATATTTCTCCAGATTTTTAACATGTATAAATTCGCTAATTATCACTAATTACTCTTAATTCACCATAATTAGTGAGGAAATATGCAAATCACTCGCCTTGGCTACAAATTAACTTTAGATCTGAAATAAATCTCTGTTATGGCGCTGTTCCCAAGGCTATACAGTAGTTCTACCTCGATTCTTGTGCTAATCCTCTTTGATTTGATGTAGATTTGGCCTAATTAGCGATTAGGAGGTGATTTGGGGTGTTTTAGATGTTGGTGGCCATTACTAGGGTTCTAAGAACGAAAGTGGCGGCTGTGAAAGTGATAAAAAGGGTGTTCTCTAAACCCTAACAGCCCTCTTATCTTAATCCTGAAATCCCCCTTTGGGCCTAGCTGTTAATCACCCGGTTAAGCCCAATTAAGCTGCTTTTCACCATCTGAAACTTGTTTCAGCCATATCTCCCAAACAGTGAGCCCGTTTGGCTAATGTGACCACTCGACGGAAAGGTAAACCGTCATCCGGATCTAACGGAAGTGGTTTCAGGTCAAAACTTTTTTTCAATCAAAAGTTATGGCCGAAACAAGATTAACTAAGGGAAAAACGGTCATTTAAAAATTGGTAAAAATCATGAACATGGGAAATGAACCCAATAGTCGTCTCCCAAAGTTACATTACCATACGACTTCGCATGTGAAAGAAATAAACATTCTACGATCTTTCGATGCGTAGAATGCGGGTCGTTACACTCTCCCCCCTTAAGAAATTTCATCCCCGAAATTCCTTAACCCAAAACATACAAAGGATCCCGCATGCCTACCAGCCACATATAACAATCAAACATGCAAAACAAACAAAACAAGCCTATCCTAGCACGCGAAAAGACTAAATCAAAACTGAAATCTTACCAGGCGAAGAGTTCTGGATACGTCTTCCTAATGCTCTCCTCTGTCTTCCAAGTACAGTCATTCTCATTCTCGCCCCACTGAACTTTGAATAGATTCACCGCTTCCCTTCGAAGTTGCTTCGTATCGTTCCCAACAATACGCATAGGCTTGCGGTTCCCAACCGCCTCGAGTTCAACTTCGATATTATCCAACCGATCAGGTGAAATAGTCACATCTGGGTCGTGTACGAACTTCTTTAACTGGGAAACATGAAATACGTTGTGAACTCCTTCCATCCACTCTGGTAATTCAACTCTGTATGCCAAATTCCCAATTTGCTCAAGAACTGGGAATGGACCAACAAATCTTGGTGCTAACTTGTCTCTCCTGCCAAATCGTATCACGCTTTTCAACGGAGAATTCTTGACAAACACCAAGTCGCCAATGGAGAACTTTAATTCTCTTCTCCTCTTATCAGCATAACTTTTCTGCTTATCTTGGGCAGCCTTCATTCGCTGTTGGGTAACCTTAATCTTAGCTGAAGTTTCTCTTATCACATCTGGTCCAAGCACAAACTTCTCACTAGTTTCTAACCAACATGACGGTGAGTTACACGGTCTTCCGTACAAAGCTTCAAATGGAGCCATACCAATATTGGATTGATAACTATTATTATATGCAAACTCTACTAGATGCAAATGGCCATCCCATGATCCACCAAAATCCAATATGCAAGCTCTCAAGAGATCTTATAACACTCGATTCACCCTCTTTATTTGACCGTCGGTTTGAGGATGATACGCGGTACTGAGATGTAATTCTGATCCTAACGCCTCTTGTAAGCTCTTCCAAAATCCACTAATGAACAACGGATCTCGGTCACTCGCAATGCCTTTGGGTATTCCGTGAAATCTCACTACCCACTTTACATATCGTTCAGCTAACTTAGCTGCCGTCCTGTTTGACTTGACGGGTATAAATCTTGCACTCTTTGTCAGTCGGTCCACAATCACCCAAATGCTATCATGGCCTGATCTAGTCCTTGGTAATCCATCAATGAAATCCATCTAGACTTGTTCCCATTTCCATTCTGGAATTTCTAATGGTTGTAACAAACCACTAGGCTTCTTTTGCTCAGCCTTAACCAACGGGCAATTCATGCATTTGGATACAAACTTCACAGTGTCTCTTTTCATCCCTTCCCAGTAGTAAGTCTGCTTCATGTCTCGATACATCTTGTTACCACCCGGGTGTATATTCAGTTTTGAGTGATGACATTCTCTAAGCACTTCATCTCTCAGTCCATTGACATTGGGTACAACTAGTCTTCCATTCTTCCTAAGCCATCCATCTCGATCAAGCCCATACTTGCTCATCTCTTCGTCGATTCTCATCTCTAACTTTGAGATGATTTCCAATAGGTTAGGATCGTTCCTCTGACTGGAACCAATCCGCTCCATCAAAGTGGGTCTGATCATCAAACTTGCTAACATTTCTGGATCCAATTCGCACTTTAGTCTGAAATCATACCCCGCGATATACTCCAGTTGCTTCCATTCTTGAAACATAGCCCCTAGAGTGGCATGTCTTCTACTCAATGCATCAGCCACCGCATTGCCCTTTCCGGGGGTATATGTAATGTCGAAATCATAGGAAGCTAAGAACTCTAACCATCTTTGTTGTTGGAGATTTAGATCCTTCTGAGAGAAGAGATACTTTAACGATTTATGATCGGTAAACAACTCGAATGTTTCTCCCAAGAGGTAATGTCTCCACATCTTCAATGCGAATACGATCGCTGCTAATTCCAAATCATGGGTAGGGTATCATCTCTCGTGCGATTTCAATTGCCGACTTGCATAAGCTACAACCCTACCTCCTTGCATCAATACAACACCTAGTTCGGTACCACATGCATCTGTGTATATCGTCATCTCTTCATTCCCCTTAGGAATGACTAACACTGGTGCACATGTCAACTTGTCCTTTAGACTCTTGAATGCATTCTCACACTTTTCGTCCCAGACGAAAGCTTGATTCTTCGTGGTCAACTGAGTCAACAGTGCTGCTATCTTGGAGAAGTCTTGGATAAACTTACGATAATATCCAGCTAACCCCAAGAAACTTCTTATGTCTGTTGCATTCTTGGGCATAAACCAATCTTGTACCGTAGCCACCTTCACAGGATCCACGGCAATACCATTCTTTGAAACAACATGGCCCAAGAATCTCACTTCCCTCCTCCAGAAGTGACACTTAGAAAACTTTGCTTTCAATTGGTGTTTTCTCAACACCTCCATTACTATCCTCAAATGTTCCTTGTGTTCTTCCTCTGTCCTCGAATAAACAAGTATATCGTCCACGAACATAAGAACAAACTTATTCAACTAATCTCTGAATACCCTATTCATAAGATCCACAAAATATGCTAGCGCATTGGTCAACCCAATGGCATGACCAACCACTTATAAAATCCAGACGGCGTCCGAAATGCCGTTAGCTATACTCTCAGCTTCCACTCTAAGCTGATGAAAACCTGTCGCGAGATCCAACTAAGAGAATACTCTCGCGCCACTCAACTGATCAAATAAATCATCTATCCGCAGTAGAGGATACTTATTCTTCCTCGTCACCTTATTCAGCTCGCTGTAGTCCACACACAATCGAAGGGAACCATCTGCCTTGATAGAAAACACAACTGGTGGTCCCCACTCAGAAACACTTCTTCTGATAAATCCCTTCTTCAAAAGATCGCTTACTTGCACCCCGAGCTCTCGCTGCTCCCTTGGCGCCATACGACAAAGTGGCATCACTATAGGTCTGACATCTTTCACTAAATCAATACGGAACTCAATCTCTCAATGTGGTGGAAGCCCGGTCACTTCCTCGAAGACGTTCGGATACTGGCCAACAACG
Source organism: Allium sativum (assembly GCA_030737875.1). Classification (NCBI taxonomy): domain Eukaryota; kingdom Viridiplantae; phylum Streptophyta; class Magnoliopsida; order Asparagales; family Amaryllidaceae; genus Allium; species Allium sativum. Next base: position 575,658,556 of record CM060918.1, on the reverse strand, counting down.
GGCAAACCGGACAACTCATCATGCAAGATGTCGAGGGAATTTAGAAAACTGGCCATTACCCCATCACTAGGTAGACAACCAAACACTACCCTCCGCCCATCATCCGCTCTAGCTGTCACCAAAAAGCCCTCACAGTCTACCACCACCCCGTATCTTTGGAGCCAATCGACTCCCAAAATAATGCCAAACCCAGAAAAGCCCAAAATAAAGCAATCACAAACAAACATGCATCCATGACTCGATAAGACCACATTACGACAAATCATGCTAAGGCTAGTCGAACCACCAATCGGGTTCGTCACTACTAAAGGTCTATCGACGATCTCAGGTTCCAATCCCAACCTATCTACCAGATCACTAGATATGAAGGAATTGGAAGCTCCGATATCAAACAAAACTATAACAGGAACATCATAAACAGAAAACATACCTTGAATAACGACAATCTTTCCCTTCTCCGCCGCAGTTGGGGCATTCGACGAAGAAGGAACAACATTAAGGGCATATGCTTTCACCATCTGCTTTTCTTTAGGGGTTTGCGAACACTTGTCCTTGTGATGTCCCACTTGGCCATAGTTGAAACACTTCCTATCCGCTGGCTTGGCCCGACAATTACTAACATAATGGCCCTTCTTACCACGGCTGAAGTACTCAACATCCTTCTTATTCTTTTTCTTCTAGCCATCCTTAGTCTGATTCTGCTTTCTCTTATTCTGAGAACCATTCTTGCCTCCACCGCTTGCTTGCGGCTTTGGCTCCTCTATAGGTGCATCCTCAGTCTTCGACTTAGGGTAGAGACTCTCTGACCTCAATGCTTTCCCCACAATTGATTCAAACGTCTCATCGATGTGGTTAATAAGCCTTTCCCCCAAGTACTGATCCAAACCTGTTATAAACTTCTCATTCTTCTTCTCGGGAGTGTCAATGAGGGATAATCCATACTTCGATAAAGTATCGAATTCTGCAATGTACTCCGAGACTGCCCTACCATTCTGCTTGAGCTTCAGGAATTTCCTAAACAACTCTGACTTCTGGGCAGCTGGGATAAATTTCTCACCGAATCGGGCCTTAAATTGATCCCAAGTAATCTGATCCTCGGGAGTAGCTGCCTTTATAGCATTCCACCAATTCATTGCCCGTCATTGCAACTGACGGGACGCTAGCTTTCTTTTCATCGCATCCTCGATACCCAAGTCTTCGAAGATATGCTCACATCTATCCAACCAATCTTGAACATCCGTGGCCGATTCCGTTCCTTGGAATGGCTTTCCACCAAGACTAGTATAATCCTTGTTCAGCTTGGCGAAATCGGCCCTAGGCGCCTACACCGCTAGACCACCACCATTACCAGCATTAGGAGCTGCCCCCTGAGCATCCCTAAGCATCTCCCTCATGAGGTCAGTAAACATCGTCCTCATGTCAGCAGCATTCCCATTATTGGCTCCTCTGCCGGCACCTCTGGCGTATCGGCTCATCGTTCAATCTGTAAAGAGAAAACAATTAACCAACTCCATAGTGGTGCCAGTGCAGTGCGACTTCATCCTTAGATATACTAATAGTATGTATATATATATAGCTTTTGAAAACCAAAATAATCACAAACACGTGCTCTCATATACGTATTATCTCTCCCTGGTGTCTTTCCCTAGGTTAACTATGCAACCTAGAGCTCTGATACCAAGTGTGACGGCCCGCCCCGCACCAGTCAACATTTCCTCCAAAAGTGCGATGTACACATGCCCGACTAGCCCGGAACGGTCACCAAAGAAAGAATAGAAGAGAATGAACTAATCAAGAACTTGTAGAATGTCTCATAGCGTAGGGAATAAAATATAATAATAACATACTTGACATAAAAAAGGTGAGATAGTGCATAAGCTGAAACTAAACATCATAGCAGCGGAAAATCCAAATATAGCTTATGTTCCACATCATCATTATTACAACTTTAAAACTGTCTCTAAAGAAAAATAAAGGAAGGGTGCACTACTAATGCCCAAAGTAGTGACCAGCAGCAACACAGGGAGAATATCTATATATATATATCATGCGTGGAAGCCTTTTGATGGTCTCTGGTACAACTACTCGTGCATCACCAGCTAACCTGTCTCTGGTCTGCTCGTGAGAGCACCCATAGTAATAAGAAGAGATATAAAACTCTGGGTCAGAAAAAAGTTTGGTATGAGTGATAAGCAGCAAAATAGAACAATAACAGGTATACTAAACCATACCTGAACCTGGACCTGCAACCAAAGAGTTAGCATTACATACTGTACAGTACTCTAAGGTGCCACTAACATATGGTATAAAGAATACGGGGTGGGGAATGTGCATGTCATAGTGATGGCAAACAAATCAAGCATGGCAACCATCCTCACATCTCTCACTCAGTGCGTAAAGCATACGATATCCACCACTTTGATCACTAGACTCATCGAGGTAATGACGGAGTTCAACTTGAACAACTACTGCTACCACCAAGCTTATCCCATGGGATCATGATCAAACCTTTTCAAATGACCTCACTTTATTGGTCTATAGCCCGCTAGTCGTACCTAGGCCATTGTGGCCCTGAATCCGTTCACGTACCTCCCATACATAGTGATCCAAAGTCCTAGACATCGACAACCCCTTAGCACACGCTCCGCAGCAAAGTCCAATCATGAAGTTAACTCATTGGTTCCCAACTGGATCCTGAGTACAAACTTTCCACTTGGACTACCTTTGCATCTCGGGTTTTGGTCGAATTGGAGCTGGTCTTCATAAGAAGTCGTCACGATGAAGCGGTCCTAAGCCCAACATCGGTTCGGTTCGGTCATCTGGTTCGGTTCGGGCATATAGAAGCTTTAGTTCGAAATACTTCAGTTTGATGATTCAACACTCCGGTTCGGTTCGGTCTCTCAAGGTGTGGTCCGGTTCGGTGCTCCCCTTTCTGCCTCAGTTCGATACTCCTCAAACGACTCGATACCCTGAAGTGGTTCGTTTCAGGTGTGCCTCCTCATGTCTTCAGATCCGTTCCGGTCTCCCCTCTTAGCTCTAATCCGATCCCCTTTTGGTCTCTCCGATCCGATCCCCTTTTGGTCTCTCCGATCCAATCCCCTTTTGGTCTCTCCGATCCGATCCCCTGCCCAACTCCAACTCTAAGCAAATGGCCTTCCTTCTCGCCGAGCCCCTTGTGCTAAGTTTCAATCTGAATCAAGTCCACTTGCCCGATTCTCCTATCCGATTCGAGCCCAATAATCCGATCCGATCCGGTTTGAAACCCTGCACATTTCCTGCAACTTTCTAGCAATTGTTTTACGCCATACGACGGCGTTTTCTACCAATCTAACAGTTCTAATCAATCACAAAGCACACCATACAGTCATAGCAACATGTATAATCAACCACAAACATCAAAACAACAATATGATGTATTTAAAATGGATCAAACATAGCAAAAATCCTTATTTTCCATTAATCATGTTTAGGCATAACTAATGATATGATTAGCAAAACTTAGCCAAATTATCCAAACTTTCTAACAAAGGCTTAAAACATCATTTCGAATTTTATAAATATTTCTCCAGATTTTTAACATGTATAAATTCGCTAATTATCACTAATTATTCTTAATTCACCATAATTAGTGAGGAACTATGCAAATCACTCACCTTGGCTACAAATTAACTTTAGATCTGAAATAAATCTCTGTTATGGCACTGTTCCCAAGGCTATACAGCAGTTCTACCTCTCTTATACTCTTAATCCCGAAATCCCCCTTTGGGCCTAGCTGTTGATTACCCGGTTAAGCCCAATTAAGCTGTTTTTCACCATTTGAAACTTGTTTCAGCCATCTCTCCCAAACGTTGAGTCCGTTTGACTAATGTGACCACTCTACGAAAAGGTAAACCACCATCCGGATCTAATGAAAGTGGTTTCATGTCAAAAATCCTTTTCAATCAAAAGTTATGGCCAAAACAAGATCAACTAGGGGCAAAATGGTCATTTAAAAATCGGTAAAAATCATGAACATGTGAAATGACCCCAATAGTCGTCTCCCAAAGTTACATGACCATACGACTTCACATGTGAAATAATTAAATATTCTGCGATCTTTCGATGCGTAGAATGCGGGTCGTTACAAAATGGGTGCACTGTAATGCGTTCGGGTTCGAGAGAAAGAAAGAAAGAAAATATATATATATAAAGAAGATATAAGCTGCGTGTATGGGAAGGTAATGCATGGGTTCAAGAGTAGTTGAGGTGAGACTTGCGTGTTGCGTGGACGGTACAGAAGTAGGAGAGGAGAAATGTAGCGAGTGAGATAGGAAGAAGGCGGTTCATGGGGCTAAATTGCGTGGACAGTGGGAAGCTTGTAAACCGGAGCAGTGGACGTGGAAAGGTGGAAGACTTACTGCAGTGTGGAGTTGAGCAAACAAAGAAAGAAGAGGTGGCTTTGGTGAGAAATGGCAGGATCGTGAAAATGGAAGGACAGAATAGCAAGTATAACGTGTTTAAGTGACATTATACTAAGCCTAATTACAATTAAAGTTTTCCTAATCATTTCCAAAACAAAACTTATAAACTGTGAGTATAAACAAAAGGGGGATCGTATTACTTTTTAGAACTTGCGATGTAATAATGCCATAAAACATAAATACATAGTAGGGAGTGTGATTTGAATAAGTTGCTTAACTGAACTATTATAGCTGTCATATGCTATCTTACAAGATTTTTAGCAGTAAGCATACCAAAGTTGTTCGTATATTTTTATCGATTTTCATTCAACATCGATAGTCCGCAACTGACTTTATAGGTTGTGCACCTCTTAAATTAGTGGAAGTTGGACATCCCCTAAATATAACATAGTACTTGAAATATGGCCACATTATACTTGTCTAATCAGTTGTTATGGATGGATATGAAATGTTAAATTAGTATTTAAGTAGGGTATATACACCGCAGGTCGGATGTTTATTCTTGCCTAATCAGTTAACGGTCTAGTTAGAATAAGTTAACAAAAATAGTTCACTCTAAAATAAAATTAAAACAATAACTATTTAATTTAATTTAGAGAGTAACTTATAATTTTAACGTTCGCATACACTGACAGAATTGGACTAAGCAGGGAACGTTGGAACCATCTAGTCGAACGCTTCACTCTGGAACAGTTTTGGACGCGTTGGATGCAGCTGGAGTTTCCAATTAAATTAAACGTATGTTTAATTTGATTGAGACGATCGTTTTGACGACGAATGGAAATCAAGGTGAGTTTAACTCACTCAATTTTTCCCGTTTATATTTTATATGAACTAGGTTTTTATTTTGTGTCCAATGTTTGAGAATGGTTGATGAGTGGATGATCGTTTGTTTGTATGTTGAATAATTTTTTTTATTCATGGATTAAATTAAGCATTTGTTTAATTTAAAAAAATTAAATCTTTATTTTAATGATTAGTTTTCAAACAAGGTAACTTACCTTGTTGGTTACGTTTATAATAATATAAACGTAATAAATAAATAATTGAATGGTTGATTGGATGTTATCAATTGTTTGTTGACTGTTATTAGTTGAACTGTTTATTTCTGTTTATCGTGATGGACAAATATATTGTCATATTGAATTTGAGGTAACCCATTGTGATGCAAGGAAGGACAGGTTGGAGGAATCTAACCGAATTCCTCAAATATGTTGATTATTTATATGAATTGTTAATTAATTTGTTGATTTTTGACACGAAAATTAAACACTTATGTGATATTAACTAATGGGAGATATTGGTTGAGTAATTATCGACAAATGGGTGTAAATGAATTGTTTTATAGAGATTGATTTACCGTCAGGTAAATCGGTAGAAATGAAGTTATAAATTTGTTTTATAACTAAAGAAAGGTTTTGATTTTATATAGATTATTTTTAAATGTTTATTAAAGAAAATGAATAATTATGTTTATCTTGTAATTATAAACGAGTATAAAACGAGATTTGTATGATAATAAGTTTGATAAGAAAAGAAGCAGCGACTAACCAAGTGGTCAAGAGTTAAATTAATTATTATTTTTCCAATAAACAATTAAATGAGATTTACTCAATTTAATTAGATTGTTAATTAAATCAATTGAATTTATTTAAATTAATTTAGTAATTTAAAGGAAGACAAAGTGGAATGGTTAACAATGTAACCTTGTTTGAGATGAAAGTTGACTACCTGCATGAGAATTGATTATTTAAAAACTATTATTAGATTGTCAATTATTATTGGAGTTAATTATTATTTTAAAATAACCTTTTAAGAAAGATTAATTATTTTATAATGAAGTAAATTTCTTAATGTAAAGGATGTTAGACAATTAACAAGGAGTCGACCTGTAAACGAGATTTTTAAAGTATAGTTTGAATATGAATTCATAAAGTGACTTGATGCACAAGATTTGAATATATAATAGTGTTTTCAAATGAAACCAAGTTGTTTTGATGTCTCAAGTCCCGATTTCTATAAAAAGAGTAATATTAACCTTTAGAGCGAATCATGTTTGAAATAAACTAAGTTGAAATGGAAATGGTAATAAAGGGAATTAGTTGAGTAAGACCTTGCTTATAATTAAAAAGGATTCTTAATAAGTTTTACTCATATTTATATGAGTTGGAATTTTGATTTATTACCTGGAAGAAATTTTATAAAAAGAAGAGTTTCAAACAAGATATAATATGAGTAGGAAGTGAACGGAAGCTTAAGTAAATGGAAATTGATTATTTATTTGAAAATCTAACGATAATATCTAAGGATAAGCATTTTAACGTGAATGGAGTTATTTAAATCAAAATTAAGATCACTGGTTCTTAAATGAAATTCCATAGTAAATGAAAGTGTTGGAATTGTTATTGGAATTTGAGATTTCGTTGATAAACTTCTATCTATTCTGAAGATAAGAATGTTGTCGTCTCAAGGTCTGAGAGGTAATAAAATACCCCAACTTGTAACCTTTTCATTATTATCCAAGAATGGTATTAGTTTAGAAACGAGGGAAGTTGAAGGAGTTAAATTAATATTTCTATAAAGGATATTATAAACTATAATTCGGAAAGTTGAATAAATTGATTTGAGAATAAGAAGTGAAAAGGCGTATTTCAAATATTGAAAAATTTATAAATTAATTAACAACTGTTTAGCTAAAGAGGCCAAGTGACGTCGTATACTGAACCAATGAATCCACTTTATTTTTCTATGGATGATGATTGTTTATTTTGATAGTTAAATCACCGACTATCAAAATCTGGCCAAATCGATTTTTTTTACGGAAAGATCAGGATCGAGTCTATATTCGAAAACCATTCCGACCATCAAATACGTAAACGTTGAAGATACCGGAAAATGGTCAAGATGGAGCATTGAAGACCATGGAACTTCATTAGCAAAAGGATTGTTGTTGAATTCCACTGGCTAGCTACCGGAGGATTTTATACTATGATTCGATCGTGATTGTGATTTTGCGGATTACAAGAACTTCTCGCTACTGATCCATAGGGTAATTCAAGGATGCAGTAGGAGAGTGCCTTCAGTTTGTCCAGTCCCACGACAACTTGTATGGACGAATGTCTGACAGAGTATTTCCAAAAGGGATCATGTATGTTGATTTCTTTAAATGTACCTTGGTTGTGGCAGAGAATGGTCGTTCTCTTTGCTTAACAACTAGAGTATTTTTGAGGACGTTAATTTGTGATTTTCTGGTGGATCTGACGATGTGGCATTCAAAGTGAATGGTGACCAGATGTTCTGAAAGGTAATTCAAACCTCAAGCCTCACAACCGGGAAATGGAAAAAATCAGGCAGACAGCATGGCTATGGGTCGCTCCCATTAGGGTGTATAATCACTTATCTAGAGAAATTCCATTTGCTTCTTTAATCTATTCGATGCAGTGTCTTTTCGGGAAACGGTTGTCGATCCCAACCGTTGGTAATATACATTGGATACACTCAAGCGAAATGAGTGGTCAGTCATGTGTGGGCTTGGTTGTAAGATGTTCTTGTTGAACGCAGTGTATTCCTCTCTAGAGATACACTATCAGCAGGTGGTTCCACACCTTGTCATAATCGGAATTCAATATCCAATAAGCCCCTGCGGTTTTGATTTTATACTATATATGTGGAGCGTGAGATGCAAACGTTCCGCTAGATTCTACTCATTTTTATTTAGACAGTATTACAATATTAGAAGATATATATGATTTCAAATTGTTTTGGGTTATCGTAAGGTAAAAACCATCCGTGTTTATGTATGGGTCGGTCTTACGATTATCCTTTTATTTCTAAAAAGATTTGTTGGCTTTAAAATCAAGTTGGATGTTGCTTGTAAACTTAGTTGGTTTCTCACTCTGGTTCACCAGACTGACCCGGTGTTTTTGAAATGATCGGGTTAGACCGAGTACAGGTTCAGGTCATTGGATGCCGTAAAGAGACGAATTGGGAGAGTTCAGACATATGGTACCATATAGTTATTATTCCACTATGTGTTGTGTATGTGGACATGTTGTTATAACTGTCCAGATGTATTGTTGTACTCTGATATTTGTAAGTTTTTTCAAGCTCTCAATAAAGATAATTTTTGTATTATTTTTTGTTCCCTTGCGATGTGAGACTCTGATTCTATTTTGTTATTCTTCTTCTTCTATTCTAATATTTCTTTCTTACTTATCTCACCCTCTAATTTCTTTCTATTAACTATCTGCTGTTATCGATATTTGAGTTCTGGCACGTAATACAGGTTTATGTATTATTGTTGGAATTCGAGCGTTGAATTTCGCCTGGTCGTTACAGTGGTATCAGAGCTATTGGTTGAGTAGTAACCTTGGCTCTGTGGCGTAAGTCGATAGAGATGGGGTTAGTAATACCCTGGATTGAGTTCGAATGGGAATACGAGAGAACATTTTTGTAGATTTTATATAAAAATATTTTGTATTGTGTAACAACCCGAATTTTAATAACATGCTAAAACAAGAAATCAGGGCAGAATTAAATTCTAAAATCAGAATCAAGGGAAACGGGCTGTGCCATTGCGATCGTCTCGGAAAAATACGCGAAATAGAGTCCGAAATTTTGTAAATCGGAGTCCAATGACCCAGTTAAGGCCCGTAGAAGATTTCAGAAAATTCAGCCCGAAATACAGACAGATCATGGGAGGTCGACTTGGGAGTCGACCCCCCCTCTAAACAGGTCGACACTAGCGTCGACCTGGGAGTCCACCCCCCCCCAGGTCGACTCCTGTGTCGACCTGGGTGTCGACCTGCCTGGTTGGGCCACTTCGGCCTGGTGCACCTGCATGACTTCCTGACCCTGTTTTCTGACCCTGTGACGAAATTTGATGGCCTAGATCTAAACTAGGGTTAATCCTATGGCTAGAAACATTCCTTAATCTCTATAAAAAGACCCCTAGACCTAGTCTCTAGACCAAAAATCATTCTAGCAACCAGATTATGCCAAAACTCCTCTTGAACATAGCCTCCACCTTCATAGCAATGGCCTCCATCTCCCTCATGAAAGCTTGAGTGTTCTAATTTAATCTAAGGCATAAAGGAACCATCTTTCTTAATCTAATGAGCTATTCTTTCTTGTTCTCAAGTCTTGAAGTGGAGCTCATTGTCTTTTTGTTTGCGGATTTGCTAGTGGCTTCGTCTCAATCTTTATTTCATATTAATTCTAGTCTTCATAGCAACTGTAAGCCCTACTCTACTCTTAGATTTAAACTATGAATTTAACATGAACATGTTGTAAATTGAAATTGGGCTTAAGTATAATATTTGCCTTTGATCTATCATGTTATGCCTAGATCTATTCATGACTCTTCTGGATCTATGACTATGAGCCTATCACTTTGATTCCTATGACTTTTGTTTGGAACTTATGCATAAAACGACATAGAATCCACCATGACCTTCATGTTAATTTACCTATGATGTTAGGCTATATGCTAATCATCTTATTTGCTAAGTTTAATGTTATACATATATAGATTGGAAGTGGACCTTGAACCTATTAGGACTATCACCTTTATGCTAGATTCAAGTTTATGGCCAAATCACCTTATGCTAGTCTCATGTTTGTGGCCAAAATCATCTTTATGCTATCATGCATGCTTTAAAACCAATATGTCTTATGCAAGTCATGATGAACACCTTTGCCCCAAATATCACCATGTTCAACTCGTGATTAATTTGCCATCTTATGCCCACCTTGTCATATTGTTATGTTCCCTCTTAGATCTATTTGTGTTAATACGAACTTACGTGCGATGGGAATACGTTATGGGTAGTTAGGCAAACTTGAATAACATGAAACATGACTTGAAAATATGATATGAAACTTGACATGTGATTATGCTGGAAAACATGAATGTGGACATGACACTTAGAAAATATGAAGTGACCAACTCGAGGTTGGGTTGAGTTTGTAGCGTAAATCTGCCCAGAACCGACCGGCAAATCCAGTGGCTACAAACAATAGGATCCAATGTGAGTAGTTGGTCACACCACGCTTGAAACCCGAGGTTAGACTGAGTTGTGGCGTAAGACTGCCCGGAACCGACCGGCATACCGGCAGCCACAACAATACCTGTCTAATGTGAGAGGTTGGGTGCATTAAAATAAATTAATGCCACATGATTGGGTTAAGTCATGAACCACTTGAATATAATTAACCAATTGAACACGATAGGGTTAAGTCTTGAAACACTTGAATATACTTAACCAACTTGATACATGATTAGATAGGGTTAGGTCTTGAATCTTGGACACACTTAACCCATTAGGAAAACCTAGTTGCGGGGTCCCTTTCAGGGCAGTAACCCACTAGATGTATCATTGTACCCTAGAGACTAGGCTAGGGTTGGGCACGATTACTGGCTGAATGTAAGTGACCAAAAGGGACGGCTTAGTTGGTGCACCAGTTCAGGCGGACCATGGCCGTGCACATGAGTCTGAGCTTGAAATGGACATCAGTAGGTTTACTTGTGTGTCTTGAATTGTGTCAGTGGTTGTCACCCTAGGGTTTGATACACCTCTGGGGTGGACCTAGCACAAGTAACTACATTCGCGATAGGGCCGTATGACACCGAAACACGACGAGTTAGGCTTATAGGGAGCCGATCGACTAGACAGTTTAGTTGGCCTTGACTTGGATCAACTCTTGATTATTGGGCTAGGTGATCCCTTCTTGAATATACTTGACTTGGGCCAACTCTTGATTATTGGGTCTTATTTACCCAAGGGATTCTCTCTTGATTATACTTGACATTACTTGAATATACTTGACATTAGGTCAACTCTTGATTATTGGACCAGTGGATCCTTTCTTGATTTTACTTGATATGGGTTAGAATACTAGAACACTTGATGCAACTTAGCCTTGTATAGGAGATGACACACTTGATTTATCTTGTTACCCTGCCATCATGCTAGTCCAGTTATTATCCTTATGTGTCATTTCAGTTTCTCATGTCCAGTTAACTTTATTAGTTTTTAGACTAATAGTAGGTAAGGCTTACCAGTCATTATGACTGACCTGTTTCCTTTCGCCTCTTTTTCTTTCGTCCCCCCCTCCCCAGGTTCTCAGGGAGGAAACACTAGCATCTAACTTGGATATCACCTGCTTAAGCTCAGCATGTACGGTTTGCTATGGCTGCTTCTTTTTACTACACTTGGGGAATAAGCTGTTTTTCTGTTTTTTTTAGTTATTGCTTCTTTGGCTATTATTATAAGACAGTTGTAATGAAGTTGTTATTTGAAATGTTTGTAAAAGACATGGTTTATTTTGGAATGAAATGAAGTTCTGTTTTGCTCAGAAATTCTTCCGTTGTTTACTTAATTATTTATTTATGTTCTGTCTTGTGATATCTCTATGCATGATTACCTAGATAATATCCCTCCAAAACCAGTGCATTCCTTTGTGAGTGACCCTGGCGGAGGGTGGGGTGTTACATTTGGTATCAGAGCATAAGGTTTACAAGATTGGAGCAAAAGTGTTTTTGAAACTTACCTTTTGAAAAACTATTTTCAAAACCAATTAAGTATTTTTCCAAGAAAAGTCTAGTATTTTAAAAGGCTATTCCCCAAAATCCATAGCACTATCCTTCGTTTCTTCGTTCTGAATCTATCTTTTTCTTTTTCAGTATGGCCGATCTTAACCTTCCCGAGGGAGTGACCATTCCCGGATGGTTCCGGAGGTACTTGGAAGCTAGGGCCAACGATGTGGGCCCAGCAAATACCCCCAATATAACTGAGGTTCCTCCTCCTCCTCCTCCTCAGAATCCGCAAGCAGATTTCGCTAAGATTTGCAAAGACTTTAAGGCGATGGGTGGTAAGAACTTTATTGGGACGGAGACTTTTGTGGAGGCAAGAAATTGGTTGAAAGAAACTGAAGATATCTTCACCATCTTTGATGTGCAAGATCATAGAAAGGTTCTATTGGCAGCATGGTCATTAAAAGAAGAAGCTGCTTATTGGTGGGAGGTCACTAATGCTACGAGGCCTATAGAGACTTGGGCCGACTTTAGGACAAGATTTGGGCTTAAGTTTCTATCATCAGCTGAGGCGAATATGCAATTGGAGAAGTTTATATCTTTGAAGCAAGGGGACATGACAGTGAGGGAGTATGTGAATGAGTTTCACAAGCTCGCCCGATTCGGTTTGGACATGATTAATACTCCCCAAAAGAAGGCTTTGCGCTTTGCACGAGGGTTGAATGAGCCATTACAAGGTTTGGCACTATCTCATATACCCATGGGGGCCACTTTTGAAGGACTAGCAGACATGGCATTGCTTCAAGGAGACAATAAGAATGACAAGAAAGAGATTAAGACTAATGAGACTCAAACCAACAAGATAGATCCCGAGAAAGGAGGCAAGAACAACAAGGGCAACAATGACAACAAGCCACGTGAGAAAAGGAAATGCCACTTCTGTGGTAAGGATGGACATATAGCTCCAGATTGTAGGAAGAAGAAGATGAAGTTAGGAGCATGCTTTAATTGCGGTGATACTGGACATATTAGCAAGAACTGCCCTAAGAAAGGCACACCAGCAGAACCTTCTAGGGGTACATCATTAACTTCTTTTCCTAGATACCCTGTTTTATCTTATATATCTTTTCGATCCTGTCATGAGAACCTTAGGTAGAAAACTTTATGGATGTAAACATGTACTTGAAACATGTTATGCTTGATGTTTGCAAATGGTTGCAAGTGGTTGCAAGTGGTTACTCGTGGATGCATGATGCACATTAGGCACTAAGATCGGCTCACACACTTTCATATTGCATATGCATGAGTGTTTATGCTTATTCATGGATGAAACTTGGATGCTATCACATGGATGTTGCATATGGATGGATGTTATGTGCACTCATGTAGAAATTATAAATTATGTTAGAAATTTGCATACATATGGACTCATTTCACTAACATACTTTGCATTAAGGAGATTTCGCATTAGATAAGTACATATACACACACCTTTTGCATATGTTCATACAGCATTAGAAATCTTTTAAGGACAATAATTGCTCGTGAATGATGTTTTGAGTAGATGGATGATGGATGGTAGGATACGTTCTTCCTAACTTAGAGATTTCGGGGACGAAATCCTTTAAGGAGGGGAGAATGTAACAACCCGAATTTTAATAACATGCTAAAACAAGAAATCAAGGCAGAATTAAATTCTAAAATCAGAATCAAGGGAAACGGGCTGTGCCAATGCGATCGTCTCGGAAAAATACGCGAAACAAAGTCCGAAATTTTGTAAATCGGAGTCCGTATGACCCGGTTAAGGCCCGTAGAAGATTTCAGAAAATTCAGCCCGAAATACAGACAGATCATGGGAGGTCGACTTGGGAGTCGACCCCTCTCTAACCAGGTCGACACTAGTGTCGACCTGGGAGTCGCCCCCCCCCCCAGGTCGACTCCTGTGTCGGCCTGGGTGTCGACCTGCCTGGTCGGGCCACTTCGGCCTGGTGCACCTGCATGACTTCCTGACCCTGTTTTCTGACCCTGTGACGAAATTTGATGGCCTAGATCTAAACTAGGGTTAATCCTATGGCTAGAAACATTCCTAAATCTCTATAAAAAGACCCCTAGACCTAGTCTCTAGACCAAAAATCATTCTAGCAACCAGATTATGCCAAAACTCCTCTTGAACATAGCCTCCACCTTCATAGCAATGGCCTCCATCTCCCTCATGAAAGCTTGAGTGTTCTAATTTAATCTAAGGCATAAAGGAACCATCTTTCTTAATCTAAGGAGCTATTCTTTCTTGTTCTCAAGTCTTGAAGTGGAGCTCATTGTCTTTTTGTTTGCGGATTTGCTAGTGGCTTCGTCTCAATCTTTATTTCATATTAATTCTAGTCTTCATAGCAACTGTAAGCCCTACTCTACTCTTAGATTTAAACTATGAATTTAACATGAACATGTTGTAAATTAAAATTGGGCTTAAGTATAATATTTGCCTTTGATCTATCATGTTATGCCTAGATCTATTCATGACTCTTCTGGATCTATGACTATGAGCCTATCACTTTGATTCCTATGACTTTTGTTTGGAACTTATGCATAAAACGACATAGAATCCACCATGACCTTCATGTTAATTTACCTATGATGTTAGGCTATATGCTAATCATCTTATTTGCTAAGTTTAATGTTATACATATGTAGATTGGAAATGGACCTTGAACCTATTAGGACTATCACCTTTATGCTAGATTCATGTTTATGGCCAAATCACCTTATGCTAGTCTCATGTTTGTGGCCAAAATCATCTTTATGCTATCATGCATGCTTTAAAACCAATATGTCTTATGCAAGTCATGATGAACACCTTTGCCCCAAATATCACCATGTTCAACTCGTGATTAATTTGCCATCTTATGCCCACCTTGTCATATTGTTATGTTCCCTCTTAGATCTATTTGTGTTAATACGAACTTACGTGCGATGGGAATACGTTATGGGTAGTTAGGCAAACTTGAATAACATGAAACATGACTTGAAAATATGATATGAAACTTGACATGTGATTATGCTGGAAAACATGAATGTGGACATGACACTTAGAAAATATGAAGTGACCAACTCGAGGTTGGGTTGAGTTTGTAGCGTAAATCTGCCCGGAACCAACCGGCAAATCCAGTGGCTACAAACAATAGGATCCAATGTGAGTAGTTGGTCACACCGCGCTTGAAACCCGAGGTTAGACTGAGTTGTGGCGTAAGACTGCCCGGAACCGACCGACATACCGGCAGCCACAACAATACCTGTCTAATGTGAGAGGTTGGGTGCATTAAAATAAATTAATGCCACATGATAGGGTTAGTCATGAACCACTTGAATATACTTAATCAATTGAACACGATAGGGTTAAGTCTTGAAACACTTGAATATACTTAACCAACTTGATACATGATTAGATAGGGTTAGGTCTTGAATCTTGGACACACTTAACCCATTAGGAAAACCTAGTTGCGGGGTCCCTTTCAGGGCAGTAACCCACTAGATGTATCATTGTACCCTAGAGACTAGGCTAGGGTGGGGCACGATTACTGGATGAATGTAAGTGACCAAAAGGGACGGCTTAGTTGGTGCACCAGTTCAGGCGGACCATGGCCGTGCACATGAGTCTGAGCTTGAAATGGACATCAGTAGGTTTACTTGTGTGTCTTGAATTGTGTCAGTGGTTGTCACCCTAGGGTTTGATACACCTCTGGGGTGGACCTAGCACAAGTAACTACATTCGCGATAGGGCCGTATGACACCGAAACACGACGAGTTAGGCTTATAGGGAGCCGATCGACTATACCGTTTAGTTGGCCTTGACTTGGATCAACTCTTGATTATTGGGCTAGGTGATCGCTTCTTGAATATACTTGACTTGGGCCAACTCTTGATTATTGGGTCTTATTTACCCAAGGGATTCTCTCTTGATTATACTTGACATTACTTGAATATACTTGACATTAGGTCAACTCTTGATTATTGGACCAGTGGATCCTTTCTTGATTTTACTTGATATGGGTTAGAATACTAGAACACTTGATGCAACTTAGCCTTGTATAGGAGATGACACACTTGATTTATCTTGTTACCCTGCCATCATGCTAGTCCAGTTATTATCCTTATGTGTCATTTCAGTTTCTCATGTCCAGTTAACTTTATTAATTTTTAGACTAATAGTAGGTAAGGCTTACCAGTCATTATGACTGACCTGTTTCCTTTCGCCTCTTTTTCTTTCGTTTCCCCCCCAGGTTCTCAGGGAGGAAACACTAGCATCTAACTTGGATATCACCTGCTTAAGCTCAGCATGTACGGTTTGCTATAGCTGCTTATTTTTACTGCACTTGGGGAATAAGCTGTTTTTCTGTTTTTTTTAGTTATTGCTTCTTTGGCTATTATTATAAGACAGTTGTAATGAAGTTGTTATTTGAAATGTTTGTAAAAGACATGGTTTATTTTGGAATGAAATGAAGTTCTGTTTTGCTCAGAAATTCTTCCGCTGTTTACTTAATTATTTATTTATGTTCTGTCTTGTGATATCTCTGTGCATGGTTACCTAGATAATATCCCTCCAAAACCAGTGCATTCCTTTGTGAGTGACCCTGGCGGAGGTGGGGTGTTACATATTGTATTGATTGATTGGTTCAAGTGTTGAGAAATCATACTGAACTGGCAATTATCACGATATTATTTTATAAAGAGGGTAAATGAAATAATTTTGCCCAAATATTATTTTTTTAGAAAAAGGAAATAATTTTCTATAGTATACTAGTATTTGTTGTTTGGCTGTTTGATTTATTTGATTATGAAACAAAATTGTACTGGTTAGAAACCAATTGGTTAATTAAATATGGAAACAAACTTAACATGGTTAAGTAGAATTAATTTAAGAAATGGTATTAAATAAATTAAATTTAGAATTTGGAAATCGAATGGATAATCATGGTAATCAGTCGAATATTGATCGGTTTATGTTAATGTATGTTTAACCAAAGTGAATATAGACCGGTAAGTACCAATACTGAATATAATTCAAATTATTTGGTGGTTTGTTATTTAGATATTGAATTTGTCGAATAAAATCCATTAAATGGGTCAATAAGGATGATTGAATGAATTGAAACCAAATTCCAATATAATGAATTGGGGATAAAACCAGTTATGAGATAAAACGGAATTATTTAAACCTGTATTTGTTATTTGAGTTGTAAATTGAGCTAAGTGCAGATTTTAGAAGGTTATGGGAATTAGTTTATCACTGAGATCAAAGTACAGATTGGAAGACGAAGAGCTGTTAATTGAGTTGCTTTGAAATTTGACTTGGAACTGAAATGCCCGACAAAGAGGCAAACCTTAATATTATTGGCTGGTGATTGATTTTATACCCCTGAATTGGGTATCCATTTGGATTTTGATTTTCTTTTGGAGAAGTTGAGGCACGGAGTGACATTTATAGTTGTGCCGATTGAGCCATGTAGAGGGGGTATTGCGAAATTTTCGAATTTTTTTAGAGAGTTTGAATTTGTTTTGATGATAATTTTATAATAATTATTTTAAATTAACTGGGTTCGGAGCATTTATCTTACCATGTAATACCGGGGACGAAATTCTTTTAAGGGGGAAGAATGTAACATCCCAGATTTTTCTACCATTTTAATTAGAATATTTAAATCTATTTTATATATTATATTGAAAAATATAATGGATTTTATATCGAATTTATTTTATAAAATAGAGTTCGAATATATATAATTTATAATACAATTAAAATGAGCTCGAAATGACTCGGCAGTTCGTAATATTGAGATTTGAACTTTAATTGAATATACAAGATCCAAGTTGGAATTCTATAAAACAAGAAACGCTGGAATCGATTTGGTTATAATTTTCTAATGAAAGAGAAAAATCGAAATTTCAACATATATTTGTTATTTATGTCCAATTCAAATTTTTAAATAGTCGCAATGGAATCATTAATAAATTGTAATGATTTAATAAATAAATATAAAGGAGTTTCTATATATTTGGACATCATTGTAAACCGAATTTCTGAATATTGAGTTTAAAATATATATTGGTTATTCTGTTTGGATATATATGATAATAATGATTTATTCTCATTTAAATAGAATTGTTTTGGAATTTATTTATATTTTTATCGATATTATAGGCATTAAAAATATTTTCTTTTCAAACGACCACCGTTTCCGATGAAACAAAATTTATTGGAATACGTCTAACTGGTTATTACTACATTTTCAATTTGGAGCTAATTAGACTTGTTTTGTTGGTGTGCGAAATTTAAAAGTGATCCAATAAATTAAAATAACGCCATGTGTAAATGAAGCCGGTTTTCAACAAAATTATTTTTTTAAGGACCGAAACATGAACGTATTGCAGTATGTTTATTTTCGTTACGTTTATGTTTAACGCTCAATGCGTTAAATAGCAGTAGGGTATAAAGCAAACTGTACAGAATCATAGTAACATGTATACATTTAACTTAATTAAGCCTTTCCCACTATCCTTCTTTTACTTGCGCGCCACATAACTGGTTTTCTTAACTGTCAGTTTTTATACTGCGTGCCGATCAAGTTTTTTCTGGGCATTCATGTCCAATAGCTACATACAATATTTTGGCCTACCTATTGCCTACAAATGTTTGGCTAACATCACTACAGACGAGGAATAAATAACACATCCGAATATATACATATATATAAATATTTTAAACCGTCCACTGTTCTTTTGTTTTGTGTGCGCCCAATTCTTCAGTTTCTTGCGCAACAAACTTCTGATATGCCTTGCATCCCAAACTTTAGGCTTACTTGCGCAGAAATCATCTTCTGATACCTTGAGTCCCACTCTTTGAAATAAAAACAGCTACTCTACATCCCTATAGCCAAAACAATGTGGCCACCACGACTCTTCCCATATAAATATAAGAGCAGGCCTCAGCTTCTAAATCAACTTCCTTCCAGACTTTACAAATTCTCCATTCATGTATTTAAGCTAAAACAAAGTATGCCCTCTCTAAATAAAAACGCAACCCATCCATTCTAAAACAAAGAAGTTCATGCGGAGCTAGTGATGAATGGAGGCGATGAGCAGTAGCAATCCGGTAATGGCCAGTGCTAGTTTTATTTTCAGATCTGAAGTGGCGAGCACAGTTGCAAGTGGGCGCTTGTGTTCTTTGATGATAGGTTAGTGCAAGCTAGGATCCATTGTGACGCATAGGTGGCGCGAGAGTTCAGGCGCCGGTCGGAGTAGAGGGATGGACGGCGGTCGATGACATGGAGGAAATGGGTGGACTGTAATGCGTTTGGATTCAAGAGAAAGTTCGAGAGAAAGAAAGAAAGAAAATATATATGCCAAGAAGATATAAGCTGCGTGTATGGGAAGATAATGCATGGGTTTAAGAGCAGTTGAGGTGAGACTTGCGTGTTTCGTGGACGATACAAAAGTAGGAGAGGAGAAATTTAGCGAGTGAGATGGGAAGAAAGTGGTTCATGGGGATAAATTGCATGGACAATGGGAAGCTTATAAACAGGAGCAGTGGACATGGAAAGGTGGAAGACTTATTGCAATGTGGAGTTGTGCAAACAAAGAAAGAAGAGGTGGCTTTGGTGAGAAATGGCAGGATCGTGAAAATGGAAGGATGAAATAATAAGTATAACGTGTTTAAGTGAGATTATATTAAGCCTAATTACAATAAAAGTTTGCCTAATCATTTCCAAAACAAAAGTTATAAACTGTGAGTAGAAATGAAAGCGGGATCGTATTACTTTTTAGAACTTGCGGTGTAATAATGCCATAAAACGTAAACACATAGTAGGGACTGTGATTTGAATAAGTTGCTTAATTGAACTATTATAGCTGCCATATGCTATCTTACAATATTTCCAGCAGTAAACATACCAAGCTGTTCGTATATTTTTACTGATTTTCATTCAACATCGATAGTCCACAGCTGATTTTATGGGTTGTGCACCTCTTAAATTAGTGGAAGTTGGACATCTCCTAACACAGTACTTGAAATAATGGCCACGTTATACTTGTCTAATCAGTTACTATGGATGGATATTTAACGTTAAATTAGTATTTCAGTGGGGTATATATAACGCAGGTCAGATGTTTATTCTTGCTTAATCCGTTGACGGTCTAGTTGGAATAAGTCAACAAAAATTGTTTACTCTAAAGTAAAATCAAAACAATAACTCTTTAATTTAATTTAGAGAGTAACTTATAATTTTAACGTGAGCATACATTGACAGAATTGGACTAAGCAGGGAACGTTGGAACCATCTAGTCGAACGCTTCACTCTGGAACCGTTTTGGACGCGTTGGATGCAGCTGGAATTTCCAATTAAATTAAATGTATGTTTAATTTGATTAAGACGATCGTTTTGATGACGAATGGAAATCAAAGTGAGTTTAACTCACTCAGTTTTTCCCGTTTATATTTTATATGAATTGGGTTTTTATTTTGTGTGCATTGTTTGCTAGTGGTTGATGAGTGGATGACTGTTTGTTTGTATGTTGAATAATTTTTTTATTCATGGTTTAGATTAAGCATTTGTTTAATTTAATCAAATTAAATCGTTATTTTAACGACTAGTTTTTAAACAATGTAACTTAGATTGTTGGTTACGTTTATAATAATATAAACGTATTAAATAAATAATTGAATGGTTGATTGGATGTTATAAATTGTTTATTGATTGTTATCGGTTGAACTGTTTACTTCTATTTATCGTGATGGATAAATATATTGTCATATTGAATTTGAGGTAACCCATTGTGACGCAGGTAAAGACAGGTTGGAGGAATCCAACTGGATTCATCAAATATGTTGATTATTTATATGAATTGTTAATCAATTTGTTGATTTTTGAAACCAAATTAAACATTTATGTGATATTAACCAATGGGTGATATTGGTTGAGTAATTATCGGTAGATGGCCTGTAAATGAATCGTTTTATAGAGATTAATTTACCGTTAGGTAAATCAATAGAAATGAAGTTATAAAATTGTTTTATAACTAAAGAAAGGTTTTGAAATCTATTTTATACAGATTATTTTTAAATTTTTATTAAAGAAAATTAATAGTTATCGTTATCTTGTAGTTATAAACGAGTATAAAACGAGATTTGTATGATAATAAGTTTGGTAAGCAAATGAGCAGCGATTAACGAAGTGGTCATGAGTTAAATTAATTATTATTTTTCCAATAAACAACTAAATGAGATTTACTCAATTTAATTAGATTATTAATTAAATCAATTTATTTAAATTAATTTAGTAATTTAAAGGAAGCAACTAAGTGGAAATGGTTAACAATGTAACCTTGTTTGAGATGACCAAGTTAACTAATTGCACGAGAATTGATTATTTAAAAGTTATTATTAGATTGTCAATTATTATTGGAGTTAATTATTATTTTAAAACAACCTTTTAAGAAATATTAATTATTTTATAATGAAATAAATTATTTAATGTAAAGGATGTTAGACAATTAACAAGGAGTCGACCTGTATACGAGGTTTTTAAAGTATAATATGAAAATGAACTCATAAAGTGACTTGATAGACAAGATTTGAATATATGATAGTTTTTCCAAATGAAACCAAGTTGTTTTGATATCTCGAGTCCTGATTTCTATAAAAAGAGTAATATTAACCTTTAAGGTGAATCATGTTTGAAATAAACCAAGTTGAAATGGAAATGGTGATAAGGGGAATTAGTCGAGTAAGACCTTGCTTATAATTAAAAAGGATTCTTAATAAGTTTTACTCATATATATATATATATATATATATATATGAGTTGGAGTTTTGATTTATTACATAGAAGAAATTTTATAAAAAGAAGAGTTTCAAATAAGATTTAATATGAGTTGGATGTGGACGGAAGCTTAAGTAAATGGAAATTGATTATTTAAGTGAAAATCTAACGATAATATCTAAGGATAAGTATTTTAATGTGAAATGGAGTTATTTAAATCAAAATTAAGATCATTGGTTTTTAAATGGAATTCCATAGTAAATGGAAGTGTTGGAATTGTTATTGGAATTTGAGATTTCGTTGATAAACTTCTATCTATTCTGAAGATAAGAATGTTGTCGTCTCAAGATCTGAGAGGAAATAAGATACGTACCCCCAACTTGTAATGACTTCGTGATTATCCAAGAATGGTATTAGTTTAGAAACGAGGGAAGTTGAAGTAGTTACATTAATATTTCTATAAAGGATATTATAAACAATAATTCGGAAAGTTGAATAAATTGATTTGAGAATAAGAAGTGAAAGGGCGTACTTCAAATATTGAAAGATTTGTAAATTAGTTAACAATTGTTTAACTAAAGAGGCAAAGTGACGCTATATACTCAACCAATGAATCCACTTTATTTTTCTATGGATGATGACAGTTTATTTTGATAGTTGAGTCACCGACTATCAAAATCTGGACAAATTGATTGTTGGTACGGAAAGACTGGGATCGAACCTATATTCGAAAACCATTCCGACCAGCAAATATATATAAACGTTGAAGATATCAGAAGATGGTCGAGATGGAGCATTGAAGACCGTGAAACTTCATAAGCGGAAGGATTGCTGTTGAATTTCCCTGGCTAGCTACCAGAGGATTTTAAACTGTGATTTGGTCGTGATTGAGATTTTGCGGATTAAAAGGACTTCTCGCTATTAATCCATAGGATAATTCAAGGATGCAGTAGGAGAGTGCCTTCGGTTTGTCCAGTCCCACGACAACTTGTATGGACGAATGTCTGACAAAGTATTTCCAAAAGGGATCGCGTACATTGATTTCTTTAAATGTACGATGGTTATGGCAGAGTATGGCCGTTCTCTTAGCTTAACGACTAGAGTATTTTTGAGGACATTAATTAGTGATTTTCTGGCGGATCTGACGATGTCGCATTCATAGTGAATGATGGCCAGATGTTCTGAAAGGTAATTCAAACCTCAAGTCTCACAACCGGTATATGACAAAAATCGGGAAGGCAGTGTGGCTATGTGGGTCGCTCCCATTTGGGAGTATAATTACCTATCTAGAGAAATTCCATTTGCTTCTTTTATCTATTCGATGCAGTTCCTTTCCGAGAAACGGTTGTTGATCCCAACCGTTAATGATATACATTTGATACACTCTAGCGAAATGAGTGATCGGTCATGTGTGGGCCGGGTTGCATGACGTTCTTGTTGAACCCAGTGTATTCCCCTCTAGAGATACACTATCTGCGGGTGGTTCCATACCTTGTCATAGTCGGAATCCAATATCCAATAAGCGCCCGCGGTTTTGATTGTACCCTATATACGTGGAGCGTGAGATGCAAGCATTCCGCTAGATTCTATTTATTTGTATTTAGACACTATTATAATATCAAAAGATATATATGTTTTCAATTTTTTTTGGGTTATCATAAGGTAAAAACCATCCATGTTTATGTGTGGATCGGTCTTACGATTATCCTTTTATTTCAGAAAAGATTTGTTAACTTTAAAATCAAGTTGGTTGTTGCTTGTAAACTTAGTGGGTTTCTCACTCTGGTTCACCAGACTGACCCGGTGTT
Source organism: Allium sativum (assembly GCA_030737875.1). NCBI lineage: Eukaryota > Viridiplantae > Streptophyta > Magnoliopsida > Asparagales > Amaryllidaceae > Allium > Allium sativum. Next base: position 575,634,945 of record CM060918.1, on the reverse strand, counting down.
TTTGAAACGCTCAGGCTAGACCGAGTATAGGTTCAGGTCATCGGATGCTGTAAAGAGACGAGATGGGATGAGTCAGACATATGGTACCATTTAGTTATTATTCCGCTGTGTGTTGTGTATGAGGACAGGTTGTTATAACTGTCCAAAATGTATTGTTGTACTCTGATGTTTGTAAGTATTTTTCAAGCTCTCAATAAGGATTATTTTTTTATTATTTTTTGTTCCGCTGTGATGTGAGACTCTAATTCTATTTTGTTATTCTTCTTCTTCTTCTATTCTAATATTTCTTTCTTATCCCACCCTCTAATTTCTTTCTATTAACTATCTGCTGTTTTCAATATTTGAGTTCTGGCAAGTAATACGGTTTATGTACTATTGCTGGAATTCGAGCGTCGAATTTTGTCGGGTCGTTACAGTGGTATCAGAGCTATTGGTTGAGTAGTAACCTTGGCTCTGTGGCGTAACTCGATAGAGATGGGGTTAGTAATACCCTAGATTGAGTTTGAATGGGTATACGAGAGAGCGTATTTGTAGATTTTATTTAAAAATATTATTTATTGTATTGATTGATTGGTTCAAGTGTTGAGAAAGCATATTGAACTGGAAATTGACACGATATTGTTTTATAAAGAGGGAAAATGAAATAATTTTGCCCAAATATTACTTGTATAGAATAAAGTAAAATATAGTATACTAGTATTGGTTGTTTGGCTGTTTGATTTATTTGGTTATGAAACGGAATTTTACTGGTTAGTAACCAATTGGTTAATTGAATATGGAAACAAACTTAACATGGTTAAGTAGAATTAATTTAAGAAATGGTATTAAATAAATTAAATTTAGAATTTGGAAATCGATTGGATAATCATGGTAATCAATTGAATATTAATCGGTTTATATTAATGTATGTTTAACCAAAGTGAATACAAACCGGTAAGTATCAATATTGAATATAATTCAAATGATTTGGTGGTTTGTTATTTAGATATTGGATTTGTCGAATAAAATCCGTTAAACAGGTCAATGATGATGATTGAATGAATTGAAAACAAATTCCAGTATAATGAATTGGGGATAAAACCAGTTATGAGATAAAATAGAATTATTTAAACTTGTATTTGTTATTTGAGTTGTAAATTGAGGTAAGTGCAGATTCTAGAAGGTTATGGGAATTAGTTTATCACTGAGATCAAAGTACAGATTGGAAGATGAAGAGCGGTTAATTGAGTTGTTTCGAAATTTGAGTTGGAACTGAAATGCCCGAAAAAAAGGTAAACCTTAATATTATTGGCTGGTGATTGGTTTTATACCCCTGAATTGGGTAGCCATTTGGATTTTGATTTTCTTTTAGAGAAGTTGAGGCCCGGAGTGGCAGTTGTAGTTGTACCGATCAAGTCATGTAGAGGGGGTATTGGCGAAATTTTTGAATATTTTAGAGAGTTTGAATTTGTTTTGATGATAATTTTATAATAATTATTTTAAATTAACAGGGTTCGGAGCATTTATCTTACCACGTAATTTCAGGGACGAAATTCATTTAACGGGGAAGAACGTAACATCCCAGATTTTTCTGCCATTTTAACTAGAATATATAAATCTGTTTTATATATTATATTGAAAATATAATGGACTTTATATCAAATTTATTTTATAAAATAGAGTTTGAATATATTTATAATATAATTAAAATGACGCAGCAGTTCGTAATATTGAGATTTGAACTTTAATTGAATATACACGATCCGATATAAGTCGGAATTCTGTAAAACAAGAAACGTTGGAATCGATTTGGTTATAATTTTCTAATGAAAAAGAAAAATTGTAATTTCATCGTATAGATTGTTATTTATATCCAATTCAAATTTTTAAATAGTCGCTATGGAATCATTAATAAATTATAACGATTTAATAAATAAATATAAAGGTATTTATATATATTTGGACATCATTGTAAACTGAATTGATGTACTCTGATGTTTGTAAGTATTTTTCAAGCTCTCAATCAAGATAATTTCTTTATTATTTTTTGTTCCGATGCGATGTGAGACTCTGATTTTGTTTTGTTATTTTTCTTCTCCTATTCTAATATTTCTTTCTTTCTTATCTCACCCTCTAATTTCTTTCTATTAACTATCTGGTGTTTTCGATATTTGAATTCTTGCAAGTAATACTGGTTTATTATTGTTGGAATTCGAGCATCGAATTTCGCCGAGTTGTTGCATCAACACAAACTATCATCAGATTGAAACCATCAAGATGCAACCTCCATCCTTATTGAATATCAAGTCCCCATTACTCCCAACACAACCGTACCAAAATGCAAGGACAACCAAGCTAACCAGTTTTAACTCACCAAGAAGTGACATTGCATAAAAATTACTTGATAGCATGGTTAGCAAAACATACCTGGCATAAGCAAGGAGAGTGGGGAAAGTGGAACATAAGACGACAAGTTGCTGCGATCGAAGGTCCTCCACAATGGACCCTAACTTATCATAATCGCGCAAGTCGAAAACACACCAGGACCAAATCAATTCTCACATTATTAAGCATCACAGTAGACCCAATAGCTTCGAGACCATCCACCTTCCACCTAACAAGAGCCAGAGAGACGCCGGACAAAAAGTTCACCCTGCAATGTTTTGTCCATACTCGTTGGGATACCTGACGCTACGCATTATTGGATTTCGTACATCCAAAAAACTTGGATCTCAGCAATAATACCTATACAAGAAACTCAAAAAAGTCAGACAGGCATCCGCGTAGCAGTTAGGAAAGGATAACAGGTTTGAGGTGGGGGAGTACGAAACCGAAGAGTGAATCATAAATTAGGAGGAGCTAGGAGACTAGGGTTTTAGATCTATCGAAAAAACAAGGTTCGGTCAGCTCCTACACAAGTGAAAAGAAGGTAAAAAGGAGAAGAGGAAGATCAAGATTTAATTTGGTGAATTGGCAAGAAGTAAAGAGCCAAAGTGAATCGAAGATTTGGAGAAACGGAGAGAAAGGAGGGAGCCTTGATGCCATTAGCGAGAGCTAACTGAACTTAAAACCCTTGTTGAATAAAATTGATGTATACGCTTTTATTAGTTTAACTACTTGATATTTATTGTTTTTTTAATGGTGGAAAAGTCTATTGTTTGAAAGAGGGTAAAACGACCCGAAATCCCAAGGGCTAATCCAAAATCACCTACTCGATTGACTGATCCTATCTTTCACCAAATCGATTCTTTTTTTTTTAATGTACAAGAATTTTTGGAGTTCAGTATGTCTGGAAGCACGAGAGAAGTTATGTTTGTTACAATAATATAAGTGAAATCATAATGGTCTGTAATTTTGAAAATCCATTATATTTTAGATTTCAAACTTTTAAAGTTACACTTTTTGGTTACTCATTTTTCATATTCTTTTTCACATGTGCACACACACACGCAAATATATATATATATATATATATATATATATATATATGATATGTCTGACACATACTTCTTGCAAAAAATAGTACATAAAGATTATAGATGTTATGAGTTGAAGTGGGCAGACACAGCTTAATTACCCAAAAGAGTTTACTTGTTTTTCAAGTTCTCCCAAAGTGAATTTAATATGTATGTCAGTATAACCAAATCAAATAGTATTAAATTTATGAAAACAATGAAATAACAAATTTTATTTTTTTGAATTTGGAAAATATTAAATAAAATGTAACCTAAATCTCATAAATTTAATTCATGAAAATTTAAATTCTAATATATAACAAGCTGAAGTTTAAACGTTCCAAATTAAGAACTTAGGGGAACATCCTTTATTTAAATTTCCATTAAAACCTATTTGTTTTTCAACACTAAAAGATTTTAAATTATAAACCATAAAAAGTATATTTGTTATTTGAAAATTTTGGTTTATTAACTATTATGTGGAGTACCCCTAATTATCTAAAATATATAGCTAAAATAGTAGCAATAATAATAAAAATATATACGTCACAATGTCATAAATACAATGGAACTATACAATACATGATAATAAACTACATTATTGTATAACCAGTCTCCTCTATACCTAAAACAACATAAGCTAGCCATATTGTCCTTAAACCTGAAATGTTTCAGTTTGATCCGAGTATCATATAAATAGCACATAAGTCAACCATATTTAAATCAACGGTTGTACATATATATAGATATAAAATCTGCATAATACAGTGGTGATGACATATAAAAGAATAGTATAACACGATAGCAATAATCACAAAATTCAGCATAAAGATGTTATCACCCATATAAATTTTCGTCAATAAATAAGTAACAGAAATCAGTGTTAGTTAGGTGAAACACCATATCTAAAACTCATCATCAAATGCAAAATTAAACAAATATGAGATATCATCAAGTATAATTAAGCTAGTAAATAGCAAAGCCCAAGTACATCTATTTGTCTCGAGTATTGGAGTACTAACACTAACATAAAATATAGGTTGTGTATCTGAAAATCATATAAAATAAATGATATGAGAATTCACTATACTCATGACACCTGTCCATATATAATGTCACATCCTAATATATGAATAAATCATATCATGAGGGGCAACGAATGTACTATAGACATAAAGTCTAAGGTAGAGTCATATATACGTCAATATGTGGGTCACCTAACCTCGGACCGCCTAATCCATATGTATTACTTATGTTTGGCGTATTTATGACGACTCCCACCACTTGAACTAAATATCATAAAGAAGCGTCATATGCGTGCCCGATTGATTCGTATTTCTTATAACATATGGATAAAATATAACAAGAAATATATAAATAATAGTAGTGATTTATAACAAAGTGGAAACCTAATCCTCATAGAACTACAAATTTATGTACAACAAGTATTAATGTCAAATACATTAATTCTTCACTATATCTCTCAAAGTTAAGCAATAGAAGCAAAATACCAAAGATACAAATAATATGCCAAGCCCAACGAGCTCCCCTTTAGAATAGCCACATCATCAAAACCTGTTATCTAATCTAATCATCAGCAACATCGTTGAGTACTTTAGATAGTAAGAGAAAGCATAAAACCTTTAGTCATACAATAGTCCGGTGTAAGTGATAAATGATTATCAAATGATATACTGGAAAAATGCTATTAAATATACTTAAGTCTCATACCCAACGTGTCCCTGTATTTAAATAGTTAGCATATCATATCTAAATATAAATATGCTACTCAAGTAAACAAACAACATAGGGTATCGGTGATATAATTGGTTAGAATAGTCTAATCAGCCTCCTTCACTTCTCTTATTCCAATTCTTACTCCAATGCCTTACAGGAGATAGCCTACCCTAGGAAAGTGCTAAAGCATCCATAACAATTATATCAACCATCAATCAAGACCTAGCCATCGCCATCTAAAGATTTGAATACATTGATAACCCATGTGATCGCCTTGCTTGAGTCTAGAGACAATGGAAAACATCGGTTCTAGTTGACTAACAAACCTTAAGGACCCAAGTGTCTAGTATGTTTGCCTTCAGAACCCAAGTGTCCAACAACTAGACTACTTCCCAAGTGATGCACTGTAAATGACCATTGCAACAAGTCCTAGTGGATGTCCCCACAACATCTCTATTTTGAGTCAACATTAGGACTCTCTACGCTATCAATGATTTCTTGACACTCCTAATCTCAAGAGGTTCTTTAACTTTATTTTAGGTTCAAGTCCCACTTGAACTGATCCATTATTATGCAACCTTCGTGGAGCTGTCTATCGTATTAGCCACTACGCTCCTTTGATTCAACCCAAGTTTACAAGTTTCTAATCGAAGATTCACAATTTTCTTATAAATGAAATCGGCAAGCAACAACCTCTAATACAACTATGAAGACTTCATCAAACCATCCCACATTTTTGCACCTTTTTTCTTTATGGAATAATTAGCTTACTTCGATTAATACTAATAGTCTCTTTGTATTGACGTTGATTTTGGTTAATCAAATGCATCAACCAAATGCAGGTTATGATAACTAATTAATAAAATCAATCCTGATACAGAGTAATGTAAGATAAATGAACACGGTATTTATAGTGGTTCGACAAATCATGCATACGTCCATTATGAGATAGTTTTTATTGTTTATACTGTACGGTTACAATTACAGTCCTTTTGGATTATAAAAATTTATAGAAAAAGAGAGCGAGTTTTGGCCATGGTAGAGGCCCTACGTATGAGTACTAAAATGATCCCCTAAAATGTCCAAAACCTTCCATATTTATAGCCAAAATAAAGTTTGGTTCGACAAGAAGAAGTCCCATGAAAATGGATCTAGATGAGACCAAGTCGCAGTGGGGTGAGTGGAGTGTCCCGAATCGACCAACGCAAAGTGTCTGGGGTCAGTACCGATCCAAATCTGGATCGTATCTGTACCAACCTTAGTACGCCCATCTAGGGAGGAGTTTCTCCCTTAGCCAATTTTGCAAATTCCAAATCCTGTTGTCGAAGTAGTATCGATCCAGTTACGTCGATCCATGCTTCACATATTTATGCCGATTCAAGTGCTTGAGTATGCCAAAGTGAGGGAGTTGTGAATTCCGATCCGCCAAGAGAGAGTAATATCGATTCGAGGATCGGTATTGATGTCGAACTAGAGTTTTTGGAAGTAAATGCCAATCATATAAGTAAGGATTCCTTCCGATCGTAATACAGTGATTCCTACCGATCCCGAGTTGTGCTATCCAAACTCCATGTTTCTGTGAATTCCATGACTTCAAATAATCCCTTTCAAGTTTGTCTAAATCCATGCTTAAGTCCTGAGCACTCTAATGGCCAAGAATATGAAGCGTGATGGACTTGTAAAAAGGTGTGTTAACAAATTTCTTCATCCTATTAGCACTTAAAGTTGCATTAACACCTAAAAAAGACTATATGAAGCGGATATGAATAATATAGATAAAAAATTATACAGCTATGCAGATATGATTACATATAGCAATTATAGTGGTTCGGTAGCAAAATCCTACGTCCACTTTCTGTAAAATTTCATTATTTATCACTAAATTTTACAAGTACAAGATTTCAAATCGACAAGGATCCAGATTGGTATAAAATCTTGGAAAATTATCAGGACTACCAAAGATTTTTCTCCCAGCATAGGTACCTCATATATAGGAGTTAAAGGCGAAGTAGAGAACATGGGAGGAATAGAGAACATTGGTATCCCACGTTCAGGTGACAGATCGGGATCAACATGATGGGTTGGATCCGTATTAGTGTCAATCCATAATTGGACCCTCCTCGTATCGATCTAGATTGTAATTAAACTTAGCTTTTGTTTAGTCCCCTATTTCAACCTTCATATTGGAGCTTTTAGATCCATATCCTATCGCTTGACGTTCCAGTAAGATAGGTTGACTTCATGTTAAGTTGATCCGTATTTGAGAGCTTCTCTATTTAAGTCTTGAGGATTCCATCTTGCAACTCCCTCGAGTTTATCGAATAATCACCTTTGTGGTGGGTGGAGTTTGAATCTAGGCTACCTTATCAACATCTTCATTTGTTTAACCAATGACTATTACTCTATCCATAAGATTAGTGGTCTAAAATAGTCGGTCCAAAAGACGGGTTAGCATTCTTCCCCTTAAAGTACGTCTTGTGCAAGCATGGCATACTTTGAATTCGAGTTGACTTTAGTAACTCCATATGGTGTCGTTATGTCTTTGAAGCAAATGAAGATTTTTTAGGAGCGTTCCATGATGTCTTGAATCACTATGGCCCTTAGTCGGTTATTCCATTTATATAAGCATCTGAATAAACTTCATTAGTCTTTTGTTTTGGCTCAGTCTCATCGAACTAGGTTTTTAAATCAATCATCTTTTTCAACTCTCACCAAGTCTCTCTCTGGAGTTCTCTAATAACTTTTACACTTGGAAAAATCTAATGTTTGATTGTGTGTCATGCACGACATATGGATTATGTATACATTTCGGGTTCTTCACTTCTAAACGGATTCCGAGATCGTCTGCAAAATTTCTAGTTTTTAGGCTATCAGAACAGCTTTAAAATATCGAATTTTAATTTGACTATAAATTCTTATATAATTTATTTAAACTTGGAATTTAAAATTTTTAAATTGGTTCCAAAATTTCAGATCGTTACAAATATCTTGTTTAAAAGAAAGATTTGTGTTGTGTTTAGAATGACATGGAAATATCTTTTTGTAATTATTATTATTATTATTATTATTATTATTTTGCAAGTTAAACAAGGTTTTACAGAGGTCCCATACCTCTTTTTATTAAACACCAAAAGTTGTACAAGAACTCTGACTACATACAAAAAATGAGTCATCTATGGTATACCGTACTATCATCTAAACAAGAAGTTAGGTTAGATTTCCAAGACATGAATTTCTTGCACATAATTTGCACCGGTGTTTTAAAGACCCAACACAACCCCGGCTCAACCGCGGTTAACCTTCGAACTTGAAGCGTCATGAATTTAAAAATGAAATAACCTTGCATGCGAATGAAGCAGCAGTTTAACCACAAAATCTGTAACATTCCGGATTTTTAGTCATTTAATATTATATATTTAAATTTAATTTAAATATTGATTTGGATAATAGATGATTTTTTATGTTAAATTTATCAATTTAATAATCGGTATATGATTTATAATCAAAGATATCGAATTATCGTAATACGAAAAACGAAATAATTGAATTCGCAGTTAAAAATTGAATCAAAATGATTTGGATTATCAATATAAATTCTATTTCAAAAAATAAACGATAATGATAATAATTTATTATCAGGAAGTTTTTCGTTTTGAATTAAATTATATCATATTAATTTAATATGATTATTCCATATATACGTTCAAGTTCAAATTAAAATTCAGAATCTGATCCGTTAAGTTCAGAATGATAGTATAACTGTGAGACGTAGTTCATTACATTAAAATAGCGGTCTGGGTTTGCGAGTTAAGGGACCACAAGATATTTTGAAATATTATATAATAAAATCAAACAAAATCTGAGATCAGCTGATCTAAAAACTACAAATCGTGCAACCTATATTTTTCATCGAGCCAGAGATATTGTCTTCTGCCTTCGATATCAAGGAGACAGAGATTTAATGGACTCTGTACATTGTTCCCCTTCGCGCCTATAAAACCAACCCCATGCCTTACGTTTCTCCCATTTCTGACACTTATCCAAATCCCTTACCTTTCGTTCTTTTCTTCTACTAATTCAAAAACCAATTCGAATCCTCCATTTCTATATATAAAAAAAGAATCAAACCGAAGATCGCGATTCAAACTCGATATATCTGAAGCTTGCGTTCAGTAAGGGAAGAGGGGTACGACAGTAGGTTCGAATGAGGATTTCGATCTTAGGTTGTGCGAAGATTTTTGTGGGGATTCCAATCATTATTGAATTGTGCGATTTTGTCACCATAATTCCAGGAAGTTAATGCATGGAAGCCGAGGTGACTGCAGTGGTGCGAACAAACTGGTGATGGTCTCGGAGAATTAGGGGTCGGCGGCATGGAGAATTGGTCATACGGGTTTGTATTTTAGGGTTCGAAGTGGAGTGTTTGGGGATTCGGCAGTGGGTAATGCAGAGTTCAGATCTGTGTTTATTTGGGAGTGGATGTTGGAGGGTTCGGGACTATAATTTTAGGGGGATCAGGCATGGATGTCATAGGTTGGAGGAGCATCAGGCCAGTGAGAGGCTGGTAGATGTGAGATGTTGAAGTAGTGAGCTATTGGCAGAATTCTGGTTCGAGGGAAATGCTGTTTGGAAGGACGTCGTGATGATTGGGACAAGGAGTGGTAGTGATATTAGAGTCGATTTGGTGGTGGCAACAGCTCGACGAGTGGTTGTAGGCAATAGACAATGAGAAGAGGATTGTCAGTAACGCGTTTGGTGAAATGCCGAAATGAATGAAGTTGTATTTTTGGCTGATTTCAGTAAAATGAATCAATGAAATTTTTGGAGCATGCTTCGTGTTTGTCGAGTACCTTGCAAGACTTTAAGGTATACCTTTTACAAAATTTAAATTAGAAGAATAACTTAATTATTTATTTTTAGTTTAGTTAAATTAATAATACTGTAATCGATTAATAAAAAAATAACAATCATAGGTGCAAATAAATTCATTCGAAATGACTCGAGTAGAGTTGTAGCCGCGAAGATACAATGTTTAATTGGATATTCGGAAATGGAAAATCAAGGTGAATAAATCTCACTCAGAGTTTTATATTTGAATTTATTTTTAATCGTTAAAATTAAATTGTTGGTTGTTTGGATGAATTGATATGATCGAAATGTGATTATTATATAATACATATTATTTATATTTAGGCTTGGTGATTTTCGCTAATATATATATATATATATATATATATATATATATATATATATATATATATATGGATATTCCCGCAGTACCATTAGCGAATGACCCTATCGCCCCACCATATATTAAGTGGATGACATTATACCGTAATATCCTGCCATGAAACGGGATTGGTATTATTATTGTTGTCCAACATTTGTGGATGCCGGGAAAACAGGTTGGAGGGATCCAACTGGGTTCCTTAGAAATTTATTTTATTATTATTTCACATAGTGTGTTATATGATGTGTGATAAACTATCCTTATGTATTGGATGTTTAAATAAGACTGGCCCTAAGTGTTGGTATTTTTATAAATATCAGTAAAAGAAATTTTGGGTTTTAAAAAGGAATTTATTTTCTGAAATAGAATTTTAGTTTTGAACAGGCTAGGAAAATATTAACTTCTTTTTAGTAATAAAGACAAGTAGATGAACTTATGAACAATGTTTATAAATAAACAGAAAAATTATCATCGGATAATTTAGAAAGGTAAATCCAAATATGAGTTTAGAAAGGAAACTTTTATTTTCCGAAGTGGAAATTGGATTTCAAATGGAATTGGGAATCGAAAACTTGCTTTAATATTTAAAACAAGAAGTGAAATTTATAAATGATATTTAAAAATGAGGAAAAATAACTATTATTTGATAATTTGAAATTTTAATTCAAGTATGAATTTAAAAAGTGAATTTGGAATTGTTTCGAGAAGAAAACGATGAAATTTATTTCGATGTTCGAAATGTAAATTGGATTGAAGTAAATCCATACAGAATTATGATTTGAATTCAACGATGTCAAATTTATAGAAATAAAATTCATTTCCAAAAGATATTGGAATTGTGCTAAATAGAAATTTAGAATTATAATATGAAAATAGAATCTATGCCTATACATATATATATATATATATATATATATATATATATATATATATATATATATATATATATATATATATATATATATATATATATATATATATAGGTTATAATAATAAAATATTTTAAATGGGAACCGAGTTTTAAAAGGAATTTTAAATGGAAGCTTGTTTAATATAAAATAAGGAAGTTGATTTATAAATAATGTTATAAGCATGACGGAGTAATTTTCATTAGATAAATTGGAAATAGATTTTTCCAAATAAAAGAAATGGCATTTAAAAGAGGGGATTTTTATGATAAGTAATGTCAGTTTTTGTATTACAAACTCTTATCCGTCTCAAGATAAGAACGTTGTCGATCAATGTCTGAGAGGTAATTAAAATACCCCAACTTGAGCGACTTCACTATTATCAAGAGTTGATATTAGTTTGTAATGGTAAGGGATACTGAATTAATCGATTATTTGCGTAAGAAGAATTTATAATGGAAATTCGATTATATCGCATGTTTATAAATAATTTCTGTCCAAGAAAATTGGAATTGTATATAGAATTTGAGTTTTGAATAAATTCAGAGCTGAGTTATGAATGTGGAAATAAATAATTGACAAGTTTGGACAATCAGGATTGTTAAGTCAGATTTGGATAATGGGCTTGAATTATTTTAAAATATTGAAATGGAGTTGGAATTTATTTATAAATGATGTTTTAAACATTTATAATTAAAATTAATTAAAACGAACTCACTGCAGCGTGACAATTCATAATTTGTTGATTCAAACTCCAATTAAGTATACAGAACTCAATATAAATTGAAATTTGATGAAACAAGAAACTTCCGGACCTAATGAACGATATTTTTCTAATGGATGAGAAAAATCTTGATTTCTTCTTATAGATGTTGAGTTATGCCAAAATCAAATTTATAGAAAAACAATGCTATAATCGTTTTTAAACCATAACGGTTTATTAATAAATAAAAAGGATTTTAAGTGTATAAAATCCGAATTTTTATTAAAAAAAAACAGATTTGAGTTGTCAAATACATACAAACTCAAGGGGAGTTAATGAAGTGATTTTTAATATAAAAAACATATTTTGGATTATGGAATGATATTAACTAATTAGTACAAGAAGTTAGTTAATGGAATTTTGAAAGGAACTTAACGTGGGTCAAGTAAATTGGATTTGTAAAGTAGAATTTGAAATCAAATATGAGACTTGAGTTATAAATGAAATTAGATTTGTTTATAAGTGGATTAAAATATGTTTGAACACTATTGTTTCAAACTATAAGGGAATAAATCGATTAAACTAATTAAAAAATTAATTAGCGGAATTGAATGCGATTAACTCAAATAGTTGTATGTATTGAAATAAAATGTAAATGGTGGTGTATGTATATTAGACAGGTATGGGATGAGGTGAATGATGAATATTTTGAAATACCCAACAAAAAGGCACACATTTAATTTGATATGGGATTTTTATGAGCCTACTGGGCAAGCCACTTGGCTTTTTGATTTTGTTTTTGAGTGGAAAGGACCTAGAAAGGCGAGTTATAGTTGTATCGATTGAGCCATACGAAGGAGATGCTCGCGAAATTTTCCAAAAATTTAAGGAGTTAGAATATTTTTAAGAAATTTGATAACTAGAAATCAATATATCTATATATATAATTCGATAAGGAAATAATTTAATTAATGAAATATTAGAAGTGATTGTTTGATGCTTAGTCAATAATAGTTCAGTCACAAATTTGTATGGATGCTTGTTTTCCTTCGATCGTTAAATGACCGGCTATCGAAGTTTTTGACCATCATCGTCAATACGGAGAGACCGGTTGGATTCATTATCCAAAAACCACTCCATCTTGGCATAAGCATTGTGAATCAAATCAAGCTGAGGATTATTGAAGACGGAGTGAAGTGCAAGGGCTTTTCTGTTAATCCTAGGTAGAAATTTCCTAAGATGGATTAATGAAGATTGTGCCTTCGGTTTCATTCAATCCCAGAACGAATATATATGGACGAATGTCTAATAGAGTATTTCCAATGATTACACCCCGTTGATTCTACGAATATACCAAGTTAGTGGGGGAGAAGGCAACTTCTCTTTATTTTAACACCTAGTATGTATTTATACAAATCAATAAGTGATTTACAGATCTGACAGTATAACATTCAAAGTAAAGGTAGCGTGCTGTTCTAAAAAGGCGATCGTGACCTTAAGCCTCATCAGCCAGTAAATAATAAAAATAGGTTAGTTCACATGGTTAGTTGGGTCATACCCAAGCATGTTCTATTATCACCCGATCTAGAGAAAATTCATTTGTTCTTCTTTTGTTTATGTATCCTCAAGTAACGGTTTGACAACCGACAACTGTGGGTGATAATACATTTGGTACACTCAACCTAAATGAGTGACCGGTCATGTTTAGCCTGGGTCACACGATGTTCTTGTTGAACCCCAGTGTATCCTCTCTAGAGTACAATAATCGGAGGTGTCTCATACCTTGTCATAGTTGGAATCCAATCTCCAATAAGCGCCCTGCAATTTTAGTTTTTATACTATGTATGTGGAGCGTGAGATGCAAGCGTTTTGTGAGATGGTTATTTTTTTGAATAGACATTATTATAATATCACTGGATTTTGATATCAAAAATGTTTTGGTTATCGTAAGGTAAAAACCATCCATATTTATGTGTGAATCAGTCTTACAATTACCCTTTTTTTCAAAAGGTTTTTCAAAGTTAAACAATATGGTTGGAGTTTACTCACACCTGTCCAATGAGTGACCCAGAGTTTATTTTGTTTTTTTTACCTTAAACTCTTGGGTGCCCAAAATTTGTACGGGCAGTCAAGTGTTTTTGACTTTTATAGATACACTTGGAGGAGGTTAAAGCAGGAGGCTTCACCGTTAGTTATTTAGAGTTATTTCCACTGTGATGTATATGTGTTGTACTCTGATATGGTATGTGTATACAATACAGTTTTGTATTTCAAAGTTATGATATACGATATTATATTTTGTTCATTCCGCTGTGAGATTATGATGTTTTCTTTTGTCCTATCTTCTATCTGTTTCTATTCTTTAACCTTAATGACTCATATTTTTGTGCAATTTGGGTTGGACGTGTGTTGTTTTAGTCAACTCAGATAGTATGGATTTGCTGGCCTTTGCATTTGGTATTAGACATTACAACAAAAAAACTTTTTACAACGGGCAATGTTCGTTGTAATAGGGTTTTCGCAACGGGCATTGTGGCCATTGTATTAGCCCATGTTGTAATAGGTCCACTTTTACAACGGTCATTGCCCGTTGTAAAAAACATTTTTGTAACGGGCAATGACCGTTGTAAAAGTGGACCTATTACAACATGGGCTAATACAATGGTCGCATTTCCCGTTGCGAAAACCCTATTACAACATCCAATGCCCTTTGTAAAAACGTTGTTATGTTGTTAAATGTTAAATCTTGAAAAGGAATCTGATCACTTTAATACAAAAATTTCGCAAAAATTAAAATATTAAACTCATAATTTCTTATTTTAATAAATATTTTATTACGCTTTTGAACAATAAACAGTTTTATCTCTTTGTGTTACACAATTACTGTACAAAATATTCATGTGTACAAATATTACCTCACTACATACACTCACTCATATCCTGTCACATTGAATTCTTCATCTTCGGTGATTGATCCATCGATTAAACACATGAAAATCGCATGAAGAGACTAAGCTCGAACATGGAAAGCACATGAAAATCACGGAGCGGCTTGGCGCGGAGCTAAGCTCGAACATAAGAGCTTAGGTTGAGCGAACACCTAGGCTTTAGTGGGGGTTTACTCATTAGAGATAGGGTCCGTAGTACCCTAGAATGAGTTTGAATGTATATATGCGAGATCGTACTAGTTAGTTGATATAAAAACTGTTTAATATTGTGTTGATTGGTTTGTCGAGTGGTTTATGAATTCTGGCCGGTACAGAATGTACAACTGTATCGATAGGTGTTTCTAAATACTTGAGCAGAGTAATTCGACAGAGTATGTTTTGAAAGCTGGGTAAATGAAATAATTTTACCCAAAACCATATTTTTATATAAAAGGAAATATTTTCTGAAATTATTATAATATATAGACGTGTTGGTTGAGATTATAATCAAATGGGATTTTAAAATTGGAATGGTTATATATAAACAAATAGAACTTGTATATACAAATGAGATGAACTAAAATTAGATTTTAGCTAGGAATTGGAATTTACATCCCGGAAGTTCGGAATATATTTTCTGAAGTGTTTTAAAATAATATAGCTTCGTTTTGAGGGGATTTTTAAACAAAAATATTATTAAATGGATTTTGGAAATGATAAAGCACTAAATTCACTTTGGTCACTGAAAAATAATTCCGATGTTGAAGCACCCATCATCGGTGCTCATTTTCGATTTTCTATATGATGGTTTGCTAACTTAGTGAGATTTCCAATGGAAATTACTTTAGAAAACAAATTGTTCGAAAAATCTGAATGTTTTGACTTTGTGATTTTTATAAATACATCTACGTGTATGTTTATATGATTTCAAAGGGATTTGAAATAAAAACCCGAAAATTTGAATTTTGGAATCTAAATTTAACTTAAGCAAGTTAAATGGATCGAAATAAATAAATTGATTTGAATCAATTTAAATGGATTAGAATGCATATGAATAGAATATGAAATACTAAGCCACAACAAAGTGGGCTTTTGAAAAGTAAACGGGTATGTAGCATTTCTTCTACCTTAGTAATTTCGGGGAAAAATTCTTTTAAGGGGGAAGGAATGTAACATCCTAGATTTTTAGCCATTTAATATTATATATTTAAATTTATTTTAAATATTGATTTGGAACAATAAATTAATTTTTATATTAAATTTATCGATTTAATAATCGATATACGATTTATAATCAAAGATACCGAATTATCGTAATTCGGAAAATGAAATGATTGAATTCGCAGTTAAAAGTTGAATCAAAATGATTCAGATAATCAATATAAATTCTATTTCAAAAAATAAACGATAATAATAATAATTTATTATTAGGAAGTTGTTCGTATTGAATTTAAATTATATCATATCAGTTTAACACGATTATTCCATATATACATTCAAATTAAAATTTAGAATCAGATCCGTTAAGTTTAGAATGGCAATATAACTAGGAGACATCGGTCGTTACATTAAAATAACGGTTTGGGTTTGTGAGTTAACAGACCGTTAGATTTTTTTGGAATATTATATAATAAAACAAACAAAATACGAAATCAACCGACCAAAAATCTAAAAATCGCGCAACCTATATTTTTCATCGAGCTGGAGAAATTGTCTTCTGCCTTCGATATCAAGGGGACAAATATTTAATGGCCTTTGTACATTGTTCCCCTTCGTGCCTATAAAACCAACCCCATGCCTTACTTTTCTCCCATTTTTGATACGTATCTATATAAATTACCTTTCGTTCTTTTCTTCCGGTAATTTGAAAACCAATTCGAATCCACCATTTTGTATAATAAAAAAAGAACCAAATCGAAGATCGCGATTTAAACTCGATATATCTGAAGCTCGACACGCTCGCTTTAAGGAAGCGAAGATGGGTGCCACAGTAGGACCGAATGGGGATTTCAAGCTTAGTTTATGCAAAGAATTTTTTGGGGATTCCATTCATTATTGAAGTGTGCAATTTTGTCACCATAATTCAAGGAAGTCGATGCGTGGAAGCCAGGGTTACTTGAGCGGTGCGAACAAACTGATGATGGTTTGGGAGAATTGGGGGTTGGCAGTGTGAAAAATTGGGAGTATGGGTTTGTATTTTAGGGTTCGCAGTGGACTGTTTGGTGATTTGTCATAGGATAATGGGGAGTTCAGATCTGCATTTATTTGGGATTGGATGTTGGACGGTTCAGGACTGTAATTTTGGGGGGCTCAGGCGCGGCTGTCATAGGTTGGAGGAGCATTAGTGTGACACCCCATCTCCATTAAGGTCACTCACAAAGGGAATGCCTTAATTTTGGTGGAGCGTTTATTGTGTATAGAACAGAAAAGTAAACAAGACAGATAAATATATTGGTACTTGGAAAGTAAAAACAACTTTTATTGTAGCGGAGAAATAGTTTGGTTACATCACATCAAAAACCAACTACAAAACCAAATACACTTATTATCCATCTTGACGAATAAGTTCTGAGTACATAAAATAAAAGACATAACCCCGACATAAAAAACCATAAATAAGATAGGCTGAACTTTACTTCAGCAAT
Organism: Allium sativum; assembly: GCA_030737875.1. Lineage (NCBI taxonomy): Eukaryota > Viridiplantae > Streptophyta > Magnoliopsida > Asparagales > Amaryllidaceae > Allium > Allium sativum. Next base: position 575,617,361 of record CM060918.1, on the reverse strand, counting down.
CCAAGCAACTTCCAAAAGAAAGAGATAAAGCTGTCCAAATCGAGCTCCACTAGTACTAGTCCCACCCTGAGCACCTGGAAGGGGAGAAAGGAAGAAAAGAGGTGGAAACAAAGGGGTCAGACGTAAAGTCTGGCGAGTGCAATCACTTTAACAATATAATCATTGAAGCAACTAGGATAAGGCATAAGCTGGTAAATAAGGAAATGATTGTGAACAAATCGGCATGACAGAGCAAACAAAGGAAATAAGATGAACAAAGATAACGTTAAAGGCGCACCTAATCACTATAAGATAATTACTACATTGCACTGCACCAAACACCCTAAAGTTGATCCCCACCTACTAAATTTAGTAATCATAATAGTAGTTTCGTGTACCCCTAGCTGTCTACATAGGTGCCGCCTGTCCCTGTCTCCACTAGGTGTACCCACTATCCCCATGCGATCGACTTCCTAACTCGTAGATACCTGTGCTGGTCCCACAGTGGGGTGTATCATTCCCCAAAGTGACAACCCGATACCATTAAAGATGCACGGCTTATACCTACTCGATGCAACAACGTCTTACCTATCAGCCCGGGCCCACACACGCACATGACCCCGTTGGACTTGCGTTGCCACCGCTAACCCGTTTTGACCGCTTACAATCAAACCCAGTACGCGCGTCCCATCCTCGACTTGGGTCGAGCCCACAAAGATACTTAATGGGTTACTGGTCTGATGAGGGCCCCCATGCCTGACATAAGCTTCCCACCTATGCTTGGTCCCCTCTAGTACATCCCACTTAACCCTTTCTTATTCATGTCTTCTTACATGTTTCAACTTGGTTAAGTGTTTCTAATCGTATTTCACAAGCCACCCAAGGCCACCCACTTAACCCTCATGCCCCACCACATGTTTATCTGGCTAAGTGTTACTTAATTCATTAGGACTGTAACATTGTAAAGACCTCCCACATTGGACTGACATTTGCGGTTGCTGGATTTGCCGGGCGGGTCCGGGCAGTCTTATACCGCAAAAGAGCCTAACCTCGTGTCTTTATAATCGTCGCGCATTGAATTCGTTCCTTTGACCTCTCACATTAGACTACCGTTTGTGGTTGCTGGATTTGCTGGGCGGGTCTGGGCAGTCTTACACCACAAACGAGTCTAACCTCGTGTCTCAGGCGGTTAATTATTACATATCTTTATTTAACCCCAAAGTGGATTAATATCCCTATTCAAATTTGTCAATAAATTCCAAATATACTTATGTCCGTAATTGTCACCTAAATTATGTCCATTTATTTTAGGTATACAAATTTTACCAATTATTGCCTCAAATTAATTGTACGCTTTTCAAGGCCATTACATGCCAATTCTCAATATGTGTATATTCAATATTTCCCCCATCGTCCCCATGTTGGTCGTTCGCTTATCATGACATATATATATATATATATATATATATATATATATATATATATATATATATATATTAGACTAGCAATTAGTCTAATACATAAAAGGGAAGAAACATCGGAAATTTGCATAACACACAAAATGGATCTAACTTACAAATAAGGATTACAACATATCTAGCATAAAATTTGTATTGTCATGAATCTAAACATGGACCTAAAGGTGTGAACTTGCATATATGAATATAGTTTTCACCCAAATTTGCATAGGTCCTAGTTACAAACTTGCATAAAACTTTATATGTCATAGAACCTAAATGTGTAAACTTGCATATATGTGAATCCACTTTCTACCTAAACTTGCATATAGTCATTTTACTTGGTTCACATGTAAACTTGTGTGCAATTCATAGCATATAATCTACACCCAAACTTGCATATAAAATGATGTCAAACATGAATCAAGTTGAACATAGGTGATTGGGCATATACAAAGGAAAAACTATCATTATGAACAAGTAGCATATATTCACAAAATATCACATTTTTTCAATGTTTCACAAACATAGCCATATAACCCAAATTATAACTCAACCTAATTAACTTGTTAATTATCTTATTAAAGAAATCGAACTCACAACTCAAAAAAGGTCTTGAGTTCTGGGATCTGTGTTCTATTGTTGAATTAGCTCGCCTTTGAAGTAGACAAATTCGTTGTAGTTGTTGTTATAGACTTGAGTTGAATTGAGTTGATTAGCTTTTCTTCGCTCCTAGTTGGTGGCGGCTACTCTAGGTTGCGGGGTGATAACATGACGGCCATGGTTCTAATTTTTATTAGGTTTAGGGTTTGAGTCTACATGTGTTTATATAGAGATTATGATTAATTTAGGCCATCTGATCAACCTAGAAGCAACCTGAACCATCCAAAAAGCCAATTCAGCCCTAATGACTCAGCAGCAGCTCAGAATTGGGCTTAATTCAAATTTGCCCGAGGGGGGAAGGTCGACCCCCGGGTCAACCTATAGGGTAGGTCGACACTAAGGTCGACCCCCTGGTCGACCTATCCTAGGGCGGGAAATTTCCCGCCCTGCCCGGTTCTGAGTCTGAATTCGTTTTTGAATTTAAATTTGAATTTCTGGAAATTTCCGACAGCTATAACTTCTTCATACGAAGTCCAATTTATGCAAACTCGGATTCTATCTCAACCAGAATTCTGAGACGAATACAATAGCGTAACCCGTTTCCCTTGATTCTCACATTTAAAATTATTTATTCCTCAATTCGTTAGTTTAATGTTAATAGAAAATAGGGGGTGTTAAATTCTCCCCTCCTTAAAGGATTTCGACCCCGAAATCTTCAAGTTACGAAGAATACATATCCTACCATCCAATCGTCCATCTACTCAACCATCAAACACAGGCATCCATTGTCCTTAAAAGACTTTTAATGCTTTCATGTTTATATGCACAGTGTGTGTACATGTCTGTATCTAATGCAAAATCAGGTGGTCTATTGATTCAGTTGACCTCCTTAAAGCAAATTATGATAGTGCCATGTGTCCATTATGTGTGCAAAAGATCCCTAATGATACATATTATTTCTACATGCGTGAACAACCATTCATCTGAATGCAACGTCCATATGATAACACAACCATTATACATCCATTAACCTAAATAAGCACACATTTATATGCAGTATGATAGTGATTGAGCTGATCTAGTGCCTAATGTGTGTGTATATGCATCCACGAGCAACCACTAGCAAGCACTTGCATCCACTAGCATTCATCAATCATATCATGTTTCAAATACATGTTTACATCCGTTGGTCTCTACCTAAGAATAAAGAATATGACCGAGGAGATACACTAAAAAGGTAGATACAAGCTTGAATAAACTTAAGGAAAAAGAGATCAAAGATGTACTCTCAAAAAGAAAAGGTTAGGCTGCACGTATTTTGGCCTTAGTCTCCCAAGTCGCGTCTTCTTCGGCATCGCTCCATTGAACTTTGACAAGCTTAACTTCATGGTTGCAAAGTTTTTTGACTTCCATCCCCAAGATATGAGTTGGAACTCTCCTCACAGTCGCTTCTCGTTCCACTTCGACTTCCTCTAGTATGCTTGGCTCCACAACTTCTACCGACTCATGTAAGCACTTTCGTAACTGAGAGACATGAAAAACATTATGAACTCCAGCCAGTCTTTCAGGCAGCTCTACTCTGTAGGCCATCATCCCAATCCTTTCGATGATAGGAAATGGTCCTACAAATCGTGGTGCCAACTTTCCTACGGACCCAAAGCGGATGACATTCCTCAAAGGAGATATTTTAAGGAACACATTATCCCCAACCTCAAACTCAAGGTCGGTCCTTCTCTTGTCTGCATAGAATTTCTGTTTATCTTGAGCAGTCTTCATTCTCCTTCATATCAAGTCCACTTTCTCTGAAGTCTCTCTAATCATGTCCGGCCCAAGTATAAGTTTATCTGTGGACTCTGTAACACCCCACCTCCGCCAGGGTGGCTCTTGCAAGCAACTCTGACTTTGGTGGGGCGTTTTAAAACAAGGTAAACATGCATAATGATATAACAAGGCAGGACATGACATATATATATGTAAATAAACAGAGTAAGTAGATAAAACAGCGGAAGATTTTTAAACCATTTCAAAACACAAGTCTGGTACATCAAAATGTCAATTTCCCAAAATTACAAGTCTAGATAAAAACATCATCTGATAAACTGCAATACATAAGTACTATCCCCAAATAAGAGTGATAAACCATAGCGGGCTCAATATCCAAACGTACATGAGCTAATCCAGCAAGCAAGCTAAGCGATCCAAGCTAAGCACCAATGTTCCCACCCTGAGAACCTTGGGGGGGGAAACGGAAGAAAAGAAGCGAAAAGAAAACGGGTCAGTCACAAAGACTGGTAAGCCCTGCTACGATCAGTCTATAAACTAATAAAGTTAACAGCATGATGGAAACTGAGATGATCATAGATAACAACATACTGGCATGATAAATTAACTACAAGATAGATAGAGGTGTCATCGCATAAACAAGGTTAAGTTTTGCACCACGGTGTACTAGCAACCCAACATAACAGGTATTGATCCCTTGGCCCAAGCTTTGACCCAATAACATGAAGTGACCTTAATATAAGGTCCAACCAAACGGTCTAGTCGATCGGCTCCCTATAAGCCTAACACGTCAAGTGTTGGTGTCCATACGGCCCACATATGGATGTAGTCAGACTGTGCTGGGTCCACCTTCGGGTGTATCAAGCCCTCGGGTGTCAACCCCAGACACTGAAGCAATAATGCACAGTCTAAACCTACTGGTACCCGTGCCTCGAGTTTGTCCAATACCGGACTACGTGCACGTCCGTAGCCCGCCTGGACCCGCACCGCTGTACCACTCAGCCATCGCTTTGGTCGCTTACATCAGTCCAGTAATCGTGCCCCGCCCTAGCCTAGCCTCTAGGGTTGTGATGATACCAAACTGGGATTACTGCTGGAACAGACCACGTTGCTAGGGTTTCCTAAGAGGGTTAAGTGCGATTTAACCCTTCACTAATCATGGATTAAATTGGTTAAGTGTAACCGACAGTTCACAACTTAACCCCATTTCAATCCCTCGAATCCCCAAATTGGTTAAGTATTAGTGGACCCTGACTTAACCCTAATCATGAGGCATTAATTAATTTAATGCACCTTAACCTCTCACATTAGACTTTGTTGTGGTTACCTAGTTAAGCCGGTGGGTTCCGGGTAGATTTACACAACTTGGTCTAACCTCGGGTCTTGGCACCACATGACCAACTTCTCACATTGGGTCCTATTGTTTGTAGCCACTAGTTAAGCCGGTAGGTTCCGGGTAGAATTACGCTACAAACTCAACCCAACCTCGAGTTGGCCACACTTATGTTTTCTAAGTGTCATGTCCACTTTATTTCAAAACATAATTACAAGTCAACAAATACTTGGGTAGACCTAACTTAATAGGTAAATTCCCAAGGGGTAGACCTAACTTAATAGGTAAATTCCCAATCTTATATTTTCATGTATTTTAAGTTTACCCAAACCCCCCAACGTCATTCTATCGCTTACATATTCGTAATAACGCATAAAGGATAGGAAGAGGGAACTTGGCATAACATACATGATGAACTTGCATATCACAACAAACATGCATAACATGTTAGACTTGCATAACTTAGCATAGTGAACTTGCATATTACCATAAACATGCATAACATGTTAAACTTGCCTAACATGGCATAGGGAACTTGCATAAACATGCATAACTTGTCAAACATGCATAACATGTCATTGTGAACTTGCATAAGCATGCATAACTTATTAAACATGCATAACATGGCATAGTGAACTTGCATAAGCATGCATAACTTATTAAACATGCATAACATGGCATAGTGAACTTGCATAAGCATGCATAACTTATTAAACATGCATAACATGGCATAGTGAACTTGCATAAACATGCATAACCCAATAAACTTGCAAATCATGGCATAGTGAACTTGCATAAACATGCATAACTCAATAAACTTGCAAATCATGGCATAGTGAACTTGCATAAACATGCATAACTCAATAAACTTGCAAATCATGGCTTAGTGAACTTGCATAAACATGCATAACTCAATAAACTTGCATAAATCCCAACTTGCATCACATATTAACTTTAGAGTTTCTAAAATGAAGGTAAGAGGGCTTACAAATATTATGAAGACACAAATCTACTAATAAAGATTGAGAAGCCCTTTATGCAAGCATATAAAAACCCAAAACAAAGCTCCAATAAGAAAACTCTTAACAAAAATTCCAAAAACTCTAGCTTAGCCAATAAAGCTTGCAACTTGATGATGTATGCAAGCTAATGATCATTCATACAACTTAGAAATGCTTGTATGAACATCAAAATCTTCATAGGAATGATTTTTGAAGAGGGTGGAGGCTAGGGTTTTTAAGTGGAGGCCATTTGAGAAATCAATTTGCCATAGTTTAGCTACTAGAATGAATAAATGAGGTTTTAGGGTAGGATTAGGGTCTTATTTATAGAAGATTAAAGTGTTTTTAGCCCTAGGATTAACCCTAGGTTAGTTTAGGTCCATCAGATTTCGGAAGTCTCCAGAACTAAGCCACACAACCAAGCCCAGATCAAAAATGGTGCGCCAGGCAAAACTGCCCGGCCACCCCGTGTCGACAGGGCTGTCGACAGGGCAGTCGACACCCTCAGACCCCTGTCGACATGCCTGTCGACATGGGGGTCTTGGCGGGAGTTTTCCCGCCTGACGCCAGTTTGCCCTAATTTCTGTTTTTGAACTTAAAATTCAAATCTGTTTTTAACATGGAAATTTCTGAAAACTTCAATGGGCCTTAACTGGATCATACGGACTCCGATTTTCGAAAACTCGGACTCTATTTCGCGTATTTTTCCGAGACGAACGCAATGGCATAGCCCGTTTCCCTTGATTCACATTTTATAATTAAATTCTGCCTCGATTTATATTATAACAGGTTATTAAAAAAATACAGGTTGTTACATTCTCCCCTCCTTAAAGGATTTCGTCCCCGAAATCTTCAAGTCAGGAAGAACATATCCTACCATCCAACATCCATCTACTCAAAACATCATCCACGAGCAATCATTGTCCTTAAAGGATTCTAAATGTGGTATGAACATATGCAAAAGTGTGTGTATATGTACTTACCTAATGCAAAAATCAGGCGGTTACTGATACAGTAAACCTCCTTAATGCATATGTATGTCAGTGAAATGAATCCATATGTATGCAAATTCCTAACATAATTCATAGTATCTATATGAGTGCACATAACATTCATCCATATGCAACATCCATGTGGTGGCACAACAAGTTCCAATCATGAATAAGTATAAACACTCATGCATATGCAACATGAAGAGTGTGTGAGCCGATCTAGTGCCTAATGTGTATAATGCATCCACGAGTAACCACTTGCAAACACTTGCAACCACTTGCAAACATCAAGCATAACATGTTTCAAATACATGTTTCATCCAAAGGGTTTCTACCTAAGGTTCTCATGACAAGATAAACACGATAAACTAGATAAACTAGATAAACATGGACAGGGAGATATGCTAAAAAGAGATCTTAGAAGATAAGCAAGATAAACTCCTTTTTGGATTACAAGAAATCCATTCAAACTCTGACATATAGTACTAACCGATGAGTCATAACCCCCTTATGGAGTTTACAACAGAAATAAGATCGAGAATGGGACCGAGAGAATATATACAAAAGATAACTTGCAAGCAAGCTCCACAGGAAAACAAGGATCAAGGATGCACTCTTAAAAAGAGATATGATGCGCGTATCTAGTCTTCACTCTTCTTAGTCACGTTTCCTTGAGCTTAACTCCACTGTGCTTTGACCGTCTTTTACTTCATGATTTCTTGGCTTCCTAACTCCTATTTCCCAAATTCGAGTTGGAACTCATTTCATTATCGCCTCTCGTCTTCCTTTTCCACTTATTCTTCTTTCTGTATACTTGGCTTAAACATAACTGTAACCTCATGATTTCATGCAAGCTCTCCAAAATTCACTAGTGAATCCTGGATCTCGTCTACTTACTATAAAGTATTCCACGCAGCAGAACTTTTCTTGAAAATACCAATCCACGTTGCCAATTGCCCTTATAAACGTGATTTTCTATAACTCATGCTTAATCGAAATGAACCATCCGCCTATGAGTGATAGGCCATACCTAGATTCAGTTGCCTACCCATGGCTTCCTGTAGGCTATTTCAAAACTGGCCAACTTCTTGAGGGCAAACCGTTGCTAACCATGATGCAGTCCTCTCGCTTTTCACCGGACTGAAATGAGCACTCTTCGTGAGTCTACCTATTATGACCCACATACCCGTATTCCCTTTCTTTGATCTAGGTAGTCCATCCACATAATCTATCGAGATGTTTTCACACTTCCCTTGCGGAATCTCCAATAGAGGTAATGGCCCGCCGGGCTTCTATGACTTGGCCTTAACCTGGTGGCACAACATGCATCCTGAGACCAACTCGGCCACCTCCTCGAGTGATGCGCATCTTCAAGAACCTTCTTTACCAAGTCTTCCACTCGAGGAACACATAATCTCTCATCGCGCCTTAGTCATCCCTTGTCATCTATAATATATCTAGCGAGGTGACTTAACATCTCGCCTCGAATCAACTGGTCCATGTTCTTGACTAACTGCGGGTCTTCTTCCTGTGAAACCCCCTTCTTGATCCAGAAGAGTAAGTCTAAGCTCAGGGAATGCTAACTAACTAGCCAAACGGAGAAAGCTTCTTACTTCAATTGCCCTCCTCAGAGTTTTCCGGTCTTAAACCGCAACCACTTTAGCGGAATCCACCGCTAAGCCTTACTTAGGAACTATGTGCCCAAGAAATCCAACTTCTTTCCTCCAAAGTGACATTTGGAGAACTTGACCTTCAACTGGTGGCTCTAAGCGTATCCATCACCTCCTTGAGATGTCTAGCATGCTCTTCCTCGTTCTTTTAAGGAGATCAAAATATCGTCTACGACGACCACGACAAACTTGTTCAAGGACTCCCTAAACACCCTACCCATCAAGTTCACGTAATATGCGGGTGCATTAGTCAAACCAAATAGCATGACTAGCCATTCTAAAAATCCATCTAGAGTCCTAAACGCAGTCTTGTCAATTCCATCCTCAGCCATCCTAAGCTGATGGAATCCGGTAGCTAGATCAAAAGAAAACAGATGCTCCTACAAGCTGATCAAACAAATCATCGATCCTTGGTAACAGTTGTCTATTCTTCTCACGATAATCAACACATAAGCGAAGCAAACTGTCCACATTAGTAACGAATACTACTGGAGCACCCTACTCGAAAATGCTTCGTCTCAGGAAGTTCTTCTCAAGCAACTCCTTGACTTGCTTTCTTAACTCTCATCTCGTGAGGTCATGTGCCTAACCGGCCACGAAACTGGCTTGGTATTATCAACCAGATAATGCGGAAATCTATCCCACGTCTAGGGGTAACCCCTTTACTTCTCCCAAGATATCAGGATATTCTCGGACCACCCTCACAGATTGCAAACTATCGATAGACGAGTTGAGGGATTCTAGATAACATAACATGACGGGACCCATAGGGTTGCTAGAAATTTCTAGGGTATTACCGAGGCGAGTCATGAGCCTCACAACCCTATATACAAAAACCAAGAATGGCTCCAAAACAGGACAACCATTCCATGCCCAAAACCAACCCATATCCCCTGAAACCGAGAATATAAACATCCCACGAGAATTCTATACTCAAGATAGAAATTTTCAAATCCACTCAGACCACAGACAAACGGGCAGAACCCCCAATTGGATTTGAAACACATACGGGATCATCAACTAGACTAGTACTTAGGTGCAAACTTTCAACTAGATCAGATGAAATAAAACTATGCGATGTGCCAGAATCAAACAAAGTACGAACAGGGAAAATCAGAAAATGTAAACAAGACTTTCAACAGAAACACTACCTCTATCATGAGCTGGAAGAACGGTGTTGAGGGGATGAACTCGCCCTCCAGATAGTCCTGCACACTGAGTCTGACCTTGCCCTTGTTTCCTCGGGCAATCCTTGCTGAGATGTCCAAACTCACCACAATGAAAGCATTCGCCCCGCTTTCTCTTCTTCTTCCTACATTCCCTGGATATATGTCCAACTTTACCACAGAAGTTGCATTTCCTATTCTCTCTTGGCTTGTCCTTGCGGTTGTTGTTATTCTTGCCTCGTTTCCCGGAATTTACCCTCTTGCCTTGAGACTCATTCGCCTTGACCTCTTTCTTGTCATTGTTATCTTCTTCTTGAAGTAGGGCCATATTCACCAAATTCTCGAAAGTCGCCCCTAAGGGTATATGAGACATGGCCAAACCATGTAATGACTCGTTTAATCCTAGAGCAAAGTGTAGGGCCTTCTTCTGAGCTGTATTAACCAAGCCTAAATCGACCCGAGCCAGTTGATTAAACTTATCTATGTATTCCCTAATAGTCATGTCCCCTTGCTTCAGTGATAAGAACCTCAGTCCAAACCTTCCTCTAAAGTCATCCCAAGTTTCAATTGGCCTAGTAGCGGTGGTGACTACCCACCAACATGCAGCTTCTTCCTTTAGCAACCATACTGCTAATAAAACCTTCCTGCGGTCACCTATATCAAAGGTGGCTAAAAGATCTTCGGTCTCTTTCAACCAATTCCTTGCCTCTACAAAAGTCTCTGTTCCACTAAGATTCTTGCCACCCATCATCTTAAAGTTCTTACAAGTTTCCGCAAAATCCGCTTGTGGAGGCTGAGGGAGAAGAGGAACATCAGCTACGGAAGGAGGAGGAGGAACAGCGGCCTTGACTGGAAAGACAACATTAGAGACACCCGGGACCGGTGCCGTGACTTCCAAGTACCGACGAAACCAATCGGGTATTGTTACTCCTTCGGGCAAGATGAGATTATCAGACATGCTGGAAACGAAAAGAAAAGAGTTCAAACGAGGGGTCAAAGGATAGTGCTAATGGCTTTTGGGGAATAGCCTTTAAAAATAACTAGACTTTTCTTTGGAAAATACTTTATACTTGGTTTTGAAAATAGTTTTTCAAAAGTTTTAAAAACCTTTTTATCCCTTCTCGTAAACCATATGCTCTGATACCAAATGTAACACCCCACCTCCGCCAGGGTGGCTCTTGCAAGCAACTCTGACTTTGGTGGGGCGTTTTAAAACAAGGTAAACATGCATAATGATATAACAAGGCAGGACATGACATATATATATGTAAATAAACAGAGTAAGTAGATAAAACAGCGGAAGATTTTTAAACCATTTCAAAACACAAGTCTGGTACATCAAAATGTCAATTTCCCAAAATTACAAGTCTAGATAAAAACATCATCTGATAAACTGCAATACATAAGTACTATCCCCAAATAAGAGTGATAAACCATAGCGGGCTCAATATCCAAACGTACATGAGCTAATCCAGCAAGCAAGCTAAGCGATCCAAGCTAAGCACCAATGTTCCCACCCTGAGAACCTGGGGGGGGGGGGGAAACGGAAGAAAAGAAGCGAAAAGAAAACGGGTCAGTCACAAAGACTGGTAAGCCCTGCTACGATCAGTCTATAAACTAATAAAGTTAACAGCATGATGGAAACTGAGATGATCATAGATAACAACATACTGGCATGATAAATTAACTACAAGATAGATAGAGGTGTCATCGCATAAACAAGGTTAAGTTTTGCACCACGGTGTACTAGCAAACCAACATAACAAGTATTGATCCCTTGGCCCAAGCTTTGACCCAATAACATGAAGTGACCTTAATATAAGGTCCAACCAAACGGTCTAGTCGATCGGCTCCCTATAAGCCTAACACGTCAAGTGTTGGTGTCCATACGGCCCACATATGGATGTAGTCAGACTGTGCTGGGTCCACCTTCGGGTGTATCAAGCCCTCGGGTGTCAACCCTAGACACTGAAGCAATAATGCACAGTCTAAACCTACTGGTACCCGTGCCTCGAGTTTGTCCAATACCGGACTACGTGCACGTCCGTAGCCCGCCTGGACCCGCACCGCTGTACCACTCAGCCATCGCTTTGGTCGCTTACATCAGTCCAGTAATCGTGCCCCGCCCTAGCCTAGCCTCTAGGGTTGTGATGATACCAAACTGGGATTACTGCTGGAACAGACCACGTTGCTAGGGTTTCCTAAGAGGGTTAAGTGCGATTTAACCCTTCACTAATCATGGATTAAATTGGTTAAGTGTAACCGACAGTTCACAATTTAACCCCATTTCAATCCCTCGAATCCCCAAATTGGTTAAGTATTAGTGGACCCTGACTTAACCCTAATCAGGAGGCATTAATTAATTTAATGCACCTTAACCTCTCACATTAGACTTTGTTGTGGTTACCTAGTTAAGCCGGTGGGTTCCGGGTAGATTTACACCACAACTTGGTCTAACCTCGGGTCTTGGCACCACATGACCAACTTCTCACATTGGGTCCTATTGTTTGTAGCCACTAGTTAAGCCGGTAGGTTCCGGGTAGAATTACGCTACAAACTCAACCCAACCTCGAGTTGGCCACACTTATGTTTTCTAAGTGTCATGTCCACTTTATTTCAAAACATAATTACAAGTCAACAAATACTTGGGTAGACCTAACTTAATAGGTAAATTCCCAAGGGGTAGACCTAACTTAATAGGTAAATTCCCAATCTTATATTTTCATGTATTTTAAGTTTACCCAAACCCCCCAACGTCATTCTATCGCTTACATATTCGTAATAACGCATAAAGGATAGGAAGAGGGAACTTGGCATAACATACATGATGAACTTGCATATCACAACAAACATGCATAACATGTTAGACTTGCATAACTTAGCATAGTGAACTTGCATATTACCATAAACATGCATAACATGTTAAACTTGCCTAACATGGCATAGGGAACTTGCATAAACATGCATAACTTGTCAAACATGCATAACATGTCATTGTGAACTTGCATAAGCATGCATAACTTATTAAACATGCATAACATGGCATAGTGAACTTGCATAAGCATGCATAACTTATTAAACATGCATAACATGGCATAGTGAACTTGCATAAGCATGCATAACTTATTAAACATGCATAACATGGCATAGTGAACTTGCATAAACATGCATAACCCAATAAACTTGCAAATCATGGCATAGTGAACTTGCATAAACATGCATAACTCAATAAACTTGCAAGTCATGGCATAGTGAACTTGCATAAACATGCATAACTCAATAAACTTGCAAATCATGGCTTAGTGAACTTGCATAAACATGCATAACTCAATAAACTTGCATAAATCCCAACTTGCATAACATATTAACTTTAGAGTTTCTAAAATGAAGGTAAGAGGGCTTACAAATATTATGAAGACACAAATCTACTAATAAAGATTGAGAAGCCCTTTATGCAAGCATATAAAAACCCAAAACAAAGCTCCAATAAGAAAACTCTAAACAAAAATTCCAAAAACTCTAGCTTAGCCAATAAAGCTTGCAACTTGATGATGTATGCAAGCTAATGGTCATTCATACAACTTAGAAATGCTTGTATGAACATCAAAATCTTCGTAGGAATGATTTTTGAAGAGGGTAGAGGCTAGGGTTTTTAAGTGGAGGCCATTTGAGAAATCAATTTGCCATAGTTTAGCTACTAGAATGAATAAATGAGGTTTTAGGGTAGGATTAGGGTCTTATTTATAGAAGATTAAAGTGTTTTTAGCCCTAGGATTAACCCTAGGTTAGTTTAGGTCCATCAGATTTCGGAAGTCTCCAGAACTAAGCCACACAACCAAGCCCAGATCAAAAATGGTGCGCCAGGCAAAACTGCCCGGCCACCCCGTGTCGACAGGGCTGTCGACAGGGCAGTCGACACCCTCAGACCCCTGTCGACATGCCTGTCGACATGGGGGTCTTGGCGGGAGTTTTCCCGCCTGACGCCAGTTTGCCCTAATTTCTGTTTTTGAACTTAAAATTCAAATCTGTTTTTAACATGGAAATTTCTGAAAACTTCAATGGGCCTTAACTGGGTCATACGGACTCCGATTTTCGAAAACTCGGACTCTATTTCGCGTATTTTTCCGAGACGAACGCATTGGCATAGCCCGTTTCCCTTGATTCACATTTTATAATTAAATTCTGCCTCAATTTATATTATAACAGGTTATTAAAAAAATACAGGTTGTTACAGACTCCCACCAACAAGTTGGTGATCAACATGGCCTTCCATATAAAGCTTCGAAGGTTGCCATGCCTATAGTGGCTTGGTAGCTATTGTTATAAGCGAATTCCACCAAAGGGAGATGATCCTCCCAAGATCCTCCAAAGTCAAGAATGCACAGTCTCAAAAGTTCTTCCAGTACTCTATTCACACTTTCCGTCTGACCATCGGTTTGAGGGTGATAGGCTGTGCTTAAACATAGCTGTGTGCCTACGGCCTCTTGCAAACTCCTCCAGAACCCGCTTGTAAAGATAGGGTCTCGATCACTCACTATGCTGCAGGGTATCCCATGGAGTCGAACTATCTCCTTAAGATAAATGGAGGCTGAAGACGAGGCGGTCCTCCTATTCTTGACAGGTATAAAATGAGTGCTTTTCGTGAGCCTGTCCACTATTACCCAAATACCGGTATTGCCCCTCCTTGACCTAGGCAACCTATCAACAAACTCGATCAAGATGCTTTCCCATTTCCATTGCGGAACTTCTAGAGGATGAAGCAAACCACCAGGCTTCTTCTGCTACGCCCTGACTTGCTGGCATATCATGCATTTCGAAACAAATTCAGCTATATCTCTTCATGCCATTCCAAAAGAAAACTCTTTTGATATCTTTATACATCTTGTCTCCATCAGGATGTATGGTCATCTTGGAATGGTGTGCTTCCTCCAGAACCATCTTCACCAGATCTCTTGCTTGTGGGACGCATAGTCTTCCATCCCGTCTTAACCAACCCTTATCATCGATGGAGTATCTATTGAGGTGAGTAGAAGTCTCTCCCCTAATCAGCTTATCTATCACATCAACCAGCTGAGGGTCTTCACGTTGCGCGGTTCCTATTGAGTCCAACAAAGTAGGCCGCACCTCTAGCATTGCCATCAAGCCAGTCACATAATCAATGGAGGGTCTAAAATCAAAATTCGCTATGTACTCCAAACATTTCCTTTCTACAAAGAGAGGACTTAAGGTCGGTTTCTTTCTACTTAAGGCGTCTGCTACTACATTGCCCTTGCCATGAGTATAGGAGATCTCAAAGTCGTATGAGGCAAGAAACTCCATCCATCTTTGCTGCCTTAGATTGAGGTCTTTCTACAAGAAAAGGTACTTCAATGATTTATGGTCAGTATGCAATTCAAATTTCTCACCTAAGAGATAGTGGCGCCAAGACTTAAGCGCAAAAACGATGGCTGCGAAATCTAGATTGTGGGTTAGGTAGTTTTTCTCATGCACTTTCAACTGACTTCCACCATAAGCTACTACCTTCCCCTCTTGCATCAAAACAGCGCCTAGTCCCATACCGCATGCATCTGTGTATACTGTAAACTTCTTGCTCCCATCTGGTAATGTCAAATCTGGGGCTGTTGTCAGAGCACTCTTCAACCGTTGGAAAGCGACTTCGCAATCCAAATCCCAAGTGAAAGTCAGGTTCTTCTTCGTTAACCTTGTAAGTGGAGCTGAGATTTTCGCAAAGTATTTAATGAACTTCCAATAAAAGCTTGCTAGTCCAAGAAAACTTCGGACTTCGGTTGCATTCTTTGGAACCTTCCAATCCTGGACCGCAACTATTTTTGCGGGGTCCACAGCTAACCATTCTTTAGACACCACATGCCCAAGAAATCTTACTTCTTCCCTCCAGAAGTGGCACTTGGAGCATTTTTCTTTTAACTGATGTGCACGGAGAGTATCCATGACTTCCCTTAAATGAAAAGCACGCTCTTCCTCATTCTTCAAGAAAATCAGAACCATGTACGAAGACCTCCACAAATTTATTGAGAAATTCCCGGAACACCCTATTCATCAAATTGACGAAATAAGAAGGTGCGTTTGTCAAGCCGAAAGGCATGACGAGCCATTCGAAGAAACCGTCCGGGGTTCTGAACGCGGTCTTATCAATGCTATCTTCAGCCACTCTTAGCTGATGAAATCCGGTAGCCAAATCTAATTGGGAGAAAACTGTTGCACCTACAAGCTGATCGAACAAATCATCTATTCTTAGCAGTGGGTGCTTATTCTTCTTGGCCAGCTTGTTTAGCTCCCTATAATCAACGCATAGGCGATGAAACACCCCACCTCCATTAAGGTCACTCACAAAGGGAATGCCTAAAGTTTGGTGGAGGGTTATAGGTACAAGACACAGAAAATTTTACAAGACAGATAAGTATAAGCAGCAGAATTCAAATCATTTATTGAATATGTGGTTCAATATAAAAGCATTACATCAAATTGTCTCAAAATAACTTCCAAAACATTACACCGTAATTTCTATCTTGATTATTAAATAAAGAAGAATAAAACATAGATAAAACTGCATAAATCCCCAAATGTCGTATCCAAAAGCCGTAGCCAATGAAAGAGAGTCTCAATCATACATCTACTTTCTTGAAGCTTGCAAAGAGTCTGATTAAGCTGGAGTATTCCCTCCCTGTGGACCTAGGGGGGTGGGGGGAAATGGAAGAAAAGAAGACGAAAGAAAACGGGTCAGACAATAAGTCTGGTAAGTTCAGTGACTGCTAGTATTTAAACAAGGAAAGGGATCATGACAGTAAAAATGGAATATAGGACAATACCCTAATATAAGATAAGTTGAACATGTGATCGCACCCATTACTAAAGTCTCTGCACCCACTAACCATTGGTCCAACCAGCCCCACGTGTGTATACCGAACGATCCCCTTAATGATCAGCTTCTACTAGCATGCATTCATGTCATGTATCATTCGGCCCCGCTTGACTGTAGCTACCTGTGCTGGTCCCACCATGGGGTGTATCAGTCCCTCTGGTGGCAACCCAACATGATTCAAGATGCACAGTGTATACTACTGATGCCCAGTGCCTGCTTTTTCCACTTCGGAGTACGTGCACGCCCATACTCCGTCGGAACATACACTGGCCCACCAACCACCGACGTTTTGACCGCTTATAATCCAGCCCAGTAATCGTGCCCCACCCTACCTAGTTTCAGGGTACCATGATATATCTATGTGGGTTACTGCTGAAATGAGTCCCCGTTACTAGGGTTTTCTAATCAACATGTTTATTTGGTTAAGTGACCAAGTTTACCTAACCTGACCCATTCGTCTAGTTAACATGTTGAATCGGTTAAGTGTTTCCCTAATTGACTTAACCCTACCAATCCTGACTTAGCTTTAATTTATTCATTAAAGCACCGACCACTCACATTAGACAGGTCTTGTTGTGGTCACTGATTTTCCGGTCGGTTCCGGGCAGTTTTACACCACAACTCAGTCTAACCTCGGGTCCTTTTTGGGCTTGATGCACTAACCACCCACATTAGACAGGTCTTGTTGTGGTCACTGGATATGCCGGTCGGTTCCGGGCAGGTTTACACCACAACTCAATCTAACCTCGGGTTAGGCATAATCGTCTTTTCTAAATTCTCATTTATATATATATGTCTAATTTATTTATGTAGATTAAATTTGATTTAATCATGCCATAGTTATCCTTTGATTTTGCTCACCATAAATGGTATATCAAATATACCATTTAATGAACAAATCTATACCATGAATTTTCATGTTTTCCCATCGTTATCCCCATAGAACGTACGTATGAATTACATAAAATGTTGGGCTAGCAAATTAGCCCAAACCCATAACAAAAAGGGGTAATAAACAAGGAACATGAAATAAACATAATATAGCATACATTTAACTTATCACATGTAACTTGGCACAGATGTATCATTATCTTAACTAAACAGGTAAGGGTGAACTTTGTGACTAAGTTGGATCAAATTTTCATGTAAACTTGATATGGGTCAAACATGGAGGTTTAACATATAAACCACAATTTAGCATACTAACTTATGTATGTCAAAACGTAAGAAAGCCACTATGAACATATTTAAATCACAACTTGGCATGATAACTTATGTGTGTTACTACATAAGAGAACTACTACCAACATATTTAAATCACACTTAGCATGATAACTTATGTTAAAACAAAAGAGGATTACAAATCAAATCTTGCAACATAAATGGTTCAACTTGACGTAGTTCTAAATATTCATGAATGTTGACCTAACATGTAAGCATGTGATTTAGATCATAAACTTGCAAATAACCACCAAATTACAACATGACATAATTCACCATTTTGTTGGCATAATAAGTTCTTTACCCAATCGTAATAGATTCCAATAACAAACAATATGGTATGTTTATCGCCACAAACATATAGGCATGATCAATCGCAACAGTAGTTTAAGATACATTAGAATCAAACTTCATTATCTCATACATAAGCATCATTCCATATTCGAGTTACAACCTGCCATGATTTCATTTATAAAAAGAACGTTTAAATATGCGTAATAACCAACTTACAAACTAAAAGGAATTCTTGCGTTCTGAAATCTGAATTCTGAAATTGGAGATGCGCGCCTTTGATGAAGATCATTGAATTAGACTAGTTTTAATTTAATTTTAATGTAAGCTTTTAACTCGTCTTTGAATTTAAAACGGTGACGGCTACTCCAAGTTCTCTACTGACGGCATTTCAGTTCTAGGATTATTTTTCTGTGTGTTTTTAGGTTGAGCATTGAGTTGTTTATATAGAATTTCAGTTTAATTATAGCCATCAGATGAACCTAGGGTTAATCATAGCCACTCAGACCAGATCAGGACCATCCAGAAACCCGAGTGACTCAGCAACAAGTCATTTGTCATTCAAAATTCAGATCTGGCCGGGGGTCAGGTCTACCTCTAGGGGGGAGGTCGACACTAGGGTCGACCTGCCTGGGCGGGAATTTTCCCGCCCAACTCGCTTCTGACTTCTGTTTGAGTTTTGAAATCTGGCTCGAGCTGTTTGAATTTATTTGAATTTCTGAAACTTCTGGAGGCCATAACTTCTTCATACGAAGTTCAATTTACGCAAACTCGGACTCTATCCCAACCAGAATTCTGAGACGAACACAATGGCGTAACTCGTTTCCCTTAATTCTCACATTTTAAATTAAGTATTATTTAATTCGTTACTATGACGTCAATAGAAAATACGGGGTGTTACATTCTCCCATCCTTTTAGGATTTCGTCCCCGAAATCTTCAAGTCCGGAAGGACTTATATCCTACCATCCAATCACCCATCTACTCAACCATCAAACACAGGCGTCCATTGTCCTTAAAAGGTTTCTAATGCTTCATGATCATATGCATAGTTTGTGTACATGTCCTTATCTAATGCAAAATCGGGAGGTCCACTGATTCAGTTGACCTCCTTAATGCAAATTATGTCAGTGCCATGAGTCCATTATGTATGCAATTTTTTCCTACTCAAAATTTCCTACATGAGTGCACAATCATTCATACAAATGCAACGTCCATATGCTAACTCATCAAATTTCAATTCGTATACAAGTACATATATGCATATGCAATATGAAAGTGACTGAACCGATCTAATACCTAATGTGTGTGTATATGCATCCACGAGCAACTACTAGCAACCACTAGCAACCATCAACCATAACATGTTTCAATTACATGTTTACATCCAAAAAGGTTTCTACCTAAGGATAAAGGATAGGAGATACACCTAAAAAGATAGATACGAGCATAAACTTAAGGAAAGAGAGATCAAATATGTACCCTAAAAAAGAAAAGGGTAGACTGCACGTATTCTGTCCTCAGTTTCCCAAGTCGTGTCTTCCTCGGCGTCACTCCATTGAACTTTGACGAGCTTAACTTCACGGTTGCGTAGCTTTTTGACTTCTGTTCCCAAGATACGGGTTGGAACTCTCCTCATAGTTGCTTCTCGTTCAACTTCAACTTCCTCCAGCATACTTGGTTCTACCACTTCCGTAGATTCATGTAAGCATTTCTACAGGTGAGAGACATGAAAGACATTATGAACCCCGACCAACCTTTCGGGGAGCTGTACCTTATAAGCCATCTTCCCAATCTTCTCGATGATAGGGAACGACCCTACAAATCTTGGTGCTAACTTTCCTGCGGATCCAAAGCGAACGACGTTCCTCAAAGGAGTTACTTTAAGGAACACCTTGTTTCCAATTTTGAACTCAAGGTCAGTTCTTCTTCTGTCTGCGTAGGACTTCTGTCTATCTTGGGCAGTCTTCATTCTTCTTCGTATCAAGTCTACTTTCTCTGAAGTTTCCCTAATCAAGTCTGGCCCAAGTATGAGCTTGTCTGTGGAATCCCACCAGCAAGTTGGTGACCTGCACGGTCTTCCATATAAAGCTTCGAAAGGTGCCATGCCTATGGTAGCTTGGTAGCTATTGTTGTAAGCGAATTCTACCAAAGGTAAGTGATCCTCCCATGTACCTCTGAAGTCAAGAATGCATAGCCTCAAGAGGTCTTCTAATACTCTGTTGACCCTTTCCGTCTGGTCATCGGTTTGAGGGTGATAGGCTGTGCTTAAGCATAACTGTATGCCTACAGCCTCTTGTAAACTCGTCCAAAACTCGCTCGTGAAGATAGGGTCTCGATCACTCACTGTGCTGGAGGGTATTCCATGGAGTCGAACTATCTCTTTAAGGTATATGGATGCTAGAGATGAGGCAGTCCTTCTGCTCTTGACGGGTATAAAGTGGGCGCTTTTTGTGAGCCTGTCCACTATTATCCAAATGCTGGTATTGCCCCTTCTTGTCCTAGGCAACCCATCTATAAAGTCCATCGAGATACTATCCCATTTCCACTGTGGGACTTCTAGAGGATGGAGTAGACCACCAGGCTTCTTCTGCTCTACCTTGACTTGTTGGCATATTAAACACTTAGAAACAAATTCAGCTACGTCTTGCTTCATGCCATTCCAAAAGAAAACTCTTTTGATGTCTTTATTCATTTTGTCTCCGCCTGGGTGTATTGCTAATTTGGAATGGTGTGCCTCTTCTAGAACCGCCTTTACCAAATCCCTTACTTGTGGGACACACAGTCTTCCATCTCGTCTCAACCAGCCCTTGGCATCAATGGAGTATCAATTGAGGTGACTGGAAGTCTCACCCCTAATTAACTTGTCCATCGCATCGGCTAGCTGAGGGTCTTCTCTTTGCGCGACTCCGATTGAGTCAAATAGAGTTGGCCGCACTTCTAGCGTTGCTAGCAAGCCAGGTACAAAGTCAGAGGAGGGTCGGAAATTAAAGCTTGCTATGAACTCCAAGCTTTGCCGTTCCACAAAGAGAGGGCTTAAGGCCAGCTTCTTTCTACCTAAGGCGTCTGCTACTGCATTGCCCTTGCCATGAGTGTAGGAAATCTCAAAATCGAACGAGGCAAGAAACTCCATCCATCTTTGCTGCCTCAAATTGAGATCTTTCTGTGAGAAAAGGTATTTCAACGACTTATGGTCAGTATACAGTTCAAATTTCTCACCTAGGAGATAATGGCGCTAAGACTTAAGCGTAAAAACGATGGCTGCCAACTCTAGGTCGTGGGTTGGGTAGTATTTCTCGTGTACTTTCAACTGCCTTCCACCATAAGCTACAACCTTCTCTTCTTGCATCAGAACAGTGCCTAGTCCCGTTCCGCAAGCATCTATGTAAACCGTAAACATCTTGCTTCCATCAGGCAATGTCAGAACTGGGGCTGGTGTTAGAGCCCTTTTCAAACGTTGGAAAGCAATATCGCAATCCAAATCCCGATTGAAAGCTAGGTTCTTCTTTGTCAATCTTGTCAGTGGAGCTGAGAGTTTTGCAAAATCATTGATAAATTTTTGATAAAAGCCTGCTAGCCCGAGAAAGCTTCGGACTTCGGTTGCGTTTCGAGGAACCTTCCAATCTTGCACAGCAACCACTTTCGCGGGATCCACAGCTAACCCATCTTTGGACACCACATGTCCAAGGAACCTAATTTCTTCTCTCCAGAAATGGCATTTAGAGAATTTAGCCTTCAAATGATGTGCACGGAGAGTATCCATGACTTCCCTTAGATGCTGAGCATGCTCTTCCTCACTCTTTGAGAAGATCAAAATATCGTCTACGAAGACCACCACAAACTTATTGAGGAACTCTCGGAATACTCTGCTCATTAAATCAACGAAGTAAGCGGGTTCATTTGTCAAGCCGAAAGGCATGACAAGCCACTCGACGAAATCGTCGAGAGTTCTGAACGCTGTCTTATCAATGCTGTCCTCAGCCACTCTTAGCTGGTGAAATCCGGTAGTTAAATCTATTTGGGAGAAAACCAACGCACCTACAAGCTGATCAAACAATTCTTCTATTCTCGGGAGTGGGTGCCTATTCTTCTTGGTCAGCTTGTTTAGCTCCCTATAATCCACACATATGCGAAGTGAACCGTCTGCTTTAGTTGCGAACACTACTGGAGCGCCCCATTCAGATGTACTCCGCCTTATAAACCCCTTTTCTAGGAGCTCTTTAATTTGCTTGCTGAGCTCTTTCTGCTCCCTTGGGACCATGTGCCTAACGGGTAAGGCAATGGGCTTTGCATTGTCAACGAGGTATATGCAGAAGTCTATCTCCCGCTTCGGGGGTAAACCCTTTACCTCTTCAAACACATCAGAATATTCACGGACTACCATTACAGATTGCAAGTCCTCAACAGACGCATCAAGAGATTCTAGATAGCTTAGCATAACAGAGTTCAGGGGATTGCAAGAAATTTCAAGAGTGTTACCAAGGCGAGTCATGAATCTAACCACTCTCTTTTCACAATCGAGGACGGCACCATTACTGGATAGCCAGTCCATGCCTAAAATCAACCCATAGCCCGTGAAGCCCAAAACAAAGGCATAACATTTAAACCCAGCGCTTAGTATAAATAATTTCAAATCCAAACAAACCATTGACAAATAAGCTGAGCCCCCAATTGGATTTGAAACAACCAAGGGATCGTCTACTATACTAGTGTCTAGGTGTAGAGATTCCATTAAAGCAGTGGATACAAATGAGTGTGGTGCGCCAGAATCAAACAATGTATGAACAGGATGATCAAAAAGATAGACTAAACTTTTGACAGAAATATTTCTACCTCGTTCTTGCGAAGGTGCTGTGAGAGCGTGAACTTGTCCTCCAGAAGAAGGTCCAGCTCTCTGCCCTTGCTTCCTTGGGCAAGCCCTTGCCATGTGTCCTGTCTCACCACCATGGAAACAACCACCCATCTTCCTTTTCTTCATCTTGCAGCCTTTGATCAGATGTCCAGGAATGCCATAGAAATTACACTTTCTCTTTTCACGGGGTTTGTTGTTCTTCCCGTCTTTCTTTGAATCAGCCTTCTTGTTTTGCGACCCCTCCCCCTTCTTATCTTGAGGCACTTCCGCTTTTGCTTCATTCTTTCCCTTGTCTTCCTCATGTAAGAGTGCCATGTCCACTAACCTCTCGTAAGTAGCCCCCAAAGGTATATGGGTCATAGCCAAGCTGTGAAGTGACTCATTCAATCCTTTGACAAAACGGAGAGCCTTCTTATGAGGAGTATTCACTAAGTCCAATTCGAATCGGGCTAGCTGATTGAATTGATTGACGTACTCTTTGACCGTCATGCTTCCTTGCTTAAGAGACAAGAACTTTTCCAGCTGTAAACTTCATTCAGATTGTGGGAGAAATTTCATCTCAAACCTTATTCTGAAATCCACCCATGTTTCAGTAGGTCTTTTAGCGTTAGTGACTTCCCACCAATAGGAAGATTCGTCTTTGAGCAACCATACAGCCTGCTATATCTTCTTCCTATCGTCCACCTCGAAGATAACTAACAATTCCTTAGTTTCTTTGAGCCAGTTCCTAGCTTCTAAAAATGATTCAGTTCCCTTGAAATCCTTTAGACCCATGGACCTAAAGTCCCTATAAATCTTTGAGAAAGCATTTGCACAAGGAGGAGGAGGAGTAGCTGCTACAGCTGGAGGAGGAGGAATATCTGCTGGGCCTGCGTCGTTGGCCCTAGCCTCTAAGTACCTCCTAAACCAGCCAAGTATTGGTACACCCTCTGGAAGGTTAAGATTCCCCGACATGTTGAAACGAAAAAGAAAAGATTCAAAACGAAGGATAGAAAGTGCATATGGCTTTGGGGATTATGCCTTTTTAAATTTAAAAAAACACACTTTCTTGTAAAATGCTTCTTTATATTTCTTTTGAAAAATAGTTTTTCAAAAATTCTTATCTGATCTGGTAAACCTTTTGCTCTGATACCAAGTGAAACACCCCACCACCGTTAAGGTCACTCACATAGGGAATGCCTTAGGTTTGGTGGAGGGTTATAGGTACAAGACACATAAAATTTTACAAGACAGATAAGTATAAGCATCAGAATTCAAATCATTTATTGAATACGTGGTTCAATACAAAAGCATTACATCCAATTGTCTTAAAATAACTTCCAAAACATTACACCATAATTTTTGTCTTTATTATTAAATATAGAAGCATAAAACATAGATAAAACTGCATAAATCCCCGAGTGTCGTATCCAAAATCCATAGCCAATGAAAGAGAGTCCCAATCATACATCTACTTTCTTGAAGCTGGGAAAGAGTCTGATTAAGCAGGAGTATTCCCTCCCTGTGGACCTAGGGGGAAACGGAAGAAATGAAAACGGGTCAAACAATAAGTCTGGTAAGTTCAGTGATTACTAGTATTTAAATAAGGAAAGGGATCATGACAATAATAACGGAATATAGGACAATACCCTAATATAAGATAAGTTGAACATGTGATCGCACCCATTACTAAAGTCTCTGCACCCACTAAACACTGGTTCAACCAGCCCCACGTGTTTTACTGAACGATCCCCTTAATGATTGGCTCATACTCACATGCATTCATGTCATGTGTCATTCGGCCCTGCTTGAATGTAGCTACCTATGCTGGTCCCACCATGGGGTGTATCAGTCCCTCTGGTGGCAACCCGACACGATTCAAGATGCACAGTGTATACTACTGATGCCAAGTGCCTGCTTTTTCCACTCTGGAGTACATGCACGCCCATACTCCATCGGAACCAACACTGGCCCACCAACCGCCGACGTTTTGACCGCTTATAATCCAGCCCAGTATCATGCCCCACCCTTCTTAGTTTCAGGGTACCATGATACATCTATGTGGGTTACTGCTGAAATGGGTCCCCATTACTAGGGTTTTCTAATCAACATGTTTATTTGGTTAAGTGTCCAAGTTTACCTAAACCCACCCATTCATTTAGTTAACATGTTGAATCAGTTAAGTGTTTCCCTAATTGACTTAACCCTACCAATCCTGACTTAGCTTTAATTTATTCATTAAAGCACCAACTACTCACATTAGACAGGTCTTGTTGTGATCACTGGATTTGCCGGTCGGTTCCGGGCAGTTTTACACCACAACTCAGTCTAACCTCGGGTCCTTTTTGGGCATGATGCACTAACCACCCACATTAGACAGGTCTTGTTGTGGTCACTGGATATGTCGGTCGGTTCCGGGCAGGTTTACACCACAACTCAGTCTAACCTCGGGTTAGGCATAATCGTCTTTTCTGAATTCACATATATATATATATATATATGTGTGTGTGTGTGTGTGTCTAATTTCTTTATGTAGATTAAATTTGATTTAATCATGCCATAATTATCCTTTGATTTTGCTCACCATAAATGGTATATCAAATATACCATTTAATGAACAAATTTATGCCATGAATTTTCATGTTTTCCCATCGTTATCCCCGTAGAACGTACGTATGAATTACATAAAATGTTGGGCCAGCAAATTAGCCCAAATCCATAACAAAAAGGGGTAATAAACAAGGAACATGAAATAAACATAAAATAGCATACATTTAACTTATCACATTTAACTTGGCACAGATGTATCATTATCTTAACTAAACAGGTAAGGGTGAACTTTGTGACTAGGTGGATCAAATTTTCATGTAAACTTGATATGGGTCTAACATGGAGGTTTAACATATAAACCACAATTTAGCATACTAACTTATGTATGTCAAAACGTAAGAAAGCCACTATGAACATATTTAAATCACAACTTGGCATGATAACTTATGTGTGTTACTACATAAGAGAACTACTACCAACATATTTAAATCACACTTAGCATAATAACTTATGTTAAAACATAAGAGGATTACAAATCAAATCTTGCAACATAAATAGATTCAACTTGACGTAGTTCTAAATATTCATGAATGTTGACCTAACATGTAAGCATGTGATTTAGATCATAAACTTGCAAATAATCACCAAATTACAACATGACATAATTCACCATTTTGTTGGCATAATAAGTTCTTTACCCAATCGTAATAGATTCCAATAACATACAATATGATATGTTTATCGCCACAAACATATAGGCACGATCAAATGCAACAGTAATTTAAGATACATTAGAATCAAACTTCATTATCTCATACATAAGCATCATTCCATATTCGAGTTACAACATGCCATGATTTCATTAAAAAAAGAACGTTTAAATCTGCGTAATAACCAACTTACAAACTAAAAGGAATTCTTGCGTTCTGAAATTGGAGATGCGCGCCTTTGATGAAGATCGTTGAATTCGACTAGTTTTAATTTGATTTTGATGTAAGCTTTTAACTCGTCTTTGAATTTAAAACGGTGACGGCTACTCCAAGTTCTCTACTGACGGCATTTCAGTTCTAAGATTATTTTTCTGTGTGTTTTATGTTGAGCATTGAGTTGTTTATATAGAATTTCAGTTTAATTATAGCCGTCAGATGAACCTAGGGTTAATCACAGCCACTCAGACCAAATCAGGACCATCCAGAAACCCTAGTGACTCAGCAGCAAGTCATCAGTCGTTCAAAATTCAGATCTGGTCGGGGGCCAGGTCTACCCCCAGGTCGACCCTAAGGTCGACCCCTAGGTCGACCTCTAGGGGGGAGGTCGACCCTAGGGTCAACCCCCTGTTTGACCTGCCTGGGCGGGAATTTTCCCGCCCAGCCCGCTTCTGACTTCTGTTTGAATTTTGAAATCTGGCTCGAGCTGTTTGGATTTATTTGAATTTCTGAAAATTCTGGAGGACATAACTTCTTCATACGAAATCCAATTTACGCAAACTAGGACTCTATCCCAACCAGAATTCTGATACGAACACAATGGCATAACCCGTTTCCCTTAATTCTCACATATTAAATTAAGTATTTTTTAATTCGTTACTATGATGTCAACAAAAAATATGGGGTGTTACAACGAAGTGAACCGTCCGCTTTGGTTGCAAACACCACTAGAGCACCCCATTCAGAAATACTCCGCCTTATAAACCCTTTTTCTAGCAGCTCCTTAACTTGCTTGCTAAGCTCCTTTCTCTCCCATGGAGCCATGTGTCTAATGGGTAAAGCAACGGGTTTTACGTTATCAACTAGGTATATGCGGAAGTCTATCTCCTGCTTCGGAGGCAAGCCCTCTACTTCCTCGAAGACATCCGAGTATTCACGGACCACTCTAACAGACTGCAAATTCTCAATAGACGCGTCAAGCGATTCTAGATAACTTAGCATAACAGAATTCATGGGATTACAAGAGATTTCGAGAGTGTTGCCCAAGCGATTCATAAGCCTAACCTCTCTCTTTTCACAATCTAGGACGGCTCCATTACTGGATAACCAATCCATGCCCAGAATTAACCCATAGCCCATGAAGGCCAAAACATAAGCATCACATCTAAACCCAACGCTAAGTGTAGAAATTTCCAAATCCAAACAAATCATCGACAAATAGGATGAGCCCCCAATTGGATTTGAAATAACTAAGGGATCCTCTACTATACTGGTGTTTAGGTGTAGTGACTCAACTAAAGCAGTAGATATAAAAGAGTGCGATGCACCAAAATCAAAGAGTGTGCGAACAGGATGATCAAAAAGATAAACTAAACTTTCAACGGAAATCGCTCTACCTCGTTCTTGCAACTGTGGGGCCACGAGAGCCTGGACCTGCCCCCTTGCCTGCCCTGGTGCCATGAGAGCCTAAATCAGCCCTCTAGAGGTAGGCCCTGCCCTCTGCCCTTTCTTTGGCCAGTCCTTAATCAGATGTCCTGCCTCGCCACAGTAGAAACAACCAGTCTTCTTCTTCTTCCTACAGTCTTTGCTCAGATGGCCTGGTGTCCCACAATTAAAGCATCTTTTCTTTCCCTTGCCATTGTTGTATTTACCACCCTTCTTGTTCTTCTGTTGCTGTTGTGGTTTCTTTTGATCCCCTTTCTTATCAGGTGCCTTATTAGCATTGGCGCCTTTCTCCTCTTCACGCATAAGCGCCATGTCAACCAGTCTCTCAAAGGTGGCTCCCATAGGGATGTGGGTCATAGCTAACCCATGTAGCAGCTCGTTCAAACCCTTAACAAATCTTAGGGCCTTCTTTTCGGGTGTATTCACCAAGTCCAAGCCATATCTCGCCAACTGATTGAACTTATTGACGTACTCTTTCACTGATAGATTTCCCTGCCTCAATGCAAAAAACCTTTCCATGTATAGATTCTCTTCGGCCCGTGAGAGAAACTTTGCCTCAAACCTACGTCTGAAATCTGGCCATGTATCAACTGGACGCTCTCCATTAGTGACCTCCCAGCAAAACGAGGCCTCATCCTTCATTAACCATGCAACTAATTGGACCTTTCTTCCATCTTCTACCTCAAATATTCCAAACAATTCTTCCACCTCCTTTAGCCAATTTCGAGCTTCAACAAATGTCTCCTATCCGTGAAAAGGTTTTCCGCCCATTGCCCGAAAGTCCTTGCATATCTTTGCGAAAGTATCAACACGGGGAGGAGGAGGAGCATTTGCTGGGCCTGCGACATTGGCCCTAGCTTCCAGATACCTTCTAAACCATCCTGGTATCGGTATCCCCTCGGGTATCTTGGGAATTTCAGACATGCTGAAAAGAAAATGAAGAGATTCAAACGGAGAATTCGAAAGAAAGATATATGGCACTTAGGGTTTATGTTTTTAAAATAAACCTTTCTCTTGATAATACTCTCCCTAAAACATATTTTTGAATGTATCCTTTATGAAAATGCTTTTTGGAAAACTAGTTTATCAAAATATCTTATCTATTCTGGTAACCTTCAGCTCTGATACCACGTGTGACACCCCATCTCCATTAAGGTCACTCACAAAGGGAATGCCTTAATTTTGGTGGAGCGTTTATTGTGTATAGAACAGAAAAGTAAACAAGACAGATAAATATATTGGTACTTGGAAAGTAAAAACAAATTTTATTGCAACGGAGAAATAGTTTGGTTACATCACATCAAAAACCAACTACAAAACCAAATACACTTATTATCCATCTTGACAAATATGTTCTGAGTACATAAAATAAAAGACATAACCCTAACATAAAAAACCATAAATAAGATAGGATGAACTTTACTTCAGCAATCCAAGTAACTTCCAAAAGAAAGAGATAAAAGCTGTCCAAATCAAGCTCCACTAGAACTAGTCCCACCCTGAGCACCTTTGGGTGGGGGGGAGAAAGGAAGAAAAGAGGTGGAAACAAAGGGGTCATACATAAAGTCTGGCGAGTGTAATAACTTTAACAATATAATCATTGAAGCAACTTGGATAAGGCATAAGCTGGTAAATAAGGAAATAATTGTGAACAAATGGACATGACAGAGAAAACAAAGGAAATATGATGAACAAATATAACGTTAAAGGTGCACCTAATCACTATAAGATAATTACTACATTGCACCACACCAAACACCCTAAAATTTGATCCCCACCTACTAAACTTAGTAATCATAATAGTAGTTTCGTGTACCCCTAGTTGTCTACATAGGTGCCGCCGGCCCCTATTTCCACTAGGTGTACCCATTACCCCCATGTGATCGACTTCCTAACTCGTAGATGCCCGTGTTGGTCCCACAGTGGGGTGCACCATTCCCAAAAGTGACAACCTGATACCACTAAAGATGCACGGCTTATACCTACACAATGCAACAACGTCACACCTACCAGCCCAGACCCACACACGCACATGACCCCGTTGGACTTGCGTAACCCATTTTGACCTCTTACAATCAAACCCAGTACGCGTGTCCCATCCTCGACTTGGGTCGAGCCCACAAAGATACTTAATGGGTTACTGGTCTGATAAGGGCCCCCATGCCTGACACAAGCTTCCCACCTATGCTTGGTCCCCTCTAGTACATCCCACTTAACCCTTTCTTATTCATGTCTTCTTACATGTTTCAACTTGGTTAAGTGTTTCTAATCGTATTTCACAAGCCACCCAAGGCCACCCACTTAACCCCCATGCCCCACCACATGTTTATCTGGCTAAGTGTTACTTAATTCATTAGGACCGTAACCTTGTAAAGACCTCCCACATTAGACTGACATTTGCGGTTGTTGGATTTGTCGGGCGGGTCTAGGCAGTCTTATACCGCAAAAGTGCCTAACCTCGTGTCCTTACAATCGTCACGCATTTAATTAGTGCCTTTGACCCCTCATATTAGACTACCGTTTGTGGTTGCTGGATTTGCCGGGCGGGTCCGGGCGGGTCCGGGCGGGTCCGGGCGGCATTACACCACAAACGAGTCTAACCTCGTGTCTCAGGCGGTTAATTATTACATATCTTTATTTAACCCCAAAGTGGATTAATATCCATATTCAAATTTGTCAATAAATTCCAAATATACTTATGTCCATAATTGTCACCTAAATATGTCCATTTATTTCAGGTATACAAATTTTACCAATTATTGCCTCAAATTAATTGTACGCCTTTCAAGGCCATTACATGCCAATTCTCAATATGTGTATATTCAATATTTCCCCCACCGTCCCCATGTTGTTCGTTCGCTTATCATGACATATATATGTATATATATATATATATATATATATATATATTAGACTAGCAATTAGTCTAACACATAAAAGGGAAGAAACATCGCAAATTAGCATAACACACAAAATGGATATAACTTACAAATAAGGATTACAACATATCTAGCATAAACTTTGTATTGTCATGAATCTAAACATAGACCTAAAGGTGTGAACTTGCATATATGAATATAGCTTTCACCCAAATTTGCATAGGACATAGTCACAAACTTGCATAAAACTATGTATGTCATAGATCTAAACCTAAAGGTGTAAACTTGCATATATGTGAATCCACTTTCTATCTAAACTTGCATATAATCATTTTACTTGGTTCACATGTAAACTTGTGTGCAATTCACATAGAAAGTAGCATATAATCTATACCCAAACTTGCATATAAAATGATGTCAAACATGAATCAAGTTGAACATAGGTGGTTGGGCATATACAAATGGATCCACCACAAAAACTATCATTATGAACAACAAGCATATATTCACAAAATATCACAATTTTCCTATGTTTCACAAACATAGCCATATAACCCAAATTATAACTCAACATAATTAACTTGTTAATTATCTTATTAAAGAAATCGAACTCACAACTCAAAAAAGGTCTTGAGTTCTGGGATCTGTGTTCTGTAGTTGAATTAGCTCGCCTTTGAAGTAGACAAATTTGTTGTAGTTATTGTTATAGACTTGTGTTGAATTGAGTTGATTAGCTTTTCTTTGCTCCTAGTTGGTGGCGGCTACTCTAGGTTGCGGGGTGATAGCATGACGGCCATGGTTCTAATTTTTATTAGGTTTAGGGTTCGAGTCTACATGTGTTTATATAGGGATTAGGATTAATTTAGGCCATCCGATCAACCTAGAAGCAACCTGACCATCCAAAAAGCCAACTCAGCCCTAATGACTCAGCAGCAGCTCAGAATTGGGCTTAATTCAAATCTGCCCGAGGGGGGTAGGTTGTGAAGACCCGTAACTTCCCCGTAAAGGAAAGCGTCGGATAGTTCGAGAACAAACCACAACAGAACGCATATAAAAGAACATTTCATTGTATATTACAACAATGCATCAGATTACAAGAATATACAGGGTATAAACAAATAAATACTACACAGAAATATCAGAGATTTAAATTACATTTAAATACATAGCAGCGGAAAAGAATACAATACACAACTAGAAGAGATATACGGATACAAAGCTTTCCGGATATCGTTCCAGCTGTAAACCAGGATCCTGTGAATATAAATCTGCAAAACCGAAACTACTAGCTGCCCGTGTCAAAATAAGGGCACCCAGAGTTTAGGTTAAAACAATAAACTCCAGGTCAGTCATGTGACTGGTGTGAGAACTAAAACAGTTAATCTTTATTTTAAATCATTAGGTAAATCAAGGGACCACGCCGTATAACACGGAACGGGTTTCCTCCCAAGAATACCAGTGCATAAAACAAACAGCGCAATGCTAAATAAAGAAAAATGAAGCTGTTATAAGACCCAGGTCCTATCACACAATGCAACGCAAGCCGGGGGATAGGGTTTTCCCTTATAACAGCCAAAGGATGCTTGATACGTTTAAAACAAATCATTTGATACTATATAAGTGCATAGTGTATAAAACAACTTCAAATCATAAGTATCAATCATAGGCGGCATGGGTACCATATATCATGTCGCCATATATAGGTTTACAAATAAAACCGCAAATGTCACGTATTTGGAAATTGGATTTCCGTCTATGAACCGAGGCAAGGGGCAAGATCCTCAACCGATTCGAGACTGCCTAGCCCGAGTCTCAGGATCAGAGCTCGAGTGACCCTAGGAGCGACAGGGCCGGTCCACCGATGTGGATTAAAATGCCTGAGCACTGCGTTTCGCCGCCCTTTGGGGCGTAAATGAGCCAACTAAATGACTCCATCGGTTCGAGAACGACCGATCAATCCGAGGCGCCTCGCAACAGCAACAACCACATAAGTCAAACTCGTCAGGGCGTGTAAAACCACTGACGCCACTTCTAGCTAGGAGGAAACGCAGGCCCTCCCTGAGGTCCTTTCTCCCGTTTTTGGTTCATACCTGGTGTGAAACACGCGAGGTAAACGTTACACAAAGCTACGCCACAAAGGCCGTGCTTTGATCATCACCACAAGACTTTGCTTTTCAACAGAAGCCTTGATCATTTGCATCTTAGCATGCCACACAGGCAAGCCATCCTATGCAACCGATATCAGTCACACAGAATGAAATCCGATGTCAGACACACAGTCCATTTACAAGTCCGTTCTGGGTCTGAACGAAACCGGAGGCACCTAGTACCCCGCATATCCATCGATCTCCAAGTACGTCTGGACGATCACTAACTGTTTCCATCTTCTTGGGTGTACAGCCCAATCAAGATCATCAGTTATCACCCAAACGACGTGAAGACCTCCGGTCTTCGACCATCGTCTTCATCTTCGACTTATCGTCGTATCAGTTATTCAGAATGGGATAAACCCGGTCTTTCCGAATAACTCGCGTATATTTTAAATAAGTGTTACACAAACACAACATACGCCTCATTCCAATTCATTAGTCACTAACCGTAAATTAATCAAGAGAATAATTCCCCAAATATTAACCCCGAAGGCCGAAACCAACATCAGATCAATATCCAGAAAACCATTCTGCTTGGCTAACCGACAGTTAGTTTCTAAATTTCACGTTCAAATCTAATTAAAGATTTAACTATCGCCTGGAGCAAAACTGGTGATACTCCATTCTCGATCTTTTCAATCTAATTAAAGATTCATTAAAACTCCACTTAGTTTTAATCATTATCTGGGTTAAAGAATCAGTGTCATTTAAAACACGATTCACGATAAACCCAAAATCACATTCCATTAATTATCGAGTTAAAGAACAAGTGTTATTTTAAAACACTGTTCACGATAAACCCAAAAATCAATACCAATTCAATTCCAATTAAATATCCTTTTTAATTGGTACACTTCATTAAATCTAAATAAAAAGATTTAATCTTTTCTCAACTGGGTTCAAGAACAGTGTTAGTGAAGACACCATTCACGACAAACCCAAATCACATTCGATATTCAATACAAGGCACTGGATAGAAAATATATCGGCTTATATTCAATATCGAATTCTACGACTAACAAATGTCGTATTGGAAATAACGATACCAATATATATCTTTCAAATTTCCATAACAACACCTGCAATATCACGAATTCCAACATCGAAATATTCCGAAGACAATTTCGATTCAAATCCACTCCAATGCAATCATTGGAAATTTTGGTTATTTTCAAAACCATTTCAAATTCAATTTATTTATTTTAAAAATAAATAGAATTATAATTCTAGTTCAAAACTAGTTCATTTCGATAAAAATCTATTTTTATCTTTTCAAATAGGGAGTTTTTCATCCCAACTCTTTCTAAATCATTTCTTATGATTTTACACAAATTATTACTATTTTTAATAATTTTATCAAGGCCCGTACAGTCGATTTCCAACAATGGCCATCGAACTGCACTTACAGCGACCTTTTTCGAATTTGATTTGGACGTATCTCCAAATCCAACCGTTAGATTTCAAATTTCTAATATTCGTTAGAAAGCTCTTTTCGATACGAACCCAACGGTTCCGGTTTTAGGAGAATCCGACGGTCGGATCTCCCGTAATGTCCGTTTGAAATAAATGGTCGAAATTCGCGAACTGCCGCGGCGCGGCGCGTTCTATTCAGGCCATTATATTATATATATTATATATATAATATATATATCGTCGATTTCTATTTAAAACGAATTATATAAATAGTTTTAAAATCGTTTCAAAAGCTATTTCAACTTTCTTTTCAATTCAAGGCAAAATTGAATTCTTCTTTATAAATTCGTTTTAAAATTCATTTCTATTCAATTCAAATTTCAATTCAATTTGAATTCATATTCAATTCAATTCATTTCGAAATCGTTTTCAATTCAATTCATTTCGAAATCGTTTTCAATTCAATTCATTTCGAAATCGTTTTCAATTCAATTCATTTCGAAATCGTTTTAAATTCAATTTATTTCGAAATCGTTTTCAATTCACTTTGAATTCGTTTTCAATTCATTTCATTTCGAAATCGTTTTCAATTCAATTTATTTCGAAATCGTCGATTTCGAAATCACTTTTCAATATTCATTTTAAAATGAATAAAATCGATATAAATATCGTTCACGTCAAAATGGCGTCAATCTAATCCACACGGCTTCATATATTCTTTTATTTTCAAATATTCTATTTCAAATATTTCTTTTTCAAATATTTCTTTTTCAAAACTGGAATGAGGCCCAATCAATTACCATATAAAATTAATTATATGGATTTTCATACAACACATGTATATAATAGCATTGAAAATAATCAACCATCAACCAAAGTGCACTACACTGTATAAGCATCAAATATAGATATTCAACGCTTATAACAGCCTGTCAATCAATCGATCGACATATTTAATCAATCAGGATGAGTGAACTTCAAATTTCATCCCAACACCCGTGTGGGGTTTCAAACAATCAAACACATATTTTATTTGTGCTGTTGGGCGATGTGTGAAATTTATCGACCCAATCAATGTCCTTCAAATAGGTGTACATAAACAAACCGTCTGGTTTGTAAATGAATATTCATTTATTCACATTCACGTTAAAAATTATATTTTTAACGATAAAACATTTTATTCCACATATGAATTTCTATTCAGTTCATTTCTTCAATAAAATGATATTTTTATTTTTCTAACATATTTTAGAAAATTTCGGCGGCATAACGGCACGATACTAGAAACGGGACAAGGCCTAACCTTATCCCCGGTCTAGTGAAGGCCCACGCCATTCACACATCAATCAAATCAATTTCATTTTGTAAACCACAAAATTTGGAGTAAGAGTCTAACCTAGCCTTACTCCTTCGCCTTATAACGGCGCACGTCTAATCCTAACCAATTTATCGATTCGATTATTCACACCACAAACCACATTCAAACCAATATCACAATCAATAACCAAACAGCCAAACAAACAAGTCCATGGTCTGTGGACGATTGTGTCGGGTGCTACTAAGCACCGTCTGCATCCTAGTATATATATATAACTAGAAAATAAATTGAAAGGTGAGAAATTCTCACATATAGCTATCCTAGCTCCACGGCTCTTCATTTGCAGAAACTTCGTCGTTCTCGCCTCTTCGTCAGCTTCGTTGCCCAAGGCCACTATATATATAAAAATCGAATTTTTATTTCAAAGTTCAATATATAAAAATCGAGTTTTTATTTCAAAGTTCATTATATAAAAATCGAATTTTTATTTCAAAGTTCATTATATAAAAATCGAATTTTTATTTCAAAGTTCATTATATAAAAATCGAATTTTTATTTCAAAGTTCATTATATAAAAATCGAATTTTTATTTCAAAGTTCATTATATAAAAATCGAATTTTTATTTCAAAGTTCATTATATAAAAATCGAATTTTTATTTCAAAGTTCATTATATAAAAATCGAATTTTTATTTCAAAGTTCATTATATAAAAATCGAATTTTTATTTCAAAGTTCATTATATAAAAATCGAATTTTTATTTCAAAGTTCATTATATAAAAATCGAATTTTTATTTCAAAGTTCATTATATAAAAAACGAGTTTTTATTTCAAAGTTCAATATATAAAAATCGAGTTTTTATTTCAAAGTTCAATATATAAAAATCGAATTTTTATTTCAAAGTTCATTATATAAAAATCGAATTTTTATTTCAAAGTTCATTATATAAAAAACGAGTTTTTATTTCAAAGTTCAATATATAAAAATCGAGTTTTTATTTCAAAGTTCAATATATAAAAATCGAATTTTTATTTCAAAGTTCAATATATAAAAATCGAATTTTTATTTCACTATTCAATATATAAAAATCGAATTTTTATTTCACTATTCAATATATAAAAATCGAATTTTTATATCGAAGTTCAATATATATTTATTATTTGTACTTTCAAATTCAAAGTATATTTATATTTTCTACTTTCAAACTCAAAGTATATTTATTATTTTTACTTTCAAATTCAAAGTATATTTATTATTTTTACTTTCAAATTCAAAGTATATTTATTATTTTTACTTTCAAATTCAAAGTATATTTATTATTTTTACTTTCAAATTCAAAGTATATTTATTATTTTTACTTTCAAATTCAAAGTATATTTATTATTTTTACTTTCAAATTCAAAGTATATTTATTATTTTTACTTTCAAATTCAAAGTATATTTATTATTTTTACTTTCAAATTCAAAGTATATTTATTATTTTTACTTTCAAATTCAAAGTATATTTATTATTTTTACTTTCAAATTCAAAGTATATTTATTATTTTTACTTTCAAATTCAAAGTATATTTATTATTTTTACTTTCAAATTCAAAGTATATTTATTATTTTTACTTTCAAATTCAAAGTATATTTATTATTTTTACTTACTTTCAAATTCAAATCACTGTTAAATATATATATATATAAAATAAATAAAATAAAAAAAAAATGTACCTTTCCCTACCATTTTCTGTAAAACGCTCCAGGTGACCATCGAACCCAACGTTCAACGCTAGGGCTTGGGATTTCAGCCACCGCCGAGCATCGTTGACCAGATCTGGACCGAGCATCCCCACTGCCGTCGCATCATGCCTTAGCGCCGCCACTGGCGCTGACTCGCCGCTGCCATTGGCGAGAAAACCCCAATCGAACGGCCCCCCTTCCCGCCCAGAAATCGAGATAACCACGCCACGATAATTGATGACACCACTATGGATTCGAAGAGCTTGAACAGCCCTACAAAATCTCCCAAAGAACCAGGATCTAATTTTTCGTGAATTGAAAGAAAAACGAGGGAGAAATTCGGAGCCCTTTTCCGCCTTTCAACGATGAAGAACGACGGTGGACGTTTTTCTGATGTGGAAAATAAATTTTAGTTAGGGTTTTATAATAGATTATATTATTATTTAATTCCTTTAGTTTCAAAAATATTTGTTTATCCATACGAACTCCAAACGAGGCCCAATGACTGTCGTCCCCAGCGTTTTACCCCCATTCTGAACACAATGGGATATGTATCGCAAGCTGATTTGATCGTTTGAATCAGTTTCCGTTAAATTTACATTTAAATCATTATATTGAATTTTAAACGTACATTTCAAATTACCGGGGTCACATATGAACTAGAAAAATTCCAGAAAAATATTTTCTAGCTTCGTATTGACGATACGGTCCTAACAAAACTAGTTTCGTCGAATTCTGAGACCGTATGAAAAATGGCCAATTTCCAGTCGATTAAAATCAACTAAAACTGGTCAAACACGTTTTCCTTTGCCACGCTCACATATTGATTCGAAAAATTATGAAATTTGGAATCTAGCAATAACTTGACCCTGCGGATCTAACAAAAGTGGTTTCGTCGAAATCCGAGGTCGTTTGCAAAATGTCCATTTTTAAGGGCCTGAATTCCATAGCGACTATTCATAATTTTCAACTGGACATATCTTTTGATTCCCGATATGAAATCTTGATTTTTCGCATTCGTTGGAAAGATATTATCAATTAGATTCCATTATTTTTGGTTTCACTAAAATCCGGATTGTTTTGCACCCGGTACATTCAATTGAAGTTTGAAATCGAATTATCGAACTACCGCGCCATTTTCAATTCTATTTATAATTATATATAAATATTTATATTCTAACGACGACGTATATAAATATATACGTCGAATTATATTCAAAAATAAATTTCTCGTCGATATTATTTAAAATAATTCATTTTAAATAATCAAAACTCGCTATAATTGCCAAAATAAAAATTTTAAACTGGCCCAGATTTTACGGGTTGTTACAATCTCCCCCACTTAAAACTTTTCGTCCCCGAAAAGGAACAAAGTCGAAAGTGGTTTGATTATTCAGCTCTACGATCGATCAGGCTTCCATTCTCCAACTCTTTAGTTTCTGAGAATTTTCAAAATTTCAAAAATTTGGCTAACACCCTAAATTTTTGAAAAATTTCGCCATAACCTCCCCTGCACCGGGAGCATCGGGGAATTTCAAATAGCTTCCCCGGTCCTTCAGATCTCAAAAAGAAAAAGAAAAAGCCAAGCGGCTAGCCAATAGGCTCACAAAATCATCATCACCCAAACAAAACAGGAAATTATGTAGTAAACATGTACCTATTTGTCGGGCAAACAAATTTTATTCTCTGCTCTAGCCTCCTTGCTATGACCTGTTCAATGATATACATGTATATGCAAGCAAACGCAACCAATTTTCGATATAATTCAATATTTGGTTCTGTTAGGCTAAATGACTAAAAATTAGCAAACAATTTAAACAAACAACACAAACATCAATCAATTAGTGAATTAGAGTTTCAAATTCATAATTTTGATACATATACAAAAATCAGATTTTTGATACCAAATCACAACAATTAGCCCTATCTAATTTTGGTTCTCACACCAGTCTAATGGAAGTATATAGATATTACACGTTCGTCACTCGAATATAAATTCTAATGATGGAGCTCCATCATCAAAATCATCTCCGGGCGATTAGAGTGTAATTCTATATCTATCCAATATATTAAAACTTCGAATACACGTGGATCAGACGTATACCCAAAAATTTTTATATACTGCATTGTCCAAACCAATATAATTAAATAATCAAATACGAATAAGTGATTTAAATTTTCAAAACAAAAATTTGTTTTCACTTTCAAAAATATACTCTTCACACTCGTTCTAGGATACTACTGATCCCATCTCTAACGAGTCATTCTAATTGGATATTACTAATCCAATATCTGATGAATTCTTTCATATGGTTCTAATGTGCCTTGTTCTCTGCTTTGTAAACCAAAGCTCTGATACCAACTGTGAAGACCCGTAACTTCCCCGTAAAGGAAAGCGTCGGATAGTTCGAGAACAAACCACAACAGAACGCATATAAAAGAACATTTCATTGTATATTACAACAATGCATCAGATTACAAGAATATACAGGGTATAAACAAATAAATACTACACAGAAATATCAGAGATTTAAATTACATTTAAATACATAGCAGCGGAAAAGAATACAATACACAACTAGAAGAGATATACGGATACAAAGCTTTCCGGATATCGTTCCAGCTGTAAACCAGGATCCTGTGAATATAAATCTGCAAAACCGAAACTACTAGCTGCCCGTGTCAAAATAAGGGCACCCAGAGTTTAGGTTAAAACAATAAACTCCAGGTCAGTCATGTGACTGGTGTGAGAACTAAAACAGTTAATCTTTATTTTAAATCATTAGGTAAATCAAGGGACCACGCCGTATAACACGGAACGGGTTTCCTCCCAAGAATACCAGTGCATAAAACAAACAGCGCAATGCTAAATAAAGAAAAATGAAGCTGTTATAAGACCCAGGTCCTATCACACAATGCAACGCAAGCCGGGGGATAGGGTTTTCCCTTATAACAGCCAAAGGATGCTTGATACGTTTAAAACAAATCATTTGATACTATATAAGTGCATAGTGTATAAAACAACTTCAAATCATAAGTATCAATCATAGGCGGCATGGGTACCATATATCATGTCGCCATATATAGGTTTACAAATAAAACCGCAAATGTCACGTATTTGGAAATTGGATTTCCGTCTATGAACCGAGGCAAGGGGCAAGATCCTCAACCGATTCGAGACTGCCTAGCCCGAGTCTCAGGATCAGAGCTCGAGTGACCCTAGGAGCGACAGGGCCGGTCCACCGATGTGGATTAAAATGCCTGAGCACTGCGTTTCGCCGCCCTTTGGGGCGTAAATGAGCCAACTAAATGACTCCATCGGTTCGAGAACGACCGATCAATCCGAGGCGCCTCGCAACAGCAACAACCACATAAGTCAAACTCGTCAGGGCGTGTAAAACCACTGACGCCACTTCTAGCTAGGAGGAAACGCAGGCCCTCCCTGAGGTCCTTTCTCCCGTTTTTGGTTCATACCTGGTGTGAAACACGCGAGGTAAACGTTACACAAAGCTACGCCACAAAGGCCGTGCTTTGATCATCACCACAAGACTTTGCTTTTCAACAGAAGCCTTGATCATTTGCATCTTAGCATGCCACACAGGCAAGCCATCCTATGCAACCGATATCAGTCACACAGAATGAAATCCGATGTCAGACACACAGTCCATTTACAAGTCCGTTCTGGGTCTGAACGAAACCGGAGGCACCTAGTACCCCGCATATCCATCGATCTCCAAGTACGTCTGGACGATCACTAACTGTTTCCATCTTCTTGGGTGTACAGCCCAATCAAGATCATCAGTTATCACCCAAACGACGTGAAGACCTCCGGTCTTCGACCATCGTCTTCATCTTCGACTTATCGTCGTATCAGTTATTCAGAATGGGATAAACCCGGTCTTTCCGAATAACTCGCGTATATTTTAAATAAGTGTTACACAAACACAACATACGCCTCATTCCAATTCATTAGTCACTAACCGTAAATTAATCAAGAGAATAATTCCCCAAATATTAACCCCGAAGGCCGAAACCAACATCAGATCAATATCCAGAAAACCATTCTGCTTGGCTAACCGACAGTTAGTTTCTAAATTTCACGTTCAAATCTAATTAAAGATTTAACTATCGCCTGGAGCAAAACTGGTGATACTCCATTCTCGATCTTTTCAATCTAATTAAAGATTCATTAAAACTCCACTTAGTTTTAATCATTATCTGGGTTAAAGAATCAGTGTCATTTAAAACACGATTCACGATAAACCCAAAATCACATTCCATTAATTATCGAGTTAAAGAACAAGTGTTATTTTAAAACACTGTTCACGATAAACCCAAAAATCAATACCAATTCAATTCCAATTAAATATCCTTTTTAATTGGTACACTTCATTAAATCTAAATAAAAAGATTTAATCTTTTCTCAACTGGGTTCAAGAACAGTGTTAGTGAAGACACCATTCACGACAAACCCAAATCACATTCGATATTCAATACAAGGCACTGGATAGAAAATATATCGGCTTATATTCAATATCGAATTCTACGACTAACAAATGTCGTATTGGAAATAACGATACCAATATATATCTTTCAAATTTCCATAACAACACCTGCAATATCACGAATTCCAACATCGAAATATTCCGAAGACAATTTCGATTCAAATCCACTCCAATGCAATCATTGGAAATTTTGGTTATTTTCAAAACCATTTCAAATTCAATTTATTTATTTTAAAAATAAATAGAATTATAATTCTAGTTCAAAACTAGTTCATTTCGATAAAAATCTATTTTTATCTTTTCAAATAGGGAGTTTTTCATCCCAACTCTTTCTAAATCATTTCTTATGATTTTACACAAATTATTACTATTTTTAATAATTTTATCAAGGCCCGTACAGTCGATTTCCAACAATGGCCATCGAACTGCACTTACAGCGACCTTTTTCGAATTTGATTTGGACGTATCTCCAAATCCAACCGTTAGATTTCAAATTTCTAATATTCGTTAGAAAGCTCTTTTCGATACGAACCCGACGGTTCCGGTTTTAGGAGAATCCGACGGTCGGATCTCCCGTAATGTCCGTTTGAAATAAATGGTCGAAATTCGCGAACTGCCGCGGCGCGGCGCGTTCTATTCAGGCCATTATATTATATATATTATATATATAATATATATATCGTCGATTT
This sequence comes from Allium sativum, assembly GCA_030737875.1. Lineage (NCBI taxonomy): Eukaryota > Viridiplantae > Streptophyta > Magnoliopsida > Asparagales > Amaryllidaceae > Allium > Allium sativum. The sequence continues at coordinate 575,574,555 of CM060918.1, read as the reverse complement.
CTATTTAAAACGAATTATATAAATAGTTTTAAAATCGTTTCAAAAGCTATTTCAACTTTCTTTTCAATTCAAGGCAAAATTGAATTCTTCTTTATAAATTCGTTTTAAAATTCATTTCTATTCAATTCAAATTTCAATTCAATTTGAATTCATATTCAATTCAATTCATTTCGAAATCGTTTTCAATTCAATTCATTTCGAAATCGTTTTCAATTCAATTCATTTCGAAATCGTTTTCAATTCAATTCATTTCGAAATCGTTTTAAATTCAATTTATTTCGAAATCGTTTTCAATTCACTTTGAATTCGTTTTCAATTCATTTCATTTCGAAATCGTTTTCAATTCAATTTATTTCGAAATCGTCGATTTCGAAATCACTTTTCAATATTCATTTTAAAATGAATAAAATCGATATAAATATCGTTCACGTCAAAATGGCGTCAATCTAATCCACACGGCTTCATATATTCTTTTATTTTCAAATATTCTATTTCAAATATTTCTTTTTCAAATATTTCTTTTTCAAAACTGGAATGAGGCCCAATCAATTACCATATAAAATTAATTATATGGATTTTCATACAACACATGTATATAATAGCATTGAAAATAATCAACCATCAACCAAAGTGCACTACACTGTATAAGCATCAAATATAGATATTCAACGCTTATAACAGCCTGTCAATCAATCGATCGACATATTTAATCAATCAGGATGAGTGAACTTCAAATTTCATCCCAACACCCGTGTGGGGTTTCAAACAATCAAACACATATTTTATTTGTGCTGTTGGGCGATGTGTGAAATTTATCGACCCAATCAATGTCCTTCAAATAGGTGTACATAAACAAACCGTCTGGTTTGTAAATGAATATTCATTTATTCACATTCACGTTAAAAATTATATTTTTAACGATAAAACATTTTATTCCACATATGAATTTCTATTCAGTTCATTTCTTCAATAAAATGATATTTTTATTTTTCTAACATATTTTAGAAAATTTCGGCGGCATAACGGCACGATACTAGAAACGGGACAAGGCCTAACCTTATCCCCGGTCTAGTGAAGGCCCACGCCATTCACACATCAATCAAATCAATTTCATTTTGTAAACCACAAAATTTGGAGTAAGAGTCTAACCTAGCCTTACTCCTTCGCCTTATAACGGCGCACGTCTAATCCTAACCAATTTATCGATTCGATTATTCACACCACAAACCACATTCAAACCAATATCACAATCAATAACCAAACAGCCAAACAAACAAGTCCATGGTCTGTGGACGATTGTGTCGGGTGCTACTAAGCACCGTCTGCATCCTAGTATATATATATAACTAGAAAATAAATTGAAAGGTGAGAAATTCTCACATATAGCTATCCTAGCTCCACGGCTCTTCATTTGCAGAAACTTCGTCGTTCTCGCCTCTTCGTCAGCTTCGTTGCCCAAGGCCACTATATATATAAAAATCGAATTTTTATTTCAAAGTTCAATATATAAAAATCGAGTTTTTATTTCAAAGTTCATTATATAAAAATCGAATTTTTATTTCAAAGTTCATTATATAAAAATCGAATTTTTATTTCAAAGTTCATTATATAAAAATCGAATTTTTATTTCAAAGTTCATTATATAAAAATCGAATTTTTATTTCAAAGTTCATTATATAAAAATCGAATTTTTATTTCAAAGTTCATTATATAAAAATCGAATTTTTATTTCAAAGTTCATTATATAAAAATCGAATTTTTATTTCAAAGTTCATTATATAAAAATCGAATTTTTATTTCAAAGTTCATTATATAAAAATCGAATTTTTATTTCAAAGTTCATTATATAAAAATCGAATTTTTATTTCAAAGTTCATTATATAAAAAACGAGTTTTTATTTCAAAGTTCAATATATAAAAATCGAGTTTTTATTTCAAAGTTCAATATATAAAAATCGAATTTTTATTTCAAAGTTCATTATATAAAAATCGAATTTTTATTTCAAAGTTCATTATATAAAAAACGAGTTTTTATTTCAAAGTTCAATATATAAAAATCGAGTTTTTATTTCAAAGTTCAATATATAAAAATCGAATTTTTATTTCAAAGTTCAATATATAAAAATCGAATTTTTATTTCACTATTCAATATATAAAAATCGAATTTTTATTTCACTATTCAATATATAAAAATCGAATTTTTATATCGAAGTTCAATATATATTTATTATTTGTACTTTCAAATTCAAAGTATATTTATATTTTCTACTTTCAAACTCAAAGTATATTTATTATTTTTACTTTCAAATTCAAAGTATATTTATTATTTTTACTTTCAAATTCAAAGTATATTTATTATTTTTACTTTCAAATTCAAAGTATATTTATTATTTTTACTTTCAAATTCAAAGTATATTTATTATTTTTACTTTCAAATTCAAAGTATATTTATTATTTTTACTTTCAAATTCAAAGTATATTTATTATTTTTACTTTCAAATTCAAAGTATATTTATTATTTTTACTTTCAAATTCAAAGTATATTTATTATTTTTACTTTCAAATTCAAAGTATATTTATTATTTTTACTTTCAAATTCAAAGTATATTTATTATTTTTACTTTCAAATTCAAAGTATATTTATTATTTTTACTTTCAAATTCAAAGTATATTTATTATTTTTACTTTCAAATTCAAAGTATATTTATTATTTTTACTTACTTTCAAATTCAAATCACTGTTAAATATATATATATATAAAATAAATAAAATAAAAAAAAAAATGTACCTTTCCCTACCATTTTCTGTAAAACGCTCCAGGTGACCATCGAACCCAACGTTCAACGCTAGGGCTTGGGATTTCAGCCACCGCCGAGCATCGTTGACCAGATCTGGACCGAGCATCCCCACTGCCGTCGCATCATGCCTTAGCGCCGCCACTGGCGCCTGACTCGCCGCTGCCATTGGCGAGAAAACCCCAATCGAACGGCCCCCCTTCCCGCCCAGAAATCGAGATAACCACGCCACGATAATTGATGACACCACTATGGATTCGAAGAGCTTGAACAGCCCTACAAAATCTCCCAAAGAACCAGGATCTAATTTTTCGTGAATTGAAAGAAAAACGAGGGAGAAATTCGGAGCCCTTTTCCGCCTTTCAACGATGAAGAACGACGGTGGACGTTTTTCTGATGTGGAAAATAAATTTTAGTTAGGGTTTTATAATAGATTATATTATTATTTAATTCCTTTAGTTTCAAAAATATTTGTTTATCCATACGAACTCCAAACGAGGCCCAATGACTGTCGTCCCCAGCGTTTTACCCCCATTCTGAACACAATGGGATATGTATCGCAAGCTGATTTGATCGTTTGAATCAGTTTCCGTTAAATTTACATTTAAATCATTATATTGAATTTTAAACGTACATTTCAAATTACCGGGGTCACATATGAACTAGAAAAATTCCAGAAAAATATTTTCTAGCTTCGTATTGACGATACGGTCCTAACAAAACTAGTTTCGTCGAATTCTGAGACCGTATGAAAAATGGCCAATTTCCAGTCGATTAAAATCAACTAAAACTGGTCAAACACGTTTTCCTTTGCCACACTCACATATTGATTCGAAAAATTATGAAATTTGGAATCTAGCAATAACTTGACCCTGCGGATCTAACAAAAGTGGTTTCGTCGAAATCCGAGGTCGTTTGCAAAATGTCCATTTTTAAGGGCCTGAATTCCATAGCGACTATTCAGAATTTTCAACTGGACATATCTTTTGATTCCCGATATGAAATCTTGATTTTTCGCATTCGTTGGAAAGATATTATCAATTAGATTCCATTATTTTTGGTTTCACTAAAATCCGGATTGTTTTGCACCCGGTACATTCAATTGAAGTTTGAAATCGAATTATCGAACTACCGCGCCATTTTCAATTCTATTTATAATTATATATAAATATTTATATTCTAACGACGACGTATATAAATATATACGTCGAATTATATTCAAAAATAAATTTCTCGTCGATATTATTTAAAATAATTCATTTTAAATAATCAAAACTCGCTATAATTGCCAAAATAAAAATTTTAAACTGGCCCAGATTTTACGGGTTGTTACATAGGTCGACCCCCAGGTCGACCCCTAGGTCAACCCCCAGGTCGACCTATAGGGTAGGTCGACACTAAGGTCGACCCCCAGGTCAACCTGGCCTGGGGCAGGAAATTTCCCGCCCTGCCCGGTTCTGAGTCTGAATTCGTTTTTGAATTTAAATTTGAATTTCTGGAAACTTCTGACACCCATAACTTCATCATACGAAGTCCAATTTACGCAAACTCAGATTCTATCTCAACCAGAATTCCGAGACGAACATAATGGCGTAACCCATTTCCCTTGATTCTCAAATTTAAAATTAATTATTCCTCAATTCGTTAGTTTAATGTTAACAGAAAACACGGGGTGTTACATTCTCCCCTCCTTAAAGGATTTCGACCCTGAAATCTTCAAGTTACGAAGAATACATATCCTACCATCCAATCGTCCATCTATTCAACCATCAAACACAGGCATCCATTGTCCTTAAAAGACTTTTAATGCTTTCATGTTTATATGCACAGTGTGTGTACATGTCTGTATCTAATGCAAAATCAGGCGGTCTACTGATTCAGTTGACCTCCTTAATGCAAATTATGATAGTGCCATGCGTCCATTATGTGTGCAAAAGATCCCTAATGATACATATTATTTCTACATGCGTGCACAACCATTCATCTGAATGCAGCATCCATATGATAACACAACCATTATACATCCATTAACCTAAATAAGCACAAATTTATATGCAGTATGAAAGTGATTGAGCCGATCTAGTGCCTAATGTGTATGTATATGCATCCACGAGCAACCGCTAGCAAATACTTGCATCCACTAACATTCATCAATCATAACATGTTTCAAATACATGTTTACATCCATTGGTCTCTACCTAAGGATAAAGAATATGACCGAGGAGATACACTAAAAAGGTAGATACAAGCTTGAATAAACTTAAGTAAAAAGAGATCAAAGATGTACCCTCAAAAAGAAAAGGGTAGGCTGCACGTATTTTGGCCTCAGTCTCCCAAGTCGCGTCTTCCTCGGCGTCGCTCCATTGAACTTTGACAAGCTTAACTTCACGGTTGCGTAGCTTTTTGACTTCCATCCCCAAGATACGAGTTGGAACTCTCCTCACAGTCGCTTCTCGTTCCATTTCGACTTCCTCTAGTATGCTTGGCTCCACAACTTCTGCCGACTTATGTAATCACTTTCGTAGCTGAGAGACATGAAAAACATTATGAACTCTAGCCAGTCTTTCAGGCAGCTCTACTCTGTAGGCCATCATCCCAATCCTTTCGATGATAGGAAATGGTCCTACAAATCGTGGTGCTAACTTTCATATGGACCCAAAGAGGATGACATTCCTCAAAGGAGATATTTTAAGGAACACCTTATCCCCAACCTCAAACTCAAGATCGGTCTTTCTCTTGTCTGTGTAGGATTTCTGTCTATCTTGGGCAGTCTTCATTCTCCTTCGTATCAAGTCCACTTGAGTTTTATTGTTGTTGTCTAAAATTTGTGGATGTAGGGAAAACAGGTTGGAGGGATCCAACTGGATTCCTCACAAATTTATTTTATTATTGTTTCATATTATTTGTTATATGACATTTTATGACTTATGGTTATGTATTGGATATTTAAATAACACTGGCCCTAAGTGTTGATATTTTTTGAAATATCAATAAATGAAATTTTGGGTTTTTAAAAAGGAAATTTATTTTCTTAAATAGAACTTGAATTTTGAATAGGCTAGGAAAATATTAACTTGTTTTTAATAATAAAGACAAGTAGCTGAATTTATGAACAATGTTTATAAATAAATAGAAAAATTATCATCGCATAATTTAGAAATGTAAATCCAAGTATGAGTTTAAAAAGGAAACTTTATTTTCCGAAGTGGAAATAGGATTTCAAATGGATTTTGAAATTGAAAACTTGTTTTAATATTTAAAACAAGAAGTGAAATTTATAAATGATATTTATATAAGAAAAATAATTATTATTTGATAATTTGAAATTTTAATTCAATTATGCATTTAAAAAGTGAATTTGGAATCGTTTCGAGTAAAAACAATGAAATTTATTACGATGTTCGGAATGTAAATTGGATTGTAATAAATTCGTACAGAATTATGATTTGAATTCAACGATGTCAAATTTATAGAAATAAATTTCATTTCCAAAAGATATTGGAATTGTGTTAAATAAAAAATTAGAATGGAAGCTTGCTTAATATAAAAGGAAATTTAAATCGAGTTTTAAAAGGAATTTTAAATGGAAGTTTGTTTAATATAAAATAAGTAAGTTGATTTATAAACAATGTTTATAAATGTGATGGAGTAATTTTCATTGGATAAATTGGAAACAGATTTTTCCAAATATTAGAAATGCATTTAAAAATCATATTTTAAATGAGGTAGAAGAGGAAGTAATGTCAGTTTTTGTGTTACAAACTCTTATCTGTCTGAAGATAAGAACATTGTCGATCAAGGTCAGAGAGGTAATTAAAATGCACCAACTTGAATGACTTCACTATCATCAGCAGATGGTATTAGTTTGTAATGGTAAGGGATAGTGAATTAATTGATTATTTGCGTAAAAAGAATTTATACTGGAAATTCTATTATGTCGCATGTTTATAAATAACTTATCTCCAACAAAATCGGAATTGAATATAAAATTTGAGTTTTGAATAAATTCATAGTCGAGTTATGAATGTGGAAATAAATAATCGACAAGTTTGAACAATCAGGATTGTTCAGCGTGATTTGGATAACGGGCTTGAGTTATTTTAAAATATTGAAATGGAGTTGGAATTTATTTATAAATGAAGTTTTAAACGTTTGTAATTAAATTTAATTAAAACGAATTTATCGCATTGTTGTAGTTCGTAATTTGACGATTCAAACTTCAATTGAGTATATAGAACCCAATATAAGTCGAAATTTGATGAAACAAGAAGAGCCCGGACCTATTGAATGATAGTTTTCTAATGGAAGAGAAAAATCTTGATTTCGTCTTATAGATGTTGAGTTATGTTAAAATCAAATTTTTAGAAAAACAGCGTTATAGTCATTTATAAACCATAACGGTTTATTAAATAAATTAAAAGGATTTTAAGTGAATAAAATCCGAATTTTATTAGAAAAATCCAAATTTGAGTTATCAAATATATACGAACTCAAGGTGTGTAACAACCCGGAATTTCTAAACCAATTTAAAATTTTTATTTGAGATATTTTAATGGGTTTTGAATATTTAAAATGATTTATTTTAAATAATAACAACTAAAAATTTATTTAAATCGAAGTCAGAATGTATAAATTTATTTTATTATAAAACGAGCTTGAAATGGCGCGGTTGTTTTAAAATTCGATTTTAAATTTCAATTAAATGTATAGAATTCAAAATAAATTGGATTTCAACGAAACAAGAAACGTTAGAATCTATTTAACTATATCTTTCTAACAAATGTAAGAAATTGAGATTTCACCTTATAAATTATAAGTTATGTCTATATTGAAATTTAGAATAGTCGCTATGGAATTTATATATATTTTAATAATATATAGCCCTTAAAAATAGCCATTTTGCAAACGACCTCCGTTTTCGACAAAACCACTTTTGTTGGTTCCGGAATGTCAAATTATAGTAGGGTTTAAAATTTCATAATTTTTGGAATTAATATATGAGCGTAGTAAATTTAAACGTGTTTTCAATTTCAGTTTAAATTTAATCGGCCAGTTAAAAGCCATTTTTCAAATGGTCTCTAAATTTGACAGAACTACTTTTGTTAGGACTGTATCGTGAAAACATAGCTAGATTACAATTTTCATAATTTTTGGAGTCATTATGTACCCCGGTAAATTAAAATGTATGTCGGAATTCAAGATTGACCGTTATATTGATTTATATTCTAATTTTGATGAAAACTGATCGAAGTAGTCGAATTGGCTTACAAAACATATCTCATTGTGTCTGAAATGGGGGTATTCAGCTAGGGGCGATAGTCGTTGGGTTTGATTTGGAGTTCGAATTGATAAACATGTATTATTGGAATTAAAATAAAATAAAATATTGGTGTTTATATATGCATAACCCTCTAAGCCCTAGGTCAAATGTTTTCCCGATCAACATTATATGTTCGCCCCCTTTTAAATCAAACTGTGGAAATCATCAGATTTCCCCCCTTAAATTCGCAAAATCCATTACATAATTCAAGGAAATTATAAAACGAAAATGGTAGAGATTTCTTCGATCTTCAAATCCATACCCAATTGGTTAATTTTTGTGGTGTAAATTGCTTGGAGTAGTCGCTCAAAGAGCTGTCGTTCGCAGTATTTTCTTGGCCACCAGGGGAGCTTGAGTTCATCGGGTTGGGGAGGGTGGCGATGGTGGAGTAAGCCACAGCCTTCCTTGTGGTATCATCTGATCGGGCGCTGGACCTCTTGAGTGGTGTGCCGTGGTGGAAATCACATGCAAGCTGATGGGTTTTAGAGGGCGACGGGTTTTCTGAAGGGAAAGGGGATTATAAATTTAATTAGCAATTAATTGTTAATTAATTATTTTAATTTTTGTAGTTAATGTTTGTAACATCATAACTATTTCATACGAGGTCCAAATCCGACGATTTCAGTTGCGTTGCGATCGTGGGATCGGACACTACATAATGGAACTGACCAGAACAAAAAAGAAGCAAGTTGAACTTTTAGCTAAATTAAACGTCTGTTTAATTTAGTTTAAAAATAAAATCATCAGTTAAAGAATGACGGAGTGGAAACCAAAAGTGAGAACTCTCTCACTTAATTATTTTGGTTAAGATATTATTGTATGTAGATATTCTGAAAATATGTAAATTGTCATTGTTGATTTTTATCTGTTGTATGTGACATTGCTTGAGTTCAACACATGAACTATTCACGACTCATTTGCATAAGAAGTTTTGTTTGAATATACGACACTCGTATTTCAAACAATGTGGATAGACACTCAGTGGTTGTTGAAATGAGATATAAACATCCGTTTACTATTTTACCAGTAAATTTTCATTGCTTGTCTAAGTAAAATTGGTTAAGTAGAAAAATAATTCGAATCGAATTAGAGTTGGTTAAATTCATTAACCAGTGATTAATTTGAATCGATTGTTGTTGTTTGAAAACCCCATACAGGTATTGGGATGATATTTGACATACACTAATCCCATATTTAATTGTATGTTAACCGATTGATTGACAGACTGTGTTGAGCATTATTTATTTATTTATTTTAATGTTTATACAGTTGTAGAATGCACTCTGGATGATGTTTGAATTTTTAATGATTGTTTGTCACTATTTTTGAATACATGCAATGTATGAAATCCATATAAATAAAATTATATGGTAATTGATTGAGTCTGATTCCAATTCAGAAATAACGAATATTATAAAATAATATTTAGTGAAGAATCAAAATATGATTTTGATGTCCAATTTGGGATGGACACGAAAATATTGAAATATTCATAACTCAAAAGAATATACGAAGCCGAGTTAAGTATATATACTCCATTTTATTTGAACGGAATTTTCTATTGATTTTATTCATTTTTAGAATGAATATCGAAAGATTTGATTTCGAAATCATATTTTGAAAATATTATCATTTTAATATTATAATGATATAGAATATTCAATTTTGATTTAAAATTGAAAAAGAAGTTGAAATCATTTTAAAATGAATTTACAAACGATTTATAAAATACGTTTTGAATGAATATCAACGAAATTTATTATATATATTTAAATGGCTTGAATAGAACGCGCCGCGCAGCGACCGTTCGCGAATTTCAACCATTAACTTCAAATTGGCATAACGGGAGATCCGACCATTGGATTCTCCTAAAACCGGAACCGTTTGGTTCGTATCGAAAAGATCTTTCGAATAATAATAAAAGATTTGAAATCTAATGGTTAGATTTCAAAATATATTCAAATTAGTTTTGGAAATGGTAGCTATGAATGCAGTTCGGTGGCCGATATTGGAAATCAACTGTAAGGGCCTTATTAAAATTTATAAAAATATAAATAAATTATGTAAAATCATAATAAATGATTTGAAAAGGTTTTTGGATGAAATATTCCATATTTGAAAAGATAAAAGATACTTATCTGAATGAACTAGTTAACAACTAGAATACAGAACTGAAAGAAATTATAATGGTTTTAATATAACCAGAATTTTCCAATATATGAATTGGAATGGATTCAAATGGAAATAATCTTCGGAATATTTCGATATTGGATTTCGTGATTATACGGATATTGTTGAGGAATTTGAAAGATATAGATATCATTATTCCCAATACGATATCCGTTAGTTTCAGAATTTGGTATTGAATATAAGTCGATATAATTTCTATTCAGAGCCTTGTATTTAATATCAAATTGGATTTTGGGTTTGTTGTGGATGGTGTCTTAAATAACACTGTTTGTCTTAAATAACATTGTTCTTAAACCCAATTGAGAAAGGAATAAATCTTTTAATTAAGATTAATGAAGTTTTCCAATTATATTTGTTAATTGGAATTAAATGGAAAATGACCTTGGGTTCGTTGTGAACGGTGTTTTAAATGACATTTGTTCTTTAGCCCAATTAACAGTGAAGATAAGATTTGGATTTTATAAATCTTTATTCTAAGATTTAACGGAAATTTTCCAATGTAATGTTTTCTAATTATATATATATACATATATATATATATATTAAATTGGAATTGAATGGAATTCGGTTTGGTAATAATTGAGATGAGCTTCTGTGAAGGATGACCGTTACTATGTATGGAATTTAAAAGGCTTGGCCGTTATTCTATTTATATTATTTATCCGATACGGAAATTTATATCGATTATATATTGATCTATTTTCCATGAAGATTCCATAGCTAATGGAAGTAGATTTTAGGGTTTATCGTGAACTGTGTTTTAAATGACATTGGTTCTTTAACTCGGTTAAGGACATGATTAATTTCCTAAAAGATTGAATAATCATCAAGTAATAATTTTTGAGATTAAAACCAAGGTAGAGTTTTAATGAATCTTTAGTTAGATTGTAATGTAAAGGAGGTAATTAAATTCACCGAATTTAAGAAATGATCGAGAATGGAGTACCAACAGCTTTACTCCAAGCGATAGCAAAATCTTTAATTAGATTTGAACATGAAATGGTAACTAAATTTACCGATAACACCATGGGTGTTAGATATGGAGTACTACCAGTTTTGCTCCACGGGATGAATAGGTTGGGATTGGGAATAAAATAATAAATGATTGCTTCATTAAGGCTCGATAATCCCGACTAGGTTTATAAACCTTAATTTGGTTTAAAATGGTTAAAGGATAAAATAAAATCTTTTGAAATTGATATCCAAAGGAAGATTAAAGAAATAGTTTAAATGAACTTATTTGATAAAATTAATGGGAACCTTTCCCCTAAGATGTGAATATTTGAATAAAAGAATATTCTGAATTGGAATGAGGCGTATGATGTGGTTTTATAACACTTGATTATTGATTATAAAATACACGAGTCATTCGGAAAGACCGGGCTTATCCCATTTTGAATAACTAATACGACGACTAAAAGTAGATGATTTGAAGATGGTGATTGAAGACCGAAGACCTTAACATCGTATGGATGATTACTGACGTCTTGATTGGGCTGTACACCCCAGACAAGGTATTAAGTGGTGATCGTCCAGACGTACTCAGAGATCGACCGGATATGCGAGGGCCTCTCTCCTGTATTGGATATATGGGACGAAGAATAAGGTGCCTCTGGTTTTGTTCAGACCCTGAACGGACTTGCAAATGGATGGTATGTCTGACATTGTATTCCTTTATACTATACTTGTTGATCTCTGCTAAATATGTTTGATGGCGGAGGATTTATTTTCTTGCTTAACACCCTTCTCTGAGATGTATGAGCTCAAAGGTAATATATTGGTGGAAATCAATGGTACGGTATGGATTGACAATGTGGCATGTTAAGATGCAAATGATCAAGGCTTTTGTTGAAAAGCAGGACCTTGTGGATGATGATCAAAACATGGCTTTAATTAGCATAGCTTTGTGTATAGCGTTAATTCGCGAGCCTCACACCCGGTATGAGTCAAAAACGGGATAGTGACCATAGGAAGAACTTGCGTTTCTTTCTAGCTAGAATTGGTGTCATAGTATGGAGCCCAGACATTTTTACTTATGTGGATGATGGATTGTGAGGTGCCTCAGATATAGGGCTATATGCTCGTAGGTCGACGTACTGACCATTTTGGAGGTCCGATGGGACTGGGAAACTTATTGTTCAGGAATAACTAATCCACTAAAGTAAGTGTGGACCGGCCCTACCGATTCTAAGGATTGCCTGTAGGTGTGATCTTGAGGTATTTGCTAGAGTGTCTCAAAACCAGTGAGGAAGAACCCTTGCTTCACTCATAGATGGAACCCAGTTTCCAATACGCGACTTTTTGGTTTTAGTTGTAAACCTGTATGGCGACATAGTAGGATGGGGTATTATGCCGTCTATGATTGATACATTTATATTTGAAGTTATTTTGACACTATGCCCTTATAGTAATGTCAAAATGATTTGTTTTAAATGTACAAGCATGTTTGGCTATTACAAGGGAAAACTTTATCCTCCGGCTTGTGTTGCATTGTGTGATGGGACATGATTGAAGTTATTTTGACACTATTTAAAATTATTTTCCGCTGTTTTGTAATTTAAATATCTGATATTTTTCTGTTGTATATTATTTGAACTCTGTTATATTCTTGTACTCTAATGTAAATTATTGTAATAGCAAAGAAATGTTCAATTGTTTGTGTTCTGATGCGTCATGTTCTCAACACAATCCGGGCTCCACCATCTCCTCGAGGACCAGGGAAGTCTGGGTCGTTTCAGTAGGAGTGAATGAAGTGATTTTTCATATAAAAATCATATTTTGGATTTTGGAATGATATTAACTAACTAGTAAAAGAAGTTAGTTAATGGAATTTTGAAAGGAACTTAACATGCGTCAAGTAAATTGGATTTGTAAAGTAGAATTTGAAATCGAATATGAGACTTGAGTTATAAATGAATTTCAATTTGTTCATAAGTGGATTAAAATATGTTTGAACACTATGGTTTCAAACTGAAAGTGAATAAAGCGATTGAACTAATTAAAAAATTAATTAGTGGAATTTAGTGCATTTAAATAAAATAGTTATATGGACTGAATTAAAATGAAAATGCAGGTGTACGTATATTAGATAGGTATGGGATGAAGTGAATGAAGAATATTTTGAAATGCCCGACAAAAAGGTACACGTTTAATTCGATATGAGATTTTTGTGAGCCTATTGGGTAAGCCGCTTGGCTTTTTGATTTTCTTTTTGAATGGAAAGGGACTAGAGAGGCGAGTTGTAGTTGTACCGATTGAGCCGTACAAAGGAGACGCTGGAGAAATTAGAATATTTTTAAGAAGTTTGATAACTAGAAATCAATATATTGATATATATATATATATATAATTCAATAAGGAAATAATTTAATTAATGAAATATTAGAAAGGTTAAGTGATTGTTTGATGCTTAGTCAATAATAGTTCAGTTGGAAATTTGTATGCATGTTTGTTTTCCTTCGATAGTTAAATAACCGACTATCGAAGTTTTTGACCATCGTTGTCAATACGGAGAGACCGGTTGGATTCATTATCGGAAAGCCACTCTATATCGGCATAAGCATTGTGAATCAAATTAAGCTGAAGATTATTGAAGATAGGGTGAAGTGCAAGGGTTTTTTCTGTTAATCCTAGGTAGAATTTGTCTAAGATGGATTAAAGGAAATTGTGCCTTCGGTTTCGTTCAATTCCAGAACGAATATATATGGATGAATGTCTGATAGAGTATTTCCAACGATCACGCCATGTTGATTTTACAAATATACCAAGTTGGCAGGGAGAAGAAAAATTCTCTTTATTTTAACGCCCAATGTGTATTTGTACGAGTCGATAAGTGATTTACGGATCTGACAATGTGACATTCAAAGTAAATGTAGCATGCTGTTCTAGAAAGGCAATCGTGACCTCAAGCCTCATCAGTCGGGAAATGACAAAAATCGAATAGGCCGCTTGGCTAGTTGGGTCATACACAAGCATGGTGTATTATCACCCGATCTAAAGAAAATTTGTTTGTCTTCTTTCATTTCTGTATCCTCAGGTAATGGTTGGGCGACCAACAACCGTGGGTGATAATACATTCAGTACACTCAAGTTGAATGAGTGACGGGTCATGTTTAGCCTGGGTTACAAGATGTTCTTGTTGAACCCTAATGTATCCCCTCTAGAGTACAATGACTGGAAAGTGGTCTCATACCTTGTTATATCTGAAATCCAATCTACAATAAGCACCCTGCGGTTTTTGATTTTATACTATGAATGTAGAGCGTGAGATGCAAGCATTTTGCTAGGTGGTTATTTATTTGATTTGACATTACTATAATATCACTAGATTTTGATCTCAAAATTATTTTCGTTATCGTAAGGTAAAAACCATCTATATTTATACGTGGATCGGTCTTACGATTACCCTTTCTATTCAAAAGGTTTTTCAAAGTTAAACAATATGATTGGAGTTTACTCACACCGGTCACATGACTGACCTAGAGTTTATTTTGTTTGTTTTACCTTAAACTCTTGGGTACCCAAATTTATATGGGCAGTCAAGTGTTTCAGGATTTTACACATACACTTGGAGGAGTTTGAAGCAGGAGGCTTTACCGTTAGTTATTTAGAGTTATTTCCGCTGTAATGTATATGTGTTGTACTCTGATATGGTATGTATATACAATACAGTTTTGTATTTCAAAGTTATGATATTGATATTATATTTCGTTCGTTCCAATTTGAGATTCTGATATTTTCTTTTGTCCTATCCTCTATCTATTTCTATACTTTAACCCTAATGACTCGTATTTCTATGCAATTTGGGTTGGACGTGTGTTGTTTTAATCAACTCAGATAGTACATATTTGTGGGCCTTTATAAAACCCTTAAAAAATCTCTAGTTCGACCTCTTTGAATCTCACGGTTCTACAAATTTAAGAAAAAAATAATCGATTCACTCTTCATTTTTTTGACATAATAAATTTAACAAATAATTTCATAGTAATTTTCATTAAATTTTGGGTAACATAATTCATTATTAGTGTACATTTTACGAATTACTATTGAACTAATCCTCTTCCATTATAAAAAAATTAGTAAATTTACAACTTTTCTATGATAGTTTGTTATAACATTATTCCAATTAGGCAGTATGTAACATACTATATAATAAGTGGGTTGAAGACGAAAATCGAACCCATGAAATCTTGCATCATATCAGTGTCCCAACCAGTTTGGACAAATGTGATTGTCGTAATTGATTAAATTTTATTTATATAAAATAGTTTTACGTTTAGATCAGAAAAATAGTAATAAACTATAAGCGCGGCTCTCACGGTTTAACCGGTTGAACAACGAGAACCTTGAACCTTGCACTACTACAATTTAACTTACGGTTCGGTCTTCACAACTATGTTTTGCATACATAAGTGTGCCAAAATACCTTCAGCTCTAAATTGACAGAGAACTTTCGAAATTAACTTTTGTATATTAGTATTGTTAAAACGAGTGCTAAAAAACCTTGATTTAGCATGTATAACGGAAAATAGTGGGGCTTGAAGAGGAACTACTATTCACTAGCTCTAAACTGATATAACGTAATGGTTGAAGAGCGTTGCAGGCTAACAGAGATCTTGGAGGGAAATAGCTAGGCTTTAACTACATAGGTAGCTATTTAATTTCATTCCCATTCTACTTAATTTATTTTTGGTTAAGAGGACCTATTTCAAGACTCTCCAAAGCTTCAGGTTTTGCTTATGATTACCGAATGTATCCCACGCACAATTCGACCAAGGGTCTTTAGGATGTTCATGCTTCTCTGGTACCATCTGGTACACTACACCTATAGAATATTTGTGAGGCGATTTGCCCTACAAAATCCCATCTTCATCAGCAGTTAGGGGGATGTTTCTCTGCACTTATCTCTAAATCTACCTAATATTTTGACTGCTTGACAAAGGAAGGATGAGATGGTCTTGTGCAATGTAATCAGCAGCTCGCCTGGAGAGGGATTTTGGTTTGCATCATATCGTTGAAACTGAGCAAATCACATAGGGTGCAACCAGCATATGCCCAGGCGCAGTTTGGAAAGGGTTGGAGAAGTTGACGAGAGAACCTACTGCATATGTTTCTTGATATTTTCATAGGCAAAAAGCATCTCTTTCCAGATCCAACTATCACTTTATCTTTTCTCCAAGCCCCAAAAATCTTTAAATCCAATATAATTCTTTTGCACCATTTTTTCCATATGTTTTTCCTATTTTTAACAATATTATTGAGGTGCAAGGAGAAGGCCACTTCATTCCAATGAACCAAATTAATGACGCCTAAACCTCCTTTCTCCAAAGGCTGTTGTAGTTTAGTATATGCTTTAGGAACCAGTTTCTTAGATAAGGGATTACCAGTCCAAATGAAGTGATTGCAGACTTTTGAAATTATGTGCACAAGCATCTTGAATAGCATAAGGATTCTGGAATGATACACCTGCATGGAAAATATGATAGATTTCACTATGGTCAGTCTTCCAACACAAGTCAAATA
Organism: Allium sativum; assembly: GCA_030737875.1. NCBI lineage: Eukaryota > Viridiplantae > Streptophyta > Magnoliopsida > Asparagales > Amaryllidaceae > Allium > Allium sativum. The sequence continues at coordinate 575,557,728 of CM060918.1, read as the reverse complement.
CATTTTATACCACTTATTCATTTTGTTGGTAATCTTTTCGAAGAGTGTGAGACAATGCTTCTTCTGGATTTTGCTTCAACTTAAAGGAATTCCAAAATAGTTCACGCCTAGTAGCTCTAAAAAAATACCATAAGTTTTAGCAATCTCATTTTTAGCTTCAGGGGAGAGACCAGAAATAATGATAGAAGATTTGTTATAGTTAGGTACCGTTTGATTTTCAAACTGCCCAATCCACATTCGCGTCGATGTCGGAAGCGTTTGAAGCGTCGTCATTGGACCCACCCCATTTTCCTCTTTCAGTTGAACAATCCAACTTGCTCCTTTCGGCTTTGCCCGTTCAGTTTGCTACCCCGTTTACACCCATTTGCCCCTTTCGTGTGCCCCTTCCGGATAAAAAAAATGCATTCCCTTCCCCCAATTTTTCCGTTCTCCAACCCCAAGTACCCCTTCCAGTAAAGAGTTTAAAAGTTTGAATAGTGTCAAAGAGACCTTACAGAGATTTTCCATTAGGTTTAGTGGATATCATAAGGTCTTCAGCAAAGCATAAAGAAGTTATGGCCGGATCTCGATACTTAGGATGAAAATCAATCTCTTTTCTTACAAACTTTGTATTTAACCGAACAGTGAGCATTTTCATAATCATAAGGAAAATGTAGGAGCTTAAGGGATCGTCTTAACGAATACTGCAAGTTCCCCGAAAGTATCCTCTTGTTGAGCCATTAAATGAGTATTCTAAAATATTGTAAATATAACCATTTTATGCATTTGTATTGTTTTAGGTGTAATACTTGTCATCTTAAATGATGCACTTTTGTTTATTTAACTTAATAATGTAGCGAAATTCACGTTGCAAAATTTTATGTTCCAACGAATTAAAATACCACTAAAACCTATAAATTTTACTCTGATTTTATTTGTTTGTATTCTTATTCTCCATATCTACTTAAATGATAAATTTGTAATTTGTTACGTCATTTACAAGTTCGTAGTTGCTATTATCCACTTATAAATTTAGGATTTCTTATAATCAAATATTTTCAAAATTCGCATTCATACAACATGTATATCAATATCAAATTAACAATTACAAAACATGTATGCAGAGTTTATGATTTCATTGCATAAACAGTGTTGTAGCCTATAACTCAAATTTAATATTTTATGCATATAGGAATTGATCTACAATGATATAAATGCAACATTAAACAAAAGCATATAATATTATCATTCACCTTTTTTGCTTCTTAAATATCTGGATCTAATCCTTATTATTCCAGTTTGACCCCCGTTTCCTTCTATTTTGATACACACCGCATGCATATACAAATTTATTTGAAATATAGATTAGCAAAAGGAGATTATAATTGATTTGTAATTTAAATTCGGATTCACAGTCTACCTCGGATTTGATGATTTGATATTGAAAATATTCCCGTTTTTTACCATTATCTTCCATTCTTCAATTATTTATATACATATAATCTAGAACTAATTTGTGAATTAAGAAATATGCATAGAAGAGAAAATGATAGAGCTTCCACGTAGATTATAATTTGGAAGTAGGTTTTAGATCTGTGTTTATAGGGTTTAATTCAATTCAAGCATTTCAATTAAAATGTTTAAATCCATATCACTTTAGCTAATATTTACTGCTGATTTCACATCGGTAATAGTTTGGGTGCTTTAGTCCTAGGCTTGATTGCTACTGATTAATTAGGGAGCACCTCGTTGTCGATCGTTCCCTTTTTTTGAAGGAAAGGGTACTTATATTACATAAAACAAGATACAAAGAAGGATCAAGCTGTTTACAAATAACATGAACGAGTCTATACAAACTGACAGCAAAAAAAAACTTGATTCAAAGGAAAAACCACCATACAAGCACAAGCCACAACCGACAATACACCAAGATCACTTCAAGGACTCCAAAATAGCATACACAACTGACCATAACTAAACCCAGCAAGTCAAAAAGAGATTGTTAATCAAACAACTTCAAGACTTTTTATAAATGCCTCTACTTCTAATCCCCCCAGGAGTGCCACCATCATCTTTAACCTTCCTTACCTTTGGCCTTAACTGAATTTGATACATTAATTTAACCCATTTCGGGTTTATTTCAACTAAAGAGTTTTCATTCATCACTTCGCTAATCCTTTTAAACTTGCTATTTTTTGCTTCTCCTCCTCCTCTTACTACTACACGAAGAGCTATCAGATTCTTCCATCAAAACCTCCTTAGACTGAAAAGTTACACCATCATAACTATCTGAGATAACTTATATCTTTTCATTATTCCCATAATTATCTTCATCGTCAGCATTTTCATTAACTACCACTTTATCTCCATTCTCGTTACTTTCAGAATTTCCATGCTCTTTTACACATAATTTGAATACTCATACATTCTAGAATCAACTATAGAAGTCCTATTTGGTTCCTTATTTATCTCCCTATCATTTATGTTAACCTGAAAATCATTTTGAGCACCACTATCACAGCTTTCCATAACTATATTTTTAGGATCATCAGATAATCTTCCTCATACATTATCAACATCCCTTGCCATATTCAAATCCTCCACATTTCTATCTATATCCATTCCATAATTCTTATTCACATTCTACTTAGGAATCCATATTTTAATAGATTTACATGAATTAGTGGAATTGCCAAAGACTTTACAGTTTAAAAATAATGAAGGCTTCCACTCATAATAATTTTTTTGCCAAATTACATTACCATTGTGACATAATATAGGAACATATTCAAGAAATTTGAAATCTATACTGGCTTCCACTAAAATTCTCGCATAAGCTATGCGAAATATCCCCTCAGTTATGTTATCTAGTCTAATAGGGTGACCTAATAAGTAAACAATCTTGCTGATGGCTTCTACTGACCAAAATTCTAACTCCAAGTTTGGTAATCTAATCCAAATTGGTACAGTGTTCAAACATTCTTGCGTTAATTTCATATTGGGTTACCATTTCTTCATGAAAATCAGTTTTTTTATTGTAGAAGTATGGACCCTCTACTAAGATTTTTCACAATCCTCTGGTAAATCACATTTAAGAATGTAAAATCCATTTTCTCTTGAAAGAACACTACACCATAATGGTCATTTGGTAACTCTTTTTTTTTTTCAATTGCCAACACTTATTTGTGTTGTAGGGTGGTAACAATAATATGTGTTACTATATAAGTGTTAGCTATGAATATGTTTGTAACACTTATAAGTGTTAGCAGTTACTCCGTTTGTAACATTTGTAAGTGTTACAGGAAATTTCTCACAGGCCGTTGGTGACACTTAAAAGTGTTACAGAATTTATTTGTAACACCTATACTTGTTGAGAATCTCCCGTTTTGGTGTAGTGGAAGTTGACAATTCCCTTTTAGTTTCCAATTTCTATCTATATAATTCAGGTAAATTTAATAAGGCTTACCTCCGTAGACATAAAACACGATTGAATTAGACAAGTTAACTCTCGCTTTATTAACCAGATCTTCACCAATCACTGCCATTTTAACATTATCTTTAATGTTTGGCTCGTAGTATTTGAGTTGAAATGAATGTTGATGCAACTTATTTTTTGTGACAACCTCCATCCAAGATTTTGAATGAATAGCGCTAGCTTTGACCGAATTTGTCTTCAAATTGGAAACTAGATCTGGGAATTCAACATTTGATTTCAAATCTAAAGATCTTAAGATTTCGTTGGAGATGTTGATTATCTCGGCTTGCATGTTGAGGAGATGAAGTTAAGCCTGGAGGATAAGCCAATCTGAAGTCAGAATCGACATTAGAAAGTGTTTTTGTTTGGAGATTAAGAGAAGGATGAGGATAGGACATTTTTTTTCTCTCTCTCTCTCTCTCGCCATTCTCATAAGTTTTTATTCTGATCTATTCCATTTGTTTTATAGTAAATTGATCTGTTATGTTGATTTATTTTGTTTTTTAATTTGTTTTACTGATTACTACCATTTTTTATTAACACTCTCGTAAGGTTTATGCTACCATAAAGTTTAACTGTCTGTAATTTCGATTGCCTAATTAATATTTATTTTTTTGTTACATATGTAATTGTTTTTAATTCTAAAACTTCACAGCTAATAACTTTTTTATTTGAGTTCAGATCGGAAACTTTCACGTATAAAAGTTGGTTAGAAATTGTCACGAGCCCAATAGTACAGGTTTTGTATCCAAATTTTAACGTGTGTAAAGATTCTATTTTGTATGTTATTATTTTAAAATTAATTATAGTAAAATCCCATGGTGTTACATGCAAGGCTATGTGATGGTTGCTATATTTATTGTGTGTTTGATGTGGATGTCATATTGTTTTGTTATACCGTTGTACCCCTTATTGTGCTTAGTGTTGTATCCATGTATGTGATAGCAGTTCAATATATGCTATCTTCATGTGGTAACTCATTGGATATATAGACATGTTCAGTTTGGTTTCACATACCTTACGTCTTATTACTATATAAGGTTTTTATATAGTATTTTGAGATGAGGTGTCATTCACACCAAACTACTTTTTAATATGAGATTTTATGCTTTGCTTCTTATTATTTAGGATGCTCTTGCTTTGATTCTTCTTACATCGGATGCTCTTAAATAAGTAGATTGCGGATAACATGTTTAGATAGTGCATGGAGCTATATACAGTTTAACAGGAGGTCTTGCTTTCATATATCAGTACATTGGAGCTTACCGTCATTTATGTTTTGTTATGTAGTACTATGAAGCTATATCGGTACTATATTACTCTAAAAGCAGTTAATGTTGTTTATTTGAGAGATTTGGAATGTACAAACTATACATTAGATTTTTATTTAATCTTGTGAACTTGTTGCATTCTGATGATTTGGTTCGTTTGATTACGTTGTTGCCTCACTTGTTTATACACACACACACACACATATATATATATATATATATATATATATATATATATATATATATATATATATATATATATATATATATATATGTGTGTGTACACTTGATTATTATATACTATCAATGCTATGTGAGACATACGATTTGTTCTATGATTGTTTTATTTAATTTATGTATTTACTATCGTTCTAAATTGATTGAGCATTGTTATAGTTCATTGTACAATCATAAAAGATAATCATCTTAGTTTAGTTGCCTATGAGTATAAATTATCAGGTGAGATCCAAAAGCCAAATGGTGCAATATTCGTTAACCTGAAATAACATGCAAATATACAATTATACTTTGAAATCTCAAGTATCTACGTTTACATTATAGATATTGCGAAGGGAAAATGCCTGCAAAGTCTATGCCATAAGTCCATAGGTTATACTCAAAGCAAGTTGGATTACTTCCAGGTGTCAACAATCTAACTTCTTGGGTCGATTTTGCGACCCGCATCATCAATTAGCATCGATCCCTAAATTGCTGTAATAATGTACCGTCTTAATGCAAAAAAGATTTTTTTGTTAGACCGTAATTCTTTTACCTGGTACAAAATAGAAATAGTCAATTTTTCTTTCCTCCAATTGTATTGTTCCATGTGTCGGTCTCAACAGTTGATTGCCTATCATCACCTTTTGTTCTAAGGTAGTATTTGATTTTCTGACTGGGCAGTCTATGTTCGCGTCGAACGCGTCAACCGTGGAGCCCACTCGAATGCCTCTTTAGGACGAGCGGTCAAAATGGTAGCATTTACGTCAAACGTGTCCGACCCGTCAGAACTTTCTAGATAACATGTTTTTGTTCTACTCTCATATATATCCCCATCCCATTCCACCACTCCTTCACCATCCTCATTTCTCTTTCTACTCCGCTTCTCCTTCACTCATGCATAATTTCAAATTTAACGTAATGGCGAATAGTGATGATTAAGATCTCTCTGATTTGGTAGACATGCAAGATATTCTCGCTATTCAAGAAATTATGGAAAATCAAACACGAGAAATGAGCAGAATACACGATTCTGTAAGTTCCGATCTTGCTTGGGTTCATCAGCCACGCCGACCGTTGTCAACGAAATTTTCGAATGAAGCGATTATAATTTACATCTTTGTGTGAATGATTGAGAAATTATGGATTGAAAGCTTTGATGCACATAACGGCTAAAAAAATTTGCCGTCTTACAAAATATGCAAATATATCCATATAGTGCTCAAGTACAAATTGTTACTACTATAATGCCTATTCACAACTACATCAAAAAATACAATGCTGACGATGAAAATTTTATGTCTTATGATGACAATCTTGATTTAGTGTCAGATGAATATCTCAATGAGTGTTACAGTATAACAAATCGCGGAAACAGAGACCGGGAACCCATTCAAAGAATTGGAATATCATCCACTATGGCAGTTGTTCGAAACAATATACGAAACGAACTAGTTGCCGCGGGAATGCATTAAAAATGTTCACTTTATTGTGTTTTTCAATTCTGCACTTTCAATTCTGCAATCATGTAATTTCAATTCTGCAATTTGTATTCTCCATTCTATTTATTTTGTTCGACAATAAACACACACACAAACACAAATATAAACAATAAAATAATAAATACAAAAACAATAAAATAATAAATTTGCTTCTTTCGTAAAAAAAAAAAAAAAAAAAAAAACGCATTTCTCGTTCGCAACAATTCCCCTTCATATACCCTTCCAAATAACCCTTCCCATTCGAAATCAAACGCACACTAAAAGATTTACAAATGTATGTTCTAAGAGAAAATGTTAAGAATGATATTTATATGTCAAATGTAAAAAATATGTTTATTTCAATTACCTTGTTTGTCTTTACAACATATTTAAAAAAATGGAACTAAGATGGTCATTTGAATAATTTTAACAAACTCAACATGTGGCCTTAAGATACATGATATTTAACATGGTTAATAAATGACCAATATTTAACAAGGTAAGTGATTTTTTTTTTTTTTCATTTTTCAAAAGAAAAGGATACCCTACTGCGAAGAGTAGAGTCGTTGCTGACGGAAGGTCCTCCCTAACCACCATTACCATTTTGCTTGGCCTCACGAAGTCACTTTTCGATCCTAATTGATTAGTCATACCATTTTCAGCAAGATTATTACTTGCCTTTGCAAGTATCAGGCATTCTCTAGTTTAGGCCGTCAGGCCTCAACCCTATCCCTCTCCCTGTGGTTAAATAACTAGATAAAATAAATCAGTTCTTTGCCATTTGTTTGAGAACACCTTTGAAGTAAGTAAGGTACTTCTAGTTTTCCTTCAAGGATATTACCAAAAAAAAAAAATAGACATTCAGTCATAATCAAAACTAACCAACGGTCTAAAAAATGGCGACTTCAGCCTGACTTCTCTTCTCCTTTTTCTCTTGCGTTTTCTCTGTTAATCTCCGTTGTTTCTCATCTAAGTCGATTGATTCCTCCGTTCTTCTCTTCTTCTGTGTTCGAGCTCTGTTTTTTTCCCCCTCTTGGTGGATCTAGGGCTTTTATGTCTGTGCTCCGTGATTTGTTTGAGCTTCAGGGATCGTTCTTGCGACCATGCCCAGATCTTGGCTTGGTGGTGGCAGCGATCTCTGCTATTGCTGTGGGCCCAGCTACGGTTGAAAAGGTTGGTGTTTCGTCAGTTCGGGTGAGGATGTGCTCATTGGCTACTTTCGTGGCTGTGTCCAGACATCGTTTCTTGGTGGTAGATGACTCTTTTCTTGAGTTGACCCCTGTCTATTTGGGTCGATTGGCTACTCAACCACTTCACCAGGCGATGAAGTACCGGACCTCCCTTCAGACTGGTTACCCGCAGCCCTTTAATGGTCCTAAAGCTCCTGAGCTAAAAGGGGATTTCATCACCCCTTTTAGGCCCAGCTTGAGCATTGGATTCCCTGTTGTTCGCTCTGGTTGCTTGGCTCAAGGGTTTTCAGTTGGTTCTCTTTGGTGTGGCGATGTAGTAGGTGAGGCTGAAGGGAGATGCTTGGCTGGTTTTGATAGTGATGTAGGGGATGTGACTACCCCTTATCAACAACCACTAACGGAACAGGCTGGTCTTTTCTTTGGTTCGTCTTCAGCGGTTGTTACTGGTAAACTTTCTAAGTCACAGGCTCGGCGCCGGCGTCGACGGCGTGTGAAGGCTTCCAGGATTGAATGCCTTGATAGAGAAGTAGGATTGGGTGTCGATGTGCCCGAATGTGTTTCTTATGATGTTGTTTCTATACCAACTGTGGCTGCGGCGAAAGGTTGTGCTCTCTTTGATGTGTTGGATGGAGGCCCTTTGCAGGCTGTTTCAGAGCAGGTAAAGGTGGTCGGTTGTGCTGATGTGCTTGTGGGTAACAGATGCTTTACTTTTGGTCCTTGTTTAGGAAGGCAGGTATGGCCCCTTTTCTCCTTTTATTTTTCTGCTTTTGGTGATTTGTTGGTGTCTAGTCCTCTTCTTTGCTGCACCGATTTATTTGTGCGTTCTGTTCCTCTGCCAGTGGTTTTGTTGCATCCTTCTTCGTCGGGGGCTTTGTCGATTATCGCTGATTGTAGTGATCATGGACTGATTGTTTTCCGGGGAGTGTTCTTTGAAGGCTCCCTGGTGCAATTAGTTATGATTTGTTACAATCAGAGAGCTTCGACAGGCTTGGGCTTCTTGTTGGTTATGGTTTTTTCTTGGGGGTGTGTGAATTCGACGGTATTGGTTGTGTTAGTCGATGGCTTTTATGGATCGAGTCACTATAAGGCCTTCTTCGTGTCGTTAGTGACTCGTGGTTGTTGGCGTTGGTTCATGGGTGGTCGATGGATAGTTGGGAGGTTTCATCGGGTTTGGGGTTCTCAGGTTGAGAGGTTTTACTCTTGTAGACGTATAGCGGATTCTGAGTTGGTCCACTATACGGTCTACCAGGGAGACCGTCTCCCTAGATTAGCCCAACCATATGTCACCATCCCGGGTCTTGGCTTTGGATCTCTACCTCTTATGCGGGGCTGTCAATATATTGATAGATCGGCGTTGGTACAGTTCATACAGGAACCAGGGTTACGTCTCTTGAGCAACCCCACATTTATGACATCGTCTGCTACCCCACCTGTACCGTTGTGTTCAGCTACCCCCTCTGAGTGTCGTGAGTCTTCTGGCGCTCATTCTATCCCTTTTCTTAGTAAGGTCGAGATAGCGATCATAAATGATCGGCTATCTCGACTTACTAAGAATTCTCGTCCAGGGCGGACCGCTGTTGCTTTGTCTTGTCCTCCTGTTCTCGATTCAGGGGTATCCTCTGGGTTACCTGACTCTTGTGAGGCTTTTTCTCGTTTTTCAGACCCCCCCCTCCGCTACTCGCGTCGTAGGCCCTCGGCGTCTACTCGTTCTTTCCGCACTATTCACTCACGCTCTATAGCGGCGTCCGAGCAGATCGATCGATCTACTCGACATACGCTATATCTTATCTGAGTTGTGTTCTGGTTTTCCGTCCTGTGCGTGTCGCCGTTTCAAGCTGTTTTGTTGTTCGTTCTTTCTTTCCCTAGATGGCGAGTTTCTTGTTTTGGAATGTTCGTGGTATTGGTAACGATGAGTCGATGGCTAGGTTGAAGCGCATCATTAGGAAGCACTCTGTCTGTTTGGTGGCACTTCTAGAGCCATTTATGGGTCCGGAAGCGATCACCAGATCTGTTTTGTCCCTTGGCTATGGTGGTGCCTTAGTCAATTCGTCTGCGAAGATTTGGATCCTATGGTCCAAAGACGTCGTGGTTCGCCCAGTTTTCAACTCTGCCCAGCTCTTCTCAGTGGCATGTTCGACTCCAACTTTTTCCTCTTCTTTTCTCTTTTCCGCTGTCTACGCTAAGTGTGATCGGGTAGAGAGATTGACTCTGTGGTCCGACATTCTCTCTCTTTCCGATTTGGGTTTTCAGGCTTCTATCCTAGGGGGTGACTTTAATGTTGTCGCCTGCCAAGCTGAGAAACGGGGAGGCAACGCCGTGAACCGTGCAGCGATTGCGGATTTCAACGCCTTCATTGTCAGCTCGGGTCTATCTGAGGTTTCTTTTGTCGGTTCAGCTTTTACCTGGTGTAACAACCAGGAAGGGCCAAACCGGATTCTTTCTAGGCTAGACAGAGTCTTCGGTTCGGAAGGTTGGTTCAACCAGCCCTTCTCGTATTCTGTTTCCCATCTGCACTGCACCTTCTCGGATCATGCTCCTATGATTCTTCGTTGCTCGCCTTTCTCTCTTTCCGGTCCCTCTTCTTTTAGGTTCCAAAGCATGTGGAGATCCCATCCCTCGTTTCATCGGATAGTGGAAGATTCTTGGAACACTCCTGTTATAGGTTCTCCGTTTGCTGTGTTTTCCCGTAAACTGGTGCGTCTCAAGGCTTGCCTCAAGGCTTGGAACTTGCAAGTTTTCAAGAATATATTCGACCGTGTTAGAGCGGCCGAAGAGTCTCTTATCTTGGCAGAATCATCCTTTGATGAAGATCCTTCTTCAGCTAACAAGGAGGTGTGGGCTCTTGCCCAGCTAGCCTTTTCATCGGAGCTCCGTATTGAAAACGACTATCTTCGTCAGAAGGCGAGGATCAAGTGGGTGGTCGACGGTGATACGAACTCCAAATTCTTCCACTCTTCCATTCGTAAGAAGAACTCTCTTCTTACGATTCGTCAGATTCAGCGTCCTGATCTGTCATTGGCTTCCTCTCCGGAGGAAGTCAAAGAAACGATCTTGACTCATTTCCAATCGTTTCTTGGCTCTCCCTCCGTTGCTGTATCTGATCCGTCCCTGTTAGCTTTCATTCCCAGATTAGTTCTTCCTTCGGATAGTGCTGATCTAGCCGTGCCTCCTTCCTCGGAAGGGATACGTGCTTGCGTTTTTGCGCTAAGTAAGGACAATGCAGGTGGGCCTGACGGCTTCAACGGGGTCTTCTACCGGAGCGTCTGGCCGACCATCCAGGCGGACTTTTATCTTGCTATTCAGTATTTCTTTTCTGGTGGAGATCTCCCTAGGGGTTGGACTTCCACCAATTTGATTCTTATTCCTAAATGTGAAAATCCTCGTTCCTGCGTGGATTTTCGTCCGATTAGCTTGTGTAATTTCTCTAACAAAGTTATCTCTAAGGTCCTAGCCTTCCGACTAGCGTCGTTTCTGGAACGTATCATCTCTTCTTCTCAGGCGGGGTTTGTAAAAGGACGTCTGATCACGGATAACGTCCTTTTAGCCCAGGAGCTGGTCTCCCAGATCGATCGGAAGGTCTGGGGTTCTAATGTGGTCGTTAAGCTGGACATGGCTAAGGCTTACGACCGCATGTCTTGGTTCTTTGTCATCAAGGTTCTAAGAGCTTTCGGTTTTCCGGAACCCCTTATTGACCTTATTTGGAGACTCATTTCTAACTGTTGGTTTTCTGTACTCATAAACGGATCAGCCAATGGGTATTTCAAGGCGGGAAGAGGGCTTCGTCAGGGAGACCCTCTTTCCCCTTCTCTGTTCGTCATCGCTGCTGAGGCTTTCGTGCGTGGATTGCATTCACTTACGATAGCTAATCAGATTCAGAGGTTTGGTATTCCTGTGGGCTGCCCTCTTATCTCTTCCTTATCTTTCACTGACGACTTTATCATTTTTACGAATGGTAGTCGTCGCTCTATCCGTCGTCTTATAGACCTTGTTCAGCAGTATGAGAGGTGTTCGGGCCAACTAGTTAACTCTGCTAAGAGCTGCTTCGTCTCCGCAAAAGACTTAACATCGGTTAGGTCTGCGTGGATCGAAACCTTCACCGGTTTCAAATCGACCTCCCTTCCTTTGCCCTACCTCGGTATTGTTCTATACCGAGGTAGGAAGCTTAATGCTATTTTTAATCCTCTAACTGATAAAGTCAGGGGAAAGATTATTCGCTGGAATGCGATGCTGCTTTCGCAGGCAGGAAGACTTGTTCTCATAAAGTCGGTCTTGGACTCTATAGGATCTCATGTCTTTGTTGCTATGAATCCCACTTCTTCTTACTTTCGTTCTTATCGTTCGCTGGCTTCGTCCTTTTTCTGGGGGAAAAAGGACAATGCTCTTCGCCACCATTGGATTTCGTGGGACGTCATTTGTCGTCCCAAAAGTGAGGGAGGTTTGGGCCTTCGAAATCCAAAGGATATTTGTACTCCTTTTACTTGCAAGCTATGGGCTAGGTTTGTAGCGAACGATTCTTTATGGGCGTCGTTCCTCCATGCTAAGTACCACAGGCTTATGGGTGCGAATTACTCCGGGGTCCCGTCTTACGCTAGTGAGACGTGGAAACGGATGCAATCCGTGAAGTCCTTTTCAGATTTACATGGTGGTTGAACTGGATGGGATGGCAGTCCCTTCTCGATTAAGGCTGCGTGGAGTTCGGCGAGGACCGTAACTCCACGTCTTCAGCTATTCTCTTTCATCTGGGATGCTCGATTACCTCCAAAGGTCTCTCTGTTTATATGGAGAACCCTTCATGAGGGGTTACCACTAGACGAGAACCTCCGGAGGATAGGCATCCCAATCGTGTCCCGTTGCAGGTGCTGCGGATATGGTGACGTGGAATCCGTTGCTCATTTGTTTTTCCATGGCTATTCTGCCAGCGTGGTCTGGAGCTACTTCGGGAACCTGGTAGGTCTCCGATGTAACGCCACTTCTCTTGTTGAGTTACTAAGATACTGGTGGGCTGGTATCTCTGGTAAATCGATCCGCTCGATCCTTTTTCGTCTGATTCCTTGTTTTATCTGCTGACATATTTGGTGCTCGAGGAACAAAGCAATTTATGACGAATTGCCTATGGATCCTCCAACAATCATCCGAAAGGTAAGGGACGATGTTTTCCTTGCGTTTCGCGGTAGGCCGTTCAAGGGAGTTATTGGCTGCCGCTCGAGGAGGTTGGCAAGTGCTTTTGTTGTTACAACGGCACCGCCTACCACTAGGGCGGGGATTGGATGAACCCAATCTTTTTTAGACAGTGGGCATCTTCCCATTCTCTTCTTCTCGCTCCCCCCCCTCCCCCCACCCCCCCCCCCCCCCCCCCCCGTTTTGTTCTCACGCTGTTCGCTAGTAATGCAGGGCCTGGTTATTAGGTACATGTGGGTTCTACCTTCTTTGGATATTTTTACGCTGCTGCTGAGGGGTTGGAGCGTAGAGATAGAGACGGTGTTGGCTTCAGGATTTTGCGCTTGGCCCATCCTTTCTGGTGTCTCCGCTTGGAACAAAGGAGCTTTTGTCTTTTGGTGGTCAGCTTTGTGCCAGGCGTGGGGCTTGCTGCTTTGCTTGCTTGCAGCGTTCTTTTTGTTGGTTTTTCCTCGTTGGTCGGAGAGACCGCTATTGTTTTGCGGTTTATCTACTTGGATTTTTGCTTTTTATATGTGCACAGATTTTGTAGCTATTTCTACAAATCTGTTTTTGTGAGCCATTGGAGAATGACATAATTCTCTTTTTTGTTATTTATATATACAATCCTTTTCTTGAAAAAAAAAAAAAAAAAAAAAAAAAAAAAAAAAAAAAAAAAAAAGAAAGAGTATATCACCTAAAAAAAATTTAATGGGTTCAGGAAAACGCGCTGAATGTCATATTTTAACATTAAAATGCCACATGAATACGATTATCATGAATAAACACATTTATCATCATAATTGATCTCCGTCATTCAAAGATAGTTATAACGTACAATCTATAATCCAAATTACCAAGGTTGTGCAATATCTAAATTACAAGCAAGAATAACACATCCACACAGCAGCAAAAAAAAAAACACAATATTGCACATTATTTAGCAGCTGTGGTAATTGATACAGAAGTTCTCTAAATCTCTTTTCTTTTCGTTACTCTTGTTTCTCCGCTTGTTCTCCAATTCAACGTGATATCTTGATGAGCTTTTCTGTCTGTCTTTGCTTTTTCTTTTTTTCCTCTTTTTCTTCTAAGCAGCAAACATCAATTTTCTACTTATCATCCAAGTCTGCATAAACATCATTCAATTATCCAATTACATCATTCAATTATCCAATTTTAGAAATTAAGCTAATGCAAGTAGGGAACAAATACATGAAACATTTGCACTGTCAAGCCTTAAGCATAAATCTGAACGGAGCGAGACTCATATAGACCTAATAATTGATCAGCTTATTGTAACATATTTTCTTGATTTAATTCTCAAACTGAGCAGCACTGAAGCCCAAATGCCTGTAAAAAAAAAAAAAAAAAAAAAAAAAAAAAAAAAAAAAAAAGACAGAAATGGGTCCTTATTATGTTTATAACAATACAACATATCTTACATTTTTTTTAATTTTAATCATCTCAGAAGGAAACAGGAATTCAAATCCTTCTGATGCTTTAACAAGCTCACTTAATATCCAATCTAATTGATAAACAACATCTTTATGTTTATTTTCAACGACGATGTCTTTAACTCATAATACTATTTCATTTGACACTTGACGAAATGTTCTGGATCGCATATTGACCATTGAATAATTCATACAAAGGAATCTTCAAAGATATAATTTTGATCTCTGTTGCTATAAGCGCTTGACCAGCATATTGTGATGTAGATGCAAGTAAAAATAATATTCAAAATTCAAAGTTAAGATGATGGCTAGTTTTAACGTTAGGATAATCTTTTGCATAAATGTTCTTAAACAGGTTAAGTAATTAACCAAAAGTCTAATATACTGACCTCTGCAACAGTTCGAATCAAGAATTAGTCTCCAGCACTTCTTCCATTTTTGTCCAGGTAAGTAACTTGCCCAAACTGTAAGGCGTAGGGCATCTTTCTAACTGTAACTAATGCTTCGAATAATTCTATAACAAGACCACTCGCTTCTCTCTCTATTAAATATGTCTTTTGGGAAGAAGCAGGACCAATAGCTTCTACCCGTAAAGTTATTACATATCAGATTATATGAATTCAACTAGCAAACAATTAAAATCTAATCTAACCAATTATATGAGTATTTTTTAGGTAATGGATGCTACAAATTAAAAATAATATGATATAATAAATTGGAAAAACTAACCATTTCACTTCTCGTCAATCCTTCCATCCATGCCCAATAATCCCATGTCGAATTAAGGTAGTTTGTCCATGAATTTGAGAAAAAAGGTGTCACACGATTGAATGTCCATGAAATGGTTTGTGCAGCATCCCTAAAATGACATTGAGGGGAAAGTGGGTACCTTTTATTTAGCGTCTTTTAATCGTCAAGGGGAAATGGACGGTCGAGATTACGTCCCCTTTAAAATAGAGATTGAAAAACAAATTGATTTAACTTAGAGATACCATGTTAGTCATTAGCTTCATTATTTGTGACGATTTAATTTTGTCTCTAATTTATGATAAATTTTTAATGAGTGCCTCAATTTGTTGATCTTCCTTCGGGCACGGTAGTCACAATATGAATTTCTGGTCATCAAAGTACTCGGGACTTGAATATAAGCTTAGGTGAGCTTGGAGTAATTGGATGAAAGTATAAAACTTACTCAAAGATGTTGGTTTTGCATCTTTGGATTTAGGTTCGATATAGGTCGGCTCGACCTAACACCATTATCCATTCACTTCAGATCGAAAGGATTGGTTCGACCGTCTTCGCAAGGCTTGGTTTCGAATCGGAGCACTTCGGCTCGGTGATGGCTATATCAGCATCACTTCACTTCAAAACACATGGTCCGGCTCGAACATGCTAGGTTTATCATGGAATTGAGGAATGAAACAAGCATAGGAATCTCGTCATCTTGGTTCGGCTATGTCGAACCAAAGTCAGTTCGACATATCGAACCGAATACCGAAACCAAAGACTGACTTGGTGTAATGGTCAACGACTCCTGCAAACTCAGTTCGAGCAACACATATTCATGTTCCACCCGAGGTAGATTCTCTTAGAAGGATGAAAACCTGGTATTCTACGCTCCTACTTTCTCGGATTGGGTGCCACGTGGAATGTCAAGCTGGGCATATCACCTTCTATAAATACACACTTTTTAGGTAAAATAAATGACTTTTGAACATGCTTTTCTCTAACTCTCTACACACACTGATTTTGCACCAGAGGAAGTTGAACTCCATGATCAATGCAAGGATATTGTCTTGAGTAAAATCACTTCTATTCTCTTGTTTCGTTCATAAGCTATTATCTATGTTGTAATTTGATAGTATAACAACAGATTATAAAGTGGATGTAGGATCGTTAACGCCGAACCACTATAAAAGTTCTGCATATTCATTTTACTTCATTGTATTCTACGATTGAATTTATTTTGATTATCTATTATTTGTGTACGGTTTGTGCATTTGGGGTTGGTTGTCAAAAGAACCACTTTCTAACGTCAACATTTTGGTGTGCCAGGAGAGGGGCACGCAACTTTTGAATGACTGAGGAAATTGGATTGCCTTTGGATTAAGAGATGGTGAAGCGGAAGAAGGACGGAAATAACTCCCATACTGAAATGGTAATGCAGGCGTAAGAAATGAGGGAAGCTAGGAGGCTTACTCTCACGGTGATTCTTCCATCTACTTGACTAGAGAATAGATGGACAGAGTATTGGCTGAACTAAGGTCGCATATGGAGCGACAAGATGAACTTCTTCTCAAGGAAATAATAACTGTCTATTGGTAAACAAACAACACTAAAAATATCTGTAATGAGTTATACTGGAGTGAACCAGCATTGGTTTGATCTAGCAGACGTATTTCCTATTTAATTCTACAACTATACACGTCTACATTATTTCAAATTTGGCGTACAAAGTCAGACCTGTATGGGTATGCAGAGAAGCAGTTGTATGGAAGGACAGATGGAATGGGAAGAAAAATCAAATATTTCACTCTCTTGTCAACCAAAACACTTTTTCTTTTATTTTACAGTAAAGTCAGGCACAAATTCCGTTGTAATAAACCAAAAAATTATAAAAATACATAATCGATAAGGGTTCGTATATAAAATCAGTACTTAGAAATTGTAGCAATACATTAAATTCAAAAATAATGAAATCTGATGGTTGAATATTTGTTATTAATGTAAAAGGCGTTACCTTTTCCGATCCAATGAGTTGAAGAATCCCCAAATTTATGCCCAATATTCACCAGTAATGTCCAGCACGACGATTGAAGGTGGTTAATATTTGACTTCTTATCAAACTTTTTGCAGTAATTTCTTCTGCTAAATAAGATGAAAAGTCTGTTGGTAAGAAAACGATAATCTATGGAGCAGTAGCCGTTGACCGCTGATTTCAATCACGAACCAGTTTTGAGAAATTGCATAATTAAGTACTTCGGTGGTTAAAAGCAAGAGGGATAGAGACTATGGGTTGTAGAGGAAGGTGATGGGGGAATAAATTTGTAGGGAGATGGAGAAATGAATAGTGGGAGAGACGGGGGAGGAAGCAATTATTTTTAAAGGAGACGATGCATAATGAAAACGCGTGGAGAGGGTAAAACGCAGTAAAAATTAAAAAGGAAATCGGTTGATGGAAAAAATCATAGAAAACGCTGGGAGAGCAGAATTTCAAAATTCAAAATGAAGAACGGGAGAGTGAAAAAAGGGGGTGGGTAAGGAAAAAAGCGGTGAGTTGCATGACATAGGAGAACACATTTATTCCTGGGCAAGTAGAGTGTACACATGGGCATTACTTAGTTCTTGTTTTCCTGTTTAAATAATAGATTCAAATATCTGATATCCTTTCCAAACTCGGTATTTTCTTCCAATTTTCCAATTGCTCACCAATTTCCAATTATTCAATTCACCACTCAATTCAAATCCTTATACTCTCAAAAATTCAAAATTTCCTCATTCACACATCATTTCTCTTCTATATTCACATCCATCAACCGTAAATTAGCATGTGAACAATTCCCTAAGTATCAATCCCAAAGGTTGAAACCAACATCAGATTAACACTCAGGAAATTATTCAACTTAATTAATCTCCAGTCGGTTTCTAAATTCTTTAAATCCACTTCTTAATTCCTTATCAAATCAATGCTTGCGAAATTCTCGGTTTCAATTTACAAATCCATTTCTCTTAGGTTCTGCCGTCCTTCGTTCTCGACGTACGGCTTTTTATTCTTCGTTCCTTGCCATTCCGATTTATCCAACTCGTTAGCCTCTCACAATCTTTTAAAAACATTCCAATTATCATATTTATTTTCTATTTTAGAAAATTTCTTACTACCATCAGGAAACATTTCCAAACACTCTCAAATATTTATTTTCTATAGAAAATACTCATTATTCTCAGGGGAAACATTTCTAAATTCGTTATTTCAATTAAAATAGATATTAAATAAAACATCGTTATTCCACTTAAGTGTCAACACTCATTTACTTACTTTACTTAACCACTCTTGCTATCGAATCTTAACCATTTCTTAGTTAACAGTGAAGTCAATAAAGTTGGGGCATAATTACCTCTCAGACCTTAACTGATAAACATTATTAACTTCGAAATAGATACGTTCACAACATCGAATACCCATAAAACATTCATTATCTTCACTTCGAATTCAAATTAAGAATTTTCTTCTTTTACAATAATCGTTGATTATAACAATAATTCACGCCTTTAAATTATTTAACTTTAAAATATATTTCATTCCTTAATCTAAGCACATAAATAATTAATTAATGATACATTAAATTTTGACTAAACAAAAGATAAATAATATTATCCTGCAATTCGCACAATCGAATCCCATGAAAAACTTCCTCCCGAATAATCTCTTTTCCGATAATATATTCCGAACTTCGGAAGAATATCGTTATTTATATTCTGAACTTCAGAATAATCTCACTGTACTGGTCAATTCCATTTTCTTTATCCCAATCTCTTTTCCAGCACTTTTGCTTTCACATGTTATTTACTTCTAAAATGTAAATATTACTTTTTTTTTTTTTTTTGAAATCTGAACTCGTCACATCTATTTAATTTTGATTTCATTTAAATATCAATTCAAATTGCTTCACAATCTTCATTCATATATCGCTTCATTTACAGTTCTCGTTTACAGATCCACTCCTTGTTAATTAATTAACAAGTTTATACTTTACTATCAAATTCTTATATTCGATTATACATTATTAGTTTGAACCCAATTATAAATCATCTTGCCAAACTCAAATTAGTAATGTAATTCAGCACAAACGAAAATTCCAATTATACCCTTTTCAATTTTTATTTCATTAATTTATATTCTGAATATCGAGATAAAAACCATCATTTTTTTTGAAACAATTTCAAATTTCCATTTTCATTCTTCCCATATGAATTCTTACTTCAATAAATTTCAATCGTCTTTGATTGCTAAAATACACGATTAGATAAATTTATTCGTTATTTCTCCTATACTTATCTTCCTTTGATACAGTCCGATGATTGATTCAAGACTCAATCCTAAGAAAACATATCGAAGAACAGCTCTAGCAAATCCGAATTCGAAGACCGGGGATTCCAAAAAAAAAAAAATTAAAATAAATTTTTGTTTCCGTTGTACCAGTTCCAAAATACTAATTTTCAAAATATATAATATTTTCAATATAATTTATCTTGCAAAATCAATTTTTCAAAACTTTTTATTTTCAAAATCCGCTATTTCTAGTGTCGATCTTATTTATTTTAAACCCGATAGGCTACGCTTTGAATAAACCAAAGCTCTAATACCACTTGTAACGTCCTGCTTTTTTGACCGCTCCAGATTGATAATTAAATCAACTTGAAACGTTCAAATCGATGGATCGTTATTTAGCTTACAGAGTTCAAAACAGAATCAACACAAAAAAACATATAATAAAGAATAACACAGTATTGAATGACGAAATAATATATATATATATATATATATATATATTAGAATTTGAATACAAAATTTTATTTCTATACAACGGAATATAAAAACACAGTTTGAATACAGAAAAATATTCACTAGTTTAAATTCTTCGGAGTGCGCCGTCTCTGGAATCCCCTACTTCGTCAATCTTCAAATCCTAAGCTGTAATCTTTAAATCTGTAACACTCGGATCTGACTCGAACGTTCAATGCAAAAACATAAAACACTCGAGTCAGGATTAATCATTTGTTCAAGTAAATTAATTTTAATAGAAACTAAATATAATAGTTAATTCCATGGAAAAACTGCTAAGTTGTAGCATAGCGACTTGGAACACATCGAGATAGCATATGGATTTATATATATACGTATGCCGATGACATATATATACACATACAATGGTATATATATACACATATGTGTACATCGGCCACCACATATATATACTAAAATCCAGCTTCAAAAAATCAAGGCAAGATTGTGGTTATCAGTTTGCAAGTTAACATTTAGACAAAGCAATACTTAAAGTTTTTGCATGCCACCTATATACATGTATTTCTTATGGCAGTAAGGGTTAATCACAAAGCATCATGGTATATAACAATAATACAAGAATCTGCAAGGTATAGTGTAGTAGCATTCAAGGGTGGCATCAACTACAAATTTCCAGTTTGAGAAAAAGGTAGTAGGAAAATTATATTGAAACCTTAAATGTCCAGATATGCAAACACGATTGTCCAGATACTAATGTGTGTTTAATAGGCAACAAGGAGTTGTCAACAAATGCACAACAAAAATAAGGGGGATCAACAAATAAGTTATTCAAAAAAATTCAACAGTGTATGAACTGCCCAAAAACAATTGTCTTACCAGGTATACAGATGAAATAGTTTTAAACCTTGGTTGACAACCCAAGGCCGGAATATATTTATACATTTTTGGCTTTTACACTGATTCCAGGATAAGCTACATGTGAGTTCGTAGATGTGTTTTAAAATATACTTTGTAAATATGGATCAGTTCAAATAGTGGCTCAAAACTCAAATATGGTGACCAAGTAGAAGTGTAACAATAAAGAAATGGACATATATGAAATATATGTCCTGCAGTCGCTTGCAACAAACTGACAAAAGCAAGTATGATGACCAAACAGTTTATGCAGGTAAGGATGGGTAATTCCACATGTATATTTCAATGCCAAACTTCATGATCAGTACCACAGTAATCAAAGCACAAGTGGTATGTGGTACTAAATAAACAAGGCCAAAGTGAATAAGTATGGTATATTTTATTTTGACTTACATGATCCAAGATTAAAATATAATGGCGACATGCAGCAAGGCTTCAAACTGCGTGAGGGTAACCAGTGAATCCGTTCACATGTACACTTATTTAACACTGCAGTGAGTATGCCCACATATATACTTAACCTACAATGCAGTGAATATGAACATGCCCACATATATACTTATAGAGGTATCATTTATACGTTCAGGGATACATCATGATTTACCAGGACTTTCTTGAAGGCGAAAGACCAGACATATATGATATTTAATCAATTACAACATTAAGAACAACTGAACTCAAAGCAGGTGACGACTTCAAATTAATTAAGCTTACCAGCCAAAATAAGAAGAGCTACAGAATAAGTACACAGATTTTTATTATATCACCTCAAAGTTTATATTTCATACCATAAACTTTACACCAAATAACAATGCAACTTACAGTCTGAACTGAATCTGATGGTTATTAATGGTGAAAGCGTGCTTATGAACCACTTCGCAAAGGGAAAGAAATTCCCATGTTGCCTCTCTACATTACATGAGTGTATTAATAACAAGCATCCACACTTAATTTTAACACAGGACCTAGATAGGAAATGTAAGCTTCTTACTATTTGCATGGTTCAAACAAAGGAAATGTGAAAGATGGTACAAGAGAGAATGTCAAATAAAATTTCATGCATTCATTTTAGTAACACAGTACTTTTGCTTACTTTCTTCAGTTCGTAATATGGTTATAAACTGGAATAACAAATCTGCACTTACCCCGTCATGAAAATATTAATGTACTCATAACCGAATATATTTTAAACCTTATTATTATTATTTTCAGGAAAACCAAATGATTTTCAACAACTTGTTCTCCTAACATAGTTTCTCTCTATCAGGTCAATCCCATGATTTTCTTAGGTCCATTAGTTAAGGCACACGGTAACAATACGTGAAAATGACCAATACAATTTTTGGGCAGAAAGTCGTTCCAGAAAGGGCAAGATAGCAGAGAGTTAACCCATCGGATAAACAACCCAACATCTTACATATATACATATACAAACGTATGTATATACATGTAAAACTCAAGTATGCGTGAATCTATGGTAGCTCAATACAGACCAGTGTATTCCCAGTGTGACAAATCAGGGAAAAAAATCATGTTTTTAAACATCAATATTAACACAAAGTCGCCTACGAACAAAATCCAAATCAACTTTTATAATTTAGTTTAAACTGCGGTTAAGATACTTGCGGCAAAGAAAAATCGTGAGCTTAAATACTCACATTTGTACGCGATGTAGGCGAGGCCGCTCGAGTTGAAGGGAGGAGCGAACTAGTGCAAGCTCAGACGGCGATGTCATCGGTTTGCCAGGATGGATGGAGCCAGGTCAGCACCGCTTTTGCAGCGACGAGTCGATCTCGCATGGTTTGAGAAAGACAGCGACTTGTGGGCTTTGACGATAACGGGGGATTTGTGCGTGGCCCAGAGGCACTGGATAGGCTTGCGGTGGCCAAGAGGAACTATACGAATCTGCAGTTGTGGTGAAAACTGGAGGTGGCAGTCAAGTGATTTTACGAGTTTCAATTTTAGGGAAAGAGCAATTGGCCATAAGAATTAGAAGTGTATTGCCAAGGGCACCGCGGTTTCTGCTAGGGTTACCGCGGTCCGATCGACGGTTAATCACCGATAAAACATGGGTTTGATCGGCGGTTGTCTACCGACCAAGGCTCGGTCGGTGGACAACCGCCGATCAAACCCATGTTTGGCCGGCGGTTAACCGCCGACCGAACACCCCGCTGGTAGCCCCTAGCAACACGCCAAAGTGGAATAATTTTTCCTTGAAGAAAATTGAGGCTAATAAAATTAGTGTGCTGCTATTCACACCCCCATTTAGGCTACTGACCACCTTTAAAAAATTTATAGATTGTATTATTTTTGACCTACTTCCTACAACCACTTTATTTTTTTTCACTCAGTCAATAACAGTCGTACTGTCATTTCTCTTTCCAAACAACGTACTGTCATTTCTCTTCTTTTTTCTTCTCAGACAACGTAAATTCTCAGATATCAAACCCTAAAGCATAAGAAAAAAATAAATTTTTTTGGCTGAGTAGAGGATGGAAGATAAAGACAAAAAAGATGTTAGTTTTGTATGTCATGCTGCATAATCTATCCTGTTGTTATGGATTTTTTTTTTAAGGGTTTTGTATTAATTTTTGTAGGAGCTTTCTTTCACCCTTTTCTCTACTTCGAGTTTGGAAGACATTAATTTCGATGACGTTGTAATAGAGAATGACATTGTAAGTTATTGAATTTTAGGGTTTTCTTCATACAACAGCAATTTATATGTCAAAATTTACAAAAAAAAAAATCATTTTAATTATTTTTATTTGATTTTTGTAGGAAGATAATGTGATTTACAATAAACTTGATAACTATGTGGATGATAACAATATGCCACAAGATAATCGGTCAAATCTCGTTGTAGACACAAAAGTTGATTTGATAGATCATTTTACAACTGATGAAGTATGTAGTTTGTACTTAATTTACAATCACTATTGTTCATGTAAAACTGGAAGTATGTTAATTTTTTTGTTAAATGATGTGATTTCAGGTATTTGATTCGCAGAACGCGCTGGTTCGATGGTGTAAAACAATAGGGAAAAAGTTGAATGCTGTTGTAGAGCAATTCGATGGTGTTAATCGACTGATTGGACGCTTGAAATTGCGTTGATAATTTAGGGAAATCTTCAAGCTTGTAGAGCGATGGAGAAAATTTCAAGAAGAACGTTTTTTCTTTTTTATTAGAACGATGAAGAAATAAAGGCAGAGGGGGTAGCCGATTAGAAATTGAATAATTTAGGTGGTGCAAAGAAGTAGAGAGACAAAAAAAAGGTGGCCAGTAGTCTAAATGGGGGTGTGAACAGTAGCACACTAAAATTAATTTAATCGTAATCCGACTTCGTTTGTGTACAAGGATATTTTAAATTTAAATTATTAATCGGTTCACCGATTTGATTCTGTTTGTATATAAAACAACTCTGTTCGATTCAAAACTTGAAATGCTAAATTCCAATTTCTTTATATACACAAATACGCACATATCTAACCCAATTTTCCATATAATTCAACAAATAGTGTTTCCCATTTATTTAACAGTAACTACATCTATTTTTATATTCAATCACTCATATTTTCCAACTGAAATTCAAATTCAATTCGAATATTCAACCAACAATAAATATTTGGTTCGCAATTCACCATTCTGGATTATATATCGAAATCAATCCATACACAAAACAATTAAAATTTTAAATTTCAAATCCCAGTATTAATATAAAATTGATTAGTAATAATTAATTCTTTAATTAGTCTCATATTTCAGTTGTCAAAATTTCTGGGTGGGATCACCCCTAGACTTGGTCTCCAATTTATAACTAGGATCTCTATGAGTCCCTTATATCCAACTGGAATGGACCCCCTTAGCTTATTAATCACACAGTTTTAACTTAATACATTTAAGTTCATCAATAGGCCCAATATAATCACGTGTTATATTCCAAGGTTGTAATTTACATTTTTACTTAAATGTAATCTTTTTATACAACCCTTCCTCATGTCATTCAATGACCCATTAAGCCCAATCTATTCTAGTTTACATGCTTTCTTTTCACTTGCATGTTACTTAATATCCAGTTAAATGCAATTTATTCAATTCACATGTTTTTACGTCACTTAATGTTTAATTAAGCATAACTTATTCCGTTTTCAAAAGTTTGAATATTCTTCCATTATAAGTTATCCTAATTTACAGTCCATAATTTAAATGTAATGTTCAGTTGGTTCTAATACGTCCAATTATCCTCTTTTTAATTCCATTATCGCCCAAGTTACAGTTCATGTGTAGATTGCAATACTTGTCCAACTTCGTCGTCTTACCAATATTACAGTTTGTTTGTTGATTACTTCTTTTTAATCAAATTCAACTTGCCCTTTCATACCCATTTTACTTATTATAAAATTTCACCAAGTCCCATTTGTTCCTTTTTATACATATTTCTTATTATTATCAAATTGCGCTATTATTGTCCCATCTCATGTTTTAATCCAATTTGCGTAAAAAAAAGAATGAAAGGTTTAGGCTGAGAAAGTCCTAAACTAAGCGTTAGAAATAAAAGGAAATGGTCTAGGCTCTCGTATGGCCTAGGTTCTGTTAAGTGGATCTGAAATAGAAATAGGGCTTATTATAGAACTGCAATGAAGTTTTATACGAAGAACAAAGGTATTGAAAATTGAAACAAACTACAATAATGAATTTATGAAAAAAGGCAAAAGGAAGAATAAGAACAAAAATCAGATCTGAAAGAATTATTTACAAAGAAAAGAATTATATATAGTTAGATCTGTAAATAAACAACAATTGAACTAGATCTATGTAAAACTACAGAAAGATTCAGATCTGAAACACTATAGTAATTATTATATTAGTTTTAACCTCAATTTGGAAGAAATCTTGTAATCATAGAAATACTTACCTAAAAGTTGAGAAATCCATTAAGCCTCCTTAGATCCTTTTTATCTATGAATATCCTCCAAAAATATGTATAAAACAAAGCCTTGATACTCCATTAGAATTACATTTGACAAGAGGGTCATCTGAGAGAGGCAGAGAATTGGAGTAGTGAGGTTTAGGTTAGGCTTTGGAGTCTATTTATAATAGAGTTAGGATGTCTAGATTCGTTGGATTTTAGGTTTAAAATTTTAGGCCATTAGATTAGAAGAAGGTTTTGGAAGCAAAACCACAAAACATTGCATGATCGGTTGAAATCATGCCTGGCAAACAATGTTGCCAGGCCATGACCGGGGTCAACCTACCCCTTATGCGGGTCGACACAAGGATCGACCCACTTGGGTCTTTGGTCAACACAGGGGTTGAGCCAGCTTCAACACACACATATATCTTTATTTCTTTTACTTTTTGATTTCTATTTAATCTTCAAACGACTATAACTTCGTTTTAAGTCTGATTTCAGCAAAGCAAATGCCTATCTTAACCAGAATTTGGTAATGGACCCAATGTCGCAACCCTCGTTGCACAATTCTCAATATTTTTCTGATTAATATTTATTTTCTCAACTTATTTCTTAATTAATTATTGTCTGTTAAAAATTCGGGTTGTTACAAACCTAGAAGGAAAGGCAATCCGGAAAACATTGCATGTTTCATGACATGGCTAGTCATGCTACTAACGACTGCATCCATTCGCGTGACTTAACCAAAGAAAGGGCCGGACCTGCAAAGATGCTCGAGTAAGTCATGCAACCAACAGTGCCAATACAGACACTACCGCCTCTTTCTCCCAAGAGGGGGAATAATCAAGAACTAAGCACATGTTGGACTGTCAACGGCTGATCAGGATTGGATCACATTGGTCTTTTGGATTATTTAGAATATTTATTTTCGTTTCTATTTGTTTAGGTTTTTTTTGGATGACTACGCAACTCAATCATGCACGAGAATTAGGATTTAATCTTTAGGCTTGTTATGTGCTCGACAATAGAACCATCCGATAATAAAATGGCTAAGTTGATCTGCACACGTATAGAATTAGTATTTAATCCCCAGGCGTGCTCTACATTCGGCGATGAACCATTGTGCTGTGCTTTATGTAAAGATTGTGGACTTAATAAAATAAATTCCCAAGCATGGATTATGCTTAATCATCTTGTCAGGATGCGGCAAATCCATATTTTTTAGTATGGTTTATACACAATTTGGATTCACAGGTATGGTTTATGCTTGTGAGGTTTGATCCTCTTATCAAATCTTGGTGAGAAAACTCGATCAAAGCTAGAGTATTTTTTATGCTCAGTTTGGATTTCTAGGTATGGATTATACCTGAAGGGTTGAGCTATCTTTTTAGGTTTAGGCAAGGTGATTCAATTACAAATGGAGTATGTCTTATACTCAACACAGGATTTCCAAACATGGTTTATGCTTGAAAAGGCTAAATAGTACTATTCGTTTTTGATAAAACTATTCAATTGGTTAATTTGCAAGGTTATATAATACTCTCATTGGATAGGCCCAATGAGGACGTGGATTTTGGATTTTTTGGACTTGGATTTATATTAAGATCTGGAGTGATTATTGGGTTTCTTGGAATTAGAATATTATGGTTTCCTAGTTTTCTTATAATATGAGATCTAGATTGATCATGGCTTTCTGGTAATATGGTCCAGTGCAACCATAGATTTCTAGTTTTTTTATTAATACGATCCGGAGCGATCATCGTTTTCTGACATTCTATAAATACGATCTGGAGAAATTGTGGATTTTTGATATTGGACTTTTATTATAGATGTATATTGATTTCTATGGCTTTCAAATCATTCAAAACACATCTTCTACAGAAAGATATGCTCTAGGAGGGTAAAGCATTGACCCGTCTTTTGGCAAGGCAGTCACAATATGGATTTCTGATCATCAAAGTACTCAGGATTTGAGTAAATGCTTAGGTAAGCTCAAAGTAATTAGATGAAATAGCAAACTAAATCAAATATGTTGGTTTTTCATATGTAGATTTTGGTTCGATATACGTCAGCTTGACCTAACACCATCATCCATTCACTTCGTACCGGAATGATCGATTAGACCCATCTTCACAAGGCTTGGTTTCAGATCGGCGCACTTCGGGTCGTTAATGGCCAGATCAACATCAATTCACTTTGTTGAACGTGGTTCGACTCGAATGTGCTGTGTTTAGCTTGGAATTAAGGAATGGAACAAGTAGAGGAATATCATCATCTCCGTTCGGTTATGTCAAACCAAAGTCGGTTGATATATCGAACCAAATACTGAAACCAAAGACTGGCTATGTCTTCTGACCTATTCTTTAGGCTATAAAAGTAGTCAATGGCTCCTATAAACTTAGATCGAGCAACACATATTCATGTTCGACCCAAGGTAGATATTCTCAAAAGGCTGAAAAACCCGGTCTTCTCGGCTCCTAATTTTTGGATTGGGTGCTACATGGAATGTCGAGCTGGGCATTTCACCTCCTATAAATACACACTTCTTGGGCATAATAAAGGAATTTTGATTGGACTTTTCTTTAACTCTCTACATGCAAGGATTTTGCACCTGAGGAAGTTGAACTCCATAATCAATGCAAGGATATTGTGTTGAGTAAAATCACTTCTTTTCTCTTTTTTCTTTCATAAGAAATCAACTATGTTGTAATCTGACAGTATAAACAATAGATTATAAAGTGGACGCATGCTCGTTAATGCCGAATCACTATAAAAATTTTGTGTGTTCCCTTTATTTTATTATATTCTGTGATTGAATTTATTGTGATTATCTGTGATTTGTGTATGGTTTGTGCATTTGAGGATTGATTGTCAAAAGAACCATTTTCTGATGTCGAAACCTTGGTGCGCCAAGAATGGGGAACACAACTTTTGAATTGCTGAGGAAATTGGATTTCCTTTTGATTAAGATATGGTGAAATAAAAGAAGGATGGAACATTCTCCCATACCGAAACAATTGGTAATGCAGGTGCAAGAAACGAGTTAAGTCAAGAGGCTTCCGCTCATGGTGATCCTTCCATCTACTTGACTAGAGAAGAGATGGATGGAGTATTGGCTAAACTAAGGTTGCGTAAGGAGAGACAAGATGAACTTCTCCGTAGGAAGGAGGAGATGATGAATTCTTTCTTCATGAGATTCGAAGGATCTAGAAAACCAGGAGGTCGGGACTTAGTTGCGGGTGCAGGAACTAACAATGCATCCACCACACACTTTGGAAGTTTACTACAATAACTTGGATTGGTAGAAAGCTCGGTTCGACCAGGAGTAAATGTCGATCCATGGTCAGTTCGAATAGAAACGAATAACAATTCAAACTCGGTAAGGGGCAACAGCCCTAGGGATGATGGCTTACGTTGTGACACCCCAGCTCGTGACACTCTGGATGGAAATACATAAAATATTTTCCAATCTCGACCTTAACAATGTTTTGTGTGGGTGTGGTGCGAGAGCACCTAAAGCCACAAAAGATCGATTCAACTATGTCGAACGGAGGATGGGGGCATAGTCGAGTCAACCCCGGATATTGGGAATCAGCATCACATAGATACAACTTTGCACGCTGGGGTCTCCAACATTGGATTAGACAATTGGCAATAACTTCTTAGAGACGGAAATCGAATAGCAGATGTGATTCGACAATTTACAAATGGAGGAGCATATCAGGATGATATGGATATTGTCAACCGCAACCCATTCACACGGGAAATTCGGAATTCTTGTATCCTAGCCTATGTTATGTTAAGCGCTAGGTGAGGCGAGGTGATTAAAGCCTCGCTTCATTAATGGTGCTTAAGCATCGCCTAAGCGCTAGATCCATGCAAAGTCATGCTGCGCCTAAAGGCAATTAAGCAATGCTTAAGAGCAACGCTTAAGTAGTGCTCAATTGTCTTGCAAAAAAGGCATCGCTTAATATTGCTACACTAATGTTTCTATTTAAACGAGGTGCTATTAAGCTCTAAAAAGGTGCGCTTAACCACTAATCGCTTATTGTCTTTCTCTTTTCAGAAAATTAAGCGATGTAGTTGCCAAAGTCACTTAAGCGATGCTTAAGCATCACTAAAGCGTTCTTTTAATAATAAAGAGCCCAACAAATTTAAAGTTACCAGTTATGGAGGCTTACGATGGTAGAAAAGATCCTACCTTGCACTTGATGCACTACATGAATCATATGGAAGTGCTATCGGCATCAGACAACGTCATGGCCAAGTTCTCCCTCCTCTACTTGACTGCTATTGTTAACATGTGGTTTCGACAGCTAGAAAATGGATCGATCGGCAGCTGAAACATGTTGGTTTCATGGTTTATTGAGCAATTTATGGACCACACCGCAAGACCCAAAAATGTAATGACTTTGGCGCAAATCAGACAGAGGTCCAAAGAGACCGTGCAATCTTTTTTGGAGAGGTTTAATATGGCGGTAGCATTGGTGGATCGACTAGAATCATTCATAGTATTGATGGCAACTGTGTCCAGCATCTTGTACAAAACAATCTTTAAGATTTCTCTACAATGGGATCCTCTAAGGGACCTTGGCGAATTCTACTTTGAAGTAGATAGCTTTCTGCAAAAGGAAGATACTAATTTCGAGAAGGGTGTTCTCGAGATAAATATGACCAAGGATGGAAGACCTTTTAACTCTAGAAAGAAAAATGGCAAAGGAAAAGCCCCAACAAAGAATGACAATAAAGTTCCAGCTCTAGATAGGGCCTAAATTTGACGAGTATACCAGGCTTGGTTCCTCGATGATGCATATCTTATTGGAAACACATGGATCGATAACTTTCCTAAGACCTCCTAGGAGGGAACCAACCCAGAAGGAAAGGCATTCTGAAAAA
Organism: Allium sativum; assembly: GCA_030737875.1. NCBI lineage: Eukaryota > Viridiplantae > Streptophyta > Magnoliopsida > Asparagales > Amaryllidaceae > Allium > Allium sativum. The sequence goes on along the minus strand of CM060918.1, from coordinate 575,527,263 downwards.
CACTACATGTTTCATGACATGGTTGGTTATGTTACTAACGACTGCTGGCATTTGTGTGACTTAATTGAAGAAAGGGCCCGATGTGGAGAGATTCCCGAGTATGTCGCATAAAAAACAGTGCCAGGACTGGCACTACTACCTCCTTCTCCCCGGAGAGGGAATGATCAAGGACCGAGCACATGTGGATTATCATCAGGTGATCTGGATTGGATCACACTGGACTTTTGGATTTTTTGGGTAAGTGTTTTCATTTCTATTTATTTAGGTTTTTCCATAGGAACATGCCGACTCACATGTGCACGTTGATTAGGATTTAATCCTTAGGCATGCTCTGTGATCAACAATAAAACCATTCGATAATAAAACAGCATAGTTGATCTACACATGTATGGGAATAGTATTTTATCCCTAGACATGCTTTGCATTCAGCAATGACCATTATGCTTTGCTTTATGTAACGGTTATGGGTTTATTAAAATAAATTTCCAAGCATGGATATGCCTAATCATCTTGTTAGGTTATGGCAAGATCCTTTAGTCATGATTTTCAGTATGGATTATACTCAATTTGGATTCATAGGTATGGCATATGCCTGTGATCAGGTTGTATCCTCTTGTCAGGTCTTAGCGAGAAAACTCAATCAAACTAGAGTATGATTTATGCTTATTTTGGATTTCCAGGTATGGATTATACCTGAAGGGTTGAGCTATCTTGTTCGATTTTGTCAAGGTGATTCAATCACAAATCGAGTATGGTTTGTACTCAACGCAGGATTTCCAAACATGATTTATACTTGGATAGGCTAAATAGTATTGTTCGGATTTGACAAAACTATTCACTTGACTTAAATGCAGGTGTGGACAATAATCGCATTGGATAGGCCCAACAAGGCCATGAATTTTGGATTTTTTAGGCTTGGATTTCACTTATATTATGATCCGGAATGATTATTGGACTTCTTGGTATTCTGATATTCTAGTTTCCTTGTTTTCTTATAATTGATCCGAAGTGATCATGGCTTTCAGGTAATATGGTCTGGTGCGACCATGGATTTCTGGTTTTTTATTAATTCGAACCGGAGAGATTGTCGTTTTCTAGATTTCTATTAATACGATCCGGTGCGATCTTGGATTTCTGGATTTTGAGTTTTAGGCTTCTTTCCTAGATTTATATGGATTTCTATGACTTTCAGATTATTCAAAATACATCTTCCACAAAAAGATACGTTTTAGGAGGCAAATTGTTGATTCTCCATTTGGAAAGGCAGACACAATTTGGATTTCTGGTCACCGGAGCACTTAGAACTTGAGTATAAGCTTAGGTGAGCTCAGAGTAATTAAATGGAAGTAGTAAATTGACTCAAAGGTGTGGGTTTTGCATCTTTGGATTTCGGTTCGATATAGGTCAGCTCGACCTAACACCATCATCCATTCACTTTGGATCAGAAGGATTGGCTCGACCCATCTTCACAAGGCTTGGTTTTAAATCAATGTACTTCGGGTCGATGATGGCCGAATCGATATCACATCACTTCATGGCACATAGTTCAGATTGAACGTGTTGGGTTTAGCTTAGAATTAAGGAATGAAACAAGCAGAGAAATCTTATTATCTTGGTTCGACTACGTTGAGTCGAAGTTTTTTCGACATATCGAACCGAACACTGAAACCAAATACTAGCCTGGTTTTCTGACCTGTTCTTTAGGCTATAAACATGGTCAACGAATCCTACGAACTCGGATCGAGCAATACGTATTCATTTTCGAAACGAGTTAGATACTCTCAAAAGGATGAAAACCCAATCTTCTACGCTTCTACTTTCTCGGATCTGGTACCACGTGGAATGTCGAGCTGGGCATTTCATCTCCTATAAATAGACAATTTTTGGGAAGAATAAAGGACTTTTAATTGAATTTTTCTCTAACTCTCTACACACAAGGATTTTGAACTAGAGGAAGTTGAACTCCATGGATATTGGGTTGAGTAGAATCACTTCTTTTCTATTCTTTCTTTCATAAGAAATTAACTGTGTTATAATCTGATAGTATAAACAATAGATTATAAAGTGGACGTAGGCTCGTTAACGCTGAACCACTATAAAAATTCTATGAGTTCCCTTTACTTCATTGTATTCTATGAATGAATTTATTGTGATTATCTATGATTTGTGTACGATTTGTGCATTTGGGGGTTGATTGTCAAAAGAATCACTTTCCGATGTCAACACTTTGGCAAGTCCGGAAAAGGGCACTCAACTTTTGAATTGCTAAGGAAATTAAATTGCCTTTGGAATAAGAGATGGTGATACAGAAGAAGGATGGGATATTCTCCTGTATAGTAGGCGCATGAAACAAGGGAAGTCAGGAGGCTTCCTCTCACGGTGATCCTTCCATCTACTTGACTAGAAAAGAGATGGAGGGATTATTGGCTGAACTAAGGTCGCGTATGGAGCGACAAGATGAACTTTTCCATAGGGTAAAAAAGATGATGAATTCTTTCTTCGTGAGATTCAAAGGATCTGGATGACCACAGAATTAGGACTTAGTCGAAGGGGAAGGAACAAGCAATGTAGTCTTAACATACTTTGGAAGTTTACCACAACAACTAGGATTGGTAGCAAACTCGGTTTGACCAGGAGTAAATGTCGAACCTGGGACGGTTCGAACAGAGACAAATATTGATTCGAACTAGGTAGGAGGAAACCACCCTGGGTATATTGGCTTACGTTGCAGCAATCTTTCTCGTGACAATCTGGATGGAAATATGGAAAATACTGGCCAAGCTCGGACTAACACTATTTTAGATAGGAGTGGTGCGAGAGCACCAGGAGCCATAGAAGCTCGGTTCGACTATGTGGAACTGGCCCGGTTCGATTTGTCAAACCGAGGACGGGAGGCATAGTCAAGCCGAGTCTGGATGTTAGGAATCAACATCACACAGACATAACTTGCACGCTGGGGGCACCAGCGTTGATTAGACGATTGGCAACAATTTCTCGGAGATGGAAATCGAATCGTAGACATGATTCGATGATTTACATAAGGTGGAGTACTCAGGATGATGTGTTCAACCACAACCCATTCACATGGGAATTTTGGAATTCTCGTAACCTATCTGACTTCAAGTTACCAGTTATGGAGGCCTATGAAGGTAGAAAAGCTGCTATCTTGAACTTGATGCGCTAAATGCGTCAAATGGAAGTTCTATCATCCTCGGAAAACGTCATGGCCAAGTGCTTCCCTCTCTACTTAACCGATGTTGTTACTATATGGTTTTGAAAGCTGGAAAATGGATCGATCGACAACACAAACATGTTGGTCGCACGGTTTATTGAGAAATTTATGGTCCACGTTGCAAGACTCAAAAAGATAACGACTTTAATGTCAATCTGACAGAAGTCCGGAGAGACCCTACGATCTTTCTTGGAGAGATTTAATGCGGTGGTAGCATCAGTGGATCGACCAGAATCCCCGTGGTATTGACGGCAATTGTGTCCAGCATTTTAGTTAAAAAGAACTTTATGATTTCTCTACAACGGGATCCGCGAAGGGACCTTGGTGAATTCTACTTTGATGTAGATAGATTTCTGCGAAAGGAAGATGCTAATTTTAGGAAGGACGTTCTCGTGTTTAATATGACCAAGGATGAGGGACCATCTAACTCTGGAAAGGAAAAGGGCAAAAGAAGAGCCCAACAAAGAATGATAATAATTTTTGGCTCCAGAGAGGGACTAAATTTGACAAGTATACTGAGCTCAATTGCTCGTTGATGGATATATTACTGGAAACTCGTCGATCAATTACTTTTCCAAGACCTCCCAAGGGTGAACCAACCCAAAAGGAAAGGCAATCTGGAAAACCTGCGTGTTTCATGACATGGCTGGTCATGCTACTAATGACTGCAGGTATTTTTGTGACTTAATTGAATAAAGGGTCAGATGTGGAGAGTTGCCCTGGTATGTTGCGCAACCAAAGGTTCCAGGACCCGCACTACCACCTCCTGCACCTTGGAGAGGGAATGACCTAGGATCGAGCACATGTGAGATAGTCATGTTGGATCTAGAATAACCCTAGATGGGGGGTGAATAGGGTTTATCACAGTTTTTCGCTGAGTTAAATATCTAATGGGATATTAAATAATAAATAGATCACAGAATGCAGCAGAAAGGAAATAAAAACAAGAATACCCAGCTTCGGCAAAATCCTTCCTGCTGCTGCATTCCTAAGGTTTCTACTAGGTGATAGAACATATCCCGCATACAAGACCATGTACACTCGCGACCCCTCGCTCCTATTCTAACCCTGTGCTAAAAAACCTAGACTGATCGGTATCCCCTCGATCAGATTTCCCCTAGTTACGACCCCGTAACCAGTAACCTAGATTTTACAGACTCTAGCAACTGTCAGTCAATACCTTGACTGATTCCCGTAGTTTTTTGCTGACACTAGAAAATCTGTTTGATTCGTTTTACAAAAGAAATTTAAAATACAACAAAAATAAAAGAAATCCTTGTAAAATGAATAAAGGAGTTTAAATAATAAAGGTTATCCCCTTTTCAAATTAACTCCTTAATGTTGGCTGACCCATTTCATTTTGCGTTGAACCCATCTCTTTAATCCCGTTCTCTTCTATTTCTCTGGAGAAACAAACATGGCAGCGGCTTGGAAAAACCAAACTAGGGTTTGCTGGAAAAAACCCAAATTAAATCAATAGTTTCTTTGAATTGATCGAATCCTTTGTGGCTTTGAATCAGATGATGGAATTGTTTGAATCCTTGCATCGTTCGATTGAGTCTTTCTAACTGGCGATTGAAACCCTAAGAAATTATGAGTTATTCGATTCTCTCTTGAATTCTTTAAATTGAATTTGTTGGATTTCGATAAATTGCTAGTGATGTATAGGGTGATATTTATAGGGTAAAATAAACCCTAGTAATCTCTAATTTCAAGCGAATGACTCGGCTGATTTACTGATTGACGCTTTCCCCTTTTGTTATATGACTTGAATGAATTTTTCCACTTTCTTGTTTTGAAATGTTGCTTGATTTTTCTCTTTTGATATGTTTGATTGATTTCAATTTGTTTTTGCCTAAATCTGGAAACAAATTGGTGAAAAAAAATATTCTTGTCGAGTTTGGGTTCTTTGATTGATTATGCACCCTTCGAATTCCTTGTTATCATATAGATCCCGAGTTGATTACATGCTAAAACATTTTTCATATACGATTTAATGGTTTAGAATTGGATATCAAATTTCCACACTTTATTCACTGATATTTGTTGTAATTCTGGAAATGTTGCCATTGATTTGACATCAGAATTCTTCATTTAACCACTTGCCATTTTTTGCTTGACCCTTGAATGAAATCTGAGACAGAAAGATTTGCTTTTTCCATATATGATTGAGCAGATTTCTGCATTGCTATATTGCTTTCCAAAGATGATTTCTTCTGTCTTTATTCCCTGTTAGCTTGCACCCTGAAATATGACTTGCACCCTGAAATGTGTAGATTTAAATCCATACATTATTATCAAAACAAATATGACTTGTGCTCGACCCTAAAATGTGATGCACTTGAATTGTTTCCTATGCATATCCATGTATTGCTGAAGTGAAAAACTGCACCATCTTGTATTTCTGTGATCTCCCATGCTTGTCCTTGAACTTGCACTATCCTGCTTTGACTTTTGCAATGTCTCGACCTCTTATCATTGTTATATTTGTACATGCTGTTAGCCATTTATCTTGGCTGTGTGTACTCCTGTTTCATTATGACTTGTGAACCTTGTATATCCATGCTGCCATGATTGTGTGTTCATCTTATAACATGCTCGGCTCCACTGTTTTGATTCATGCATGTATATGTTTGCACTAATTTGCACTTGCACCACTATTTTGTACTATAATTTGTTGCTGTGTACACCATATTTATGCCACAAATTTGAATGTTTCTTCCATCACTTGTGGTCTGAAAAAAATGACTTGTCCACTTGAACACTGACTTGAATTGGCTCGACAGATGTTTGAGCCATGTATGCATTTACATATTCTTGCTGCACTGGCTTGACCATTTTGCTTTTACTTGTCTCACCACTTGGACTTGTTGCCCTGTCCCTATTATGTTGCTGCATCCATATTTTTTGAGCATATAAGCTCTGTCCTGTTTCAATCTGAACCTTGCATGAATAGCACTTGTACTTGCTCGGCTCTTGTCTGGTTTGTTTTGTATGTTCACACCCTCGGCCATACACTGTAGCTGGTGTGTCACACTTGATCATGCCATGCCACATTGTAGTTTGACCCTTGAACTTGCTGTGATTGAGCTGAACTTCTATGGACATGCTTATGACTCTCTTGTGCTTGATCATGATTGTTGGTTGTCTTCACCATGTTCACCTGTCCATATGTGTATATATACACAGCAGTGTGTGTATACATATGTTGTGAACGTGAAATATATATTATTTTATATCAGCAGACTGCTGCACTGTGCTGAGGCTGGTCAGAATCAGCTAGTTTGATGTTAGTTCTGATCAGCAAACCAGTGTGGCAAGTTGAGGCCGATCAGTGGGTATAAGATGAATGCAAATCAGATCGAGTCAGAAAAATGATGAGAAAACACACCAGAAAAACTGTGGCAAATAAAATTTTTAAAAATAAAAATTATATCTGCTTAGAATAAGAAATTATATCTGTTCCAGATACTGTGTGTGTTTATGTATATGATAGGTATGAAGATGGTGACTAGACTGACTGAGCTGTGAAGACAGAAGACTGAAGAGACGGTGATATTGTGTGTCAGTGAAAGAAGGAGTCTGTGTGTGTATATATATATATATATATATATGAGTATTGAGTGATGTAGTGAGAAGCAAATGTATGGAATTGAAAGAATTGTATTAAACAAATTTGATTGAAATAAAATATCATTTCATTGTGTTCAAACAAATTTGTCTATCATATTCAGCTTATTTGCAAGAACAATGTTATGTGAATGATGTAGTGTATATGAAAATGGATATGAACTGAAATGTATATATAGAACAGTACAGTAACAAACACATTTATAATATATATATTTGGTTGTTATCATCAAACAAAAATCATATAATCGTGTATACAACAACGTCATATACAACAAGTCATAGCTGGTCTGGATTGGATCACAATAGTCTTTTGGATTTTAAGGATGTGCTTTCATTTCTATTTGTTTAGGTTTTTCCGGATGACTACGCAGACTCACTCATGCACGCGGATTAGCATTTAATCCTTCAGCGTGCTCTGTGCTCGACAATAAAACCATCCGATAATAAAATGGAGAAGTTGATCTACACATGTACGAGATTAGGAATTTATCCTTAGGCATGCTCTTCATTCGACGATGAACCATTATTTTTTGCTTTATGTAACGATTATGGATTTAATAAAATAAATTCCAAATCATGGATTATGCATAATCATCTTATCAGGTTGTGGCAAGATGCTTTTAGTCATGGTTTCGAGTATGCTTTATAATCAATTTGGATTCACAGGTATGGCTTATGCCTGTAAGGTTGGATCCTCTGGTCAGGTCTTGGCAAGAAAACTCAATAAAAACTAGAGTATGGTTTATACTCAGTTAAGATTTCCAAGTATGGATTATAGGTGAAGGGTTGAGCTATCTTGATAGGTTTTGGCAAGGTGATTCAATCACAAATCGAGTATGGTTTATACTCAACACAGGATTTCCAAACATGGTTTATGCTTGGAAAGGCTAAATAGTATTGTTAGGATTTGACAAAAAAAATCACTTGGTTTATTTGTAGGTATGGATAATACTCGTGTAGGATGCACTTGGCGAGGCCATGGATTTTGGATTTTCTAGACTTGGATTTCTCTTACATTATTATTCGGAATGATCATAGGACTTCTTGGTATTTTGGTTTTCTAGTTTTCTCATAATATAATCTGGAATGATCATGGATTTCTGGTAATATGGTTCGGTGCGACCATGGATTTCTACTTTTTTATTAATACGATCCGGAGCTATCATGGTTTCACGATCTTGGATTTCTGGTATTCGACTTCTATTCTGGATTTATATGGATTTCTAAGGCTTTCGGATTTTTCAAACAGCACCTTCCATAGGAAGATATGTTTTAGAGGGCAAAGTGTTGACCCGTCTTTTGGCAAGACAGTCACAATATGGATTTTTGGTTAATAAAGTACTCAAGATTTGAGTATAAGCTTAGGTGAGCTTGGAGTAATTAGATGGAAGTAGAAAGCTAACTCAAAGGTTTTGGTTTTACATCTTTGGATTTTGGTTCGATATAGGTCAGCTCGACCTAACACCATCATCCATTCACTTTGGGATGGAAGGATCAGTTTGACCCATCTTCACAAGGCTTGGTTTTAGATTGGTGCACATCGGGTCGGTGATGGCCGGATCGACATCACTTAGCTTCATAGCACATGGTTCAGCTCGAAAGTGTTGGGTTTTTCTTGGAATTGAGGAATGAAACATGCAGAGAAATCTCATTATATCTGTTCGGCTATTTCGAACCGACTTTGCTTTGACATATCAAACTGAATACCGAAACCAAAGACTGGGTTGGTTTTCTGACCTGTTCTTTAAGCTATAAACGTGAACATTAACTCATACAAACTCGGATAGAGTAACACTTATTTATGTTCGACCCGAGGTAGATACTCTCATAAGGCTTAAACCCAGTCTTCTCCACTCCTACTTTCTCGAATGAGGTGCCAGATGGAATATCGAGCTGGGCATTTCACCTCCTATAAATATATAATTTTTGGGCAAAATAAAGAACTTTGATAGGACCTTTCTCTAATTCTCTACACGCAAGGATTTTGAACCAAAAAAGTTGAACTCCATAATCAACACAAGGATATTGTGTTCAGTAAAATCACTTCTTTTCTTATCTTTCTTTATAAGAAATAAACTATGTTTTAATCTGACAGTATAAACAATAGATTATAAAGTGGACGTGGGCTCATTAACGCCAAACTACCATAGAAATTTTGTAAGTTCCCTTTACTTCACTGTATTATGTGATTGAATTTATTGTGATTATCTGGGATTTCTGTTCATTTGTGCATTTGGAGGTTGATAGCCAAAGGAACCACTTTCTGATGTCAACACTTTGGCGTGCCAGGAAATGGACACACAACTTCTGATTTGCTGAGGAAGTTGTATTGCCTTTGGATTAAGAGATGGTGAAACGGAAGAAGGATGGAACATTCTCCTATATTGAAACAACGGGTAATGCAAGCGCAGAAAACGAGGGAAGTCAGGAGGCTTCCTCTCACGGTGATCTTTCCATTTACTTGACCAGAGAAGCGATGGACGGAGTATTGGCTAAACGAGGGTCGTTTATGGAATGACAAGATGAACTTCTCCCCAGGCAGGAGGGGATGATGAATTCTTTTTTTGTGAGATTCGAAGGATCAAGACGACCAGGAGGTCGTGACTTGGTCGCTAGGGTAGGAACTAGCAGTGCAACCCCCGTGCAGTTTGGAAGTTTACCACAACAACTTGGATTGGCAACAAACTCGGTTGGACCAGGAGTAAATGTTGAATCGAGGCTGGTCAGAGTAGAGACGAACGTTGATCCGAAATCGGTAGGAGGCAACAACACTAGGGATGATGACATACGTTGAAAAATTCTAGCTTATGACACTCTAGACGGAAATACAGAAAATTTTGGACCAACTCGGCCTAATACTATTTTTGTATGGGAGTGTTGCGAGAGCACTAAGAGCTATAGAGGCCCGGTTCGACTATGTCGAACCAAGAACGAGGGGTATATTTGAACCAACACTGGATTTTAGGAATCAGCATCACATAGATTTAACTTTGTGCACAATGGGCATCAATGCTGGATTAGACGATTAGCAACTATTTCTTGAAGATGGAAATCAAATCGTAGGTGTGATTATTTACATGAGGAGGAGCATCTCAAGATGACGTGGATAGCATCAACCGCAGCCCATTCACATGGGAAATCCGAAATTCTCGTAACCCATTCGACTTCAAGTTACTAGTTATGGAGGCTTATGACGGTAGAAAAGATCCTACCATGCACTTGATGCATACATGCATCATATGGAAGTTCTACTGGCCTAATACTTGACTGATATTGCTACTATGTGGTTTGGGTAGCTCGAAAATAAATCCATCGATAGCAGAAACATGTTGGTAGCTTGGTTTATTGAGAAATTTAGGGTCTACTTCGCAAGATCCAAAAACGTAATGACTTTCACGCCAATCAGACAGAGGTTTGGAGAGACTCTACGATCTTTTCTTGGAGAGGTTTAATGCGGTGGTAACATTAGTGGATCGACCAAAACCTTCCATGGTATTGATGATAGCTGTGTCCAGCATTTTGGATAAAACGAATATTAAGATTTCGCCTAAACAAGATCTGCCATGGGACCTTAGTGAATTCTACTTTGAAGTAGATATATTTCTATGAAAGCAAGATGCTAATTTTGAGAAGGATGTTCTCGAGGTTAGTATGACCAAGGATGGAGAACCACCAATTCTGGAAAGGTTAAAGGCAAAGGAAAAGCCCGAGAAAGGAATGACTATAATTTCCGGCTTTAGGGAGGGCCCAAATTCGACAAGCGTTACTACCAAAATTAACCGTAAAACAAACTGACGGTGAAGGGGTATCCAATAACCGCAAAAACATAAAAATTCTCCAAAAAGCAGGAGCTAAACAGTAGAAAGAACCAAAAGCAAGAAGGAATGATCCGAGAGCCGCATAAACTGACACCTGTTTAGGAGAAAGGAGCTCGAAATGTACAAGTATATGATCTAGGAAGATATATCCGGCAGAACATATCCGACGTGATATATCCAACATGGGGATTCTAGAGCGAAAGGTCACCTAAGTCAGAAACTAAGAAAGAAGATGGCAAGAGGTCTGCTTATTAAAACCCGGAAGGGCGGAAGGGTTGTCGGTATTAACCTGCTTAATACCTATACACCAGGAGGTGAAGGCATCAAGAGTATCAAACCAGAAGCGCATAGAGATTATCTGGAACTAGCTTCCGAAACATCTACTGCATAAATGTCGAAAGGTCATATTGATAGACAACATGCAAATCACCTGGAGAACCTTCCGGAAGATCAACTTATACCCAGAGACTCGATCAGAAGGAAAACTGGAACCCCAGAAGGGATACGAGCTACCACGCTAGTCTACTTAGTACAGACACCGACAGTGGTTCCGAACCGACAGCTATCTACGTACATCATAAGGGTAATCTCCTCTAATTATTCACGGGAAAACCGGAAGCCTACATCTGGATGTTTATAACCGAGAGCATACTATCGAGAGCTCATATCAATCTCAAAGAATCCCCAACTGACCGGGACCATCCCTCCAGAAGCTATAATTAACAACATAAAGCGGTCTAGAGCTAAAACAACAAAAGCCCAAGAGAAAAGCGGCCGACAGAGGTACATGCAGGCCCAACGGCCCAACAGCAGAAGGGACCTCGAATTCTCTATAAATAAGACCCCAAGGGTCACATTTTCGCCAAGATTTTTTCATTTTCAATCTTGTTCTTTCTTCTTTAAGAAGCAAACCTAATTTCCAAATCGGATTGGGGATTTCCTCAACTCTTGTAATACATTTGCAATTATGAATGAAGAAGTCCAAGACTTAAACATTTCGTGATTTGATAATCATATTGTGCCATTTATGACGAAACAGGGAGTCAACACTAACCTTTCATATAAAAGAGTTGCTCACGACACTCTCGTAAAGAGGAGGGGCTTCGTGGGAACCCAAAGCCTTCCCCTCTTTACCTCGAGGGTTGGCAATCTGAGTCAACCCTCTCACAATGAGCCTAATGCTACTCAACTCTGGAAAAGAGGTTAATTGCAAGCTTGTGGCTTGATCACTGACGCAACCAAGGCCCTTCGGGCTGGCTCGATGCAGAAGGATCATTTAAGTTAATAAGCATTGCAGTGCCCTTACCATCCGAGTATCGGGAAGCATTAGCTTGTTTTCCTCTTATCACAATGTATATCATTTTACCCATGATCTAAGGGGTAACTAATTACGCAAGGCTTCAGTTGTACCAAGTTAAATTAACCCTTCTTCAAGGCACTTCGGAACTCCATAATTCCATAAGTGTGATATTCATCCCTTGAGGGGAGAATAACTAATCTTCGAAAAGAAGATTCTGGTACCTAAGAAATTGTTGATTTATCCAAGGAACATTGACCCCATGTTGTCCTTCAGCAACCTTAGATCAAGGCTGCACCAATTTGCCTAAATATATGTTCCATATAACTTATTCTGGGTGTTGATGGAAAATATTGTTTAACACTTTGGCGCTAGAAGAAGGGCTTGAACCTCCGATCTTGTAGTTAATCTATCAAAAATTAATTTGGTAAACTTATTGCTCCATGGCAGGAAAGATGAAATCAAAAAGATTGGAAGAGTGAAATAATGAACCGGCTCCTAATGCGACCCTTGAAGGAAAAGTGGATTTAACGCTTAATCTAAACAATAATGAAAGAGGAGCCACATCCAGCCTAATACAACCACGAAATCCAAACTCCATGGAAGATGATGTTGCAAGAATTATGGCATTGGAGAAGTAACTCCAGGGAATGCAAGCTCAGATGGATGCTGCTTAAGCGCAGAAGTCTTCAAGACTTACCAAATCCAGTCAAAGAGAAACGAATGAGTCTCCAAAAAGAAAAACTCCCATTCAACAGTCTGAAGTAAAATAGAAGCTTAAAGCAACTTACTCTAAAAAAAGTCACTTTTGACGGGAATAAATCATCAAGGAAATCAATGTGAGCAAGAGCAATCGGGGAGTTCCACTTTCAAAGGTTATGAACCTAAAAGAGAAAACTACACCAATGAAGAGGCTTATCTTAAAGACATTGCTCAAAAGATTGTTAAAGACTTGTTGGGGGAGCAAAGGGAAGTGGACCTAGGATGATAGGGTGAATGACAATGAAAGAGTAGCTCCTTTCATCGATGAAATAATGAAAACCATAACAACTCTAGGGTGAAGATTCCAACCATAAAATATCTTGGAACAACTAACCCTGATGATCATCTAATGGCTTTCGACAGCCATATAGATCTCTACAATGCTTCAGGAGCCGTCAGATTCATCTTTTCCCAGTGACCTTTTAGGGGGCGACAACAAAGTGGCATCGTCAATATAGAGAAAACGCCATTTATTAATGGAAACAGTTCTCCTACGAATTTTCCGCATAGTTCTGCATTTGCAAAGATCTGACAATTGACTACGCAGTCATCTCTAACATCAATCAGAGGCAAGGGGAGTCCCTAGGAGATTACTTGAAAAGGTTCAACATTGAGGCATTGAAGGCCAAGGATATGAACGACCGTGACAAGTTGATAGTCGTGCATTTAGGTCTAATTGAAAATACCCCCTTATGGAAAGAATTATACATTCACGGCTGTAAAGACTTACAAGATTTTCACTTACAAGCTGATAAGTTTGTTCGCATGGACGAATTATACTTCACAAAGAAAAAGTTCGGACCTCGAGGGGAAGGAGGAAGGCTAAGCTTCAGACCAAAGCCCCCGGAGGGTTATCAAAAGAGGTCAAGATGGGAAGAAGGTTGAACTTCGGACCAAATCCCCCGGAGGGATATCAAAAGAGGTCAAGATGGGAAGATTCTAATACCAACTCGGCTGCTCTAAGCAAACCTATCTCCTTCGTGTATGCTATTGCAAAAGAAAGGGTTAGTAACTTCCACATCTCGTTCAAGGCCAAGAGTTGCCCTGAATCTTATTCCGGTGGTAAGTATTGTGAATTTCACAAAACCAGCGGGAATAAGACTGATGAGTGCAAGGTATTGGATGGGATTATTCAGAAGCTAATCCGAGAGGGACATCTGAAAGAATTTGTTTTAAACAAGACAACATCTGCTCATCATACAAATGGACAACAAAAGGTTTCAGTAAATGCAATAGAAGCCACTATGGAAGAGCACAGCCTAGACCTGGGTTCACACATAAATCGAATCAGTGTGATCCATGGAGGGCCTTACCATGCCGGAGATTGTCCAAGAGCCAGGAGTCAATACATGAAGGAAGCTATGGAGGGAATATTCTCCATTCGAGAAGAACCATCGTTGAAAAATTGCATGTTATGCTCTCAAAATGCACAACCTAGTGGTTTCTCCGAAAGAGATGAAGAAAGGGGTTCACCTCCCACATAATGATCAGCTTATGATAACCGTGCAAATCGGACTATCTATCGTTTCCAAGATCCTTATGGATACTGGGAGTGCCGTCAGTGTAACCTTCAAGCATGCTTTTGACCAAATGGGAATTTTTGAAAAGAAGTTAGAGCCAAACAACAAACTGATTTTCGGCTTCAATAACAAGGGATCAATTCCAGTGGGGCAAATCAACCTTCTGGTTCAAGTTGGGATACGCTCCATAGGACCTTTGAAACTCTCTTTGTTGTGATCAACCAACCATCCTATTACAATGCCTTCTACGGAGGAGATGGACGCTTTTGTCTCTTCCAAGTACCTTATGTTAAGATTCTTAACCAAGCAGGGATGCGGTACCATCAGAGGAGAACAATTCAGTTCCTATGAATTATACTTCGCAACAATTGACAAATACAAAAGGGAGTGTTCTTCGTACTTTGATTGTTCTACTATTTTTTCAGATAAGGGATTCTTACATCCCACATTCGAAGCTAAGGTAAAAATTAATAAATCTGACAAGCGTGCAAATGGTAGGTACACTTATTTGAAAAGAAAAAGAAAGAGAGTCGATGATGCAAACTTGACTGAAGAAGGATAAATTGTCACAGATTTGGATTCTAGAGGGGATATTGAAAGGATGAAACCAACAGAAGATGTGGAAGAGGTAAATGTGGATTCAAAGGATAAGGCAAAAGTTGTCAACATAGGGAAAAGGTTGACAAAGCCCCTTAAAAGTGAACTAATTCAGTTCCTACGACTCAATAAAGACATATTCGCTAGGACCCATTCGGACGTGGTCGGGATCAACCCTTATATTACTTATGAGTCGTGCCTTAAACATTGGTCCTTCAGTAATCCCAGTTCGACAAAAGAAAATGCAATATAATAGAGACCGTTCAGAACCTTAAAGGAGGAAGTCTCAAGGTTAGAAACAAATGGGTTTATCCAAGAAGTTCTTTATCCAAAATGGTTAGCCAATCTTGTGCTAGTAAAAAAGTCCAATGGGAAGTGTAGAACATGCGTTGACTACACGGATTTAAATAAGGCTTGCCCAAAGGACTGCTATCCCCTTTCGTGGATAGACTAGTTTGTCGATCCAACCACTGGTCATAAGATATTATCTCTTATGGATTATTACTTGGGGTATAACCAAATTCCATTGCATAAACCTGAAGAAGAGCATACAAGCTTTATCACTGATTAGGGAACATTTTGCTATAAAGTAATGCCCTTTGGTTTGAAAAATGCAGGAGCAAAGGCTAGTAAATAGAATGTTTCAAGAATAGATAGGGCGCAACATGGAAGTATACACGGATGACTTGCTATTAAAGTCCATCAAAGCAGAAAACCATTTGAAGGACTTGGAAGAAATGATTAATGTCCTAAGATGTTACTTAATGAAGTTAAAACCACAAAAATATTCTTTTGGGTTCAATCTGGAAAGTTCCTAGGATATGTGGTAAGTGAGCAAGGGATTGAAGCTATCCCTAACCAAATCCAGGCCATAAGGGACATGGAAGAACCTGGAACGAGCAAAGAAGTCATGAGCTTAAATAGAAAAGTAACAGCCCTTAGTAGGTTCATTTCCAAAGGCATTGACAAATGCGTTCATTTCTTTGATGTTATAAAGAAAAAGAAGAACTTCGAATGGAATGAAGAATGTAGAAAGGCCTTCCAAGAATTGAAAGTTTATATGGGAACTCCTCCGATTTTATTTAGTCTTGAGAAAGGAGAAGATCTATACCTATATATGGTCATGTCAGAATATGCGGTAAGCTTGGTCCTTATAAGAGAATGTAATGGAGCTCAGCACCCAATTTATTACGTTAGCAGAAGGCTAAAGGACGAAGAAACCCGATACCCATTAATGGAAAAACTAGCATATTGTCTAGTACTTACCGCACGAAAACTAAGAGGGTACTTCCAAGCTCACCCCGTTAAGGTTTTAACTAGCTTTCTGCTTAAGCAGATTTTTAGTAAGCCAGAAACCTCCGGGGGATTAGTCATATAGGGGGTTGAACTTAGCTAATAAGAGATTGAATTTCACCCTCGAGCGGCAATTAAAGGACAAGCTCTCACGGACTTCGTGAATTAGTGCATAAGCTTCATTACAGAACAATCAGCTAAAGAGAATGACTTAAAGGCCAGGTGGCAACTTTTTGTAGATAGAGCTTCAAACGAACAGGGAGCATGGGCAGGTTATATTATAATTACACCTGACAGACACCGCTTGCATTACGTCATGAATTTAGGACTCCCAAAAAGTAAAAATGTAGCCAAATATGAGTCAATGATAGCTGGTTTAAATTTGGCACTACAGTTAAAGATACCTCTAATAGAAATCATTAGTGATTCACAACTAATGGTAAACCAAATAAAGCAAACCTATCAAACCAAGGATGCATGGCTAACCCTATGTGTGAAGAGGATATTAAATATGCTTTACCGGTTTGAGGATTTTTCAATTCATCAAATACCCCATGGGGAGAATACTCAAGTGGATTCACTATCCAAATTAGCTAATTCCCGGGCCCCCCAAAAACTCGAGCAGTTCCCGTGGGTTATCCAGAAAGACCTATTATCTAGAATGAAGAATCAGAAACGGGGAAAGAATTATTAGTCCTAACTAGATCCCAAGCCTTGAGAAGGAGGGACGAAGGGAACAAAGAGGGAAACTCCAATATGGAACCTCCCTTAATGGAAACGAATTGCCATCATGAAAATACATGGATGACTCCAATGGTAGATTACCTCCTAAACGAAACTTTATCCCTTGATAAGCATGATGCAAGAAGGATAAAACACCAAGCTACTACATTTATGATTATGGGTAATATACTCTATAAAAAGGGACATTCACTTCCTTACTTAAGATGTGTAAGCTCCAAAGATGGGTTTAACCTGTTAAGAGAGGCCCATGAAGGATTGTGTAGAGGCCATTCCGATGGAATTAAGCTGGCCAAAAGGGTCATGAGACAAGGCTATTATTGGCCACATATGGTTAATCAAGCAATTGAATATGTCAAAAAGTGTGACAGGTGTAAAGGTACTCTAAGGTGCCCCGACTTCCCTTAGCAAGCTAACAACTATCTCAAGCCACTGGACATTCGACGTGTGGGGAATAGATCTAATCGGACCCTCACCAATCTCCAAAGGTGCAGCTAAGTATGTCGTAGTAGCCATCGACTACTTCACCAAATTGGTGGAGGCAGAACCCCTTCTGACAATCACATCTAAAAAGGTGTTGATATTCGTAATAAAGTACATTGTTACTCGCTTTGGAATTCCCCACAAGATTATATTAGATAATGGAACACAATTCGAGAGCGAAGAATTAACTTGATTTTGTGAGAAAAATGGAATAATCAAAAGCTTTTCCTCGATAGCTCATCTAAAGGCTAACGGAGCTGTCGAACCTGCCAACAAAACCATAAAAACCATTCTTAAAAAGCGCCTGAACCAAGCCAAAGGAAATTGGGCCGAAGAGTTACTCTTAGTGCTCTGGGCATATAGAACTTCTGCCAAAACAACAACGGGACACACCCCTTTTTCCTTGACATATGGATGCGACGCCACGCTTCTGGTTGAGATTGAAGTCCCATCACACGGAAGGATAGCTTATGCATTTAATCGCAATCAGAAGTTAAAAAAGGAATTCTTAGACTTAATACAAGGATTGATAGATGAGGTTGCAATCAAAACGGCTGAAAATCAAAGGAGAATCACGAAATACTACAACTCCAAGGTTAGGACTAGAACCTATGCAAAAGGAGAATTATTTTTACCGAGAGTTATTGCTAACACAAAGAACCCAGCGGATGGTCCTCTCAGTCCAAATTGGGAAGGACCCTTGATCGTCTATCAAGAAGTTATGCCCGGAACATATCGACTGTGTAGACCCAGCGGTGATCTCGTTCCGAGAACATGGAACTTGGAACATTTAAGACCATGCTTCTCAATGGTAAAGGAGCAAGGGAAAAGGCTTTGCTCCAAAGAGGATCACATAACCAAGGGCATGGAAACCCTTTCAAAAGTTAAAGAAACCCAAAAGGGGTCAAACCACAAATGAATCAAATCCCTTGTCATCACCAAAATTGGTCAGGGCAAGGCACTCCCCGGAGGGGGGGGGTGGTGTATTAATCTTTTTCCCTGCCTATATCAAATGGGGCTAGGTTAAAGCATCAAAAGTGTAAACCTCCAATTCACACCAGAAATGGTTATGGCGGTGCATCTAAAATAAGCACGCCCTACCTCTACTCGTAGAAGAGTACGACCTGCCTTTGCTACGAACTAATCACATCCTACCTCTGCTCGTAGAAGAGCACGTCCTAGCTCTACTTATGTTCCACATTACTCGTAGAAGGTAACGCCAACCCCTATCTTCTCCTACGATGGTCAGGATAGGGCACCCTTCGAAGGAAGGTAGTGTCTCTATCAGTATCTACAATGGTCAATAAAAAGCATTAAAAGAGTAAACCATAGTTATGTGTCTACAATGGCCCAGTCTAAGTTTCTAAGACCTTATCATCACCTACGATGGTCAGGATAAGGCGCCTTCTAGAAGGAGGTCGGGTAAGTCCTTGGGCCCTGCTTGTGGATAGGCTAGCCAAGCGTACCAGACGCACAGGCCCAGAGAGTGGCCGACAAAGCATGTACACCCTCTTCTTTGACATTAAAATCCCAGAGAGTGGCTCAAGAATCACGTACAATCTCTGCTTCATAGATCAAATCCAAGGGGGGGGGTACCAAAACATTAATACCGAAAGGGAATTTCTGGTCTTCAATCTTTAATTACCGTAACAAGGGTTGGTTCAGGTCTTCTATATTAATACGGAAATTTGGGTTGATTCGGTTCTTCACAAATACCGGAAGGGAATTTTCGGCCTTCAATCTCTAATTACTTGAACAAGGATTGGTTCAGGTCTTCTATATTAATACCCGAATCTGGGTTGATTCGGTTTTTCACAAATGCCGGAAGAGAATTTCCGGCCTTCAATCTTTAATTACTTGAATAAGAGTTGGTTCTGGTCTTCTATATTAATACCCGAATCTGGGTTGATTCGGTTCTTCACAAATACTGGAAAGGGATTTCTGATCTTTAATCTTTAATTACCCAAACAAGGGTTGGTTTGGGACTTCTATTATTACCAGAAGTTGGTCTTCAATCTTTAATGACCCAAAAAAGGGTTGGTTTGGGACTTCTATTAATACCGAAAGGGGATTTCTGGTCTTCAATCTTTAATGACCCAAACAAGGGTTGGTTTGGGACTTCTATTAATACTTGAAGGTGATTTCTGGTCTTCAATCTTTAATGACCCAAACAAGGGTTGGTTTGGGATTTCTATTAATACCGGAAGGAGATTTTTGATCTTCTTTAATGAACCAAACAAGGGTTAGTTTGGGACTTCTATTAATACCGAAAGGGGACTTCTGATTTTCAATCTTCAAGTTACCTGAGTAAGGATTAGTTTAAATCTACCATCGAAATAAGAAACCAGTCACGGGCTTTCGACCTTTAACGGTCAAGTGAGAACTAACGCAAGAAGAGCACAATGAGGGTTTCATTATACAATCCAACGTTAAAAACCACTCACGAATAGAATGAAAAGAATCCAAAAAGAAAAGTTTGACTTGGAAAGTCGAAAATACCCCTTCACTAGGAGGGAGCAAATGTTACTACCAAAATTAATCCCGAAACAAAATGACGGTGAAGGGGTATAGGATAATCGTAAACACATAAGAATTCTCCAAAAAACAAGAGCCAAATAGTAGAAAGAACCAAAAGTTGGAAGGAATGATCCGAGAGCTGCATAAACGAACACCTTTTTAAGAGAAAGGAGCTGGAAATCTACAGGTATATTCAGGAAGATATATCCAGCAGAACATATCCGACGGGATATATCTGGCAGAGGGATTCTACAACGAAAGGTCACCTAAGTCAGAAACTAAGAAAGAAGGCAAGAGCTCCGCTTATTAAAACTCGGAAAGGCGGAAGGTCTATTGGTATTAACTTGCTTAATACCTGTACACCAGGAGGCGAAGGCATCAAGAGTATCAAGCCAGAAGCGCATAGAGATTATCTGGAACTAGCTTTTGAAACACCTACTGCATAATTGCCGAAAGGTCATATTGATAGACAACAGGAAAATAACCTGGAGCAACCTTCCGTAAGATCAAGTGATACCCGGAGACTTCATCGGAAGACAAACCGGAACCCAAGAAGGGATACAAGCTATCACTCTAGTCCACTTAGTACAGACACCGACAGTGGTTCCGAACCGGCACCTATCTACGTACACCATGAAGGCAAGCTCCTCTAAGTATTCATGGGAAAACAGGAAGCCTATACTCATAGGCTTATAACCGAGAGCATACCACCGAGAGCTCATATCAATCTAAAGAAGCCCCAACTAACTGGGAACTTCCCTCCGGAAGCTATAACAACCACCACAAAGCGACCGGGAGCTAAAATAACAAAAACAAAGGAGAAAAGAGGCCGACAGAGGTACATGCAGGCCTAATGGCCCAACAACAGAAGGTGTTGTGTCTAACAATTCTATGATTTTTGTTTGATGATAACAAACATATGATATAATTTAAATGTGTTTGTAATTGTATTATTTTATTTTACACCATTTCAAAGAAATAAATATTTATTGAATAATATACTATTATACCCAATTGAATATATACACATTATATTTATTCAATTAAATACTTTATTTCAACATCTGAAATAATACTACATTCTAACTCCACTATTGTATATTCACATATATTACTTGACATGATATTGTACTCGTAAACAAATTGAACACAATAGACAAATTTGTTTGAACAGAATAAAATAATATTTTATTTCAATCAAATTTGTTTATTACAAATATCAGTACAATTTTTCTCATTTTGTACATTTGTTCCTTACTACAACGCTCATCATCCTAGTATACAGTCATTGCATTACTACAACATTTCACTCATTCATATTGCAATTATGGAACAAATTTTTTTTTCAGATCAGCCCAAAAAAAAAAAATTTAATGTGTGACAAACATGGGAGATCAACTTAAGATCAAGGAAAACCACAAGGCAGATCAACATGACAAATATGACAAATCATTCATATGCAAGTGATCCTCATGCAAGATCAGTTCTGTTTTTGCATGATAGATAAATTGGGCAGTAGCATGATAGCAGCAAGACAATAAGGGATGCACAAGCTAATGTAAACAAGATTCAGCAGCAGAAATATGCACATGTAAGAATGGATCTGTGTGCTCAAGCATGGGTGAAATAGTGCGATTCAAGTGAAGCATAACATGTGCAACAATCATGGTAAAGTCAATACATGTATGAATGGTGGATCTACTCCTTATACACAGCAAATGAATTTGCATTTCTCTACATGGCATTTGGAAATGCACAAAACAGTTCAGCTAGCATGTTATCAACATTTGGTAATGGGAAGTAAAACAGAAATGAAGGGATATATAGCAAAAATGTTTCTGGAAAATCTGTTTCCAGTTTTCGACAAAGCATTCAAGGAATTGCATATTTAGCAAAGTTTTTTTTACTGGAAAGAATAGTTTTTGAGAAATTAATCAATCAAGCAAAGGTGGGGAAAAATTACATTCATATTTATTTCCAGCTGAATTCGATTATGGCAATAATTTATGGAAACATATAACAAATTATCATGGAGCATACAAATATGCATGCTGTAGAATAATAGTGCAGTTTCAAAGGTAGTTGAGCCATTTATATTTGGCAAGAAACATTTTTGAATTCATTTCAGATATGAAAAAATTGGAAATGTTATTTGTCTTGCAGATTTTTCTAAATCAGTACAGGTAATGGTGGCAAGAAAACAATTTTGCAAATCAGGTTTTGCATTGCAAATCTTTCTAGTTATGATACAAGGAGCAGAAATATCTCAGTAAATAACTTTGGCATGCAATTTCAAAATTTCCTGTTTTGAATCGCAAATAAATGAGAAAGCATTATTTGGCAAGTAAAATTTCAAATGTGTTCTATTCTTTCCAGTTTTACAATGCAGATTTAATTCGATGAAGTGTTTTTGGCAACAATTCAAACAAGGATTTGATTTCCAGAAACTCAAATGTGACATTAATGACTATTTTCAAATCAAGGAATGTTTCAAAATATTCTGTTTTTGAACAAGTATTTTTGGGCAACAAAATTGATTTCCAGTTTTTGTCAAGCAAAACAATTTTCACACCTTCATTTATTTGAAGGCACAATTTATGGAGAATTTCTTTTGGGCACAATCTAAATCAGTGGAATCAATAAATCATGCAGAAAAATCACAGCATCTGTGACATGAAACAAATTAAGTTTTGTTTCCTGATTTGAACGAAATATTTGTCCATAAAACAATTCCACAAATTTCAAGTTCAAAATTGATTTCCAAAGGCCATGCATTCAATCAATTCAAAGCCAAGGATGTCAAAAAGAGAAAGCCGTTTAAATCAAGCAAACCAAAAGGGAATCACGCAAATGATCAGGCCAATTCATATTGAAATCAGAGTTTCTAGGGTTTTCTAATCCCTATAAAAGCACCAATACATCACTGGCAAAAGCATCGAATCCAAAAAGAAGAAATTCAAAGAGAGGAAAGTCAGAGAACTCACAAAATTCCATCTGGGATTCGATCGCCACAATATCTCCAAATCGATCGAGAAAGCAACGCAAAACATTGGAGTAATCAGATAAACTCGACATCATTTTCATCCAGCATCGATTGGATTTAGAGCCTCAGAGAAGGAAACCCTATTTTTCATGCCGCCATTTTAATTGGAAAGGGAAAGTAATCAGAATAGTAAAGAAATGGACGGGCCAGCCTTGTTTATTCTTGGCTAAGCCAAGTTTATAAAAAGGGAGGATTAAATTTGTTTTTAGGGTCTTTCTTTGTTTATTTTTTATGAATTTTTCTAGTTTCTTTTGTAACCAATTCATCAGTTTCTAGTGTTTAAAAACTAGGGAATCAGTTAGGGATTAACTGACAGTTTACTAGTGTCTGTAAAACTAAGGGAAAATCTGGTCTAGTGGAACAGTTTAGGGTTTTGAGCGTAGATGAGACGACCCGATTTCCCGTTCTCACGGAAACAAGGTTATCTTTGGAATATAACACAGAAACATATAATAGCAGAACAGAATTAAATAAATACACCAGAATGAACAACAAAATATACTGGATAAAAGTAATCATCAGAGTTACACAGTATACAGGATCTTACTTAGTACAAATACAGTTCAGCTATACATAAATGTCTACAGCGGAAATAAACAAAATATGTACAATAGGAGCTGAACAGCATAAAAAGAATAAATGATAGAATCCATCTTCAGCTCCAGCTATCCAGAAAAAGAACCAGCTAAACCTGAATACAAGGCTGCCCGTGTAGAAAAAGGGGCACCCGAGTTTGAGAGTGAAACAAACTACGAGTCAGTCATGGGACTGGTATGAGAAATCTACTCAACACATATATAATTGGCTAATCACAGGACCACGCCACTTTCGTGGAACGGGTTTACTCCATTGGATTGCCAGTGCTTTAAAACAAATCTTTCTTTTAAACATCGATATGTTTTTTATAAAAATGAAGCCGTTATAAGACTCAGTTCCCATCACACAATGCAACGCAAACCGGAGGATAGAGTTTTTTACCTTATAACGGCCAAAATATGCTTGATACGAATAAAACAAAGGCATTTGATATTATTGCTAGTGTCTATATGTTTTGAAAACAATTTCAAATCATAACTATCAATCATAGACGGCATTAATGCCCCATACCACTATGTCGCCATATATAGGTATACAATCAAAACCGCACGATGTCGTATTTGGAAATTGGATTTCCGTCATGAACCAAGGCAAAAGATAGTCCTTACCGAATTCGAGACAATCTAGCCTACCATGTCTCAGGATCAGAGCTCGAGTGACCCTTGGATCGTCAGGGCCGGTCCACCGATGTGGATTAAAATGCCTGAGCAATACGTTTCCCCGCCCTTTGGGGCGCAAACGAGCCAACGAATGACTCCATCGGACCCGGATCGTCCGATCAAACCGAGGCGCCTCGCAACAGCAACAACCACATAGGTGAAAAGTATATAAATGTCAGGGCTGGTAGGTCACTGACACCACCCTAGCTAGAAAGAAACGCAGGCCCTCCCTGATGTCCTCTCCCGTTTTAGGTTCATACCGGGGTGTGAGGCTCGCGAATTCACGTTATACACAAAGCTACGCCACACAGGCGGTGCTTTGATCATCACCACAAGACTTTGCTTTTCAACAGAAGCCCTGATCACTGCATCTTAGCATGCCACACAGAATAAATCCTATGTCAGACACACAGTCCATTTACAAGTCCGTTCTGGGTCTGAACGAAACCGGAGGCACTAAATACCTCGCAAACCCATCGATCATCATGTACGTCTGGACGATCACCACTCATTATCCATATTTCGGGATGCCTCCCAATCAGGACCTCGGTTACCATCCAAACGAGGTGAAGATCTCCGGTCTTCGACCACCGTCTTTATCTTCGACTTTCAATCGTCGGTCAATTATTTGAAATGAGAATTAACTCGGCCTTCTCAAATAATTCACGTATATTTAGAATTTCAATTCAATTTATTTCAATGGTTAAATTATTCGACAACACCAATTTTGTCCTTTAATGTAATTTTCACACCAAACACATTCAACCATCAAACATCACATAAATCAAGCAAATTCAGTTTATTTCCATTCCATATCGCTTATGATATTTTATAACTATTTATCGCTATTTTTATTTATTTTAAAATAGCCATTTTATTCAAAACGACGCTTCGGGCCATAACGCGGCCGTGGCGCTGTTTTTCTTCAGATTTGATTTACACATATCTAAAAATCTAACCGTTGGATCTTCACAAAATTTACATCATTAGAAAGGTCTTTTCAAAACGAATCCAACGGTTCCAGTTTCGGGAAAATCCGACGGTCGGATCTCCCGGTACAATCGTTTGAAATTTCGATTTCAAAATACGAACTGCAGGGTCGTTATTCGATTAAATATAATTATATTTATAAATAAATATAATCGTTTCTGGCGCTGTTTTTCTTCAGATTTGAATTAAACATTCCAGACAATCCAACCGTTGGATTTCTACAAAGTTGGTGCCGTTGGAAAGATTATTCCAAGGCGAACCCGACGGTTGAGATTTCGGGAAAATCCAATGGTCGGATTTCCCTCACCAGTCGTTTGAAATCATGGTTTCAAAATACGAACTGCACGGCCTCGTTTCGTTTTAATTTTATTTATATTCATATATTTATATAAATATAGTCCATTCAATGATTTCCATATCGTTTTCACTTCAAATATTTTTCTAACACCTTAAATTTTGGAAAATTTTTGCCATAACCTCCCCTGCACCGGGAGCATCGGGAAATCGCAAATAGCGTTCCCGGTCCTTCTAATCTCAAAAAGAAAAAGAAAAAGCCAAGCGGCTAGCCAACAGGCTCAAAATCATCACCCAAACAAATCAGTAAATGTGTACCTATTTGTCGGGCACAAAATTTTATTCCTCTTCTCTAGCCCCTTTGCTATAACCTGTTCAATGAATATTGCATGTACATATATATACAGTTCTTATCATTTATCAATTTCTATTCGACTTCATATTTGATTTCTATTTGGTTTAAAAACTCCATTCGTTCTAATGTTACATAAATAGGTGCAAATCATTTCATTACCTAATTAATGAATATTTCAACTCATATATGTTTATTTTGAACAAGTGGCTATTTTTAACACTTCACATTTCAACGATTTATGCATACAATAAAAATGCGATTTTTATTGTAAAACGATTCATTTCAAAACACCATTTTTCTATATAGTTCATATAGTCGATAAAAGGTGATTTTTTTTATTATCAAACAATTTATTTCAAAATATGAATACCATTCAACACATGAATTTCTAATCAACGAATGAATATCAATTCAACACATGAATGTTTTCTATAGTTTCTATATATTGATAAAAATGTGATTTTTATTATCAAACAATTTATTTCAAAATATGAATACCATTCAACACATGAATTTCTAAACAACGAATGAATATCAATTCAACACATGAATGTTTTCTATAGTTTCTATATATAGATAAAAATGTGATTTTTATTATCAAACAATTTATTTCAAAATATGAATACCATTCAACACATGAATTTCTAAACAACGAATGAATATCAATTCAACACATGAATGTTTTCTATAGTTTCTATATATAGATAAAAATGTGATTTTTATTATCAAACAATTTATTTCAAAATATGAATACCATTCAACACATGAATTTCTAAACAACGAATGAATATCAATTCAACACATGAATGTTTTCTATACAATGAATAAATATAGTTTAAGCATATGAAAATAATTCAAACACACAAATATTATTCAAAATTTCGGCAGCATAACGGCAGGGTAGTTACACCGGCACCGTCCCTAGTACGGCTCCTCGCTCTACCTTAAAACCTCGCGGTTTTTGACAATGGGATTCATGCATCTAGTTCGCACGCAGGCGGCATGTATATATTTATTTCATTTCCACAAACTAATCCTATGTGGTTTCAACCAAATATTTCACAACCACAAATGGGTATTTTTCAACCAATATCAATCACAAACAATCCCAAACCATCATTCGCTATCAATCAAATTTTCACAACAATTTCAACCAATAAATATCGTCCATGGTTTGTGGACGAGGGGCGTATATATATATATATATATTTATATATAGCAATTCACTTTTACTTCACACATATATATATAAATTTTAAATCAGAAATCTCACCAATAGCTATCCAACTGCACGACACTTCCTTTATAGAAATCTTCGCCTTTTGTCGCTTTCGCCCGTATTCTCTACACATGTAAAAATCGAATTTTTTCTATGTTATTCAATATATAAAAATCTGATTTCTACTTCGACTTTCGATATATAAAAATGTGATTTTTACTTCGACTTTCAATATATAAAAAATCTGATTTTCTTTGCTTTTAAAATCAGTTTTTATCTTTTCTAAAAATCAGTTTTTATTATTTTTTTCTTTAAAAACAAAATCAGCTTTTATACTTTTTAAAATTCAGTTTTGAATACTTTTTATAAAATCAGTTTTTAACTTTCAGTTTTTAAACCTTTTTTTAAAAAAACTGGTTTTAATCCTTTTAAAAATCAATTCAGTTTTAAACCTAATTTAATTTTCAGTTTTAAACCTAATTTAATTTTCAGTTTTAAACCCTTTTTTATAAATTCAGTTTTTAATCACGTTTATATAAAATAAAAATAAAATAATAAAAATAAAAGGAAATACTTACAGGGGGGGGAGAACTTCGCAGTTCGTCGGCGGCAAGGCGGAGTTGGGCTTCGCGGTGGCGTTGTTCGTCGATGGCGGCGTCTTCGAGGCTCCAGGGGGGGCGTCGCGATGCTTCGATCGATGGAGGGGGGGGGGTCTTCGTCGGCGTCGAGACGAGGGGGGGCGGCGGGTCTTCGTCGGCGTCGAGACGAAGGGGGGGGGGGCGGATCGATTAATTTAGGTTTTTCTTTTTTTTTTGTTTCTGAATAATGAAGTCGGGGGGGGGGGGGCAAGCAGAAGAAAAGGAGGGAAGAGTACCTTTTTTTTTATTATTTAATTATTATATTTTGCAAAAAGGTTGACTTTTACATATGACCTCGAAACGAGGCCCACCGCCTGTCGTCCATAGCGTTTAACCCCCATTCCGAACACAATGGGATATGTATTGCAAGCTGATGTGATCGTTACAATCAGTTTCTGTTGAATTTACATTTAAATCATTATATTGAATTTTAAACGCACATTTCAAATTACCGGGGTCACATACTGACTAGAAAAATTCCCGAAAAATATTTTCTAGCTTCGTATTGACGATACGGTCCTAACAAAACTAGTTTCGTCGAATTCTGAGGCCGTTTGAAAAATGGCCAATTTCCAGTCGATTAAAATCAACGGAAACTGGTCAAACGCGTTTTCTTTTGCCACGCTCACATATTGATTCGAAAAATTATGAAATTTGAAACCTAACAATAACTTGACACTGCGGACCCAACAAAAGTGGTTTCGTCGAAATCCGAGGTCATTTGCAAAATGTCCATTTTTAAGGGCCTGAATTCCATAGCGACTATTCAGAATTTTCAACTGGACATATCTTTTGATTCCTGCTACCAAATTTCGATTGGTCGGATTCGTTAGAAAGATATTATCAATTAGATTCCATTATTTTTGGTTTCGCTAAAATCCGGATTGTTTTGCACCCGGTATATTCAATTGAAGTTTGAAATCGAATTATCGAACTACCGCGCCATTTTCAATTCTATATATAATTATAATTAATTATATTCGTTTTCAAATGTCGATTCAAACTCAGTTTTCATCGCCATTATTTAAAATATTTATTTTAAATATTTAAAATCCATTATTTTAGCCAATTTAAAATTTTTAAATTGGTTCAGATTTTCTGGGTCGTTACAATCTCCCCCACTTAAAACTTTTCGTCCCCGAAAAGGAATAAAGTCGAAAGTGGTTTGATAAATCTACAATCATACAATACAACAACCAATCCAATTGTTTTTAACCTTTAAAAATATACTAATTAATCTCTATACACCTTTCAAAATTAAATCTTTTATATATTCAAAAATTATATTTCTAAAACCAGACTATATATATATATATAATCACAAATACGTTATTTAAAAACATATTACTCTCGACTCGTTCTGAGGCACTTCTGACCCCATCTCTAACGAGTTGTTCTGATTCTGCTACTCACACTAGGATATTACTGATCCTATCTGTATGGAGTTACCCGTCCTAGAACACTACTGGTTCTATTTCTGACGAGTTCGTTCAAATGTTATATTCCAGAACTAAGCTTAACCAAAGCTCTGATACCACGATAAGACGACCCGATTTCCCGTTCTCACGGAAACAAGGTTATCTTTGGAATATAACACAGAAACATATAATAGCAGAACAGAATTAAATAAATACACCAGAATGAACAACAAAATATACTGGATAAAAGTAATCATCAGAGTTACACAGTATACAGGATCTTACTTAGTACAAATACAGTTCAGCTATACATAAATGTCTACAGCGGAAATAAACAAAATATGTACAATAGGAGCTGAACAGCATAAAAAGAATAAATGATAGAATCCATCTTCAGCTCCAGCTATCCAGAAAAAGAACCAGCTAAACCTGAATACAAGGCTGCCCGTGTAGAAAAAGGGGCACCCGAGTTTGAGAGTGAAACAAACTACGAGTCAGTCATGGGACTGGTATGAGAAATCTACTCAACACATATATAATTGGCTAATCACAGGACCACGCCACTTTCGTGGAACGGGTTTACTCCATTGGATTGCCAGTGCTTTAAAACAAATCTTTCTTTTAAACATCGATATGTTTTTTATAAAAATGAAGCCGTTATAAGACTCAGTTCCCATCACACAATGCAACGCAAACCGGAGGATAGAGTTTTTTACCTTATAACGGCCAAAATATGCTTGATACGAATAAAACAAAGGCATTTGATATTATTGCTAGTGTCTATATGTTTTGAAAACAATTTCAAATCATAACTATCAATCATAGACGGCATTAATGCCCCATACCACTATGTCGCCATATATAGGTATACAATCAAAACCGCACGATGTCGTATTTGGAAATTGGATTTCCGTCATGAACCAAGGCAAAAGATAGTCCTTACCGAATTCGAGACAATCTAGCCTACCATGTCTCAGGATCAGAGCTCGAGTGACCCTTGGATCGTCAGGGCCGGTCCACCGATGTGGATTAAAATGCCTGAGCAATACGTTTCCCCGCCCTTTGGGGCGCAAACGAGCCAACAAATGACTCCATCGGACCCGGATCGTCCGATCAAACCGAGGCGCCTCGCAACAGCAACAACCACATAGGTGAAAAGTATATAAATGTCAGGGCTGGTAGGTCACTGACACCACCCTAGCTAGAAAGAAACGCAGGCCCTCCCTGATGTCCTCTCCCGTTTTAGGTTCATACCGGGGTGTGAGGCTCACGAATTCACGTTATACACAAAGCTACGCCACACAGGCGGTGCTTTGATCATCACCACAAGACTTTGCTTTTCAACAGAAGCCCTGATCACTGCATCTTAGCATGCCACACAGAATAAATCCTATGTCAGACACACAGTCCATTTACAAGTCCGTTCTGGGTCTGAACGAAACCGGAGGCACTAAATACCTCGCAAACCCATCGATCACCACGTACGTCTGGACGATCACCACTAATTATCCATATTTCGGGATGCCTCCCAATCAGGACCTCGGTTACCATCCAAACGAGGTGAAGATCTCCGGTCTTCGACCACCGTCTTTATCTTCGACTTTCAATCGTCGGTCAATTATTTGAAATGAGAATTAACTCGGCCTTCTCAAATAATTCACGTATATTTAGAATTTCAATTCAATTTATTTCAATGGTTAAATTATTCGACAACACCAATTTTGTCCTTTAATGTAATTTTCACACCAAACACATTCAACCATCAAACATCACATAAATCAAGCAAATTCAGTTTATTTCCATTCCATATCGCTTATGATATTTTATAACTATTTATCGCTATTTTTATTTATTTTAAAATAGCCATTTTATTCAAAACGACGCTTCGGGCCATAACGCGGCCGTGGCGCTGTTTTTCTTCAGATTTGATTTACACATATCTGAAAATCTAACCGTTGGATCTTCACAAAATTTACATCATTAGAAAGGTCTTTTCAAAACGAATCCAACGGTTCCAGTTTCGGGAAAATCCGACGGTCGGATCTCCCGGTACAATCGTTTGAAATTTCGATTTCAAAATACGAACTGCAGCGTCGTTATTCGATTAAATATAATTATATTTATATATATAAATAAATATAATCGTTTCTGGCGCTGTTTTTCTTCAGATTTGAATTAAACATTCCAGACAATCCAACCGTTGGATTTCTACAAAGTTGGTGCCGTTGGAAAGATTATTCCAAGGCGAACCCGACGGTTGAGATTTCGGGAAAATCCAATGGTCGGATTTCCCTCACCAGTCGTTTGAAATCATGGTTTCAAAATACGAACTGCACGGCCTCGTTTCGTTTTAATTTTATTTATATTCATATATTTATATAAATATAGTCCATTCAATGATTTCCATATCGTTTTCACTTCAAATATTTTTCTAACACCTTAAATTTTGGAAAATTTTTGCCATAACCTCCCCTGCACCGGGAGCATCGGGAAATCGCAAATAGCGTTCCCGGTCCTTCTAATCTCAAAAAGAAAAAGAAAAAGCCAAGCGGCTAGCCAACAGGCTCAAAATCATCACCCAAACAAATCAGTAAATGTGTACCTATTTGTCGGGCACAAAATTTTATTCCTCTTCTCTAGCCCCTTTGCTATAACCTGTTCAATGAATATTGCATGTACATATATATACAGTTCTTATCATTTATCAATTTCTATTCGACTTCATATTTGATTTCTATTTGGTTTAAAAACTCCATTCGTTCTAATGTTACATAAATAGGTGCAAATCATTTCATTACCTAATTAATGAATATTTCAACTCATATATGTTTATTTTGAACAAGTGGCTATTTTTAACACTTCACATTTCAACGATTTATGCATACAATAAAAATGCGATTTTTATTGTAAAACGATTCATTTCAAAACATCATTTTTCTATATAGTTCATATAGTCGATAAAAGGTGATTTTTTTATTATCAAACAATTTATTTCAAAATATGAATACCATTCAACACATGAATTTCTAATCAACGAATGAATATCAATTCAACACATGAATGTTTTCTATAGTTTCTATATATTGATAAAAATGTGATTTTTATTATCAAACAATTTATTTCAAAATATGAATACCATTCAACACATGAATTTCTAAACAACGAATGAATATCAATTCAACACATGAATGTTTTCTATAGTTTCTATATATAGATAAAAATGTGATTTTTATTATCAAACAATTTATTTCAAAATATGAATACCATTCAACACATGAATTTCTAAACAACGAATGAATATCAATTCAACACATGAATGTTTTCTATAGTTTCTATATATAGATAAAAATGTGATTTTTATTATCAAACAATTTATTTCAAAATATGAATACCATTCAACACATGAATTTCTAAACAACGAATGAATATCAATTCAACACATGAATGTTTTCTATACAATGAATAAATATAGTTTAAGCATATGAAAATAATTCAAACACACAAATATTATTCAAAATTTCGGCAGCATAACGGCAGGGTAGTTACACCGGCACCGTCCCTAGTACGGCTCCTCGCTCTACCTTAAAACCTCGTGGTTTTTGACAATGGGATTCATGCATCTAGTTCGCACGCAGGCGGCATGTATATATTTATTTTATTTCCACAAACTAATCCTATGTGGTTTCAACCAAATATTTCACAACCACAAATGGGTATTTTTCAACCAATATCAATCACAAACAATCCCAAACCATCATTCGCTATCAATCAAATTTTCACAACAATTTCAACCAATAAATATCGTCCATGGTTTGTGGACGAGGGGCGTATATATATATATATATATATATATATTTATATATAGCAATTCACTTTTACTTCACACATATATATATAAATTTTAAATCAGAAATCTCACCAATAGCTATCCAACTGCACGACACTTCCTTTATAGAAATCTTCGCCTTTTGTCGCTTTCGCCCGTATTCTCTACACATGTAAAAATCGAATTTTTCTATGTTATTCAATATATAAAAATCTGATTTCTACTTCGACTTTCGATATATAAAAATGTGATTTTTACTTCGACTTTCAATATATAAAAAATCTGATTTTCTTTGCTTTTAAAATCAGTTTTTATCTTTTCTAAAAATCAGTTTTTATTATTTTTTTCTTTAAAAACAAAATCAGTTTTTATACTTTTTAAAATTCAGTTTTGAATACTTTTTATAAAATCAGTTTTTAACTTTCAGTTTTTAAACCTTTTTTTAAAAAAACTGGTTTTAATCCTTTTAAAAATCAATTCAGTTTTAAACCTAATTTAATTTTCAGTTTTAAACCTAATTTAATTTTCAGTTTTAAACCCTTTTTTATAAATTCAGTTTTTAATCACGTTTATATAAAATAAAAATAAAATAATAAAAATAAAAGGAAATACTTACAGGGGGGGGGGGGGAGAACTTCGCAGTTCGTCGGCGGCAAGGCGGAGTTGGGCTTCGCGGTGGCGTTGTTCGTCGATGGCGGCGTCTTCGAGGCTCCAGGGGGGGCGTCGCGATGCTTCGATCGATGGAGGGGGGGGGGGGGGCGGGTCTTCGTCGGCGTCGAGACGAGGGGGGGGCGGCGGGTCTTCGTCGGCGTCGAGACGAAGGGGGGGGGCGGATCGATTAATTTAGGTTTTTTTTTTTTGTTTCTGAATAATGAAGTCGGGGGGGGGGGGGGGGGGCAAGCAGAAGAAAAGGAGGGAAGAGTACCTTTTTTTTATTTATTATTTAATTATTATATTTTGCAAAAAGGTTGACTTTTACATATGACCTCGAAACGAGGCCCACCGCCTGTCGTCCATAGCGTTTAACCCCCATTCCGAACACAATGGGATATGTATTGCAAGCTGATGTGATCGTTACAATCAGTTTCTGTTGAATTTACATTTAAATCATTATATTGAATTTTAAACGCACATTTCAAATTACCGGGGTCACATACTGACTAGAAAAATTCCCGAAAAATATTTTCTAGCTTCGTATTGACGATACGGTCCTAACAAAACTAGTTTCGTCGAATTCTGAGGCCGTTTGAAAAATGGCCAATTTCCAGTCGATTAAAATCAACGGAAACTGGTCAAACGCGTTTTCTTTTGCCACGCTCACATATTGATTCGAAAAATTATGAAATTTGAAACCTAACAATAACTTGACACTGCGGACCCAACAAAAGTGGTTTCGTCGAAATCCGAGGTCATTTGCAAAATGTCCATTTTTAAGGGCCTGAATTCCATAGCGACTATTCAGAATTTTCAACTGGACATATCTTTTGATTCCCGCTACCAAATTTCGATTGGTCGGATTCGTTAGAAAGATATTATCAATTAGATTCCATTATTTTTGGTTTCACTAAAATCCGGATTGTTTTGCACCCGGTATATTCAATTGAAGTTTGAAATCGAATTATCGAACTACCGCGCCATTTTCAATTCTATATATAATTATAATTAATTATATTCGTTTTCAAATGTCGATTCAAACTCAGTTTTCATCGCCATTATTTAAAATATTTATTTTAAATATTTAAAATCCATTATTTTAGCCAATTTAAAATTTTTAAATTGGTTCAGATTTTCTGGGTCGTTACAGTAGGGTTAGTACAGGAGCAGGGAGTGCGAGTTTACATGGTCTTGTAACTGGGATCTATTCTATCACCTAGTAGAAACCTTAGGAATGCAGCAGTAGGCAGGGTTTTGCCGAAGCTGGGTATCTCTGTGTGTTATTTCCTTTCTGCTTTTTATTTCTGCTGCATTCTGTGATCTGTTTATTATTTTATATCTTGTTAGATTTTTTAATTCAGCGATAAACTATGATAAACTCTATTCACCCCCTAGATCGAACGAGTGGTATCAGAGCCAGGTTTTATGTTAACTCTAGAGTAATGGTGTTTCCTACTTGTCGGTATAGCGAGAGTCAGTCTAGTGATATTCCAATTATTTTCAATGGAATAGATTTTTTAATTTGGAAATCAAAAGTCGAATTATATTTAAAATCTGTTAATTTTGATTATTGGAATATTATTGAAAATATGAGAGATATGCTAGATAAGAAAAATAAAGTTGTCAATGCTTGTGTTATGCATATTCTCTATTCTTGTCTTAATAATAATCAGCTTGATCTTATCTCTCATTGTTTGACTATGCAGGAAATCTGGAAAACTCTCAATGCGTTGTATGGAAACTCTGACAATAGCTCAAATCCCCAGAATGTCAACTTAGCTTCAGATTTGTGCTTAACAGGTTATACAGATGGAAATTCAGATGGAGACTCAACAGGAAATATTTCTTATAAAGATTTAATTCATCGTTTAAATGGTTTAACTGAATCGGTTGAGAATCTAAAATCTAAAAATAAACTTCTGAAATCTGAGAAGCTTGAGTTGATCTGCAAAATTAATCTTTTGGAATCAAAACTCAAAAATGTTAAGAAGTCTTCAAATTCTAATTGCAAAAATTGTTTAAATTTGAAAAATAATCTTGTTCATCAAAATAAAAATATTCAAAAACTTGAGAATGAAATTTTGTTTTTAAAAGAGAAAAAGATAGAGCTTGAAAGCACAAACAATTATTTGCAAATAGAATTTGAAAATTTTAAAGATACCGGAAATTCCAAACATGATATTGCTGAAAATAATAGTTTGTTGAAAACAGATCTGATTGTGAAAGAGCTTGAAATTGAGATTGAAAAATTTAAGACCTTTGAAAAACTTGAATCTGAAAAACAAAATCATTTTGAACTTTAAATTTCCGAATTCCAAGCCAAAATTAAATTGCTTGAAAATGAGAATTTGGTTTTGAAATAGTCCAATGCTAAACAGAAGATCGCTACAAATGATTGCTCAAATTTATTAAAAGAAAATAGCGATCTAAAATCCAAAATTCAATAATTAGAATCAACTTTGGATAAATTTTCTAATGGGGAAAAACCGTTGAATATGCTATTACAAAACCAAGTTTCTATTGGAAATAAATCTGGTCTTGGCTTCGGAAAAAATGATGTTTTTGGAAAACAAAATTCAAATGATATGAAAAATCCCTCAAACTACTTTGGAAATAACTGCTTTGAAAATTTGAAATCTGAGAATTTCAAAGGTTTTTTGAATCAAAATTGTGATGAGAAATCGTTTTATAATAAACCATTTATACATTCTTGGATCCCGAAAGGAAATAAAATTGTTTTTGTTAAATTCAAGCAGATTTGGGTTCCTAAGGGTACGAAAGTTAATTCTAATGGTTTGCTATACAAACAAATCTAGGTACCAAAACATATGAATACTGTTGTGAGTGGTTTTACTAATTTTGTTAGACCACTCGATTCTTTGAACTGTTAGGTACCGGTGGAGGCTGAGGAACTGCTTTGCGAAAGAGAAACTGAATTCAAATTGCTTCATATCATCAAATTATTCATAGCTCTTTAAGCCAAGTTAATTGAGTTAGAGATTTATTTACTCATGTCAATTTCAGATATAACCTCTAAACTCATCTTTGTTAAAAAAAAATTATGTTTTCCCTCCTTTTATCTCTTTTGATTATGTTCTTTGTCTATTTTATTTGTCACTGTCATATCATTATAATTTTTCTTGTGCTTTCGTAAAATTTCAATTGTAGAATTCATAATTTCTGGAAATTCACTTTATTTATATGAAACTCTAATGTTTTAATCATTTCCAGATCTTGAATTTAAACTTGTAAATGTCTGCAATTGTTTTGTAGTTTATTTTCTTATTGCTGAATTCATAAAAGTGTTGATGTATTCTTGTCATATCTTGAACACTGTTACTTTGAATTCTAAATTTTTGAAGATCTGAAAGTTTAATGGAATTTCACACACCTCTGTTGTTTTTGAGTTTCTTCTAATTCATTTTAGAAAAGCTTGAAATAATATACTCACTACAGCACACCAATATTTATCGGTTGTGATAATTTCATTATTTTTCAGATTGGCTTGGATATTTTTTGAGAGAGAGCTAGTTCTCTCGAGAGCGGAAGAGAGACGCCAAACCACCGCCCAAAGCTTAGCCGGTCCTTCGCAAGTCAGGTGTGAATCTTTATTAGCATAACCTTAAAGAGACCACCTACTTCAAGAAAGGCCAAAAGCAGTTGTTGAAAGATAGGTTTGAGTGCCTGTTCTTCTCGAAGCTGGAAATAGGGCTTTCGGAGACCTTCTTCCGTCTACCCTTCGCCTAGCGGCTAAGCTCGGAGACCCAAATTCGACTAAGCGCGATCTTGAATTAGTGATACATCCTGAAATTCATCTTTATTCATGATCATTATGGTTGTTGTTTGTTTGTTTTGAGGTCACTTGAGAATTTCTGATATTTTGAATCTCACACACCTCTCAGATCTAAAATTGTTAATCCTGTGTGATTGATTCATTGTATCTCAAGATTTACATTTGTTCAAGTGATTTTGAATAAACCACTAAATTTTTTGGATCGTGAATATCTCTCAATGTTGATGTAAATGATCTGGAATTATTCATGTGTGCCTGTTAGAAAATTTTGTGAATAATTCTTTGAAAAATTCTGATCTTTGAAACTTACTGTTATTTCATGATTATTTGATTTTAATATATGTTTGTTTAAAATCATTTGAAATTATTGATTTATTGAGTCACACACATATCTCGAATCAAAATATATAATATGGTGTGATCGATTCATTGAATCTAGAGATTTACATATTCCTTCAAATGTTTTCAAATAAACTATATATTTTTTATCTTCAATCATGAAAAATCTTTTGAGGCCATCAGAAATATCTTGACAAGTCTATTTTAAAATTGGTTATCATGTTGCTCTGATTAAAAGAAGTTGATTTGTAAATATTTTTGGTGACTGCTTGTTTTGGTATCAAATATATACCATACTCTGATAGATGAAATCGTTTTGCCTTGTCTGCTTGGGCTGTGTGATTAAAATGTTGTTGTCTGGGACACCCTTGTTTGTCTCCAGTTTCATGTTAACATCCTTATTAATAGAGACATCAAGTGGCATCAGGTTAGGAGTGTTGATATTTATTTCATCATGTATATCTTTTTATTTCTCTCTTGTCTTGTATAGATCAGCATATTCCTCTTGTAATTGATTTTCAATTCTAAAACTATTTATTAATTATTCATTCAAAAATTGAAATCAATGTCCAAATTGAATTGTATTTATAATTCATCAAAATAATTATCAAATTTTGAAATTGTGATGGGTTATGACTACAATATATCTCACAACAAGGTGAGTTTTTATCTAGATTTTCATGATGGTTGAACAGTTATTATAATATCTTTGAATTGGCGATTATTTCACGACCTTCTTCTTTATCTACCATTACTCTGCCATCCATCATGTTTTTTATATTAATGTGGAGAGTTTAATATTTTTTTTTTAAAAAAATCATCTTGAATAAACAGTGAAAATATTTGTGATGGAATTATGGTTATATTATTATTCAGAATTAGTGATAATTGAAAAATTTTCAATGATCTCGGTACAGTTGGTCATATTTCATAATATGATTAATTTAGAAATTTATTTCACAAACTATTTCTGTACCTATCACATTTCTGTCATCCATATTGGTTTTATATACCGAGGAGTTTTTCTATTTGAACTTAAAATGATAAATATAAATATAATTAATACATAAGTGTTTCTCTAGCCTCATTTAAAAATCCAAGCTCTGGTCATGCATGGTTATGAGGTAACTTATGATTTAAGCTGCAACTGACCTCATTTAAAAATCCATGCTCTGGTTATGCGTGGTCAGTGTGCTCTTAAATAAAAAGAAAACGAAAAAGGAATAAAATGCTAAATAAACTTTTATATGAAATTCTCTTTGGTGTTTAAAAACCAGCCTATCAATCCATCTTTCTAATTTGTGAAGTGTGTTAATATTTTATGAAGTATTATGATTTGTTGATTGATAGCTATTGGGATTTGAGATTATTTGATTTCGTCACTTAAATTGAATTTATAATTATAGTCCAACTTAAAAAATTCTTTGGAAAATAATTGGAATTCATATTTTTAAAACTCTTTCCATTATTATAAATTTCATCGTAAATCCGTTATTCTCTACAATGTGAAATATGCCACTTATTCTTAGAATATTATGGTTTTTGTTTGACTAATTGGGATTAATGATGATTGTTCTCCCTTTTAAGCTGATATTATATTTTTAGTCATTTTTCATCTACGTTTTAATTTCTACATCCGTTTGATGATAACAAAAGGGGGAGAATGGATTGAGATTTTGATTTATGAGTGAATATTTTATAAATATTTTAATATTGAAAATTATATTCAAGCACATTTCTAGGTCTTTTCACTCATGCATATTTCTAGGGGGAGTTTTTGTTGTCGGGGAGCATACATACAGAGGGAGTTCAATAATTCAGTGTCGAACAAATTTATAATAATATTATATTCAAAATCTTATTTTATGTTTGTCATCATCAAAGGGGGAGATTGTTGTGTCTAACAATTCTATGATTTTTGTTTGATGATAACAAACATATGATATTATTTAAATGTGTTTGTAATTGTACTATTTTATTTTACATCGTTTCAAAGAAATAAATATTTGTTGAATAATATACTATTATAAACAATTGAATATATTCACAGTATATTTATTCAATTAAATACTTTATTTCAACATCTGAATCAGTACAACATTCTAACTCCACTATTGTATATTCACATATATTACTTGACATGATATTGTACTCGTAAACAAATTGAATACAATAGACAAATTTGTTTGAACATAATAAAATAATATTTTATTTCAATCAAATTTGTTTATTACAAATATCAGTACAATTTTTCTCATTTTATACATTTGTTCCTTACTACAATGCTCATCACCTAAGTATACAATCATTGCATTACTACAGCATTTCACTCATTCATATTGCAATTATGGAACACAAAAAAAAAAATTAGATCAGCCCAAAAAAAAAGTTAATGTGTGACAAACATGAGAGATCAACTCAAGATCAAGGAAAACCACAAGGCAGATCAACATGACAAATATGGCAAATCATTCATATGCAAGTGATCCTCATGCAAGATCAGTTCTATTTTTGCATGACAGATAAATTGGGCAGTAGCATGATAGCAACAAGACAATAAGGGATGCACAAGCTAATGTAAACAAGATTCAACAGCAGAAATATGAACATGTAAGAATGGATCTGTGTGCTCAAGCATGGGTGAAATAGTGCGATTCAAGTGAAGCATAACATGTGCAACAATCATGGTAAAATCAATACATGTATGAATGGTGGATCTGTTCCTTATACACAGCAAATGAATTTGTATTTCCCTACGTGGCATTTGGAAATGCTCAAAATAGTTCAGCTAGCATGTTATCAACATTTGGTAATGGGAAGTAAAACTGAAATGAAGGGATACATAGCAAAAATGTTTCTGGAAAATCTATTTCCAGTTTTTGACAAAGCATTCAAGGAATTGCATGTTTAGCAAAGTTTTTTTTACTGGAAAGAATAGTTTTTGAGAAACTAATCAATCAAGCAAAGGTGGGGCCAAATTACATTCATATTTATTTCCAGCTGAATTCGATTATGGCAACAATTCATGGAAACATATAACAAATTATCATGGAGCATATATACATGCATGCTGTAGAATAATAGTGCAGTTTCAATAGTGGTTGAGCCATTTATATTTGGCAAGAAACATTTTTGAATTCATTTCAGATAGGACAAAATTGGTAATGTTTTTTGTCTTGCAGATTTGTCTAAATCAGTACAGGTAATGGTGGCAAGAAAACAATTTTGCAAATCAGGTTTTGCATTGTAAATCTTTCCAGTTATGATACAAGGAGCAGAAATATCTTAGTAAATAACTTTGGCATGCAATTTCAAAATTTCCTGTTTTGAATTGCAAATAAATGAGAAAGCATTATTTGGCAAGTCAAATTTCAAATGTGTTCTATTCTTTCCAATTTTACAATGCAGATTTAATTCGATGAAGTGTTTTTGGTAACAATTCAAACAAGGATTTGATTTCCAGAAACTCAAATGTCACATTCATGGCTATTTTCAAATCAAGGAATGTTTCAAAATATTCTGTTTTTGAACAAGTATTTTTGGGCAACAAAATTGATTTCCAGTTTTTGTCAAGCAAAACAATTTTCACACCTTCATTCATTTGAAGGCACAATTTATGGAGAATTTCTTTTGGGAACAATCTAAATCAGTGGGATCAATAAATCATGCAGAAAAATCACAACATCTGTGATATGAAACAAATTAAGTTTTGTTTCCTGATTTAAATGAAATATTTGGCCACAAAACAATTCCACAAATTTCAAGTTCAAAATTGATTTCCAAAGGCCACGCATTCAATCAATTCAAAGCCAAGGATGTCAAAAAGAGAAAGCTATTTAAATCGAGCAAACCAAAAGGAGAATCACGCAAATGATCAGGCCAAGTCATATTGAAATCAGAGTTTCTAGGGTTTTCTAATCCTTATAAAAGCACCAATACATCACTGGCAAAAGCATCGAATCCAAAAAGAACAAATTCAAAGAGAGGAAAGTCAGAGAACTCACAAAATTCCATCTGGGATTCAATCGCCATAATATCTCCAAATCGATCGAGAAAGCAACGCTAAACATTGGAGCAATCAGATAAAACTCGACATCATTTTCATCGGATTTGGAGCATCAGAGAACGAAACCCTATTTTTCATGCTGTTATTTTCATTGAAAAGGGAAAGTAATCAGAATAGTAAAGAAATGGACGGGCCGGCCTTGTTTATTCTTGGCTAAGCCAAGTTTATAAAAGGGGAGGATTAAATTTGTTTTTAGGGTCTTTCTTTGTTTATTTTTTATGTATTTTTCTAGTTTCTTTTGTAACCGATTCATCAGTTTCTAGTGTCTGTAAAATACTAGGGAATCAATTAGGGATTAACTGA
Organism: Allium sativum; assembly: GCA_030737875.1. Classification (NCBI taxonomy): domain Eukaryota; kingdom Viridiplantae; phylum Streptophyta; class Magnoliopsida; order Asparagales; family Amaryllidaceae; genus Allium; species Allium sativum. The sequence goes on along the minus strand of CM060918.1, from coordinate 575,485,176 downwards.
CAGTTTGCTTGTGTCTGCAAAACTAGGGGAAAATCCAGTCTAGTGGATATAGACCAGTCTAGGGTTTTGAGCGTAGGGTTAGTCCAGGAGCAGGGAGTGCGAGTTTACATGATCTTGTAAGAGGGATCTGTTCTATCACCTAGTATAAACCTTAGGAATGCAGCAGTAGGCAGGGTTTTGCCGAAGCTGGGTATCTCTGTGTGTTATTTCCTTTCTGCTTTTTATTTCTGCTGCATTCTGTGATCTGTTTATTATTTTATATCCTGTTAGATTTTTTAATTCAGCGATAAAATGTGATAAACCCTATTCACCCCCTCTAGGGTTAATCTAGATCCAACAAAAGGGGCCCTGAATTCTGTAACACCCCATATTTCTGTTAATATTAATGTTCACAAATTAAAGAATAACTAATCTCAAATTTGAGAATTAAGGGAAACGGGTTGTGCCATTGTGTTCATCTTGGAATTCTGGTTGAGATAGAGTCCGAGTTTGCGTGAATTGGACTTCGTATGAAGAAGTTATGGCCATCGGAAGTTTCTGAAAATTAAAAATAGATTTCAGAAAATTCAAATTTCACAGTTAAACAAGCTAGGCGGGAAAACTCAGAATTCAGAACTCAAGACCTTTTTTGAGTTGTGAGCTCGATTTCTTTAATAAAATAATTAGCAATTTAATTGGATTTAGCTATGATGCGGATTATATGCTTATGTTGTGAATTATTGACTGCATGTTATCATCTATGTTGTAAAATTGTGATGTTATCATTTATGTTGTAAATTCTATGATATTATCATTTATGTTGTAATTCTATGATTATGTATTCATAGTGATGTTTCATATGCTAGTTTGGTTATGTTGATTCATATGATAAATCATATGTATGTATGCAAGTAGGATGTTAATTGAGACATAGATCATATGCAAGTTAGTGTAGATTTTATGTATAACCTTACATGTTTCATGACACCTATTTTAGATCTAAAGTTAGGCTATGACATGTGTGAGTTATATGCTAAATTTTACATGCTAGTTTATATGTTAAGATGTAAGTTTACACCATCGTTATGTTGCATAAATCACATATGCAAGTTTATATAAATATATGTGTTTGGAGTATGAATCATGTTATGTAAGTTTGTGGTTATTGCCTATGAAAGTTTACACCTTTAGATGTAGATCTATGACATACATGATTTATGCAAGTTTATGACTATTGCCTAAACAAGTTCACACCTTTTGATTTGGATCTATGACATATGTTGTTTTATGCAAGTTTGTGACTTTGTCCTATGCAAGTTTTAGATGTAGAACCTCATTCACACATGCAAGTTCACCCCTTATGTTTAGATCTAGTTTTATTTCTATGTATGTTGTGATGTTTTCTCTTTATTTCATGAGCTAGACTATTCGAGTCTAACGTATATTTTACGTTAAACGTATGAACGTACAACATGGGTGTTACACGTGGTATCAGATCTGAAGGTTACCAGAGCAGATATGAATTTTGAAAAACTGATTTTCAAAAACACTTATATAAAGAAGTACCTTCAAAAGTATGTTTTAAGGAAAGTATTTTCAAGAGAAAAGCTTATTTTAGAAATCCTAACCCCAGAGACATATATCTTTCCTTCGGTTCTTTTGTGTTGGATCTTTCCTTTTTTTCGTTTCAGTATGTCTGGAATTCCCGAGATACCCGAGGGAATAACGGTACCAGGATGGTTTAGGAGGTATTTGGAGACTAGAGCCACCACTGCAGGTCCAGCAAATCCTCCTCCCCCCTCCTCGTCCTCCTCGTGTCGATACTTTCGCAAAGATATGTAAGGACTTTAGGGCAATGGGTGGAAAACCTTTTCACGGGACGAAGACATTTGTTGAAGCTCGTAATTGGCTAAAGGAGGTGGAAGAATTGTTTGGAATCTTTGAAGTGGATAATGGAAGAAAGGTCCAGTTAGCCGCCTGGCTAATGAAGGATGAGACCTCGTTTTGGTGGGAAGTCACTAACGGAGAGCATCCAGTTGATACATGGCCAGATTTCAGGCGGAGGTTTGAAGCAAAGTTTCTCTCACGGGCTGAAGAGAATTTATATATGGAAAGGTTTTTGGCGTTTAAGCAAGGGAATCTATCAGTGAAAGAATATGTCAACAAGTTTAATTAGTTGGCGAGATTTGGCTTGGACTTGGTGAATACACCAGAAAAGAAGGCCCTGAGATTTGTTAAGGGTTTGAACGAGCCGCTTCATGGGTTAGCTATGACCCACATTCCCATGGGGGCTACCTTTGAGAGACTAGTTGACATGGCTCTTATTCATGAAGAGGAGAAGGGCGCCAATGATAATAAGGCACCTGAGAAGAAAGGGGATCAAAAGAAACCGCAACAGCAACAACAAAACAAGAAAGGTGGAAAAGGCAACAATGGTAAGGGAAATAAAAGATGCTTTAACCATGGGACCCCAGGCCATCTAAGAAAAGACTGTAGGAAGAAAAAGAAGACTAGCTATTTCCACTGTGGCGAAGCGGGACATTTGATTAAGGACTGCCCAAAGAAAGGGCAGAGGGCAGGGTCTACCTCGGGAGGACAGGTGCAGGCTCTTATGGCACCAGGCCAGGCAAGGGGACAAGTTCAGGCTCTTGTGGTCCCACCTCTGCAAGAACGAGGTAGAGCGATTTCTGTTGAAAGTTTAGTTTTTGAAACACCCCACCTCCGTTAGGGTCACTCTCAAAGGGAATGCCCTAATTTTGGTGGAGGTTTATAAGTACAAGTCACAGATATACAAGACAGATATAAGAACACATATTTGTAAACAGCGGAAAATCAACAAACTTTTATTTCATTAAGGGCAAATACGTGCTACAACAATATCACCATACTTGTCTTACATCTTTTCCAAAAACATAACATAATACTTTCATAATCTGTCTTGATTACATTATTTAAAGAAGCATAAATAAAGCGTAGATAAACTGCAAAAGTCCCCATAGTGGATTGTCCAAAGCCATAGTTCAAAACAGGAAAGTCCAAGCAATACATTTCTCTTCTTCAAGCTGGATGTTGAGGCTGATCAAGCTGCTGTGTTCCCTCCCTGAGGACCTGGGGGGGGGGGGGAAACGGAAGAAAGAAGACGAAAGGAAAATAGAGTCAGACATAAAGCCTGAGTAAGTCTAGTACTACTTTGTCTATGAATAAAGAACTGGGTATGATAAGTAATAACAAGAAGTGGGCAAACACTATAACTTGGTTAAGTTGTCTAGGGTCGAATATACTATCGTACCCCATGTTAATCTCTGAACCCATATAAACTAGTTTCCAACTGGCACCCATAATCAGGGTGATGTGATCCATTCTATGATGATCGGCTCCTACTCGCATAGTTACATGTGTCTTACGGCCCCCGATGTCTGTAGTTACCTATGCTGGTCCCACCATGGGGTGTATCAAGTCCCATAGTGGCAACCCGACACAACCTTAGAGTGCACAGGTATGCTACTGGTGTCCAGTGCCTTATTTTTCTGCGCCCGAGTGTGTGCACGCCCGCACTCCGTTAGAACCTACACTGCTACACCACCGCCGTCGCTTTGACCTCTTACAATCAGCCCAGTAATCGTGCCCCACCCTGCCTAGTTTCAGGGTATCCTGATACACCTTTTAGGGTTACTGCTGAAAAGGGTCCCCCGTTACTAGGTTTTCTATCTCTAGCCAACATGCTAAGTTGGTTAAGTGTTTCTAACCTAACCCCACCAGTCCGTTTAGTTTAGCATGTTCCATTTTGATTAAGTTTTTAGTCCACTTAATCCTAACAATCCTGACTCAGCCTTAATTGTCTTATTAAGGCCCTGACCTCTCACATTAGACAGGTATTGTTGTGGCTGCCTGTTGCCGGTTGGTTCCGGGCAGTCTTACGCCACAACTCAGTCCAACCTCGGGTCCTTGCTGGGCTCCATGTTTAACCTCCCACATTGGATAGGTATTGTTGTGACTACTGGACAGCCGGGCGGTTCCGGGCAGGTTTACATCACAACTCAATCCAACCTCGGGTTAAACACATCGTATGTTCTACATTTACATATTTTGTCATTCTTCTTTATTTATATGTAAATATTTGCGGCCCATTATTAGGTTAATGGTGTAAAGGTTACACCAATCATGGGCCCAACCCATACTTGAACTTGGGCCCTTCCATTTTATATTTTCATTCATTAATTAATTTTAACCCAACGTTATTTTCCCCCGTTTTACACGTCCGTTAATATATATTGGGCTTAGCCTTTTAAAGCCCAATTTAGCCATGCGAAAAGGGGAGGCTTATGGCGTATACACAAAGAGGGGAAGGTGAGCGCATGAACTTGCAATACGACGTTGGAAATACAAAATAGCAATTGGTGTACTTGCATAGTGGTAACATAGGTGACATGAATCAAAGCATGTGAACTTGCATAGGTTTAACTACAACATGAACCTATATTCTTATTTAGGCAAAATGTCAAACATAAGCATGTCATAAATATTTCTAGCATAAGCATAGCATAATGTCAAACATAAGCATGGCATAAATACTTCTAGCATAAACATGGCATAATGTCAAACATAAGCATGGCATAAGTAAAGTTAACTTTGTTCATGGCATAAACATAAACAAGTCATGTTCATAAGGTTTCTACATGTTTACAAAGGGGATACTTTGTTACTAACAAAAAAAAACATAGTTCAACTTAATCATGGTTTAAGTCTAATCACATAACGATGGTATAAACATACTTATGCATAAAAGTTCCTAATCATGGTGTTTGCTTTAAACTTGCAAAAAGGGATTTTTGAGTATAACCTAGCCATGTCTCACATATGTCATCATATAATTCTTTTAAACAAGATGGACTTAATCATAGATTTCAATTATGCCAAATATCATTCATAGCCTAGCTATATTCATAAGCATGACTTAATACATGGATTATGGTGTCAAAATTCCAACATAGTTTCATATGAACTATATCAACCAAACTTGTCTCAATTGCTTGCAAAACGATTTATGCACAAAATATACATCATGACGACATAATAACAAAGCCCCAAACTTGCATAAATTTCACTCAACTACATACATGTAGCTTCAACATAGATTACATAATTTGCACAATATTCCAAACGTATATTTGCATAGAACTACCGCATGTAGTTCTTTATAATGAATAACATAATTTTGCACAAACATGAATTACTTCCATTGCCACAATTCAAGCATACATATCAACACAGTTGTTTATTTATACCAAAGTAATACTCTACTTACAATCGTGCGGCGAATTCTCCAATTCAGGAATTTGGAGATGCGGCTCCTTTGACGTAGGCGTTGATTTGATTTGTTTAAGTTGCTTTATGCTTTAGAGTTTGCCTCCTAATCGTCTCTCAAATTGGTGGCTACTCCTAGTCGTTCCTCAGCAGCATGATGACCTTATTCTTATTTTTTTGTGTGAGTTTAGGTTAGGTTTGAGTTGTATATATAGAATTTTAGGATTAATTTAGGCCGCTTGATTAATCCTAGAAATGACCACAACCGTTCAGTCAGGATAGAGTTATCCTATTGACTCAGCCATGAGTCAGAAATGACTCAGCGATGAGTCAGAAATGACTCAGCGTATTAAATGTTCACCAATTCAAACGTAAATACGTATTTAATAGATACATTTTCCCCTTTACCGTATTAATTACCCATATATAAATATTTATTTATATATGAATAAATATTTTCTTACCTTTAATTTGTCATAATTAAAAATTAGAGAAGGCCAAAAAAAAAAAACCATCCTTGACAACCAAAAATGCGCAACGTACGCTACATGATGCGTACACGTCATATATATATATATGCGTATATGTATATATATATTATATATATATATTCATTTTTTTTCTCTATCTTCCCAATTACCCATTTTCACACTAAACCACTTTTTGAACTGCGTTCACACTAGGCTATTTTAAGCCATTCCCCTAAAACAAAAATAGGGCGCTGGCGGGGATCGAACTCTGTACCTCTTGTATGCAAGTCATGTGTTCCAACCAAATGAGCTACTAAGTCTTTTGCTTACAAACCCTAGAACAATGCTAAACATTATTCGTTTCCCATTCTTCTTCTTTTTTCATGTTTTGCTACGATATTTAAATTAAAGATATTTTCTTCACACGTTATCCGTTTTGCGTAAACTCGGACTCTATTTCGCGTATTTTTCCGAGATGAACACAATGGCGTATCCCGTTTCCCTTAATTCTTTGATTTGAAATTAATTATACTTTAATTTATGACTTTCACGGTTATAGAATACACGGGGTGTTACATTCTCCCCCACTTAAAAGGATTTCACCCCCGAAATCTTCAAGTTAGGAGGAATGCATATCCTAACATCCAATCATCCATCTACTCATCCATCAAACACGAGCATCCATTGTCCTTAAAAGACTTCTAATGCTTCATGATCATATGCGAAGTGTGTGTGTACATGTACTTATCTAATGCAAAATCAGGCGGTCTACTGATTCAGTTGACCTCCTTAATGTGAATTATGTGAGTGCCATGAATCCATTATGTATGCAAATTTTTCCTATTCATGATTCTACATGAGTGCACAATCATTCATACAAATACAACATCCATATGGCATCACATTAAAGTTCAACCATATACGAATGCAAACATATATGCATATGCAATATGAAGTGACTGAGCCGATCTAAAACCTAGATTGTGTGTGTATATGCAACCACGAGCAACCACTAGCAATCACTTGCAACCACTTGCAACCATCATCCATAACATGTTTCAACTACATGTTTACATCCAAAAAGATTCTACCTATGGTTCTCAAGATAGGATCGAGGAGAGAAATAGGATAGATTCAAAACGAAGGATAAGAGATAGTACCTATGGCTTTGGGGGGACTTTGCCTTTTTAAGCAAAATAATATTTTATCTTTTAAAAATGCTTCTTTAAATTTCTTTTTTGAAAATAAATTTTCAAAACTTTTTATCTTATCTGGTAAACCTATGCTCTGATACCAAGTGAAACACCCCACCTCCGTTAGGGTCACTCTCAAAGGGAATGCCCTAATTTTGGTGGAGGTTTATAAGTACAAGTCACTGATATACAAGACAGATATAAGAACACATATTTGTAAACAGCGGAAAATCAACAAACTTTTATTTCATTAAGGGCAAATACGTGCTACAACAATATCACCATACTTGTCTTACATCTTTTCCAAAAACATAACATAATACTTTCATAATCTGTCTTGATTACATTATTTAAAGAAGCATAAATAAAGCGTAGATAAACTGCAAAAGTCCCCATAGTGGATTGTCCAAAGCCATAGTTCAAAACAGGAAAGTCCAAGCAATACATTTCTCTTCTTCAAGCTGGATGTTGAGGCTGATCAAGCTGCTGTGTTCCCTCCCTGAGGACCTGGGGGGGGGGGGGAAACGGAAGAAAGAAGACGAAAGGAAAATAGAGTCAGACATAAAGCCTGAGTAAGTCTAGTACTACTTTGTCTATGAATAAAGAACTGGGTATGATAAGTAATAACAAGAAGTGGGCAAACACTATAACTTGGTTAAGTTGTCTAGGGTCGAATATACTATCGTACCCCATGTTAATCTCTGAACCCATATAAACTAGTTTCCAACTGGCACCCATAATCAGGGTGATGTGATCCATTCTATGATGATCGGCTCCTACTCGCATAGTTACATGTGTCTTACGGCCCCCGATGTCTGTAGTTACCTATGCTGGTCCCACCATGGGGTGTATCAAGTCCCATAGTGGCAACCCGACACAACCTTAGAGTGCACAGGTATGCTACTGGTGTCCAGTGCCTTATTTTTCTGCGCCGGAGTGTGTGCACGCCCGCACTCCGTTAGAACCTACACTGCTACACCACCGCCGTCGCTTTGACCTCTTACAATCAGCCCAGTAATCGTGCCCCACCCTGCCTAGTTTCAGGGTATCCTGATACACCTTTTAGGGTTACTGTTGAAAAGGGTCCCCCGTTACTAGGTTTTCTATCTCTAGCCAACATGCTAAGTTGGTTAAGTGTTTCTAACCTAACCCCACCAGTCCGTTTAGTTTAGCATGTTCCATTTTGATTAAGTCTTTAGTTCACTTAATCCTAACAATCCTGACTCAGCCTTAATTGTCTTATTAAGGCCCTGACCTCTCACATTAGACAGGTATTGTTGTGGCTGCCTGTTGCCGGTTGGTTCCGGGCAGTCTTACGCCACAACTCAGTCTAACCTCGGGTCCTTGCTGGGCTCCATGTTTAACCTCCCACATTGGATAGGTATTGTTGTGACTACTGGACAGCCGGGCGGTTCCGGGCAGGTTTACATCACAACTCAATCCAACCTCGGGTTAAACACATCGTATGTTCTACATTTACATATTTTGTCATTCTTCTTTATTTATATGTAAATATTTGCGGCCCATTATTAGGTTAATGGTGTAAAGGTTACACCAATCATGGGCCCAACCCATACTTGAACTTGGGCCCTTCCATTTTATATTCTCATTCATTAATTAATTTTAACCCAACGTTATTTTCCCCCGTTTTACACGTCCGTTAATATATATTGGGCTTAGCCTTTTAAAGCCCAATTTAGCCATGCAAAAAGGGGAGGCTTATGGCGTATACACAAAGAGGGGAAGGTGAGCGCATGAACTTGCAATACGACGTTGGAAATACAAAATAGCAATTGGTGTACTTGCATAGTGGTAACATAGGTGACATGAATCAAAGCATGTGAACTTGCATAGGTTTAACTACAACATGAACCTATATTCTTATTTAGGCAAAATGTCAAACATAAGCATGTCATAAATATTTCTAGCATAAGCATAGCATAATGTCAAACATAAGCATGGCATAAATACTTCTAGCATAAACATGGCATAATGTCAAACATAAGCATGGCATAAGTAAAGTTAACTTTGTTCATGGCATAAACATAAACAAGTCATGTTCATAAGGTTTCTACATGTTTACAAAGGGGATACTTTGTTACTAACAAAAAAAACATAGTTCAACTTAATCATGGTTTAAGTCTAATCACATAACGATGGTATAAACATACTTATGCATAAAAGTTCCTAATCATGGTGTTTGCTTTAAACTTGCAAAAAGGGATTTTTGAGTATAACCTAGCCATGTCTCACATATGTCATCATATAATTCTTTTAAACAAGATGGACTTAATCATAGATTTCAATTATGCCAAATATCATTCATAGCCTAGCTATATTCATAAGCATGACTTAATACATGGATTATGGTGTCAAAATTCCAACATAGTTTCATATGAACTATATCAACCAAACTTGTCTCAATTGCTTGCAAAACGATTTATGCACAAAATATACATCATGACGACATAATAACAAAGCCCCAAACTTGCATAAATTTCACTCAACTACATACATGTAGCTTCAACATAGATTACATAATTTGCGCAATATTCCAAACGTATATTTGCATAGAACTACCGCATGTAGTTCTTTATAATGAATAACATAATTTTGCACAAACATGAATTACTTCCATTGCCACAATTCAAGCATACATATCAACACAGTTGTTTATTTATACCAAAGTAATACTCTACTTACAATCGTGTGGCGAATTCTCCAATTCAGGAATTTGGAGATGCGGCTCCTTTGACGTAGGCGTTGATTTGATTTGTTTAAGTTGCTTTATGCTTTAGAGTTTGCCTCCTAATCGTCTCTCAAATTGGTGGCTACTCCTAGTCGTTCCTCAGCAGCATGATGACCTTATTCTTATTTTTTTGTGTGAGTTTAGGTTAGGTTTGAGTTGTATATATAGAATTTTAGGATTAATTTAGGCCGCTTGATTAATCCTAGAAATGACCACAACCGTTCAGTCAGGATAGAGTTATCCTATTGACTCAGCCATGAGTCAGAAATGACTCAGCGATGAGTCAGAAATGACTCAGCGTATTAAATGTTCACCAATTCAAACGTAAATACGTATTTAATAGATACATTTTCCCCTTTACCGTATTAATTACCCATATATAAATATTTATTTATATATGAATAAATATTTTCTTACCTTTAATTTGTCATAATTAAAAATTAGAGAAGGCCCAAAAAAAAAAAACCATCCTTGACAACCAAAAATGCGCAACGTACGCTACATGATGCGTACACGTCATATATATATATATGCGTATATGTATATATATATTATATATATATTCATTTTTTTTCTCTATCTTCCCAATTACCCATTTTCACACTAAACCACTTTTTGAACTGCGTTCACACTAGGCTATTTTAAGCCATTCCCCTAAAACAAAAATAGGGCGCTGGCGGGGATCGAACTCTGTACCTCTTGTATGCAAGTCATGTGTTCCAACCAAATGAGCTACTAAGTCTTTTGCTTACAAACCCTAGAACAATGCTAAACATTATTCGTTTCCCATTCTTCTTCTTTTTTCATGTTTTGCTGCGATATTTAAATTAAAGATATTTTCTTCACACGTTATCCGTTTTGCGTAAACTCGGACTCTATTTCGCGTATTTTTCCGAGATGAACACAATGGCGTATCCCGTTTCCCTTAATTCTTTGATTTGAAATTAATTATACTTTAATTTATGACTTTCACGGTTATAGAATACACGGGGTGTTACAGTTTTTCTGTTTGATCATCCTATCCGTACTTTATTCGATTCTGGCACATCACATTCGTTTATCTCTACATCATTAGTTGAAACACTGCACCTAGATACTAGTCTAGTTACGGATCCCTTAGTAGTCTCAAATCCTATTGGTGGTTCGGCTCATCTTTCTATGATTTGTCAGGATTTGAGAGTGTTTATCTTGGGCGTTGAGTTTGAATGCAACTGTAATGACCTGCATTACTAGCGGTATAATAATTAATTTATTTAATTATTTAAAAGGGTGATTAAAGGATTTAATGGTCGTGGAATTAAATAATGGTGAATATTTAATTAAAATAATAAATTAAATAATATATTTAATTCTGAAATAATCAGAATTGGCTGAAATGGCGATATGGTGTGAACTGGATCATCTATGATATTTAATTCAGCTTAGAATTGAATTTGAATAACGAATATATTTAAATAACGACAGTTTGAACGTATAATTATATTATAATTAAAATCGAGCTTGAAATGGCGCTGTAGTTCGTAATTTGTCGATTTGAACTTCAACTGAATGTACAGGATTCGTTTAAGCCGGATTTCTGTGAAACAAGAAACGTATGGAGCTGGTGGAGTATATCTTTCTATTAGAAGAGAAAAATCGGGATTTCGTCGTGTAGATTTTGAGATATGTCCAAATCAAATTTTAAAATAGTTGCTATAGAATCGTTTATCGACCGTAATGGTTTATTCGATATAACTAGAGATCGGGTTGGAATTCAGATAAGGTTCTTTTGGGATATAACGATAATTTAATTTTTAGAATTTTATGGTAATTTTTAATTAATTAAATACGAAACTTTGTATTGGGAGTATTTTGCAACCTATATCAGCATTTTTGGACTTTCACAGAATAAGCTAACCTACCGATATTATTATATTTTTGAAATCGTGGTACCTTACTGGTCACAACGGTATTTTTATATCTGTCCATAACAACTCGTATGGAGATGAAATATTTAATAGCGAAGTACACTAAGTTTATAACTTAAAACTAAAATTTTCTCTTCATTTTCACGGTCAAAAAGGGTGCCACCATCCTCTTTTTCCCAGCAAGCAACGTGGACATCTTCAAAACAAATAAAGTAAAGGTGAAGAATGTGTGCACGTCATTCGTTATTGTGTGGGTAATTTAACAGTATCGTGCCCCAAAATTTATACCTTTCAGCAAACCGTATTTAAAGTAGAAAACGAGATCTAAAACCCGAGAGCAAACTTTGAAACCAAAATAAAAACAAACCGCAAACAAGATCGTTTCCTTGTTTAATGGGTTAGTTTTCCCTCCTTTTGAACAGCGTCGATATATAATGGGTATACCTGAGTTTCAGGCGAAGAGGAGAAGTTTTACCTCGGATCTACTCTTTGCTCGCGAGTTCAATACGTAGGTTTGGGTGAAAGAGCAGTGGAAGGGAAACCAAATGGTTGATAGTTTCGGCCATGGTTTCTTTTGATAAGCTGAAGCGTGAGTGCAAAAGGATGAAGCAAGGAAGAAGTGTGTGAATATTAAAGAGCCACATCCTTCCTTTACAACCACACAACAATCTCCTCCTCCTTATAAAAGAAAAATACAAGCCGCCACTTCAAACATATATCTCCAGCGAAAACATGAGAAAAGCAACTTCATAAAAATCAAAACAAAAATCCACAAATCATGTTATTCATGTATTTGAACTCGTAGGCACTTGCTCTTCCTTTCTTCGTTGGTTTTACCTAGTGCGACGGAAGTTCCTGGACTGGCGAAAGGGGCAGTTCGACTAGGGTTTGGGTTTGAGGGGCATTAAGGCGTCGTTTTGATTTTTGGAGGATATATTCAAGTTTATGGAGGAGCTTAACACTTAAGGGAAAGTTTTTGTGGGATTCGATCTCGATTGGTGTCGATCGGTTTTGGGTTCTGGCGAGGGAAACTGGTTCGACGCGTTGGATTCTAGGAGGGCGGAAGCAACAATAACGGTATAGGGAGGAAGAGGTTCGAATGTGGAGCAACTCGGTGGTGTTTGTTTGAAACTCGGTGGAGTTGAAAATAAAATGGTGTTTGAGTTTACTGGAAATGGAAATAAGGGAGGAGCAACGTGTTTGTCTGTGTTTGGGGAAGACAAGGATAAAAAGATGCGGGTGGAATTTCTTTTGGGCCAAGTTATTGTGAATCACGAACCGTCAGTCATGTTAGGATCGTATGGACGGAAGCAACACAATGAGACTGACTGGGAGTGAATCGAAGCTCGTTACAATTTATTGCAAAATAAATTGTCCGTCTGAATCAAACCGAGCGATGGTTATCGTTATTAACGATGATCGTCCAATGTGAGTAAATCTCACTAACTCTGAACAGTTTATAATTTCATGTTGTATTTTTAGAACTGTTAAATATTGGCTGATTGACTGTGTGTTGACTGTTTGATTGAACAACTAGTCAGTTATTTGAATTTCTGTATTGATTCTGTTTAACAGAATATATCATTTGGAATTGAAAGTGATGTTATCTATATTGTTTAACATCTGTGATGCAGGGAAACAGGTTGGAGGATTCCTCAATATTTATTTTACTGTGATTCATATATTGTGATATATGATGTGATATATAATCTGTTGTTGATTATGTGTGTTTGGACGATATTTGTCGTTGTTATATGGTATGTTAAATACCATAAGAAATACTGGATGTGGGAAAGGGTATTTTCAAAGTGTATTTTGAAAATGAATTATTTATATAAAATCGATGGATTTTATATAGAAAAGGAAAAGGATTTTATAAAAGAAAATAATTATAAAATCGAAGGATAAGCTATAATAAAGGAAATATTTATTTGTTAGAATAAATAGAATAGAATAGGAGGGAGAATATTTGTAAATCATTTACAAATAGAATTAAAAAGGGAATATTTGTTTAGAATAAATAAGTAGGGTTATTTAAGGAATAAATAAAGGTATAAAGGATCTATTTATTTGTTAAATAAATAGGATTAAATCAAAGAAATATATATTTGATAAACAAATAGAAATAAATCAAAGGAGTATTTATTTGACAAATAAATAGAATAGAATCAAAGGAGTAACGTTATCAAAGAGAACATTTATAAAGTGAAGAACCGTTACTAAAAGTAAATCTTTATAAATGAATAAACTTTATCAAATAGGAGTTATTCGAATAGCAGAAGTCGATTAGAGTTAGAAATAATCGATTAGAGTTAGAGTTAATCAGTTAGAGTTAACCAATTAGAGTTAACCAATTAGAGTTAATTAAACATTAGAGTTAGAAATAATCGATTTAATAAATCGATTAGAGTTAGAGTTAATCAGTTAGAGTTAACCAATTAGAGTTAACCAATTAGAGTTAATTAAACAGAGTTAATCGAATATAGTTTATTCGAATAGAGTAAAGGAGTTATCGAATATAGTTTATTCGAATAGAGTAAAGGAGTTATCGAATATAGTTTATCCGAAAGGAGTTAAGTGCAAGAGTTAAATCAAATAGAGTAAATCCAATAGAGTAAATCGATTAGAGTTAAATCCAATAGAGTTAATCGATTAGAGTTAAATCAATAAGGGTTAGTTGAATGGAGTTAATCAAATATAGTTTATTCGAAGAAAAGTTATCGAATGTAGTTATTCGAATGGAGGAGTTCTCGAATAGAGATTTGTCGAAAGAGGATTACGTAAGGAAGTTTGTTAAAGTTGTAAAGGATAAACCTTGTCTATCCCGAAGTTTAAAACGTGGTTCAGTTAAGGTCTGAGAGGTAATTATACCCCAACTTGATTGACTTCGTTTTTAACTAAGGAATGACTAAGGTTTGATCATAAAGTAAATGACAAATAAGATAAATAGATGATAAATTAATTAAAAGGATAAAAGTTGTTTGATGATTAATCGATATAATTTCCATCTGAAAATAATATCGTTGTTTGCACACTTGTTTTCTTTGATAGTTAACTCACAGACTATCGAAATTTTGACTATTTTAATGTTGTTAATATGGAGAGACCGGTTGGATTATTATCCAAAGAACCACTCTGTATTGGCATAAGCGTTGCGAATCATATATGCCAAAGAAAATTAAAGACGGAGTAAAGTGCAAGGGCTATTGTACAAGTCTTAGATAACAGTGCCTAAGATGGATATACTGAATAGTACCTTCAGTTCATCTTGTTCTTGGATGACTTGTATGGATGAATGTCTGACAGAGTATTTCCAGACGATCACATATATTGATTTCTTCAACCATACCAAGAGTGTAAGCGGAGAAGGAAACTTCTTTTAGCTAACACATAATGTATTGTTGAGGGCGTTAATCGGTGATCTAATGGATTTGACGATGTGACATTTGAAGTGAATCTGGTGTCATGATAAAGCGTAGCTTCAAGCCTCATCAACTGGTAAATGACAGAAATCGGGCAGGCAGCATGGCTAAGTCGGTCACTCCGAAGTAGGTTGTATAATCACCTGATCTAGAGTTTCATTTACTTCTAAAAATCTATTGTTGATGCTGTCCCATTCGGGAAACGGTTGCTGATCCCAACCGTTGGTGATATACATTCGATACACTCAAGCGAAATTAGGGGTCGGCCATGTGTGGCCGGGTTGCAAGATGTTCTTGTAGAACCCAGTGTATTCCTTTCTAGAGGAACACTAGCGAAAGGTGGTTCCAAACCTTGTCATAGTTGGAAATCCATTACCCAATACGTGCTTGCGGTTTTGATTGTATACTATATATGTAGAACGTGAGATGAAAGCGTTTCTACTAGATGATTATTATAGCTGTGGTTGATAGACATTATTATAATATCAAAAGGTTTTTGATATGAAGATATTTTTGATTCTCGTTAGGGAAAAACCCGTTCCGTTATACGGCGTGGTCTTATGAGATATCATTTACTTGCTTGAACTGTTTTAAACCGTTTTACTCATACCAGTCCCATGACTGACCCGTAGTTTATTTTGTTTTGTTTTCCTTAAACTCTTGGGTGCCTAAATTTGTACGGACAGTCAAGTAGTCGGGATTTACAGATACTTGAAGAGCTTGGAGCAGGAGGCTTCAGGATTATATAGCTATAGTTATTTCCACTGTGTTGTAAGTGTTGTACTTTGATAATGATGTATATTCGAGTACAGATGTATATTTCAAGTTATGTTATATATAATATATGTTATTCGTTCCACTGTAAGGTTCGTGTTACTCTGATGTTGTGTTCTTCTTCTTCTTCTTCTATTCTAAGTTTCTATCTTATCTATCCTCACCCTCTATCTTCTTTCATTAATGACCGGAATTTTGGGTCATTACAGCAACGCCTTTGTTCTTGGCTTCATGGGCTACGGCCTGATTCTAGGTATGGATTGGCTAACTAGATACGGGGCCATCCTAGATTGTGAAAGAAGGGTAGTTAGATTGTTGACTCGTTGTGGAAAGGCCCTTGATATTTCTTGTGACCCTAGAGGTCCAGTAATGCTTAGCTACCTAGAATCCCTTGATGCATCCGATGATGATTTACATTCAGTTCGTATTGTCCGTGAATATGCTGATGTCTTCGATGAGGTGAGGGGTTTACCCCCAAAACATGAGATAGACTTTCGAATATATCTAGTAGATAATGCAAAGCCAGTTGCATTGCCAGTGCGCTATATGGATCCAAGAGAGAGAAGAGAACTCAGTAAGCAAGTGAAAGAATTGCTTGAGAAGGGGTTCATAAGACGTAGTATATCAGAGTGGGGTGCTCCAGTAGTATTTGCCACGAAGGCAGATGGGTCCCTTAGACTTTGTGTGGACTATACGGAACTTAATATGATCACTAAGAAGAATAGACACCCACTGCCGGGGATTGACGATCTCTTCGATCAGTTAGTTGGCGCCTCAGTGTTTTCGCAGTTGGACTTAGCCACAGGTTTCCATCAGTTATGAGTGGCTGAGGATAACATAGACAAGACTGCCTTTAGGACTCCCGATGGCTTCTTCGATTGGCTTGTGATGCCCTTTGGTTTGACAAACGCCCCCGCATACTTTGTTGATTTGATGAGTAGAGTGTTTAGGGAGTACCTTAATAAATTTGTGGTAGTCTTTGTGAACGACATCTTGATCTTTTCTAAGAGCGAGGAAGAGCATGCCCTACATCTTAGGGAAGTGTTGGAGACCCTTCGAGCGCATAGCCTTAAAGCTAAATTTTCTAAATGTCACTTTTGGAGGAAGGAAGTGCGATTCTTAGGGCACGTGGTTTCCAAGGAAGGGATAGCTGTGGATCCCGCGAAGATAGTGGCCATCCAAGATTGGAAGGTCCCTAAAAATTCTACCGAGGTGAGGTGTTTTTTAGGGTTGGCTGGCTACTATAGGAAGTTTATCAAAGACTTCGCAAAAATATCAGCCCCATTAACACGCTTGACAAAGAAGAACCTAGTTTTCACATGGGACGTAGATTGTGATGATGCGTTCCAACGTTTAAAGAGAGCTTTGACCACAGCCCCGGTCTTAGTGTTGCCAGATGGGAGTAAGCCATTTACCGTTTATACCGATGCTTGTGGGATAGGACTAGACGCAGTCTTATTGCAAGAGGGAAGGGCAATAGCCTATGGTGGAAGGCAGTTGAAAGTGCATGACAAAATTACCCTACACATGACCTAGAGTTGGCCGCTATTGTCTTCGCGCTTAAGTCTTGGCGTCATTATCTTCTTGGCGAGAAATTCAAATTGTTCACTGACCACAAATCGCTAAAATGCTTGTTCTCTCAGAAGGACTTGAACTTAAGGCAGCAAAGGTGGATGGAATTCTTAGCGTCCTACGACTTCGAGATAGCATATACCCCTGGCAAGGGTAACGTGGTGGCAAATGCCTTAAGTAGGAAAAGGTTGTCCTTGAGTCCGTTGTTTGTTGAGCGGCGAAGCTTAGAGTTCATCTCTACGTTTGACTTTAGACCTTCCATTGACTTTGTACCCGGTTTGCTAGCATCCTTAGAGGTCAAACCTACACTTTTGGGACAAATTAGTGAGGCACAACGAGATGAACCACAGTTGGTTGAGTTAGTAGAGAAGCTCAAAAGAGGGGAGTCATCCAGCCATCTCCGTAGGTATACCCTAGATGATAAGGGTTGGTTACGTAGGGACGGTAGACTTTGTGTACCACGGGACGAGAATTTGAGGAAGACCATTCTTGATGATGCAAATCGTTCGAAGATGACTATCCATCTCGGCGGGGGTAAGATGTACATGAACATGAGACGAGTTTACTTTTGGGCCGGCATGAAGAGGGATGTGGCCGAGTTTGTCGCTAGATGCTTGGTGTGCCAACAAGTGAAAGCAGAGCAAAAGAAGCCCGGTGGGTTGCTTCACCCATTGGAGGTTCCACAATGGAAGTGGGGAAGTGTCTCGATGGACTTTGTTGATGGGTTACCGAGATTGAGGAAGGGTAATACGGGGATTTGGGTCGTGGTAGATAGACTTACTAAGAGCGCCCATTTCATTCCCGTGAAGAGTAAGAGGACTGCTCCATGGTTAGCCTCCGTATACATTCGAGAGATAGTTCGTTTGCATGGTGTTCCTTCTAGCATAGTGAGCGACCGCGATCCTATTTTTACTAGCAAATTTTGGAAGAGCTTGCAAGAGGAGTTAGGGACTCAGTTATGTTTGAGCATCACATATCATTCTCAGACGAATGGCCGGACCGAGAGGGTGAATCGTATTCTAGAGGACCTATTGAGGTTATGTGTCTTAGACTTCAAAGGTACATGGGAGGAACATCTTCCACTGGTGGAGTTCGCATATAATAATAGCTTTCAGTCTAGCATTGGCATGGAACCATTCGAGGCTCTTTATGGACGACCGTGTCGTTCGCCTACATGTTGGTGGGAATCTACAGATAAGATCTTGCTTGGGCCCGATATGATTAGAGAGACTTCGGAAAAGATCGATTTGATTCGAAGGAGAATGAAGACGGCGCAAGATAGGCAGAAATCTTATGATGATAAGAGGAGGACAGATCTTGAGTTTGATATTGGGGACATGGTCTTTGTCAAGGTTTCTCCATTAAGGAACGTCGTTCGCTTTGTGTCCATTGGGAAGTTAGCACCAAGGTTCGTAGGGCCGTTTCCTATTAAGGAGAGGATTGGGTAGATGGCGTATAGAGTGGAGTTGCCCGAGAGACTTAGTGGTGTACACGACGTATTCCATGTATCACATTTGAGGAAGTGCTTTCACGAGACCGCGGAAGTGGTAGAGCCGAGCTTGCTTAGAGAGGTGGAGGTAGAGAGTGATGCGATGATTTGACGAGCTCCTACGTGCATTCTTGCGTCGGAGGTTAAGAAGTTGAGGAATCGAGAGATCAAGCTAGTCAAAGTGCAATGGGGAGATGACGAGAGCAACACTACCTGGGAGATGGAAGAGAAGATGCGTTCATTATACCCTTTTCTTTTCGAGGGTATGTCTTTTAATTTCTCCTTTATCACTTAGCGTGTACTTATCTTATCTTTAGTATGTCCTCTCGCTAGTATCTTTGACCTTTAGATAGGGTAGTCCTATGGTTGAAACATGTGTTTGAGACATGTTATGTATGATGGATGCATGTGGATGCAAGTGTTTGCTAGTGGTTGCTCGTGGATACATATACACACACTTTAGGCACTATATCGGCTCAGTCACTTCATATTGCATATTGCATAAAAATGTGTGTGCATATTTAAGTTAATGGATGTATAATGGTTGTACTATCATATGGATGCAGCATTTTGGTGAATGGTTGTGCACACATGTAGAAATAATATGTATCGATAGGATTCTTTCGCATACACAATGGACGCATGACACTATCATGGTTTGCATTAAGGAGGTCAACTGAATCAGTAGACCGCCTGATTTTGCATTAGATAAAGAACATATATACACACTTCAGCATATGTTCATACAGCATTAGAAATTTAATAAGGACAATGGATGCCGGTGTTTGATGGTTGAGTAGATGGTTGTTTGGATGTTAGGATATGCATTCTCCTTAACTTGGAGATTTTGGGGGCGAAATCCTTTAAGGAGGGGAGAATGTAACACCCCGTATTTCTGTTAATATTAATGTTCACAAATTAAAGAATAACTAGTCTCAGATGTGTGAATTAAGGGAAAAGGGTTACACCATTGTATTCGTCTCGGAATTCTTGTTGAGATAGAGTCCGAGTTTGCGTGAATTGGACTTCGTATGAAGAAGTTATGGCCATCGGAAGTTTCTGAAAATTCAAAACAGATTTCAGAAAATTCAAATTTCAGAGTCAAACAGGCTAGGCGGGAAAATTCCCGCCAGGGCTAGGTCGACCATAGGGTCGACCTACCCTTACCAGGTCGATCATTGGGTCGACCTGGGGGTCGACCTGCCCCCCCGGGCAGAATTGATTAGTGACCTGTTAATGACTGTGTGCTGACTCATTAGGGTTTCTGATCTGCTCTGATTGGCTGGGATTAATTCTGGGTTGATTGGACGGCTTAAATTAATCCTAAACTCTATAAAAAGACATGAAGACTCAAACCCTAAAATCAAATTAAAATTGAAATTCATGGCCTCCAAGTCGTCACCTTGCAACTCAGAATAGCCGCCACCAATTAGAGAGGAAGAAAGCTAATCAAATTCAATTCAATTCAACTCTAACAACGAATCTACTTCAATGGAAAGCTTATACAACTTTAGAACTCAGAATTCAGAACTCAAGACCTTCTTTGAGTTGTGAGTTCGATTTCTTTAATAAAATAATTAGCAGTTTAATTGGATTAAGCTATGATGCGGATTATATGTTTATGTTGTGAATTATTGACCGCATGTTATAATCTATGTTGTAAAATTATGATGTTATCATTTATATTGTAAATTCTATAATGTTATCATCTATGTTGTAATTCTATGATTATGTATTCATAGTGATGTTCATATGCTAGTTTGGTTATGTTGATTCATATGATAAATCATATGCATGTATGCAAGTAGGATGTTAATTGAGACATAGATCATATGCAAGTTAGTGTAAATTTTATGTATAACCTTACATGTTTCATGACACCTATTTTAGATCTAAAGTTAGGCTATGACATGTGTGAGTTATATGATAAATTTTACATGCTAGTTTATATGTTTAGATGTAAGTTTACACCATCGTTATGTTGCATAAATCACATATGCAAGTTTATATAAATATATGTGTTTGGAGTATGAATCATGTTATGTAAGTTTGTGGTTATTGCCTATGCAAGTTTACACCTTTAGATGTAGATCTATGACATACATGATTTATGCAAGTTTATGACTATTGCCTAAACAAGTTCACACATTTAGATTTGGATCTACGACATATGTTGTTTTATGCAAGTTTGTGACTTTGTCCTATGCAAGTTTTAGATGTAGAACCTCATTCACACATGCAAGTTCACCCCTTATGTTTAGATCTAGTTTTATTTCTATGTATGTTGTGATGTTTTCTCTGTATTTCATGAGTTAGACTATTCGAGTCTAACGTATATTTTACGTTAAACGAATGAACGTACAACGTGGGGTGTTACAAATTCTCTATAAATAAGATCCCAGGGGTCACATTTTCGCCAGGATTTTTTCATTTTCAATCTTGATCTTTCTTCTTTAAGGATCAAACCCTAATTTCCAAATCGGATTGGGGATTTCCTTAAATCTTGTAATACATCTGCAATTTATGAATGAAGAAGTCCAAGACTTAAACATTTCATGATTTGATAATCATATTGTGCCATTTATGATGGAATAGGGAGTTAACACTAACCTTTCGTATAAAAGAGTTGCTCACGATACTCTCGTAAAGAGGAGGGGCTTCATGGGAACCCCAAGCCTCCCCCACCTTTACCTCGAGGGTTGGCAACGTGAATTAACCCTCTCATAATGAGCCTAATGATACTCAACTCTGGAAAAGAGATTGATTGTAAGCTTATGGCTTGATCACTAATGCAATCAAGGCCCTTCGGGCTGCCTCAATGCGGAAGTTATCGTTTAAGTTAATAAGCATCACAGTACCCTTACCAACCGAGTATAGGGAAGCATTAGCTTGTTTTCCTCTTATCACAATGTATATCATTTTACCCATGATCTAAGGAGTAACTAATTACACAGGGCTTCACTTGTACCAAGTTGATCAAACCCTTCTTCAAGGCACTTCGGAACTCCATAATTATATAAGTGTGATATTCACCCTTTGAGGGGAGAATAACTAATCTTCAGAATGGAGATTCTGGTACTTAAGGAACGGATGATTTATTATCTAAGGAACATTGACCCCAGGTTGTCCTTCAACAACCTTAGATCATGGCTGCACCAATTTGCCTAAATATATGTTCCATATAACTCATTCCGGGTGTTGACATAAAATATCATTAACAACAAGTATACTGAGCTCAATTCCTCATTGACGGATATCTTATTGGAAACTTGTTGATCAATTACTTTCCCAAGACCTTCCAAGAGGGAGCCAACAAAGAAGGAGAGGTAATCTAGAAAACGCTGCATGTTTCATGATATGGCGGGTCATGGAAATAACGACTACATGTGGGATTGTTATTGAATGATCTGGATTGGATCACAATTGTCTTCTAGATTTATCAGGATAAATGTTTTCATTTCTGTTTGTTTATTTTTTTGGGATGATTATGCCGACTTACTCATGAACGAGGATTAGGAATTAATCCTTAGGCATGCTCTGTGATCGACCATAAAACCATTCGATAATAAAACGACTAAGTTAATAAGTACGCGCACGAGATTAGGATTTAATCCCTAAGCGTGCTCTGCGTTCGACGATGAACCATTGTTTTTTTCATTATGTAATGGTTATGGACTTACTAAACTAAATTCCTAAGCATGGATTATGCTTAATCGTGTCAGTATGGCAGGATCCATTAATCATGGTTTTGAGTATGGTTTATACACAATTTGGGTTCATAGGTATGGCTTATGATTATGTTCAGGTTTTGTCATTAAAACTCAATCCAAACTAGAGTATTGTTTATGCTTAGTTTGTATTTCCAAGTATGTATTAAACCTGAAGGGTTGAGCTACCTCGTTAGGTTTGGCAAGGTGATTCAATCAAAAATTGAGTATGGCTTATACTCAACACAGGATTTCCAAAAATGGTATATTCTTGGAAAGGATAAACACTGTTATCACGATTTGACAAAACTATTCATTTGGTTTATTTGCAGGTATGGATAACAATCACATTGGATAGGCTCGGCGAGGCCTTAGATTTCGGATTTTCTAGACTTGAATTTCTCTTATATTAGGATCCGCAGTGATCATTGGACTTTTTGGTATTATTGTTTCCTAATTTTCTTATAACATGATTTGGAGTGATCATGACTTTCTAGTAATTTGGTCTGGTGCGACCATGGATTTCTTATTTTTTATCAATACGATTTGGAACGATCGTGGATTTCTGGAGTTTTATGAATACGAATTGGAGAAATTATGGATTTTTGATATTGGACTTATATTCTGGATGTATATGGATTTCTATGGCTTTCACATTATTCAAAACACTTCTTCCATAGAAACATATGTTTTGGAGAGGAAAGTGTTGACCCGTCTTTTGGCAAGGCAGTCACAACATAGATTTCTGGTTAAAGTACTCAGGACTTAAGTATAATCTTAGGTACGCTCAGAGTAATTAGATGAAAGTAACAAACTAACTCAAAGATGTTTGTTTTTCATCTTTAGATTTTGGTTCGATATACATCGGCTCGACCTAACACCATCATCCATTCACCTCGGATTGGAATGATAGGTTCAACCCATCTTCATAAGGCTTGGTTTCAAATCAGTGCACTTTGGGTCAGTGATGGCCGGATTGGCATCACTTCATTCATTGCACATAGTTCGACTCGAATGTTCTGGGTATAGCTTGGAATTGAGGAATGAAACAAGCAGAGGAATCTTATCATCTTGATTCAGCTATGTCGAACCGAAGTCAGTCTGATATATCAAACCAAATACTGAAACCAAAGACTGGCTTGGTCTTTTGACCTGTTCTTTGGGATATAAACGTGGTCAATGACTCCTACAAAATTAGACCTAGCAATACGTATGCATGTTCGACCCGAGGTAGATACTCTCAAAAGGCTAAAAATCTTGGTCTTCTCTGCTCCTACTTTCTCGAGTCTGGTGCTATGTGAATGTCTAGCTAGGCATTTCACCTCCAATAAATACACACTTTTTGGACAGAATAAAGGACATTTGATTGGACTTTTATTTAACTCTCTACATGCAAAGATTTTGTACCATAGGAATTAACTCCATAATCAATGCAAGGATAGTGTGTTGAGTAAAATTACTTCTTTTCTCTTCTTTCTTTCATAAGAAATCAATGCAAGGATAGTGTGTTGAGTAAAATTACTTCTTTTCTCTTCTTTCTTTCATAAGAAATCAATTATGTTGTACTCTAACAGTATAAATAAAAGATTATAAAGTGGATGTTGGCTCGTTAATGCCGAACCACCATAAAAAATATGTGTGTTCCCTTTACTTCATTGTATTCTATGGTTGAATTTATTGTGATTTGTGTACGGTTTTGCATTTGGGGGTTGACTATCGAAAGAACCATTTTCCAATGTCAACACTTTGTTGCACCAGGAAAGGGGAACACAACTTTTCAATTGCTGAGGAAATTGGATTGACTTTTGATTAAGAGATGTGAAACGGTAGAAGGATGGAACATTCTCCCATACCATAACTATTGGTAATGCAGGCACAAGAAACAAGGGAAGTCAGAAGGCTTCTTTTCATGGTGATCCTTTCATCTACTTGACTATAAAAGAGATAGTGGAGTATTGATTGAACTAATGTCGCGTATGGAGCGACATGATGAAATGCTCTATAGGCAAGAGGTGATGATGTATTCTTCCTTCGTGAAATTCCAAGGATCTGGAGAACAAGTAGCTCGGGACATAGTCACGGGGGCAGAACTAGAAATACATCCATCATGCACTCCAGAAGTTTACTACAACAACTTGGATTGGCAACAAACTCGGTTTGACCAGGAGTAAATGTTGAACCTATGTAGGTTCAACAAGGAGTAAATGTCAAATCAGTTCGATTCGAAACAGAGACAAATATTGAAACGAACTCGTTAGGGAGAATCCGTCCCAGGGATGATAGCCTACATTGCAACAATCTACCTTGTGACACTCAGGATGGAAACAAAGAAAATACTAGCTAAGATTGACCTAACACTATCGTGGGTGGCAGTGGTGTGAGAGCACAAGGGGCCATGGAAGCTCGATTCAACTATGTCATACCGAGGATTTAGGGGATAGTCGAGATGACTATGGATGTTGGGAATCAGCATCACAAAGATACAACTTTGCGCGCTTGGGCACCAGCTTTGGATTATACGATTGGCAACAATTTCTTGGAGGTGGAAAGCGAATAGCAGATGTGACTTGACGATTTACACGATGAGGATCATCTCAAGATGATGTGGATAGTGTCAACTACAACCCATTTACATGGGAAATCTGAAATTCTTGTAACCCAACTGACGTCAAGTTACCTACTATGGAAGCTTACAATGGTAAAAAAGAACTTAATGTGCACTTGATGCGCTACATGCGTCATATGGAAGTGCTACGGGCGTTTAAAGACATCATGTCCAAGTTCTCACCGCTCTACTTGACTGAAATTGCTGTTATGTGATTTCGACAACTGGAAAATGGATCAATCGGCAGCTTAAACATATTGGGCGAATGGTTTATTGAGCAATTTAGGGCCTACATTGCAAAATCCAAAAATGTAACGACTTTGGTACCAATCAGACAGAGGTCCGAAGAGTTCCTGCGATCATTTTTGGAGAGGTTTAATATGACAGTAGCATCAGAGGATTGACCAGAACCATCCATGGTATTGATGGAAACTATGTCCAACATCTTGGATAAAACGAACTTTAAGATTTCTCCATAATGGGACCAGCAAGGGACCTTGGTGAATTCTACTTCGAAGTAGATAAATTCCTGCAAAAGGAAGATGCTATTTCAGAAAGGATGTTCTCGAGGTTAATATTACCAAGGATGGAGGACCATCCAACTCTATAAAGGATAACGATAAAGGAAAAGCCCCAACAAAGAATGACCATAAGTTTCAGCTCAAGAGAGGGCTCAAATTTGACAAGTATACTAAGGTTAATTCCTCGTTAATGGATATCTTATTGGAAACTCATGGAACGATAACTTTCCCAAGGCATCCCAATAGGGAACCAACCCAGAAGGAAAGGAAATCTGAAAAACACTGCATGTTTTATGATATGGCTGCCATGCTACTAACGACTGCTGACATTTTTGTGACTTAATCGAAGGAACGGCCAGACGTAGAATGCTTCCTGAGTATGTCGCGCAACAACCAGTGTCAGGACTGGCACTACTACCTCCTGTTCCTCGGAGTGGGAATGATCCAGGAACGAGCACACATTGGATTGCCATCAGGTGATCTGGATTTGACTACATTGGGCTTTTGGATTTTTTAGGATAAGTATTTTCATTTCTGTTTGTTTAGGTCTTTCCATATGACTGCGCCGACTCACCTCATTCACAAAGATCAGGGTTTAAACCTTAGGCATGCTCTGTGCTCAACAATAAAACCATCTGATAATAAAACAACTAAGTTGATCTACACATGTATGGGATTGGGATTTAATCCGTAGGCGTGCTCTAGATTCGACGATGAACCATTATGTTTTTCTTTATATAACAGTTATGGATTTAATAAGATAAATTCCCAAGCATGGATATGCTTAATCATCTTGTCAGGTTGTGGCAAGATCCTTTAGTCACGGTTTAGAGTATGGTTTATAATCAATTTGGATTCATAGGTATGGCTTATGCCTGTGAGGTTGGATCCTCTTGTCGGGTCTTGGTGAGAAAACTCAATCCAAAATAGAGTATGGTTTATGCTCAGTTTGGATTTCCAGGTATGGATTATTCCTGAAGGCTTGAGTTATCTTGGTAGGCTATACTGAACACATGATTTCCAAACATGATTTATACCTGGAAAGGCAAAATGTTATTGCCCAAATTTGAAAAAACTATTCAATTGGTTTATTTGCATGTATGGACAACACTCGCATTGGATAAGACCGACGAGGCCATAGTTTTGGATTTTTTGGACTTGGATTTCTCTTCTATTACGATCCGGAGAGATCGCTAGACTTCTTGGTATTTTGGTTTCCTAGTTTTCTTATAATATGATCTGGAGCCTCTTGTCAGGTCTTGGTGAGAAAACTCAATCAAAAATAGAGTATGGTTTATGCTCAGTTTGGATTTCCAGGTATGGATTATACCTGAAGGCTTGAGCTATCTTGGTAGGCTATACTGAACACATGATTTCCAAACATGATTTATACCTGGAAAGGCAAAATGCTATTGCCCAAATTTGAAAAAACTATTCAATTGGTTTATTTTCATGTATGGACAACACTCGCATTGGATAAGACCGACGAGGCCATAGTTTTGGACTTGGATTTCTCTTCTATTACGATCCGGAGAGATCGTTAGACTTCTTGGTATTTTGGTTTCGTAGTTTTCTTATAATATGATCTGGAGTGATCATGGCTTTCTGGTAATATGGTCTGGTGTGACCACCTATTTCTAGTTTTTTATTAATTGGAACCGGAGCAATCATGGTTTTCTAGCTTTTTATTAATACGATCCAGTGCGAACGTGGATTTCTGGATTTCAGATATTGGACTTATGTTGTGGATTAATATGGATTTCTATGGGTTCAGGATTATTCAAAACACATCTTCCATAGAAAGATATGTTTTTGGGGGAGGGGGTAAAGTGTGGACCCGTCTTTTTGCAAGCCAGTCACTGTGTCGATTTCTGCTCATCAAAGTACTCAGGACTTGAGTATAAGCTTAGGTGAGCTCGGAGTAATTAAATAGAAGATGTAAACTAACTCAAAGATGTTTGTTTTGCATCTTTGGGTTTTGGTTCAACATAGGTCGGCTCAACCTAACACCATCATTTATTCACTTCGGATCAGAAGGATCGGTTCGACCCATCTTCATAAGGCTTGGTTTCAAATCGGTGCACTTCGGATCGATGATGGATGGATTGATATCACTGCACTTCATGGCACATGGTTCAGATGAACATGTTGGGTTTAGCTTGGAATTAAGAATTAATAAAGTAGAGGAATCTCATCATCTCGGTTCAACTATGTCGAACCAAAGTTGGTTCAACATATCGACCCAAATACCGAAACCAAAGGCTGGCTTAGTCTTCTAACATGTTTTTTAGGCTATAAACATGATCAAGGAATCCTACGAACTCGGATCGAGAAATACATATTTATGTTCGAACTGAGGTAGATGCTCTCAGAAGGCTGAAAAGCAGTCTTCTCCGCTCCTACTTTCTCGGATCTGGTGCCACATGGAATGTTGAGCTGGGTATTTTACCTCTTATAAATACACATTTTTGGGAAGAATAAAGGACTTTTGATCGGACTTTTCTCTAACTCTCTACACTAAGGATTTTGCACCAAGGGAAGTTGAACTCCATAATCAACACAAGGATATTAGATTAAGTAAAATCACATCTTTTCTCTTGTTTCTTTCATAAGAAATCAACCATGTTGTAATCTGATAGTATAAACAATAGATTATAAAGTGGATGTAGGCTCGATAATGCCGAACCACTATAAAATTTTGCATGTTCCCTTTACTTCACTATATATTGTGAATGAATTTATTGTGATTATCTGTGATTTGTGTACGTTTTGTTCATTTGAGGGTTGATTGTCAGAAGAACCACTTTCTTATGTTAACACTTTGGCACGTCAGGAAGGGGGCACTCAACTTTTGAATTATTGAGGAAACTGGATTGCCTATGGATTAAGGGATGGTGAAACAGAAGAAGGACGGAACATTCTCCCATAATGAAACTACTAGTAATGCAGGCGCGGGAAACAAGGTGAGTTAGGAGTCTTCCTCTCATGGTGATCCTTCCATCTACTTGACTAGAGAAGAGATGGAAGGAATATTGGTTGAACCAAGGTCGCATATAGAGCGGCAGAATGAACTTCTACGCAGGCAGAAGGAGATGATGAATTCTTTCTTCATGAGATTCAAAGGATCTGGACGACCAGGACGTTGGGACTTAGTCACGTGGGCAGTAACAAGCAATGCATCCCCAACGCACTCTAGAAGTTTACCACAACAACTTGGGTTGGCAGCAAACTTGGTTCGACTAGGAGTAAATGTCGAACCGGGGTCAGTTCAAAAAGAGACGAATATCGATCCAAACTCGATAAAGGGAAACTTCCCTAGAGATGTTGGTTTACATTATGACACTCTAGCTCTGACACTCTGAATGGAAATAAAGAAAATACTGGCCAAGCTCAGCCAAACACTATTTTGGATGGGAGTGGTGCGAGAGCACCATGGGCCATAAAAGCTCGGTTTGACTATGTCGAACTCGCCAGGTTCGAATATGCCAAACAATGGACAAGTGACATGGTCGAGCCGAATCTGGATGTTAAGAATCAGCGTCATACAAACACAACTTTGTGCACTAAGGCCACCAATGTTGGATTAGATGATTGACAACAATTTCTCGCAAATGGAAAATGAATCGCAGATGTGATTCGATGAATTACACGGGGAGGAACATCTCAGGATGACATGGATAGCATTAACCATAACACATTTGCATGAGTATTCTGATATTCTCGTAACCCATCCGACTTCGAGTTACCCGTTATGGAGGCTTATGAAGGTAGAAAGGATCTTACCATGCACTTAATGCGCAACGTGCATCATATGGAAGTGCTATCAGCGTCGGACAACGTCATGACCAAGTGCTTGCCGCTCTAATTGAGTGATATTGCTGCTATGTGATTTCGGCAGTTGAAAAATGGATCGATCCATAGCTGAAACATGTTGGTCGCACTGTTTATTGAGCAATTTAGGGTCCACATCGCAAGATATAAAAATGTAATGACTTTGATGCCAATCAGACAGAGGTTCGGAGAGACCCTGCGATTTTTCTTAGGGAGGTTTAATGCAGCGGTAGCATCGGTGGATTAGTCAGAATCGTCCATGGTATTGATGGTAGTTGTTTCCATCATCTTGGATAAAACAAACATTATGATTTCTCTACAACGAGATCCGCCAAGGGACCTTGGCGATTTCTACTTTGAAGCAGATAGATTTCTATGTAAGGTATGTTCTTGAGGTTAATATGACCAAGGATGGAGGACCATCCAACTCTGGAAAGGATAAGGGAAAAGGAAAAGCTCAACAAAGAATGACAACAAGATCTGGCTCTAGAGAGGGCCCAAATTTGACAAGTATACCGAGCTCAATTGCTCGTTGATGGATATCTTATTGGAAACTAGTTAATCGATTACATTTCCAAGACCTCCCAGGATGGAACTAACCCAGAAGGAAAGCCAATTTGGAAAACACAACATGTTTCATGACATGGCTGGTCACGCTACTAACAGCTATAGGCATTTGCGTGACTTAATCGAAGAAAGGGTCAGACATGGAAAGCTTCCCAAGTATGTTGTAACAACCCGTATTTCGATAACATGATTAAGACGAGAATCAAGGCAGAATTTAATTTTAAATTCTGAATCAAGTGAAACGGGCTATGCCATTGCGTTCGTCTCGGAAAAATACGCGAAATAGAGTCCGAGTTTTCGAGAATCGGAGTCCGTATGACCAAGTTATGGTCTGACGAAGTTTTCAGAAAATTCAAGTTCAAAAACGAGTTCTAATTTCAAAAGGTAGGGCATGAAGGCTAGGCGGGAAGAATTCCCGCCAGATACCCCAAGTCGACAGCCCTGTCGACTTGGGAGTCGACCTGCTTGACCCAAGTCGACAGCCCTGTCGACTTGGGGGTCGACCTATGGTGGCCGGGCAGTTTTGCCTGGTGCACCTATTTTCTATCTTGGCTAGGTTTTTGGGCCTGGTTTGAAATCTGACGGCTCAGGTTGATCCTAGGGTTAATCCTAAGGTCCTAATCACTCCTAATCTCTATAAATAAGCCCCTAACCCTCTCTTAAATCCTCATTATTCATTCTTGCAACTAAACTATGGCAAAATTTTACCTCTCATGGCCTCCACTAAAAATCCTAGTCTCCACTTCATTTCTATGAGAGGTTTCATGATCATGAGAGTGTTAGAGAGTCCCTATGTTAGTATGAGAGCTTCTCAAGTTGATTTCAAGGCAAAAGCTTTGATCTTTGTTCATAAAGATGGGTTTTTTATTGATTTGGAGTGTTCATCTTTGGGTTTTTGGGTGATGGCATGCATAGGCTTCATCACAAGCTTTAGTTTAATCGATTTAGGCCTTCATAGCAATGTAAGCCCTTCCCTACTCTTAGATATTAACTATGAAGTTAAATGTTCATGTTGCAAGTTTGGGTTTGATCATTGAGAATGATATATGCTATCATGTCATGCAAGTTTATGAAGTCATTATCTTGATCTTATGAGCAAAAAGCTACAACCTTTATGTTGAAATGTTGCATTATGCAACATAAGAACCTTCATACCTTTTATGTCAACTTGCATATGAAGTCATAACCCTTATATGATGATATATGCGAGTTTCTAGTTATCATTCCATGTCTTTTGTCACCATGATTCACTTATGTGTCAAGTTTGGGTTTATGCATGTTTTTGAGGCGTAAGAATGTAACATGCAAGTTAATGAACACATGCGTGCCTCATTTGCCACCATGATTAACTTGTGGCTTAATATCCATTTTTGACATGCCTTTGCTAAGTCTCTTCTTTTAATCCATTACGTTGTTGCGAACGTATATGCGAGTTTAAAAGCGTTGGGTTATGTTATGAGTAATTTCTAATGACATGAAAATACAACTTGAAAACATGACTTGAAAGATAACATGGAAGTTGACATGTAAGTATGCTTGAAAACATAAGCTTGGGAATTTACCTATTAAGTTAGGTCTACCCATTGGGAATTTATCTATTAAGTTAGGTCTACCCAATTGCTTGAAAACTTGAATATGAACATGACACTAGACTAAACATGAAAGTGGCCAACTCGAGGTTGGGTTGAGTTTGCAACGTAAAACTACCCGGAACCGACCGGCCTAACTAGTAGTTGCAAACAATAGGACCCAATGTGAGAAGTTGGTCATGTTGTGCTTGAACCCGAGGTTAGACCGAGTTGTGGTGTAAAGCTACCCGGAACCGACCGGCTTAACTAGTAACCACAACAAAGTCTAATGTGAGAGGTGAAGGTGCATCAAGTAATTAATGCCACATGATAGGGTTAAGTTAATTTGATTAATGACTCTTAACCAAATATGACATGGACAAATGGGTTAAGTAATTTGATTGGGCTAATGATACTTAACAAAACATGACAAGGTTGGGTAGGTTAAGTGACTTGATTTGCCTAATGACACTTAACCATTTTTATACGACTAGTGGACGGGGTTAAGTTAACCAACACTTAATCAATCCAACGCGATAACTTGGTAAGGTTAAGTAAGTTTTCTTAATGACGCTTAACCGAAAGATACAGTTAATGGATGGGGTTAAGTTAGCCTGGACTTAATTAATCCCACTTGGTAGTTTAATGGGGGTTAAGTTAAACACTTAACTAATCTAACACGATGATTTGATGTGGTTAAGTGACCTATACTTAACTAATCTAACTCGTTAATTTGATGTGGTTAAGTTAACCCATACTTAACCAATATAACGTGAAAACATGATAAGGCTATGTCATGAATTGCTTGAATACACTTGACCGATTTGACTAAGTAAATAGATGGGGTCAAGTTAATACATACTTAACCAACTTGACACATGGTTTGTAGGGTTAAGTCTTGAACTTGGATACTTAGCCAATTTTGACATGATTTGTAGACGGGTTAAGTCATGAACTTAAGTGACACTTAATCCATTATGTAAACCCTAATTCCGAGGATTAGGTGGATAACCGCAGTTAACAAGGATAACGGGAATAAGGCTAAGTGGTAAACCTTAGTTGAAGAATAACTAAGTAATGAATCTTTGTCAAGGAAATTAAGACCAGTTCATAGATAGATGAGTAACCTGATACGGTAGGTCATCGTTTAAGTATACGAGTAGGAGCAAGTATCTGATTTAGATAAAGGCTCCAGCGAACTGGGTAACGAAGCAGCGGCTTCGGGGAACGTGAGGATATTCTTGGTATCCCTCTGTGAGCTGCCAGGTAATTATACTAGGCTCATGAGAGGTTAAGGTCTGCGTTAGAAGAACCAAGAGTATGCCTTGGTTGCTATACGAGCGACCTAAAGACGGGGATGGATAGGGTATAGTCGACGAGACACGGTCGTACCCTAGATAGCATTTTTCGTCAGGCTACCTACCATCTTTGGTCAAGCGTGTACGTACGGAAAGGCAGAGAACACCCAATAGACCATAATTGCTATCTAATTATGGTTGCGGTAAGGCTAGGATTGTGGGTTGGCCAGTAGTGTGTTCTCGTACAGGATTTATCCTGTCTTGTCTTTCGCTAGTTGAGGGAGGGGTCGCGTGGGACCATAGCCACGTATAGAAAAACAGACCTTAGCATCTGCATCGGCAGATAAACCGAAAGCTCCCGACCGAGTCCTGTATTTCTTGACCTGCCCTGTGACAGGACTCGGATGGCACGATGTGATACATGTGCATACAGTCATGGAAAAACGATTCACGATGAATGCGTGGGAAAAAGGGCGCGGTTGGCGGTTAGCGTAATCCCTAGTGGCCCTAGGTGGTTGAACCCAAACCGAGATACAAAAACGTGCAATAGGTAAGCGTAATCCCTAGTAGCCCTAGGTAGCATAAGTCCTAGTTGTACAAACGATAATTCATGTTGGAAGTCCCTAGCTAGGTTTAGGGTAACAGTCCAAACCGATCTTAAGGATCATGGAACTATGTTAAAGTAATATAGAATCTCATGGGAAAGCCCGTATGGTCTACGGCAAGGGACTGAACATTTACATGGAATAAAACATACAAGATTGAGTAACCTATATATGCGATATATTAGGTTGACATGGACCATTACACGACTTTTGAGTAAGGGTCATTCTTGGTTAACACATGACACGGTGGGGATACTAGTACGATAGGTGCAGAGCTAAAATACAGGATAGATATCATGGGACGTTATGCGTGATAGATATCTTGGGGATATCATACTTGATAGAAACCTGACGATGTGATACCTTGTTTTATCTTGACATCGTAATTTATCATGACACCTTAGTTTATCTGAGTTCAGTAGTTCATCCTGTTATTTTGATTTAGCTTATCTATCTTGTTATCATGCTTATGTTCATCTCAGTCTCTCATGTCAGTTAACTTTACTAGTTTTTATGCTGATAGTAGATAGGGCTTACTCAGTCTTT
Source organism: Allium sativum (assembly GCA_030737875.1). Classification (NCBI taxonomy): domain Eukaryota; kingdom Viridiplantae; phylum Streptophyta; class Magnoliopsida; order Asparagales; family Amaryllidaceae; genus Allium; species Allium sativum. The sequence continues at coordinate 575,451,069 of CM060918.1, read as the reverse complement.
TTGACTGACCCGTTTTGTTTCGCCTCTTTTCTTCCGTTTCCCACCTCCAGGTTACAGGGAGGAAATACTGTTGTTTAGTTCGGACTTCTTCTGCTTGAAGGTCATCATGGATGGCTTGGACTTTTCTTGGCTATGGCTACTTTACTGTTTTTACTTGGGGAATAATTTATGAAAAAGTCTTTATGCTTCTTTACTATTGCAAGACAGGTTTTGATGTACTCTGATGTAAAAGGCTGTAGACCTTAATTATTAATGTTTATGAAAGTTCAATTTTTACTTCCGCTGTTTTTATATGCTCTGTCTTGTGATATTTCTGTGCATGTTTACCAATAATGCCCCTCTAAAGCTAGTGCATTCCCTTGCGAGTGACCCTAGCGGAGGCGGGGTGTTACATTTGGTATCAGAGCAGAAGGTTACCAGACTGGGCAAAAGTTTTTAAAGACCTTCTGAAAACTATTTGAAATCCGTTTACAAAGAAGCATTTTTCAAGAAGATTTTCTTTTAAAAGAGAAAGGCTATTCCCCAAAGGCCATTAGCACTATCCTTGTTTCCTTAATTGAATCCCTTTTCCTTTCTTTCCTCCATCTGTAGTCACAGTGGTTTTAACTGCGACTAGTCTTTTCTATCTACGGAAGTGCTTTCCATATGATGGAGGTGGTTCTCGAGAGACCAGTGGCCGTGTTATAAGAAAGGATAGTAAGAAAGAGGATAAAGGAATACGAGCTTAAGGATGAGCAACTTGTTGGTATGGCTCAACCCAGAACGAGAGAGAAAGATGAACAAGGAAACCCATGACGAGAGAGTACCTTTGGCATGGTGAAACGGGGCGGATAGTTAAGTATCATGGGACAAGGACAAGATCATCGGGAGGGCAATAGTATGCTCTCATTTCTAGGGTACCTCGGAAGGAGGGTAACGATCTTGTTAAAGGTTTACCTTTTCTTTTCTATCATCCCGTTAGGACTTCGTTTTTCGTATCATTTAAGCCTGCTTCGATAGTTGAGTCTCTGCACCTTAAGTACTAGCGTAATAGAGAATCCCAATTTTTGTCTCAAAGTCCTATTGGAGAGTCAGTCCATTTATACATGACTTGTTTGGATTTGAGAATGTCTATGCCAAGTGTTGAGTTTGGAAATAATGCTTATGTTTATAAGCTATGGATGGATTCTAGGGATGAAGTGGTTATCCAGTAGGGGGTGCCACTCTCGGTTTTGATAGGAGGGTAGTTAGACCTTTTGACTAGCCCAGGTAATACCCTCGAAGTATCGTATGACCTTTTTGAGGTTCTGTCATGACTAGTTACTTAGAATCCCTGGATGCCTTTATTGGAAATTGGAAGCCCGATCGAGTGGTGTTCGCCGATGAGACGGATGGTTCATTTCACTTATGCATGGGTCATAGAAATCACCCTAGTAAGTGCGCATGATGACCTGGTTGACATCTGTTTACTTTCAAGAGAAAGTTCTTCTACATGGAATACCTTATAGTATATGAACGAGATCCAAGATTCACTAGTGAATTTTGGAGGGCTCGCATGGAATCATGAGTACGAAGGTTTGCGCCAAGTATTCTAGAAAAAGGATAAGTGCAAGTGGAACGAGAGGCGACGAAGGAATGAGTTCCAGCTCATGTTATGGAAACAAGAAAAATAAGGAGCTACGAAACCATGAAGTTAAAGGATGGTTAAAGCACAATGGAATTAAGCTCACGGAAATACGACTTTGATGGTCAAATGCTAGATACGCGCATGATATCTCTTTTTGGGAGTATATCCTTGATCCCTGTTTCCTGTAGAGCTTACTTGTAAGCTATCTTTTGTGGACATCCTCTCGGTCCTATTTTCTGTTACAAACCCCGTGAGGAGTTTGTCTTGTTTATCTTCTCGACCCTGTTTCAGGGAATCCTAGGTAGAACCCTATGGATGTAAACATGTATTTGAAACATGTTATGATTGATATGGTTGCAAGTGGTTGCAAGTGGTTGCTCGTGGATGCGCGAATACACATTAGATACTAGCTCGACTCGGTCACATTTCATATTGCATATGCACGAGTATTTATACCTGTTTATGGATGAAATCGAATGTATTATCATGCGATTGTTGCATATGAATGAATGATTGTGCACGCATATAGTATCTATATGACTAGGACTATTTGCATACATGTTGGATTCATGGCACTATACATATTTTTGCATTAGAAAGATTATTCAGGCCTGATCATTAGCATTAGCTAAGGAACATGTACACACACGTTTTGCATATATTCATACAGCATTAGAAATCATCTAAGGACAATGGTTGCTTGTGGATGATGTTTTGAGTAGATGGATGATGGATGGTAGGATATGTTCTTCCTAACTTGGAGATTTCGGGGACGAAATCCTAAAAGGTGGGGAGAATGTAACAACCCGTATTTCGATAACATGATTAAGACGAGAATCAAGGCAGAATTTAATTTTAAATTCTGAATCAAGTGAAACGGGCTATGCCATTGCGTTCGTCTCGGAAAAAAACGCGAAATAGAGTCCGAGTTTTCGAGAATCGGAGTCCGTATGACCAAGTTATGGTCTGACGAAGTTTTCAGAAAATTCAAGTTCAAAAACGAGTTCTAATTTCAAAAGGTAGGGCATGAAGGCTAGGCGGGAAGAATTCCCGCCAGATACCCCAAGTCGACAGCCCTGTCGACTTGGGAGTCGTCCTGCTTGACCCAAGTCGACAGCCCTGTCGACTTGGGGGTCGACCTATGGTGGTCGGGCAGTTTTGCCTGGTGCACCTATTTTCTATCTTGGCTAGGTTTTTGGGCCTGGTTTGAAATCTGACGGCTCAGGTTGATCCTAGGGTTAATCCTAAGGTCCTAATCACTCCTAATCTCTATAAATAAGCCCCTAACCCTCTCTTAAATCCTCATTATTCATTCTTGCAACTAAACTATGGCAAAATTTTACCTCTCATGGCCTCCACTAAAAATCCTAGTCTCCACTTCATTTCTATGAGAGGTTTCATGATCATGAGAGTGTTAGAGAGTCCCTATGTTAGTATGAGAGCTTCTCAAGTTGATTTCAAGGCAAAAGCTTTGATCTTTGTTCATAAAGATGGGGTTTTTATCGATTTGGAGTGTTCATCTTTGGGTTTTTGGGTGATGGCATGCATAGGCTTCATCACAAGCTTTAGTTTAATCGATTTAGGCCTTCATAGCAATGTAAGCCCTTCCCTACTCTTAGATATTAACTATGAAGTTAAATGTTCATGTTGCAAGTTTGGGTTTGATCATTGAGAATGATATATGCTATCATGTCATGCAAGTTTATGAAGTCATTATCTTGATCTTATGAGCAAAAAGCTACAACCTTTATGTTGAAATGTTGCATTATGCAACATAAGAACCTTCATACCTTTTATGTCAACTTGCATATGAAGTCATAACCCTTATATGATGATATATGCGAGTTTCTAGTTATCATTCCATGTCTTTTGTCACCATGATTCACTTATGTGTCAAGTTTGGGTTTATGCATGTTTTTGAGGCGTAAGAATGTAACATGCAAGTTAATGAACACATGTGTGCCTCATTTGCCACCATGATTAACTTGTGGCTTAATATCCATTTTTGACATGCCTTTGCTAAGTCTCTTCTTTTAATCCATTACGTTGTTGCGAACGTATATGCGAGTTTAAAAGCGTTGGGTTATGTTATGAGTAATTTCTAATGACATGAAAATACAACTTGAAAACATGACTTAAAAGATAACATGGAAGTTGACATGTAAGTATGCTTGAAAACATAAGCTTGGGAATTTACCTATTAAGTTAGGTCTACCCATTGGGAATTTACCTATTAAGTTAGGTCTACCCAATTGCTTGAAAACTTGAATATGAACATGACACTAGACTAAACATGAAAGTGGCCAACTCGAGGTTGGGTTGAGTTTGCAACGTAAAACTACCCGGAACCGACCGGCCTAACTAGTAGTTGCAAACAATAGGGCCCAATGTGAGAAGTTGGTCATGTTGTGCTTGAACCCGAGGTTAGACCGAGTTGTGGTGTAAAGCTACCCGGAACCGACCGGCTTAACTAGTAACCACAACAAAGTCTAATGTGAGAGGTGAAGGTGCATCAAGTAATTAATGCCACATGATAGGGTTAAGTTAATTTGATTAATGACTCTTAACCAAATATGACATGGACAAATGGGTTAAGTAATTTGATTGGGCTAATGATACTTAACAAAACATGACAAGGTTGGGTAGGTTAAGTGACTTGATTTGCCTAATGACACTTAACCATTTTTATACGACTAGTGGACGGGGTTAAGTTAACCAACACTTAATCAATCCAACGCGATAACTTGGTAAGGTTAAGTAAGTTTTCTTAATGACGCTTAACCGAAAGATACAGTTAATGGATGGGGTTAAGTTAGCCTGGACTTAATTAATCCCACTTGGTAGTTTAATGGGGGTTAAGTTAAACACTTAACTAATCTAACACGATGATTTGATGTGGTTAAGTGACCTATACTTAACCAATCTAACTCGTTAATTTGATGTGGTTAAGTTAACCCATACTTAACCAATATAACGTGAAAACATGATAAGGTTAAGTCATGAATCGCTTGAATACACTTGACCGATTTGACTAAGTAAATAGATGGGGTCAAGTTAATACATACTTAACCAACTTGACACATGGTTTGTAGGGTTAAGTCTTGAACTTGGATACTTAGCCAATTTTGACATGATTTGTAGACGGGTTAAGTCATGAACTTAAGTGACACTTAATCCATTATGTAAACCCTAATTCCGAGGATTAGGTGGATAACCGCAGTTAACAAGGATAACGGGAATAAGGCTAAGTGGTAAACCTTAGTTGAAGAATAACTAAGTAATGAATCTTTGTCAAGGAAATTAAGACCAGTTCATAGATAGATGAGTAACCTGATACGGTAGGTCATCGTTTAAGTATACGAGTAGGAGCAAGTATCTGATTTAGATAAAGGCTCCAGCGAACTGGGTAACGAAGCAGCGGCTTCGGGGAACGTGAGGATATTCTTGGTATCCCTCTGTGAGCTGCCAGGTAATTATACTAGGCTCATGAGAGGTTAAGGTCTGCGTTAGAAGAACCAAGAGTATGCCTTGGTTGCTATACGAGCGACCTAAAGATGGGGATGGATAGGGTATAGTCGACGAGACACGGTCGTACCCTAGATAGCATTTTTCGTCAGGCTACCTACCATCTTTGGTCAAGCGTGTACGTACGGAAAGGCAGAGAACACCCAATAGACCATAATTGCTATCTAATTATGGTTGCGGTAAGGCTAGGATTGTGGGTTGGCCAGTAGTGTGTTCTCGTACAGGATTTATCCTGTCTTGTCTTTCGCTAGTTGAGGGAGGGGTCGCGTGGGACCATAGCCACGTATAGAAAAACAGACCTTAGCATCTGCATCGGCAGATAAACCGAAAGCTCCCGACCGAGTCCTGTATTTCTTGACCTGCCCTGTGACAGGACTCGGATGGCACGATGTGATACATGTGCATACAGTCATGGAAAAACGATTCACGATGAATGCGTGGGAAAAAGGGCGCGGTTGGCGGTTAGCGTAATCCCTAGTGGCCCTAGGTGGTTGAACCCAAACCGAGATACGAAAACGTGCAATAGGTAAGCGTAATCCCTAGTAGCCCTAGGTAGCATAAGTCCTAGTTGTACAAACGATAATTCATGTTGGAAGTCCCTAGCTAGGTTTAGGGTAACAGTCCAAACCGATCTTAAGGATCATGGAACTATGTTAAAGTAATATAGAATCTCATGGGAAAGCCCGTATGGTCTACGGCAAGGGACTGAACATTTACATGGAATAAAACATACAAGATTGAGTAACCTATATATGCGATATATTAGGTTGACATGGACCATTACACGACTTTTGAGTAAGGGTCATTCTTGGTTAACACATGACACGGTGGGGATACTAGTACGGTAGGTGCAGAGCTAAAATACAGGATAGATATCATGGGACGTTATGCGTGATAGATATCTTGGGGATATCATACTTGATAGAAACCTGACGATGTGATACCTTGTTTTATCTTGACATCGTAATTTATCATGACACCTTAGTTTATCTGAGTTCAGTAGTTCATCCTGTTATTTTGATTTAGCTTATCTATCTTGTTATCATGCTTATGTTCATCTCAGTCTCTCATGTCAGTTAACTTTACTAGTTTTTATGCTGATAGTAGATAGGGCTTACTCAGTCTTTTTGACTGACCCGTTTTGTTTCGCCTCTTTTCTTCCGTTTCCCACCTCCAGGTTACAGGGAGGAAATACTGTTGTTTAGTTCGGACTTCTTCTGCTTGAAGGTCATCATGGATGGCTTGGACTTTTCTTGGCTATGGCTACTTTACTGTTTTTACTTGGGGAATAATTTATGAAAAAGTCTTTATGCTTCTTTACTATTGCAAGACAGGTTTTGATGTACTCTGATGTAAAAGGCTGTAGACCTTAATTATTAATGTTTATGAAAGTTCAATTTTTACTTCCGCTGTTTTTATATGCTCTGTCTTGTGATATTTCTGTGCATGTTTACCAATAATGCCCCTCTAAAGCTAGTGCATTCCCTTGCGAGTGACCCTAGCGGAGGCGGGGTGTTACATATGTCGTGCAACCAATAGTGCCAGGACCGGCACTACCACTTCCTGCTCCTTTGAGAGGGAATGATGCAGGCTGAGCACACATTGGATTGTCATCGGCTGATATGGATTGGATCACACTAGTCTTTTGGATTTTTTTTTGGGAAAATGTTTTCTTTTCTTTTTGTTTAGGTTTTCTGGATGACTACGCTGGCTCACTCATGCACAAGGATTAGGATTTATTATTTAGGCATTCTTCGTGCTCAACAATAAAACCATCAGATAAAAAACGGCTGGGTTGATCTGCACACATACAGGATTATGATTTAATCCCTAGATGAGATCTGCATTCAGCGATGAACCATTGTATTTTTCTTTATGTAACAATTGTGAATTTAATAAAATAAATTCCTAAGCATGAATTATGCTTAATCATCTTGTCATGTTGTCGCAAGATCCTTAAGTCATGGTTTTGAGTATGGATTATACTAAATTTGGAGTTACAAGCATGGCTTATGCATGTGAGGTTGGATCCTCTTCTCAGGTTTAGGCGAGAAAACTCAATCAAAACTAGAGTATGGTTTAGGATCATTCTGGATTTCCAGGTATGGATTATACTTGAAGGGTTGAGTTATCTTGTTAGGTCCTGGCAAGGTGATTTAATCACAAATCGAGTATGGTTTACACTCAACACAGAATTTCCAAACACGGTTTACGCTTGGAAAGGCTAAATAGTATTGTTAGGATTTGACAAAAATATTCACTTCGTTTATTTGTAGGTATGGATAATCCTCGCATTGGATCGGCCCAGCGAGACCATGGTTTTTGGATTTTATGGACTTGGATTTCTCTTATTTACGATCCGGAGTGACTTATGGACTTCTTGGTATTCTGATATTCTGCTTTTCTGGTTTCTTATAATATGATCCGGAGTGATCATGGCTTTCTGGTAACATGACCTATTGTAACAATGGATTTCTAGTTTTTATTTAATACGATCCAGAGTGATCATGGTTTTTTGGCTTTCCATTAATATGATCTGGCGCTATCGTGGATTTCTGAATTTCTGATATTAGACTTCTATTGTGGATTTATATTGGTTTCTATGGCTTTCATATTATTAAAAATACATTTTCCATAGAAAGATATGATTTTAGGGGCAAATTGTTGACCCGTCCTTTGGCAAGGCAGTCACAATATGGATTTATGATCATCAAAGTACTCAGGACTTGAGTATAATCTTAGGTGAGCTCGGAGTAATTGGGTGGATGTAACAAACTAACTCAAAGATGTTGGTTTTGCATCTTTGGATTTTGGCTTGATATAGGGTCAGCTCGACCTAACACCACTATCCATCCATTCACTTTGGATCGGAAGGATCGGTTCGACCCATCTTCACAACGCTTGGTATCAAATTGGTGCGCTTCAGGTCGATGACGGCCGGATCAACATCACTTCACTTCATACACATAGTTCAGCTCGAACATGCTGGGTTTAGCTTGGAACGGAGTAATGAAACAAGTAGAGGAATCTCATCATCTTGGTTTACTACAACAAGAATACTATTTTACAATGTTGATTTCGCAACAATTCACCAAAGTGTTATAAAAAATGTAACTCTTTCATAATATTTATTAAGAAAAATATTGTAATAGATTCTTCCAACAAATGTTCTATGTGCAAAAGTTGTAAATCAAAGGATTCTACAACGTATGTTTAAAATGTTATATAAAGTAATTTTTAATAATGACTTTTATATGTTGTATTATATTTGTTTTTTCATAACGTATTTGTCATGTTATTTAAACAGTAAATGAACAATGTTTTGTAAATTATAGTTTTCAACAATATTTATCTAACGTTGCAATCCGAAAGGTAGACGACAACAAATTACTATTTTACATTCGATCTATTTTTTTTTATTTTACAACATCAGCTTAGTGTTAACTCAATTCATATTTAGGATAACATTTATTTTATATTGTTAACAACATTATATTTAATAACTTTTAGTTGATATTGTTTGTGCTTATATTTCAACAATATATTATTAACATTGTCTTGAGTACGTTTTAAAACTGTGATATTGTATTATTAAAGACTTTTATAAAGAAACAGACTATAATATTATAAAAACAATATTGTCGACAACGTTATCTTGATGTCATAATTTTACAAACACAAAATGTTTCATTGATATTACAAAATATTTTATATTTAATAAAAAATTGGTATTATGAAGTACACCACTCTTAAAAAAATTAGTGGTTATTGCAAATTATTTTGCTAAGGATATTTTTCTACGGCTTTATTCTTCGACCTTTTGATCAAACTGTATTATGATAGGTTGGATGAAGATCGAAGGTTATCAAGGCAGACAACCCCAAGAAATAGCTTTTGAGTTCAGAAAACAAATGCAAATAAGGTCAGGAGACAATGTTCAAGACAACATGAGACATTGGAGTACCAAGCCCAATATGGAGTTAGAGATCAGTACTAGTCCGACCCATGCTTCAATACTAAATCTTGTATTTTTATCCAAGTGTGCCACGTTTGTTTAGAGTCACTACAGCTAATGCTAACATCCATGAACACTTGAAGTTAACAATTTCATTCTACATAGATCCATCGTTTGGAGTTTGAAATAAGCTAATTGCAATGTAAATAATAACGGAATCATTATGCTAACTACGAATCAAACAAAGATATCTTAACCAGAAGACTCCAAATGATAAACTCATAGACCAGTATCGTTCCTACCCTATGGATCAGTACTGGTCCCCAATAATTGATAATTTATCCAGTAATTTTTCTGGAGAACTATTCGTTAGTGTGGAGAATGAGATGGTGATCTACGTGTGAGCTTTCAATCTCGCTACTGCTACAAATTGAGAGGTAGAGGTTCAACATAAAGGTTTTTTCCGCTCTTCCACTCTTTATCACAAATCTCTTGTACCCTTGCACAATAATACTAATCCATAAGGACCTATAATCAATAATTAATAAATTTATTAAGTGGAAATAGGCTAATACTTGTCAAACTACTAAAAGTTATGAGTTCTTGCTTTTCCCCTTTTGTATTTACTTTCTTCAATCAACTATTCTTTACATGATCGAATGTTTGTGTCATTTTTAGTTCAAACAAACTTAAATAGTTCATTATATGTTTTCACAATTTATACATATATATATTAATAAGTTTATATATATACATGCATACATATATAAGTTGTGCATATTGTTAAATCTTTTATCAGTACACAATTGTATTACAAATAGTCAACAACAACAATCAATGTTACTCAATTATGCCACAATTTCCACGTCAAACTGTGTTTCCAGCAAAGACAGAAAGCGTGATCGATTGTGAACTAGATTGAAGCGATACCAGAAAAAATTCTGTTTCAGTAATGCCTGAGTCCATAAAATAATCTGTTTCCTTGAAACAATATATTCGTCGTATGCATTTCTTGACATGTTCCCTAGGATAAAACGAACCATCCCCGTAGCATAGTGCCTATAAATAGAGCTCTGACAAACTGAAGTAGATTATAGAAACTAGATCAAAGGGTTACTTTGAAGAAGAAGTAATGAGAGCAGATCAAAAGTGAATTCTGTCTCGTTTTGGGCAATGTATTTATAAGCTGCATGAGATGCCTACCTGGGCATTAATAACCGTTGGAATTGGAAAGGTTGCGACCCTTTAACCATGCGGTCATTAATGTACGTGCGCTCAGAATTCAAATGGTTGCACCATACAGCTGAATGAACATGCCTTTCAAATTCTGAGAAAAAAATTCTTGTTTCAGCTCACTGACCCAAGCAGCAACCGTTGGCTCTGTTCAATCAAGATTCCCCAAGATCCCCAAGGCCCAATCTTTGACACTTTAATATATTTGTGTCAAGGCTTAGTCCCCTACATTTCGTTACAAACCCTCTTCTTTGTATTTTATTTAAGCCTATAAGCTTGTAATATGTAAGAGAGGGTTCTATTTATATTTTGATGATGTGGGACTATAGGTTGCTAGATCTTCTTCTTCCCAAATTCCTCTTTCTCTTGCTCATTCATTTACAACAATCCCCCCCGCAAGAATGAGCAGTCGTTCTTAGTTTCACGAACCATATACAACATCAATTGAAGTAGCACATAGGCCTTGAACTTTCCTAGTGATTACCTATTTGAATCACAGACAAATCAGTAGACATAGACTATCCTTGAACTATAAGCCTTTTGTGTAATTCCAAAGTAGATAACATATGATAAATATTTCTTATAACCCTTCGTTCACCGTATGTGTTCCTTTTTGCCTTGAACACCTACCTGGTCTCATAAGTGCTTAGAGAATTTGGCCTCATAATTCCCTTTGAAGTGACGCCTTCGCACTTACATAGGTGACTCTGTAAAGGGTATTCTATAATTCCTCAAATACATACATCATTAAAAGTATTAATACTTATCCTTATTCAACATATAATGCACTGACTTATCGTAGGAATGGTTTTTGTATAACAGTGCCACCAAGTTTCTCTTAAACTTCGTTGTCCTTTTGAAGGTAGATCTTGGGATCTCCAGTCAACCAGGTGGGGTTTCCATTTTAGAAAAACGTTTAGTTTATTGGCCTTAGCCCCATTCCCATCGATAAGGTTTGAACTTTCTCTCTTGGCAAGCCTTTTTTAAGTGAATCCGCTAAGTTATCTTTAGATCGAAAGTAATTTATTGTGATAACCCTGTTAGAGAGAAGTTATGTTATCGTTTTATGTCTACGACGAATATGGCTAGATTTACCATTGGTGTACTATTAGCTCTTCCAATAGCTGATTGACTATCACAATGTATACATATTGGAGGCATATATTTTCTCCAATTAGGAATGTAACGAATCAGATTTTTCAATGTTTTAAATTTGAAATTAATCTGGATTTGGTAGTTTGGAAATTTATTTCATTCATAAATTGAAATCTAATCTACTTTATTTTAGTTTTAAATCAACTTTGGAAGTATAAATTTAATTTTTGTATTCGATTTAAATACTTAGTTAAATTTGATATTAGTGCTATGTTAAACTAATTGATATTTATGTGTTTTGTTAACGACATTTTTCGTTAACACCCGGATTACTGTATGTAAAGCATGTGCTCGTGGGATTTGACATCGTCATGACTCTGTAACAACCCGGAAAATCTGGGCCAGTTTAAAATTTTTATTTTGGCAATTATAGCGAGTTTTGATTATTTAAAATGAATTATTTTAAATAATATCGGCGAGAAATTTATTTTGAATATAATTCGAACGTATATATTATATACGTCGTCGTTAGAATATTAAATATTTATATATAATTATAAATAGAATTGAAAATGGCGCGGTAGTTCGATAATTCGATTTCAGATTTCAATTGAATGTACCGGGTGCAAAACAATCCGGATTTTAGTGAAACCAAAAATAATGGAATCTAATAGTGAATATCTTTCCAACGAATCCGAAAAATCAAAAGTTCGTAGCAGGAATCAAAAGATATGTCCAGTTGAAAATTCTGAATAGTCGCTATGGAATTCAGGCCCTTAAAAATGGACATTTTGCAAACGACCTCGGATTTCGATGAAACCAGTTTTGTTGGGTCCGGGATGTCAAGTTATTGCTAGATTCCAAATTTCGTAATTTTTCGAATCAATATGTGAGCGTGGCGAAGGAAAACGCGTTTGACCAGTTTCAGTTGATTTTAATCGACTGGGAAATGGCCATTTTTCTAACGGTCTCAGAATTCGACGAAACTAGTTTTGTTAGGACCGTATCGTCAATACGAAGCTAGAAAATATTTTTCTGGAATTTTTCTAGTTAGTATGTGACCCCGGTAATTTGAAATGTACGTTTAAAATTCAATTTAGTGATTTAAATGTAAATTCAAAGGAAACTGATTGTAACGATCAAATCAGCTTGCGATGCATATCCCATTGTGTTCGGAATGGGGGTAAAACGCTATGGGCGACAGACGGTGGGCCTCGTTTCGAGGTCGTACGTAAAAGTCAACCTTTTTACGAAATTAAATAATTAAATAATAAAAATAATTTTTATTTCTCTCCCCTTATTTCCCTCTGGCCCCCCCACGTTCTAATCGACAGTTTCAAAAAAAAAAAAAAAAGGAGACGATGACGGAATCGCCAGCCCCCCCCCTCGTCGTCGACGACGATGCCCCCCACCTCCGTCCAAGCTCGCCAGCCCCTCCGCCTCGCAGGACCCACGAAGCCCCCCCAGACCCGAAGCTGTAGCCCTAAACCCCTCACCCGATCGCCAGAATTCGCCACCTCCCCTCACCGCTCCGACCACCCTCGACTCCGACGCAGTGCCTCAGCCAAAACCCCCACGCCCTTCAATCCCCAAACCCGAAGTCGCCCCCCCTCGCTGGTATGTTTTTTTTTAATTTTTATTTTATTCTCTTATTTTATTTTATTTTATTTTTAATAGAAAAAAAACCTGATTTTGTTTTTAAAGAAAAAATCTGATTTTGTTTTAGAAATATAAACTGATTTTTTTTAAAAAAAGCAAAGAAAAACTGAAATTTCATTAGGATCAAAACTGTTTTTTTTATGATTTCAAAACTGTTTTTTTTAAGAATTCAAAACTGTTTTTTTTTAAGGGATTAAAACTGATTTTAATTTTAAGTTAAAAGCAAAAGGTTTAAACTTTAAAAAGATCGGATTTGTAGAAAAGTCGAGATAAAAATCATATTTTTATATATGGAAAGTCGAGATAAAAATTCGATTTTTATATATTGAATAACGAAGTAAAAATTCGATTTTTATATATTGAATAACGAAGTAAAAATTCGATTTTTATATATTGAACTTTGAAGTAAAAATTCGATTTTTATATATTGAACTTTGAAATAAAAATTCGATTTTTATATATTGAACTTTGAAATAAAAATTCGATTTTTATATATTGAACTTTGAAATAAAAATTCGATTTTTATATATTGAATAACGAAGTAAAAATTCGATTTTTATATATTGAACTTTGAAATAAAAATTCGATTTTTATATATTGAACTTTGAAATAAAAATTCGATTTTTATATATTGAACTTTGAAATAAAAATTCGATTTTTATTTATTGAATAGCGAAATAAAAATTCGATTTTTATATATATAGTGGCCTTGGGCAGCGAAGGTGACAAAAAGGCGAAACGACGAAGACTTCTGCAAATGAAGTGCCGTGGAGCTAGGATAGCTATCGGTGAGAATTTCTCACCTTTCAATTCTTTTTCTAGTTATATATATATACTAGGATGTAGACGGTGCTTAGTAGCACCCGACACAATCGTCCACAGACCATGGACTTGTTTGTTTGGTTGCATAGATTAGTTGAATTATTTGTTTGAATTGAATTGTTGGGTGAGATGAAATTGATTTGATTGATGTGTGAATGGCGTGGGCCTTCACTAGACCGGGGATAAGGCGAGGCCTTGTCCCGTTTCTAGTATCGTGCCGTTATGCCGCCGAAATTTTCTAAAATATGTTAGAAAATAAAAATATCATTTTATTGTGTAAATGAATTGAATAGAAATTTATAGGTTGAAATAAAATGTTTTATCGTTAAAAATATAATTTTTAACGTGAAGTGAATAAAATAAAATATTCATTTATAAACCGAACGGTTTGTTTATGTACACCTATTTGAATGACATTGATTGGGACGATAAATTTTACACATCGCCCAACTGCACAAATGAAATATTTGTTTGATTGTTTGAAACCCCACACGGGTGTTGGGATGAAATTTGAAGTTCACTCATCCTGATTGATTAAATATGTCGATCGATTGATTGACAGGCTGTTATAAGCGTTAGATATCTATATTTGATGCTTATACAGTGTAGTGCACTTTGGTTGATGGTTGATTATTTTTCAATGCTATTATATACATGTGTTGTATGAAAATCCATATAATTAACTTTATATGGTAATTGATTGGGCCTCATTCCAATTTGAAAAATAAAGAATATTATAAAATAAAAGTTCATGTGTTGACAATACTCATTCATTGAGATTGGTCATGTGTTGAAAGAAATATTTTGATAATAACAACTATTTTGAAAAAGAAATATTTGAAATAAAATATTTGAAAATAGGAATTTATGAAGCCGTGTTGATTAGATTGACGCCATTTTGACGTGAACGATATTTATATCGATTAAAACGATTTCGAAATGAATTGAATTGAAAACAATTTTGAAATGAATTGAATTGAAAACGATTTCGAAATGAATTGAATTGAAAACGATTTCGAAATGAATTGAATTGAAAACGATTTCGAAATGAATTGAATTGAAAACGATTTCGAAATGAATTGAATTGAAAACGATTTCGAAATGAATTGAATTGAAAACGATTTCGAAATGAATTGAATTGAAAACGATTTCGAAATGAATTGAATTGAAAACGATTTCGAAATGAATTGAATTGAAAACGATTTCGAAATGAATTGAATTGAAAACGATTTCGAAATGAATTGAATTGAAAACGAATTCAAATTGAATTGAAAGCGAATTGAAATGAATTCAAATTGAATTGAAATTTGAATTGAATAGAAATGAATTTTGAAACGAATTTATAAAGAAGAATTCAGTTTTGATTTGAATTGAAATGGAAGTTGAAATTGCTTTTGAAACGAATTTAAAACTATTTATATAATTCGTTTTAAATAGAAATCGACGAAATATATATTATATATATTATATATATAATATAATGGCCTGAATAGAACGCGCCGCGCCGCGGCAGTTCGTGAATTTCGACCATTTATTTCAAACGGACATTACGGGAGATCCGACCGTCGGATTCTCCTAAAACCGGAACCGTTGGGTTCGTATCGAAAAGAGCTTTCTAATGAATGTTAGAAATTTGAAATCTAACGGTTGGATTTGGAGATACGTCCAAATCAAATTCGAAAAAGGTCGCTGTAAGTGCAGTTCGATGGCCATTGATGGAAATCGACTGTACAGGCCTTGATAAAATTATTAAAAATAGTAATAATTTGTGTAAAATCATAAGAAATGATTTGTGAAGATTTGGGATGAAAAACTCCATATTTGAAAAGATAAAAATAGATTTTTATCGAAATGAACTAGTTTTGAACTAGAATTATAATTCTATTTATTTTTAAATAAATAAATTGAATTCGAAAAGGGTTTTGAAAATAACCAAAATATCCAATGATTGCATTGGAGTGGATTTGAATCGAAATTGTCTTCGGAATATTTCGATGTTGGAATTCGTGATTATACAGGTGTTGTTATGGAAATTTGAAAGATATATATTTATATCGTTATTTCCAATACGACATTTGTTAGTCGTAGAATTCGATATTGAATATAAGCCGATATATTTTCTATTCAGAGCCTTGTATTGAATATCGAATGTGATTTGGGTTTGTCGTGAATGGTGTCTTCACTAACACTGTTCTTGAACCCAGTTGAGAAAAGATTAAATCTTTTTATTTAGATTTAATGAAGTGTACCAATTAAATAATATTTAATTGGAATTGAATTGATATTGATTTTTGGGTTTATCGTGAACACTGTTTTAAATAACACTTGTTCTTTAACCCGATAATTAATGGAATGTGATTTTGGGTTTATCGTGAACCGTGTTTTAAATGACACTGATTCTTTAACCCAGTCGAAGATTAAAACTAAGTGGAGTTTTAATGAATCTTTAATTAGATTGAAATGATCGAAAATGGAGTATCACTAGTTTTGCTCCAAGCGATAGTTAAATCTTTAATTAGATTTGAACGTGAAATGGTAATTGAATTTACCGATAACACTGTGGTGTTAGATATGAAGTATTACCAGTTTTACTTCATGGGATTAATAGGTTGGGATTGGGAAATTAAAATAAATGATTACTTCGGTAAGGTTCGCTAATCCCGACTAGTTTGAATTGATATTCAAAAATAGATAAAGAATAAATTCAAGGAATTTATCTTTGATAAAATTAATGGGAACCTTTCCCCATGAATGTGAAATTTAGAAACTAACTGTCGGTTAGCCAAGCAGAATGGTTTTCTGGATATTGATCTGATGTTGGTTTCGGCCTTCGGGGTTAATATTTGGGGAATTATTCTCTTGATTAATTTACGGTTAGTGACTAATGAATTGGAATGAGGCGTATGTTGTGTTTGTGTAACACTTATTTAAAATATACGCGAGTTATTCGGAAAGACCGGGTTTATCCCATTCTGGATAACTGATACGACGATAAGTCGAAGATGAAGACGATGGTCGAAGACCGGAGGTCTTCACGTCGTTTGGGTGATAACTGATGATCTTGATTGGGCTGTACACCCAAGAAGATGGAAACAGTTGGTGATCGTCCAGATGTACTTGGAGATCGATGGATATGCGGGGTACTAGGTGCCTCCGGTTTCGTTCAGACCCAGAACGGACTTGTAAATGGACTGTGTGTCTGACATTGGATTTTAGTCTGTGTGATTGATCTCTATTAAATATATATCTGTTTGGCGGCGGAGAATTTATTCTCTTGCTTAACGCCCTTCTCTGAGACGTATGAGCTCAGGGGTTATATATTGATGGATATCAAACGCATGGAGTGAATTGCCTGTGTGGCATGCCTAAGTGGCAATTGATCAAGGCTTCTGTTGAAAAGCAAAGTCTTATGGTGATGATCAAAGCAAGGCCTTTGTGGCGTAGCTTTGTGTAACGTTTACCTCGCGTGTTTCACACCCGGTATGAACCAAAAACGGGAGAGGACGTCAGGGAGGGCATGCGTTTCTTCCTAGCTAGAAGTGGCGTCAGTGGTTTTACACGCCCTGACGAGTTTGACTTATGTGGTTGTTGCTGTTGCGAGGCGCCTCGGATTGATCGGTCGTTCTCGAACCGATGGAGTCATTTAGTTGGCTCGTTTACGCCCCATAGGGCGGGGAAACGCATGTTCAGGGTTTAAGTTTAATCCACATCGGTGGACTGGCCCTGAGGATCCAAGGGTCACTCGAGCTCTGATCCTGAGGCTCGGGCTAGGCAGTTTCGAATCGGTTGAGGACTATCTTTTGCCTCGGTTCATAGATGGAAACCCAATTTCCAAATACGTGACTTTGCGATTTTGATTGTATAACCTATATATGGCGACATAGTGGTATGGGGCATTCATGCCGCCTATGATTGATACTTATGATTTGAAGTGTTTTATACACTATGCACTTATAATAGTATGAAATGATTTGTTTTAAACGTATCAAGCATTCTTTGGCTGTTATAAGGGAAAACCCTATCCTCGACTGCGTTGCATTGTGTGATGGGACCTGGGTCTTATAACAGCTTCATTTTTCTTTATTTAGCATTGCGCTGTTTGTTTTATGCACTGGTATTCTTGGGAGGAAAGCCGTTCCGTGTTATACGGCGTGGTCCCTTGATTTACCTAATGATTTAAAATAAAGATTAATAACTGTTTTAGTTCTCACACCAGTCACATGACTGACCTGGAGTTTATTGTTTTAACCTAAACTCTAGGTGCCCCTATTTTGACACGGGCAGCTAGTAGTTTTGGTTTTGCAGATTTATATTCGCAGGATCCTGGTTTACAGCTGGAATGATATCCGGAAAGCTTTGTATCCGTATATCTCTTCTAGTTGTGTATTGTATTATTTTCCGCTGCTATGTATTTAAATGTAATTTAAATCTCTGATATTTCTGTGTAATATTTATTTTTACTCTGTATATTCTTGTAATCTGATGCATTGTTGTAATATACAATGAAATGTTCTTCTGTATGCGTTCTGTTGTGGCTTGTTCTCGAACTATCCGACGCTTTCCTTTACGGGGAAGTTACGGGTTTTCACAGTTGGTATCAGAGCTTTGGTTTACAAAGCTAGAGAACAAGACACATTAGAAACATACGAAAGAATTCATCAGATATTGGATTAGTAATATCCAATAGGAGTGACTCGTTAGAGATAGGATCAGTAGTATCCTAGAACGAGTGTGAAGAGTATATTTTTAAAATGAAAACAAATTTTGTTTTGAAAATCTAAATCAATTATTCGTATCTGATTATCTATTTATATGGAGTTGGACAGTCCAGTATATAAAGATTTTGCGTATACGTCTGATCCGCGTGTATTCGAAGTTTTAATATATTGGATAGATATAGAATCATACTCTAGTGGCCCGAAGATGATTCTGATGGTTGAGTACTCATCGTCAGAATTTATATTCATGTGACGAAGGTGTGATATTTATATATTTCCATTAGACTGGTGTGAGAACCAAAAATTAGATAGGGCCTATTGTTGTGAATTGGCATCAAAAACAAGATTTTCAGTATATGTATTAAAATTATGAATTTGAAAAGCTAATCAACTAATTGATTGATGTTTGTGTTGTTTGTTTAATTGTTTGATAATTTTAAACCATTATGCCTAACTGAATCAAATATTGACTTGTATTGAAATTTGGTCGCATTTGCTTGCATATGCATATATATCTTTGAACAGGTCATAGCAAGGAGGCTAGAGCAGAGAATAAAATTTGTTTGCCCGACAAATAGGTACATGTTTACTACATAATTTCCTGTTTTGTTTGGGTGATGATGATTTTGTGAGCCTATTGGCTAGCCGCTTGGCTTTTTCTTTTTCTTTTTGAGATCTGAAGGACCGGGGAAGCTATTTGAAATTCCCCGATGCTCCCGGTGCAGGGGAGGTTATGGCGAAATTTTTCAAAAATTTAGGGTGTTAGCCAAATTTTTGAAATTTTGAAAATTCTCAGAAACTGAAAAGTTGGAGAATGGAAGTCAGATCGAGCGTAGAGTTAATTAATCAAACTACTTTCGACTTTGTTCCTTTTCGGGGACGAAAAGTTTTAAGTGGGGGAGATTGTAACAACCCGGAAAATCTGGGCCAGTTTAAAATTTTTATTTTGGCAATTATAGCGAGTTTTGATTATTTAAAATGAATTATTTTAAATAATATCGGCGAGAAATTTATTTTGAATATAATTCGAACGTATATATTATATACGTCGTCGTTAGAATATTAAATATTTATATATAATTATAAATAGAATTGAAAATGGCGCGGTAGTTCGATAATTCGATTTCAGATTTCAATTGAATGTACCGGGTGCAAAACAATCCGGATTTTAGTGAAACCAAAAATAATGGAATCTAATAGTGAATATCTTTCCAACGAATCCGAAAAATCAAAAGTTCGTAACAGGAATCAAAAGATATGTCCAGTTGAAAATTCTGAATAGTCGCTATGGAATTCAGGCCCTTAAAAATGGACATTTTGCAAACGACCTCGGATTTCGATGAAACCAGTTTTGTTGGGTCCGGGATGTCAAGTTATTGCTAGATTCCAAATTTCGTAATTTTTCGAATCAATATGTGAGCGTGGCGAAGGAAAACGCGTTTGACCAGTTTCAGTTGATTTTAATCGACTGGGAAATGGCCATTTTTCTAACGGTCTCAGAATTCGACGAAACTAGTTTTGTTAGGACCGTATCGTCAATACGAAGCTAGAAAATATTTTTCTGGAATTTTTCTAGTTAGTATGTGACCCCGGTAATTTGAAATGTACGTTTAAAATTCAATTTAGTGATTTAAATGTAAATTCAAAGGAAACTGATTGTAACGATCAAATCAGCTTGCGATGCATATCCCATTGTGTTCGGAATGGGGGTAAAACGCTATGGGCGACAGGCGGTGGGCCTCGTTTCGAGGTCGTACGTAAAAGTCAACCTTTTTACGAAATTAAATAATTAAATAATAAAAATAATTTTTATTTCTCTCCCCTTATTTCCCTCTGGCCCCCCCCACGTTCTAATCGACAGTTTCAAAAAAAAAACAAAAAAAAAGGAGACGATGACGGAATCGCCAGCCCCCCCCTCTCGTCGTCGACGACGATGCCCCCCCACCTCCGTCCAAGCTCGCCAGCCCCTCCGCCTCGCAGGACCCACGAAGCCCCCCCAGACCCGAAGCTGTAGCCCTAAACCCCTCACCCGATCGCCAGAATTCGCCACCTCCCCTCACCGCTCCGACCACCCTCGACTCCGACGCAGTGCCTCAGCCAAAACCCCCACGCCCTTCAATCCCCAAACCCGAAGTCGCCCCCCCCCTCGCTGGTATGTTTTTTTTTATTTTTATTTTATTCTCTTATTTTATTTTATTTTATTTTTAATAGAAAAAAACCTGATTTTGTTTTTAAAGAAAAAATCTGATTTTGTTTTAGAAATATAAACTGATTTTTTTAAAAAAAAGCAAAGAAAAACTGAAATTTCATTAGGATCAAAACTGTTTTTTTATGATTTCAAAACTGTTTTTTTTAAGAATTCAAAACTGTTTTTTTTAAGGGATTAAAACTGATTTTAATTTTAAGTTAAAAGCAAAAGGTTTAAACTTTAAAAAGATCGGATTTGTAGAAAAGTCGAGATAAAAATCATATTTTTATATATGGAAAGTCGAGATAAAAATTCGATTTTTATATATTGAATAACGAAGTAAAAATTCGATTTTTATATATTGAATAACGAAGTAAAAATTCGATTTTTATATATTGAACTTTGAAGTAAAAATTCGATTTTTATATATTGAACTTTGAAATAAAAATTCGATTTTTATATATTGAACTTTGAAATAAAAATTCGATTTTTATATATTGAACTTTGAAATAAAAATTCGATTTTTATATATTGAATAACGAAGTAAAAATTCGATTTTTATATATTGAACTTTGAAATAAAAATTCGATTTTTATATATTAAACTTTGAAATAAAAATTCGATTTTTATATATTGAACTTTGAAATAAAAATTCGATTTTTATTTATTGAATAGCGAAATAAAAATTCGATTTTTATATATATAGTGGCCTTGGGCAGCGAAGGTGACAAAAAGGCGAAACGACGAAGACTTCTGCAAATGAAGTGCCGTGGAGCTAGGATAGCTATCGGTGAGAATTTCTCACCTTTCAATTCTTTTTCTAGTTATATATATATACTAGGATGCAGACGGTGCTTAGTAGCACCCGACACAATCGTCCACAGACCATGGACTTGTTTGTTTGGTTGCATAGATTAGTTGAATTATTTGTTTGAATTGAATTGTTGGGTGAGATGAAATTGATTTGATTGATGTGTGAATGGCGTGGGCCTTCACTAGACCGGGGATAAGGCGAGGCCTTGTCCCGTTTCTAGTATCGTGCCGTTATGCCGCCGAAATTTTCTAAAATATGTTAGAAAATAAAAATATCATTTTATTGTGTAAATGAATTGAATAGAAATTCATAGGTTGAAATAAAATGTTTTATCGTTAAAAATATAATTTTTAACGTGAAGTGAATAAAATAAAATATTCATTTATAAACCGAACGGTTTGTTTATGTACACCTATTTGAATGACATTGATTGGGACGATAAATTTTACACATCGCCCAACTGCACAAATGAAATATTTGTTTGATTGTTTGAAACCCCACACGGGTGTTGGGATGAAATTTGAAGTTCACTCATCCTGATTGATTAAATATGTCGATCGATTGACAGGCTGTTATAAGCGTTAGATATCTATATTTGATGCTTATACAGTGTAGTGCACTTTGGTTGATGGTTGATTATTTTTCAATGCTATTATATACATGTGTTGTATGAAAATCCATATAATTAACTTTATATGGTAATTGATTGGGCCTCATTCCAATTTGAAAAATAAAGAATATTATAAAATAAAAGTTCATGTGTTGACAATACTCATTCATTGAGATTGGTCATGTGTTGAACGAAATATTTTGATAATAACAACTATTTTGAAAAAGAAATATTTGAAATAAAATATTTGAAAATAGGAATTTATGAAGCCGTGTTGATTAGATTGACGCCATTTTGACGTGAACGATATTTATATCGATTAAAACGATTTCGAAATGAATTGAATTGAAAACGATTTCGAAATGAATTGAATTGAAAACGATTTCGAAATGAATTGAATTGAAAACGATTTCGAAATGAATTGAATTGAAAACGATTTCGAAATGAATTGAATTGAAAACGATTTCGAAATGAATTGAATTGAAAACGATTTCGAAATGAATTGAATTGAAAACGATTTCGAAATGAATTGAATTGAAAACGATTTCGAAATGAATTGAATTGAAAACGATTTCGAAATGAATTGAATTGAAAACGATTTCGAAATGAATTGAATTGAAAACGATTTCGAAATGAATTGAATTGAAAACGAATTCAAATTGAATTGAAAGCGAATTGAAATGAATTCAAATTGAATTGAAATTTGAATTGAATAGAAATGAATTTTGAAACGAATTTATAAAGAAGAATTCAGTTTTGATTTGAATTGAAATGGAAGTTGAAATTGCTTTTGAAACGAATTTAAAACTATTTATATAATTCGTTTTAAATAGAAATCGACGAAATATATATTATATATATAATATAATGGCCTGAATAGAACGCGCCGCGCCGCGGCAGTTCGTGAATTTCGACCATTTATTTCAAACGGACATTACGAGAGATCCGACCGTCGGATTCTCCTAAAACCGGAACCGTTGGGTTCGTATCGAAAAGAGCTTTCTAATGAATGTTAGAAATTTGAAATCTAACGGTTGGATTTGGAGATACGTCCAAATAAAATTCGAAAAAGGTCGCTGTAAGTGCAGTTCGATGGCCATTGATGGAAATCGACTGTACAGGCCTTGATAAAATTATTAAAAATAGTAATAATTTGTGTAAAATCATAAGAAATGATTTGTGAAGATTTGGGATGAAAAACTCCATATTTGAAAAGATAAAAATAGATTTTTATCGAAATGAACTAGTTTTGAACTAGAATTATAATTCTATTTATTTTTAAATAAATAAATTGAATTCGAAAAGGGTTTTGAAAATAACCAAAATATCCAATGATTGCATTGGAGTGGATTTGAATCGAAATTGTCTTCGGAATATTTTGATGTTGGAATTCGTGATTATACAGGTGTTGTTATGGAAATTTGAAAGATATATATTTATATCGTTATTTCCAATACGACATTTGTTAGTCGTAGAATTCGATATTGAATATAAGCCGATATATTTTCTATTCAGAGCCTTGTATTGAATATCGAATGTGATTTGGGTTTGTCGTGAATGGTGTCTTCACTAACACTGTTCTTGAACCCAGTTGAGAAAAGATTAAATCTTTTTATTTAGATTTAATGAAGTGTACCAATTAAATAATATTTAATTGGAATTGAATTGATATTGATTTTTGGGTTTATCGTGAACACTGTTTTAAATAACACTTGTTCTTTAACCCGATAATTAATGGAATGTGATTTTGGGTTTATCGTGAACCGTGTTTTAAATGACACTGATTCTTTAACCCAGTCGAAGATTAAAACTAAGTGGAGTTTTAATGAATCTTTAATTAGATTGAAATGATCGAAAATGGAGTATCACTAGTTTTGCTCCAAGCGATAGTTAAATCTTTAATTAGATTTGAACGTGAAATGGTAATTGAATTTACCGATAACACTGTGGTGTTAGATATGAAGTATTACCAGTTTTACTTCATGGGATTAATAGGTTGGGATTGGGAAATTAAAATAAATGATTACTTCGGTAAGGTTCGCTAATCCCGACTAGTTTGAATTGATATTCAAAAATAGATAAAGAATAAATTCAAGGAATTTATCTTTGATAAAATTAATGGGAACCTTTCCCCATGAATGTGAAATTTAGAAACTAACTGTCGGTTAGCCAAGCAGAATGGTTTTCTGGATATTGATCTGATGTTGGTTTCGGCCTTCGGGGTTAATATTTGGGGAATTATTCTCTTGATTAATTTACGGTTAGTGACTAATGAATTGGAATGAGGCGTATGTTGTGTTTGTGTAACACTTATTTAAAATATACGCGAGTTATTCGGAAAGACCGGGTTTATCCCATTCTGGATAACTGATACGACGATAAGTCGAAGATGAAGACGATGGTCGAAGACCGGAGGTCTTCAGGTCGTTTGGGTGATAACTGATGATCTTGATTGGGCTGTACACCCAAGAAGATGGAAACAGTTGGTGATCGTCCAGACGTACTTGGAGATCGATGGATATGCGGGGTACTAGGTGCCTCCGGTTTCGTTCAGACCCAGAACGGACTTGTAAATGGACTGTGTGTCTGACATTGGATTTTAGTCTGTGTGATTGATCTCTATTAAATATATATCTGTTTGGCGGCGGAGAATTTATTCTCTTGCTTAACGCCCTTCTCTGAGACGTATGAGCTCAGGGGTTATATATTGATGGATATCAAACGCATGGAGTGAATTGCCTGTGTGGCATGCCTAAGTGGCAATTGATCAAGGCTTCTGTTGAAAAGCAAAGTCTTGTGGTGATGATCAAAGCAAGGCCTTTGTGGCGTAGCTTTGTGTAACGTTTACCTCGCGTGTTTCACACCCGGTATGAACCAAAAACGGGAGAGGACGTCAGGGAGGGCATGCGTTTCTTCCTAGCTAGAAGTGGCGTCAGTGGTTTTACACGCCCTGACGAGTTTGACTTATGTGGTTGTTGCTGTTGCGAGGCGCCTCGGATTGATCGGTCGTTCTCGAACCGATGGAGTCATTTAGTTGGCTCGTTTACGCCCCATAGGGCGGGGAAACGCATGTTCAGGGTTTAAGTTTAATCCACATCGGTGGACTGGCCCTGAGGATCCAAGGGTCACTCGAGCTCTGATCCTGAGGCTCGGGCTAGGCAGTCTCGAATCGGTTGAGGACTATCTTTTGCCTCGGTTCATAGATGGAAACCCAATTTCCAAATACGTGACTTTGCGATTTTGATTGTATAACCTATATATGGCGACATAGTGGTATGGGGCATTCATGCCGCCTATGATTGATACTTATGATTTGAAGTGTTTTATACACTATGCACTTATAATAGTATCAAATGATTTGTTTTAAACGTATCAAGCATTCTTTGGCTGTTATAAGGGAAAACCCTATCCTCGACTGCGTTGCATTGTGTGATGGGACCTGGGTCTTATAACAGCTTCATTTTTCTTTATTTAGCATTGCGCTGTTTGTTTTATGCACTGGTATTCTTGGGAGGAAACCCGTTCCGTGTTATACGGCGTGGTCCCTTGATTTACCTAATGATTTAAAATAAAGATTAATAACTGTTTTAGTTCTCACACCAGTCACATGACTGACCTGGAGTTTATTGTTTTAACCTAAACTCTGGGTGCCCCTATTTTGACACGGGCAGCTAGTAGTTTTGGTTTTGCAGATTTATATTCGCAGGATCCTGGTTTACAGCTGGAATGATATCCGGAAAGCTTTGTATCCGTATATCTCTTCTAGTTGTGTATTGTATTATTTTCCGCTGCTATGTATTTAAATGTAATTTAAATCTCTGATATTTCTGTGTAATATTTATTTTTACTCTGTATATTCTTGTAATCTGATGCATTGTTGTAATATACAATGAAATGTTCTTCTGTATGCGTTCTGTTGTGGCTTGTTCTCGAACTATCCGACGCTTTCCTTTACGGGGAAGTTACGGGTTTTCACAGACTCAGAGTCACTAGGTTATACTCCTAGGTCTGTGATTTTAAGCTGAATCACCTTCCCCAGGGCATTAGAATTTTTAAACCTAATAGCTGTTTATCTTGACCCCGAAGGGTGAGCATCGCGCTTATTGCACAATGGTATTCCAACTTAACCTTGGGAAAATTATTCAACTCGATATCGCTAGGTTTCATGGGATCAGTGACTGCCCAAACCGTGACGATGGCACTATGTACTACTATAAGAAGAAAATAGGCTAACGTTTCCCTTAAGTTCAAGGATGGAGGCATCACAATATTCGTTAACTCTGATGATCTTTCTGCGTAAATCCACTCAAGAGAAGGGCCTGAATCATATTAGAGATCGGGTAAGGAATTCATAGACGATCTCCTTACATCAATATATGGGAGGCACTAGGCTCAGCATGAGAATATGGACCAATCATGGAGGACCCTATGGACGTGGAGAAGGAGACTTTGTGTTTCCACGAAGTCCTCTTCCTCCACCGCTGGGACGCCTTGGTTTATCTCCTCATCAGAAAGGTTAGTGTTAACTCCCTGTTTCATCATTATGGCAACGTGATTATCAAATTGCAAGATGTATGAGACCCAGAATTCTCCATCCATAATTTGTAGATATATTACAAGAATTGATGATTTTCTCCTCTTGAGAAGAAAAGAACTAAATTGAAAAATAAAAAGTGCGTCCCTCTTTATGAAGCTCCTGGGGTCCTATTTATAGTGTATCCGGGGCCTTTCTATTAGTAGGTTATTGGGCCTGAATGGCTTCCTGTCGGCCGCTTTTTCCCTTGGTCTCAGACATCTGGCTATCGGCTATCCTTGTGGTGATGGTTACGGTCTTCGAAGCGAGGGTCCCGGGTGAATTGGGCCTCAAGGTGGAAAATAGTTTGTAGCCAGGACGGATTGCGGAGGCGTTTCGAATTTCTCAGTGGATGTCTCCAAGAGTCGGTCCTCTGGCGTAAGTTTTCGGATGTAGGCTTTCGGTTTTATCGTGGATACTTAGAGGGGCCTGCCCTCACGATGCACGTGTATATCCGTCGATTTAGAACTGTTGATGATTCAGGTACTAGGTGGATTAGTACGAGTAGCCTGTATCCTTGCTTACGTCTTGGTTTAGCCTTCCGATTTGATCCCCTGGAAGGTAGCTTCTGGTGATACCCATGGTACTTACGAAGGTAACCCTTCGTCATTTATGGAGCCATTTTTCAGGAGCTGGTCATGGACCATCTTTATGCTTTGACCGGATGCTCTTATTTCTCTGATACATTGGAATTAAGCTGGTTAATTCCTGGTGGTAAGACCATGTCGGATGAACCTTTGCTGATGCCCTGTAGGTTTTCGATCCCCTTCTTTTCAGAAGGGGTTGGGCCGGAATTGCTCTCGGATTCTTCATCCTTTCCTTATATTCATTTGACATTCCTTTACTGTCAACCTGTGCTAAGATAATTTTGGTAATAACATTTTCCCCTTCCCCCCTAGTGAAGGGGTGTCTTCGACTTTCCAAGTCAAGCTTCTTTTTCTGGGCTTTCTCCTATCTGTTTGACAGTTATTTTTCAATTCTAGATTATGCTGTAGGTCCTGGCGAAGAGATTCACTCTCAGCACCCTGTGGAGGGATGAATTGACCTAGAATCGGGCTTTGATGGAAGATTGGAAATTCTTTCCAATAATGATGTTGAGTCGAATACTACCCAGACTTGGGCTGTTAAGATTAAGGAGCCAAATTCACCCAAATCTGGGTTCTTAAGGATTGAAGACCGGGAACCCTTCTGATATTAATGAAGAGCCGAATCCACCCAGATTCAGATATTTAAAGATTAAAGACTGGGAACCCTTCCAGTATTAATGAAAAGATGAATCTACCCAGATTCAGATATTTAAGGACTGAAGACCGGGAACCCTTCGGGTATTAATGAAGAGCCGAATCCACCCAGATTCGGGTACTCAAAGACTAAACACCGAGAATCCTTCCGGTATTAATAAAGAGCCAAATCCACACAAATTTGGGTATTTAAGGATTGAAGACCGGGAACCCTTCCGGTACTAATGAAGAGCCAAATCCACCCAGATTCGGATATTCAAAGACTGAAGACCGGGAACCCTTCCGATATTAATAAAGGGCAGTTCCACCCAGATTCGGGTATTTAAGGATTGAAGATCGGGAACCCTTTCAATATTAATGAACAGCCGAATCCATCCAGATTCGTGTATTTGAAGAATGATGGTCGGGAACCCTTCCGTTATTACTGAAGAGCCGAATTCACCTAGATTTGGTATTTAAAGATTGAAGACCGGGAACCCTTCTGATATTAATGAAGAGCCGAATCCACCCAGATTCGGGTATTTAAAGATTGAATACCGGTAACCCTTCTGGTATTAATGAATTAAGAATCCCCTTTGGATTTAAATTGGGAAGCAGAGGTTATACATGTTTCTTGAGCCTCCCCTTGGGCTTTTGAAGTCAAAGCAGAGGATGTACGTGCTTTGTTGGCCACTCTCTGAGCCTGTGCATCCGGAGCGCTTGGCTAGCTTATCCACAAGTAGGGCCTAAGGACTTATCCGACCTCCCTCTAGGAGGTGCCTTATCCTGACCATCGTAGGCAACGATAAGGTCTTAGAAACTTAGACGGGGCCATTGTAGACACAAAACTAAGGTTTACTCTTTTGATTCTCTATACGGACCATCGTAGGTTCTGATAGAGGCTTATACGCCAATCCCCTTCGAGGGGTGCCCTTTCCTGACCATCATAGGAAATTATAGGGGTTTGCGTTCCCTTCTGTTGGTAACGCGGAACATAAGCAGTGGTAGGACGTGCTCTTCTGCGAGCAGAGGTAGGACGTGCTTAGTTCTAGTTGAGGTAGCCCACTTGATGAAGTAGTCGATAGCCACTACGGCATATTTAGCTTCCCCTGTGGCGAGTGGTAAGGGCCGGATTAAATCTATCCCCCATATATCGAAAGGCCAGGGGCTCGATATAGTGGTTTGGTCGCTGGAAGGAAGTTGTGGCACCTTAGAGTATTTCTTACATTTATCGCATCTCTTGACGTAGTCAACTGCTTTACTAACCATTTACGACCAATATAACCTTGTCGCATGACCGTTTTGGCCATCTTAACCCCACAGGAATGATCCCTGCACCATCCTTCATAAGCTTTGTAACACCCCGTGATTTTAAATATTAAAATTAACAAATTTAGGAATACTTAGTTGTTAAATTGAGAATTAAGGGAAACGGGTTACGTCAGTGCGTTTGTCTCGAAATTCTGCATGGAATAGAGTCCAAGTTTTCGAAAATCGGACTTTGTATGAAGAAGTTATGTCCCTCAGAACTTTTAGAAATTTAAATAAATCAATTCAGAAAATTAATACAAAGGCAGGTCGACCAACCCCAGGCCAGGTCGACCAGGGGGTCGACCTCCCTATATACAGGTCGACCTGGGGGTCGACCTACCCCCTCCCCCTGGGCAGATCTGAAATGTGACAGTGTTTTGACTCACTGCTAAGTGATTAGGGCTGAGGTGGTTAATCTATCTTGTCTGGATGGTCTTGATTTCTTCTAGGGTTAATCTAGCGGCTCTAAATTAATTAAAATTCTATATAAGCAACCTAACTCTCAACCTAAAATCACACTAATTCATACCAAGAGCCGCCATATCGTCAATAAAGAACCCGGAGTAGCCACCGTTCTCTTTCAACTCAAAAGCAAGATAGAAGCAAGAATCAAAATCAAACCTAATCTAAATTAGAATAACAATTAGTCTACATCAAAGGCGAGCAATTCAGTTTCAGAATACAGATCCCAGAAAAACAAGACTGTTCTTTTGTTTGTGAGTACTATTTGTTTCATAATATTATTAATAAATTAATTATGATGGGTAGTAATTGGATTATGAGAACATGTCTGTTGAATCACATGATGATTGTTTAACTTTGTTATCTTATGTTAATTCGTGAATCTTATGCAAGTTTATGTGATGTGAATCTTATGCAAGTTTGGATGTTAAATCATATGTTAATTTTTGAATCTTATGCAAGTTTGGGATGTTAAATCATATGCTAATTTGTGAATCTTATGCAAGTTTGGATGTTAAATCATATGTTAATTCGTATGTGAAACCTTATGCAAGTTTGGGATGTTAAATTGTATGCTAGTTTGAATATGAATCTTATGCAAGTCAATATGTGAATTGTACACAAGTTCATATGTGAATCAAGTATATACATATGCTAGTTTATATGAAAAACATGTGACATTAATTTACATGTTTAGATCCATATGCAAGTTTGTAGGAATCTATATGCAAGTTCACATTTTTATATTAGAGACCCATAGGTTTAAGTGAAAAAACATATTTATGCACAAGTTCACATCTTTATTAGATATATATTTAGATCCATGGTAGTAACATACTTATATAAATTTCTGACCATTTCCTATGCTAGTTTTGTATGTGAATCATATGTTAGTTTGAATGTAAGTTTGTATGAAATTCATATGCAAGTTATAGGAAAACCATATCCATATATGCAAGTTCACGACTACATGTTTAGATCTATATTTAGATCTATGATAGTTTATGCAAATTTATGTTATATATATATATATATCCGTTGCCTATGCAAGTTATTGACTATGCAAACTTATGTTATGATCTATTTTATGTGTTATGCAAGTTGTGATGTTGCTTTTCTTTTTATAAGTTAGACTATTTTCGAGTCTAACATATATAGTGTTAAAATGTACGAATAGCGTGGGGACAATTGGAAAATATTAATTTTGCAAAGTTGTGAATTGGCATAAAATGGGATAAAGGCATATAATTAATTTGAGACATTAATTGGCCTAATTTATATGCATAGAAATTATGGACATAATTTAAGTGACAATTATGGACATGGATTAAAATTGGAAGTTATTGGCAATTTGAAATAGGGATATTAATTCAAATTGGGGTTGAATAATAATGTGTAATAATAAATGCCTAAGACACGAGGTTAGACTAGTTTGTGGTATAAGACTGCCCGGACCCGCCCGACAAATCCAGCAACCACAAACGGTAGTCTAATGTGAGAGGTCAAAGGCATAAATTAAATGTGTAATAAAGGCCTAAGACACGAGGTTAGACTCGTTTGTGGTATAAGACTGCCCAGACCTGCCCGGCAAATCCAGCAACCACAAACGGTAGTCTAATGTGAGAGGTCAAAGGCATAAAATTAAATGATGCTTAGACATCAGGTTAAGTCTGGCTTGTGGTGGAAGTCTGCCCGGAACCGCCCGGCATATCCAGTGACCGCAAGCAATCGACTTATTGTGAGAGCTTTGTGCATTAATAATTAATTAATGCTGATCAAAGACGAATATGAGGGGCAAACAGAAGTTTGGTTGAGTTGAGTAATTCTTTGAGTACCAATCTGATGTTGATTTCGGTCTTCGGGGTTGATACTTAGGGAGTTATTCTCTTAAACAATGTATCTGTGAACAGTACTTAATCATAAATTAAGTAAAACGTGATAAGTGGATAGGGTTAAGACCATTTTCACCAATAATATATAAGTGGATAGGGTTAAGACCAGCTTAACCAATAATATATAAGCAGATAGGGTTAAGACCAGCTTAACCAATAATATATATATATATATATATATATATATATATATATATATATTAATCTTATAAGTGGATAGGGTTTAGAAAAACTTAACCAATAATATATATATATATTGATCTGATAAGTGGATAGGGTTAACACCAACTTAACCAATATATAAGTGGGTGGGGTTAAGACCAGCTTAACCAATAATATATTGATCTGATAAGCGGATTGGGTTAAGACAAGCTTAACCAATAACACATGTTGATCTAATAAGTGGGTAACATGGGTGAGATGTGGGATATAACTATTAACACTTAACCAAGTTGAAACATGTAAGAAAACATAAATAA
The DNA here is from genome assembly GCA_030737875.1 of Allium sativum. NCBI lineage: Eukaryota > Viridiplantae > Streptophyta > Magnoliopsida > Asparagales > Amaryllidaceae > Allium > Allium sativum. The sequence continues at coordinate 575,418,907 of CM060918.1, read as the reverse complement.
GTAGGGGTTAAGTGGGAAGTTCTAGTGGGGACCAAGCATAGGTGGAAAGCTTCTGTGAAACATAGGGACCCTTTTCAAACCAGTAACCCATTAAGTATCTTTGTGAGCTCGAGTTCGATCGAGGACGGGACACGCTTACTGGGTTTGATTGTAAGAGGTCAAAACGGGTTAGCAGTGGCAACACAAATCCAACGGGGTCATGTGCGTGCGTAGGCCCGGGCTGGTAGGTAAGACGTTGTTGCATCGTGTAGATATAAGCCGTGCATCTCTAGCGGTATCGGGTTGCCACTTTGGGGAGTGATACACCCCACTGTGGGACCAGGCACGGGTATATACGAGTTAGGGAGCCGATCAAATGGGGAAAATAGTGGGTACGACTAGCAGAGATAGGAGCAGGCGACACCTATGAAGACAGCTAGAAGTCCAACTACCATATTATGAATAAATGTTATAATTAGAATGGGAAGGGTAGTGGGTACAACTAGTAGAGATAGGAGCAGGCGGCACCTATGAAGACAACTAGGGGTACACGAAACTACCATTATTATTATTTTGTTCAGTAGGAGGGATCGATTTTTAGGGTGACTAGTAATGGTGCAGTATAGTAATTATCCTATGGTGATTAGGAGCGAGATTAAAGCCAGAATATTCCTCTTGTTTGTTTTGTCTTTCCCACTAGCTTCACAGTCATTCCTTGTTTTACCCGTTTATGCCTTGTCCTAACTACTTTAATATTTATGTTGTTAAAGTTATGATACTTGCCAGACTTCATGTCTGACCCCCTTTGTTTTCGCCTCTTTTCTTCCTTCCCCCTCCAAGTTCTCATGGTGGGACTAGGACTAGCGGAGATTGATTTGGATCTCTTTCTCTCTCTTTTGGAAGTGCTTGGATTGCTGAAAGTAAAGTTCAGCTCATCTCTTTCATGGCTACTTATGTTGGGGTTATGCCTTTTTACTTTATTTACTCAGAAAACAATTTGTCAAGATGGTTACTAAGTGTACTTGGTTTTATGTTGGATTATGAAGTTGTTGTAATAAAACTATTTCTCCGTTGAAATAAAAGTAGTTTTTGAATTTTTGAAGTACCAATATATGTATCTGTCATGTTATATTCTATTCAATACACTAATAATACTCCATGGAAGTTAATGCATTCCCTTTGAGAGTGACATTAATGGACGTGGGGTGTTACATATGGTAACAGAGCTAAAGGTTAACGGAACAGATATGGGATTTTGAAAAACTATTTTTCAAAAGCGTTTTTATAAAGAAATACTTTCAGAGATATGTTTTAAGGAGAGTATTTTCAAGAGAGAAATTTTTTTTCAAAAACGTAACCCCCAAGAGCCATTTATCTTTCTTTCGATTCTCCATTTTGGATCTCTTCCTCTTTCCTTTTTGAATCTCTTCCTCCGCGTATAGACGCTTTTTCTAAGATATGTAAGAACTTCCGTACGATGGGCAGAAAACCGCTTCATGGGACTAGGACGTTTGTCAAAGCTAGAATGAAGTGGAGCACTTGTAGGTACCTTGAAGATAGACGATTGGAGGAAAGTCCAATTAGCTACTTGGTTAATAAAGGACGAAGTCTCATTTTGAAGGGAGGTCACGAATGGAGAATGTGTAGGAGAGAGATATAGGACACACAATAAGAAAGTAGATCCAAGGAAGGGCGATAAGGATAGCAAGGGGCCAAGAGAAAAGGAAGGGCCACACCTGTGAAATACCTGTCTACTTAAATAAAGACGTTAGAAAGAAGAAGAAGACTAGTTGTTATCATTACGGAGAAATAGGGCATCTTATTAGGATCGTCCAAAGACGCAAAAGGCAAAGGTAAGGACAAAGTACAGGATCTTCTGGAGGGCAGACGCGTTCCCGCATGGCTAGCATACCCAATCGAGGTAGAAATATCTTGGTTGAAAGTTTGGTTTTTCTTTTTGATCATCCTGTTCTAACCTTGTTTGAATTCTGGCGCTTCACACTCGTTTGTATCTGCTTCGTTAATTGAAACACTGCACCTAAATGCTACTCTAGTTATAGATCCTATAGTAGTCTCAAATCCTATTGGTGGTTCGGCTCATCTTTCAATGATTTGTCGGGATTTGAGAGTGTCTATCTTGGGCGTTGGGTTTGAATGCAACGCCTTCTTTCTTGGCTTCATGGGCTACAGCTTGATTCTAGGCATGGATTGGCTAGCTAGATACGATGCCATCCTAGACTGTGAAAGAAGGGTAGCTAGATTGTTGACACGTTGTGGAAAGACCCTTGATATTTCTTGTGACCCTAGAGACCTAGAATCCCTTGACGCATCCAATAATGATTTGGGATCTGTTCGTGTGGTCCGTGAATATAGTGACGTCTTCAATGATGTTCGGGGTCAACCCCCGAGGCGCGAGATAGACTTTCGAATATACCTAGCCAGTTGCATTACCAGTGCGCCATATGGCCCCGAGAGAGGGAAGAGAACTCAGTAAGAAAGTGAAAGAGTTGCTCATAAGAAGAAGTATTTCGGAATAGGGTGCTCCAGTTGTTTTTGTTTTGAAAGCTGATGGATCACTTAGACTGTGCGTGGATTATGGAGAGATGAATAAGCTCACCTAGAAGAACGGACACCCATTTCCGAGGATAGATTATTTGTTCAATCAATTGGTGGGTGCTTCGGTTTTCTCGCAACTGGATTTGACTACAGGATTTCATCAGCTAAGGGTGTCTGAAGACAGCATAGATAAGACTGCATTTACAACTTCTGACGGTTTCTTCGAGTGGCTCGTCATGCCTTTTGGTTTGACGAATGCACCTGCATACTTCATTGACTTAATGAGTAGGGAGTTTCTAAACAAGTTTGTGGCAGTCTTTGTGGATGATATCTTGGTTTTCTCTAGAAGCGAAGAAGAATACACCCTACATCTTAGGGAAGTCTTAGAGACCCTACGAGTGCATCAACTCAAAGCTAAGTTCTCCAAGTGCCATTTTTGGAGAAAAGAAGTGAGGTTCTTACGACACGTGGTCTCTAAGGAAGGGATAGCTGTGGATCCCGCAAAAGGTGGTGGCAATCCAAGATTGGAAAATTCCTAAGAATACAACAGAAGTAAGAAGCTTTTTAAGGCTAGCTGGCTATTATAGGAAGTTCATTAAGGACTTCACGAAGATATCTGCCCCACTTACTCGGTTAACGAATAAGAACTTGACTTTTGCTTGGGATGTTGACTGTGACGATGCTTTCCAACATTTGAAAAGGGTTTTGACGACAGCTCCAGTTTTAGTTTTGCCAGATGGAAGTAATCCATTTGCAGTGTATACCGGTGCTTGCGGGACAGGGCTTGGAGTAGTTTTCGATGCAAGGGGAAAAGGTCATATGCAAAAAGCGGCAAGTACGAGCATCGCTTATCATCCGCAGACGGATGGACGGACAAAAAGGGGTGAATAGAATCCTTGAAGATCTTTTGAGGTTATGTATCCTAGATTTTGAGGGACATGAGAAGAGGTAACGAGCTTAGTGGTGTCCACGACGTATTTCATGTATCGCATTTGCAGAAGTGTTACAAGATACCGCGGAAGTAGTGGAGCCGAACATGCTTAGAGAAGTGGAAGTAGAAGGAGATGCCACGACTAGACGAGCTCCTGCATGCATCCTGCGGTCGGAGGTATAAAAGCTACGCAACAAAGAGGTCAAGTTGGTCAAAGTGCAATAGGGAGATGATCAAGGAGACGCGACTTGGGAGACGGAAGACAAGATGCGTACACTGTATACTTTCCTTTTTGAGAATTAACTTCTCCCTTCTCTACCGCTTTGTTGATTCTTGTCCTATCGTTTAATATGTCCTTGCGATGATATCTTCGATCTTTAGTTAGGAAAAACCCTATGGTTGTAAACATGTGTTTGAGACATGTTATGATTGGGGGATGCAAATGATGCAAGTGGTTGCTCGCGGATGCATGTACACACACATTAGGCAATAGATCGGCTCAATCACTTTCATATTGCATATAAATGTGTGTGCATATTTAACTTAATAGATGTACAATGGTTGTGTTATCATATTGATGCTGCATTTAGATGAATGGTTTTGCACACATGTAGTAATATGTATCGTTAGGATTCTTTCGCATACATAAAGGACGCATGGCACTATCATTATTTGCATTAAGGAGGTCAACTGAATCAGTCGACCGCCTGATTTTGCATTAGATAAGGAACATATACACACAATTCTTGCATATGTTCATACGACATTAGAAATCTTGTAAGGAAAATGGATGCCTGTGTTTGATGGTTGAGTAGATGGATGATTGGATGTTAGGATATACATTCTCCTTAACTTGGAGATTTCGGGGGCGAAATCCCTTTGAGGAGGGGAGAATGTAACACCCCATGATTTTAAATATTAAAATTAAAAAATTTAAGAATACATAATTGTTAAAGTGAGAATTAAGGGAAACGGGTTACGCCATTGCGTTTGTCTCGAAATTCTTCTTGGAATAGAGTCCAAGTTTTCGAAAATTGGACTTCGTATGAAGAAGTTATGGCCCTCAGAACTTTCAGAAATTTAAATAAAAAAATTCAGAAAATTAATATAAAGGCATGTCGACCTGAGGGTCGACCTACCCCAGGCCAGGTCGACCAGGGGGTCGACCTCCCTATATACAGGTCGACCTGGGGGTCGACCCCCCCCCGGGCAGATCTGAAATGTGACGGTGTTTTGACTCACTGTTGAGTCATTAGCGCTGAGATGGTTATTCTATCTTGTCTAGATGGTCTTGATTGCTTCTAGAGTTAATCTGACGGCTCTAAATTAATTAAAATTCTATATAAGCAACCTAACTCTCAACCTAAAATCACACTAATTCATACCAAGAGCTGCCATGCCATCAATGGAGAACCTAGAGTAGCCACCATTCTCTTTCAACTCAAAAGAAAGATAGAAGCAAGAATAAAAATCAAATCTAATCTAAATTAGAATAACAACTAGTCTACATCAAAGGCGAGCAATTTAGTTTCAGAATACAGATCCCAGAAAAACAAGACTGTTCTTTTGTTTGTGAGTATTATTTCTTTCACAGTATAATTAATAAATTAATTATGATGGGTTGTAATTGGATTATGAGAACTTGTCTGTTGAATCACGTGATGATTGTTTAACTTTGTTATCTTATTTTAATTTGTGAATCTTATGCAAGTTTATGTTATGTGAATCGTATGCAAGTTTGGGATGTTAAATCATATGTTAATTTGTGAATCTTATGCATGTTTCGGATGTTAAATCATATGTTAATTTGTGAATCCTATGCAAGTTTGGATGTTAAATCATATGTTAATTCGTATGTGAAACCTTATGCAAGTTTGGGATGTTAAATTGTATGCTAGTTTGAATATGAATCTTATGCAAGTCTATAAGTGAATTGTACACAAGTTCATATGTGAATCAAGTATATACATATGCTAGTTTATATGAAAAAAGTGTGACATTAATTTACATGTTTAGATCCATATGCAAGTTTGTAGGAATCTATATGCAAGTTCACATTTTTATATTAGAGATCCATGGGTTTAGATGAAAAACCATATTTATGCACAAGTTCACATCGTTATTAGATCTACATTTAGATCCATGGAAGTAACATACTTATATAAATTTCTGACCATTTCCTATGCTAGTTTTGTATGTGAATCATATGTTAGTTTGAATGTAAGTTTGTATGATATTCATATGCAAGTTATAGGAAAACCATATCCATATATGCAAGTTCACGACTACATGTTCAGATCTATATTTAGATCTATGATAGTTTATGCAAATTTATGTTATATATATATCCATTGCCTATGTAAGTTATTGGCTATGAAAACTTATGTTATGATCTATTTTATGTGTATGCAAGTTGTGATGTTGCTTTTCTTTTTATAAGTTAGACTATTATCGAGTCTAACATATATCGTGTTAAAATGTACGAATAACGTGGGGACAATGGGAAAATATTAATTTTTCAAAATTGTGAATTGGCATAAAATGGCATAAAGACATATAATTAATTTGAGACATTAATTGGCCTAATTTATATACATAGAAATTATGGACATAATTTAAGTGACAATTATGGACATGGATTAAAATTGGAAGTTATTGGCAATTTGAAATAGGGATATTAATTCAGATTGGGGTTGAATAATAATGTGTAAAAATAAATGCCTAAGACACGAGGTTAGACTCGTTTGTGGTATAAGACTGCCCGGACCCGCCCGGCAAATCCAGTAACCACAAACGGTAGTCTAATGTGAGAGGTCAAAGGCATAAATTAAATGTGTAATAAAGGCCTAAGACACGAGGTTAGACTCGTTTGTGGTATAAGACTGCCCGGACCAGCCCTACAAATCCAGTAACCACAAACGGTAGTCTAAGATGAGAGGTTAAAGGCATAAATTAAATGATTCTTATACATGAGGTTAAGCCTGGCTTGTGGTGGATGTCTGCTCGGAACCGCCGGACATATCCAGCGGCCACAAGCAATCGACTTAATGTGAGAGGTCTGTGCATTAATAATTAATTAATGCTGATCAAAGACGAATATGAGGGGCAAACAGAAGTTTGGTTGAGTTGAGTAATTCTTTGAGTACCAATCTAATGTTGATTTTGGTCTTCGGGGATGATACTTAGGGAGTTATTCTCTTAACCAATGTATCTGTGAACTAAGATGTACTTAATCATAAATTAAGTAAAACATGATAAGTGGATAGGGTTAAGACCGGCTTAACCAATAATATATAAGTGGATAGGGTTAAGACCAGCTTAATAAATAATATATATATATATATATATAAATCCTATAAGTGGATAGGGTTAAGACAAACTTAACCAACAATATATATATATTAATCTGATAAGTGGATAGGGTTAAGACCAACTTAACCAATATATAAGTGGGTGGGGTTAAGACCAGCTTAACCAATAATATATTGATCTGATAAGAGGATAGGGTTAAGGCAAGCTTAACCAATAACTAATCTTATAAGTGGATAGGGTTAAGACAAACTTAACCAATAATATATATATTAATCTGATAAGTGGATAGGGTTAAGACCAACTTAACCAATATATAAGTGGGTGGGGTTAAGACCAGCTTAACCAATAATATATTGATCTGATAAGAGGATAGGGTTAAGGCAAGCTTAACCAATAACACATGTTGATCTGATAAGTGGGTAACATGGGTGACATGGGGATATAACTATAAACACTTAACCAAGTTGAAACATGTAAGACGACATGAATAAGAAGGGGTTAAGTGGGAAGTTCTAGCGGGGACCAAGCATAGGTGGAAAGCTTGTGTCAAACATGGGGACCCTTTTCAAACCAGTAACCCATTAAGTATCTTTGTGAGCTCAAGTTAGATCGAGGACGGGACACGCTTATTGGGTTTGATTGTAAGAGGTCAAAACGGGTTAGCGGTGGCAACGAAAGTCCAACGGGGTCATGTGCGTGCGTGGGACCGGGCTGGTAGGTAAGACGTTGTTGCATCATTTAGATATAAGTCGTGCATCTCTATTGGTATCGGGTTGCCACTTTGGGGAGTGATAAACCCCACAGTGGGACCAACACGGGCATCTACGAGTTAGGGAGCCAATCAAATGGGGAAGACAGTGGGTATGACTAGCGGAGATAGGAGCAGGCGGCACCTATGAAGATAGCTAGGAGTCCAACTACCGTATTATGAATAAATGTTGTAATTAGAATGGGGAGGGTAGTGGGTACAACTTGTGGAGATAGAAGCAAGCGGCACCTATGAAGACAACTAGGGGTACACGAAACTACCATTATTATTATTTTGTTTAGTAGGCGGGATCGATTTTTAGGGTGACTAGTAATGGTACAGTATAGTAATAATCCTATGGTGATTAGGAGCGAGATTAACGCCAGAATATTCCTCTTGTTTATTTTGTCTTGCCCACTTGCTTCACAGTCATCCCTTGTTTTACCCATTTATGGCTTGTCCTAATTACTTTAATAATTATGTTGTTAAAGTTATGGTACTCACCAGACTTCATGTCTGACCCCTTTGTTTTCGCATCTTTTCTTCCTCTCCCCCCTTAGGTTCTCAGGGTGGCACTAGTACTAGCGGAGCTTGATTTGGATCTCTTTCTCTCTCTTTTAGAAGTGCTTGGATTGCTAAAAGTAAAGTTCATCTCATCTCTTTTATGGCTACTTATGTTGGGGTTATGCTTTTTTACTTTATGTACTCAGAAAATAATCTGTCAAGATGGTTACTAAGTGTACTTGGTTTTACTGTTGGATTATGAATTTGTTGTAATCAAACTATTTCTCCACTGAAATAAAAGTTGTTTTTGAATTTTTCAAGTACCAATATATGTATCTGTCTTGTTATATTATGTTCAATACACTAATAATATTCCATGGAAGTTAATGCATTCCCTTTGAGAGTGACATTAATGGACGTGGGGTGTTACAAGCTTCTTTTAACAGGTTAAGTCCATCCTCGAAACTTACACAACTTAAATAAGGAAGTGAATGTCCCTTTTTGTAGAGTACGTCGCCCATTATCACGAATGTGGTGGCTGTGTGTTTTATCCTTCTGTTGTCTTGCTTACTAAGGGGTAAAGTCCCTCTTAGGAGGTAGTCCACTATGGGAACCATACACGTAGTTTCCTGCTTGGGACTTGTTCCCATTATGGGGGGGGGGGGTTCCCTCTCGGAGTTTCATTATTGGTCTTCTCCATCTCCCCTTCTCAAGGCTTGGGATCTGGTTAAGACTAATAATTCTTTTCCCATTTCCGACTCTTCGTGCTCGATGCTAGGCGTTTCCTGATATCCTACCAGTACTATTCAGGTTTAGGGGCTCCTCGGGAGTTGGCTAACTTGGCTAGAGAATAAGCTTGGGCATTCTCCCCGCGGGGTATTTGATGAATTCAAAAGTCCTCAAATAGGGAAAGCATCTTTAGTACCCTCTTCATGTATAGGATGAGCTATTTGTCCTTGGCTTGATATGTCTGTTCTATTTGGTTTACCATTAATTGTGAATCACTAAAGATTTCTATCCTCGGTATCTTCAACTGTAGCGCTAGATTCAAACTGGCTATCATGGAGTCGTACTCAGCCACATTATTGGTTGCCGAGAACCCTAACTTCGTGGCATAGTTCAAGCGTTGTCCATCAGGGGTGATTATAACGTAACCCGCCCCTGCTCCCTGCTCGTTGGAAGCCCCATCTACGAAGAGTTGCCATTTGGTCTTTAAGTTGTTTTCCTTAATCGATTATTTTGAAATGATGTTTGTGCACTCGTTCACGAAATCTGCGAGAGCTTGTCCTTTGACTGCTGCCGGAGAATGGAACTCAATTTCGTATTGGCTAAGCTCAATACCCCATTTAATGAGGCTCCATGAGGTTTCCGGTTTGATGATCACTTTCTTGAGCAGGAGGCTAGTTAAAACTTTAATAGGGTGAGCCTGGAAATAACCTCTGAGCTTTCGTGCGGTAAGGATTGAGCAATACGCTAGTTTCTCTATGACAGGGTATCGGGGCTAGCTTCAATTCCTTGCTCGCTTACTACATATCCCAAAAACTTCCCTGATTGAACTCCGAAGGAACACTTTCGAGGGTTTAGCTTCATCTCGTAACTTCTCAAGACACCAAACATTTCCTCCAGATTCCTTAGATGATCCTCTGTTTTGGTGGACTTCACTAGCATATCATCCACATATACTTCCATATTGTGCCCTATCTACTCTTGGAACATCCTGCTTACCAGTCTTTGGTAGGTTACCCCTGCATTCCTCAAATCGAAGGGCATTACTTTATAACAAAATGTCCCCCAATCTATGATTAAGCTTGTATGCTCCTCGTCGGGTTTGTGCATAGGGATTTGGTTGTACCCCGAATAAGCGTCCATAAGGGATAGTATCTTGTGTCCATAAGCCTTATTTAAATCCGTGTAATCAACACATGTCCTCCACTTCCCATTGGACTTCTTTACTAACACGGGATTGGCTAACCATTTCAGGTAAAAGACCTCTCGGATAAACCCATTAGTTTCCAACCATTTGACTTCCTCCTTCAAGGCCTCTATCCGTTCTCTATTATATTGTCTCTTCTTTTGTCAGACCGAGGCTACTGAAAGGTCAATGTTTAAGGCGTGGCTCATAATTGAAGGGTGGATACCAATTATGTCTAAATGGGTCCAGGCGAAAACATATTTGTTGAGCTGTAGGAAACGGATTAAGTCGCTTCGGTGGGGTTCCGTTAGCCTTTTCCCTATGTTGATGACCTTCGATTTATCTTTCGAATCAATGTTTACTTCTTCTACTTCTTCTATTGGTTTTATTCTTTCGATGTCCCCTCTAGAATCCAAATCTATGATGATTTCTTCTTCTTCGGTCGAATTTACCTCATCAGATCTTTTCCTCTTTCTTTTCAAAGAAGAGTACCTACCATTAGTGCGTTTGTCAGTCTTATTTATTTTTATCTGAGCTTTATATAAGGGACGTAAGAATCCTTATCCAAAGGCACAAAAATAGTGGAAGAATCAAAATATGAAGAATACTCCCTTTTGTGTTTTTCAACCGTCGCGAAGTACAACTCCCAGGAGCTAAACTGTTCTCTCTTGATAGTACCCATCCCTGTTTGGTTAGAAATTTTAACATGAGATATTTGGAAGAAACAAGGGCATCCATCTCTTCTAAAGCCGGTCGTCCAAATAAGGCGTTGTAATTGGATGGTTGATCAATCAGGAAAAAGAGTGTTTCAAAAGTCCTATGAAGAGGGGACAGCTCCACTTGAACTAAAAGGTTGATTTGACCCACTGGAGTTGACCCCTTGTTGTTGAATTCGAAGACTGGTTCGTTGCTAGGCTCCAGTTTCTTTTCGGAAATTCCCATCTGATCGAAGGCATGCTTGAAGATGTCATTGACAGTGCTTCTAGTATCCACCAAGATTTTAGAAACAACCTTAAGCCCTATCCGCGCCATTATCATAAGGGGGTCGTTATGTGGGTGGCAGACCCCTTTCTTCATTTCTTCTGGAGAGATCACGAGGTTATTCATTTTGAGGGCATAACGCGTGCTCTTCAATGATGGTTCTTCTTAGATGGAGAAGATTCCCTCCAAGGCTTCCTTCATGTATTGGTTTCTGGCTTTCGGACAGCTTCCGGTAGGGTGTGGCACCCCATGGATCACATTAATTCAGTTAACAGGTGGCCCCAAATCCAGGTCGTTCTCCCCTATAGTGACCCCTATTGTATTTACCGAGACTTTCTACTGTCCTCCTGCACGTTTAGTTGGTACTATTTTGTTTGAAACAAATTCCTTCAGTTGTCCCTCTCGGATCAGTTTATGGAAAATCCTGTCCAATACCTTGCACTCGTCGGTCTTGTGCCTGTCGGGTTTATGGAACTCGCAATATTTATCACCGGCATGAGGTTCGGGGCAATTTTTGGCTTTGAACGAGACATGGAAGTTATTGACCCTTTCTTTTACTGCATCATAAACATATGAGATGGGCTTGTTCAAGGCAACCGAGTTGGTGTAGAGTCTTCCCACCTCGACCTCTTCTGGTTTCCTTCCAGTAGCTTTTATCCGAAGTTCGGCCTTCCTCCTTCCCCTCAAGGTCCGAACTTCCTCTTCATGAAGAACAATTCATCCATGCAGATAAACTTGTCGGCTTGGAAATAGAAATCTTGCAAGTCTTTGTAGCCATTGATATGTAACTCCTTCCAAAAGGTGGTGTTCTTAATCAACCCTAAGTGTATGGCGATCAGCTTGTCGCGGTCATTCATATCCTTGGCCTTTAAGGCCTCAATGTTGAACCTTTTTAGATAGTCCCGAAGAGACTCCCCTTGCCTCTGTTTGATGTTGGCGATGACTGTATAGTCTACGGTTGGATCTTTGCAGATGCAGAACTGCGCAGAGAATTCGTAGGAGAATTGTTTCAACTAGTAAATGGTGTTTTCCCTATACTGGAGATACCACTTCACCATTGCCCCTTGGAAGGTAACCGGGAAGAGGCGACACCTGACGGCTCCGGAAGCGTTGTAAAGATCCATCTGGATGTCGAAAGCCATCAGATGATCGTCAGGGTTAGTCGTTCCCAAATATTTTATGGTTGGAACTACGACTCTTGACGGTATTATGGTATTCATAATTTCATCGATGAACGGTGTTAATCTTTCGTTGTCATTAACCTTGTCATCCTGGGTTCTCTTCCCCTTGCTTCCCAGTAAGTCCTTGATGGTCTTCTAAGTGACATCTTTGATGTAAGCCTCCGTGTTGTCATAATTTTCTCTTTTGGGTTTATAGTCTTTGGAGGTGGAGCTCCCTGACTGCTCCTCGCACTGATTCCCTTGATGATCTACTCCCGTCAAATGAGACTTCTTTTTCTTAGAAGAAGTTGCCTTAGGCTTCCCTTTTTCTTCTGATTGTTGAATGGGAGCCTTCCTTTATGGATATTCATTCGTCTCTCTATGACTAGATCGAGTGAGCCTTGAGGACTTTTGTATCTGGACAACGTTGACTTAAGCCTGCAACTCTTGAAGTTACCTTTCTAAGGCCAAGATTCTTGTGACATTATCTTCCATGGCGTTGGAGTCTTGTGGTTGTTGTGGATTGGGTGTAGCTTCTTTCTCGTTATTATTTGGGTTCAGTGCTGGGCCGTTATCTCTTTCGAGGGTGGCGTTGGGATCCAGCTCTTTGCTTCGTTCCTCCAATCTCTTCGACTTCATCTCTCCAGTCGTTGAACAATGAATACACCAAGGTCGGAGGTTCATGTGCTCCTTCTAGTGCCAAAATGTTAACGACATTTTTCGTCAACACCTGGATTACAGTATGTAAAACATGTGTTCATGGGATTTGACATCGTCATGACTCAGAGTCACTGGGATATACTCCTAGGTCTACGATTTTCAGCTGAATTGCCTTCCCCGGGGCATCGGAATTTTTAAACCTAATAGTCGTTTACCTTGACCCCGAAGGGTGAGCATCGTGCATATTGCATGATGGTATTCCGACTTGACCTTGGTAAAATTATTCAACTCGATATCGCTAGGTTTCATGGGATCAGTGATTGCCCAAACCATGACGATGGCACTATGTACAACTATAAGAAGAAAACAGGCTAACGTTTCCCTTGAGTTCAAGGACGGAGGCATAGCGATATTCGTTAACTCCGATGATCCTTCCGCGTCAGATCCACTCAAGAGAGGCGCACGAATCATGTTAGAGATCGGGTTAAGAATTCGTAGACAATCTCCTTACATCAATATATAGGAGGCGTTAGGCTCAGCATGAGAATATGGACCAATCATGGTGGACCCTTAGGACAGGGAGAAGGAGACTTTGTGTTTCCACAAAGTCCACTTCCTCCACCGCCAGGACGCCTTGGTTGATCTCCTCATCAGAAAGGTTAGTGTTAACTCCCTGTTTCATCATCATGACACAACAAGATTATCAAATTGCAAGACGTATGAGACTCGGAATTCTCCATTCATAATTTGTAGATATATTACAAGAATTGATGATTTACTCCTCTTGAGAAGAAAAGAAATAAATTGAGAAATAAAAAGTGCGTCCCCCTTTTTGAAGCTCCTGGGGTCCTATTTATAGAGTATATAGGGTCTTTCTATCAGTAGGTTGTTGGTCCTGAATGGCTTCCTATCGGCCCCTTTTTCCCTTGGTCTCGGACATCTGGCTATCGGCTATCTTCGTGGTGTTGGTTACGGTCTTCGAAGCGAGGGCCCCTGGTAAATTGGGCCCCAAGTTGGAAATGAGTTTGTTGTCAAGACGGATTGCAGAGGCGTTTCGAACTTCTTGGTGGATGTCTCCAAGAGTCGGTCCTCTGGCGTAAGTTTTCGGATGTAGGCATTCGGCTTTATTGTGGGTATTTAGAGGGGCCTGCCCTCACGATGTACGTGTACATCCGCCGATTTAGAACCGTTGATGGTTCAGGTACTAGGTGGATTAGTACGAGTAGCCTGTATCCTTGCTTAAGTCTTGGTTTAGCCTTCCGGTTTGGTTCCTGGAAGGTAGCTTCCGGTGATACCCATGTTACTTACGAAGGTAACCCTTTCGTTGTTTATAGAGCCATTTTTCAGGAGCCGGTCACGGACCATCTTTATGCTCTGACCCGATACTCTTCTTCCTCTGATTCGTTGGCATTAAGTCGTTACTTCCTGGCGGTTAGACCATGTCGGATGAACCTTTGCTAACGCCCTGAAGGTTTTCGGGCCCCTTCTTTTCAGAAGTGGTGTGGGCCTGAATTGCTCTCAGATTCTTTATCCTTTCCTTATATTGATTCGACATCCCTTCAATATCAACCTATGCTAAGATAATTTTGGTAGTAACATGTTATTTGAGAATTTATTTAAGTAATTTTGTCCTTCCTTTCTATCAATAAATTACCAGTCAGGATAAATTTTTTAGCTTCCATAATTATCTAACTACTTAGCATTATATTTGATTATTAACAACAACGGATCATTTTTATCTTACTGCAAAATACTTTTTCATTAATTTTTAACTCAGGTTGAATTGGATGATATAGATGGAGCTGCTTCAAATTTAGCAAAGTGACTTCAATTTATGTGGTAAAATTTATTTTATGGAAATTTATGTTAGCAGTCAGTGTTTAATTGATGAAATTTATGTTATTTGTTAGCGGTTAGTGTAAATTTTTTGTTAGCAGTCAGTGTAAGATTAATATTTGTTAGCAGTAAGTGTAAAAAAGTAGAGATGTTTCCTTCACTTACAGCCTTCAAATTGTCAGGTTTAGTCCCAAATAGTTATGATTGTTAGCTTATGTTTGTGAAACAATTTTTATTACTATGTTGAGACACTTTCTTAATATACGAATTTATGTTCTATGTCATTTAGTTAAAGTTATAGATTTTGATATTTTCCTACAAATACGATAAGATGCATAAGGTATTATTTCTGGACAATAACTCTTAGTTTTCCATTCGATGGTTGTTATATAAATATTAAAATAGTAGTACTATTTTGATGAATATTGTATCCAATATTGATTCCCATATTAATAGCTTGCACCCATTGTTGACACGCTTTTTGGTAAAAGCTGTCACACTGAATATCTGGATAGCATCGCGCTCGGATATGGAGAACAACATCAGAAGATAGGCAGCGATTTGGTCAAAGTCGCATCACGAACAAAGAAAGGCCCGGAACTCCTACCAGATGACCTTTTCTAGGCCCGAAAACAGTGATTACGGAGCTGAGCTCTGTAATGCCCCTGAATTAGCTTCAGTTTAAGCTTTGGTTTGGCTCAATCGGACTTACGGTTTGAAAGTTGTGCCCGTTTCCGTAAACTGGTGCAATCTGGCAATTTCCTGGATAAAGCAACGAAGCGTCACACGATCGGAGTATGGCTCATGCTTCCTCGGATCGCCCCTCATCGGATCGCCACCCTCAGATCGTCACGCGCCCTCAGACCACGACCCGTTCGTTGTACACCTCCTGATCACGACCCACTCGTGACACACCAGCTTCACCATACAGCTCACGATCATAGCTCGGTTCATGGAGCCCATATCACGATCCGATCCCATGACCACGAACCGATCCCTGCACCTACTGATACACGCCCTGTTCTCATGCCACATCTTGCTTCTACTTTTCCGGATCGGGTGCCACGTACCCCATCACGAACTGGTCTTCCCAGAAGCTCTCTGTAACGACACGGATTTCGCTTGGACCTAATCTATCGTTAAATCAACCAAGACCATTCGAATCCCGCATACGCTAACTCTGGGTATACAACACATCAGAACAAATAACAGAAGACCATTATAAACATCATAATAATGTTACATCAGAGTACAGAATATCATATTATATCGAAATATAATCAATGCAGTGGAAGATTAATTTACAATAAATGTGATACAATGCACATCGGAAATATAAACTACACAGCGGAAATATAATCTACACAGCGGAAGACTATAAATGCCTGGACACAGCTTAAAGCTTCAATCCAGAATCCTGCTCAATATATCTGCAAAATAAAACTACTCGGCTGCCCGTGTGGAAAATAGGGGCACCCGAGTTTGCAAGGGAAAAGCAAACTACAGGTCAGTCATGGGACTAGTGTGAGAAACTCTAGACAGTTATAACCTTATATAAATCATATGGCATATCATGGGACCACGCCGCTAACACGGAACGGGGTTACCCCCATGAATGCCGGTGTATAAACAACAATCAATACAGATATATGGATCTACTATGCATCAATCAACATGCAATATCCCAATCTACCCACTTAGATTAATCACTACACTTAGATTTTCCAAATCCAGTTCAATTTACAGAAATTATTCCTTTGGATTTTATTCCCGATTTCTTATTTCAAATCATTTGAAATACCTATCTAACTTTCTATATCAAAGTAGATTTCACTTCGGGATCTCAAATCAAATCGTTTGGAAATATGAATTCCAAAACATAACAATGCATACAGACAAGTATGCAACCAAATATCGTGCTCCCCATCGACAAGGCAAAGGGTACGCACCTCGCAACTCGATATATAAATGTGCACCTACCCCACATAGGAGCAGGCTACACCGATGATGCACCTCCCACACATGGAGAGCATACACCGCCCTCTCACCCATATTTTTAGTCTCATGGTTACACGAATCTTTAGCCACATACTAAATCATTTCATATCCTGAAGTAGGGAAAATCATTTCACAACATAATAATCACAAGTACTTTCAAAATATAGTGCTTCACATCAGTAATTCACACATATGATCAGTCACTATTAATCACATAACCTTTGAGCTCGTACGTCTCAAAGAAGGGTGTTAAGCAAGAGAATAAATTCTCCACCACCAAAAAGATACATCATTAATATAAACTAATCGAATATGTGATGGACTACAATGTAAAACCATAATACATTTCCAAATCATTTCGAAATCATCGGGTTTTAGGCCTCGAAATTCTTTCTGTTTTATAAACCATTTTTATAAAACATTCCTTGTCCAAAATCGGGAATACATTTCTTTTCACTTAAGAAAAATATATCATTTCACAATCATTCATTAAATTTGAAATGAACACAACATCGCTAAACACCTTTCGTCAAATCGTGAAGTGTTTCACAAGGTGTTAGCACACAGATATCTTTACCCAACCCAATGGTAAATGTAAAAGCACATTCTGCTCATAAACTGGTCGAGCACCATCCAAACAATCAATCAACCACAATCAATATCAACAACTAAGTAAATTTGGTTTAATCCCATCACGTGTTTTGGTAAATTTAATCACCATTCATTCATCCAAATCTAATTAAAGATTTATTCAAACCCCAATTGGTTTTATCTCTAAAATCATTTCATATTGACTGTTCTACTTTTTGGAAATTAATCCTGCTTTTACGTGGGTTAAAGAACTAATGTCATTTAAACACAGTTCATGACAAACCCCAAATCCAATTTGATATTAAACACAAGGCTCTGAATAGAAAATAGTATCGGCATATATTCAACATCAAATTCTGAAACCAACAAATATCGTATTGGAAATAACAATATTAATATATCTTTCAAATTTCAACAACCATATCTGTATAATCACGAAATTCAACATCGAAATATTCCGAAGATAATTTCGATTCAAATCAATTCCAATTCATATATTGGAAATTCTGGTTATTTTAAACCCATTTCAAATCCAATTCATTTATTTGAAAATAAATAAATAATTATTCTAGCTAATAACTAGTTCATTTTGATAAAAAAATCTATTTTTATCTTTTCAAATATGGGATTTTTCAGCCCAATTCTTTCTAAATCATTTCTTATGATTTTAAACTAATTATTGATATTTTTAATAATTTTATCAAGGCCCGTACAGTCGATTTCCACAAACGGCCATTGAACTGCATTTACAGCGACCTTTTCCAAATTTGATTTGGACTTAATTCAAAATTCAATCGTTAGATTTCAAATTTCTCATATTCATTAGAAAGCACTTTTTGATACGAAACCAACGGTTCCGGTTTGAGGAGAATCCGACGGTCGGATCTCCCGTAATATCCGTTCGAAGTCAATGGTCGAAATTCACGAACTGCCGCGACGCGGCGCGTTTTATTCAGGCCATTATATATATATAATATATATATTATATATATTTCGTCGATTTCCTTTCAAAACGTATTTTATAAATCGTTTTAACTTCGTTTTCAAAACAATTCCAACTCTATTCAAATTCAAATCAAAATTGAATCTTTCCAATATAAATTCGTTTTAAATTCATTTCAACTCGATTTCAATTCAAATCAATTTCAGTTCAATTTCAATACGTTTTAAATTCAATTCAAAACGATTTCAATTAGATTTCTATCTGATTCGAATTTCAATTCTTTTTAATTTAATTCGAATTTCAATTTATTTCAATTTAATTCGAATTTCAATTCATTTCAAAATATCAGATTTTGAAATCACTTTCGATATTCATTATAAAATGAATCAAATCGATATAAATATCGTTCACGTCAAAATGACGTCAATCTAATCAACACGGCTTTTATTCAACACATGAATTTATTTTCTATATTGGAATGAGGCCTAGTCAATTACCATATAATGTTAATTATATGGATTTTCTACAACACATGTATATAATAGCAATGATAAATAATCAACCATCATTCAGAGTGCACCACACAACTGCATAAGCATTAAATATAAATATTTAATGCTTATAACAGTCTGTCAATCAATCGATCGACATATAACTAATTATTGGGATTAGTGTATGTCATATATCATCCCAATACCCATGTGGGGCTTCAATCAATCAAACACAGATTTTATTTGTGCAGTTGGGCGATGTGTAAAATTTATCGTCCCAATCAGTATCAATCAAATAAGTGTATATAAACAAATCGTCGATTTGTTTATAAATATTTATTTTATATACACGTTAAAAATCATATTTTTAACTATAAAATATTTTATTTCTTTTCACATCATACAATCAAATTTCATAACACAACAACCAAACAAACAAGTCATCCATGGTCTGTGGATGACGGTTGTCGGGTGCTACTAAACATTGTCTGCATCCTAGTATGTAATTCAACTAGAAATAAATTTAAAAGTGAGGAGTTCTCACCGAGGGTTCCACTCCGCCATTCTTTATTTCTGAACGGTCTGGATCTGTTTAAAATTCCAATGCAATCCTTTTTATGCTGATCACAATAAAAATTATATTTTTATTGCTTCATTCCAATAAATAAAAATCATATTTTTATTTCTACTTCATATATTTTTTCGACGCATCTTTCTATATAAAAATTATATTTTTATAATTCTACTTCCGATATAAAGATAGAATTTTCATATCATCGCTATAAAAATCACATTTTTATTTCAACACATATAAAATAAAAATCAGATTTTTATTTCGCTACATATATAAAGATAATATTTTTATATTCTCTATTATATAAAAATCATATTTTTAATACTTCTACTTTATAAAAATCATATTTTTAATACTTCTACTATATAAAAATTATATTTTTATTCCTTCTACATAATAAAAATTATATTTTTATTTATCTAAAAACCATATGTTTATATTCAAAGAAAAATCAATTTTTCTTCTATGTAATGTAAAAATAATAATTAGTTTTATCTATAATTAAAAATTTAAAAACTCACTGTCAATAATCAGCGTCGTTCTTTGCTGCGCCCTGCACCATTCGTCAGAGACCGAGGGAAAAGACGCGGCATCGAAGATTGATGGCCTAGGAGGAGGCTGCTCGCAGTCAATCGGAGCAGGGTGGGGGTCTTCGTGGTGGCGTTGTGGCCAACGGAGGAGGGCGAGGCGGTTCTGGGATTTGGGCAGTCATGTGGTGCTTGCGGGTTCAGGGAGGGCTCGATTCTCGAGCTGGGGGCGACGGAAATTGAGCGGAGGGGGCAGAGCGGCTTCAGCAGCTAGGGAGGAGTGGGTCCGGCGCCTCCGGCGGTGTATGAGGGAGGTCGAACGCGATTTGGATCGCATGTTTTTTTTTCTTTCTTTTTTTATCCTCAAACTGACGAGAGAGATAATGAAGGGAGGGGGGCTTATGTATAAAATTATTTTATATTTTATTTTTTTCTCCTAAGAGTTGACTTTTCTCTTGAACCCAAAACGAGGCCCAACGACTGTCGTCCATAGCTAATTACCCCCATTCCGAACACAATGGGATATGTTTCGTAAGCTGATTCGACTCTTTTGATCAGTTTTCGTCAAAATCAAAATATAACTCTATATATTGAATTTGAATGCTCATTTCAATTTACTGGGGTCACATACTAACTCGAAAAATTACAGAAAAACATTTTCTAGCCTCGTATCGACGATACGGTCCTAACAAAACTAGTTTCGCCAAATTCTGAGACCGTTTGAAAAATGGTCATTTTCCAGTCGATTAAAATCAACTGAAACTGGTCAAATGCGTTTTCCTTTGCCACGCTCACATATTAACTCAGAAAATTACGAATTTTGGAATCTAGCTATTACTTGACATCAGGGATCCAACAAAATTGGTTTCGTCGAAATCCGATGTCATTTGCAAAATTTCCATTTTCAAAGGCCTTTATATATATTAAAATACATATAAATTCCATAGCGACTTTTCTGAATTTTGAACTGGACATATCTTTCAACTTCTAAAGTGAAATCTCAGTTTCTTACATCCATTAGAAAGATATCGTTAAATAGATTTAGATATTTCTGGTTTCGTCCAATTCCGACTTAAAACGAATTCTATATATTCATTTGAAATTCGAAATCGAAATCTCAAACTATCGCGCCATTTCAGGCTCGTTATAAATTAAAATAAATTTATTCGTTTTAACTTCGTCGAAAATAAATTTTTCTTCGTTATTATTTAAAATAATTCATTTTAAATAATCAAAATTCATTAAAATAGCCAAAATAAAAATTATAAATTGGCTCAGATTTCCGGGTTATTACAATTTCCCCTACTTAAAACTTTTCGTCCCCGAAAAGGAACGAAGCCGAAAGTTGTTTCACAAATCAACTCAACTTCCATTATTTTCTTTACGGCTTAAGTTCTTCAACTTTTCAGTTTCTAAAAACTTTTCAAATTTTTCAAAAATTTGGCTAACACCCTAAATTTTCGAAAAATTTCGCCATAACCTCCCCTGCACCGGGGACTTCGAGATATTTCAAATAGCCTCCCGTGGCCTTCTTCAATCAAAAAGAAAAAGAAAAAGCCAAGCAGCTAGCCAATCAGTTCATAAAATCATCATCACCCAAACAAAACAGTAAATTATGGTAAACATGTACCTATTTGTCGGGCAAACAATTTTATTCTTCTGCTCTAGCCTCCTTGCTATGACCTGTTCAAAGTAAGCACGTGTACATGCATGCATATGCGATAAATTTTCAATACAATTTAGTTTTTGGTTCAATTTGGTTAAAGGTTCAACATTTAATTAATCAACCAATAATCAAACAACACAATCAACAATCAATTAGTTGCTTAACGTTTCAAATTCATAACTTTGATATATAGTCAAAAATCACATTTTTAATGCCAAATCACAACAATAAGCCCTATTTAATTTTGGTTCTCACACCAGTCAATTGGAAATATATAATTATCACACCTTCGAAACTCAAATACCAATTCTGATGATATTCGAACTATCATCAGAATCATCTCCGGGTGACTAGTGTGTGATTCTGTATCTATCCAGTATATTAAAACTTCGAATACACGTTTGCAAGGCGTACATGCAAAATATTTATATATTGGATTGTCCAAATTAATTTAATATAAATATTCAAATACGTATAAAATGATTTAAATTTCAAAACAATTTGTTTTCATTTTAAAAATATAATTCTTCACACTCGTTCTAGGATACTACTGATCCCATCTCTAACGAATCATTCTAATTGGATATTACTAATCCAATATCTGATGAATTCTTTTGTTTGGTTCTAACGTGTCTTGTTCTCTGAGCTCTGTAAACCAAAGCTTTGATACCAGCTATAACGACACGGATTTCGCTCGGACCTAATCGATCGTTAAATCGACCAAGACCGTTCGAATATTGCATACGCTAACTCTGGGTATACAACACATCAGAACAAATAACAAAAGACTTTTATAAACATCATAATAATGTTACATCAGAGTACAGAATATCAGAGTATATCGAAATATAATCAATACAGCAGAAGATTAATTTACAATAAATGTAATACAATGCACAACGGAAATATAAACTACACATCGGAAGACTGTAAATGCCTGGACACAGCTTAAAAC
Source organism: Allium sativum (assembly GCA_030737875.1). Lineage (NCBI taxonomy): Eukaryota > Viridiplantae > Streptophyta > Magnoliopsida > Asparagales > Amaryllidaceae > Allium > Allium sativum. The sequence goes on along the minus strand of CM060918.1, from coordinate 575,396,583 downwards.
ATCAATCCAGAATCCTGCTCAATATATCTACAAAATAAAACTACTCGACGACCCATGTGGAAAATAGGGGCACCCGAGTATGCAAGGGAAAAGCAAACTACAGGTCAGTCATGGGACTGGTGTGAGAAACTCTAGACTGTTATAACCTTATATAAATCACATGGCATATCACGGGACCACACCGCTAACGCGGAATGGATTTACCCCCATGAATGCCAGTGTATAAACAACAATCAATATAGATATATGGATCTACTATGCATCAATCAACATGCAATATCCCAATCTACCTACTTAGATTAATCACTACACCTAGATTTTCAAATCCAATTCAATTTACAGAAATTATTCCTTTGGATTTTATTCCCGATTTCTTATTTCAAATCATTTGAAATACCTATCTAACTTTCTATATCAAAGTAGATTTCACTTCGGGATCTCAAATCAAATCGTTTGGAAATACGAATTCCAAAACATAACAATGCATACAGACAAGTATGCAACCAAATATCGTGCTCCCAATCGACAAGGCAAAGGGTACGCACCTTGCAACTCGATATATAAATGTGCACCTACCCCACATAGGAGCAGGCTACACGGACGATGCACCTCCCATACATGGAGAGCATACACCGCCCTCTCACCCATACTTTTAGTCACAGGGTTACCCGAATCTTTAGCCACATACTAAATCATTTCATATCCCGAAGTAGGGAAAATCATTTCACAACATAATAATCACAAGTACTTTCAAAATATAGTACTTCACATCAGTAATTCACACATATGATCAGTCACTATTAATCACATAACCTTTGAGCTCGTACATCTCAAAGAAGGGTGTTAAGCAAGAGAATAAATTCTCCGCCACCAAACAGATACATCATTAATAACAACTATTCGAATATGTGATGAACTACAATGTAAAACCATAATACATTTCCAACTCATTTCGAAATCATCGGGTTTTAGGCCTCGAAATCCTTTCTGTTTTATAAACCATTTCTATAAAACATTCCCTGTCCAAAATCAGGAATACATTTCTTTACACTTAAGAAAATATATCATTTCACAATCATTCATTAAATTTGAAATGAACACAACATCGCTAAATACCTTATCGTCAAATCGTGAAGTGTTTCACAAGGTGTTAGCACACAGATATTTTACCCAACCCAATGCTAAACGTAAAAGCACATTCTGCTCATAAACTGGTCGAGCACCATCCAAACAATCAATCAACCACAATCAATATCAACAACTAAGTAAATTTGGTTTAATCCCATCACGTGTTTTGGTAAATTTAATCACCATTCATTCATCCAAATCTAATTAAAGATTTATTCAAACCCCAATTGGTTTCATCTCTAAAATCATTTCATATTGATTATTCTACTTTTTGGAAATTAATCCTGCTTTTACACGGGTTAAAGAACTAATGTCATTTAAACACAGTTCATGACAAACCCCAAATCCAATTTGATATTAAACACAAGGCTCTGAATAGAAAATAGTATCGGCTTATATTCAACATCAAATTCTGAAACCAATAAGTATCGTATTGGAAATAATGATATCAATATATCTTTCAAATTTCCACAACCATATCTGTATAATCACGAAATTCAACATCGAAATATTCCGAAGATAATTTCGATTCAGATCAATTCCAATTCATATATTGGAAATTCTGGTTATTTTAAACCCATTTCAAATCCAATTTATTTATTTGAAAATAAATAAATTATTATTCTAGTTAATAACTAGTTCATTTTGATAAAAAATCTATTTTTATCTTTTCAAATATGGGATTTTTCAGCCCAATTCTTTCTAAATCATTTCTTATCATTTTACACTAATTATTGATATTTTTAATAATTTTATCAAGGCCCGCACAGTCGATTTCCACAAACGGCCATCGAACTGCATTTACAGCGACCTTTTCCAAATTTAATTTGGACATAATTCCAAATCCATTTGTTAGATTTCAAATTTCTCATATTCTTTAGAAATCTCTTTTCGATACGAACCCAACGGTTCCGGTTTCAGGAGAATCCGACGGTCGGACCTCCCGTAATATCCGTTCGAACTCAATGGTCGAAATTCACGAACTGCCGCGGCGCGTTCTATTCAGGTCATTATATATATATATATATAATATATTATATATATTCTGTCGATTTCCTTTCAAAATGTACTTTATAAATCGTTTTAAATTCGTTTTCAAAACGATTTCAACTCTATTCAAATTCAAATCAAAATTGAATCTTTCCAATATGAATTCGTTTTAAATTCATTTCAACTCGATTTCAATTCAAATCAATTTCAGTTCAATTTCAATTCGTTTTAAATTCAATTCAAAACGATTTCAATTCTATTTCAATCTAATTCGAATTTCAATTCTTTTCAATTTAATTCGAATTTCAATTTATTTCAATTTAATTCGAATTTCAATTCATTTCAAAATATCAGATTTTGAAATCACTTTCGATATTCATTATAAAATGAATCAAATCGATATAAATATCGTTCACGTAAAAATGGCGTCAATCTAATCAACACGACTTTTATTCAACACATGAATTTATTTTCTATTCAACACATGAATTTATTTTCTATATTGGAATGAGGCCCAGTCAATTACCATATAATGTTAATTATATGGATTTTCTACAACACATATATATAATAGCAATGATAAATAATCAACCATCATTCAGAGTGCACCACACAACTGCATAAGCATTAAATATAAATATTTAATGCTTATAACAGCCTGTCAATCAATCGATCGACATACAACTAATTATTGGGATTTGTGTATGTCATATATCATCCCAATACCTGTGTGGGGTTTCAATCAATCAAATACAGAGTTTATTTGTGCAGTTGGGCGATGTGTAAAATTTATCGTCCCAATCAATATCAATCAAATCAGTGTATATAAACAAATCGTTGATTTGTTTATAAATATTTATTTTATATACACGTTAAAAATCATATTTTTAACTATAAAATATTTTATTTCTTTTCACATCACACAATCAAATTTCACAACACAACAACCAAACAAACAAGTCATCCATGGTCTGTGGACAACGGGTGTCGGGTGCTACTAAACACCGTCTGCATCCTAGTATATAATTCAACTAGAAATAAATTTAAAAGTGAGGAGTTCTCACCGAGGATTCCACTCCGCCATTCTTTATTTCTGAACGGTCTGGATCTGTTTGAAATTCCAATGTAGTCCTTTTTATGCTGTTCACAATAAAAATTATATTTTTATTGCTTCATTCCAATAAATGAAAATCATATTTTTATTTCTACTTTATATTTTTTTTCGATGCTTCTTTCTATATAAAAATTATATTTTTATAATTCTATTTGCTATATAAAGATCGAATTTTCATATCATCGCTATAAAAATCACATTTTTATTTCAACACATATATGATAAAATCAGATTTTCATTTCGCTTCATATATAAAGATAATACTTTTGTGTTCTCTATTATATAAAAATCATATTTTTAATACTTTTACTTTATAAAAATCATATTTTTAATACTTCTACTTTATAAAAATCATATTTTTATCATCTCTACTATATAAAAAGTATATTTTTATTCCTTGTACATAATAAAAATTATATTTTTATTTATCTAAAAACCATGTGTTTATATTCAAAGAAAAATCGGTTTTTCTTCTATGTAATGTAAAAAAAAATCAGTTTTATCTATAATTAAAAATTTAAAAACTCAGTGTAAAAAATCAGCACCGTTCTTCGCTGTGCCCTGCACCATTCGTCGGAGACCGATGGGAAAAGACGCGGCGTCGGAGTCTGATGGCCTAGGAGGAGGCTGCTCGCAGTCAATCGAAGCGGGGTGGGGGTCTTCGTGGTGGCGCTGTGGCCAACGGAGGAGGGCGAGGCGGTTCTGGGATTTGGGCGGTCTTGTGGTGCTCGTGGGTTCAGGGAGGGCTCGATTCTCGAGCTGGAGGCGACGGAAATTGAGGAGAGGTGGCAGGGCGGCTTCAACAGCTAGGGAGGAGTGGGTCCGGCGCCTCCGGCGGTGTAGAAGGGAGGTCAAACGCGATTTGAATCGCATGTTTTTTTCCTTTCTTTTTTTAATCCTCAAACTGATGAGAGAGATAATGAAGAGAGGGAGGGGGGGCTTATGTATAAAATTATTTTATATTTTATTTTAGTTTATTCTCCTAAGAGTTGACTTTTCTCTTGAACCCCAAACGAGGCCCAACGACTGTCGTTCATAGCTAATTAACCCTATTACAAACACAATGGGATATGTTTCGTAAGCTGATTAGACTGTTTCGATCAGTTTTCGTCAATATCAAAATATAACTCTATATATTGAATTTGAACGCGCATTTCAATTTACTGGGGTCACATACTAACTCGAAAAATTCCAGAAAAATATTTTCTAGCTTCGTATCAATGATATGGTCCTAACAAAACTAGTTTTGCCAAATTCTGAGACCGTTTGAAAAATGGCCATTTTCCAGTCGATTAAAATCAACTAAAACTGATCAAAAACGTTTTCCTTTGCCACACTCACATATTAATTCAGAAAATTACGAATTTTGGAATCTAGCTATAACTTGACATCATGGATCCAACAAAAGTGGTTTCTTCGAAATCCGAGGTCGTTTGCAAAATTTCCATTTTCAAAGGCCTTTATATATATTAAAAAATATATAAATTCCACAACGATTTTTCTGAATTTTGAACTGGACATATCTTTCAACTTCTAAAGTGAAATCTCAGTTTCTTACATCCATTAGAAAGATATCGTCAAACAGATTTAGATAATTCTGGTTTCGTCCAATTCCGACTTAAAACGAATTCTATATATTCATTTGAAATTCGAAATCGAAATTTCAAACTACCGCGCCATTTCAGGCTCGTTATATAATTAAAATAAATTTATTCGTTTTAACTTCGTCGAAAATAAATTTTTCGTCGTTATTATTTAAAATAATTCATTTTAAATAATCAAAATTCATTAATTTCCGGGTTATTACACTCTCCTACAGCTATAAATACACCTCCACATGGAATTTTAAGGGGATTTTTTTCTTTGACTTTTGGGCTGAAACTTTCTCCTACATCTAGACAACCTCTGCCATTATCGATTGCAAGGACTTTACACCTTTCTACACATAAATTCTCCTCTTGTAATCTCAATTAACACACGGATTGTGTATCTACATATAACTGATTCTTGTAATCTGTCAGTATAACAATAAGATTATAAAGTGGACGTAGGCTACATCTACAGCCGAACCACTATAAAAACTTCGTGTGTCTCCTCTTATTTTTCATTTTTTGCATTTTGTGATCTGTGATCTGCATTTGGGTGTTAGGACCAGATTTTGGTCTAACACCCATTCTGTTGTTACTCATGTTTTTCTTTCATATAAAAAACAACATGTTGTATTATTGAACTTGGTAACAACATGTATTATTGAACTTGGTATTTGCTTGAATGAATATTTTTATAGTAAAATGTATTGTACATGTGAAAATGCAAAATGACAGTGTCATTTCATTGACTTGCATTGATACATTAACATCCATGTTTCCTTCATTCAAACATCATACATCATGAATTACTATATGTTTGAACTAATATTTTTGTGGTATACTTTGATCGTACTTTCTATTTTTTAAGTATTCAATCATTTTATTTATGCTAATTTTTTCAGTAAAAGGATTTATAGAAAAAGCATGAGAAGTAATTACCTGAGACCAATAGAAAAATTAATACAAAGAGATTGTAAATAATTTTCTTGTAATTCCAGAATAAGTTTTATATATTTGAATACAAATAGGTGCATATTTATAAATTGCGAAAGTTAACTGATGTTGTAGCTAATAAATTATTGATTTGCACTCAAAGAATGATTTGAAGTGGGAACAAATATAGTGTTGGTGTTGGGTCTTCAGTTTGAGTCCGAACTACGTCAACTGTACAAGTAAATACTCCATAAACAATCGTCTTTAACGTAATTTGATGTTTCCAAGGCATTTCTTTTGAAAAGTCTCCAAACACCCCTGCACAGTTTAGCAAAAAATGTATAACTGAATTATACATAGAGATATACAGTAAACATTTCAAATTTTACTTCAGCAGCATTAATTTGGAAGCATGACAAAGAAAGCTATCACATCTTTGTTACCTCACATAAATTTTCATAAATGCGTCTGTAATTTAGACATGAATAATTTGTGATTTTTTTTTGTTTCAATTTTTTTTGCTAAAATTGATGAATTCGACAATGGTTAGACACAACATTGATATTTCTTAGTGAATTTGACAAGTCAGTCCAGTGTAAATAGTTTAGCCTGTTATGTAAATAGGGTTATATTGGTAATTGTATTTTCTGGCCAGTTGTAAAGTTTTTGTTTTCTTTTAAGTCGTCATTTTAATTGTAAGAACGGATTCTAGATCTGAGAAAAATTCCTCTTTCAGTTTTAGTTTTTCTAAATCTTCTTTGCTCAAATTATTATGGTATCAGAGCAACTAGGTCAGATCGTCTTCTTCTACAGATTCTACGGATTCTAGATTGAAGACCGACTTCTTCTACAATTGTCTTCGATGGCTCAGGACAACAATACCGCGACTAATTACATTGATCTGTATTTTCTTTCTCATGGCGATAATTCCAACAGCCAGCTAGGTCAGATCGTCTTTGATGGCGGAAATTATCTTAACTGGCTCGCAGTGTTAAGCTTGCGCTCGGAGCAAAGAATAAATCTGGTTTCATTGATGGATCTCTTCTGCGGCCTTCTGACAACTCTCTAGATTTGCAGAAATGGATACGAAATGATTATATGGTCACAGGATGGATATTAAACTCTATGGAAAGGTCAATTTCTGAAACTTTTATTTTTTCTACTTCTGCTAGGAATCTTTGGATTGAAATACAAGAACATTATGGTCAGTCGAATGCTCCTCTTCTTTATGAATGTTATAAGGAATTAATGTCTGTTCAACAAAATGATGATTCGATTGCTGAGTATTATGGAAAATTGAAGAAAGTTTGGGATAAATTGCAAGCTTATGAACCGTTTCTTGATTGTTCTTGTGGCGTAATGTTGAATTGTTCATGTGGTATTATTAAACAAATTTTGGAGGCAGATCAACTCAAGAAACTCATTCAATTGATTGCTGGTCTAAATAAATCATATGATCAAGTTAAGACAAATATTTTGAGTATGGATCCTTTACCTACTGTTAATAAGGCTTATCATATTTTGCAAAAAATTGAAAAACAAAATTCTCTCAATATTAATCACACTATTCCTAAGATGAGTGCATTGTTTTCGGTTAAAAATTCTACTGGTTCTAAATCTCAAGTTCCTTCTAAGAGAGATTATAAGGAATACAAGAAGATGAAGTATGAAAAGTTTTGTGATCGCTGTAAACAAAAGGGGCATACTAAAGAGCAGTGTTTCAAGTTAGTTGGTTATCCAGAATGGTATGCTTATTTAAAGGCAAAGAAATCTCAAAATTCTCTTGTTAGAACTGCTGCTGTTGTGCATGAAACTTCTGGAATATTAGGGAGCTCTCCTCTTGATACTCCTTTGGATCGCTAACCAGTTTCTTCATCAACTCAGTCATCTGCAATGAATTCTCAAATGTTTTCTGTAGTTTGCAAGGAAGTCTTCAAGATGATGCAAAATGCTAATGCAGAACATTCCTTGATTAATTTCACAGGTATTGTTTCTGCTTTTAATGCTACTTTATCAAATAAGCATATTAATGATGCTTGGATAATAGATACCGGCGCTAGTTATCATATGGCATATGACTTAAGAATGTTTGCTAACACACACATGTTAAACAAACCCATACACATTGGTTTACCTGATGGAACTTTGAAAACTGTGAATACGGTGGGAAATGTCATCTTATCTCCTGAAATCACTCTTCATAATGTGTTTTACTTCCCTGAGTTTAAACACAATCTTTTGTCAATTGGTAGGCTACTTGATCAAAATAAATTGTATGCAAAATTTGAGAAAACTTCATGTACTTTCCAGGACCTCACTACTGATAAGGTGAAAGGAACTGGAAGAAGACATGCTGGTCTTTACAAGTTTCAAAATAGTGATATTTCTACTCCTCAAAATAGTTTCTCTTCGAATAATTGTCTTGTATCAAATTCTGTTGTTTGTCATTCCTCTGCTCAAAATCCAAGTTTATCTGTATTGCATGCTAGACTTGGTCATGCATCAATAAATAAATTGAAACATTTACCTTTTCATGTACACTCTGAAATTTTTGATTGTGAAGCATGTGTGTTAGAAAAACATCATAAGTTTCCATTTAATCTTTCTAATTCAATTGTTGCTTCTTGTTTTGAGCTTGTGCATATGGATCTTTGGGGTCCATACAAAATTCCTAGCTTATCAGGAGCCAGATATTTCTATACTATATTGGATGATCATTCTATATGTACTTGGACTCATTTAGTTCATGATAAGTCTCAAGTTCCAAAAATTATTGCAAGCTTTCTAGCTTACGTTGAGACTCAATTTCATACCAGAGTAAAGATTATTAGAAGTGACAATGGTACTGAAATTCTTCAAGAAATTTGCACAACTATGTTTCTGTCAAAAGGAATAATTCATCAAAAGAGCTTGCCTGGAGTACCTCAACAAAATGGAGGGGTGGAAAGGAAGCATAAACATTTATTAGAGACTGCTAGAGCTCTTAGAATTCATGCAAGTTTGCCTAAAAGGTTTTGGGGTGAAGCTCTTCTTGCTGCAACATATCTTATAAATATGATGCCATCTTCAGTTTTATCTTGGAAAACTCCTTATGATATCTTGATGAAAAAGAAACCTGACTATTCTCATTTAAGAGTATTTGGTTGTCTTTGTTACCCTATTGCAAAAACTTCGGATAAAATGTAGCAAAGATCAAAAAAGTGCATTTTTATTGGTTATCCATATGCTTCAAAAGGATACAAGTTGTATGACCTAAAAGATCATAAAGTAATTCTCAGTAGAGATGTGGAATTTAAGGAGCATATCTTTCCATATTCATCTCATGAAGAAAATGTTACTTCTCAGTTTTTCCACTTGTTAATCCTGCTCATACTTCAACTTATTCACCTACACAAACACAAAATTCAATTTCATTTGATATTCCTTCTTTTGATATTCAACAAAATTCTAATTCAATATCTGAAAATTTTCCATAAATTTTCTCTTTTACTCCAAAAACTATTAACACAAATAATTCTTCTTTCTCACCTTCTTCATCATCTACGTCTCATTCCTCTATTCCTCTTGAACATAGTTCTAATATTCAATCTGAAATTCCTCTTAGAAGGTCTTCAAGACAAACTCAGCTTCCAAAGAAGTTTGAAGAATTTATTCTTCCAAATAAGTGTGTTTCATCTGCACATTTATCTTTTGCTTATAATGTCCTTTCTGATCCAGAACTCTCCTTTTTAGGTTCTGAATTTTTAGCCAGCCTAGCAAATGTGTTTACTGTATATGAACCAAGCTCTTACGATCAAGCAAAAGATAAACAAGAATGGATAAAGGCTATGGATGAAGAATTAGAAGCTCTTGAGAAGAATGATACATGGGTTTTGACAAATTTACCTCATGATAAAAAGGCAATTGGATGTAAATGGGTGTATAAAGCAAAATTAAAGCCAGATGGTAATCTTGAAAGATGCAAGACTAGAGTTGTAGCTGGAGGAGATAAAAAAATAAAAGAAAAAGATTTCAAGCATACATTTAGTCCTGTAGCGAAATTCACAACAGTCAGAATTTTAATAGCTATAGCTGTTGCGAAAGGCTGGGATTTGCAACAACTTGATGTCAATAATGCGTTTTTACATGGCTATGTTGAAGAAGAACTTTATATTTATCCTCCACCGGGTTATAAGAAAACCAAACCTGGGCAAGTATGTAAGCTGAAGAGATCTTTATATGGCCTTAGACAAGCAGCGAGGCAATGGAATATTGAGTTATGTATTTTTTTTGTTGAATTTGGGTTATATTCAGTCCAAGCAAGATTATTCTTTGTTTACAAAGAATACAGAAAATGAAGGTTTTATTGCGGTTTTAGTATATGTTGATGATCTTTTAATAACTGGTAATTGTTCATTCGAAATTGAGAGCTTGAAAAAGAAACTTCATTCTGCTTTTACTATTAAAGATCTAGGAGGATTGAAGTATTTCTTGGGTATTGAAGTTTCAAGGACAAAGGTTGGTATACTTTTGAGTCAAAAAAAATATATATTTGATTTGCTGAGGGATAATAATTTGCTTGACTGTAAGGAAGTTTCTTCTCCTTTTCCAAAGCACTTGAAGCTGAGCACTCAAGACAATGATTTCTTACCTGATCCAGAAGCATATAGAAGGTTAATTGGAAAAATGTTATATTTAAACATGACTAGACCGGATATATCTTATGCTGTTCAACAATTAAGTCAATTTCTGCTAGCTCCAGCTAAGTCACATTTTAATGCTGCTATTCATATTTTGAAATATTTGAAAGGAACAATTAATCTTAGTCTGTGCTATTCTGCTCAACCTGAAAGTAATCTAATTTTAAAAGGATATTGTGATGCTGACTGGGGATCATGTCCTTTTTCGGCTAAATCATTGTCTGGCTATGCAATTTTTTTGGGAAATTCATTAATTTCTTAGAAATCCAAGAAGCAGAAGACTACTTCAAAGAGTACATGCGAGGCTGAGTACAGAAGCATGAGTTATTCTACAAGTGAATTGATTTGGATAGATGGTCTTTGTTGAAGTATGCGGTACTATTGTAGAGAATATTTTGGATCTGGAGAATATTTTGGATCTGGAGGATATTTTGGATCTGGAGAATATTTCGGATCTAGAGGAAATTTTGGGAATTTCCATATACTTCTCTATGCCTATATAAGCTACATCAAATCCAAAAGGAGATAACACAAAAACAAAATCAAGAGATTAGATCAAGATTTATTCTAATTAGGGTTTTGGCAATCCTAATATTCTTTAATTCTTTTCTTCACAAAATCAAATTTTTCTAGTAAATTTGATCATTGTAATCAATCTCTTGTACTCTTCTATTGATATTAATAAAGGTTTCTCTCTCAAAGTGGACGTACACTGATAAGACGTCGGTGGAACCACTATAAATCCCTGTGTGATTTAGTATCTCGTTATTGCTCTATTATTTCCATTATTTGGTGATTGTGATTGGCTTGGATAAATTGAGATTGTTCGATTGGTTGTTTTTTCACTATTACCACGATCTCGTTTTCCGCGGCGTTGGGATTTTTGATTTGAGCGTTCTTGAATCAAAATTCCTCCACAACATTTGGTATCAGAGCATTGGTGTTGGTAGATAGTTGTAGAAATGCTGGAATCAGGTTCAAATAATTCATCAACAGTTGGTCCAAGTGGTGTAGCTCCTTATGTACGTGGGTCGTATGCAGCTGCTGGTTCACAATTGGTTATCGACAAGTGGAATGGCGATAATGATTTCGAAAAGTGGCAGTGGAAGATGAAAGCGGTTCTTAGGCGGAATCGGGTACATCGCGTAGTGTTTGATACACATTTATTGCCAGAGGACATCTCAGATGTGGAGAGAGAAGAAATGGAAGAGTGGGCATTCACTACACTTCAACTTGCCATGGGAGAGAATGTTATTTCTGAAATTAGTGGTGAGACGACTGCTAAAGGTATTTGGAACAAGTTGGAGGAGTTGTATATGAAGAAATCACTCACAAATCAACTGATCTTGTTGCGGACTTTCTTTACCTACAAGATGAAGGAAGGAACTTCGCTAAAGGCGCACTTAAATGTGTTTGATGATTTGCTAATGAAGATGAAGGCGGTGGATTTGAAGATTGAGGAGGAGCAGAAGGCGATGATATTGCTATGTTCGTTGCCTGAGCGCTACACTGGGTTCTCAAACAGTTTGATCTATGGCCGGGATACATTGACTCTAAATGATGTCAAGACGGGTCTTCTTAGTGAGGAATTGCGAGATCAGATGAAGGAGCTGAGTGATGGTAGTAGTGGTGCTGGTAATGGTCAAGGTTTATTTGCGGAGAAAGAAAAGTCAGAGAAGAAGGGAAACCGGGGGCGTTCTAAGTCTAAAAAGCCCGGTGGAAGAGGAAAGTCAAAGGAAAGAAATGGCAAGTGCTTTATATGTAAGAAACCTGGTCACTGGAAGAATGATTGTCCAGAGAAGGGGAAGAAGGAAGTAGCATCTTCATCAGTTGCGGTGGAGGGAGATGTTGGTGAGGGAGACGTAGATGTTTTGTCGGCAGTAGCATCAGATGTTTCGGGCAGCGATTGGGTGCTTGATTCGGGGGCTTCATATCACATGACGCCTAATAGGAATTGTTTTTCTTCTTATGTTGAACGGGAAGGAAAATCAATTGTTATGGGAAATGGTGCAGTTTGCAAGTCGAAGGGCATTGGATTCGTGCAAATTCGAATGTTTGACGGAGTGGTTCATACTCTCACTAATGTGCGCTATGTTCCGGGACTACGGAAGTCACTTATCTCTTTGGGACAGTTGGATTCTTTAGGTTGCAAGATCACGATTGAGAGTGATAGCTTGAGGGTTTCGAAGGGTGTGTTTTTGGTTATGAGGGGTGCTAGAACTCATGGTATTTATTTGCTTCAAGGAGTGACCGTGCAAGGCGAAACTTGTGTCAGTGTTGATAGTTCTCGTGGCTTAGATGCTACAAGGCTGTGGCATTTGAGATTGGGTCATGTCTCGGAGAAGAGTTTTGATGTTCTTCGTCGAAGGGAGATGATTGATGGTGAGAGTTTCAGCAAGTTGGAGTTTTGCGAGGAATGTGTCATGGGGAAGCAAACTAGAGTATCATTCGGTGAAGGAAAACATGATTTAAGAGGGATTCTTGAGTATGTGCACACGGATGTTTGGGGACCAGCGCCTGTAGCTTCTTTGGGAGGAGCAAGATATTATATTTCTTTCATTGATGATTTTTCTCAGAAGGTTTGGGTGTATGTAATGAAGGCCAAGTCGGAGGCATTTGCATGATTCAAAGAATGGAAGGCTCTTGCTGAGAATGAGAGTGGAAAATCTTTGAAGGTTCTTAGGTCCGATAATGGCGGCGAGTATGTTTCCGGAGAGTTTCTGAATTTTTGCAAGCATCATGGTATTCGGAGGCATTTTACTACACCGGGAGATCCGCAATCTAATGGAGTGGCGGAGAGAATGAACCGAACTCTACTAGAGAAAGCTCGATGCTTGAGATTGACATCGGGTTTATCTAAGGGATTTTGGGCCGAAGCTTTGTCAACCGCGGTGCATATTATTAATCGAATTCCGTGCTCGGCTATTGATAACAAAATTCCGGAGGAAGTGTGGAAAGGGAAGAGCATTGACTTGAGTTATCTTCGTGTATTTGGCAGTCCTGTTTTTGTGCATGATCCGGGGAATGATAAGCTCTCGCCTATAGCTTTCAAAGGGATTTTTCTCGGATATATGGATGGCGTCAAAGGCTATCGGATTTGGAATCCGGAAACGAAGAAGGCTATGGTTTCTCGTCATGTTACTTTTGATGAGTCGGCTATGTTCAAGGAGAACGAAGGCTCATCGGATGTTCCGGATTTGGTTCATGGTGAATCAAAGAAGAAGGAAGTTATTCCCACTTTCAGACCTAGAGAGAGTAGAGTTGTTGGAGGTGCTTGCAAGGTGAATACGGTTGATGTTACATCACATAGTCCACAGGATTCCTCTAGTAGTGTTGGCGATGTGCACGAGCCTAGAGAAGATTCAGTTCAAGGTGGAGCTGAAGGAAGATCGGGTGATGGTATTGCTAGTTGGGTTGGTCGACGTGCTATAAGGCCACCCGAAAGATATGGTGATTGGAACTATCTTAGCTTTTGTGAGAATTTGGACTATGCTCTTCATGTAATCCAAAATGAGCCGATGGACCTTGATGACGTCATGGGTTCGACTGATAGCTCGAAGTGGATTTGCGCCATGGAGGAAGAGATGCAATCGTTGATGAAGAACCAGACTTGGGAGTTGGTTCCACTTCCTCAAGGAAACCGTGCTATTGGGTGCAAATGGATATATAAGGTGAAGGACGATGGAAGATACAAAGCTAGGCTAGTGGCTAAGGGGTTTGCACAGAGGAAAGGAAAGGAGTATGATGAGATCTTCGCACCGGTTGTGAGGCATACTTCTATCCGGATACTACTTGCATTAGTTGCTATTTACGACTTGGAGTTGGAGCAACTAGATGTGAAAACCGCCTTCTTGCATGGAGACTTGGATGAAGACATCTACATGGAGCAACCGGAAGGGTTTGTTGTAGAAGGCAAGTCAGAACTAGTTTGCAAGTTGAAGAAATCACTATATGGTTCGAAGCAATCACCTAGGCAATGGTACAAGAGATTTGATCATTTCATGCTTGAAAGTGGCTTCCATCGAAGCATCAAGGATGCTTGCGTTTACTTCAAGAGGTTAGGAAATGATTGTTGGGTGTATTTACTCTTGTATGTGGACGATATGCTCATTGCTTCTAAGGACAAGGCAGAAATCAACAAGTTGAAAGAGAAATTAAAGGCGGAGTTCGAGATGAAAGACCTTGGAGAAGCAAAGAAGATCTTGGGCATGGAGATTGTAAGGGACCGAAAGCGTTTTGAGTTGAGATTGACTCAAAAGGAGTACATTAAGAAGGTGCTTTGCCGGTTTAACATGGAGAATGCAAAGACGTTAAATACACCTTTACGTTTACATATGAAGCTTTCGGATAAGGGATCACCTATCGGAGAGAAAGACAAGGTTTATATGACAAAGGTGCCATATGCAAGTGCGGTTGGTAGCTTAATGTATGTCATGGTGTGTACAAGGCCCGATATTGCAAATGCCATCGGGGTGGTTAGTCGGTATATGGCTAATCCGGGGAAATCACATTGGGAAGCCGTGAAGGCTATATTGAGATACTTGAAAGGCACAACATCTCATGGTCTTGTTTTTGGTGGTAGTGATGGATTGAGTTGCAAGTTAGTTGGTTATTGTGACTCGGACTACGCCGGTGATAGGGATCGGAGGAAATCAACTTCCGGATATGTCTTCACACTTGGTGGTACGGCCATTAGTTGGAGATCGAGATTGCAGACCATAGTTGCTTTATCCACTACGGAGGCGGAGTTGATAGCCGCTGTGGAAGCGGCAAAGGAGACACTCTATTTGAAGCGACTATTGTGTGACTTGGGTTTCGAACATGAGAGTATTGATGTTCGATGTGATAGCCAAAGTGCTATACATTTGGCGGAGAATTTGGCGTTTAGCTCACGAACGAAGCATATTGAAGTGAGAGAATCATTTCTAATAGCCATGGACGAAGACAAGCAAGTATGCCTTCGGAAAGTGCACACAAAGGATAACGCGGTGGACATGTTCACTAAGACATTGCCGGTTGGGAAGTTCGAGCATTGCTCGAACTTAATTCGCTTGGAGATATGCTAGGTGCCACGAGGTGGCACAGTTGAGAGAGAAACTTGGGTGTAGAAGAGTATCGGTGAGAGGTTGTTGTTCTATCTTCATGGTAAGTACTCGTTTTCACTCCCGAGTACATTGTCTTTCGGTGAGACTGGTTTAGGAGTTGGATGTTTCAACACTTTATTGACGGGTGGGGGCTATGCCTGAACTCGTTAGTGAAGTGCAATGGGCAGTGGCTATGCCGGAGTTCATTGGGGAAACATTCAAGCTTTCTTGATTGAAGATAGAAGGAAATGCTTGGGTGCATTGAAGGTTGTGATGTAGATGGATATAGTATCGAGGTGGAGTGTTGAAGTATGCGATACTATTGTAGAGAATATTTTGGATCTGGAGGATATTTTGGATCTGGAGAATATTTCGGATCTGGAGGAAATTTTGGAAATTTCCATATACTTCTCTATGCCTATATAAGCTACATCAAATCCAAAAGGAGATAACACAAAAACAAAATCAAGAGATTAGATCAAGATTTATTCTAATTAGGGTTTTGGCAATCCTAATCTTCTTCAATTTTTTTCTCCACAAAATCAAATTTTTTCTAGTAAATTTGATCATTGTAATCAATCTCTTGTACTCTTCTATTGATATTAATAAAGGTTTCTCTCTCAAAGTGGACGTACACTTACAAGACGTCGGTGGAACCACTATAAATCCCTGTGTGATTTAGTATCTCGTTATTGCTCTATTATTTCCATTATTTGGTGATTGTGATTGGCTTGGATAAGATTGAGATTGTTCGATTGGTTGTTTTTGCACTATTACCACGATCTCATTTTCCGCGGCGTTGGGATTTTTGATTTGAGCGGTCTTGAATCAAAATTCCTCCACAACAGTCTTTTATCTGATTTGCAGGTTAAAATTCCAAAACCTATTGACTTGTTTTGTGATAATATTGCTGCTAAGCACATTGCAGAAAATCCAGTTTTCCATGAACGCACTAAGCATTTGTGAATGGATTGTCATTTTGTTTGAGATTTTGTGCAAGGAGGATTCGTCAAAATTTTGCATGTAAGAACGTCTTTACAACTTGCTGATATCTTCACCAAACCACTCTGTTCTGAAACTCACAAATTCTTCTCAGCCAAGCTTGGTCTACTGTCAAAGCCACCAGATCCAGCTTGAGGGGGGGATGTTGGTGTATTTGACAAGTCAGTCCAGTGTAAATAGTTTAGCTTGTTATGTAAATAGGGTTATATTGGTAATTGTATTTTCTGGCCAGCTGTAAAGTTTTTGTTTTCTTTTAATTCAACGTTTTAATTGTAAGAACGGATTCTAGATCTGAGAAAAATTCCTCTTTCAATTTTACTTTTTCTAAATCTTCTTTGCTCAAATTATTAATATTGTATGCAATTCAGTCATGTTTTCAAAGTAACAGCAAAACACATGCTTGTGTTTCTAAAAGACATCATAGTTTCAATGAAGTTGATTATATATATATATATATATATATATATATATATATATATATATATATATATATATATATATATATATATATATAGGCAAGCGTTCGGTTGCATCCCAAAAATGGAGCACCCCAAAAGCCCTCTGATCCCCTCTTACTTATATTAAAGAATGTGAAAGGGAGGTGAGAGAATGAGTGGAAGGAGAGAGAGAGAGGAAAATGTATGGTGGAGAAGTGGTAGGCTATTAGGGTGCTCCACTGTTTAAGTTGCCATTAAACCTGCCTCATATATATATATATATATATATATATATATATATATATATATATATATATATATATATATATATATATATTCAAGGTAAAGAGTAAGTTTAGATTATAGCTACGGGGGATAATATATGGAAACTGATGCAGTGCATAGTTAAGATGAATATAGGATAAATGAGATAATTTACTGAATAGACATTATGACAATCAAAGTCGTAGTTATTTATATATAAAGTTTACAAAATAAAACTAATTGGTTGGCTTATGTAAACAAACGAGTTAACATTTATGAATATTAGTAATAATGAGTCCTATAAAAATTTAAAAGCACTGAATAAACTGAAATAAGATAAGCATACAATCTATATTTCAAATGTTCATCAACTCACAAATTTGTGTCTATATTGTGGATTCCTTGTTATATGTTTGGTCTAATTGATTTTATGGTCGATATATTATATACATTGAAAAAAAAAAAAAATCTGAGATGTCAATTCCAAGAGCGTGGTAGCTGGTTATAAACAATTCTGAAATAAATGCAGAGCATGCTTTCTTAGTTAAACCGCTATTTTGATATGCATGAAAAGGCATCTTAGTTTTATTTTTTCTTCTTCTGTTAAACTTTTACTCATAAGATCCAGTATTGGTTTATAATTTACATGCTGGTATTACATGTACAAATAACGTGTTATAATCGCGTTGTCTACAAGAATGCATGAATATTAAGGATATAGCTTGTATTCGTTTTTTTTTAGCAGCAAGAAGTAATTTATTATATTATTCGATCCCTGTCCAATTTATAAAAAAACACATAAAACACTCAAGGGCTAAAGACATTTCAAAAAAGGCTAAAAATTAAAGACACAGGAATCTATCCCTCTCCACAATTAGTCTGTATTTGGAATTATGAATCCGCCATCTGGTCTTGCAACTTGTTGGGGGCAATCAATCCTGGAATTGACATCATTCTTTGACGTTCCTTTTCTCTTTGAGCAGCTGCTTCTTATAGGCATATAGATCTATGTCTCATATTCTTACTATATGTTGCTATAGCTACTATAAACACTATTATGTGGCTGTAGTAATAACCAAGATGACTCTAGCAGAGGTAACACAACTTGTTGATGGGCTCCTTGAGTCTAGAAATGACCTACCAACTTCCAAAAACTGCATTCATAATTTCATTAATTAAGCCAGAAAAGACAATGTTCACTCTATTGTGTTTTGCGTGATGTGTATATTTATTGCTAAGTTTATTTTTGCATGTGTCCGTGCATTTATATGTACGCTTGCGTGCTTTTCCACACATATATGTGCTTATGTGATTTTCCACACATATGTGTGAGTATAAATATATAATTCCATAATGGAACTAAGTTGATAAAATAACTTTGCTATGAATCATTGTGTACAGCGTGTTAATATGTGGATCATAATTATCACATAAGTGTATTTTACTAGCTGTTTTGTGTCCACCGTTGAATATTTTTTTAAAGTATTATGTATGTTAGCTTTCATTTATATGGAGCACATCATGGCACTGACATTTGCTGGTTTGTTCCCCTAAATCTTGTAAGTATCATTCTGATCTATATACAAAGTTTAAACAGAAATGTAAGATGCCTTCATGATGCCAACACAAGCGTAGGCAATATAAATATACATTTAGTGGCATAGGCACATTCTTTTTCTTATCCAATTCCTTTTTAATTTCTGCACATTCCAGTTCGTATAAAAGACCGTCATTATTAACAGCATGCTTGCCAGATTACCGCATGAACTCGACTAAAAGCATCAATTTTACATATGTAAAAAAAGAGTATTTATGTAAACCATATAGAAAAGGATTGCAAATTAATTTCGTGCAGATCAATCTGATATGGCGTGTGATATGACAAGTTGATAAAGATGCTGATGCCTCATACAACAGGCAGTGATAAGAGAGCGAGTTTGTTCACACCAAAAAAGTGTTGTGAACAAAACTTCGACCCCTGATTGGTGGAAATCAGGGAGGCTCATATGGGTCCCTCTGATTTCCACCAATCAGGGAAGGGAGTTATGTTCACACCACTTTTTTGGGTGTGAACAAACTCGTACTGCAGTGATAATGGGTAACATGAGCTATGCATTTGTATTTCCGATGCATTTGCAAGTATTGAAAAAATGTTTTGGCAAGCCACGGAAATTAATGTCTTCTTTTTATTTATGTTAAAAAAAATGCTCTGTCCATTTAATGTCCTATTGTTAAATAGTAGTAGGTTTTACAATATGTTTATATTCCTTATGTGGTTGGAGTTTTACCTAGAATTCTTCTTGGGAATTTCTGAAATTATGCTATTTTTTGTTGTTTGCATTATGTCATTGTGATATGTGCAAAATTAGTCATGTATATACATATATGTGTGTTTGTATTGTTGACATGTTCTTTTTCTCTCAATTGCAGTTTGTTGATTCTAACTATTTATGCAGAGAGGAGCTTTTGCTTTTCTATGTCAATGAAGCTGATTTAAGGATCTACTATAGGTGAATTTCCTACCCTTTAATCTGGTCATATTATGTGATTATCTACGTTTCTTATTAAGCATAAAACTTTATCCAAAGCTTGAATTCACATTGTCTGCATCCCAAACTATGAACTGTTTATCTGATAAAAACACAGTGCATATTGGGAGTGCACCTAAAAACCAGTAATTCTGCTATTGACGGCCAATTCATTACTATGAATTTAAAAGCAGTAACATATAAAAGTGCAAGTGCAACCTGGCAGCACCTTTCAACAGGCAGGAGTCTATATGGCCTTTTGGTCTGTTATGTTGATTCTGACTAGATCTCCTTTGTTTCCTCCTCCGCCCCCTTATAAACTAATTCCAGCGCTCCCTCCATTCCTCTTTCCTTCTCCCAATTTCTTCTAGCTTTCCTGGTTGTTTAGTGTTGGAAATATAATTTGAAATGTTGACTTACTAAATAATTAATATTTGCATTGGAACAATGTATCTAGAATATTGAAAAGGCATGCCTATTGGTTGTTGTAAAGTCATATCTATTGGGTGAATGGTTATGTAAACCACTATAAATATGTGGTTATTTTGTAAGTTGAAAGCATGAAATTCAAAAAAGTTCTTCATTTTAAATTAAGCACTCTTACTCTAATTTCTCCTCCTCGAACAAAGTGGTATCAGAGCGAGGTTAGTAAAGGTGTGATAAAATGACAAACAATGGAATGTTTTCCTTCCAATATCCTCGTCTCATAAATGAAAATTATGAAAAATGGTGTATTCGAATGAAAGCTTTGCTTGGCGGACAAAAAGTGTGGGAGATCGTAGACAAAGGCTATGATGAGCCAGAAAATGAAACTGCATTATCTCGAGTGAAGAAGGAAGCCTTAGCAAAGACGAAGGAAAAAGATCAACTTGCACTTAGCCTCATCCATTAATGTTTGGATGATTCAATGATAGATAAAATATCTGATGCAGCCACTTCAAATGAAGCCTGGGAAATTTTGAAAAAATCTTTCCAAGGAGTATATAAAATAAAGAAAGTTAAGCTTCAATCACTAAGGAGTGATTTCAAAGCAATGAAGATGAGTGAATCCAAATCGATTTCGGATTATTGTACAAGGGTGAAGGCGAATGTGAATCAGTCAAGAGGCTATAGAGAAAAAAATGTAGATGTTCGAGTGGTGGAGAAGATTCTTCGTTCTTTGACACCGAAGTTCGATTATGTTGTATGTGTCATTGAAGAAATGAAGGACCTAGAAGAAATGAAAGTAAAAGAATTGAAAGGTTCTTTACGTGCTTAAGAAGAGAAAATTAAGAGAAGACAAGAAGAACCACAGGAGCAAGTTCTTAAAACTAAAGCAACTTTAAAAAATAAAGAAGGAGAAAAACAGTACTTTAGAGGAAGAGGAAGCAGATATGGATGAGGAAGAGGACGCGGAAGGCAACAACGTGAACAAGAAAGAAGTAATGGTGAAAGTTCAAATAACAACGAGAGAAATCCTTCGTATTTTAGAGGTCGTGGAAGAAGTCGAGGACGAGGTCGTGGAAATTACCAAAGATCAAATGATAGAAGGTATGACAAATCCAAAATTGAATGTTATAAATGTCATTGATTTGGTCATTATTTATGGGAATGTCAAACTGCTAATACTGAAGAAAAAGCCAATCTTGTTAATGATAACCAAGAAGTTGAAGAGTCCACCTTGTTGCTAACTGAGAAAAAGGAAGAAAAGGAAGTTGAAATCTCATGGTATTTGGATAATGGTGCTAGCAGTCATATGCGCGGATACAAAGAAAAATTTGTGGAGATCAACGACAAAGTGAAAGGTAATGTTTCCTATGGAGATTCTTCGAAAATTCACATTGAAGGAAAAGGTACAATTCTCATTTCTTAAAAGAATGGTGACCATAAATTGATCTCTGATGTTTATTATGTTCCTAAACTAAGAAGCAATATTCTTAGTCTCAGACATTGTTGAGAATGGTTACGAAGTTTTGATGAAAGATAATTATCTTTGGATTAAAGATAGAAACAATAACTTGATTGCAAAGGTGGGCATGTCACGGAGCCGGTTGTTCAAATTGAATGTCCAAACTGTTGATGCAAGATGCTTGAAGGTTAATGTGCAGGATGCGGCATGGTGTTGGCACATGAGATTTGGACACTTGAACTTTGGATCATTGAAAGCAATGGGAGAAAAGATGATGGTAAAGGGGATGCTTGCAATTGAAAATCCAAATCATTTGTGTGAAGCATGTCTTCTTGGCAAGCATGCAAGAAAAAGTTTACCAAAGAAAGCAACATTTATAGCCTTCAGACCACTTGAATTTGTGCATACAGATATTTGCGGGCCTATCAATCCATCGTCTTTTGGTAAAAGTAAATATTTTATACTTTTTATTGATGATTATAACAGAAAAACGTGGGTTTATTTTCTCAAACAGAAATCAGATGCTCTCACCACATTCAAAATTTTCAAGATGCATGTTGAGAAAGAAAGTGGCTATAATATCAAGGCATTGAGATCTGATCGGGAGGCGAGTTCACTTCAAAGAAATACAATGATTTCTGTGCAGCGCATGGAATTCGTCGTCCTCTCACTGTTCCTAGATTGCCTCAGCAAAACGACATGGCGGAGAGAAAAAATAGATCAATTCTTAATATGGCAAGGTGTATGCTTAAAGTAAAAAATATGCCAAAGGAGTTTTGGGTTGAAGCTGTTTCTTGTGCAATGCATTTGTCAAATCGCTCTCCAACTGTGAATGTCAAGGATCAAACCCCTTAAGAAGCATGGAATGGAAAAAGGCCAAGTATCCATCATTTGCGAGTCTTTGGAAGCATCGTTTATGCTCAAGTTCCACAACAAGAGCGTTCAAAGCTAGATGATCGAAGTGCCAAGTATTTTTTTTGCTGGATATGATTATCGTTCCAAAGGATACAGGTTGTATAATCCTAACAATGGCAAAGTGGTGGTAAGTCGTGATGTTGAATTCGATGAAGGAGCAACTTGGGATTGGGATGGACAACAAGAGAGAACATATAATTTTCTTCCATATTTTGATGATGATCAAGAATCAAAGAATGTTGAAACTATACAAGAACCTTCATCTCCAGCTTCAGATCTTGAAGGCTCAAATGAAAGACCGCCGAAGATGAAATCCCTTGCTGATTTATATGAAAGAAGTGAAGAAACTACTCTTAATAATGATGAAATCTATTGTCTATTTACAGATAGCAAGCCAATAAATTTTCAAAAAGCCATGCAAGACAAAAGATGGAGAGATGCTATGGGTGAAGAAAGTAAATCCCTTAAAAAGAATGACACACGGGAATTAATTTCTCTTCCCAAAGATCATGAATCCATTGGCGTTAAACGGATATACAAGGTGAAAAGAAATGCAAAAGGAGAGGTGGAGTAATAAAAAGCAAGACTTGTGGCAAACGGCTATAAACAAAACCATGGAGTTTATTATGATGAAGTGTTTGCTCCAGTTGCACGCATGGAGACTATTCGCTTGTTGATTTCTCTCGCTGCTCAAAAGGAATGGAAAATTTACCAAATGGATGTCAAGATGGCTTTTTTGAATGAATATCTTAAAGAAGAGGTTTATGTTGATCAACCGTTGGGCTACGTAGCTGAAGGGAATGAAAAGAAGGTACTGAAACTCAAGTGATCGTTGTATCGATTGAAACAAGCCCCACGAGCATGGAATAGCCGCATCACCCAATACTTTCAAGGTCACGGGTTTGTTCGTTGCTTAAATGAGCATGCTTTATATTCTAAGTTTCACAATAATGGAGATGTTATGTTTGTTTGCATTTACATTGAGGATCTCATTTTCACGGGAAATAATCCCGATTATTTGATAAATTTAAAAGATGCATGTCGACAGAATTTGAGATGATAGATTTGGGGCAAATGACATATTATTTGGGATTGGAAGTGAAACAAATGGAGGAAGGTATATTTATTTCTCAAGCAGGTTATGCAAAGTAAGTGTTGAAAAGGTTTAAGATGATCGAATGCAATCCTGTGAGCACACCAATGGAAGCTAGAATGAAATTGTCCAAGTTTGAAGAAGGAGAAAAGGTAGATCCTACTCTTTACAAAAGTCTTGTGGGAAGTTTGAGATATTTGACAAGTACAAGGCCCGACATACTTTGTGCCATTGGAGTGATAAGTCGTTTCATGGAGAATCCTACTTCTGTCCATATGACTCCTGCTAAGCGAATTCTTCGTTACATTAAAGGAACACTTGATTTTGGAATATCTTATTCCTCATCCAGTTATCTTTTGCTGCATGGATTTTGCGATAATGATTTTGCTAGTGATATAGATGATAGAAAGAGTACAACGGGGTATGTATTCTTCTTGGGTAATTGTGCTATTTCTTGGTTATCGAAGAATCAATCTATTGTCACGTTGTCAACCTGTGAATCTGAATATCTTGCTGCAAGGTCACGTACATGTCATGCTTTATGGTTAAGAAAGTTGTTGAAAGAACTTCATTTTCCACAAAAAGGAGCTACTGAAATATGCACTGATAATAAATCAGCACAAGCACTTGTAAAGAACCCGATATTTCATGATCGAAGCAAACACATCGACAAGAGATATCATTTTATTCGGGAATGCATTGCCAACAACAAAGTGGAGCTGAAATATATGAAAACTCAAGATCAAGTTGCTGATAATTTTACTAAGCCATTGAAGATTGAAGATTTTCGAAGAATGAGAGCTATGCTTGGAGTAAGAAAGGAAATTTCAAATTAGGAGGGTGCGTTGGAAATATAACTTCAAATGTTGACTTACTAAATAATTAATATTTGCATTGGAACCATGTATCTAGAATATGGAAAAGGCATGTTTATTGGTTGTTGTAAAGTTATGTCTATTGGGTGAATAGTTATGTCAACCACTATAAATATGTGGTCATTTTGTAAGTTGAAAGCAAGAAATTCAAAGAAGTTCTTCATTTTAAATTAAGCACTCTTCCTCTAATTTCTCCTCCTCTAACATTTAGAACGAGCCTATCCCTTTTTTGCTTGAGCCTATCCTCGTTTTCGCATCTTTCAGATATGTCTCGTCTTTTACTTTGGGACCAATTAGTGTTTCTTGCGTCCTCATCTTCTATTTCAACCCACTCACTGCCATTATGGGAAAATCAGTGCCCCTACGAGCTTTAGAGAAACCTAAAACACTACTCTAAATCTTTTTCTTGTTTGGAGGTGGAATGAGTAATCATTGAGCTTGGTCTGTGTTATTGGTATTTGTTAGCTTCTGTCTGTCCTGCCCAGGATTCGAGTGCTTCAGGTTTTTGTGTTGAGGGTAGCACTTGCTTTTTGATTCTCGGATGATGCCTAGATATTTTCTTGAATGAATGTGTGCAGCTACGTGATTGCTTTGCAACTTTGGGGACTTTGGCAAGTTTGACACTGCTCAAGTTCATCTCCCTTAGTGTCCCTTTTATTCCTTGCTGCGACCCTGTTTTTAGTTATCCTCTCACCAACAAATGATGCAAGGTATGAATGAGATGGCCAAGCATTCCTTGGCTACTCTCTGTTTGGAGAAGGCTAATCGTGACATGTCATTTTCCGCAAGTCAATTTGCTCTGCTATGTGGGTTGGTGAACCTACTTCTTTGCCAGTAGCACTGTTTCTCTTGTGATGGGTATGGTATGCTGAGGCTTCTGGGGTATTTTCTTATGTTGCAATTTTCCTGGTTTGCCTCTGCTAATGTTCTGGTCAGATTTTCTTGAGATTTGTTATATTGTTTTGGGTTAGTGTAATCCCATGTCAGAGTCAATGTTTCATGTGTGCCTTGTCCTTGCCAGTATTGTTCAGGTAAGGCCATGTCTCCTTGTGGCGTAGGTAGCATTTGAATTTTGAAAAGGCCAAGTTATGTTGGCATCGGCGTCAGACGCGTCTGATGCGTCTTATGTAGGGCCCACCAGAAGGCCCCGTTGGGATGAAAGGCTGGAAAGTTAGCTTTCGCGTCAGACGTCTCGGACGCGTGTGACGCAAAAGATATTTTTTGCCCCCTTTACATTTCCTCCCCCTATATATCTCCAACCCATTTCAATACTACATCACTGTCCTCCTTCCTCATTTTCCTCTAGTTCTTCATTTTTGTAGTATTGTAGATCAAATATAATGGCAGACAGTGATGATTCAGATTTGGAAGATTTGCAAGATATGCTCGATATTCAAGAAATTATCGCTAATCAAACATGAGAAAGAAGTAGAATACATGATTCTGTAAGCTCCTGTCTAGCTTGGGTTCATGAAATACAATCAGGACACGCAGACCGTTGTCAACGCAATTTTCGAATGAAGCAATTATATTTTAGATCCTTGTGTGAACGGTTAGCAAATTACGGATTGGAAGCCTCAATGCACATAACGGTCAAAGAAATGGTGGCTGTATTCTTATATAGTATTGCATTGGCCCTTCCTACAAGGCATGTTGCTGAGCGGTTTCAACGATCAAATGGTACGATTTGTGTCATTTTTCATAAAGTTTTGGATTCAGTTCTTTTATTGGTAGTCGATATTATTAGACCAATAGATACCCAATTTAACCACATAACAAATTCTATCTTCGTCCCGATATTATCCTTTCTTTAAAAACTGTATTGGGACTATTGATGGGACACATGTGATGGCTCATGTAGGTCAAGAAGACATGCAACGTTTTGTAGGGAAGAAATGATCTGCTACACAAAATATTATGGTTGTTTGTGCGTTTGATTTAACTTTTACATTTGTAAGAGCTGGATGGGAAGGAACTGCACACGACGCTAATTATTTCGGGAAGCTATAAATAATCCGGATCTTAATTTTCCTCATTCTCCTGCCGAATAGTACTATTTAGTGTATTCAGGATATCCACTATTGGAATGATATATAACTCCTTACCAGTCCGTGAGATATCGTATACCAGAGTTTAATGACACATAGAATGAACCGAAGGCAGAAAATGAAATTTTCAACTACTATCACTCTAGTTTGCATATGGCAATTGAAAGAATATTTGGTATTTGGAAGAAAAAATTTGTCGTCTTACGTAACATGCAAACGCATCCATACAATGTTCAATTACAATTTTTTACTGCTACAATGGATATTCACAACTACATCATAAAATACAACGCTGGCGATCCAGATTTTATGTCGTATGATGACGACCATGATTTAGTGCCAGAAGAATATCTCGAAGAATATTACAGTATGTCAAATCGCGGAAACAGAGATCGAGAACCCGTTCAAAGAACCAGAACAACATCCACCATGGTGGTTGTACGAGACAATATAAGAAACGAACTAGTTATCGCGGGAATTCATTAAGAAGTTTCATTGTATTCTGCATTTTATATTTGCATTTTGAATTCTGCAATTTGTATTCCGCAATTATGTAATTTCAATTGTGTAACTTTTATTCTGCAATTTGTATTCTGCATTCTACTATTTTGTTCAACAATAAACAAACACAAATAATTAAAAATAATATATATAAAAACAATAAAATAATACCTCTGCCCCTTCCAATATGCCCCTTTCGTTTAAAAAAAAAAAACATTCCCCATTCGCAACAATTCCCTTACAAATACCCCTTCAAAATAACCCTTCTAGATACCCCTTCCCGTTCAAAATTAAATGGACCCATGACTTATCTTGAAAGTGATGTTTCACTGGTTCATTGTGCTGCTATCACCTGTTAGGTATTGTAGTTTTCTAGGACGTGATTGGTCATAAACTACTGGTTCTTGGTTGGCCTTGTGTAATTTGTATAGTCTGTGTTCGCCTGTATTTTATGTAGTTTGTATGATTTGTATGTTATTGTTGTGCGTGGAGTTTTGTGTGTGAGTTTACTCCCTTCATGGAGTTTAAGAATTTTGTAGTCTAGACTTACCATCTAGCTCTTGCTCTGTAAGCTTGTTTACTTGAACTAGACTAACCTCTATAAAAACCGTCTGTGGTGGACGGTCCTCCTTAAAAACCGAAGTAGTAGTTAGATAGTCTGTTTAAAAAAAGAATCACAGAACTTAATTTTCGAGCGCAAATGTAAGTAAGAATATTCGAGCACTTTTTTCTATTACTTTTAGGGTAGTTTTTACATTTATTGCTAACATCTTTGTTAATGAACGTCAATATTACTTTCTATAAGCTACAAGTATTATCTTGAGTCCATCAGTCATTGTTTTATCGTGTTTAAAATATCTGTACACGTATAAAAAATTAAATTGTTAAAATATTTCATTAATATCCATTGCAGTGTCTCTAAAAATGCACATAATAGCTTGGATTATATTTAAATACAATTTGTTGGCCATGTATTAACTTTTGTTTATGTTATACCTTTCATTCATTAAGGAGTATATTTGTGAAGAATTCATAAGTACAACTTAATTTTTTGTTATATGTGCTATTTTCCCACTATAGCATAATTTTTTGTTGTGCCAGTGAGCAAACTAATAGACCATCACGCATGATGTGTGCACATGGACTAGTTTATGTGCCTAAAAAAAATTGGGATCCACAGAAGACTGTACGAAGATAGACATTCAAGAAGATGGTCAGTGGAGCAATTGTTGCTGCACATCAAGTAATTCAGCAGAAAGATAGAAGAGCATGTAGTTATTGATCTTGTTTGTGTTTTCTTTTTGGAAATGTGATTTGAACATGACGGATTTTGTGGTCACCTTATTTGAACATAGATGTGGTCTATAGTGTTGGCTTGTGTTACAATCTATCTAGACTGAATGTGGAGTTTTTGTTTTGTTTATGAATTGTACATTGTTAGGCTGTTCATTATTAATAAAGGCGTTTAAATTTTGTTTAGCATTTGCATATATGTATGTATGTATTTATATATATATATATGTATATATGAAAATTTGCATATAATATAATCATTGGTGTTAAAGACAATGTTTGTGAATGTTACATAAAACATGTTTAGGAGTCTCGTTGATTACTTATATGCAATGTTGTATTTTTTTTTAATAATAATTGTAAAATGTTGTTAAAAGTTGTATCTACATTGTTAGGAAAACATGGTTGCTATAGACAACGCAACGTTAGAAAAGAATGGTATTAAGAATTTTAACAACGTTATAGAATTGTTTTAGAAATTTCAAACATAAATCGTCGAAAATGTTGTATATGTTACTTTTTACAACATTTCAACATTGTCTTAGAATATATATTTTACCGCACATAAAAAAATTGTATGAGCAAGACACAATGATTTTTTTATCAACATTGAAAAATTTCGTTGACGTCTGTAATACGTTGTAAATAATATATTTTACAACATATAATGATCGTCTTGCGAATTTTCCACTTTAATTAATATATGAGAATTTTGTCATGGTATAAAGTGTTGTAAATATATTATTCGCAACGCTTTATACAACATTAAGCAAGTGTTATAAATTTCTTGTAAATTATGTAACTGTGGATTTCACAACGGTAGGAAAAATGTTGTTAATGTATTTTAACGATATTTATCCACCATTAGTTTATATGTTAGTGATTTTGATAACACATATATGTTTATAAAGCATTTAGAGACTGAAGATCACACACTACACTTAAGTCGAGTTTCGACAGCGCATCGCTACACTTCTCTTCTACCCATTAGTTGCATCTAAGGGGTATATTTTTCTATAAGTAAAGTAAGACCTTTTGGGACTAAAGGTTCACACAACACACTGTCAAATCTAGGCAGTACTTCACTTCAATTTTCTTCTACACACCACCTCTCTAATCTAATATCGTTACTTAACCTTTTTGAAAAACATTTTTTGTACAATATTTGTTGTTACAGAAATCATTGCTTAGAAAATCGATCTTAGAAGAATATTTGATCTTGTAAATTTATTTTTTAACTTCTTAAAAATTCAATTTTATTATAATATTTGTTTTTTTAGGCAAAGCCGACCGTTTTTTATAGTGGTCCATAACACTTTTATTGTAACAAATAATAAATACATTAATACAGGAGTAGACAGATTATGTAGCTACTAAATTCGGTTTTTAAGGTGGATCGTTCACCATCATCCTATCTAGATTAGAACACTGGAGCTAGACACTATTTCTAGACTACAAATACATACACAAACTCACATAGCTCCACGCATGGAGCAAGAATTACAAAAGTCTGGCTGCCACTAACAAGCCAAAGACATTGACATATTACATCTAGTAGATTACACTATAGAAATTACATAGCAACTGACTAAATCAAGAAGAAATTGCCAGTACCTTACATATGACATGCTAAAAATTGCTCTTATTGAATTTATTTGTAAACGTTAAAGAAAATCGATTTCAATATGGTATTTGTCATTTAAT
Organism: Allium sativum; assembly: GCA_030737875.1. NCBI lineage: Eukaryota > Viridiplantae > Streptophyta > Magnoliopsida > Asparagales > Amaryllidaceae > Allium > Allium sativum. The sequence continues at coordinate 575,366,518 of CM060918.1, read as the reverse complement.
TCATTTCTAACAAAATCGATTTAAGTATATAATCTTTCTTGTCTTCTTTTTAACTAAACAATAGACTTCTAAACATATTTTAAAAATCATTAAATTGTTATCTTTTTCGCATATAAAAAACATTATTTAGTGCCTAACATTCACGTAAACTTATCAATATGCATATTAATCAATAATTATATTCTAATATTTGGAATTAACATCAATTAATCTTTTTTACTAAACATATAATAAAAACCAAACTATACACGGACAATATTATCATCCACTAATTCACACTTAAACGAGAATACAGGTAGAACGGAGGCGGGGGTGTAGTCGACCAGACAAGGCATCGGTCGGTGTCGGCAGACAGCGACGTGGTTGAGGATCGTTGCTGCCAGAGTTTTGGCATGTTGGTTGATTTCGTGAAAATGATGTTTCTTTGTATGTGGTTTGCGGGTAATACCCAGTTCGGCGACGACTAATGTCGACCAATTATTTAAGCCGACGCCAACCACCGTTACGGTCAACTGCGATTTAGAACTTTCTAATAGTGGTACTCTTAGTTTCCTTCAAGGATATTACCCAAAAGAAAATTAATATGACCAGGAAAACTCGCTGAATGTCATAGTATTTTCCTTCAGTTTGCTTTTGAAAAAAAAAAAAAAAAAAAACAACAACGAACAAATCAGAGTCAAACCTAGATAATTTTGTGCGAACTTCAAACATAGTTTTTTTCTTTTTTCTTTTTCTTCTAAATTTTACTTTACACAGTTACATCTAGTTTACTCCCAAATACAACCATCATCATCATCTGAAACTCACTGACCATGTATGTTGACGTATTACATATTAATGAAGCATTCAGGTGGAAAACCTCGAGGGAATTTCCAACTATCCAGGCAATAATCATAGACCAAGTACCTCCTCCTGACTATCCTAAGTTTAGCAGCCATTAAAGCATCTAAAGTCCAGTCCCACCACGGACCTTCATTTTCATAATGATAACTTCTGTAGTAGGCATTAAATGGAGCTTTGCTCCAATCTATCTTCACCTTACCTCTCCTTGTAGCCCACTCTTCTCCATTCCATATAGCCGCATAAGCATGCAAACGTTGTTGATTCAGATATGGTACTCCATTTGCATTCTTGTATACTCTTACTGGTATTCCATCTACCATCCACCTATAAAATTACCCTACCACTGCTGAAGTTCTATATTTGATGACTTAACAACCAAACAGTTCTTAGACATTCACGTAGTAGAATTTAACTTAGGTGCAAAACCAACTGTGGTTTTGCATCTAAGTTCTTGTCTACCATGTGTTTTTTGAAAGAATACCCATGCAGATGCAGTATATCTCTAACACAGACTTACAGTATATTGTGAGGGTTCCAAATAACAGTGTAGGTGTGGAAATCTTCTCTTGGATCAAACCAGAGGTACATTTGCTGCTCACGGTCGCCCCGCCCATTAGTCCATACATTGGTATGTAGTATATACGGCTCCCCTGTGACATTTCCGAGAAGCTCGAAGTCGATTTCGTCGTTGGTTGGCCTTGGAGATTGAAGCTACACAAACCATGTACTTTAATGCAATCTCTATGTCTTTCATTATTATGTTTAATAAATGTATAAGCAATTTTTTTTTTTTGGTTGAAATTTGCTGCATAATATGAGTGTGGATACTTACAAAATATGAAGTGACAGTGCCAGCTGAATATCCGGAGACAACCTTGATCTGCATGTCGAACCTGCCATAAAGATAAGACTGTTTGGTCTGGGCTTCAGCTCCGCCTGCTTGATCAAGAATCAGTTGCAGCTGGTTTCCGTTTTCCAGTATATTGAACTTCCCTGTTACATCTACGTCTGTAGAGAAACTCTCTGCATGTACCAATGCGATACATCTTGCAAACAGACTACCGTATACAATCACGTACATGAGAAAACTACCCATTTTAAGACTGTTTGATAAATTTAGAAAGAACTGGATATGAATTATGAAGTGTGTGTTTATTTTAACCAAATAATACGTGGTTTATATAGGCATTTTGAATACCATAGTTAAGACACTTATTTTATGCAGGTCAATTTAGCTACGTGTGTCTTGGTATAGAAGCCAATATCGATTCTGAGAAATTAATGACAAAAAAACACGTTTTCATTGTAGATTACATTTCTTCCACGATAGCAACATGAAATTCATTTATTGACCTATGTATATGTGACATATGCATTTGTAACTATATAGTTAAACGGCGTGGTTTTGATCCGTTTGTTATGATATGTATTCTTCTGAAGCTAAATATTAATTTTCCTTAGGTCAACAAGCCAGCTACCGCTTGAAACATTTGTATATTTGATGCCATTCAGGGCTTGGAAATTATAAATGCAAGAGCAACTCCAATAGTTTTGCCCCTTCAAAATTACATTATCATCTTCGTCTATTGGTTGAATATTACATTATGTAATGTACGTGACTCCAAACGGTTGTTCAACAGTTTACAAAAAATGTAATTGGTTACAAATTTAGCAAAACCGAGTTATACATCGGTAAATTTTTTCACTACTAGAGAAAGTCGTTATTCCTAATATAGTGAGCGACAACTTCCGACAACTCATTTCCAACAGTTTTTGACGGACGGAAACCGTCGGAATATCACGAATTATGCATAGTCTTCTTCCACCTAATTTTTCAACATGAATTTTTTTCTTCAAAAACCCTAAAATCCAATTTCATACATCTAAACGCCATTTTTAGCATCTTGGAACCTTGCCAGCTTCAAAATCAATGTATGCAACAATCTCTTTCAGGTATAATCTCTTTCAGGTATATTAGGCATCACAATTGAAGACCTAGGAAATGGCGGCCACGCAATCATCTTTTCCCTCTTCTTCCTCCATCTCCTTAGCAGTTGACACTTCCTTCCCTCCTTTTCTCTCTCGCATTCCTCCATCCATTCCCCCCGATCCACCCCCTCCTGTTGCCAATCCATCTGCAGAAAAACCCTCTTTCACCAATTTGATCCGAGATTTTAATGCTATTTTGAGCGATAAATCTGCACAACCAGATCCGCGATTTTTGAATTCCAGATCTAATAATCCGTTTGATCCTAATACCAATTTGGGAAGATTTTTCTCTGGCGATTACTCTTCATCTAATGCATCTTTTCCGTCTTTCACAAGAAGGAATATACATCCCTCTTTAATTCTCTTCCGCAAAATGCAGGCATGTACCAACAACACTTTGAAATACCAAGGGATGGTAAGCCGCAGAGGATACCAGACTTAGTCAAGACAGAAGGTATGAAACACTGGAGTGATTTCTTAGTTGGTTTTTTTTTGGATGACACATCTTCTTATCCTTTAGTAGTTAATTTCTTAAATCGATTTTGGCAATTACATGGAGAAGTCAGTATTAAGTCAGATGGTACTCATTTTTAGTTCAAGTTTTCAAATGAATCAGATAGAGATAAAATTCTTAAATCTGATCCAATATTTATAAGGAGACATATGTTTATCATAACACGATGGGATCCATCTATAGGAAATACACAAGCTTAGATAAAAAACTTCCTATTTGTGTTTATTTTATCGAATTCCAACTATACTTTGGACATTAATGGGTATAAACTGACTTGCTTACCATGTGGGGAGAATAATATGTTTTGATAGTAGCACTGGAAAGTTGCGGCGGTTTAGATATGCAAAGGCATTAATTGAGATTTCTTCTGATTTTGATCTACCTAATAAAATTGTGGTTGACGGTCTAGGTAAAGATTGCCCATCAGTTAGGTTAACTTACGATTGGAGACCCAATATTTATACCATTTGCAAAGTCTTTGGCCATGCTACTAGCAAATGTGAATTTAATCATAAGGTAGAAGATGAATGTGAGAAACATGAAGAGATTTTTGATAACAACCATCATGTTAATTTCAATGACCAAGCTGGACAGTACACCAGGAAGTCAAATTCAAAAGATAACTTTACTAAATAGATTTCTGCTAATACTAAACATAAAAGGTTTTGGAGAAAGAAGGGAGTGAATAATGACAAGGCAAATATAGATGTTGGAACTGATGTACCCCATGTACATGATAATCCTTTTGATGCTCTAGCAACAGAGAATGATGGTAATGGTGCAACGGATGCAGAGACCACTTTAAATTGTAGAGTGCAAGATGGTAGGTAAGAGGTTGATCAGACAAATGTCATTGATCAGGCAGATGCTGCTGGATTAGTGTCTCAAGTGAATAAGATAAATGGGGTTGTAACTCAAAACTCATTGGTAGATAATAGATCGCAGGATGAAGAAGAAGTGGATTTGATTGGTAATCTTTTTGATGAAACTACTGCAAATATTGATAGATCTACGCAGAATTTTTTTGGACAGAGCTCTACTATTGCTTTGACTGTTAATTTCGCAACCTCTTCTAGTCCCTCACCAAATGCCACAATGTCCTGCTCTTCGACGTTTAGTATCTCTACACCATTAATAACTAACAGCTCTGTGAAGAACTCTTCTACGTCTCAAGCTTCTACTCATTCAAATTCTTCACTATATCGAAACTTGAAACCTCCTTCACACTTTCAACTTCCCCTTCCTAATGTAACCGGCTCTGGATGAACTTTTCCAGTAGTTAACACTGCTATGCATTCATCAGCAGTGCCACTAGCTCTCCGCCATCTTCCAAATCCAAGGACAATAAACCAAGGGGAAAATTTTGGGTAGATGATGAATTAAATGAAGGAAACGATTAAATGCCTGAGGATGTAATGCCTTTCAGCAACAAACTGAAATCTTCAAAAAGGCATAAATTCGTTGTATGATCCATCTCTAACATGAAATGATGCTTCTGTAATTCTATGGCGTACATGGGTTTAGATACTGTGCTTTTTTGTTGAAGTTAGCAAAGACATTTCTTTGACTGTTTTGTTAAATTTAGATGATATAAAATCACAAATTGATTCGAACAAATTTACAAAAAATGGAAAGTAAATATTTTTATAATAGGAATGCATTGATTGCATTTGATGAGATGGTAGAGAAATAAATGAAGGGATTAATTTCTTCCATCTATGCAAAAGAAACAGATTGATTTACTTTCTATCTTTGCATATTTGTTGCTATGGTAATTTTCCTCCATTATATTATTACCATATGTTGGTTGGTAATGTAATTGATGACTCACATGGATTTTCACTAGCTATATATTGAGGGGTAGACTTTAGTGTAAACCCATCCTGGCATGGAGCTAGCGATCCCCAAATGGATCATCTCTTCTTATTAAGACTGTTTGAGGCATGAATATTTAAACTCTTATTTTGTAATCTCTTGTAATTCTCTCATGTGGAATAAAATCTCTCTCTTTTGGACTGGACGTACACTATCCTATGGAGGATAGTGGAACCAGTGTAAATATTGTGTCTCTTTGTTTCTCTGTTATAGTTATTTACTATTTGCTTGATGTAATAGAATAATTGCTACCAAATTAGATTGATGTTCAATTAGCAAATCTAGATCCTGCTTATTACGCTTCCGCATTTGCGCAATTTTTGCATAACAGATTGGTATCAGGGCGAGGCGATTTGTTTTAAATTGTGCATCAATTATTTCTACAAAGGTTGGTAGATTCAGTGGTGATTATGCTATTACTATTTTGGGAGAAAAGGAAGACTTTGGTGGAGGAGATTATGTTGAGAGAGAAGAATGTTCCAATCTGGGAACTTTGACGTGATATGGAGTTTACTGCGTTGAAGGGATCATTGGATTTGGGAACTTTTGATCATGTTTTAGACAGGGGTCTTAACGTTGAAGATGCTCGAGGGATCCAGGATGATCGAGGAAGGAGCTCAGGTCAAGTGTTAGATAGGTGTCAATGTTATTGCATGCACTTTTAGACCGTTGGTTTATGCGCGGTGCAGCTCATGGTGATAGATGCATCTTTTGCAGGCGGTGAGTGAAGTTTGCAATAACTAAGTGGCAGGAGAGAGATTTTTTGTGCGTACAGAGATTTGGATTTTGGCTCTGTATTTGAATTGGTGATTGAGAGAATTATTTTTGGCCTTGGCGGTGTTGAGATTACTTTGATGTATGCCTTCTTTTATATTTTGGATATTTGCAATATTTTGTTGGCGGACAGGGATGTAGTTTGAGCTCGTTAACATGGTGTGATGGGGGGTAGCGTTGCTGAAACCCATTAGACAAATATTCATTTTTGGTTTCTATCTCATTGTGAGATTTTGATTTAAGATAGAGTTCTGTTGAAGAGTTTTATGATATGAAGAGAATTTGATTCGAGATGGGGTGTTACAGATATATGATTTTGCATCAAGATGGAGTGTTAAATTTGGTGATACAAAATCACAAATTTGTTGGAATTTTTTTGCAAAGAATGAAAAGTGAATATTTTTATAATGGGAATGCATTGATTGCATTTGATGAGATGGTAGAGAAATAAATGAAGCGATTAATTTCTTCCATCTATGCAAAAGAAATGGATTGATTTACTTTCTATCTTTGCAGATTTGTTGCTATGGTAATTTTCCTCCATTATATTATTACCATATGTTGGTAATGTAATTGATGACTCATATGGATTTGCATTGGCTATATATTGAGGGGTAGCCTTTAGTGTAAACCTATCCTGGCATGGAGTCAGCGATCCCTAAATGGAGCGTCTCTTCTTATTAAGTCTGTTTGAGGTTTGGATATTTAAACTCTTATTTTGTAATCTCTTGTAATTCTCTCATGTGGAATAAAATCTCTCTTTTGGACTGGACGTACGCTATCTTATAGAGAATAGTGGAACCAGTATAAATATTATGTCTCTTTGTTTCTCTGTTATAGTTATTTATATTTGCTTGATGTAATAGAATAATTACTATCAGATTAGATTGATGTTCAATTGGCAAATCTGGATCCTGCTTATTGTGCTTCCACATTCGCTCAAATTTTGCATAAAAGATTAGTATCGGAGCAATTTTTGCACAACATGTTAAGTATTTTTTCTGGTTATATGAAGCTAAAGGATGCTGGAATCAGTCATGCATTATGTTTTGTGTACAAAGGTAGTCAAGGCAAGAGTATTGGTGATGTTCTGGAATTGATGAGTGACAATGTTAACTTCTTTTTAGGCACTTGATCTTTTGGCATGCAAGGAGCTGTAGCAAAGAGACTTTTTGTTGTTATTTTTTCTAGTTATTTTTATTTCAGATTGTGAGGTTGAGTTCAGACGAAGTTGAGTGTTAACTGACATAGTTGTTTAGATTGTTATAGTATTCTATGTGCTCGCGCAAATCTATTTTGTAATTATCAATTAATGAATAAAATTTTACGCTCAACTTTCAAAAAAAAACCTCTTATTTTGATTAAAAATTAAATATTTACCCTAAACCTACATTTTCATAAATTGATAAATTATGGTAGTTAGTTATTGCAATTATTTCCAATAGCGTCTTAATGGTTTATAGCATCTCCTCGTGTACATTTTTAATATGCTATCCTCAAATTGTAAAATGAATGAATAGTTTGTAGTTATTTGTGTATATGTAAATCATTGTATATATGTGTTGGTTCTACCATTGTATTGTGTTAATTTGAATAAGATAAAACGAATGCACGAGTAGGGAATATTATATTGTGCCCATCCTGACTTATGCAACAAAAATGAATGTACGAGTCTAAAAGCGATTAAAGTGTGCTTGAAAATGACAACAACACTGAAACAGACTTAAGTCGATGAAATTCGTTGAACAAATGTAATAAACCTTTTTTTTTTGTAAAAGTATAAAATTAGTAAAACTATATTATTTATCGTAAAATGTGCACATGTTAACTTATGTCCCTTAGAGAGTTTTTGGTCTTTCCCGATGGGAGTTGTACGCGATCTATATATACACACACACACATACACATACACATACGTTTTTATCATAAAACGACCAATTATATTCATGTGGTACAATGCTTATTTGATTTGTCCCTGATTGAACATGTTATGAACACAATAAGCAATTATATTTCACATATTACGTCATTTCATACGGTTCATAAAATTTCATTGTAACATTACTTTTTGTTTCCTGCATACATGCATTTGTGTACAATGCAAAAATAAAATAAAAGGGCGTGGTCAAACTTTTATTGAATTGTTTCAAACGAAATAATGCATGAAATATAACTGTTAACTATGTTTGTAATGGAAAGTAGGATGACCGACCATGGAAAAAAATAACCATAAATCAACATTTCTATATTGCATTCTTAATGGAATAAAATTGAATGTATAACTTTTAATTTGTCTCGATACATTGAAAAATAAAATGTGCAATATTTGAAAATATTTTTGAATTTGCGAAATAATTATTTAAATTCAAATATTATAAATATAAAATGAGGAAAATAATTTTTCTGAAAATTGTATCTGTAAAAATTAAAATTTATTTTTGTAATTATGGTCATTTTCTCAAATATGAAAAATGATCAATTACTTTGTTGATCGGAGGAGGTGGATGTATCAACTAAGATGAATTAGAGAGTAAAAAAAAATGATTTTTACAATGGTATAAACGTACGTTTTGAATTTGCTTTAAGTAATAATGAAAACAATGTAGAACTTCGTTGTCCATGTAGTCGGTGTAGACATATAAAATATTTGTTATCTGATATTATGAAAGTCTATTTATGCAAAAATGGTTTCGTACCTAAATATTATGTTTGAGATCATCATGGAGAAGTTGTAGCAAATACTTCTGTAGAGTCTGAATTAGAAAATGCTAGGTAATAAAATTGTTCTGACAACCCATATAGAAAATATGGTCGAAGATGCAGCTCGATCAATGTTCCTTACAGTTGAAGTTGACAACGATGATGAAAATGTTGAAGAACCAAATATGAAGCAATTTTTTTTATGATTTACTGTATGCTGCAAAAAGACATATATCGTCCGATAATTTGAAGTGTGAAAATCACTATGAAGTTAATAAAAAAACCTATGTTTCTTTTGGTTTACCTTAGTAGAAAATAGATACATGTTAAATCGCTGCATATTGTCGTGGAAAGAAAACACAAATCTTAGAAATTGTAAAACACGTAATAACGAAAGATACAAATCACAAAAGATAAGGAAAAGCGGTTTCCTACAAGCGTATGCATTACTTACCCATCATCCCAAGGCTTAAAAGATTATATGTATCTTCTATAACTACATCTCATATGAGATGACATAGTGTGAGAACGGGGGAAGATGACACTTTGACACTTCCAGCCAATGGAGAAGCATGAAACTTTTTCCAATTTTGCCGTAGAAAGTCGTAATGCTGGATCAGGATTACATACGGATGGTTTTTCACCATTTTTTTAATGTGGAAAATAGGGAGAAGGACAAACTTAACAAAAATTTGGTGAAAAGTATTGGAAGTTTAGAATTTAATGAGAAGGACATATTGTAGTGTAAATGGGGAATGGATAGTGCGCCTCCTGAATTCCACTTTTAATATAAATGTATTCTTCTCCCTAATTTTGAAACTTTCCATATTTTTTCACTATTTTTTTTATAAAGTTTGTCCTTTAAAAGAAAATCCTCTTTCTTAATTTGGTGCTAGATATTCATCCTAGCCATTATCATCACACCATATAATTTACCTCCATGAATGTGTATAAAAATGCAATATATATTCCTTATGGTTGTTGTTGCCGACCCTGATGATTCGACATAAGGAATCGACATTTATTTAGAGCCGTTGATTAAGTAGTTAAAAACACTATGAAACGAAAGAACACCTGCATACGATGTTTCAAAGAAGTAAAATTTTCGTATGCTTGCTTCTATGTTGTGGACTATAAATGATTTTCTGCCTATGCAATGCTTTTAAGATGGAGTACTCTGGTCGCCTAACATCTCCATACTGCATGGAAGAAACATGGGGGTTTTCTTTATCGAATGATAAGAAAATTTTATGGTTTGACTGTCGTCGATGTTTTCTCCATGTAGATCATCCATTCAGAGGGGACAAGAATTTTTTTTAGCTTATAGAGTAGGAACTAGACAACCGCTAATAATATGATCAAGCAAAGACATATACAAATTTGTTAGGGACTATCCAAAGATATACGAAACTGGATTGCAAACAGGAATTGAAGGCAAATCAACTGTTCATAATTAATTGGTGCAAATAGAGTATATTTTGGGAGCTACCGTATTGAAATCATCTTCTGCTTCATCGTAACATTATTGTGATGCACAATGAGAAAAATATATTTAATAATGTTTTTAACACAATTTTAAATGTTAAGGGGAGTATTAATGATGGTTTGAAATCAGGAACGATATACAAGAATTATGAAAACGTCACGAGCTTCATATAAAATCAGATAATGGTAAAAAAAACCTAAAGCATGTTATGAATTTGATAATAATAAAGTTAATCTTGTGTTAAAATGGGTGGAAGAATTAAGATTTCCTGATGGAATTTCATCAAATCTTTGTAGATGTATTGACTTTAAAAAATGGTAGATTGAGCAGAATGAAAAGCCATGACCATTACATAATGATGAGAATTTTATTATCTGTTCTATTCAAAGAACTATTGTCGTTAAAAGTTTGAATGGCAGTCACGGAGCTTAATGTATTTTACAAAGAACTTTGTTCGACTACTTTAAAAGTGCAATGTTTATGTAAATTTGAAGTAGATTTTCCGATATCGCTCTGCTAATTGGAGATTTTTTTTTAATGTAATGGAACATTTACCTGTTCATCTCCTCGCTGAGCACGACTTCGAGGTTTTGTCTAATATGGATGGATATATCCATTTGCGAGGTATGTAATATGTTACCTAGTAATTTAATTACATTTGAATGATGAAGTTAGTGTAAATTAATTCCCATAATGCATGTGCACGTCGAATAATCTAATACAATATTTTATTTGTATATACAGTGTTTATGAAAGTGAACATCCGAATGGAGATCTCAGTTAAAAAAAAAATTTGGTTGGTTTTCAAATTTCGTTTACGAGCTGACATATTATGTGGTTGATGAAGGGTTGAAACATCTTGTGATGGAACCAAAAAGAATTGTCAAGACATATACAATATATTTCATTAATGGATATAAATTTAATACCAAATAATACGATGCAGAAAAATTAACTAATAATATAGGGGTATTTGATAAAGGTAGTGATAATCCAAAAAATCACACAAATGATTTTTATGGCATTTTAACACATGATTTGCTACTAACATATTTCTCATGACCCGCGGAGGAGGTATTTCTATTTAGATATAGTTGGTTTAGCAACGTTTCAAATCCTAGAATTAATGTGCATAAGGATTATAATTTTATCGAAATAAAGCACTCATCGCATTATCACAAGTAGATCTTTTTGTATAGCCAATCAAGCATTGTAGTTTAATATACTCCTTATCCATCTTTACGAGGAGATAAAGTAGATTTGTTTGCAGTTTTTAAAATGAATGTCAGATTTACGTTCGATGGGAAGAATATTCCAAATGAACAAGTTTATCAGGCGGTTCTTGAGAAAAATAACGAAATAATAATTACAAACGATCATATGAATTTCAGACCTCTAATCGATGGATCAAACATTCTGGCAGAATCGTTCGAGAGTTCAGAGGAAAATATCATAGAATATGAGACTGATTCTGAATGAGAAGACAATGTTGACTGATGTAAATGATGAGTATTTTCCTGGTAGTTGTAATGTAATTATGCAATATAAGATGTATATTTTGCAATTGATGTAATTATGTTGAATTTTGGGTGTAGTACGAAACTGGTGTAACTATGAAACCGAATCTTCTTATTATTATTTACATTTTTATGTCATTCCCATTTCTATCATTTACTTAGCAATTTATATTAAAAATGCAATGTAATATGTTTATCCTCGAAATATGAGACCCAATATGATTCAGGTATATACAATTCCATTTCCATTTGTCATTTATTTAGCAATTTATATTGTTTATGTTATTTAACTATAAAATATATTTCATTATCATATTATTGTTCTTTTTTAAAATGATGTGTATGTGACAAGTATATACGTGTCGTCTAGAGGTAGGAGTTCTTCCTATCCTTTCAGAGGTGATGACAATGGTCCATCACAGCCGCCACAGCGTACTATCATTAGTTTAGTACGTAAACTATGGGGTAAGCAATAAACATTATTTAGCAACTTTAATTTTTTTAACTAACTATGTACTTATGTGTATCATATTTAACAAAGAGGCTTCGACATCGTAGAGTGTATTTAGCAACATTAATTTTTTTAACTAACTATATACTTATGTACTGGGCTAGAATGTTGGCTTGTCAGTCAAAGTGGGATAATATCCTGCCCCACATCGTAGAGTGTATGTGTTAGAATATCCTTGTAAGTATATTCCTTTATTTTCCATTTTTAATTTTTTTTTTCGCTTTTTTTACTGTTCACCATTTGCTGTTTATTGTTTGGTGCTTGTTTACCGTGAAACAAAGGCTGAGTTGGACATGCAGACAGACATTTTGTAGCTATCACAACATTATTGGATTCAAAAGATGAGAAAGAACTATAGAGATTTCATATCATCCATAAATAAAAAAGGGGCAAAAGCCAAATTGATGGGGGCGGGTCTGTGGGAAGTGTGACTGAGATACTAGGATAGCGTTGAGGCGAGGGTAAGTAAACTAAACCATTTTTAAATATTTGATTGATAGGTAAATATCAAAACATATTTGGTTGATAAATAACGTATCAAATTTTGAATGTACAGAAAGAGCCAGAAAGAAACCCTGCAAACAAGAATAAAATTCTTGTCACTCATCAAGTATGGTCGAAGTTATTTCAACAGTATCAGCAGGGGTTAGTAAATTTAATAAATGTGAATTGAAAACAGTTATTGTGCTATATAATCTTGAATGTACAATAATATTATATAATAATCAATTTCAGATAGTTGAGGCGCAGGATACTACATCATATATGTATGTATTTACCAGTACACATGTCGTCGATCAAGTAAATCCGAACGGGACAGTTTCATATACGTAGCACGACGAAAAATCTTGCAAAAACCATGTAAGCATATTTTCAATTTATGTAGTACTAGAAATTTCTCTACTTGTTAAGTTATAATGAAATAAGAAATCATGATAATAATTTAAGCTACATTTTTAATTCTTCATGAAAGCAAAATTTATAGAACAAAGCCAGATACTCCTTACTGATACGGGTGAGAAGTAAGTTATTTTTTAGGCAGATACGTACCCACCATCGTGAAACAAGCGATATGGATTTGACAATCAAGTGGTAATCAATAATATATTATGAAATAATAATTTAATAATCTTTTAATTTTTGCTCCATCGCTTTAGTTTTTATGTATTGTTTGGTTATAAATAATAATTCAGTATAGTTTATATATGTAATAAATAATAAACTTTATTAAACCTCATTAGATGTAGTCAGAAACGAGGCAGGCAGACCAGAGCCGATATTAATCTAGCAGAGATTGAAGAGTTGAGGACTAGGGGGCACAGCTGGAGGATCAGAGCTGTGGCCAGACCATCGAGATGACACAACTATTGGACTAGCGTATTGCTGAATACATGCAATACTATGATGGCTGCTTCCCTTCTTTTATTGGTTTTGGAGGTGATTGATTGCTTTAATAGTTATGTTTTAATGGTTTAGTATGACTTGGTGGATGATAGACTTGATGATTTGGTGTTATGTACATATTTCATGTGATGGTAGACTTGGCTAGTGAATGATATAATGGCTAGTGAATGATATACTTGAAGACTTGATGTTTTGTATGTTGGTTGTGATAGGGAATTTTGCATTTTGAGACTATTGGAGGAAGATGATTGTCGTATTTCAAACTTTAAGGATCTATGTAATAGATTTTTTCAAACAATATTTCTATCCAGTAAGTACAAATGGGTTATCTAACTATCGACTTTTAGGATTCAATAAAGCCTTGGAACACGTAATTGGATTCAAATTTTGTACTTTTATCCGGCCAAGAACGCTGTAGAAAATGATCTCTGATGATGCTAGTAAATAAGAGAATTAAGAAAAGAAAAAGAATGATTCTGCAACATTTTACAAGCGTTGCAAATTAAGAATTTTGCAACACTTTTGTGGTGTTTTGAAATTGTTGTGTTAAGAACTTTGAGAGGAAGAAGAAGATTCAATGGAAAGTTATTCGAAACACTACACTGACGTTGGTATTTAATGGGTAGGAAGGGATGCGTCCATTCATTTAGAATCGCACCCATTTGTAAAAATTTACAGCCGTTACAAATGGCTATGTCCCTTCAGAATTGAAACGCCATGACTTTTCATTTGCAACGGTTCTCAAACGTTACAAAAATTCCGCAACGTCATTCGGGTCCGTAATGGGGCAAAATTCGGCCCATTACAGTTTATAAATTCTGTCCAAAAATATCGCTATCGTACTGATGACCCGCAACCCACACCCGTACCAGACCTGACCCGGTTGGGCGGACGGCGCGCATGTGTTGTATAGTGACGCATGACCTCCCTCCTCACAATAAAATAAACATTTGGGTGCCCCAAGGCCCCAATATCCACTTAGGAAGCCACTGATATACTTGCTTCCTCCTTTCATTTCCATGATGTGGGACACATCAATTTTCCCCTTCCTTCCTTCTTTCTTCCTTCTTTAAAGACAAAACCCCAAATCCCCAAAGATGATTTGAAAATTTATAACAGTCTCCCCCAATTTTCAAAATAAATAAAATAAAGTGGATGGCCGAGTCACTAGCGTGATTTCCTACATTCCCAAGTGGGATCAAGCCTATGTATTTCCAAGATCAAGTTTTGCATCATCGTGGAAACAACAAATAAATAAAATGTACCTTTTGGATTTGAAACTTTACTTAGTGTAAACCATTCAAGGTTCATTCGAGATTCTTTGGTGAACGAATCTTGAACCAAGTATCCCTGAATGTTAAAACCAGAACAATCTCACATGTTGATTACTTTTGTTAGTGCGTTCTATATTGCTTGGCACCTTAACGGTCATGTGCTTTAATCCTGGTTCATGAGTCTATTTTAGAAAGCGGTCTTACTTTCCTATGAAATGACTTGATTTTCATACTCATATAGCTAAGTCTCTTAAGGTGTTTCTACGATACATCTTTAATGTTTCTAGACTTATTAAGGATATTTATCCATCTTTTTTTCTTGCAAAATCCAACACTAAATATTATGGGACTATTGATTTAGTATTCCATAATCATTCTCTAAACTTGTTGGTACCCATTGAGTTTTGTCTATCCTTTTCAAGGCACAAGTTGGGTTTCTGCTAAGGATGACCAATCTTCATTCACAGACCTCAGTCTCATTTCTTTTGACTTTATAGAAACCATTGCCTTTGGAAAACCTTTTGCAAGTGGGTCAGCTAAATATTTCTTTGTTTCTATGTAGTCAACAATTATAACTCCACTTTTGAGTAACTATCTAACCATTTGATGTCATAGACTCACATGTCTAGACTTCTCATTCTATGTCTTATAAGAGACAATATATATCGTTGCTTGATTATCACTGTTAATTAAGACCATCGGAGATGGCTTCTTCCATAATGTGTTTTCCATTAACAAATTCCTATGCCATTCTGTCTCCATACATACATCTGCTGATGCAATCAATTCTGACAACATAATTGAGTTAGATATGCAAGTCTGCTTCTTGGAAGCCCAAGACACAGCAGTGCCTCCTAATGTAAATAACCATCCAGATGTAGACTTGGATTTGGATTCTACATTGCATCATTATATCCTTCTATTACAACTAGATATCTTTTATAAGATAAACCATAATTGATGGTCCCTTTCAAACAGGCTAAAACTCTGGAAATAGCTTTCCACCTTTCGAAACCTGGATTACTCGTAAATCGACACAATACACTTATAGCGTGTGCGATGTCTGGTCCAGTGCAATGCATAGCATACATAAGACTCCCAATCACACTAGAATACTCTAGTTGAGAAATGGTACGTCCAGTGTTCTTTTCTAATTTTATACTTGGATCTAAAGGAGTTAGTAGTAACTTCCCCGCTTTCCTAATGATTTTAATTCATAGAATTAAATCAACCTCTCCTAGATCCTTTATATCAAATTTAGAAGATAGAACTTCTTAGTTTACTTTGCACAAGATATATTGGAACCAAATATTAGCATGTCATCAACATATAAACAAATTATAACACAACCACTGTTATCCGATTTGCTACAAATACATTTATTAGCATCATTAACAATGAATACATATGACATTGCAACTTCGTTAAACTTCTCATGCCATTGCATGAGAGATTGCTTCAGTCTATAAAGAGATTTTTTTAATTTACAAACTTTCTTTTCTTAGCCTGGGGTTATGAAACATTCAAGTTGTTCTATATCTATCTCTTCTTCTAAATATCCATTTAGAAAAGCGGTTTTCACATCCATTTGATGTATGACCAAATTATGAATTGATGCAAGTGCTATTACACAACATATACAAGATATGCGAGCAACCAGAGCATATGTATCAAAATAATCTACTCCTTGTCTTTGCTTATATAACTAATGTAAATTCTTGAAGAAAATAACCTTTTTAATTTCATTTAAATTTTAAAAACAATTTAATCTAGGCTGCGACATTGATAAATTTGCTATTATAACTGTTCATTTTGTGTTGCTCCCTAAAAGCTTACATTTCTTTTCTATTTATATCCCTTAGCAAGTAATCTAGCTTTGAACTTATCAATGGATCCATTTGTATTAAACCTTTTCTTGAATATCCATTTACATCCTATAGGTTTTGCACCAGGAGGTAAATCAATTAAAACTCAAGTTTGGTTTAACATATGGAGTTCATTTCATCATTGATAGCTTCCTTCCATAAATTAGAATCTCTGGAACTCATATCTTCAGAATAAGTTTTCGGATCATCATCGATGTTCATTTCATATCTTATCACATTAAGTACTTCATCCTTATTTCCTTCTACGAGATACATTATGAAGTCAGGACCATAGCCGTTCTCTATTCTCGTTCTTTTTATTCTCTATGTTCAGTACTATTATTTGGTACTTACACTTCCTTGTTGTTTTGAGCAGAAACATATTCATCACCATTGGTATCATTAGTCATAGTCGATTTTGGACTAGATGTTCTCAATGGATTCTCAATAGTTTGATTTTCAAAGAATTCTACATCTACGGATTCTATAACTTCCTAGGTGTCAAGAATAAGGAACCTATTAGTTATACCATTAAGAGAATATCCTATGAAAAAACATTTAAATTATTTCTTCAAAAGTTAAAAAGCTGTAAATCTGAGCTTAAAAGTTGGAATACAATAAGGGAGAAAAATAGCACAAATTTGATAAATGCTAAAGTGGCTTTGTCTAATCTTGAACAAGCAGTTGATCAATTCACAGACGATCTTCATTTGTATGATAATTTCCTAGAAGCCAAAAATGAGTATCAGAGATTACAAAAGATATATTTTGATGGGTTTAAATGGCAATCTAAAGTGGCATGGCTACAACAAGGAGATACTAATTCAAAGTTTGTCTATGCTAAAATGACAAATAGAAGATTTTATAATCGTATCAGAGCTTTGATAGATCAGAGTGGGAATCTTATGTTTAAACCCGAAGAGATAGAGGCAGAGGCTTTAAGTTACTTTTCTGATTTGTTCAATGGTGATAGTACTACTCCTATTCCCATTTTCCAACCCATAGCAACAGTCAATGTTCAAGGACAGAGGTTTTTATTAAAGGATGTGTCTATGGAAGAAATTCGAGAAGCTTTATTTTCTATTAAAGATGACACAAGTCCTCGTCCGGATGGTCTAAACTCCAAATTTATGAAACATCACTGGGAAGAGCTTAAAGGTGATCTTTTATATGCTATTTCTGATATTTTCATATCTGGAAAATTGCCAAAATCAATAAATCACACATTTATTACTTTGGTACCTAGACATGCTAAGCCCACTGATATTTCCCACTATAGGACAATCTCCTGTTGCAATGTTTATTATAAATCTTTGCTAAAGTCCTTTGCAAAAGATTAAAACATTTCCTGCCTTTTTTGATATCTAAAAATCAAAATGCTTTTATTAAAGAGAGATATATTGGTGAAAATATACTTTTAGCCCATGAACTTCTTAGCGATTTCAAGAAAGGAGGAATGCCTAAATTTTGTGTTAAAGTTGATCTCCAAAAGGCCTATGATAAAGTCAGTAGACAGTGCGTATGCCAAATAATGAGCTTAATGAAATTTCCAGTGCACTTCGTTAATCTGATTTATGAATGTATGACTACTGCTACCTTTTCAATCTTAATTCAAGGTGTACCAAGGTGTTTTATCAAGTCTACTAGAGGTATTCGACAAGGAGATCCACTTTCTCCCTATCCTTTTGCTATTGCCATGTAGTATTTTACTTCTCAAATGGATGCAGCTACCTTTTCAAGAGCATTTCAACCAAGTAGTACTGTTCAGCCCATTATTTCACATCTCCTATATGCAAATGAACTCATGATTTTTGGGGAATCTTCTTTGCAAAATGCTACAACTCTACAACAAATTTTTCATAATTTAAAGGTGCATGCAGGTCTAGTGGTAAATGCATCCAAAACATTTTTTTAGTGCTTCAATGAGAAATTCAGAGGAAGTTCTGAATATTCTTGGTTATGAAAGGGGTGTGTTGCCTATTAAGTATCTAAGGGTTCCTTTATCCTCAAATTACTTACATTATGTTGAATGTAATTCCTTAATTTAGAGGGTGCAAAGTAAAATTCAAGGATAGGGATCCAAATTACTATCATTTGCTGGAAGACCTAAACTTATAAATGGTAACATAACCATATTATCCTATATTGGTTATTCATATATCAGATTCCTGAATTTACTTTGGGAAAATTGCAATCATTATATGCTGATTTTTTTGGGGGACTCAACTCATAAGGTTCTTGGAATACTTTGTGTAAACCAAAGGGAGAAGGTAGGATTGGTCTAAATAATTTTTGGATAATAAAAGAGCAGCGTGCATCAAATTATTGTGGAAATTCTTAACAGAAAATTCTCTTTGGAGCAAGTGGACATATAATAGATATTGCAAAGAAATTTTTTTGGGGCTATTACTATTGATAATAATGCATCATCTACTTGGAAATCTATGTTGAGACTTCGATCTAGTTCTAAACAACTGTTTAGTAAAATAATTTTTAATGGTGAGGAGACATACCTACGGTATGAGCCATGGATAAACTGTCAATCTAGTTGATTTATTGGGTTTTGATAGGTTACACCTCCTTGGTCATGCTCATCAGAAGGTGAGCACTATCATTAGAAATGAAGCACTAGATCCTAGGATTCACCCTGCAATAAGAGAACTGATTAGTTAAATATGTTCTATTAAAGTCTTTCCAAATGATAGTCGAGATGCTTGTAAATGGGGTAATAGTGGTAATTTTTCTTTTCATAAGGCATGGGAATCTACTAGAATACATAATGAAAAAGACTCTACATTTGAAGTAGTTTGTATAAGAAAAATTGCAGGAAAATGGTTTCTATTTCCTATTTAGCTATTATGGGCCGGCTAAATACCAAGACCGAATTATGCGTTGTGGAAATATAACAAATAATGTATGTGCATTGTGTGAAAATTATCCTGAATCAAATTGACACTTGTTTTTTGAGTGTAGTTACTCATCTTTTATCTGGCTTGCTTTAAGGTTGAAGCTTTCACTTCTTCTGACAATTCAGGATAATTTGAAGGATGAAGCAAGAAGTTTTCTTTCTGCTTTCAAAACATTTGATCAAGTGTGTGACATTGCTTATGGAACTTTCACTTCTGCTATCTATTTCATCTGGAAAGAGAGAAATTTGAGAATATTTCAGAATAAAAGGACTCTTGTATCTGTTACCCTAGCTCATATTAAAAGAGAAGTGTCTTATCTGGTTCAAAACAACAGAAGCAAATCTGAGAGGAGCTTGAGAAATTCTTCAATTCTGGAACGATGGGGCATTGACTTGTTGGATACTGGATAGCGTTGGTGTTATCTAAAGTGTTTTTTGAGGAGAGGAATAATTGGGCTGTTTTGGCCGTGATTAGTGGGCTTTGTTGTTTTGTTTTTAGACTTGTTTACTACTTGTAATGGGCTTATGTTTTCAGATGTTAATTTGTATACCAAATTTATATATGCTCTTTTTCCTTGTAAGTTACCCACTTATGTTAGGGGGATTATAGGGTTTTAATGAGGCATATAAAGGAGGTTTTATTGGGATAGCAATAAAGAGTACTAATTTTTTTAAAAAAAAACTTTGGTCGTTTAGGGTCAAGTTTTCTAACATATGCTAAGCAACCCCAAACTATAAGTCTAGTAAGGTTAGGTTTTCTATTAAACCATAATTCGTAAGGGGAAATATTATTCTTTTTAAGTGATACTCTATTTAAAATGTAACATGCATATAGCATTACATCACCCCAGAGGTTATAAAGTAAATTTAAACTTATGAGCATGGCGTTAACCATTTTTACTAAAGTTCTATTTTTCCTCTCAGCGCCACCATTTTGTTATGGTGTATATGGGGCGGTACAATGGTGAACTATACCATTTTGTTTGCAAAACAAAGTTAATTCATTTGAAAAATATTCACTACCACTATCTGAATGTAACACTTAATTTTAACTCCTAATTGTCTTTCTACTTCTGCTTTGTAAATTTTGAATTTATCAAAAGCCTCATATTAGTTTTCCATTAAATATACATATGCATATCTAGTATAATCATCAATAAATGTTATATAGTATTCGTTGGCCTACTTAGTAGCTAGGTCACAAAAAGTATAAATGACCATTCATAAATAACAGAGTCAAATTAGATCGAACAGAAAGCCTCAAGCCTAATAGAGAAATCAAATACCAATGGATGCCGAGCAAAGCCGGGTCGGGTCGGGTTGGGTCGGAGAAGCGGTGATCCGGTCCCCTCATATGCACAAGAGACTCAATTCCAAATACCAAGCACCGATTCGGTTCAACTATCCAACATCTGAACCCGACAGTGCATAAATCAACGTGGTTTTCCATTGCTAACAAAATGGATTGGGTTTTAGGAATGTCGATCTGATCCCCTCGCCTATTATCCAATATGCTTCTACTACACTGAATCGGTTGCACCATATTCCTACAAAAGCGGGGCGGTAACCACCCACTAACCCATGAAGCTGATGTGTTATCTTTAACCTGGCGCATCCAATTCCGAGATCTACGGGATGGGAACCATGTGGCACCCGACCCACCTGTACTCTACACCTATAAATACACCCAAACTTGCCATTTAGAGGGATCTTTTGGCATTCTAAGTACTCAAGCTTCACCATTAAATATATCCTCTATTTTATTCAGATTATACTCTAGATTTCAAAGTATAATTCAATGACTTTGGAGAGATTATTTATTATAATTGTGAGGTTGAGTGACTATCTATATTGTACTTGTAATCAATTCATCAATCGAAGAACTATAAAGTGGACGTAGGCTCATTAACGCCGAACCACTATAAATCGTGTGTGTTGATTGCTTTCTATTTGCTTTCAGATTATGCTTCTCTACAATTTTTAGTCAATTAGGTGTTAGAACCAATTTTTGGTCTAACATTTTGGTGCTTTCAATGAGAACATTGAATTTTTAGCCTTTCAAAATGCCATTCTACTATTTGGATTTTTAATTCCAAAGAGATAGTTCGCAATTTCTACTATTATCGAAGTTTTCATTGATTTCAAAGGATTGAGTTTCATGGCTCCTAGAAAAGGAAAGGAATCACAAACTTCCTGGATGAATAATGCAAACAAAAATCTGTAGGATAACGCACAAGCAAACATAGCTACCAGGTCTAGGGGAGGCGGTTCGGATCTGAACCGATCCGAAGGAGACGACATGGCCCGACCCGAAGGAGATAGTATAACTCGATCCGCAAGGCTGAACGTGTCCAGTGATGCTCCCTCGACCCATGCTAGTGGTGCTTCTTCGATCCGACCCGGGGGCACCACAACAATTCGATCCGACCCAAATATGGTTGAAGCTAATGTTTCTACTCGAGCGAATACAAATTCTCTATTTTCATCAGCAACGACTAGTAATCAACCCCCTACTTCTGCACCTGTTTCACAGATGGATTTTTCACATTTACTTGCCATGTTGGACAGAGCTAACGTTGTTTTAGAGGTCCAAAGACGTGAAAGTGCCATAATTTGAGGGAAATGAGTGCGATGAATAGGTAGATAGATGAGTTTCGTAGGTAGAGAACGCCTTCTCCGACTCATCGTCTTGCTGCAGACAATTCATCCTTCTCAGAAGAAAATATAAGACCTCCAAGAAGGCCACATGAAAGACATGAAACCTCGAACAAATGACGTTTGAATCATTGGGATCTCTCTAAGATGTAGCCCGCGTCCTAGGACTTAATGATCCCATTCTAGCAGAACCAATGCTGTTGTCGATGCGTGGATCTCATGTCTTGCCTCGAGACCTAAATATCACTAATTCTACCCAGGGCCAACTTCTCCATCCTACTCGTCCTGTGAATGACCAAGACCATAGGGGACAAGGAAACTCTACTCCGACAAGAAATCGGAGGACGTCGACTGGTGTAGGAGTTGGAGGTGCTGGAAGGGCAAGGAGTGTCGAACCAGAACCTACATTAACCAATGCTGAAGTGGAAGCTATGGTGCGTCAGATTATGGCTGATAACAGAGGATACAATAACGAAGATTGGGGCATTGATCGCAGCCATACACCTTTCACCAATGACATACTGGATGTCTAGTACCTGAGGCAATTTATTTTACCTACCATAGATCGATATGGAGGAAGAACTGACCTAAGACAACATCTAATTAGATACTCTCGGTATATGAATGCTGCGGCAGCTCCCGACATCGTGAAGTGCAAGGCTTTTCCAATTTACCATGAAGATGTCGCGCTGATGTGGTTTACCCGAATTCCACCCCGGTCAATCTCCAGTTTCAAGGAGCTAAGTGAGAGCTTTATGAATCAGTTTTGACTTCACGCCCGAAAATCCAAGAACGTCATTGATCTCTCTGTAATCAAACAAGCTTCTGGGGAAATTTTGAAATCGTATTTGTAACGTTTTAACTTGGCAGTTACAAAAGTAAGCAATCCCCCCTAGCAAACCATTTTGATGGTGTTAATAGATGGAGTCGATGAGGACACTGAATTTAGGAGATACTTGGCAGGAAAACCGTCGTAAATAGAGAATTGTTTTATGAAAAGGTAAACATTCGTCTACGGCAAGAGGAGATATATGCCAACCAAAAGACAAAATCCGTGGAAACTCCGAGAGAAGATATCCAGAGTAATGTCGCCATCAAGCAATCTTGCGACAGTGCATGGAAAGTTGAAGTGAATGTCGGTAATAAGAGCAGAGGAAATGACTGCCTAGGTGGGAACGTAAATAAGAGAGGCAGGAATCGAAGGAATGATTCAAAAAAGAGGCCTCAATTTCAATCTTTTGAGAACTACACGTCATTGAATGAAACCTTGAAGAACATTTATTTGGACACCTACAACGTTATCCAATATAAGAAGCCTCCACCCATAGATTCGACTGAAAAAGAGTGTGAAACCAGGAAATTTAGCCTATTTCACGAGACTTACAGACATTCTATGAATGAATGTCGCCACTTGAGAGATGTTGTGGAAAATTTGCTTCAAGCAGGGAAGTTAGATGAGTACAAGGTTGCACCTAAATATAAGGGGCAAGGAGGATCTGCTCTGAATCAAAACCAACCTACCTCTAGAGCTACTGCTCAGCGGAAAGGGAGAGGTATAATCATTGATACCATGGTCGGAGGACCGCATCTTGCTGGATTTAGCAATAGAACCATGGAGCAGTATATTAATGCTTCTAAGCATCCAAAAGTGGGAGAGTGCGGTTCCTTCAAAGATATTACTCCCGCGAAGCAACAAAAAACAATGACGGATGATGTTATTTTTAGAGAGAGAGAAAATGTCGGGGCGGAGACCCCAAATATTGACCCATTGATGATAACTGCTACCATCGATCTAGCTCTTGAGCGGAACGTCCTTAATGATTGCGGGAATTCTGTCAATGTTTAGTTTAAAATAGCCTTCGACTAGATGAAGCTGGAGGCTAAAGATTTGAAGCCCTACACAGGCTGGATCCGTGGCTCCAACGGCTCATCAGCATCTCCAATGGGAGCAGTGGAATTATTCTTGGAACTTGGGGAAGGAGATCATAGGATAGTGCATGTAACGACCCGGGTTTTCGCGATCCTAGTTATCGACATAAACTCAATGTCGACTATCCAATCATCGGAAATACCAGATAGTTAATGAAAGAAGTTAGAGGATGAGGATTGATAAGATAGAAAATTAGAATAGAAGAAGAAGAACATAAAATATCAGGGTAAACATGAATCTCACAGCGGAACGAATAAAATATAGTATACAACATAACTTGGAAATACAAATATGTCATTTGAGTATAACACTAACATCACAACAGAAATAAATAATAGTTATATAATCCTGAAGCCTCCTGACCCAGCTCTCCAAGTATATCTGTAAAAACCCGACTACTTGACTGCCCATACAAAATTAAGCACCCAAGAGTTTTTGGAAAAACATAACGAAATAAACTCTGGGACAGTCATGGGAATGGTGTGAGTAAACAATTTAAAATAGCTTGAGAAGATAAACGATATCTCATATGACCACACCGTATAACAAGGAACGGGTTTTTCCCTTGTGAGAATCCAAAGCACTTGATTTATCAGTCAAAATCCTTTTGAAAGAAACGATAACCTTTATATCAAAACTCTTTGGATATTATAATAGTGTCTATCAACCACAATATAATAATCATCTAGCATAACGCTTTCATCTCACGTTCCACATACATAATATATAATCAAATACCGCGGGCGCTTGTTGGTTAACGAATTCCATTTGGCAAGGTATGGGACCACCTTCTGACAGTGTATCTCTAGAGAGGAATACACCAGGTTAAAAAAAAAACTTATAACCCAGGCTAAACATGACTGGTCACTCATTTCGCTTGAGTGTACCGAATGTATTATCACCGACGGTTGGGATCAGCAACCGTTTCCCAAAAGGGACAGAATCGAAATAGATTATAGAAGTAAATGGAATTTCTCTAAATCAGGTGACAATACACCGTAATTAGTAGCTAACCACTTAGCCATATGACCTACCCGATTTTATACCGTTTCCTATTTGTGAGGCTTGAGGCCAAAACGTACAGATCACCCCTTTATTTACTTTGAATATCACATTGTCATACCGGCCAAATCATAAATTGATTTCTCCAAATATAACACGGGTATACAGCTAAGAGAAACGAATTCCTCCACCACCAAACGTAAATACGTTTGGAGAGATCAACTTATGCGATCTATTAAATATACTCTGTCAGACATTCTTCCATATACGTCGTCAGGGGATTGGACAGGCCGAAGGTGCTATTCTGTAAATCCATCTTAGGCAATTTCTACCTAGGATTTACCGAACAGCCCTTACATAACTCCATCTTCAATTATTTTCATCATATTTGATTCGCAACGCTAATGCCATACCGAGCGGTTTTCAGAAAATATATCTGATCCCGGTCTCTCCGTATTAACAATGGAAATGGTCAAAATCTTTGATAGTCGGTGATTTAACTATCAAAGGAAAACATGTGTACAAACAACGGTCGTATTCCCAAATGGAAATCTTACCGATCAATCATCATTTCATTTCCCAATTTCCTGTTTTATCGTTTCCATATATTCATAAATTCCTTATTTTCTAAAATTAGAAAATATGTTATTAACTTTGGAAAACGTTTCCATTTCTGATTCACGCATCAATATCTTCCCACCTATATCAGTCTCTAACTTTAAACTAGTAAGAGAATGACTTCCCAAGCATAAACCCCGAAGGCCGAAACCAACATCAGATCGATACCCAGAAAGCCATTCAACTCAACTAATTTCCAGACAGTTTCTAATTTCAGTAACTCCATTTAAATTCCTAATCCATCCCCAAATTCCTTTATAATATTTTATTTGCAAAATATTTACTTTAATCTATTTTTTCACATAGAATGTGAATAATATTTCTTTATATAATCAAAACAGTTTGATTTCGTATTTAAAACCAAATATCCAAATTCTATTTATATTTTTATTTGCAGAATTATTCATACAAATCTCCTGTTAATATCTAACACTTAAATCTCATTTATAATTCCCTTTATATAATTCTATTTATTCTATATAAATCCTTTTATATAATTCTATTTATTTTATATAAATCCTTTTATATAATTCTATTTATTTCCCAAACATTTCCTTAATTATATTTTCCAATATTTGTTTTCCAAATATTACCTTTTATAATATTCTATTTATTTCATATATAAGTATTTCATTTTCAATATTCACTTTGAAAATTTCCTTTTTACATTCCAGTATTTCATATGGAATTTAAAATACCAAATACTGTGACCAGTGTCATCATAATCAATCACAGATTTTATATCACATCATATATCGCAATATATGAAAACAAACAGTATTATAAATATTGAGGAATCCAGTTGGATCCCTCCAACTTGTCTCCCTGCATCTATAGATGTTAAATAATATAAATAACATCAATTTCATTTCAATATGAAATATACTGATAAACAGAATCAATATTTGATTAACGATTTATATTCATTATCTATAATTTCAACCAATAAATCAACAATTCAACCAAACAACAATACACAACAATCCATCATCATTTATCAATACTAGATTATATTTATAAAAATATAAACTGTACAGAGTTAGCTGGATTTACTCACATTGAACGGTCATCATTAAATAACGAATATCGGTTGATTTGAATCAAATCAGGACAATTTATTTCTCTATAAATTGTAATAAGCTCCAATTCACTCCAAACCAGTTTCATTGGGTAGCCTTCGTCCATACGATCCCAACGGATCTTGTTTTGCTAAATTTCGATAATGTATGATCAAGTTATGACATTTACAAGTTTAAATGAATATTTATATTATTTAATTTCATTTCTGATTCAATTGGGATCACCCTCAACACTATCGGCCCAACAACTTTTGCACTTGCACTGAACAATGCTTCTTCCCCTTCGTTACCTTCGAATGCTGCTTCACTCCATTGCCGTTCCTTTTAGCAATTCAAACATCTTCATCTCATCACAGAAAAAACAATAAAAATCACCAAACACCTTCTCGTCAGATTCTCTATTAACTGGTGCTATAAATGCCAAACTCGCACTCTCATTTCAAGATACATTCTCCGGGATATCATGTGTGTAACTGTAGCTTGATCGACATACTTTTTCATTGTTTACGCCAAATTTGTGTACATGAACTCCATTTCCGTCTCTCATTTCAAAAATGACATTGATTCCGCAAACAAACGATTACAATTTCCAGTAACACAAACCCTACTTCACTGCTCAAAAGCTCGATCAACAGACACTATGTCGCACCATACATAACTGATATAAAAACGAAGGTGGACGCAAAACAAATGCAAAGATACAGGCTTTGAATTTATTTGAAATTTATCTGAATTTTTTCTTGAATTAAAACCCCACGATTTACTTTGCTTTTGGTGGCGGCTCATACTTTGACCTGGGGAATAAAGTCTGAGCGTATAGAGAAGTTAGTGAATATTTATAGAATAATAAAATATTTTATTTTATTTTTAATTGATTATTTAATTCAATTATAATAACCTGTTGTTTGTGTTTACCATTTAAAAATTCATACGATCACATACTGTAACACCCCACCTCCGCCAGGGCCATTCACGAGAGAATGCACTAGCTTTGGAGGGGTGTTGTCTAGGTAAACATGCACAGAGATATCACAAGACAGAACATAGATAAATAAATAAGTAAAGCAGCGGTAGAAATTTAAAAACCATGATTAACCATTTCAAAACCAAATAGTCAACTTACATCAAAATACTTAGTCATTATTTTCCAACTACCACAAGTCTAGAAACATAAACTGAAAAAACTTACACCGGTCGACTTGTGGTAGTTGGAAAATAATGACTAAGTATTTTGATGTAAGTTGACTATTTGGTTTTGAAATGGTTAATCATGGTTTTTAAATTTCTACCGCTGCTTTACTTATTTATTTATCTATGTTCTGTCTTGTGATATCTCTGTGCATGTTTACCTAGACAACACCCCTCCAAAGCTAGTGCATTCTCGCGTGAATGGCCCTGGCGGAGGTGGGGTGTTACACATACAATAACCAAATTCGATATAAATGTACAGGCAACTGCAGTTTGACATTACGGACTCAACGAAACTTGTTTCGTCGAATTCTGAATCCATTTGCTCACACAGCGTATTTTCAAAGTCAAATTATTGAATATTTTTCACATTAATATCCGGAACGGCCACATACGGACTCTAAAAATCACGAAAATTGAAATCTAACAATAATTTAATATTCCGGATCCAAGAAAATTAGTTTCGTCTAAAACGGGGGTCGTTTGCAAAACTGGCTATTTTTAAAGCTCTAAATGAACCCATTTAAATATTAATATATTTAAAAATAATTAAATTTAATATTAATGAGTAAATATTATCGTATATATTCACAATATAATATCATACAGCTCCAAAATATTCCTGTCTGAATTTATAACTCTACATTTCAAATTCAGATTAAATTAGTGTTCAATTTATATTCAAAATCCATTTATAATATAAATAAATCGTTATAAATTATAAAGGAATTCCATAGCGACTTTTCGAAAATTTGATTTGATTATAAATCGAAATCTACCTGACGAAATCCCGATTTTTCTCTTCCATTAGAAAAATATCGTTCAACAGATTCGAACATTTCTTGTTTCACAGAAATCCGATTTAAAATGGATTCTGTATATTCGTTTGAAGTTTGAATCGCCAAACTACGAACCACGGCGCCATTTCAAGCTCGATTATAATTATAATTTAAATTATTCGTTTAACTGTCGTTTATATAATATATTCGTTCATATAATCGAAATCTAAACTGAAACATGTATTATAAATGATCCAATTCGCACAGTATTGTGAATTCCACTATTTCCAACTATTTCGGAAATTAAATATATTATTCTATTTATATTAATTAAATATTCAATATTATTTAATTAAACAACAATTTAAATCTCTAAATCACTATTTATATAATTAAATAAATTATTTATTATTCGTTAAAAATACGGGTCGTTACATTCTTCTCCCCTTAAAATAATTTCATCCTCGAAATTGCTAAGGTAGAAAACAAACCCTATTAACTGGGTAAAAATTATTTGTTTACTTATTAACTTCAGTTTTAACTAAACCAATTTAATTCGATTAAAATATTAAATCCTTTCAAGTAACGAAAATTTTCAAAAATTCTGAAAATTTTCTAACACCTTAAAATTGGGAAAAATTTCGCCAGCGTCTCCTTTGTACGGCTTAACTGGTACAACTACAACTCTCCTCTCTAGGCCTTCTCCAACCCTAAAGAAAATCAAATATCCAAGTGGCTTGCCAAGCATGCTCATAAATCTCATGCTTATACCAAATATAAACTTGTACCTTTTTGTCGGGTATATCATTATATCCTTTCCATCTGTTACCAATTTTGCATATACCAATATATTTCCAACTTGATCTCCAATCAATTTATCTTTAACACAATCATTCGCTTATATCCAAACCATAATATCATTTCAAACTTGAGTTCCATCCTCGATTCCGAACTCTTAACATACCAATTCAACAAAATTCTAGATTCCTATCTCACTATCCAATTTTTTTACTCAATATCTTATTTTTCGATTTGCTTTCACAAATTATAATTTAATTTGTTTTCAAATCAAACAATTCTGGGGGTTTTAAACAGTTTACCATATCAAAAAATCAAACTTCCATTTCAGGATTCAAAATAACTTATTTTTCCAAAACAATTCGAAATCAATAACTTTGGTAGTAATTCATCACTTAGAAACTCGAAAATGAATACCGATGTCCGGATCATCATCGGAATTTTTTTCCAGCGACCGAAGTGAGTTCAATACTATATCACTTTCAAAACCATTTCTAAACACTTCTATTTTGAAATACAATTCAAAATGCCATTCACAATGCTTGTAAAACAATTTAAAATCTCCTAGGATTTTAAAATTCTCATATATTAATTCCAAATCCATTTACAAACACCTTTCCATTTTTTTTTCAGAATTTTAATTCCAAATTCTGATTTTAATTTAGATTTGATTCATTTGATTTCATATGTTACACTTATATGAATTCTGATTGGCTATTTATATAACCATTCCAATTATAATCTCATTCGATTATAATGATAACAACACATCCAGTATATTATAATATATCAAATATCTATATTTTGTTTATATCAAAATATAATTTGGATAAAATTATTTCATTCATTCTCTTTTCAAAACATACAATGTCGGTTCATCATATTCGAGTGTTTATAAGTCCCTACCAATACAGTGGATCAAACTGATCGACCAGAACTCATAAACAACTCAACCAATAAATTTCCACAATATAAAACAATTTTTATATCAAATAACAAATATGTTCACTCGTATATATACACTCAAACTTAATCTAGGGTATTACTAACCCCATCTCTACTAAGTTACACCATAGAGCCAAGGAAATCACTTAACCTTCAGCTCTGATACCAACTGTAACAACCCTGGTCTTCGCGATCCTAGTTATCGACATAAACTCAACGTTGACTATCCAAGCATCGGAAGTATCAGATAGTTAATGAAAGAAGTTAGAGGGTGGGGATAGATAAGACAGAAAATTAGAATAGAAGAAGAAGAAGAACATACAATATCAGAGTAAACACGAATCTCACAGCAAAACGAATAAAATATAATATACAACATAACTTGAAAATAAAAATCTGTCATTTGAGTATAACACTTACATCACAGCAAAAATAAATAATAGCTATATAATCCTGAAGCCTCCTGCTCCAGCTCTCCAAGTATATTTGTAAAAACCCGACTACTTGACTGCCCATACAAAATTGGGCACCCAAGAGTTTAGGGAAAAACAAAACAAAATAAACTCTGGGTCAGTCATGGGACTGGTGTGAGTTAACAATTTAAAACAGCTTGAGAAAATAAACGATATCTCATAAGACCACGCCATATAACACGGAACAAGTTTTTCCCTTATGAGAATCCAAAACACTTGATTTATCATTCAAAATCCTTTTGAAAGAAACGATAATCTTTATATCAAAACTCTTTGGATATTATAATAGTGTCTATCAACCACAATATAATAATCATCTAGCAGAACGCTTCCATATCTCGTTCCACATACATAATATATAATCAAATACTGCAGGCGCTTATTGGGTAATGAATTCCAACTGGCAAGGTATGGGACCACCTTTCGACAGTGTATCTCTAGAGAGGAATACACTAGGTTCAACGATAACATCTTGTAACCCAGGCTAAACATGACCGGTCACTCATTTAGATTGAGTGTACCAAATGTATTATCATCAATGGTTGGGATCAGAAACCATTTCCTGAATGGGACAACATCGAAATAGATTATAGAAGTAAACATTTCTCTAAATTAGGTGACAATACACCCTAATTGGAAGCTAACCGCTTAGCCATGCGACCTACCCGATTTTATACCGTTTCCTGTTTGTGAGGCTTGAGGCCAAAACGTACAGATCACCCCTTTATTTACTTTGAATGTCATATCGTCATACCCATCAAATCACAAATTGATTTCTCCAAAAAATACCACGGGTATACAGCTAAGAGAAATGAATTACCAAACGTAAATACGTTTGGAGAGATCAACTTATGCAATCTATTAAATATGCTCTGTCAGACATTCTTCCATACAGGTCGTCCTGGAACTAGACAGGCCGAAGGTACTATTCTGTAAATCCATCTTAGGCAATTTCTACCTAGGATTTACTGAACAACCCTTGCATAACTCCATCTTCAATTATCTTCTTCATATTTGAATCACAACGCTAATGCCATACGAGTGGTTTTCATATAACATATCTGATCCCGGTCTCTCCGTATTAACAACGGAAATGGTCAAAATCTTTGATAGTCGGTGATTTAACCATCAAAGGAAAATATGTGTACAAACAACGGTCGTATTCCCAAATGGAAATCTTACCGATCAATCATCATTTCATTTCCCAATTTCCCATTTTATCGTTTCCATGTATTCATAAATTCCTTATTTTCTAAAATTAGAAAATATACGTTATTAACTTTGGAAAACGTTTCCATTTCTGATTCACGCATCAATATCTTCCCACATCTATCGGTCTCTAACTGTAAACTAGTAAGAAATCAACTTCCCAAGCATAAACCCCGTAGGCCGAAACCCACATCAGATCGATACCCAGAAAGCCCTTCAACTCAACTAATTTCCAGTCCGATTCTAATTTCAGTAATTCCATTTAAATTCCTAATTCAAACCCCAAATTCCTTTATAATATTTTATTTGCAAAATATTTACTTTAATCTAATTTTTCAAATAGAATGTGAATAATATTTCTTTATATAATCAAAACAGTTTGATTTCGTATTTAAAACCAAATATCCAAATTCTATTTTTATTTTGATTTGCAGAATTATTCATACAAATCTCCTGTTTATTTCTAACACTTAAATCTCATTTATATTTCCCTTTATATAATTCAATTTATTCTATATAAATCCTTTTATATAATTCTATTTATTTTATATAAATTCTTTTATATAATTCCATTCATTTAATATATGCATCATTTTATATAATTTTATTTATTTCCCAAATATTTCCTTAATTATATTTTCCAATATTTGTTTTCCAAATATTACCTTTTATAATATTGTATTTATTTCATATATAAGTATTTCATTTTCAATATTCACTTTGAAATTTTCCTTTTTACATTCCAGTATTTCATATGGAATTTAAAATACCAAATAATGTGACCAGTGTCATCATAATCAATCACAGATTTTATATCACATCATATATCGCAATATATGAAAACAAACAGTATTATAAATATTGAGGAATCCAGTTGGATCCCTCCAACTTGTCTCCCTGCATCCATAGATGTTAAACAATATAAATAACATCGATTTCATTTCAATATAAAATATTCTGATAAACAGAATCAATATTTGATTAACAATTTATATATATATCGTTATCTATAATTTCAACTGATAAATCAACAATTCAACCAAACAACAATACACAACAATCCATCATCATTTATCAATACTAGATTATATTTATAAAAATATAAACTGTACAAAGTTAGTGAGATTTACACACATTGGACGGTCGTCGTTAAATAATGAATAACGGTTGATTTAAATCAGATTAGGACAATTTATTTCGCTATAAATTGTAACGAGCTCCAATTCACTCAAAACCAGTTTCATTGGGTAGCCGTCGTCCATACGATCCCAACGGATCTTGTTTTGCTGAATTTCGATAATGTATGATCAAGTTATGACATTTACAAGTTTAAATGAATACTTATATTATTTAATTTCATTTCTAATTCAATTGGGCTCACCATCAATACTATCAGCCCAATAACATTTGCACCCGCACTGAACAACGCTTCTTCCCCTTCGTTACCTCTGAACGCTGCTTCACTCCATTGTCGTTCCTTTTAGCAATTCAAACATCTTCATCTCATCACAGAAAAAACAATAAAAATCACCAAACACCTTCTTGTCAGATTCTCTATCAATTGGTACTATAAATGCCAAACTCGCACTCTCATTTCAAAATGTGTTCCCCGGGATATCATGCGTGTGACTATAGCTTGATCGACATCCTTTTTCATCGTTTACCCAAAAATTGTGTACATGAACTCCATTTCCATCCCTCATTTCAAAAATGACATTGATTCCACAAACAAACGATTACAATTTCCAGTAACACAAACCCTATTTCACTGCTTAAAAGCTCGAGCAACAGACGCTATGTCGCACCATACATAACTGATATAAAAATGAAGGTGGACGCAAAACAAATGCAAAGATACATGCTTTGAATTTATTGGAAATTTATCTGAATTTTTTCTTGAATTAAAATCCCACGATTTACTTTGCTTTTGGTGGCGGCTCATACTTTGACCTAGGGAATAAAATCTGAGGGTATAGAGAAGTTAGTGAATATTTATAGGAATAATAAAATATTTTATTTTATTTTTAATTGATTATTTAATTCAATTAGAAGCAACTGCTTTTTGTGTTTACCATTTAAAAATTCATACGATCACATACAATTATCAAATTCGATGAAAATGGACAGGCAGCTAAAGTTCGACATTATGGACTCAACGAAACTCGTTTCATCGAATTCCGAATCCGTTTGCTCACATAGCTTATTTTTAATGTTAAATTATTGACTATTTTTCACATTAAGATCCAGGACGGCCACATACGGACTCCAAAAATCACAAAAATTGAAATCTAACAATAATTTAATATTTTGAGTCCAACAAAATTAGTTTCGTAGAAAACGGAGGTCGTTTGCAAAACTGGCTATTTTTAAAGCTCTAAATAAACCCATTTAAATGCTAATATATTTAAAAATAATTAAATTTAATATTAATAAATAAATATTATCGTATATATTCACAATATGATATCATACAGTTACAAAATATTCCTGTCTGAATTTATAACTCGACATTTCAAATCCAGATTAAATAAATTTTCAATTTATATTAAAAATCCATTTATAATATAAATAAATCGTTATAAATTATAAAGGAATTCCATAACGACTTTTCAAAAATTTGATTTGATAATAAATCAAAATCTACCCGATGAAATCCCAATTTTTCTCTTCCGTTAGAAAAATATCGTTCAACAAACTCGAACATTTCTTGTTTCACAAAAGTCCGATTTAAAACGGATTCTGTATATTCGTTTAAAGTTTGAATCGCCAAATTACGAACTGCGGCGCCATTTCGAGCTCGATTATAATTATAATTTAAATTATACGTTCAACTGCCGTTTATATAATAAATTCGTTCATATAATTCAACTCTAAACTTAAATATATATTATACATGATAAAGTTCACACAATATTGTGAATTCCACTATTTCCGACTATTTCAAAAATTCAATATATTATTCTATTATTTATATTAATTAAATATTCAATATTATTAAATTAAACAACCATTTATATCTCTAAATAACTATTTATATAATTAAATAAATTATTCATTATCCGTTAAAAATATGGGTCACTACAGTGCGTATCCTTCCATTTGTTGTCATGGATATTGATTCACCATACAATGCTTTCTTGGGTCGATCGGCTCTCGCGAAGTTCAGAGCCCACATTGCGCCCTGGTGTTTATTGTTAAAGTTCCCGACCGAAGCCGGAGTAAGAATGGTCTGTGGGGACCAAGCTAATGGAAGAGCCTGCTACATGGCTGAGCTGAAAATGCTTCGTAATGGAGATAGCATAGAAACGAAAGATATATCCCCTCCCGCAAAGGAGGGTTTAGCATAGCAAATAAAGGAAATGTTGCCGAAAGAATCGTCCCACGATCAGCTTGAGAACATAGATCCCAAATAGGTTGAAGATCCGAAAAGCAGAAGGTGACACCTAACGAGGCAAGTATAGACATTCTAATTAGTAACGACGACCCGATAAAGGTCTTGAAGATCGGATCTCACTTGGATCCCATTCAAACAAAGGAGCCGACTGACTTTTTATGAGCTAACCTAGATGTGTTTGCTTAGACCCATGCCGATATGTGCGGGATCTCACCATCAAGCATGACTTATTCACTGAGCATAAACTCGAAGCATCCTCCTGTAAAGCAAAAGAGGCATGTGCTAGGCCCGGAGAGGTCGGCTGCCTTGAAAGAGGAGGTAGAGAAATTGAGAGATAATGGATTCATTAGAGATGTAACATATCCTGACTAGATATCGAACCCCATCCTGGTCAACAAAGAAAATGGGAAGTGGTGTACGTGCATTGATTTTACGTATCTGAATATGACCTGCCCAAAAGATAGCTTCCCGTTACCAAGGATTGATCTGCTTGTAGACTCGACGATGGGACATGAACTCCTCTCTTTTATGGACGCATACTCGGGTTACAACCTGATTCCCATGCACATTCTAGACCATGGGAATACCAGTTTTATCACAAATCTCAGACTGTATTGCTATGTGGTAATGCCCTTTGGATTGTAGAATGTTGGAGCGACATATCAACGCTTGGTGAATCGGATGTTCTACAGTCGAATTGGGAAATCCATATAGGTTTACGTGGATGATATGCTTGTGAAGTTCAAGCAATCGTCCGACTATACGATGGACTTGGTAGAGATGTTTGACATACTCCGACGTTATGGAATGAAGCTTAACCCATTGAAGTGCTCATTCGGAGTGGCATCAAGAAAATTCCTTGGTTTCATCGTTAGATCGCACAAAATTGAAATTAATCCCGATTAGATAACATTGATCAGGAATATAAGTGAGCCACGGAAGATCAAGGATATATAGAGCTTAGCAGTGAAGGTTGCAGCATTGAGCAGATTTATTTCTAAGGCCACTGATAAGTGCGTCCCTTTCTTCAACATGATAAAGCGGGGGATACGCAACTTCGAGTGGACCACAGATTGTGTTGAAACCTTTCAAAGCTTGCTGAATCCTTTAGAGAAACCCCCAATATTGTCAAAGCTGATGGATCATGAAGATTTGTTCGTATACTTGGTAGTATCGTCA
The DNA here is from genome assembly GCA_030737875.1 of Allium sativum. Taxonomy (NCBI): domain Eukaryota; kingdom Viridiplantae; phylum Streptophyta; class Magnoliopsida; order Asparagales; family Amaryllidaceae; genus Allium; species Allium sativum. The sequence goes on along the minus strand of CM060918.1, from coordinate 575,329,609 downwards.
CATGCTATTAGCTCAGTACTTGTTCGCAAGGAGGATAAAATTTATAGGTCGGTGTATTATGTGAGAAAGAAATTGACGGCAGCAGAATGCAATTACTCAAAGATAGAAAAGCTTGCATACAACTTGTTGATCATCTATAGGAGGTTCATCATTATTTCCAAGCTCACCCGATTATTATATACACTAATCAACCACTCCGATAGGTCCTGTAGTGACCTGAAGCCTCGGGGAGATTACGTATATAGAGCTGAACCAGTTTGACCTCAATTTCCACCCTAAAAGATCCTTACGAGGGCAAGCACTAGCTAACTTTATCTCTGAGTTCGCGATCCCCAAAAAGAATGTGTTAGATGAAAGAGCTGGCCCCTCAAAACAAAAGCTGGAATCCAGCACACGGAAGCTGTACATAGACGGTGCTAGGAACGACCGATTATCTGGCGCTAGAGTTGTGCTGATAATTCCTGAAAGACGGTCGATCTACTATGCTCTCCAATTGGAATTTTCCGCTACCAACAATGATTTCTAATACAAGGGACTGATTTTTGGGTTGAAACTTGCTAAGGAGTTAGGGGTAGCGGTGCTGGATATCTTTTGTGACTCTTAGACAGTTATTTGTTAGGTTTGGAAGGAGTTTCAGACGAAGGGACCTCGACTCGCTGCTTACCTAAGAAAGGTAAAGGAGCTATTAGAAAGCCTAGAGCATTATAGCATATCCCACGTATCGCGAATGGAGAATCAAAAAGCGGTCAAATTGGCCAAGTTAGCAAGTTTCGATAACCTGGAAGAAACAAAGATTGTCCCAATATAAATATTATAATCTCCAAGCATTGATCAGATGGAAGTTGACCCAGTGCTGGAAACTGAGCCAGAAAGGGAGTCATGGATGACACCAATAAAGAACTTCCTGCATAATGGAAACTCCCAACAAAAAAGAGTGAAAGGCGTGTCTTAGTTGCTTCAAGATATGTCACGCAGGGCGAAGTTCTTTACCGACAGGGTTATTCGGTACCCCTGCTCTGTTGTATAGCCCATGACTACGTCAAACGCGTGTTAAGAGAAGTGCACGAAGGCGAATGTGGCGATCACACAAGATGTCAGACGTTGGCAAAGAAGATATAACGGTACAGCTATTTTTGGCCTATCGTAAATCGGGATGTGACTAATTATTCATGACGATGCGATAGGTGCCAGAAATTTGCAAAAATTTCCAAAGCACCTTCCAGCCAACTCAATTCAATGGTGAGCCCATAGCCGTTCGCTGTGTAGGGAACATACATCATTGGAAGCCCACTAATCAACAAAGGCGGAGCGAAGTATGCAATCATTACCGTAGATTACTTTACCAAATGGGAAGAAGCTGAGCCGTTGACTATTACACAAAAGAGAGGGTGAACTATTTTGTTGTTAGAAACATAATTTGCTGATTTTGAATCCCCAGCGCCATCATAATTGACAACGGAACCCATTTCAATAGTATAGAATTCAAAGATCTCTGTCAAAAATACAGAATCAAGGAGTGATACATTGCAGCAGCTCACCCACAACCAAATGGACAGGTCGAAGCAGTAAACAAAATCATTAAGTCCATTCTAAAGATGCGATTAAAGCAGGCGAAAGCCATGTGGGTCGATGAATTACCCTTAGCATTGTGGGATTATAGAACAACCTACAAATCGACAACTGGCCATACTCCTTTCTCACTTTCATTCGGATCAGAGGAAGTCATTCCAGTGGAATTGAAAGTTCCCTCTCACTGAACAACATACTTTTATCTGATGACGAACAAAGTGCTTCTCCTTGAGTCCTCGGACATAACTGAGGAAAAGAGGAATGAAGCGGACTTACGGGCCTCGGGTCACAGGCACCAGGTCACTCGATACTACAACATGAAGGTTTGTCCCCGAACCTTTGATCCTGGAACCTAGTTTTGAAACGCGTCTTCCTAACCCCCCATTTTCCTGGGTCCGAAATGGGAAGGACCGTATGTCATCCAACGGAAATTTCATAAAGGAGCTTTCAAGTTAACGACCATGGATGGCAATGAAATCCCCAGAGCGTGAAATGCCCAACATTTGCAGTACTACTGACTTGAGATTGTACTGATTCTTTTGCTTTGTAAACTATGTAAAAAGGCAAGGCTTTCCTAGAATAGTCTAGTTGAAATAAACAAAAGATTATAAAGTGGACGTAAGCTATGATTTGCCCGAACCACTATAAAAATATCACGTGTCGTTTACTTTTCTTGCATTTATTTCCTTGTGTCCTATGATTATTTCGATTTTGGTTTGAAACATGGGAATTGAATTAAAACTGAGTGCGAGAACAGCACTCGAACCGATGAAATCCCGCTCTAGGAATTAGAGCCACTACATGAAAATATGGTTTACATAGCATAATATCATAGCCCTATAATTAAAGTGCTATATAAAAATATTTAATTAGAAAATATAACTACAAATTGAGCCATGGAAGAAACAATCTACTATATATGCTAACCGACACTTTTGTGAAAGTGGGAGCCCAAATAAAGGCGGCAAGTTTTAGCCTAGAAGAAAAAATAGCCACAAAAAATTGCATACTCCCTCCCTTTTTTTCTTTTGTCTTTCCTTTCACGATTGACCTAGTTTTAACCTAATTCACGAGCCAGGTCAATTTCCATCACTACGTTGATCTATACGCTCCGATAACCGTTACCTGATCAATTCACATTAGCTGCATCACTATGTCGTAGTTTTCCACCCCGCCAGTGACTATTGTCGATTCCGTGTTTGTCCGCTCAATCTAGCAGCCAACGGTGGCGCCGACCGCATCAGTACACTCCACCGGCTACTACCTCAATTCACTCCAACAACCACTGCGTAATGACGCTCTAGCATCATTTATTGTACTCCAGTAGGTAATTTCAATATTATTTTTGTGTTATTAATATTCAATACTTGAATCCCTAAACAATAATTACATATTATTTAGTTCTACACCTATTGACTTTCAATTTTTTCCTCCTTAAGGATAGGTTAGTGCTAGGATTGTGGATTATTTTAAGAAGTTAGCCTACGTGTACCCTTTTCTGTTTGCATGTGTTGTTTAGGATGTAGTATGTGAGTTGAGTTCATTTTTCTATGAATAGGTGCATGTGTGAGTTAGCATAAGCATGGGACATGTGTGTTTTTTTGTTTTAGTTATTTATTGTTTTAGCATGGCTTGACATGTTTATTTCCTGAGCTGATTTAGATTAAACTTCATTGCAAATTTCTGTTGGTAATTGATCCTAGTTTCTGCTGTAATGCATTGTCCATGATTTTGGTCTTGATTGTTGACATATATTATTATAATTTATGTTGTCATCTATTGAATACAACATAGCTTTCGATGTTCGCTTGTTTTCAACTAAGATCAAATATACATTTTTTTTCGTTTACTTCTGGTAGAGGCTTACGTTGTCATCTCCTGGAAAAATTACATAAATATTTATTCAATAGGCATTATTCTGTAAATATCTAATCTTATATGCATTTATTCTACATATGTTTCATGTATAGTGATGTCAACGATGACTGTTTGAGTATTTGAGCAAGGCCTTGGAAGGCGTAGTTGTTGCACATTTATCTTTTGTGGAAAAATTGAAAATGAGATTTATGTTTTTATTGATGAATTACATATTTTCTGTGCTTGTGCCTACCTGAATTCTTCTCTTGACCTAGTGAATAAAGATGCAATATGCATAGAAAGAAGTTTGTTTGTTATACTTATCATTTATAAATATATATTTTTAAACAATAGATGACTTGTAACTTTACAACATAGCTCAAATTTATTGTGGTAGTTGATGGTCAATTATTGGGGTAGTGTTCACCTAACTTAATAAAAGAACTCAAATTTATTGCATCACTTTTTTGGGTTTCTAATTTAATAGATGGTTGTTTTTATTAATCATAGGATACTTCAGTGACATACCTTTGAGTCTGAATGCATTAAATATGTCAGTATTTCTATAATTGTTTAGCCTATGATGATCAATCCTGTAACATATTCAACTTCTGGTAAGCGTATTCCATTATTATTAAATAAAATTGTTCAAATACAAAGTTTTAAATCCATGAACCAACTGTCTCATTGTATTTAGGTAATTGGTCATCTTTGGAAAATGGACGCAGATTTCTGCTATCAATATAGGTAATTTATGTATTTAAGAACCAATGCATTGCTTATTTACCGTTTCTCGAGTTCATAGACCGTCTTAATTCACTTTGTACTCTAGAATTATCTTTTTTGATCAAACTTATTTTTTTCCTAAATAAGAATATGTATTTTTTTTATATTGCTAAGTTATTATATATGAGAACTGCTAGACAAATTAATAGATTCAAAATGGGTCATCCTATACAAATAGCAGCTGTTTGGTAGGATGTTCCAAAGAAACCAGCTCAAAGCATGAAAGAAAATTATAACATAAGCATAATAAAGACACGGGCTGCTGGTTTTTTCAAGTGCAACACAAACAAAATGTAACAACCCTGAATTTTGGGGCCAATTTAAAATTTATTTTAAGTGATTTTAATGAGTTTGATATTTAAAATAATCTATTTTAAATAATAATGATCACAAATTTGATTCAAATCGAAGTTAGAATGAATAATTTAATTTTAATTATAAAAAGAGTTAGAAATAGCGCGGTAGTTTGAAAAGTCAAACTTGAACATTGACTGACCATACAAGATGCAAAATTTAACGGATTTTAGTGAAACAAAAAATATTAGAATATATTTAAAAATATCTTTCCAATGAATCCGAAAAATCGAAATTTCATAGCAGGAATCAAAAGTTATGCCCAAATTAAAATTTAGAAAGGTCGCTAGGTAATTTGCATAGGTCAAAAATGCTATTTTTTGCATATAAAGGAATTTGAACTCGGAACCACTTCCATTGAGTTCAGAATGATGTTTCTACATTGAAAAACAGTAAACACTTATATATTTTGAGTTTCGGAAATTATTTGTTTAAAAATGTATTTTTAATATTAAATATACTGGCCTTAAAAATAGTCATTTTTCAAACAGTCTCAGAATTCGACGAAAATAATTTTGTTGGGTTCGTATCGTCAAAACAAAGCTAAAAATGATTTTTCGGTAATTTTTAGAATTAGTATATAATTATAATTGATTTTTCAGTGTAAACGGACAATTTTTGACTATAAAAATTCATACGAGCTCAGAATTAAACGAAATTAATTTTTCTAGGTCCGCAGCGTCAAAACATAGCTAAATGTATTTTTCAGGAATTTTTGAAGTTAATTTATGGCCCCGGTGAATTTTCAGTTACGGTCAATATTTAATTAATTAATTAATTTTTAATAGGATTTAAAAAAAACGCTAAAGACATCAGAATAGGGGCCCGAGACATAGCCCATTGCGCTCAGAAGACGTCAAAACCCTAAGAACGACAGTAAGCATGCCTAATTCTGAGTTCGGGCCAAATCGGACCTTTATTGGGTAATTAAGGATTAAATAATCATTAGTTAAACCTAATATTATATTATAAATTCGCATTGCTACAGTACTCCGTCTTCTTCCTCCTCATTTCAGCCGCACAAAACCCACCATTCCTCAAAATTTCAAACTCCAATTTCTCCTTTGTTTCTCAACGAAAACCTTCGCCGTTTGTCGCGCTTCGAAGAGATTTCCGAGCTCTTCAAATACATACCGAACCCAACCCTCCTCGTTGCTTGAAATCGCCGCCCCGACACCTTAAACCCGCCGCCGTTCGTAGTCAACCGGGCCCACCTGAAGCATGCGCACCTCCCCGGATTCCTGGCGCCGATAGCTCTCTCCAAGGCGGTCAATCTCCCGCAAACCGTTCGTAAAACCGTCGATCGTAGCTCGAGTTATCTCGATTCAAAGTTTTGAACTTTAGGTAATGTTTATTTCAGATTTTGCGACGCTTTTAAATGTAGCTGTGTCAGTTGTTAAAAGCTGAATTTTGATTTTTCATATGTATTTGTATTTGAATCGTTCCAGATCTGAAACCTATTTGAATACGAACACTGAATCGGATCGAACCTGTATCATCTTCTCAGACCAGACCACTGTGAGAATTTATTTTTAATTTAATTTGATTTATTTAATCATTATTTATATGATTATTAATAAGTAGATCTAATAATACGTGATGTTTAGAACATGGATTTGAACTGTTCACTCCGTATGATGTTGAATATGATTTGCATGAGATTAGATCTGAAATTTTGAGATTTAAATCTGAATTAATAATTAATTAAAATTAATTATGTGTTTAATCATGCGGTGTTGATTTTACATATGCCAAGTTATAACATCACCTAGTAATTACCTTGATGCTAGTTGTTAGATTTGGACTTGTTGTATGTTTGGGATGTTGTTGTTATGTTATGTGATGAAAATTTACATCTTATTTGATGCAAATAAAATAAGAATGCGACTTGTGGTGGAATTTACATTTTATTATGTAAAATTAAAATAAGAAATTTACATCGTATGAGAAAATTAACATTATTCTTAGTGTAATAATAAGTAATTACATCGTATGTGTAAATTAACATTTTTAATGTTAATATGATAGAAATTAAACCGTAGGATGTAAATTAACATTTTTAATGTTAATATGATAGAAATTCAACCGTAGGATGTAAATTAACATTTTTGATGTTAATATGATAGAAATTCAACCGTAGGATGTAAATTAACATTTTTAATGTTAATATGATAGAAATTCAACCGTAGGATGTAAAATTAAAATCAGAATTTGCGATGACATGAAATTTACCTTTTATTATGTAAATAAAGTATTTTCACCGCATGTATAAATTTACATTATTTTTAATGTAAATTAAATAGTAAATTTAACCGTAGGATGTCATTAACATTTTTAATGTCAATTTTAAAAAGAAGTTTAACCGTAGGATTAGTTGACATTATTTTTAATATTAATATATATGAATTTCACCGTAGGAAGATTTACATTATTTTCTTTTTTATGTAATAAAAAGAATGGACTTTACATTGAAATTAAAGAGTAAGTTTTACATTGTAAAGAATGGATTTTATATTGAGAATTTGGCGATGTAAATAAAAAGACAATCTTTTTATGTTGGAAAAAAAAAGAAAAAAGAAACATCTTTTATGTTCAAAATAAAAAGACATTATTTTTACATTGTAAATAGAAAAGATTACATTTTTACATTGTAAAGTAGAAAAGGTAATATTTTTACATTTGTAAATAGAAAAGATTATATTTTTACGTTGTAAAATAGAGAAGTTAATATTTTTACATTGCAAAATATAAAAGTTGATGTCTTTACATTGTAAAACATAAAAAGTTGATATTTTTACATTAAAATATAAAAGTAGATACTGTTGCATTGTGTATAAAAAGTTGATGCTTTTACATTGTAAGTAAAAGAATGAAATTTTATGTTGTAAAATGAATTTACATCGCATGAATTATATAACATTTTATTTTGTTATTTATGAATGAATTTGCATCGCATGAATTATCTAACATTTTATTTTGTTATTTATGAATGAATCTGCATCGCATGAATTAAATAACATTTTATTATATAGTTTAAGAATGAATTTACACCGCATGAACAAAAGTTACATTTTTATATGTAATTTATATATAAATTTGCACCGTATGTCGAAAATTACATTTTTCTATGTAATTAAAATGTAAATTTACATTGCATGACGAAAATTACATTTTTATATGTAAATTATAAAGTGAATTTATGCCGTATGTTAAAAATTACATTTTCCTTTGTAATTAACATGGAAATTTCATCGTATGTTAAAATTTACATTTTTATATGTAAATTATATAGGGAATTACACCGTAGGATAAAATTTACATTTTTATATGTAATTAAAACATGAATTTACATTGTGTGTTAAATATTACATTTTTATATGTAATGTCTATAAGAAAGTATACCGTATGACAAAACTATATTTTTTCTATGCAATTAAAGGATGCAATTTCATTGTATGATAGAATTTGCATTTTTCTTATATATATATATGTAACATAAAATGAGAATGAGCATTAGAAATAAAATTTATTTATTTTATATGTAATTTAGATGTAGAAAAGTGACATTGCAATTAAAAATCATATTTTTACAATGTGAATTAGAAGTAGTGTTTGCATTGTAATTAAAAATCATATTTTTACAATGTAAATAGGGAGTAGAGTTTGCATTGTAAAGAAAACTTGCAATTTGATATGTAAATTTAAAATAGGATTCACTGCAAATATAAGTTACATTTTTATAATGTAACTAAGATGAGAATGTACATTGAAGTTGAAATCTACGTTTTTATATGTAATTTAAAAGTAGGATTTTGAATGTATCAAAATTTACATTTGTTTTACATGTACATAAAAAAAAAGAATATAGGAATTCACATAGGAATTAAACTAACATTTTTATAAAAAGGATGGAATTTACATTTTCAATGTAAGGAAAGAATGAATTTAGGATGCGGTAATATTATCTTCATTTTCAAATGAATTAAAATTTAGTAAGTATCGGTAATTGTGTGGAGTGTTGTTTTAATCAAACGACGTTATTACGATTCAATGATTATATATATATAATCAAAATTGAACGAATAGGGCGTGGTAGTTCGCGTTTTGAAATCGTACTTTTAAATGACTATACAAGAAGATCCGACCGTCGGATTTTCTTGAAACTGAAACCATTAGGACCGTCTTGGAAAATCTTTCCAATGATATATATATTACGTTAAGATCCAACGGTTAGATTCTGAGGAATGTGAAATTCAAAATTGTTCGAAAGCAGCGCCATAGTCGCCATGGACTTAAGGCATCGTTATATAAAAATTTAATTATTTTAAATAATTAAAATAGGAATGAATCGTTAATAAAAATAATTATTATTGTGTAAGAAGGATTTTCAATATATATATATATATATATATATATATATATACGAGGATTATTTGGAAAGTCCGAGTTTATCTCATTCCAAATAATTAAACGACGTTTAAAAATCCAAGATTGGAAGACGGCGATTGAAGACCGTCAAATCTCCACATCGAATGGACGATGATGACTGTTGCCTTAGAATGGCTCGCTACCATGATAAGGTAATAGTAGGAGTTGCCCAGACGTAGTGTTGATTTGTACGGATTTGGCTTTCGCTCAGACCCAGAGCATAAGCTTATAAATGGATTGTGTGTCTGACATCGTACTCCATTATATATCATGTTATTAATCTTCTGTCGAATGTATGGATGTTTGGTGGCGGAGAATTTATTCTCTTGCTTAACACCCGTTCATATATTTCGGCAAAGGATTGGTAGTGTGATATGGAGTGATGATGTGGCATGCTAAGATGCATATGATCAAGGCTTTGTTGAAAAGCAGGCCTTGTGGGACGATCAAAGCATAGTCTGTTTAGGCATAGCTTTGTGTATAGCGTGACTTCGCGAGCCTCACACACCGGCGGAGTCTAAAACGGGAGAAGGGAACGCAGGGAGAGCAGCACGTTTCTTTCTAGCTAGAGTGGTGTCAGTGACCTACCAGCCCTGACATTTTACTTATGTGGATGATGGAATGAGGCGCCTCGGATAGGTCCTATAGGACCGGGAAACGTGTGTTCAGGAATTGCCAATCCACGAAGCTGTATGTGTGGACCGGCCCTGCAGCTTTCCAAGGGTTCATTGCGGGGGATCCTGAGACATTAGCTAGAGTGTCTCGAATCGGTAGGAGCTCCTCCCTAGCCTTGACTCATGATGGAAACTCAATTTCCAATACGCCCCATTCGGTTTTGATTGTATTACTAGTACGGAGGCATAGCATATGGTACCTATGCTTCCTAGGATTGATACATTATGATTGAAATTGTTTTTAAAACATATACACACTGATAATAATATCAAATTCATTTTTAACGTATCAAGCATGTTTAATCACCATAAGGTAAAACTCTATCCTCTGGTGTGCGTTGCATTGTGTGATGGGACCTGAGTCTTATGGTGATTTCATTTTTCTAAAAAGCATTGCGTTGTTTTATGATTTACTTTAAGTTATGCACGGCAATCCATTAGAGTAAACCCGTTCCGCATTAGCGGCGTGGTTTTTGGATTTGCCCTATTAATAGTGATTTATTAGTTAAGAATTCTCACACCAGTCCCACGACTGACCCGTTGTTTGTTTCCACCTTTACAAACTCGGGTGCCCTCTTCTCCATACGGGCAGTCGAGCAGTTTGTCTATAGGTTTATCTCTTTAGCAGGATCCTGGATTGAAGCTTAAAGCTGTGTCCAGAACATTGGAAGTCTTCCGCTGCCTTAGTTATTTTGTTTCCGCTGCAATGTATTAAAATCATGTAAAATTATCTTCCGCTGTATTATTAGTCAATATACTCTGATATTCTGTACTCTGATGTAACATTTATTATTGATGTTATAAAAGTCTGCTGTTTTTCTGATGTATTGTATTCCCAAAGTTAACGTATGCGGATTTTGAACGGTCTTGGTCGATTTTGCGATCGATTAAGGTCGGGCAAAATGCGTGTCGTTACACAAAATAAGTGCAGTTAGGTTTATTAGCATTTATTCTAAATCAATTTTTTTCAACACTTTATGCAAGCATAGCCAATCCGCTTGGGAAAACAACTTATGATGCTTATTTTATAAGAACTGTGGCTGTAATCATGTTGCGAAAAAAACATGACAGAATTTTTTTATATATTATTTACATGTATATTATCAATTGTAAATTATTTACATACATTATTAGTGTGCTACGTATATAGTTTTTACTTATGCGGAATTATTTACATACGTTATTTACATGTATATTATCAATCGTGAATTACCGCAAAGCTCGATATTTGCATAGATAATTAGGAATAGTTGGCTCTAGTTTTTATTAGCATAATGAGGCATTTTTTCAAGTTGAGGTGGTTCCATAAATACTCAGCACTGTGTCCTTTATCCAATCCATCTATTAACTGAATTGAATTTTCGTTCAGGTCATGCCATCATGCATGTGGGAAGCTGGTTTTATTGTTGGAACGTAAATATATAAATAAATGAAAGCATGTCGTATAGCCACAAGTACCATGTAAGATTATGTACACGTTGTCATGCGGAAAGGATTGCAAGTTTTGATGATTTCACATGTAATTAAAAGGTGCTTTAACCTTTTCAGTTTGAAAATAAGGGCGAGTCTTATTTCCTCCTTATAGAATACAATACAAAAATTTATACATATTATTCATCGAATATCATTTGAATTATCATATATTTGATAGTTACAACAAAATATTAATTTATGTTTTCATCGGCAAAATTCAATTATTTCTATGACAACATGATAACTTGATAGCATGTTTAGTTTGTCCATGAAGACAGTTAGAGGATATATCAGCTTATATATTTTCAGTAACAATCATGAAACAATAGTTAAAACCTGTTGCATCTTTATCTCTTTGAGAAATGATTATAACAGCGAAAACATAGCATAGTATGTAGGTTACTTCATTACCAGTGACAATACAAAATAACCAGAGGTCTTTAGGTACTTTGATTTTCTTTCTGATTTTACTCACTAGCTCATACTTCAGATCCAAGCTTTCTCAACATTTTAATCAAGATTGTTATCTTCTGTGTAAGTAAGATACCAAATCTCTTCCATGCCTCTATGATAAAGTTGTTGCTGCCATTGCTGATGCCACCATTGCTTGTTCAATCAAAAGAAACATCAAGTTTCATATTTTGTCATATGTATTTTATTTATTACTATTAACTTTTTTTTTCTTTATTGGATTAATATGATATATTTTCATAAATTAGGATGTAGGATCTGGGATTCTTGGTGGTATAATTAAAGCTCTGAAATCCTCTAAACAAGAACATAACCATAATATGTCCGATGGTATTGAGATAACTAGTTTCTCAAAGTCAGAGGAATTCTTCTCAAAGGATCCATTTATAAATACATCAGACATTTTTGCCAAAGACAACGAGATGGAGCTGAGCATTGGTAATCAATTTCTTCCTTTCTCTTCCTACTTGAAAGTAGTAGTATTTTTATTTTTATTATATTTTGAACTTATCCTATTTGCAGATGACAATAAAACTGATGATGAGGTTCCAACATCAGCATCGCCATCTGGTGTAAGTAAACATTAGACATCAAGTATGTTTCAATCACCTTCACTTCTTCAATCTCATTCACTTTTTATCTTTAAGCGACTAGCAAAATTATACTCAACTTTTTGTTCATTTATCAATTAAAGATGAGAAAGAAGTCAGAGAGAGATTATTTCAAGATGCAAGATGATAAATATCAAGTTAGAATGACACGAAAAATCATGACTAAATACAAATTCAATAGAGTAATTCTTCGTACTAAAAATTTAATTATTTTTGTTATTTATGTTTTCTTTTTTCCATGCTTTACAGTTCTTTTTATTTACTTAGGATGCTCAAGAAGCAGTAGCCGCTTTAAAGGACAAGTTGATGGAATGTCAGGAGAATTTTGAGGTATTTTTTTCCTATACTATAGTCAAACAATGTTATACTATATGCCACTATTTCTACCAGGGCACAAAAATTAATTAATTGGGAATTAGTGATGCCTATAATATAGATTTCATGCCAGTATTTATTTAAATCAATGAGAATTAGTGATGCCTTAAGTTTCTTATAAGTTCCTCTCTTTGTCTATTTTTCTACCAGGGCACACAAATCATATGTACACGTGTCCATCGGTCTACCCATACATACACATACATTTGCAGTTACATGCATATACACATATACATGCATATACAATATACAGACACACATGCACACATGTGTCTGACTTTACTCGAAAGAAAAAATTTCAACCAAACTATCAAATGTGTTGATTGTTTTATTCACTTATGCTTTAGAATCCCAAGACATTTGAAATAAAAGAGAACGTGCTTTTGCTTTTGGCTGCGAAATCTATCTTAACAGTTTAGTCTAAATAACCACATCTACCACAATGCAACAACTGCTTGACTATGGATTAAATCAGTGTATAACCAGGGTCTTAACAAATGAGAATAGTGAATGACAAAATGGACGATCATATTATAAGCAATGATCATCTAAGTATAACCAAATTGGTAGTTTAAGTGGTTAGCTTTATTGCATGTATGCAAAATCAAATAGCGTGATGTGAAAAACACTAGAGGCATTAAAGGTCATGTTTGATATGACGCTTAGTCATTCTGATAATTGAAATAATCAGATTTTTATCTTATTTTACTATAGAGAAAGTTTAGTTATGTCATGATGATTACCATAAACTTAAGTTAATTATACACATAGTAACATATGATTTGCATAATTAACTGTCATCGTGTACATACAAAGAATTTCAAAGCACACATCTTTACCCATTTTTCTAATAGTATGTGTTACAATGGTTATAATGAGCTCGTTTCTATTCATTCAACCTAAATATTACTTTGTCTTTATATTAATCATGACAAGTTTTTAACCAGGGTACATTTAAGTAGTCTTATTTGAATATTTTAAATTCTCCAAGAGGATACATTAACTTCTAGGTCTAGTATGATCAATTTTACGCTAGTTTCAACCCAATATCATGTTATATTCTGAATTAATTGCACAATAGTTTTATCTTAGATACTATCTTTCCTTAATTGTATATGAGTCACTCATGGCATGCGTAAATATAAAACTGCAAATTTAATTGAAAAACCATGAAACTTAAAAAAAAGCAACTTTAAGAATTTAAAACATCTGGAATCTTGGATTCATCATTTTGCTTCCTCAAAAATATTGCAAATATCATAGATGAACAAATGAATAACTGTAGGAACTCGAACAAGTGATCTATACTTGGTTACAAGTCTTTGCACATAAAAGTGGCTAATTGTCATCATATAATGGTATAAGATCAGTGTGAATGAGCAATTAGGAAAAATGATAAAGTTTGACACATGATATACTTGTTTTGTTTATTAAATATGTAGATGATGCAACTTACATTAGGCTGTGAATGGTTCTAAAACAAAATGTATGAATAATAAATACCTTTCTAGATGTTTCTGAATGTTAAAACATAACCCTGTTCTTTTTAAACAATTGATCGATCCCTATCTTTGTTACGGCTACAATTGTGTCTACACCCATCTTTTTAAATGCGTGACCTGGCCGATTGATCCCTGTAGGGTGTGGTGTGCTGCGAGTTATGGAGAAGGTATGCTGATTAATCAAATGAAAAGCAATTCACATAGAATACTTCAGTTTTGTTGGACTATTAAGTTTTTTATCATATTCAACAAGTTTGCTCTTTGTCAACTATATTTTGGTTGTTGCAATTAATTGCGCTGCAAAAGAAGAAAATAAGAAAAATGGCTCATCTTCTTAATACTAAAACATGAAGAAAAAAAACATCCTGATTTGAGAATGGTTATAACCAAGTCAATTATATTGAGATTAATGGTAAGAAATGTTAGATTATGTTATAAGGAAAGGTAGGAAGAACAAGACAATGGACGATATATATCTCAGAAAGTGATAAGTCTACAAGTGTCAACTGTTAAAAGACATTTCTCTAGCTTCAATCAATTCTTCTTCATATTTATATAGTTCATGTATTATTTTTGTTCTTCATGATCGCTTTAATAAATTATACCATTGATTGTAATGTTCTTTAAACATACATGGTGCTAATAAGTTTGTAATTAAGCTTCCGATTTCCGTTTAAACCATAGTAGTAATCAAAACTGATCCATGATGAGTTTGATTTTGAAATCCTAAATCAAATCCATGTTTAATGACACATGGTGATACGAACATAAACAACAAAATTACATCAATATTCTCTTGGGATTTTGCCTCTTGTATTTCGCAGGTAGTTCGCAAACAATTTCATGGAAATTCGGATAGTGTATCAATTGACAAGGAAGAACTTGAAGAAGATCAGAAGTTGGAAAGGCTTTACGAATCCACATGTTTTGCAACGGTTTATGCACAAGCCAATGTTCCGAGCTTATTAGCTCACAGCTAATGTTATCAACATTTTCAAAGAAACATAGTTCATGCTATAGATGGATATGTTTCGCTTGGTACCAAGCAAATCGATATAGGTTAGAATTAACTGAATAACCGTACTCTTTTGTTATCACCAAAGTCTTTGTCTATACACTGAAGTTGATCTGTGTAACCTAATTTTCAGGTCATAGATTGTCAGAAGATGCAAAGAAATTTGGTGCAAATGGCAGTAGTATTAACTGTGACAGATTATCAAAAGCTCTATATCTTATGCCAAAACTAGAGCACTAATTGAAAAGGAACATTCTGATCTGTTGAAAGTTCTTAGTAATTAGGTTTGACAAGCCCTTGCTTATAAACTGCACACACACACTAGATACTACATTAGCATTTCTTATTATACATGTGCATGTTATACACAAATCTTGTAAAGACGCCTTATCATACTTTTGTGTGTGCATGTTTACCTGTAGATTGCAGCACCATTAAGAGAAATGGTAGTTGGCGCTCCATTGGAGGATGCACGACAACTAGTAAAGAAATTCGATAATATTTGACATGAAGTTCAATCTCAGGTGTTGGGTTTCTTGATGCAAATTAGTTCTGTCTGATACTGTATGTATGACATTCCTTCATGGGCATGAATGCCTATTCTTTTGTCTAGTTGTTACATTTTACCATAGTATTATTATTTTATTTTGTATTAATATAGGTAAATGTAGTATCAAAGCGCTACCAAAAAGCGAAGGAGGGCTCTGGAAAGGTCGATTCCAAATATCAAAGTTCGAAGCTGCAGAGTTCAAATTGCAAGAATTGAAATCAAATATGAGAGTACTATGTAAGAAAGCAATTGCATCAATGACCGATGTCGAAGCTAACCAACAAAGATTAACTTTGCTCCTGCTTTATGAAATGGTACTATGTTGTTTAAATTTAGACAAATTATCACTTGCATTTGACTAACCATGGAATTTGAATATTTTTCCTTCACTGAAGATTAGAGCAGAGCTGGGCCACGACCAGAGAATCACATCAATACTCAAATGGCTTGAAATAGAGGCAAGTGAAGGAAATAAATGTATTTTGCTTGCAAACGGATATCTGGTTTTTAAATCTATAAATATATAAATGTAAAATTTGAATAATTATACGTGTAATGCAAAACTTATCCTAGTTTTATTTTGAACAGATGGCTTCAGAGTACAGAAAAAGTGATGCACCATCTCCTGATTCGAATTCAGAAAACAGACGCCGCCACCTCCATCATATGAGGAAATGATCGGGGTGTTTGATACTCAAACCGATATATCAATCGAGCCCATTGACTACTTTTTAGCCAAAGTGAGTTCAAATAAATCATACATTTGTGATGCTAAATCGCAT
The DNA here is from genome assembly GCA_030737875.1 of Allium sativum. Taxonomy (NCBI): domain Eukaryota; kingdom Viridiplantae; phylum Streptophyta; class Magnoliopsida; order Asparagales; family Amaryllidaceae; genus Allium; species Allium sativum. The sequence continues at coordinate 575,313,162 of CM060918.1, read as the reverse complement.
AAATAATCTAACAAGTTAAGAAAATAGTTAAAACATAATCATGTTCCACAACATTAGACGATATATACATAAGCTATAAGCTATAAGGATTAGTCGTTTACTTTTTAGATATCATAATGAAAGCATGTCGTGCACGCACTTACGAATTAGTTCATTTAGAGGTCATGGAGTCGTATCAGGCTGAAACATATGTTGAGATGAACCTCTCACTTTGGGATTATGTTTAATGTGGCAAAATGATAAAGCTTAGTCATAGATTCAGGAATTAACATCCTGGAAAAGGCCTTCGAAACCTTGATGGAACTGGAAGGGATGGCACAAACTGGAATAATTGTTGCTATTAATGGTGAAGTAATTGGTATTATAGCGATATCCGATCCTTTAAAACCTGAAGCCTCATAGATTATATCTATCTTGAAGTCAACGAATGTATGAAGGATTATGGTAACTGGTGTTGCACTGGAAGTTGGAATTGATAATGTTGTTGCTGAAGCTAAACCACATCAGAAAGTTCAGAAAGTAAAGGAAATTCAGGTACAGGAGATTCATTTTTTTTATTTTTTATTTGGTTTGCAGTTAGATTTTACTATTTCATTCATGTAGAGTAGTCATCTGTACATCTTCTATACTTGATCAATCAAAATGTTAATTCAAAAACCATATGACAAAAAATAGTACATATACCATTTTTGGGTAGATGTATTAGTTTGTCATGTAGTACACATGCTAAGAAAAATTAGACTATCATAACTTGATACAAGCCTTCTTATCTTGCTCCATATATGTCAAAATTTCACCTAGTAACTTGCAACACCAAATACATTATTTGTACTTTATATGACTGGGTTGACTATAGCGATGTTCGGAGATGGTATAAAATTGGTAACCTGTAGGTTTTGTGAGTTTTGGAGACCGATGGAAAGCAAATTGTAAGTGAAAACAAATTGTGAGTTTTGGTTTTTTTTTCCATGTTATATATATGGTTTATGAAGGATAAAAAAACATATTTTACAGCACTCTTTCTTACAGTTTGTCGAGTCTACATTTCAGCTCTTGCTTCTGCTTGCTTGTTTCTACTTGTTGTGCTCCGGTTGAAATGCTCTCTTTGATAGGTCTCGTGGAATCTTTTATGATTTTCGCTCTTGATTCCTTCTGCTTATCGCAACAACTAAGGTATTAATATTCAACACATGCAATGATTCTATCCTTACCGTATTATTGTTTCCAAAATTATCTATGTTTGTGCTACTTCTCTACTAATATTCATTACATCAATTTTTTGGAAATCCAATTTGTCATCTAACCTATTCTATCCAAAACTACTGCTAATGCTAATAAAATAAAGATGGCATCTAACACTTTTTCATTTTTGCATTTTAGTTGTGTTTCTTGCATTTTTCTTTGTTATATGCTTGTGAATTGCAGGTTCTGGAAGTTGGACGAACTTACAAGCTGAAGACTAAGTGATTTTTCATGTAACCTTGTTTTGAAACGATATTTGAACAAAATGTATGTTGACTTATTTCTATATTTATTAGTAGGCTTATGAACTATAACTTCGTAATTGAAATCAAATATGCTTTTGGTATTAATTTTTTGCTATTGACAGTTTTGTCTTGTGAATTTACCGCTTAGCTGTTTGAACTGTGCACAAATTAAATAAGAGATTTGCTATACAAAGATCATAACTGAAATATGTGTTATATACTAAAACTATTAATAGCGCAAAATTTCACCTATGTATATAAAAGGTGAAATGCTATGTAAAAAATTAAATAGTGTGAAAACCTTTTGATATCATTGAATATGTGCTATGAAAACACTGAAAACACAATATATATACTAACAAATATTCATAGCGGAAAACTCTTCTTATGGATTCAAAGTGTGAAATGCTATAAAAAATGTAAACTGTATGGAAAAAATTTCATATCACTGAATATGAGCTATGAAAACAGTGATAATGCTATAAAATAAAGCGAGCTTTTAACATAGTAAAGTATGAACGTTATATATCAATGGGGAATTCAACAATAGCAGAATTTTTTTAATAAACAAAATGAAAAACATATTTCAGTGAATAAGTGCTATGAAATTATTGATAACGCTATAAAAAATAACTTGAAATTTTAGTAAGTAAATATAGTTGCAAGGTCTGAACGCTTTGTAAAACATTTTCATGATGGTGAACGTACACTATAAAATGTATAATACTATAGCGTTTTGATTTGAGCTATAATATATGTCAGGGCTATTATTACATGTCGTTATATAGCATCGTCACTAATGCTATGGTAGCCTATTATAGCATTTTTCACGTGCTATTAAACGGCAAATCAGTTGTAGTGAGCGTAGATGAAAAGCTAAGGCGAATGATGCGACCGTTCGTCAAATTAACTCTTACTCTCATGATTTGAGAGAGAGTATAAAGGATGAGAAGATATTGTCCACCACTCTAACTCTCATGTTTCGAGAGAGAGTATAAAGGACGGGAAAATGACGTACACAGGGCATAATGGTGCACCACGATTAAAGACCGCCTTGACCGCACTCTAGCCTGGGCCTATGACAGGAGAGTATAAAGGCATTGAGAGCAACTTCCAAAAAAAGGGGTTCCTACCCTATTAAAGGATTGGGGTAAAGAATGAAAGATGATCCTGCACTTCCTACAGAAGAATTGGGAGAATTATAATGCCGATCCTAATCAATCCCGAACAAGCCTTGGCCAGGCATTTTATTCAAGATTGATTTGGGGAATACACATACACATCACACCTCTACTGTTTATTACTTACTTTAGTAATTTTTTAGGTTATTATAGAAATTATTTTTTGTGTGGAAGCTGTATTGAAACCCTTGTTTGATTTGTGAAGTGATTCATTGTTTATTACTTAGACTAGTAATGTTTTGACTACAACTACAGTTGATTGAAATAAACGACAAGTTTGCAAATATTTGACATTATAGGGAAGCTGCTTTATTTACAGAGATGCAAATTTACACAAAGGAACTAATCAAAAGTACGAGGGCTGCACTCGCTACAACTACAAAATGCCAATGGAAATAAAATGAAAAGACCAGATTGCATTTCATTTGGGCTTTGGGGAAAGCTTGGACTTCTTTGCTGCTTTATGCTTCTACTTTTCTTCTCACTTAGCATCAATGAGAATATGTTTCTTCCTTTTCTTGTCTGAGGGAGTTGCACTTGGATTGGCAGAGGATTTCTGAGCTAATTCCCCAGTGATTGACCGAGAAGAAAGCTTGACAATCAATTTAGATATGGGAGCAATTTCCTGGATGGGATTAATGTTGAGAGGTTATTCTTCAATTTTGGCCTTTAAAAGCTCATCATTCGTTGCCTTTCTTTCCGCCAAACTCATATTTTCAGTCTCACCTGAATCCCCAGTTACAACAGCATCTTCATCATCTTTGTCTTCATTGTCGTTGGTATCTTTTAAAGCATTTATCATATCTCCGTCCTTGGTAACTTCAGCACTTGATGGCACAATGGCTTTGTTGGCAACCTCTTCTTGCTTCCCTTCAGTTTACTCAGTAGGTTTTGAACCTAAATAACGGTAAGAAATAGTACTAGCTCGGGAGAGAACATGGGCTTTTCAACTATTTGCTCAACAATGTGACAATAAGCTATAATAACATTAATAAATTGAGGTGAGAAGGTGGAGACACCTTTGGATGACTTGTCAGCAGGAGTAGCAGAAGTTTAAGGAGCTGATTCGGCAATTGGAGAAAAGAGAGCTGCCTTTGGAATCCCTAGACGATCAGGATCATACCCTTCTATTTCAGTAGCCCCAGGAATTGTAGATAAACTAGAACCGCCTTCGAGATCATCCTTCCCCTTGGCTTGGCGCCTCTCCTCCTTAATTGCATGGATCAGCCTCCTCCCTTTGGCCAAACGCTCCGGTTCCTCGCCTCTTGAATATGTTCCCATGAGCTCTTCCTCATCAATAGTTCCACCTTAAGCTTCCATTTCTCGTCATCAACGATCTAATCCCACATATCGATCGGAGTCATCGGATAGTCTTTGATTCAAGAAATTAAATTTCTCGAGTTCGGATCACTTGAGCGAAGAACTCAATCATAAGCTCCCATATTCATCCAAGTCTTTCTAGGCTTCGGCAAGCTATGCACTAGATTCAGCAGCGGATTTGATGGCAATGTTGGCATTCCCCCGGCTAAGACTGCCCTTTCCTCGGCCTCTTTTAACTTGGCCTCTTGACTAGCATTCCTCTTTTCTAACTCCGCCTTTTCCAGTTTGAGACGGGTACAAGATATCTTTGCATCGGTATTCTCCAACCTGGCATCCTCAATTTTCTTTTTTAAAGTTGTGGTCTCTTGGCTATGGGAGTCGAGCTTGGTATAGTATCACTTGTGCAATTCTTCATGCTGCTTTTTGTAACTTTCAGCATCACGTTGTGCAAGAGCAAGTTAGGCCTGTGTGTCCTCTAGTTTTTTTTGTATTTTTTATAGACTTCGCATCATATTCAGCCATATCCTTCATGTGAATTACATCGGCTAACAAATCTCGGATGATTTTGGAGAGATTTAGTGAATACATGCACATCTCATTGTATTATTTTTCTATGAAGTTAATCTTAGCTTTTACTTCATCCACCCAATCCGAAGATACCGGCTCAAGAACTGGAACAAAATGCATGTTCCCAAAATGGTGATCAGAAAATTATTTCATTAAAAGCTTCAGTTTAGCCTCATTTTTGGAGTCAAGTATCATGCCTCGTTGTAGTGATATCGATGTTACGCTGCCTGGTAGGCACGAGAGCTACTTTGCTTTTTACCTGCTATTTTCCTAAATCCTTGGTTTTGCCCTGTGGGTCCGAATGTTTCAGTAACTATTTCTCTTAAGAGTGTGAATCTTTCAGAGGAATTAGGGTCTTAGACGATGGCTTATCTCCTTCATAGCAGTCTTGATAGCTATTATTCTTATCAGTATCTGATTTGCGAGGGGAACGAGAGCATGAAGTGTAAGGGCTGTGAATCATAATGCTTCCTGCTGTCCCTCCCGCGGCTGTCACCTCGGTTATACTCGGTATCAAAATCGAATCTAGGCATGCTTGCACGAACACCTTTAATAGTATAAAGGCTGCGAGACATTTTCTCTGCAACTCAAAACGAACAAATATTAGAATTTAGAACTAACATATTGCATGAGCATTGTGACGTGTAGTGCTGGTGCAGTATGTGTTCTAATTGATTCCCCCAACGGACCAGAGCCCGGAGTTAGGCTTGAATGCGTGGTTTCCCTGGCTTTCGTAGGAGTGACATCCTCCTCAGAGGTGGGGAAGAAAGAGCCTGTCCCGATATCCTGAGAAGTATAGAGGTCGTTAGGGAAGGGAAGCTTGCTCAGATCCCTGATTATGGAATCATCTAATTGAGGATCGTTAGCATGTGGCTCAGCCGGAGATGGTGTCTTGGGACAAGGTTGTCTTTTTGAGACAGAGGCATCCTTCGGGACAGCACCCTGGGGATCTCTCCCTATTGGCATGTTTAAAGCTTCATCATCTTGGATTTGCATTAGAGAATGGATTTTAAGGAAGGTGTCTAGATCGTACAGGAGAGTTATCTCTTTATCTCCCGACTGTGATACTTCCCTGGGACCCGAAAGTTCTTGGGCTCTGGAGCTCTCTCCCTTCTCAACTGAAGTTATAACTTGTCCCCGACTGGTGGCAAATTGCCGGTTTCTGCTGGTACGGGGAGAATTTGTGCTGAGGGCACATACACATAAGCACCACCTCATCGCTTATGCTCCGACTCATGGAGAGCGGATGGTGACGATGAAGGTATTCATCAACCAGGCACTTTAGGACGTTTAAGAGATCTGGGTCACCATTTAGTAAACAGCTCAGACGATCCCAGTATACTTGGTGTTCCTCCTTCTTTGGGTTTGCAACTGCAAAAGAATAAAGTGAGTTAGTACATTCGCTATGGCAATCAAAATAAGAGTGTCAGAGTTTGGAGCCTAATCGACTGGAGCCATCACTTAGCGTGTACAGTCTGATACATGATCTAAAACTATTCGGGCTTCACATCTCCTACTTTGTTGTATCCTTCATTGATAATCTTCTTCTTGGGCACAGATTCAAAATATACGAATGATGGAGTTTCCTTTATTTGGTGCTTGAAATGATAGAATAAGTTTAAATCTTCGAAAGTGAGCTCTACCCCTAAGATTTCCATGTATGCGATATGTAAAGAATACATATAGGCATAAGCATTGGGATGGAGCTGCATAGGGGCAATCAACACTCATCATAGAAAGTGGACGACGAATGGAGGAAATGGAGGAATGATCCCTACAATATACATCCATGGACTTATCACCATGTACCCCTCTGTGGATTATGAGGTCTATCTGTTTCGGTTGCTACTTTGACCTCATCCAAAAGGATTCCATGTTTTTAACATATGTGCCTAAGTCTGGGTTCACCAATTATTGAATGAACAAAGTCGCTAGGTTCCTCTAAGATGGTTGCACTTCCAAATTCGTCAGGAGCACGATTGTCTCCCACACCTCCTTCCTCTTCCTCATCCATGGAGACCTCATCTCCAAACAATTGTGCATTCTCATGGATTTCTATTTCAAAGTTTGGACCTGAGCTTTCCCACTCAGGATTTGAAGTTGATGAGATATCCTCGAGATTAGGGTTATCAAATGACCTTGGAGCTGTAGTCTTCTCTGACAATCTTGCTGAGCATCTTCCAGGCATGATTGTTGTACTATCCAATAGATAGAAAAGATTCGAGTATGGTTGCCCGTGCCCTCCATGTGTGCATGTGCTAGTGTGTGCCTGTATGTGCAATGCTAAAATTAGAGAATATAAAATAATCCGGACAACAAGCAATTCATCAATATGTGTCGACTAATCGAACATTCATATAATTATTAAGCCCGGAATGTCCAGTTTAGAGGGCTCTATCCTAACTGTCCGCGAAGCTGTAAGCTGTGTTTGATTTTGGTTGGATTATATGCAAGATAGTGTAACAAGTTTGCATCGTCAAAGTCTTCGTTTCAACCAAGTCTGATAGTGTTAAGTAGTGCACATGTTCTACATTAAAGGCATGCAGATCGGATCAGAGCCTTTAAGGGAAGTTATATCGGTTCGGATCGGAGTATTATAAGAGGTTACAACGGATCGGATCGGGGTAGTTTCAAAACCATCAAGGCGAATTAACGAAACCCAATTTGAACTGATCCGATCTGCCGTGACTCACTTCATCAGTTTAAACATTTTGAACCTTTCTTTAACTTCATTCATCCTAATCCGATCAGTCAATGTTCCCACCAATTCACCATCTTCTTCCTTGTTTCATCATACCGAGAGCCAAATTGACATTAAGTCCCTTCCATTAAAACAAAATCAAACCCATGCATCAAGCTCCTCAACACCGAGCATAGTTCATTGACATCACTGCTTTGCGGCGACGATGACATCGCCATCGACGGTGGCAAACCAAATTATCTCGATACCAGTGCAGAAGAAATAATAACACAAATCGATATGAAAGTTAGACCTTGTTTAATGGAAATCGAAGGAGAAAGAACACGAAATAGAAATCTTAACCCACCTTCGAATCGGAGATGATGATTGATCACATTTTCAGAGTTTAAAAATTAGGGTTTTTGCTCTTGATTTAGGGAAAATTAGTTCGGTAAGAAGAATAAAAGGAAGAGGGGAGTATGGAGTTTAATTTGGTTTATATAGGGAAGTAATAGGTGCTTCATATTCTAATGAAAATATAGCTAGTCCAACCCATTTCACGTTATGATGAGAGAGGCAATTTGAGACTTTTCAAGCAAAAAGCAGAGCAGATCAGAAGGACTCGACTCGACCCAGTCCAGAGCCCTCGACCTTATCATAAGATAATGGTTGACTAAAGTATGAAGAGACCTAATCATCTGTGTAATATAGTTTAATTAAACGGTTCCAACAAAAGTTAATGAAATTACCTGAAGATTCTCTAGGACCCCAATTGAAGTTTCCAATTTGTTGAACGTGATAAGATGGCAATGACCCGAGTTTCCTATTTATACTCGATGCAGAAATCAAGGAACACAACTTCATGGATAAATACAACTATTGGTAATCGCTGGTTCAAGAACAGGTAGATTAGAGATTTCGAAGCACATCTTATCTCCAGTAAAACATACTTCGAGGGGGTAAAATGTTGACCTACTTTGTAGCTAGGCCACAAAGTATAAACGATCATTCATGAATAATGGAAGTGGATTAGATTGAATAGAAACCTCAAGCCGAATAAAGAAATCAAATACTAATGGATGCTGAGCAAAGTTGGGTTGGGTCAGAGGAGCGGTGATCCGGTCGCCTCATATGCACAGGAGACTCAATTCCAGATATCAAGCACCAGTTCTGTTCAGCTATCAACATCCGTCCCCAAAGTGCACAAATCAGCGTGTATTTCGTTGCTAACAAAACAGATCGGGTTATATGAATGCCGATCTGAACCCCGTGCCTACTATCTAATTCACTTCTACTACAGTGAATCGGTTGCACCATGTTCCTACAAAAGCAAGGTGGTAAACACCCACTAACCCATGAAGCTGATTTGTTGTCTTTACCCTGGCACATCCAATTCCGAGTTCTACGGGATGGGACCCACATGGAACCCAACCCGTATGTAGTCTGCACCTATAAATACACCTAAACTTGCCATTTAGAGGGATATTTTGGCATTCTAAGTAGTCAAGCTTGACCACTAAATATATTCCTCTATTTTATTCAGATTATACTTTAGATTTCGAGGTATAATTCTATGACTTTGAAGAGATTACTTATTGTACTTGTGAGGTTTAGTGATTATCTACATTGTACTTGTAATCAATTCATCAATCAAAGAACTACAAAGTGGACCTAGGCTCGTTAACGCCGAACCACTATAAATTGTGTATGTTGATTGCTTTCTATTTGCTGTCATATTATACTTCTCTACAATTTCCAGTCAATTGGGTGTTAGAACCACTTTTTCGTCTAACAGTATTGGTTACCACCATAGGTGATATGACTTTTTAAGTCACCCACATCACTAAATACTAAATCAGGCAAACCAGTTTTCCTTTCTACAGATTTAAAGGATTTCCGATGTATTTTTGCTTGAATACATATTCCACAGTTAGAGATAGAATCAAAATCACAATAAAAAATTAATCCCAATTTATGCATATTTTTTTCCGAAATTTATAATTAACATGTCTGAATCTACCATGCCATAAATTAACATAATCAACAATATAAGAAGAAGATTTCTTTTATTAGATTCAAATTAACCATTTCGTTACAAGAATATCCCTGTTAATTAAATTTGTTGTTCTTGGACAATACTAACTTATCAGACTCATATACCATCTTGAATCCTCCTTTGTTAAGAAGGTATCAAAAAACCAAATTCTTACACGTATTAGGTACATAAAATACATTGACTAATGTAAGAACTTTCCCACAGGAGAATTTAAGTTCAACTGTGCCTTTCCCAGAACTTTTCCTGCAACTTTGTTTGCGCCAGTAACTTTGCTAGATTCTTCATTATTCTCTTCGTAAGTCTTGAACAGATTACGATCTTTGCATATATGAATGGTGGCTTCAGTATCAAGATACCAATCATTATCAATGCCGCTAATGGTGTTTACTTCTTGTACAACAACAAGCTTTTCTTCGCATATTCGCGACAGTCACGGGCATGGTGTCCGGGTTTTTTACATTAGTAACAGGACCATTCTTTTTGTTGTTCTTGGAATTATTTTTCTTATGAAACTATGTCTCATTCTTAGGCTTCAGCTTATCAGTAATTTCAATATTATTTGCCTTAGATTGAGACTTATTGCGGATAATCATCTAGTTCGTGTTTACGAGAATCCTTTTCAATACGAAGATGACGCTGTAAACCGTCTAAATCATAATATGTTTTCACATGTTCCAATTTTTTATTATAATCATTCCAAGAATTTGGGAGTTTCAAAATAATAACTCCAACAACAAAAGATTCAAGTAGATCAATTCTGGCTTCTTCAAGTTGATACACCAACAGTAAGATTTCACTCACTTGTCCAACTACGGAGATGTTGGCGACCCTTTTGAAATCCATAAAGTCACAAATAAGAAACTTTTTATTACTTGCCTCAGATATGTTGTACTTGCTTTCTAATGCAGTCCAAAGTGCCTTTTTAGTTTCCAAGGTCCTATGAGCGTTGTAGACTAGAGTAGACAATGCATTCAAAATGTGCCCTCTACAAAGAAAATCATCCTCTTTGCGATCTGCATGCTTTGACTTTCGAGCGACATCATCCTTATCGATTTCCTCTGGTATCACTTCTAACCCGTCTTCCAAGATGTAGAACAATTTGACGATGATCGGAAAGAACTTCATTGTCTCTTACCAACTAGTGAAATTTTCATCATTAAATCGCTTTAAACAAGTCAAATTCTGATTCATTACTTGTAGCACGCTCAAACCTTCCATGGTTGATGATATTATCTAAAAATTTATTGGGGAATTTTGCAGTTTGAGGCAATTGGAGGAAGATGATTACCGTGCTACTTATTTTAAGGGTCTATGTAATAGATTCTTTCAGATAATAGTTCAACCCAGCAGGTACAATGGGTTATCAAACTATCGACTTTCACGATTCAATAAAGCCTTGGAACAGCGTAATCAGATTCAAAGTTTATACTATTTTGATCCGACCAAGAACACTCTAGAAATTGACTTGATGATGCAAGTAAATAAGAGAATGAAGAAAAGAAGTAGAATGATTCTGTAGCACTTTACAAGCGTTGCAAATTAAGAAATTTGCAACACTCTTGTGGTGTTTTGAAATTACAGTGTGTAGAACTTTGAGAGGAAGAAGAAGATTCATTGGAAAGTTGTTTGAAACACTATACTGACATCGGTATTTATAGGGCAGGAAAGGGATGCGTCCATTCGTTTAGAATCATGCCCGTTTGTAACCGTTCACAACTGTTACAAATGGCTATGTCCCTTCAGAATTCTGTCCAAAAATATTGCTATTGGACCCAAAACCCGCAACCAGCACCCGTACCCGTCCCTGCCCGGTTTGGTCACCCAGACGATGGCAGTAGTGCACACGTGTGTGGTATATTGATGTGTGGCCTTCCGCCTCACAACAAAGTAAGAATTTGGGTGCCCCAAGGCCTCAACATTCACTTGAGGAAGTCATTGATATACTTGCTTCCTCCTTTCATTTCCATGATGTAGGACAAATCAATTTTCCCCTGCCTTCTGTAAGACAAAACCCCTAAAGCCGATTTGAAAATTTATAACAATATGGTAAACTTGGTGAAATGCATATTATGTAATGTATAATAAGTTATTTGCTCATTGATGGTGAAGTTTGACTTGATTTAATGCATTGTTTGGTTTGGTGAATTTTTTTTAGTTTGGTTTCAATATTTGGTTGAAATATTGTAAAATAAGTTTGACATATAGTTGATGGAAAAGTGGTTTGTATGAGAAATGTGGCTGGAAGATAAAATAATAGCAGAAATATAAAAAAGTAACTGTAGGTTTTCGATGGCTCCCAAAGAATTTCGGGTATATAGTTACCAAAGGCTTCCGATGGTTGTCAACAGATGTCGAAAGCCGTCGGCATCCATTAGAAGCCGTCGTAAACATACATGACACGGGCTGTCGGAAGCCGTCGAAAATTCTATTCAACAACAATTTTATTCCCATCGGCTTTTTCTGATGGTTTCTGACGATTGTCAACGGTTTTTGAGCCGTGGGAAAAGCCATTGTTTCTTGTAGTGTTTGGATGACTGTTTAGCAAATGTATTTTCTGAGTGTCTATTTAACAAAAGTCTTGGACTTTATGCATTATTTAAAAAAACACCTAAAGCGTGAGCACTTGTTTAATAAACATCCAAAAAGATTATAGATATGTGACCACTTTTACTAAATTTGCAACCAGATACATTTCCTGCACTTCATTAGTCAACATCTGGGCTAATATATTATAAAATTCACCCAACTGTTGTGGATGCTCTAACGTTACATTCAGAATAGGCACGTTGGTTTATATATTTACTTTAAAAATAACTTTCGTCTGAAATTCTATTTACATGTATATACATTACATACTATGTTGTACAAAATTTCTAACTAAATAATAGCCTTAAATCGCCATTTCATAATTGAATTATACAATATGCCGCCGCCTCAAGCCACTACCCTTTTAACGTTATACCCGACAAACAACCAACAATTATTAGCATTGCCATCTTATTAATTTCAAGCCCTAAAATGTGATAACTTTTTATATATTAATATGATTAATTAGTTGATTTCCTAACTAAATCAAAAAATCTAATAAGCTTTCAAATAATATCCATGGTCTAAAGGTAAAATTTTAAAAATCATAATTTAATAAAACAACTTTTAACTGTATTTTATTAATGCAATTAAAAAATACATTTAACATTAGCGGTTTACTGCATAACGTATATGCAATTAAAAAACTACATAGGCGACGTATAGCTACATAGCACCGGTGTAATTAAAAACTAAATAGTGTCTATGCCATTTTTAGCTGCATATGAGCTATGCAGTTTTAACGGCATATGCGTCTGGAGTTAAAAAGTAGTGTACACACATGTAGCTTTTTAACTGCATACGTATATATATTTTTTAACTGCATACTCACATGTAGTTTCCTTAAATGCGTGTGTGTACAAATAATTAAAAAATTGTATACGCGTACTTAATAAAAAAACTGCACACACATGCGGTTAAAAAACCGCGTACATGTCTGCAATTTTTTACTACATATGTGTATACAGTTAAAAAACCTCATATATGTACGCAGTATTTTAATTGCATTTGTGTAGTTTTTTAACTGCATATACATATATGGCTAAAAAAATGCATATGCACATGAAGTATTTAAACTGCATATTTGCAGTTTGTTACATAGCACATTTGCAATTAAAATTGCACTTAAATATGCATCTTTTAACTACATATGCGTTATGCAGTTGAAAACAACATTACCATAATGCAGTATCTCTCCAGACCGAGGCCTACAGTTGTTCCAAACGAATAACCAAATTTAAATCCAAGTCCACAATCTCATTCGATCATTTGCCAAATCTAAATGCCAATATGTGAGTCAGAATTCATGATCTTTCTGAATTATTTGATTAACCAATAACCAAATCCTAATCCACAACTGCTCCGAGTTGATGTCCATCTCCATGGCCTCTTCAAACAAATTCTTATTATCTCAAGACCCCTGCTGAGCATAGTCCATACTCAATGACCTTTAGCCTCTCGGAGCTCTTCCCAAGAGTAGCCCACACCTAATAACCATAGTCACTTTGGGTTTTGTGTAAGCATATATCCTTGTGTAAAGATCATTCTAGTGGCCTTGCCAAGTCATGGAGAAACGACCTGACCTTTGCCAATCATAGTCCGTACTTGATGACTTGAATACGAAACTATTACTAAAATAGCTTAACTCCTGTCGGGAATAGTTCGTACTTGATGACCTGAATAGACGACATTGCTATGTTCTGGCAAGATAGCTTACCCTTGCCAAGAATAGGCCATCGACCACCTATGTTAGCCTGTTTTGTGACCAAACCGCCTATAGCTAAGAACTCGAGTATGAACTGGAAGTGATTACATTCGCTTGGGTGAAGTGATAGGAGCTCAGGTAAACTTGGCATTGCATGCACGTGAGGCCGATTTGGATTGGGTTATACGGGTCGGATAGATCCTTGGCTCGAATGGAAGTCACATGACTTCGTCAGCTTGGCGTTTTATCAGTTCGAACTAGACCGGGTAACATCTCAACCCTCACCCACCAATACATCAAAACACCATCGGATCGGGTCGTATGGACCCAACTTGGATTGGATCGGGTCTCGATCTCACGTACAACAGTAGATAAAGGATTGAAACACAAGTACTGTACCGAGTCGGGTCGAGATGGAGGGACCCGATCCACCTTGAACGATTACTACACACAACCAAGAGACTTGTCAAAATGAGCATTGGTTCAGATCGGAGGAAACCCATCTGATCCCCTTTTTTCCTGTTTTCCTGGAGCAGTTAACAAATCAAATGAAGCTCATTTCGTCACTTTCTCCACTACCTGGTAGTTTCCCTCTGATGTTGCCACGTGGCCACTCAACCCTAACCAACTCTACGCCTATAAATACATGTTCATGCACCATTTTTAGGGAACTTTTCGGCCACAAGGAGGCACTATATATTTCGGCCATGGCTGCCAATGAAGAATCTCCATCTTCTTCAATAAAAATCAATGGATTCGGAAAGCAGTATTCATTGTAATTGAGGGCTTGAGTGTCTATACTCATTGTAATTGTAATTTCTGAATGAATTGAGAAATTATGAAGTGGATGTAGGCTCGTTAATGCCGAACCACTATAAATCTCGTGTCTCTGTTTGATTTTCTGTGTTTTGGATCATTACTCTTCACAAATCCTATTCAATTGGGTGTTAGTGCCATTTTTTGGTCTAACATTTTGGTGCTTTCACTGGAGAATGAACTTGTTCTCAATCATAGATCTTCTCATCTACTAGCGGATGGCGTATTTCATTGAAGGGAGATCCATATCTGTCTTGGTCAATTCAGTTGCTACTCGAGTACATAGACCTTCATGGCACGAGAGAAAAGAAATTCACTAATTATGAACCTTTTGGGAATTTGGTTTGGATTGACTTCACGTTGCCTTCGACAAGTTTGTAGTTCTTCTCGGTCTGGATGGAGTTGGTGTGAACAAGCTATGTTCACCTACATATTGGATTGGATAAGGTTTGGGGGCTGAAAGGGCCTCGGATCTTATAGAGAAGATGGTTTGAAGATTTCTGAAGCCAATGACATTCGGATCGGTGCCACGTGGCGATCATCCCGCTCGGTTCGGGATTGGAGCTTGGAGATTATGACAGCGCATCAGAGATCGTGGGAAGATGGAAGGAAACTGCTCCACATCTTCAGGAACGTGGAGTGTAACGGCTATGTTGACTATCCTCGGTTCGGTTCAGATCGAGTAGAGGATGCACGGTTCGGATCAGATATAGCTTTTCACCAAATCGACCTGGCTTTTGATATCTGGGCCTAATCTGCATATTTAAGCGCTATAAAAACATGGTTTGGTTAGGGACCCGATCCGACCCAGATGACAAGACTCGACCCAATCCGGAAACTTGCCCGAACCGCAACCCAGAACAATAGAAAACAGAAATTCCGATCCGACCCGAAACATCTGTTTTTGGGAGAAAGTACATTTTCAGATCATTTCAGAAAAGGTCGATTGCCGCCGGGACTATGGGGCCCCGGACCCCAACTGGCGCTGCGCCCGGACCCGTTGACGGCTCGGTGCACGGCTCGCCTTCGGCTCAACATATATTTTGGGTAACAGCAGTCACCAAAGCTTGTCAATGAAGATTAGATAGATTGTCTGAGAATATCACAGCAAGATGGCAATGACTGGGATTCTTCCCAGAGCCATGACACATACTTGCTTCAGTATGCCAATGTGGGGAGATATCTATCAGATTCAGCTTGCTATCAATGACAGTATACGAGACAATGATTGTCTCGTGGTAGCTTCCTCTTCCATAGCTCCGATGGTGTATATATTTCACAGATGCAACTGATGTTGCTCCCTAATGAGTAGTAACCACCTTAATTATGTGATTTAAACCTGTCCAATCGGTAGAGCATTGAATGGCGGTTATATGGAACAGTCCGAGCGCCACTCCGAAGATGATTTATATGACCTTAGTGACCATGATTGTCAATAATGGGATACCATAAAGCAGTTAAGGATCCTAACATCCCAAAGCTACACTTCAATTGTACGATGTAGTGAATGAAATATGTCTTGGGATCACCTCTCAAAGAACTTGGCTAACCTTTTCAATGGCTATTTGATATCAACCGCATTGACGAAGACTGATTTCCATCGAATAAGGGTTAGGTCAACATACTTTGGTGTCTAGAGTTTGTTACTAGTTAAACGTCCACATGCCATGATTGGACCTATGGATCCTTTCCCAAATTATAGCAACTTGACTGCTCAGCAGCCACAATACGACTTTGGTCAAGTGATGAGAGCTCGAGATTAAAGAAAAATATGAATCAACCATTAGTTGTCTTCTTCTCATTTCCGTTGTGACATAACGCATGAATATTACTTGAAGACTCGCAAGCTATGTTGTCGTATTCAAGCTTATCTAATCAAGGTCTAGACCGACGGGCTCCAGCAGAATTCAGAGCTTACATTGCACTCTAATGTCTACTGCTCATTCCCAACCGAAGCTAGAGTGGGAATGATCTGTGATGACCAAGCCACTGGAAGAGCCTTCTAGTTGGCTGTTTGGGATATGCTACGTAGATGGCGTGGAACCCGAAAATGATTCCCCTCCCGAGGAGGTGTAGTGTGAAGGATGCATGGGCATAGCAAGCAAGGGAGACATCGCAGAATGAGTTTCTTGATGCTCTGCTCGAAGACATAGATCCCAGAGAGGATGAAGATTTGGGATGCAGGAGGGCAACATCTAATGAAGCAACTACCCAAAGATTGAATAACTCGTTTACAACTTGTTGATTGCTTTGAAAAAACTCTGCCACTATTTCCGAATTCATCTAATTGAGATTTTCACTGATTAGCCACTATAGTAGGTCCTGCAGCGACCTGCGACATACAGACGATTGCTTGAACGGAACATCAGGATGAACCAGTTTGACCTCGATTCCCTCCTGAAGAAATCCATACAGGGGAAACACTAGCTGACTTCATTGTTGAGTTTACTATTCCCAATAGGATGTGTTAGATGAGGAAGATACCCCCTTAAAATGAAAGATGAAAACCAAGCATCTCGAGGTTGTACATAGACGGTGCAAAGAATAATCGACAGTCCGACATCGGAGTTGTATTGATTCGAAGGACATTTCAGATGAAGGGACTACGACTCATAGCCTACCTAGAACGGGTAGAAGAGTTGTTGGATGGATGGGAACATTACAACATATCTTATATTCCGCATACAGAAAATCAAAAAGCAAATAATCTGGCCAACTAGCAAGTTCCAATAATCTAGAAGAGATAGAGATGACCCCAATCAGGGTCTGTTTATTCTTAGGACCGCTATCCTATGACAATTTGAAAAGACGTTCATCACTAGCTAAATATTTTGGTAGCCATCCCCTGGCAAAGGTCGGGCGAGGCAAAATGGACCTGCAAAGAGCATGCAATGCCATTTTCACATAGAATGATATTCATTCCTTTAACATGATTATTCTTCAACCATAACTCCTATATTTGCATGCTTTATAAGTTACCAATGTAATTAACTCAAATCAACTAATATGTACATGCTGTTGTTTCCTAGGATTTGATACCGATTAGACTTCCAACACCTGCATATAGAGTTACGGAACAATACCATAATGAGCCCGACTGAATTGCTTATGTACAAAGCCATGACCTCTGTCTAAAGAAATTTGTATAGCTCAAAGTGGATCCAGGATGACCATCCAATCCTTGGCTCACACGTGGCAGACCACATGATAGTTGCACATAAATCTTTGAATTGCAAAGTCGGAGTCCGACCCCAGATGGACGCAGTGTGACCGTCTATGTAGTTCAACCATATTCTCAATACCACCAGATTACATGAATCCCGATAGAGGGGGCAGTAGCACCCGTTGATATCCTTATTTTCCAATCATGCAATTTACTTTCATATGTTTCCTGGATTATTTACATGACTAACTCATGTGATATGAATGATGCAGGTACCAAAAGTTTGGTGCAAATCACTCCTCCCATAGATTGATCGAGGAACACAAAGCTTTGGCAAAAGTATTTTGACTGTTTGCCCAGTAAACACTAGTCCTCAGAGCTTGGATAGAAGTATAAACCTAGGATGAGTGTGATGCGCACGCCATGATTAAAGACCACTCGATCCGTGACTCTAACTCTCATGACTTGAGAGACAGTATAAGGAACAATATCACGATACCCGACCAAACCCCATCGCATGAGTCAATGGGACGAGAGAGACTTGATTATTGCAAATGGCCACCTTCACCCATGAATCAGGGATTATAAGGTAGAACATCGGCTAGTGCAATCCGACTGCTTGCCCGAAAAGCTCCATCCACCAGAGTGAAGCGTGGAGTGTGGACTAAAACCGAGTTTGAGAATTACGCTCGAGACGGTGGATTCCTAATCTTTGAAATAGAGCGAAGAAGGAGCGTCGGGCGAATGACATGACCGTTCGCCTGCAAACTCTAACTCTTATGATTCGAGAGAGAGTATAAAGGACGTAAAGATGGCGTCCTCAAGGCGTGAAGGTGCACCACGGTTAAAAGACAGCCTTGATTCTACTCTACCCTTGGTACTCAACGGGAGAGTATAAAGGCGCCAAAGACTATGTGGTATAGATGAACTCATACCCTACCGATGGATTAGGGGGCAGACTGAAAGCTGAGTTCGAACTCTATCCTGGGTATACGATAGGAGAGTATAAAAGCATTATGATTAAATGACACGAAAGGGCTCCTACCCTGCTGCAGGATCGGGGGCAAGAATGAAAGCTGAGCCTGAACCCTCTTTTCTGGATATGTGGGGCAATGTGCTATCAATCCTAATCAATCCCAAGCAAGCCCTGGCCAGGCACTTTATTCACTATTGATTGGGGGCATACACACACATTACACGCTTATGATGGCTGCAATATGATATGCTATACATTTGTAGGGATTATGATTTGCAAGGATATTGAATTGAAACCCGCATCTAATTTGTTATGTGATTTATTGCTTGCTACTCAGAGACAAGCTAGTTTATTCACATAGATGCAGGTTTGTACAAGAAAACGGGATAAAGACGCGAGAACCGCACTTGCAATACCAATAAAGGGTCGCGTTCGAAAGATTGACGCCGAAGCCTAAAGCTAAACTTTCTACATGGCTTAAGGAAACAGCTGAAAGGAGGCCTTAGGAGCAAGACATTCAATAACATATCACGCAACCTAGGGGTGAGCATTATTCGGTTAAACCAAATAAACCAACCGAACCAATTTATTTTGGTCGGTTTGGTTCGGTTTTGAAATTAAATCGGTTTGTAATCGGCCCGAAAAAATATTAAGTTCGGTTATCGGTTTAACCAAATTAACCGAATTTTTACTATATTTTAAATTTATCGGTATTATAATAAATATTTTAGGTTAGTTTAGTTATCTAAGTATATATTAATCATCACCTATGTGTCAAAACTAATATTAAAAAACATAAAAATCAAAAATAATAATATTGTAATCATATATTTATAATTTATTTCAAATTATAGTGAATATTTCAAACACAAAGTGTAAAACATTTTTAATCCGGTTTAATCGGATAACCAACCGAACCAACCAAATTTAATTTGGTTTGTTTGGTTTGGTTTTTATTTTTATTGGTTTTAGTTTGGTTTGAACAATTTATCATCGGATAAACCAAACAACCCAAATGCTCACCCCTAATGCAACCTGAGGCGATACCCGAAAGGAGGCCTTGGGAGTGATATCTCAACTACAACGATGAGTGCCACTTTGTAAGTCGCTTGAGGACCACAGAATGGATACAAAGTGAACGTCTATTTTCTAGTCTCGACAGACTCCCTGATTGAAAGGCCCTGGACAAGGGGGCACGCTATTACTTTAACTTCTAACTTGCAAGGAAGCATATTCCTTGATAGTCCGACCCAAGGGTTAACCAGAAGGAAGATAGAACTTTCTTTCTTGTTGAGGATGTTGGCGCAGAAGGCGCTAGGAACGAGGGAAGCCAGGAGATTTCCCCTCACGGTGATCCCTTTGTATATAAGGCTAGGTATGAAATGGACGGTGCCCTTGCTGAATTGAGAACCCAGATGGCTCGGCAAGATGATCTTCTTCGGAAATGACAGAAAATGATGGATAACTTCTTTACTCGGATAGATGAAAGGCCGAGCAACTCTGACTTACTCACTGGAGTGAGTACCGTGGGAATTCAAGCAACAACGAACTTAGATCAAATACTCCTTGTCCCGCGGTTCAGATCGCGTTAGACTCTAGGGCAAGTTGGAAAAGTCATCTTGAATGAAATAAGATGCAATCAACCGTCCCCCAGATATGTGCAACATGCAACTTCTGACCATAACATTTTGGATGCAAACGGCGATAATGCAAGAGCCGTTGGAAACCTAAACAAAGTCCAACCAACCTCTGCTCCAATTCAGATGATTGCTTCAAATCCAACTTGACTTCAAAGTGAAACTCCTTCTTCCTTAATGCAAAGGGCAAGTGGAAGCATTTGTGGCAACTATGATGTGATTCTACCGCCACCTGACTCCGATCCCCGGAGCTTGGCTAGGAGACCAAAGATCAACATGTATCGAACATGAACAAATAATTTTGCACCCAACTCTAACTCAACTTGATGAGGGAATGCAAATTCAGAGAAGACATGTATTTGATGCTCATCACTTAGCAAAACCACCATGGATAGTGGGCATGGGATATAAGATTCGAGCAAAATAATTCGACTATCCGTCGACTTTATGTACATTTACCATCGTCAGAGTCCCACAAGATCCCGGACTGCAACCAAAAGAATAACTTTCCGAAGATGAAGGATAGATTGCCAACCTTATTTAATGCTTCACTAGAGGTGGCACACCCCAAAGATGGCGTGAGCAACGTCAATCAAAAGTCTTTCATATGAGACATCAGGGACTTCAACGATCCCTTACACTTCAAGCCATCATTTCTGACTCTTGACTTATATTGTTGCTAAACAATTTTAGTGGCATACATCTGAATTGATCAACCACTAGAATGCTTTGATCACCAACTTTATTGACCGATTGAATGCCCACATTTATTGATCCAAGGACATCATATAACTCGTTTCAGTTATACAGAGGTCCGGCGAGACCCTGCATGCATTCATTGAAAAATTCAACACCATTGTTGCATCTATAGATCGACCTAAACCGTCTACGGTATTGATGGCAGCAATATCCATAATTCTGGATAGCCCGGACTTCAAGTTCTCTCTACAACAAGACCCACCAAGAGGCCTTAGCGGATTCATCTCTGAAACACACCTTAATATTTTTCTACCATGAGATTTGCCTAGAAACTTAGGTGAATTCTATCCTGAGACAGACAGGTTTCTGCAACAAGAAGGTGCCAGCATTGAAATGATGGTCTCAATGTTTTCATGACAAAGGATGGAGAACCATCTAACTCTTGAATTAATAAGGTCAAGGGAAGAGCCCCGTAAAAGAATGATAGGATTACGCAATTCTAGAGAGACTAAATTTCATTAACCAAGTTTGTTAAGCTCAATAGAACCAAGTAAGACAAGCAGACTTAACAAAAGTATGATAACTATTCCAGGCCGTTGAAGTGTGAATGGAGGGGCTCGACTATCTTCCTAATGACATTCATTACCTTCCATTTTTGGTGAGTTTACTCGACTCAGCGACTAATCCAATGAGGGTAACTAAGCTAGTTGATGACTGGCAAGGTAACTCCCACTTTCAACTAAAAGTAAAAGGACGATGCTAAATCAAATGTGATTCGACCATTCGTGTATCCAACTCCAACTATTCCTGACTTGACGAAGAGTACATAACGACTTGGGTCGACTAAGATTGCTTAACCTACATCTCTAACCTGATGCGGTAGTGGAAAGTACATAGGCAAGAAGTGTAATAACCCGAAAATCTGGGCCAGTTTAAAATTTTTATTTTGGCAATTTTAGCTGAATTTGAATATTTAAAATGAATTATTTTAAATAATATCGACGGGAAATTTATTTTGAATATAATTCGAACGTATATATTTATACGCGTCGTCGTTAGAATATAAATAATTATATATAATTATAAAAGGAATTGAAAATGGCGCGGTAGTTCGATAATTCGATTTCAAACTTCAATTGAATGTACCGGGTGCAAAACAATCCGGATTTTAGTGAAACCAAAAATAATGGGATCTAATTGATAATATCTTTCTAACGAATCCGAATAATCAAGATTTCATTTCAGGAATCAAAAGATATGTCCAGTTGAAAATTCTGAATAGTCGCTATGGAATTCAGGCCCTTAAAAATGGACATTTTGCAAACGACCTCGGATTTCGACGAAACCAGTTTTGTTGGGTCCATGATGTTAAGTTATTGCTAGATTCCAAATTTCGTAATTTTTCGAATCAATATGTGAGCGTGGCAAAAGAAAACGCGTTTGACCAGTTTCTGTTGAATTTAATCGACTGGAAATTGGCCATTTTTCAAACGGTCTCAGAATTCGACGAAACTAGTTTTGTTAGGACCGTATCGTCAATACGAAACTAGAAAATATTTTTCTGGAATTTTTCTAGTTAGTATGTGACCCCGGTAATTTGAAATGTACGTTTAAAATTCAATATATTGATTTAAATGTAAATTCAAACGGAAACTGGGTGTAACGATCAAATCAGCTTGCGATACATATCCCATTGTGTTCGGAATGGGGGTATAACGTTATGAACGGCAGGCGGTGGGCCTCGTTTAGAGGTCGTACGTAAAAGTCAACTCTTTGCTAAATTAAATAATTAAATAATAAATAAAAAAAAAAATAATCATTTCCCTCTCCCTTTTATTCTTCTGCTTGGCCCCCCCCCGTTTAAGTTATCAGAAAAAAAAAAAAAAAAAGAAAGAGAGACGGAGGCGGAATCCATCGCGCCCCTAGGCGGCGGCGACCACCGCAGCTCCCCCATCGAAACCCCACCCCCCAGTGCCGCGGCGAGCCACCGAAGCACCCCCCTATCGCGAAGCAACCCCCCCTGAATCGACTGCAGCCGCCCCCCATTCGTCGAACCACCTGACGAGGACCGAAGCCCACCTCCAGCCACCTCCCTGACGAACTGCGAACGCCAATACCCCCCCTCCTTCGCAGGTTATAGGTAAATCATTTTACTTTTTTTTTTATTATTATTATTTTATTTTATTACTGTTTTTAATCTGAAAATAAACTGATTTTGTTAAATATTAAAAACCGATTTTTATGTTTTTAAATTCTGATTATAAGATGATTTAAAACTGATTTTATAAAAGGATTTAAACTGATTTTTTTTTTTTTAGTATATAAAACTGAAATTTTTATAAAGCAATTTAAAACTGAAATTTTTATAAAAGTAAAACTGTTTTTATAAAAGAACTTTAAAACTGAATTTTTAAAAAGTATTTTAAAAACTGAATTGATTTTTTTAAAGTATAAAACTGTGTTTTTTTTTTAGAAGAAACTGAAAACTGAATTAGAAAGGGATTTAAAAACTGCATTTTTTTTTTATTTTTATATAGATAAAAATAAGAAAAACTGATTTTAAAAGCAAAGTAAAAATCATATTTTTATATGATGAAAGTCGAAGTAAAAATCATATTTTTATATGTTGAAAGCAAAAATAAAAATCATATTTTTATATGTTGAATAGCGAAGTAAAAATATGGCTTTTATATATTGAATAGCAAAATAAAAATATGATTTTTATATATTGAACTTTGAAGAAAAAATTCGATTTTTATATATTGAACATCGAAGTAAAAATGTGATTTTTATATATTGAACATCGAAGTAAAAATGTGATTTTTATATATTGAACATCGAAGTAAAAATGTGATTTTTATATATTGAAGAACGAAGTAAAAATGTGATTTTTATATATTGAAGAACGAAGTAAAAACGTGATTTTTATATATTGAATAACGAAGTAAAAATATGATTTTTATATATTGAACTTCGAAATAAAAATATGATTTTTATATATTGAATAGCGAAGTAAAAATTCGATTTTTACATATGTAGAGAATGCGGGCAACGAAGGTGACAAAAAGGCGAAACGACGAAGACTTCTGCAAAAGAAGAGCCGTGGAGCTAGGATAGCTATATGTGAGAATTTCTCACTCTTCAATTTATTTTCTAGTTATATATATATATACTAGGATGCAGACGGTGCTTAGTAGCACCCGACACAATCGTCCACAAACCATGGACTTGTTTGTTTGGTTGCATAGATTAGTTTGATTATGTGATTGAATTGAATTGTTTGAGTGAAATTGAATGATTTGATTGATGTGTGAATGGCGTGGGCCTTCACTAGACCGGGGATAAGGCTAGGCCTCGTCCCGTTTCTAGTATCGTGCCGTTATGCCGCCCAAATTTTCTAAAATAAGTTAGAAAAATAAAAATATCATTTTATTGAATAAATGAATTGAATAGAAATTCATAGGTTGGAATAAAATGTTTTATCGTTAAAAATATAATTTTTAACGTGAAGTGAATAAAATAAAATATTCATTTACAAACCGAACGGTTTGTTTATGTACACCTATTTGAAGGACATTGATTGGGACGATAAATTTTACACATCGCCCAACAGCACAAATAAAATAGGTGTTTGATTGTTTGAAACCCCACACGGGTGTTGGGATGAAATTTGAAGTTCACTCATCCTGATTGATTAAATAGGTCGATCGATTGATTGACAGGCTGTTATAAGCATTGAATATCTATATTTGATGCTTATACAGTGTAGTGCACTTTGGTTGATGGTTGATTATTTTTCAATGCTATGATATACATGTGTTGTATGAAAATCCATATAATTAATTTTATATGGTGATTGATTGGGCCTCATTCCAATTTTGAAAAATAAAGAATAATATAAAATAAAAGTTCATGTGTTGACAGTACTCATTCATTGAGATTGGTCATGTGTTGAACGAAATATTTTGATAATAACAACTATTTTGAAAATAGAAATTTATGAAGCCGTGTTGATTAGATTGACGCCATTTTGACGTGAACGATATTTTTATCGATTAAAATGATTTCGAAATAAAATGAAATAAATTTAAAACGATTTCGAAATAAATTGAATTGAAAACGATTTCGAAATGAAATAAATTGAAAACAATTTCGAAATGAAATAAATTGAAAACGATTTCGAAATAAATTGAATTGAAAACGATTTCGAAATAAAATGAATTGAAAACGATTTCGAAATAAATTAAATTGAAAACGATTTCGAAATAAATAGAATTGAAAACGATTTCGAAATAAATTAAATTGAAAACGATTTCGAAATAAATTGAATTGAAAACGATTTCGAAATAAATTGAATTGAAAACGATTTCGAAATAAATTGAATTGAAAACGATTTCGAAATAAATTGAATTGAAAACGATTTCGAAATAAATTGAATTGAAAACGATTTCGAAATGAATTGAAAACGAATTCAAATTGAATTGAAAACGAATTGAAATGAATTCAAATTGAATTGAAATTTGAATTGAATAGAAATGAATTTTTAAAACGAATTTATAAAGAAAAATTCAATTTTGATTTGAATTGAAATGGAAGTTGAAATTGCTTTTGAAACGAATTCAAAACTATTTATATAATTCGTTTTAAATAGAAATCGACGAAATATATATTATATATATTATATATATAATATAATGGCCTGAATAGAACGCGCCGCGCCGCGGCAGTTCGCGAATTTCGACCATTTATTTCAAACGGACATTACGGGAGATCCGACCGTCGGATTCTCCTAAAACCGGAACCGTTGGGTTCGTATCGAAAAGAGCTTTCTAACGAAGATTAGAAATTTGAAATCTAACGGTTGGATTTGGAATTATGTCCAAATCAAATTCGAAAAAGGTCGCTGTAAGTGCAGTTCGATGGCCATTGATGGAAATCGACTGTACGGGCCTTGATAAAATTATTAAAAATAGTAATAATTGGTGTAAAATCATAAGAAATGATTTAGAAAGAATTGGGATGGAAAACTCCAAATTTGAAAAGATAAAAATAGATTTTTATCGAAATGAACTAGTTTTGAACTAGAATTATAATTCTATTTATTTTTAAATAAATAAATTGAATTCGAAAAGGGTTTTAAAAGTAACCAAAATTCCAATGATTGCATTGGAGTGGATTTGAATCGAAATTGTCTTCGGAATATTTCGATGTTGGAATTCGTGATTATACAGGTGTTGTTATGGAAATTTGAAAGATATATATATATATCGTTATTTCCAATACGACATTTGTTAGTCGTAGAATTCGATATTGAATATAAGCCGATATATTTTCTATTCAGAGCCTTGTATTGAATATCGAATGTGATTTGGGTTTGTCGTGAATGGTGTCTTCACTAACACTGTTCTTGAACCCAGTTGAGAAATGATTAAATCTTTTTATTTAGATTTAATGAAGTGTACCAGTTAAATAATATTTAATTGGGATTGAATTGATATTGATTTTTGGGTTTATCGTGAACAGTGTTTTAAATAACACTCGTTCTTTAACCCGATAATTAATGAATGTGATTTTGGGTTTATCGTGAACCGTGTTTTAAATGACACTGATTCTTTAACCCAGTTAACGATTAAAACTAAGTGGAGTTTTAATGAATCTTTAATTAGATTGAAATAATCGAAATGGAGTATCACCAGTTTTGCTCCAGGCGATAGTTAAATCTTTAATTAGATTTGAACGTGAAATGGTAATTGAATTTACCGATAACACTGTGGTGTTAGATATGAAGTATTACCAGTTTTACTTCATGGGATGAATAGGTTGGGATTGGGAAACTAAAACCAATGATTACTTCGGTAAGGTTCGTTAATCCCGACTAGTTTGAATTGATATTCAAAAGTAGATTAAAGCATAAATTCAAGAATTTATCTTTGATAAAAATAAATGGGAACCTTTCCCTATGAATGTGAAATTTAGAAACTAACTGTCGGTTGGCCAAGCAGAATGGTTTTCTGGATATTGATCTGATGTTGGTTTCGGCCTTCGGGGTTAATATTTGGGAAATTATTCTCTTGATTAATTTACGGTTAGTGACTAATGAATTGGAATGAGGCGTATGTTGTGTTTGTGTAACACTTATTTAATATATACGCGAGTTATTCGGAAAGACCGGGTTTATCCCATTCTGAATAACTGATACGACGATAAGTCGAAGATGAAGACGATGGTCGAAGACCGAAGGTCTTCACGTCGTTTGGGTGATAACTGATGATCTTGATTGGGCTGTACACCCAAGAAGATGGAAACAGTTAGTGATCGTCCAGACGTACTTGGAGATCGATGGATATGCGGGGTACTAGGTGCCTCCGGTTTCGTTCAGGCCCAGAACGGACTTGTAAATGGACTGTGTGTCTGACATTGGATTTCATTCTGTGTGACTGATATCGGTTGCATAGAGTGGTTTGCCTGTGTGGCATGCTAAGATGCAAATGATCAAGGCTTCTGTTGAAAAGCAAAGTCTTGTGGTGATGATCAAAGCACGGCCTTTGTGGCGTAGCTTTGTGTAACGTTTACTTCGCGAGTTTCGCACCCGGTATGAACCAAAAACGGGAGAGGACATCAGGGAGGACTTGCGTTTCTTTCTAGCTAGAAGTGGCGTCAGTGGTTTTACACGCCCTGACGAGTTTGACTTATGTGGTTGTTGCGGTTGCGAGGCGCCTCGGTTATATCGGTTTCGGCCGAATGCATTCTGGTCGGCTGACGGACCAGACTTACACCCCATAGGGTGGGGAGACGTATTGTTCAGGCATAATAATCCACTCCGTGTGGACCGGCCCTGACGATCCAAGGGGCAGTTGCGGCTGTTCCTGAGACACGGGCTAGAGCGTCTCGAATCGATTGAGGACTATCTTTTGCCTCGGTTCATAGATGGAAATCCAATTTCCAAATACGTGACTTTGCGGTTTTAGTTGTAATCCTATATATGGCGACATAGTGGGATGGGGCGCTTATGCCGCCTATGATTGATACTTATGATTTGAAGTTGTTTTATACACTATGCACTTATTATAGTATCAAATGATTTGTTTTAAACGTATCAAGCATTCTTTGGCTGTTATAAGGGAAAACCCTATCCTCGACTGCGTTGCATTGTGTGATGGGACCTGGGTCTTATAACAGCTTCATTCTTCTTTATTTAGCATTGCGCTGTTGTTTTATGCACTGGTATTCTTGGGAGGAAACCCGTTCCGTGTTATACGGCGTGGTCCCTTGATTTACCTAATGATTTAAAATAAAGATTAATAACTGTTTTAGTTCTCACACCAGTCACATGACTGACCTGGAGTTTATTGTTTTAACCTAAACTCTGGGTGCCCTTATTTTCGACACGGGCAGCTAGTAGTTTTGGTTTTGCAGATTTATATTCACAGGATCCTGGTTTACAGCTGGAACGATATCCGGAAAGCTTTGTATCCGTATATCTCTTCTAGTTGTGCTTTGTATTATTTTCCGCTGCTATGTATTTAAATGTAACTTAAATCTCTGATATTTCTGTGTAATATTCATTTATACTCTGTATATTCTTGTAATCTGATGCATTGTTGTAAAATACATTGAAATGTTCTTCTGTTTGCGTTCTGTTTTGTCCTGTTCTCAAACGATAGGGCGTTTCGAACGGTCTGGGTCGGTTTAGCGACTGGTTCGGACCGAGCGAAATTCCTTGCCGTCACAGTTGGTATCAGAGCTTTGGTTTACAAAGCTCAGAGAACAAGGCACATTAGAACCATACGAAAGAATTCATCAGATATTGGATTAGTAATATCCAATGGGAATGACTCGTTAGAGATAGGATCAGTAGTATCCTAGAACGAGTGTGAAGAGTATATTTTTCAAATGAAAACAATTTTTGTTTTGAAAATTTAAATCAATTATTCGTATTTGATTATCTATTTATATTGAGTTGGACAGTCCAGTATATATAGATTTTGCGTATACGTCTGATCCGCGTGTATTCGAAGTTTTAATATACTGGATAGATATAGAATCATACTCTAGTGGCCCGAAGATGATTCTGATGATTGACTAGTCGTCATTAGTATTCATGTTCGAGTAACGAAGGTGTGATATCTATATATTTCCATTAGACTGGTGTGAGAACCAAAAATTAGATAGGGCCTATTGTTGTGATTTGGCATCAAGAACCTGATTTTTGACTATGTATCAAAGTTATCAATTTGAAACTCTAATTCACTAATGGATTGATGTTTGTGTTGTTTGTTTATTTGTTTGCTAATTTTTAGCCATTTAGCCTAATGGAACCAAATATTGAATTGTATTGAAAATTGGTCGCATTTGCTTGCATATACATATACTTATATTGAACAGGTCATAGCAAGGAGGCTAGAGCAGAGAATAAAATTTGTTTGCCCGACAAATAGGTACATGTTTACTACATAATTTACTGTTTTGTTTGGGTGATGATGATTTTGTGAGCCTATTGGCTAGCCGCTTGGCTTTTTCTTTTTCTTTTTGAGATCTGAAGGACCGGGGAAGCTATTTGAAATTCCCCGATGCTCCCATTGCAGGGGAGGTTATGGCGAAATTTTTCGAAAATTTAGGGTGTTAGCCAAATTTTTGAAATTTTGAAAATTCTCAGAAACTAAAGAGTTGGGGAATGGAAGCCTGATCGAGCGTAGAGCTGAATAATCAAACCACTTTCGACTTTGTTCCTTTTCGGGGACGAAAAGTTTTAAGTGGGGGAGATTGTAATAACCCGAAAATCTGGGCCAGTTTAAAATTTTTATTTTGGCAATTTTAGCTGAATTTGAATATTTAAAATGAATTATTTTAAATAATATCGACGGGAAATTTATTTTGAATATAATTCGAACGTATATATTTATACGCGTCGTCGTTAGAATATAAATAATTATATATAATTATAAAAGGAATTGAAAATGGCGCGGTAGTTCGATAATTCGATTTCAAACTTCAATTGAATGTACCGGGTGCAAAACAATCCGGATTTTAGTGAAACCAAAAATAATGGGATCTAATTGATAATATCTTTCTAACGAATCCGAATAATCAAGATTTCATTTCAGGAATCAAAAGATATGTCCAGTTGAAAATTCTGAATAGTCGCTATGGAATTCAGGCCCTTAAAAATGGACATTTGCAAACGACCTCGGATTTCGACGAAACCAGTTTTGTTGGGTCCGTGATGTTAAGTTATTGCTAGATTCCAAATTTCGTAATTTTTCGAATCAATATGTGAGCGTGGCAAAAGAAAACGCGTTTGACCAGTTTCTGTTGAATTTAATCGACTGGAAATTGGCCATTTTTCAAACGGTCTCAGAATTCGACGAAACTAGTTTTGTTAGGACCGTATCGTCAATACGAAACTAGAAAATATTTTTCTGGAATTTTTCTAGTTAGTATGTGACCCCGGTAATTTGAAATGTACGTTTAAAATTCAATATATTGATTTAAATGTAAATTCAAACGGAAACTGGGTGTAACGATCAAATCAGCTTGCGATACATATCCCATTGTGTTCGGAATGGGGGTATAACGTTATGAACGGCAGGCGGTGGGCCTCGTTTAGAGGTCGTACGTAAAAGTCAACTCTTTGCTAAATTAAATAATTAAATAATAATAAAAAAAAAATCATTTCCCTCTCCCTTTTATTCTTCTGCTTGGCCCCCCCCGTTTAAGTTATCAGAAAAAAAAAAAAAAAAAAAGAAAGAGAGACGGAGGCGGAATCCATCGCGCCCCTAGGCGGCGGCGACCACCGCAGCTCCCCCATCGAAACCCCACCCCCCAGTGCCGCGGCGAGCCACCGAAGCACCCCCCTATCGCGAAGCAACCCCCCCTGAATCGACTGCAGCCGCCCCCCATTCGTCGAACCACCTGACGAGGACCGAAGCCCACCTCCAGCCACCTCCCTGACGAACTGCGAACGCCAATACCCCCCCACCTTTGCAGGTTATAGGTAAATCATTTTACTTTTTTTTTTATTATTATTTTATTTTATTACTGTTTTTAATCTGAAAATAAACTGATTTTGTTAAATATTAAAAACCGATTTTTATGTTTTTAAATTCTGATTATAAGATGATTTAAAACTGATTTTATAAAAGGATTTAAACTGATTTTTTTTTTTTTTAGTATATAAAACTGAAATTTTTATAAAGCAATTTAAAACTGAAATTTTTATATAAGTAAAACTGTTTTTATAAAAGAACTTTAAAACTGAATTTTTAAAAACTATTTTAAAAACTGAATTGATTTTTTTAAAGTATAAAACTGTGTTTTTTTTTTAGAAGAAACTGAAAACTGAATTAGAAAGGGATTTAACAACTGCATTTTTTTTTATATAGATAAAAATAAGAAAAACTGATTTTAAAAGCAAAGTAAAAAATCATATTTTTATATGATGAAAGTCGAAGTAAAAATCATATTTTTATATGTTGAAAGCAAAAATAAAAATCATATTTTTATATGTTGAATAGCGAAGTAAAAATATGGCTTTTATATATTGAATAGCAAAATAAAAATATGATTTTTATATATTGAACTTTGAAGAAAAAATTCGATTTTTATATATTGAACATCGAAGTAAAAATGTGATTTTTATATATTGAACATCGAAGTAAAAATGTGATTTTTATATATTGAACATCGAAGTAAAAATGTGATTTTTATATATTGAAGAACGAAGTAAAAATGTGATTTTTATATATTGAAGAACGAAGTAAAAACGTGATTTTTATATTGAATAACGAAGTAAAAATATGATTTTTATATATTGAACTTCGAAATAAAAATATGATTTTTATATATTGAATAGCGAAGTAAAAATTCGATTTTTACATATGTAGAGAATGCGGGCAACGAAGGTGACAAAAAGGCGAAACGACGAAGACTTCTGCAAAAGAAGAGCCGTGGAGCTAGGATAGCTATATGTGAGAATTTCTCACTCTTCAATTTATTTTCTAGTTATATATATATATACTAGGATGCAGACGGTGCTTAGTAGCACCCGACACAATCGTCCACAAACCATGGACTTGTTTGTTTGGTTGCATAGATTAGTTTGATTATGTGATTGAATTGAATTGTTTGAGTGAAATTGAATGATTTGATTGATGTGTGAATGGCGTGGGCCTTCACTAGACCGGGGATAAGGCTAGGCCTCGTCCCGTTTCTAGTATCGTGCCGTTATGCCGCCCAAATTTTCTAAAATAAGTTAGAAAAATAAAAATATCATTTTATTGAATAAATGAATTGAATAGAAATTCATAGGTTGGAATAAAATGTTTTATCGTTAAAAATATAATTTTTAACGTGAAGTGAATAAAATAAAATATTCATTTACAAACCGAACGGTTTGTTTATGTACACCTATTTGAAGGACATTGATTGGGACGATAAATTTTACACATCGCCCAACAGCACAAATAAAATAGGTGTTTGATTGTTTGAAACCCCACACGGGTGTTGGGATGAAATTTGAAGTTCACTCATCCTGATTGATTAAATAGGTCGATCGATTGATTGACAGGCTGTTATAAGCATTGAATATCTATATTTGATGCTTATACAGTGTAGTGCACTTTGGTTGATGGTTGATTATTTTTCAATGCTATGATATACATGTGTTGTATGAAAATCCATATAATTAATTTTATATGGTGATTGATTGGGCCTCATTCCAATTTTGAAAAATAAAGAATAATATAAAATAAAAGTTCATGTGTTGACAGTACTCATTCATTGAGATTGGTCATGTGTTGAACGAAATATTTTGATAATAACAACTATTTTGAAAATAGAAATTTATGAAGCCGTGTTGATTAGATTGACGCCATTTTGACGTGAACGATATTTTTATCGATTAAAACGATTTCGAAATAAAATGAAATAAATTTAAAACGATTTCGAAATAAATTGAATTGAAAACGATTTCGAAATGAAATAAATTGAAAACGATTTCGAAATGAAATAAATTGAAAACGATTTCGAAATAAATTGAATTGAAAACGATTTCGAAATAAAATGAATTGAAAACGATTTCGAAATAAATTAAATTGAAAACGATTTCGAAATAAATTGAATTGAAAACGATTTCGAAATAAATTAAATTGAAAACGATTTCGAAATAAATTGAATTGAAAACGATTTCGAAATAAATTGAATTGAAAACGATTTCGAAATAAATTGAATTGAAAACGATTTCGAAATAAATTGAATTGAAAACGATTTCGAAATGAATTGAAAACGAATTCAAATTGAATTGAAAACGAATTGAAATGAATTCAAATTGAATTGAAATTTGAATTGAATAGAAATGAATTTTTAAAACGAATTTATAAAGAAAAATTCAATTTTGATTTGAATTGAAATGGAAGTTGAAATTGCTTTTGAAACGAATTCAAAACTATTTATATAATTCGTTTTAAATAGAAATCGACGAAGTATATATTATATATATTATATATATAATATAATGGCCTGAATAGAACGCGCCGCGCCGCGGCAGTTCGCGAATTTCGACCATTTATTTCAAACGGACATTACGGGAGATCCGACCGTCGGATTCTCCTAAAACCGGAACCGTTGGGTTCGTATCGAAAAGAGCTTTCTAACGAAGATTAGAAATTTGAAATCTAACGGTTGGATTTGGAATTATGTCCAAATCAAATTCGAAAAAGGTCGCTGTAAGTGCAGTTCGATGGCCATTGATGGAAATCGACTGTACGGGCCTTGATAAAATTATTAAAAATAGTAATAATTGGTGTAAAATCATAAGAAATGATTTAGAAAGAATTGGGATGAAAAACTCCATATTTGAAAAGATAAAAATAGATTTTTATCGAAATGAACTAGTTTTGAACTAGAATTATAATTCTATTTATTTTTAAATAAATAAATTGAATTCGAAAAGGGTTTTAAAAGTAACCAAAATTCCAATGATTGCATTGGAGTGGATTTGAATCGAAATTGTCTTCGGAATATTTCGATGTTGGAATTCGTGATTATACAGGTGTTGTTATGGAAATTTGAAAGATATATATATATATATATCGTTATTTCCAATACGACATTTGTTAGTCGTAGAATTCGATATTGAATATAAGCCGATATATTTTCTATTCAGAGCCTTGTATTGAATATCGAATGTGATTTGGGTTTGTCGTGAATGGTGTCTTCACTAACACTGTTCTTGAACCCAGTTGAGAAATGATTAAATCTTTTTATTTAGATTTAATGAAGTGTACCAGTTAAATAATATTTAATTGGGATTGAATTGATATTGATTTTTGGGTTTATCGTGAACAGTGTTTTAAATAACACTCGTTCTTTAACCCGATAATTAATGAATGTGATTTTGGGTTTATCGTGAACCGTGTTTTAAATGACACTGATTCTTTAACCCAGTTAACGATTAAAACTAAGTGGAGTTTTAATGAATCTTTAATTAGATTGAAATAATCGAAATGGAGTATCACCAGTTTTGCTCCAGGCGATAGTTAAATCTTTAATTAGATTTGAACGTGAAATGGTAATTGAATTTACCGATAACACTGTGGTGTTAGATATGAAGTATTACCAGTTTTACTTCATGGGATGAATAGGTTGGGATTGGGAAACTAAAACCAATGATTACTTCGGTAAGGTTCGTTAATCCCGACTAGTTTGAATTGATATTCAAAAGTAGATTAAAGCATAAATTCAAGAATTTATCTTTGATAAAAATAAATGGGAACCTTTCCCTATGAATGTGAAATTTAGAAACTAACTGTCGGTTGGCCAAGCAGAATGGTTTTCTGGATATTGATCTGATGTTGGTTTCGGCCTTCGGGGTTAATATTTGGGAAATTATTCTCTTGATTAATTTACGGTTAGTGACTAATGAATTGGAATGAGGCGTATGTTGTGTTTG
This sequence comes from Allium sativum, assembly GCA_030737875.1. Taxonomy (NCBI): domain Eukaryota; kingdom Viridiplantae; phylum Streptophyta; class Magnoliopsida; order Asparagales; family Amaryllidaceae; genus Allium; species Allium sativum. The sequence continues at coordinate 575,278,341 of CM060918.1, read as the reverse complement.
TGTAACACTTATTTAATATATACGCGAGTTATTCGGAAAGACCGGGTTTATCCCATTCTGAATAACTGATACGACGATAAGTCGAAGATGAAGACGATGGTCGAAGACCGAAGGTCTTCACGTCGTTTGGGTGATAACTGATGATCTTGATTGGGCTGTACACCCAAGAAGATGGAAACAGTTAGTGATCGTCCAGACGTACTTGGAGATCGATGGATATGCGGGGTACTAGGTACCTCCGGTTTCGTTCAGGCCCAGAACGGACTTGTAAATGGACTGTGTGTCTGACATTGGATTTCATTCTGTGTGACTGATATCGGTTGCATAGAGTGGTTTGCCTGTGTGGCATGCTAAGATGCAAATGATCAAGGCTTCTGTTGAAAAGCAAAGTCTTGTGGTGATGATCAAAGCACGGCCTTTGTGGCGTAGCTTTGTGTAACGTTTACTTCGCGAGTTTTGCACCCGGTATGAACCAAAAACGGGAGAGGACATCAGGGAGGACTTGCGTTTCTTTCTAGCTAGAAGTGGCGTCAGTGGTTTTACACGCCCTGACGAGTTTGACTTATGTGGTTGTTGCGGTTGCGAGGCGCCTCGGTTATATCGGTTTCGGCCGAATGCATTCTGGTCGGCTGACGGACCAGACTTACACCCCATAGGGTGGGGAGACGTATTGTTCAGGCATAATAATCCACTCCGTGTGGACCGGCCCTGACGATCCAAGGGGCAGTTGCGGCTGTTCCTGAGACACGGGCTAGAGCGTCTCGAATCGATTGAGGACTATCTTTTGCCTCGGTTCATAGATGGAAATCCAATTTCCAAATACGTGACTTTGCGGTTTTAGTTGTAATCCTATATATGGCGACATAGTGGGATGGGGCGCTTATGCCGCCTATGATTGATACTTATGATTTGAAGTTGTTTTATACACTATGCACTTATTATAGTATCAAATGATTTGTTTTAAACGTATCAAGCATTCTTTGGCTGTTATAAGGGAAAACCCTATCCTCGACTGCGTTGCATTGTGTGATGGGACCTGGGTCTTATAACAGCTTCATTCTTCTTTATTTAGCATTGCGCTGTTGTTTTATGCACTGGTATTCTTGGGAGGAAACCCGTTCCGTGTTATACGGCGTGGTCCCTTGATTTACCTAATGATTTAAAATAAAGATTAATAACTGTTTTAGTTCTCACACCAGTCACATGACTGACCTGGAGTTTATTGTTTTAACCTAAACTCTGGGTGCCCTTATTTTCGACACGGGCAGCTAGTAGTTTTGGTTTTGCAGATTTATATTCACAGGATCCTGGTTTACAGCTGGAACGATATCCGGAAAGCTTTGTATCCGTATATCTCTTCTAGTTGTGCTTTGTATTATTTTCCGCTGCTATGTATTTAAATGTAACTTAAATCTCTGATATTTCTGTGTAATATTCATTTATACTCTGTATATTCTTGTAATCTGATGCATTGTTGTAAAATACATTGAAATGTTCTTCTGTATGCGTTCTGTTTTGTCCTGTTCTCAAACGATAGGGCGTTTCGAACGGTCTGGGTCGGTTTAGCGACTGGTTCGGACCGAGCGAAATTCCTTGCCGTCACAAGAAGACTAAATGTCCGACTGACTTGACCCAATCCCCATCGATGCTGGGGGCAAAGGCACTGACTTTGCCAGTCCTCTAATGACGTTAGGAACACGAGCTTCAACTCATAGACTAACTTTGAACATAACCCTGACTTGATGCATGACGCAGAAGATACACACTATATCTCCATAATATGACATATTCGCTTGACCATCCAAGTGAGGCAACTAACGAACCAAACATGACTTCAAAGACATGATCCGCAACTACATCGAATGGAGAATATGTAGAACTCTCCAACTACCTTACATTTGTAATGATCTTACGAGCACTTGTTTATACGATTTCAATAACGTCCCTTGCTCATTTGCATATGATCACGAAACTATGAAAGGACCCGGAACGGTCGTGGATTTCTTTTAATATGATCTGATTTCTATCCTGATGCAAATGACAGATTCATGTACTAATTCTGATGTGATCTGTCCCAACAGTCTAGAAGCTAGCTTAAAGTTCATAGATTTTTCTACTGCCCCATGATTTGGCAAATACTTCATACATTGACTTGTGTGTAAGAGAAAGTCTAACTCGACCATGCACTTAGCTTGTGTAAGATGGCGACATCGTTGGACAATGGCTTGTGTGAAAAAGTATAATCGAGAGTAAACAATCTAGAACAACTTATGATGATTAACCTTACCTCTTGATTTGATGAGGTCTAAAAGGTTACTTGGCCATCTTGACTACTCCGACCACCCAATAAACACCCACGGAAGCGGTGCAACACATGACGAACAATCAATACAACAAAGAGTCAAAATATCAAAACTGCTCAAGAGGACACAACAATTTGATAAAGCCCTCTCAAGGATAGATGATGTTCCAGAGGAATTCAGCTCGACGTATACAAAACACATCTCATCTTCGATAAGACGTACTTTGGAGGGCAAAATGTTAGCCTGTTTTGTGACCAAACCGCCTAAAGCTAAGAACTCGAGTATGAACTGGCAGTGACTACACTCGCTTGGATGAAGTAACAGGACCTCGGGTAAACTTGGCAATGCATGCACATAAGGCCGATTTAGATCGGGGTATTCGGGTCGGATAGTTCCTTGGCTTGAATGGAAGTCACATGACTTCGTCAGCTTGGCGTTTTATCAGTTCGAAGTAGACCGGGTCGGATCTCAACCATCACCCACTAATACATCAAAACACCATAGGATCAGGTCGTATGGACCCAATTTGGATCAGATTTGGTCTCGATCTCACGTACAACAGTAGACGAAGGACCGAAACACAAGTACTCTACCAGGTTGGGTCGGGATGGAGGGACCCGATCCACCTGGAATGATTGCTGCACACAACCAAGAGACTTGCTAAAACGAGCATCGGTTCGCGGAGGAAACCGATCTGATCCCTTTTTGCCTGTTTCCCTGGAACAATTAACAAATAAAATAAAGCTCATTTCGCCACTTTCTCCACTACCTGCGAGTTTCCCTATGATGTTGCCATGTGGCCACTAAACCCTAACCAACTCAACGTCTATAAATACATGTTCATGCACCATTTTTAGAGGACTTTTCGGCCCTAAGGAGGCTCTATATATTTCGGCCATGGCTGCCAATGAAGAATCTCCATCTTCTTCAATGAAAATTAATGGATTCAGAAAACATTATTCATTGCAATTGAGGGCTTGAGTGTCTATACTCATTATAATTGTAATTTTTGAATGAATTGAGAAATTATGAAGTGGACGTAGGCTCGTTAATGCCGAACCATTATAAATCTCGTTTCTCTGTTTGATTTTATGTGTTTTAGATCATTACACTTCACAAATCCTATTCAATTGGGTGTTAGTGCCATTTTTTGGTCTAACAACCTACATAAGCAATGTTGTTTCTAAAATATCATACATTTTTCTTGCATAAACCATACATAATGACCAAAATTAGTGTCCTCACTTTCAAGACGGCCCACCCTTTGCCATGCATAAACCATACGTGATGACATAAGCGACTTTGTTTCTGGAACGATCCACATATTGCCATGCATAAACCATATGTGTCAACCAAGTAAGCAGTCTCGTTCCGAATATGACCTACCCATTTCCATGGATAAAGCATAGATAAAGATCGATGAATTATTAAAGTTCAAATCAAATTGCCAGTTCTATACCCAACAATCATATTCCATAATTTATAACTAATTTCATTAAAGTAATGAAACAAATCTTTTACTACATCCTGAAAGCCGTTGGTTCATCATGATCTTAGTGCTTACTTAGGGATATTTTTTGGTTATCGTACAAGTGTCTATGGCTTAGCCATCTTATTACAAGTTATTTTTGAAACTTAAAAAATAAGTAAAGATTATGATGGTTAATTGTCATCCAAAGTACGCCTAGGGGTCTCTTCGGTCTTCAAACATATGCAAGAAACTTAATAGTTTATTATATGTATCCTCTAAAGGTAGAGTCTATCAAATCCTCCTAAGGCATACGATAGGCCAACCAATTCTACTTTAGGCAAAGTTGAGTGAATTCGAATCTATGCTATCAGCTAATGATGATCCCTCTTCTTAGCTATGCCCACTTCGATACTATGCAATCAATAGTTGCTATGGTTCCATCACTACTTCTCAATTCCTAGTATATTACGCCAGTTTTCCTTTCTTGATTTTCTCCACAATGATATTCTTTAGGTATTTTCACCCATTTGTATCGTGCCTATTAATTTCATAAAATAAAAATGCTTCCAGACATGTGGTCGGTGAACCCCTTCATAACTAGGTTTCAGAATGGAAGGCGCCATCAAATTTATAAATTATCCACTTTAAATTTGTACTCAAGTTCGAATAAAAAGAGGACTTTGTCTCCCTCCTTCCTTGGCTTTTTATTTTTTCTTTATCTGAATCAGATATGAACGATACTTTGTCGTTAACACATTCACTTCCAGTGCTTCACGATTATCTCTTACGTTTTTCTTCCATAAGAATTTATCTGTCTTGTGGTAGCACTTGTGCAGTTAAAGCACTCAACTGATCCAATGCGGTGGAGGTGCAAAGGTTATAGCGGGGATAAAGCGAGGAAATAGCTAGATATAACAGATGAGTCTAAAATAGCATATAAAGCTCGTGTTGATTACTTTTACAAATATATAAATGTAAATGGAAAATCAACATTTAACTTAATTATAATCAGTACATGCTTAATTTTAAATAGAAGCATAAGCTAATATATGTAGATAAATGTAAACTTTTATTTAGCTTGATTAAATTTAATAAAATATTATAGTATTTTATATTCTAAAAAATATATGTTGAAAATTTATATTAAAAAAATAATTTTACAATATATAAATATCATTTTAAAATCCATTTATTTTATCAAATATAGCAGAAATAACAGAATATAGATGATTCATCAAAAATATCGAAATATAGTGGGGATTAAAGCGGAAAGTTTGCTTCAGAGGCTATTTGGAAATAGCGTAGCGGCAGAAATCCACTATACGATATAGCGGATATATAATGGGGTAATAACGGGGCATTAACTGCACATGGTAGGACTACCTAAGATTCCATAGGGTTCTCTTGTTAATGATACTATGAAGTAAGTATTGTACTAAATTCAAGTAACATATGACATATAAACCATCAATGGATTCGATCGATCCAGAAAAACCACCACCATGTTAAATGCATCCAAGAAATCATGCAGAGTTTCGTTGATCATTTGATTGATTGTTGTGAGAGACATCACATTCACGGGTCATGTGATGTGGACCTTAAACTTCCTCATGAATATATTGACCAGTTTATCCAAGTCTCGATAGATGCATTTTCCAACTATTTGAACTGCAAAGCTACTCTAACATCTAATGAATAGAAAGGGAAACACTTTTCTATGATTTCCTCGGATGCCCCTAACACTTCCATATATCTCATGTACTGCATTAGGTAATGGTAGGATCTGATCTTCCATTGTACGCCTCTGATGCTGGAAGCTTGATTATTGGATGAATCCTTACACTCCTGATGTTCAGTGTGGAAGGATTCAAATGCAAGTTATGAAGACTACCCTCCCCCTCCAAAACCAAAGAAGTGCGTTGCGGCGGTGTTTGGTCGATATAAGGCGGACATCATTGTTGAGTAAACGAATAGCAACCCTAAAACATACCATATATCTCATAGTGCATCGATCAAAATATAATAACAACACATAACTGATATAAAACAGGAGATAATAAATAGCTGAAAGTTAATCCTAAGAATTAGGGTGATAGGTCAATGCAACATTAATAAACAAAGTACTACTAAGCCGCATGTCATGTAACAGCTATAATATCCCTAATTTTACAACATGTTATTTAGAACATTTAATTGGATAAATAAAATAAAATAAATGATGAATATGATAATCTACTAATTAAATGGGTCGAGCTATGACTAATCAACTAATTAGATCAATTGAAATTGATTAGCAAGGAGGAATATCAAAGGGGGAAATAAAAAACTATTTCTTAAACACTTAACCCTCAGCACCTCTTATATTCTCTCTTCATATTTTTCATTCTCATACTAAAACACATAAGGAAGCTGACTACTACTCTCGGGAAAAGATAAGAAGAAAAGGAAATCGAGCTTAGGAACTCAAATCTCAAATTTTCTTTTATTCCATTCAAGGTGAATAGTGATATTCACTAGTTTCTCATTCTCTTCAATTCGACTCTAGATTAAATTTGAATTATTGTATGTTTGTATGATGATATGTGCTATATTTAGTTAAAAAAAATTAAATACATACTTGCTGATGTTATAATGGTTTTTCATTAAGCTATCATGTAGGATTTTCTTAGAACCCCATCATTTGACACCTAATTGACTTGATATTTTAGCATGTCGTCATGAACAATATTTTAGACATAGGCTACAAATTTCATAATTTTTAAAACAAGTATGAATATTTTGTGAATTTTTAAGTCTAGAAAATGAATTATTTCAAATTTATTAATTTAAAATAATTAAATAAGGATTTTAGTTCCAAAACTAGTATATAACGAAATATATATGAAAAGGGAATTACTATGGTCTTTGATATTTTCCTCATGATTTTCTTATTTAACATGAATTTTCTATGCTAGAAAAGTTTAAGCTTTTGACTAGTTAAACTAAATAAAAAGGTTTCGAATAAGAGGTTGCTTACATTTTAAATATTATAATTTTCATATTTATGACATAAATCTGAAAAGAAAATTTATCGACCAATTAGATATTTCCAAATAACAAGGGATTGTTGAAAAAAATTACTTTAGATAGAGATTTTCAATTTCTTAAGTTAATAACGATTCTGCCACCATTAGAAGTAGTCCCTCACTTCACATTCATTTCCTTTAAGTCGATCAGCTCTGATTCACTCATTGGGGAAGTTCATGATACTAAGGTAACTTAGTATAGAGTGCTTTGAATCATAGGAGAAGCAAAGGGAAGGCCTTGAAGTGATGCTTCGTTTTGTATAAAAGGAACCGCGTTAATAAATGGTTTTGATACAATCCAACTCCCTTGCTTTGCTTTGCTTCAAAGCACTTACTTCAAATGACTTTTTTTTGCTTTGAACCTATTTTCTTTTAATCGCTTTTATAAATTGGTTTTTCTTTAAAGTCATTAATTCATATCACTTTTGCTTTTGTAACACCCCACCTTCGTTAAGGTCACTCACAAAGGGAATGCCTTAACTTCGGTGGAGCATTTTTGGTACAAGTTGCAAAAAAATTACAAGACAGACAAATAAAGCAGCGGAAAATAAATAACCTTTATTGATTAAAACACAGCTTGTACAAAGATTGTTTTACAACACCAATACTTATTACAACAAAGCATCTGTCTTGTTTAAAATAAAGAAGCATAAACTGACAATGATATTCCCCAATAAAGCATGAGCCAGCCATAGCAGTAGAAAATGGAGTTCAAAACAATGCATCAAAGAATCTTCAAGCTCGGAAAGAGTAACGGTCCAAAATGAGCTAAGCTATTCCCTCCCTGGCTACCTGGGGGGAACGGAAGAAAAGAGGCGAAAACAAACTAGGTCAGACATAAGTCTGGTAAGTCCAGTGACTTCGAGCATATAAACAGATAATATTATCATGACATGTAAATAAAGCTGATGAGAGATTACATCAACAGGAATAACAGATATACTTTAAGTTAACAGAAGAAACAGAATGATGTAAACCAAGTTATGTTCCTTACTTACATCTTACTTCTCTGCATTGATACTAGTATAACAGGGTTAGGTGTTACCCTAATGTCTAAACTGAAACAGAATCGAAACAGAATAATCTATACAGAAACAAAATGCTAGTAATGGGCCTTCACCACCCCAACGGACAGAAGGTACAGAAGCATAATACTAATAATGGGCCTTTGCCACCCTAACAGACAAAAGGTACGAAAACAGAATACTAATAATGGGCCTTTACCACCCAACTAATGGGCCTTTACCACCCCAACAGACAGAAGGTACGGAAACAGAAACAGAATCAGAGACGGAAACAGAATAATCCCCACGGAAACAGAATGTTAGAATTAGGTGTACACAAGTAATGGGCCTTTACCACCTTAACAGACGGTACCATGCAGAAACAGACAGGTTGTAACAACCCGCAAATTCTGAACCAATTTAAAAATTTTATTTTTGAAAATTTTAACAAATTTTGAGGTTATAATATAATTTATTATTAACAATAATGGCTAGAATTTATTTTTAATCGAAGTTAAAACGAATAAATTTAATTTTAATATAAAAGGAGTTAGAAATGGCGCGGTAGTTTGAAAAATTGATTTTGAACTTTAACTGAATGTACAAGATTCAAAATAAATCAGAATTGAGTGAAACTAGAAATATTTAAATCTGTTTAATCATATCTTTCTAATGAATCTGAATAATTGAAATTTCATAGCGGAAATCAAAAGTTATGGCCAATTCAATTTTTAGAAAGGTCGTTGTAGAATTTACATATAATATATATGGCCCAAAAGGCTACTTTTCACATATGTAGGATTTTCGACTCGAAATCACTTCCATTGAGATCGGAATGACGTTTCTGCTTTGAAAAATAGTAAACACTTATATATTTTGAGTTTCGGGAATTATTTGTTTAAAAATGTATTTTTAATATTAAATATATTGGCCTTGAAAATAGTCATTTTTCAAACGACCTCTGTTTTCGACGAAACCACTTTTGTTGGAACCGGAATGTCAAATTATTGCTAATTTTCAATTTTCAGAATTTTTCGAATTAATATGTGAGCGTGGCAAAAGAAAATATGTTTTGACTATTTCAGTTAAATTTAAACGCCTTAAAAATAGCCATTTTTCAAACAGTCTCAGAATTCGACGAAAATAATTTTGTTGGATTCGTATCGTCATAAGAAAGCTAAATTTTATTTTTAGAATTTTCTAAGGTCATATGTGGCCCCGGCATATTTATATGTACGGTCAATATTTAATTAATTAATTTTTAATGGGATTTTAAATAAAACTTTCTACAGATTTCGGAATTGGACCCCGAGACCTATCCCATTGCGTTCAGAAGGCCTCAAAACGTTAAGATCGACAGTAAACAAGCCCAATTCGGAGACAGCCCGCATTTTCACCTTTATAACACATTTTTTAATAATAAAATAATAAAAAATATAAAACCCTAACCCTAAATAGTGCGGCCGCCGCCTATGGCTGTTCGATGGCCAGAAATCCCCCAACTTCAATCATCAATTTCTTCCAATCCACTTTATGAAAATTGACAAATAATATATCAAATCGAAGAGGACGGAGAGCTCTACAAATCCATACGGTTAAGATCTGGTTTTGGTGCACGGATTTCGCGAATTCTGGCGAGGAAGTGGGGGCATTCGGGTTCGATTTTCGAGGCGAGGAGGAGGCCGAGTTGGGTGGCCTTCTGGGCGGTGGTGGCTCGCGGGCGGGGCGTCGGATTGGCGGGGTCTGATCGACGGTCGGTGGCTCGGAGGGTGGCGCGGGCAGAAGGTTCGAACGTGATGTATGGGTGCGGCTTTGTTACAGGCAAACGAGGAAGAAGGTCTTTTTTTTATTAATTAAATATTTAATTTATCCAATTTTTAAAAATCAATATCTCTTTCATATGAGGTCTGATTGACGAACCGTCAGTTGCGTTGGACTCGTCTTTCAGAGATCTTCGCGACTGCGCAGACCAGAGATGATTCCGTGATAGTCGAATTTTTAGCAAAAATCAATGTGAGAATTCTGAATTTTATTATTTAATTAATTATAAATTATTTTTCTTGCGTTAAAAATAATTGTATTGTGATGTAATTCAGATTTGTAATGTTCTGTGATTGATGAATGATTGATTGTTGTTGGTGGTTTATTTTATTGCTCATGTTATGCTAGATCCGCCTTGAAATCTCATACATGGTTGAATTTTATTTGCGATTAGATAATAAATCTAAATTTAGATTTAAATCATATTGTATTCAAATCTAGTTATTCTAATTTATTTAAAAAATAATAATATTATTTTTAGTATTCTGAGATGGACAATAGAATTTGATCGACAAATTAAAAACTTTATTTTTGTTTATTTGTTTACTTTGCAACAGAAAATTAACAACAAATAAAACCTTACTTTTATTTGTTTACTTTGCAATAAGATTTAAACGACAAATAAAATATTATTTTGTTTGTTTATTGACAATAGAATATGAACAACAAATAGAATATATTTTTATTTGTTTACATTACGACAGAATTTGGCTAACTAATAAAAATCCTATTTTTGTTTGTTTACATTTAGAACACGGTTTATGAATTTCAACAAAAACATAAAACGTTCATTTGTTTGAATTGAAATCATGTTAGCGATAAAATTTACATTTTTATCGTATATATAGAATAGATTAAAAATGTTCATCTATTTGAAATGAAAACATGAAACATTAAAAATCTTATTTTTAATGAAAAGAATGATTCATATGAAAATTGTTTATGTTAGAATTGTCGAAAAACAAAGTTATCCTTTTTATTTGTTTTTGTTGAAATGTTAGAAATAATTTAAAAATATTACATTTTTAATGTAATTAGAAATAAATTAAAAAATTACATTTTTCAATGTAATTAAATTTGAAATAAATTGATTACATTTTTCAATGTAATTAAAATTGAAGTAGAATGATTACATTTTCAATATAATTAATATTGAAATAAAAATAACATTTTGGTTAAAGCATAAGTATTGAAATAAGAGATCATATTTTTGGCCAAACTTTATTAGTGAACATTTTTGGCCAAAATTTTATTAGCGAAATGAAAATATCAGTTTTTATCAAAATCTAATTATTAAATTGAAAATATCATTTTTATCAAAACTTGATTACTGAAATGAAATTAACAATTTTGTTTACATTTTATATGTAAATAAGAAATTATTTTCTGAAGTTACATAGAAATTAAAAGTTTGCTTCTCATTTGCACTTTTCAATGCAAATATAGCATGAAATAAAATTTATTTTTCTCATTTGCATCTCACATTGCAAACATGACTTGAAAATAAGAAGTACATTTTTATTTGTGTTCGACAACACCAATAAAACTAGAAAATAAAACATATATTGAAAATAAAGTTTTGTTCTTTATTTTGTGTTCAAAAATGTAAACATGTTTTGAAAATAAAGTTTGTACTTCTATTTACATTCAGCCATGCATATATATATATATAGTAAATAGAAATTGTTCTTTTATTTGCATTTAACAATGCAAATATATATAATGAAACAAGTTATTCATTTGCACTCATCAATGCAAATACATACAAACATATTGAAAATAAAGTTTATTTCTTTGTTTGCTTTTATCAATACATATATGTATTGAAATTAAAGTTTATTCTTTTATTTGCATTTATCAATGCAAATATTCAATGAAACTATAGTCTATTTTCTTTATCTACATTTACCAACATAAATGTACACACTTTTATATAATTAACAGAATTTGTTTAAATATACTTTGAAAACAAATTTTGTTCTCTTATTTACATTCACTAATGTAAATATAATTTGTAAACAAAACTATTCATTGTTTGTATTCATAAATGCAGATAGTCATTTAAATAAAATTTGTTTCTTTTATGTAAATACACTTTGGAAATGAGTTTCCTTTTTTACATTCACTCAAATATACTTTTAAATAAAAATAAAAGTTACATTTGTTATTTGCATTCCTTGTTGCAAATAAAACCTTAAAATAAAGTTCATCTTTGTTTGCAATTCATTAATGCAAACAAATCATCAGATTTAAAATTTAATTTTTGATTTATAATTTTGATATGAATAAAGATTTTTTGAAATAAAGGATAGAATTTAAAAGTTACATTTTAATAACTAAACATTCATATTTTTATCATTAACGTAAAATAGACAAAAACACTCATTTTGTCTAAATTAAAAGAATGAAACAAAATATAGCATTGGCATATTTTATCAGAATTGAAAAACAAATTATTCATTTCGGTAAATTTATATAAGTTAAAAACAATTATTCATTTTTGTTAATTTACATTAGTTAAAAATAATTATTCATTTTAGTCAATTTATACTAGTTAAACCAAATTATGCATTTGGTCAGAAATATTCATTTTTGTCAAAATGAATTAGTTGAAGCAATTTATATATATATATATATATATGTTTGGCAAGATATATACTTGTCGAGATAGGTTAGTTAAATCAAAATATTTATCATTTTGTCTCATTAGAATTGCCAAGACAAAATAACCATTTTTGTTTAGAGTCTAAATTAGCAAAATATATAGAAATTGTCAATAGAGACAAAGTTAGTATGCTTATTCATGCATTGCAATAGAGATATTTTCTTGTCATCATTATATGTATTGTGTATTACACTTCCATTCACAAGTTACCCGACTTGTGTATGTGATTGGGACGATAATTTTACACACATCGCCCAAGTGCACAAATTAGTTTATTATTTGTTTGTTGGTTGAAACCCCACACGGGTGTTGGGATGAAAATTTATATACACTAATCCCAATATTCAGTTGTATGTTGATCGTTGGATCGACAGGCTGCGATGAGCGTTATTATTTAATTTTAACGCTTATGCAGTGGAATTTACACTTTGGATGTAAATGGATGATTTGATGATTATACTGTTATTATCACATGTGTGTGAAATCCATGTAATCCAAATTATATGGTAAATGTTTGAGTCGCATCTCGATTCAGGTATTCTTTTAAATGAGAATATTTTTGCATTAGAAATCCTTTTTATATAAAGTATATATATATATTTTTTCAAAATATATATTGTTAATCAACTATATGTTAAAACAAAGAATATTTGTAAAAGATAGAAATATGTAATATAAAGAATACTCCCATTTAGAGTCTTTTAAATAAAGAATATTTTCAATGTTTACTTTAAATTATGTTTTTAATTGATATTTAAAGGGAGATCTTTTATTAAGATTTCTATAATTCGTAATTATAAATAAATTGAGATGTGAAGTGGATTTATCGTGGACGGTGTTTTAAACGACATTTGTCCTTTAATCCAATTTACATTGAAATTATTATTTGGAACCTATGAATCTATTTTATAGATTTAAAAAGGCATTTTCTAAAAATCAAGTTTTTCCAATTTAATATATTAAATTGGAATTAAGTGGAAATTCGATTGGTAATAATCGAAATGGGCTTCTGTAAAGAAGACCGATATTATATGTGGAATATAAGAGGCTTTGCCGTTATTCCACTTATATTATTAGTCTGATACAGAAATCTATATCGATTATGTATTGATTCGATTTCTGTGGAATTCCATATTTCGGAAATTGGTTTATAGATTTTATTTTCAGTGTTTATCTTTGATAAAATTAATGAGAATCTTTTAAAACGAATACCTTATTAAAAGAATACTCGGAGTTGGAATGTGGCGTAATGTGTGATTTTCCAATATTTGTTTTTAATCCCAAAATACGCGAGTTATTCAGAAAGACCGGGTTTAACCCATTCTGAATAATCATCACGACAATCAAGAGTCGAAGATGAAGACGGTGATTGAATACCGAAGGTTTTCATATCGTTGGGATGATGATGACTGGTATCTTGAATTGGGATTGGCCTTCCAAGGCAAGGTATTTGGTAATGATCGTCCAAATGCATTTGGAGATCGACGGACATGTTGTTTCGCTCAGACCCAAAGCGGACTTGTAAATGGATTGCGTGTCTGACATTGTATTCATTTCTACTGTACTTGTTGAGCGCTGCTGATTATATATTTCTGTTTGGTGGTGAAGAATTTATTCTTTACTTATCACCCTTCTCTAAGACGTATGAGCTAAGAGGTTATATGTATATTGGTATATGATCAATAATATGGTAGGGTCTGACAATGTGACATGCTAAGATGCAAATGATCAAGGCTTTGTTGAAAAGCAGGCCTTGTGGTTGATGATCAAAGCACAGTCTCCTTAGGCATAGCTTTGTGTATATTGTGACTTCGCGAGCCTCACACCCCGGTATGAGTCAAAAACGGGATATGGACCGTAGGGAGTGCACACGTTTCTTTCTAGCTAGGAGTGGTGTTTGGGCTTTAACACGGCCCGACATTTTACTTATGTGGATTATGGATTGAGGTACCTCGGGTTTTTATAGGCCGGAAGTGGTCATATTATAGGTCCAAAGGGACCGGGAAACGTGTGTTCAGGCATAACTAATCCACTACCGTTAGGTAGGGACCGGCCCTACCGCATCCAAGGGTTCACTGCGGGGAATCCTGAGGCATTTGCTAGAGTGTCTCGAATCGGAAGAGGACGATCCCTAGCCTCGATTTCATGACAGAAAACCAATTTCCAATATGACATTACGGTCTTGATTGTGATCTTATATATGGCGACATAGTAGGATGGGGTACTATGCCATCTAAGTTAATACATTTATATTGAAATGTTTTAAAAATATATATACACACTGATAATAATATCGTTTTCACGTATCAAGCATATTTTGACCATTATAAGGTAAAACCCTATCCTTTGGTGTGCGTTGCTTTGTGTGATGGGACCTGGGTCTTATAATGGTTTCATTTTTCTAAAAAGCATTACGTTTTTTGACGATTTACTTTAATTATGCACTGGCAATCCAATGGAGTAAACCCGTTCCGCGTTAGCGGCGTGGTCCTGTGATTAGCCTACTTATTAGGTGAGTTAAGTATAGAATTCTCACACCAGTCCCACGACTGACCTATAGTTTGTTTCACTTTGCAAACTCGGGTGCCCTCTTTCCACATAGGCAGTCGAGTAACTTTTTGCAGATATAGTTAAGCAGGATCCTGGATTGAAGTCTGAAGCTGGGTCCAGAATATTGATGGCCTTCCGCTGAGATTAGTTCCACTGCAATGTATTTAATTTATTGTAAATGTATCTTCCACTGTATTACTTATTGATGTCCTCTGATATATTCTGTACTCTGATGTAACATTTATTATTGATGTTATAAAAGTCTGTGTTGTTGTTCTGATGTGTTGTATGCCCAAAGTTAACGTACGCGGGTTTTGAACGGTCTTGGTCGATCTTGCGATCGATTGGGGTCGGGCGAAATTCGGGTCATTACACAGGTGTTACCACCCAACAGAAACAGATGGTACCAATAGAAACAGACAGAACTAAGTGTACCCTAAGTCCTACCCCAAGCGATCGACTCCCTAATACATAAATACCCTTTGTCGGCCCCACAGTTGGGTGTATCACTCCTTAAAATGGCAACCTATTGGCACAGACCTATTTACAGATGTCACAGTGTCTTACATCCTCAGAGCAGACTGGATCCATGCACGAACATGACCCGGTTGGACGCACCATCAACACCCCTCGCCATTATCAGAATGAACCGCTTATAATTAGTTCAATAAGCATGCTCGGACCACTACATAGCGTGGGGTCAAAGTTTTTGATACCAGAAAGGGTTACTGACTAATATGGGTCCCAAACAACAGATGACACAAGTATTTCCTCTCCTAACCTTGTGTCCCTAGACTAACAGATTTCAGATTAACTTGTTTGCAAGTTTCAGACATACAGAGTTCAGATTTACTAGTTCACAGATCAGACAATAAAGTTAACAAGTTTTCAGACTAATAGATCAGATGTACAGTTTTTAACAGACTTTCTGATTGTCTAACTTTGTATTGGACCTACAGATTCACGAAACGGGTTTGTTAAATTCATCAGTCCAGTTGGTGTAACCCTATCCACCCAACACGTTTTAGACATCATATTTAACTCAGATTTGCATTAATTAAATATTAATGCACAAACCTCTCACATTAGGTCGGTAGCTTGTGGCCGTTGGATATGTCGGGCGGTTCCGGGCAGACTTTTGCCACAAGCCAGACCTAACCTCGTGTCTAAGCATATTTTAGTTATGCCTACAACCTCTCACATTAGACTGACAGTTTGCGGTCGCTGGTTAAGCCGGTTGGTTCCAGGCAGGCTTCTACCGTAAATGGAGTATAACCTCGTGTCAAAGCCACTTTATTCCATTATAGAAAATATCAGACTAATTATGTCCATTTAGCATATTTAACTTCTTTACAAGTTACGGCAGATTATCCAAAGTTCTATCAACATGTTTTGCTCAATTTTAGATCAAGCCTCCAAATTACAACTATTCAGCTTTCAACAGATTAAGCAATTGAACAGATTTACCAGATAACAGATCTAGCAGATTAGGAAATTTAGCAGATTAGCAGAACAGGCAATTCAACAGATTTAGCAGATTAGGCAATTCAGCAGATTTAGCATTTCTTAAAAATTCTATTTACATATCTTGCCTAATCATAAATTAGTCCTAAACTTACATGCTCAAATCATGGTCATAATTCATAATACAATATATGCCCCCAATTTTCGTTAAACTTTGCACAGTACAGAACACTCTCTAAAAGCCCCAAATCATGATATGAATTATGCCAAATTATAGCCTTTAATGCCAATATCCAAAAATCCATATTTAGGTGCATTCACATTAATAGTTATCCTATTTTAATATAGGTCCTTACGCCTAAGTTTCATACTCCTTTTTCAAGTCATGAATCGTTATATAAAATACACCCAAAAATCTAGATCTTTAAATTATAACCTCTCAAAATCAGATCTTAATTTTTATATGCATTATGTACCCAAGTTTTAAGTCATATGTTATCATTCAATGATTCCTCTTCTTCCAAATCATAGAGTATGCACAGATCTAGATCTAATTTACAACATATGTCCTTTTCTCAAATCAGTCACAGATCAGTCATGTCCAATTATGTATTATTCATTATTTACTCCAAAATTTAGCGTTCGTGCGTTAATCTCTTATGAGATTTAGTGCAGGCTCATAGTAGCCTGGCTATAGAATAGAAGAAAAAAAGAAAGAGAATAGTCACAGAAAAACAGATTTGACAGATAAGAATATGCATAACCTCATATTTAGATTTATAGCCATGTCAGGATCATAACTAAAGTTCATATCTGATAATAACTATACTCACAAAAAGGGAATGATTCTTGTATTCTGGAATCTTTATTCTAACATTGAATAGCTCTTCTTTGGTGTAGACTATCGACTAGATTAGAAAATAGTTGTTCTCTTTTAATTCTATTCAGATTGGAAGAAGATGCACTAGTTCTAGCTTAGATTTCAGCAGAGTAGCGACGACATTATTTTATTTTAATTAGAATAGAGGAAGAGTATAGGAAAAATGAAAATTTATGGAGAGAAAGTGAGGTTTGGGGGTGTTTTTATAGGAGAATAGGGTGATTTAGAGCCTTCATATCAGTCCAGAAGTCATCAGAACCACCCAGCTCGAAGACAGGTCATCCGGCCACTCAGAAGAAGACATGTCATCACAGAACACTCTAGAATTCTATGCTGGATCGGTATGGGCACACTTGGCAGGTGCGCCAGTGTATTTTTGTACTGGCGCACTTCACAAGTGCGCCAGCGTATTCTGGCTTTTTCTGGTTTTTCTGTCTAACTTTGTTCGTCCATATCTTCTTCATACAGTATCTGTTTTATGCAAACTCGTACTCTATTTCAAGCAGAATTTCAAGACGAATGCAATGGCGCAACCCGTTTCCCTTAACTCTTCTACTAAAATTAAGTATACTTTAATTTGTTACTTATACGTTCATAGAAAATACGAGGTGTTACAGCTTTGTTTCAAAGCACTTGCTTTGAGCCACATTTAAATTGGTTTCCAGTGGTTATAAAAGGTTTGTACCGCTATTTCACAAAGCCAAATAGGTTTGTCTGACTGCTTTTGATTTTGTTTTACTCTGATGGCATAATGGTTCAAAGCAAGTGCTATGCTTTGATACCATGAAGGTGTGAAGCCAAGTTTTTTTTAGACATTATGTACGTACAAAACCATCTATTTTAATTTTAAGCGTATAGAACACCATAAATCTATTGTTTCAGTTTGTTTCGAATGGCTTCGTACCAAAGTTTATAAATGACTAGTTTTCCTCTATTTCAGATGGTTTTGTAAATACTTGTTTAAATGATTTTCTCTTGATTACCCTGTCTTTTACAGTATGTTTACTTCTAAGAATTTTTAATGTATCATCAACAGAGGTTTAATAGCTTATATTTGTTATAATTTATCTGTTTAGTAATGGACTATTGTATTTCCTTATCTTAAAGATAATATTCAATGGATTGAATTGTAATAGCCTATATTTTTCAGGGAAATAGATTTGAAAAGTATTTTACTTGTTGTTTACTAAATTGATAATCCCTTCACCATTGGATATATGGGAATAGGATATCTATAAGTCAAAAGATTATATAACTAGATGAGACTGGTGTAGGATTGCGTCCTATACTTCTGCTATTACCCCTCGTTGAATTCGTCCAACATTCTAGTGTGTATGGTAGCGTTAGGGTAAAACCGAAAGTATGTTATGCATAAAAAGAGATGCAATGAGACAGGTTACTGGTGAGCCTATAAATACGTTAGGCTTTTAGACAACCAAGCAAAATTAAGAGTTAGATAGATGGTCAAATGAGAGTTAAGTTTCGACAAATCATCCAATTTGTTTCTAATAGCCAATTTGATGGTTTTTGTAAAATGGTAGGCTTAAGTTAGCCATATGAAGTTGGGTAGGTAATCAAGAATTACACGGACAGTCCAGATTTTCCATGAGATGAATCTCAAGATTAGAGGCATGTAGTCAGGATTGGCCATAAGACATGCATGTATATAATTATTCATGACTGAGTAATGATTTTCTTGTTTATTAACCATTTCGGTTAATGTGAAATTCGATTGATTGATTGCTCTAGTTAAGGGTATTAGTTATAGGAGGTAGCACCCCCCGGCTCACGAACCGGTCCCAGCAACTCACTCCCAACAGCTCACCAGCAGCTTCCTTCTTCTCTTACAATAAACTATAGGGGCACCGGCTCTGATCTTGGCAACCTGTTTGAAGGAAATCGACTTGCTAGCCTTATTAAACGCCTCTCGAGAGGCCGCACTTACCAGAGTGACATGAATGACGTCAATCATACTCCGTTCACATAAGAAATAAGGAATTCTCGCAATCCCCCGGATTTCATACTCCCAGTTCTGGAAGCATTCGACGGCATGACAGATCCTACCGTACATCTAATGCGCTACAAATTGCACATGGATGTTCAATCAGTGTTCGAAAACGTCATGGCTAAATGCTTCCCCTTTTTTTGATTGATATAGCTGCTATGTGGATTTGGGAACAGGCACCGGAATCAATAAACAGCTGGAACATGTTGGTCGCCCGCTTCCTCGAACAGTTTCGGGTCCACATCGCTAGACCCAAGAATGTCATGTTGCTTACTTCAATCAAGCAGAGGCCCAAAGAAACTCTACGCTCATTTCTGGAAAGATTCAACGTTGCAGCCGCATCGGTTGACCGATCTGAACCATCTATGATCTTGATGGCAGTAGTATCTGGTGTTCTAGACAACTCGGAGTTCAAAAAATCTTTGCACCGAGACCCACTACGTCTCGGTGAATTTTACCTTGAAGAAGATAGATTTCTACGTGAAGAAGATGCAACTTCCAGGAAAGATGTTCTCAAAGTCAACATGCTCAGAGATGGAGAACCGCCCAATCCTGGAAAAGGCAATGACAAGGGTAAAGTAAAGGCCCCTGCTACAAATGATCGTAATGATCCACCTCGGAGAGGATCCAGATACGATAAGTACACTGAACTCAATGCATCACTGACTGACATTTAAATGGATACATGGGGTGCTAACTCCTATCCAAGGCCTCCCAAGAGGGTGCTGGCACTAGCTCAGCGCAATTCAGGAAGGCATTGCATATTACATGACATTGACGGTTATAACACTGATGACTGCAGATATTTGTGAGACCTTATTGAGGATTGGGTCAGGCGAGGAGAACTAACCGAGTATGTCATTTAACCAATAGCGCCGACATCTGCATTGCCACCACCTGTTCCCCGGAGAGGGAACGATCCTAGATCGAGCAATCGCGGGATTAACATTAACTGATCCCACTCGGCGGATCTCTTCATTTGTTCAGACTTCGGTCCGTAGTTCATGTTTTCAGGCTTTTAGGCGATTTCTCGCCCATCTTTGTTTTCTTTGCATGTAATAAAGGAAGTCACATTGGCCCACACGCACGGAACCGGCTTGTGGTCTCCAGTCGTGTCCGGCGATTGACCACTGCATTTTCATGAATTAGTAATAAACATTGAGCTCTGGCTCCTAACTGGATCCGTCAAGTATAAACATTGAGCTTCAACTCCTTACTGGATCCGTCCAGTATAAACATTGGGATCCGGCTGATAACTGGATCCGTCTAGTATAAACAAATTCTCATGGCTTTTCCTTTGGTCATCTTACTCTGATAAGGCCGTCATGGAACTCTCTCGACATTTCCTTGGTCGTCTTACTCCAGTAAGGCCATTATGGAACTCTCTTGACATCTTCCTTGGACGATTTACTCCCGTAAAGTCGTCTAGGAACTATTTTAGCATCGCATATCTCATTTTTTACAGGTATGGATTTTTGGGTTCTCACCGGCCTTATTATGATCCCAAGTGATTGTCAGTTTTCTGGCCTTAATACGATTTGGCGTGATCATCACATTCTCAATTTTTATGGATTATGGATTCTCGGATTATCCAGAACACATCTTCCCTCGATCTGCAAGATATGTTCTGGGGGGCAACTTGTTAGACTATCTTTTGGCAAAGGTCGTCTCAACATGATTTTCTACCATTTGAAACAACTCAAGACTTAAGTGTGGACTAGTAATCACTTAGATGAAGCAACGAAGCATCGCTAGCTTGGAATTTGGATCGGATCTCACCCTCTTGGATCGGCTCGCCATCCTAGGTCACGCCCAATAGGGTTTGTGGACATCCTAGGGGTTGCTCTCCTTGGGGTCGTGACCATCCTAGGGGTCGCCATCCAAGGGCTCGTGACCATCCTAGGGGTCTCCCTCCTAGGGCTCGCCCTCATCCTAGGGCTCGCCCCCTTTGGATCGTGGAGCAGATAAGGACCACAAACCACCTGCAGCCTCGCACTGTTTTGACCTATTATCATAGCTATTTTCACTCCTATCAATCCGGATCTGATCGCACATGGCATAGGACGAGCTGGAAAGGATTTCTGGACGTTTTCCACCTCATTTCGAGATTTTTGGGACGTGTGTCACGTGCCTCATGAACAGGTATCAGGAAATGCCTATAAATATACCATTTAAGGGCATATTGAGGGATCTTTTGGCCATTCTTCTCTACGGCTTCCACCATTACCGAGGGAAAGGGCTTTGCACCTTCCTATGTCCAAATTCTCCTCCTTTCTACACAAATAACATGTGAATTATGTGTATAAACTCTTGTAATTCCGTTAAACACACGGATTATGTGTCTACATGTAACTGATTCTTGTAATCTGTCAGTATACCAATAAGATTAGAAAATGGACGTAGGTTACATCTACAGCCGAACCACTATAAAAACCTTGTGTGTTCCCTCTGAATTTACTATTTTCTTCATTCTGTGATCTATGATTTGTATTTGGGTGTTAGTGCCATTTTTTTGGTCTAACATTTTGGTGCGCTAGGAAGGGGGGCACACGACAACTTCAACATCTAGCTTGGATTATTTGTGTAACACCCCATATTTTCTAAGAATATTAAATTAACAAATTAAAGAATACTTAATTTTAAAAGTTGGAATTAAGGGAAATGGGTTACGCCATTGCGCTCGTCTCGGAATTCTGCTTGGAATAAAGTCCGAGTTTGCGTAAATCGGAAACCGTATGAAGAAGTTATAAGCCTTAGAAGTTTGTATACGCCCAAGGAAGTATATATATACATATAAATTAATTCTAGAAGTCAAAACAGGGTTCAAATCTCTAATTTGGGTCAAAGCAGGTTGAGCGGGAAATTTCCCGCTCAGAGGTGTCGATCCCCTCCGCTCCCCCGAGGGAGTCGACATAGGTGTCGACCCCCCTATATGGGTGTCAACCCCCTATAAGGGGGTCGACCCGCCTATAGGGGTGTCGACACCCTATAAGGGGGTCGACCCCTGTTGGCCCAGATCTAGCTGATGACGAGTTGATGTGTTTTGTCACGTGTCGCTTTCTGATTCGCTGTGTGACATGGTATTCTGCTCTGGACAATTTTGATGACTTCCAGACTGATCTGAAGGCTCTAAATCTCCCTATACACCTATAAAAGGACCCCTAAACCTATTGTTTTCTCCACAAGAATTCATAGGCATTTATATGCTGCTAAAACCTAAAGTGACCTAGCCTCCACCTTAATCAATCAAATTAGAGTTTTCAAGTTAACAATCAAAGTCTTCATCAAAGGAATAGCTAATCAAATTCAGAAATCAGATCCCAGAATTCAAGAACGTTCTGTAATTTATGAGTTCATATTACTTTCAGAAATAAAATTTAATTGTGATTCTGACATTGTAATAAATCTGAATTTGAGATTATGCCTATTTCTATCTGTCTTTCTATATCCATTGGATCTATCTCATTGATATTATTATGTCCATTCTTTGTCTCTTCTTTCCTTCTTCCCTTTTTGTTTTTATAGCCAGACTACTGCGAACTTGAGCCAAATCTCATAAGAGATGAACGTACGTTGGGAAAAATTGGACATAATATATGATTTGGACTTGGTCAGCGCAAAAAATGAGAAAATTATTAAATTATGTATAATTGGGCATAACTGATTTGTAACTGATTTGATGACATAACACATGTTGTATTTAAAACATAAAGTGTATTGAACATATGACTTGAGATTTGAGGCATAAAGTATATTGGACATACGACTTGGGATTTAGGGCGTAAATTGAACTGTAAACATGTTAGGTATAGTACATGTTGTGGTTTTAGACCTAAAATTGGGGTATATATATATATATATGATAGTTTACGACTTGGAAGAAGGAGATTATTGTGTGTAGTGATATATGGCTTAGGCATGAAAACCTATAGTAAGACGGGGATAACTGTTAAATGTGAACACGCGTAAATCGGGATTTTAGGTAATTGGCATGCACTATAATTAAAGGCTATAATTTGGCATAGTTTATACTGTGAATCATGATTGGGGGTTTTTGGAGAATATTTTGTGTGGTGCAATATGACTAAACCTTAGGGCATGTGTTATTGTGATTTTTGGGGCATGACTATTATTTCAAATTTGGGAAAAATTGGGTGTAACCTATTTTGAGTAATAACTTGAATTTGAATTTGTGGGGCATAACTTGTAATTAGCTTTGTTAAGGTACAACTTGAAAATTGGAACATGACTAGTTTTGTGAATTTGGAATAATTAGCATATAAAATCTAGACTTGGACATGCATGGTAAATATGCTAAAAAGATAAACCGCCTAACCCGAGGTTAGATTGAGTTGCGGTGTAAAACTATCCAGAACCACCCGGCACATCCAGTAACCGCAACAACACAAATCTAATGTGAGAGGTTAGCGCATTTACCCCAAAAACCTGAGGTTAGAATGAGTTTGCGGTAGAAGTCTGCCCAGAACCGCTCGGCACATCCAGCAACCACAAACAACAGTTCTAACGTGTGAGGTTAAGGCGTTATTGAATAAATTAATGCTAATAAGCAAGACATGCTAATAACTGAACAGTAGGGTTAAGTTAATTTAGGCAACACTTAACCAATATAGCATGTTAATTAAACAGGTCTGTAGGGTTAAGTTAAAACAAGAGAGCAACACTTAACCAATATAACAGGATGCGTGGAAGGGTTAAGTTAAAACAAGAGAGCAACACTTAACCAATATAACATGATGAATGGGGAGGGTTAAGTTAACACAAGAAGGCAACACTTAACCAATACACCATGATGAACACGTGGGGTTAAGAAGAAACACTTAACCAATGTAACTTAATGAACGAATGAGGTTAAGTTAATAGGAAATACTTAACCAATATAACATGATGAATGAACGGGGTTAAGTTAATAGGAAACACTTAACAATCCAACATGACAAGTAAGAAGGGTTAATAAGAAACACTTAACCAACATGACATGATTAGTGGGTGGGTTAAGTTAACATGAATGGATAACGCTTAACCAATATGACATAATGTATGGGAGGGTTAAGTACATGTCGGTTTGGTAGGTAATATTAGTATATGTAGGCCCACAAACTTAACCGTTAAATAAACATGCTTCAATCGGTGGGAGGGTTAAGTACATCTCGTGTAGGTGGGTAATATTTGTATATATAGGCCCATAAACTTAATCGTAGGAAACCCCAGTAACGGGGACCCATTTCAGCAGTAACCCACATAGATGTATCAAGGTACCCTGAAATTAGGCAGGGTGGGGCACGATTACCAGGCTGATTAAAAGCGATCAAAATAGCGGCAAGGGGTACGTCAGTGTTGGTTCCGACGGATTACGGGCGTGCACGTACTCCGGAGTGGGAAAAAGCAGGCACTGGGTACTAGTAGTTATACACTATGCATCTTGAATTGCGTCGAATTGCTATCATAGGGACTGATACACCTTATGGTGGGACCAGTACAGGGTATCTACACGCAAGAGAGGGCCGACTGACACATGGAACATTAATACAAGTAGGAAGCCGATCGATAGGGTAGTAAGGGTACATATAACATCTTCATGGCAATTAGGCTGATTGAGTTAAGATCCTCATACTAGATGTACACGTGAAGGCTACCACAATTTCGAGGATTGGAATCATGTTATCATATTATCGTTTTGCACATATTGCTAGTTGGGACACTAGTTAGGTGGGTGCAGAGATATAATAACCAGAATAACAAGGTAGTAGCGAAGCAGAGAAAGAGTAGAAGCGCATTCAGTTTATCTTGCCTTATCGTATCTTATGCAAATCTTAGGTTATCTTGTTATCCATGTTATCACAGTATTGTATTATATTCAGTTTATTCATGTCATGATGCTTTTTCCTATTTACATGCTGAAAGTCACTGGACGTACCAGACTTAGGTCTGACCTAGTTTGTTTCGCCTCTTTTCTTCCGTTTCCCCCCAAGGTTTACAGGGAGGAAATATTACCTCTTAGCTCAGTTTTCTTTCCAAGTTCGATGACAGTCGATGTATTGCTTTGGACTCTCTCTTCCACTGCTATGGCTGGTTCATGCATTATTGGGGAATATCATTGTTATTTTTATGTTTCTTTTATACTTGGAAGTTTTGAATCAAGACAGAAGTTTTATGTATTACTTTGAAGTATGATTGAGACAATTGTTGTAAAAGCTTGACTGAACCACATTGTTTATAAAATGACTTTATTTTCCGCTGCTTTAATTGTCTGTCTTGTAATTTACTTGCATCTTTTACCTAAAACACTCCACCGAAGTTAAGGCATTCCCTTTGTGAGTGACTTTAACGGAGGTGGGGTGTTTCACTTGATATCAGAGCTGAAGGTTACCAGGTCAGATAAAAGATTTGAAAAATTATTTTCAAAATGGTTTTAAAAGAAGCATTTTCAAAAGAAATGTTTTAAATTCATATTCCCCAAAGCCATATGCACTATTTTTTGATCCTCTGTTTGAATCCTTGTTTCTTTCTTTCCTGAGTCTCTGGGGCTCCTAGCTTTCTCGGAGGTAACCTCATCGCGGCATGGTTCCGTACGCTTGAAGAGACTACGACACCTGTCAAAAGGGCGAAGAAGTGCCTAACCTCCATCCATAGTCGCAGTAGTTTCACCTGCAGCTAATTCTCTTCCAAGCTTTGTAGAGTTTTCCGTGCGATGGAAGCAACCTTCGAGAGACTTGTCAGCATGGTTCACAAAGGAGGTAAAGAGAAAGAGGCCAAAGGGGAAGAATCACAAACAAGGGATAGGAATATTAGAAGAGCGGAAGAAAGAATAGGAAAATCTAAGACAAGAGGAAGTGTCGTTATTATGGCATAATGGGTCATATAATTAAGGACAAAGGAAAGAACAAAAGGACAGGATTTTCCAGAGGGCAAGTGCATGCTCTCACCACCAGCTACCTAAGAGAGAGAGAGAGAGACAGAGAGGTAGAAAAGCTTCGGTTGAAAAAGTTTAGTTTTCTTTTAATCATCCTTTTGGTACTCTTTTGATTTTAGCGCTTTACATTCGTTTATATCTGCTTCCATAGTTGAGTCTCTGCACCTTAGTACTTGTATAGTAGAAGATCCCATTATCGTCTCAAATCCAATTGGTGGTTCGGCTCATTTATCTTTGGTTTGTAAGGATTTGAGAATAGCTATATTAAGTATTGAGTTTAAGTGTAATGCTTATGTTTTTGATTTAATGGGCAATGGATTGATTATGGGCATGGATTGGTTAGCTAGTAATTGTGATAGGAGGGTAGTTAGACTTTCGACTTGCCTCGGCAATACCCTAGAGATTTTGTGCGATCCTACGGGATCAGTTTGTCTTGGCTACCTAGAATCACTTGATGCATCTATCGACGATTTTCAATCCGTTAGAGTAGTCTATGAGTACGCAGATGTTTTTGATCAGGTTAGAGGTTTATCCCCTAAAACGCTAGAAAGAATTTCGCACATATCTAGTTGACAATGCAAAGCCAGATGCATTACCTGTACGACACATGACTCCAAGGGAAAAGAAGGGCTCAGTAAACAAGTAAAAGAGTTACTTAAAAAAGGGTTCATAAGGCGAAGTATTTCTGAATGGGGTGCTCCAGTCCTTTTTGTTACAAAGGCAGATGGTTCACTTCACTT
The DNA here is from genome assembly GCA_030737875.1 of Allium sativum. NCBI lineage: Eukaryota > Viridiplantae > Streptophyta > Magnoliopsida > Asparagales > Amaryllidaceae > Allium > Allium sativum. Next base: position 575,251,442 of record CM060918.1, on the reverse strand, counting down.
GTGCATAGATGATATTTTGGAATGAGGAAGAACAAGCTTTGTGTAACACCCCACGTCCATTAATGTCACTCAAAAAGGGAATGCATTAACTTCCATGGAGGTTTTAAGTGAATATAGAACAGAAAAATTACAACAAGACAGATAATAAGTAGTACTTGCAAATCTAAAACTTTTTTTCATTGCAGCGGAAATTAAACATGTTTGTTACATCATAAAACCATAAATCAGAGTCAAGTACAATATCCATCTTGATAAAACAAAATACATAACCCCATTACATAAATATCCATTAAAGAAGATAACAAGCTGGACTTTACTTCAACGGTCCAAGCTTTCCAAAAGACAGATAAAGCAATCCAATCAAACTCCGCTAGAGCTGGGCCCGCCCTGAGGACCTGGAGGGGGGGGGGGGAAGATAGAAATGGAGAGGGTCAGACATAAAGTCTGGCGAGTATGATAATTATAACAATACTATTATCAAAATAATTAGACTGAGGCACAAGCTGGAAAATAAGGAAATGTCTATGAACTATTGGGTATGGAAGAGCAGATAAAGATAACGTTAAAGGCACACCTAATTACTAACGAATAATTACTACACTGCACCACACCAGTCACCCTAAAGGTTGATCCCACTTGCTTCACTTAGAAATTTTATAAATAGCTTCGTGTACCCCTAGCTGACTACATAGGTGTCGCCTGCCCCTATCTCCGCTAGGTGTACCCCTCACCGAACTTAGAAATTATATAAATAGCTTTGTGTACCCCTAGCTGACTACATAGGTGCCGCCTGCCCCTATCTCCGCTAGGTGTACCCCACTACCCACTTGCGATCGGCTCCCTACTCGTAGATACCCGTGCTGGCCCCACAGTGGGGTGTATCACTCCCCCAAAGTGGCAACCCGATACAACTTGAGGATGCACAGCTTATACCTACACGATGCAACAACGTCTTACCTACCAGCCCGGGTCCACACACGCATATGAAACCCGTTGGACTTGCGTTGCCACCGCTAACCCGTTTGGCCTCTTATAGTCAAGCCCAGTATGCGTGTCCCGTCCTCGACTTGGGTCGAGCCCACAAAGATACGTTTGGGTTACTGGTTGAAATGGGCCCCCTTTACTTACCACAAGCTATCCACCTAAGCTTGTCCCCACTAGTACATCCCACTTAACCCTCTTAGTCATGTTCATTTACATGTGTGTTTGGTTAAGTCTTACTAATCGTATTTCAAATGCCACTAAAGGCACTCACTAGATTCCTCATGCCACCCAAGGCACCTACTTAACCCCCATGTCCCACCTCACATGTTTATCTGGTTAAGTATTTCTTAATTCATTAAGGCCAAAACCTTATAAAGACCTCTCACATTAGATTGGCATTTATGGCAGTTGGATTCGTCGGGCGGGTCCGGGCAGTTTTACACCATAAAAGAGTCTAACCTCGTGTCTTTACAACTGTTATGCTTTAATTTGGGCCTAGGACCTCTCACATTGGGCTGACATTTGTGACTACTGGATTTGCCGGGCGGGTCCGGACAGTTTTACGTCACAAACGAGTCCAACCTCGTGTCCTAAGCATTGATTAACACTTATAATCTTTTACCCCAGTATTAAATATATCCCTATTCAAATCATTAATTAATTCCAATTTTAATGGTGTCCATAATTGACTCAATTATGGCCATCCACTTACGGTATGCAAAATCATATTAATTGCACCCTAATTTCTTAATATTAAATCCTTAATATTACCCCTACCCCACGTTATACGTTCGCTTATTCAACGCAAATATACGTTAGACTCGAATAGTCTAACTCATAGCATAAAGAGAAGTTATCACATAATATAGACAAATAAAATAGATCTAATCATAATAAGAGTGAAACTTGAATAAAACTACGAATGTCACGGATCTAAAGGTGTCAACTTGTTTGGTTAAATGTCACAACTTACATAATATGATCATAACCCAAGATCATGTATAAACTTGCATATGTGGTTTATGCAACATAATGATGGTGTGAACTAGCATCTAACACATAGAACTCACACATGTCATAGCATAATTCTAGATCTAAATAGATGTCATAATTCTAGATCTAAATAGATGTCATACAATATGTGAGATTATACATACTAATAAATCTAAACTTGCATAGGTACATGTGATTTATCATGTGAATCATCATAGCCCAAATATATATAATCAACATCATGATTCATAAGCTAACTACAACATAATAACATCATGGCTTTGTAGCATCGCAACTTAGCATAGAAACTTGCAACATATATAATATCATCATAGCATGATTTACAACATATAGGATATCATCATCACATAACATAGGATTTACAACATACATGATAGCATAAGGTTTACAACAACATATATGACAATTCACATCATTTTCTTATGATCCATATCACATCTTAATCTAATTAGTTTGCTAATAATCTTATTAAGATCATCATACTCACAATTAGAAAAGAAAGAGAGTCTTGATTTGCTTTAGAGTTGAGTAGAATTAGAGTTTTGATTAGCTTTCTTCCTTCTTAGTTGGCGGCGGCTACACTGAGTTCCATGGTGATGGCATGACGGCGGTTATTCTATTTTTCATGTGAATTTTAGAGTGAGAGACTACCTAGGTATATATAGAGTTTAGGATTTATTTAGACCGTCAGATCAACTCAGAACTAGCCTGAACCGTTAAATTTGCCAACTCAGCCCTAAAGACACATCAACAACTCAAGATTGGGCTTTGCCAAAACCTGGCCGACTGGACCAGGTCGACACCCAGGTCGACTGCGTAGTCGACCTGGTCCTGGGGGTGTCGACTGCCCAGTCGACCTGGGGTGCTGGGCGGGAAATTTCCCGCCTAGCCTGTTTGACTTCGAATTTTGAATTTTGAATTTTCTGAAACTTCTGATGGCCATATCTCCTTCATACGAAGTCCAAATCACGCAAACTCAGACTCTATTTCAACCAGAATTCCGAGACGAACACAATGGCGCAACCCGTTTCCCACAATTCTCACGTCTGAGATTGGTTATTCTTTAATTTGTGAATATTAATATTAATAGAATTACGGGGTGACATTCTCCCCTCCTTAAAGGATTTCGACCCCGAAATCTTCAAGTCAAGAAGAATGTATATCCTAACATCCAATCGTCCATCTACTCAACCATCAAACACAGGCATCCATTGTCCTTATAGACTTCTAATGCTTTCATGTTTAAATGCACAGTGTGTGTATATGTCCATATCTAATGCAAAATCAGGCGGTCCACTGATTCAGTTGACCTCCTTAATGCAAATCATGATAGTGCCATGCGTCCATTATGTATGCAAAAGTTCCTTAATGCTATATATTATCTCTATATGCGTGCACAATCATCATCTGAATGCAGCATCCATACGATAGCACAACCATTATACATCCATTAACTTAACTATGTACACACATTTATATGCAATATGCAATATGAAGTGATTGAGCCGATCTAGTGCCTAAAATGTGTGTATATGCATCCACGAGCAACCACTAGCAAACACTTGCATCCACTTTGCATCCATCATACATAACATGTCTCAAACACATGTTTCAACCATAGGATTATCCTAACTAAAGGTCAAAGATACTAGCAAGAGGACATACTAAAGATAAGATAAGTACAAGCTGAGCGATAAAGGAGAAATTAAAAGACATACCCTCAAAAAGAAAAGGGTACAACGAACGCATCTTCGCTTCTGTCTCCCAAGTAGCGTTGCTCTCATCATCTCCCCATTGCACTTTGACTAGTCTGACCTCTCGATTTCTCAGCTTCTTGATTTCCAACCCAAGAATGCATGTAGGAGCTCGTCGAATCGTCACATCACGCTCTATCTCCACCTCTCTAAGCAAGCTCGGCTCTACCACCTCCGCGGTCTCGTGCAAGCACTTCCTCAAATGTGACACATGGAATACGTCGTGTACACCACTAAGTCTCTCAGGCAACTCCACTCTATATGCCATCTGTCCAATCTTCTCCTTCATAGGAAACGGCCCTACAAACCTTGGTGCTAATTTCCCAATGGACCCAAAGCGAACAACGTTCCGTAATGGAGACACTTTGATAAAGACCATGTCCCCAACATCAAACTCAAGATCTGTCCTCCTCTTATCCGCATAAAATTTCTGCCTATCTTGCGTCGTCTTCATCCTTCTTCGAATCAAATCAATCTTCTCCGAAGTCTCTCTAATCATATCGGGCCCAAGTAAGATCTTATCCGTAGATTCCCACCAACATGTAGGTGAACGACAAGGTCGTCCATAAAGAGCTTCGAAAGGTGCCATGCCAATGCTAGATTGAAAGCTGTTATTATATGCGAACTCTACCAACGGAAGATGCTCTTCCCATGTACCCCCAAAGTCTAGGATACATAGCCTCAAAAGATCCTCTAGAATGTGATTCACCCTCTCAATCTGGCCGTCCGTCTGAGGATGATACGCGGTGCTCAAACATAACAGAGTCCATACCTCCTCTTATAAGCTCTTCCAAAATTCGCTAGTGAAGATAGGATCACGGTCGCTTACTATGTTAGAAGGAACACCATGCAAACGAACTATCTCTCGAACGTATATAGAAGCTAACCATGGAGCAGTCCTCTTACTCTTCACGGGAATGAAATGGGCGCTCTTAGTAAGTCTGTCTACTACAACCCAAATCCTCGTATTACCCTTCCTTGATCTTGGTAATCCATCCACAAAATCCATCGAGACACTTTCCCATTTCCATAGTGGAACCTCCAATGGGTGAAGCAACCCACCGGGTTTCTTTTGCTCCACTTTTACTTGTTGGCACACCAAGCATCTAGCGACATACTCGACCACATCCCTCTTCATACCGGCCCAAAAGAAAACTCGCTTCATGTCTTTGTACATCTTGTCCCCGTCGGGATGAATGGTCATCTTCGAACGATGTGCATCATCAAGAATAGTCTTCCTCAAGTCCTCGTCTCGTGGTACACAAAGTCTACTATCCCTACGTAACCAACCCTTATCATCTTGGGTATACCTACGGAGATGGCTTGATGACTCCCCTCTTTTGAGCTTCTCCACTAACTCAACCAACTGTGGGTCGTCTCGCTGTGCCTCACCAATCCGTCCCAAAAGCGTAGGTCTGACCTCCAAGGATGCTAGCAAACCAGGTACACAGTCAACGGAAGGTCTAAAATCAAACATAGAGATGAATTCTAAGTTTCGCCGTTCAACAAACAACGGACTCAAGGACAGCCTTTTCCTACTTAAGGCGTCTGCCACCACGTTACCCTTGCTAGGGGTATATGCTATCTCGAAGTCGTAGGACGCTAAGAATTCCATCCACCTTTGCTGTCTTAAATTCAAGTCCTTCTGAGAGAATAAGTATTTTAGCGATTTGTGGTCAGTGAACAATTCGAATTTCTCCCCAAGAAGATAATGACGCCAAGACTTAAGCGCGAAAACAACTGCGGCCAACTCTAGGTCATGCGTAGGGTAATTTTTCTCATGCACCCTTAACTGCCTTCCACCATAGGCTATTACCCTTCCCTCCTGCATTAAGACTGCGCCTAGTCCTGTCCCACAAGCATCGGTATAAATAGTAAATGGCTTACTCCCGTATGGCAGCACTAAGACTGGGGCTGAAGTCAAAGCTCTCTTCAAACGTCAGAACGCATCATCACAATCTACGTCCCATGTGAAAACTTGGTTCTTCTTCGTCAAACGCGTTAATGGAGCTGATATCTTTGCGAAGTCTTTGATAAACTTCCTATAGTAGCCAGCCAACCCCAAGAAACTCCTTACTTCGGTAGCATTTTTAGGGACCTTCCAATCTTGGATGGCCACCACCTTCGCGGGATCCACAGCTATCCCTTCTTTGGAAACCACTGCCCTAAGAATCGCACTTCCTCTCTCCAGAAGTGACACTTAGTAAATTTAGATTTAATTTTATGCGCTCGTAGAGTCTCCAACACTTCCCTAAGATGTAGGGCATGCTCTTCTTCATTCTTAGAAAAGATCAAGATGTCGTCTACAAAGACCACCACGAATTTATTAAGGTACTCCCTAAACACCCTACTCATCAAATCAACAATGTATGCGGGGGCGTTTGTCAAACCGAAGGGCATCACTAGCCATTCATAGAAACCGTCTGGAGTCCTAAAAGCAGTCTTGTCTATGCTATCCTCAGCCACTCTCAACTGATGGAAACCAGTGGCTAAGTCCAACTGCAAAAACACTGAGGTGCCAACTAATTGATCGAAGAGATCGTCAATCCTCGGCAGTGGGTGTCTGTTCTTCTTAGTAAGCTTATTAAGTTCTCTATAGTCCACACAAAGTCTAAGGGACCCATCCGCCTTCGTGGCAAATACTACTGGGGCACCCCACTCCGATATACTTCATCTTATGAACCCCTTCTCAAGCAACTCCTTCACTTGCTTATTGAGTTCCCTCCTTTCACGAGGAGCCATGTGGCGTACTGGCAAAGATACTGGTTTTGCATTATCCACAAGATATATTCGAAAATCTATCTCCCGCTTCGGAGGCAAGCCCTTCACCTCCTCAAACACATCCGAGTATTCTCGGACCACTCTAACAGATCGTAGATTCTCCACAGACTTGTCAAGCGATTCTAGATAACTTAGCATAACGGAATTTATGGGATTACAAAAGATTTCGAGAGCGTTACCAAGGCGAGTCATAAGCCTAACTACTCTCCTTTCACAATCAAGAACGGCCCCATTTCTGGATAACCAGTCCATTCCTAAAATTAGCCCATAGCCCGTGAAGCCCAAAACATAAGCATCACATCTAAACTCAACGCTAAGTATAGAAATTTTCAAATCCAAACACATCATGGACAAATAAGCTGAGCCCCCAATTGGATTCGAAACAACTAAGGGATCCTCTATTAAACTGGTGTTTAAATGCAGTGATTCAACTAATGATGTAGAGATAAACGAATGTGATGCGCCCGAATCGAATAAGGTACGGACAGGATGATCAAACAGAAAAACTAAGCTTTCAACAGAAATGGTTCTACCTCGTTCTTGCAGCGGTGGGACCGCGAGAGCCTGAACTTGTCCCCTTGCCTGCCCTGGTGCCATAAGAGCCTGCACCTGTCCTCCCAAGGTAGACCCTGCCCTCTGTCCCTTCTTTGGGCAGTCCTTCACTAGATGTCCCGCTTCATCACAGTGAAAATAGCCAGTCTTCTTTTTCTTTCTGCAATCCTTGCTGAGATGGCCTGGTGTCCCACAGTTAAAGCATCTTTTCTTTCCTTTGCCATTATTGTCTTTACCACCCTTCTTGTTTTGTTGTTGTGGTTTCTTCTAATCCCCTTTCTTCTCGGGTGCCTTATTAGCATTAGCGCCTTTCTCCTCGTGCATGAGTGCCATGTCTACTAGCTTCTCAAAGGTGGCCCCCATAGGGATGTGGGTCATAGCCAACCCTTGCAACGACTCATTCAAGCTTTTAACGAACCTCAGAGCCTTCTTCTCTGGCGTGTTCACTAAGTCCAAGCCAAACCTTGCTAACTAATTAAATTTGTTGACATATTCTTTCACTGATGAGCTTCCTTGCTTTAATGTCAAGAACCTTTCCATATATAGATTCTCTTCTGCCCTTGAGAGAAACTTTGCCTCAAACCTACATCCGAAATCCGCCCAAGAATCAACAGGACGCTCCCCATTAGTGACCTCCCACCAAAACGAGGCCTCTCCCTTCATTAACCAAGCTGCTAATTTGACTTTCCTCCCTGCTTCTACTTCAAAGATTTCTAGCAATTCTTCCACCTCCTTAAGCCAATCTCTAGCTTCTACAAATGTTTCTGACCCTTGAAAAGGTTTTCCACCCATAGCCTTAAATTCCTTGCACGTCTTTGCAAAAGTATCAATGTGAGGAGGTGGAGGAGGAGGAGCGGGTGCAACTGGTGGTGGATGAATATTGGCTGGACCTGCAGCGGCCCTAGCCTCTAATAACCTCCTATACCATCCTCGTATCGTTACACCCTCCGGAAGGTTAAGATCTTCAGCCATGCTGAAACGAAAAAGGAAAGATTCAAAATGGAGAATTCGAAAGATAAAGATATATGGCTATTGGGGATTATGTTTTTCATAAAAACTTTTCTCTTTAAATTACTCATCAAGACATGTTTTTGAAAACACTTCTTCCAAAAATACTTTAGAAAAATAGTTTTTCTAAAAAAAATATCTGTTCTGGTAACCTTAAGCTCTGATACCACATGTAACACCCCACGTACATTAATGTCAATCACAATGGGAATGCATTAACTTCCATGGAGGTTTTAAGTGAATATAGAACAGAAAAATTACAGCAAGACAGATAATAAGTAGTACTCTGAAATCTAAAACTTTATTTCGTTGTAACGGAAATTAAACATGTTTGTTACATCATAAAATCATAAATCAGAGTCAAGTACAATATCCGTCTTGATAAAACAAAATACATAACCCCATTACATAAATAGCCATTAAAGAAGATAACAAGCTGGACTTTACTTCAACGGTCCAAGCTTTCCAAAAGAGAGATAAAGCAATCCAATCAAACTCCACTAGAGCTGGGCCCACCCTGAGGACCTGGAGGGGGGGGGGGAGATAGAAATGGAGGGGGTCAGACATAAAGTCTGGTGAGTATGATAATTCTAACAATACTATTATCAAAATAATTACACTGCACCACACCAGTCACCCTAAAGGTTGATCCCACTTGCTTCACTTAGAAATTTTATAAATAGCTTCGTGTACCCCTAGCTGACTACATAGGTGCCGCCTGCCCCTATCTCCGCTAGGTGTACCCCTCACCGAAGTTAGAAATTATATAAATAGCTTTGTGTACCCCTAGCTGACTACATAGGTGCCGTCTGCCCCTATCTCCGCTAGGTGTACCCCACTACCCACTTGCGATCGGCTCCCTACTCGTAGATACCCGTGCTGGCCCCATAGTGGGGTGTATCTGAAACACCCCACCTCCGTTAGGGTCACTCTCAAAGGGAATGCCCTAATTTTGGTGGAGGTTTATAAGTACAAGTCACAGATATACAAGACAGATATAAGAACACATATTTGTAAACAGCGGAAGAACAACAAACTTTTATTTCATAAAATCAAATACGTGTTACAACAACATCCTTTCCAAAAACATAACATAACACTTTCATAATCTGTCTTGAGTACATTATTTAAAGAAGCATAAATAAAACATAGATAAACTGCAAAAGCCCCATAGTGGTTGTCCTAAGCCATAGTTCAAAAACGGAAAGTTCCAAGCAATACATTTCTCTTCTTCAAGCTGGATGATAATGCTGGTCAAGCTGCTGTGTTCCCTCCCTGAGGACCTGGGGGGGGGGGGGAACGGAAGAAAAGAAGACGAAAGAAAAGTAGAGTCAGACATAAAGCCTGAGTAAGTCTAGTACTATTTTGTCTATGAATAAAGAACTGGGTATGATAAGTATAAACAAGAAGTGGGCAAACACTATAAACTTGGTTAAGTTGTCTAGGGTCGAATATACTATCGTACCCCATATTAATCTCTGAACCCATATAAACTAGTTTCCAACTGGCACCCCAAAATCAGGGTGATGTGATTCATTCAATGATGATCGGCTCCTACTCGCATAGTTACATGTGTCTTACGGCCCCCGATGTTTGTAGTTACCTATGCTGGTCCCACCATGGGGTGTATCAAGTCCCATAGTGGCAACCCGACACAACCTTAGAGTGCACAGGTATGCTACTGGTGTCCAGTGCCTTGTTTTTCTGCGCCGGAGTGTGTGCACGCCCGCACTCCGTTAGAACCTACACTGCTACACCACCGCCGTCGCTTTGACCTCTTACAATCAGCCCAGTAATCGTGCCCCACCCTGCCTAGTTTCAGGGTATCCTGATACACCTTCTAGGGTTACTGCTGAAAAGGGTCCCCCGTTACTAGGTTTTCTATCTCTAGCCAACATGCTAAGTTGGTTAAGTGTTTCCTAACCTAACCCCACCAGTCCGTTTAGTTTAGCATGTTCCATTTTGATTAAGTCTTTAGTTCACTTAATCCTAACAATCCTGACTCAGCCTTAATTGTCTTATTAAGGCCCTGACCTCTCACATTAGACAGGTATTGTTGTGGCTGCCTGTTGCCGGTTGGTTCCGGGCAGTCTTACGCCACAACTCAGTCTAACCTCGGGTCCTTGCTGGGCTCCATGTTTAACCTCCCACATTGGATAGGTATTGTTGTGACTACTGGACAGCCGGGCGGTTCCGGGCAGGTTTACATCACAACTCAATCCAACCTCGGGTTAAACACATCGTATGTTCTACATTTACATATTTTGTCATTCTTCTTTATTTCTTATATGTAAATATTTGCGGCCCATTATTAAGTTAATGGTGTAAAGGTTACACCAATCATGGGCCCAACCCATACTTGAATTTGGGCCCTTCTATTTTATATTTTCATTCATTAATTAATTTTAACCCAACGTTATTTTCCCCCGTTTTACACGTCCGTTTATATATATATTGGGCTTAGCCTTTTAAAGCCCAATTTAGCCATGCGAAAAGGAGAGGCTTAAAGCATGATTACATACACAAAGAGGGGAAGGTGAGCGCATGAACTTGCAATATGACGTTGGAAATACAAAGTAGAAACTGGTGTACTTGCATAGTGGTGACATATACTTTGGTCATAAAACATAGGTGACATGAATCAAAGCATGTGAACTTGTAATTGAGATATCATTATTGACACATGAACCTATATTTTTATTTAAGCATAATGTCAAACATAAGCATGGCATAAATATTTCTAGCATAAGCATAGCATAATGTCAAACATAAACATGGCATAAATATTTCTAGCATAAGCATAGCATAATGTCAAACATAAGCATGGCATATGTATAGTTAAATTTGTTCATGGCATAAATATTTCTAACATGAAATCATGATTCTTACTTTAGTCATGTAAACTTACAAAAGGGACTTTTTGAACCTAACCTAGCCATGTACCACATATGTCATCATATAATTCTTGTAAACAAGATAGACTTAATCATGGATTTCAATTATGCCAAATATCATTCATAGCCTAGCCATATTCATAAGTTTGCAAAAGCATGACTTAATACATGGATTATGTTGTCAAAATTCCAACATAGTTTCTTATGAACTATAACAACCAAACTTGTTTCAATTACTTGCAAAACGATTTATGCACAAAAATATACATTATGATGGCAAAATAACAAAGCCCCAAACTTGCATGAATTTCAATCAACTACATACATGTAGCTTCAACATAGATTACATAATTTGCGAAATATTCCAAACGCATACTTGCATAGAACTACCGCATGTAGTTCTTTATAATGAATAACATATATTTTGCACAAATATGAATTACTTTATTATCCCAATTCAAGCATACAAATCAGCACAGTTATTTATTCATACCAAGGTAATACTCTACTTACAATGGTTGCGGCGAATTCTCTAATTAAGAGATATGATTCCTATGTTGAATTGATTGGCTTTAGGTTGCTTGAATTGCTTTAGGCTTTAGAACTTTCTTCCTAATCCTCTCTCTAGTTGGCGGCTACCTCTAGTCGTTCCTCAGCAACATGGCGGCTATGTTCTTAATTTTGAATGAATAGATTAGGGTTTAGTCTAGGGTTGTTTATATAGAGGTTAGGAACTGATTAGGACCCTTGATGTTGCTTGGATTGATCATAGCCATTCATTAGATAGAGAGACCAATTAGAACCCGCCACCTAGCCCTAATGACAAAGCAGACCACAGAAATTCGACCAAACACAGACCTGGCCAGCCAGGTTGACTGGGCTCGACCAGGTCGACACCCCTGTCGACAGGGCTGTCGACAGGCCTGTCGACATGGGTAGCCCAGGTCGACAGCCCAGTCGACCTGGGTGGCCTAGGCGGGTGTTTATCCGCCCTGGCCCACTGGGCCCGATTTTTTAATTATTTTATTCTGTTTGAATTTTAAATTTAATTCAAAACTTCCGAAGGCCATACCTTCTTCATACGGACTCCGTTTTTCGAAAACTCGGACTCTATTTCGCGTATTTTTCCGAGACGAACGCAATGGCGTATCCCGTTTCCCTTAGTTCTTTGATTTGAATTTGATTATACTTTAATTTGTTAATTTCACAGTTATAGAATTTTCGGGGTGTTACATTCTCCCCCACTTAAAAGGATTTCGTCCCCGAAATCTTCAAGTTAGGAGGAATGTAAATCCTAACATTCAATCATCCATCTACTCATCCATCAAACACGAGCATCCATTGTCCTTAAAAGACTTCTAATGCTTCATGATCATATGCGAAGTGTGTGTGTACATGAACTTATCTAATGCAAAATCAGGCGGTCTACTGATTCAGTTGACCTCCTTAATGCGAATTATGTAAGTGCCATGAATCCATTATGTATGCAAATTTTCCTATTTTTGATTCTACATGAGTGGACAATCATTCAATACAAATGCAACATCCATATGTCAACATATTAATGTTCAACCATAGACGAAAGCAAACATATATGCATATGCAATATGAAGTGACTGAGCCGATCTAAACCTAGATTGTGTGTGTATATGCAACCACGAGCAACCACTAGCAATCACTTGCAACCACTTGCAACCATCATCCATAACATGTTTCAATTACATGTTTCCATCCAAAGGGTTTCTACCTAAAAGATAAGGTCGAGGAAATATACCTAAAAAGATAGATAAAAGCGCAACTTAAGGAAAAAGAAAGATCAAGGATGTACCCTCGAAAAGAAAAGGGTAGGCAGTGCGTATTCTAGCTTCAGTTTCCCAAGTCGCGTCTCCCTCGGCGTCGCTCCACTGAACTTTGACGAGCTTGACTTCGCGGTTGCGTAGCTTCTTCACTTCCGTTCCTAAGATGCGGGTTGGAACTCTTCTTATGGTTGCTTCGCGTTCCACTTCGGCTTCTTCTAGGATATTTGGCTCTACCACTTCAGCAGACTCATGTAGACATTTTCGGAGATGTGAAACGTGAAAAACGTTGTGGACTCCAGCCAACTTCTCGGGTAGCTCTAATCTATAGGCCATTTTCCCAATCTTCTCGATGATAGGGAATGGCCCTACGAATCTTGGCGCTAGCTTTCCTGTGGTTCCAAAACGAACAACGTTTCTTAGTGGTGATACCTTGAGAAAAACTCTGTCTCCAACCTCGAATTCAAGGTCGGTTCTTCTCTTGTCGGCGTAGGACTTTTGTCTGTCTTGGGCCATTTTCATCCTTCTTCGTATTAAGTCCACTTTCTCTGAAGTCTCTCGGATCATATCCGGTCCAAGTATGAGCTTATCAGTAGACTCCCACCAACAAGTGGGCGATCGGCACGGTCTTCCATACAAAGCTTCGAAGGGCGCCATTCCGATGGTCGCTTGATAGCTGTTGTTGTAGGCAAATTCCACCAAAGGAAGGTGGTCTTCCCATGTCCCCCCGAAGTCAAGGACGCATAGTCTTAGAAGGTCTTCCAAAACTCTGTTCACTCTCTCTGTTTGGCCGTCGGTTTGGGGGTGATAGGCTGTGCTCAAGCATAACTGCGTTCCTACTGCTTCTTGCAGACTCCGCCAAAACTCGCTGGTGAAGATGGGGTCTCGGTCACTAACAATGCTAGACGGTATTCCATGGAGTCGAACGATTTCCTTGAGATAAAGTGATGCTAGGGATGAGGCAGTTCTTTTACTTTTGACAGGTAAAAAGTGGGCGCTTTTAGTAAGCCTATCCACTATTACCCAAATGCTAGTGTTGCCTCTCCTAGACCTAGGCAGCCCATCGATGAAGTCCATTGAGATGCTATCCCACTTCCACTGCGGGACCTCCAGAGGATGTAGCAGTCCGCCAGGCTTTTTCTGTTCCGCCTTAACCTGTTGGCACACCATACACTTAGAAACGAACTCTGCCACGTCCTTTTTCATGCCGTTCCAGAAGAAAGTCCTTTTTATGTCTTTGTACATTTTATCTCCGCCTGGGTGTATCGTCATCTTGGAGTGATGTGCTTCCTCGAGAACCTTCTTTATTAAATCTTTTGTCTGGGGGACGCATAGTCTTCCGTCTCGTCTTAGCAAACCCTTATCGTCGATGGAGTATCTGTTGAGGTGACTTGAAGTCTCACCCCTAATTAGCCTATCAATTGTTTCCACAAGCTGAGGGTCTTCGCGTTGTGCTGTCCCTACTGAATCCACTAAAGTTGGGCGCACTTCGAGAGATGCTAGCAAGCCCGGTATGAAATCGGAGGAGGGCCTAAAGTCGAAGCTGGCTATAAACTCTAGGCTTTGTCTTTCAACAAACAACGGGCTTAGGGTCAATTTCTTTCGGCTCAACGCATCTGCTACTACGTTGCCTTTGCCCGGAGTGTAGGAGATTTCGAAATCGTACGAGGCAAGGAACTCCATCCATCTTTGTTGCCTCAAGTTAAGATCCTTCTGCGAGAAAAGATATTTCAACGATTTATGGTCAGTGTAAAGTTCGAACTTCTCACCTAGGAGATAGTGTCGCCAAGACTTGAGTGCAAAGACGATGGCGGCTAACTCAAGATCGTGGGTTGGGTAGTTCTTTTCGTGCACTTTCAACTGCCTTCCGCCATAAGCTACTATCCTTCCTTCTTGCATTAAGACGGCGCCTAGCCCTGTCCCACATGCATCCGTATAAACAGTGAACATCTTGCTCCCATCTGGCAGCGTCAAAACTGGGGCTGTTGTAAGAGCCCTTTTCAGTCGTTGGAAAGCAAACTCGCAATCCAAGTCCCAATTGAATACTAGATTCTTCTTAGTCAATTTCGTGAGCGGAGCTGAGATTTTCGCAAAATCCCTTATGAATTTTCGATAGAAACCCGCTAGTCCTAGGAAGCTTCGGACCTCAGTTGCATTCCTTGGTGTCTTCCAATCCTGTACCGCCACTACCTTCGCAGGGTCCACTGCTAACCCTTGTTTGGATACTATGTGCCCAAGGAACCTCACCTCTTCTCTCCAAAAGTGGCATTTGGAGAATTTGGCTTTTAGTTGGTGGACTCGCAAAGTTTCCATGATTGCCCTTAAGTGCTGAGCATGTTCCTCTTCACTCTTTGAGAAGATAAGGATATCATCTACGAAGACCACTACGAATTTGTTGAGGAAATCTCTAAATACCCTACTCATCAGGTCTACGAAGTAAGCAGGTGCATTTGTCAAGCCGAAAGGCATGACAAGCCATTCAAAGAAACCGTCTGGGGTTCTGAACGCCGTTTTATCGATGCTATCTTCAGCCACCCTTAGCTGATGAAAACCGGTTGCTAAATCGAGTTGGGAGAAAACAGACGCTCCTACAAGCTGGTCAAATAAATCGTCAATTCTAGGGAGAGGGTGCCTATTCTTTTTCGTAAGCTTGTTGAGCTCCCTATAGTCAACACATAGACGGAGTGAACCATCCGCCTTTGTAGCGAACACCACTGGAGCGCCCCATTCTGAAATGCTCCTCCTAATGAACCCCTTTTCTAGAAGCTCTTTAATCTGTTTACTGAGCTCTTTCCTTTCTCGTGGAGCCATATGTCTAACGGGCAACGCAACGGGCTTTGCATTATCTACAAGATATATGCGGAAGTCTATTTCCCGCTTCGGAGGCAAGCCCTTCACCTCTTCGAAGACATCCGGATATTCCCGGACCACTCTAACTGATTGCAAATTTTCAACAGAGGCATCTAGCGATTCAAGATAACTAAGCATAACCGCATACGAGGGATTACAAGAAATTTCCAAAGTATTACCGAGCTGGGTTAGGAGCCTAACAACCCTTTTCTCACAATCAAGGATGGCCCCATTACTGGATAGCCAATCCATACCCAAAATCAAACCATAACCCGAAAAGCCCAAAACAAAGGCACTACATTGAAATTCTACACTTAGGATAGAAATTTTCAATCCCACACAGATCATAGACAAATGAGCTGGGCCCCCAATTGGGTTTGAAACAATTAAGGGGTCCTCTACCATACTAGTTTTTAGGTGCAGAGATTCTACTAAAGCAGACGAGATAAAGGAGTGTGATGCGCCGGAATCAAATAAAGTGCGAACGGGGTGATCATAAAGATAAACTACACTTTCTACAGAAGTATTGGTACCTCGCTGTTGCAAAGGTGGCGCTTCTAGCACATGGACCTGTGCCCCTGGGGTGGTTCCAGCCCTCTGCCCCTGTCCTCGTTTCTTTGGGCAGTCCTTAGCCCTGTGGCCCGTCTCACCGCAAGAAAAGCACCCACCATTCTCCTTGGCCTTCTTTTTCCGGCAGTCCTTTACTAAGTGCCCCACTTTGCCACAGAAATTGCACTTCCTCTTCTCTTTGTTGCCTTTCCCGCCCTTCTTAAAGTCTGTCTTCTTGGGCTGCAAACCCTCTTTCTTCTTGCCCTTATCCTCTTCATTCAGCAATGCCATTTGCACCATTCTTTCATACGTGGCTCCCATGGGTATATGGGTCATGGCCAAACTGTGTAATGGCTCATTCAACCCTTTGACGAAACGGAGAGCCTTCTTGTGCGGGGTGTTGACTAGGTCAAGCCCAAACCTAGCCAGCTCATCAAACTGATTCACATACTCTCTAACAGTCTTGTCTCCTTGCTTAAGGAATAAGAATTTCTCCAACTGCAAACTTCTTTCCGCATCTGAGAGAAACTTAGTCTCAAACCTTGCCCTAAAGTCCTCCCATGTCTCCACTGGTCTTTCAGCATTTGTGACTTCCCACCAGTAGGAAGCCTCGCCCTTCAATAGCCATACCGCCAGTTGTACTTTTTGTCTATCTTCTACCTCAAAGATGATGAATAGGTCTTCAGTCTCTTTCAGCCAATTCCTAGCTGCCACGAAGGACTCAGTTCCATGGAAATCCCTTCCTCCCATAGCTTTAAAATCTTTACATATCTTAGCAAACGTGTTTCCCCGAGGAGGAGGTGGAGGAAAAGGTGCTGTTGCAGCTGGATGATTTCCTTCCGCTGGGGGAGGAGGAATGGTAGGACCTGGCTGAGTGGCCCTTGCTTCTAAGAACCGTCTAAACCAACCAGGTATTGGCACCCCTTCCGGCAAGTTAAGTTCTTGGGACATGCTGAAACAAAAAGGATAGATTCAAAACGAAGGATAAGAGTTAGTACCTATGGCTTTGGGGAGTGGACTTTGCCTTTTTTAAAATAAAATAATATTTTTATCTTTTAAAAATGCTTCTTTAAATTTCCTTTTTGAAAATAATTTTTCAAAACTTTTTATCTTATCTGGTAAACCTATGCTCTGATACCAAGTGAAACACCCCACCTCCGTTAGGGTCACTCTCAAAGGGAATGCCCTAATTTTGGTGGAGGTTTATAAGTACAAGTCACAGATATACAAGACAGATATAAGAACACATATTTGTAAACAGCGGAAGAACAACAAACTTTTATTTCATAAAATCAAATACGTGTTACAACAACATCCTTTCCAAAAACATAACATAACACTTTCATAATCTGTCTTGAGTACATTATTTAAAGAAGCATAAATAAAACATAGATAAACTGCAAAAGCCCCATAGTGGTTGTCCTAAGCCATAGTTCAAAAACGGAAAGTTCCAAGCAATACATTTCTCTTCTTCAAGCTGGATGATAATGCTGGTCAAGCTGCTGTGTTCCCTCCCTGAGGACCTGGGGGGGGGAAACGGAAGAAAAGAAGACGAAAGAAAAGTAGAGTCAGACATAAAGCCTGAGTAAGTCTAGTACTATTTTGTCTATGAATAAAGAACTGGGTATGATAAGTATAAACAAGAAGTGGGCAAACACTATAAACTTGGTTAAGTTGTCTAGGGTCGAATATACTATCGTACCCCATATTAATCTCTGAACCCATATAAACTAGTTTCCAACTGGCACCCCAAAATCAGGGTGATGTGATTCATTCAATGATGATCGGCTCCTACTCGCATAGTTACATGTGTCTTACGGCCCCCGATGTTTGTAGTTACCTATGCTGGTCCCACCATGGGGTGTATCAAGTCCCATAGTGGCAACCCGACACAACCTTAGAGTGCACAGGTATGCTACTGGTGTCCAGTGCCTTGTTTTTCTGCGCCGGAGTGTGTGCACGCCCGCACTCCGTTAGAACCTACACTGCTACACCACCGCCGTCGCTTTGACCTCTTACAATCAGCCCAGTAATCGTGCCCCACCCTGCCTAGTTTCAGGGTATCCTGATACACCTTCTAGGGTTACTGCTGAAAAGGGTCCCCCGTTACTAGGTTTTCTATCTCTAGCCAACATGCTAAGTTGGTTAAGTGTTTCCTAACCTAACCCCACCAGTCCGTTTAGTTTAGCATGTTCCATTTTGATTAAGTCTTTAGTTCACTTAATCCTAACAATCCTGACTCAGCCTTAATTGTCTTATTAAGGCCCTGACCTCTCACATTAGATAGGTATTGTTATGGCTGCCTGTTGCCGGTTGGTTCCGGGCAGTCTTACGCCACAACTCAGTCTAACCTCGGGTCCTTGCTGGGCTCCATGTTTAACCTCCCACATTGGATAGGTATTGTTGTGACTACTGGACAACCGGGCGGTTCCGGGCAGGTTTACATCACAACTCAATCCAACCTCGGGTTAAACACATCGTATGTTCTACATTTACATATTTTGTCATTCTTCTTTATTTCTTATATGTAAATATTTGCGGCCCATTATTAAGTTAATGGTGTAAAGGTTACACCAATCATGGGCCCAACCCATACTTGAATTTGGGCCCTTCTATTTTATATTTTCATTCATTAATTAATTTTAACCCAACGTTATTTTCCCCCGTTTTACACGTCCGTTTATATATATATTGGGCTTAGCCTTTTAAAGCCCAATTTAGCCATGCGAAAAGGGGAGGCTTAAAGCGTGATTACATACACAAAGAGGGGAAGGTGAGCGCATGAACTTGCAATATGACGTTGGAAATACAAAGTAGAAACTGGTGTACTTGCATAGTGGTGACATATACTTTGGTCATAAAACATAGGTGACATGAATCAAAGCATGTGAACTTGTAATTGAGATATCATTATTGACACATGAACCTATATTTTTATTTAAGCATAATGTCAAACATAAGCATGGCATAAATATTTCTAGCATAAGCATAGCATAATGTCAAACATAAACATGGCATAAATATTTCTAGCATAAGCATAGCATAATGTCAAACATAAGCATGGCATATGTATAGTTAAATTTGTTCATGGCATAAATATTTCTAACATGAAATCATGATTCTTACTTTAGTCATGTAAACTTACAAAAGGGACTTTTTGAACCTAACCTAGCCATGTACCACATATGTCATCATATAATTCTTGTAAACAAGATAGACTTAATCATGGATTTCAATTATGCCAAATATCATTCATAGCCTAGCCATATTCATAAGTTTGCAAAAGCATGACTTAATACATGGATTATGGTGTCAAAATTCCAACATAGTTTCTTATGAACTATAACAACCAAACTTGTTTCAATTACTTGCAAAATGATTTATGCACAAAAATATACATTATGATGGCAAAATAACAAAGCCCCAAACTTGCATGAATTTCAATCAACTACATACATGTAGCTTCAACATAGATTACATAATTTGCGAAATATTCCAAACGCATACTTGCATAGAACTACCGCATGTAGTTCTTTATAATGAATAACATAAATTTTGCACAAATATGAATTACTTTATTATCCCAATTCAAGCATACAAATCAGCACAGTTATTTATTCATACCAAGGTAATACTCTACTTACAATGGTTGCGGCGAATTCTCTAATTAAGAGATATGATTCCTATGTTGAATTGATTGGCTTTAGGTTGCTTGAATTGCTTTAGGCTTTAGAACTTTCTTCCTAATCCTCTCTCTAGTTGGCGGCTACCTCTAGTCGTTCCTCAGCAACATGGCGGCTATGTTCTTAATTTTGAATGAATAGATTAGGGTTTAGTCTAGGGTTGTTTATATAGAGGTTAGGAACTGATTAGGACCCTTGATGTTGCTTGGATTGATCATAGCCATTCATTAGATAGAGAGACCAATTAGAACCCGCCACCTAGCCCTAATGACAAAGCAGACCACAGAAATTCGACCAAACACAGACCTGGCCAGCCAGGTTGACTGGGCTCGACCAGGTCGACACCCCTGTCGACAGGGCTGTCGACAGCCCTGTCGACATGGGTAGCCCAGGTCGACAGCCCAGTCGACCTGGGTGGCCTAGGCGGGTGTTTATCCGCCCTGGCCCACTGGGCCCGATTTTTTAATTATTTTATTCTGTTTGAATTTTAAATTTAATTCAAAACTTCCGAAGGCCATACCTTCTTCATACGGACTCCGTTTTTCGAAAACTCGGACTCTATTTCGCGTATTTTTCCGAGACGAATGCAATGGCGTATCCCGTTTCCCTTAGTTCTTTGATTTGAATTTGATTATACTTTAATTTGTTAATTTCACAGTTATAGAATTTTCGGGGTGTTACAGTATCACTCCCCCAAAGTGGCAACCCGATACAACTTGAGGATGCACGACTTATACCTACACGATGCAACAACGTCTTACCTACCAGCCCGGGTCCACACACGCATATGAAACCCGTTGGACTTGCGTTGCCACTGCTAACCCGTTTGGCCTCTTATAGTCAAGCCCAGTATGCGTGTCCCGTCCTCGACTTGGGTCGAGCCCACAAAGATACGTTTGGGTTACTAGTTGAAATGGGCCCCCTTTACTTACCACAATCTATTCACCTAAGCTTGTCCCCACTAGTACATCCCACTTAACCCTCTTAGTCATGTTCATTTACATGTGTGTTTGGTTAAGTCTTACTAATCGTATTTCAAATGCCACTAAAGGCACTCACTAGATTCCTCATGCCACCCAAGGCACCTACTTAACCCCCATGTCCCACCTCACATGTTTATCTGGTTAAGTATTTCTTAATTCATTAAGGCCATAACCTTATAAAGACCTCTCACATTAGACTGGCATTTATGGCAGCTGGATTCGCCGGGCGGGTTCGGGCAGTCTTTCACCATAAAAGAGTCTAACCTCGTGTCTTTACAACTGTTATGCTTTAATTTGGGCCTAGGACCTCTCACATTGGGCTGACATTTTTGACTACTGGATTTGCCGGGCGGGTCCGGGCAGTTTTACGTCACAAACGAGTCCAACCTCGTGTCCTAAGTATTGATTAACCCTTATAATCTTTTACCCCAGTTTTAAATATATCCCTATTCAAATCATTAATTAATTCCAATTTTAATGGTGTCCATAATTGACTCAGTTATGGCCATCCACTTACGGTATGCAAAATCATATCAATTGCACCCCAATTTCTTAATATTAAATCCTTAATATTACCCCTACCCCACGTTATTCGTTCGCTTATTCAACGCAAATATACGTTAGACTCGAATAGTCTAACTCATAGCATAAAGAGAAGTTATCACAACATATAGACAAATAAAATAGATCTAATCATAATATGGGTGAAACTTGCATAA
This sequence comes from Allium sativum, assembly GCA_030737875.1. Taxonomy (NCBI): domain Eukaryota; kingdom Viridiplantae; phylum Streptophyta; class Magnoliopsida; order Asparagales; family Amaryllidaceae; genus Allium; species Allium sativum. The sequence goes on along the minus strand of CM060918.1, from coordinate 575,229,875 downwards.
AACTACACATGTCATGGATCTAAAGGTGTCAACTTGTTTGGTTAAATGTCACAACTTACATAATATGATCATAACCCAAGTTCATGTATAAACTTGCATATGTGGTTTATGCAACATAATGATGGTGTGAACTAGCATCTAACACATAGAACTCACACATGTCATAGCATAATTCTAGATCTAAATAGATGTCATAATTCTAGATCTAAATAGATGTCATACAATATGTGAGATTATACATACTAATAAATCTAAACTTGCATAGGTACATGTGATTTATCATGTGAATCATCATAGCCCAAATATATATAATCAACATCATGATTCATAAGCTAACTACAACATAATAACATCATGGCTTTGTAGCATCGCAACTTAGCATAGAAACTTGCAACATATATAATATCATCATAGCATGATTTACAACATATAGTATATCATCATCACATAACATAGGATTTACAACATACATGATAGCATAAGGTTTACAACAACATATATGACAATTCACATCATTTTCTTATGATCCATATCACATCTTAATCTAATTAGTTTGCTAATAATCTTATTAAGATCATCATACTCACAATTAGAAAAGAAAGAGAGTCTTGATTTGCTTTAGAGTTGAGTATAATTAGAGTTTTGATTAGCTTTCTTCCTTCTTAGTTGGCGGCGGCTACACTGAGTTCCATGGCGATGGCATGACGACGACTATTCTATTTTTCATGTGAATTTTAGAGTGAGAGACTACCTAGGTATACATAGAGTTTAGGATTTATTTAGACCGTCAGATCAACTCAGAACTAGCCTGAACCGTTAAATTTGTCAACTCAGCCCTAAAGACACATCAGCAGCTCAAGATTGGGCTTTGCCAAAACCTGGCCGACTGGACCAGGTCGACACCCAGGTCGACTGCGCAGTCGACCTGGTCCTGGGGTTGTCGACTGCCCAGTGGACTCCCCAGTCGACCTGGGGTGCTGGGCGGGAAATTTCCCGCCTAGCCTGTTTGACTTCGAATTTTGAATTTTGAATTTTCTGAAACTTCCGATGGCCATATCTCCTTCATACGAAGTCCAAATCACGCAAACTCGGACTCTATTTCAACCAGAATTCCGAGACGAACACAATGGCGCAACCCGTTTCCTAAAATTCTCACGTCTGAGATTAGTTATTCTTTAATTTGTGAATATTAATATTAATAGAATTACGGGGTGTTACACTTTGCATCTAAGCGAAGTCTCGGATACCCTCCAAGCGCATCAACTTAAGGCAAAGTTCTCCAAAAATGTCATTTTTGGAGAGAAGAAGTAAGGTTTCTAGGACATGTGGCGCCCAAAGAAGGGATAACAGCAGATCGCGCAAAAATAGCTGCGGTGCAAGACTGGAAGGTCCCAAGGAATGCAACAGAAGCAAGAAGCTTTCTTGAACAAGAGGGCTAGTGTAGGAAGTTAATTATGGACTTTATAAAGGTATCGGCCCCACTTACTAGATTGACAAAGAAGAATCTAATCATCTTAGTATATACACTTGGTAACATGGTTAGCATCTGTTTATTTTCAAGAGATAGTTCTGGGAATGTTAACATGACACGACAGAAGTTGTAGTGCCAAGTATACCATAAGAAGAAAAGGTGGAACGAGAGGCGACAGTGAAATGAGTTCCAATGCATATTCTAGAAACAGAAATTAAGAAGCTACGCAATCGTGAAGTTAAGACAGTTAGAGCAATATGGAGTGAAGCTCAAGAAGATGCGACTTAGAAGATGGAAGACTAGATATGCGCATCATACCCTTTTTGAGAGTATATCCTTGATCTCTCTTTTTATGTAAAGTTTATTTGCTAGTCTTTATCATTTAGGCATATCCTCTCGATTCTATCCTCGATCCATAAGTAGAAGCCAATGGATGTAAACATGTGTTTGAGACATTTATGTTTGGTAGATGCAAGTGGATGTACATGTTTTCTAGTGGTTGCTCGTGGATGCATATACACACATTAGGCACTAGATCGGCTCAATCAGTTTCGTATTGCATATGCATGAGTGAACTTTTATATATATGAATTGAAACTTGATGTGTTATCATATGGATGTTGCATTTGTATGAATGATTGTGCACTCATGTAGAAGTTATAAAGTACGATTAGGAATAATTGCATACATGATGGACTCATGGCACTAAGATAATTTGCATTAAGGAGGTCAACTGAATCAGTAGACCGCCTGATTTTGCATTAGATGAGGACACATACACACACTATGCATATGTTCATGAAAAGCATTGGATATATTTTAAGGACAATGGATGCCTGTGATTGATGGTTGAGTAAATGGATGTTGGATGGTAGGATATGCATTCTTCTTAACTTAAGATTTCAGGACGAAATCCTTTAAGGAGGGGAGAATGTAACACCCCGTATTTTCTAAGAATATTAAATTAATAAAGTAAACAATACTTAATTTTAAAAGTAGGAATTAAGGGAAATGGTTTACACCATTGCGTTCGTCTCAGAATTCTTCTTGGGATAGAGTCTGAGTTTGCGTAAATCGGACACCGTAAGAAGTTATAAGCCTTAGAAGTTTGTACACGCCCAAGGAAGCATATATACACATATAAAATAATTCCAGAAGTCAAAACAGGGTTCAAATTTCTAATTTGGGTCAAAGCGGGCTGAGCGGGAAATTTCCCGCTCAGAGGTGTCGACCCCCCCAGGGGGAGTCGACATAGGTGTCGACCCCCTACAGGGGTGTTGACATAGGTGTCGACCCCACTATAGGGGAGTTGACCCCTGTTGGCCCAGATCTGGACGATGACGTGTTTTTCCACGTGTCGCTTTTTGATTCGCTGTGTGACATGGTATTCTGCTTTGGACGATTCTGATGACTTCTAGACTGATCTGAAGGCTCTAAATCTCCCTATATGCCTATAAAAAGACCCCTAAACCTATTGTTTTCTCCACACGAATTCATAGGCATTTATATGCTGCTAAAACCTGAAGTGACCTAGCCTCCACCTTATCAATCAAATTAGAGTTTTCAAGTTAACAATCAAAGTCTGCATCAAAGGAATAGCTAATCAAATTCAGAAATCAAATCCCAGAATTGAAGACCGTTCTGTAATTTGTGAGTTCATGTTACTTTCAGAAATAAATTTTAACTATGATTCTGATATTGTAATAAATCTGAATCTGAGATTATGCCTATTTCTATCTGTCTTTCTATATCCATCGGATCTATCTCATTGATATTATTATGTCCATTCTTTGTCTCTTCTTTCCTTCTTCCCTTTTGGTTTTTACAACCAGGCTACTGCGAGCCTGAGCCAAATCTCATAATAGATGAACGTACGTTTGAAAAAATTGGACATAATATATGACTTGAACATGGCCAGCGCAAAAATTGGGAAAAGTGTTAAATTATGTATAATTGGGCATAACTGATTTGTAACTGATTTGAGGACATAACACATGTTGTATTTAGAACATAAAGTGTGTTGAACATATGACTTGAGATTTGAGGCATAAAGTATATTGGACATATGACTTGGGATTTGGGACGTAAATTGAAATGTAAACATGTAAGGTATAATACATGTTGTTGTTTAAGACCTAAAATTGGGGTATATATATGATAGTTTATGACTTGGAAGAAGGAGATTATTGTGTATAGTGATATATGGCTTAGGCATGAAAACCTATAGTAATATAGGGATAACTGTTAAATGTGAACACGCCTAAATTGGGATTTTGGGTAATTGGCATGCACTGTAATTAAAGGCTACAATTTGGCATAGTTTATACTGTGAATCATGATTGGGTGTTTTTGGAGAATATTTTGTACGGTGCAATATGACTAAACCTTAGGGCATGTGTTATTGTGATTTTTGGGGCATTACTATTATTTCAAATTTGGGAAAAATTGGATGTAACCTATTTTGAGTAATAACTTGAATTTGAATTTGTGGGGTGTAACTTGTAATTAGCTTTGTTGAGGTATAACTTAAGAATTGGAACATGACTAGTTTTGCGAATTTGGGATAAATAGCATATATAATCTAGACTTGGACGTGTATGGTTAATATGCTAAAAAGATAAACACGCCTAACCTGAGGTTAGATTGATTTGTAGTGTAAAACTGCACGGAACTGCTCGGCACATCCAGTAACCGCAACAACGCATATCTAATGTGAGAGGTTAGCGAATTTAGCCCGAAAACCCGAGGTTAGAATGAGTTTGCGGTAGAAGTCTTCTCGGAACCGCCTGACACATCCAGCAATAGCAAACAACAGTTCTAATGTAAGAGGTTAAGGCGTTAATGAATAAATTAATGCTAATAAGCAAGACATGCTGTTAACTGAATGGTAGGGTTAAGTTAATTTAGGCAACACTTAACCAATACAGCATGTTAATTAAACAGGTGGGTTGGGTTAAGTTAAAACAAGAGAGCAACACTTAACCAATATAACAGGATGCGTGGAAGGGTTAAGTTAAAACAAGAGAGCAGCACTTAACCAATATAACATGATGAATGGGGAGGGTTAAGTTAACACAAGATGGCAACACTTGACCAATGTAACACGACAAGTGGGTGGGTTAAGTAACTTGAATTGATTGATGACACTTAATCAATACAGCATGATGAACGCATGGGTTAAGAAGAAACACTTAACCAATGTAACTTGATGAATGAATGGGGTTAAGTTAATGGGAAATACTTAACCAATATAACATGATGAATGAATGGGGTTAAGTTAATAGGAAACACTTGACCAATCCAACATGACGAGTAAGAAGGGTTAACAAGAAACACTTTACCAACATGACATGATGAGTGGGTAGGTTAAGTTAACATGAATGGACAACACTTAACCAATATGACATAATGTGTGGAAGGGTTAAGTACATGTCGGGTTGGTGGGTAATATTAGTATATATAGGCCCACAAACTTAACCGTTATATAAACATGCTTGAATCGGTAGGAGGGTTAAGTACATCTCATGTAGGTGGGTAATATTTGTATATATATGCCTACAAACTTAACCATAGGAAACCTGTAACACCCCGTATTTTCTGTAAACATAAGAGTTAAAAATCAAGGTATAATTAATTTTTAGGAGAAGAAATAAGGGAAACGGGTTGCGCCATTGTGTTCGTCTCGGAAAAATACGCGAAATAGAGTCCGAATTTGCGTAAATCGGAGTCCGTATGAAGAAGATATGGACGAACGAAGTTAGGCAGAAAAACCGGAAACAAGCCAGAATACACTGGCGCACTTGTGAAGTGCGCCAGTACAAAAATACACTGGCGCACCTGCCAAGTGCGCCCATACAAATCCAGCACCGAATTCTGGAGTGTTCTGAGGTGACGTGTCTTCTTTTGAGTGGCTGGATGATGTGTATTCGAGCTGTGCGATTCTGATGACTTCTGGACTGATCTGAAGGCTCTAAATCACCCTATCCTCCTATAAATACATCCCTAACCTAAACCTAGGTTTCTTACACAATTCTCTAGCCTCCATTGCTCTCTTCTTCTAATTAAAAATAAAAATGGCGTCGCTGCTCTGCTGGAATTAAAACTAGGACTGATGTAAAAGCTAAATCAAATCTCAAATCAAAGGGTAGATCTACAACAACAATTAAAAAGGAATAATTCAGTATTTCTGCATCAACAACAGTTTATTATCCTTTCTTAAACCACGAAAGGCAAGTACAGTTATTTTCCGCTATGAACGTTAATTATAATTTTGATATGCTTTTAAATCTGAGATTGAGGTTGTATATATATTCTCTTCTGTTAGATCTGTTTTCTGTGACTATTATGTATTCCTTTCTTCTTTTCTGTTTCTATAGCCAGGCTACCACGAGCCTGTGCCCAATCTCATAAAGAGATTAACGTATGAACGCAAATTTTGGGATAAATAATGAATGATGCGAAATTTGACAAGACTGAATTGAATGCATGACTTTAGGTCTGAGGCATAAAATATAATGGACATATGACTTGGGATTGGATGCATAAATTTGACTATGAACATATAATTTATATATGTTGTATGCATAGTGTATGTTGTAAATTAGATTTGTAATTAATTAGAAAAAGATGAGCATATGTTGTAAACTAGATTTGGATCTATACATATTCTGTGATAGAAGAAAAGAGGAACCATTGTAAGATTACATATGATTTGAGACTTTGGACAAAATGCATATAAAAGTCAAGATCGGATTTTTAGAAGATATGATTTAAAGATTGTTGGGTATAGTTTGCATAATGATTCATGACTTAAAAAGAAGAAGATATGGAAATTTAGGTGTAAAGATTTACATTAATTAGGATATCTATTATTGTGATTACACCTAAATAGGGATTTTTTGGATATATGGCATGCATTGAAATTAATGGTTATATTTGGTATAATTTATATGCGAATCTGCTGTAAAATGCTAGTTTAATAAAAATTGGAACATATGTTATATGGCAAATTATGTCCATATTCTGCGCTTATGCAAACATGGAGTATATGTTGTGAATCATGACAATTATGTATGAATTTAGGCCAATTTATGATTAGGCAAGGCATGTAAATAGAACCTTTAGAAATATTAAATTTGCTAAATCTGCTAATTTGCCAAGTTGCCTAAACTGCTAGTTTTGTTATATTGCCAAGACTGCTAATTAGATTGAAATGCCTAATCTGTTAAATTTGTCGGTTGAAATGCCTAGCCTGTTATATGCCAAAATCTGCTAAGTTGCTAAATCTGTTAAATCCGTTAAGTCATATAAAATCTGTTATCTGCTAAAATCTGTTATCTGCTGTGTTGATATAATCATCCTGTTATTGATATAATCTGAATTGGCATATATATTGGGCGTGCGCATAAACGGTAAATTATTAATTAATTGGCCGCAAAGATAAACGTGACTAACTCGAGGTTAGAATGAGTTTGCGGCGTAATTCTGCCCGGAACCGCCCGGCACATCCAGTGGCCGCAAACAATAGGTTCTAATGTGAGAAGTTAGTCATAACCTGCTTAAGACACGAGGTTAGGTCTGGCTTGTGGCAGAAGTCTGCCCGGAACCGCCCGGCCCATCCAGCGGCCACAAGCTAGCGACCTAATGTGAGAGGTCTGGGCATTAATAATTAATTAATGCAAATCTAAGATAAGAATGACGTCTAAAACGTATTGGGGGAAAATAGGGTTAAACCAACTGGATTAATAGGTGTAGTAAACCCGTCCATGAATCTGTAGGCCCAATACAAAGTTAGACAAATCTGAAAAATCTGTACATCTGATCTGTTAGTCTGAAAACTTGTTAACTTAATCTGTGAACTAGTAAATCTGAATTCTGTATGTCTGAACTTGTAAACAAGTTAATCTGAGATCTGTTAGTCTGGGGACACAAGGTTAGGAGGGGGAATTACTTGTGTCATCTGTTGTTTGGGACCCATATTAGTCAGTAACCCTTTCTGGTATCAAAACTTTGACCCAACAGTAGGTAGGGTCCGGGCACGCTTACTGAACTAATTATAAGTGGTTCATTCTGATAATGGCGAGGGGTGTTGATGGTGCGTTCCAACCGGGTCATGTGCGTGCATGGATCCCGGTCTGCCTCTGAGGATGTAAGACGCCGTGACATCTGTAAATAGGTCTGTGCCAATTGGTTGTCACTTTAGGGAGTGATACACCCTACTGTGGGGCCGACACAGGATATTTATGTATTAGGGAGCCGATCGCTTGGGGTAGGGTTTTAGGGTACACTTAGTTCTGTCTGTTTCTGTTGGTACCGTCTGTTTCTGTTGGGTGGTAACACCTGTCTGTTTCTGTGTGGTACCGTCTGTTCGGGTGGTAAAGGCCCATTACTAGTGTACACCTAATTCTACATTCTGTTTCCGTAGGGATAAATCTGTTTCTACTTCTGTCTGTTTCTGATCGGGTAGTAAAGGCCCATTATTAGCATTCTGTTTCTGTTAAAGTATTCTGTACCCGTTCCTGCTTCAATTTAGACATTAGGGTGACACCTAATTCTGCTATACTAGTATTAGTGCAGAGAAGTGTAAAACAATAGTTTATGTCATTCTATTTTTCTGTTATATCTGCTACACCTGTTACAGTTATCTCACATCCAGTTTTATGTTCATATCATATTATTATTATCTGTTCATATGCTGAAAGTCACTGGACTTGCCAGACTTTTTGTCTGACCCTTGTTGTTTCGCCTCCTTTCTTCCGTTTCCCCCCAGGTTATCCAAGGAGGGAATACTTTAGCTTGATCCGGATTTCTCTTTGCTTGAAGTGCTTAAAGTATGGCTTGGCTCTGTATAGCTTCCGTTCCATGGGGATCATGATTTTAAACCATGCATTTTGAAGGCTTTTGTACAAGACTGATATTTTGTACTTGAATTCTGAAATTTGAAAGGATGTAACCATATTAATTTCTGTTTTCGCTGTAATAAAGTTAAAAAATTTCAAGTACTGTTTTATCTGTCTTGTAAGTTTCTGTTCTGTTTACTAAAATGCTCCACCAAAGTTAAGGCATTCCCTTTGTGAGTGACCTTAACGGAGGTGGGGTGTTACAAAACCCTAGTAACGGGGACCCATTTCAGCAGTAACACACATAGATGTATCAAGGCATCCTGAAACTAGGCAGAGTAGGGCACAATTATTAGGCTGATTATAAGCGGTCAAAGCAGCGGTAGAGGGTACATCAGTGTAGGTTCTGACGGATTACGGGTGTGCACGTACTCTGGAGTGGGAAAAAGCAGGCACTGGGTACTAGTAGTTATACACTGTGCATCTTGAATCATGTTGAATTGCTATCATAGGGACTGTTACACCTTATTGTGGGATCAATACAGGGTATCTACATGCAAGGGAGGGCCGATTGACACGGGCACATGGAACATTAATACAAGTAGGGAGCCGATCGATAGGGTAGTAAGGGTACATCTAACATCTTCATGGCAATTAGGCTGATTGAGGTAAGATCCTCATACTAGATGTACACCTGAAGGCTACCACAATTTCGAGGATTAGGATTACGTTATCATATTATCATTTTACACAGATTACTAGTTGGGACACTAGTTAGGCGGGTGCAGAGATATTAAAATCAAAATAACAAGGTAGTCGCAAAGCAGAGAAAGAGTAGAAGCGCATTCAATTTATCTTGCCTTATCATATCTTATGCAAATCTTAGGTTATCTTGTTATCCATGTTATCACGGTATTGTCTTATATTCAGTTTATTCATGTCATGATGCTTTTGCCTATTTACATGCTGAAAGTCACTAGACTTACTAGACTTATGTCTGACCTAGTTTGTTTCGCCTCTTTTCTTCCGTTCCCCCCTCCCTAGGTTCTCAGGGAGGAAATATTACCTCTTAGCTCAGTTTTCTTTCCAAGCTCGAAGATAGTCGATGTATTGCTTTGGACTCTCTCTTCCACTGTTATGGCTGGTTCATGCTTTATTGGGGAATATCATTGTTATTTTTATGCTTCTTTTATACTTGGAAGTTTTGAATCAAGGCATAAGTTTTATGTATTACTTTTTAGTATGTTTGAGATAATTGTTGTAAAAGCTTGAATAAACCACATTGTTTATAAAATGACTTTATTTTCTGCTGCTTTATTTGTCTGTCTTGTAATTTACCTGCTTTTTAAAACTAAAACGCTCCACCAAAGTTAAGGCATTCCCTTTGTGAGTGACCTTAATGGAGGTGGGGTGTTTTAATTTGGCTATTGGATCAATGGAAATCAAAAGGAAGAAAATTGGAACTTCCTCTCGTTCTGAAGATGTTGGCTCAGAAGGCGCAAGAATGAGGAAAGTCAAGGGGCATCCCCTCATGGAAATTCAGCAGCATACATGACTAGAGATGAAACAGACGGCGTTAAAATAGAACTGAAAGCACAGATGGAAAGGCAAGACGATGTCCCCCAGAAACAATAGGAGATGATCAACTAATTATTCTCTCAGCCAGATGGAAGACCGACAATGTTCAAGTCATTGGAATTGAATCAAGAAAAGTGGCTCATGCATCACTCGGACTTGGGGGCAACCCCCTTACTCTTGGAAATGGTCAGACTCGACCTACTTCAGCACCAGTATGGATGAATACTGGAATGCAAGCTCCAGCTCAACAGCATCAACCGGCTTGTGATGCACCCCTGGACTATGACCCGGCTCGTGGTGCACCCCCTGGCTCCCAAACCGGTCCCAACAACTCACTCTCAGTAGCTTACCGGCAACTTCCTTCTTCTCTTACACTCAACGCTGGGGGCACCAACTCTGATCTTTGCAAACTGCAACAACTTTTTGAAGGAAATCGACTCGCTAACTTGATTGAACGCCTCACGAGAGGCCACACTTACCAGAGTGACGTGGATGGTGTCAATCATACTCCGTTCACACATGAAATAAGGAATTCTCGCAATCCCCGGATTTCATACTCCATGTTTTGGAAGCATACAATGGTAGGACGGATCCTATTGTACATCTGATGTGCTACAAACGACATATGGATGTTCAATCGGCGTCGAAAAACGTCATGGATAAAAGCTTCACCCTTCTTTTGTCTTATATAGCTGCTATGTGGAGTCGACAGCAAGCACCAGAATCGATCAACAATTGGACCATGTTGGTCGCCTGCTTCCTCAAACAGTTTCGGGTCCACATCGCTAGACCCAAGAATGTCATGTCGCTTACTTCAATCAAGTAGAGGCCCAAAGAAACTCTATGCTCATTTCTGGAAAGCTTCAACGTTGCAGCAGCATCGGTTGATCAACCTGAACCATCTATGGTCTTGATGGCAATAGTATGCGGTGTTCTAGACAACATGAAGTTCAAAAAATCTTTGCACCAAGACCCACCATGAGGTCTCGGTGAATTCTACCATGAAGCAGATAGATTTCTATGTGAAGAAGATGCAACTTCCAGGAAATACATTCTCGAAGTCAACATGCTCGGAGATGGAGAACCGCCCAATCCTGGAAAAGGCAATGACAAATGTAAAGGAAAGACCCCTGCTACAAATGATCGTAATGCCCCACCCCGGAGAGGGCCCAGATACGAAAAGTGCACTGAACTCAATGCAACACTGACCGACGTTTACATGGATACTGGGGGTGCCACCTCCTATCCAAGGCTCCTAGAAGGGAGCCAACACTAGCTCAATGCAATTCCAGAAGACATTGCATATTACATTACATTGACGGTCATAATACTGATGACTACAGACATTTGCGAGACCTTATTAAGGATTGGGTTAGGCGAGGAGAGCTACCTGAGTACATCATTCAACCAACAACGCCCACATCTGAGCTACCACCACCTATTCCCCGAGAAGGAACGCTTCTAGATCGAGCAATCATGGGATTATCTGTAACGCCCCGCCTCTACACTCGCGTTAGCCAAGGCCATTGCTAGCTATGGTGTCAACAAACCCGAAGAATAAGGATGTTGAGGAGCAACCATTTGTATATTAGCTTTGAATGAGCATTGAACATATTGGCTAATATGTTCTCACTTTTCAAAATTCTCATGAGGAAATCCAACATATCTAATTCAAGTTCAAATCTACTACACATTGGCAATATATAATTCGAAAAGCAATATAAAATACATAACAATAAAACCAAAGTTAGACACAGATATTCACGTTACTAAGGCAGAAATGGATATGAATATAACACACGAGCCAAAATACATGTTAGTGGTCATAGTCGATCCTTAAACAACAAAAGAATAAGTACAAGCTCTAGCCAAAAGAATATGTATACAAAGATGTCGTTATCTCGTATACATAAAAAATCAATAATTACAACACGAATATAGATAGCAAAAGACAAGAATGGTCCCCACTAGAAGTCATGAGATGCACCTGTAATACTCGGTCTGACCGAGCATTATTTATAAGAATAAACAATAAAAGGATCAGTCTAGCTGTTCTCATTATAATAAACTGAGATAGAAATAGAGATATAAACAGATGATGATAGACATGTAATACACAATAATAGTCACAGAGAATGTGAAGGCTCGAAAAATGTGTACAATATATCTCATGGAAATCTCGATGCTATAAAAGACTATCACATTCAAAAGATATAACTACACATGAGGAATATTAGCACATATCCAACCCAACACAAGATTGGATAGCTTAACATATCTCCTATCAAGTCAACGTAAGATCGAAAACGCGATATCAAGACGACAATAATTGATGATCCATATCAAATAAACCCAAATTTATAACACCTATTAAAAGAAACAAAAGGTTTGATAACACAATTCGAGATGATCCAAAGATCAAGGGATACACGATCCCATTTGGAACACACAATTCCAATGAATGAACCGAAGTTCAACAAATAGTCCGAAGCTCAAAGATAAACCGAAGTTCATTAGGATAATCAAAATAACATCAAAGTGACCCAAGGTCGGATTGATCCGAAGATCAAACATAGTGTAACTACGCCAAGCTAGTAAATATTAGAGTTAAGCTCATGTCCCATAACCACTTGCTCTACTCGAATATTTACGAACAAGAAGTGTATTCCACTAAAATACGAAACGATGCCACGGTGTTCAGTCGAACGATTCCAAGAATTAACCATCAGAGCAAACACAAGGGGTCATAGTCCTTGTTTTTACTAAGGCATTTAATTAGATTTCTCATACGAACGAGAAAAAGGTTTATGAAATCATATACTAGTAGGTAGTAAAACAATTAGGAAATAACCTCTTATAATGAAGTAGAATTAAAATCCATTTAGCAAATGATTTGGTACCTACTAATAATTTAGAAACCCTTTTTATATAATTTTCAAAGTGGCAAATCTCGTGTAATAGCGATTGAAATAACGATCGAACAAAGAATTCACATTTTAATAACGTAAATTAAATCTCACGACTTTCGAATATAAATTCGTTCACCACAAATCAAATCGAAAGTCCATCAAAAGACGAAAATCAAGCTGCTGAAATTTGTGAATAAGAGAAACTGAAAAGTTGCAGAAAAAGGCCAAACGGCTTGAAACTTGGCCGGGAAAGAGCCTGAAACAACCCATATAGCAGGCCGTGGTTTCCACCGAGCTACTGTAGGAAATCAGCAGGACCAGTCGACTAGTAGATTTCTGACCAGTCGATTGTTCATTTTTCCTGTGGACAACGAATTAACAGGACCAGTCAACTTGTGGATTTTTGACCAGTCGACTGGTCACCAACCTATATGGGTGCCTCACGAAGGCTTATATCACTTATTCAAGAGAAAGTGTGGCTTCTAAGATGCACCAAAACAACCAATATCACAAGAATCAAACACACTATAGATTTATACTCAAATTCATCGAAATGAAATATGAACTCATGAATTAGGAAGTTCACACACAAACAATCTAAAACACACAATAAATACACAACACATATGTACCAAAGGCACATTAGACAAGCATATAGCTTGAGGCATAGATTTGAGTTCTAAAAGAACCCACCTTTGGCTCATGAATGACAAGAACAAGATCCAACAAGGAAGAACAAGCCTCTACACTTGCAAGGTGTAATGACCCGCAAATCCGCAACATCAGAGTTGACTATATACATCATACGTCCAACCCAAATATCACGAAAATACGAAACATTTTTTTTTAGAAGAAAGAGGTAGAAGAAGAACAGAAATAACAACACAGAATCTCACATCGCAGCGGAACAAAATATAATATATCATATCTTTGAAATACAAAAAAAACACTTATCAGAGTACAACACTTACAACACAACGGAACAACACTATAACTAGACTATAGCTATATGATCCTGAAGCCTCCTGCTCCAAGCTCCTTTAGATATATCTGAAAAATCCTGAACTACTTGACTGCCCGTACAAATTTAGGCACCCAAGAGTTTAGGTAGAACAAAACAAATAAACTCCGGGTCAGTCATGGGACTGGTATGAGTAAACAGTTTAAAACAGTTTCAGAAAACTAAATGATATCTCATAAGACCACGCCGTATAACACGGAACGGGTTTTTCCCTTATGAGAATCCAAACACTTGACTTATCTTTATATCAAAACTCTTTTGATATTATAATAATGTCTAAATCAAGTAGATAACAATCTAGTGGAACGTTTGCATCTCACGTTCCACATATGTAATATACAATCAAAACCGCAAGCACGTATTGGGTAATGGATTTCCAACTATGACAAGGTATGGAATCACCTTCCGCTGGTATATCTCTAGAGGAGAATACACCGAGTTCAACAAGAACATCTTGCAACTCAGCCACACATGACCGACCACTCATTTCGCTTGAGTGTATCGAATGTATATCACCAACGATTGGGATCAGCAACCGTTTCCCGAATGGGACAACATCGACAATAGATTTTTAGAAGTAAATGAAACTCTAGATCAGGTGATTATACACCCTAATAGGTGCGACCTACATAGCCATGTTGCTTGCCCGATTTCTGTCATTTACCGGATGTTGAGGCTAGAAGTTACGCTTTATCATCTCACCAGATTCACTTTGAATGTCACATCGTCAGATCCATCGAAAATCACTAATTGACGTCTACAACAGTACATTACGTGTCAGCTAAAAGAAGTTTCCTCCTCCGCTTCCACTCTTGGTACAGTTGAAGAAATCAATGTACGTGACCTTTCTGGAAATACTCTGTCCGACATTCATCCATACAAGTCACCCAGGAACAGGATGAACTGAAGGCACTATTTCTATTAATAGAAAAAGTCCTTGCACTCTACTCCGTCTTCGATTATCTTTATATAATCTGATTCGCACGCTACTGCCGATATGGAGTGGTTCTTCGGATAATAATCCAACCGGTCTCTCCATATTGACAACGATGGTCAAAACTTCGATAGTCTGTGATTTAACTATCGAATAAAAACAAGTGTTTCGATAGTCGATGATTTAACTATCGAATAAAACAAGTGTTCATCCAAACATCCAACAATCACTGAACCTTTAATTAATATTCCATTAATTAAATCTCTTTTCTATTTCTTTATCAATATTTGTTAATCAAATATTTCAATAACCATATTGGCCTGTTACGTTATTTGGAAAACATTTCCGAATATCGCCTTCCTTTATTGTCTATACTAGGAAATATCCATTTTTCTATTTCCAAGCTTTGCACATATTAGGGTTAAAACAGATGTTGTGTAAAACATCGTTACGACAACCCAAATACAGTATTTAACTAATTCTTATTCCACATTGATCTTCGAGCCTGAATCTTGCTACTTATCGGTATATCATGAAATCAACCAAGTTGGGGTATAATTACCTCTCAGACCTTGACTGAATAACATTTAACGTCAAAACAGACAAGACTACTTACTCGAATAACCAATACCATACAACTGATTATTCACCTTCAAACACATATACATTTTCTCTTTCTATTCTTACTAGATTTTATTCCTAGTCTTCCTTTTTTATTATACTATTCTATTTCTAAGTTCGTTTTCTTATCGACTTCTATATATTTTGATATGTTAATTTCTAACTATCAAATTATCTTAAAAATATTCTATCTCCTTAAATTCCCGGAAAAATTCGCCATAACCTCCTTTATACCGGGAGCATCGGGAAATTTCAAATAGCTTTCCCGGTCCTTCTTATCTCAAAAAGAAAAAGAAAAAGCCAAGCGGCTTGCCGATACGGCGCATAAAATCTCATATGGAAATTAAATACGTACCTTTTTGTCGGGCATTCTATTTATTTCACTTCTATACTTTATTCCATACCTGTCTCCTGTATGTCTATACCTGTCCAATCTATTTTAACTATACCAATCGTTTTAACTCAATTTGTTAATTAAATCTGTTAATTAACTTCTTAGTCTATTTCACCTTCATATTTGAACATGACATGTTCAAATATATTTTAACTGCATATTAACAAATTCTAATTATACTCATACTCTCGTTTCCTTATCGACTTCTCTATTCAAATCCCAATTCAATTCTATTTGAATTCTCTTTATTTAAAACTTCATTTTGAATTCTGTTTTCAAATTCTATAGTTTAAAGTCCATTTGAATTCTATATTCAAATTCTATAGTTAAAGTCCATTTGAATTCTATATTCAAATTCTATAATTAAAGTCCATTTGAATTCTATATTCAAATTCTATAGTTAAAGTCCATTTGAATTCTATATTCAAATTCTATTTCAATTCCTTATATTCAAAGTCCATTTGAATTCTCTGCATTATTTATAAACAACGTTTATAACTTCAATTCAAATCCCACCTTTCATTTATAAACAACCTTTATAAATTCAATTCAAATCCCATATTTTCATTTATAAACAACTTTATAAATTCGATTCAAATTCCATCCTTTCATTTATAAACAACTTTATAAATTCGATTCAAATCCCATCCTTTCATTTATAAACAACCTTATAAATTCGATTCAAATTCCATCCTTTCATTTATAAACAACTTTATAAATTCGATTCAAATTCCATCCTTTCATTTATAAACAACTTTATAAATTCGATTCAAATTCCATCCTTTCATTTATAAACAACTTTTATAAATTCGATTACTTGTTTTATATACCTTCAAAACAAGTTAATATTTTCTATAGTTTTATTTAAAATTCAAATTCTATTTATAAAAATAGAATTTCCTTTTTAAATATCAAATACCCTTTCCGATATTTAAATGAATCAATATTCAAGCTCTAGGGATATTTTAAACAATCAAACCAACCAATTTTCAATCATTTGATTTTTAACACATCATATATGAATATATATGAAATCAAACAAACAACAGATAATATATATTTTTGAGGAATCCAGTTGGATTCCTCCAACCTGTTTTCCTGCATCCACAGACGTTAGTCAACATAGTAATACCCATCCTGCTTCGAGGCAGGATATCGCGGTATGAAGGTCATCCACTAATCATAGCGTGGGGCGTATAGGGTAATCATCCGCTATGGTACCGCGGGCATCCGCTAATGAGGCTGCGGGAATCCAACCAATCATCAACCCAATATATATATAATAGTCCTAAATAACTAATATTTTTTTTTAAAACAATCAGACTAAACAACATTCAAACAAGCAACAACAATTATTTTTAACGATGTAAAAATAATTCTAAACAAACAGGTGAGTGAGATTTACTCACCGATGATTTTTACTTTGGCGAATATCCCATTATTTTTCCATATCGTCCCGGTTACAATCGTCTCGAACCAAATCTATACCTATTGATTAGTTAATTTAATTTAGTGATTAAGCTATTATTAATTTAAATTAAATTAACACATAAATATTTCAATTATCCTACGTACTTCAAATAAATAAATGTATACCTTAATCATCCTTACTAAATTCCTCTCCTCAGATTTTGAATTCTCGTAGCAGCTTTGAACTGTCAGAATCCGCACCACGTCATCTTGACCTTCCACTCCATCCCCTTCATTCGCTATTTTCAGCACAATCGCCAACCACTTACAATCGCAAGCACCTTCCGACCGTTCACATAACACGGCAACTCCATCACCAGCAATTCAAACTAGAAATCCCCAAAATCAGTGCGCCTCACCATCCAGTATCGCACCATCTTCCAATTCAACCTCCTGTACATCGCACCTTTTAGTTTGATTCCATTCGATGGTCTTTTGCCCAAACTTGACTGGTTCGAGTTCGAACCCTTTCTAGAAGTCATCGCGAGCCATCACTTTCCTCACGTTGACCCCCAGGATCGAATCTGTGCCTCGCGATAGTCGATGACGCCACCAAATCCTGTGTCGAACCCTAGTTTCTCGCGAGAGTTCCCATCGACTTCAGAAACTTGCGGTGCCCCTTTCGAATTATCCTCCTGCTTGCGTTCGAAATCGATTTCCGATTTGGTTTAAATGGAGAAAAACATCGCGGTCAGTTTGATTTTTGTGTTGAGGCATCTGTTTGATTTTGAGAATTTAAAGGGGAAAGGTGCGGTTTTTAAAGTTCAACAGCAAGGCCTTTTCCCTTTTGGTTTGTTGGAAGCTTAAGATCCATTTGAAAAAGAATGAAATGAATGGTTTTAAAAAGGGGGAGACGTGGTCTAAGAGGGGACAAGCATTTTATTTTAAATTCCAATTAGTTATGAAGCGGTTTTATTTGATTTAAATTGCCCTGTAATTCTAAACTCCTTTCTAAACCCAACAACTGTCAATTCTAGGGTTTAACCACTATTCCGGACACATTGGTATAGGTTCCACAGCTCAATTCGACCATCTGGAGAAGATATTAATTTAAATTGATATAATTTAAATTTCAAACTATTTATTCTCGTTGATAATAATTAAATATTATTACCGTTAAATTTTCATATTAATTATTTGAACTGTTTTCAATTCAAATTAAAATTTGAATTCAACTAAATCCATTTTCTTATTCTGATAATTCAAGATTAAATTGAAATTGATTTTTAAATCGATAACTCCCTATAAAAATTGATTTATTTACTTAACTCAATATTTAAATCCATATTAAATATTTTAAAATTAACCCCTAAGATTCCGGGTCATTACATTCTTCCCCACTTAAAATAATTTCGTCCTCGAAATTGCTAAGGTAGAAAAAGTGCTACAAACCCATTTATCTTTTCAAAACTTATTTATGTTGATACTCAACATTTCAAACTTCCTTTCGTAACTCTCTTTCAAATAAATCCTTATTCGATAACTCCTCCCTTCGAATAACTATATTCGATAATTTCTCTTTCGAATAACTAGATTCGAAAACCTTTCTTCGAATAAACTATATTCGATTTACTCCATTCAATTTACTCTTATTAATTAACTCTATTGGATTTAACTCTTATCGATTAACTCCATCGAATAACTAAATTCGATAACTCCTTCGAATAACCAATATTCTACAACTCACTTCGATTAAACTAATCGATAACTCTTTTCGATTAAACTATAATCGATAACTCCTTCAATTAACTAATAATCGATAACTCCTTCCGAATAACCAAATTCGATAATTCCTTCCGAATAACCAAATTCGATAATTCCTTTCGATTCGATAACTCCTTTAATTCTATCTGAATAACCAATATTCGATTAACTCCTTTAACTTTATTCGAATAACTCCTATTCGATTAACTCCTTTAAATTAACTTCGACTAACTCCTTTGGATTAACTAACTAACTCCTTTGGATTAACTAACTTCGAATAACCAATATCCGATAACTGCTCTTCGAATAAATAATATTCGATAACTCTACTCGATGAAAAATATTCGATTTCTCCACTCGAATACACTATATTCGATAACTACTCTTCTCTCGAATACACTATATTCGATAACTACTCTTCTCTCGAATACACTATATTCGATAACTACTTCGAATAAGTGATATTCGATAACTTTACTCGATTAATTCCATTAGAATAACTCTAACTGGTTAACTCTAACTCTAATCGATTATTTCTAACTTTAATTGACTTCTCCTATTCGAATAACTCCTACTTGATAACGTGTATTCATTTACAAAAATTTACTTTTTTGTAACGGTACTTCACTTTATAAATGTTCTCTTTAACAACGTTACTTCACTTATACAAGTGTTGTGTACCCCTTCTATTTAAAACTATCGGTGTTAAAAACCAATATCTCTTCTCTATATAAGTTCAGACTTATATATTCCATTTATCCAATGATAAATATTTAATTTAATTTATAAACTGTTATTTATAAATCAATCTTTTCTATTTATCTGTTAAAACAGATTTCCATTTTCTATTCATCTTCTGAATATTCCTTTGATTAAATTTTATTTATTTAACAAATAAATATCTCATCTATAACATTCAATTTATTTAACAAATAAATATTTCCATTGAATCTATTCGTAAATGTTTTACAAATATTTCCCCTTCTATTTGTTTGCACATAACTTCCTTTGTATTTGTGTCACAAATATATTTCCTTTACATTTACTTTACAAATATATTTTCTTTTTAACTCTTTTGGGTTTTCCTTTATTCATTCCCAATTCATATTCACATTTTTATATTTGATTTCATATACAAATTTCATTGGTTATATATATAACTATTTCTGTTTTAATATCTCATTCGATTATAATCCTAACAATCAATTTAACTATTTGAAAACAATATCGTGTCCAATCTCCTGTTCAAGTGTTTATAAATTCCTATCGACTTCGTGGCGTCCCACGATTCGACCAAAATTTATAATCCACTCAACAGACTAGTCAACACAATATAAAACAGTTTTTATATCAAATAACAAATACGCTCTCTCGTATATACATACACTCAACTCATTCTAGGATACTGCTTATCCTATCTCTAATGAGCACATTCCAACAAGCCTAGGTATTCGCTCAACCTAAGCTCTGATACCAACTGTAATGACCCGCAAATCCGCAACATCAGAGTTGACTATATACATCATACGTCCAACCCAAATATCACGAAAATACGAAACATTTTTTTTTAGAAGAAAGAGGTAGAAGAAGAACAGAAATAACAACACAGAATCTCACATCGCAGCGGAACAAAATATAATATATCATACTTTGAAATACAAAAAAAACACTTATCAGAGTACAACACTTACAACACAACGGAACAACACTATAACTAGACTATAGCTATATGATCCTGAAGCCTCCTGCTCCAAGCTCCTTTAGATATATCTGAAAAATCCTGAACTACTTGACTGCCCGTACAAATTTAGGCACCCAAGAGTTTAGGTAGAACAAAACAAATAAACTCCGGGTCAGTCATGGGACTGGTATGAGTAAATAGTTTAAAACAGTTTCAGAAAACTAAATGATATCTCATAAGACCACGCCGTATAACACGGAACGGGTTTTTCCCTTATGAGAATCCAAACACTTGACTTATCTTTATATCAAAACTCTTTTGATATTATAATAATGTCTAAATCAAGTAGATAACAATCTAGTGGAACGTTTGCATCTCACGTTCCACATATGTAATATACAATCAAAACCGCAAGCACGTATTGGGTAATGGATTTCCAACTATGACAAGGTATGGAATCACCTTCCGCTGGTATATCTCTAGAGGAGAATACACCGAGTTCAACAAGAACATCTTGCAACTCAGCCACACATGACCGACCACTCATTTCGCTTGAGTGTATCGAATGTATATCACCAACGATTGGGATCAGCAACCGTTTCCCGAATGGGACAGCATCGACAATAGATTTTTAGAAGTAAATGAAACTCTAGATCAGGTGATTATACACCCTAATAGGTGCGACCTACATAGCCATGTTGCTTGCCCGATTTCTGTCATTTACCGGATGTTGAGGCTAGAAGTTACGCTTTATCATCTCACCAGATTCACTTCGAATGTCACATCGTCAGATCCATCGAAAATCACTAATTGACGTCTACAACAGTACATTACGTGTCAGCTAAAAGAAGTTTCCTCCTCCGCTTCCACTCTTGGTACAGTTGAAGAAATCAATGTACGTGACCTTTCTGGAAATACTCTGTCCGACATTCATCCATACAAGTCACCCAGGAACAGGATGAACTGAAGGCACTATTTCTATTAATAGAAAAAGTCCTTGCACTCTACTCCGTCTTCGATTATCTTTATATAATCTGATTCGCACGCTACTGCCGATATGGAGTGGTTCTTCGGATAATAATCCAACCGGTCTCTCCATATTGACAACGATGGTCAAAACTTCGATAGTCTGTGATTTAACTATCGAATAAAAACAAGTGTTTCGATAGTCGATGATTTAACTATCGAATAAAACAAGTGTTCATCCAAACATCCAACAATCACTGAACCTTTAATTAATATTCCATTAATTAAATCTCTTTTCTATTTCTTTATCAATATTTGTTAATCAAATATTTCAATAACCATATTGGCCTGTTACGTTATTTGGAAAACATTTCCGAATATCGCCTTCCTTTATTGTCTATACTAGGAAATATCCATTTTTCTATTTCCAAGCTTTGCACATATTAGGGTTAAAACAGATGTTGTGTAAAACATCGTTACGACAACCCAAATACAGTATTTAACTAATTCTTATTCCACATTGATCTTCGAGCCTGAATCTTGCTACTTATCGGTATATCATGAAATCAACCAAGTTGGGGTATAATTACCTCTCAGACCTTGACTGAATAACATTTAACGTCAAAACAGACAAGACTACTTACTCGAATAACCAATACCATACAACTGATTATTCACCTTCAAACACATATACATTTTCTCTTTCTATTCTTACTAGATTTTATTCCTAGTCTTCCTTTTTTATTATACTATTCTATTTCTAAGTTCGTTTTCTTATCGACTTCTATATATTTTGATATGTTAATTTCTAACTATCAAATTATCTTAAAAATATTCTATCTCCTTAAATTCCCGGAAAAATTCGCCATAACCTCCTTTATACCGGGAGCATCGGGAAATTTCAAATAGCTTTCCCGGTCCTTCTTATCTCAAAAAGAAAAAGAAAAAGCCAAGCGGCTTGCCGATACGGCGCATAAAATCTCATATGGAAATTAAATACGTACCTTTTTGTCGGGCATTCTATTTATTTCACTTCTATACTTTATTCCATACCTGTCTCCTGTATGTCTATACCTGTCCAATCTATTTTAACTATACCAATCGTTTTAACTCAATTTGTTAATTAAATCTGTTAATTAACTTCTTAGTCTATTTCACCTTCATATTTGAACATGACATGTTCAAATATATTTTAACTGCATATTAACAAATTCTAATTATACTCATACTCTCGTTTCCTTATCGACTTCTCTATTCAAATCCCAATTCAATTCTATTTGAATTCTCTTTATTTAAAACTTCATTTTGAATTCTGTTTTCAAATTCTATAGTTTAAAGTCCATTTGAATTCTATATTCAAATTCTATAGTTAAAGTCCATTTGAATTCTATATTCAAATTCTATAATTAAAGTCCATTTGAATTCTATATTCAAATTCTATAGTTAAAGTCCATTTGAATTCTATATTCAAATTCTATTTCAATTCCTTATATTCAAAGTCCATTTGAATTCTCTGCATTATTTATAAACAACGTTTATAACTTCAATTCAAATCCCACCTTTCATTTATAAACAACCTTTATAAATTCAATTCAAATCCCATATTTTCATTTATAAACAACTTTATAAATTCGATTCAAATTCCATCCTTTCATTTATAAACAACTTTATAAATTCGATTCAAATCCCATCCTTTCATTTATAAACAACCTTATAAATTCGATTCAAATTCCATCCTTTCATTTATAAACAACTTTATAAATTCGATTCAAATTCCATCCTTTCATTTATAAACAACTTTATAAATTCGATTCAAATTCCATCCTTTCATTTATAAACAACTTTTATAAATTCGATTACTTGTTTTATATACCTTCAAAACAAGTTAATATTTTCTATAGTTTTATTTAAAATTCAAATTCTATTTATAAAAATAGAATTTCCTTTTTAAATATCAAATACCCTTTCCGATATTTAAATGAATCAATATTCAAGCTCTAGGGATATTTTAAACAATCAAACCAACCAATTTTCAATCATTTGATTTTTAACACATCATATATGAATATATATGAAATCAAACAAACAACAGATAATATATATTTTTGAGGAATCCAGTTGGATTCCTCCAACCTGTTTTCCTGCATCCACAGACGTTAGTCAACATAGTAATACCCATCCTGCTTCGAGGCAGGATATCGCGGTATGAAGGTCATCCACTAATCATAGCGTGGGGCGTATAGGGTAATCATCCGCTATGGTACCGCGGGCATCCGCTAATGAGGCTGCGGGAATCCAACCAATCATCAACCCAATATATATATATATAATAGTCCTAAATAACTAATATTTTTTTTTAAAACAATCAGACTAAACAACATTCAAACAAGCAACAACAATTATTTTTAACGATGTAAAAATAATTCTAAACAAACAGGTGAGTGAGATTTACTCACCGATGATTTTTACTTTGGCGAATATCCCATTATTTTTCCATATCGTCCCGGTTACAATCGTCTCGAACCAAATCTATACCTATTGATTAGTTAATTTAATTTAGTGATTAAGCTATTATTAATTTAAATTAAATTAACACATAAATATTTCAATTATCCTACGTACTTCAAATAAATAAATGTATACCTTAATCATCCTTACTAAATTCCTCTCCTCAGATTTTGAATTCTCGTAGCAGCTTTGAACTGTCAGAATCCGCACCACGTCATCTTGACCTTCCACTCCATCCCCTTCATTCGCTATTTTCAGCACAATCGCCAACCACTTACAATCGCAAGCACCTTCCGACCGTTCACAGAACACGGCAACTCCATCACCAGCAATTCAAACTAGAAATCCCCAAAATCAGTGCGCCTCACCATCCAGTATCGCACCATCTTCCAATTCAACCTCCTGTACATCGCACCTTTTAGTTTGATTCCATTCGATGGTCTTTTGCCCAAACTTGACTGGTTCGAGTTCGAACCCTTTCTAGAAGTCATCGCGAGCCATCACTTTCCTCACGTTGACCCCCAGGATCGAATCTGTGCCTCGCGATAGTCGATGACGCCACCAAATCCTGTGTCGAACCCTAGTTGCTCGCGAGAGTTCCCATCGACTTCAGAAACTTGCGGTGCCCCTTTCGAATTATCCTCCTGCTTGCGTTCGAAATCGATTTTCGATTTGGTTTAAATGGAGAAAAACATCGCGGTCAGTTTGATTTTTGTGTTGAGGCATCTGTTTGATTTTGAGAATTTAAAGGGGAAAGGTGCAGTTTTTAAAGTTCAACAGCAAGGCCTTTTCCCTTTTGGTTTGTTGGAAGCTTAAGATCCATTTGAAAAAGAATGAAATGAATGGTTTTAAAAAGGGGGAGACGTGGTCTAAGAGGGGACAAGCATTTTATTTTAAATTCCAATTAGTTATGAAGCGGTTTTATTTGATTTAAATTGCCCTGTAATTCTAAACTCCTTTCTAAACCCAACAACTGTCAATTCTAGGGTTTAACCACTATTCCGGACACATTGGTATAGGTTCCACAGCTCAATTCGACCATCTGGAGAAGATATTAATTTAAATTGATATAATTTAAATTTCAAACTATTTATTCTCGTTGATAATAATTAAATATTATTACCGTTAAATTTTCATATTAATTATTTGAACTGTTTTCAATTCAAATTAAAATTTGAATTCAACTAAATCCATTTTCTTATTCTGATAATTCAAGATTAAATTGAAATTGATTTTTAAATCGATAACTCCCTATAAAAATTGATTTATTTACTTAACTCAATATTTAAATCCATATTAAATATTTTAAAATTAACCCCTAAGATTCCGGGTCATTACACAAGGAATCCAATATCTCATCAATTCTCCTCTCTATACAACAAATACCTGCACAAGAAAACTTATATGTGTTAGGGTTGCACAAAAATCCGAAAATTGAGAAGGTAAGAGATAGAGAAGGAGTAAAGAGAGCTTACACAAGTTGTCTCTTTGATTTTACCCTTGATTTGGATCTCAAGAAGCCAAACCTAGCTTGGAATTTAAATTTACAATTCCCTTCTCCATTTTTGCCTATGTATGAGGAAATGAAATGAATGAGGGAGAAGGGTGGGTTGTGGGGGTGTTTTGGTAGAGAGTTTGGGTTCAACCGTTGTGGCATGGTTCCACTTAATCCAAATAGAAAACACCCAAAATCCACAAACTCGAAACATATCGAGCTTATAGTCAAAACGGTTGTAAACGATGATCCAGACTTATTGAAAGTGGTTTTGAGTATAAATTCATTCATATGCAAATTGTGACTTTTCGGACACACATCGATTAACGATTAACGTCGTTATGTTTAAATAAAATATTTAAATATAATGTCGTTAAATATGTGGGTTGTTACAGACTTCCCCCCTTAAAGAAATTGCCTCCCCGCAATTACTTAAGGAAAAACCCATATAGTAACAACCAAGCATCAACAAGATCTGTTTAAAGATGTATTATCTAAAAATTCACTTTGGA
This sequence comes from Allium sativum, assembly GCA_030737875.1. Lineage (NCBI taxonomy): Eukaryota > Viridiplantae > Streptophyta > Magnoliopsida > Asparagales > Amaryllidaceae > Allium > Allium sativum. Next base: position 575,203,772 of record CM060918.1, on the reverse strand, counting down.
ACAAAATTTTAACTTTCAGTTATAAATCACTATATAACTTAAGTTTATATACGTATAATGTTTAAATTAAAGTCACAAACATATACAAGCAACTAACTTATTTTTCCTATAAGTGTCTTTATGAAAATAGAATTTTCTTACTTAAACTCTACGTACTCTAAACCTTAATTTCAATAATTATTTAATTTTAATCGCGAACTACCATACCTTGATTTTTATGAAAATTTGGTTTTGTCATGTATTAAAACCTACAAGATGAAATTCATATATTTTTCTTTCAGTAGAAAATAATAATCCAGTAAGTCCGGATAATTCTTGTTTTGAATAATTCCGACTTATATTCGATTCTACATACTCATTTGAAGTTCATTTCATTAAATTATGAACTGCCGCTATGCGACAAGCTCATTTTAATTAAATTTAATTAATTCGTTTAACGTTTAATAAGTTTATAAATTATAAACCTATACTCTTACGTTTTCAACACAAACTAATTAATCAATTAAATTAAAAGTTGGAAATATCCACTGTCCAAAATTGTCGAATATTCCTTATCACATTCTAACTAGAAAATTTTTATCCCTTATAAAATTCATCAAAAGTATTCTAGCTTACCACATTTCCTTAAATTGAAAAGGATAGGAGACCTCGTTGGGGGAAGTAAGATCATGAAATAAAATCCAGGTTATACACACTAAATAGGAAATATTAGCATGTTCTCTAATATTTCAAAAACAAATAAATGGGAACTTTTAAGTTCCCAATAAACCCCAAAAATCAAAATTTGAAATATTAGCACGTCCTCTAATATTTCATGAAAACTTCTAAATCATGTAAACATGATAAATGGTCGAAGTTTGAAGAATCTCATAAAACTCAAGAACTTATGGTTTCCAAATTCACTAGGATGTTACCCAGAAAAATAAGGTCAAACCGGTCGGTTTATATTCTCGAAAACTTGGCTCAATGAGGTTAACAAAACAAATTGGAATAATAACTAAACCATATTCACGAGATCCCAGAAATAACGAATTCGAAATCCGGAAACAAGAGACTAAAATAGATAAGCTAAATATAACTTATCACTTTTCAAATGATGATTCGAGATAATTTGAGAAAACTCGAATCATTCAAATTCTAGAAATCACACAAAGGATCTAGAAAACATAAATGGAATAACACTCAAACTACAAAGAGTGCGAGGGTATTTTCCATGAATCACAAAGTGATCATAAATGATTAATAAAGAAAGAATTTTTTTTACATTAAGTTAGTAAATAGGCGAGTTTAGCCAAATGTCCCATAACCACTGACTTAACTCAAGTATTTACGAACAAACTGCAAAATCCAGTATAAATCATGAATGAGCGCACCTCTCAAATACAAAAATCACCAAGTAAATTAGTTTTAAACTTGGTGGAGGGATAAGCAATATTGTTCACCACAGGGTTGCCAATCATCACACAGAGCTTTTCATCTTTCGACAAAATGGCTTTACACTACAAGAAATACAGAATCCCACTCGGATTGGAATACACAATCCTACTCGTGTCGGAATACACAATCCCACTTGGGTTGGAATACACAATTCCACTTGATGGTTTGACTAAGCATTTTGTCTCACGACGATGTTGCCTCTCACCGCAATGGAAAATAATCAACACTGATGTACTTAGAAATATACAACGCATGTATCACTAGGTATTTCTGAGCACATAACTCTGGCTATTAGCACACTGCTCAATGATGAGCACAAGTTGGCACACAGTTAATGGTGAGCACATAGCTCGGGAGAGCACACAGCTCTGGCGAGCACACGACTCTGGCGGGCATACAACTCGGGGAGCACACAGCTCAGCTGAGCACACAGCTCGGTGAGTACACAACTCGGGGAGCACACAGCTCGGGTGAGCACATAGCTCAGTGAGCACACATCTCGGGGAGCACACAGCTCGATGAGTATACAACTTGGGTGAGCACATAGTTCGGGTGAGCATACAGCTCAAATGAAAAATAATCAACATCGATATATATAAAGGTACACCACACATGTTATCTCTCATCGACGTATATAATACCAAGATGATTCTCAACTGATTAAGTACAGGAATTAACCGACAAAGTAAATGTAAGTGTGTTGACCCACTCGTTTTTACTAAGACTGAAACACCCAACCACCGTTAAGGTCACTCACAAAGGGAATGCCTTAACTTCGATGGAGCATTATAGGTAAAAGACACAGAAAGTTTACAAGACAGAAATATAAGCAGCGGAAAACAAACATTTTGTTTCATACGTGGTTCAATACAAAACCCATTACAGTAAGTAGTCTCAACATAACTTCCAGAACATTTCATCATAATCTCTGTCTTGATTAAAACATAAAGAAGCATATAACATAAATTAAACTACATAAATCCTCAAGTCTAGTGTGTCCAAAGCCATAGCCAAGGATAAGAAATTCCAAGTCGTACATCACAAAGTCTTCAATCTTGGAAAGATGAATGGCCCAAATTAAGCTGAGCTATTCCCTCCCTGGCTACCTAAGGGGGGGAATGGAAGAAAAGAAGACGAAAAAAAAATGGGTAAGACATATGTCTGAGTAAGTCTAGTGACTTTTCAGTGTGTGAATAAGGAAAAGGTCATCATAGGAATAAACTGAAAATAGGACAGTGTCAGAATAGCAAACTAACATAAAACTATATAAGGCAGGATTAACCGAATATACATCGCACCCATGTTTAATTCTCTGCACCTACTTATATTTGTCCAACTAGCCCCACATGTTCTTGGTGAAATGATCCCATTATGTCGATCGACTCCTACTCGCATGCATTTGTCATGTGTGTCATTCAGCCCCCGCTTGACTGTAGATACCTGTGCCGGTCCCACAACGGGGTGTATCAAATCCTATGATGACAACCCGACACGATTCAAGATGCATGTGTATGACTACTGATGCCCAATGCCTGCTTTTTCCACTCCGGAGTACGTGCATTCCCGTACTCTGCCGGAACCTACACTGACGCACCACCCGCCGATGCTTTTGACCGCTTATAATCAGCCCAGTAATCGTGCCCCACCCTGCCTAGTTCAGGGTCCAATGATACATCTATGTGGGTTACTGCTGAAATTGGTCCCCATTACTAGGGTTTTCCAGCCAACATGTTAAATTGGTTAAGTGTCCAAATTTACCTAACCTCACCCATTAGTTCAGCTAACATATTGAATTGGTTAAGTGTTTCCATAATTGACTTAGCTTTATTAGAGCACCAACCACTCACATTAGACAGGTATTGTTGTGGTCACTGGATGTGTCAGTCGGTTCTGGGCAGTTTTACACCACAACTTAGTCTAACCTCGGGTCCTTTTTGGGCACCCACATTAGATATGTATTGTTGTGGTCACTAGATGTGCCGGTCGGTTCCGGGCAGTTATACACCACAACTCAGTCTAACCTCGGGATAGGCATATTCGTCTTTTCTAAATTTACATATTTATCCTTTTATGCTTATATGTAAATTTGTCAACATTTTATTGTCATGGCCCACTTTCTTTCTAAATCAAATTCATAATTTTTGGTAAGTAAATTATATCATTTCAATGCCATACCATTTACATGGTTATGAACCAAATATGTTAATTACGTATAGTTTCATGTTTTCCCTAACATTACCCCCGTTGTACGTTCGCAAAATTACATAGGATGTTAGGCTCGACATTTTAGCCTAACTAATAAACTAAAAAGGGGAAAAAGAGGAACTTGCAACATTACAACATCATTCAAAAATATGGATCTAAGTTCTAACTACAGATGTGTCACATGAACTTAGCATAATATACTTTTAATTATGAACTTGCAAACTAGATCTATGCAACATGAGTCATAAAATAATAGTTTTAGAAAGAACTACCAAAATCTAATTAGACATGTAGTGGCGAACTTGCATAGAGATTGAATCATGCTAATATTGATCTAACATAAAGACATATGGTTCTAACATATAAAGTTGTAGATCTAAACATATAGGTTTACATAATCATGTTTTTAACCTATAAACTTGCATGTATTCATAACATGATAGCTTCTCTTAACTTGCATAAACATGGCATAATTTATAAATTGACATACAACATATAGACATCATCACCAAATTATACAAGGCCGTAGATCTAAACATGTATGCATAATGGATCTAAACAACTAGGCATAAATGAAGTGACTTAGCCTAAAACTTGTATGTATCATAATATCACCAAACGTATATATGATAATTTCATAACATCATAGGTTTATTCACCAATTTCCACATAACATGACAGGTTCGATAGACCACAATAATTTATAGGCATATACGGTAGAATAGACATGAATAAACATAAATCAGCATCACATACAACTAGATACAATTCTATTTTACAATTCATTACAAACCATGTCTTTAATTCATTCACATCTGAAAGGTAACTACACTTACAAACAAAAAGGAATTCTTGAGTTCTGGGATCTGTATTCTGAAATTGATGCTCGCCTTTGATGTAGATCGTTGAATTTTCTTAGTTGAATTAGATTAGATTTAATTTTGACGTAGCTTCAATCTTGCTTTTGAGTTGAAAGAGATGACAACTATTCTAGGTTCACAATTGACGACATGGCGGCTCTAGGTATTAATATTTGTGACTTAGGGTTGAGAGTTAGGTTGCTTTTTTTAGAGGTTTAATTAATTTAGAGCCGTCAGATTAACCCTAGAAGTAATCAAGACCATCCAATAGGATAACACCTCAGCCCTAATGACTCATCAGGGAGTCAGAAATCGTCATCTTTTCAGAACTGTCGGGGGGTGGGGTGGGGTGTAGGTCGACCTTTAGTGTAGGTCGACACTAGGGTCGACCTCCTGGTCGACCTGGCCTGGGCGTGAATTTTCCTGCCCTGCCCTCTTATGTGTTTAAATTTGAATTTTGAATTTTCAAAACTTCCGAAGGCTATAACTTCTTCATACAAAGTCCAATTCACACAAACTCGGACTTTATCTCAGCCAGAATTCCGAGACGAACGCAACGGCATAACCCATCTCCCTTAATTCTCACATTTAGAATTAATTATTCTTTAATTCATTACTTTAAGGTTTATCGAAAACACGGGGTATTACATTCTCCCTTCCTTAAAGGATTTCGTCCCCGAAATCTTCAAGTCAAGTAGAACATATATCCTACCATCCAATCGTCCATCTACTCAACCATCAAACACATGCGTCCATTTTCCTTAAAAAACTTCTAATGCTTCATGATCATATGCATAGTGTGTGTACATATCCTTATCTAATGTAAAATTAAGCGGTCTACTGATTCAGTTGACCTCCTTAATGCAAGTCATGTCGGTGTCATGCGTCCATAATGTATGCAATCTTCCCTACTCATACTTTCTACATGAGTTCACAATCATTCATACAAATGCAACATCCACATAATGACACATCAAGTTTCAATCATATATAAGTACGTATATGCATATGCAATATGGAAGTGACTGAGCAGATCTAATACCTAAAGTGTGTGTGTGTGTGCATCCATGAGCAATCACTTGCAACCACTTGCAACCATCAATCATAACATGTTTCAAATACATGTTTACATCCATTGGTTTCTACCTAAGGATCGAGAATAGCACTGAGGAAAATACTAAAAAGATAGATACGAGTATGAACAAACTTAGGGAAAAAGAGATTAAAGATGTACCCTCAAAAAGAAAAGGGTAGTCTGCGCGTATTTTGGCCCTAGTCTCCCAAGTCGTGTCTTCCTCAGCATCACTCCATTGAACTTTTACAAGTTTGACTTCGCGATTGCATAGCTTTTTGACTTCTGTACCCAAGATACGAGTTGGAACTCTTCTCATAGTCGCCTCTCGTTCTACTTCTACGTCCTCCAATATGCTTGGTTCCACCACTTCCGCAGACTCATGTAAGCACTTTCGTAAGTGAGAAACGTGAAAGACATTAAGAACTCCAGCTAATCTTTCGGGCAACTCGACTCTGTAAGCCATCTTCCCAATCCTTTCAAGGATAGGAAACGATCCTACAAATCTTGGTGCCAACTTTCCTACGGATCCGAAGTGAACGACATTCCTCAAAGGAGATACTTTAAGGAAAACCCTGTCCCTAACCTCAAACTCAAGGTCTATCCTTCTCTTATCGGCGTAGGACTTTTGTCTTTCTTGGGCAGTATTCATTCTCTTTCGTATCAAGTCCACTTTCTCTGAAGTTTCTCTAATCATATCTGGTCCAAGTATGAGCTTATCTGTAGACTCTCACCAACAAGTTGGTGATCGATACGGTCTTCCATATAAAGCTTCGAAGGGTGTCATACCTATAGTGGCTTGGTAGCTATTGTTGTACGCAAACTCCACCAAAGGAAGACGATCCACCCATGCTCCACCGAAGTCAAGAATGCATAATCTCAAGAGGTCTTCTAACACTCTGTTCACTCTTTCCGTCTGACCATCGGTTTGGGGGTGATAGGTCGTGCTTAAGCATAACTGTGTACCTACAGCTTCTTGCAAACTCCTCCAAAACTCACTCGTAAAAATAGGATCTTAGTCACTCACTATGCTGGAGGATATCCCATGGAGTCGGACTATCTCTTTAAGATATATAGATGCTAGAGATGTGGCAGTCCTTCTACTCTTAACGGGTGTGAAGTGAGCACTTTTTGTGAGCCTGTCCCCAAATACTGGTATTGCCTCTTCTTGACCTAAGCAGCCCACTAATAAAGTCCATCGAGATGCTATCCCATTTCCACTATGGGACCTCTAGAGGATGAAGCAAACCACCAGGCTTCTTTTGTTCCGTCTTGACTTGCTGGCATACTAAGCACTTCGAGACGAATTCAGCTACATCCCTCTTCATGCCATCCCAAAAGAAAACCCTTTTTACGTCTTTATACATCTTGTCTCCACCGAGGTGTATGGTCAACTTGGAATGGTGTGCTTCTTCAAGAACTTTCTTCACCAAATCCCTTGCTTGTGGGACGCATAGCCTTTCATCCCGCCCAACCAACCCTTATCATCGATGGAGTATTTATTGAGGTGGCTAGAAGTCTCACCTCTACTTAACTTATCTATCACATCAACTAGCTGAGGGTCTTCACGTTGTGCGGTCCCTATTGAGTCTAAAAGAGTAGGCCGCACCTCTAGCGATGATAACAAACCAGTCACATGATCGATAGAGGGTCTAAAATCGAAGTTGGCTATTTACTCCAAGCTCTGCCATTCCACAAAGAGAGGGCTTGAGGTCAGCTTCTTTCTACTCAAGGCGTCCACTACTACATTTCCCTTGCCAGGGGTATAGGAAATCTCGAAATCGTAGGATGCCAAGAATTCCATTCACCTTTGTTGCCTCAAGTTAAGATCTTTCTACGAGAAAAGGTACTTCAACGATTTATGGTCAGTATATAATTCAAACTTCTCACCTAGGAGATAATGTCGCCAAGACGTAAGCGCAAATACGATGGCAACCAACTCTAGGTCGTAGGTTAGGTAGTTTTTCTCATGTATTTTCAACTACCTGCCTCCATAAGATACTACCTTCCCTTCTTGCATCAAGACAGCTCTTAATCCCGTACCACATGCATCTGTGTATACGGTAAACATCTTGCTCCCATCCGGCAATGTCAGAACTGAGGCTGTCGTTAGAGCTCTTTTTAAGCGTTGGAAAGTAGTATCGCAATCCAAATCCTAAGTGAAAGTTAAGTTCTTCTTCGTCATCTTTGTAAGAGGAGCTGAGATTTTCGCAAAATCTTTGGTGAACTTCCGGTAAATGCCCGCTAGCCCGAGGAAGCTTCGGACTTTGGTTGCATCCCGTGGGTCCTTCCAATCTTGCACCGCAACTACTTTTGCGGGGTCCACAGCTAATCCCTCTTTGTACACCACGTGTCCAAGAAATCTTAATTCTTCCCTCCAGAAGTGGAATTTGGAGAATTTGGTTTTTAACTGGTGTGCACGAAGAGTGTCCATGACTTCCTTTAGATGTCGAGAATGCTCTTCCTCACTCTTCGAGAAAATCAAAACGTCGTCTACGAAGACCACCACAAACTTATTGAGGAACTCCCTGCTCATCAAATCGACAAAGTAAGTGGGTGCGTTCGTCAGGCCAAAAGGCATGACAAGCCACTCGAAGAAACCATCCAGAGTTCTGAACGCAGTCTTGTCAATGCTGTCTTCAGCCACTCTTAGTTGATGAAACCCGGTAGCTAAATCTAGTTGGGAGAAAACTAATACACCTACAAGCTGATCGAACAAGTCATCTATTCTTGGAAGTGGGTGCCTATTCTTCTTGGTCATCTTGTTTAGCTCCCTATAATCAACGCATAGGCGAAGCGAACCGTCCGCTTTAGTTGAGAACACTACTGGAGCACCCCATTCATAAATACTCCGCCTTATAAATCCCTTTTCTAGCAGCTCTTTAACTTGCTTGCTGAGTTCTTTCCTCTCCCTTGGAGCCATGTGTCTAACGGGTAGAGCGACGGGTTTTGCATTATCAACGAGGTATATGCGGAAGTCTATCTCCCGCTTCGGAGGTAAACCCTTTTACCTCTTCAAAGACATCTGAGTATTCACAGACTACTCTAACAGACTGCAAATTCTCAATAGACGCATCAAGAGATTCTAGATAGCTAAGCATAACTGAATTCATGGGATTACAAGAAATTTCGGGAGTGTTACCAAGGCGAGTCATAAGTCTAACCATTCTCTTTTCATAGTTGAGGATGGCACCATTACTGGATATCCAATCCATGCCTAGAATCAACCCATAGCCCGTGAAGCCCAAAACATAGGCATTGCATCTAAACCCCACACTTAATATAGAAATTTCCAAATCCAAACAAATCACTGACAAATAAGTTGAGCCCCCAATTGGATTTGAAACAACCAAGGGATCCTCTACTAAACTGGTGTCTAGGTGTAGAGATTCAACTAAAGCAGTAGATATAAAAGAGTGCGATGCGCCAGAATCAAAGAGTGTACTAACATGATGATCAAAAAGATAAACTAAACTCTCAACAGAAACATTTCTACCTTGTTCTAGCGGAGGTGCCATGAGAGCGTGAACCTGCCCTCCAGAAGTAGATCCAACTCTCTTCCCTTGCCTTGCTTTCTTGGGCAGTCTCTAGCCATGTGTCCTGCCTCGCCGTAATGGAAACAGCCACCCATCTTCCTTTTTTTCTTCCTGCAGTCCTTAACCAGATGTCCAGGAATGCCACAAAGATTACACTTCCCCTTGTTACAGGTTTTGTTGTTTTTCCCCCTTTCTTGGAGTCTATCTTCTTACTCTTTGATCCTTTCCCTTTCTTATCTTGAGATGCTTCCACCTTTGACTCCTTCTTGCTAACCTTATCTTCTTCTTGTAACAGTGCCATGTCCACTAGTCTTTCATAAGTCGCACCCATAGGTATATGGGACATAGCTACGCTGTGCAGTGGCTCATTCAATCCTTTAACAAAGCGGAGAGACTTTTTATGTGGAGTGTTCACTAAGTCCAATCCGAACCTAGCTACCTGATTGAATTGGTTAACGTATTCCTTAACAGATATACTTCCCTGTTTGAGAGCTAAGAACTTTTCCATCTGTAGGTTTCATTCAGCTTGTGAGAGGAATTTCATTTCAAACCTCATCCTAAAATCCATCCAAGTTTCAATTAGTCTTTCAGCGTTAGTGACTTCCCACCAATAGGAAGCTTAGTCTTTGAGCAACCATACCGCCAACTGTATCTTCTGCCTATCATCCACTTTGAAGATATCGAACAAATCCTCAATTTCTTTGAGCCAGTTTCTTGCTTCCACGAAGGATTCATTTCCATTGAAGTTATTTCCACCCATGGCTTGAAAGTCCCTACATATTTTTGAGAAAGCATTTTCACGAGGAGGAGGAACCGCTGCAGCTAGGGGAGGAGGAATGTCTGCTGGATCTGCGTCATTTGCCCTAGCCTCTAGGTACCTCCTGAACCAGCCGGGTATCGGTACACCCTCTGGAAGGTTAAGATTCCCAGACACGCTGAAACGAAAAAGGAAATATTCAAGACAAAGGATAGAAAGATAGTGCATACGGCTTTGGGGATTATGCCTTTTAAAGTAAAATAACACTTTTCCTTGAAAAATGCTTCTTTAAACTTCTTTTTGAAAAACAATTTTCAAAATTTTTATCTAATCTGGTAAATCTCGCTCTGATACCAAATGGAACAACCCACCTCCGTTAAGGTCACTCACAAAGGGAATGCCTTAACTTCGATGGAGCATTATAGGTAAAAGACACAGAAAGTTTACAAGACAGGAATATAAGCAGCGGAAAACAAACATTTTTTTTCATACATGGTTCAATACAAAAACCATTGCAGTAAATTGTCTCAACCTAACTTCCAAAACATTTCATCATAATCTCTGTCTTGATTAAAACATAAAAAAGCATTAACATAAATAAAACTGCATAAATCCCCAAGTCCAATGTGTCCAAAGCCATATCCAAAGATAAGAGATTCCAAGTCGTATATCACAATGTCTTCAAGCTTGGAAAGATGAACGGTCCAAATTAAGCTGACATATTCCCTCCCTGGCTTCCTGAGGGGGGGGGGGGAGGGCGGAAGAAAAGAAGATGAAAGAAAAATGGGTCAGACATAAGTCTGAGTAAGTCTAGTGACTTTTCAGTGTGTGAATAAGGAAAAGGTCATGATAGGAATAAACTGAAAATAGGACATTACCAGAATAGCAAACTAACACAAAACTATATAAGGCAGGATAAACCGAATATACATCGCACCCATGTTTAATTCTCTGCACCTACTTATATTTGCCCAACTAGCACCACGTGTTCTTGGTGAAATGATCCCCTTATATCGATCGACTCCTACTCGCATGCATTTATCACGTGTGTCATTCGGCCCCCGCTTGACTATAGATACCTGTGCTGGTCCCACCACGAGGTGTATCAAATCCTATGGTGGCAACCAGACACGATTCAAGATGCACAATGTATGATTACTGATGCCCGGTGCCTTCTTTTTCCACTCCGGAGTACATGCACACCCATACTCCGCCGGAACCTACATTGACGCACCACCCACCGATGCTTTTGACCGGTTATAATTAGCCCAGGAATCATGCCCCACCCTGCCTAGTTTAGGGTCACATGATACATTTATGTGAGTTACTGTTGAAATGGGTCCCCGTTACTAGGTTTTTCCAGCCAACATGTTAAATTGGTTAAGTGTCCAAATTTACGTAACCCCACCCATCAGTTTAGCTAAAATGATGAATTGGTTAAGTGTTTCCTTAATTGACTTAACCCTACCACTCTGGACTTAGCTTTATCAGAGCACCAACCACTCATATTAGACAGGTATTGTTGTGGTCACTGGATGTGCCGGTCGGTTCTGGGAAGTTTTACACCACAACCCAGTCTAACCTCGGGTCCTTTTTGGGCTCAATGCATTAACCTCCCACATTAGACAGGTATTGTTGTGGTCATTGGATGTGCCAGTCGGTTCCGGGCAGTTTTACACCACAACTCAGTCTAACCTCGGGTTAGGCATATTCGTCTTTTCTAAATTTACATATTTATCCTTTTATGCTTATATGTAAATTTGTCAACAATTTATTGTCATGGTCCACTTTCTTTCTAAATCAAATTCATAATTTTTGGTAAGTAAATTATATCATTTCAATGCCATACCATTTACATGGTTATGAGCCAAATATGTTAATTACGTATAGTTTCATGTTTTCCCCAACGTTACCCCAGTTGTACGTTCGCAAAATTACATAGGATGTTAGGCTCGACAATTTAGCCTAACTAATAATCTAAAAAGGGGGAAAAGAGGAACTTGCTACATTCCAACATCATACAAACATATGGATCTAACTACAGATATGTCGCATGAACTTGGCATAATATACCTTTAATTATGAACTTGCAAACTAGATCTATGCAACATGAGTCATAAAATAATAGTTTTACAAAGAACTACCAAAATCTAATTAGACATGCAGTGGTGAACTTGCATAGGGATTGAATTATGCTAATATTGATCTAACATAAAGGCATATGGTTCTAACATATAAAGTTGTAGATCTAAACATATAGGTTTACATAATCATGTTTTTAACCTATAAACTTGCATGTATTCATAATATGATAGCTTCACTTAACTTGCATAAACATGGAATAATTTCTAAATTGACATACAGCATATAGATATCATAACCAAATTATACAAGGTCGTAGATCTAAACATGTATGCAGAATGGATCTAAACAATTAGGCTTAAATGACGTGACTTAGCCAAAAACTTGTATGTATCATAATATCACCAAACATATATATGGTAATTTCATAACATCATAGGTTTATTCACCAATTTCCGCATAGCATGACAGGTTTGATAGACCACAATAATATATAGGCATATACGATAGAATAGACATGAATAAACATAAATCAGCATCACATACAACTTGATACAATTCTATTTTACAATTCATTACAAACCATGTCTTTAATTCATTCACATTTGAAAGATAACTACACTTGCAAATGAAAAGGAATTCTTGAGTTCTAGGATCTGTATTCTGAAATTGAATTGCTCGCCTTTGATGTAGATCATTGAATTTTCTTAGTTGAATTAGATTAGATTTAATTTTGACGTAGCTTCAATCTTGCTTTTGAGTTGAAAGAGATGACGGCTATTCTAGGTTCACCATTGACGACATGGAGGCTCTTGGTATGAATATTTGTGATTTAGGGTTGAGCGTTAGGTTGCTTTTATAGAGGCTTAATTAATTTATAGCCGTCAGATTAACCCTAGAAGTAATCAAGACCATCCAGTCAAGATAGGATAACACCTCATCCCTAATGACTGAACAAGGAGTCAGAAATCGTCATCTTTTTAGATCTGCCCAAGGGGGGAGGGGGTAGGTCAACCCCCAGGTCAACCCCTAAGTCGACCTGTAGGGTAGGTCGACACTAGAGTCGACCTCCTGGTCGACCTGGCCTGGGCGGGAATTTTCCTGCCCTGCCCTCTTCTGTGTTTAAATTTGAATTTTGAATTTTTGAAACTTCTGAAGGCCATAACTTCTTCATACGAAAACCAATTCACGCAAACTCAGACTCTATCTTAACCAGAATTCCGAGACGAACGCAATGGGTGACCCGTCTCCCTTAATTCTCACATTTAAAATTAATTATTCTTTAATTCATTACTTTAAGGTTTATCGAAAACACGACGTGTTACAAAGACATTTAATAAAATTCCTTATTCAATCGAAAAGGCAAAATTACTTGGTTGAAACAAGTAGAACTCAAAAGCTAAAGAGGATACCAAATCATTACCCAAAGAAAACTAAAGTCATTTTGATAGCAAATAAATGGGTAACGAAAACCTCAAGATATATGCAAGGATTTTCACAAAACATAGCTTCAAAGTAAGAAATCTCAAACTTTATATTTTTAAAAAAAGACCAAACTATGAAAGGTGTAAGGGATGTATACGATGGTCATACATATCCCTTTCTCAAATCATTATCTTACTAAAATCCCTATGGTTGCAAATTAACAATCAATACTAATGATTTGCCTCGCCATTTATTTATATAAAGTTACTAAACCTAAAGTTCAATGGCGATGCACATCATTAATATTCTAATAATGGTGTTGTGTTAGAATTATCTCATCAGAGTGTTTAGAAACTCCTATCAATAACGTAACATCCCACTTCTTGATTAGAATCGCTAACATACTCAATAGATAACTCAACACAATAAAATAAATAATGTCCAAATAGGAGCACAAATTTGTGAATAAATAATAAAAGGTGTAACCATTTAGTTATGAACTAAATTTGAAATCATAAATCAATAATTGAAAACATTTCACAGTGCTTAGCGGAAATAATTTATTCATTTTTGCCTCGCAAAGCTAATCTCAAATGGATTAATATTTTACTTAGCCAAAATTATTTTATTAAATCGTTTTATAAAATAATTTAGAAATCTTCAAAACTAAGTCCCAAAGGTTATTTCAACCCAAAAATTGGAAATAATTCGAATTCCTACACAAGGAAAGGGACGAGACTCCAGGTTTGTCAAGGCCAAGATGTCACAAAGACGAACTCAAATAAATTTGATTAGTCAAACAAGGATCATGCTATGAATAGGGTATGACGGGTCCTAAAGCTCGAGCTAAATCCTAAACACGATTTCCTAAGAGAGATTTAGGACAATGACCCTCACCATAATATCTTATATTGTTCCGAACTTAGCTCTGATACCAAGTTGTATCGCCCCACCTCTATACTCACGTTAGCCAAGGCCATTGCAAACAATGGTGTTAACCAACCCAAAGAATAAGGTTGTTGAGGAGCGACCATTTGTATATTAGCTTTGAACGAGTGTTAACCATATCAGATAATATGGTATCACTTTTCCAAATTATTATGAGGAAATCCGACATATCTAATTCAAGTTCAAATCTACTACACATTGGCTATATATAATTCGGAAAGCAATATAAGATACATAACAATGAAATCAGAGTCAGACACAGATATTCACATGACTAAGACGGAAATAGATATGAATATAACACACGAGTAAAAATACATGTTAGTGGTCATAGTCGATCCTTAAACAACAAAAGAATAAGTACAAGCTCTAGCCAAAAGTATATGTATACAGAGACATCACTATTTCATATACATAAAAAATCAATAATTACAACACGAATGTAGATAGCAAAAGCAAAGAATGGTCCTCGCTAGAAGTCATGAGATGCACCTGTAATACTCAGTCTGACCCGAGTATTATTTATAAGAATAAACAATAAACGGATTAGTCTAGTTGTACTCATCATAATAAACTGAGATAGAAATAGGGATATAAACAGATGATGACACACATGTAGTACAAATAATAGTTATAGAGAATGTGAAGGCTCGAAAAATATCTACAATATATCTCATAGAAATCTCGATGCTATAACAGATTATCACACTCAAAGGATATAGCTACACACGAGGAATATTAGCACATATCCAACCCAGCACAAGATTGGATAGCATGAGATATCTCCTATCAAGTCAACACAAGATCGATAACATGATATCAAGACGACAATAACTGATGATCCATATCAATTAAACCCTAATTGATAAACCTATCAAAGAAACAAAAGGTTTGATAACACAATTTGAGATGATCCGAAGATCGGGGGATACACGATCCCACTTGGAACACACAATTCCAATTAATGAACCGAAATTCAGCAAATAGTCCGAAGACTCAACGATAAACCAACGTTCATCAGGGTGATTAGAAGATCATCAAAGGTCGGATTGATGCGAAGATCAAACATAGTGTAACTACGCCAAGCTAGTTAATATAAGAGTTAAGATCATGTCCCATAACCACTTGCTCTACTCGAATATTGACGAACAAGTAGTATATTCCACTAAAATACGAAACAATCATTTCCACGGTGTTCAATCGGACGAGTCCAAGAGATAACTATCAAAGCAAACACAAGGGGTCATAGTCCTTGTTTTTACTAAGGCATTTAACTAGATTTCTCATACATGAGAAAATGTTTATGAAATCATATACTAGTAGATAGTAAAACAATTTGGAAAATAACCTCATATAATGAAGTAGAATTAAAATTCATTTAGTAAAATATTTGTTACCTACTAATAATTTAGAAACCCTTTTTATATAATTTCAAAGTGGCGAATCTTCTGTAATAGTGATTGAAATAACAATCGAACAAAGAATTCATGTTTTAATAACGTAAATTAAATCTCATGACTTTCGAATATAAATTCGTTCACCACGAATCAAATTGTAAGTCCATCAAAGGCCGAAAATCAAGCTGTTGAATTCTGTGAATCAGAGAAACTGAAATGTCATAGAAAAAGGCCAAATGGCCCGAAAATCGGCTAGGAAAGAGCCTAAAACAAGCCATACAGTAGACGGTGGTCTCCACCAGTCTATTGTTGGAAAAGAGAAGGACCAGTCGACTGGTGGATTTTTGACCAGTCGACTAGTCATTTTTCCTAAGAACAATGAATTAACAAGACTGGTCGACTTGTGGATTTTTGACCAGTCAACTGGTCACCAACTTGCTGCTGAAATAAAGTTTGGCCTTATGGCCAAGCCGATTTATACGGTTTATGGGTGGCTCATGAAGGCTTATATCACTTATTCAGGAGAAAGTGAGGCTCCTAAGATGCACCAAAACAACCGGTATCACAATAATCAAACATACTAGAGATTTATACTCGAATTCATCGAAATAAAATCAAAACTCATGAATTAGGAAGTTCACATGCAAACAACCTAAAACACACAATAAATACACAACACATACGCGCCAAAGGCACACTAAACAAGCATATAGCTTGAGGCATAGATGTGAGTTTTAAAAAAACTCACCTTCGGCTCATGAATGACAAGAACAAGCTCCAAAAAAGAAGAACAAGCCTCTACACTTGCAAAAGAATCCAATATCTCTCAATTCTCCTCTCTAAACAACAAACACTTACATAAGAAAACTTATATATGTAAGGATTGCACAAAAATATGAAAATTGATAAGGCAAGAGATAGAGAAGGAGTAGAGAGAGCTTAGACAAGTTGTCTCTTTGATTTTACCCTTGATTTGTATCTCAAGAAACCAACCTAGCCTTGGAATTTAAAATTCCAATTCCCTCCTCCATTTTTTCCTAAGTATGAGGAAATGAAATGAATAAGGGAGAAGGGTAGGTTGTTGAGGTATTTTGGTAGAGAGTTTGGGTTCAACTATTGTGGCAATGGTTCCACTTTACCCAAATCGAAAGCACCCAAAATCCAGAAACTCGAAACATATCGATGCTTATAGTCAAAAAGATTGTAAACGATGATCCAGACTCAATGAAAGTGGTTTCGAGTCCAAATTCACCCATATGCAAATTGTAATTTTTCGGACATACATCGATTAACAATTAACGACGTTATATTCAAATTAAATATTTAAATATATTGTCGTTAAATATGAGGATTGTTGCATTATCATTAACTGATCCCGCTTAGCGGATCTCTTCAATTTGGAGGACTCTGATCCATAGTTCATGTTTTCAGGATTTTAGGCAACTTCTCACCCATCTTTATTTTCTTTTCATGTAATAAAAGCAGTCGCATCGTCCATACGCACGGAACTAGCTTGTGGTCTCCAGTCGTGTCTGGCGAAGAACCGCTGCATTTTCATGAATTAGTTATACACATTGAACTCCGACTCCTAACTGGATCCATCCAGTATAAACATTGAGCTCCGGCTCCTAACTGGATTCGTCTAGTATAAACATTGAGCTCTGGCTCCTAAATGTATCTGTCCAGTATAAACATTGGGCTCCGGCTCCTAACTGGATCCGTCTAGTACAAACAAATTCTCATAGATTTTCCTTTGGTTGTCTTACTCCCGTAAGGCCGACATGGAACTCTCTCAGCATTTACTTGGTCGTCTTACTCCAGTAAGGCCGTCATGGAACTCTCTTGACATCTTCTGTGGACGATTTACTCCGACAAAGTCGTCTAAGAACTATTTTAGCATCGCATATCTAATTTCTTTGCAGGTTTAGATTTTTGGATTCTCATCAGCTATAACACCCCGTATTTTAACTACACTAAAGAGGATAAATTAAAGAATAATTAATTTAATATTCTGAATTAAGGGAAACAGACTATGTCATTGAGTCTGTTTCGAAATTCTGGTTAAGATAGACACCTGATTTGCGTAAAATGGATAATGAATGATGAAGTTATGGACGTAGAAATTTGACGAAGAGAGTAGGAAAAATTGGCACACTTGACAAGTGCGCCAAGGTATTTTTGCACTGGGTCACCTATAAAGTGCGCCTATGTTAATTTTCGGCATCTAGACGCCTTCAAATAGGTGTCGACCCATGGGCCTACCCCCAAGGCTGACGTGGCAGGTCGAATTCTAAGGGCTGGCAGCTATATATATGGCTCCATTTCTCTTGTTTTCTACACTGAAAATAATGTAGGATTAGATGTTGTTGGTGCCTGAACTGAATCAAATCTCTTTCTTCTTCTACAATCCAATTAATCAAGTTTAGAGTTTCAAGTATTTCAAGTGTAGATCTGAGATCCAAACTTCACTTTTCTCCTCCTATTCTTCTAGATCCGATCATTGTGGGTTCAAGTTACCTTTAGAACTGAATAATTAAAAGTAAGACATGATATGACTATAATTTGGATATATGCTTAGGATTGAATCATATCAGAACTATTTTAATTTGTGAATCTATGAAATTCTTAATTAACTATGACTTGGATCTTAACCTTTATCATGTTAGATCTACTTTTGATTATAGATCCAATTCTATTTAGATCATTTCGTACCTATCATGTTGTAGCTGATTTGGATCTTAATCGTTATCATGTTTGATCTACTATTGATTATTGATCTAATTCTATTTAGATCATTTTATACCTATCAAATTGTACTTGATTTGGATCTTAACCGTTATCATGTTAGATCTACTTTTGAATATAGATCTAATTCCCTTTTTAGATCATTTTGTACTTATCATGTCGTGGTTATTTTGGATCTATCATTAGTTGGACATGTTTTGAATTTAGATCTAAACTTTCACCGAATTGACATGACAAGTCTACCTTAGTTTCACTATTTAGATTACCTTGTTCCTATCAAACTGCGGTTAAATAGGATCTATTATTAGTTTGACATCTAAATTATTATTTAGATCTTATCATGCCAGTTTTTACATCCCTATTATGTTAAGATTGATTCTAATATCACATGTTCACTGGATCCGTTCAAATATGTCCATCTTTTCATTGTGTCGTTATATGATTATGCCACCACTTGTTTATGTCAATCTTGTTAGAATAATTATTTCTGTCACCCTTTTATTTTAGCCTAGCTACTTTCTTGCCTAGGCATGATGTTAAATTATGTGAATATGTTAAAATGGGAACGAGGAGAAAAATGGTATAAATTGGAAATAATTTGTAAATGGAAAGTTTGGCATAACTTAATGTTTATTAATATGAATTTAGGATGAACACCTATAAAGACATAGGTATAATTAATTAATAATTGAAATGCCTAAGATTACAGTAATTAGAAACTGTAATGACACTTATGACACGAGGTTAGATTGTACTTGCGGTGGAAGTTTGCCCGGAACCGACTGGCATATCCAGCGACCACAAGTGGTGAATCTAATGTGAGAGGTCTAAGTGCACAAATACGAGACGTGCTATGACACGAGGTTAAGCCCGACTTGTGGAAGAAGTCCGCCCGAAACCGACCGACATATCCAGCGTCCACAAGTTGTAGGCCTAATATGGGAGATCTAGCACATTTTAACCATAATTGATTATGGTAATAAAGATGAAAATTTAACCAAGTTGAATCCATAGGGATTGTGTAAACATGTTTGTTTGAATAGGGTTAAGTGAACCTTAATGAAACAGTAGGAGGGTTAAATACATCTTGGGTTTGGTGGGTAATATTTGTACATATAAGCCCACAAACTTCACCTGTTGGGGTTATGTAATTAAAGACACCGTTAGGTAAACATAACCCGTGGAAAACCTAGTAGTGGGGATGCAAGACAATGGGGAGAGCTTGCATCATCTTATGTGGGACCCATTTCAGTCAGTAACCCTATGTATGTATCAAATGTGTACTCCGAACTAGGTCGGAGTTAGGGCACGCTTACTGAACTGATTGTAAGAGATCCAAATGTGAAGGACGGTGTGGGCACCGCATACCGATCGGGTCGTGTGCATGCATGGTCCGGACAGAGGAAGATAAGACGCCGTGACACCGGTAGATATGGTTGTGCACATCAACGAAGGTTGCCACTTTAGGAAGTGATACCTCCTACGGTGGGGATGACACAGGGTATCTACGGAGTAGGGAGCCGACCGATTAGAATAGTAGTTAGGGTACATCTAGACTTTGGTAAGTTTAGGAGTTCATTATTGGGGCTGCCTGTGGATTGTATGGGTTAAAACCTCTCACCAGAAGTACGCCTAAGTCTACCATTTCATACACGTTGGGGATCATCTCATTCTGGATATACTAGTATTAGTGCAGAGAAATCTCTAGAAGCGCAATATACTCTATCATGTTTACCTTGTCACACTTACCTATTATGATAATTTTTCTCTTATCCACTTTGTATGTCTATCATGATATTTTTACTTATTTACTTTCTAGAAGTAGCTGGACTCGCCAGACTTTATGTCTAACCCTTTTTGTTCCCTCTTTTTACTTCCGTTTCCCCTCATGTTCTCAGGGGGGAATTCTTAGGCTTAGTCAGGATCCTGCTATCGTCTTGCTTCTAGCTGTTAGATGTATTGATCAAGCTTATATCTTTGCTACTATTGCTATGTTTTCACCTGTGGATTATGCTTCTTCTATTTTGTACTCTGATGTTTAAGAATAAAACAGATGTTTTAATGATGTAATGGTTTTCATGTGTTTCATACATGGGATGTTTTGACTATGCTACTTTATGATAAATAAAGTTTTTATTTCCTGCTATTTTTATGTCGGTCTTGTAATATTTCTGTTTCTGTCTACCTATAACGCTTCACGAAACTTAATGCATTCCCTTTGTGAGTGACATTAATGGATGTGGGTTGTCACATCGACCTTAATACGATCCCTAGTAATCGTAGGTTTTCTGGCCTTAATACGATTCGACGTGATCGTCACATTCTCGATTTCTATGGATTATGGATTCTCGGATTATCCAAAACTCATCTGCCTTCAATCAGCAAGATACGTTCTAGGGGGAAACTTGTCAGACTATCTTTTGGCGAAGGTTGTCTCAATATGATTTTCTACCATCTGGAACAAATCAGGACTTGAGTGTGGACTGGAAATCACTTGGATGAAGTAACAAAGTGTTGCTAGCTTGGAATTTTGATCGTATCTCACCCTCATAGACCGGCTCGCCATCCTAGGGCTTTCCCCTCTAGGATCGTGGTCATCCTAGGTCTCGTCTCCTAGGGTTTGTGGCCATCCTAGGGGTTGCCCTCCTAGGGGTCGTAACCATCCTAGGGGTCACCCTCCTAGGGATCGTGACTATCCTAGGGGTCGCCCTCCTAGGGCTCGTGACCATCCTCAGGGTCACCCTGCTAGGGCTTGCCCTTATCTTAGGGCTTGCCCCTAGGGATCATGGAGCACATAAGGACCACGAACCGCCTGCAACCTCGCACTGTTTTAACCTATTATAATGGCTATTTTCACTTCTATCAATCCAGATCTGATCACACATGGCATAGGATGACTTGGAGAGGATTTCTGGACATTTTCCACCTCATTTCAAGATTTTAGGATGCGTGCCACGTGCCTCACAAACCACTATTAGGAAACGCCTGTAAATACACCATCTAAGGACATTTTGAGGGATCTTTTGGCTATTCTTCTCTACGGCTTCCACCATCACTGAGAGCAAGGACTTTGCACCTTCATACATCCAAGTTTCCCTCCTTTCTACACAATTAACACGTGAATTGTGTGTATAAACTCTTGTAATTCTATTAAACACATGGATTGTGTGTCTATATGTAACCGATTCTTGTAATTTGTTAGTATAACAATAAGATTATAAAGTGGACGTAGGCTACATCTAAAGCCGAACCACTATAAAAACCTTGTGTGTTCCCTCTGAATTTACTATTTTCTGCATTCTGTGATCTGCGATTTGTATTTAGGTGTTAGTGCCATTTTTTGTTCTAACATCTATATTAACATACTTGTGTTTTTATTATATACGCATGTAGATCCTATATCTATTGTTCTTTTTCTTTTGGCTCTCAAACCATTCTCATGTATCTTACAAAGACTTAGATGTAAATAAAGGATGTAAGTCATAAATGTAAAAAATGGAAGACTCGATCTTAGTGGTGGAAATATATCTGCAAATGGAAATTTTTGACCTATTGTTATTGCTATTGGGACACTACTGGTAGATTTGGAAGCATGTATCAATTCTTTTTATATCTAATGCAAGATGGAAATGTTATTGGATTAGCAAGCAGAAACACTAGAATAACACATCCTGAAGTTCCCATTACTAACAATGCTCCTTCAAGTCGGGATTATGATAGGATTAGAAGAAGTCATTTATTGGAATAGAAGATGCTAATGAAGTGGATAATTGGTTTCTCCTTTATAAAAGGACTTTTACCACGTTCGAGTTAAATGATGAGCAGTTTAATAAGATGGCCTTTAGACAACTACTAGGTTATGCTTTTTACTAGCGGAATAGTGCAATCACTGGAGTGTCGGAGGATACTACGCTATGGGATGAATCTCGGAGGAGATTCAAGAAGAGATTTCAATTCAGATGCTACTAAGTATTATTTCTAGAGAAGTTTTCAGAATTAGAGCAAGGAGAGATATTTGTGGTTGAATATGCTATGAAATTTGAAGAGCTATCTCATTATGGATATGCTACAATGGAAACTATGCTTAAGAGGAACTAGAAGTTCATTAGATGTCTGAAGTTGGAGCTGGATAAGGATACTTTCACGTACATTAGGGATCCATGTGATGTAACAGTAAAGATGATGCTAAAAAATAAGGAAATGTTTTCTCTTTTGGATAACAAGGTTGGGGTGCTCAGTGTAAGGAAGGCTAGAAGGGAATTTTTATCTGAAGAAGGGACTGTAGAAGTGTGAAGCTGCCAAGAAAAGGAATGGGAGTTTGGTTTGTTATAAATGCCAAATAAGGTAATTATGCAAACGAGTGTCATTTAGGAGAAGATAATGAAATTATATGGAAGAAGAACATCAAATGCTTTAATTATGACCAAATCGGGCATTACAAGAATAAATTTCTAGATTTTACCAATGAAAAAGTTTTTCTCTTTATAGCCATTACCTCAAGGTCAACAACAAAGGAGAAGGCGATGTTTGTTATGGCATGTACTTCTGATTCTAGAATTATTTGTTAATATGATGTTTGTTGCTAGTGCATCACATTTCTATCTCATTTCAGTAGATAAGCTTAATTTAGAACCATCATACATTGCTACATCCTTAAGGATAACTAAACCTATAAAGGTTATGCAACTCTAGGAATGAGATGCGAACATATAGAGTTTGATTTGCTAGGTTATGATTTTTCTTGTGAGTTGTTTGGTTTTTATTTCATTGACTTTGGGATCATATTGGATGTGGATTGGTTAGATAAGTATGATACTAAGATACTTTGTAAAAATAATAAAATATCATTGGGAAACTGTATTTGTAATGGCCAATTTGTATACTGGGTCGAGAGTTTTTAACTTCGAAGATTGATGCATTATTGAGCACACCATAATTGGATGTCGGGATAAGTCAAGTTCTAGTCATGAAAGAGTTTGCAAATATGTTTGGAACAATTATAGGATTACGTCTAAAGAGAGTTATTGACTTGAAAATTGATCTTGTACTTGGGTCAAAACCCGTGAGTAGACCACCAAATAGGATGACGCTAAATGGGATGGATGAGCTAAAGGTGCACCTACTGGACTTAGAGGGAAAGATCTTTATTAGACTAGGCAGTTCGCCTTCGATAGAGGTTGCGGTGTTCGTGAAGAAGACACATGGGTCATGCAGATTATGCATCGATTTTCATAAGCCTAAGAATAAGACGGTGAAGAATATGCACTTTTACCTAGGACTGATGATCTGTATGATTTGTTGAGTGCAGCCAAAGTGTTCTCCCAAATTTATTTAGTGACTGGATTCGATCTATTGTGGGTAGCAGAGGATAGTATTTGTAACAACCCATCCGAAATGGGCCAAAATTTCGATCCAAAAAGGCCAATCAAAAATTAGGTCCACTGCAAATGGATCGTTGGTTCCTATGAGGAAATGGTATAACATATATAACATAGCATACTAACGCAAAATCAGAATCTCATACAACGGAAGGGATAAAATATAATAACTTAAAAACGATGTACCTTTATTTAAAACCATCATAAATATCAATTACAACGAGTCTCGATCAATAATAGGTACATCAGTATTAATTTTCCTAACATAATAATATTACTTCCATAATGCCTAATAGCTATGAATCCTCCATTGTTTTGGCTCCATCTCCAAGGTATGATTGATCAAGCGTTCCCACCTACTGGCTTGCTTATATGTTAAAAGGTGGGAGGTCAGAGCATAAAGTTCTGGTGAATGAAAATAACATGTGGTTAAAGACTATACTCTAGATTTGGCTGGTTAAATACTTCAAAGCACGTCTACGTAAACACAAAAGCATGCACACATAAAGGGTATGTTTCAATTAATGAGGTAAGAATCTGAATCAATCGCTTAAGACCTTTATTAATGTATTTAGGGCGGATCATCGATCACTTAAGACCCAACGTGGTAGACATTCTTGGTCACTTAAGGGTCATTCTAACATATTTATTAAGGGTGGACTCTTATGATCTCTTATGACCTTAAAGTGAACCCTATCCATTTAAGACCACATCCTAAAACGTCACTGTCCTAATTAGACATATATATATATATATATATATATATATATATTCTCAAAAGTAATATGAGCTAGTACCGGTTTAGGGTAGGCCCGCATTTAGCCATTTAAGACCCCTCCGGTGGACTCCTCATGTTACTACTTAACTGATAATACTATAGCAGACCTATGCCACTTAAGATTTCCCTTAGATGGTGGTTAATTAAATTGCATGCTAAGTTCTGCATATACCAAACCCATCCCTAGGTTGGCCCTCACATAGCTTCTAGAAGAAGTGGACATTCTGGTAAATTACCATACTTCGTTATCACCATGTCTAAACCACTTTAGAGAAGATGGACCTATAGACCACTTCAAATTTAATTAGGGAGGGTCCCATGACTTCGGCCTGAATCCAAGGAATAAACCTTCAGAACGGACCTAGTCCTAACCATTTAAGACCCAAACTAGATAAGAAAAAATTCATCCACTTAAGACCTTCTCAAGGAAGGTAGTAAGCCTACCTATTCTGACACATAATAGGTATATACATATACACATACACACTAGGCCTCTTACATTAAACCAAATACTTGTAGATGCTGGATATGTCGGGCAGTTCTAGACAGATTTCTATTACAAGCGGGACTAACCTCGTGTCATAGTGCACTAAGTTTACTTGACCACGGTCGCACTAGCCAAATTCACTTGTGGTTGTTGGATTTGTCGGTTGGTTCTGGGAAGACTTCTACCATAAATGACGACTAATCTTATGTCTATATGTCATTATTTAATATAAATAAGCCATTTATACAAATACACAAACAACAATTCATATAGGGGCGTTTAAAATTTTCAAAACATATTCTAACGTATTTATTACACCATTATTACGTTTGGTTACATTGATTACGCTATATAAATATATAATTTAATACGTTCTATAAACGCTGAATTTCTTTCAAATTATGAAATGTTTTAACAGTGTAATTTGTCAATCTTGTTCACATAAATGGTGTACAAGTCCGATTCCCATATAAAACTTCTCAATTCGTAGCATAATTAATAACAAGCAAAAAATGGGAAAATAACAACATAACAATTTAAATTTGTATCCTAGGCTTGTTAGAATAATTTAGATAATTAGAGAGAAACAAGGTGTAATATACATACATACATATTCAGTATACATACATATATATATATATGTGTGTGTGTGTGTGTGTATATACATAAAATTCTATTTGAATCAAATTCATACTTTTCTATGTTGGATATTAAAACATTAATATTTGATTATTTCAAATCTAAATACATTCAAATTCTCCATTTTATAATGGAAATCTAAACTTATTCAAATAATGAAACCGAGCCAAATCCTAACCCCCTTACATAGCAAATACTTTTAAATAAAAAGGGGGCAAATCCAATTAAATAGAGTAGAATCACCAAATTATTATTCAAACATAACCCAAATAATTCACAAACCCAAATTATTGATTGAAAACTTTGCAATATATAAAGGTAGGAGATTTGGGTTTTTTATTATGATGTTATCGTGAAAACCCAAAACTACTTAGACATACAAAACAGTATGAAATCTACAAAACATAGAATTTAGTTAAAAAAAATGTTGTAAAATTAGGGAAATTACTGCTTAGGCCCAGTGTTAATTTCTTAACCCCATAGGGATCAGATTGATTATTTGTTTATCTGTGGTAAGCCGAGGTTGAAACCAAAATCTCGATGTTTGGGGCATTTCTGGGTATGGATTAGGTTGCCATGATTAGCCCTCATATGACACATTGATTTACAATGAGGGAGTAAATTATGAGCCTAAAATATGGCATGTGCTTTAATGGAATTATAGGGAAAATTTTACGGGCCTAGTATCTGTTATGTATTTATGGAGGCTATTTGACTAGAAGAAGGGGATGATTGGGCTAAGTCATGTGATGGACTAATTTTTGAGACTTCTTGTGACCCAAACGGTAATTCATGGTGATATTCTTAGTTCATCTCTAGTAAGAATAGGTTCAGTTCTCTTTGTGCTATACATATTTCGAATAGTAGATGATTGAAAGATTATCTCTAGGAGAGAGAGAGAGATTAGTTTTCGGATCTGTTTTTGTGGCAATGCTAAATTTGTAACATTTTTGGTTAAGGCATATGGCGTAAGTGAGAATTGAGTTTCATGGTTTGGAATGGAATCTTTCATAAGCTATGGGAATATACCATCAATGAGTGGGTTGGAAGATAAGGCAATCCATCAGTATAATAAGCCGTCTCAGACATTAGAAGGAAATGGGTTTTCTTAGGGGTACTCAAACTCGAGTATTAACCTGTGTAGGGTTAGTTGAATTGGAATATGTTACTCCCTAAACCCTATCTTTTAAGAAGAATAGTATGGCCCTTATGTTGGAACATTCTGCATGTATTTTAAGGAAGTAGTTGGACTTCAATTATAATGGAATGGTTTTCGGAATAAGCTAAGTAAGAGGATTTTTTGAAATAATTGTGTTCCTAGACAAGAGTGTAACAATTAGGTGTTTTATGGAAACTTATGGAGCCACTTTGAGTCGAAACCCCATATATACAAAGCTTTGATAAAAGGAAATTCGAAAGGTTGAAGTATTTTGATATGAAATTTGTATTTTGGAAATTTCTTAAAAGCAACTTTATATGTTTCCAAAAGGAATTTTTGCAACTAAAATTTTGCCTCTTTAAGATTTTTTAAATAAGGTTTTGGAAAGTTATATATTTAAAATGTGGTGGTAGGCAATATAAATGGAATGAACCAAGGAACAAGATGGGTAAGGAGGTAAAGTGTGACTTTACTTGTAGGACTAAGGTAAGCTTTTGGATTAGTTCACTTGAGAGCTTCTTCCCAAAGTAAAAAAAGATTAGTGAGATGAGAGAACTACACCAAGAGATTCAAGTTTCTTACCCACATTCTTTTGACAATTATTTCCCCTTTGATATTCTGTTTGTCGTTTCTTCCTTTGATTAGGGACTTCCTTCTAGTATATCCTTGGGAAGTGTAAATCTTTGGCTTTGAGCTTATAGATGATAGGATATGGTTGAAACATGTGTTTAAGACATGTTATGTTTGATGGTAGCAAGTGGATGCAAGTGTTTGCTAGTGGATGCATATACATACACATTAGTTACTAGATCGGCTCAAACACTTACGTATTGCATATGGATATGTGCGCATTTTAAATTTTAATGGATGGAAATGGTTGAATCATCACATGGATGTTGAATTTTAGTGAATGGTTATGCACACATATAGAATTTATATGTACTATTAGGGTTATCTTGCATATATATTGGATACATGGCATAAATATATATTGCATTAAGGAGGTCAACTGAATCAGTCGACCACCTGATTTCTGCATTAGCTTAGGGACATATACACGACACCTTTACATATGTTCATACAAAGCATTAGAAACTACTAGGACAGTGAATGCCAGTGGATGATGGTTGGGTGGGTGTTAACATTCATAACATTCTTTTAACCTTGGAGATTTCAGGGACGAAATCCTTTAAGGAAGGGAGAAAGCAACAACCCGAATTTTAACAAACAATAATTAATTTATTAGGGAATAAACTGATAAAATAAATATTAATCAGAAATTTTTTGATAAATAAATAAAGGAATAATTGACAAGAATAATGCCAAGTTTTACGTGTCTTCCCATATTAATCCGAAGTTTGGATTATTTTTAATTAATCCCAAGTTTGGGGGTCCCTTCCCATATTGATCTCGGTGAACTTTTAAATTGTTACAACCAGTTTAAAATTAAAGTTAAAGTTATAAGGGGATTCATCTTCTTTACGATGCCGATCCATTCCTCCCATTCACCATCCACCTCTACCCATCAGGCCAGGTTAAAAGGTCACCGAGATCAATATTGGAAGACACCCCCAAACTTGGAATTAATTAAAAATAATCCAAACTCGAGATTAATATGGGAATACACACGAAACTTGGGATTATTCTTGTCAATTATTCCTTAAATAAAATGGATTTTACCATTGCTCCCATTACAAAATTATGATTCACATAAACTTTTAGTTTGCGTAAATCGGACAAGAAATGAACAAGTTGTGATCAATCAAAGTTTGCAATTAAATTAAAGAATTTACTCAATAAACAAAAAATAAATCTATGGTAAATGGGAGACCCAACCCTTAACTATGTGGACATATGGGTCGACCCATGTCTAAGGTGGGTTGACCCACCTTCGAGCCTGTTGTGGATAATTGCTGATGTGTAAAATACATTGAACTTAGACAATAAATCTAAATGAACCTGGATTTTTTTGTGTGTTTTATTTCTTGCTAACTCAGCATGATGTGTCTTTTACAATTTGATTTTAAAACCTAATATCCTATGGTTTATATTATCCTAACAATTCTATAAATAGGCTAGCAACCTCACCATTTTCCTACACAAAATTTTCTTCATCTTCTTCCTTCTTTAAGTTATGTTCTGAAATAAAATTAAGAAAATGTCGGAGTGCTATCAAAACATAGATTGAAAGGATAATTCTTCAACAACAACCATTTCAGAGGTTTTTTGGGATCTTCAACAACTATTGTGAGAATTACTGTGATTTTCAGATTTCTTCTAATTCAATTTTAAAATAGATAAAATAGTTGTTGTAGTAATCTAAATTAGAAAAAAAAATTAACAGTAAGATATATTGTATTTGAAAGTATCAGTATTTATAAGTTTACTCTTATATGTTATTGCTTCTTTAATTACTTTCAATTACCTATCATTTTCAGATATTACATGTTTATATGTACATCTTTTTTCCTTATCCTATTTCTGTCATTGTTTATTTACAGTCCTATTATGCCTTTACCGTTTGAGTTGCATAGAATTGGAATAATATGAAATAAAGTTAAAAAGGGGAATTGGGCAAGTTAGAATTTGTGAATTATGAACTGTAAATTGGGATTATTATAAAGGAAGAATATTTAAACATGAATAGGTTGAACTTAATTTAAGTATGCAGACATGTTATTTGTCATTGATTTGTGAACATTGCATTGACTTTGTAAACATGTTATTTGACGTTGATTGTAAATATGTTAATATGGCATTGTTAGGAAAACATGTAATTGACATTAATTTGTAGATATGTTGATATGGCATTGATTGAAAAACATGTAATTGAACTTAATTTGTATATATGTTTGTGCTAATTTGTCATTCATATTAATTGACATTAAGGGGGATATGTTAATTTGAGGAATATGGTAGTTTTTCGTTCAAGTTAATTGACTTTAATTAGGGAGAATATGTTAATTGGAGAAAATATGTCAATTAGACATTTATGTTCATTCATGTTAATTAGACAATTATGTTCATTCTTGTTAATTTGGGAAAACATGTCAATTAGACATTTATGTTCATTCTTATTACATTGGGAAAATATACAATTAAATGTTTATGTTCATTTCATGATTAATTTGGGAAAAACATGTTAATTAGATGTTTATGTTCATGTTCATTTAATGTTAATTTGGGGAAAAAATGGTGGTTAGACATTTATGTTAATTTAGGAAAACATGTTATTTGAAATAAATTTTTAAACATGTTAGTTTGACATTAAATTGGAAGATATGTTCAACTGACATCAAGACAGAAAACATGTTCATTTGACGTTAATTTGAAAAGTACGTTAGTACAAAAAATATGTTAATTGTACTTAATATGACATTAAGTAATTTTATTGGGAAAACGTGTTAATCCAGATTAGTTATACTTAATAGGAAATTAAGTAATTTGTATAGGAAAACATGTTAATTGGAATTAATGGTATTTGATTGGCAATTAACATGCATATGGAAAACATGCAAATTATACTTAATTTAATATTAAGTAAATATGCTATGGGAAAATGTGAGAATCAGATGTAAATTAAGTAAAACAAGTTACTATAATCTATATACATCTGAGCAGGTGCCTGTTTGTTTTGGGGGACGGTCGTACACAGAATAACATCTAATAGGTAATGTGTAACGACCCGCATTCTACGCATCGGAGGAGTGTAGAATATTTATTTCATTTATATACGAAGTCATTTGGTCCTGTAACTTTAAGGAACGACTATTAGGGTCATTTCCCATGTTCGCGATTTTTGCCAATTTTTAAATGACTGTTTTGCGCCTAGCGAATCTTTTTTCGCCTATAACTTTTGATTGGTAAGGATTTTTGACTTGAAACCACTTCCATTGGATCTGAATGATGGTTTAACTTTCTGTAGAGTGGTCAAATTGATCAAACGGACTTACCGTTTAGGAGATATGGCTGAAAAAAGGTTTAAAAGGTGAAAAACTGCTTAAACAGGCTTAATAGGGTAATTATTGGATGGGCCCATAACCCATTTTGGGATTAGAGTTATGAGGAGGCTGAAATGAGTTAGGAAACCATCTCATTTCATTTTCTCAACTGCCACTTTCATTTCTTCAACCCTAGCAATGGCCTCCACTGTTAAACCAAAATCTGGGCCTAACACCCAAATGCGGTGTGAAATCCTCGCAATCACAGAATAAATGAAGAAAAAACAGTAAAATAAGAGGAGACACACGGGACTTTTATAGTGGTTCAGCTCAAACCAAGCTTACGTCCACTTTATCTCTTCTTAAATCCTAAGAAGTTACAAGTACAATTGTCTCGGTTTATACACGAAATCCTCGGGTTTACAATGAAAAGAGGTAAAAATTGTAAGATTATACACGAAATCCTCATGTTATAATGTGGAATTTGGCTCCTTTGCTGCTGAACATGCTTTACAGAGAGCAATGGTGGAAGCCGTCTGGTGTTAGAGCCAAAAGATCCTTCAAAATGTCCTCAAATGGTGTATTTATAGGTGTAGGAGAGCTTTTGGGAAGACTGGTTCGTGATGGGGTACGTGGCATCCAATCCGGGAAAATAGGAGCAGGAGTAGCCTTAAGAATAGATCAAAATAGTGCACGTATCTGCAGGTCTGGAGATTGGTTCGCGGTCATGGATCGGATCGTGATATGGCTATCACAATCTGGGACTGGTTGCGAGCGGGATTGAAGTGCTGGCAATCGGGTCGTGGTCTCCATGTGTACTATGAGTGGGTCGCGATCTGAGGGTATACCATGAGCCGAGGGGGGGAGATCCGAGGGTGCATGAGCCATACTCCGATCGTGTGAAGCTTCGTTGCTTTATCCAGGAAATTGCCAAATTACACCAGTTTATGGAAACGGGCATAACTTTCAAAGCGTAAGTCCGATTGAGCCAAACCAAAGCTCAAACTAAAGCTAATTCAGAGATCTACAAATGTTACGGAGATTAGCTCCGTAATTGCTATTTTCGGGTCCAAAAGAGGCCATCTAATAGGAGTTTTGGGCCTTTCTTTGTTTGTGATGCGACTTTGACCAAATCGATGCCTGTCTTCTGACGATGTTCTCTATATCCGAGCGCGATGCTATCCAGATATTCAGTGTGACAGCTTTTGCCAAAATGTGTGTCAACATCAACCTTCTGAATTCATCTTTACTCACTTTCTAATCACATATTAGCCAAATCTACATCAAATTAAAGCGGATTAGTACCGAAATCGAGATACACCTGTTGGAATACATTGGCATCCATGGCAAACCAGTTAGAGTTTCAGATCAGTAATTTATTTGTGGCTAAGGTGAGTGATTTGCACTTTTATTCACAAATTACGGCTAATTAAGTGCGATAAGTGATAATTAACGAAATTATGCATCATAAAAATATGGAAAAATATGTAGAAATTCTAAAACATTATTTTATGTCACTGGTGAAAATTTGGGTTAATTTGGATTAAGTTTGCTAATTTTATAATTAAAACATGGTCAAGTTGATTAAGGGGCAAATCATGGTTGGGTATGTCTGATCCATAATTACATGTTAAATCTTTGTTTGGATGTTTACGGTTGATTCTATATGTTGCTATTACTATTTGGTATTTTTTGTGGTTGCATAGGAAAGTCAGAATGGTTGAAAACGCCGTCGTGTGGTGAAGATTGCTTGCTGGAATGTATGCAGGAAATGGGATCGGTCGCACATACGATAACATTTGTGAAATGTTGTGGTCGGTCGCACCAACGAAAACGTTCGTGAAATGTTGTGGTCGGTTGTACATGGGTTTCAGTCGCACCGACGACAGCGTTTGTGAAATGCTATGTTCGATCGTGCATGGTCTTCGGTCACACCTACGATAACATTTGTGAAATGATGTGGTCGGTCGCACCTACGACAACCTTTGTGAAATGCTATGGTCAGTCGCACCTACGACATCACTTGTGAAATGTTGTGGTCGGTCGCACATGGGTTTCGGTCGCACCTACGACAACATTTGTGAAATGCTGTGCTCGGTCGCACCTACGACAATATTTGTGAAATGTTGTAGTCGGTCGCACCTACGACAACACTTGTGAAATGTCATGGTCGGTCGCGCATGGGTCGCACCTGAGCTGCGACAGCACTTCTGAAACGCTATAAAAAGGGCAGGAACTCTGTGAAAGCTTATTTTGATGTTTTGCTTAACTCTTCACAGAAGATGAATGCAGAATTGAACCAGGAGATATAACATCATATCAATAATGCTATAAAAGGCTATTTTTGATATTTTTGTCAGTTTTCATAGCATAAACAGCTTTGTTGCGGGACGTGTGCAGAGGAGTTATCAATATCTATAATTTTGGTTCATCGTTGAGAGAGGGGGCATGTAGACGAACCAGAGCCAGAGGATATATGGACTGGGAAGGTTTATCGGTTATAGACCAGAAGGGCATGGTCATGTCAATTAGTTGTACGGAGTCCAGAAGGTCATGGACCCGTCATGACCCCAATGGATTTGGTGATCAAAGTGGTGGATATCACATGCTTTATGCACTGAGTGAGAGATGTGAGGTTGATCGCTATGCTTGATGTTGTCTATCACCATCACATGCACGCTCCCATTTTACACTCTATGTTAGTGTTACCTTAGAGTAGTGTACATCTTGTTGTGCTAACTCTTTGGTTGCAGGTTCAGGTATGATTTATTTATACATGTTATTATTTATTTTTCTGCTATCGCTCATGCCAGACTTTTGTCTGACCCAGAGTTTTATGTCTCTTCTTATTACTCTGGGTACTCTTAAACGAGCAGACTAGAGATAGGTCAGGTGATTATGCACGAGTAGCTGTCCGGAGACCAGCGGGAGGCTTTCACGTACTGTTTACATATATTCCCCCTATGTTGTTGATGGTCACTGCTTTGGGCATTAGTAGTGCACCTTTCTATTTTTCTTCAGAGACAGTATTTTGAAGTTGTAATAATGTTTTGGATCATAAGCTTTATTTTGGATTCCGCTGTTATGATG
Source organism: Allium sativum (assembly GCA_030737875.1). Taxonomy (NCBI): domain Eukaryota; kingdom Viridiplantae; phylum Streptophyta; class Magnoliopsida; order Asparagales; family Amaryllidaceae; genus Allium; species Allium sativum. The sequence goes on along the minus strand of CM060918.1, from coordinate 575,169,836 downwards.
GCTTAGTTTTCAGCTTATGCACTATCTCGCCTGTTTTATGTCAAGTATGTTATTATTATATTTTATTCCATGCGCTGTGAGATATACTACATATTCTTTGGTGATTCATAGTTTCAAAACCCTTTTTCCTTGACGACCGTCCCGTGCTAGTCGGGCATTGGTATGGCGCATTTCGAGGGAAATGCCGGCTGGTACGGGACGAGCTGTCACACTTGGTATCAGAGCCTAGGTTGCATAGTTTTACCTAGGGGAAGAGGGAGAGATAGTATACATATATGGGAGCGCGTATTTGTGATATTTTTTATTTTCAAAAGCTATATATATATATATATATTATTTGTATAACTAAGGACGAAGTCGCACTGCACTGGCACTACTATAGAGACGGTTAATCATTTTTCTCTTTAGAAATTGCACGATGAGCCGATATACAAGGAATACGGTTTAGGGGCCGACAATGGGAATGTACCTGATATGAGGACGATGTTTACTGCCTTCATGTGAGAGATGATTAGTGATGCTCAGGATCAGTTCCTAATGCCGCTAACGGTGGTAGTGCAACGGTGCAGGCGCCTAGAGGCGATTTTGCTAAGCTCAGCTAGGATTATATTAATCTTGGTGGAAAGACGTTCCATGGAACGGAATCGACAACAGAAGTCCAAGATTAGCTTGATAGTTGTGAGCGTATCTTCGAGGATTTGGGGATCGAGGATGCAATGAAGAGAAAGTTAGCATCGTGTCAACTTCAACGACGGGCTATGAATCGGTGGAATGCCATCAAAGCGGCTACTCCCAAGGATCAAGTTACCTGGAATCAGTTTAAGACTCGCTTCAGTGATAAGTTTATTCCAACTGCTCAAGAATCAGAACTGTTCTGGAAAGTTTTGGAGCTTAAGCAGAATGGTAGGGCATTCTTGGAATATATTGTAGAATTCGATACTTTATCAAAATATGGATTATCCCTTATCGATACTGCTGAGAAGAAGAACGAAAGGTTCATAATTGGCCCAGATGAGTACTTGGGGGAAAGACTTATAAACCATATCGATGAGACTTTCGAATCTATTATGGGAAAAGCATTAAGATCTGAAAGCCTATACCCTAAGTCGAAGACCGAGGTTGCTGTTACATCTGCAGAGGAGCCAAAGCCGATGGAAAGAATAATTCCCATAATAAGAGGAAACAGGACCAGACTAAGGATGGTCAGAAAAATAAGAATAAAAAAGAGGCCCAGTGCTTTGGTTGCGGCAAGAAGGGCCACTATATCAAAGATTGTCGAGTGAAGAAGGGGGAGAGGAAGTGGGCCACTATATCAAAGATTGTCGAGTGAAGAAGGGGGAGAGGAAGTGCTTCAACTGTGACCAAGTGGGACATTTCAAGAATGAATATCCGCAACCCCCTAAAGAGAAGCAGATCCTGAAAGCATATGCTATCAACGATGTTCCTTCTTCGTCGAATGCCCCAACTGTGGCGCAGAAGGGAAAAGGTGTCATTATTCAAGGTATGCTTTCCATTTATGATGTTCCTGTTTGACTTTTGTTTGATACCGGAGCTTCCCATTCCTTCATATCTAATAACCTGGTAGATAGGTTGGAATTGGAACCCGGCCTTGTTGATAGACCTTTAGTTGTGATGAACCCGATCGATGGTTTGAATAGCCTTAGTATGATTTGCCGTAATTTGGTCTTATGAGTCATGGATGTATGTTTGCATGTGATTGCTTTTTTTTGGGCTTTACTGGGTTTGTAATTATTTTGGGAGTCGACTGGCTCCAAAGGTATGGGGGTGGTGGTAGACTGTGAGGGGTCTTCGGTGACCATTAGAGCGGATGATGGGAGGAGGGTGGTGTTGGGTTGCCTACCTAGTGATGAGGAGATAGCTAGTTTTCTAAATTCCCTCGACATCCCGCATGATGAGTTATCAGATGTTCCTATTGCTGGCGAGTATCCTGACATCTTCGGGGAAGTGACTGGACTTCCACCACACCGAGAGATCGAATTTCTAATTGATTTAGTGAAAGATACCAGACCTATAGTGATGTCACTTTGTCGTATTGCGCCAAGGGAGCAGCGAGAGCTCGAGGCGCAAGTGGGCGACCTTTTGAAGATGGAATTTATCCGAAGAAGTGTTTCTGAGTGGGGAGCACCAATTGTGTTTTCTACCAAGGTCGATGGTTCCCTTCGCTTATGTGTGGATTACTGCGAGTTGAACACGGTAATTAGGAAGAATAAGTATCCTCTTCCACGGATAGATGATCTATTTGATCAACTGAATGGAGCAAGAGTGTTTTCCCAGTTGGATCTCACGACAGGTTTTCTTCAGCTCCGAGCAGCAGTTGAGAGTATACCTTAAACGACTTTTCGGATGCCGTCTGGATTCTATGAGTGGTTGGTCATGCCATTCGGGTTGACCAATGCACCCACATATTTTGTGTATCTTATGAATAGGGTTTTCAGAGAATAATTGAATAATTTTGTTCTTGTGATTGTAGATGATATCTTGGTTTACTCAAGGACAGAGAAAGAACACAAGAAACATTTGAGGTCGGTGATGGAGGTGTTGAGGAAACACCAATTAATAGTGAAAATTTCTAACTGTCACTTCTGGAGGAGGGAAGTGAGGTTCTTGGGCCTTGTTGTTTCAGAGAATGGTATTGTCGTGGATCGTGCGAAAGCGGCTATGGTTCAAGATTTGTCTACGCCCAAGAATGCAACAAACGTGAGAAGTTTCTTTGGATTAGCTGGATATTATCGTAAGTTTATTCAAGACTTCTCCAAGATAGTAGCACCATTAACTCAATTGACCAAGAAGAATCAAGCTTTCGTCTAGGACGGAAGGTGCGAAAACGCATTTAAGAGTCTAAAGGAAAGGTTGACGTGTGCACCAGTGTTAGTTATTCCTAAAGGGAGTGAAAAGATGACGGTATACATCGATGCATGTGGTACCGGACTAGGTGCTATACTGATGCAAGGAGGTAGAGTTATAGCTTATGCTAGTCGGCAATTGAAAACACATGAGAAAAGATATCCTACCCATGATTTGGAATTGGCAGCGATCGTGTTCGCGTTAAAGATGTGGAGACACTATCTCTTGGGAGAAAGATTCGAGTTGTTTACCAATCATAAGTCATTAAAATATCTTTTCTCTCAAAGGGATTTAAGTCTTTGTCAGCAGAGAAGGTTAGAGTTCTTGGCTTCATATGATTTTAATATCGCATATGCACCCGGGAAGGGTAATGCGGTAGCTGATGCATTGAGTAGGAGACCAACCAGTTTGGGAGCTATGTTTCTGGAATGGAAGCAACTGGAGTATATCGTAGGATATGATTTCAGACCCAGTTGTGAATTAGATCCAGAAATGTTAGCAAGTTTGACGATCGAACCAACTTTAATTGAGCAGATCAGTTCCAGTCAGAGGGACAATCCTAACCGATTGGAAATCATCTCCAAGGTTGAGATGGGCATCGACAGTGAGGGAATGGACAAGTGTAGACTTGATCAAGAAGGATGGCTTCGAAAGAATGGGAGACTAGTTGTACCCAATGTTAATGGATTGAGAGATGAAGTGCTTAGAGAATGTCATCACTCAAAACTGACTATACATCACAGTGGTAACAAAATGTATCGAGATATGAAGCAGACTTACTACTGGAAAAGGACGAAGAGAGACATTGGAAAGTTTATATCCAAGTGCATGAATTGCCAGTTAGTTAAAGCGGAGCAAAAGAAGCCCAGTGGTTTGTTACAACTGCTGGAAATTCCCAAATGGAAATGGGAACAAGTCTCAATGGATTTCATTGATGGTTTACCAAGGACTAGATTGGGTCATGATACCATTTAGGTGATTGTGGATCGATTGACCAAAAGCACAAGATTTATACCTATCAAGTCAAATAGAACGGCAACTAAGTTAGCAGAACTGTATATGAAACGGGTAGTGAGATTTCATGCAGTACCTAAAGGTATTATGAGCGACCGAGATCCATTATTTACTAGTGGGCTTTGGAAAAGCTAACAAGAGGTTTTAGGGTCAGAACTACATCTTAGTACCGCATACCATCCTCAAACTGATGATCAAACAGAGAGGGTGAATCGTATATTAGAGGATCACTTGAGAGCTTGCATATTTGATTCTGGAGGTTCATGGGATGTCCATTTGCATCTGGTTGAGTTCGCGTATAATAATATTTATCAGTCCAGTATTGATATGGCTCCATTTGAAGCTTTGTATGGAAGACCATGCAACTCACCATCATGTTGGTTGGAGACTGGTGAGAAATTTGTGCTTGGGCCAGATGTAATAAGAGAAACTTCAGACAAGATCAAGGTTATTCAACAGAGAATGAAGGCTGCCCAAGGTAGGCAGAAAAGTTATGCTGATAAAAGACTAAGAGATTTGAAATTCTCCGTTGGCGACTTGGTATTCCTCAAGATTTCTCCGTTGAAGAATGTGATTCGATTTGGTAGGAGAGGTAAACTAGCACCAACGTTTGTTGGTCCATTCCCAGTTCTCGAAGAAGTTGGGAATTTAGCATATAAAGTTGGATTGCCTAACAAGATAGCAGGAGTGCATGACGTATTTCATGTTTATCAGTTAAGGAAGTTCATGAACAATTCTGACATGACTATCTCACCCGATCAAATGGATGATATCGAGGTAGAACCCGAGGCAGTTGAAAGCCGTAGACCAATTCGTATTGTCGGACATGATACGAAGCAACTTCGGAGGAATACGGTGAAACTGGTTAAGGTCCAGTGGTGTGATAACGAGAGTTACTGCACTTGGGAAATCAAGGAGAACATAAGGAAGTCATATCTAGAGCTCTTTAACTGGTAAGGTTTAATCGCGATGTAGTTATTTCACATGCTAGGATAGGATTAATGTGTTAATTATGTATGATTGATTGTTGCAAATGGTTGATAGGCAAGTGGGACCTTTTGTCTATTTTCTTAGTTAAGGAATTTCGAGGGCGAAATTTCTTGGGAGGGAGAGTGTAACGACCTGCATTCTACGCATCAGAGGATCATAGAATATTTATTTAATTTTTATATGAAGTCGCATGGTCGTGTAACTTTGGGGAACGACCAATTGGGTTATTTCCCATGTTCATGATTTTTTCCGATTTTTAAATGACTTTTTGCCCCTAGCGAATCTTGTTTCGCCTAAAACTTTTGATTGGTAAAGAGTTTTGACCTAAGACCACTTCCATTGGATTCGAATGATGGATTACCTTTTCGTAGAGTGGTCACATTGATCAAACGGATTTACATTTTGTGAGATATGGCTGAAACAAGGTTTATAACGTGAAAAACTGCTTAAACGGGCTTAATAGGGTAATTAGTGGATGGGTCCATAACCCATTTCGGGATTAAGGTTATGGGGAGGCTGAAATGAGTCTAGAAACCTTCTCATTTCATTTTTCTCAGCCGCCACTTTTGTAACACCCCACCTCCGCCAGGGTGGCTCTTGCAAGCAACTCCGACTTTGGTGGGGCGTTTTTAAAACAAGGTAAACATGCATAATGATATAGCAAGGCAGGACATGACATATATATATATATATAAGTAAACAGAGTAAGCAGATAAAACAGCGGAAGATTTTTAAACCATTTCAAAACACAAGTCTGGTACATCAAAATGTCAATTTTCCAAAATTACAAGTCTAGATAAATACATCATCTGATAAACCGAAAAATACATAAGTACTATCCCCAAATAAGAGTGATAAACCATAGCGGCTCAAGTCCAAAGCATACTTGAGCTATCCAAGGAAGCAGCTAAAATCCAAGCTAGGCTCCAGTATTCCCTCCCTGAGAACCTGGGGGGGGGGGGGAAACGGAAGAAAAGAGGCGAAAGAAAAACAGGTCAGTCAAAAAGACTGAGTAAGCCCTGCTACGATCAGTCTATAAACTAATAAAGTTAACATCATGATGGAAACTGAGATGATCATTAATAACAACATACTGGCACGATAAATCAACTACAAGATAGATAGAGGTGTCATCGCATAAAACAAGGTTAAGTTTTGCACCACGGTGTACTAGCAGACCAACATAACAGGTATTGATCCCTTGGCCCAAGCTTTTAACCCAATAACATGAAGTGACCTTAATGTAAGGTCCAGCCCAACGGTCTAGTCGATCGGCTCCCTATAAACCTAACACGTCAAGTGTTGGTGTCCATATGGCCCACATATGGTTGTAGTTAGTCTGTGCTGGGTCCACCTTTTGGGTGTATCAAGCCCTCGGGTGTCAACCCCGGACACTTAAGCAATAATGCACAGCCCTAACCTACTGGTACCCGTGCCTCGAGTTTGTCCAACACCGGACTACGTGCACGTCCGTAGCCCGCCTGGACCCGCACCGCTGTACCACTCGGCCATCGCCCTTTGGTCGCTTACATCCGTCCAGTAATCGTGCCCCACCCTAGCCTAGCTTCTAGGGTTGTGAATGATACCAAACTGGGATTACTGTTAGAACAGACCACGTTGCTAGGGTTTTCCAAGAGGGTTAAGTGTGGTTTAACCCCTCACTAATCATGGATTAAATTAGTTAAGTGTAACTAACAGTTTACCACTTAACCCCATTTAATCCCTCGAATCCCCAAATTGGTTAAGTATTAGTGGACCCTGACTTAACCCTAATCATGAGGCATTAATTAGCTTAATGCACCTTAACCTCTCACATTAGACCTTTGTTGTGGTTACTAGTTAGGTCGGGCGGGTCCGGGTAGGTTTACACCACAACTTAGTCTAACCTCGGGTTTTGGCACCATATGACCAACTTCTCACATTGGGTCCTATTGTTTGTAGCCACTAGTTAAGCCGGTCGGTTCCGGGTAGAATTACGCTACAAACTCAACCCAACCTCGAGTTGGCCACACTTATGTTTTCTAAGTGTCATGTCCACTTTATTTCAAAACATAATTACAAGTCAACAAATGCTTGGGTAGACCTAACTTAATAGGTAAATTCCCAAGGGGTAGACCTAACTTAATAGGTAAATTCCCAATCTTATATTTTCATGTATTTTAAGTTTACCCAAACCCCCAACGTCATTCTATCGCTTACATATTCGTAGTAACGCATAAAGGATAGGAAGAGGGAACTTGGCACAACATACATGATAACCTTGCACAACAATCATGCATAACATGTTAGACTTGTACAACTTAGCATAGTGAACTTGCATATTACCATAAACATGCATAACTTGTCAAACATGCACAACTTGTCATTTTTAAACTTGCATAAGCATGCATAATTTGTCAAACATGCACAACTTGTCATTTTAAACTTGCATAAGCATGCACAACTTGTCAAACATGCATAACATGGCATAATGAACTTGCATGAACATGCATAACTCATTTAACTTGCAAATCATGGCATAGTGGACTCGCATAAACATGCATAACTTATTTAACTTGCAAATCATGGCATAGTGAACTTGCAAAACATGCATAACTTATCAAACTTGCAAATCATGTCATAGTGAACTTGCAAAACATGCATAACTTACCAAACTTGCAAATCATGTCATAGTGAACTTGCAAAACATGCATAACTTATCAAACTTGCAAATCATGTCATAGTGAACTTGCAAAACATGCATAACTTATCAAACTTGCAAATCATGGCATGGTGAACTTGCATAAACATGCATAACTCAATAAACTTGCAAATCATGGCTTAGCAAACTTGCATAAACATGCATAACTTATTTATCTTGCAAATCATGGCTTAGCAAACTTGCATAAACATGCATAACTCAATAAACATACATAAATCCCAACTTGCATCACATATTAACTTTAGAGTTTCTAAAATGAAGGTAAGAGGGCTTACAACTATTATGAAGACACAAATCTCCTAATAAAGATTGAGAAGCCCTTTTTATGCAAGCATAAAACCCCAAAACAAAGCTCCAATAAGAAAACACCCAAAAACACTAGCTTAGCAAATAAAACTTGCAACTTGATGATGTATGCAAGCTAATGATCATTCATACAACTTACAAATGATTGTATGAACATCAACATCTTCATAGGAATGATTCATGAAGAGGGTGGAGGCCATGAGAGTTTTGATTTTGGCATAGTTTAGTTACTAGATTGAATAATGAGTGATTTAGGGTAGGTTAGGGTCTTATTTATAGATTAGGCTAGTGATTTGGACCATAGGATTAACCCTAGATTCAATTAGGTCCATTAGATCTCGGAACTCTCTAGAACCAAGCCCCCCTATCAAGCCCAAACCAGAAATGGTGCACCAGGCCAAGTAGCCCGGCCACCCCCTGTCGACAGGGCTGTCGACAGGGCAGTCGACATGCTAAGACCCCTGTCGACAGGCCTGTCGACATGGGGTCCTGGGCGGGAATTTTTCCCGCCTGCCCAGTTTGCCCTAACCCATGTTTTAAATTTAAATTTAAATCTGTTTTTAACATAGAAATTTCTGAAAACTTCAATGGGCCTTAACTGGGTCATACGGACTCCGATTTTCGAAAACTCGGACTCTATTTCGCGTATTTTTCCGAGACGAACGCAATGGCATAGCCCGTTTCCCTTGATTCAGATTTTTGAATTAAATTCTGCCTCGATTTTCATTATTACAGGTTGTTGAAAATACGGGTTGTTACATTCTCCCCTCCTTAAAGGATTTCGTCCCCGAAATCTTCAAGTTAGGAAGAACGTATCCTACCATCCAACATCCATCTACTCAAAACATCATCCACGAGCAATCATTGTCCTTAAAGGATTCTAAATGTGGTATGAACATATGCAAAAGTGTGTGTATATGTACTTACCTAATGCAAAAATCAGGCGGTTACTGATACAGTAAACCTCCTTAATGCATATGTATGTAAATCAGGCGGTTACTGATACAGTAAACCTCCTTAATGCATATGTATGTCAGTGAAATGAATCCATATGTATGCAAATTCCTAAATTCATAGTATCTATATGAGTGCACATAACATTCATCCATATGCAACATCCATGTGGTGGCACAACAAGTTTCAATCATGAATAAGCATAAACACTCATGCATATGCAACATGAAGAGTGTGTGAGCCGATCTAGTGCCTAATGTGTATAATGCATCCACGAGTAACCACTTGAAAACACTTGCAACCACTTGCAAACATCAAGCATAACATGTTTCAAATACATGTTTCATCCAAAGGGTTTCTACCTAAGGTTCTCATGACAAGATAGACACGATAAACTAGATAAACTCCTTTTTGGATTACAAGAAATCCATTCAAACTTTGACATATAGTACTAACCGATGAGTCTTAACCCCCTTATGGAGTTTACAACAGAAATAAGATCGAGAATGGGACCGAGAGGATATATACAAAAGATAACTTGCAAGCAAGCTCCACAGGAGAACAAGGATCAAGGACGCACCCTTAAAAAGAGATATGATGCGCGTGTCTAGTCTTCACTCTTCTTAGTCACGTTTTCTTGAGCTTAACTCCACTGTGCTTTGATTTCTTGGCTTCCTAACTCCTATTTCCCAAATTCGAGTTGGAACTCGTCGCCTCTCGTCTTTCTTTTCCACTTATTCTCCTTTCTGCATACCTGGGTTAAACATACTATAACCTCATGATCTCATGCCAGCTCTCCAAACTTCACCAGTGAATCCTGGATCTCGTCTACTTATTATAAGGTATTCCCTGCAACAGAACTTTTCTTGAAAATACCAATCCACGTTGCCAATTGCCCTTATAAACGTGATTTCTATAACTCATGCTTAATCGAAATGAACCATCCGCCTATGAGTGATAGGCCATACCTAGATTCAACTGCCTACCCATGGCTTCCTGTAGGCTATTTCAAAACTGGCCAACTTCTTGAGGATAAATCGTTGCTGACCATGATGCAGTCCTCTCGCTCTTCACCGGACTGAAATGAGCACTCTTCGTGAGTCTACCTATTATGACCCCCCCATACCCGTATTCCCTTTCTTTGATCTAGGTAATCTATCCACATAATCTTTCGCGATGTTTTCACCCTTCCCTTGCGAAACCTCCAATGAAGGTAATGGCCCGCTGGGCTTCCATGACTTGGCCTTAACTTGGTGGCACAACATGCATCCCGAGACCAACTCGGCCACCTCCGCGAGTGATGCGCATTTTCAAGAACCCTCTTTTACTTGAGGAACACATAATCTCTCATCGCGCCTTAGTCATCCCTTGTCATCTATAATATATCTAGTGAGGTGACTTAACATCTCGCCTCGAATCATCTGGTCCATGTTCTTAACTAACTGCGGGTCTTCTTCCTGTGAAACCCCCTTCTTGATCCAGAAGAGTAAGTCTAAGCTCCGGGAATGCTAACTAACTAGCCAAACGGAGAAAGCTTCTTACTTCAATTGCCCTCCTCAGAGTTTTCCGGTCTTAAACCGCAACCACTTTAGCGGAATCCACCGCTAAGCCTCACTTAGGAACTATGCGCCCAAGAAATCCAACTTCTTTCCTCCAAAGTGACATTTGGAGAACTTGACCTTCCACTGGTGGCTCTAAGCGTATCCATCTCCTCCTTGAGATGTATAGCATGCTCTTCCTCGTTCTTTTAAGGAGATCAAAATATCGTCTACGATGACCACGACAAACTTGTTCAAGGACTCCCTAAACACCCTACCCATCAAGTTTACGTAATATGCGGGTGCATTAGTCAAACCAAATAGCATGACTAGCCATTCTAAAAATCCATCTAGAGTCCTAAACGCAGTCTTGTCAATTCCATCCTCAGCCATCCTAAGCTGATGGAATCCGGTAGCTAGATCAAAAGAAAATAGATGCTCCTACAAGCTGATCAAACAAATCATCGATCCTTGGTAACGGTTGTCTATTCTTTTCAACATGTAAGCGAAGCAAACTATCCATATTAGTAACGAATACTACTGGAGCACCCTACTCGAAAATGCTTCGCCTCGGGAAGTTCTTCTCAAGCAACTCCTTGACTTACTTTACTTACTTTCTTAACTCTCATCTCGTGAGGTCATGTGCCTAACCGGCCACGAAACTGGCTTGGTAGTATCAACCAGATAATGCGGAAATCTATTCCTCGTCTAAGGGTAACCCCTTCACTTCACCCAAGATATCAGGATATTCTCGGACCACCCTCACAGATTGCAAACTATCGATAGACGAGTTGAGGGATTCAAGATAACATAACATGACGGGACCCATAGGGTTGCTAGAAATTTCTAGGGTATTACCGAGGCGAGTCATGAGCCTCACAACCCTATATACAAAAACCCAGAATGGCTCCAAAACAGGACGACCATTCCATGCCCAAAACCAATCCATATCCCCTGAAACCGAGAATATAAACATCCCACGAGAATTCTATACTCAAGATAGAAATTTCCAAATCCACTCAGACCACAGACGAACGGGCAGAACCCCCAATTGGATTTGAAACATATACGGGATCATCAACCAGACTAGTACTTAGGTGCAAAACTTTCCACTAGATCAGATGAAATAAAACTATGCGATGTGCCAAAATCGAACAAAGTTCGAACAGGGAAAATCAGAAAATGCAAACAAGATTTTCAACAGAAACACTACCTCTATCATAAGCTGGAAGAACGGTGTTGAGGGGATGAACTCGCCCTCCAGATAGTCCCGCACACTGAGTCTGGCCTTGCCCTTGTTTCCTCGGGCAATCCTTGTTGAGATGCCCAAACTCACCACAATGAAAGCATTCGCCCCGCTTTCTCTTCTTCTTCCTACATTCCCTGGCTATATGTCCAACCTTACCACAGAAGTTACATTTCATATTCCCTCTTGGCTTGTCCTTGCGGTTGTGGTTATTCTTGCCCCGTTTCCCGGAATTTACTCTCTTGCCTTGAGACTCATTCGCCTTGACCACTTTCTTGTCATTGTTATCTTCTTCTTGAAGTAGGGCCAAATTCACCAAATTCTCGAAAGTCGCCCCCAAGTGTATATGAGACATGGCCAAACCATGTAATGGCTCGTTTAATCCTAGAGCAAAGTGTAGGGCCTTATTCTGAGCTGTATTAACTAAGTCTAAATTGACCCGAGCCAGTTGATTAAACTTATCTATGTATTCCCTAATAGTCATGTCCCCTTGCTTCAGTGATAAGAACCTTAGTCCAAACCTTCCTCTAAAGTCATCCCAAGTCTCAATTGGCCTAGTAGCGGTGGTGACTACCCACCAACGTGCAGCTTCTTCCTTTAGCAACCATACTGCCAATAAAACCTTCCTGCGGTCACCTATATCAAAGGTGGCTAAAAGATCTTCGGTCTCTTTCAACCAATTCCTTGCCTCTACTAAAGTCTCGGTTCCAAAGAAATTCTTGCAACCCATCGCCTTAAAATCTTGGCAAATCTCGGCGAAGTCAGTTTGAGGATGCTGAGGGGAAGGAGGAAGAGGAACATCAACTACCGGAGGAGGGGTAATATTTGCGGGGCCGGCTTCGGTCGCCCTAGCCTCCAAAAGTCTCCTATACCAAACAGGTACGTGTACTCCCTCCGGAATGGCAAAGTTGTCGGCCATACTGGAAACGAAGAAAAAGATAGATTCAGAATGGAGAAAAACGAAGGAATTTTGCTAATGGCTTTTTGGGGAATAGCCTTTAAAATAAACTAGACTTTTCTTTTGGAAAATACTTAATACTTGGTTTTGAAAATAGTTTTTCAAAGAGTTTTTAAAAACCTTTTTATCCCTTCTCGTAAACCATATGCTCTGATACCAAATGTAACACCCCACCTCCGCCAGGGTGGCTCTTGCAAGCAACTCCGACTTTGGTGGGGCGTTTTTAAAACAAGGTAAACATGCATAATGATATAGCAAGGCAGGACATGACATATATATATATATAAGTAAACAGAGTAAGCAGATAAAACAGCGGAAGATTTTTAAACCATTTCAAAACACAAGTCTGGTACATCAAAATGTCAATTTTCCAAAATTACAAGTCTAGATAAATACATCATCTGATAAACCGAAAAATACATAAGTACTATCCCCAAATAAGAGTGATAAACCATAGCGGCTCAAGTCCAAAGCATACTTGAGCTATCCAAGGAAGCAGCTAAAATCCAAGCTAGGCTCCAGTATTCCCTCCCTGAGAACCTGGGGGGGGGGAACGGAAGAAAAGAGGCGAAAGAAAAACAGGTCAGTCAAAAAGACTGAGTAAGCCCTGCTACGATCAGTCTATAAACTAATAAAGTTAACATCATGATGGAAACTGAGATGATCATAAATAACAACATACTGGCACGATAAATCAACTACAAGATAGATAGAGGTGTCATCGCATAAAACAAGGTTAAGTTTTGCACCACGGTGTACTAGCAGACCAACATAACAGGTATTGATCCCTTGGCCCAAGCTTTTAACCCAATAACATGAAGTGACCTTAATATAAGGTCCAGCCCAACGGTCTAGTCGATCGGCTCCCTATAAACCTAACACGTCAAGTGTTGGTGTCCATATGGCCCACATATGGTTGTAGTTAGTCTGTGCTGGGTCCACCTTTTGGGTGTATCAAGCCCTCGGGTGTCAACCCCGGACACTTAAGCAATAATGCACAGCCCTAACCTACTGGTACCCGTGCCTCGAGTTTGTCCAACACCGGACTACGTGCACGTCCGTAGCCCGCCTGGACCCGCACCGCTGTACCACTCGGCCATCGCCCTTTGGTCGCTTACATCCGTCCAGTAATCGTGCCCCACCCTAGCCTAGCTTCTAGGGTTGTGAATGATACCAAACTGGGATTACTGTTAGAACAGACCACGTTGCTAGGGTTTTCCAAGAGGGTTAAGTGTGGTTTAACCCCTCACTAATCATGGATTTAATTAGTTAAGTGTAACTAACAGTTTACCACTTAACCCCATTTAATCCCTCGAATCCCCAAATTGGTTAAGTATTAGTGGACCCTGACTTAACCCTAATCATGAGGCATTAATTAGCTTAATGCACCTTAACCTCTCACATTAGACCTTTGTTGTGGTTACTAGTTAGGCCGGGCGGGTCCGGGTAGGTTTACACCACAACTTAGTCTAACCTCGGGTTTTGGCACCATATGACCAACTTCTCACATTGGGTCCTATTGTTTGTAGCCACTAGTTAAGCCGGTCGGTTCCGGGTAGAATTACGCTACAAACTCAACCCAACCTCGAGTTGGCCACACTTATGTTTTCTAAGTGTCATGTCCACTTTATTTCAAAACATAATTACAAGTCAACAAATGCTTGGGTAGACCTAACTTAATAGGTAAATTCCCAAGGGGTAGACCTAACTTAATAGGTAAATTCCCAATCTTATATTTTCATGTATTTTAAGTTTACCCAAACCCCCAACGTCATTCTATCGCTTACATATTCGTAGTAACGCATAAAGGATAGGAAGAGGGAACTTGGCACAACATACATGATAACCTTGCACAACAATCATGCATAACATGTTAGACTTGTACAACTTAGCATAGTGAACTTGCATATTACCATAAACATGCATAACTTGTCAAACATGCACAACTTGTCATTTTTAAACTTGCATAAGCATGCATAATTTGTCAAACATGCACAACTTGTCATTTTAAACTTGCATAAGCATGCACAACTTGTCAAACATGCATAACATGGCATAATGAACTTGCATGAACATGCATAACTCATTTAACTTGCAAATCATGGCATAGTGGACTCGCATAAACATGCATAACTTATTTAACTTGCAAATCATGGCATAGTGAACTTGCAAAACATGCATAACTTATCAAACTTGCAAATCATGTCATAGTGAACTTGCAAAACATGCATAACTTACCAAACTTGCAAATCATGTCATAGTGAACTTGCAAAACATGCATAACTTATCAAACTTGCAAATCATGTCATAGTGAACTTGCAAAACATGCATAACTTATCAAACTTGCAAATCATGGCATGGTGAACTTGCATAAACATGCATAACTCAATAAACTTGCAAATCATGGCTTAGCAAACTTGCATAAACATGCATAACTTATTTATCTTGCAAATCATGGCTTAGCAAACTTGCATAAACATGCATAACTCAATAAACATACATAAATCCCAACTTGCATCACATATTAACTTTAGAGTTTCTAAAATGAAGGTAAGAGGGCTTACAACTATTATGAAGACACAAATCTCCTAATAAAGATTGAGAAGCCCTTTTTATGCAAGCATAAAACCCCAAAACAAAGCTCCAATAAGAAAACACCCAAAAACACTAGCTTAGCAAATAAAACTTGCAACTTGATGATGTATGCAAGCTAATGATCATTCATACAACTTACAAATGATTGTATGAACATCAACATCTTCATAGGAATGATTCATGAAGAGGGTGGAGGCCATGAGAGTTTTGATTTTGGCATAGTTTAGTTACTAGATTGAATAATGAGTGATTTAGGGTAGGTTAGGGTCTTATTTATAGATTAGGCTAGTGATTTGGACCATAGGATTAACCCTAGATTCAATTAGGTCCATTAGATCTCGGAACTCTCTAGAACCAAGCCCCCCTATCAAGCCCAAACCAGAAATGGTGCACCAGGCCAAGTAGCCCGGCCACCCCCTGTCGACAGGGCTGTCGATAGGGCAGTCGACATGCTAAGATCCCTGTCGACAGGCCTGTCGACATGGGGTCCTGGGCGGGAATTTTTCCCGCCTGCCCAGTTTGCCCTAACCCATGTTTTAAATTTAAATTTAAATCTGTTTTTAACATAGAAATTTCTGAAAACTTCAATGGGCCTTAACTGGGTCATACGGACTCCGATTTTCGAAAACTCGGACTCTATTTCGCGTATTTTTCCGAGACGAACGCAATGGCATAGCCCGTTTCCCTTGATTCAGATTTTTGAATTAAATTCTGCCTCGATTTTCATTATTACAGGTTGTTGAAAATACGGGTTGTTACAACTTTCATTTCTTCAACCCTAGCAATGGCCTCCACCTTCTAAATTCATCTTTAACCACTTTCTAATCACATATTAGCCAAATCTACATCAAATTAAAACGGATTAGCATAGAAATCGAGATAGAGCTATTGGAATACATTGGGATCCGTGCCAAATCAGTTAGAGTTTCATATCAATAATTTATTTGTGGCTAAGGCGAGTGATTTGCACTTTTATTCACTAATTACAGCTAATTAAGGGTGATTAGTGATAATTAGCGAAATTATGCACCATAAAAATATGGAAAAATATTTAGAAATTCTATAACATGTTTTATGTCACTGGTGAAAATTTGGGTTAGTTTGGATTAAGTTTGTAATTGTATAGTTAAAACATGGTTAAGGGGATTAAGGGGGAAATCATGGTTTTGGGTATGTTTGATCCATAATTACATGTTAAATCTTTGTTTGTGTGTATATGGTTAATTATATATGTAGCTATTACTGTTTGACATGTTTTGTGGTTGCATAGGAAGGTTAGAATGGTTGAAAATGCTGTCGTATGGTGAAGGTTGCATGTTGAAATGTATGCAGGAAATGGGATCGGTCGCACCTATGACAGCATCTGTGAAATGCTGTGGTCAGTCGCACCTACGACAACATTTGTGAAATGTTGTGGTTGGTCGCGCATAGGTTTCGGTCACGCCTACGACAACATTTGTGAAATGAAGTGCTTGGTCACACATGGGTTTCGGTCGCACCTACGACAACATTTGTGAAATGTTGTTGTCGGTCGCACCTACGATAGTATTTGTGAAATGCTATGATCGGTTGCACCTACGACAGAACATGTGAAATGCCGTGGTCGGTCGCGCATGGGTTTCGATCGCACCTGAGCTACGACAGCACTTCTAAAACTCTGTTAAAATGGAAGGAACGCTGTGAAAGCCAGTTTAGATGTTTTGCCTAACTCTTCACACCAGATGAACGCAGAATTGAACCACGGATATAACAGCATTTGAGTAATGTTGTAAAAGGCTGTTTTTGATATTTTTGCCAGTTTTCATAGCCTAAACTGCTTTGTTGTGGGACGTATGCAGAGGAGTTATCGATATCTATAACTTTGGTTCATCGTTGAGAGAGGAGGCATGTAGACGAACTAGAGCCAGAGGATATATGGACTGGGAAGGGTTATTGGCTATAGACCAGAAGGACATGGTTATGGCAATTAGTTGTACGGAGTCCAAAAGGGCATGGACCTGTCATGGCCCTAATGGATTTGGTGATCAAAGTGGTGGATATCGTATGCTTTACACACTGAGTGAGAGATGTGAAGTTGATTGCTATGTTTGATGTTTGCTATCACCATGACGTGCACATTCCCATTTTACACTCTATGTTAGTGTTACCTTAGAGTAGTGTACATCTTGTTGTGCTAACTCTTTGGTTGCAGGTTCAGGTATGATTTATTTATACCTGTTATTGTTTATTTTTCTACTATCGCTCATACCAGACTTTTGTCTAACCCAGAGTTTTATGTCCCTTCTTATTACTCTAGGGGCTCTAAAACGAGCTGACTATAGATATGTCCAGTGATTATGCACGAGTAGCTGTCCGGAGATGAGCATGTGGCTTCCACATACTATTTACATATATTCTCCCTATGTTGCTGATGGTCACTACTTTGGGCATTAGTAGCGTACCTTTCTATTTTGCTTTAGAGACAGTAATTCAAAGTTGTAATAATGGTTTGGATCATAAGCTGTATTTTGGATTCCACTGTTATGATGGTTTAGTTTTAAGCTTATGCACTGTCTTGCCTATTTATGTCAAGTATGTTATTATTATATTTTATTCCATGCGCTATGATATATACTATAGGTTCTTTGGTGATTCATAGTTTCAAAACCCTTTTCCCTTGACGACCGTCCCGTGCTAGTCAGGCATTGGTACAATGCATTTCGAGGGAAATGTCGGCTGGTGCGGGGTGGGCCGTTACATAATGTTATTTACAACCATGCTTATCAATGAACTTAAACCTACTAAGTTAAACCTGTTAATTAATATGCTAAGAGTTTCTACATCTTGCTGTTTATATCTGGTTTTGGGACTCTTAAAATCCTAGTTACTTGGGGGACCAAGACTAGGGGTGGCTTGTGTCAATCATGTTGTTGTTTGGGACCCGTATCAGTCAGTATCCCTGTTGGTATCATATTGGGCACTCGCACTAGGTAGGTGCCAGGGTACGCTTTATTGATCTAGATTGTAAGAGGTTCAAAGTCTTGGAGGTGGGTACGGGCGTGTTACCGCAAAGTCATGAGTGTGCATGGGTCCGATGAGGGAAAGTAAGACGCTGTAACACAGGCGACTAGGGATGTATCATAAAAGTTGAAGGGTTAGGGACTGATATCCCCTACTGGCGTGGCTGGCACAGACTATTCGTGTTTGTAAGGACCCGATCGATGAGGAAAAATCCCTCCTAATGACTTGTTTCTGTCTGAATCTAAAGAAGTGCAAACAGTCAATCTGCTTGATGTAATTATTATTATAATTGTGATCATCACTGTCTTTTTATAAGAAGAGTCTGTCCTTATTATTAGTTCATATCAGTTATTGTTCACCTTTAAACACTTATAGACACTTACCCTTTTATTACACTAGAACCACTGTTTATATGTTTTACTCAACTTAGTAAGTCAAGCTGGTAATTACGGGAGCTCACCAGGATTTATGTCTGACCCATTTCCTTTCTTCCTTTCTCTTTTCTTTCCCTCAGGCTTACAGAGAGAAAGTACATAGTTTATATTTCTTTGTAAGCTTTGTCATGATGGATTCTGCAAGTTGGATTACTTCCTGTTCTCTTTCCAAGGTCAGGTTGTATCTTTTTGACTATATTTGGGGGGTAATATTATTTTACTCTAATGTTGTTTTTAACTAATATTTTGAGGCATGGCATTTTGTAATTATTTGGTAAATGAAACAAATATGGTTTTGTATTTTATAAAATGAAAGTTTCTTCTTTCACTATAAATTTAATATTTTATGTCTTGTGAAATCTTAGTCTCTATGATATTTTATGTCTTTGAACCTACTCTCCGTATTTTCTTAATGAAATCCTCATACGGGTGACATTAAGGAATGTGGGGTGTTATACATACATACATATTCAACATATATAGAAATATGCATATATACACACACACACATATATAAACTTCTATTTGAATCAAATTCACCTGTTTTCTATGTTGCACATAAAAACATTAACATTTGATTATTTCAAATCTGAATACGTTCAAATTCTCCATTTTAAAAAGGAAATCTAAACCTGTTCAAATAGTGAAACCAAGCCAAATCTTTACCCTCTTATATCACAAACACTTTTAAATAAAAGGGGTAAATCTAATTAAATAGTGTAGAATCACCAAATTATTCCTCAAACGTAACCCAAATAATTCACAAACCCAAAATATTGATTGACAACTTTGCAATATATAAAGATTAGAAATTTGGGGTTTTTAATTATAATGTTATTGTGAAAATCCAAACCTCCTTAGGCATAAAAATTAGTATGAAATCTACAAAACATAGAATTTATTTTAAACATATATTATTTCCACTCATAGTGATTTAGGAAAAGGAAATAACACTGATTTGAATGTTGTAAATGTCATTCTTCAATTCTACTACAAATCTATATAAGAGAATCTTATAAATTTGAGTCTCATGTATATTATAGAAATTTCAGAATAAAATCTAAAAAGAAAAATATTTAGGATAGAAGAAGAAACCTATTTCAACTTAATTTCTGGAATATCGGCAGAAAATGGAGGTACAGAGAATGAGAGTGTAACACCCCATATTTTCGGTGAACATCAAAGTAACAAATTAAAGTATACTTAATTTTAAGAGATGAATTAGGGGAAATGGGTTTTCCCATTGCGTTCGCCTCGGAATTCTGCTTGAGATAGAGTCCGAGTTTGCGTAAATCGGACTCCGTATGAAGAAGTTATGACCTTTAGAAGTTTCAGGGGTTTAAATAAAAACCAGCCCGAATTCAAATTTAAACTTTCGAAATTCAAATCACACACCCGGACTAGGCAGGAAATTTCTAGCCCAGGGCCCAGGTCAACCAGGGGGTCGACCTGGGTTGAACAGGTCGACCTCCCCCCTTTTTCAGATCTGTGGACAGATTCGTTTTTCTGCATTTAGATGCCCGTTCTGACCAGAGTCGTTGCTCCTTAGCTACTTAAACACCCCCAAACCTCACTTTCTCTCCACACAACTTCATTTTTCCCATACTCTACCCTACTTCATATCAAAATAAATCAAAGATGGGGTTATGCTGCTCAAGTTCTTCGTATATAATCAAGTTTAGAATTCAAGTAGAGATTCAAACGCTAATTCAACGACTTCAACAACTGTTTTCTAAGAATCAAATCAAATCTAAATTAGAAGAATAAATAGTCTACTTCAAGGGAGAGCTATTCAGTTTCAGAATATAGATCCCAGAATTCAAGACCGTTCTGTAATTTGTAACTTCACGTTACTTTCAGAAATAAAAGTTAATTGTGATTCTGACATTGTAATAAATCTGGATCTAAGATTATGCCTGTCTTTCTACATCCTTTGGATCTATCTCATTGATAATATTATGTCCATTCTTTGCCTCTTCTTTCCTTCTTCCCTTTTTGTTTTATAGCCAGGCTACTGCGAGCCTGAGCCAGATCTCATAAGAGATGAACGAACGTTGGAAATAAAATTGGGCATAAAATATGACACTGGACATGACCAGCGCTAAAAATTGGGAAAAGTATTAAATTGTGTATAATTGGGCATAATTGAGTTGTAACTGATTTAAGGACATGACACATGTTGTATTCAAAACATAAAGTGTGTCGAACATATGACTTGAGATTCGAGGCATAAAATATAGAACATATGACTTGAGATTCGAGGCATAAAATATTGGACATATGATTTGAGATTTGAGGCATGAAATATTGGGCATATGGCTTGGGATTTGAGAGATAAAGTATTGGACATATGTGTGACAACACGCAATTTCGCTCAATCCGAATCAGTCGCTAAACCGACCCAGACCGTTTGAAAAGCCTGATTGTTTTGAGAACACGACAAAGTAGAATGCAGATGGGAGAACATTTCATTGTATATTACAACAATTCATCAGAATACAAGAATATACAGAGTATGAATAAATATTACACAGAAATATCATAGATTTAAATTACATTTAAATACATCGCAGCGGAAAATAATACAATACACAACTAGAAGAGATATACGGATACAAAGCTTTCCGGATATCATTCCAGCTGTAAACCAGGATCCTGGTTTACAGTTGGAATGATATCCGGAAAGTTTTGTATCCGTATGTCTCCTTCAGTTGTGTATTGTATTATTTTCCACTGCTACGTATTTAAATGTAATTTAAATCTCTGATATTTCTGTGTAATATTCATTTATACTCTGTATATTCTTGTTATCTGATGGTATTGTTGTAATATACAATGAAATGTTCTTCCGTCTGCATTCTATTTTGTCGTGTTCTCGAAACAATCAGGCGTTTCGAACGGTCTAAATCGGTTTAGAGACTGATTCGGATCGAGCGAAATTCCTTGTTGTCGCATTTGGTATCAGAGCTTTGGTTTACAAAGCTCAGATAACAAGGCACATTAGAACCATACGAAAGAATTCATCAGATATTGGATTTGTAATATCCAATGAGAATGACTCGTTAGAGATGGGATCAGTAGCATCCTAGAACGAGTGTGAAGAGTATATTTTTAAAATGAAAACAAATTTTATTTTGAAAGTTTAAACTTTATTCAACGTATTTGAATATTTATTTTACATTGATTTGGACTATTGGGTATATAGAGATTTTAATATACGTCTGATCCACGTGTATTGAAATCCTCCAATATACTGGATGGATATAAAATCACGCTCTAGTCGCCCGGAGATGATTCTGATGATCGGTCGACCATCATCAGTTTTTGTGTTCGAGTGACGAAAGTGGGATTTCTATATGATTCCTATTGACTGGTGTGAGAACCCAAAATTAGATAGGGCCCATTGTTGTGATTTAGCATCAAAAATCTGATTTTTTGACTATATATCAAAGTTATGAATTTCAAAAGCTAATCAACTAATTGATTGATGGTTGTGTTGTTGATTATTGTTTGATTAATTAAAATTTGTACCATATAGCCAAATTGAATCAAATTGTGAATTGTATTGAAATTTGGTCGCATTTACTTGCATTGAACATGTCATAGCAAGGAGGCTAGAGTAGAGAATAAAATTTGTTTGCCCGACAAATAGGTACATGTTTACTATAATTTACTGTTTTGTTTGGGTGATGATGATTTTATGAGCCGATTGGCTAGCCGCTTGGCCTTTTCTTTTTCTTTTTGAGATCAGAGGGGCTGTATGGCAATTTCGGGATTTTCCCTTGCTCCCGGTGCAGGGGAGGTTATGGCGAAATTTTTCGAAAATTTAGGGTGTTAGCCAAATTTTTGAAAAATTTGAAAAGTTCTTAGAAACTGAAAAGTTGAAGAACTTAAGCCGTAATCAAAATAATGAAAGTTGGGTTGATTAGTTAAACAACTTTCGGCTTCGTTCCTTTTCGGGGACGAAAAGTTTAAGTGGGGGAGATTGTAATAACCCGGAAAATCTGAGCCAGTTTGAAAATTTTATTTTGGCAATTTTAGTGAATTTTGATTATTTAAAATGAATTATTTTAAATAATATCGACAAGAAATTTATTTTGAATATAATTCGAACGCATATATTTATATAGCTCGACGTTAGAATATAAATATTTATTTTAAATTATAAAAGGAATTAAAAATGGCGTGGTAGTTCGATAATTCGATTTCAAAATTCAAATGAATGTACCGGGTGTAAAATAAACCGGATTTTAGTGAAACCAAAAATATTTGAATCTAATCGATAATATCTTTCCAACGAATCCGAAAAATCGAAATTTCATAGCGGGAATCAAAAGATAGGTCCAGTTGAAAATTCTGAATAGTCGCTATGAAATTTAGGCTCTTAAAAATGGGAATTTTGCAAACGACCTCGGATTTCGACGAAACCACTTTTGTTGGATCCGTGATGTCAAGTTATTGCTAGGTTTCAAAATTCGTAATTTTTTGATTCAATATGTGAGCGTGGCAAAGGAAAACGCGTTCGACTAGTTTCAGTTGATTTTAATCGACTGGAAAATGACCATTTTTCAAACGGTCTCAGAATTTGACGAAATTAGTTTTCTTAGGACCGTATCGTCAATACGAAGCTAGAAAATTTTTTCCGTGAATTTTTCGAGTTAGTATGTGACCCCAGTAAATTGAAATGTGCGTTCAAATTCAATATATAGAGTTATATGTTGGTTTTGACGAAAACTGATCGAAACGATCGAATCAGCTTACGATACATATCCCATTGTGTTCGGAATGGGGGTAATTAACTAGGGGCGACAGTCATTGGGTCTCGTTTCGAGGTCACACAAAAAGTCAACTTTTTGGAAATTATAAAATAATAAATATTTAAGCTAATACCCTCTCTTCTCTCTCTCTCATCATTTCAATCAAAAAAAAAATCGAGGAGGGCGACGGAGCTCAAATCCGCCGATGCCGCCATCGCACGCCCCCCTCGAATCGCCTCCCGCCCCACCTGGCCTCGCCGCTCTTCCCTCCTCCTCTCCTTCTCTCTCTCCTCCGCCTGGAGTTCAAACCCGTCACGCCCTAGGCCCCTAAACCCTACCGCAGCCCTCAAACCCACCGCACCACCCACCTCCGACCTCGCTAACCCCAGCATCGCGAGCCATTTTGCTTCGTAACCCCTGCGCCTCCTCCTCAAGACCGCCTCCGACCAGTGGAGCTCCGCCGCGCCATCTCAATTGGAGCACCACCACCTTCGTCGACCAAAACCCTAAAATGAATGTAAGATTTTATTTTCTGATTTTGTTTTTGTTTTTGTAGGAAATAAATTCTATAATTAAACATAGTTTTTAAAATCAGTTTTTTTATGAAATAAAAATATATATAAAGCTTTTAAAAACAGAGTTTACCTTGCTTTTAAAAATAGAATTTTCATTGTTTTAAAAGTAGAAAATAGCTATTTTCGAAAATATAGAAATCAAATTTTTGCAAATATAAAGATACGATATTTGGAAATATAAAAAGGAGAATTTTCATGTAGATAGTATAGGAATAAAAATATGATTTTTATATATTGAATAGCAAAGTAAAAATTCGATTTTTATATATTGAATAGCAAAGTAAAAATTCGATTTTTATATATTGAATAGCAAAGTAAAAATATGATTTTTATATATTGAATAGCAAAGTAAAAATTCGATTTTTATATATTGAATAGCAAAGTAAAAATTAGATTTTTACATATGTAGAGAATACGGGCAAAGAAAGTGACAAGAGGCAAGAACGGCGAAGATTTCTACAAAAGAAGAGTCGTGATATTGGATTAGCTAATATGTGAGAACTTCTCACCTTTTAATTTTGTTTCTAGTTAACAATGTATACTAGGATGCAGACGGTGTGTAGTAGCACCCGACACCCGTCGTCCACAAACCATGTACGGCTTGTATGCTTGGTTGTTTGATTCTGATGTGTAGTTGATTGTGTGATGTGATGTGAAATGAAATAAAATATTTATATAGTTAAAAATATTTTAATAGTTAAAAATAGAATTTTTAACGCGTATATGAAAGGAAATAAAAATAAACAGATCGGACGATTTGTTTATATACACACATTTGACTGATATTGATTGGGACGATAAATTTTACACATCGCCCAACTGCACAAATAAAATATGTGTTTGATTGTTTGAAACCCCACACGGGTATTGGGATGATATTTGACGTACACTAATCCCAATAGTTAGTTGTATGTCGATCGATTGATTGACAGACTGTTATAAGCATTAAATATTTATATTCGATGCTTATACAGTGTAGAATGCACTTTGGATGATGGTTGATTATTCATCGTTGTTATTGTATACATGTATTGTAAGAACCCGTTACTTCCCCGTGAAGGAAAGAGCGGATACTTTGAGAACAACACACAAATGAACGCAGACGAAAGAACATTTCATTGTTATTACAACAATTGCATCAGATACAAGAATATACAGAGTATAAATGAATAAATTACATTCGATAAATATCAGAGATTACAATAAATTACATAGCAGCGGAAAATAATACAAAGCACAACTGAAGGTGATATACGGATACAGAGCTTTCCGGATATCATTCCAGCTATAAACCAGGATCCTGTGAATATAAATCTGCAAAACCAAAACTACTAGCTGCCCGTGTGGAAAATAGGGGCACCCAGAGTTTAGGTTAAAACAATAAACTCCAGGTCAGTCATGTGACTGGTGTGAGAACTAAAATAGTTATTTAAAACTTTACTTTAAAAGAGAGTAATTCAAGGGACCACGCCGTATAACACGGAACGGGTTTCCTCCTAAGAATACCAGTGCATAGAATAAACAACGCAATGCTTTTTCGAAAAATGAAGCTGTTATAAGACCCAGGTCCCATCACACAATGCAACGCAAGCCGGAGGATAGGGTTTTACCTTATAACAGCCAAACATGCTTGATACGTTTAAAACAAATCATTTAATACTATAATAAGTGTATAGTGTCAAAACAATTTCAATCATAAATATAAATCATAGACGGCATGAGTGTCCCATCCCACTATGTCGCCATACTAGGCTCTACAAATAAAACCGAAATACACGTATTGGAAATTGGATTTCCGTCATGAGTCGAGGCAAGGGGCAAGCTCCTCTCCGCGCTCGAGACACTCTAGCAAATGCCTCAGGACTACACACTCTGGGCAATCCTTGGATCGGTTGGGCCGGTCCTCACTTACGTTAGAGGATTATTTATTCCTGAACACACGTTTCCCGGTCCTTACAGACCTATAATCGAGGCGCCTCATTCCAACAACCACAAAGGTGAAAAGTATATAAATGTCAGGGCTGGTAAGTCACTGACACCATCAAAGCTAGAAAGAAACGCCGTGCTCTCCCAACGGCCCGTATCCCGTTTTAAACTCATACCGAGGTGTGAGGCTCGCGAATTCACGTTATACACAAAGCTACGCCACAAAGGCCGTGCTTTGATCATCAACTACAAGACTTTGCTTTTCAACAGAAGCCTTGATCATTGCATCTTAGCGTGCCACACCGGCAATTCATGCCATGCGACTGATGTCCGTCGATATACAACCTCTGAGCTCGTACGTCTCAGAGAAGGGCGTTAAGCGAAAGAATAAATTCTCCGCCGCCAAACAGATGTATATTTAATAGAAATCAATCAACACAGAATAAAATCCAATGTCAGACACATAATCCATTTACAAGTCCGTTCTGGGTCTGAACGAAACCGGAGGCACTTTCCTCGCATATCCATCCATCTCCAAGTACGTCTGGACGACCACCAACTATTTCCATCCTCTTGGGTGTACAGCCCAATCAGGATCGTCAGTAATTGCCCAAACGATGTGAAGACTTCCGGTCTTCGACCACCGTCTTCATCTTCGACATATCGTCGAATCGGTTATTCAGAATGGGTATAAACCCGGCCTTTCCGAACAATCCGCGTATATTAAAAACAAATGTTACACAAACTCAACATACGCCTCATTCTAATTCTGAATATTCCGTTATTTAAATATTCACATCTTTTGGGAAAGGTTCCCATTAATTTTATCCAAGATAAATTCTTTAAAATTTATCCTTTTATCTTCCTTTTGATGTCGTTTCAAACCAAATTATGGTTTTCTGAACTAGTCGAGATTAGCGAACCATACCGAAGTAATTATTTATTTTATTTCCCAATCCCAACCTATTCATCCCATGAAGCAAAACTGGTGATACTCCATATCTAATACCACGGTGTTATCGGTAAAATTAATTACCATTTCACGTTCAAATCTAATTAAAGATTTAACTATCGCTTTGGAGCAAAACTGGTGATACTCCATTCTCGCTTATTTCCTAAATTTGATAATTTAGATTATCCATTCACATTTCAATCTAGTTGCAGATTCGTTAAAACTCCTTTTACTGGGTTAAAGAACTAGGTGTTATTTAAAACACAGTTCACGACAAACCCAAATCACATTCTATTTATTATCGGGTTAAAGAACTAGTGTTATTTAAAACACCGTTCACGATAAACCCATTTCAAATCCAATCAAATATATTAGAAATTCCAATTATTTAAAACCCCTTTTTAAATCTAATCTATTAATTTAAAAATAATTGGGTTTTAAATTTAGTTCAAAACTAGTTCATTTCGATAAAAATCCATTTTTATCTTTTCAAATATGGAGTTTTTCATCCCAAATTTTCCCAAATCATTTCTTATGATTTTACACAAATTATTGATATTTTTAATAATTTTATCAAGGCCCGTACAGTCGATTTCCATCAACGGCCATCGAACTGCACCTATAGCGACCTTTTTCGAATTTGATTTGGACGTATCTCCAAATCCAACCGTTAGATTTCAAATTTCTAATATTCGTTAGAAATCTCTTTTCGATACAAACCCAACGGTTCCGGTTTTAGGAGAATCCGACGGTCGGATCTCCCGTAATGTCCGTTTGAAATAAATGGTCGAAATTCACGAACTACCGCGGCGCAGCGCGTTCTATTCAGGCCGTTATATTATATATATATATAATATATATAATATATATTTCGTCGATTTCTATTTAAAACGAATTATATAAATAGTTTTGAATTCATTTCAAAAACAAATTCAACCTACATTTCAATTCAAAGCAAAATTAAATTCTTCTTTATAAATTCGTTTTAAAATTCATTTCTATTCAATTCAAATTTCAATTCAATTTGAATTCATTTCAATTCGCATCCAATTCAATTTGAATTCATTTTCAATTCAATTCAATTTCAAAGTCATTTTCTATTCGATTCAATTCAAATTGGTTTTCTATTCAATTCAATTCAAATTGGTTTTCTATTCAATTCAATTCAAATTGGTTTTCTATTCAATTCAATTTAAATTGGTTTTCTATTCAATTCAATTCAAATTGGTTTTCTATTCGATTCAATTCAAATTGGTTTTCTATTCGATTCAATTCAAATTGGTTTTCTATTCAATTCAATTCAAATTGGTTTTCTATTCAATTCAATTCAAATTGGTTTTCTATTCAATTCAATTCAAATTGGTTTTCTATTCAATTCAATTCGAAATCGTTTTCAATTCAATTCAATTCCAAATCGTTTTCAATTCAATTCATTTCGAAATCGTTTTCAATTCAATTCATTTCGAAATCGTTTTCAATTCAATTCATTTCGAAATCGTTTTCAATTCGATTCATTTCGAAATCGTTTTCAATTCGATTCATTTCGAAATCGTTTTATATTCAATTCATTTCGAAATCGTTTTATATTCAATTCATTTCGAAATCGTTTTATATTCAATTCATTTCGAAATCGTTTTATATTTAATTCATTTCGAAATCGTTTTATATTCAATTCATTTCGAAATTGTTTTATATTCAATTCATTTCAAAATCGTTTTATATTCAATTCATTTTGAAATCGTTTTATATTCAATTCATTTCGAAATCGTTTTATATTCAATTCATTTCGAAATCGTTTTCAATTCATTTCATTTCATTTCCTATTTGAATCAAATTCATTTCAAAATGAGTAAAATCGATATAAATATCGTTCACGTCAAAATGGCGTCAATCTAATCAACACGGCTCCATATATTTCTAATTTCAAATATTCTATTTCAAATATTCTATTTCAAATATTCTATTCCAAATATTTTTTTCAACAAATGAGTATTTATTTTTGTCAACACACGACTAATCTCAACGAATGAGTACTGTCCACGTGTGACTATTTTTGTTAAATTATTTTGTTCAACACATGACTAAACTCAACGGATGAGTACAGTCAACACATGAACCTTTATTTTATAATGATAAAGATATAAATTTTATTGTTAAAATATTTCGTTCAACACATGACTAATCTCACGAATGAGTACAGTCAACACATGAACCTTTATTTTATAATATTCTTTATCTTCTAAATTGGAATGAGGCCCAATCAATCACCATATAAAATTAATTATATGGATTTTCATACATCACACGTATATAATAGCATTGAAGAATAATCAACCATCAACCAAAGTGCACTACACTGTATAAGCATCAAATATAGATATCTAATGCTTATAACAGCCTGTCAATCAATCGATCGACATATTTAATCAATCAGGATGAGTGAACTTCAAATTTCATCCCAACACCCGTGTGGGGTTTCAAACAATCAAACATAGATTTTTATTTGTGCAGTTGGGCGATGTGTAAAATTTATCGACCCAATCAATGTCCTTCAAATACGTGTGCATAAACAAACCGTCCGGTTTGTAAATGAATATTTTATTTATTCACATTCACGTTAAAAATTATATTTTTAATGATAAAATATTTTATTTTAACACATGAATTTTTATTCAGTTCATTTACACAATGAAAATGATATTTTATTTTTCTAACATATTTTAGAAAATTTCGGCGGCATAACGGCACGATACTAGAAACGGGACGAGGCCTAGCCTTATCCCGGGACTAGTGAAGGCCCACGCCATTCACACATCAATCAGATTCACCAAACAACCAAATTCAAATCAAATCATCCAACTAATTTATGCAACCAAACAAACAAGTCCATGGTCTGTGGACGATTGTGTCGGGTGCTACTAAGCACCGTCTGCATCCTAGTATATATATATAATTAGAAAAGAAATTGAAGAGTGAGAAATTCTCACCGATAGCTATCCAACTTCACGGCACTTCCAATGCAGGAAATCTTCACCGTTATCGCATTTTTGTCATCTTCGTTACTGTAGCCACTACATATGTAAAAATCGAATTTTTACTATGCTACTCAATATATAAAAATGGAATTTTTACTTCGCTATTCAATATATAAAAATCGAATTTTTACTTCGCTATTCAATATATAAAAATCGAATTTTTACTTTGTTGCCATATAGATAAAAATTCCATTTCAAAAATAAAGATTTCGCCTTTATAAAAATATCATTATAAAAATCACCTCTTTATTTCAATGCATACATAATAAAAATCAGATTTTTATTTTGCCACATATACAAAGATGATATTTTTAATTCTCTACATAAACAAAAATCATATTTCTACCACTTCTATATAGTAAAGATTATATTTTTAATACTTTAAAAATATAAAAATCATATTTTTAATTCTTTTTAAAAATATAAAAATCATATTTTTAATTCTTTTTAAAAATATAAAAATCATATTTTTAATATCTATACTATATAAAAATCTAGTCTTTTTTCAATATAAAGATATAAAAATCAAATCTTTTATAAACAAAATCATGTTTTTTTCTTTTTATAAACAAACGTATGTCTCTCATATAAACAAACTCTTTTTTTTTATATAATCTCGCTTTCAACATAAAAGTCATATTTTTAATTGTTAAAAATCCAATCTTTGTAGCGTTAAAAATCTTGACTTTTATTAACTAAAGAAAACTGATTTTTTTTCTTCTCTTTTCTTTACAACGATGTTTTTATTTGAACTAATTACCTAAATTAAACTAAAATAAAAACTTACCATCGAAAGTGGGCTGAGGGGGGTGTTTGTTGTGCGTCGTTGAAGGGGGAGGAAGGGTATGCTGCGTCGGAGGTGGTTTTGAGGAGGTGGCGGCTCCGGAAAAAGGGGAAAAAGGGCGGTGGAATTGGGTGAAAGGGTTTGGGGAAGGAGGACTGAGGCGGGGTGGTGCTGCACTGGCCTGGGGAGGCGGGGGAGGTCGGAGCTGGCGGCCATAGGGGCCCACGGCGGCGGAGGCTCGATTTGCGGGTTGGGGATATTTTGGGATCAGATTTCCTTGGAATGGAGAAGGAGGATGGGGCGGAGACGTGAGGGGGGGGGTGCTGGAGTTGGCTGCGCCACGGCGGGGGAGGGAGGTCTGGTGGCGAACGACGATGGGCGGCGGCAGCTAGGTCATCGCGGTCTCTTTTTTTTTCTGGTTTAAAGAAAGTAACGGGGAGAGAGAAATAGAGAGGGAGGGGGTGATTGAATATATATAAGTATATATTAATTTATTTATTTTAATTTTTCCTTTATAAAGCAACTTTTAATTTCGACCTCGAAACGAGACCCACCGCCTGTCGTCCATAGATAATTACCCCCATTCCGAACACGATGGGATATGTATCGCAAGCTGTTTCGACCGTTTGTATCAGTTTTCGTCAAATTTACATTTAAATCATTATATTGAATTTTAAACGTACATTTCAACTTACCGAGCCCACATATGGGCTCTAAAAATTCCCGAAAAATATTTTCTAACTTCGTGTTGACGATACGGTCCTAACAAAACTAGTTTCGTCGAATTCTGAGACCGTTAGAAAAATGGCCATTTTCCAATCGATTAAAATCAACTAAAACTGGTCAAACGCGTTTTCCTTTGCCACACTCACATATTGATTCGAAAAATTATGAAATTTGGAATTTAGCAATAACTCGACATCATGGACCCAACAAAAGTGGTTTCGTCGAAATCCGAGGTCATTTGCAAAATGTCTATTTTTAAGGGCCTGAATTCCATAGCGACTATTCAGAATTTTCAACTGGACATATCTTTCGATCCCCGCTATGAAATTTTGATTTTTCGGATTCGTTGGAAAGATATTATCAAATAGATCCTAATGTTTTTGGTTTCACTAAAATCCGGATTGTTTTGCACCCGGTACATTCAATTGAAGTTTGCAATCGAATTATCGAACTACCGCGCCATTTTCAATTCTATTTATAATTATAAATAATTATTTATATTCTAACGACGACGTATATAATATATACGTTCGAATTATATTCAAAATAAATTCCTCGTTGATGTTATTTAAAATAATCTATTTTAAATAGTCAAAATTCATTAAAATTGCCAAAATAAAAATTTTAAACTGGCCCAGATTTTCCGGGTTATTACAATCTCCCCCACTTAAAACTTTTCGTCCCCGAAAAGGAACAAAGTCGGAAGTGGTTTGATTAATCAGCTCTACGTTCGATCTGACTTGCATTCTCCAACTTTTCAGTTTCTGAGAATTTTCAAATTTTCAAAAATTTGGCTAACACCCTAAATTTTCGAAAAATTTCGCCATAACCTCCCCTGCACCGGGAGCCACGGGAAAATCCCGAAATTGCCATATAGGCCTTCTGATCTCAAAAAGAAAAAGAAAAAGCCAAGCGGCTAGCCAATAGGCTCATAAAAATCATCATCACCCAAACAAAATAGGAAATTATAATAAACATGTACCTATTTGTCGGGCAAACAAATTTTATTCTTCGGCTCTAGCCTCCTTGCTATGACCTGTTCAATGTAAGTATATGTATATGCAAGCAAATGCGACCAATTTTCAATATAGTTCAATATTGGTTCAATTAGGACTAATGGTTCAAAATTATCAAACAACTAAACAAACAACACAAACATCAATCAATTAGTGGATTAGAGTTTCAAATTCATAATTTTGATACATATACAAAAAACATGTTTTTGATGCCAATTCACAACAATGTGTTCTAGCTATATAAGTTTTGGTTCTCACACCAGTCTAATGGAAATATATAGAAATCACACCTTCGTCACTCGAATATAAATTCTGACGACGAGTACTCAACCATCAGAATCATCTTCGGGCCACTAGAGTGTAATCCTATATCTATCCAGTATATTAAAACTTCGAATATACGTTCATGACGCGTATATACAAAACCTTTATATATTGGATTGTCCATATTCAATATAAATAAATAATCAAATACGTTTTAAAATGGTTTAGATTTCAAAACAAAATTGTTTTCATTTTGAAAAATATACTCTTCACACTCGTTCTAGGATACTACTGATCCTATCTCTAACGAGTCATACTAATTGGATATTACTAATCCAATATCTGATGAATTCTTTCGTATGGTTCTAATGTGTCTTGTTCTCGAGCTCTGTAAACCAAAGCTCTGATACCACTGTAAGAACCCGTTACTTCCCCGTGAAGGAAAGAGCGGATACTTTGAGAACAACACACAAATGAACGCAGACGAAAGAACATTTCATTGTTATTACAACAATTGCATCAGATACAAGAATATACAGAGTATAAATGAATAAATTACATTCGATAAATATCAGAGATTACAATAAATTACATAGCAGCGGAAAATAATACAAAGCACAACTGAAGGTGATATACGGATACAGAGCTTTCCGGATATCATTCCAGCTGTAAACCAGGATCCTGTGAATATAAATCTGCAAAACCAAAACTACTAGCTGCCCGTGTGGAAAATAGGAGCACCCAGAGTTTAGGTTAAAACAATAAACTCCAGGTCAGTCATGTGACTGGTGTGAGAACTAAAACAGTTATTTAAAACTTTACTTTAAAAGAGAGTAATTCAAGGGACCACGCCGTATAACACGGAACGGGTTTCCTCCCAAGAATACCAGTGCATAGAATAAACAACGCAATGCTTTTTTGAAAAATGAAGCTGTTATAAGACCCAGGTCCCATCACACAATGCAACGCAAGCCGGAGGATAGGGTTTTACCTTATAACAGCCAAACATGCTTGATACGTTTAAAACAAATCATTTGATACTATAATAAGTGTATAGTGTCAAAACAATTTCAATCATAAATATAAATCATAGACGACATGAGTGTCCCATCCCACTATGTCGCCATACTAGGCTCTACAAATAAAACCGAAATACACGTATTGGAAATTGGATTTCCGTCATGAGTCGAGGCAAGGGGCAAGCTCCTCTCCACGCTCGAGACACTCTAGCAAATGCCTCAGGACTACACACTCTAGGCAATCCTTGGATCGGTTGGGCCGGTCCTCACTTACGTTAGAGGATTATTTATTCTTGAACACACGTTTCCCGGTCCTTACAGACCTATAATCGAGGCGCCTCATTCCAACAACCACAAAGGTGAAAAGTATATAAATGTCAGGGCTGGTAAGTCACTGACACCACCAAAGCTAGAAAGAAACGTCGTGCTCTCCCAGCGGCCTGTATCCCGTTTTTAACTCATACCGAGGTGTGAGGCTCGCGAATTCACGTTATACACAAAGCTACGCCACAAAGGCCGTGCTTTGATCATCAACTACAAGACTTTGCTTTTCAACTGAAGCCTTGATCATTGCATCTTAGCGTGCCACACCGGCAATTCATGCCATGCGACTGATGTCCATCGATATACAACCTCTGAGCTCGTACGTCTCAGAGAAGGGCGTTAAGCGAAAGAATAAATTCTCCGCCGCCAAACAGATGTATATTTAATAGAAGTCAATCAACACAGAATAAAATCCAATGTCAGACACACAATCCATTTACAAGTCCGTTCTGGGTCTGAACGAAACCGGAGGCACTTTCCTCGCATATCCATCCATCTCCAAGTACGTCTGGACGACCACCAACTATTTCCATCCTCTTGGGTGTACAGCCCAATCAGGATCGTCAGTAATTGCCCAAACGATGTGAAGACTTCCGGTCTTCGACCACCGTCTTCATCTTCGACTTATCGTCGAATCGGTTATTCAGAATGGGTATAAACCCGGCCTTTCCGAACAATCCGCGTATATTAAAAACAAATGTTACACAAACTCAACATACGCCTCATTCCAATTCTGAATATTCCATTATTTAAATATTCACATCTTTTGGGAAAGGTTCCCATTAATTTTATCCAAGATAAATTTTTTAAAATTTATCCTTTTATCTTCCTTTTGATGTCGTTTCAAACCAAATTATGGTTTTCTGAACTAGTCGAGATTAGCGAACCATACCAAAGTAATTATTTATTTTATTTCCCAATCCCAACCTATTCATCCCATGAAGCAAAACTGGTGATACTCCATATCTAATACCACGGTGTTATCGGTAAAATTAATTACCATTTCACGTTCAAATCTAATTAAAGATTTAACTATCGCTTCGGAGCAAAACTGGTGATACTCCATTCTCGCTTATTTCCTAAATTTGATAATTTAGATTATCCATTCACATTTCAATCTAGTTGCAGATTCGTTAAAACTCCTTTTACTGGGTTAAAGAACTAGGTGTTATTTAAAACACAGTTCACGACAAACCCAAATCACATTCTATTTATTATCGGGTTAAAGAACTAGTGTTATTTAAAACACCGTTCACGATAAACCCATTTCAAATCCAATCAAATATATTAGAAATTCCAATTATTTAAAACCCCTTTTTAAATCTAATCTATTTATTTAAAAATAATTGGGTTTTAAATTTAGTTCAAAACTAGTTCATTTCGATAAAAATCCATTTTTATCTTTTCAAATATGGAGTTTTTCATCCCAAATTTTCCCAAATCATTTCTTATGATTTTACACAAATTATTGATATTTTTAATAATTTTATCAAGGCCCGTACAGTCGATTTCCATCAACGGCCATCGAACTGCACCTATAGCAACCTTTTTCGAATTTGATTTGGACGTATCTCCAAATCCAACTGTTAGATTTCAAATTTCTAATATTCGTTAGAAAGCTCTTTTCGATAAAAACCCAACGATTCCGGTTTTAGGAGAATCTGACGGTCGGATCTCCCGTAATGTCCGTTTGAAATAAATGGTCGAAATTCACGAACTGCCGCGGCGCGGCGCGTTCTATTCAGGCCGTTATATTATATATATAATATATATTTCGTCGATTTCTATTTAAAACGAATTATATAAATAGTTTTGAATTCATTTCAAAAACAAATTCAACCTCCATTTCAATTCAAAGCAAAATTAAATTCTTCTTTATAAATTCGTTTTAAAATTCATTTCTATTCAATTCAAATTTCAATTCAATTTGAATTCATTTCAATTTGAATTCATTTCAATTCGCATCCAATTCAATTTGAATTCGTTTTCAATTCAATTCAATTTCAAAGTTGTTTTCTATTCGATTCAATTCAAATTGGTTTTCTATTCAATTCAATTCAAATTGGTTTTCTATTCAATTCAATTCAAATTGGTTTTCTATTCAATTCAATTTAAATTGGTTTTCTATTCGATTCAATTCAAATCGGTTTTCTATTCGATTCAATTCAAATCGGTTTTCTATTCGATTCAATTCAAATTGGTTTTCTATTCAATTCAATTCAAATTGGTTTTCTATTCAATTCAAATTGGTTTTCTATTCAATTCAATTCAAATTGGTTTTCTATTCAATTCAATTCGAAATCGTTTTCAATTCAATTCAATTCCAAATCTTTTTCAATTCAATTTATTTCGAAATCGTTTTCAATTCAATTCATTTCGAAATCATTTTCAATTCAATTCATTTCGAAATCGTTTTCAATTCGATTCATTTCGAAATCGTTTTCAATTCGATTCATTTTGAAATCGTTTTCAATTCGATTCATTTTGAAATCGTTTTATATTCAATTCATTACAAAATCGTTTTATATTCAATTCATTTCGAAATCGTTTTATATTCAATTCATTTCGAAATAGTTTTATATTCAATTCATTTCGAAATCGTTTTATATTCAATTCATTTCAAAATCGTTTTATATTCAATTCATTTTGAAATCGTTTTATATTCAATTCGTTTCGAAATCATTTTATATTCAATTCGTTTCGAAATCGTTTTCAATTCATTTCATTTCATTTCCTATTTGAATCAAATTCATTTCAAAATGAGTAAAATAGATATAAATATCGTTCACGTCAAAATGGCGTCAATCTAATCAACACGGCTCCATATATTTCTAATTTCAAATATTCTATTTCAAATATTCTATTTCAAATATTCTATTCCAAATATTTCTTTTCAACAAATGAGTATTTATTTTTGTCAACACACGACTAATCTCAACGAATGAGTACTGTCCACGTGTGACTATTTTTGTTAAATTATTTTGTTCAACACATGACTAATCTCAACGGATGAGTACAGTCAACACGTGAACCTTTATTTTATAATGATAAAGATATAAATTTTATTGTTAAAATATTTCGTTCAACACATGACTAATCTCACGAATGAGTACAGTCAACACATGAACCTTTATTTTATAATATTCTTTATCTTCTAAATTAGAATGAGGCCCAATCAATCACCATATAAAATTAATTATATGGATTTTCATACATCACACGTATATAATAGCATTGAAGAATAATCAACCATCAACCAATGTAATAACCCGGAAAATGTGAACCAGTTTAAAATTTTTAAATTAGGTTATTGACAAGAAATTTGAATGATTAAAATAGCCTATTTCCATAAATTATAGAATTGTGTATAATATGGTCGTTTGGAATTTTGAATACAAACTAAGTCTGACTGTGCAGGATGGAAAATATAACGGATTTTAGTGAGACCAAAAATATTTAAATCTGTTAGTCAATACCTTTCTAACGAATCTGAAAAATCGAAGTTTCATAACGGGAATCAAAAGCTATGGCCGAATGAATTTTCAGAAGAGTCGGTATATAGAATATATAGGCCTGGAAAAATTGATATTTTGCAAACGACCTCGGAATTCGACGAAACCACTTTTGTTGGGTCCGGGATGTCAAACTATTGCTAGGTTTCAAATTTCATAATTTTTCGAATCAATAGGTGAGCGTGGCGAAGGAAAACGCGTTTGACCAGTTTCTGTTGAATTTAATCGACTGGAAATTGGTCATTTTTCAAACGGTCTCAGAATTCGACGAAACTAGTTTTGTTAGGACCGTATCGTCAATACGAAACTAGAAAATATTTTTTCTGGAATTTTTCTAGTTAGTATGTGACCCCGGTAATTTGAAATGTACGTTTAAAATTCAATATAAGGATTTAAATTGTAAATTCAACGGAAACTGATTGTAACGATCAAACCAGCTTACGATACATATCCCATTGTGTTCGTAATGGGGGTAAAACGCTATGGACGACAGGCGGTAGGCCTCGTTTCGAGGTCGTATGTAAAAGTCAACCTTTTTACCAAAAGTAAATAATTAATTAATAAAAAATATATATTATTTTAATTCTCTTCCCTCCTTTTCTTCTTCATTGCCCCCCCCGATTCATTCTTCAGAACGAAAAAAAAAAAAAGAGAAACCTAACCTAAATCGAAGCCGCCGCCTTACCTCAGAGCCACCGCCGACGAACCCTCGCGACGCCCCACCCCTCCGTCCAGCCTCCTCCTTCCAGCGAAGCCCTCGAACCCCTCACGACATCAAATCGAAGCCGCAGCCCCCTTACCTCGACGCGACACCTCCGAACGCCACCAACGTGCCGCCGACGCTCCTTCTTCTTCCCTCCTCCCCTTCGCAAGATCGGTGAGAATTTATTTTATTTTTATTTTATTTTTGTTTTTATTTTTGTTTTGCAGTAAATTAAAAACTATTTTTTTTAGAAAAAAAAACTGATTTGTTTCGAATTTTAAAACTGATTTTTAGGGATTTTTAAAACTGTTTTTTTTAGAATTTTAAAAACTGATTTGAAAAAGATTTAAAAACTGATTTGAGAAAGAAATTTAAAAACTGATTTATAATGAAAATTTAAAAACTGATTTGAAAAAGATTTAAAAACTGATTTGAAAAAGAAATTTAAAAACTGATTTATAATGAAAATTTAAAAACTGATTTTTTTTAAAGGAAAAGAAAACTGATTTTATTTTAAGCTTTGAAATAGGAAAAAGTTTAAACTTTGAAATAGAAAAAAGGTTTAATCTTTTAATAGAAAAAGATTTGAACTTGCAAAAATAAAGATCATATTTTTAAAAAGAGAAAAGACGGGATTTTTATTATGTAGAGGGAGCAAGACACGATTTTTGTATTTTTAAAATAATAAAAATATAATTTTTACATCATAAGAATAATAAAAATATAATCTTTATATATTTAATAGCGAAGTCAAAATGCAATCTTTATATATTGAATAACATAGTAAAAATTCGATTTTTACCTATGTAGAGAATACAGGCAACGAAAGCAACAAGAAGGCGAAATAGGCGAAGGTTTCTATTAAGGAAAAATCGTGTTATTGGATAGCTATTGGTGAGGATTTCTCACTCTTCAATTTCTTTTTATAATTATATATATTAGTTGAAAATGAAAGTGAATTGCTATATATAAATATATATATATATATATATATATATATATACGCCCCTCGTCCACAAACCATGGACGATATTTATTGGTTGAAATTGTTGTGAAAATTGATTGATAGCGAATGATTGTTTGGGATTGTTTGTGGTTGACATTGGTTGATTGCGGTTGAAAAATACCCATTTGTGGTTGAGAAATATTTGGTTGAAACCACATAGGATTAGTTTGTGGAAATGAAATAAAAAAATATATACATGCCGCCTGCGTGCGAACTAGATGCATGATTCCCATTGTCAAAAACCGCGAGGTTTTAAGGTAGAGCGAGGAGCCGTACTAGGGACGGTGCCGGTGTAACTACCCTGCCGTTATGCTGCCGAAATTTTGAATAATATTCTTGTGTTTGAATTATTTTCATATGCTTAAACTATATTTATTCATTGAATAGAAAACATTCATGTGTTGAATTGATATTCATTCGTTGATTAGCAATTCATGTGTTGAATGATATTCATATTTTGAAATAAACTGTTCGATAATAAAAATCACATTTTTATCTATATATAGAAACTATAGAAAACATTCATGTGTTGAATTGATATTCATTCGTTGATTTGAAATTCATGTGTTGAATGGTATTCATATTTTGAAATAAACTGTTCGATAATAAAAATCACATTTTTATCCATATATAGAAACTATAGAAAACATTCATGTGTTGAATTGATATTCATTCGTTGATTAGAAATTCATGTGTTGAATGGTATTCATATTTTGAAATAAATTGTTAGATAATAAAAATCACATTTTTATCTATATATAGAAACTATAGAAAACATTCATGTGTTGAATTGATATTCATTCGTTGATTTGAAATTCATGTGTTGAATGATATTCATATTTTGAAATAAATTGTTCGATAATAAAAATCACATTTTTATCCATATATAGAAACTATAGAAAACATTCATGTGTTGAATTGATATTCATTCGTTGATTAGAAATTCATGTGTTGAATGGTATTCATATTTTGAAATAAATTGTTAGATAATAAAAATCACATTTTTATCTATATATAGAAACTATAGAAAACATTCATGTGTTGAATTGATATTCATTCGTTGATTAGCAATTCATGTGTTGAATGATATTCATATTTTGAAATAAATTGTTCGATAATAAAAATCACATTTTTATCCATATATAGAAACTATAGAAAACATTCATGTGTTGAATTGATATTCATTCGTTGATTAGAAATTCATGTGTTGAATGGTATTCATATTTTGAAATAAATTGTTCAATAATAAAAATCACATTTATTTTTATCTATATATAGAAACTATAGAAAACATTCATGTGTTGAATTGATATTCATTCGTTGATTTGAAATTCATGTGTTGAATGGTATTCATATTTTGAAATAAATTGTTTGATAATAAAAATCACCTTTTATCGACTATATGAACTGTGTAAAATAATCTCGTTTTAAAAGAAATTGTTTTATGATAAAAATCCCATTTTTATCACCAACTTGAACTATATAGAAGAATAGTGTTTTGAAATGAATTGTTTTACAATAAAAATCACATTTTTATTGTATGCATAAATCGTTGAAATGTGAAGTGTTAAAAATAGCCACTTGTTCAAAATAAACATATATGAGATGAAATATTCATTAATTAGCTAATGAAATGATTTGCACCTATGTATGTAACATTAGAATAAATGGTGTCTTTAAACCAAACGGAAATCAAATATGAAGTTGAATAGAAGATGATAAATGATAAGAACTGTATATATATGTACCTGCATATTTATTGAACAGGTTATAGCAAAGGGGCTAGAGAAGAGGAATAGGTACACATTTACTGCTTTGTTTGGGTGATGATTTTATGAGCCTGTTGGCTAGCCGCTTGGCTTTTTCTTTTTCTTTTTCTTTTTGAGATTAGAAGGACCGGGGACGCTATTTGCGATTTCCCGATGCTCCCGGTGCAGGGGAGGTTATGGCGAAATTTTCCAAAATTTTAGGGTGTTAGAAAAATATTTGAAGTGAAAACGATATAGAAATCATCGAATGAACTATATTTATATA
Source organism: Allium sativum (assembly GCA_030737875.1). Classification (NCBI taxonomy): domain Eukaryota; kingdom Viridiplantae; phylum Streptophyta; class Magnoliopsida; order Asparagales; family Amaryllidaceae; genus Allium; species Allium sativum. The sequence continues at coordinate 575,128,602 of CM060918.1, read as the reverse complement.
AATATATAAAAATAAATAGAATTAAAACGAAACGTGGCCGTGTAGTTCATATTTTGAAACCGTGATTTCAAATGACTAGTGCGGAAGATCCGACCATTGGATTTTCCCGAAACCTCAACCGTCGGGTTCGCCTTGGAATAATCTTTCCAACGGCACCAACCTTGTAAAAATCCAACGGTTGGATTGTCTGAAATGTTTAATTCAAAATTAAGGAAAAACAGCGCCAGAAACGATTATATTTATATATATATAAATATAATTAAATTTAATCGAATAACGACGCTGCAGTTCGTAAATTGAAACCGTAACTTCAAACGACTAGTGTGGAAGATCCGACCGTCGGATTCTCACGAAACTGGAACCGTTGGGTTCGCTTTGGGAATATCTTCCCACTGATATAGACTTTGTAGAAATCCAACGGTTAGATTTTCCGATATGTGTAAAACAAGTTAAGGGAAAAACAGTGCCACGGCACGACCTGAAACGTCGTTTAATTAAATATGGCCATTTTTAAATAAATAAAAATGGCGAAAAATCGTTATAAAATATTATAAGCAACATAGGTTGCAAATAAACCAAGTGGGCTTGAATTGTTTGATATTTGATGGTTGTATGTGTATGACATGAAAATAACATTAAATAACTGAAAGATGGATGTCGAATAATATAACCATATAAAGAATCGATTTAAATTCTAATGACGTGAATTATTTGAAAAGGTCGAGCTAACCCTCATTTCAAATAATTCATCGAGCGATTCGAATTGGAAAATGCAAAGACGATTCAAGACCGACGATCTTCGTATCGGTTGGATGGGCGCTACTGAGGTTCCTAACCGGAGTAGCTACCGGAAAGGGACGGAAGTAGTAGCCGTCTGAACGTATATGTTGATTGGACGGATATACGAGGAATTTGACGCCTCCGGTTTCGTTCAGACCCAGGACGGACTTGTAAATGGACTGTGTGTCTGACATTGGATTTTGTTCTATACTGATTGATCTCTGTTAAATATATATCTGTTTGGCGGCGGAGAATTTATTCTCTTGCTTAACGCCCTTCTCTGAGACGTACGAGCTTAGAGGTTATATATCGATGGAAATCAATCGTATGGAGTGGACTGCCTATGTGGCATGCCAAGATGCTATGATCAAGGCTTCTGTTGAAAAGCAAAGTCTTGGGGATGATGATCAAAGCAAGGCTTACGAGGCCTAGCTTTGTGTATTTCGTAGATTCGCGAGCCTCACACCCCGGTATGAGTTAAAAACGGGATACGGACTGCAGGGAGAGCACGACGTTTCTTTCTAGCTATGGTGGTGTCAGTGACTTACCAGCCCTGACATATATATCTACTTTTCACCTTTGTGGTTGTTGGAATGCGAGGCGCCTCGATTATAGGTCTGTAAGGACCGGGAAACGTGTGTTCAGGAATTGCCAATCCTCTAACGTAAGTGAGGACCGGCCCTGAAGATCCAGGGGTTACCCAGTGTGCGTAATCCTGAGGCATTTGCTAGAGTGTCTCGAAGCGGAGAGGAGCTTGCCCCTTGCCTCGACTCATGACGGAAATCCAATTTCCAATACGAGATAACGGATTTGATTGTAGAACTAGTATGGAGACATAGTAGATGGTAGCTATGCCGCCTATGATTGATATTTATGATGCTATTCGCTTTTGAAACATATATGCACTAGTAATAATATCAAATGACTTTGCTTTATACGTATCAAGCATATTTGGCTATTATAAGGTAAAACTCTATCCTCCGGCTTGCGTTGCATTGTGTGATGGGACCTGAGTCTTATAATGGCTTCATTCTTTCTAAAAGCATTGCGTTGTTTTAAAAGAATTTACCTTGTTTTAAATGCACTAGCAATCACTGGAGTAAACCCGTTCCGCGAAAGTGGCGTGGTCCTATGATTTGCTATTACTGTTGTTTAACTGTTAAATAGATTCCTCATACCAGTCCCCATGACTGACTCGTTGTTTGTTTCACTTTGCAAACGCGGGTGCCCTTATTTTCACACGGGCAGCCTAGTACACAGGTGACAGGTGGTTTTTGGTTCTGCACTGCTGCATAGCATGCACTTTTGGCTCATGGCGAGGCTGACTTCATAGAGATGACTTAGATATTTTCCGCCATTACTATGTTTATATTATGATTCCGCCACTGGCGATGCAGACTGATTTACTTTCCGTATTTCTCACTATATGTATATGTATTCCGCCTTCGGCGATGATGACTGATCACTTCCCTTTCTTTTACTAAGTATATCCCACGTTATGCTATTCTGATATTCCTACATGTTGTGATTCCGCTGTCATATCCATGTAAAATTATTTTATTTATTGTTTCTGCTATTATCTGTACTCTGCTATGATGATTAATGTGTTATTTCCTAATGATTATCCTTAATACCGCCCCTCGGATTTTGGGATCGTCACAGTTGGTATCAGAGCTTTGGTTAACCTTAGTTCCGGGATCTAACACATTAAACACCTCGTCAGAATAGAATCAGTAGTGTTCTAATGCGAGTAGCTCATTAGAGATAGGATTAGCAATGTCCTAGAATGAGCTAAGCAGATTAGCAAAACAATTTGATCAGTACATCATTATTATCTTTCCTTGTATTTCCTTGCTTTATCATTTATGAAAATTATCAAATCTGTGAGCTTGACTCTTTTCTTGCTTATACAGTTCTCTTAGATGGCTACACGAGCAGCAGCAGCAGCTAGAGGAGGCCGTGGAGGCCGAGGAGATGCAGCAGGAGGACGGGGGAATATCCCCGTAGCTGTAGAGATCCCTATTATTCAGCCGCCAGCACCAGAAGACTTTGAGTTGGATAAAGTGGCAAAGAGATACAGAAATCTTGGAGGGAAACCTTTTACTGGCACAGGCACAGTGACCGAAGCTATTGCTTGGCTGAAAACCTGTGAGAAAATCTTCGAAGGTATGGGCATGGGAACTAACAACAAAGCCCGACTTGGCATTTGGCTCCTTCAGGAAGAGGCAGAGCTGTGGTGGGATGCCATTACTTCTGGAGATGCAGCTGGTACTATCCGGACTTGGGAGCAGTTCAAGACTTTATTCAATGAGAAGTTTGTGCCAGAACAAGCTCTTGAGAGGATGCGGGAGCAATTTGCTAATCTCCAACAGGGAGACCTCTCAATTCAAGACTATCTGAATAAGTTCACTCAGCTATCGCGCTATGCTCCAGAGTTGGTTTTGACCGACAAAGCGAAGAATAAGAGATTCATTTTTGGGCTGAAGCGCAAATACCATGATAGAGCTATGAGCAACATCAAACTTTCTTTTACAGAACTCGTAGAGATGGCTTGCAACTATGAGGACATGGATGAGAGGCATGCTAGCCAAGACCGCACTAAGAGCCAAGCAGGGAATAAGCGCAAGACTTCAACTGACCAACCAGAATCTAGCATCACCGCGGCCGCTACTCAAAAACCCGCAAAGATCCCGAAAGGAAACTGCTACAATTGCGGAAAGCCCGGTCATTTCTCTAATGTATGCAAAGCCCCAAAGAAGCCAAGGGCCAGTGACTCAGCTGAATGCTACAATTGCCACAAGAAGGGGCACTATAGCAAGAATTGTCCTTTGAAGAAGAGCACACAAGTGGCCCATGTTTATGACGGGAATACCCCGCCAGCTATCACCGACGGATCAGGTAAACCCGATGTCTTGGGAGGTACCCTTACTATTAAAAATATTCCTGTTTCTGTACTTTTTGATACTGGTGCATCACGTAGCTTCATATCTGGTAAAATTGTACACAAGTTAAAATTGAAACAAAGAATTCTAAAGGAACCGATTAAAGTTCAAAACCCGATAGGAGGTTCTGTTAGTCTCAGTATATACTGCAGAGTGCCTATCTCTTATTCATGTTATAAGTTCTCCTTTGATTCGATTGTTATGGACCTTTCCGAATTTGATGTCATACTGGGACTTGACTGGTTGACAAAATATAAGGCCGAAGTTAGATGTGCCGAAAGAATCGTGAAAGTTGAAACAAAATCTGGGCATATCACTATACCTTGTCTCGGTGCAGAAATTAATAGAACAGAATTCTGGGCTTCTTTAGAAATTACTCCCCCTTCAATAGAAAAGATACCGGTCGTGAAAAATTATGCGGATGTGTTTGAAGAAGTAGAAAACTTACCGCCGCAAAGAGAAATTGAATTTAGAATTGATCTAATTCCGAATGCCCGACCAGTAGTACATCCAATAAGAAGAATAGCCCCGAAAGAAAAAGAAGAGCTAAGTAGCCAAACCCGAGAATTACTTTGGAAAGGTCTGATCAGACCAAGCTTTTCAGCATGGGGAGCCGCAGTTGTATTTGTCCCTAAATCAGACGGTACTCTAAGACTTTGCGTTGATTACAGGGATCTCAACAAACAAACACTGAAGAACAAATATCCTTTGCCCCGAATAGACGATCTGTTAGATCAATTAAATGGAGCAACCGTATTCTCCAGAATGGACCTAGCTACAGGTTTCCACCAATTGCGTATAGCCGAAGACTGTGTTCCTTTGACAGCCTTCAGGGGTCCCGATTTATTCTACGAATGGTTAGTAATGCCGTTCGGTTTGTGCAACGCTCCGGCATACTTCGTTGATCTTATGAACAGAGTGTTCCGTGGTGTGTTGAATAAATTTGTTCTAGTCTTCATCGATGACATTCTAATCTACTCTAAGTCGGAAGAAGAACATGCAAAACATTTAGAACAAGTGTTGAAGATTCTGAGAAGAAATGTCTTGAAAGCTAAATTTTCTAAGTGTGTCTTCTGGCAGAATGAAGTTAAATTCCTTGGCCACGTCGTGTCAAAGGAAGGAATTGCTGTAGACCTAAGCAAAATTACAGCGATTCAGAACTGGAAACAACCTACTACACCCACAGAAGTTCGAAGTTTCCTTGGATTAGCTAGTTACTATCGAAAATTCGTTCAGGATTTTTCAAAGATATCAGGAGTACTGACAAAGCTTACAAAGAAGCATGAGAAATTCAAATGGACTCCCGAATGTGAAGAAGCTTTCCAGGAGCTGAAACTGAAGTTGACAACCGCTCCGGTATTGACAATAATAGAAGGTAGCCAAGACTTGACAGTATGGACTGATGCTTCTATTAGAGGGCTAGGAGCAGTGTTAATGCAAAAAGGCCAAGTGATCGCATATGCCAGTCGTCAACTAAAGCCGCATGAAAGAAACTATGCTACTCATGATCTTGAGTTATTAGCTATCGTGTTTGCTTTAAGAATATGGAGGCATTATCTACTGGGCGAGAGATTCGAGCTATTTACTGATCATCAATCCTTGAAATACCTTTTCACCCAGAAAGATCTAAACTTGAGACAACAGCGTTGGTTAGGATTCCTTGCAGCATACGATTTTGAAATTATATACACTCCAGGGAAAGCCAATGTTGTAGCAGATGCGCTCAGCAGAAAGAATGAAATCATCGCCAGTTTTGTCATCACGTCTTCATTAATAGACAGGATCTCGACTCTTCAGAAAGACGATGAATTTGTTCAAAGAATCAGTCAAAGAATCAAAGGAGGTGAATCCACAAGTTTTCGACTTGATGACAAAGGGGTTCTAAGATTAAAGGGTAGAATTTGCATCCCAAACCTCCCCGAGCTCAGAAGAGAAATACTTGATGAATGCCACAAATCTAAATTAAGTATCCATCCCGGCGTGAGCAAAATGTATAATGATGTCAAACGCACATTCTGGTGGAGAGCTATGAAAAGAGATATCTCATTATATGTTAGCAGATGCCCCACTTGTCAGCTAGTTAAGAGTGATCAGCAGAAATTGGCTGGATTATTACAACCATTAGAAATTCCAGGTTGGAAGTGGGAACAAATCTCGATGGATTTTATCGATGGCTTGCCTCGGACTAGAAAAGGAAACGACAGTATATGGGTAATCGTAGATCGCTTCACGAAGACTGCCCATTTCATACCTGTCCGATCCAACAGAACGACTCAAAGTCTGGCACAGATTTACTTCAAAGAAATTGTTAAACTTCATGGAGTACCGCTCAATATAGTCAGCGATAGAGATCCCCTGTTCACTAGCAAATTCTGGGAAGCATTCCAAGAAGAATTGGGAACCAAATTAAATCTAAGCACCGCTTATTACCCTCAGACAGACGGCCAAACTGAGCGGGTGAATAGAACTTTAGAAGATTTGCTGCGGGCTTGCGTTATTGATTTTGGAGGCTCATGGGAAGACCATTTACATTTAGCAGAATTCTCTTACAACAATAGCTATCAAGCAAGTTTGGGAATGTCCCCATTTGAAGCACTATACGGTAGACCGTGCAGATCTCCCGCATGTTGGGTAGAACCTGGCAACAGACTTGTGTTAGGGCCCGATATGATTCAAGAAGCATCGGATAAAGTCGATTTCATTAAGAAGAGATTAAAAACCGCACAGAGCCGGCAGAAAAGTTATGCTGATGCGAGGAGAAGGGATATATCATTTGCCGTTGGCGATTATGTTTATTTAAGAGTTTCTCCAATGCGAGGAGTAATCAGATTTGGCAAGACTGGGAAGTTGGCACCGAGATTTATTGGTCCCTTTCCTATACTTGAACGGATTGGAACTCTTGCATATAGGGTATCATTACCTAATTGGTTGCCTGGTGTACATGATGTGTTCCACGTATCTCAACTCAGAAAACATGTTCATGATCCAGATCTTGTTGTGGAAGAAGCAGCACAGCATGATATTGACATAACTCCAGAATTAGCACTCAAAAGAGATCCATTAAAGATAGTTGGCAAAGAAACCAGAGAGCTAAGGAGGAAAAAGATTCACTTAGTCAAAGTGCAGTGGAGTAGTGATCCTAGAGACTGTACTTGGGAAACTGAGGAAAGCATTAAACAAGCCTATCCCAAATGCAGAGTGGACATCTCTGACTAACTCCGGTGCAAGGTACCTTTACAATACTTTGCATTTACATTTTATTTCCTGCTTAACTATTATTTCCTTTTCGAGGACGAAAAGTTTTAAGTGGGGGAGAAACCCGGAAAATGTGAACCTGTTTAAAATTTTTAAATTAGGTTATTGACAAGAAATTTGAATGATTAAAATAGCCTATTTCCATAAATTATAGAATTGTGTATAATATGGTCGTTTGGAATTTTGAATACAAACTAAGTCTGACTGTGCAGGATGGAAAATATAACGGATTTTAGTGAGACCAAAAATATTTAAATCTGTTAGTCAATACCTTTCTAACGAATCTGAAAAATCGAAGTTTCATAACGGGAATCAAAAGCTATGGCCGAATGAATTTTCAGAAGAGTCGGTATATAGAATATATAGGCCTGAAAAAATTGATATTTTGCAAACGACCTCGGAATTCGACGAAACCACTTTTGTTGGGTCCGGGATGTCAAACTATTGCTAGGTTTCAAATTTCATAATTTTTCGAATCAATAGGTGAGCGTGGCGAAGGAAAACGCGTTTGACCAGTTTCTGTTGAATTTAATCGACTGGAAATTGGCCATTTTTCAAACGGTCTCAGAATTCGACGAAACTAGTTTTGTTAGGACCGTATCGTCAATACGAAACTAGAAAATATTTTTTCTGGAATTTTTCTAGTTAGTATGTGACCCCGGTAATTTGAAATGTACGTTTAAAATTCAATATAAGGATTTAAATTGTAAATTCAACGGAAACTGATTGTAACGATCAAACCAGCTTACGATACATATCCCATTGTGTTCGGAATGGGGGTAAAACGCTATGGACGACAGGCGGTAGGCCTCGTTTCGAGGTCGTATGTAAAAGTCAACCTTTTTACCAAAAGTAAATAATTAATTAATAAAAAATATATATTATTTTAATTCTCTTCCCTCCTTTTCTTCTTCATTGCCCCCCCCCCCGATTCATTCTTCAGAACGAAAAAAAAAAAGAGAAACCTAACCTAAATCGAAGCCGCCGCCTTACCTCAGAGCCACCGCCGACGAACCCTCGCGACGCCCCACCCCTCCGTCCAGCCTCCTCCTTCCAGCGAAGCCCTCGAACCCCTCACGACATCAAATCGAAGCCGCAGCCCCCTTACCTCGACGCGACACCTCCGAACGCCACCAACGTGCCGCCGACGCTCCTTCTTCTTCCCTCCTCCCCTTCGCAAGATCGGTGAGAATTTATTTTATTTTTGTTTTTATTTTTGTTTTGCAGTAAATTAAAAACTATTTTTTTTAGAAAAAAAAACTGATTTGTTTCGAATTTTAAAACTAATTTTTAGGGATTTTTAAAACTGTTTTTTTTTAGAATTTTAAAAACTGATTTGAAAAAGATTTAAAAACTGATTTGAGAAAGAAATTTAAAAACTGATTTATAATGAAAATTTAAAAACTGATTTGAAAAAGATTTAAAAACTGATTTGAAAAAGAAATTTAAAAACTGATTTATAATGAAAATTTAAAAACTGATTTTTTTTAAAGGAAAAGAAAACTGATTTTATTTTAAGCTTTGAAATAGGAAAAAGTTTAAACTTTGAAATAGAAAAAAGGTTTAATCTTTTAATAGAAAAAGATTTGAACTTGCAAAAATAAAGATCATATTTTTAAAAAGAGAAAAGACGGGATTTTTATTATGTAGAGGGAGCAAGACACGATTTTTGTATTTTTAAAATAATAAAAATATAATTTTTACATCATAAGAATAATAAAAATATAATCTTTATATATTTAATAGCGAAGTCAAAATGCAATCTTTATATATTGAATAACATAGTAAAAATTCGATTTTTACCTATGTAGAGAATACAGGCAACGAAAGCAACAAGAAGGCGAAATAGGCGAAGGTTTCTATTAAGGAAAAATCGTGTTATTGGATAGCTATTGGTGAGGATTTCTCACTCTTCAATTTCTTTTTATAATTATATATATGTGTTGAAAATGAAAGTGAATTGCTATATATAAATATCTATATATATATATATACGCCCCTCGTCCACAAACCATGGACGATATTTATTGGTTGAAATTGTTGTGAAAATTGATTGATAGCGAATGATTGTTTGGGATTGTTTGTGGTTGACATTGGTTGATTGCGGTTGAAAAATACCCATTTGTGGTTGAGAAATATTTGGTTGAAACCACATAGGATTAGTTTGTGGAAATGAAATAAAAAAATATATACATGCCGCCTGCGTGCGAACTAGATGCATGATTCCCATTGTCAAAAACCACGAGGTTTTAAGGTAGAGCGAGGAGTCGTACTAGGGACGGTGCCGGTGTAACTACCCTGCCGTTATGCTGCCGAAATTTTGAATAATATTCTTGTGTTTGAATTATTTTCATATGCTTAAACTATATTTATTCATTGAATAGAAAACATTCATGTGTTGAATTGATATTCATTCGTTGATTAGCAATTCATGTGTTGAATGATATTCATATTTTGAAATAAACTGTTCGATAATAAAAATCACATTTTTATCTATATATAGAAACTGTAGAAAACATTCATGTGTTGAATTGATATTCATTCGTTGATTTGAAATTCATGTGTTGAATGGTATTCATATTTTGAAATAAACTGTTCGATAATAAAAATCACATTTTTATCCATATATAGAAACTATAGAAAACATTCATGTGTTGAATTGATATTCATTCGTTGATTAGAAATTCATGTGTTGAATGGTATTCATATTTTGAAATAAATTGTTAGATTAAAAATCACATTTTTATCTATATATAGAAACTATAGAAAACATTCATGTGTTGAATTGATATTCATTCGTTGATTTGAAATTCATGTGTTGAATGATATTCATATTTTGAAATAAATTGTTCGATAATAAAAATCACATTTTTATCCATATATAGAAACTATAGAAAACATTCATGTGTTGAATTGATATTCATTCGTTGATTAGAAATTCATGTGTTGAATGGTATTCATATTTTGAAATAAATTGTTAGATAATAAAAATCACATTTTTATCTATATATAGAAACTATAGAAAACATTCATGTGTTGAATTGATATTCATTCGTTGATTAGCAATTCATGTGTTGAATGATATTCATATTTTGAAATAAATTGTTCGATAATAAAAATCACATTTTTATCCATATATAGAAACTATAGAAAACATTCATGTGTTGAATTGATATTCATTCGTTGATTAGAAATTCATGTGTTGAATGGTATTCATATTTTGAAATAAATTGTTCGATAACAAAAATCACATTTATTTTTATCTATATATAGAAACTATAGAAAACATTCATGTGTTGAATTGATATTCATTCGTTGATTTGAAATTCATGTGTTGAATGGTATTCATATTTTGAAATAAATTGTTTGATAATAAAAATCACCTTTTATCGACTATATGAACTGTGTAAAATAATCTCGTTTTAAAAGAAATTGTTTTATGATAAAAAACCCATTTTTATCACCAACTTGAACTATATAGAAGAATAGTGTTTTGAAATGAATTGTTTTACAATAAAAATCACATTTTTATTGTATGCATAAATCGTTGAAATGTGAAGTGTTAAAAATAGCCACTTGTTCAAAATAAACATATATGAGATGAAATATTCATTAATTAGCTAATGAAATGATTTGCACCTATGTATGTAACATTAGAATAAATGGTGTCTTTAAACCAAACGGAAATCAAATATGAAGTTGAATAGAAGATGATAAATGATAAGAACTGTATATATATGTACCTGCATATTTATTGAACAGGTTATAGCAAAGGGGCTAGAGAAGAGGAATAAAATTTGTGCCCGACAAATAGGTACACATTTACTGCTTTGTTTGGGTGATGATTTTATGAGCCTGTTGGCTAGCCGCTTGGCTTTTTCTTTTTCTTTTTCTTTTTGAGATTAGAAGGACCGGGGACGCTATTTGCGATTTCCCGATGCTCCCGGTGCAGGGGAGGTTATGGCGAAATTTTCCAAAATTTTAGGGTGTTAGAAAAATATTTGAAGTGAAAACGATATAGAAATCATCGAATGAACTATATTTATATAAATATATAAAAATAAATAGAATTAAAACGAAACGTGGCCGTGCAGTTCATATTTTGAAACCGTGATTTCAAATGACTAGTGCGGAAGATCCGACCATTGGATTTTCCCGAAACCTCAACCGTCGGGTTCGCCTTGGAATAATCTTTCCAACGACACCAACCTTGTAAAAATCCAACGGTTGGATTGTCTGAAATGTTTAATTCAAAATTAAGGAAAAACAGCGCCAGAAACGATTATATTTATATATATATATATAAATATAATTAAATTTAATCGAATAACGACGCTGCAGTTCGTAAATTGAAACCGTAACTTCAAACGACTAGTGTGGAAGATCCGACCGTCGGATTCTCACGAAACTGGAACCGTTGGGTTCGCTTTGGGAATATCTTCCCACTGATATAGACTTTGTAGAAATCCAACGGTTAGATTTTCCGATATGTGTAAAACAAGTTAAGGGAAAAACAGCGCCAGTGCCACGGCACGACCTGAAACGTCGTTTAATTAAATATGGCCATTTTTTAATAAATAAAAATGGCGAAAAATCGTTATAAAATATTATAAGCAACATAGGTTGCAAATAAACCAAGTGGGCTTGAATTGTTTGATATTTGATGGTTGTATGTGTATGACATGAAAATAACATTAAATAACTGAAAGATGGATGTCGAATAATATAACCATATAAAGAATCGATTTAAATTCTAATGACGTGAATTATTTGAAAAGGCCGAGCTAACCCTCATTTCAAATAATTCATCGAGCGATTCGAATTGGAAAATGCAAAGACGATTCAAGACCGACGATCTTCGTATCGGTTGGATGGGCGCTACTGAGGTTCCTAACCGGAGTAGCTACCGGAAAGGGACGGAAGTAGTAGCCGTCTGAACGTATATGTTGATTGGACGGATATACGAGGAATTTGACGCCTCCGGTTTCGTTCAGACCCAGGACGGACTTGTAAATGGACTGTGTGTCTGACATTGGATTTTGTTCTATACTGATTGATCTCTATTAAATATATATCTGTTTGGCGGCGGAGAATTTATTCTCTTGCTTAACGCCCTTCTCTAAGACGTACGAGCTTAGAGGTTATATATCGATGGAAATCAATCGTATGGAGTGGACTGCCTATGTGGCATGCCAAGATGCTATGATCAAGGCTTCTGTTGAAAAGCAAAGTCTTGGGGATGATGATCAAAGCAAGGCTTACGTGGCCTAGCTTTGTGTATTTCGTAGATTCGCGAGCCTCACACCCCGGTATGAGTTAAAAACGGGATACGGACTACAGGGAGAGCACGACGTTTCTTTCTAGCTATGGTGGTGTCAGTGACTTACCAGCCCTGACATATATATCTACTTTTCACCTTTGTGGTTGTTGGAATGCGAGGCGCCTCGATTATAGGTCTGTAAGGACCGGGAAACGTGTGTTCAGGAATTGCCAATCCTCTAACGTAAGTGAGGACCGGCCCTGAAGATCCAGGGGTTACCCAGTGTGCGTAATCCTGAGGCATTTGCTAGAGTGTCTCGAAGCGGAGAGGAGCTTGCCCCTTGCCTCGACTCATGACGGAAATCCAATTTCCAATACGAGATAACGGATTTGATTGTAGAACTAGTATGGAGACATAGTAGATGGTAGCTATGCCGCCTATGATTGATATTTATGATGCTATTCGCTTTTGAAACATATATGCACTAGTAATAATATCAAATGACTTTGCTTTATACGTATCAAGCATATTTGGCTATTATAAGGTAAAACTCTATCCTCCGGCTTGCGTTGCATTGTGTGATGGGACCTGAGTCTTATAATGGCTTCATTCTTTCTAAAAGCATTGCGTTGTTTTAAAAGAATTTACCTTGTTTTAAATGCACTAGCAATCACTGGAGTAAACCCGTTCCGCGAAAGTGGCGTGGTCCTATGATTTGCTATTACTGTTGTTTAACTGTTAAATAGATTCCTCATACCAGTCCCCATGACTGACTCGTTGTTTGTTTCACTTTGCAAACGCGGGTGCCCTTATTTTCACACGGGCATCCTAGTACACAGGTGACAGGTGGTTTTTGGTTTTGCACTGCTGCATAGCATGCACTTTTGGCTCATGGCGAGGCTGACTTCATAGAGATGACTTAGATATTTTCCGCCATTACTATGTTTATATTATGATTCCGCCACTGGCGATGCAGACTGATTTACTTTCCGTATTTCTCACTATATGTATATGTATTCCGCCTTCGGCGATGATGACTGATCACTTCCCTTTCTTTTACTAAGTATATCCCACGTTATGCTATTCTGATATTCCTACATGTTGTGATTCCGCTGTCATATCCATGTAAAATTATTTTATTTATTGTTTCTGCTATTATCTGTACTCTGCTATGATGATTAATGTGTTATTTCCTAATGATTATCCTTAATACCGCCCCTCGGATTTTGGGATCGTCACAGTGCACTACACTGTATAAGCATCAAATATAGATATCTAACGCTTATAACAGCCTGTCAATCAATCGATCGACATATTTAATCAATCAGGATGAGTGAACTTCAAATTTCATCCCAACACCCGTGTGGGGTTTCAAACAATCAAACATAGATTTTTATTTGTGCAGTTGGGCGATGTGTAAAATTTTTCGACCCAATCAATGTCCTTCAAATATGTGTGCATAAACAAACCGTCCGGTTTGTAAATGAATATTTTATTTATTCACATTCACGTTAAAAATTATATTTTTAACGATAAAATATTTTATTTCAACACATGAATTTTTATTCAGTTCATTTACACAATGAAAATGATATTTTATTTTTCTAACATATTTTAGAAAATTTCGGCGGCATAACGGCACGATACTAGAAACGGGACGAGGCCTAGCCTTATCCCCGGACTAGTGAAGGCCCACGCCATTCACACATCAATCAGATTCACCAAACAACCAAATTCAAATCAAATCATCCAACTAATTTATGCAACCAAACAAACAAGTCCATGGTCTGTGGACGATTGTGTCGGGTGCTACTAAGCACCGTCTGCATCCTAGTATATATATATAATTAGAAAAGGAATTGAAGAGTGAGAAATTCTCACCGATAGCTATCCAACTTCACGGCACTTCCAATGCAGGAAATCTTCACCGTTATCGCATTTTTGTCATCTTCGTTACTGTAGCCACTACATATGTAAAAATCGAATTTTTACTATGCTACTCAATATATAAAAATGGAATTTTTACTTCGCTATTCAATATATAAAAATCGAATTTTTACTTCGCTATTCAATATATAAAAATCGAATTTTTACTTTGTTGCCATATAGATAAAAATTCCATTTCAAAAATAAAGATTTCGCCTTTATAAAAATAAAGATTTCGCCTTTATAAAAATAAAGATTTGCCTTTATAAAAATATCATTATAAAAATCACCTCTTTATTTCAATGCATACATAATAAAAATCAGATTTTTATTTTGCCACATATACAAAGATGATATTTTTAATTCTCTACATAAACAAAAAACATATTTCTACCACTTCTATATAGTAAAGATTATATTTTTAATACTTTAAAAATATATAAATCATATTTTTAATTCTTTTTAAAAATATAAAAATCATATTTTTAATTCTTTTTAAAAATATAAAAATCATATTTTTAATATCTATACTATATAAAAATCTAGTCTTTTTTCAATATAAAGATATAAAAATCAAATCTTTTATAAACAAAATCATGTTTTTTTCTTTTTATAAACAAACGTATGTCTCTCATATAAACAAACTCTTTTTTTTTATATAATCTCGCTTTCAACATAAAAGTCATATTTTTAATTGTTAAAAATCCAATCTTTGTAGCGTTAAAAATCTTGACTTTTATTAACTAAAGAAAACTGATTTTTTTTCTTCTCTTTTCTTTACAACGATGTTTTTATTTGAACTAATTACCTAAATTAAACTAAAATAAAAACTTACCATCGAAAGTGGGCTGAGGGGGGTGTTTGTTGTGCGTCGTTGAAGGGGGAGGAAGGGTATGCTGCGTCGGAGGTGGTTTTGAGGAGGTGGCGGCTCCGGAAAAAGGGGAAAAAGCGCGGTGGAATTGGGTGAAAGGGTTTGGGGAAGGAGGACTGAGGCGGGGTGGTGCTGCACTGGCCTGGGGAGGCGGGGGAGGTCGGAGCTGGCGGCCATAGGGGCCCACGGCGGCGGAGGCTCGATTTGCGGGTTGGGGATATTTTGGGATCAGATTTCCTTGGAATGGAGAAGGAGGATGGGGCGGAGACGTGAGGGGGGGTGCTGGAGTTGTCTGCGCCACGGCGGGGGAGGGAGGTCTGGTGGCGAACGACGATGGGCGGCGGCAGCTAGGTCATCGCGGTCTCTCTTTTTTTTCTGGTTTAAAGAAAGTAACGGGGAGAGAGAAATAGAGAGGGAGGGGGTGATTGAATATATATAAGTATATATTAATTTATTTATTTTAAATTTTCCTTTATAAAGCAACTTTTAATTTCGACCTCGAAACGAGACCCACCGCCTGTCGTCCATAGCTAATTACCCCCATTCCGAACACAATGGGATATGTATCGCAAGCTGTTTCGACCGTTTGTATCAGTTTTCGTCAAATTTACATTTAAATCATTATATTGAATTTTAAACGTACATTTCAACTTACCGGGCCCACATATGGGCTCTAAAAATTCCCGAAAAATATTTTCTAACTTCGTGTTGACGATACGGTCCTAACAAAACTAGTTTCGTCGAATTCTGAGACCATTAGAAAAATGGCCATTTTCCAATCGATTAAAATCAACTGAAACTGGTCAAACGCGTTTTCCTTTGCCACGCTCACATATTGATTCGAAAAATTATGAAATTTGGAATTTAGCAATAACTCGACATCACGGACCCAACAAAATTGGTTTCGTCGAAATCCGAGGTCATTTGCAAAATGTCTATTTTTAAGGGCCTGAATTCCATAGCGACTATTCAGAATTTTCAACTGGACATATCTTTCGATCCCCGCTATGAAATTTTGATTTTTCGGATTCGTTGGAAAGATATTATCAAATAGATCCTAATGTTTTTGGTTTCACTAAAATCCGGATTGTTTTGCACCCGGTACATTCAATTGAAGTTTGCAATCGAATTATCGAACTACCGCGCCATTTTCGATTCTATTTATAATTATAAATATTTATTTATATTCTAACGACGACGTATATAATATATACGTTCGAATTATATTCAAAATAAATTCCTCGTTGATATTATTTAAAATAATCTATTTTAAATAGTCAAAATTCATTAAAATTGCCAAAATAAAAATTTTAAACTGGCCCAGATTTTCCGGGTTATTACAATCTCCCCCACTTAAAACTTTTCGTCCCCGAAAAGGAACAAAGTCGGAAGTGGTTTGATTAATCAGCTCTACGTTCGATCTGACTTGCATTCTCCAACTTTTTTGTTTCTGAGAATTTTCAAATTTTCAAAAATTTGGCTAACACCCTAAATTTTCGAAAAATTTCGCCATAACCTCCCCTGCACCGGGAGCCACGGGAAAATCCCGAAATTGCCATATAGGCCTTCTGATCTCAAAAAGAAAAAGAAAAAGCCAAGCGGCTAGCCAATAGGCTCATAAAAATCATCATCACCCAAACAAAATAGGAAATTATAATAAACATGTACCTATTTGTCGGGCAAACAAATTTTATTCTTCGGCTCTAGCCTCCTTGCTATGACCTGTTCAATGTAAGTATATGTATATGCAAGCAAATGCGACCAATTTTCAATATAGTTCAATATTGGTTCAATTAGGCCTAATGGTTCAAAATTATCAAACAACTAAACAAACAACACAAACATCAATCAATTAGTGGATTAGAGTTTCAAATTCATAATTTTGATACATATACAGAAAACATGTTTTTGATGCCAATTCACAACAATGTGTTCTAGCTATATAAGTTTTGGTTCTCACACCAGTCTAATGGAAATATATAGAAATCACACCTTCGTCACTCGAATATAAATTCTGACGACGAGTACTCAACCATCAGAATCATCTTCGGGCCACTAGAGTGTAATCCTATATCTATCCAGTATATTAAAACTTCGAATATACGTTCATGACGCGTATATACAAAACCTTTATATATTGGATTGTCCATATTCAATATAAATAAATAATCAAATATGTTTTAAAATGGTTTAGATTTCAAAACAAAATTGTTTTCATTTTGAAAAATATACTCTTCACACTCGTTCTAGGATACTACTGATCCTATCTCTAACGAGTCATTCTAATTGGATATTACTAATCCAATATCTGATGAATTCTTTCGTATGGTTCTAATGTGTCTTGTTCTCGAGCTCTGTAAACCAAAGCTCTGATACCACTGTAAGAACCCGTTACTTCCCCGTGAAGGAAAGAGTGGATACTTTGAGAACAACACACAAATGAACGCAGACGAAAGAACATTTCATTGTTATTACAACAATTGCATCAGATACAAGAATATACAGAGTATAAATGAATAAATTACATTCGATGAATATCAGAGATTACAATAAATTACATAGCAGCGGAAAATAATACAAAGCACAACTGAAGGTGATATACGGATACAGAGCTTTCCGGATATCATTCCAGCTGTAAACCAGGATCCTGTGAATATAAATCTGCAAAACCAAAACTACTAGCTGTCCGTGTGGAAAATAGGAGCACCCAGAGTTTAGGTTAAAACAATAAACTCCAGGTCAGTCATGTGACTGGTGTGAGAACTAAAACAGTTATTTAAAACTTTACTTTAAAAGAGAGTAATTCAAGGGACCACGCCGTATAACACGGAACGGGTTTCCTCCCAAGAATACCAGTGCATAGAATAAACAACGCAATGCTTTTTTGAAAAATGAAGCTGTTATAAGACCCAGGTCCCATCACACAATGCAACGCAAGCCGGAGGATAGGGTTTTACCTTATAACAGCCAAACATGCTTGATACGTTTAAAACAAATCATTTGATACTATAATAAGTGTATAGTGTCAAAACAATTTCAATCATAAATATAAATCATAGACGGCATGAGTGTCCCATCCCACTATGTCGCCATACTAGGCTCTACAAATAAAACCGAAATACACGTATTGGAAATTGGATTTCCGTCATGAGTCGAGGCAAGGGGCAAGCTCCTCTCCGCGCTCGAGACACTCTAGCAAATGCCTCAGGACTACACACTCTGGGCAATCCTTGGATCGGTTGGGCCGGTCCTCACTTACGTTAGAGGATTATTTATTCCTGAACACACGTTTCCCGGTCCTTACATACCTATAATCGAGGCGCCTCATTCCAACAACCACAAAGGTGAAAAGTATATAAATGTCAGGGCTGGTAAGTCACTGACACCACCAAAGCTAGAAAAAAACGTCGTGCTCTCCCAACGGCCTGTATCCCGTTTTTAACTCATACCGAGGTGTGAGGCTCGCGAATTCACGTTATACACAAAGCTACGCCACAAAGGCCGTGCTTTGATCATCAACTACAAGACTTTGCTTTTCAACAGAAGCCTTGATCATTGCATCTTAGCGTGCCACACCGGCAATTCATGCCATGCGACTGATGTCCATCGATATACAACCTCTGAGCTCGTACGTCTCAGAGAAGGGCGTTAAGCGAAAGAATAAATTCTCCGCCGCCAAACATATGTATATTTAATAGAAATCAATCAACACAGAATAAAATCCAATGTCAGACACACAATCCATTTACAAGTCCGTTCTGGGTCTGAACGAAACCGGAGGCACTTTCCTCGCATATCCATCCATCTCCAAGTACGTCTGGACGACCACCAACTATTTCCATCCTCTTGGGTGTACAGCCCAATCAGGATCGTCAGTAATTGCCCAAACGATGTGAAGACTTCCGGTCTTCGACCACCGTCTTCATCTTCGACTTATCGTCGAATCGGTTATTCAGAATGGGTATAAACCCGGCCTTTCCGAACAATCCGCGTATATTAAAAACAAATGTTACACAAACTCAACATACGCCTCATTCCAATTCTGAATATTCCGTTATTTAAATATTCACATCTTTTGGGAAAGGTTCCCATTAATTTTATCCAAGATAAATTCTTTAAAATTTATCCTTTTATCTTCCTTTTGATGTCGTTTCAAACCAAATTATGGTTTTCTGAACTAGTCGAGATTAGCGAACCATACCGAAGTAATTATTTATTTTATTTCCCAATCCCAACCTATTCATCCCATGAAGCAAAACTGGTGATACTCCATATCTAATACCACGGTGTTATCGGTAAAATTAATTACCATTTCACGTTCAAATCTAATTAAAGATTTAACTATCGCTTCGGAGCAAAACTGGTGATACTCCATTCTCGCTTATTTCCTAAATTTGATAATTTAGATTATCCATTCACATTTCATTCTAGTTGCAGATTCGTTAAAACTCCTTTTACTGGGTTAAAGAACTAGGTGTTATTTAAAACACAGTTCACGACAAACCCAAATCACATTCTATTTATTATCGGGTTAAAGAACTAGTGTTATTTAAAACACCGTTCACGATAAACCCATTTCAAATCCAATCAAATATATTAGAAATTCCAATTATTTAAAACCCCTTTTTAAATCTAATCTATTTATTTAAAAATAATTGGGTTTTAAATTTAGTTCAAAACTAGTTCATTTCGATAAAAATCCATTTTTATCTATTCAAATATGGAGTTTTTCATCCCAAATTTTCCCAAATCATTTCTTATGATTTTACACAAATTATTGATATTTTTAATAATTTTATCAAGGCCCGTACAGTCGATTTCCATCAACGGCCATCGAACTGCACCTATAGCAACCTTTTTCGAATTTGATTTGGACGTATCTCCAAATCTAACTGTTAGATTTCAAATTTCTAATATTCGTTAGAAAGCTCTTTTCGATACAAACCCAATGGTTCCGGTTTTAGGAGAATCCGACGGTCGGATCTCCCGTAATGTCCGTTTGAAATAAATGGTCGAAATTCACGAACTTCCGCGGCGCGGCGCGTTCTATTCAGGCCGTTATATTATATATATATAATATATATTTCGTCGATTTCTATTTAAAACGAATTATATAAATAGTTTTGAATTCATTTCAAAAACAAATTCAACCTCCATTTCAATTCAAAGCAAAATTAAATTCTTCTTTATAAATTCATTTTAAAATTCATTTCTATTCAATTCAAATTTCAATTCAATTTGAATTCATTTCAATTCGCATCCAATTCAATTTGAATTCGTTTTCAATTCAATTCAATTTCAAAGTTGTTTTCTATTCGATTCAATTCAAATTGGTTTTCTATTCAATTCAATTCAAATTGGTTTTCTATTCAATTCAATTCAAATTGGTTTTCTATTCAATTCAATTTAAATTGGTTTTCTATTCGATTCAATTCAAATCGGTTTTCTATTCGATTCAATTCAAATCGGTTTTCTATTCGATTCAATTCAAATCGGTTTTCTATTCGATTCAATTCAAATTGGTTTTCTATTCAATTCAATTCAAATTGGTTTTCTATTCAATTCAATTCAAATTGGTTTTCTATTCAATTCAATTCGAAATCGTTTTCTATTCAATTCAATTCGAAATCGTTTTCAATTCAATTCAATTCCAAATCTTTTTCAATTCAATTCATTTCGAAATCGTTTTCAATTCAATTCATTTCGAAATCGTTTTCAATTCGATTCATTTCGAAATCGTTTTCAATTCGATTCATTTCGAAATCGTTTTATATTCAATTCATTACGAAATCGTTTTATATTCAATTCATTTCGAAATCGTTTTATATTCAATTCATTTTGAAATAGTTTTATATTCAATTCATTTCGAAATCGTTTTATATTCAATTCATTTCAAAATCGTTTTATATTCAATTCATTTTGAAATCGTTTTATATTCAATTCATTTCGAAATCATTTTATATTCAATTCGTTTCGAAATCGTTTTCAATTCATTTCATTTCATTTCCTATTTGAATCAAATTCATTTCAAAATGAGTAAAATCGATATAAATATCGTTCACGTCAAAAGGGCGTCAATCTAATCAACACGGCTCCATATATTTCTAATTTCAAATATTCTATTTCAAATATTCTATTTCAAATATTCTATTCCAAATATTTCTTTTCAAAAATGAGTATTTATTTTTGTCAACACACGACTAATCTCAACGAATGAGTACTGTCCACATGTGACTATTTTTGTTAAATTATTTTGTTCAACACATGACTAATCTCAACGGATGAGTACAGTCAACACATGAACCTTTATTTTATAATGATAAAGATATAAATTTTATTGTTAAAATATTTCGTTCAACACATGACTAATCTCACGAATGAGTACAGTCAACACATGAACCTTTATTTTATAATATTCTTTATCTTCTAAATTGGAATGAGGCCCAATCAATCACCATATAAAATTAATTATATGGATTTTCATACATCACACGTATATAATAGCATTGAAGAATAATCAACCATCAACCAAAGTGCACTACACTGTATAAGCATCAAATATAGATATCTAACGCTTATAACAGCCTGTCAATCAATCGATCGACATATTTAATCAATCAGGATGAGTGAACTTCAAATTTCATCCCAACACCCGTGTGGGGTTTCAAACAATCAAACATAGATTTTTATTTGTGCAGTTGGGCGATGTGTAAAATTTATCGACCCAATCAATGTCCTTCAAATATGTGTGCATAAACAAACCGTCCGGTTTGTAAATGAATATTTTATTTATTCACATTCACGTTAAAAATTATATTTTTAACGATAAAATATTTTATTTCAACACATGAATTTTTATTCAGTTCATTTACACAATGAAAATGATATTTTATTTTTCTAACATATTTTAGAAAATTTCGGCGGCATAACGACACGATACTAGAAACGGGACGAGGCCTAGCCTTATCCCCGGACTAGTGAAGGCCCACGCCATTCACACATCAATCAGATTCACCAAACAACCAAATTCAAATCAAATCATCCAACTAATTTATGCAACCAAACAAACAAGTCCATGGTCTGTGGACGATTGTGTCGGGTGCTACTAAGCACCGTCTGCATCCTAGTATATATATATAATTAGAAAAGAAATTGAAGAGTGAGAAATTCTCACCGATAGCTATCCAACTTCATGGCACTTCCAATGCAGGAAATCTTCACCGTTATCGCATTTTTGTCATCTTCGTTACTGTAGCCACTACATATGTAAAAATCGAATTTTTACTATGCTACTCAATATATAAAATTGGAATTTTTACTTCGCTATTCAATATATAAAAATCGAATATTTACTTCGCTATTCAATATATAAAAATCGAATTTTTACTTTGTTGCCATATAGATAAAAATTCCATTTCAAAAATATAGATTTCGCCTTTATAAAAATAAAGATTTCGCCTTTATAAAAATAAAGATTTCGCCTTTATAAAAATAAAGATTTCGCCTTTATAAAAATATCATTATAAAAATCACCTCTTTATTTCAATGCATACATAATAAAAATCAGATTTTTATTTTGCCACATATACAAAGATGATATTTTTAATTCTCTACATAAACAAAAATCATATTTCTACCACTTCTATATAGTAAAGATTATATTTTTAATACTTTAAAAATATAAAAATCATATTTTTAATTCTTTTTAAAAATATAAAAATCATATTTTTAATATCTATACTATATAAAAATCTAGTCTTTTTCAATATAAAGATATAAAAATCAAATCTTTTATAAACAAAATCATGTTTTTTTTCTTTTTATAAACATACGTATGTCTCTCATATAAACAAACTCTTTTTTTTATAATCTCGCTTTCAACATAAAAGTCATATTTTTAATTGTTAAAAATCCAATCTTTGTAGCGTTAAAAATCTTGACTTTTATTAACTAAAAAATACTGATTTTTTTTCTTCTCTTTTCTTTACAACGATGTTTTTATTTGAACTAATTACCTTAATTAAACTAAAATAAAAACTTACCATCGAAAGTGGGCCGAGGGGGGTGTTTGTTGTGCGTCGTTGAAGGGGGAGGAAGGGTATGCTGCGTCGGAGTTGGTTTTGAGGAGGTGGCGGCTCCGGAAAAAGGGGAAAAAGGGCGGTGGAATTGGGTGAAAGGGTTTGGGGAAGGAGGACTGAGGCGGGGTGGTGCTGCACTGGCCTGGGGAGGTCGGAGCTGGCGGCCATAGGGGCCCACGGCGGCGGAGGCTCGATTTGCGGGTTGGGGATATTTTGGGATCGGATTTTCTTGGAATAGAGAAGGAGGATGGGGCGGAGACGTGAGGGGGGGGGGGGGTGCTGGAGTTGGCTGCGCCACGGCGGGGGAGGGAGGTCTGGTGGCGAACGACGATGGGCGGCGGCAGCTAGGTCATTGCGGTCTCTTTTTTTCTGGTTTAAAGAAAGTAACGGGGAGAGAGAAATAGAGAGGGAGGGGGTGATTGAATATATATAAGTATATATTAATTTATTTATTTTAAATTTTCCTTTATAAAGCAACTTTTAATTTCGACCTCGAAACGAGACCCACCGCCTGTCGTCCATAGCTAATTACCCCCATTCCGAACACAATGGGATATGTATCGCAAGCTGTTTCGACCGTTTGTATCAGTTTTCGTCAAATTTACATTTAAATCATTATATTGAATTTTAAACGTACATTTCAACTTACCGGGCCCACATATGGGCTCTAAAAATTCCCGAAAAATATTTTCTAACTTCGTATTGACGATACGGTCCTAACAAAACTAGTTTCGTCGAATTCTGAGACCGTTAGAAAAATGGCCATTTTCCAGTCGATAAAAATCAACTAAAACTAGTCAAACGCGTTTTCCTTTGCCATGCTCACATATTGATTCGAAAAATTATGAAATTTGGAATTTAGCAATAACTCGACATCACGGACCCAACAAAAGTGGTTTCGTTGAAATCCGAGGTCATTTGCAAAATGTCTATTTTTAAGGGCTTGAATTCCATAGCGACTATTCAGAATTTTCAACTGGACATATCTTTCGATCCCCGCTATGAAATTTTGATTTTTCGGATTCGTTGGAAAGATATTATCAAATAGATCCTAATGTTTTTGGTTTCACTAAAATCCGGATTGTTTTGCACCCGGTACATTCAATTGAAGTTTGCAATCGAATTATCGAACTACCGCGCCATTTTCCATTCTATTTATAATTATAAATAATTATTTATATTCTAACGACGACGTATATAATATATACGTTCGAATTATATTCAAAATAAATTCCTCGTCGATATTATTTAAAATAATCTATTTTAAATAGTCAAAATTCATTAAAATTGCCAAAATAAAAATTTTAAACTGGCCCAGATTTTCCGGGTTATTACATGTATTGTAGAAAATCCATATAATTAATATTATATGGTAATTGACTGGGCCTCATTCCAATTTTGAAAAAGAAATATTTGAGAAAGAAATATTTGAATAGAAATATTTGAAAAAGAAATATTTGAATAGAAATATTTGAGAAAGAAATATTTGAAAAAGAAATATTTGAATAGAAATATTTGAAAATAGAAATATATGAAGCCGTGTTGATTAGATTTACACCATTTTGACGTGAACGATATTTATACCGATTTTATTCATTTTATAATGAACATCGAAAGTGATTTCAAAATCTGATATTTTGAATAGAAATAAATTCAAATTGAAATTGAATCGAATTGAAATTGAACAGAAATGAATTCGAATTGAAATTGAATTGAAATTGAATTGAATTGAAAACGAATTGAAATTGAATTCAAAATCGATTTGAATTGAAATCAATTGGAAATGAATTTAAAACGAATTTGTAAGGGAAAATTCAATTTTGATTTGAATTTGAAAAGAAGTTGAAATCATTTTGAAAACGAATTTAAAAAGATTTATATAATACGTTTTAAAAAGGAAATCGACGAAGTATATATTATATATATTATATATATAATATAATGGCCTGAAAAGAACGTGCCGCGCAGCGGCCGTTCGTGAATTTCGACCATTGACTTCGAATGGATATCACGGGAGATCCGACCGTCGGATTCTCCTAAAACTGGAACCGTTGGGTTCGTATCGAAAAGTGCTTTCTAATGAATATTATAAATTTGAAATCTAACGGTTGGATTTGGATTTATGTCCAAATCAAATTTGAAAAAGGTCGTTGTAAGTGCAGTTCGATGGCCGTTGATGGAAATCGACTGTACGGGCCTTGATAAAATTATTAAAAAGAGTAATAATTTGTGTAAAATCATAAGAAATGATTTGTGAAGAATTGGGATGAAAAACTCCATATTTGAAAAGATAAAAATAGATTTTTATCGAAATGAACTAGTTTTGAACTAGAATTATAATTCTATTTATTTCTAAAATAAATAAAGTGAATTTGAAATGGTTTTGAAAATAACCAGAATTTCCAATATATAAAGTGGGAATGGATTTGAATCGAAATTGTCTTTGGAATATTTCGATGTTGGATTTCGTGATTATACAGATTTTGTTATGGAAATTTGAAAGATATATATATTTATATCGTTACTTCCAATACGACATTTGTCAGTCGTAGAATTTGATATTGAATATAAGTCGGTATATTTTCTATTCAGAGCCTTGTATCTAATATCAAATGTGATTTGGGTTTGTCGTGAATGGTGTCTTCATTAACACTATTCTTGAACCCAGCTGAGAAAAGATTAAATCTTTTTATTTAAATTTAATGAAGTGTACCAATTAAATAATATTTAATTGGAATCGAATTGGTATTGATTTTGGGGTTTATCGTGAACAGTGTTTTTAAATGACACTGATTCTTTAACCCCGTTAAAGATTAAAACTAAGTGGAGTTTTAATGAATCTTTAATTAGATTGAAATGATTGAGAATGGAGTATCACCAGTTTTGCTCCAGGCGATAGTTAAATCTTTAATTAGATTTGAACGTGAAATGGTAATTGAATTTACCGATAACACCGTGGTGTTCGATATGAAGTATTACCAGTTTTACTTCACGGGATGAATAGGATGGGATTGGGGAATTAAAATAAGAGATTACTTCGGTAAGGTTCGTTAATCCCGACTAGTTTGAATTGATATTCAAAAGTAGATTAAAGAATAAATTTAAAGGATTTATCTTTGATAAAATTAATGGGAACCTTTCCCTAAGAAAGTGAAACTTAGAAACTAACTGTCGGTTAGCTAAGCAGGATGGTTTTCTGGGAATTGATCTGATGTTGGTTTCGGCCTTCGAGGTTAATATTTAGGGAATTATTCTCTTGATTAATTTACGGTTAGTGACTGATGAATTGGAATGAGGCGTATGTTGAGTTTGTGTAACACTTATTTAAAATATACGCGAGTTATTCGGAAAGACCGGGTTTATCCCATTCTGAATAACTGATGCGACGATTAGTCGAAGATGAAGACGATGGTTAAAGACCGGAGGTTTTCACATCGTTTGGATAATTACTGATGATCTTGATTGGGCTGTACACCCAAGAAGATGGAAATAGTTGGTGATCGTCCAGACGTACTTGGAGATCGATGGATATGCGGGGTACTAGGTGCCTCCGGTTTCGTTCAGACCCAGAACGAACTTGTAAATGGACTGTGTGTCTGACATTGGATTTTAGTCTGTGTGATTGATTTCTATTAAATATATATCTGTTTGGCGGTGGAGAATTTATTCTCTTGCTTAACGCCCTTCTCTGAGACGTACGAGCTCAGGGGTTATATATCGATGGATATCAAACGCATGGAGTGAATTGCCTGTGTGGCATGCCTAAGTGGCAGTATGATCAAGGCTTCTGTTAAAAAGCAGAGTCTTGTGGTGGATGATCAAAGCACGGCCTTTGTGGCATAGCTTTATGTAACGTTGATTTGCGGGCCTCACACCCCGGTGTGAACCAAAAACGGGAGACGGACCTCAAGGAGGACATGCGTTTCTTTCTAGCTAGAAGTGGCGTCAGTGGTTTTACATGCCCTGACGAGTTTGACTTATGTGGTTGTTGCTGTTGCGAGGCGCCTCGGTTTGATCGGACGATCCGGGTCCGATGGAGACATTTGTTGGCTCATTTACGCCCCATAGGGCGGAGAGACGTATTGTTCAGGCATAATAATCCACATCGGTGGACCGGCCCTGACGATCCAAGGGGCAGTTGCGGCTGTTCCTGAGACATGGGCTAGATTGTCTCGAATCGGTTGAGGACTATCTTTTTCCTCGGTTCACAGATGGAAACTCAACTTCCAAATACGTGACATTTGCGGTTTTATTTGTAGAGCCTAGTATGGCGACATGATATATGGTACCCATGCCGTCTATGATTGATACTTATGATTTGAAGTTGTTTTATACACTACGCACTTATAATAGTATCAAATGATTTGTTTTAACGTATCAAGCATGCTTTGGCTATTATAAGGTAAAACCCTATCCCCCGGCTTGCGTTGCATTTTGTGATAGGACCTGGGTCTTATAATGGCTTCATTTTTCTTTATTTAGCATTGCGCTGTTGTTTTATGCACTGGTATTCTTGGGAGGAAACCCGTTCCGTGTCATACGGCGTGGTCCTTTGATTTACCGAACTTTAAAATAAAGATTAATAACTGTTTTAGTTCTCACACCAGTCCCATGACTGACCTGGAGTTTATTGTTTTAACCTAAACTCTGGGTGCCCTTATTTTGACATGGGCAGCTAGTAGTTTTGGTTTTGCAGATTTATATTCACAGGATCCTGGTTTACAGCTGGAATGATATCCGGAAAGTTTTGTAACCATATGTCTCCTTCAGTTGTGTATTTTATTATTTTCCGCTGCTATGTATTTAAATGTAATTTAAATATCTGATATTTCTGTGTAATATTCATTTATACTCTGTATATTCTTGTTATCTGATGGTATTGTTGTAATATACAATAATGTTCTTCCGTCTGCGTTCTATTTTGTCGTGTTCTCGAAACAATCAGGCGTTTCGAACGGTCTAGATCGGTTTAGCGACTGATTCGGATCGAGCGAAATTCCTTGTTGTCGCAATATGACTTGGGATTTGGGGCGTAAATTGAACTATAAATATGTGGCATAATACATGTTGTGTTTTAAGATCTAAAATTGAGGCATATATATATATATATATATATATATGATAGTTCATGATTTGGAAGAAGAAGATTAGGGTATTTAGTGATGTATGGCTTAGGCATGAAAACAAGACTTGCCTTTCTTTTGTAAGTCGGTTACTTTTTAGAATTGAACACCTAAATCTAATTGTGACAACTAATAAAATGGATATGAGAATATGCCTGATGTAAGCTATTCTTTCATTGAAATCTGTGCTTGAGTATATATATCTTTGGGAATCATTTTTTTCTATGAAACTGGTCAAATCACAGCTATCCTTGTTGTATTGTAATCCTTTTTAAGTTAATGATATAATTCTTATCAGATCTATATGCCAGCGATGTATTCCTTGCAAAACTTGTCTTTTTAGTACATCAAGTTTATTGGGCCAGTAGTTTTTATCATCAAATGACTATGCCTATCCTTACGATGTTCCATCTTGCTTCTCCCCTTATATTATGAATCTTGAGTTGAATCTCGAAATACGTACGTTATGAATGCGGGGGAAATTGGGTATAACATGAAATTGACATTATTTGGCATAATTTTGAACATGTAATATGACATAACTGTTAAGATGCAGTTTGGGGTAATTTGACATGAATTATGGAATATGTAATTTGACACATTGAACCTAGAATTGGCATGAACGACAAAGAATGAAGTTGGCATATAAATCAAGTCTTGGGCAAAAATCTTATTATTGCGAATTCGGGGTAACTTGAGCATTAAACCTAGATTGGGTGTAAAATGTAAGATGACTAGTTTTGGTGAATTTGGAAATTAGCATGCAAAATCTAGATTTGGGTACATAGCCTAAATGTGTCGATTAAAGATGAACATGCCTAACCCAAGTTAGATTGAGTTGTGGTGTAAAAATGCCCGAAACCACCCGGCACATCCAGTAACCACAACAACACCTATCTAATGTGAGAGGTTAGTGCATCATGCCTAAGAAAAACCCAAGGTTAGATTGAGTTGTGGTGTAAAACTACCCGGAATCGCCCGGCACATCCAGTAACCGCAACAACACATATCTAATGTGATAGGTTGGTGCATTAATAAATCAATTAATGCTAATGAACACGATGAATGAGTAGGGTTAAGTTCATAGGAACACTTAACCAATATGACAAGATGGATGACTAGGGTTAAGTAATGAGAAACACTTAACCAATATGACAAGATGGATGACTAGGGTTAAGTTAATAGGAAACACTTAATCGGTATAGCATGATAAATGGAAAGGGTTAAGTTAACACTTAACCAATATAACTTGATTTGTGGTAGGGTTAAGTTAACACAAGAAGGCGATACTTAACCAAAGTAACATGACATGATGAGTAGGTGGGTTAAGTTAACTTAAATTGATTGATGACACTTAACCAATGCAACATGATTAACACGTGGGGTTAAGTTAACAAGAAAACACTTAACCAATTTAACTTGATGAACGAACGGGGTTAAATTAATAAGAAACACTTAACCAACATGACATGATGAATGGATGGGTTAAGTTAACATGAACGGACAACACTTAACCAATATGACATAATGTGCGGGAGGGTTAAGTACATATCGGGTTGGTGGGTAATATTGGAAAATATAGTCCCACAAAACTTAACCGTTAAATAAACATGCTTGAATCGATGGAGGGTTAAGTACATGTCGGGTTTGTGGGTAATATTAGTAAATATAGGCCCACAAAACTTAACCATTAAATAAACATGTTTGAATCGGTGGGAAGGTTAAGTACATCTCGTGTAGGTGGGTAATATTTGTATATACAGGCCCACAAAACTTAACCAGTAGGAAACCCTAGTAACAGGGACCCATTTCAGCAGTAACCCACTTAGATGTATCATGGTACCCTGAACTAGGCAGGGTGGGGCACTATTACTGGG
This sequence comes from Allium sativum, assembly GCA_030737875.1. Classification (NCBI taxonomy): domain Eukaryota; kingdom Viridiplantae; phylum Streptophyta; class Magnoliopsida; order Asparagales; family Amaryllidaceae; genus Allium; species Allium sativum. Next base: position 575,098,490 of record CM060918.1, on the reverse strand, counting down.
TTGATTATAAGCGGTCAAAATAGCGGTAGGGGGTACATCAGTGTAGGTTCTGACGGTTTACGGGCGTGCACATACTCCGGAGTGGGAAAAAGCAGGCACTAGGTACCAGTAGTTATACACTGTGCATCTTGAATCGTGTCGGGTCGCTATCATAAGGATTGATACACCTTATGGTGGGACCAGCACAGGGTATCTACACACAAGAGAGGGCTGATTGACACAGACACATGGAACATAAATACAAGTAATGGAGCCGATCGATAGGGTAGTAAGGTTACATCTAACATGTTCATGGCAATTAGGCTGATTGAGGTGGAATCCTCACGATAGATGTACACCTGAAGGTTACCACCATTTGCGGGGATTGGGATCACATTGTAATATTATCATTTTATACAGATTACTAGTTGGGACACTAGTTAGGTGGTGAAGAGATAGATATAGAAATCAGAATAACAAAGTAGTAGCGAAGAAGAGAAAGAGTGGAAGCGCATTCAGTTTATCTTGCCTTATCATACCTTATGCTTATCCTATGTTATCCCCGTTATCACGGTATTGTCTTATATTCAGTTTATTCATGTCATGATGCTTTTGCCTGTTTATATGATGAAAGTCACTGGACTTACCAGACTTATGTTTGATCTAGTTTTTTTCTCCTCTTTTCTTCCGTCCCCCCCCCTCCCCCAGGTTCACAGGGAGGAACTGTTACCACTTAGCTCAGTTTTCTTTCCAAGCTCAAAGATAATCGATGTACTTCTTTGGACTCTCGCTTCCACTGTTATGGCTAGTTCATGCTTTATTGGGGAATATCATTGTTATTTTTATGCTTCTTTTATATATATGGAAGTTTTTAAATCAAGACAGAAGTTCTATGTATTACTTTTAAGTATGATTGAAACAACTGTTGTAAAAGCTTGACTGAACCATATTGTTTATAAAATGACTTTATTTTCCGCTGCTTTATTTGTCTGTCTTGTAATTTATCTGCATCTTTTACCTAAAATGCTCCACTAAAGTTAAGGCATTCCCTTTGTGAGTGACCTTAACGGAGGTGGGGTATTTCATTTGGTATCAGAGCTGAAGGTTACCGGATCAGATAAAAGATTTGAAAAATTATTTTCAAAATGGTTTAAAAAGAAGCATTTTCAAAAGAAAAGTTTTGTTTTAAAGGGAAAAGTATTAAATTGTGTATAGTTGGGCATAATTGAGTTGTAACTGATTTGAGGACATAACACATGTTGTATTCAAAACCTAAAGTGTATCGAACATATGACTTGAGATTCGAGGCATAAAATATCGAACATATGACTTGAGATTCGAGGCATAAAATATTGGGCATATGACTTGAGATTTGAGGCATAAAATATTGGGCATATGACTTGAGATTTGAGACATAAAGTATTGGACATATGACTTGGGATTTGGGTTGTAAATTGAACTGTAAATATGTAGCATAATACATGTTGTGGTTTAAGATCTAAAAATGAGGCATACACACATATATATATACACATATACATATATATATATATATATGATAGTTTATGATATGGAAGAAGAAGATTAGGGTATATAGTGATGTATGGCTTAGGCATGAAAACAAGACTTGCCTTTGTTTTGTAAGTCAGTTACTTTTTAGAATTGAGCACCTAAATCTAATTGTGACATGTAATAAAATGGATATAAGAATATGCCTGATGTAAGCTATTCTTTCATTGAAATCTGTGCTTGAGTATATATATATCTTTGGGAATCATTTTTTTCTATGAAACAGGTCCAATCATATATATCCTTGTTATATTGTAATCCTTTTTAAGTTCATGATATAATTCTTATCATATCTATATGCCTGCGATGTACTCCATGCATAACTTTTCTTTTTAGTACATCAAGTTTATTGGACCAGTAGTTCTTATCATCATATGACTATGCTTATCCTTACGATGTTCCATCTTGCTTCTCCCCTTACATTATGAATCTTGAGTTGAATCTCGAAATACGTATGTTATGAATGCAGGGAAAATTGGGTATAACATGAAATTGACATTACTTGGCATAATTTGGAACATGTAATATGGCATAACTGTTAAGATGCAGTTTGGGGTAATTTGACATGAATTATGGAATATGTAATTTGACATATTGAACCTAGAATTGGCATGAACGACAAAGAATGAAGTTGGCATATAAATCAAGTCTTGGGAAAAATTGTTATTGTTGAGAATTCAGGGTAACTTGAGCATTAAACCTAGATTGGTGTAAAATGTAACATGACTAATTTTGGTGAATTTGGAAATTAGCATGTAAAATCTAGATTTGGGTATATAGGCTAAATGTGTAGATTAAAGATGAACATGCCTAACCCGAGGTTAGATTGAGTTGTGGTGTAAAACTGCCCGGAACCGCCCGGCACATCCAGTAACCACATCAACACCTATCTAATGTGAGAGGTTAGTGCATCATGCGCAAGAAAACCCTGAGGTTTGATTGAGTTGTGGTGTAAAACTGCCCGGAACCGCCCGACACATCCAGTAACCGCAACAACACATATCTAATGTGAGAGGTTGGTGCATTAATAAATCAATTAATGCTAATGAACAAGATGAATGAGTAGGGTTAAGTTCATAGGAACACTTAACCATTATGACAAGATGGATGACTAGGGTTAAGTAATGAGAAACACTTAACTAATATGACAAGATGGATGACTAGGGTTAAGTTAATAGGAAACACTTAATCTGTATAACATGATAAATGGAAAGGGTTAAGTTAACACTTAACCAATATAAGTTGATTTGTGGTAGGGTTAAGTTAACACAAGAAGGAGACACTAAACCAAAGTAACATGACATGATGAGTAGGTGGGTTTAGTTAACTTGAATTGATTGATGACACTTAACCAATACAACATGATGAACACGTGGGTTAAGTTAACAAGAAAACACTTAACCAATATAACTTGATGAACGAACGGGGTTAAGTTAATAAGAAACACTTAACCAACTTGACACGATGTCTGGGTGGGTTAAGTTAACATGAACGGACAACACTTAACCAATATGAAATAGTGTGCGGGAGGGTTAAGTACATATCGGGTTGGTGGGTAATGTTGGAAAATATAGGCCCACAAAACTTAACCGTTAAATAAACATGCTTGAATCGATGGGGGGTTAAGTGCATGTCAGGTTGGTGGGTAATATTAGTAAATATAGGCCCACAAAACTTAACCATTAAATAAACATGTTTGAATCGGTGGGCGGGTTAAGTACATCTCGTGTAGGTGGGTAATATTTGTATATATAGGCCCACAAAACTTAACTAGTAGGAAACCCAAGTAACGGGGACCCATTTCAGCACTAACCCACATAGATGTATCATGGTACCCTGAACTAGGCAGGGTGGGGCACGATTACTGGGTCGATTATAAGCGGTCAAAATAGCGGTAGGGGGTACGTCGGTGTAGGTTCTGACGGTTTACGGGCATGCACGTACTCCGGAGTGGGAAAAAGCAGGCACTGGGTACCAGTAGTTATTCACTGTGCATCTTGAATCGTGTCAGGTCGCTATCATAAGGATTGATACACCTTATGGTGGGACAAGCACAGGGTATCTACACGCAAGAGAGGGCCAATTGACACAAACACATGGAACATGAATACAAGTAAGGGAGCCGATTGATAGGGTAGTAACGGTACATCTAACATGTTCATGGAAATTAGGCTGATTGAGGTGGAATCCTCACGATAGATGTACACTTGAAGGCTACCACCATTTGCGGGGATTGGATCACGTTGTAATATTATCATTTTATACATATTACTAGTTGGGACACTAGTTACGTGGTGCAGAGATAGATATAGAAATCAGAATAACAAAGTAGTAGCGAAGCAGAGAAAGAGTGGAAGCGTATTCAGTTTATCTTGCCTTATCATACCTTATGTATATCCTATGTTATCTTGTTATCCCTGCTATCACGGTATTGTCTTATATTCAGTTTATTCATGTCATGATGCTTTTGCCTGTTTATATGCTGAAAGTCACTGGACTTACCAGACTTATGTCTGACCTTGTTTTGTTTTGCCTCTTTTCTTTCGTTCCCCCCCATAGGTTCACAGGGAGGAAATGTTACCACTTAGCTCAGTTTCCTTTCCAAGCTCAAAGATAGTCGATGTATTGCTTTAGACTCTCTCTTCCACTGCTATGGCTGGTTCATGCTTTATTGGGGAATATCATTTTTGTTTTTATGCTTCTTTTATATATTTGGAAGTTTATAAATCAAGATAGAAGTTCTATGTTTTACTTTTAAGTATGATTGAGACAACTGTTATAAATGCTTGACTGAACCATATTGTTTATAAAATGACTTTATTTTCCCCTGCTTTATTTTTCTGTCTTGTAATTTATCTGCATCTTTTACCTAAAATGTTCCACCAAAGTTAAGGCATTCCCTTTGTGAGTGACCTTAACGGAAGTGGGGTGTTTCAGACAGGCTTTAGGAAATTTAAGATGAATGAGGTGGTATTTATAGGAATATGCATGAATAGTGACTGTTAGATTAATATAAATTAATCTTAACTATCGATTTCTTATAAAACCAGCTTATACACTAACCCCAACCATCCTCACCAGGCATGGGCCGCACTAGGAAGTCTACCCCCCCATGAAAGGCGGTCGATCGCTCAAAGGTAAAATGCCCAATAAGCCTGGTGACGCATGTTGTTAATTAATTAACTTATTTCTTACCTTTTATTACTAATTCTTTATCGCCTCGTCCTTATGTGTTAGTTTGAAATTCAAATTCACTTAAGGGAATGTTTAACTATTCTAATTTTGTCATTATATCCCTTAGATATTTATATACATTATTAATTCAAACATTTATATGTATACATTTGTCATATAATTTCATTAAATTATATTTTCTTCATATGGACACCGTATTCAACATATTATATACGAAAACGTATCAGAATTTCTTCACGAACACAAATATATTATTTTCGTGGCTAAATTCTTAATTGTCCAAAATTCCATATTTTTGTTGTCTTACATTTATCATTTATTTGTCTTATTATTATTATTATTTAATTACCTAGTCTACTTTTTTTGTACAGAGTGTTACAGATTTTCACTGAGTACATTTTGAACAAGCTAAGGTTCGTACGAATGGATGGTAGTTCCATTTAGATTGACTATTGCGCCTGCTTTCTTTATGTATTTGATAAATAAGATATTCGAGTGTAACACTCCACCTTGAGACCTACATTAACAAAGAGAATTACAAAGTAATTCCATCTGCTAAGGCGGAGAATTGGGCTTGTTAGGGACAACCAATTATACCTTGTCTTAACTATCTACTGGACATGTTGACAATTGCTATCTATTTTTTTTCAACTTAAGTGGATCGACATATCCAATAAATAATTAAAACAAGCTATAGATGGCTATGGATCTATCAAAACAAAATACCTCATCTAAATGGATATCTATATCACCACAGAACAGTTACAAATATACTTACGTTTACTTATGCAATGATACATCACAATATAATACAAATACTAAAATGAAGTGGTAAGACTACCATTCAGTATATAAGAGGCATAAAAAAAACAATTCGATAACATCTTATAAGGAAGCTATAAATCTCAAGAGAAAACCTCGATCCCATAAAGAATCTTCATGAAACAACTAAGAGCCAAAGGGGGACTAGCACCTGAAACAAGCTCGGTCTAACCCGAGTGAAAACACACGGGTCAGGCTAGCTAAATTCATTAGTTAAATAGAACAATTGATAATGAGAAGTAAAGGGAAGATATGGTGTCCCTTGATACCATTCCATAAAAATGATTCACATTATAAGAAAGAATGATATCTCTTCTAGAGAAAAAGAGGAAATATCTAGGATATGGTCATACTCAAGTGACATAATCGTCCCTTAATAAAAGAGATTTCAACTAGTAGAGTCTTAAAAGTAAGACTCAATCAAACTCGATTTCACCTTATGTCAATGGTGTTATAACAGAATGTGGATAAATACTTCAAAAGAACTGGATATCTTCTTAGAAGAAACGTCAAGACATCTATATATATCAAGGAAAAGTATTCTTCACATGTAGAAACAAAAGCACTGAATATGCCTCATCTCATTGGCATATTCTCAAGTATCATCAAGGGAAATATAAAACTCAATCATAAAAGAAGCATCATACTTATTTATATCTCCTCTCATCGATATAACTATAAATACATCATAAATCCGTCGTTAAAACTCAACATATAAGAATCTCATAACCATTTATACCTTATCTCACCTGTGTGAATATAAATATATCATAAGTCCATCATTAAAACTCAGCATATAAGAACCTTCATAACCGTTTATACCTCATCTCATTGTTTTGAATATAAATACCTCATAAATTCATCGTTAAAACTTCACATAAAAGAATCTTCATAGACATTTGTACCTCATCTCACTAGTATAAATCTAAGCACATCTTAAATCCACCTGAAATCTCAAACTCATTTTTATTATAGAAATGATCATAATAGAACTTGCATAGAGTACAAAACTTCTAATTTGAAACCACCATGGAACTATCAATTTAATTAAGCCTTCATCTTTCTCGAGGCAGTAATAAACATCATCATATAATAGTGAAATCAAAACATCTAAAACATCATGAGAAATTACACATGCATTACATATTGAATAGTACTATACTTTTTGGTACCATACATCATGAATACTAGGGACATAGACACCATCATCATCGTGACGACTCTAACCGGGAACATCGTGATGCCTCTAAGTCACAAAAACCCGAGTAATAAACATCATGGTGATTGGAGTCACAAACAACGTGATCATTATAATGGCTATAGTCGGAAACATCATGATGACCCCAATTGAGTACTTGGTTATAATACTAGTAATCCTCTTGAATGTGTCTCAACCTCTCGGATAGGAACCCATAAGGCATCAACGTACATCCAATAATATACATTCGCACCTAATGGTTTACTAGCCGTTAGTTGCTGCCACATCATCAAATATACACTGCCTCATCTCCTCGGCAAGTGTAATTATACAAAACTTGTCCCATTTATATCTCTTTCGGATGAGTACTAAGTGTCAATCTAAGTTGTCTCATCTTTTCAACAAGTAAAAATCCATCATAAACATCAAAACGTAATAAATTCATAAACATCATGAATTTAACGTAAAATAGCTTTCCTCATCTCATTGGCAAGTTTACATTGCATCGTGATTAGTTCATCATCGAGCATACTCCAATTGATTAGTTCTAGAACCAATGGCCTTCGCCAAAATTCAGCATCCTCTCAAAACATCGCATCAAAAGCGTTTCGATCATAAAAGTCCGATATAAAGAGATACGTAAAAACACATGTCCCATACCACGTATTTTTACCAAAGCATTTGATTTTCATTCTTATATGCCGAAATTCATGAAAATGATCTTTTAGCACATGGACAACAACATACTAAAATTTTATAATATTTCGCTGCAGAACGAAGAAGATGCACATTTACAAAGATTGCTCTTTTCAGACACAAATGAATTATGCTAAAAATCTAGTTTTTAGCCAACTTTGAAGATATGTTTAGCATATCAAAACAAACCAAAAATTAATGAAATTTTGTAGTAGTAAACTTTTTTGTATGTACAAAATTGTACTAAAATTTGACAGCATTTCTCTATGAAACAAAGAAGATACACATTTTCAAAAATGACACTTTTTGGATACAAATGAATTATGCTAAAAATCTAGTTTTTAGCTAACTTTGGAGATATGTTTAGCATATCAAAACTATCCAAAAATTAATGAATTTTTTTAGCAATAAACTTTAATATAATTTAAAAATACTATTAAATCTTGATAGCATTTCGTTGTGAAACAAAGAAGAAACACATTTTCAAAAATTGACCTTTTCGGGCATAAATGAATTATGCTAAAAAATCTAGTTTTTCGCTAACTTTGGAGATATGTTTAGCATATCAAAACCATCCAGAATTTAATGAAATTTTGCTGTTACAAACTTAAACATTTGTGTTGAAATATATTTAAAACTGGGATTAATTCACTACAAACTGAAAGAGTTATGATTTTTCGAACATAGCACTTTTCAGCGAACAAAACAGAAATTGATTTTTTTGCTGATTTCAACCAACGGTTTGACATATTAAAACAATCCAAACTTCAACGAATATTCGTAGAAACATAATACAAAACAAATAATAAAATATTTTAATTATTGGGAGCAATTCACTGCAAATTGAAGAAGTTGAAGAGGCTCAAAGTTGAGCCTTCGCTGTGTTTGCACAGCTGAAAAAAAAAACGATGATAAAACTATGTATATCTCTACATATTAACAAAACAAAGCACAAAACCATTAATAAGATTATAAAGCATGAGTTAAAATCACCTTTATTACTACCAAGAATTAGCATGAATTTGACAATAACTTGAAACTTTCATCCTCCCAAAATCTTGAAGGAACAAGAAAGAAACATGCAACTTAATTCAACTAAAAAGGTCAAATTTTCGTCTCTAGTACAGTGAGACTTTAATATAGAAAACCTGCATTTTTTCGAACGAAATTTTAGCTGAAGGTGGGGATATGAGTTGAGGGAAACATATCCAAATTTCAGAATTTTTTGATTTTTGTACGATTATTTATGAATTTTCTACTAACCTGCATTTTCAGCCCAGATTTAACCCGAAAATTGCTTGAGGAAAGAGGATGTTTGATACCTCAAAACTAAAAACTAAACCAATTGCCATGAAAATTGGAGGAGAGGTGCTGAAATGTGTTAACAAAAACATATCTAAATTTGAGAATTTTTGGGATTTTATTTGATTTTTTAGGATTTTTGGAATACCTAGGATTTGGCCATTGTTTTGAAAATTTTAAGTTTACTCTAAAAATGATTTGTCCAGGAAGGAAGAATGTACATACCACTCTACTCAGAAGCCTCTAGTGATGGATTAATGGATCTTAACTATAACGGCTTGAATTTCCGTACCCTTTGGGTTGACTAATAACACCACACGTCCAACCCAAATTGCATAGAAATACGAATCATTAGTAGAAAGAAGTTAGAGGATGAGAAACAGAAAGAAAGAAAAATTAGAATAGAAGAAAATGAACAACACAAGTCACATAGTGGAATGAATAAAATATATTATATAACATAACTTTTGAAATGCAAATCAGTAACTGTATATACATACCATCATCAGAGCATAACAGTTATTCCTGAAACAGTTGTAAACACCTGTTTCCAGATACAACATAGTACACAATGGAAAATATTATAGTCTATAGCTAACAGGTGATGCCTCGTGCTTCAAGCTCTTCCAAAGTGAATTTGTGAAATCCCAACAACTTGACTTGCCGTACAAATATGGGCACCCAAGAGTTTAGGGAAAACAAAATAGAATAAACTTTGGGTCAGTCATAGGACTGGTGTGAGTAAACTTCGACCATTTGTTTAACTTCTAAAAATCCTTTCGAAAGAAATGATAATCGTAAGACCGATCCACACATAAACATGGATGGGTTTTATCTTACGATAACCAAAAATATTTTTGATATCAAATCCAGTGATATATTATAATAATGTCTACATCAAATAAATAGAACCTAGCAGAACGCTTGCATCTCACGCTCCATATATAATATAAAATCGAAAACCGCAGGGTGCTTAATTGAGACTGGATATCCAACATGACAAGGTATAGAACCACCTTTCGATAGTGTATCTCTAGAGGGGAATAGACTGGGTTCAACAAGAACATCTTGCAGCCCGACCCACACATGGCTGGCCACTCATTTAACTTGAGTGTACCGAGCATATTATCACCAACGGTTGTGATCAGCCACCGTTACCGAAAGCATACAGCAGCGAATTGAATAAAAAGCAAATGAAATTTCTCTAGATCAAATGATAATACCCCTAATGGAAATGACCCACATGGCCATGCTGCCTGCCCAATTTCTATCATTTCCCGGGTGATGAGGCTTGAGGTCACGATTATCTTTCAACACATCTTGCCACCATTTAATTTGAATTCCACATTGTTAGATCATTCGTCCATATATGTTGTCCTGGGACTGGACAAAACGAAGACACCATTCCACCAACCCATCTTGGGCAATTTCTACCTAGGATTAACAGATCAGCCCTTGCACTTCACTCCGTCTTCAATTATCTTCAGCATAATTTGATTCGTAACACTTACGCTAATACAAGTGGTTTTCAAATATTAAATCTGATCCAGGTCCCTCCGTATTGACAATGGAGGTATAAAATAAATCTAACTTTGATAGTCGGTGATTTAACAATAAAAAAACATCCATATAATCAACAATCCTATTTCCAATGGAAATTCTACCGATCAAACATCAAACATCAAACATCACTGGCCCTATTTATATTAATTCTTTATTATATTACCATTTCCAATTCCAAATTCCCATCTTCCGTATTCTTTCAAAGCTCTATTTTCTCAAAAACATCTTCAATATCCTAATTTCTTTCTTCGAGAAAATATCTCTTATTCCAGTTAGAAAACACTTCTAAATATTCACAAATTATTGTTTTCTATATTCAGAAATATACCTTATTAATATCGGAAAATATTTCCATCTTCCATTTCTTAATTCCTCTTTGACCAATTCATTCCATTTTCTATGTGTAGAAAATATCCCTCATTTTATTTGGGGGAAAACATTTCAAAAATCATTTAAATTAATGCGATGTTATAAAACATCATTATTATATCTCAAACCATTAATCATTTATTAACTAACCATACTGCGAACCAATCTTCACTATCAAACCTTAACCATTTCTCCATCAATCATGAAGTCAATCAAGTTGGGGTATAATTACCTCTCAGACCTTAATTGGACAATTTCCTCAACTTTGAAATAGTCAAAGCCCACAACTTCAACCAAAACATCGCTTACGCGACTCTCAGATTCAGTCTAAAATCTATTTCTTTCACAAAAACATTGATTATAACGGCAGCGTTATAATCGCTGTGTCTAAATGTTTGTTTTATAAAACATTAATTATAATGGTAGCGTTAAAATCGTTGTTTAGATTTACAAAACATTTATTATAACGGTAGCGTTACAATCGCTATTTAGATTTACAAAATATTTATTATAACAGTAGCATTATAATCGCTGTTTAGATTTACAAAATAATTATTATAATGGTAGCGTTATAATCGTTGTTTCCAAATATTTGGTATATAAAAATATTACTTGTACCTATTAATTTCTAAATAAATTAATAAGTAATAATTAAATAATTAAATCTGATTCAAACGGAAAGTAAAAAGAACTACTTTCCCTAAATTCGATGTAATCGAACTCTAATAAATAACTTCCTCTCGAATAATCTATATTCGATTTATATTCCAAGCTTCAGAATTTATCTGCCATTTCAGGTTAATTCAAATTCCAAATTTACTTTTGAATTTATCCTTTTCGAATCCTTACCAAATTCTGTTATAGCCATTTCAATCTACGAAACATTATTCCAATTTGTATTCCAAATTTTGGAATAAAACTCATCGTTTTTATTTTAAAATAATTATCCATTTCCCTTTCTCATTCATGTTTCACTTTGCATTCATATCTCAAATCACCTAAATTTCCATCAAGGATATTTCATTTCCAAAATATTTGCTTTAAACCATTATTCACTTTAATCGTGAATATATTTCTTTTATATAATATCTTAAACCTAAATTCTATTTATAACTTCTATTCAGATTTTTTCATACATATCTCTTTTTTTTATTCCAATCATTTAAAATCTCTTTTAGAATTCCTTTGTAATTTGCTAAGTTCAAATCTATCTCAAATATTGGTTTCAAATCTTATTTCCACCTTTCTATATAAATTCAAATTTGAATTTGTATTTCACTTTACCTAACGATCATTTAATTTATAAACTCGTTTAAAAATCATCTTCTTGTTTAAATAAAACAAGTTTCTACCTTTTAACTTCATTTTAAATTACACTTCAATTTTGGGGAAAATATATTTCCTTTCTAAATCTCAAATTTCATTTTCCATATTTAAAATATTTTACGGTATTTAAATACCAATATTTTAGGACTAGTGATATTTAAATACAACAAGATCAATCACAGTTAATATATCACAGCATATGTCATAATCGATGCAAAAACAATAATATAAATGTTGAGGAATCTAGTTGGATCCCTCCAACCTGTTTTCTTACATCCACAGATGTTAATTAACATCAACAATATTAATTTCACATCAATATGAAATATTATAGTAAACAGATCTAATAATCAATCAATGTTATAACTATATCAGCCATTTCAACTAATTTTATCAACCATTCATCCAAACAACCATCACACAGTGTAAAATTACTATAAATAAATTTTAAACTTGTGTATATAAAATTATAAATGAGTCAGAGTTAGTGAGTTTACTCACCTTGTTTGTCGTTGATGATTCTGCTTTTTATTTCGTTTACAACCAAATATGCATTTATATTTCCACGAAATTCCAATAGCTTTGTTCTTAGTCACGGTGGTTCCACAACGAAAATTTCGTCGTTACGATTTCAACGTGACCGGTTTCGTCCTATTTTATAAACATATGACCATTTATAAACATTATAAATAATACAATTTAATTTAAGATGATTAATTCCTTGATTAAATTTAATTTAGCCTAATTACTTAAATTTTTAAAAGTCACGATCAATAATTCTTTTTCTGTTACCATTCAAAATCGCGACTTCAAACAGGAAACATGCTCTAACTTATGTCACAAATTAGAATCCACCCTTTGTCATGCTTCATTTCCACTCAAAATGCTCATCTCCCCATAACCTTTTCATGAAACTTGAAACTTCTTACCAGACCTTACATCCTGGCATAAACCACCAACTTCCCTAATATGAACTCCCATGCTTTATTATTCCACTAGTACGAACCCCGTTCCTTTTTGTACTATCAGAAAACAGTCCAGCTTATAACACCCAATGACCTATTTATCAATCACTGAAAATGGAGCATACTGGTAAACCAATTTATCACATCACCTGTTATTAAAATCCTGCACGCTACTCTCCCAATTTCCAGAATTAAACCGTCTTCTTCATTTTGACAATACGAACAAACAACTGCCCTTCTATTTCCTTCCATCATCATCTTCTTCTTTCCACCCAAAAAGGCATGCTGACCCTACTACCTTCTGATTTACCAAAAACTGTTGTGCCTTAGTACCACCACCGAACTTCAACCAATAATTATCACACACAAAAATCCCCCTTTTCATATCCTCCACCATACATGACCGCCACTACCCAGTTATATAAATCATGTCTTCTGTTGCATCTTCCCCTTCAGTAAAACTCGCTCCTCCTTCCTTCTCTACCTCAAACAAACACCGGGAACATGTCTTCCCGAACAAAATCTCCTTACTGTACAAACAACGAACCTGCACCTTCTATGTATCCGCCACAATAAAAGTGCTTTTAAACGCAGCAATCCCTTCCTTGGAACGATTACCGGTGGCGCCTGAGACCACCCAGCCTCGCCCCACTCCGTCCAAGTCAAGCTCTGACCTCCCTCTTTCCATCGACCCCTGCCTTACTAGATAGTGGAAGCCCTAGCTGCTGCCCTATAAAGTCGAAAGCTGACTTGGTATCGTAGACAAAAAGAATACCACAAGAGAAAGCTCTCGCTTCACAGTCTTCTACGAATTCGAGTTTGAATTTTCCTATTGAGTTTCGAATTTTGTTTATGATTTTAAACTTTTTGATTAGGATCCAAACAAACCAAACTTTTGCTGAAATGAACTAGCAGTGGCTCGCGATATGATTCACTGACCATGGAAGTGAATAGAAAAAAATTGGGGAATCTTACTGATTTTATAGAGATTTCCAAATTCTTGTTTGGATTAAAATCGAGTGGAAAACAGGAATAATTCGTTGTTTGTTTTCAACTAGTGGAGGCGCAAGAGTTGACTAGGAGACTAGGGTTAAGCATATAAGGGTGTGTGTGTGTGTGTGTGTATATATATATATATATATATATATATAAAATTGGGGTTGGCTTCATGTAGAAGGTTTGGTTTGGCTTCAATGGGAAGAAACCGCTTGGCTTTCGGTAGAAGCTTCAGAATTGGTTCATTTTTCATTTTTTTCTAATATAATGTCAGATGCTAAATTTTCATAGCCTTGCATATTTGAATATGAATTGTTTTCGTTATAAGTTCCTATGTTTCAAGTAAAAGGGTTTACGTACCCTACAACGGACAATTCCATTCACATACGAATTGCTATGGACAAGAATACAAATACCGCCATGTTAGGCAATGCGCCACAATCCCAAAAATATAATAAAATAGACTAGTTAACTTTTTCTGTGATATTCCAAAATGCTGATATAGGGTGTAAAATACTTTGAATAAAAAGTTGCTTATTTTCCAAAATAAAAATTACAGCAAAATTCTATATATTTAATTATAAGTTATACATTCAAATTTCATTTAATAATAAATTTTTTATTATAACTTTAATCTAAGCTCAATCAAATTCCTTATGTTATCCAATTCACATAATATTACGAATTCAACTCAATTCTGATTGTTTCAGAATTTAAAATTTATTATTTCACTATTTATATTATTTAAATATTCAAAATAATTAAATTCAAGTCATTTAAATTTCTTAATCACCATTTAGATAATTAAATTAATTAATTATATGATCGCTAAAAATCCGGGATGTTACATTAACATACCCAAATAGCCATTTACCATACTTAACCAATTTTAGTTATTATATAAGTATGTTCACTCATTTGTACATAACTCGTTCATTACAATTCCTTTTTGAGTGAAATAAATTGCAGCAAAACGAACATGTTAACAAAAAAAAAATTCAACATTTAAAAAGTATATATAACTAAATCCTTTATTTGAACAATATTTGACAATATTGTCATTTAGGACCAAAAGAATCACTAATTTGACATATTTTCATCATATAAAAATTATTTTTCTACTTAAAAAACTTATACAAAACTATTTTAACACTTTTAAAATACTAAAACATCATTTTCACATGATATTACACCTTTAAAATTCATTTACATCTCATTTGTCCTTTTATCTTGCAATAGAAGGGCATTATTTGAATAAAATTTCAATATTATCAATTTGACTCAATTTAATTATCATCTTTGTTTACTCCCATCCCAAATCACTAATAAAGCATGTGAAACTTTATTTCTCTATAAAATTCTTACATTTATTAATTATTCCCCAAATGAACATTTTAAAATCTCAATTTATTGCCAATTACTATATCAAATTATAACATCATTATAATTTAATATAATAGCTAATCACCAGAAATTGGGTTGTTACATCGAGAGTACTTAGATAGGTTATTATTGGTATTCATTAAAGCATATTGGTATATTATAAGGATGAAAGGGGTCATGAAATTCACCTTAGGATAGTGCTCGAGACCTTGAGACAACACTGGTTGAAATCTAAGTTTTTAAAATATCACTTTTGGGTGATGAAAGTGAATTTTTTTGGTCATAATGTTTTAGGCAAAAGTTTTTCCATTGATAGCGATAAGATTGTGGCCATCAATAATTGAGGAGACCAGAGAGTGTAACCGACATAAGGAGTTTATTGAATTAGTTGAATAATGTCAAAGGTTTATTATGGATTTTCCAAGGACAGCGACACTATTGTATAAAAGGATCGTAAAATTTACTTGGTTAAGTAAGTGTAAGTAAGCATTTCAAAGTTTGAAACATTTTGTTGACCAATGCTTCTATATTTGTAGTACAAGATGGTAACCATTATTTAGCAATGTATAGTAATGCTTGTAGATCTTGAATAGGACTTATTCTTATGTGAAGAAACAAAGTGATTGCATATGGTTCTAGATAACTCAGACCGAAATAAAAAGAATTAGAGACATTAACTACTTGTGATGTACATTTAAGGTTGGGTAGTTTTATCTAGCATACTGCTATGTTGTTATGTTTGGAAGTTTAACTAATTTTTATTAAAAGAATTACCTCTAAGAAATGGTAACATCCATGGTTAGCCGAAAGGATAGTAAGGATTAAGGTCGAAACTGAGATTAATGACTTTAAGGATTTCAGTCTTAAGCATAATAGATGGTTAAGGGAGGAAGGAAGTTTGGTGTCCTGGATATTGGAAATTGTAACAACCCGAAAATCCGGGCCAGTTTAAAATTTTTAATTTGGCGATTTTAGCGCATTTTGAATATTTAAAATAGATTATTTTAAATAATATTGACGAGAAATCTATTTTGAATATAATTCGAACGTATATATTTATACGCGTCGTCGTTAGAATATAAATATTTATATATAATTATAAATAAAATTGAAAATGGCGCGGTAGTTCGATAATTCGATTTCGAACTTCAATTGAATGTACCGGGTGCAAAACAATCCGGATTTTAGTGAAACCAAAAATAATGGAATCTAATAGTGAATATCTTTCCAACGAATCCGAAAAATCACAAGTTCGTAGCGGGAATCAAAAGATATGTCCAGTTGAAATTTCTGAATAGTCGCTATGGAATTCAGGCCCTTAAAAATGGACATTTTGCAAATGACCTCGGATTTCGACGAAACCAGTTTTGTTGGGTCCGCGATGTTAAGTTATTGCTAGATTCCAATTTTCATAATTTTTAGAATCAATATGTGAGCGTGGCAAAGGAAAACGCGTTTGACCAGTTTCAGTTGATTTTAATCGACTGGAAATTGGCCATTTTTCAAACGGTCTCAGAATTCGACGAAACTAGTTTTGTTAGGACCGTATCGTCAATACGAAGCTAGAAAATATTTTTCTGGAATTTTTCTAGTTAGTATGTGACCCCAGTAATTTGAAATGTATGTTTAAAATTCAGTATAATGATTTAAATGCAAATTTAACGGAAACTGATTGTAACAGCCGAATCAGCTTATGATACATATCCCATTGTGCTCGGGATGGGGGTAAATAGCTAGGGGCGACAGTCGGTGGGTATGATTTCGTGTTCATATTAATAAACATAGATTTTTGAAATAAAATAAAATAAAATAAAATATTGATATAAGGGCTAAAGGGGTCAAACCCTAATTCACTTTCTCAGCCGTGGTCAACCCTAGTCAAAACCCTCTTTTCCATTTATCCGGTCAAACCTTTAACCCGCCGCTATCTCAAACATCGAAGGCGGAAAAAGCACGATCTCTCTCCCCTCAAATTCTTCGAATCCGCAAGGAATTATGAAGACGTATAACCTAAACCTGGTAGAAAATCTCGAGGCCGACATTTCTATACGAAGATGATGATGCTTCGCTGTGTGCATTTCTTGAATTCGGAGCTCGAAGTCGGAGCAGTCGAGCGCGATTTACGTCGCAGTGGGGCCACCGAGTGGGCCGCCACTCACGGCGGTGAGAGATGCTTCATCGGCGGTTCGAGTAGTGCGGTGGGATCGGGGTCACGGTGGCTCTTGGCGATGTGGCGGCGGAACCCTGATTCGAGCAATGGGTTTGCAAACGTCCAGGAGGAAGGAGCAGCCTGAATTCCATAATCGAGGTAATGGGCTGCTTTTCATTTCTTTTTATTTATTATGTTAGTTATTAAATTTTCTTAAATATATATATATATATATATATATATATATATATATATATAACATCGTTTTAAATAAGATTTTTATTATGAGATAGAATTTATAAAAATCATTGTTTTAAAATCTAAAAATATACATTGTTTAAAAATATATATTTATAGCATTGTCTTAAATAAATATGCATTGTTTTTTAAGAATATAATGGCGTTGTTTAAACATGAAAAGTATAGTTTTATGCAGGTAAAGATAAGATTTTTGAATATAAAAGGACGGATTTTTATATAGTAAATAGCAAAGTAAAAATTCGATTTTTATATATATAATGGCAAAGTAAAAATTCGATTTTTATATATAGAATGGCAAGAGAAAAATATAATTTTTATATATTGAACTTCGATAGAAAAATAGAATTTTTATATACTGAACTTCGATAGAAAAATAGAATTTTTATATATTGAACTTCGATAGAAAAATAGAATTTTTATATATTGAACTTCGATAGAAAAATAGAATTTTTATATATTGAACTTTGATAGAAAAATAGAATTTTTATATATTGAACTTCGATAGAAAAATTCGATTTTTATATATTGAATAGTGAAGTAAAAATTCGATTTTTACATATGTAGTGGCTACAGCAACGAAGATGCGATAGCGATGAAGATTTCTATCAATGAAGTGCCGTGGAGCTAGGATAGCTATCGGTGAGAATTTCTCACCTTTCAATTTCTTTTCTAATTATATATATATACTAGGATGCAGACGGTGCTTAGTAGCACCCGACACAATCGTCCACAGACCATGGACTTGTTTGTTTGGTTGCATAGATTAGTTGAATTATTTGTTTGAATTGAATTGTTTGGTGAGATGAAATTGATTTGATTGATGTGTGAATGGCGTGGGCCTTCACTAGACCGGGGATAAGGCTAGGCCTTGTCCCGTTTCTAGTATCGTGCCGTTATGCCGCCGAAATTTTCTAAAATATGTTAGAAAATAAAAATATCATTTTATTGTGTAAATGAATAATAGAAATTCATATGTTGGAATAAAATGTTTTATCGTTAAAAATATAATTTTTAACGTGAATATGAATATAGTGAAAGTGAATAAATAAATATTCATTTACAAACCAGACGGTTTGTTTATGTACACTTATTTGAAGGACATTGATTGGGTCGATAAATTTTACACATCGCCCAACTGCACAAATAAAATATTTGTTTGATTGTTTGAAACCCCACACGGGTGTTAGGATGAAATTTGAAGTTCACTCATCCTGATTGATTAAATATGTCGATCGATTGATTGACAGGCTGTTATAAGCGTTGAATATCTATATTTGATGCTTATACAGTGTAGTGCACTTTGGTTGATGGTTGATTATTTTCAATGCTATTATATACATGTGTTGTATGAAAATCCATATAATTAACTTTATATGGTAATTGATTGGGCCTCATTCCTATTTGAAAAATAAAGAATATTATAAAATAAAAGTTCATGTGTTGACAGTACTCATTCATTGAGATTGGTCATGTGTTGAACGAAATATTTTAATATTAAAATTTACATCTTTATCGATATAAAATAAAAGTTCATGTGTTGACAGTACTCATTCATTGAGATTGGTCATGTGTTGAACGAAATATTTTAATATTAAAATTTACATCTTTATCGATTATAAAATAAAAGTTCATGTGTTGACAGTACTCATTCATTGAGATTGGTCATGTGTTGAACGAAATATTTTAATATTAAAATTTACATCTTTATCGAAATAAAATAAAAGTTCATGTGTTGACAGTACTCATTCATTGAGATTGGTCATGTGTTGAACAAAATATTTTGATAATAACAACTATTTTGAAAAAGAAATATTTGAAATAGAAAATTTGAGAATAGAAATTTATGAAGCCGTGTTGATTAGATTGACGCCATTTTGACGAAAACGATATTTATATCGATTTATTTGATTTCGAAATGAATTGAATATATAACGATTTCGAAAAGAATTGAATATATAACGATTTCGAAAAGAATTGAATATATAACGATTTCGAAATGAATTGAATATATAACGATTTCGAAATGAATTGAATAGAAAACGAATTCGAAAAGAATTGAATAGAAAACGAATTCGAATTGAAATGAATTGAAAACGAATTCGAATTGAAATGAATTGAAAACGAATTCGAATTGAAATGAATTGAAAACGAATTCGAATTGAAATGAATTGAAAACGAATTCGAATTGAAATGAATTGAAAACGAATTCGAATTGAAATGAATTGAAAACGATTTCGAATTGAAATGAATTGAAAACGATTTCGAATTGAAATGAATTGAAAACGAATTCGAATTGAAATGAATTGAAAACGAATTCGAATTGAAATGAATTGAAAACGAATTCGAATTGAAATGAATTGAAAACGAATTCGAATTGAAATGAATTGAAAACGAATTCGAATTGAAATGAATTGAAAACGAATTCGAATTGAAATGAATTGAAAACGAATTCGAATTGAAATGAATTGAAAACGATTTCGAATTGAAATGAATTGAAAACGATTTCGAATTGAAATGAATTGAAAACGAATTCGAATTGAAATGAATTGAAAACGATTTCGAATTGAAATGAATTGAAAACGAATTCGAATTGAAATGAATTGAAAACGAATTCGAATTGAAATGAATTGAAAACGAATTCGAATTGAAATGAATTGAAAACGAATTCGAATTGAAATGAATTGAAAACGAATTCGAATTGAAATGAATTGAAAACGAATTCGAATTGAAATGAATTGAAAACGATTTCGAATTGAAATGAATTGAAAACGATTTCGAATTGAAATGAATTGAAAACGAATTCGAATTGAAATGAATTGAAAACGAATTCGAATTGAAATGAATTGAAAACGAATTCGAATTGAAATGAATTGAAAACGAATTCGAATTGAAATGAATTGAAAACGAATTCGAATTGAAATGAATTGAAAACGAATTCGAATTGAAATGAATTGAAAACGAATTCGAATTGAAATGAATTGAAAACGAATTCGAATTGAAATGAATTGAAAACGAATTCGAATTGAAATGAATTGAAAACGAATTCGAATTGAAATGAATTGAAAACGATTTCGAATTGAAATGAATTGAAAACGATTTCGAATTGAAATGAATTGAAAACGAATTCGAATTGAAATCAAATAGAAATGAATGTAGAAAGAATTTATAAGGGAGAATTCAATTTTAATTTGAATTTGAATTAAAGGTTGAAATTGTCTTTAAAACAAATTTGAAATGACTTATAAAATTCGTTTTAAAAAGGTAATTGACGATATATATATAATATATATATATTATATATATAATGGCCTGAATAGAACGCGCCGCGCAGCGGCAGTTCGTGAATTTCGACCATTTATTTCAAACGGACATTACGGGAGATCCGACCGTCGGATTCTCCTAAAACCGGAACCGTTGGGTTCGTATCGAAAAGAGCTTTCTAACTAAGATTAGAAATTTGAAATCTAACGGTTGGATTTGGAGATACGTCCAAATCAAATTCGAAAAAGGTCGCTATAAGTGCAGTTCGATGGCCATTGATGGAAATCGACTGTACGGGCCTTGATAAAAATAATTAAAAATATTAATAATTTTTGTAAAATCATAAGAAATGATTTGTGAAAATTTGGGATGAAAAACTCCATATCGAAAAGATAAAAATAGATTTTTATCAAAATGAACTAGTTTGAACTAAATTTAAAACTCGATTTGTTTTTAAATAAATTAGATTTAAAAAGGGGTTTTAAATAATCGGGATTCTTAATATATTTGAATTAAATTAAACTAGAATTGATTCATGGGTTTATCGTGAACTGTGTTTTAAATAACATTAGTTCTTTAACCCGATGATAAATAGAATGTGATTTGGGTTTATCGTGAACTGTGTTTTAAATAACACCTAGTTCTTTAACCCAGTAAAGGAGTTTTAATGAATCTGCAAACTGATTGAAATGTGAATTGATAATTTAAATTATCAAATTTGGAAAGTGAGCGAGAATGGAGTATCGCCAGTTTTTGCTCCAAAGCGATAGTTAAATCTTTAATTAGATTTGAACGTGAAATGGTAATTAATTTTACCGATAACACTGTGGTGTTAGATATGGAGTATTACCAGTTTTGCTTCATGGGATGAATAGGTTGGGATTGGGAAATAAAATAAATAATTACTTCGTTGTGGTTCGCTAATCTCGACTAGTTGGAAAAACCATAATTTGGTTTTAAACGACATCCCAAGGGAGATTACAGGATTTATCTTGGATAAAATTAATGGGAACCTTTCCCTAAGAATGTGGAGTTTAGAAACTAGCTGTAGGTTGGCTAAGATGAATGGTTTCCTGGGTATTGATCTGATGTTGGTTTCGGCCTTCGGGGTTAATGTTTGGGGAATTGTTCTCTGGCTAATTTGCGGTTAGTGACTAATGAATTGGAATGAGGCGTATGCTGTGTTTGTGTAACATTCGTTTTAATAATACGCGGGTTGTTCGGGAAGGCCGGGTTTATACCCATTCTGAATAACCGATTCGACGATAGGTCGAAGATGAAGACGGTGGTTAAAGACCGGAAGTCTTCACATCGTTCGGATAATTACTGACGATCCTGATTGGGCTGTACACCCAAGAGGATGGAAATAGTTGGTGGTCGTCCAGACGTACTTGGAGATGGATGGATATGCGAGGAAAGTGCCTCCGGTTTCGTTCAGACCTAGAACGGACTTGTAAATGGATGGTGTGTCTGACATTGTATTCCTTTATATTGTATTTGTTGATCTCTGCTAAATATATATCTGTTTGGCGGCGGAGAATTTATTCTCTTGCTTAACGCCCTTCTCTGAGACATATGAGCTCAGAGGTTATATATTGGCAGAAATCAGTGGTACGATATGGATTGATAGTGTGGCATGCTGAGATGCAGTGATCCAGACTTTTGTTGAAAAGCAAAGTTTGGTGGTTGATGATCAGAGCGCAGCTGATATAGCATGGCTTTGTGTATAGCGTTGATCCGCGAGCCTCACACCCCGGTATGGTGGCAAACTGATGGTTTGATCAGTATGCTTTTTTTTCGTGGATGGGCACCTTAGCGGTGTCGTGGATTCGGTCGACCGAGATGAGCCTAGTGCTCAGGGATATATAGAGTAAGCGGTGTTTTCTCTCGCTGGGACGTAAGCCACGGTGGTACTCTGGTCCCAAATGTGCGGATGCAGACGGTGTTCTCTTGTTGGGACGTAAGCCGTGGTGAATTGCATTCCGCGATCGATCTTTCGAATCAGGAGCCACCATGATGGAAATCCAATTTCCAATACGTGTATTCCGGCTTTATTTGTAGAGCCTAGTATGGCGACATAGTGGGATGGGGCACTCATGCCGTCTATGATTTATATTTATGATTGAAGTTGTTTTGACACTATACACTTATTATAGTATCAAATGATTTGTTTTAAACGTATCAAGCATGTTTGGCTGTTATAAGGTAAAACCCTATCCTCCGGCTTGCGTTGCATTGTGTGATGGGACCTGGGTCTTACAACAGCTTCATTTTTCGAAAAAGCATTGCGTTGTTTATTTTATGCACTGGTATTCTTGGGAGGAAACCCGTTCCGTGTTATACGGCGTGGTCCCTTGATTTACCTAACTTTAAAGATAAAGATTAACTGTTTTAGTTCTCACACCAGTCACATGACTGACCTGGAGTTTATTGTTTTAACCTAAACTCTGGGTGCCCCTATTTTGACACGGGCAGCTAGTAGTTTCGGTTTTGCAGATTTATATTCACAGGATCCTGGTTTACAGCTGGAACGATATCCGGAAAGCTTTGTATCCGTATATCTCCTTCTAGTTGTGTATTGTATTATTTTCCGCTGCTATGTATTTAAATGTAATTTAAATCTCTGATATTTCTGTGTATTGTTTATTCATACTCTGTATATTCTTGTAATCTGATGCATTGTTGTAATATACAATGAAATGTTCTTCTGTATGCGTTCTGTTTTGTCCTGTTCTCAAACGATAGGGCGTTTCGAACGGTCTGGGTCGGTTTAGCGACTGGTTCGGACCGAGCGAAATTCCTTGCCGTCACAGTTGGTATCAGAGCTTTGGTTTACAAAGCTAGAGAACAAGACACATTAGAACCGTACGAAAGAATTCATCAGAGATTGGATTAGTAATATCCAACGGGAATGACTCGTTAGAGATAGGATCAGTAGTATCCTAGAACGAGTGTGAAGAGTATATTTTGAAAGAGAAAACAATCTTTGTTTTGAAAATTTAAATCAATTATTCGTATTTGATTATTTATTTATATTGAGTTGGACAGTCCAGTATATAAAGATTTTGCGTATACGTCTGATCCGCGTGTATTCAAAATTTTAATATACTGGATGGATATAGAATTACACTCTAGTCGCCCGGGGATGATACTGATAATTGTGATCACATTATCAGTGTTTATATTCGAGTGATGAAAGTGAGATTTCTATATATTTCCATTAGACTGGTGTGAGAACCAAATCTTATATAGTTAGAACACATTGTTGTGATTTGGCACCAAAACATGATTTTTTGTATATGTATCAAAATTATGAATTTGAAACGTTAAATTCACTAATTGATTGATGTTTGTGTTGTTTGTTCATTTGTTTGCTAGTTTTGAACCATTTGGCCTAATTGAATCAAAAATTGAATTATATTGAAAATTGGTCGCATTTGCTTGCATATACATATATATCATTGAACAGGTCATAGCAAGGAGGCTAGAGCCGAAGAATAAAATTTGTTTGCCCGACAAATAGGTACATGTTTACTACATAATTTACTGTTTTGTTTGGGTGATGATGATTTTGTGAGCCTATTGGCTAGCCGCTTGGCTTTTTCTTTTTGAGATCTGAAGGACCGGGGAAGCTATTTGAAATTCCCCGATGCTCCCGGTGCAGGGGAGGTTATGGCGAAATTTTTCAAAAATTTAGGGTGTTAGCCAAATTTTTGAAATTTTGAAAATTCTCAGAAACTAAAGAGTTGGAGAATGGAAGCCTGATCGATCGTAGAGTTGATTAATCAAACCACTTTCGACTTTGTTCCTTTTCGGGGACGAAAAGTTTTAAGTGGGGGAGATTGTAACAACCCGAAAATCCGGGCCAGTTTAAAATTTTTAATTTGGCGATTTTAGCGCATTTTGAATATTTAAAATAGATTATTTTAAATAATATTGACGAGAAATCTATTTTGAATATAATTCGAACGTATATATTTATACGCGTCGTCGTTAGAATATAAATATTTATATATAATTATAAATAAAATTGAAAATGGCGCGGTAGTTCGATAATTCGATTTCGAACTTCAATTGAATGTACCGGGTGCAAAACAATCCGGATTTTAGTGAAACCAAAAATAATGGAATCTAATAGTGAATATCTTTCCAACGAATCCGAAAAATCACAAGTTCGTAGCGGGAATCAAAAGATATGTCCAGTTGAAATTTCTGAATAGTCGCTATGGAATTCAGGCCCTTAAAAATGGACATTTTGCAAATGACCTCGGATTTCGACGAAACCAGTTTTGTTGGGTCCGCGATGTTAAGTTATTGCTAGATTCCAATTTTCATAATTTTTAGAATCAATATGTGAGCGTGGCAAAGGAAAACGCGTTTGACCAGTTTCAGTTGATTTTAATCGACTGGAAATTGGCCATTTTTCAAACGGTCTCAGAATTCGACGAAACTAGTTTTGTTAGGACCGTATCGTCAATACGAAGCTAGAAAATATTTTTCTGGAATTTTTCTAGTTAGTATGTGACCCCAGTAATTTGAAATGTATGTTTAAAATTCAGTATAATGATTTAAATGCAAATTTAACGGAAACTGATTGTAACAGCCGAATCAGCTTATGATACATATCCCATTGTGCTCGGGATGGGGGTAAATAGCTAGGGGCGACAGTCGGTGGGTATGATTTCGTGTTCATATTAATAAACATAGATTTTTGAAATAAAATAAAATAAAATAAAATATTGATATAAGGGCTAAAGGGGTCAAACCCTAATTCACTTTCTCAGCCGTGGTCAACCCTAGTCAAAACCCTCTTTTCCATTTATCCGGTCAAACCTTTAACCCGCCGCTATCTCAAACATCGAAGGCGGAAAAAGCACGATCTCTCTCCCCTCAAATTCTTCGAATCCGCAAGGAATTATGAAGACGTATAACCTAAACCTGGTAGAAAATCTCGAGGCCGACATTTCTATACGAAGATGATGATGCTTCGCTGTGTGCATTTCTTGAATTCGGAGCTCGAAGTCGGAGCAGTCGAGCGCGATTTACGTCGCAGTGGGGCCACCGAGTGGGCCGCCACTCACGGCGGTGAGAGATGCTTCATCGGCGGTTCGAGTAGTGCGGTGGGATCGGGGTCACGGTGGCTCTTGGCGATGTGGCGGCGGAACCCTGATTCGAGCAATGGGTTTGCAAACGTCCAGGAGGAAGGAGCAGCCTGAATTCCATAATCGAGGTAATGGGCTGCTTTTCATTTCTTTTTATTTATTATGTTAGTTATTAAATTTTCTTAAATATATA
Organism: Allium sativum; assembly: GCA_030737875.1. Taxonomy (NCBI): domain Eukaryota; kingdom Viridiplantae; phylum Streptophyta; class Magnoliopsida; order Asparagales; family Amaryllidaceae; genus Allium; species Allium sativum. The sequence goes on along the minus strand of CM060918.1, from coordinate 575,072,161 downwards.
TATATATATATATATATATATATATATATATAACATCGTTTTAAATAAGATTTTTATTATGAGATAGAATTTATAAAAATCATTGTTTTAAAATCTAAAAATATACATTGTTTAAAAATATATATTTATAGCATTGTCTTAAATAAATATGCATTGTTTTTTAAGAATATAATGGCGTTGTTTAAACATGAAAAGTATAGTTTTATGCAGGTAAAGATAAGATTTTTGAATATAAAAGGACGGATTTTTATATAGTAAATAGCAAAGTAAAAATTCGATTTTTATATATATAATGGCAAAGTAAAAATTCGATTTTTATATATAGAATGGCAAGAGAAAAATATAATTTTTATATATTGAACTTCGATAGAAAAATAGAATTTTTATATACTGAACTTCGATAGAAAAATAGAATTTTTATATATTGAACTTCGATAGAAAAATAGAATTTTTATATATTGAACTTCGATAGAAAAATAGAATTTTTATATATTGAACTTTGATAGAAAAATAGAATTTTTATATATTGAACTTCGATAGAAAAATTCGATTTTTATATATTGAATAGTGAAGTAAAAATTCGATTTTTACATATGTAGTGGCTACAGCAACGAAGATGCGATAGCGATGAAGATTTCTATCAATGAAGTGCCGTGGAGCTAGGATAGCTATCGGTGAGAATTTCTCACCTTTCAATTTCTTTTCTAATTATATATATATACTAGGATGCAGACGGTGCTTAGTAGCACCCGACACAATCGTCCACAGACCATGGACTTGTTTGTTTGGTTGCATAGATTAGTTGAATTATTTGTTTGAATTGAATTGTTTGGTGAGATGAAATTGATTTGATTGATGTGTGAATGGCGTGGGCCTTCACTAGACCGGGGATAAGGCTAGGCCTTGTCCCGTTTCTAGTATCGTGCCGTTATGCCGCCGAAATTTTCTAAAATATGTTAGAAAATAAAAATATCATTTTATTGTGTAAATGAATAATAGAAATTCATATGTTGGAATAAAATGTTTTATCGTTAAAAATATAATTTTTAACGTGAATATGAATATAGTGAAAGTGAATAAATAAATATTCATTTACAAACCAGACGGTTTGTTTATGTACACTTATTTGAAGGACATTGATTGGGTCGATAAATTTTACACATCGCCCAACTGCACAAATAAAATATTTGTTTGATTGTTTGAAACCCCACACGGGTGTTAGGATGAAATTTGAAGTTCACTCATCCTGATTGATTAAATATGTCGATCGATTGATTGACAGGCTGTTATAAGCGTTGAATATCTATATTTGATGCTTATACAGTGTAGTGCACTTTGGTTGATGGTTGATTATTTTCAATGCTATTATATACATGTGTTGTATGAAAATCCATATAATTAACTTTATATGGTAATTGATTGGGCCTCATTCCTATTTGAAAAATAAAGAATATTATAAAATAAAAGTTCATGTGTTGACAGTACTCATTCATTGAGATTGGTCATGTGTTGAACGAAATATTTTAATATTAAAATTTACATCTTTATCGATATAAAATAAAAGTTCATGTGTTGACAGTACTCATTCATTGAGATTGGTCATGTGTTGAACGAAATATTTTAATATTAAAATTTACATCTTTATCGATTATAAAATAAAAGTTCATGTGTTGACAGTACTCATTCATTGAGATTGGTCATGTGTTGAACGAAATATTTTAATATTAAAATTTACATCTTTATCGAAATAAAATAAAAGTTCATGTGTTGACAGTACTCATTCATTGAGATTGGTCATGTGTTGAACAAAATATTTTGATAATAACAACTATTTTGAAAAAGAAATATTTGAAATAGAAAATTTGAGAATAGAAATTTATGAAGCCGTGTTGATTAGATTGACGCCATTTTGACGAAAACGATATTTATATCGATTTATTTGATTTCGAAATGAATTGAATATATAACGATTTCGAAAAGAATTGAATATATAACGATTTCGAAAAGAATTGAATATATAACGATTTCGAAATGAATTGAATATATAACGATTTCGAAATGAATTGAATATAAAACGAATTCGAAAAGAATTGAATAGAAAACGAATTCGAATTGAAATGAATTGAAAACGAATTCGAATTGAAATGAATTGAAAACGAATTCGAATTGAAATGAATTGAAAACGAATTCGAATTGAAATGAATTGAAAACGATTTCGAATTGAAATGAATTGAAAACGATTTCGAATTGAAATGAATTGAAAACGAATTCGAATTGAAATGAATTGAAAACGAATTCGAATTGAAATGAATTGAAAACGAATTCGAATTGAAATGAATTGAAAACGAATTCGAATTGAAATGAATTGAAAACGAATTCGAATTGAAATGAATTGAAAACGAATTCGAATTGAAATGAATTGAAAACGAATTCGAATTGAAATGAATTGAAAACGATTTCGAATTGAAATGAATTGAAAACGATTTCGAATTGAAATGAATTGAAAACGAATTCGAATTGAAATGAATTGAAAACGATTTCGAATTGAAATGAATTGAAAACGAATTCGAATTGAAATGAATTGAAAACGAATTCGAATTGAAATGAATTGAAAACGAATTCGAATTGAAATGAATTGAAAACGAATTCGAATTGAAATGAATTGAAAACGAATTCGAATTGAAATGAATTGAAAACGAATTCGAATTGAAATGAATTGAAAACGATTTCGAATTGAAATGAATTGAAAACGATTTCGAATTGAAATGAATTGAAAACGAATTCGAATTGAAATGAATTGAAAACGAATTCGAATTGAAATGAATTGAAAACGAATTCGAATTGAAATGAATTGAAAACGAATTCGAATTGAAATGAATTGAAAACGAATTCGAATTGAAATGAATTGAAAACGAATTCGAATTGAAATGAATTGAAAACGAATTCAAATTGAAATGAATTGAAAACGAATTCGAATTGAAATGAATTGAAAACGAATTCGAATTGAAATGAATTGAAAACGAATTCGAATTGAAATGAATTGAAAACGATTTCGAATTGAAATGAATTGAAAACGATTTCGAATTGAAATGAATTGAAAACGAATTCGAATTGAAATCAAATAGAAATGAATGTAGAAAGAATTTATAAGGGAGAATTCAATTTTAATTTGAATTTGAATTAAAGGTTGAAATTGTCTTTAAAACAAATTTGAAATGACTTATAAAATTCGTTTTAAAAAGGTAATTGACGATATATATATAATATATATATATTATATATATAATGGCCTGAATAGAACGCGCCGCGCAGCGGCAGTTCGTGAATTTCGACCATTTATTTCAAACGGACATTACGGGAGATCCGACCGTCGGATTCTCCTAAAACCGGAACCGTTGGGTTCGTATCGAAAAGAGCTTTCTAACGAAGATTAGAAATTTGAAATCTAACGGTTGGATTTGGAGATACGTCCAAATCAAATTCGAAAAAGGTCGCTATAAGTGCAGTTCGATGGCCATTGATGGAAATCGACTGTACGGGCCTTGATAAAAATAATTAAAAATATTAATAATTTTTGTAAAATCATAAGAAATGATTTGTGAAAATTTGGGATGAAAAACTCCATATTCGAAAAGATAAAAATAGATTTTTATCAAAATGAACTAGTTTGAACTAAATTTAAAACTCGATTTGTTTTTAAATAAATTAGATTTAAAAAGGGGTTTTAAATAATCGGGATTCTTAATATATTTGAATTAAATTAAACTAGAATTGATTCATGGGTTTATCGTGAACTGTGTTTTAAATAACATTAGTTCTTTAACCCGATGATAAATAGAATGTGATTTGGGTTTATCGTGAACTGTGTTTTAAATAACACCTAGTTCTTTAACCCAGTAAAGGAGTTTTAATGAATCTGCAAACTGATTGAAATGTGAATTGATAATTTAAATTATCAAATTTGGAAAGTGAGCGAGAATGGAGTATCGCCAGTTTTTGCTCCAAAGCGATAGTTAAATCTTTAATTAGATTTGAACGTGAAATGGTAATTGTAACGACCCGGGGAAAAGAACGACAATCGGGTTCTCGACAACAATACATAAACTCGTATCACTTGCCAAAACCCAAGTATCGAACCCCCAGATTGTCATGAGAAAGAATTTAGAGGGTGAGGATAGAAAGAAAGAAGTATTAGAATAGAAGAAAGAAGAAGAACACATCAGAATCTCACAGCGGAACGAAATAAACTATAATACCAAATCTCTTTATACAAAAACTGTATATACATACCAATCATCAGAGTACACATACATTAGTCACAGCGGAATAATAACTTTGAATAACTAGCGGTGATGCCGCCTGCTTCCAGCTCCTGAAACTCCAAGCGAAACCTAACCTGGAACATACTCGGTCTGACCCGAGCACATTTGGTTTAAAACAAAATACACCGGGTCAGTCTGGAATACTTTCAGTGATAAATTCACAGAACACACACTTGTTTAACTTTGCAAAATCCTTTATGAAATCAAAGGATAATAGTAAGACCAGTCCACACATAAACACGGACGGTTTTTACCTTACTATAACCCAAAACATTTTTGAAATCAATATCTTTCTCTGATATTATCATAATGTCTAAATACAAGTAAATATCAATCTAGAGGAACGCTTGCATCTCACGCTCCCCATATATAGTATACAATCGAAACCCGTGGGCGCTTATTGGATATTGGATTCCAACTTGACAAGGTATGGGTCCACCTTCCGTACGTGTATCTCTAGAGGCGAATACACTGGGTTCAACAAGAACGTCTTGTAACCCGGCCCACACATGACCGACCACTCATTTCGCTTGAGTGTATCGAATGTATATCACCGACGGTTGGGATCAGCAACCGCCACCCGAATAGGGTCAGCATCGAATAGATAAAGAAGCAATAGGAATTTCTCTAGATAGGTGATCATACATCCTAATGGGAGCGACCCACATAGCCATGCTGCCTGCCCGATTTTTGTCATTTCCCGGTTGATGAGGCTTGAGGCTAGAACTTTATCTCTAGAACATCTGGTCATCATTCACTTTGAATGCCACATCGTCAGATCCGCCAGATCACACTTGATTGACGTCCACAAACATACTCTAGCTATCTGGCTAGAGAATAACCATTTCTCCGCCGTCAACCATCGTACGTTTGGAGAAATCAACGCATGTAATTCCTTTGGAAATACTCTGTCGGACATCCGTCCATACAAGTCATCCAGGAACAGGATTAACCGAAGGTACTCTCCTACTGCATCTCATATAGGAATCACCCCATGGATCAGTAGCGAGAAGTCCTTGCAACCCGTGGATTTCAACCACGACAGAATCACAAATCAAAATAACTCTGGCTGCAGGCCAGAGAAATTCAACAAGTAGTCCTTCCGCTTATGAAGATCCACGGTCTTCACTTGCTCCGTCTTCAATCGACGCCTTCAAGTATTTGATGGTCGGAATGGTTTTCTAATATAATTCAATCCCGGACTTTCCGAACCAACAATCGTATTGGTCTGGTTTGATAGTCGGTGTTTTAACTATCAAATAACAATAGTGTGAACACAATGAGTTTCTGATTCAGTATTTGGCACAACTCGACTTCTTTTAAAAATATATTTAACCAAATTCCCTTTTGACTAACTTTAACTGATTTACTTTGATTGATTAACTCTAACTTGACTGACTCGACTTATTTAACTCGACAAACTTGACTTGATTTCTCCTATTAACTAATACTCGATTTAACTCCATTCGCTCGACTCTAGATCGCAGCGATCACAATTGTTACGCCTGATTCCCTCAGGAAACATCCGACCGCCGTAGGCTATCTGCAGCCCTGCGAATTACGCTAGCAGTCGTACGCAATGGAAACTTTCCTTGATTAACTAAGTTTGACTAACCCTGATTTTATTTGACCAATTATAATTGAATAACAAATGTTTACTATGATTTGAAAACACATTCTTATTCCCTTTGAAACTAATATCGTAATATTATTAGATTTCCAAAACCTCGCATCATAGTTTGATATTCCTCGTATAGGATAAAACCAATCTCAACATTTCACTTATTCCCAACTAATACTATTCCTTGATAATAGGGAAGCAAACCAAGTTGGGGTATTTTAGTTACCTCTCAGACCTTAGTCGACAACTTTCTTACCTCAGAATAATATCAGCTTGAAACTTAACCACTTCTCAACTCTTATTTACTATCTGGGTTTCAAATTTGGTTTTAAAACTGCTTCTTACATTTGAAACCTCGCTCAAGACTTTCTCTACTAAATTTCTTATTAAGTAAATATTTACCAAAACACACTTTTACCATTCTCTCACTCATGGCCTTTTGATTCATAATATAAATCCTTGGTCAAATATTTTGGTTCCATCTAATTAGACATTTCTAAATGAACCTTTATCGCCCTTTTTGGCTAAACCTCATCGTCATTTAATCACTTGTTAAATGAATTTCCATTTATCAAACCTTGTTTGAAACTTGTATTCGCAAGTCCTTTTAATCAAATTCTTACTTGGCATTAAATTGAATTCACTAATTTAAATTATTTAAATTAAGGAATAACTTTCTTTAACATCTACTATATTAAAATATAGTTAACTTTAACCTTAATCCAAAATAGCATTATTACCATGTTTACACGCTTACTCGATAGTAATCCAGTTTATTAACAATAACCAATTCAACTATCTCTTTAGGCTATAGTTAATCGAAGATTAACTAATATCCAACATTATTTGATAACTTTAATAAATATTTAACCAACATTTATTTCCTTTGACCATTTTACTTGCAAATGGTGGATTTACCAACCATACACATTAGTTAACTATTAACTGAAATTCCAATTGTCATTTCCCCTTTTCTTAAATTAATTAATTAACTTAATTAATTTAAGTCACATTCTTATTTGTTTGGAAACAATAAATTTCCCTTTTTAACAACCTATGGAATATCTTGATTTCTGCTTCTCAACTGATGTAAACCATTTAACTAAATTCTCTTAATAACTCGATTTAACTTATTAAATTTAAATTCCTGATTTAAATACTCGTATGAAATCATTGGATAACTTAAAATTCAGTTATAAATAAATTATAACTTTGAAACCCCATCAATTTCCCTGACGGTAGAACAACGTTAAAACCCTACGACTGGACCCTTACTGCCCATTTACTTAGTCAACACAAACAGTTGATTTTAACCACAACACGCTGGGTATATATATTCAACCTATCAACATTGGAACCAGTTTTTATGTCAGTCAATGTGAACAATTTATATATGTACACAACAACCAAAAATACAGTTTATTTGAGGAATCCGGTCGGATCCCTCCAACCTGTCCTTCTCTGCATCACGGATGTCAGTTGATAACAATATACGAGTTAAACAATTGGCAGAATATAATTAACTGCAACCATCAACCAACAACAAGCAACTTGCATCCATCACATCCAATCAGCCAATTTAAACTGTTAACTGTAAATTATATTTAACTGTGACTTTACCACATCACAGTATTTCAGAAGGTGTGAGAATTAACTCACCAGAGTTTGTTCTGGTCGACGGTTGACGCGTTTGTCGCTTTTAATTTGAACCGTTCGTCCAAAAATAGCTGAATTTTCAACGGTGTCGGATTGACTCCTAGTCAGTGCCATCGGAAAGGTCTCGTCCCTGCGATCCCAACGCAACTTGTTTCGTCAAATTTCGTTAACGTATGAAGAAATTACACGCGTTCGAAGTTTGAAACATTATACGATAATTAATAATTAATTAATTAATTAGAGTTTTAAAATTAATTACCCAAGCTTGCCACGTCAGCCTCCCCCTGCGTTTTGATTCCTGCTCCCCTTTCAAACCCGTTTTTTCCCAAATCCTCCCTTACCCAAAAAAAAACACGATCACCTCATGGAGCTGCCGCCGTCACTTCCGGGGACTGGACCACCAGCAGACTTTGCCACCGTCACCGCCACTATCTCCTCCCCCCCACGACTCAACCGCCGACCCCCACGTGCTCTGGTTCGCCGGAATTCCTGATTTGCCCCAATTTCGTTCTCCTCAAAAATCCCGCCGCCTCAGGTGGTTCCAGACCACCGCACCACCTCCAAAACCTCGGCCTCGCCACCACGCCTCGATCCCCCCAGACCCGCGACGCCAGTTATGACCACGGCCGCCGGAAATCATCAATAACCGACCACCACAAACACAAACGAACCCAAATTAACACCCCTCCGTTCATCTCAGTCCCCACGCCACCACAGACCACCGTTTACCCTCAGACCACCGCCAAATCGAAGCTGACTCTCCCCTCTACAAAAGCCCTAAGGCCCCGTCACCTGAAATCAGCCCATCCTCTCGAACTTCGCCCAAAAACGAAAGTGGTTTTCTGGCTTTTAACCCCGATTCCGACCACCATACTTGCCGAAACCACCTCAACTTTTTACAGCACGTAGACGACTCCCCGATCTACTACTTTGCCTTTGGAACCCCCCTCAAAATCTTCACATATTTAGAGAATTAATTAAATTTGTAATCGAGGGCTTTTTTGCAAAAATACACGATGAATAATGGTGTTGGCTGGAAAATGTTGGAGGGGAGGGGTATATATAGTTGGTTTTATTATATTTTAAGTTGATTTGATGTCTGATGATGACTAGCGATATTTTTTTCATACCTATCGCGTTTTTAAATACTGTTTATTCGTTGCTGCGCTCACATACGGACCCCGATCGAGACGCGACTGGACGACATCGTATAATTCGACGATACGGTCCTAATGAAACTTGTTTCGTCGAATTCCGTGCTCGTATGCTCAAATAGCATTTGTACACGTCCAATTATATCGATTTATTTTGCATTTTATTTTTCCACGCTCACAGAATAACCCCGATTGACGCGCCGTCTGAAAATCTGGCAATAATTTACTGTTACGGTCACAACAAAATTTGTTTCGTTGAAAACAGAGGTCGTTTGAAAAATGTCCCTTTTGAACTGGCCAATTTCGAATAAAATAACCCAATTTTAAAATACTTCAATATAATATTATTAAAATATTGCAGTTGGCCATACACGACCAGAATTTGATATATTACCAAGGAAAAATATCCCGGGTTGAATTCCAAGCCAATTCGATGTTTAAAATATTCAAAAACCATTATTTTATATAACTGCAGCGCTATATATATAAAAGGAATTCTGGCGCTGCTTTTCCCAAAATTTGATTTGACTATAAAACAAAATCTACTCGACGAAAACTGGATTTTTCTCTGCCGTTGGGAAGATATTGTCAAACTGGTCCCAACGTTTCTTGTTTCGAGGAAATCCGACTTATTTTGGACCCGGTACGACCAATTGAAGTTCAAAACGCCAAATCGCGAACTGCCGCGCCGCTGCAGCTCGTTATTTAATTAAATTATAAACTATATATATTCGTCGTCGTTTTCAAAACGAATTGTCGCTAAAATTTCAGTATAAACAATATTTGACCACTTTAAACTGTCCCATCACAATATAGTTCAAATTCGACAATTTCCCATATTTTGGAAATTAAAATAGTATTTATTATTTATTTTAAATAATATATCCACAATATAATCGTTAAATTCGATTATCCAACCTCAAACCAATATTTTAAATTATTAAAATATTTAAAATAATCCAATTAAATTGGCAGAAAAATACGGGTCGTTACATTCCTTCCCCCTTAAAATAATTTCGTCCTCGAAATTGCTAAGGTAGAAGAAATGTCGTCTATTATTGTCTTTCCAAAAATAATAAAATTTAAAACTCGAATTTATTTTCAACCTGACCCTATTGGTTTTAAAACCAATTCAATTCAAATAAAAGGATTTCTCTAAAATTTCCAAAAATTTTCTAACTCCTTAAATTTTAGAAAAATTTCAGCAGAGTCTCCCCTGTACGGAGGGACATCTGCAATATCGCAGGTTCAAGAAATATGTATACATCGACTCTCATGGTCGGAAAAATTCAAAATCAAATCCCAAAATCCAACCAAAATCCAAAATTTCATATTTTCGTAAGCGTACCTTTTGGCGAGCGTTATTACGCAATGAGCGATATATTTATTCGAGCCTGCTTAATTGATTTTGCAACTCTACTCAACTGGATTCAAATAACTCCAAATTTTCTCCTTTGGTTGGGTTTAAAGCTGAACTGGCACTTTACACCTGTTCTCAACTCAAACAAACTCATCAGTTATCAACAAATGTCAATTATGTTCGATACATCCATATCATTCCACACCAACCAATTATATACATAGTTCAACCCACACGAGATTATAATTATTTATAATCACTTCCTTTATTTTATTTTATTTTATTTATCCATTCGAATTTATTTATCTGGATTGATTCATTCGAATAATTTATTTTAGATTTGTTTTAACCAATTCCATACATCCTCAGGTTTATATTCAAGCAATCAACCATACACTACAAACATATTATACAACCAACATTAACCAATCAAGATGATTGCCCATACTATAATAACTTTTACCTTTATTTTATTATAAAATAAAATTGGGCAAAAATAATCATTAAAAATAATTTTATATCAAATCACAAATGCGCTCTCTCGTATATCTACTCAAACTCAATCTAGGGTGCTGCTAACCCCATCTCTATTGAGTCACACCACAGAGCCAAGGTTAATCATTAAACCAATAGCTCTGATACCACTGTAACGACCCGGGGAAAAGAACGGCAATCGGGTTCTCGACAACAATACATAAACTCGTATCACTTGCCAAAACCCAAGTATCGAACCCCCAGATTGTCATGAGAAAGAATTTAGAGGGTGAGGATAGAAAGAAAGAAGTATTAGAATAGAAGAAAGAAGAAGAACACATCAGAATCTCACAGCGGAACGAAATAAACTATAATACCAAATCTCTTTATACAAAAACTGTATATACATACCAATCATCAGAGTACACATACATTAGTCACAGCGGAATAATAACTTTGAATAACTAGCGGTGATGCCGCCTGCTTCCAGCTCCTGAAACTCCAAGCGAAACCTAACCTGGAACATACTCGGTCTGACCCGAGCACATTTGGTTTAAAACAAAATACACCGGGTCAGTCTGGAATACTTTCAGTGATAAATTCACAGAACACACACTTGTTTAACTTTGCAAAATCCTTTATGAAATCAAAGGATAATAGTAAGACCAGTCCACACATAAACACGGACGGTTTTTACCTTACTATAACCCAAAACATTTTTGAAATCAATATCTTTCTCTGATATTATCATAATGTCTAAATACAAGTAAATATCAATCTAGAGGAACGCTTGCATCTCACGCTCCCCATATATAGTATACAATCGAAACCCGTGGGCGCTTATTGGATATTGGATTCCAACTTGACAAGGTATGGGTCCACCTTCCGTACGTGTATCTCTAGAGGCGAATACACTGGGTTCAACAAGAACGTCTTGTAACCCGGCCCACACATGACCGACCACTCATTTCGCTTGAGTGTATCGAATGTATATCACCGACGGTTGGGATCAGCAACCGCCACCCGAATAGGGTCAGCATCGAATAGATAAAGAAGCAATAGGAATTTCTCTAGATAGGTGATCATACATCCTAATGGGAGCGACCCACATAGCCATGCTGCCTGCCCGATTTTTGTCATTTCCCGGTTGATGAGGCTTGAGGCTAGAACTTTATCTCTAGAACATCTGGTCATCATTCACTTTGAATGCCACATCGTCAGATCCGCCAGATCACACTTGATTGACGTCCACAAACATACTCTAGCTATCTGGCTAGAGAATAACCATTTCTCCGCCGTCAACCATCGTACGTTTGGAGAAATCAACGCATGTAATTCCTTTGGAAATACTCTGTCGGACATCCGTCCATACAAGTCATCCAGGAACAGGATGAACCGAAGGTACTCTCCTACTGCATCTCATATAGGAATCACCCCATGGATCAGTAGCGAGAAGTCCTTGCAACCCATGGATTTCAACCACGACAGAATCACAAATCAAAATAACTCTGGCTGCAGGCCAGAGAAATTCAACAAGTAGTCCTTCCGCTTATGAAGATCCACGGTCTTCACTTGCTCCGTCTTCAATCGACGCCTTCAAGTATTTGATGGTCGGAATGGTTTTCTAATATAATTCAATCCCGGACTTTCCGAACCAACAATCGTATTGGTCTGGTTTGATAGTCGGTGTTTTAACTATCAAATAACAATAGTGTGAACACAATGAGTTTCTGATTCAGTATTTGGCACAACTCGACTTCTTTTAAAAATATATTTAACCAAATTCCCTTTTGACTAACTTTAACTGATTTACTTTGATTGATTAACTCTAACTTGACTGACTCGACTTATTTAACTCGACAAACTTGACTTGATTTCTCCTATTAACTAATACTCGATTTAACTCCATTCGCTCGACTCTAGATCGCAGCGATCACAATGGTTACGCCTGATTCCCTCAGGAAACATCCGACCGCCGTAGGCTATCTGCAGCCCTGCGAATTACGCTAGCAGTCGTACGCAATGGAAACTTTCCTTGATTAACTAAGTTTGACTAACTCTGATTTTATTTGACCAATTATAATTGAATAACAAATGTTTACTATGATTTGAAAACACATTCTTATTCCCTTTGAAACTAATATCGTAATATTATTAGATTTCCAAAACCTCGCATCATAGTTTGATATTCCTCGTATAGGATAAAACCAATCTCAACATTTCACTTATTCCCAACTAATACTATTCCTTGATAATAGGGAAGCAAACCAAGTTGGGGTATTTTAGTTACCTCTCAGACCTTAGTCGACAACTTTCTTACCTCAGAATAATATCAGCTTGAAACTTAACCACTTCTCAACTCTTATTTACTATCTGGGTTTCAAATTTGGTTTTAAAACTGCTTCTTACATTTGAAACCTCGCTCAAGACTTTCTCTACTAAATTTCTTATTAAGTAAATATTCACCAAAACACACTTTTACCATTCTCTCACTCATGGCCTTTTGATTCATAATATAAATCCTTGGTCAAATATTTTGGTTCCATCTAATTAGACATTTCTAAATGAACCTTTATCGCCCTTTTTGGCTAAACCTCATCGTCATTTAATCACTTGTTAAATGAATTTCCATTTATCAAACCTTGTTTGAAACTTGTATTCGCAAGTCCTTTTAATCAAATTCTTACTTGGCATTAAATTGAATTCACTAATTTAAATTATTTAAATTAAGGAATAACTTTCTTTAACATCTACTATATTAAAATATAGTTAACTTTAACCTTAATCCAAAATAGCATTATTACCATGTTTACACGCTTACTCGATAGTAATCCAGTTTATTAACAATAACCAATTCAACTATCTCTTTAGGCTATAGTTAATCGAAGATTAACTAATATCCAACACTATTTGATAACTTTAATAAATATTTAACCAACACTTATTTCCTTTGACCATTTTACTTGCAAATGGTGGATTTACCAACCATACACATTAGTTAACTATTAACTGAAATTCCAATTGTCATTTCCCCTTTTCTTAAATTAATTAATTAACTTAATTAATTTAAGTCACATTCTTATTTGTTTGGAAACAATAAATTTCCCTTTTTAACAACCTATGGAATATCTTGATTTCTGCTTCTCAACTGATGTAAACCATTTAACTAAATTCTCTTAATAACTCGATTTAACTTATTAAATTTAAATTCCTGATTTAAATACTCGTATGAAATCATTGGATAACTTAAAATTCAGTTATAAATAAATTATAACTTTGAAACCCCATCAATTTCCCTGACGGTAGAACAACGTTAAAACCCTACGACTGGACCCTTACTGCCCATTTACTTAGTCAACACAAACAGTTGATTTTAACCACAACACGCTGGGTATATATATTCAACCTATCAACATTGGAACCAGTTTTTATGTCAGTCAATGTGAACAATTTATATATGTACACAACAACCAAAAATACAGTTTATTTGAGGAATCCGGTCGGATCCCTCCAACCTGTCCTTCTCTGCATCACGGATGTCAGTTGATAACAATATACGAGTTAAACAATTGGCAGAATATAATTAACTGCAACCATCAACAAACAACAAGCAACTTGCATCCATCACATCCAATCAGCCAATTTAAACTATTAACTGTAAATTATATTTAACTGTGACTTTACCACATCACAGTATTTCAGAAGGTGTGAGAATTAACTCACCAGAGTTTGTTCTGGTCGACGGTTGACGCGTTTGTCGCTTTTAATTTGAACCGTTCGTCCAAAAATAGCTGAATTTTCAACGGTGTCGGATTGACTCCTAGTCAGTGCCATCGGAAAGGTCTCGTCCCTGCGATCCCAACGCAACTTGTTTCGTCAAATTTCGTTAACGTATGAAGAAATTACACGCGTTCGAAGTTTGAAACATTATACGATAATTAATAATTAATTAATTAATTAGAGTTTTAAAATTAATTACCCAAGCTTGCCACGTCAGCCTCCCCCTGCGTTTTCCATTTTCCTCACCACGCGTTTTGATTCCTGCTCCCCTTTCAAACCCGTTTTTTCCCAAATCCTCCCTTACCCAAAAAAAAACACGATCACCTCATGGAGCTGCCGCCGTCACTTCCGGCGACTGGACCACCAGCAGACTTTGCCACCGTCACCGCCACTATCTCCTCCCCCCCACGATTCAACCGCCGACCCCCACGTGCTCTGGTTCGCCGGAATTCCTGATTTGCCCCAATTTCGTTCTCCTCAAAAATCCCGCCGCCTCAGGTGGTTCCAGACCACCGCACCACCTCCAAAACCTCGGCCTCGCCACCACGCCTCGATCCCCCCAGACCCGCGACGCCAGTTATGACCACGGCCGCCGGAAATCATCAATAACCAACCACCACAAACACAAACGAACCCAAATTAACACCCCTCCGTTCATCTCAGTCCCCACGCCACCACAGACCACCGTTTACCCTCAGACCACCGCCAAATCGAAGCTGACTCTCCCCTCTACAAAAGCCCTAAGGCCCCGTCACCTGAAATCAGCCCATCCTCTCGAACTTCGCCCAAAAACGAAAGTGGTTTTCTGGCTTTTAACCCCGATTCCGACCACCATACTTGCCGAAACCACCTCAACTTTTTACAGCACGTAGACGACTCCCCGATCTACTACTTTGCCTTTGGAACCCCCCTCAAAATCTTCACATATTTAGAGAATTAATTAAATTTGTAATCGAGGGCTTTTTTGCAAAAATACACGATGAATAATGGTGTTGGCTGGAAAATGTTGGAGGGGAGGGGTATATATAGTTGGTTTTATTATATTTTAAGTTGATTTGATGTCTGATGATGACTAGCGATATTTTTTTCATACCTATCGCGTTTTTAAATACTGTTTATTCGTTGCTGCGCTCACATACGGACCCCGATCGAGACGCGACTGGACGACATCGTATAATTCGACGATACGGTCCTAATGAAACTTGTTTCGTCGAATTCCGTGCTCGTATGCTCAAATAGCATTTGTACACGTCCAATTATATCGATTTATTTTGCATTTTATTTTGCCACGCTCACAGAATAACCCCGATTGACGCGCCGTCTGAAAATCTGGCAATAATTTACTGTTACGGTCACAACAAAATTTGTTTCGTTGAAAACAGAGGTCGTTTGAAAAATGTCCCTTTTGAACTGGCCAATTTCGAATAAAATAACCCAATTTTAAAATACTTCAATATAATATTATTAAAATATTGCAGTTGGCCATACACGACCAGAATTTGATATATTACCAAGGAAAAATATCCCGGGTTGAATTCCAAGCCAATTCGATGTTTAAAATATTCAAAAACCATTATTTTATATAACTGCAGCGCTATATATATAAAAGGAATTCTGGCGCTGCTTTTCCCAAAATTTGATTTGACTATAAAACAAAATCTACTCGACGAAAACTGGATTTTTCTCTGCCGTTGGGAAGATATTGTCAAACTGGTCCCAACGTTTCTTGTTTCGAGGAAATCCGACTTATTTTGGACCCGGTACGACCAATTGAAGTTCAAAACGCCAAATCGCGAACTGCCGCGCCGCTGCAGCTCGTTATTTAATTAAATTATAAACTATATATATTCGTCGTCGTTTTCAAAACGAATTGTCGCTAAAATTTCAGTATAAACAATATTTGACCACTTTAAACTGTCCCATCACAATATAGTTCAAATTCGACAATTTCCCATATTTTGGAAATTAAAATAGTATTTATTATTTATTTTAAATAATATATCCACAATATAATAGTTAAATTCGATTATCCAACCTCAAACCAATATTTTAAATTATTAAAATATTTAAAATAATCCAATTAAATTGGCAGAAAAATACGGGTCGTTACAGTAATTAATTTTACCGATAACACTGTGGTGTTAGATATGGAGTATTACCAGTTTTGCTTCATGGGATGAATAGGTTGGGATTGGGAAATAAAATAAATAATTACTTCGTTGTGGTTCGCTAATCTCGACTAGTTGGAAAAACCATAATTTGGTTTTAAACGACATCCCAAGGGAGATTACAGGATTTATCTTGGATAAAATTAATGGGAACCTTTCCCTAAGAATGTGGAGTTTAGAAACTAGCTGTAGGTTGGCTAAGATGAATGGTTTCCTGGGTATTGATCTGATGTTGGTTTCGGCCTTCGGGGTTAATGTTTGGGGAATTGTTCTCTGGCTAATTTGCGGTTAGTGACTAATGAATTGGAATGAGGCGTATGCTGTGTTTGTGTAACATTCGTTTTAATAATACGCGGGTTGTTCGGGAAGGCCGGGTTTATACCCATTCTGAATAACCGATTCGACGATAGGTCGAAGATGAAGACGGTGGTTAAAGACCGGAAGTCTTCACATCGTTCGGATAATTACTGACGATCCTGATTGGGCTGTACACCCAAGAGGATGGAAATAGTTGGTGGTCTTCCAGACGTACTTGGAGATGGATGGATATGCGAGGAAAGTGCCTCCGGTTTCGTTCAGACCTAGAACGGACTTGTAAATGGATGGTGTGTCTGACATTGTATTCCTTTATATTGTATTTGTTGATCTCTGCTAAATATATATCTGTTTGGCGGCGGAGAATTTATTCTCTTGCTTAACGCCCTTCTCTGAGACATATGAGCTCAGAGGTTATATATTGGCAGAAATCAGTGGTACGATATGGATTGATAGTGTGGCATGCTGAGATGCAGTGATCCAGACTTTTGTTGAAAAGCAAAGTTTGGTGGTTGATGATCAGAGCGCAGCTGATATAGCATGGCTTTGTGTATAGCGTTGATCCGCGAGCCTCACACCCCGGTATGGTGGCAAACTGATGGTTTGATCAGTATGCTTTTTTTTCGTGGATGGGCACCTTAGTGGTGTCGTGGATTCGGTCGACCGAGATGAGCCTAGTGCTCAGGGATATATAGAGTAAGCGGTGTTTTCTCTCGCTGGGACGTAAGCCGCGGTGGTACTCTGGTCCCAAATGTGCGGATGCAGACGGTGTTCTCTTGTTGGGACGTAAGCCGTGGTGAATTGCATTCCGCGATCGATCTTTCGAATCAGGAGCCACCATGATGGAAATCCAATTTCCAATACGTGTATTCCGGCTTTATTTGTAGAGCCTAGTATGGCGACATAGTGGGATGGGGCACTCATGCCGTCTATGATTTATATTTATGATTGAAGTTGTTTTGACACTATACACTTATTATAGTATCAAATGATTTGTTTTAAACGTATCAAGCATGTTTGGCTGTTATAAGGTAAAACCCTATCCTCCGGCTTGCGTTGCATTGTGTGATGGGACCTGGGTCTTACAACAGCTTCATTTTTCGAAAAAGCATTGCGTTGTTTATTTTATGCACTGGTATTCTTGGGAGGAAACCCGTTCCGTGTTATACGGCGTGGTCCCTTGATTTACCTAACTTTAAAGATAAAGATTAACTGTTTTAGTTCTCACACCAGTCACATGACTGACCTGGAGTTTATTGTTTTAACCTAAACTCTGGGTGCCCCTATTTTGACACGGGCAGCTAGTAGTTTCGGTTTTGCAGATTTATATTCACAGGATCCTGGTTTACAGCTGGAACGATATCCGGAAAGCTTTGTATCCGTATATCTCCTTCTAGTTGTGTATTGTATTATTTTCCGCTGCTATGTATTTAAATGTAATTTAAATCTCTGATATTTCTGTGTATTGTTTATTCATACTCTGTATATTCTTGTAATCTGATGCATTGTTGTAATATACAATGAAATGTTCTTCTGTATGCGTTCTGTTTTGTCCTGTTCTCAAACGATAGGGCGTTTCGAACGGTCTGGGTCGGTTTAGCGACTGGTTCGGACCGAGCGAAATTCCTTGCCGTCACAGAAATCTATGGAAAGAAGTACTTAGAGAATGCCGTCGATTAAAATTCATTATTATAACGGAAGGAAATAAGATGTATCAGGATATGAAGAGGAGTTTCTTCTAGAAAGGAATGAAGAAGGATGTAGGCTCATGGGCTAAACGATGTAGACATTCCAGTTTGGAAATGTGATTCGATATCCATGGAAGTCATTAATGGATTCCCAAGGTTAAGGAATGGAAATGAAAATATATAAGTCTTATGGATAGATTAACGGACATAGCTCATCTCACTTCTATGAGATCTACCAAGACGACATCTGTGTTGGTTGAGTTATTCGTTATTGACACGGTAAGACTGCATGAAGTATCTACTAGTATTGTCAGTGATAAAGATACTTTGTTTACTAGGGAATTCTGGAAGAGTTTACATAATGCATTAGGTACCAAGTTCAAAATGAGTATTGTGTAACCCACAGACCGATGGGTTGACAGACAGAGTCAATGAGATATATGAGGATTTTTCATAGCTTATGTGCTGGATTTTGGTGCTTCATGAGAGGATCATTTGTATTTATTTGGATTTTCCTATTATAACATCATTCCTAGTAGTATATGAACGACACCTTTTGAAAATTTGTACAAAAGGCTATGCAAATCTCTAGTTTATTGGTTAGAGACTAAAGACAGACTAATCCATGGTCCATATTCAGTAAAAAAGGCCACACAGAAGACTGCCTTGATTCGGGGTAGGATGAAGAAAGCTCAATTGAGGCAGAAAAGTTATGAGGATAAGAGGCAAAAGGACCTTCTTAGTTAGATAAAATATTTCTGTCAAAGTATCATCAATAAAAGATGTAGTTTGATTTTGTATGTCAGAGAAGTTGGCACCAAGGTTTATTGGGTCATTCCCTATCTTGGATAGGGTCAAGAAACTTGTGTATCGAGTAGAATTACCAAGCAGATTAGCTAGGGTCCATAATGTTTCTCTTGTTTGATATCTTAGAGGATGTGTTTGCGATAAAGAGACTCTTATAGATCTGAGGGCATCAGAAGAGGTAATGGAGTGACCATGATAAAGAGAGTCCTTGGGAAAGTAAGGCTAAGATTAGGACTACTTATCTTGATTGGATTTATCGTATGTTTACCGTTATGCTTGTTTGATTGGTTTGTGTACCTTATTGTAATTTCAAAGATGAGGGAGATGCAACTTCCCTAAATTTACTAGTCATTATTTAGAACATTTAATTGGGTATTTAAATTAAATAATGTACGTTATTGATAAAAATGATATTTGACTAATTAAATAGACCTAGACATGACAAATCAACTAGTTAGATCAATTTGAATTGGTAAATAAGAAGGTGAATTATAAGTGAGAAAAATAAGAAATGCTTTTTTTTAAGAACTTAAACATCACTACCTCTCATATTATCTCTTTACATTTCATTTGCAAAATAAAAACACATAAGGAGGTTGGCTATTGCTCTAAGGAAGAAATGGGAAAGACAAGCTAGAATAGAAAATCGAACTTAGAAACTCAAACACCAAGTTTTATTATATTCCAATCAAGCTGATAATATTCGCTCTGTTCGTATGCTTGTTGATTCAACTCTAGGTTAGACTCGACTTGTTGTATGTTTACATGATGATTTAAGCTAAGTTTAGTTTGTAAGAGTTTACATATATGCTTCCCGATGATATAATAATGAAGTTATCATTTAGGCTTTGGTTCCTCATCATTTGACACACAACTGACTTGAGATTTTAGGACTACATGTGGTATAGTACTTTAGAAGTGGGCTCCAAGTTTCATAGTTCATTAAACAACTATGAATATTTTATAAATTTTCTAAGTCTAGAGATGATTGATATCAGATTGATTATTTTAATCAATTATATTTTGGTTTTGATATATATATATATATATGCATATATATGTAAAAAGGGATTTATTATGATTTTTGGAGTTTTCTCGTGATTCTATGATTGAATTTAAATTTTCTATCTTAGAATGATTTAAGTACTTAATTAGGCAAATTAAATGAAATTATTTTGAAACAAATGGTTGCTCAATTTTTAAATATTAGTATTCATAGACTTAGGACACAAATATGAAAAAAGCTTATCAACCAGTTAGATTTAATAAGCGGTTGGTGAAAAACGTTACCATAAAATGAGATTTTCCATTTTTTAAGTTGTAATGGCCTGTATTTTTTACCATTAAAAAATATTAAATTAAATATAAATTTTTAAATAAAATAGTTAAAATTTAAAAAAATTAATTTAAATTGCACTTTGAATAAGCTTAGTTGTAGTATTATTATCACGACCCGAAACCCCCGGCTGGCCTAGACCGAACGAGAACGCGGATTGTTTGAGAAGAAGACGCATCGGAATACATAACAACATAAGTTTTCATTGTTTTTACAACAATTTACATCATAGTACAATAATATATCTGAGGACAAATGTAACGACCTGGATTTTTGATCGATTTATTTTAAATATTTAGTATGGTTTTAAATATTAATTTTTTAATATAAATGGTATTTTATTGGGTTATCGATTAAATAATTGAAATACGATTTATTTTGATAATCATCGTAATACGAGAATTTAAAATAATTCAATTTAAAGTTAGAATTAAATCAAAACAACTCAGATGATCAGTATTAATTGTATTTGAATATAGATTATAATAAAAATATTTTATTACCAGAGAATTTATTTGTTTTTGAATTTAAAATATATTATATCGATTCAATATGGCTATTTTTTATATACACATTCGAAATAAATTTCAGAAATAAATTCTGTTGAGTTCAGTATAACGTATAACATTTGAACGACGGTCGGTACGCTAAAATAGCGGTTCGTGGTTTAAATGAATGGACCCCGAGATATTTATAATGGATAAGATCGAAATCGAATCGAAAATCAAATCGATATCTATGTAAAAAGAACAAAAGATCTCTTTACTTCAAATCAGAATCAAATCAAATTAATTAGAAAATCTTTTTAAATAAATACAAAGATTTGTGTGTACTTCCAGTTCCCTCTCCACCTCTAATATAAATCGCGATGGACCTTTGTTTCTTCAATTTCGTTTTAACAGAAAAAAATGGCTGCTGTCTTCACTTTCTACCACACACAAAAACCGGAAACCACAATATAAATGGCTGCACTCCCTCAAAATCTATTCGACATCATTCAAAGCAAAATAAGGAGGTATTGAATTCAATCTCGAATTCATGTATGTGGTTTGTGAGCGAAGTAAGGGGTGCGAACGGATGTCTGGAGGATCACGATAATTACAGTCGCGACATCGATTGGGGTTTTAGATTCTACTGAGTATTGATTTTCAACAAAGAGGGGACCATGAACTAATCGCGTTTGGTCCTAGCAATAGAAAGGGAAAGTCGCGATGTCTTCTGAGGATGGACAGTAGATGCGAGCTCGATTTTTGGGGTTTAGCAGTGGATTTTTGGAGAGCCGATCTTTGTTTTTGTGGATAGTAGAGATGCGAGTGTATCAGGAAATGGCAACAAGTCACGGTTGTGTATGTAGCAGGCTTCAGCCTTGATTTGTTGTGTTTGAGAAGATGCAAATTAAGGTAATCTGCTAATTAGATGTATTACCTTAGTTAATTAGATTATCTTTTTAGTTAAAAAATTAAAATAGCCTTAACCTTTTATAGGATATCAGAATTCCAGAAAAGGAAATCGATTGCGTTGGAACCATATGGAAATGCAGTTGCGGAAGGAGGTTGTAATGACCCGGAAAATCTGGACCAATTTAAAAATTTTAAATTGGCTAAAATAGTGGATTTTAAATATTTAAAATAAATATTTTAAATAATAGCAATGAAAAGTGAGTTTGAATCGACGTTTGAAAACGAATATAATTAATTCTAATTATAAACAAGGCCTGAAATGGCGCGGTAGTTTCAAAAATTGAATTCAAAATTTGTCGGACTATACCAGGTGCAAAACAAAATGGATTTGAGTGAAACCAAAAATATTTAAATCTGTTAGTGAATACCTTTCTAAAGAATCTGAAAAATCGAAGTTTCATAGCGGAAAGCAAAAGTTATGGCCAAATGAATTTTCAGAAAGGTCGCTATGGAATTTATATAGCCCGTGAAATTGGCCATTTTGCAAACGACCTCGGAATTCGAAGAAAACACTTTTGTTGGATCCGGGATGTGGAGTTATTGCTAGGTTTCAAATTTCATAATTTTTGAAGCTAGTATGTGAGTGTGGCAAAGGAAAACGTGTTTTGGTCAATTACAGTTAAATTGGATCGACCAGAAATGGGCTTTTTTGCAAACGGTCTCAGAATTCGACGAAACTATTTTTGTTGGGACCGTATCGTCAAAACATAGCTAGATTTATTTTTCTGGAATTTTTCGAATCAGTTTGTTCCCTTAGAAAATTGAAATGTACGTTCAAATCGAATAATGAATGTTTTATATTTTAATTCGAAGGAAAACCGACTCAAACAGTCGAATGGGCCCTCGAAACATGTCCCATTGTGTTCGGAATGGGGGTAAAACGCTAGGGACGATAGTCGTTGGGTTTGGGTTGGTGTTTGTGTGTGAAAGAGAGTATTTTTGAAATTTTAAAAATATTTAAATTAATAAAAAAATCCTATTGGCTAATCTATTCTCTTTCTTCCCCGATCCCTCAAACTCGACGGCGGAAACCCCTTCTTCCCATCTCTCCTCCATTCCTCTCAAACAACGCATCAAACCCTATAGGTCCTTTAGAGTATTTTAAAGCCCTCGACCTCCTCTTTAAATCCATACCCTTTGCATCCCATATCATCGCGCCACCGACGAGATCCAGCCTCCCAAAGTTGGCCAATTCCATTCGCCGCCGCCGTTGAATCCGGCCACCGAGCTGGACGTGGCACACCTCGATTTGCTCGCCGCCTGAAGCTCTTCGATGTGGTGTGGCTGAAGCTTGACCTCGCGCAACGGTTGGGGCTAAAAATCAAAACCCTAGTTCGAAGGTATGGCTGAAGGTTACGGCCTGCATATTTTTGAACTGAAAATAACAGTTTAAAACCGTCGCAAAGTTCGTTCACCTTTTAAAAATCATATCTTTTTCGTTCGTTAATGAAATTTGATGAAACAGGAAACATCGCGACCGAGAGGACGTCTTCTACATTTTAGAAGAGACCGCATATTTTTCTGAGCCTTCTAGTATTTTTGGTGGAGTGGAACCCAATGTGAGATTTCTAAATTATAAATGATATAGAAAACGACGATGTATAAATTATATAGTTGATGTATGAGTTATATAAGCGTTGTACACCTCATGTATAAGCGTTGTATAAGTTGTACGTTTGATGTATAAGTTATATATGTGTTGTAAAAATTTATATATGTGTTGAAATAGAAGTGAAATGCTATATATATATATACGCCCCTCGTCCACAAACCATGGACGATATTTATTGGTTGTGATTGGTGTGGAAATTGATTGATAGCGAATGGTTGACTGGAATTGTTTGGGGTCGTGACAGAGGTGTATAAGCAGCTAATTTAAATTTAATTAAGGTAATTTAATTAAAATGTTGTAGTTAGTAAATTAATACAATTTAACTCGTGTAAATAAAAATGTGATATCATATTTACCTTAGATCTGAATTGAATGCGACAACAAGCGCTGGGTCCAAATGAACGGGATGGAGTTAGCAAGAATTTTAAATTCAATCGATGGTTCAATTTAACTTGAAAGAAACTAGAATGGATTGCAAATAAAATCACGGTGGGTAAATCTCACTCACCTTTTATTTAAAAAATATTTTTATCAGTTAAAAATAATTGTTTGTTGCTTGTTTGAATACTTTCTGGTTGTTTTAAAATATATTAGTTATTTAGGCTTGGTGGTTGCTATTATATATATATATATATATACATATACATATATATATATTGGTGGTTGGATTTCCCGCAGTATCATTAGCGGATGCCAGCAGTATCATTAGCGAATGATTACCCTATACGCCCCACGCTATGATAGTGGATGACCTTCTATACCGCGATATCCTGCCTTGAAGCAGGATGGGTATTATTTATGTTGACTAACGTCTGTGGATGCAGGAAAAACAGGTTGGAGGGATCCAACTGGATTCCTCAAAAATATATTATCTGTTTGTTTATTTGTTTACATATATAATGTCGTATATGATGTGTTAGAAACCCTGGAAAATAATAATTGGTGTTTAGATATCACTGGGCCTGAGGGTTGATTTAAAAAAATATCCCGGAAAGGATATTTGAGATTTAAAAAGGAAAATTCTATTTTTAGAATAAAAATTTGAAATTTTAGAATGGAATAAAAATATCAACCTGTTTTAATAAAATAAAAACAAGTAGTTCCTTTGTAAACGAAGTTTATAAATAGTTCTTTTATAAACGAAGTTTATAAATGAAGTGAAAAGAATTATCGTTGGATAATTCAGGAATAAAAATACAAGTGTGAAATTGAAAAGGGAAATCTATTTTCCAAAAGTAGAAATATCGATTTCAAAGGAAATTGAAATCGAGACTTGTTTAAGAATGAATATAAAAAAAAGAAAATAGAATTTGAATTCAAAGGAATTGAAATAGAATTTGAATTCAAAGGAATTGAAATAGAATTTGAATTTAAAGGAATTCAAATAGAATTTGAATTCAAAGGAATTCAAATGGATTTGAATAAAGAAAGTTCAAACAAAATTTAAAATATAGAATTTGAAAATAGAAGTGAAATGGAGTTTAAATATAGAATTCAAATAGATTGAAATAGGAATTTGAATATAGAATTCAAATAGAATTTGAAATAGACTTTGAATATAGAATTTAAAGAGTTAAAATGGAATTTGAATATATGATTAAAATGGGATTTGAATATGGGATTCAAAAAGAGTTGAATGGAATTTGAATATAGGAAAGTCAATTTGAATGGAAATGGAATTTGAATATAGAAATTCAAATGAAGTTTGATATTAGATTTGAATATAGAAATTCAAAGGAAGATTGAAATGGATTTGAATATAGAAATTCAAATGGAAATTGAAAATGGAATTTGAATATAGGAAATTAAATTTGAATGGAAGTAGAATTTGAATATAGAAGATCGAAGTATAAATAAATTTATTTCCGAGTTAGGGAAAAATCAACAATTTTAGAAAATTGGAAATATTATGTTGAATTGGAAAAAAAATTGATTTGATATATATTAAAATATATCAGGATGGAGTTGAATTTATTTTAAACGAAGTTTAAAACGTTTATATATATATATATATATAATTAAAACGAACTCGCCACAGTGCTGCAGTTCGTAAATTGGCGTTTCGACCTTCAACTGAGTATACATAACTCAATTGAAGTCGGAATTCTTTGAAACAAGAAACGTCAGGACCGATTTGATAATAGTTTTCTAAGGGAGGAGAAAAAATTGAATTTCATCGTATAAATTTTGAGTTATATCAAAATCAAATTTTCAGAAAAACAGCGCCATAACCATTTGAAAACTATAACGGTTTATTTAATTTTATAAAAGGATTTTAAGAGAATAAAATCCGAATTTCAATTTAGAAAATTTCAGATTTGAGTTATAAATTATATGTGAACTCAAATCGAGTAATGAATTGATTTTTGAAACAGAAATCAGATTTTTGATTGTTGAATAGAATTAATTAATTTTAATAGTAATTAGTTAATGAGATTTTGGATTGATATTGGGCTTTGAATAAGTGAATTCGATTTGAAAATTTATATTCGAAATCGAAAAGGAAACTAGAATTGAAATTGAAATTTCAATTTGGTTATGAGCAAGTTAAATATTTTGTTTGAACATGTTTTGTTCAAACAAAGAAGTGAAATAGGCAAAATAGCTAATTAAAGAATAAATGAGCGAAACTGAATTCAAACGATTGGATTGTGTTGAATTGAATTGGAAACAGGTGAGCATGTGTTAGACAGGTATGGGATGAAGTATATGAAGATTTTAATTTATGTGCCCGACAAAAAGGTACATGTTTAAATTCATATATGAGATTTTATGCACCGTATCGGCAAGCCGCTTGGCTTTTTTCTTTTTCTTTTGGATTGGTGAGGGCCATGGGAGGCTATTTGAAATATCCCGATGCTCCCGGTACAAAGGAGGTTATGGCGAAATTTTCTAGAAATTTAAGGAGTTAGAATCTTTTTAGGAAATTTTGATAGTTAGAAATCAATATATCAATATATATTGAATTCGATAAGGAAACGAATTTAAAATAGAATATTATAATGAAAAGGAAATCGATAAGCTTGTAACAGAAAGAGAAACACATATACGTTTAAAAATGAATAATTGGTTTTTATAATGTTAATTATTCGGGGTAAGTGGTTTTGTCTGTTTTGAAGTTAATGATGTTTTCAGTCAAGGTCTTGATTGATTTCATTTTTAATTGATAAATAGCACGATCCAATCTGAAAGAGAAGAGTTGAATAATAGTTAGTTGAATCAAATATTTTTGGTTGTTGTAACAATGTTTTACACAGCATTCGTTTTAACCCAAGTGATGGAATTTTTGAAATATAAAAGTTAAATATTTCCTGAGTATAATTAAAGTAATCGGGAAAGAGATAAGTGATTGAAATTGTTTCAATTTCAAATAGAATATATTTTCTAAGTGTAGAAAATAAAAGAAGGCGAGATATAGAAATGTTTTCCAAAGAATATAAGAGACCGAGATGATAATTGAAAATATTTGTTTAACAAATATTGATAAGGAAATGGAAAGGGTGATTTAATTATTGAATAGAAATCAAGGGGCCCAGTGATTGTTTGATGATGTTATGGATGAATGGATGTTTGTTTATTTTTCTTTGATAGTTAAATAACCGACTATCGAAGTATTTGCCAATATCGTTGTCGATATGGAGAGACCGGTTGGATTGTTATCCGTGAACCACTTTGTATTGGAAGTAGCGTTGCGAATCAGATTATACGAAGGTAATCGAAGACGGTGTAAAGTGCAAGGGTTTTTCTATTAATAGAAGTTGTGCCTTCGGTTACGTTCAGTCCCAGAACTAACGTATATGGATGGATGTCTGACAAAGTATTTCCAGTGATCGCATGAGTTGGTCTGTATAAATACATATGGTTGCAACGGATTTATTCCCTTAGCATAACATCCATAATATTTGTGCAAATCAATTAGTGATTAACGGATCTGACAATGTGGCATTCAAAGTGATTGTGCTGTCAATGAATAGAAAGTAATCGTAGCCTCAGGCCTCAACAACCGGGAAATGACAAAAATCGGGCAGGCCGCATGGCTATGCGGGTTGCTCTCATTAGGGTGTATTATCACCTATCTAGAGATTCATTTAATTCCTTATTCTATTTGATGCTGTCCCATTCGGGAAACGGTTGCTGATCCCAACCGTTGGTGATATACATTCGATACACTCAAGCGAAATGAGTGGTCGGTCATGTGTGGGCCAGGTTGCAAGATGTTCTTGTTGAACCCAGTGTATTCCTCTCTAGAGATACACTATCGGAAGGTGGTTCCATACTTTGTCATGTTGGAAATCCAATCTCCAATAAGCACCCTGTGGTTTTCGATTTTATACTATGTGTGTGGAACGTGAGATGATAGCGTTCCGCTAGATTCTATTTATTTGATTTAGACACTATTATAATATCATTGGATTTTTGTATCAAAGTGTTTTGGGTTATAGTAAGGTAAACACCATCCATGTTTATGTGTGGGCTGGTCTTACTATTATCTTTTCTCTTGAAAGGATTTTTAAGTTAAACAATTGGTTGGAGTTTACTCACACCAGTCCCATGACTGACCCAGAGTTTATTTTGTTTTGTTTCCCCTAAACTCTTGGGTGCCCAAATTTGTACGGGCAGTCAAGTAGTCGAGATTTTTCAGATTCATTTGGAAGAGCTGAAAGCAGGAGGCTTCACCAGTTAGCTATAGACTATCATATATTCCACTATGAACCTTGTTTGATCTGGAAACAGGTGTTTATAACTATTCCAGGAATAACTGTTGTGCTCTGATGATGGTATGTATATAAAGTTACTGATTTGTATTTCAAAGTTATGTTATACAATATATTTTATTCGTTCTGCTGTGAGATTTATCTTCTTTGTTTTCTTCTATTCTAATAATTCTTTCTTCCTATTTCTCATCCTCTAACTTCTCTCTAATAATGATTCGTATTTCTGTGCAATTTGGGTTGGACGTGTGGTGTTATTAGTCAACTCAGATAGTACAGATGTGTGGGCCGTTACAGCTGGTATCAGAGCTTAGGTTTAGCGAATACCTAGGCTTTGGGATTGTGCTCATTAGAGATAGGGTCAGTAGTACCCTAAAATGAGTTAGAGTGTATATATATGACAGAGCGTATTTGTTATTTGATATAAAAACTGTTTTATATTGTGTTGACTAGTCTGTTGAGTGAATTATGAATTCTGATCGAATCGTGGGACGCCACAACGTCGATAGGAGTTTATAAACACTTGGACAGAAGATTTGACACGATATTTTTTTAAATGGTTGAGTTGATTGTTAGGATTATAATCAAATGAGATTATAAGAAATGAAATGGTTATATAGAACCAAATAGAATTTGTATACGAATAACATATACAAATGAAATGAATTGAAATTGAATTCAAACCAGAATTTGAAATTTAAATCCTGGGAAGTTTGAAATATTTTTGGAGGTATATTAGAACAATATAGCTTTGTTTTAAAAGGATTTTGAAATTGTTTAAGCACTGAACACACTTCGGTGACTGGGAAATAATTCTGATGATGATCGCGACATCATCAGTATTCATTTTTGAGTTTCTAAGTGATAAATTGCTACCTTAGAAAATTTTTGATGGAAATTTGTTTGAAGGAAAACAAATTGATTTGAAAATTCAAATGTTTTGAATTTGAGATGGAAATAAATATATGTATATCTTTATGTGATTTCGAAAGGATTTAAAATGAAATCCCAGAAATGTGAATGTGGAAATTTAAATGAATCAAAGTGAATAAATTGAATCAGAATCAAGTTGAATGAATTAGAATGCATATGAAAGAAAACCAAAAGTTTATGTAATGACCCGTAACTTCCCCGGTAAGGAAAGAGCGGATACTTTGAGGACAAGCCACAAACGAATGCAGACAGAAGAACATTTCATTGTTAATTACAACAATTCCATCAGAATACAAGAATATACAAAGTATAAATCAATATTACATATTTACCAAATATCAGAGATTACAATAAATTACATAGCAGCAGAAAATAATACAATACACAACTGAAGGAGGCATACGGATACAAAGCTTTCCGGATATCATTCCAGCTGTAAACCAGGTCCCTGTGAACATAAATCTGCAAAACCTAAACTACTAGCTGCCCGTGTGGAAACTAGGGGCACCCAGAGTTTAGGTTAAAATAATAAACTCCAGGTCAGTCATGTGACTGGTGCGAGAACTAAAACAGTTATTAATCTTTATTTTAAAGTTCGGTAAATCAAGGGACCACGCCATATAACACGGAACAGTATCCTCCCCAGAATACCAGTGCATAAAACAACAGCGCAATGCTAAATAAAGAACAATGAAGCTATTATAAGACCCAGGTCCCATCACACAATGCAACGCAAGCCGGAGGATAGGGTTTTTACCTTATAATAGCCAAGAATGTTTGATATGTTTAAAACAAATCATTTGATACTATTATAAGTGCATAGTGTATAAAACAACTTCAAATCATAAGTATCAATCATAGATAGCATAAGCGCCCCATCCTACTATGTCGCCCTATATAGGTATACAATCAAAACCTCACGGTGTCGTATTTGTAAATTGGATTTCCATCTGTGAACCGAGGCAAAAGATAGTCCTCACCGAATTCGAGACAATCTAGCCCTTGTCTCAGGCAAGTACTCAGTCAAGCCTTTGGATCGTCAGGGCCGGTCCACCGATGTGGATTAAAATGCCTGAACACTGCGTTTCCCCGCCCTTTGGGCCGTAAATGAGCCAACGAATGACTCCATCAGACCCGGATCGTCCAATCTAACCGAGGCGCCTCGCAACTGCAACAACCACATAAGTCAAACTCATCAGGGCGTGTAAAACCATTGACGCCACTTCTAACTAGAAGGGAACGCATGCCCTCCCTGAGGTCCTCTCCCGTTTCTGGTTCACAACCAGGCTGTGAGGCTCGCGAATTCACGTTACACAAAGCTATGCCACACAGGCGGTGCTTTGATCATCAACCACGATACTTTGCTTTTCAACAGAAGCCTCGATCAATTGCCACTTAGGCATGCCACACAGGAAATTCACTCCATGTGTTTGATATCCATCAATATATAACATCTGAGCTCGTACGTCTCAGAGAAGGGCGTTAAGCAAGAGAATAAATCCTCCACCGCCAAACAGTTATATATTTAATAGAAATCAATCACACAGAATAAGATCCAATGTCAGACACACAATCCAGTTACAAGTTCGTTCTGGGTCTGAACGAAACCGGAGGCACCTTGTACCTCGCATATCCATCGATCTCCAAGTATGTCTGGACGAGCACCAACTGATTCCCTCCTCTTGGTTGTACGGCCCAATCTAGATCATCAATAATTATCCGAACGACGTGAAGACCTCCGGTCTTCAACCACCGTCTTCATCTTCGAAACCACGTCGAATTAGTTATTCAGAATGGGATAAACCCGGTCTTTCTGAATAACTCGCGTATATGATAAACAAGTGTTACACAAACACAACATACGCCTCATTCCAATTCAGAATATTCCTTTATTCAAATATTCTTATACTTTGGGAAAGGTTCCCATTAATTATATCAAAGATAAATTCTTTAAATTTTTCTTCAATCTTCCTTTGAATATCAATTCAAACTAGTCGGGATTAACGAACCACACCGAAGTAATCATTTATTTTATTTCCCAATCCCAACCTATTCATCCCATGAAGTAAAACTGGTAATACTTCATATCTAACACCACGGTGTTATCGGTAAATTCAATTACCATTTCACGTTCAAATCTAATTAAAGATTTAACTATCGCCTGGAGCAAAACTGGTGATACTCCATTCTCATCTTTTCAATCTAATTAAAGATTCATTAAAACTCCACTTAGTTTTAATCTTTAACTGGGTTAAAAAATCAGTGTCATTTGAAAACACGGTTCACGATAAACCCAAAATCACATTCCATTAATTATCGGGTTAAAGAACAAGTGTTATTTAAAACACTGTTCACGATAAACCCAAAAATCAATACCAATTCAATTCCAATTAAATATTATTTAATTGGTACACTTCATTAAATCTAAATAAAAAGATTTAATCTTTTTCTCAACTGGGCTTAAGAATAGTATTAATGAAGACACCATTCATGACAAACCCAAATCACATTTGATATTAAATACAAGGCTCTGAATAGAAAATATATCGGCTTATATTCAATATCAAATTCTACGACCAGCAAATATCATATTGGAAATAACGATATAAATATATCTTTCAAATTTCCACAACAATATCTGTATAATCACGAAATCCAACATCGAAATATTCCACAGACATTTTCGATTCAAATCCATTCCAATTCAATTATTGGAAATTCTGGTTATTTTCAAAACCATTTCAAATCCAATTTATTTATTTTAAAAATAAATAATTATTATTATTCTAGTTCAAAACTAGTTCATTTCAATAAAAATCTACTTTTATCTTTTCAAATATGGAGTTTTTCATCCCAATTCTTCACAAACCATTTCTTATGATTTTACACAAATTATTACTATTTTTAATAATTTTATCAAACGAGAAATTTATTTTGAATTGAATTCGAACGTATATATTATATAGATCGTCATTAAAATATAAATATTTATTTTAAAATATAAAAGGAATTGAAAATGGCGCGGTAGTTCGATAATTCGATTTCAAATTTCAAATGAACATACCGGGTGCAGAATAAACCGGATTTTAGTGAAACCAAAAATATTTGAATCTAATTAAGGATATCTTTCCAACGAATCCGAAAAATCAAAATTTCATAGCGGGAATCAAAAGATATGTCCAGTTGAAAATTCAAAATAGTCGTTATGGAATTTCGGCCCTTAAAATTGGCCATTTTGCAGACGACTTCGGTTTTCGACGAAACCACTTTTGTTGGATCCGTGATGTCAAGTTATTGTGTAATTCCAAATTTCGTAATTTTTTGAATCAATATGTGAGCGTGGCAAAGGAAAACGCGTTTGACCAGTTTCAGTTGATTTTAATCGACTGGAAAATGGCCATTTTTCAAACGGTCTCAGAATTCGATGAAATTAGTTTTGTTAGGACCGTATCGTCAATACGAAGCTAGAAAATATTTTTTGGGAATTTTTAGAGTTCGTATGTGGCCCCGGTAAATTGAAATGGTTTGTGAAGAATTGGGATGAAAAACTCCATATTTGAAAAGATAAAAGTAGATTTTTATTGAAATGAACTAGTTTTGAACTAGAATAACAATTTATTTATTTTTAAAATAAATAAATTGGATTTGAAATGGTTTTGGAAATAACCAGAATTTCCAATAATTGAATTGGAATGGATTTGAATCGAAATTGTCTGTGGAATATTTCGATGTTGGATTTCGTGATTATACAGATATTGTTATGGAAATTTGAAAGATATATTTATATCGTTATTTCTAATACGATATTTGTTGGTCGTAGAATTTGATATTGAATATAAGCCGATTTATTTTCTATTCAGAGCCTTGTATTTAATATCAAATATGATTTGGGTTTGTCGTGAATGGTGTCTTCATTAACATTATTCTTAAGCCCAGTTGAGAAAAAGATTATATCTTTTTATTTAGATTTAATGAAGTGTACCAATTAAATAATATTTAATTGGAATTGAATTGGTATTGATTTTTGGGTTTATCGTGAACAGTGTTTTAAATAACACTTGTTCTTTAACCCGATAATTAATGGAATGTGATTTTGGGTTTATCGTGAACCGTGTTTTAAAATGACACTGATTCTTTAACCCAGTTAAAGATTAAAACTAAGTGGAGTTTTAATGAATCTTTAATTAGATTGAAAAGATCGAGAATGGAGTATCACCAGTTTTGCTCCAGGCGATAGTTAAATCTTTAATTAGATTTGAACGTGAAATGGTAATTGAATTTACCGATAACACCATGGTGTTAAATATGAAGTATTACCAGTTTTACTTCATGGGATGAATAGGTTGGGATTGGGAAATAAAATAAATGATTACTTCGGTGTGGTTCGCTAATCCCGACTAGTTTGAATTGATATTCAAAGGAAGACTAAAGAATAAATTTAAAGAATTTATCTTTGATAAAATTAATGGGAACCTTTCCCAAGGTATAAGAATATTTGAATAAAGGAATATTCTAAATTGGAATGAGGCGTATGTTGTAGTTTTGTAACACTTGTTTATTATATACGCGAGTTATTCAGAATGACCGGGTTTATCCCATTATGAATGACTAATCGACGTGGTGTCGAAGATGAAGACAGTGGTTGAAGACCGGAGGTCTTCACGTCGTTTGGATAATTACTGATGATCTTGATTGGGTCGTACACCCAAGAGGAGGGAATCAGTTAGTGATCGTCCAGACGTACTTGGAGATCGATGGATATGCGAGGTACAAGGTGCCACCGGTTTCGCTCAGACCCAGAACGAACTTGTAAATGGACTGTGTGTCTGACATTGGATTTTATTCTGTGTGATTGATTTCTATTAAATATATATCTGTTTGGCAGCAGAGGATTTATTCTCTTGCTTAACGCCCTTCTCTGAGACGTACGAGCTCAGAGGTTATATATTGATGGATATTAAATGCATGGAGTGAATTGCCTGTGTGGCATGCCTAAGTGGCAATTGATCGAGGCTTCTGTTGAAAAGCAAAGTCTTGTGGTTGATGATCAAAGCACCGCCTGTGTGGCATAGCTTTGTGTAACGTGAATTCGCGAGCCTCACACCTAGGTTGTGAACCAGAAACGGGAGAGGACCTCAGGGAGGGCATGCGCTTCCTTCTTGTTAGAAGTGGCGTCAGTGGTTTTACATGCCCTGATGAGTTTGACTTATGTGGTTGTTGCAGTTGCAAGGCGCCTCGGTTTGATCGGACGATCCGGGTCTGATGGAGTCATTCGTTGGCTCATTTACGGCCCAAAGGGTGGGGAAACGCAGTACTCAGGCATTTTAATCCACATCGGTGGACCGGCCCTGACGATCCAAAGGCTTGACTGAGTACTTGCCTGAGACATGGGCTAGATTGTCTCGAATTCGGTGAGGACTATCTTTTGCCTCGGTTCACAGATGGAAATCCAATTTCCAAATACGACACCGTGCGGTTTTGATTGTATACCTATATAGGGCGACATAGTGGGATGGGGCTCTTATGCCGTCTATGATTGATACTTATGATTTGAAGTTGTTTTATACACTATGCACTTATAATAGTATCAAATGATTTGTTTTAAACGTATCAAGCATTCTTGGCTATTATAAGGTAAAAACCCTATCATCCGGCTTGCGTTGCATTGCGTGATGGGACCTGGGTCTTATAATAGCTTCATTGTTCTTTATTTAGCATTGCGCTGTTGTTTTATGCACTGGTATTCTTGGGAGGAAACCCGCTCCGTGTTATACGGCGTGGTCCCTTGATTTACCGAACTTTAAAATAAAGATTAATAACTGTTTTAGTTCTCACACCAGTCACATGACTGACCTGGAGTTTATTGTTTTAACCTAAACTCTGGGTGCCCCTAATTTCCACACGGGCAGCTAGTAGTTTTGGTTTTGCAGATTTATATTCACAGGGACCTGGTTTACAGCTGGAATGATATCCGGAAAGCTTTGTATCCGTATATCTCCTTCAGTTGTGTATTGTATTATTTTCCGCTGTTATGTAATTTATTGTAATCTCTGATATTTGGTAAATATGTAATATTGATTTATACTCTGTATATTCTTGTATTCTGATGGAATTGTTGTAATTAACAATGAAATGTTCTTCTGTCTGCGTTCGTTTGTGGCTTGTCCTCAAAGTATCCGCTCTTTCCTTACCGGGGAAGTTACGGGTCACTACAATTGGTATCAGAGCTTTGGTTTACAAAGCTCAGAGAACAAGACACATTAGAACCATATGAAATAATTCATCAGATATTGGATTAGTAATATCCAATGGGAATGACTCGTTAGAGATGGGATCAGTAGTATCCTAGAACGAGTGTGAAGAGTAGTGTTTTTGAAATAAAATTGAGAACAAACTTTGTTTTGAAATTTAAATCGTTTTATACGTATTTTATTATTTATTTTATACTGAATTTGGACAGTCCAGTATATGAAGATTTTGCCAATACATCTGATCCACTTGTATTTGAAGTTATAATATACTGGATAGATATAGAATCACACTCTAGTCGCCCGGGGATGAAACTATTGATGGCTATATAGCATCAGTAGTTTGTGTTCGAGTGACGAAAGTGAGGTTTCTATATATTTCCAATTGACTGGTGTGAGAACCGAAATTAGATAGGGCTTATTGTTGTAACTTGGCATCAAAAATGTGATTTTTGACTATATATCAAAATTATGAATTTGAAAAGCTAATCAACTAATTGATTGCTGACTGTGTTGTTTGATTATTGTTTGATTCATAAATTTGAACCATATAGCCAATTTGAACCAAATAGTGATTGTATTGAAAATTAGTCGCATTTGCATGCATGTACGTGTACTTACATTGAACAAGTCATAGCAAGGAGGCTAGCGCAGAGGAATAAAATTGTTTGCCCGACAAATAGGTACATATTTACCATAATTTACTGTTTTGTTTGGGTGATGATGATTTTATGAGCCGATTGGCTAGCCGCTTGGCTTTTTCTTTTTCTTTTGAATTGAAGAAGGCCATGGGAGGCTATATGAAATATCCTGAAGTCCCCGGTGCAGGGGAGGTTATGGCGAAATTTTTCGAAAATTTAGGGTGTTAGCCAATTTTTTGAAAAATTTGAAAATTTCTTAGAAACTGAAAAGTTGAAGAACTTAAGCAGTAACGAAAATAAAGAAAGTTGAGTTGAATTGTGAAACAACTTTCGGCTTCGTTCCTATTCGGGGATGAAAAGTTTTAAGTGGGGGCGATTGTAATAACCCGGAAATCCGAGCCAATTTAATTATTTTTTTTGGCAATTTTAGTGAATTTTGATTAAGTAAAATGATATATTTTAAATAATATGACGAGAAATTTATTTTGAATTGAATTCGAACGTATATATTATATAGATCGTCATTAGAATATAAATATATTTTTTAAAATATAAAAGGAATTGAAAATGGCGCGGTAGTTCGATAATTCGATTTCAAATTTCAAATGAACATACCGGGTGCAGAATAAACCGGATTTCAGTGAAACCAAAAATATTTGAATCTAATTAAGGATATCTTTCCAACGAATCCGAAAAATCAAAATTTCATAGCGGGAATCAAAAGTTATGTCCAGTTGAAAATTCAGAATAGTCGCTATGGAATTTCGGCCCTTAAAAATGGTCATTTTGCAAATGACCTCGGTTTTCGACGAAACCACTTTTGTTGGATCCGTGATGTCAAGTTATTGCATAATTCCAAATTTCATAATTTTTCGAATCAATGTGTGAGCGTGGCAAAGGAAAACGCGTTTGACCAGTTTTAGTTGATTTTAATCGGCTGGAAAATGGCCATTTTTCAAACGGTCTCAGAATTCAATGAAATTAGTTTTATTAGGAGCGCATCGTCAATACGAAGCTAGAAAATATTTTTCGGGAATTTTTAGAGTTCGTATGTGGCCCCGGTAAATTGAAATGCGCGTTCAAATTCAATATATAGAGTTATATGTTGATTTTGATGAAAACTGATCAAAACGATCGAATCAGCCTATGATACATATCTCATTGTGTTCGGAATGGGGGTAGTTAGCTATGGACGACAGCCGGTGGGCTTGATTTCGAGAACGAAATAAAAAGTACTTTTTTGAAATAAATAAATAATTAAATAATATAAAGTATAATACCTTTTTCTCTCTCTCTCTCCCTTTTATCACTCTGCCCCCTCCCCCCGTAACTTTTAAAATCGAAAACAAAAAGAAAAAAAACCCAAAAAACGATCTCGCCGCCCTCCTCTGCCCCCCCACCACCGTCGTCGGCGAGCAGACCCCCCCTCCACCCGCGCCTGAGCGCCTCGCGCGAGCGGACCCCCTGTAACCCAAAAACCCAAGCTCGAGATCGCCAACACCCCCTGAACCCGCTTGCGTCGACCACCAGCAGCCTCCCGACCGCCTGCGCCTCTCTCCACCTCCCCGACACCGCGCAGCAGTCCACCCCCCCTCCAGTACACGAGAACAGTAAGTCTTTTTATTTTTCTTTATTTATTTTCATTTACATGTATTTATTTATTAGTTTTAAAATAAATTACATAATAAAATTCGATTTTATATATATAATAGCTATATAGAAATACGATTATAGGAAAGTTAAAAATATAATTTATATATTATAGGAACGTTAAAAATATATAATTTTTATCGTATGTATGATATGATTTTAACAGTATAAAAATAGAATTTTTATAATGAATAAAGGAATGATTTTTATAATGAATAAAGGAATGATTTTTATTTAGGTAGAGTTGTAAAAATTTAATTTTTATTATGAAGAATAACGAAGTAAAAATATAATTTTTATTATGAAGAATAACGAAGTAAAAATATAATCTTTTATATTGTAGAAGTAAAAATATAATCTTTTATATTGTAGAGGTAAAAATATAATCTTTTATATTGTAGAAGTATAAAAATATAATTTTTATATAGAAGGAAATGGTGTAAAAATAGAATTTTTTATCTATATAGTTGCAGTATAAAAATGTGATTTTTATCCCTATAGCGTTGAAGTAAAAATGTGATTTTTATATATGTAGTGAATACGGGCAACGAAAGTGTCAGACGGCGAAGATTTTCTACATATGAAGAGTCGTGGCGTTTGGATTAGCTAGTAGGTGAGAACTCCTCACTTTAATTTATTTCTAATTTGAAATATATACTAGGATGCAGACGGTGTTTAGTAGCACCCAACACCCGTCGTCCACAGACCATGGACGGCTTGTATGCTTGTTTGTTTGATTTTGCTATGTAGTGATTGTGTGATGTGAAATGAAAATAAAATATTTATATAGTTAAAATATTTTATAGTTGAAAATTGAATTTTTAATGTTTATTTAAAATGAAATAAAAATAAACAAATCGGACGATTTGTTTATATACACCCATTTGACTGATATTGATTGGGACGATAAATTTTACAAATCGTCCAACTGCACAAATAAAATCTGTGTTTGATTGTTTGAAACCCCACACGGGTATTGGGGTGATATATGACATACACTAATCCAAATAATTAGTTGTATGTCGATCGATTGATTAACAGACTCTTATAAGCGTTGAATATTTATATTTGATTCTTACACAGTGTAGAATGCACTTTGGATGATGGTTGATTATTTGTCATTGTTGATATATACATGCGTTGTATGGAAATCCATAGAAATAAAATCTATGGTAATTGATTGGGCCTCATTCCAGTTGTGAATAGAAATAGAATATTTGAAAAAATATATTTGAAATAGAATATTTGAAAATATAAATATTTGAAAAAGAAATATTTGAATAGAATATGTGAAATAGAAATATATGAAGCCATGTTGATTAGATTGACGCCATTTTTGACGCAAACGATATTTATATCGATTATATTCGTTTTTATAATGAATATTGAAAAGTGATTTCTAAATCGAATATTTTGAAAATGAATTCGAATCGAATTGAAATAGAATGGAAGTCAATTTGAAATGAATTCGAATTGAAATTGAATAGAATTGAATTCGAATTGAAATTGAATAGAAATGAATTCGAATTGAATTGAAAACGAACTGAAATTGAATTAAAAATCGATTTAAATTGAAATCAATTTGAGATGAATTTAAAACGAATTTATATTGAAAAATTCAATTTTGATTTGAATTGGAAAAGGAAGTTGAAACCATTTTGAAAACGAATTTAAACGATTTATAAAATACGTTTTTAAAAAGGAAATCGACGAAGTATATATTATATATATAATATAATGGCCTGAATAGAACGCGCCGCGCTGCGGTAGTTCGCGAGTTTCGACCATTGACTTCGAATGGATATTGCGGGAGATCCGACCGTCGGATTCTCCTAAAACCAGAACCATTGGGTTCGTATCGAAAAGAGATTTCTAACGAATATTAGAAATTTGAAATCTAACGGTTGGATTTGGAATTATGTCCAAATCAAATTTGGAAAAGGTCGTTGTAAGTGCAGTTCGATGGCCGTTGATGGGAATCGACTGTACGGGCCTTGATAAAATTATTAAAAATAGTAATAATTTGTGTAAAATCATAAGAAATGGTTTGTGAAGAATTGGGATGAAAAAATCCATATTTGAAAAGATAAAAGTAGATTTTATTGAAATGAACTAGTTTTGAACTAGAATAATAATTTATTTATTTTTAAAATAAATAAATTGGATTTGAAAATAACCAGAATTTCCAATAATTGAATTGGAATGAATTTGAATCGAAATTGTCTGTGGAATATTTCGATGTTGGATTTCGTGATTATACAGATATTGTTATGGAAATTTAAAAGATATATTTATATTGTTATTTCCAATACGATATTTGTTGGTCGTAGAATTTGATATTGAATATAAGCCGATATATTTTCTATTCAGAGCCTTGTATTGAATATCAAATGTGATTTGGGTTTGTCGTGAATGGTGTCTTCATTAACAGTACTATTCTTAAGCCCAGTTGAGAAAAAGATTAAATCTTTTTATTTAGATTTAATGAAGTGTACCAATTAAATAATATTTAATTGGAATTGGTATTGATTTTTGGTTTTATCGGGAACAGTGTTTTAAATAACACTTGTTCTTTAACCCGATAATTAATGGAATGTGATTTTGGGTTTATCGTGAACCGTGTTTTAAAATGACACTGATTCTTTAAACCAGTTAAAGATTAAAACAAGGTGGAGTTTTAATGAATCTTTAATTAGGTTGAAAAGATCGAGAATGGAGTATCACCAGTTTTGCTCCAGGCGATAGTTAAATCTTAATTAGATTTGAACGTGAAATGGTAATTGAATTTACCGATAACACCATGGTGTTAGATATGAAGTATTACTAGTTTTACTTCATGGGATGAATAGGTTGGGATTAGGAAATAAAATAAATGATTACTTCGGTGTGGTTCGCTAATCCCGACTAGTTTGAATTGATATTCAAAGGCAGACTAAAGAATAAATTTAAAGAATTTATCTTTGATAAAAATTGTAACAACCCACAAATTTTGGACCAATTTAAAAATTCTATTTTAGAAAATTTTAATGAATTTTGAGGTTATAATAAATAATAATGGCCAGAATTTATTTTAATCGAAATTAAAACGAATAAATTTAATTTAATTATAAAAGGGTATTAGAAATAACGCAGAAGTTTGAAAAGTCAAACTTGAACTTTGGCTGAATGTACAGGATTCAAAATAAATCAAAATTGAGCGAAACAAGAAATATTTAAATCTGTTTAATCATATCTTTCTAAAGAATCTGAAAAATTGAAATTTCATAGCGGAAATCAAAAGTTATGGCCAATTCAATTTTTAGAAAGGTCGTTGTAGAATTTTTATATATAATATATATGGCCCAAAGGGCTACTTTTCACATATGAAGGAATTTGGACTCGAAACCACTTCCATTGAGTCTGGAATAATGTTTCTGCATTTAAAAAGTATAAACACTTATATATTTTGAGTTTCGGAAATTATTTGTTTAAAAATGTATTTTTAATATTAAATATATTGGCCTTGAAAATAGTCATTTTTCAAACGACCTCCGTTTTCGACGAAACCACTTTTGTTGGAACCGGAATGTCAAATTATTGCTTGGTTTCAATTTTCAGAATTTTTCGAATTAATATGTGAGCGTGGCAAAAGAAAATATGTTTTGACTATTTCAATTAAATTTAAACGCCTTAAAAATAGCCATTTTTCAAACAGTCTCAGAATTCGAGGAAATTAGTCTCGTTAGAACCGTATCATCATAAAAAAGCTAAAAATAATTTTTTTGGAATTTTCTGAGGTTGTATGTGGCCCCGGCATATTTAAATGTACGGTCAATATTTAATTAATTAATTTTTTATGTAATTTTAAATAAATATTCTACAGAATTCAGAATTGGACCCCGAGACCCATCCCATTGTGTTCAGAAGGCCTCAAAACGTTGAGATCGACAGTAAGCAAGCCCAATTCGGAGACAGCCCGCATTTTCACCTTTATAACACATTTTTTAATAATAAAAAAATCCGAAAATTCAAACCCTAACCCTAAAAACGCAGCCGCCGCCTATGGCTATTCAATGGCCAGAAACTTCCCAACTTCAAACATCAATTTCTCTCAATCCGTTCAACGAAAATCTACAAATTATATACCAAATCGAAGAGAATTCAGAGAGCTTCGAATCTATACGGTTAAGATCGGGTTTTGGTGCACGGATTTTGCGAATTCTGGCGAGGAAGTGGGGGCGTTCGGGTTCG
The DNA here is from genome assembly GCA_030737875.1 of Allium sativum. Classification (NCBI taxonomy): domain Eukaryota; kingdom Viridiplantae; phylum Streptophyta; class Magnoliopsida; order Asparagales; family Amaryllidaceae; genus Allium; species Allium sativum. The sequence continues at coordinate 575,029,994 of CM060918.1, read as the reverse complement.
ATTTTCGAGAGGAGGAGGAGGCCGAGTTAGAAGCTATTGGGGGCGGTGGTGGCTCGCAGGCGAGGCTTCGGAGTGGTGGTCTCTGATTGGTCGACGGTGGGCCATAGGGGGGCACGCGCAGAAGGTGGGAGGAACGAATTTCGGAGCGGCTTGGTCATGGCAACAAAGAAGAAAGAGTATATTATATTATTATTTTATTAATTTAATATTTAATTTATGTAATCTTTAAAAATCAATAACTCTCTCATACGAGGTCCGATTGACGAACCGTAAGTTGCGTTGGACTCGCCTTTCCTAGAGTTTCGCGATGGCGCAGACCAGAACTGATTATGAGACAGTCAAATTTTCAGCCATATCAATATGAAAATTCTGAATTTTATTATTTATTTAATTATCAATTATTTTTCTCGCTTTAAAATAGTTGTATTGTGATATTAGTTCGGATCTGAAATGTTCTGTATTGTATAAATAGTTGATTGCCGCTTGTGGTGTGTTCTGTTGTCCATGATTGAGATTGCATATATTGTTGAATTTTATTGCGATTGGATCTAGTTGTTATAACTTATTTAATATTGTTAAAATATTATTTTTATCTGAAATTGAACAACAGAAATTGGTTAACAAATAAATCTTACTTTTGTTTGTTTACATTAAGAACAAGATTTGTGAATTACAGTAAAGATTTCTTTTTACTGTCACCTTAAACATAGGATATTATAGAATTAGAATCGTTATAAAATATTAAATTTTATTGTTGATATTAAAAACATATTTATAAAACAAAACTTTATTTACATTGTATTTGTAAATTAAAAGTAATATTTGGAAAAAACACATAAGTGTTTACATTTTATTTGAGAAAAAGAAACCATTCTTTTATTTGTGTTTTCGTCACAAATAATAACATAGAAAAAGAACCATTCTTTTTTTTGTGTTTTTCAACATAAATATATACATAGAAATGAATTATTATTATTTTTTGTGTTTTTCAACACAAATATAACTCAGCAAAAGAATCATCTTTTTATTTGTGTTTACTAACACAAATAAAACTTAGAATATGAATTATTTATTTATTTGCATTTTACAATGCAAATATTACATAGAAATAAAGTTCATCTTTTTATTTGTATTTTTCAATACAAATATAACATAGAAATAAAGTTCATCTTTTTATTTGTATTTTTCAATACAAATATAACATAGAAATAAAGTTCATCTTTTTATTTGTATTTTTCAATGCAAACATAACATAGAAATAAAGTTCATCTTTTTATATGCGTTTTTCCATACAAATATAACATTGAAATAAAGTTCATCTTTTTATTTGTATTTTTCAATACAAACATAACATAGAAATAAAGTTCATCTTTTTATATGCGTTTTTCAATACAAACATAACATAGAAATAAAGTTCATCTTTTTATTTGTATTTTCCATACAAATATAACATAGAAATTAAGTTCATCTTTTTATTTGTATTTTTCCATACAAATATGACATAGAAATAAAGTCCATCTTTTTATATACATGCTACAACACAAATATGTACTTAGAATCTGTTGCACGAATAAAATCTACTTTTTTATTTGTCATTTAAAAATTAGTATTTATTATACAAATAAAATTCACTTTTATTTGACATTAGAATACATAGAAAAATGTTTACATATAAAATATTCTTTTATATGCTATTAGAATGTATAGAAAAGTATAAACAAATAAAAGGATTCTTTTATTTGTTATTAGAACACATAGAAAAGTGTAAACAATGATATACCCTTTTTTATGTTAACCTAGAACTGAAATTTTGAGTTCACTCTTTTATTTGCATTCACTAATGCAAAAATACATTGAAATAAAATTTACCCTTTTTTTTTCTTGCATCCACCAATACAAATATATGTTGAAACTAAAATTTATTCTTCTATTTACACTCACTAATGCAAACATACATTGAAATAAAATTTACCCTTTTATTTGCATCCACCAATACAAATATATGTTGAAACTAAAATTTATTCTTCTATTTACATTCACTAATGCAAATATAACATGGAAAAATAAGTTAACTTTTTATTTGCATTTTTCAATGCAAATATACATTGAAGATAAAGTTTATTCTTATATTTGCATTCTATAATGCAAATATACATTAAAATATAAATTGTTCTTTTATCTGCATTCCCTAATGCAAATATATTTTAGAAATAGAGGTTGCCCTTTTATTTGCATTCACAAATGCAAATATATTCTGAAAATGAAATTTGTTCTTTTATTTGCATCCTTCAATGAAAATATGCATCGTAAATAAAATTGTTTCTTTTGTTTGCATTCACAAATGTAAATATACATTGAAAATAAAATTCTTTCTTTATTTGCATTCACGAACGCAAATATATATTGAAAATAAAATTTGCTCTTTTTACATTCACAAATGTAAATATACTTTGAAAATCAAGTTTGTTCTTTTATTTGCATTTCACAATGCAATATAACATCAAAAATAAAAGTTACATTTTTATTTGCAAACATTATAATGAAATAAACATCTTTGTCAAATTTGTTTTAGTTAAAATGAAACAAACATTTTTGCCAAACTTGATTAGTGAAAATGATTACTTTTGGCAATTTATACTAGTTGAAATAAATAATCACTTTTATCAATTTATACTAGTGGAAACAAAATATGCATTTTTATCAAATTGGTTAGTTAAAATGAAATAGTACACTTTTGTTAATTTATACTAGTTAATAACAAAATATTCACTTTTGTCAATTCACACTAGTTAAGACCAATTATTTACTTATGTCAATTTACATTTGTTGAAACCAATTATTTGTTTGTCATGGCTATATATTGTGTATTACACTTCCATTCACAAGTTACCCGACTTGTGTATGTGATTGGGACGATTATTTTCACACATCGCCCAAGTGCACAAATGAGTTTATTATTTGTTTGATGGATGAAACCCCACACGGGTGTTGGGATGAAAATTAACATACACTAATCCCAATATTTAGTCGTATGTTGATCGTTAGATCGACAGGCTGCGATGAGCGTTATTATTTAATTTTAACGCTTACACAGTGGACATTACACTCTGGATGTAGATGGATGATTTGATGATTATATTGATGTGTGTGAATTCCATATAATCCAAATTATATGGTAAATGTTTGAGTCGCATTTCGATTCAGGTGTTCTTTTAAATAAGAATATTTTTACATTAGAAATCCTTTTTATATAAAGTATATATATTTTCATAAAATATATTTTTAATCGAGTATATGTAAAACAAAGAATATTTGTAAAAGATAAATAATTTGTAATATAAAGAATACTTCTCATTTAGAATCTTTTATATAAAGAATATTTTTAATGATTATTTTAAAATATGTTTTTAAAGATTATTAGGTTTTGCAATTATAAATAAATTGAGATATGAAGTGGATTTATCGTGGATGATGTTTTAAATGACATTTGTCCTTTAATCCAATTTACATTGATATTATTATTTTGAATTTATAAATCTATTTTATTGATTTGAAATAAACGATTTTGTAATAATGATTTTTGATATCAAATAGAACTGGAGTTTTAATAAATCTTTTAAGGAAGATTTAAGATTCAGAGTTTATCTTTGATAAAATTAATGAGGATCTTTAAACACGAATATCTTATTAAAAGAATATTCTGAGTTGGAATGTGGCGAAATGTGTGATTTTCCAATATTTGCTTTTTAATCAAAAAATACGCGAGTTATTCAGAAAGACCGGGTTTAACCCATTCTGAATAATCATCACGACGATCAAGAGTCGAAGATGAAGACGGTGATTGAAGACCGAAGGTTTTCACATCGTTGGGATGATGATGACTGGTATCTTGAATTGGGATTGGCCTTCCAAGGCAAGGTATTTAGTAATGATCATCCAAACGCATTTAGAGATCGACGGACATGTTGTTTCGCTTAGACCCAGAGCGGACTTGTAAATGGGTTGCGTGTCTGACATTGTATTCCTTCCTGCTGTATTTGTTGAACGCTGCTGATTATATATTTCTGTTTGGTGGTGAAGAATTTATTCTTTGCTTATCACCCTTCTCTAAGACGTATGAGCTTAGAGGTTATATATATATATTGGTAGATGATCAATAATATGGTAGGGTCTGAAAACGTGACATGCTAGATGCGAATGATCAAGGCTTTGTTGAAAAGCAGGCCTTGTGGTTGATGATCAAAGCACAGTCTCTTTAGGCACAGCTTTGTGTATATCATGACTTCGCGAACCTCACACACTAGTTGAGTCTAAAAGGGAGAAGGGAATGCAGGGAGTACACATGTTTCTTTCTAGATAGAAGTGGTGTTGGGCTTTACACGGCCCGACATTTGCTTAAGTGGTTGATGGAATTTTTGCGAGGCCTCGGTTTATTCTTATCGGTCGCCCTCGGCTAATTTGTAGGTCCAATAGGATCGGGGAGCGTGTGTTCAGGCATAACTAATCCACTAAAGTATTTGTGGACCGGCCCTGCTGTATCCAAGGGTTCGCCAGCGTCCGAATCCTGAGGCATTGCTAGAGTGTCTCGAATCGGTCAGGAGATCCTCCCTAGCCTTGACTCATGATGGAAACCCAATTTCCAATACGCCCTTGCGGTTTTGATTGTATAACTAGTATAGTGACATAGTAGATGGTAGCTATGCCGTCTAGGATTGATGTTATATTTGAATGTTTTAAATATATATATATATATACACTAATAATAATACCGTTTTACATATAAAGCATCTTTTGACCATTATAAGGTAAAACCCTATCCTCTGGTGTGCGTTGCATTGTGTGATGGGACCTGAGTCTTATAATGGTTTCATTTTTCTAAAAAGCATTACGTTATTTGATGATTTACTTTATTTATGCACTGGCAATCCAATGGAGTAAACCCGTTCCGCATTAGCGGCGTGGTCCTGTGATTAGCCTAATTATTAGAAAAGTTAAGTAAAGAATTCTCACACCAGTCCCACGACTGACCTGTAGTTTGTTTCACTTTGCAAACTCGGGTGCCCTCTTTTCACACGGGCAGTCGAGTAGCTTTTTGCAGATATAGTTAAGCAGGATCCTGGATTGAAGCCTAAAGCCGGGTCCAGAATATTGATAGCCTTCCGTTGAGATTAGTTCCGCTGCAATGTATTAATGTATTGTAATTTATCTTCCGCTGTAATTTTATTTTGATGTACTATGATATTCTGTACTCTGATGTAACATTTATTATTGATGTTATAAAAGTCTGTGTTGTTGTTCTGATGTTTTGTATGCCCAAAGTTAACGTATGCGGATTTTGAACGGTTTTGATCGATCTTGCGATCGGTTGGGGTCGGGCGAAATCCAGGTCGTTACAAAATTAATGGGAACCTTTCCCAAAGTATAAGAATATTTGAATAAAGGAATATTCTGAATTGGTATGAGGCGTATGTTGTGTTTGTGTAACACCTGTTTATTATATACGCGGGTTATTCAGAAAGACCGGGTTTATCCCGTTCTGAATAACTAATTCGACGTGGTGTCAAAGATGAAGACGGTGGTTGAAGACCGGAGGTCTTCACGTCGTTTGGATAATTACTGATGATCTTGATTGGGTCGTACACCCAAGAGGAGGGAATCAGTTAGTGATCGTCCAAATGTACTTGGAGATCGATGGATATGCGAGGTACAAGGCGCCTCCGGTTTCGTTCAGACCCAGAACGAACTTGTAAATATACTGTGTGTCTGACATTAGATTTTATTCTGTGTGATTTATTTCTATTAAATATATATCTGTTTGGCGGCGGAGGATTTATTCTCTTGCTTAACGCCCTTCTCTGAGACGTACAAGCTCAGAGGTTATATATTGATGGATATCAAACGCATGGAGTGAATTGCCTGTGTGGCATGCCTAAGTGGCAATTGATAGAGGCTTCTGCTGAAAAGCAAAGTCTTGTGGTTGATGATCAAAGCACCGCCTGTGTGGCATAGCTTTGTGTAACGTGAATTCACGAGCATCACACCCCGGTTGTGAACCAGAAACGGGAGAGGACCTCAGGGAGGGCATGCGTTTCCTTCTAGTTACAAGTGGCGTCAGTGGTTTTACATGCCCTGACGAGTTTGACTTATGTGGTTATTGCAGTTGCAAGGTGCCTCGGTTAGATCGGACGATCCGGGTCCGATGGAGTCATTCATTGTCTCATTTACGCCCCCAAAGGGCCGGGAAATGCAGTGTTCAGGCATTTTAATTCACATCGGTGGACCGGCCCTGACGATCCAAAGGCTTGCCTGGGTACTTGCTTGAGACATGGGCTAGATTGTCTCGAATTCGGTGAGGACTATCTTTTGCCTCGGTTCACAGGTGGAAATCCAATTTCCAAATACGACACCGTGCGGTTTTGATTGTATACCTATATAGGGTGACATAGTGGGATGGGGCGCTTATGCCGTCTATGATTGATACTTATGATTTGAAGTTGTTTTATACACTATGCACTTATAATAGTATCAAATGATTTGTTTTAAACGTATCAAGCATTCTTGGCTATTATAAGGTAAAAACCCTATCCTCCGGCTTGCGTTGCATTGCGTGATGGGACCTGGGTCTTATAATAGCTTCATTGTTCTTTATTTAGCATTGCGCTGTTGTTTTATGCACTGGTATTCTTGGGAGGAAACCCGCTCCGTGTTATACGGCGTGGTCCCTTGATTTACCGAACTTTAAAATAAAGATTAATAACTGTTTTAGTTCTCACACCAGTCACATGACTGACCTGGAGTTTATTGTTTTAACCTAAACTCTGGGTTCCCCTAATTTCCACACGGGCAGCTAGTAGTTTTGGTTTTGCAGATTTATATTCACAGGGACCTGGTTTACATCTGGAATGATATCCGGAAAGCTTTGTATCCGTATATCTCCTTCAGTTGTGTATTGTATTATTTTCCGCTGCTATGTAATTTATTGTAATCTCTGATATTTGGTAAATATGTAATATTGATTTATACTCTGTATATTCTTGTATTCTGATGGAATTGTTGTAATTAACAATGAAATGTTCTTCTGTCTGCGTTCGTTTGTGGCTTGTCCTCAAAGTATCTGCTCTTTCCTTACCGGGGAAGTTACGGGTCACTACATTTGGTATCAGAGCTTTGGTTTACAAAGCTCAGAGAACAAGACACATTAGAACCATATGAAAGAATTCATCAGATATTGGATTAGTAATATCCAATGGGAATGACTCGTTAGAGATGGGATCAGTAGTATCCTAGAACGAGTGTGAAGAGTAGTGTTTTTGAAATAAAATTGAGAACAAACTTTGTTTTGAAATTTAAATCGTTTATACGTATTTTATTATTTATTTTATATTGAATTTGGACAATCCAGTATATGAAGATTTTGCATATACGTCTGATCCACGTGTATTTGAAGTTTTAATATACTGGATAGATATAGAATCACACTCTAGTCGCCCGGGGATGAAACTATTGATGGCTATATAGCATCAGTAGTTTGTGTTCGAGTGACGAAAGTGAGGTTTCTATATATTTCCAATTGACTGGTGTGAGAACCGAAATTAGATAGGGCTTATTGTTGTGACTTGGCATCAAAAATGTGATTTTTGACTATATATCAAAATCATGAATTTGAAAAGCTAATCAACTAATTGATTGCTGATTATGTTGTTTGATTATTGTTTGATTCATAAATTTGAACCATATAGCCAATTTGAACCAAATAGTGATTGTATTGAAAATTAGTCGCATTTTCATGCATGTGCATGTACTTACATTGAACATGACATAGAAAGGAGGCTAGAGCAGAAGAATAAAATTGTTTGCCCGACAAATAGGTACATGTTTACCATAATTTACTTTTTTGTTTGGGTGATGATGATTTTATGAGCCGATTGGCTAGCCGCTTGGCTTTTTCTTTTTCTTTTGGATTGAAGAAGGCCATGGGAGGCTATATAAAATATCCCGAAGTCCCCGGTGCAGGGGAGGTTATGGCGAAATTTTTCGAAAATTTAGGGTGTTAGCCAAATTTTTGAAAAATTTGAAAAGTTCTTAGAAACTGAAAAGTTGAAGAACATAAGCCGTAACGAAAATAAAGAAAGTTGAGTTGATTTGTGAAACAACTTTCGGCTTCGTTCCTTTTTGGGGATGAAAAGTTTTAAGTGGGAGACATTGTAATAACCCGGAAATCCGAGCCAATTTAAAAATTTTATTTTGGAAATTTTAGTGAATTTTGATTATTTAAAATGATATATTTTAAATAATATGACGATAAATTTATTTTGAATTGAATTCGAACGTATATATTATATAGATCGTCGTTAGAATATAAATATTTATTTTAAAATATAAAAGGAATTGAAAATGGCGCGGTAGTTTGATAATTCGATTTCAAATTTCAAATGAACATACCGGGTGCAGAATAAACCGGATTTTAGTGAAACCAAAAATATTTGAATCTAATTAAGGATATCTTTCCAACGAATCCGAAAAATTAAAATTTCATAGCGGGAATCAAAATATATGTCCAGTTGAAAATTCAGAATAGTCGCTATGGAATTTCGGCCCTTAAAAATGGCTATTTTGCAAACGACCTCGGTTTTCGACGAAACTAATTTTGTTGGATCCGTGATGTCAAGTTATTGCATAATTTCAAATTTCGTAATTTTTCGAATCAATATGTGAGCGTGGCAAAGGAAAACACGTTTGACCAGTTGTAGTTGATTTTAATCGATTGGAAAATGGCCAATTTTCAAACGGTCTCAGATTCGATGAAATTAGTTTTCTTAGGACCGTATCGTCAATACGAAGCTAGAAAATATTTTTTGGGAATTTTTAGAGTTCGTATGTGGCCCCGGTAAATTGAAATGCGCGTTCAAATTCAATATATAGAGTTATATGTTGATTTTGACGAAAACTGATCGAAACGATCGAATCAGCCTACGATACATACCCCATTGTGTTCAGAATGGGGGTAGTTAGCTATGGAAGAAAGTCGGTGGGCTTGATTTCGGGATCGAAATAAAAAGTACCTTTTTGAAATAAATAAACAATTAAATAATATAAAGTATAATACCTTTCTCTCTCTCTCCCTTTTATCACTCTCGCCCCTCCGTAACTTTTAAAATCGAAAACAAAAAGAAAAAAAACCTAAAAATTGATCTCGTCGCCCTCCTCTGCCCCCCCCCCACCGCCGTCGTCGGCGAGCAGAGCCCCCCCAGCGCCTGAGCGCCTCGCGCGAGCGGACCCCCTGTAACCCAAAAATACTAGCTCAAGATCGCCAACACCCCCTGAACCCGCTTGTGCCGACCACCAGCAGCCTCCCAACCGCCTGCGCCTCTTTCCACCTCCCCGGCACCGCGCAGTAGTCCACCCTCCCTCCAGTACACGAGAACAGTAAAGTCTTTTTATTTTTCTTTATTTATTTTTCTTTACATGTATTTATTTGTCAGTTTTAAAATAAATAGCATAATAAAATTCGATTTTATATATATAATAGTTATATAGAAATACGATTATAGGAAAGTTAAACATATAAGTTATATATTATAGGAAGGTTAAAAATATATAATTTTTATCGCATGTATGATATGATTTTTAGCAGTATAAAAATAGAATTTTTATAATGAATAAAGGAATGATTTTTATTTAGGTAGAGTTGTAAAAATATAATTTTTATTATGAAGAATAATGAAGTAAAAATATAATTTTTATTATGAAGAATAACGAAGTAAAAATATAATCTTTTATATTGTAGAAGTAAAAAATATAATCCTTTATATTGTAGGGGTAAAATATAATCTTTTATATTGTAGAAGTATAAAAGTATAATTTTTATATAGAAGGAAACGGTGTAAAAATAGAATTTTTATCTATATAGTTGCAGTATAAAAATGTGATTTTTATCCCTATAGCGTTGAAGTAAAAATGTGACTTTTATATATGTAGTGAATACGGGCAACAAAAGTGTCAGACGGCGAAGATTTTCCACATATGAAGAGTTGTGGTGTTTGGATTAGCTAGTAGGTGAGAACTCCTCGCTTTAATTTATTTCTAATTTGAAATATATACTAGGATGCAGACGGTGTTTAGTAGCACCCAACACCCATCGTCCACAGACCACGGACGGCTTGTATGCTTGTTTGTTTAATTTTGCTGTGTAGTTGATTGTGTGATGTGAAATGAAAATAAAATATTTATATAGTTAAAATATTTTATAGTTGAAAATAGAATTTTTAACGTGTATTTAAAATGAAATAAAAATAAACAAATTGGACAATTTGTTTATATACACCCATTTGACTGATATTGATTAGGACGATAAATTTTACACATCGCCCAACTGCACAAATAAAATCTGTGTTTGATTGTTTGAAAACCCCACACGGGTATTGGGGTGATATATGACATACACTAATCCCAATAATTAGTTGTATGTCGATCGATTGATTGACAGACTGTTATAAGCATTGAATATTTATATTTGATGCTTACACGGTGTAGAATGCACTTTGGATGATGGTTGATTTTTTGTCATTGTTGATATATACATGCGTTGTATGGAAATCCATAGAAATAAAATCTATGGTAATTGATTGGGCCTCATTCCAGTTGTGAATAGAAATATTTGAAATAGAATATTTGTAAAAGAAATATTTGAAATAGAATATTTGAAAATGGAAATATTTGAAAAAGAAACATTTGAATAGAATATGTGAAATAGAAATATATGAAGCCGTGTTGATTAGATTGACGCCATTTTGACGCAAACGATATTTATATCGATTATATTTGTTTTTATAATGAATATTGAAAAGTGATTTCTAAATCGAATATTTTGAAAATGAATTCGAATCGAATTGAAATTGAATGGAAATCAATTTGAAATGAATTCGAATTGAAATTGAATAGAATTGAATTCAAATTGAAATTGAATAGAATTGAATTCGAATTGAAATTGAAATTGAATAGAAATGAATTCGAATTGAAATTGAATTGAATTGAAAATGAACTGAAATTGAATTAAAAATCGATTTAAATTGAAATCAATTAATATATCATTTTAAATAATCAAAATTCAATAAAATTGCCAAAATAAAATTTTTAAATTGGCTCGGATTTTTGGGTTATTACAGTTTTGGTGGAATAAATTTCATGAAATATGAGAAGTTGAGTTTCAACATAAGTGAGATTTTGAAAAATAATGGATTTGTATCATTTTTCCTACCTTAGCAATTTCGAGGACGAAATTATCTTAAGGGGGAAAGAATGTAACGACCCGGATTTTTGGTCGATTTATTTTAAATATTTAGTATGGTTTAAAATATTAAATTTTTAATATAAATGGTATTTTATTGGGTTATCGATTAAATAATCGAAATACGATTTATTTTGATAATCATCGCAATACGAGAATTTAAAATAATTCAATTTGAAGTTAGAATTAAATCAAAACAATTCAGATGATCAGTATTAATTGTATTTGAACATAGATGATAATAAAAATATTTTATTATCAGAGAATTTATTTGTTTTTGAATTTAAAATATATTATATTGATTTAATATAGTTATTTTATATATACACATTCAAAATAAATTTCAGAAAAATATTCTGTTGAGTTTAGTATAACGCTATAACATTTGAACGACGGTCGGTATGCTAAAATAGCGGTTCGTGGTTTAAATGAATGGACCCCGAGATATTTATAATGGATAAGATCGAAATCGAATCGATATCCGTGTAAAAAGAATAAAAGATCTCTTTACATCAAATCAGAATCAAGCCAAATTAATTAGAAAATCTTTTTAAATAAATACAAAGATTTGTGTGTACTTCCTGTTCCCTCTCCACCTCTATATAAATTGCGATGGACCTTTGTTTCTTCAATTTCGTTTTAACAAAAAAAAAATGGCCGCTATCTTCACTTTCTACCACACACAAAAACCGGAAACCAAAATATAAATGGCCGCACTCCCTCAAAATCTATTCGACATCGTTCAAAGCAAAATAAGGAGGTATTGAATTCAATCTCGAATTCATGTATGTGGTTTGTGAGCGAAGTAAGGGGTGCGAACAGATGTCTGGAGGATCGCGATAATTACTGTCGCGACATGGATTGGGGTTTTAGATTCTGTTGAGCATCAATTTTCAACAAAGAGGGGACCACGAACTAATCGCGTTTGGTCCTAGTAATAGAAAGGGAAAGTTGCGATGTCTTCTGAGTTGTGGAAGGAGGTGTATAAGCAACTAATTTAAATTTAATTAAGGTAATTTAATTAAAATATTGTAGTTAGTAAATTAATACAATTTAACTCGTGTTAATAAAAATGTGATATCATATTTACCTTAGATCTGAATTGAATGCGACAATAAGTGCTAGGTCCGAATGAACGTGATGGAGTTAGCAAGAATTTTAAATTCAATCGATGGTTCAATTTAACTTGAAGGAAACTGGAATGGATTGCGAATAAAATCACGGTGAGTAAATCTCACTCACCTTTTATTTAAAAATTATTTTTATCAATTAAAAAAATTTTTTTGTTACTTGTTTGAATGCTTTCTGGTTGTTTTAAAATATATTAGTTATTCAGGCTTGGTGGTTGCTATTATATATATATATATATATATTGGTGGTTGGATTTCCCGCAGTATCATTAACGGATGCCCGCCGTATCATTAGCAGATGATTACCCTATACGCCCCACGCTATGATAGTGGATGACCTTCTATACCGCGATATCCTGCCTCGAAGCAAGATAGGTATTATTTATGTTGACAAACGTCTGTGGATGCATGAAAAACAGGTTGGAGGGATCCAACTGGATTCCTCAAAAAAATATTATCTGTTTGTTTATGTGACGGCCCGCCCCGTACCAGCCTGCATTTCCTCCAAAGGTGCGCTGTACACATACCCGACTAGCACGGAACGGTCGTCAAAGAAAGGAAAAAAGAGAATTATCTGACGAGGAACCTGTAGAATGTCTCACAGCGCATGGACAAAATATAATAATAATATACTTGACATAAAACAGGTGAGACATTACATAAGCTGGTAACTAAAACCAACATCAACATTAGAGCAGCGGAAATCCAAGTACAGCTTATTACAACTTCCCAAAATTTACTGTCTCTAAAACAAAAGAAAGCTAAAGTAGAAGATACACTACTAATGCCCAAGCAGTGATCTTCAACAACACAGGGAGAATACTATATATATCATAAGTGGAAGCCTCCTACTCGTCTCCGGATCATCTACCCGTGCATCACCAGCTAACTTGTCTCTAGTCTGCTCGTGTGAGCACCCAGAGTAATAAGAGGAGACATAAAACTCTGGGTCAGACATAAAGCCTGGTATGAGCGATAAGCATCTAAACAGAACAATAACAGGTATACTAAACCATACCTGAACCTGGACCTGCAACCAAAGAGTTAGCACTACATACCGTACAATACTCTAAGGTGCCATAACAGATAGTGTAAAGAATACGGGGTGGGGTGTGTATGTCATAATGGTGGCAAACAAATCAAGCATAACAACCATCCTCACATCTCTCACTCAGTGCGTAAAGCATACGATGTCCACCACTGTCAATCACTAGACTCATCGAAGTAGTGACGGAGTTCGACTTGTACAACTACTGCTACTACCAAGCTTACCACATGGAGTCATGACCAAATCTTTACAAATGACCCCACTTCATTGGTCTATAGCCCCCTTTAGTCGTACCTAGGCCACTGTGGCCCTGAATCCGTTCACGTACTCCCTACACATAGTGATTCAAAGCTACAGACATCGACAACCCCTTTGCACACGTCCCGCAGCAAAGCCCAACCATGAAGTGAACTCATCGGTTCCCAACTGAATCATGAGCTCTAACTTCCCATATTGGACTACCTTTGCATCTCGGGTTATTGGTCAATACTGGATCGGGTCGGGTTCCCCTTCTAGCCATCGGTTCGGGTCGGGTCCTCTACTTTGAATTGGTTCGGTTCGTGGTCTTCCTCTAGTAACGGTTCGGTTCGGGTTCACAACGTTGCATTGGTTCGGGTCGGGTCGGGTTGCCATCTCCCATCCAGTTCGTGCTCCAGCTCCGATCAGCTCCCCTTGTCCTTCATTTACTCCGATCCGATCCCCCTCCTTTAGCCGATCCGATCCCAGTTCAACTAGCATGGCCTTCCTTTTTGCCAGGTCTCTCAAGTGCTAAGTTCCGATCCGATCGAATCCCTTGCCCAGTTCACTTATCCGATCCGAGCCCATTCCTCCGATCCGATCCGAAAACCTGCACTGTTTCCTGAAACTTTTCCAGCAAGTGTTTTACGCCATTCGACGACGTTTTTGACCAATCTAACCATTCTAATTAACCACAAATCATCTCAAACAGTCATAGCAACATAGCAAACTAACCACAAACACCAAAACAATGAATTTACATGTCAAAATGGATCAAATATACCCAAAACCCCATATTTTCCCTTAAGCATGTTTAAGCAAAATTAATCCTAGGGTTAACAAAACTTAACCAAATTAAACCAAATTTCTACCAGGGGCGTAAAATATTATTTTCGAATTAATAGATATTTTTCCAGAATTTATTAGTGTATAAATTCGCTAATCTTCACTAATTACCCTTAATTAACCGTAATTAGTGTCAAAACAATGCTAATCACTCACCTTGGCCACATATAAAATCCTCAGAACTGAAACCTCGCTGATTTGGGTGAATACTGGTGTCTAACAGCAGCTGTAACCTTGCTTTCGTGTTTTCCCTCCTTAATTTGATGTAGAATAAGCAAAAACTTGATTAGAAAGTGATTTGGGGATGTTTCTAGATGTTGGCGGCCATTGTTAGGGTTCAAGAATGAAAGTGGCGGCAGGAAAATGAGGATAAGATCGTTCTCTAACTGATTTCAGCCTCCTCATAACCCTAATCCCGAAATCCCCCATTGGGCCTAGCGGTTAATCACCCGGTTAAGCCCAATTAAGTGGTTTTTCACTATCTGAAACTTGTTTAAGCCATATCTCCCAAACAATGAGTCCGTTTGGCTAATGTGACCACTCTACGGAATTGTAAACCATCATCCGGAGCCAATGAAAGTGGTTTCAGGTCAAAATTCCTTTCCATTTAAAAGTTATGGCCAAAACAGTACCAATTAGGGGTAAAATGGTCATTTAAAAATCGACAAAAACCATGAACATGGGAAATGACCCCAATGGTCGTCTCCCAAAGTTACATGACCATACAACTTAATATGTGAAAGAAATAAATATTCTACGATCCTATGTTGCGTAGAATGCGGGTCGTTACACTCTCTCCCCTTAAGAAATTTCGTCCCCGAAATTCCCTAACCCAAAACATACAAAGGATCCCGCATGCCTACCAGCCACATACAACAATCAAACATGCAAAACTAGCAAACAAGCCTATCCTAGCATGCGGAAAGATTAAATCGAAGGTGAAATCTTACCAGGCGAAGAGTTTTGGATACGTCTTCCTAATGCTCTCCTCTGTCTCCTAAGTACAGTCATTCTCATTCTCGCCCCACTGAACTTTGACTAGATTCACCGCTTTCCTTCGAAGTTGCTTCGTATCGTTCCCAAGAATACGCATAGGCTTGCGGTTCCCAACCGCCTCGGGTTCAACTTCGATATCATCCAACTGATCAGGTGAAATAGTCACATCTGTGTCGTGCACGAATTTCCTTAACTGGGAAACATGAAATACGTTGTGAACTCCCACCATCTTCTCTGGTAATTCTACTTTATATGCCAAATTCCCAATTTGCTCAAGAACTGGGAATGGACCAACAAATCTTTAACTTGCCTTTCCTGCCAAACCATATCATGCTCTTCAACGGGGAAATCTTGACAAACACCAAGTCGCCAATGGAGAACTTTAAATCTCTTCTCCTCTTATCAGTATAACTCTTCTGCCTATCTTGGGCAGCCTTCATTCGCTGTTGGATAATCTTAAGCTTAGCTGAAGTTTCTCTTATCACATCGGGTACAAGCACAAACTTCTCGCCAGTTTCTACCCAACATGACGGTGAGTTGCACGGTCTTCCGTACAAAGCTTCAAATGGAGCCATACCGATACTGGATTGGTAGCTATTATTATATGCAAACTCTACTAGATGCAAATGGTCATCCCATGATCCAGCAAAATCCAGTACACAAGCTCTCAAGAGGTCTTCCAATATACGATTCACCCTCTCTGTTTGACCATCAGTTTGAGGATGATACGCGGTACTGAGATGTAATTCTGATCCTAACGCCTCTTGTAATCTCTTCCAAAATCCACTAGTGAACAACGGATCTCGGTCACTCACAATGCCCTTGGGTATTCCATGAAACCTCACTACCCAATTTATATACAGTTCCGCTAACTTAGTTGCCGTCCTGTTTGACTTGACGTGTATAAACCTCGCACTCTTAGTCAATCGGTCCACAACCACCCAAATGCTATCTTGACCCGATCTAGTCCTTGGTAACCCATCAATGAAATCCATTGACACCTGTTCCCATTTCCATTCTGGAATTTCTAATGGTTGCATCAAACCACTAGGCTTCTTTTGCTCAGCTTTAACTAGCTGGCAATTCATGCATTTGGATATAAACTTCCCAATGTCTCTTTTCATCCCTTCCCAGTAGTATGTCCGCTTCATGTCTCGATACATCTTGTTACCACCGGGGTGTATAGTCAGTTTTGAGTGATGGCATTCTCTAAGCACTTCATCTCTCAATCCATTGACATTGGGTACAACTAGTCTTCCATTCTTTCTAAGCCATCCATCTTGATCAAGCCCATACTTGTTCATCTCCTCATCGATACCCATCTCTAATTTGGAGATGATTTCCAATAGGTTAGGATCGTCCCTCTGACTAGAGCCGATCCGCTCAATCAAAGTGGGTCTGATCGTCAAACTTGCTAACATTTCTGGATCCAATTCGCACTTTGGTCTGAAATCATAACCAGCAATGTACTCCAGTTGCTTCCATTCAAGAAACATAGCCCCCAAACTGGCATGTCTTCTACTCAATGCATCGGCTGCCGCATTGCCCTTTCCTGGTGTATATGCGATGTCAAAATAATAGGAAGCCAGGAATTCTAGCCACCTTTGCTGCCAGAGATTTAGGTCTTTCTGAGAGAAGAGATACTTTAACGATTTATGATCGGTAAACAACTCGAATCTTTCTCCCAAGAGATAATGTCTCCACATCTTCAACGCGAACACGATCGCTGCCAATTCCAAATCATGGGTAGGGTATCTTCTCTCGTGCGGTTTCAATTGCCGACTTGCATAAGCTACAACCCTACCGCCTTGCATCAATACAGCACCCAGTCCGGTACCACAGGCATCGTGTATACCGTCATCTCTTCATTCCCCTTAGGAATGACTAACACTGGTGCGCATGTCAACTTGTCCTTTAGACTCTTGAATGCATTCTCGCACCTTTCATCCCAGACAAAAGCTTGATTCTTCTTGGTCAACTGGGTCAATGGTGCTGCTATCTTGGAGAAACCTTGGATAAACTTACGATAATATCCAGCTAATCCCAAGAAACTTCTTACATCTGTTGCATTCTTGGGCATAGGCCAATCCTGTACCGTAGCCACCTTCGCAGGATCCACGGCGATACCATGCTCTGAAACAACATGGCCCAAGTACCTCACTTCCCTCCTCCAGAAGTGACACTTAGAAAACTTTGCTTTCAATTGGTGTTTTCTCAGCACCTCCATCACTATTTTTAAATGTTCCTTGTGTTCTTCCTCCGTTCTTGAGTAGAACAAAATATCATCCCCGAACACAAGGACAAACTTATTCAACTGATCTCTGAATACCCTATTCATAAGATCCACAAAATATGCTGGGGCATTGGTCAGCCCGAATGGCATGACCAACCACTCATAAAATCCAGACGGCGTCCGAAATGCCATTTTAGCTATACTCTCAGCTTCCACTCTAAGCTGATGAAAACCTGTCGCGAGATCCAACTGAGAGAATACCCTCGCGCCACTCAACTGATCGAACAAATCATCTATCCGCAGTAGAGGATACTTGTTCTTCCTCGTCACTTTATTCAACTCGCGGTAGTCTACACACAAACGAAGGGAACCATCCGCCTTGGTAGCAAGCACAACTGGTGCTCCCCATTCAGAAACACTCCTTCTGATAAATCCCTTCTTCAAAAGATCGCTGACTTGCACCCCGAGCTCTCGCTGCTCCCTTGGTGCCATACGACGAAGTGGCATCACTATAGGTCTGGCATCTTTCACCAAATCAATACGGAACTCAATCTCTCGATGTGGTGGAAGCCTGGTCACTTCTTCGAAAACGTCTGGATACTGGCTAACCACGGGCAAACCTGACAACTCACTGTGCGGAATGTCGAGGGAGTTTAGAAAACTAGCTAATACCCCCTCACTGGGTAGACCACCAAACACTATCCTCCGCCCATCATCCGCTCTAGCTGTCACCAAAAAGCCCTCACAGTCTACCACCACCCCGTATCTTTGGAGCCAATCGACTCCCAAAATAATGCCAAACCCAGTAAAGCCCAAAACAAAGCAATCACAAACAAACATGCATCCATGACTCGATAAGACCACATTACGACAAATCATGCTAAGGCTAGTCGAACCACCAATCGGGTTCGTCACTACTAAAGGTCTATCGACAATCTCGGGCTCCAATCCCAACCTATCTACCAGGCCACTAGATATGAAAGAACTGGAAGCTCCGGTATCAAAATAAACTCTAACAGGAACATCATAAATAGATAGCATACCTTGAATGATGGCATTCTTTCCCTTCTCCGCCGCAGTTGGGGCATTTGACGAAGAAGGAATAACATTAAGGGCATATGCTTTCACCATTTGCTTTTCTCTAGGGGGTTGCGGACACTTGTCCTTGTGATGTCTCATTTGGCCACAGTTGAAGCACTTCCTATCCGCTGGCTTGGCCCGACAATTACTAGCATAATGTCCCTTCTTACCACAGCTGAAGCACTTAACATCTTGCTTATTCTTTTTCTTCTGGCCATCCTTAGTCTGATTCTGCTTTCTCTTATTCTGGGAACCAACCTTGCCTCCACCAATTGCTTGTGGATTTGGCTCTTCTGCAGATGCAACCTCAGTCTTCGGCTTAGGGTAGAGACTTTCTGATCTCAATGCTTTCCCCACAATCGATTCAAACGTCTCATCGATGTGGTTGATAAGCCTTTCCCCCAAGTACTGATCCAAACCAGTTATGAATTTCTCATTTTTCTTCTCGGCAGTATCAATAAGAGATAACCCATACTTCGACAAAGTGTCGAATTCAGCAATATAGTCAGAGACCGCCCTACCGTTCTGCTTGAGTTCCAAGAACCTCTTAAACAGCACTGACTTCTGGGCAGCTGGGATAAACTTCTCGCTAAAGCGAGCCTTGAACTGATCCCAAGTAACCTGATCTTCTAGAGTAGCCTTTCTAATGGCATTCCACCAATTCATCGCTCGCCCTTGCAGCTGACGAGACGCTAGCCTTCTCTTCATCGCATCCTCAAGGCCCAAGTCGTCGAAGATACGATCACAGCTATCCATCCAATCCTGAACATCTGTGGCCGACTCCGTTTCGTGGAACGGCTTACCACCAAGGTTAGTGTAATCCTTGCATAATTGGCGAAATCGACCCTAGGCGCCTGCACTATTGGACCACCACCAATTCCGGGATTGGGAACTGCCCCTTGCACCTCCGTAAGCATGTCTATCATGAGGTCAGTAAACATCGCCCTCATGTCAGCAGCATTCCCATTATTGGCTCCCCTACCAGCACCTCTAGCATATCGGCTCATCGTCAATCTGTAAAAGTGGAAACGATTAACGACCCCATAGTGGTGCTAGTGCAGTACGACTTCATTCTTATACTACTAATAGTCTATACATATATAGCTTTTGAAAACCAAGGTAATCACAAATACGCTCTCTCATATACGTACTATCTCTCCCTAGTGTCTTTCCCTAGGTTAACTATGCAACCTAGAGCTCTGATACCAAGTGTGACGGCCCGCCCCGTACCAGCCTGCATTTCCTCCGAAGGTGCGCTGTACACATACCCGACTAGCACGGAATGGTCGTCAAAGAAAGGAAAGAAGAGAATTATCTAACGAGGAACCTGTAGAATGTCTCACAGCGCATGGACAAAATATAATAATAATATACTTGACATAAAACAGGTGAGACAGTACATAAGCTGATAACTAAAACCAACATCAACATCAGAGCAGCGGAAATTCAAGTACAACTTATTACAACTTCCCAAAATTTACTGTCTCTAAAACAAAAGAAAGCTAAAGTAGAAGATACACTACTAATGCCCAAGCAGTGATCTTCAACAACACAGGGAGAATACTATATATATCATACGTGGAAGCCTCCTGCTCGTCTTCGGATCATCTACCCGTGCATCACCAGCTAACTTGTCTCTAGTCCGCTCGTGTGAGCACTCAGAGTAATAAGAGGAGACATAAAACTATGGGTCAGACATAAAGCCTGGTATGAGCGATAAGCATCTAAACAGAATAATAACAGGTATACTAAACCATACCTGAACCTGGACCTGCAACCAAAGAGTTAGCACTACATACCGTACAATACTCTAAGGTGCCATAACAGATAGTGTAAAGAATACGGGGGTGGGGTGTGTATGTCATAATGGTGGCAAACAAATCAAGCATAACAACCATCCTCACATCTCTCACTCAGTGCGTAAAGCATACAATGTCCACCACTGTCAATCACTAGACTCATCGAAGTAGTGACGGAGTTCGACTTGTACAACTACTGCTACTACCAAGCTTACCACATGGAGTCATGACCAAATCTTTACAAATGACCCCACTTCATTGGTCTATAGCCCCCTTTAGTCGTACCTAGGCCACTGTGGCCCTGAATCCGTTCACATACTCCCTACACATAGTGATTCAAAGCTACAGACATCGACAACCCCTTTGCACACGTCCCGCAACAAAGCCCAACCATGAAGTGAACTCATCGGTTCCCAACTGAATCTTGAGCTCTAACTTCCCATATTGGACTACCTTTGCATCTCGGGTTATTGGTCAATACTGGATCGGGTCGGGTTCCCCTTCTAGCCATCGGTTCGGGTCGGGTCCTTTACTTTGAATTGGTTCGGTTCATGGTCTTCCTCTAGTAACGGTTCGGTTCGGGTTCACAACGTTGCATTGGTTCGGGTAGGGTGTCTCACTTCGGGTCGAGTCGGGTTGCCATCTCCCATCCAGTTCGTGCTCCAGCTCCGATCAGCTCCCTTTGTCCTTCATTTACTTCAATCCGATCCCCCTCCTTTAGCCGATCTGATCCCAATTCAACTAGCATGGCCTTCCTTTTTGCCAGGTCTCTCAAGTGCTAAGTTCCGATCCGATCGAATCCCTTGCCCAGTTCACTTATCCGATCCGAGCCCATTCCTCCGATCCGATCCGAAAACCTGCACTGTTTCCTGAAACTTTTCCAGCAAGTGTTTTACGCCATTCGACGACGTTTTCGACCAATCTAACCATTCTAATTAACCAAAAATCATCCCAAACAGTCATAGCAACATAGCAAACTAACCACAAACACCAAAACAATGAATTTACATGTCAAAATGGATCAAATATACCCAAAACCCCATATTTTCCCTTAAGCATGTTTAAGCAAAACTAATCCTAGGGTTAACAAAACTTAACCAAATTAAACCAAATTTCTACCAGGGGCGTAAAATATTATTTTCGAATTTATAGATATTTTTCCGGAATTTATTAGTGTATAAATTCGCTAATATTCACTAATTACCCTTAATTAACCGTAATTAGTGTCAAAACAATGCTAATCACTCACCTTGGCCACAAATAAAATCCTCAGAACTGAAACCTCGCTGATTTGGGTGAATACTGATGTCTAACAGCAGCTCTAACCTTGCTTTCGTGTTTACCCTCCTTAATTTGATGTAGAATAAGCAAAAACTTGATTAGAAAGTGATTTGGGGATGTTTCTAGATGTTGGCGGCCATTGTTAGGGTTCAAGAATGAAAGTGGCAGCTGGAAAATGAGGATAAGATCGTTCTCTAACTGATTTCAGCCTCCTCATAACCCTAATCCTGAAATCCCCCATTGGGCTTAGCGGTTAATCACCCGGTTAAGCCCAATTAAGCTGTTTTTCACTATCTGAAACTTGTTTCAGCAATATCTCCAAAAACGGTGAGTCCGTTTGGCTAATGTGACCACACTACGAAATTGTAAACCATCATCCGGATACAATGGAAGTGGTTTCAGGTCAAAATTCCTTTCCAGTCAAAAGTTATGGCCAAAACAGTACCAACTAGGGGTAAAATGGTCATTTAAAAATCAACAAAAATCATGAACATGGTAGATGACCCCAATAGTCGTCTCCCAAAGTTACATGACCATACAACTTCATATTTGAAAAAAATAATTATTCTACGATCCTATGTTGCGTAGAATGCGGGTCGCTACACTTTATTTGTTTACATATATACTGTCATATATGATGTGTTAGAAACCCTGGAAAATAATAATTGATTGTTTGGTGTTTAAATATCACTGGGCCTGAGGGCTGATTTAAAAAAATTATCCCGAAAACGATATTTGAGATTTAAAAAGAAAAATTCTATTTTTAGAATAGAAATTTGAAATTTTAGAATGCAATAAAAATATTAACCTGTTTTAATAAAATAAAAACAAGTAGTTCCTTTATAAACGAAGTTTATGAATAGTTCTTTTATAAACGAAGTTTATAAATGAAGTGAAAAGAATTATCATTGGATAATTCAGAAATAAAAATACAAGTGTGAAATTGAAAAGGGAAATCTATTTTCCAAAAGTAGAAATATCTATTTCAAAGGAAATTGAAATCGAGACTTGTTTAAGAATGAATATAAAAAAATAAGAATTGAAATAGAATTTGAATTCAAAGGAATTGAAATAGAATTTGAATTCAAAGGAATTGAAATAGAATTTGAATTTAAAGGAATTCAAATAGAATTTGAATTCAAAGGAATTCAAATGGATTTAAATAAAGAAAGTTCAAATGAAATTTAAAATATATAATTTGAAAATAGAAGTGAAATGGAGTTTAAACATAGAATTCAAATAGATTGAAATAAGAATTTGAATATAGAATTCAAATAGAATTTGAAATAGACTTCGAATATAGAATTTAAAGAGTTAAAATGGAATTTGAATATATGATTAAAATGGGATTTGAATATAGGATTCAAAAAGGGTTGAATGGAATTTGAATATAGGAAATTCAATTTGAATGGAAATGGAATTTGAATATAGAAATTCAAATGGAGTTTGAAATTAGATTTGAATATAGAAATTCAAAGGAAGTTTGAAATGGTTTTGAATATAGAAATTCAAATGGAGATTGAAAATGGAATTTGAATTTAGGAAATTAAATTTGAATTGAAATAGAATTTGAATATAGAAGATCGAAGTATAAATAAATTTATTTCCGAGTTAGGGAAAAATCAACAATTTTAGAAAATTGGAAATATTATGTTGAATTGGAAAAAAATTGATTTGATATATATTAAAATATATCAGGATGGAGTTGAATTTATTTTAAACGAAGTTTAAAACGTTTGTGTATATATATATATATAATTAAAACGAACTCGCCACAGCGCTGTAGTTCGTAAATTGGCGTTTCGAACTTCAATTGAGTATACAGAACTCTATTGAAGTCGGAACTCAATTGAAGTCGGAACTCAATTGAAGTCGGAATTCTTTTGATATTATAATAGTGTCTAAATCAAATAAATAGAAATCTAGTAGAACGCTTGCATCTCACATTCCACTTATATATATATATATATATATATATATACACACACACACACACACAATCAAAACCGCGAGCACTTATTGGGTAATGAATTTCCAACTATGACAAGGTATGGAACCACCTTTCGATAGTGTACCTCTAGAGGATAATACACTGGGTTCAACAAGAACATCTTGTAACCCAGCCACACATGACCGACCACTCATTTTGCTTGAGTGTATCGAATGTATTTCACCAACGGTTGGGATCAGCAACCGTTTTCTTGAATGGGACAACATCGAATAGAATAAGTAATTAAATGAATTTCTCTAGATAGTGATAATACACCCTAATGGAAGCTACCCACATAGCCATGCTGCCTGTCTGATTTTTTTCATTTCCCAGTTGTTGAGGCCTGAGGCTACGATTACTTATCATTCATTGATAACAGAATCACTTTGAATGTCACATTGTCAGATCCGTAAATCATTAATTGATTTGCATAAATACATTCTGGATATTATGCTAAGTGAATAAATTCTCCGCCACCATATATATTTATACATACTAACTTATGCGATCATTGAAAATACTTTGCCAGACACTCGTCCATATATGTTCGTTCTGGGATTGAACGAAACTGATGGCGCAATTTCCATTAATAGAGAAAGCCCTTGCACTCTACTCCGTCTCCGATTATCTTCATATAATCTGACTTACAATGCTACTACCAATATGGAGTGGTTCTCGGATAATAATCCAATAGGTATCTCCATATCGACAACGATATTGGCAAACACTTCGATAGTCGGTTATTTAGTTATCAAAGAAAAACAAACATTCATCCAATGCATCAAACAATCACTAGGCCCATTAATTAATATTTCATTAATTAAATCACTTCTTCGTTTCCTTTCCAAAATTTGTTAACCAAATATTTTCAATAATCATCTTGGCTTCTTACGCTATTTGGAAAACATTTCCATATCTCGCCTTCTTTTGTTTTCTATACTTAGAAAATATCTTTTATTTATAATTGGAAAACATTCCAATTATTTATATCTCTTCCCGACCATTCATTTATTTTTATACTCAGGAATTATTTATTATAATATTTCCAAATTTTCACTTACTTGGGTTAAAACAAATGTTGTATAAAACATCGTTACAACAACCCAAAACACTGCATTCAACTAACTCTTACTCAAACATTTCTCTTCGAGACTGGATCTTGTTATCTATCGGTTAAAAATGAAATCAATCAAGTTGGGGTATAACTACCTCTCAGACCTTGACTGAAAACATCCTTAATTTCAAAACGGACAAGACCACTTACCTCGAATAATCAACATCATACAAGCCAATTATTCATTTTTAAACCCATATACGTTTCGCTGTCTAATTTTACCAAATTTAATTATAGATTTTCTTTTTGTTTATAGTATTTTATTTTCAAGTTCGTTTCCTTATCGAATTCTATATATATTGATACATTGATTTCTAACTATCAAAATTTCTTAAAAATATTCTAACTCCTTAAATTCCCATAAAATTTCGCCATAACCTCCTTTGTACCGGTCAACAGTTCAAACCTCAACTCGCCTTTCTAGGCCCTTTCCATTCAAAAAGAAAATCAAAAAGCCAAGCGTCTTGCCGATTCGGCGCTTAAAATCTCATATGGAATTTAAACATGTTGGGCACTCGAATTATAATCTTCATACACTTCATTCCATATCTGTCTAACCCATATACGTCCATTTCTAATTTGTTTCAACCCAATCTAATCATTTTAACTCAATTCACTAATTTGTTCGTTAATTAGCTCTTTTGCCTATTTCACTTTTTATTTGAACATATCACGTTCAAATATATTTTTAACTTGCTTATTCAAATCGAATTCCATTTTTAATTCAAGTTACATATTCGATTTCGAATATGAATTTACAAAGCATTTACTTATCCAAATTCCTAAATTATCAAATGATAATTTATTTCACTAAATTTATAACACTGTTTATAAATTCAACTTCCATGTCTTATATATTAAAACAAGTTTTCCATTTCAAATTCCATTTGAAATCCAATTCCTTTTTATATTTTGAATCTTGTAATAAAACCGTCGTTCCTCTTTTCGAAACGATTTCCAATTATATTTTAAATTCATACTTGGATTTAAAATTCCCGATTATCTCATGATAAATAAATTCACTATATTTATAAACAACATTTATAAATTTACTTATTTTATAAATTCCAACAAGTTCCATTCGAAATCTATTTAAAACCAAAATCTCATTTTGGAATATTTTATTTATTTTAACTTTCTCATATATAACATATAGTCTATTTTCACTTTTAAATTTAACTTCTATTTAATGTAATCCTTATATTTTTATTAGATATATTTTGTTTAAACAAATTCGAACAATTCGAATTCAAATCATAAATCCTTACGGATTTATTTTAGTTTAATTTATATTCTGAACATCAGAATAATTTCATCGTTTACTTCTTTAAAACGATTCCCTGTTTCTGTTTATAAATTCATATTTGAATTTAAATATTCAAATTATCAAATGATAATTTTTCCACTTCATTTATAAACACAGTATGTAAATTTACTTCAGTTCCGTGATTATCCCAAGAAAATCATTCGATTTAATTTATAAACACCATTTATAAATTTACTTCAATTTCTTGCATTATTTAAGTTATAAACATCGTTTATAAATTCATCACTTCAAATTCTTGTATTATTTAATTTAGAAACGTCATTTATAAATTCAAAACGTGTTTTATTTATTTAGAACCAGTTAATATTTCTAGTCCATTCGAAATTCGAATTCTATTTTTAGAAAAATAGATTTCCCCGTTTAAATCTCAAAATTCCCTTTTCACGATATTTTTATAAATCATCATTCAGGCCCAGTGATATTTTAAACACCCAAAACAACCAAATATAAATGACAGGTTTTCTAACACATCATATATGATAATATATAAGAACAACAAACAAATAATAATATTTTTGACGAATCTATTTGGATCCCTCCAACCTGTTTTCCCTGCATCCAAAGACGTCAGCCAACATAAATAATACCCATCCTGCTTTGAGGCAGGATATCGCGGTTAGAAGGTCATCCACTATCATAGCGTGGGACGCATAGGGTCATCCGCTAATGATACTACGGGCATCCGCTAATGGTACTATGGGAATCCAACCACCAATATATATATATATATATATATATATATATATATATATATATATATATAAAACAGCCACAAACATCAATCCTTATAACTAATAATTATAACTAATAGCCACAACAATATTTAAACTCATCCAAGCAGCCAGCAATTTAATTTAACGATAAAAGTAATTTTAAATAAATTTCAGAGTGAGAATTACTCACCGTGATTTAAATTTTGATCCATTCTGATTTCAATTCTTAAATGCCAGATTATGTACCTCGGAGCTACGCATTTCTCGACTGATTCCACTCGATAATATCTTGTATATATTTAATATGATATTCATTAGTTTAACAAGTCTTTACATATATATAATCGATGAATTTAAACACAAAAATTATTTAGATTGATTAACCAATTACTTTGTAAAATCCTCTCTGTTCGGATCTCCCTTTGGTTTCAGACTCATGCAGCTCCCTTACTCCTTTGATCCAAAATTACATCAGTACTTTCTCCTTCATTGTTCCTTTCTTGTACAAAAATAGGAATCTAGTTCAACAATTTGTACCCATTTCATGTCGTGGACTTCACAAACTTCTACAACTGAATGCAACTTGCCTGTCCCCACCTTTAGCCCAACATATCACCATAATTCAATAATTGATGATCCTACACACTAATTCACATCAAACAAAATTGAACCCATGTTTATCTCAGACATCCCACAATTCCAGATTTGACATAATTTCGTATCCTAGATCGAACTTCAGCTAGTTGAACTCTAGTTTATTATCGCATAAACAAAAACCCCAAAACTCCACTGTTCAACTTCTCTGAACCTTGAAAACCCCAAACTCGGCCAGCTAGTCTCGCACGATTCCAGGGAAAATCCACAACATCCAGTGAACCGAAATACCCAGAACCGCCGAGTGAGGTCCCCACCTTAACAACTCCATCCATTAATCGAATCCTTCACCGAAACCCACCTCGTGATAGTAACTAAATCCCTTAACTCCCTCATGCCTCATCCCTAACTTGCGATAACCCATATCTGCCTTTTCATCCCATTGCAACTTCGACATCCCCAAATGGTTTAAGAACGTGCCTTCCCATCTGACAACGGGTGATGCTCCATATCTACTTGCGATTTCATTTCCCTTTTATTTTTTTCTTCGAGAGTGATTCGATTTAAGGAGGTAAAGGAAACAATCGAGCTTGATTTCAATCTTAAATAAAAAGGGAGCAACGACCATTTTTAATTAAACGGAAGCTTTCGATTCATTTGTTAAACAATGAAATAAGGAATGGGAATAGCGGCCATCTTTAACTTGTTAAAGGATTTGAATTGAAAGAAATCAACTTTGATTATATTTGCCTGACATGAACGAAATGTAAACAAGATTGGGGAAAAGGTATCTCGCGTTTATATAAGGAAATATACTTCAGCAATAAGGAATTTAGTTTGTGCGAAGTACAAGTGTCTTTACTTCTGATTTGATCTAAATAGATTTTTACTCTTTTCAAATAGATTATGATTTGATTCCGTGCTTATCCACTAAAATATCTCAGGGTTCACACACGAACCGCTATTTTAATGTACTGACCAACAATTCAATATTATTGTGTTATTCTAAACTGAATATACTTTGATATTTAATTTGAACATGTATATAATAACTATATTTAATCGATATAATATAAATTAAATTCAAACAATTTATTCCTTGAAAATAAATTAATATTATCATTAATTCTATTCAAATAGAATTTATATAGATTCATCGTCTTCATTTATTTTTATATTCTGGATTCAATTTAAATTCAAATAAAATTCATATTAATAATTTGAATTATTTTAACTTCATTTTATATTCGAATTGAATTATTTCAAATTCTCGTATTTCGATAATTATAAATAATCGAAATAAATTGTATTTCGATTATAAAATCGATAACTCAAAATAAATATTAATTTATATTGTCAATGCAATATTAAAACCATATTAAATATTTAAAATAATTTGTTCGAAAACCCGGGTTGAAACGACCCGAACTTCCCTGTGAAGGAAAGAACGGATTGAGTTGAGGACAAGACAAACCAGAACACAAACAGAAGAACATTTCATTGCTTATTACAACAATTCCACCAGAATATAAGAATATACAGAGTATGAATAAATATTATACATTAGAAAAATATCAGAGATTACAATACATTACATAGCAGCGGAAAAATAATACAATACACAACTGAAGGTGATATACGGATACAGAGCTTTCCGGATATCATTCCGGCTTTAAATAAGGATCCTGTGAATATAAATCTGCAAAACCAAAACTACAAGCTGCCCGTGTGGAAAATACGGGCACCTAGAGTTTAGGTTAAAACAATAAACTCCAGGTCAGTCATGTGACTGGTGTGAGAACTAAAACAGTTATTTAAAACTTTGCTTTACAAATAAGGTAAATCGAGGGACCACGCTGTATAACACGGAACGGGTTTCCTCCCAAGAATACCAGTGCATAAACAGTTATAAACAACACAATGCTTTTTGAAAAATGAAGCTATTATAAGACTCAAGTCCCATCACACAATGCAACGCTAGCTGGAGGATAGAGTTTTACCTTATAATAGCCAAACATGCTTGGTACTTTCAAAACAAATCACTTTGATACTATTATAATATAAAGTGTCAAAACAACTTCAAATATAAATGTATCAATCATAGACGGCATAGTGCCCCATCCCACTATGTCGCCAAACTAGGCTCTGCAAATAAAACCGAAATGTCACGTATTGGAAATTGGATTTTTGTCATGAGTCGAGGTAAGGGACAAGCTCCTCACCGGCTTCGAGACACTCCAGCAAATGCCTCCGAATTCCCCGTAGAGAACCCTTGGAATCGGCTGGGACGACCTACACTTACGTTAGTGGATTGGCAATTCCTGAACACATGTTTCCCGGTCCTATCAGACCTATCCATCGGCTCCGAAGAGACCGATATATCCAAGGCGCCTCGCATTCCAACATCCACAAAGGTATAATAATCAACGATGTCAGGGCTAGTAAAACGCTGACACCACCCATAGCTAAAAAGAAACATCGTGTTCTCCCAGCGGTCCTTATCCCGTTTTTAACTCATACCGAGGTGTGAGGCTCGCGAATTAACGCAATACACAAAGCTACGCCGTATTAAAGTCATGCTTTGATCATCAACCACAAGACTCTTCTTTTCAACAGAACCCTTGATCATTGCATCTCAGCATGCCACATAGGCAATTCACGCCATGCGACTGATATCTATCGATATATAACCTCTAAGCTCGTACGTCTCAGAGAAGGGCATTAAGCAAGAGAATAAATTCTTCGCCGCCAAACAGATATAAATTTAATAGAAATCAATCAACACAGAATAAAATCCAATGTCAGACACACAATCCATTTACAAGTCCGTTCTGGGTCTAAACGAAACCGGAGGCACCTTATACCTCGCATATCCATTGATCTCCAAATACGTCTGGGCGATCACCAACTATTTCCCTCCTCTTGGGTGTACAGCCCAATCAAGATCACCATTGATCGTTCAAACGATGTGAAGACCTCGTCTTCAACCGCCTTCTTCATCTTCGACTTATCGTCGAATCAGTTATTCAGAATGGGATTGACCCGGTCTTTCCGAATAAATCGCGTATATAATAAACAAGTGCTATAAAAACACAACATACGCCTCATTCCAATTCTGAATATTCTTTTATTTAAATATTCACATCTTTAGGGATTTGTTCCCATTAATTTTATCAAAGATAAATTCTTTAAAATTTATTCTTTAATCTTCCTTTGGATATCATTTCAAACCATATTACAGTTTTCCAAACTAGTCGGGATTAACGAGCCATACCGAAGTAATCATTTATTTTATTTCCCAATCCCAACCTATTCATCCCATAGAGCAGAATTGTTATTACCCAATAACTAACACCACAATGTTATTGTTAAATTTAATTACCTTTTTTTGATCAAATCTAATTAAAGATTTAACTATCGCTAGGGGAAAAACTGGCGATACTCCACTCTGGATCATTTTCCAAATTTGATAATTTAAATTATCAATCCAGCTTTCAATCTAATTAAAGATTCTTTAAAACTCCACATAGTTTTAATCCTCCCAAAAATCAATATTAATGATTATTTAACTTCGGAAACCCAAACATGTCGCATCGACAATCTACACTATACTATTGATTTATGCCGATCTATAACCTCTAAGCTCGTACGTCTCAGAGAAGTGCGTTAAGGAAGAGAATAAATTCTCCGTCGCCAAACAGATATATATTAAGCAGAGATCAACCATACAGTTCGAAATACAACGACAAACATGTAATCCTGTCTTTTACTCGGTTAAAGAAGCAATGTCATTTAAAACACAGTTCACGATAAACCCAAATCACATTCCATTATTTATGGAACCTTCACAGAAAACAAATCAATATATATAATCGATATCAATTTCCGTATCCGACCAATAATGTAAACGCAATAACGGCAAAGCCTTTTAAATTCCATATGTATTTACAATCTTCCTCCACATAATTTCATTTCGATTATTATCAAATCGAATTGCATTCAATTCCAATTCAATATATTAAATTGGAAAACGTTACTTTGGAAAATTCCTTTAAATCTTTATAAATAGATTTGTAAATTCCAAATCATATTTCACTGTAAATCGGGTTAAAGAACGAATGTCATTAAAAACACAGTTCACAATAAATCCAATTCACATTCTATTCATAATCGGGTTAAAGAACGTGTGAACACCATTCACAATAAACCCGAAAACAATTTTTAATTCAATTCCAATTAAATATATTAATTAATTGGTATACTTCATTTAATCTAAACAAAAAGATTTAATCTTTACCTCAACTGTGTTTGAGAACAGTGTTAATGAAGACACCATTCATGACAAACCCAAATCCCATTTGATATTAGATACAAGGCTCTGAATAGAAAATATATCGGCTTATATTCAATATCAAATTCTGAAATCAACAAATATCGTATTGGAATAACGATATATATATATATATATATATATATATATATATCTTCCAAATTTCCATAACAATATCCGTATAATCTCGAATCCAACATCGAAATATTTCGATGATAATTTCAATTCAAATCCACCCCAATTTATATATTGGAAATTCTGGTTATCTTTAAAACCATTTCAAATCCAATTTATTTATTTTATAAATATTGAATTTATAATTCTAGTTCAAAACTGGTTCATTTCGATAAAAATATATTTTTATCTTTTCAACTAGAGGATTTTTCATCCCAGTTCTTTCCAAATCATTTATTATGATTTTACACAAATTATCGATATTTTTAATAATTTTATTAAGGCCCGTACAGTCGATTTCCATAAATGGCCATCGAACTGCACTTACAACGACCTTTTCCATATTTGATTTGGACATAATTCCAAATCCAACCATTTGATTTCTAATTTCTCATATTCATTAGAAAGCTCTTTTCGATACGAACCCAACGGTTCTAGTTTTAGGAGAATCCGACGGTCGGATCTCCCGTAATGTCCGTTCGAAGTCAATGGTCGAAATTCAGGAACTGCCGCGGTGCGGCGCGTTCTATTCAGGCCATTATATATATCATATATACATATATTATATATTTCGTCGATTTCCTTTAAAATCGTATTTTATAAATCATTTTAAATTCATTTTCAAAACGATTTCAACTTTATATTCAATTTCAAATCAAAATTGAATATTCCATATCATCGATATATAAATGATAATATTTTCAAAACATTATATTTTGAAATCAATTACTTTTCGATATTCATTATAAAAATGAATAAAATCGATATAAATATCGTTCACGTCAAAATGGTGTCAATTTAATCAACACGGCTTTATATATTTAAATATATTCGTGTCTATCCCAAATCGGACATCAAAATCAAATTTTGATCTTTCACTAAATATTTTTTCAAAATATTCTTTATTTTAAAATAATCGTTATTTTGAAATATTTATTATTTCTGAACTGGAATCAGACATAGTCAATTAACATATAATTTGATTATATGGATTTCATTCAACACACGTACCCAACCACAATCAAACACAGTCAACCATCATCCAAAGTGCATTCTACACTACATAAGCATCAAATATAAATATTTAACGCTTATAACAGCCTGTCAATCAATCGATTGACATACAACTAACTATTGGGATTCGTGTATATCCAATTTCATCCCATTATCCGTGTGGGGGTTTTTAAACAACAAACACAGATTTATTTGTGTGGTTGGGCGATGTGTAAAATTTATCGTGCCAATCAGTATCAGTCAAATGTGTGTATATAAACAAATCGTCTGATTTTTTTTATAAATATTTATTCATATACAAGTTAAAAATTATATTTTTAACAATAAAATATTTTTAACTATAAAATATTTTATTCCATTCCACATCACACAATCAATTTTCACAACATAGTCAAACAAACAAACAAACAAGTCGTCCATGGTCTGTGGACGACAGGTGTCAGGTGCTGCTAAGCACCGTCTGCATCCTAGTATATATTTTAACAAGAAAACAAAATAAAAGTGAGGAGTTCGCACCTTGGAGATCCACTCCTTCGTGCTTTGACTGTCGATCTATGTAGCATAGTTACGTTAAAAATTATATTTTTAACCAATCAATAATTATTTCTTTGTATGATTATTTTATAAATAACATACAGAGGCTAAAAATTATATTTTTACCTTTCTAAAAATAATTTCATATTTTTATAATCACGCTACATGGTTAAAAATCACATTTTCCATCTGTAACGAATATATAAAAAACCACATATTTACTTGCCATTCAAACGATAAAAATCGTATTTGTACTTCGCTACATATATGATAAAAAAATCACATTTTTATTTCGCCACTTCATATATAAAAATCGTATTTTTACTTTGCTACATATATGATAAAAATCACATTTTTATATCTAACGACCGTACTTTTATATTTCTACTACATATGTAAACATTGCATTTTTGTTATCTCTATAATATAAAAATCATATTTTTATTATCTCTATAATATAAAAATCATATTTTTATTATCATTATATTATAAAAATCATATTTTTAGTATATCTATAATATAAAAATCATATTTTTATTATCATTATATTACAAAAATTATATTTTGCCACCTTCATAATAAAAATTATATTTTTATGTTGTTAATACATAAACCAAAAATCCCACCCTTATTATGCTTTCTATAAAATAAAAATTACATCTTTATTATGCTTTCTATAATTAAAAATCCGATCTTTCTTATAAATAAAAATCATATCCTTCATAAATAAAAATCATGACTTTACAAATCTTTATAAAGTTATATATATATTAAACGGATTTTATAAAGTTATATATAAATTAAGCTAATTATGTAAAAAAACTCACCTTGGTAAAAAAAATTACATTCTAGTCGGAGGAGGGCCCACTGTGGTCATGGGGTGTTGAGGAGCGGTGCCGAGGCATGGTCAGTCGGCGGCGGAGGTCCGAATGACCGGAGGCGGTGCTGATTAATGGTGGAGGCGGGTTTCATTAGTGCTAGGGCTGTGAGGGGGGTTCGCGTCCTTCATCGTTGGAGGACGAGAGAGGCACGGAGGAGGGAGGCTAGGGGGCACGACGCCGTGCCTCGCACGCGGTGCAATGGCTTCTCCCCCTTTCTTTTTTTATTTGAATTTTGATTTGAAAAAGTAAACGGGGGGAGGGGGGCATGAGAGAGTATAGAGAGGGAGAGAGATTTTTTTTTTATTATTATTATTTAATTTCAAAAAGTACCTTTTTATTTTGAACTCGATATCAAACCACCGACTGTCGTTCGTAGCTAATTACCCCCATTTCGAACACTATAGGATATGTATCGTAAGCTGATTCGATCGTTTCGATCAGTTTCTGTCAAAATCAAAATATAAATCTATATATTGAATTTGAATGCGCATTTCAATTTACTGGGGCCACATACGGACTCTAAAAATTTCCGAAAAATATTTTCTAGCTTCATATTGACGATACGGTCCTATCAAAACTAATTTCGTCAAATTCTGAGATCATTTGAAAAATGGTCATTTTCTTGTCGATCGAAATTGACTGAAACTGATAAAACGCGTTTTTGTTTGCCACGCTCACATATTGATTTCAAAAATTACTAATTTTGGAATCTAGCAATAACTTGACATCCCGAATCCAACAAAAGTGGTTTCGTCGAAAACAGAGGTCGTTTGCAAAATTTCCATTTTTAAGGGCCAGAATTCCATAGCGACTATTCTAAATTTTCTTCTGGGCATGAATTTTTATCCCCGCTATGAAATTTCAATTTTTCGGATTCGTTGGAAATATATTCTCAAATAGATTCTAATATTTTTGGTTTCGCTAAAATCTAGTTTATTTTGAATCCTGTACATTCATTTGAAATTTGAAATCGAATTTTCAAACTACCCCGCCATTTTCAATTCCTTTTATAATTATAAATAAATATTTATATTCTAACGACGATTCAAATAAATGTATACGCTCTAATTCTATTCAAATAAATTGCTTGTCATTATTATTTAAAATAAATCATTTTAAATATTCAAAATTCATTTAAATTGCCAAAATTAATTTTTTGAATTGGTTCGGATTTTCCGGGTTATTACAATCTCCCCCTACTTAAAATCTTTTTGTCATCGAAAAGGAACGGAGCTGAAAGTTGTTTTACAAACCAACTCAACTTTCATTCTTTCCATTATGGCTTAAGTTCTTCAACTTTTCAGTTTCTAAGAACTTTTCAAATCTTTCAAAAAATTGGCTAACACCCTAAATTTTTGAATTTTTTTCCCATAATCTCCTCTGCACAAAAGCACCGGGAAAATCCCGAAATTGCCATACAGGCCTCTCCAGTCCAAAAAGAAAAAGAAACAGCCAATCGGCTCATAAAATCATCCAAAACCCAAGAAATACAATAAACATGTACCTATTTGTCGGGAAAACAATTTTATTCCGCTGCTCTAGCCTCCTTGCAATGACCTGTTCAATGGTTACACATGTATATGCATGCAATTTCCAATAATTTGCAATATAGTTCAATATTTGGTTCAATTTGGCCTAAATGGTTAAAAATATCAAACCAATAATCAAACAACACAACCATCAATCAATTAGTTGATTAACGTTTCAAACACATATCTTTAATATATATATATTCAAAAATCACATTTTTGATGCCAAATCATACCAATAAGCCCTATTTAGTTTTGGTTCTCACACCAGTCTATGGAAATATATAGTAATCCCATTTTCGTTATCCGAACATAAATATTAGTGATGGAGCTCCATCATCAAAATCATCTCCGAGCGAATAGAGTGATTCTATATTTATCCAGTATATTAACACTTCAAATATACGTTTGCAAGGCGTATATGCAAAATCTTTATATATTGGATTGTCCAAATTCTATACAAATAAATATTCAAATATGTTGAATAAGATTTAAATTTTCAAAACAAAAATTGTTTTCATTTTAAAAATATACTCTTGACACTCGTTCTAGGATACTACTGATCCTATCTCTAATGAGTCATTCTCATTGGATATTACTAATCCAATCTCTGATGAATTCTTTCGTATGGTTCTAATGTGCCTTGTTTTCGAGCTCTGTAAACCAGAGCTCTGATACCAGCTGAAACGACCCGAACTTCTCCGTGAAGGAAAGCACGGATTGAGTTGAGGACAAGACAAACCAGAACACAAACAGAAGAACATTTCATTGCTTATACAAGAATTCCATCAGAATACAAGAATATACAGAGTATGAATAAATATTATACATCAGAAAAATATCAGAGATTACAATACATTACATAGCTGCGAAAAAATAATACAATACACAACTGAAGGTGATATACGGATACAGAGCTTTTCGGATATTGTTCCAGCTGTAAATCAGGATCCGGTGAATATAAATCAGCAAAACCAAAACTACAAGCTGCCCGTGTGGAAAATAGGGGCACTGAGAGTTTAGGTTAAAACAATAAACTCCACGTCAGTCATGAGACTGGTGTGAGAACTAAAATAGTTATTTAAAACTTTGCTTTACAAATAAGGTAAATTGAGGGATCACGCTATATAACATGGAACGGGTTTCCTCCCAAGAATACCAGTGCATAAACAGTTATAAACAACGCAATGCTTTTTGAAAAATGAAGCTAAAATAAGACTCAGGTCCCATTACACAATGCAACGCAAGCCGGAGGATAGAATTTTACCTTATAATAGCCAAACATGCTTGGTACGTTCAAAACAAATCATTTTGATACTATTATAATGTAAAGTGCCAAAACAACTTCAAATATAAATGTATCAATCATAGACGACATAGTGCCCCATCCCACTATGTCGCCATACTAGGCTCTACAAATAAAACCGAAATGTCACGTATTGGAAACTGGATTTCTGTCATAAGCCGAGGCAAGGGGCAAGCTCCTCACCGGCTTCGAGACACTCTAGCAAGTACCTCAAGATTCCCCACAGAGAACCCTTGGAATTGGCTGGGCCGGTCCACACTAAGTTAGTGGATTGGCAATTCTTGAGCACACATTTCCCGGTCCTTTCAGACCTATCCATCGGCTCCGAAGAGACCGATATATTCGAGGCGCCTCACATTCCAACATCCACAAAGGTATAATAATCAACGATGTTAGGGCTAGTAAAACGCTGACACCACCCATAGCTAAAAAGAAATGTCGTGTTCTCCCAGCGGTCCTTATCCCGTTTTTAACTCATATCGAGGTGTGAGGCTCGCGAATTAATGCAATACATAAAGCTACGCTGTATTAAAGCCGTGCTTTGATCATCAACCACAAGACTCTGCTTTCAACAGAAGTCTTGATCATTGCATCTTAGCATGCCACACAGGCAATTCACACCATGCGACTGATGTATATCGATATATAACCTCTGAGCTCGTATGTCTCAGAGAAGGGCGTTAAGCAAGAGAATAAATTCTCCGCCGCCAAACAGATAAATATTTAATAGAAATCAATCAACACAGAATAAAATCCAAGTTCGGACACACAATCCATTTACAAGTAAGTTATGGGTCTGAACGAAACCGGAGGCACCTTATACCTCGCATATCCATTGATCTCCAAATACGTCTGGACGATCGCCAACTATTTCCCTCCTCTTGGATGTACAGCCCAATCAAGATCACTAGTAATTGTTCAAACGATTTGAAGACCTCCGGTCTTCAACCGCCTTCTTCATCTTTGACTTATCGTCGAATCAGTTATTCAGAATGGGATTGACCCGGTCTTTCTGAATAGCTCGCGTATATAATAAACAAGTGCTATAAAAACACAACATACGCCTCATTCCAATTCTGAATATTCTTCTATTTAAATATTCGCATCTTTAGGGATTTGTTCCCATTAATTTTATCAAAGATAAATTCTTTAAAATTTATTCTTTAATCTTCCTTTGGATATCATTTCAAACCATGTTACGGTTTTCCAAACTAGTCGGGATTAACGAACCATACCGAAGTAATCATTTATTTTATTTCCCATTCCCAACCTATTCATCCCATGGAGCAGAACTATTATTACCCCTTAACTAATACCACAGTGTTATCGGTAAATTTAATTACCATTTTTTGATCAAATCTAATTAAAGATTTAACTATCGCTAGGAGCAAAACTGGCGATACTCCACTCTCGATCATTTCCCAAATTTGATAATTTAAATTATCAATCCACCTTTCAATCAAATTAAAGATTCATTAAAACACCACTTAGTTTTAATCTTCCCAAAAATCAATATTAATGATTATTTAACTTTGGAAACCCAAACATGTC
Source organism: Allium sativum (assembly GCA_030737875.1). Lineage (NCBI taxonomy): Eukaryota > Viridiplantae > Streptophyta > Magnoliopsida > Asparagales > Amaryllidaceae > Allium > Allium sativum. Next base: position 574,991,000 of record CM060918.1, on the reverse strand, counting down.
GCATCGACAATCTACACCATACTATTGATTTATGCCGATATATAACCTCTAAGCCTGTACGTCTCAGAGAAGGGCGTTAAGCTAGAGAATAAATTCTCTGCTGCCAAACAGATATATATTAAGCGGAGATCAACCATAAAGTTCGAAATACAACGACAGACATGTAATCCTGTCTTTCACTGGGTTAAAGAACTAACGTCATTTAAAACACAGTTCACGATAAACCCAAATCACATTCCATTATTTATGGAACCTTCACGGAAAACAAATCAATATATATAATTGATATCAATTTCTGTATCCGACCAATAATATAAATGGAATAACAACAAAGCCTTTTAAATTCCATATGTATTTACAGTCTTCCTCCACATAATTTCATTTCGATTATTATCAAATCGAATTGCATTCAATTCCAATTCAATATATTAAATTGGAAAACGTTACTTTGGAAAATTCCTCTAAATCATTTTAAAAAGATTTATAAATTCCAAATCATATTTCATTGTAAATCAGGTTAAAGAACGAATGTCATTAAAAACACAGTTCACAATAAACCCAATTCACATTCTATTCATAATCGGGTTAAAGGACGTGTGTTATTTAATACACCATTCACAATAAACCCGAAAATAATTTTTAATTAAATTCCAATTAAATATATTAATTAATTGGTTTACTTCATTAAATCAAAACAAAAAGATTTAATCTTTTCCTCAACTGGGTTTAAGAACAGTGTTAATGAAGACACCATTCACGACAAAGCCAAATCCCATTTGATATTAGATTCAAGGCTCTGAATAGAAAATATATCCGCTTATATTCAATATCAAATTCTGAAATCAACAAATATCGTATTGGAATAACGATATATATATATATCTTCCAAATTTCCATAACAATATCCGTATAATCCCGAATCCAACATTGAATATTTCGACGATAATTTCGATTCAAATCCACCCCAATTTATATATTGGAAATTCTGGTTATCTTTAAAACCATTTCAAATCCAATTTATTTATTTTAAAAATATTGAATTTATAATTCTAGTTCAAAACTGGTTCATTTCGATAAAAATATATTTTTATCTTTCAAATAGGGGATTTTTCGTCCCAGTTCTTTCCAAATCATTTATTATGATTTTACATAAATTACTGATATTTTTAATAATTTTATCAAGGCACGTACAGTCGATTTCCATAAACAGCCGTCGAACTGCACTTACATCGACCTTTTCCAAATTTTATTTGGACATAATTCCAAATCCAACCGTTAGATTTCTAATTTCTCATATTCATTAGATAAATCTTTTCGATACGAACCCAATGGTTCTGGTTTTAGGAGAATCCGACGGTCAGATCTCCCGTAATGTCCGTTCGAAGTCAATGGTCGAAATTCACGAACTGCGTGGCGTGGCGCGTTCTATTCAGGCCATTATATATATAATATATATATCATCAATTTCTTTTTAAATCGTATTTTAAAACTTTTTTTAAATTCGTTTTCAAAACGATTTCAACTTCATATTCAATTTCAAATCAAAATTAAATATTCCATATCATCGATATATAAATGATAATATTTTCAAAACATTATATTTTGAAATCAATTCCTTTTCGGTATTCATTATAAAAATGAATAAAATCGATATAAATATCATTCACGTCAAAATGGCGCCAATCTAATCAACACAACTTTATATATTTAAATATATTCGTGTCCATCCCAAATCAGACATCAAAATCAAATTTTGATCTATTACTGAATATTATTTTAAAATGTTCTTTATTTTAAAATAATCGTTATTTTAAAATATTTATTCTTTCTGAACTGGAATCAGACACAGTCAATTACCATATAATTTGATTATATGGATTTCATGCCACACACGTACACAACCACAATCGAACACAGTCAACCATCATCCACAGCGCATTCTACACTGCATTAGCATCAAATATAAATATTCAACGCTTATAACAGCCTCTCAATCAATTAATCGACATACAACTAACTATTGGAATTAGTGTATGTCCAATTTCATCCCAATACCCGTGTGGGGGTTTTTTAAGCAACAAACATAGATTTATTTGTGCGGTTGGGCGATGTGTAAAATTTATCGTCCCAATCAGTATCATTCAAATGTGTGTATATAAACAAATCGTCTGATTTGTTTATAAATATTTATTCATATACACGTTAAAAATTATATTTTTAACTATAAAATATTTTATTCCATTCCTTAACACACAATCAATTTTCACAACATAGTCAAACAAACAAACAAGTTGTCCATGGTCTGTGGACGATGGGTGTCGGGTGCTGCTAAGCACCGTCTACATCCTAGTACATATTTTAACTAGAAAACAAAATAAAAGTGAGGAGTTCTCACCTTGGAATCCACTCCTCCGTGCTTTGATTGTCGATCTATGTAGCATACCTACGTTAAAAATTATATTTTTAACCAATCAATAATTATTTCTTTGTATGGTTATTATATAAATAACATACAGAGGCTAAAAATTAAATTTTTACCTTTCTAAAATATAATTCCATATTTTTATAATCATGCTATATGGTTAAATATCACATTTTCCATCGCTAATGAATATATAAAGAACCACATATTTTTATATTGCCATTCAAACGATAAAAATCGTATTTTTACTTCGCTACATATATGATAAAAAAATCACATTTTCATCTCGTCACTTCATATATAAAAATCGTATTTCTACTTTGCTACATACATGATAAAAATCGCATTTTTATATCTAACGATCGCACTTTTATATTTCTACTACATATGTAAAAATCGAATTTTATTATCTTTATAATATAAAAATCATATTTTTATTATCTCTATAATATAAAAATCATATTTTTATTATCATTTTGTTATAAAAATCATATTTTTATTATCTCTATAATATAAAAATCATATTTTAATTATCATTATATTATAATAGTTATATTTTGCCATCTTCATAATAAAAATTATATTTTTATGTTGTTAATACATAAACCAAAAATCCCACCCTTATTATGCTTTATATAAAATAAAAATTACATCTTTATTATGATTTCTATAATTAAAAATTCGATCTTTCTTATAAATAAAAATCGTATCCTTCATAAATAAAAATCATGACTTTACAAATTTTTATAAAGTTATATATATATATATATAAACGGATTTTATAAAGTTATATATAAATTAAGCTAATTATATAAAAAAATCACCTTGGTAAAAAAAATTACGTTCTAGTTGGAGGAGGGCCCACTGCAGTCGTGGGGTGCTGAGGAGCGGTGCCGGGGCATGGTCAATCGGCGGCGGAGGTCCCAATACCGGAGGTGACGCTGATTAATGGTGGAGGCGGGTTTCATTAGTGCTAGGGATGTGGGGGGGGGGGGGGGGTTCGCGTCCTTCATCGCTGGAGGAGGAGAGAGGCGTTGAGGGAGGCTAGGGGGCACGGCGCCTGGCGGCGGCGGCGGGCTGTCGCGCGCGGCGCGATGGCTTCTCCCCCTTTTTTATTTCAATTTTGATCAGAAAAAGTAAACAGGGGGTGGGGGGCCCGAGAGAGTATAGAGAGAGAGAGATTTTTTTTTTATTATTTAATTTCAAAAAGTACCTTTTTGTTTTAAACTCAATATCAAACCCACAGACTGTCGTCCGTAGCTAACTACCCCCATTCCGAACACAATGTGATATGTAACGTAAGCTATTTCGATCAGTTTCCATCAAAATCAAAATATAAATCTATATATTGAATTTGAACGCGCATTTCAATTTACCGGGGCAATATACGGACTCTAAAAATTCTCGAAAAATATTTTCTAGCTTCGTATTGACGATACAGTCCTATCAAAACTAATTTCATCAATTCTGAGACCGTTTGAAAAATGGTCATATCTTGTCGATCGAAATTGACTAAAACTGTTAAAACACGTTTTCTTTTACCACGCTCACATATTGATTTCAAAAATTACGAATTTTGGAATCTAGAAATAATTCCACATCCCGGATCCAACAAAAGTGGTTTCGTCGAAAACAAAGGTCATTTGCAAAATTTCCATTTTTAAGGGCCAGATTTCCATAGCGACTATTCTGAATTTTCATCTGGGCATAACTTTTTATTCCCGTGATGAAATTTCAATTTTTCAGATTCTTTGGAAAGGTATTCTCTAATAGATTCTAATATTTTTGTTTTCACTAAAATCCGGTTTATTTTGAATCCTGTACATTCATTTGAAATCGAATTTTCAAACTACCGCGCCATTTTCAATTCCTTTTATAACTATATATAAATATTTATATTCAAATAAATATATACGCTCTAATTCTATTCAAATAAATTGCTCGTCGTTATTATTTAAAATAAATCATTTTAAATATTCAAAATTCATTAAAATTGCCAAAATAAAAATTTAAATTGGTTTGTATTTTCCGGGTTATTACACGGGTCGTTACATTCTTCCCTCCTTAAAAGAATTGCGTCCCCGAAATTTTCTAAGGTACAAGCCCCTTGCTTAAGTTAAATTTAAATTCCAGAATTCAAATACCCGGGTTTCTATTTCAAATCCCTTTGAAATCATATAAACATATACCTATATTTATAACTCATTACAAATTCAAAACATTTGAATTTCCAAACCCAACTAGTTTTATCTCAAACAAATAACTATCAAAACTTTTCTAAGGTAGCAATCCATCACTTAGAAACTCAAAAATAAATATTGATGATGCTGCAGTCATCATCAGAATTATTTTCCAGCCACTGAAGTGAGTTCAGTGCTTTATCACTTCCACTCAGGATAATTTTTTTATTTTCGAAAACCCTCTCCAAAATAAAGCTATATTATTTTAATATACTTCAGAAAAATATTTTTTCAAATACACAGGATTTTAAATTCTTAATTCTGGTCTGCATTTAATTTTAATTTATCTCAATTGTATATCTTATTCATATACAAGTTATATTTGGTTGTCCATAACCATTTCCAATTTTTATAATTTTATTTGATTATAATAGCAACCAAGACATCCATATATTTTAATAATTTCAGAAAATTATTCATTTTCTATATCAAAATAGAATTTTGGTAAAATTATTTCATTTACCTATTTTAAAACAATACTATGACCAATCATCTGTTCAAGTATTTACAAACTCTGGTTGATGTCATGGCGTCCCACGATTCGATCAAAATTCATATACCACTCAACAGACAAGTCAACACAACATAAAACAACTTTTATATCAATTAACAAGTACGCGCTTTTGTATATATACACTCAACTCATTCTAGGGTACTGCTGACCTTATCTCTAATGAGTAACCACCCACCAAACCTTGGTATTCGCTCAACCTAAGCTTTGATACCATTTGAAATGGCTTGCAAATCCGTACTATAAGAGTTGACTACATACGTCACACATCCATCCCAAATATCACGAAAATACGAATCATTTTTTTTAAGAAGAAAAAGGTAGAAGAAGAACAGAAATAACAATACAGAATCTCACATCACAGCGAAACCAAATATAATATATAATAGCTTTTGGAATACAAAATTTTCTGTATACGTATATATAGTATTATCAGAGTATAACACTTACAACACAACAGAAATAACAATAACCAGATAACGCTGAAGCCTCCTGCTTCCAGCTCCTCCAAGTAAATCTATAAAATCCTGAACTACTTGACTGCCCGTACCAATTTGGACACCCAAGAGTTTAGGTAAAACAAAACAAAATAAACTCCAGGTTAGTCATGGGACTGGTACGAGTAAACAATTTAAAACAGTTTGAGAAAATAAACTATATCTTATAAGACCACGCCGTATAATACAAAACGGGTTTTCCCTTATGAGAATCCATAACACTTGATTCAACTTCCCAAATCCTTTTGAAAGGAACGATAATCTTTATATCAAAACTCTTTTGATATTATAATAGTGTCTAAATCAAATAAATAGAAATCTAGTATAACGTTTGCATCTCACATTCCACACACATATATATACAATCAAAACTGCAAGCACTTATTGGGTAATGAATTTCCATCTATGACAAGGTATGGAACCACCTTCCGATAGTGTACCCCTAGAGGAGAATACACTTGGTTCAACAAGAACATCTTGTAACCCGGCCACACATGACCGACCACTCATTTCACTTGAGTGTATCGAATGTATTTCACCAACGGTTGGGATCAACAACCGTTTTCCCGAATGGGACAACAATGAATAGAATAAGGAATTAAATGAATTTCTCTAGATAGGTGATAATACACCCTAGTGGAAGCTACCCACATAGCCATGCTGCCTGCCCGATTTTTGTCATTTCCTGGTTGTTGGGGCCTGAGGCTACGATTACTTATCATTCATGATAACACAATCACTTTGAATGTCACATTGTAAGATTCGTAAATCATTAATTGATTTCCATAAATACATTCTGGATATTATGCTAAGAGAATAAATTCTCCGCCACCATATACATTTATACATACCAACATATGCGATCATTGGAAATACTTTGTTAAACACTCGTCCATATACGTTCTTTCTGGGATTGAACGAAACCAAAGGCACAATTTCCATTAATAGAAAAAGCCCTTGCACTCTACTCTTTCTACGATTATCTTCATATAATCTTATTCGCAACGCTACTGCCAATACGGAGTGGTTCTCGAATAATAATCCAACCGGTCTCTCCATATTGACAACGATATTGTCAAACACTTCGACAGTTAGTTATTTAACTATCGAAGAAAAACAAACATTCATCCAAAGCATCAAACAATCACTAGACCCGTTAGTTAATATTTCATTAATTAAATCACTTCTTCATTTCCTTACCAATATTTGTTAACCAAATATTTTCAATAATCATCTTGGCTTCTTACGCTATTTGGAAAACATTTCCATATCTCACCTTCTTTTATTTTCTATACTTAGAAAATATCTTTTATTTATAATTGGAAAACATTCCAATTATTTATCTCTTTTCCCGACCATTCATTTATTTCTATACTCAGGAATTATTTATTATAATATTTCCAAATTTCCACTTACTTGGGTTAAAACAAATGTTGTATAAAACATCGTTACAACAACCCAAAACATTGCATTCAACTAACTCTTACTCAAACATTTCTCTTCGAGACTGGATCTTGCTATTTATCAGTTAAAAATGAAATCAATCAAGTTGGGGTATAACTACCTCTCAGACCTTGACTAAAAACATCCTTAATTTCAGAACGGACAAGACCACTTACCTCGAATAATCAACATCATACAAGCCAATTATTCATTTTTAAACCCATATACGTTTCGCTGTCTAATTTTACCAAATTTAATTATAGATTTTCTTTTTGTTTATAGTATTCTATTTTCAAGTTCATTTCCTTATCGAATTCTATATATATTGATACATTGATTTCTAACTATCAAAATTTCTTAAAAATATTCTAACTCCTTAAATTCTCATAAAATTTCGCCATAACCTCCATTGTACCGGTCAACAGTTCAAACCTCAACTCGCCTCTCTCGGCCCTTTCCATTCAAAAAGAAAATCAAAAAGCCAAGCGTGTTGCCGATTCGGCGCATAAAATCTCATATGGAATTTAAACATGTACCTTTATGCCGGGCACTCGAATTATAATCTTCATACACTTCAATCCATATCTTTCTAACCCATATACGTCCATTCCTAATTTGTTTCAACCCAATCTAATCATTTTAACACAATTCACTAATTTATTTGTTAATTAGCTCTTTTGCCTATTTCACTTTTTATTTGAACATATCACGTTCAAATATATTTTTAACTTGCTTATACAAACCGAATTCCATTTTTAATTCAAGTTTCATATTCGATTTCGAATATGAATTTACAAAGCATTTACTTATCCAAATTCCTAAATTATCAAATGGTAATTTATTTCACTAAATTAATAACATTGTTTATAAATTCAACTACGTTATCTTATATATTAAAACATTTTTTCCATTTCAAATTCCATTTGAAATCCAATTCCTTTTTATATTTGAATCTTGGAATAAAACCGCCGTTCCCCTTTTTGAAACGATTTCAAATTATATTTTAAATTCATATTTGGATTTAAAATTACCAATTATCTCCAGATAAATAAATACACTATATTTATAAACATCATTTGTAAATTTACTTGTTTTATAAATTCCAACATGTTCCATTCAAAATCTATTTAAAACCAAAATCTCATTTAGGAGTATTTTATTTATTTTAACTTACCCATATATAACATATAGTCTATTTTCACATTTAAATTTAAATCCTATTTAATATAATCCTAATATTTTTATTAGACATATTTTATTTAAACAAATTCGAACTAATCGAATTCAAATCATAAATCCTTACGGATTTATTTTAGTTCAATTTATATTCTGAACATCAGAATAATTTCATCGATTACTTCTTTAAAACGATTCCACGTTTCTATTTATAAATTCATATTTGAATTTAAATATTTAAATTATCAAATGATAATTTTTTCCACTTCATTTATAAACACAGTTTGTAAATCTACTTCAGTTCCCCGATTATCCCATGAAAATCCTTCCATTTAATTTATAAACACCATTTATAAATTTACTTTAATTTCATGCGTTATTTAATTTATAAACATCGTTTATAAATTTATCTCTTCAAATTCCTGTATTATTTAATTTATAAACGTCGTTTATAAATTCAATACTTGTTTTATTTATTCAAAACCAGTTAATATTTCTAGTCCATTCGAAATTCGAATTCTATTTTTAGAAAAAAAGATTTCTCTGTTTAAATATCAAAATTCCCTTTTCACAATATTTTTATAAATCATCATTCAGACCCAATGATATTTTAAACACCCAAAACAACCAAATATAAATGACAGGTTTTCTAACACATCATATACGATAATATATATGAACAACAAACAAATAATAATATTTTTGAGGAATCTAGTTGGATCCCTCCAACCTATTTTACTTGCATCCACAGACTTTAGCTAACATAAATAATACCCATCCTGCTTCGAGGCAGGATATCGCAGTATAGAAGGTCGTCCACTATCATAACGTGGGATGCGTAGGGTCATTCGCTAATGATACTGTGGGCATCCACTAATGGTACTGCGGGAATCCAACCACCAATATATATATATATATATATATATATATATATATATATATAACAGCCACAAACATCAATCCTATATAACTAATAACTATAACTAATAGCCACAACAATATTTAAACTCATCCAAGCAGCCAACAATTTATTTTAACGATAAAAGTAAATTTAAATAAATTTATGAGTGAGAATTACTCACTGTGATTTAAATTTTGATCCATTCTGATTTCAATTCTTAAATGCCAGATTATGTATCCCGGAGCTACGCATTTCTCGACTGATTCGACTCGATAATATCATGTATATATTTAATATAGTATTCATTAGTTTGACAAGACTTTATATATATATAATCGATGAATTTAAACACAAAAAATATTTAGATTGATTACCCAATTACTTTGTAAAATCCTTCCTCTTTGTTTGGATCTCCCCCTGGTTTCAGACTCATACACCTCCCTTACTCCTTTGATCCAAAATTACATTAGTACTTTCTCCTTCATTATTTCTCTCTTGTACAAAAATAGGAATCCAGTTCGACAATTTGAACCCATTTAATGTCGTGGCGAGTCCAACACATCACCTTAATTCATCAATCAATGATCCTCCACACCAATTCATATCAAATAAAATTGAACCCATGTTTATCTCAGACATCCCACATTTCCAGATTTGACATAAGTTCGTATCCTAGATCGAACTTCAGCTAGTAGAACTCCAGTTTATTATCACATAAACAAAAATCCCAAAACTCACTGTTCAACTTCTCTAAACCTTGAAAACCCCAAACTCGACCAGCTAGTCTCGCGCGATTCCAGGAAAAAATCCACAACATCCAGGTGAACGGAAATGCCTGGAACTGCCGAGCGAGATCCCCACCTGACCAACTCCATCCATTAATCGATCCCTTCACCCAAACCCACCTCCTGACAGTAACCGAACCCCTTAACTTCCTCGCACCTCAGCCCTAACTTGCGATAGCCCAGATATGCCTTTTCATCCCATTGCAACTTCGACATCCCCAAGCGGTTTAAGAGCGTGCCTTCCCATCTGACAACGGGTTATGCTCCACATCTATTTGTGATTTCATTTCCCTTTTTATTTTATTTTTCTTCGAGAGTGATTCGATTTAAGGAGGTAAAGGAAACAATTGAGCTTGATTTCGATTTTAAATAAAAAGGGAGAAATGGCCATTTTTAATTGAACGGAAGCTTTCGATTCATTTGTTAAACAATGAAATGAGGAATGGGAATATCGGCCATCTTTAACTTGTTAAAGGATTTGAATAGAAAGAAATCAACTTTGATTATATTTGCTTGACATGAACGAAAAGTAAACGAGATTGGGGAAAGGGTATCTCACGTTTATATAAGGAAATATACTTCAGCATTAAGGAATTTAGTCTGTGCTGAAGTACAAGTGTCTTTACTTCTAGTTTGATTTAAATAGATTTTTACTCTTTTAAATAGATTCTGATTTGATTCCATGCTTATCCACTAAAATATCTCAGGGTTCACACATGAACCGCTATTTTAATGTCCTGACCGACATTTCAATATTATTATGTTATTCTAAACTGAACCGAATATACTTTGATATTTAATTTGAACATATATATAATAACCGTATTAAATCGATATAATATAAATTAAATTCAAAACAATTTATTCCTCGAAAATAAATTAATATTATTGTTAATTCTATTCAAGTAGAATTTATACAGATTCATTTTCTTCATTTATTTCTATATTCTGGGTTCAATTATATTTTTTTATAAATTCAAATAAAATTCATATTAATCATTTGAATTATTTTAACTCCGTTTTAAATTCGAATTGAATTATTTCAAATTCTCGTAATTCGATAATTATAAATAATCGAAATAAATTGTATTTCGATTATAAAATCTATAACTCAATATAAATATTAATTTATATTGTCAATGCAATATTTAAAACCATATTAAATATTTAAAATAATTTGTTTGAAAATCTGGGTCGTTACAGAAAGGTTCCCATTAATTTTATCAAAAATAAATTCCTTTAAAATTATAGTTTAATCTTCCTTGGATATAATTTCGAAAGATTTTATTTTATCTTTTCACAACCTAAACCAAATTAAGGTTTATATAACCAGTCGGGTTTTCAAGCCTTACCAAAGTAATTAATTATTTCATTTATCCCAATCCTAATCTATTCATCCCATAGAGCAAAATTGGTAGTACTCCATATCTAACACCCATCGTTTTATCTGTAAATCTAATTACGTTTTCACATTCAAATCTAATTAGAGATTTATTTTTCACATGGAGTTAAACTGGTAGTACTCCATCTCGAATAATTCTCGTGTTTGGTAAATTTAATTACCCTTTAACTTTCAATCTAATTAAAGATTCATTAAAACTCCAACTTAGTTTTAATCTTTAAAAATCATTACTTAATGATTATCAACTTCAAGAAATTAATCCTTTCTTTAATTAAGTTAAAGAACAAATGTCATTTAAAGCATTCCTCACGATAAACCCAAAATCAACAACCATTACTATGGAATCTACATGGAAATCTGAACAATTTATAATCGATATAAATTTCCGTATCAGGCTTATACTATAAGTGGAATAGTGGCGAAGCCTTTTAAATTCCATAAATAGTAAAGGCCTTCCTTTACAGAATCTCATTTCGATTATTATTAACTCGAATTCCATTCAATTCTAATTTAATTAAATAGATGGGAAAACTTCTCTAAACCTTAATTAAAAATTTATTCCATTCATGAATGGGTTCAAGAACAGTATTATTGAACATACCATTCACGACAAACCAAAGATCCCATTTTCCATTTAATTCCAATTTAATTTATTATATTGGAAAACTTCATTAAATTTTACTTAAAAGATTTATTCTATAACTTCCATTTAAACAGGGTTTAAGAATAGTGAAATTAAAGACACTATTCACAACAAACCCAAAATCCAGTTTGATATTAAACGTAATGTTTGAGTGGAAATCATATCGACTTTCATCCAATATCAAATCCTAAAACCAACAGATATCATTTTGGAATAACGATATCAATATCTTTCAAATTCCTCAATGACATCCATATAATCACGAAATCCCTTATCGAAAATATCTTAAGATAACTTTGATTCAAATCCATTCTAATTTATATATTGCAAACTACTTGTTACGTTAAAACCATTTAACATCCAATTTTTTATTTCGAAAAATAAATAGAATATTATTCTAGTTATTAACTAGTTCATTCAGATAAAAATATTTTTATATTTTCAAATATGGAATATTTCATCCAAATTTTTTCCAAATCATTTATTATGTTTTTAAATAATTTATTTATATTTTTAATAACTTTATTAAGGCCCTTACAGTCAGTTTCCAGTATCAGCCACCGAACTGCATCCATAGCGACCTTTTTAAAAACTGTTTTGGATTAAATTAAAATCTAACCATTGGATTTTAGAAATTCTCATTTTATTGGAAATCTCATTTCATTACGGTTCTAGATTCAGGAGAATCCGACAGTCGGATCTCCCAGTACGTCAACTGGAAGTAATGGGTTGACATTCGCAAACTATCGTTGTGCGACTCGTTCTATTCAAGCCCAAATTCGATTTATAAATTTTGATTATAAATCTAAACGCTTCAAAACCATTTTTTTTAAATATATATAACCATCTTTGAAAACTCGTTTCGGTTGTTTCTGTTTAGTCAATTTTAATATATTTTTTAACCATCCAAAATCAGACATCAAAACCAAACTTCAATTGTTAACCGAATATTATATTAAAGTATTCAATTTTTTTTTGGATTGAAATGAGATTCAATCAATTACCATATAATTTCAGTAATATGGATTTCATACATCACGTGTATTCAATAATAGTTATAAATAACTATTAAACATCCAATTCACATCCGAAGGGCACTGACATCCATATAAGCCTTAAATAACTATTTTATGCTTATATTGGTCTGTCAATCAATCGATTAACATTCAATCTAAACATTTGGGATTAGTGTAAATGAAATGACCCAAACTCGCACGTAAGGAAAAGCCCGTATTGAGTTGAGAATACGACAAATTAGAACCCAAACAATAGAACATTTCATTGCTTATTTTGACAATTACATCAGAGTGCAAGAAAATAAAAGAGTATGAATAAATAATATATATCAGAAAAATATAAGAGATTAAAATTACATTAGCAGCAGAAAATAACATAACATAATTGAAAGAAATACACGGATACGAAGCTTTCCGAATATAGTTTCAGCTGTAAATTCAGGATCCTGGAAAAGAAATATCTGCATAAACCAAAACTACTAGCTGCCCGTGCGGAAAATAGGGGCACCAAGAGTTTAGGTTAAAACAATAAACTCTGAGTCAGTCATCGGACTGGTGTGAGAACTAAAAATAGTTATTCAATCCTTACTTTAAAAGCAGAGAAATCATGGGATCATGTCATATAACACGGAACGGGTTTACTCAACATGAATCTCAGTTTAAAATAAAATAATGCAATCCTTTTTGACAAAATAAAGCTATTATAAGACTTGGGTCCCATCGCACAATGCAACGCAAGCCGAAGGATAGAGTTTTACCTTATAATAGACGAACATGCTTGGTACGTTTAAAACAAATCATTTCGATATCACTATAAGTGGATAGTGTCAAAATCAACTTCAAATATAAATGTACCAATCATAGACGGCATGGGTACCATATATCATGTCGCCATACTAGTTTTACAAATAAAACCGAAATGTCATATTGGAAATTTGGATTTCCATCATGAACCAAGGCAAGGGATCGTCCTTACCGAATTCAAGACTCTCTAGCCTAAGCCTCAGAGCAAGTACTCAGTCAAGCTCTTAGGAGCGCTAGGGCCGGTCCATACATATGTTAGTGGATTGGTTATTCCTAAACAATACGTTTCCCCGCCCTATGGGACGTAAATCTAGTCATTATGCCGACCGTATCAAGAGCCACTAGGGACTCAAATCTGAGGCACCTCGCAATCCATCAAATAATATGCAACATCCACATGAGTAAAATGTCTGGGCTCCATACCATGACACCACTCCTATCTAGAAGGGAACGCCTGTCCTCTCTGGGGTCCTCTCCTGTTTCTGGTCCATACCGGGGTGTGAGGCATGCGAATAAACGCTATACACAAAGATACGCTATTTAAAGTTGTGCTTTTATCATCAACCACAAGACTCTTCTTTTCAACAAAAGCCTTGATCATTTGGATCACGACATGCCACACAGACAATTCATGCCATGCAACTAACGTCTATCAATATATAACCTTTAAGCTCGTACGTCTCAGAGAACGGTGTTAAGCAAGAGAATAAATTCTCTGCCACCAAACTGATATATATTTAATATAAATCAATCATCACAGAATGAAATCCAATGTCAGACACACATCCATTTACATGTCCATTCTGGATCTGAAAGAAACAGGAGGCACCTTATTCCTCATCCCATGTCTAATACAGGAGAGAGGTCCTCGCATATCCGGTCGATCTCTACTTATTACCTTGTCTTGGGTGTACGTCTGGATGATCACCACTTATTACCTTGTCTTGGGTGTACGACCCAATCAAGACATCGGTAATCATCCAAACAATGTGAAGAACTGTGGTCTTTAACCACCATCTTCGTCGTTGACATTTAGTCGTCGTATCAATTATTCAAAATGGGATAAACCCGGTCTTTCCGAATAACTCGCGTATCGTATAAATAAGTGCTATAAAAACACAACATACACCTCATTCCAATCCAGAATATTCTTTTCACAATTTGAATAAAATTAAGGTTTTCCAAACTAGTCAGAATTAGCGAACCTTACTGAAGTAATCATTTATTTTATTTCTCAATCCCAACCTATTCATTCCATGGAGCAATAACTGGTAGTACCTAATATCTAACACCCATGGTGTTATCGGTAAAATTAATTACCATTTCACGTACAAATCTAATTAAAGATTTAACTATCGCTTGAAGTAAAACCGGTGGTACTCCATTCTCGATCATTTTCCAAATTTGATAATTTAAATTATCACATTCTCATTTCAATCTAATTAAAGATTCATTAAAACTCCACTTAGTTTTAATCTTCCAACAATCATTATTTAATGATACTTTGGAAAAACTAACATGCCACATCGAGAATCTATACCGTACAACTGATTTCTACCAATATATAACCTCTGAGCTCAAACGTCTCAAAGAAGGTTGTTAAGCAAGAGAATAAATTCTCCGCTACCAAACATATATATATTTAGCAGAGATCAACAATACGGTTCGTAATATAATGTTAGACAGGTGATCCTGTCTTTAACTGGGTTAAAGAACTAATGTCATTTAAAACAAAGTTCACAATAAACCCGAAATCAAATTGCATTAACTATGGAATCTTCATGGAAATAATCAATATAAATTTCCGTATCCGAATAATAATATAAATGGAATAATGGGTAAGCCTATTAAATTCCATATATAGTAACAATCTTCCTCCACCAAAGCAAACTTCGATTAACATTAAATCGAATTCCATTCCATTCTAATTTAATATATTAAATTGGAAACCTTTACTTTGGAAAAATTTCCTTTAAATCTTAATAGAAGATTTATATATTCCAGACCACATTTGTAAGGACCCGTAACTTCCCCACGAAGGAAAGAGCGGATACTTCGAGAACAACACACATCGGAACGCAGACGGAAGAACATTTCGTTGTATTTTACAACAATTCATCAGAATACAAGAATATACATAGTATAAATAATTATCACAGTTCATAAAATATCAGAGATTACAATACATTACATAGCAGCGGAAAATAATACAATACACAACTGAAGGAGATATACGGATACAAAGCTTTCCAGATATCATTCCAGCTGTAAACCAGGATCCTGTGAATATAAATATGCAAAACCAAAACTACTAGCTGCCCGTGTCAAAATAAGGGCACCCAGAGTTTAGGTTAAAACAATAAACTCCAGGTCAGTCATGGGACTGGTGTGAGAACTAAAACAGTTATTAATCTTTATTTTAAAGTTAGGTAAATCAAGGGACCACGCCATATAACACGGAACGGGTTTCCTCCCAAGAATACCAGTGCATATAACAAAACAGCGCAATGCTAAATAAAGAAAAATGAAGCTATTATAAGACCCAGGTCCTATCACGCAATGCAACGCAAGCCGGGAGATAGGGTTTTTCCTTATAATAGCCAAACATGCTTAGTACGTTTAAAACAAGTCATTTGATACTATTATAAGTGCATAGTGTATAAAACCACTTCAAATCATAAATATCAATCATAGGCGGCATGGGTACCATATATCAGTCGCCAATACTAGGCTCTACAAATAAAACCGCAAACGTCATATTGGAAGTTGGGTTATCATTTATGGTATGAACCGAGGCTAGGGATCATCCTCACCGATTCGAGACTGTCTAGTCCGAGTCTCAGGCAAGCGCGCAGACAAGCCTTGGATCGTCAGGGCCGGTCCACACGGAGTGGATTATTATGCCTGAACAATACGTCTCCCCGCCCTATGGGGGCATAAATGAGCCAACGAATGACTCCATCGGCTTCACATAGTCACCGATATATAAATCCGAGGCGCCTCACAAACCAATAACCACATAAGTCAAACTCGTCAGGGCGTGTAAAACCACTGACGCCACTTCTAACTAGAAGGAAACGCATGCCCTCCCTGATGTCCGTCTCCCGTTTTTGGTTCATACCGGGTGTGAAACTCGCGAAGTAAACGTTACACAAAGCTATGTCACAAAGGCCGTGCTTCGATCATCAACCACAAGACTTTGCTTTTCAACAGAAGCCTTGATTATTTGTCACTTAGGCATGCCACACAGGCAATTCACTCTATGCGTTTGATATCCATCAGTATATAACCCCTAAGCTCGTACGTCTCAGAGAAGGGCGTTAAGCAAGAGAATAAATTCTCCGCCGCCAAACAGATATATATTTAATAGAAATCAATCACACATACTAAAATCCAATGTCAGACAGACAGTCCATTTACAAGTTCGTTCTGGGTCTGAACGAAACCGGAGGCACCTAGTACCCCGCATATCCATCGATATCCAAGTACGTCTGGACGATCACCAACTGTTTCCATCTTCTTGGGTGTACAGCCCAATCAAGATCATCAGTAATCACCCAAACGACGGGAAGACCTCCGGTCTTCAACCACCGTCTTCATCTTCGATTATCGTCGTATCAGTTATTCAGAATGGGATAAACCTGGTCTTTCCGAATAACTCACGTGTATAATAAACAAGTGTTACACAAACACAACATACGCCTCATTCCAATTCATCCGTCACTAACCGTAAATTAACAAGAGAATAATTCCCCAAATATTAACCCCGAAGGCCGAAACCAACATCAGATCAATACCCAGGAAACCGTTCTACTTAGCTAACCTACAGTTAGTTTCTAAATTTCACATTCTTAGGGAAAGGTTCCCATTAATTTTATCAAAGATAAATTCCTTTAAATTTATTCTTTAATCTTCTTTTGAATATCAATTCAAACCAATCGGGATTAATGAACCTTACCGAAGTAATCATTTGTTTTAATTTCCCAACCCCAACCTATTCATCCCATGAAGTAAAACTGGCCATACTTCATATCTGACACCACGTGTTATCGGTAAATTCAATTACCATTTCACGTTCAAATCTAATTAAAGATTTAACTACCGCCTGGAGTAAAACTGGTGATACTCCATTCTCGATCTTTTCAATCTAATTAAAGATTCATTAAAACTCCACTTAGTTTTAATCTTTAACTGGGTTAAAGAATCAGTGTCATTTAAAACACGATTCACGATAAACCCCGAAATCACATCACATTTCAATCAGTCCCTAACCGTAAATTAGCAAGTGAGCAATTCCCTAAGTATTAACCCCGAAGGCCGAAACCAACATCAGATCAATACCTCAGAAACTATCCAACTTAACTAATCTCCAGTTAGTTACTGATTTTCTTAACTCCTTTGGGTCTAAGAACAGTATTATTGAAGATACCGTTCACGACAACCCAAAATCCCATTCCATTAATTATCGGGTTAAAGAGCAAGTGTTATTTAAAACACTGTTCACGATAAACCCAAAAATCAATATCAATTCAATTCCAATTAAATATTATTTAATGGGTACACTTCATTAAATCTAAATAAAAATATTTAATCTTTTCTCAACTGGGCTTAAGAACAGTGTTAATGAAGACACCATTCACGACAAACCCAAATCACATTTGATATAAAATACAAGGCTCTGAATAGAAAATATATCAGCTTATATTCAATATCAAATTCTACGACCAACAAATATCGTATAGGAAATAACGATATAAATATATCTTTCAAATTTCCATAACAATATCTGTATAATCATGAAATCCAACATCGAAATACTCCAAAGACAATTTCGATTCAAATCCATTCCAATTCAATTATTGGAAATCCTGGTTATTTTCAAAACCATTTCAAATCCAATTTATTTATTTAAAAATAAATAAATTACTATTCTAGTTCTAAACTAGTTCATTTCGATAAAAATATATTTTTATCTTTTCAAATATGGAGTTTTTCATCCTAATTTTTCCCAAATCATTTCTTATGATTTTAGACAAATTATTGATATTTTTAATAATTTTATCAAGGCCCGTACAGTCAATTTCCATCAACGGCCATCGAACTGCACTTATAGCGACCTTTTCCAAATTTGATTTGGACATAATTCCAAATCCAACCGTTAGATTTCAAATTTCTAATATTCGTTAGAAAGCTCTTTTTGATACGAACCCAATGGTTCCGGTTTTAGGAGAATCCGACGGACGGATCTCCCGCAATATCCATTTGAAGTCAATGTTCGAAATTCACGAACTACCGCAGCGCGACGCGTTCTATTCAGGCCATTATATTATATATATATATATAATATATATATAATATATACTTCGTCGATTCCTTTTAAAACGTATTTTATAAATCGTTTTCAAAACGATTTCAACTCTATTTCAATTCAAATCGGTTTCAATTCAAATCAATTTCAGTTCAATTTCAATACGTTTTAAATTCAATTCAAAACGATTTCAATTCTATTTCAATTCAAATCGGTTTCAATTCAAATCAATTTCAGTTCAATTTCAATACGTTTTAAATTCAATTCAAAACGATGTCCATTCTATTTAAATCTAATTCGAATTCCAATTTTATTCAGTTTAATTCGAATTTCATTTCAATTCAATTTAATTCGAATTTCAATTCCTATTAAAATATCAGATTTTGAAATCACTTTCGATATTCATTGTAAAATGAATAAAATCGATATAAATATCGTTCACGTCAAAATGGCGTCAATCTAATCAACACGGCTTCATATATTTCTATTTTCAAATATTCTATTTCAAATATTTCTTTTTCAAATATTTCTTATTCAAATATTCTATTTCAAAATTGGAATGAGTCCCAATCAATTACCATATAATGTTAATTATATGGATTTTCTACCACACGTATATAACAGCAATGATAAATCATCAACCATCATCCAAAGTGCGTTCTACACTGTATAAGCATCAAATATAAATATTTAACGCTTATAACAGTCTGTCAATCAATCGATCGACATACAACTAACTATTGGGATTAGTGTATGTCATATATCACCCCAATACCCGTGTGGGGTTTTCAAACAATCAAACACATATTTTATTTGTGCAGTTGGGCGATGTGTAAAATTTATCGTCCCAATCAATATCAGTCAAATGTGTGTATATAAACAAATCGTTCGATTTGTTTATATTAATTTATTTCATTTCATATATACGTTAAAAATTCTATTTTTAACTATGAAATATTTTCCACTATAAAATATTTTATTTCATTTCACATCACATAACACAATCAACTACACAGCAAAATCAAACAAACAAGCATATAAGCCGTCCATGGTCTGTGGACGATGGGTGTCGGGTGCTACTAAACACCGTCTGCATCCTAGTATATATTTTAACTAGAAATTTAAATTAAAGGTGAGAAGTTCTCACAGAGGATTCCACTCCGCCGTGCTTTGTTTTTGAACTGCTGAATCATCTGGATCTGCTTGAAGTTCCAATGCAGTTCTTTTCACGCTGTTCATGTATAAAAGTTATATTTTTATTACATCATTTCAATAAATAAAAATCATATTTTTATTTCTACTTCATATATATTTTTGACGCTTCATTCTATATAAAGATTATATTTTTATATTTCTACTTCATATACAAAGATCGGATTTTTATTTCATTGCTATAAAAATCACATTCTTATTACAACGTATATATAATAAAAATTAGATTTTTATTTCGTTACATATATAAAGATAATATTTTTATAGTCTCTATTATATAAAAACCATATTTTTAATTTGCTACTACAATAAAGATCACATCTTTATTATTGATACAATATAAAAAATTACACCTTTGTTGTTTCTACCATATAAAAATTATATCTTTAACCTCTACACTATATAAAAATTATATTTTTATTCTATACATTATATTTGAAAACAAAAATGTGTGATCTTCTGAAGAGAAGAGAGCACACATATATATATAATAAAAATAAAATACAGAGTCTGGCTATAGTACATAAAAATACAAGATAAAACCCATCACAACACTAGGGATGTAGAGAATCGTAGGTAGATGAGCTTCGGATAAACCACCGCCCATCTACTCCAATATCGAATTCCGGCAAGGCCACCACCCGATATTGAAGTATACCTACTCCACTACAATAATCTGTGTATAAGGAAAAAACAATGAAGAACAACATCAAAAAACTCTCTCACAATAATCCCAAAAGGCTACAAATGCAATGCAAATCTTCAACCCAAATGAAATGCAAATCATCACATCACTCTTCTAAGCTCCACAGTACTATCTGCTAAGTACTTACTCTTAATCAACAACCTGTATCTGCATAAAGCTCAACAAACTATTAGTAACTAAACACACACATATATATGGAAGAATATGTGTATAATATATATGTATAATATATATGTATATATTGTTTAAACATATATATATATATATATATACATCCTTACACATATTTATCTACCATACATATATGTGTATAAATAAGAATATAAGGAAAATTAATAAAAGAAATTAACAACCAATACGATATCTATTATGAAAAAAACTATTGATTCTAATAAACAGATACAAATTTAATCTAACCTTAATCAATAAACTCTCAAAGCCCCATTTCCCAAAAAGCTTGTAATGTGAATTAGACATCCATTCCAAACAAAAATAAACTATTTTAATAATTAAATTATCCATATAAACATAATTGGAATGAAAAAATCTCTGATTTCTCTCATACCAGATGAACCAACTAGTGATGATGACCAAAGAATCTAAAATGTATTTTTTACTACCATTATAAGCGAATCTATAAGAATCCCAATATTCGGCACAGCTATTAAAAGAATTAGAGCAATCAAATACAAATATTCTTAAAACCATTTTAAATATAAAATTTGTGATATTACACGAAAAAAACAAATGATCAACATCTTCATACATAAGATTACAAAAACAGCACCTAGCATCAAAAATAATATTCTTCTTTTTTAGAAGCTCAACCGTATTAAGTTTCTTATGAATGATTAACCGCATAAGAAACTTGGCTTTAGGAGGAGCGTTAGATTTCCAAATATGCTTAAAAGGCCTAAATGAGATTCCAGAAAAATTTATAAAGTTATACATAGAATTAACCGAATAAACTTGACTCTTATCCATACCCCATCTAATAAAGTCTCTATGCTCATCAATATGATATAATGATAGCTTAGCATAAAGTAAGGCTAATTGTCTTAGCATATCCGCTTCTAAAATATGATCAAAAGAAAACACCCATGGTGGATCTAAATCTCTTCTGAAAACATCCTTAATCAATGCATTTTTAAAAGTACAAATATTAAAAAGTTCACTAAATTCGATTTTAAGTGGTGAATGAGAAATCCATATATCATGCCAAAAATAAGTCATGTCACCCGAATGGACAATAACCTTATAACCTAAATTAAAAAAATCAAAACACTTTAATATAGACTTCCAAAAGTAAGATAATCTATTATACCAATTGTCCCTAGAACCCACAATGAACTCTCCTTCTGAATAATAAAATTTAGATACAATGTCCTTCCACGAAGTCGACACTATAGGACACCTAAATTTCCACAGCCATTTGGCTAGTAAGGAAGAGTTAAAATTAACTAAATTAATAATTCCCAATCCCCCATATTTCTTTGACTTACAACACATCTCCCAGTTAACTAAACATTTGAACCCCCTACAAATAGGATCACTACCCCCACTCCATAAGTAATTACGTCTTATTCTATCTATTTTTTCAATTACCCATTGAGGAAATCTATGTACAGACATCCAATAAGCAGGGATAGTAGATAATACCGAATTAACCAAAACTAATCTCCCTGCTCTAGACAAAAATCTATTGTTCCAAGTAGATAGTCGACTATTAATCTTATCAATTATGACTAACCAATCCTCCTTTTTTAGTTTCGAAGGCCTAATTTTAAAGCCCAAATAATAAAGAGGAAATTTCATTACTGAACAGTTTAAAGTGTTGGCAACCTTTGCCTCTACATTATCAAAATCATTAATGACCATTACTGAACTCTTGTCAAAATTAATCCTAAGACTTGATAACATCTCAAAACAATACAAAATAAACTTAAGTGCAATAATGTGCCTAGGTAGGTGAGAAGAAAATAACAAAGTATCATCCGCAAATTGTAGTATAGATAACTCATTGTTAAAATCCTCATTACCGACATTACCCAAAAAACCTAACCTCCCGGCTCTTTTAATAATTCTAGAAAAAACGTCCGCTACTAAATTAAATAATAAGGGTGACAAGGGATCTCCCTGCCTAAGACCCCTCTTAGATTGGATCTTCTTCCCCACAACTCCATTGACAACAATATTAGAACTACCATACTTAAGTAAAAGCATTATCCAGTTAATCCATCTAACACTAAAACCTCTAGCAAGACATACTTCACATAAGTAATCCCAGTCAATAGAATCAAAATCCTTCTCGAACTCTAATTTTAAAATGGCACATGAGAAATTATTTTTAACACATACATTAATGTACTCTTGTACAGCTGCCACTCCATCTACAATTTGTCTACCCTTAATAAAAGCAGTCTGCGAATGATCTATAAGAACATTCATCTTACTGCTAAGCCTATTTGATAAAACTTTTGAAATAATCTTAACAGATACATTTATCAATGAAATAGGTCTAAAATCCTTTAAAAATTTAGCATCCTCTCTCTTCTTAATAAGGATAACATTAGCAAAATTGAAATTGCCTAAACACAAATCACCGCTATAAAAGTCGTTAAATAATTTAATAACATCAGATTTCAATAACTCCCAAAACTGTTTGTAAAATAAAACAGAAAAACCATCCGGTCCCGGAGCTTTGTCACTAGGCATATCACAAATAGCCTTCCAAATCTCCTGTTCAGAAAAAGGTTTATCTAAATCAAGTAGCTCTCTCTTATCATCATTAGGATAGATGTCCTTCCAATTAACGTTAATTCTTCTCTTGATCCTAGTCCCGAAAATTTGTTTGTAATAATTAGTGAATGCTTCATTTAAATCACGCTGAACTGTCAATTCCTCATTATTTAAGAAAATAGAATGAATTAAATTATCCCGTCTCCTCTTATTAGCCACACTATGAAAAAATTTCGTGTTATTATCCCCTTCCTTAATCCATTGAACACGTGATCTTTGCTTCCACATTATTTCTTCTTTTTCCAGAATCAGTTTGAATTCATTTCTAAGATTGCAAAGCCTATCTCTCTCACTTGAAATAAGAGTCCTAGATTCGCTTAACTTATCTAAATCTAACATCTCACATAAAATCTTATCTTTCTTAGTTCTAACACTACCAAAAACAAATTTATTCCATCTCTTAAGAAAAAATCTTAACTTACCTAATTTTGAAACAAAAATCTTGGCCGAATTGCCATTATACAAGTTATTAAAATAGAATAACGAATTCCACTTAACAGTAACAAGTTTAATAAAACTGGCGTCTAGTAGCCACATTTTTTCAAATTTAAAACTGTTACTAATTAACATATTCGAATCACATGAAAAAATTAAAGGACAATGATCCGAATATAAAAAAGGTAATCCTTTTACTTTACAAATTGGAAATTTATCATCAACCTCCGTACTTATAAAAAATCTATCTAATAGGGCAAAAGACGGTTTATCCCCAATATTAGACCTAGACCATGTGAAAGATCTATTGTTAAGCGGAATCTCAACCAAATTATTGTCAAAAATAAAATCGTTGAATTCTTCCATATCAGAGAAATCACCTTCTCGAGGAGATCTCTCTCCTAAAAACCTAGTAACATTAAAATCCTCCCCAACAATGCAAAGATTTGGGGTAAGAATTCTAAATTCAGAACACTCCTCCCACAAACGTCTCCTTTCAATCTTAGTATGAGGACCATACACATTCGTAATGCCCAATAAAGAATTATCACTAATTGAAGTTAATATAATATGTAATGAATGTAACTTAGTATATTCCTGCACTAGTCTATATTGGTTATCTTTCCAACCAATCATAAGCCCTCCTGCACTACCAATTGACGGTAAACAGGCCCAGTTACGAAAATGGGAACCACCTAATCTAGCATAAAAACTAGTGTCTGGACTCTCAATTTTAGTATCTTGAAGCAAAGCAATGTCAATATGATAGTCTACAAAAAAACCCCTAATATTCCAGCTAACAATCCTCATCTACTCAAGGAAGAGACTCTCTCTAGTTCCCTAGTCCTAATAAAATCAGAATCTAACTCAATATCAGTGAAAATAAAAGCAGTATCGCTGGCTAACTGAAATAACTGACCATTCGAAAGGCTACCTAATGCATAAGGAGAATACTCGCTACCATAAACAAAAGACATACCTGAGCCCAAATCCAAATAGCTGCTGTAAGCATTCGGACTATGGGACCTACCTCTAAAAGAAGAGGAGCTCGCTCTGATTCTAGCACTACGTCGAACCAACCCAGAACAAGGAACTACTCTCCTACGCCTCCCCTCCTGGACGAAGAAGAAGAAACAACTCCACTCTGAAGTAAATCCCCACTAGACTCCGCCGAGTCGAGAGAAAAACTACCAACTGTAGGTGACACACCACTGCAATCGGTTTCTCTAACCAAGCTTATGACTCCAATCTGATCAACAACCCCAAACCCCAAACAAGGCAATACACACCCTGTCTGGAATTCACATAAATTCGGCCACCATATCAATGAAAAAATTCTCTCAAAAGACTCCTCCAACCATATCGTAACACCTGACATACCCAGCCCCATCATCCTACCATTCGAATAAAAACTGCCCAATAATTTAATCCCCCTCCAGTCCTTATCCCTCTCAAAATACCCATTACAATCAACAACGTTTACCTAACAGCCCAAACTCACCACCAAAGCACTACTGTCACACTTAATATGGCCATGACCACGTTTTCAATGTCCTACCTCATCCAACCACACACTGTCAGAAACATATCTATCCAAAAGCTTCTCAACCAGTGACTTGCGTTTCCTTCCAACCTTGACTCCACCAACATGAAATCCTTTTTTGAACTTAGATGAGGAAACAACCGTCCCCATATCCAGATCAACTGGATCTTTCATGTCTTCCACAAAATCCGACAAAACCTCAAAAGCATTCGATAAGTCCACATTCTCATTCACACGCCAGTCATATACCTCCTTTGTACCATGATATTGATTATAAACCGCCATGTCTATCGAATCAATACCCGTCATCACCTCCTTCCCTTTGCCATTCCTCCCCTCCTTGCCATAGTTAAGTCCAGCATTGATTCCATGGCCAAGACAATATAACACAGACGGATCAAAATTCATTGGATCAGTCTTACAACAAACAGTCCTTTCCTTGTGAACATCCATGTCAGTTATGAAAAGGTTGAAGTTCCCAGTATCAGCATTCAAGCTACTTTCCACAAAAATCTCGTTAACATGATCCTCTGCATCCAATACAACAGTCTGTCTCCTCCTCTCTAAAATATCAGACCCACAATGCCTCGGATTCTTCATAAAAGCTGCATCCACATCTGTACACAATGACTGGAAGCCGGCCACACAATGCTCACAATTAACAGCTGTGTTAATCGTATCGAAATGTGATAATATTCCATCCATTAACAACAATGCTTTTTCCTTATGTCTCGCCAGTGAATCTGAATAAACTCTTCTCAATTTCAACAAATTAAGACTAAAGCAAAAAGCATGCTCCATCCTATTCAGAGCCCTCGGTAATGGTGGGTAAACCCACACTTCTGAAGAGTTTCTACGCCACAATATACCCTCAACAAGCCCTTCCAAGTGCCAACCCAACAACAACAACCAATACGTTCCATCATTGTCCTGTTTCGAGAAATCAATGGCATACACTTCAATAAGCTCGGTTAATTTTAGACATAATCTCAAACAATTAAAGTGCATTAGCTCAAACACTGTTTTCCCCTTGAATAATTCTGGACAACTATGAGATCGGTGGCCTATTCCTCTGCATTTAAAATAGCGAGTATCATTTCTGCACTCCTTTGCCAAATGATCAGGATCACCACATTATAGACAACATTTATCCTTTACAATTTTCTCTATTAATGGACGAGAAACAATTTTCCAAATATTAAGTGTACTAGTGCACTTAAGAATGTCTGCATACGATCTCTGAGATGAAAATGAGTCTGAGACAACATGAGAATTTATGAAAGGATTTACCTCTTGTAGCCTCGGCATTGAATTCTGTCTAAATGTGAGGTTCAATCTACCTAATTTAAGAAATGGCCTGATCCAACTAGGAGCAGTATCACTGAATATACCAGAAATTCCATGGAAAATTTGTCTTGATTTACCACCGAATATTAAGACATCACCAGATTCAAGCAACACCTTCTTCACAATTCCATTGTCACACATATCCTTATACACGAATTCAGCCGAGTCACCGATTGATAAAGACACCACAGGAAGACCCGCCTCGATGCTTTCTTTACTTTCGTCTAAGTCCTGATGCCAACACAATTTCCCCCCATTGTTATAGAAATTAACAATGCAAATATCCGGATTCATGTAAGGAAATTTCTCGGTTCTCCCGCCAAATTTCTTTAGAGCTGCATCGATAGAATTCTCCTCCAGTTCTTTAAAATTCTGAGGAATTTCAGATGGGACAAGACCATCTCTTGCACGTCTATCTTCATACCCTTTTTTCATCGGATTCCAGTACTTTCCGAGACACAACATATAAAGATTTAACATTGCCCCATTATCATACCTAGGTCTATGGAAACCCCCATTATTACTCCCTAAATCTTGAACTTTTTTAACGATACTAATCTGATCATGAATGCTTAAGAACTTCTTTAGCAATATCATACCCGGGTTCAAGATTTGATGATGAATCACGACATCCCTTTCCTCCATACGACGTGTTTTAATGGTATCCGCACAATTGAAACTTCTGTGTCCATTCTTACCACAATTGAAACATTTAACTTGGTTATTACAACTACCCACCAAATGATTTTGATCACCACACCGATAGCATCGTCTAAATCGGTTCTGAGAACCTGATACAATCGGGACTGAGAAGAGAGAAATCCCCTTTTTCGTCTGCTCAACCAAGCGAGAGGACCCAGAGAGAGAATGTTTAATCAGAGGATTAGAATGCGATGAAAGAGAGAAAAGATCGTCCGCCATTTTCTTACTTAATTCGAAAGATAAAGACAAAAGAAATTATTATTCTATACATTATATAAAAATCAAATTTTTATTCTTTCTATAATATAAAGATCATATTTTTTTTCATTTTCAAAAATCACCTTCTTTATATGGTTTTCAAATGAATAAAAATCTAATCTTTATTCGATTAAAAATACTATCTTTTTCTAATTAAAAATCAAACCTTTTAATTTATAAAAATCAAACCTTTAATTTATAAAAATCAAACCTTTATGAACACAATACCTTTCTATGAAAATTTGATTTAAAACAATATTGTATATAGATTAAAAATCGAATTTTTATAAACAATGTATTGAATAAATTAAAAAATTACTTCTTTATGATGGAAGAGGACGGGTAGGTGGCACAGCAGCTCGACAGGGGAAAGGGGATGCTCGCTGACCAGAGGTGGGACCGGAGAGGGGGTCAGTCTCGATTCACGAAGGAGGGAAAGGAGAGGGAGGCGGTTCGTATGAAGAAGGGGGAGGTTGGAGGAAGAGGGAGGGGGCTCCGATCGACTGAGCGACGGTGGGAGGGGCTAGCGGCGCTGTAGGGAGGCGGTGGTTTGGGGGGGCGGTTTGGAGAGGGGTGCGGTCCAGAGATGAACGGAGAAGAAGGAGAAGAAGAGGAGAAGGTGTACGAGGTGGAAGAAGAAGCAGCGGAGGCGGCAGCAGCAGGAGGAGCAGAGGAGGTGATAAAGGAGGGCGGCAATCTTTTTATATTTTTCTTTAAAAACTGAATTGGGGAGAAAGAAGACGGGGGAGGGGGTTTTAAATAAAGAAATATTTTTTTTATTTCCTTTTTAATTCACAAAAAGTTGACTTTTATTTCCAACTCCAATCAAGACCCAACGACTGTCGCCTATAGCGTAATACCCCCATTACAAACACAATGGGATATGTACCGCAAGCTGATTCGATAATTCCGATCCGTTTTCGTCAAAATCAACATATAACTCTATATATTAAATTTGAACGCGCATTTCAATTTACCGGGGTCACGTACTAACTAGAAAAATTCCCGAAAATTATTTTCTGGCTTCGTATTGACGATACGGTCCTAACAAAACTAATTTCGTCAAATTCTGAGACCGTTTGAAAAATGGCCATTTTCCAGTCGATTAAAATCAACTGAAACTGGTCAAACGCGTTTTCCTTCGCCACGCTCACATATTGATTCGAAAAATTATGAAATTTGAAACCTAGCAATAATTTGACATCGCGGATCAAACAAAAGTGGTTTCGTCGAAATCCGCGGTCGTTTGCAAAATGGCTAATTTTAAGGGCTAGAATTCCATAGCGACCATTCTGAAAATTCATTTGGACATATCTTTTGATTCCCGCTATGAAATTTCACTTTTTCGGATTCATTGGAAAGATATTCTAAAATAGATTCTATTATTTTTGGTTTCGCTAAAATCTGGTTTGTTTTGCACCCGGTACATTCTTTTGAATTTTGAAATCGAATTTTCGAACTACCGCGCCATTTTCAATTCCTTTTATAATTAAAATAAATATTTATATTCTAACGACGATCTATATAAATATATTCGTTCGAATTCTATTCAAAATAAATTTCTCGTCGTTATTATTTAAAATAATTCATTTTATATATTCAAAATTCATTAAATTTGCCAAAAAAAAAATTTAAACTGGCCCGGATTTTCGGGTTGTTACAACATTTCACTGTTAATCGGGTTAAAGAACGAATGTCGTTAAAAACACAGTTCACGATAAACCCAATTCACATTCCATTTTATTCCAATTACTAAATATAACTGGAAACTCTTATAATCTTAGTTAAAAGATTTATTCTTTTCACACGGGGTTTAAGAACAGTGTTATTCAAGACACCATTCACGACAAACCCAAAATCCAATTTAATATTAAATATTAGACTCTAAATAGAAATTATATTAGCTTATATTCAATATGAAATTCTGAAACCAACACATATCGTATGGGGAATAACGATATATATCAATCTTCCAAATATCTCCACGATATCCGTATAGTCATGGAATCCAATATTGAAATATTTCGGAGATTATTTCCATTCAACTCCATTGCAATTCATACACTGGAAAATTCTAGATAGATTAAAACCATTCAAAAATCCAATTTATTTATTTAAAAACATTGGATTATCTTTCTAGTTAATAACTAGTTCATTTTGATAAAAATATTTTATTTATCTTTAAAAACATGGAATTTTTCATCTAAATTCTTTCCAAATAATTTATTTTGATTTTACACAAATTATTAATATTTTTAATAATTTTATCAAGGCACGTACAGTCGGTTTCCAATAACGATCACCGAACTGCATCCATAACGACTTTTTCCAAATTTGATTTGGACATAATTCCATATCCAATCATTAGATTTCAAATCTCTAATATTCATTGGAAATCTCTTTTGGTTACGAACCCAACGGTTCCAGTTTTAGGAGAATCCAATGGTCGAATCTCCCATAAAGTCAATTCGAAGTTAATGCTTGAAATTTGAGAACGGTCGTGGCGCGGCGCGTTCTATTCAAACCATTAAATATATAGTATATATATATGTGATTTCCGTTCAAAACGTATTTTATAAATTCGTTTTAAAAAGCGATTCCAACTTCCATTTCAATTTTAAATCAAAATTGAATATTCCATATCATTAATATATAAATGATAATATTTTCAAAATATCAGATTTTGAAATCATTTCCTTTTCGATATTTATTATAAAAATGAATAAAATCGATATTAAAATCATTCCGTTCAAATTGCGCGTATCTAATCAACACGGCTTCACAATTTCAATATTTTCGTGTCCATCCAAAATCGGTCATCAAATTCACATTTTAATTCCTCACTAAATATTATTTTAAAATATTCTTTATTTTAAAAAATTCATTATTTATGAATTAGAATCAGACTCGGTCAATTACCACATATTTTATTTATTTGGATTTAATACATCACATGTACACAACAACAATGCTAACCAATCATCCATCATCCAGAGTGCATTACACAACTGCATAAGCATTAAATATAAATAATTAATGCTTACAACAGTCTATCAACCAATCGATTGACATACAACTAAATAATTGAGATTAGTGTATGTCAAATATCATCCCAATACCCGTGTGGGGTTTCAACCAACAAATACTGAATATTATTTGTGCAGTTGGGCGATGTGTAAAATTTATCGTCCCAATCGATGCCAGTTAATTGGGTGTACATAAACAGATCGTCCAATTTGTAAATGAATATTTATTTGCATTTCAGGAGAATTTTATGCCGTTCATATATACGTTAAAAATTATATTTTTAACGATAAAAGATTTATTTCAACTCTTGACTATTTTATATAGTTCGTATACACATTAAAATTTATATTTTTAATAAACAAATATTTATTTCAGAAAATTTCAGCATTATAACGGTGCAATATTAAAACCGGAGTAATGTCTAGCATTGTCCCTCTCCTGATATTGGCTCGCGCCATACACAATAACCAATCCAATTCCCAAACCACAATACAATTCATTTCACCACAGTATAGTCAATTTTCCCAAAATTCAATCCAAACAAACATCCATGGTTCGTACAAAAATAGTGTCAGGTGCTACTAAGCACCGTCTAAAACCTAGTATATATTTAACTGTAAAATAAATTGAGTGAGAAGGTGTTCTCACATTTGGATCCACTCTACCGTTATTTTCTGACGCTCCGATTTTCTGTTCTAATTCCAGACTTTGCAAACGAGCACCAACCGTCACACCGTCTTTTTAACTAGCATAAGCGCGCCATTCCGGACAACATTCTCCTAGTGGCCATTCTTCCGAAAATGCTCCATTTCTCCATAATTCGTGAAAAGACAGTATTTGGACAACAGATTTTGGACGCATTTTCTGAACAACTCGACAATCCAAAATATGGCTTACATATACCCAAATCGAAAAGAAAATCGTGCTCTTCGATTTTAGTATAGTGGAGTTTTGGCCAGAAGCGCACTGTTTGAGAGTTATGGGCTGTGGAAGCTCAGGGCGTTATTTGCAAAACTGGAAATATTAAAAATTGGGTTTTTAATCGAAGGGGGCCCACTGGTTGGCCGTTGGTGGTAGGGGAGGTGGTTGGCAGGTCGGGGAGGGAAGTGGGTTTGCGCCCGACTGGAGGTAGGGAAGTGGTAGTAGTGGCGGCGTGTTTTATGGGGTTTGGGGCTAGGGTTTGAACAAGAAGGAGGAGAGAGAGAGGAGGTCATCGGAGGGGGTGGTCGGGGAAGGTGGCAGCCGGTCTAGGGGTGCGGTGACGTGTCCAGCGGCGGGGAAATGGGGCGACGAGGAAAAGATGGATCGATTTCTTTTTCTTTTCTTTATTCCCCTGTTGACCTTGAAGAAGAGAAGGGGTTTTTATATTATTTTTATATGTAATTATTTTAAATTCCAAAATGTTACTTTTCCATTCGAACTCCAAATCGAACCCAACGACTATCGCCTCTAATTAAATACCCCCACTCTGGACACAAAAGTATATGTCTAGTAAGCCAATTCGACTATTTTCATTAGTTTTCATTAAAATTAAAATATAAATTAATATAATGTTCAAAATTGATTTCAACGTGCATTTTAATTTAATGGGGCCACATATTGACTCCAAAAATTCCCGAAAAATAAATCTAGCTATATTTTGATGTTATGTTCCTAACAAAACTAATTTCGTCGAATTCAGAGACAGTTTGAGAAATGGCCATTTTCCAGTCGATTAAATTCAAACTGAAATTACCAAACACGTTTAAATTCACCACACTCACATATTAATTCCAAAAATTATGAAAATTGGAATATAACAACCATTTGACATTTTGGATCCAACAAAAATGGTTTCGTCGAAAACGGAGGTCGTTTGCAAAATGGCTATTTTTAAGGGCTATATATTATATTAAATATATATAAATTCCATAGCGACTATTTTAAATTTTAAACTGGACATAACTTTCAATCTATATTATGAAATCCATATCTTTCACATTCCTTAGAAAGATATAATTAAATAGATTCAAATATTTCTTGTTTTACCGAAATCTTTTTTTTTTGAATTTTGTACATTCATGTGAAATTTAAAATCGAATTTTCAAACTACCACGCCATTTCGGGCTCGTTATATAATTAGAATAAATTTATAAGTTCTAATTTTGATTTAAATAAATTTTAAATCATTATTATTTAAAATAAGTCATTATAAAAATCCAAAATCCTTAAAATAGCTAAAATAATTTTTTTAAATTGATTCTGAAATTCCGGTTGCTACAATCTCCGCCACTTAAAATCTTTTCATGCTTGAAAAGGAATAGAGCTGAAAGTTGTTTAACTAACTAACTCAACTTTCATTCTTCAACTTTTCAGTTTCTAAGAATTTTCTAATTTGTCAAAAATTTGGCTAACACCCTAAATTTTCAAATTTTTTTGCCATAACATCCTTTGTACGGGTAATCTTTAAAACCGCAACTTGCCTCACAGGGCCCTCATCAATCCAAAAGAAAACGAAAAAGCAAAGCTGCTAGCTAATCAGCTCATAAAATCATCAAAACCCAAAAAAATCGTAAATATGTACCTGTTTGTCGGGAATACAATTTTGTCCCTCTTCTTAGCTTCCATGCTGTGACATGTTCATCATATACACATGTACATGTATGCAATTCAAATTAATTTTTAATTCAGTTCAATATTTGATCCGATTTGGCTTCATTTCCTTATATTCTCTTCTTTGTTTTATTAGATGAATTAATAATCAAACATCACAAACAGTAATCGGTTAGTTGATTAATGTTTCAAACATATATCAATTTTATATATAGTCAAAAATTATATTTTTAGCACAAATCACAACAATAAATTCTAACTAAGTTTTGGTTCTCACACCAGTCAATTGGAAATATATAGATATCCCACTTTCGAAACTCGAACACTGGTAATGTGATCACAATTACCAGGATCAACCTTGGGCGACTAGAGTGTGATTCTATATATATCCAGTATATTTGAGACTTCGAATATATGTTCATGACGCGTATATGCAAAATCTTCATATACTCAATTGTCCAAATTCAATATAAAATAAAGTACTCAAATACGTATAATAAGATAAAATTTTCAAAAATTAATTTGTTTCTAATAAATAATACACTTCTAACTCATTCTAGGATACTACTGACCATATCTCTAACGAGTCATTCTTATTGGATATTACTAATCCAATCTCTGATGAATTGTTTAGTTTGGTTCTAATGTGTCTTGTTCCCAAGCTCTGTAAACCAGAGCTCTGATACCATGTCTGAAATACGCAAACTCGCCCATAAAGGAAAGCCCTGATTGAGTTGAGAATACGATAAATCAGAACTCAAACAATAGAACATTTCACTGCTTATTACGAATAAATAATATATATCAGAAAAATATCAGAGACTAAAATTACATTTGCAACGGAAAATAATCCATAACACAACCAAAAGAAATACACGGATACAAAGCTTTCCGAATATAGCTCCAGCTGTAAATCTTGGATCCTGGAAAAGAAATATCTTCAAAAACCAAAACTACTAGTTGCCCGTCCGAAAAAAGGGGTAACCAGAGTTTAGGTTAAAACGATAAACTCCAAGTCAGTCATGGGACTGGTGTGAGAACTAAAAACAGTTATTAAATCCTTACTTTAAATGTTGGAAAATCATGGAACCACGCCGCATAACACAGAACGTGTTTACTCCACATGAATCTCAGTTTAAAATAAAACAACATAATGCTTTTTGGAAAATGAAGCTATTATAAGACTCAAGTCCCATCACATAATGCAACGCAAGCCAGAGGATAGATTTTTACCTTATAATAGCCAAACATGCTTGGTACGTTTAAAACAAATCATTTGGTAATACTATAAGTGTATAGTGTCAAAATCAACTTCAAATATAAATGTATCAATCGTAGATGGTATGGGTACCATATATCATCTCGCCATACTAGTTTTACAGCTAAAACCGAAATGTCGTATTGGAAATTTGGATTTCCATCATAAACCAAGGCAAGGGATTGTCCTTACCGAATTCGAGACTCTCTAGCCCAAGCCTCATGGTAAGTACTCAGTCGAGCCCTTACGAGCGCCAGGGCCGGTCCACACATACGTTAGTGGATTGGTTAGTCCTCAACAATACATTTCCCCGCCCTTTGGGGCATAAATCTGGTCAGTATGTCGACCAATAGGGACTCAAATCCAATGTACCTCGATATCCATCAAATAATATGCAATATCCACATGAGTAAAATGTCTGGACTCCATACCATGACTCCACTCCTAGCTAGAAGGAAATGCTTGGGGTCCTCTCCCATTTCTGGTCCATACCGGGTGTAACGACCCACATTCTACGCATCTTAGGATCGTAGAATAT
This sequence comes from Allium sativum, assembly GCA_030737875.1. Classification (NCBI taxonomy): domain Eukaryota; kingdom Viridiplantae; phylum Streptophyta; class Magnoliopsida; order Asparagales; family Amaryllidaceae; genus Allium; species Allium sativum. The sequence goes on along the minus strand of CM060918.1, from coordinate 574,955,435 downwards.
TTATTTCATTCTCATATGAAGTCGTATAGTCATGTATCTTTGGTGAACGACTATTGAGGGCATTTCCATGTTCATGATTTTTGCCAATTTTTAAATGACCGTTTTCCCCTAGTGAATCTTGTTTCGCCTATAACTTTTCATTGGTATGAATTTTTGACTTGAAACCACTTCTATTGGATTCGGTTGATGATTTATCTTTCCGTAGAGTGGTCAAATTGACCCAACGGACTTACCGTTTGGGAGATATGGCTGAAACAAGGTTTGGAAGGTGAAAAACTGCTTAAGCGGGCTTAGTAGGGTAATTAGCGGATGGGCCCATAACCCATTTCGGGATTAGGGTTATAGGGAGGCTGAAATCAGTTAGGAAACGATCTCATTTTCACTTTCTCAGCTCTTAAAATATTTCTCTAACCCTAGCAATGACCTCCATCTTCTAAATTCATCTTTAATCACTTTCTGATCGCATATTAGCCAAATCAACAAAAATTAAAGCGGATTATCATTGAAATTGAGATAGAGCTGCTGTGTTGCATAAATATTCAACCCCAATCATAGATACTTTCAGATTTGAGATTCATTTGTGGCTAAGGTGAGTGATTTGCAATGTTTTTCACTAATTACGCCTAATTAGGGGTTATTAGTCTTAATTAACGAAATTATGCATTATAAAAATTTGGAAAAATATGTAGAAATTCTTAAATATTATTTTATGCCTCTATTAGAAATTTAGGTTAATTTGGATATGTTTTGCTAATCAGATGGTTAATTCATGATTAAGGAGATTAAGGGGAAAACACATCGGCTTTGGGTATGTTTGATCCAAATTAACATGTTACATGGTTGTTTTGGTGTTTATAGTTGATTATACATGTTGCTATTGCTGTTTGGAATGCTTTGTGATTGTAGAGTCAAGTTAGAACGGTTGAAAACGCCATCGTATGGCGTAAATAGCTTGTTGGAAAAGTTGCGGAATTGGTCAGACAACCCCTGTTCGTGAAGCATATGCTATGACCCGACCCGATCATGACACCCCTCCCACGAGCCGCATGCATCATCACGAACTACTTCACTTCGAGAACCACGAGCTGACATGAAGTTTGGAGGAGCCATTCACGAGCCATGGAGCACCCTTCACCACGAGCCGAGCCACTTGTCATGAGTGCACCTTAAGACATAGGCCACAACTCATGAACCAGACTCGGGAAGCATTAGCACGAACCGCCAGGGGAGCACCATCACGAACCAGAGCATCATCACGAGCCGTAAGGTGAGGGCCACGACCTAGGCTGAAGTCACGAACTACGAGGAGTATGGAGCTCTATGCACATACGAACCGAGGCTTGAAGGAGTTGAATTCGAACCGAACCGGGATTATGACCAAACCCCAGATGCAAAGATAGTCCAAATAGGAAGTTAGAACTTAGTATACAGATGGGAACCAACGGGTTGACTTCATGAGTTGGACTTTGCTGCGGGACGTGGGCAAAGGGGCTGTCGATATCTATAGCTTTGGTTCACCACCGAAAGATGGATTAGTGGCTATGGATCAGCGTAATAGGACCGTTAAGACTCCCAAGGGCAAGTGATCGTAGGAAGGCTACGAGCTAGTGCAATGGAGTCATCATGACTCTAAAGGGGCAAAGTGGACACAATAAAGGATTAGTGGTTGTGGATCAGTGCAATGGGGTCATTATGACGCCCAAGGGCAAAGTGATCGCAACAAAATATTGGGTTATCAAAGTGGTGGATATCATATACTTTACGCACTGAGTGAAGGACGTGAGGTTGATTGCTATGTTTGATGTTTGTTATGACCATGACATGCGCACTTCCACTTTACACTTTATGCTGGTGTACCTTAGAGTATTGTACATCCTGTTGTGCTAACTCTTTGGTTGCAGGTCCAAGTTCAGGTATGATTATTTATACCTGTTATTGTTTTGTTTTGCTGCTATAGCTCATGCCAGACCTTTGTCTGACCCAGAGTTTTATGTCTCTTCTTATTACTATGGGTGCTCCTAAATGAGCAGACTAGAGACAAGTTAGGTGATATGCACGGGTAGCTGTCCGGAGACGAGCAGGAGGCTTCCACGTACTATTTACATATATTCTCCCTGTGTTGTTGTTGGTCACTACTTTGGGCATTAGTAGTGTACCTTTTCTATCTTGCTTTTAAAGATGGTATTTTGAAGTTGTATTAATGGTTTGGATCATAAGCTGTATTTTGGATTTCGCTGCTATGATGGTCTAATCTTCAACTTATGCATTGTCTCGCCTGTTTTATGTCAAGTTATGTTATTCTTGTATTTTACTCCATGTGCTGTGAGATATACTACAAGTTCTTTGATGATTCATAGTTTCAAATCCTTTTCTTTTGACGACCGTCCCGTGCTAGTCGGGCATTGGCACAACGCATTTCGTGGAAATGTCGGCTGGTCCGGGGCGGGCTATCTGTAACACCCCACCTTCGCTAGGGTCACTCACAAAGGAAATGCACTAGCTTTGGTGGAGCATTATCTAGGTAAACATACACAGAAATATTACAAGACAAAACATATAAAACAGCGGAAGAAGAACCAAATTTCATTGCTTTAAAATCTAGAAAGGTCTAAAGCCTTTTACATCAAAATGCTACAATCCATTACATCGAAATCTTTCTTGCAATAGTAAAGAAGCAGAAAACCATAGTTATAAATAATTCCCCAATAAAGCAGCAAAGCAAGCCATAGCCAAGAGCAATCCAAGCCTTGGAGCTTGGTAAGATCCGAGCTAAGCTGTGTTCCCACCCTGTGAACCTGGGGAGGAGGGGGGGAACGGAAGAAAAAGAGGCGAAACAAACTGGGTCAGTCATAAAGACTGAGTAAGTCCTAGTGACTTTCAGCATAAAAACAGGTAAAGATAACATGGCATGAATAAACTGAAAGTAAGCATAAGCATGATGACAAGATAAGCTATAGGCACGATAACTAAGAATAACATCATAGGATTTCTGTCATGTATAGCATTGCAAGATTCCCATTCAGGATGAACTAAGTATAGTTTCGCAAGACTTCTATCAAGCATCGCAAGATTTCTCTACTTCACCATTAAAATGATATCCATTTGCTCTGATTTCCTAAATCCTCTGCACCAACCGTACTAGTATCCCAACCCGTATCATCCTTTCCATGTATATGTATAGTCCCTTGCCGTATATCGTATGGGTTTCATCACGTATTTCTATACTATTTCAACGTAGTGCCATCATTCTTGAAATCGTTGGGACCGCCACCCTTGTTCTGGCTAGGTTTCCTTATCATGAGCTATCGCGTGTTCAACTAGGATTAATGCCACCTAGGGCCTGTAGGGATTATGCTACCTATTGAACGTTTTCTGGATTCGATTAGGGTTTATGCCACCTAGGACCACTAGGGATTATGCTACCTAACGAATTCCACGTAACGATCTATTAATCGATCGGCTCTCTACAAGTCCTAGCTCGTTCATGTGTCTGTGTCATACGGCCCAATCACGAAATGTAGTCACCTGTGCTAGGTCCACCATAGGGTGTATCAAGCCCTATGGTGCCAACCATCGACACGAATCAAGCACGCATAGTGTAAACCTACTGGTGCCCAATGCCTGTTTTTCAGCTTCGGACTACGTGCACGACCATAGTCCGCCTGAACCTACAATGGCGCACCAACTCAGCCGTCGTTCTGGTTGCTTACAATCAGCCCACTAATCGTGCCCCACCCTGCCTAGTTCCAGGGTACCGTGATACATCTAGTGGGTTACTACTGAAAAGGACCGCGCAACTAGGGTTTCCGTTCAGTAGGTTAAGTATTGTCATTTGAATTCGAGACTTAACCCCATCTGTCTAGCATGTCAAGTTCCTTAAGTGTTGTCATTCAAATTCGTGACTTAACCCGCCTACGTGTCATGTCAAATTGGCTAAGTGTTGTCATTCAAGTTCATGACTTAACCCTACGAATCATCTATCAAATTGGTTAAGTATATTCAATCGGTTCATGACTTAACCCTATCAAATCATCATGTCAAATTTGTTAAGTATATTCAAGCGGTTCATGATTTAACCCTATCAAATCATCATATCCAATTGGTTAAGTATATTCAAGCGGTTCATGACTTAACCCTATCAAATCATCGTGTCAAATTGGTTAAGTATACTCAAGTGGTACATGACTTAACCCTATCAGGTCATCGTGTCAAATAGGTTAAGTATATTCAAGCGGCTCATGACTTAACCCTATCAAATCATCGCGTCCAATTGGTTAAGTATATTCGAGTGGTTCATGACTTAACCCTATCAAGTGGCATTAATTCATTAATGCACCCCAACCTCTCACATCAGACCTGTTGTTGTGGTCACTGGATATGCCGGGCGGTTCTAGGCAGATTTACAACACAACTCAGTCTGACCTCGGGTTTTCAAGTGCAATATGACCAAGTACCCACATTGGATCCTATTGTTTGCAGTAACTGGATTTGCCGGGCGGTTCCGGGCAGAATTACACTGCAAACTCAACCCAACCTCGAGTTGGCTACTTTCAAGTTTATTCTAAGTGTCATGACCATGTTCAAGTTTCATGTCAAGTTCGTGTCAAGTTTCCAAGGCAAATTTCGTGTCAAGTCGATGTCAAATTCGTGTCCATATCCAGGTTCAAGTTATAACAGCGTTCATGTTTCAAGTTTTGCCTTTTATCAAGTTCATAATTCATGTTCATAACCAATTCATTTTTTTGCCTATTCTACCCAAATCGTATTCCCATCGCACGTGAACGTGAATCGATCTATACCACAAATAAATCCAAATCTCGAAATAGAGGGAATAGAATCAAAACTATGATAGGCAAAAGGGACTAGCATAAAGCAATAAAAGGGGTTACAAGACTAGCATGACATAACTTGAGATAATTGGTTACAACATCCCTGGCATATAGGATTTCAAATCTAGTAAGATAAGGTGATAGTCATGGTAAACGCTGACATAAAAGAATAGGCATGCAAAGGCAAGCCAAATACAAGAACAGTGGATCCAATGGTTTTGGTGTACATAATAGCGAATAAACTAAGCAAGTCACACCCTTGGTATGAGATCCAACGAACTGCAAATTCGGTATACAACATGGGTTTCAATCAACTATAATAGTCTCAGGTAATTAACCCCAAAAGTCATGGTCATAGGTAGAAATCTCGTAATTAAGAATCCTAAGCGATTGATCATAATAGTCATGGTTAATTATCCAAAGTAGTTCTAGACAATAATCATAGGCAATTAACAGTAATAGTTTCAAAGTCATGGTCATAGATAATGGCCTTATCTTCATAATCATAGGTAATAATTCTCATAGTCAAGAGTCATAGTTGATTAGCCACAATTGTCCTTGTCATAGTCATAGTCATAGGCAACAGTCTTATGTTTACAGTCATAGGCACGGTCTTATGTTCTGTCATAGGCATAGGTATATTCTTATGTTCATCGTCATAGTCATAGGCATAGGCAAAACCTTATGTCCACAGTCATAGGCATATTAAGGTTATAGTCCTGAAAGAATTTGATTTATAGCATGAATAGGCCCCAAATAGAAATATTCCCACTAGTCAAGATCCAAGAATTTATGTTACAATCTAGCGTTTGAATAATAAACTGGGTCCAACAACATGAATAGGCATGATTCAATCGATAAGAAATAACCCAAAATCATAGATTCAAGAAGAGGCAAGAACAGATCTAAATAGAAAATCAAGCTTAGGTCCAGTTTCATTTCATTCCATGCCCACATTAAAGTTAACAAGTTTAAATCTCAAAGTAACTAGAACTTACAGAGCGTGGATCGAGAATTAGAGTGCAGAGATTTGATTCTGGAAACGGTTATTGCAGTTGTTGAATCTCTATTTGTTTAGTCTTGTTCTAGTTGAAAACCCCTAATTTGCAATTCCTAGATATTGTCTTGACGAAGGAGAAGTAGCCATTCTATCTTTAATTTAATTATTTTCAGAAGTAGCATAAGGACAGAATGAAATGATGTGGAGAGAATGAGGCTAGGGGGCTGTTTATATAGGATTAGGCACACAAATCTGGTCACGAAACAAGTCTAAATACATCAGAATGCATCAGGTTCAGAAAAGTGGTTCGGGAGGCAGGTCGACCCCCAGGTCGGTACTATGGTCGACTGGTCCCTGGGAGGTCGACCCCCAGGTCGACCTGGTTCCTGGGCGGGAATTTTCCCGCCCAGCCCGTTTCGGGGTTTGAATTCGAATTTCGAATTCGAATTTCGAGCTGTTTTTGATTCTGAAAATTCCTGAAACATCAGAGGGTCATATCTCCCTCATACGGACTCCGATTCTCGCAAACTCGGACTCATTTCCAAGCAGAATTTCGAGATGAACGCAATGGCGCAACCCGTTTCCCTTGATTCTGAATTTAAAATTTAATTCTGCCTTGATTTCTTGTTTTAATATGTTATACAAATACGGGTTGTTACATTCTCCCCTCCTTAAAGGATTTTGTCCCCGAAATCTTCAAGTTAAGAAGAATGTGTCCTACCATCCAATCATCCATCTACTCAATCATCAATCACAGGCATCCATTGTCCTTAAGAGATTTCTAATGTTGTATGAACATATGCATAAAGTGTGTGTATATGTTCCTTATCTAATGCAAATGATCAGGCCTGATTGATCTTTTTAATGCAAAATATGTTTAGTGCCATGAGTCCATCATGTATGCAAATAGCCCTAATCACATAAACATTATATGTATGCTCAAACATCCATCCATATGCAACATTCACATGATAACACATTCAATTTCATCCATAAACAAGTATAAACACTCATGCATATGCAATATGAAAATGTGTCTGAGCCGATCTAGTGCCTAATGTGTGTTATGCGTCCACGAGCAACCACTTGCGACCACTTGCAACCACTTGCAACCATCAATCATAACATGTCTCAAACACATGTTTCACCCAATTGTTCCTACTTAAAGATACAGCTGAATGATAGAAGCAAGTAAAAACTTTGTGCCCATTAGGCAATGTTAAAGCTGGAAATCTACGTCACATATATACTGAATAGGAGAAGAACTCCCTAAGCACCAGCCTATATCCTATAAAACCCAAAAAGTTTAGTCAATCCAACGGACACCCTCAAGCCCCAACATGTATTACTAACAGATAAGTCATACTTCCTATGGGGTTTGCAACAGAAATAGGCTTGAGAATAGGACCGAGAGGTTATACTTAAAAGATAGCATGCAAGTAAGCTCTACAGGAAATGAGGGATCAAGGATATACTCTTAAAAAGAGATATGATGCGCGTCTAGTCTTCAATCTACTAAGTCGCATTTCCTTGAGCTTAACTCCATTGTGCTTTGTCCGTCTTTAACTTCATAATTTCTTAGTTCTTGTTTCCAAAATATGAGTTGGAACTCATTCCACTGTTGCCTCTCGTTCCACTTTTACTTATTCTTCTTCTAGTATACTCGGCTTAAACATAACTGCGTACTCATGGTTTCATGCAAGCTCTCCAAAATTCACTAGTGAACCTTGGATCTCATTCACTTACTAGAAAGTATTCCATATAGATGAATTATTTCTTGAAAATAAACAAATGCCAACCATGTTGCCAAGTGTTCTTACTAAGGTGATTTTCTATAACTCATGCATAAGCGAAATGAGCCATCCACCTTAGTGGCGAACACTACTCGAGCGGATAGATAAATTTATCAAGAGATTCTAGGTTACTAAACATGGCAGAACCCTAAGGGTTACACTAGACTTCGAGTGCATTACCAAGGCAAGTCAAGAATCTAACTACCCTCTTTTCATACTCGAGAATGGTACCATTTATGGACAACCACTCCATCCCTAAAATCAACCCATAGCCCAAAAACATAAGCTTTACTTGTAAACTCAACACTTAGCAAAGTCATTCTCAAATCCAAACAAGTCATGAATAAATGAGCCGATTCCCCAACAGGATTTGAGACAAAAATGGGATCCTCTACTACGCTAGTACTAAGGTGCAGAGACTCAACTATCGAGGCAGAAAAGGATGTGATGTATAAAAACAAAGTTCTAATGGGATGATAGAAAAGAAAAGCTAAGCCTTTAACAGAAACGTTACCACCTCTCTTAGGTATGCTAGTAGTGAGAGCATACAATCTGCCCTCTCGACGATCTTGTTCTTTGCCCTTGTCCTTGTCCTATGATACTTAACTACATGTCCCTTTTTACCATACCAACGATGTCCTTTCTTGTCATGGGTTTTATTATTCTTTTACTTTGACCTCTTCCCTTTCACCTTTTCCTCCTTCGTGGATTACGCCTTATCAACAAGTTTCTCATCCTTTGGCTTGTGTTCTTTATCCTCGTTCTTACTATCCTTGTATAACTTGTTGACAAGTTTCTCAAAAGCTACTTCCATCGCACGACAACCCTACAAAGCTTGAAGTAAAACTACTACGGCTACAGATGGAGGTTGGACACTACTTTGTCCTCCGACATGTGTCGCATGCCTACAAACTATGGTGAAAAAGAAAGAGAGAAGAGACTCAAGGAGAGAATCAAAAGATAGTGCATATGGCTTTGGGAATAGCCTTTAAATAAAACAAGATTTTTCTTGAAAAATGCTTCTTTGTAAACGGTTTTGAAGATAATTTCAGAAGTTTTTTAAGAAAATTTTGCCCAGTCTGGTAACCTTCTGCTTTGATACCAAATTTAACACCCCACCTCCGCTAGGGTCACTCACAAAGGGAATGCACTAGCTTTGGTGAAGCATTATCTAGGTAAACATACACAGAAATATTACAAGATAGAACATATAAAAATGCGGAAGAAGAACCAAATATCATTGCTTTAAAATCTAGAAAGGTCTAAAGCCTTTTACATCAAAATGCTATAATCCATTACATCGAAATCTGTCTTGCAATAGTAAAGAAGCATAAAACCATAGTTATAAATCATTCCCCAATAAAGCAGCAAAGCAAGCCATAGCCAAGAGCAATCCAAGCCTTGGAGCTTGGTAAGATCCGAACTAAGCTGTGTTCCCACCCTGTGAACTTGGGGGGGGGGGGCGGAAGAAAGAGAGGAGAAACAAACTGGGTCAGTCATAAAGACTGAGTAAGTCCTAGTGACTTTCAGCATAAAAACAGGTAAAGATAACATGGCATGAATAAACTGAAAGTAAGCATAAGCATGATGAAAAGATAAGCTACAGGCACGATAACTAAGAATAACATCATGGGATTTCTATCATGTATAACATTGCAAGATTCCCATTCAGGATGAACTAAGTATAGTTTCGCAAGACTTCTATCAAGCATCGCAAGATTTCTCTACTTCACCATTAAAATGATATCCATTTGCTCTGATTTCCTAAATCCTCTGCACCAACTGTACTAGTATCCCAACCCGTATCATCATATCCATGTATATGTACAGTCCCTTGCCGTATATCGTACGGGTTTCATTACGTATTTCTATACTATTTCAACGTAGTGCCACCATTCTTGAAATCGTTGGGACCGCCACCCTTGTTCTGGCTAGGTTTCCTTATCATGAGTTATTGCGTGTTCAACTAGGATTTATGCCACCTAGGGCCACTAGGGATTATGCTACCTATTGAACGTTTTCTGGATTCGATTAGGGTTTATGCCACCTAGGACCACTAGGGATTATGCTACCTAACGAATTCCACATAACAATATATTAATCGATCGACTCCCTATAAGTCCTAGCTCGTTCATGTGTCTATGTCATACGGCCCAATCACGAAATGTAGTCACCTGTGCTAAGTCCACCATAGGGTGTATCAAGCCCTATGGTTCCAACCATCAACACGAATCAAGCACGCACAGTGTAAACCTACTGGTGCCCAATGCCTGCTTTTTCAACTCCGGACTACGTGCACGACCATAGTCCGCCTGAACCTACAATGGCGCACCAACTCAGCCGTCGTTCTGGTCACTTACAATTAGCCTAGTAATCGTGCCCCACCTTGCCTAGTTCCAGGGTACCGTGATACATCTAGTGGGTTCCTGCTGAAAAGGACCGCGCAACTTTGGTTTCCATTCAGTAGGTTAAGTGTTGTCATTTAAATTCGAGAATTAACCCCATCAGTCTAGCATGTCAAGTTCCTTAAGTGTTGTCATTCAAGTTCGTGACTTAACCCGCCTACGTGTCATGTCAAATTGGCTAAGTGTTGTCGTTCAAGCTCATGACTTAACCCTATGAATCATTTGTCAAGTTGGTTAAGTATATTCAATCGGTTCATGAATTAACCCTATCAAATCATCGTGTCAAATTGGTTAAGTATATTCAAGCGGTTCATGACCTAACCTATCAAATCATCAAGTCCAATTGGTTAAGTATATTCAAGCGGTTCATGACTTAACCCTATCAAATCATCGTATCAAATTGGTTAAGTATACTCAAGTGGTACATGAATTAACCCTATCAGGTCATGGTGTCAAATTGGTTAAGTATATTCAAGTGGCTCATGACTTAACCCTATCAAATCATCGTGTCCAATTGGTTAAGTATATTCGAGTGGTTCATGACTTAACCCTATTAAGTGGCATTAATTCATTAATGCACCCCAACCGCTCACATCAGACCTGTTGTTGTGCTCACTGGATATGCCGGGCGGTTCCGAGCAGATTTACAACACAACTCAGTCTGACCTCGGGTTTTCAAGTGCGATATGACCAACTACCCACATTGGATCCTATTGTTTGCAGTAACTGGATTTGCCAGGCGGTTCCGGGCAGAATTACCCTGCAAACTCAACCCAACCTCGAGTTGGCCACTTTCAAGTTTATTCTAAGTGTCATGACCATGTTCAAGTTTCATGTCAAGTTCGTGTCAAGTTTCCGAGGCAAATTTCGTGTCAAGTCGATGTCAAGTTCGTGTCCATATCAAGGTTCAAGTTATAACAGCGTTCATGTTTCAAGTTTTTCCTTTTATCAAGTTCATAATTCATGTTCATAACCAATTCATGTTTTTGCCTATTCTACCCAAATCGTATTCCCATCGCACGTGAACGTGAATCGATCTATACTACAAATAAATCCAAATCTCGAAATAAAGGGAATAGCATCAAAACTATGATAGGCAAAAGGGACTAGAATAAAGCAATAAAAGGGGTTACAAGACTAGCATGACATAACTTGAGATAATTGGTTACAAGATCACTGGCATATAGGATTTCAAATCTAGCAAGATAAGGTGATAGTCATGGTAAATGCTGACATAAAAGAATAGGCATGCAAAGGCAAGCCAAATACAAGAACAATGGATCCAATGGTTTTGGTGTACATAGTAGCGAATAAACTAAGCAAGTCACACCCTTGTTATGAGATCCAACAAACTGCAAATTCGGTATACAACATGGGTTTCAATCAACTATAATAGTCCTAGGTAATTAACCCCAAAAGTCATGGTCATAGGTAGAAATCTCATAATTAAGAATCCTAAGCGATTAATCACAATAGTCATGGTTAATTATCCAAAGTAGTTCTAGAAAATAGTCAAAGGAAATTAACAGTAATAGTTTCAAAGTCATGGTCATAGATAATGGCCTTATTTTCATAATCATAGGTAATAATTCTCATAGTCAAGAGTCATAGTTGATTAGCCACAATTGTCCTTGTCATAGTCATAGGCGACAGTCTTATGTTTACAGTCATAGGCACGGTCTTATGTTCTGTCATAGGCATAGGTATAGTCTTATGTTCATCGTCATAGTCATAGGCATAGGCAAAACCTTATGTCCATAGTCATAAGCATATAAGGTTATAGTCCTGAAGGAATTTGATTTACAGCATGAATAGGCCCCAAATAGAAATATTCCCACAAGTCAAGATCCAAGAATTTATGTTACAATCTAGCATTTGAATAATAAACTGGGTAAAACAACATGAATAGGCATGATTCAATCGAAAAGAAATAACCCAAAATCATAGATTCAAGAAGAGGCAAGAACAGATCTAAATAGAAAATCAAGCTTAGGTCCAGTTTCATTTTATTCCATTCCCACATTAAAGTTAACAAGTTTAAATCTCAAAGTAACTAGAACTTACAGAGCGTGGATCGAGAATTAGAGTGCAGAGATTTGATTCTTGTAACAACCCGAATTTTTAACAACGGGTAAAGATAAGAATCAAGGCATAATTTAATTTTAAAATTTGAATCAAGGGAAACGGGCTGTGCCATTGCGTTCGTCTCGGAAAAATACGCGAAATAGAGTCTGAGTTTTCTAAAATCGGAGTCCGTATGACCCAGTTATGGCCCGTCAAAGTTTTCAGAAAAATTCAAGTTCCAAAAATAGCTCGAAAATTCAAATCTGGAGCCAAACAGATTGGGCGGGAAAATTCCCGCCCAAGCCCCAGGTCGACTGGGGTGTCGACTGGGGAGTCGACACGCCCAGGGGGCAGGTCAACTGCCCAGTCGACATGGGTGTCGACCTGGGTGGTCCGACCACTTTGGCCTGGGTGCACCTGCTTGGTCTTGTGCTCTGTTCTGATGGCCTGTGACGGATTTTGAGGGTTCAGATCTATCCTAGGGTTAATCTAAGGGCCTAAACAACTCCTAATCTCTATAAAAAGACCCCTAGACCTAGCTTAAACCCTCACAAATCACTCTTGCAATGAAGTGCTGCCCAAATCTCCATTGATCATGGCCTCCATCTCCAACTTCAAGAGCCTATGCATTCAAACTAGATCCAAGACGAAGGTGCAAGCTTTCTACACCAAATCAATGGTTTTGATCATCGTCTCAACATGGATTCTTCGACAAGACGATTCATGCTCCTAAATCTCTAAGCCTCGCTATGTAAGTTCTAGCTACTTCTAGATCTAAACGGTAGTTTTAATGATGGCATGGAATAAAACGAGATTAAACCAAGTATGCTAGCCTATATGAACCTTGTCATGCCTCTTTTACTTGAACCTATGACTTTTGGCTATGCTTAGTGACTAAATCATGCCACTTATGTTATGTTTAACTTAGTCCATCATGAAAGATTGAACCTTTACTTGCGGAATGTTGGCATGAATACTTGAAACCACTTTGACTTGTGAAATATGCACATGAATATGACTTGGGGCTTATGCATGTAAATGAACCTAAACCCCCTTATGATATCATGCATGTTTGTGGCTAATCCCGTTGTGACATTATGCATGTTTGAGGCCAAAAACCCCTTATGATGCTATGCATATTTTGAGGCCAAACCCCTTATGATACCATGCATGTTTGTGGCCAATCCCTTTTTGACATCGTGCATGTTTTGAGGCCAATATGTAGCATAGTATCCTTACTATGTTGACTCGCTTTTACTTGGGTTGGAAACACGATTTGGGGTAGGTTAGGCGTGCGTGATTATGACATGATAATTTGACATGGGATTTCATGAAAATATGGCACTCATGATACACCTAAATATGGACATGACATGTGGGGTAAACATGGGACTTGAAACTAGACACGTATGGATTGTAAGTGTAATATGACACTAGACCAAACATGAAAGTGACCAACTCGAGGTTGGGTAGAGTTTGTAGCATAAATCTACCCGGACCCTCCCGGCTTAACTAGTGGCTACAAACAATAGGACCCAATGTGAGTAGTTGGTCATATAGCACTTAAAACCCGAGGTTAGACTAGGTTGTGGTGTAAAGCTACCCAGACCCGCCCGGCTTAACTAGTAACCACAACAAAGTCTAATGTGAGAGGTTAGGGTGCATTAATCTAATTAATGCCACATGAAAAGGTTAAGTAATTTTGACTAATGACACTTAACCGATATGACACGAATGGGTAGGTTAAGTAGAACCGGACTTGATTTCTTAATGACACTTAACCATACAAGACAATTAGGGGATGGGGTTAAGTAATTTACACTTAACTAATCCGACTTGGTAATTAGATGGGGTTAAGTAACTTAGACTTAACTAATCTAAACACGGTAATTAGATGGGGTTAAGTAACCTACACTTAACTAATCTAAACACGGTAATTAGATGGGGTTAAGTAACCTACACTTAACTAATCTAAACACGGTAATTAGATGGGGTTAAGTAACCTACACTTAACTAATCTAAACACGGTAATTCGATGGGGTTAAGTTAAACACTTAACCAATCTAAACTTGGTAATTCAATGAGGTTAAGTAACCAATACTTAACCAACTTAACATGATAATTTAATGGGGTTAAGTAACTTATACTTAATCAGTTATACATGATGATTTGATGAGGTTAAGCAACCATACTTAACCAATCTAATATGAGAACTTGATAGGGTTAAGTCACAAGACCGTTTAAATATACTTAACCATTCTAATACGATTAGTGGATGGGGTTAAGTTAACCTATACTTAACCAATCCGACTCGATAATCCGATGAGGTTAAGATAATCTATGCTTAATCAATCTAAAACGATAATCTGATAAGGTTAAGACAAACAAATACTTAACCAATTTGACTTGATAGGGTTAAGTCATGAACTTGAATGACAACACTTAACCCATTAGACAAAACCCTAGCTCAGGAGACTAGGTTGAAAATCGTAGTTAACAAGGGCAGCGGAAAGAGAAGCTAAGTGGTAAACCTTAGTTAAGGATAACTAAGTAATAATTCTTAGTCAAGAAAATTGGACCAGTTCACAGATAGATGAGTAACCCGATATGGTAGGTCATCAATTGAACACACGTGGAGGAGCGAATTATCTGACTTAGATAAAGGCTCCAACGAACTGGGTGACGAAGCGGTAGCTTCGGGGGATGTGAGGATACTTTTGGTATCCCTCTGTGAGGTTGCAGATGATCAGCCTGGGCTCACAAGAGGTTAAGGTCTGCGGTAGAAGAACCAAGAGTATGCCTTGGTTGCTATGCGAGCGACCTAAAGACTGGGATGGATTAGCATGGAGTCGACGATTCTTGTTTTTGCCCTGGATAGCGCGTCGTCGACTACCTACCATCTTTAGTCAATCATGTACGTACGGAAAGGTAGAGAACTCCCAACAGACCATATACTTGCTATCGAGTTATGGGTGAGGTTGGCCAATAGGTAAGTGGGGCATAGTGGGGCCGGGATGTAGTTCTCATACATGATTTTTCTTGGATTGCCTTTCAGTAGTTGAGGGAGAGGTCACGTGGGACCATAGCCATGGATACAAAAACAGACCTTGATATCTGCATCAGCAGACGACTTAAAGCTCCCGACCGAGTTCTGTATTTCTCGATTTTCCCTGGCACGGAACTCGGATGTCACATTGAGATACATGTGCGTCTAGACATGGAAAATGATTCACGATACATACGTGGGATAAAGGGCGTGGTTCACGGGTGGCATAATCCCTAGTGGCCCTAGGTGGCTTGAACCCAAACCGAGACACGGAAACGTTCATTAGGTAGCATAATCCCTAGTGGTCCTAGGTGGCATAAATCCTAAGTGAACACGCGATAGTCTATGGTAAGAAAACATAGCCAGATCAAGGATAGCAGTCCAAAACAACTTCAAGGATAAAATGGTATTACGTTGAGGTGGTATAGATTTACATGGGAAAGCCCGTACGGCCTACGGCAAAGGACTGAACTTATACATGGAAAGAAACATACGAGTTGGGAAAACCTACATATGCTATATATTAGGTTGACATGGACCATTACATGACATTGGGTAAGGGACATCCATAGTTAACACATGACGCAGGTTGGGATACTAGTACGAGAGGTGCAGAGTAAATATACATGATAAATACCTTGGGATGTTATACATGATAGATACCGTGGGAGGTTATACATGATAGATACGTTGGGATAGTATACTTGATAGAAACCTGACGATGTGATACCTTGATTTATCTTGACATCGTAGTTTATCATGATACCTTAGTTTATCTTGCTACAGTAGTTCATCCAGTTATCTTGGTTTAGCTTATCTATCTTGTCGTCATCCTTATGTTTACTTTCAGTTTATACATGTCATGTTACCTTTACCTGTTTTTATACTGGAAGTAGATAGGACTTACCAGTCTTTATGACTGACCCCGTTTTCTTTCGCCTCTTTGTCTTCCGTTTCCCCCCAGGTTTCAGGGAGGAAATGATGTTGTTTAGTTCGGACCTCTTATGCTTGAAGGTCATCATGTATAGCTTGGTCTTCTTTTGGCTATGGATGCTTCACCGCTTTATTTTGGGGAATAATTTATGAAAAGGTTTTATGCTTCTTTACTATTGCAAGACGGGTTTTGATGTATTCTGATGTAAAAGGCTTTAGACCTTATTTTATAAGGTAATGAAATTTGTTTTACTTCCGCTGTTTTATATATGTTCTGTCTTGAAATGTTCCTGTGCATGTTTACCTCGATAATGCTTCACCAAACCTAGTGCATTCCCTTTGTGAGTGACCCTAGCGGAGGTGGGGTGTTACAATTCTGGAAACGATTATTGCAGTTGTTGAATCTCTATTTGTTAAGTCTTGTTCTAGTTGAAAACCCCCAATTTGCAATTCCTAGATATTGTCTTGACGAAGGAGAAGTAGCCATTCTCTCTTTAATTTAATTATTTTCAAAAGCAGCATAAGGAAAAAATGAAATGGTGTGGAGAGAATGAGGCTAGGGGGCTGTTTATATAGGGTTAGGCAGACGAATCTGGTCACGAAACAAGTCTAAATACATCAGAATGCATCAGGTTCAGAAAAGTGGTTCGGGAGGCAGGTCGACCCCTAGGTCGACACTATGGTCGACCTGGTCCTTGGGAGGTCGACACTATGGTCGACCCCCAGGTCGACCTGGTTCCTGGGCAGGAATTTTCCCGCCCAGCCCGTTCCGGGGTTTGAATTCGAATTTAGCTGTTTTTGATTTTGAAAATTCCTGAAACTTCGGAGGGTCATATCTCCCTCATACGGACTCCGATTCTCGCAAAATCGGACTCGTTTCCAAGCAGAATTTCGAGACGAACGCAATGGCACAACCCTTTTCCCTTGATTCTGAATTTAAAATATAATTCTGCCTTGATTTCTTGTTTTAATATGTTATAAAAATATGGGTTGTTACACTATCACACCGGGGTGTGAGGCTTGCGAATTAATGTTATACACAAAGCTATGCTATTTAAAGCCGTGCTTTGATCATCAACCATAATCCACTACCAAACAAATATATATTTAATAGAAATCAATCAACACAGAATGAAATCCAATGTCAGACACACATCCATTTACAAGTCCGTTCTGGGTTTGAACCAAACCGGAGGCACCTTATTCCTCATCCCATATGTCCAATACAAGAGAGAGGTCCTCGCATATTCGGTCGATCTCCAAGTACGTCTAGACGATCACCACTTATTATCTTGTCTTGGGTGTATGGCCCAATCAAGACATCAGCAATCATCCATGCAATGTGGAAATCTCCAGTCTTCTACCACCTATTCATCATCGACATTTAGTCATCGTATCAATTATTCAGAATGTGATAAACCTGGTCTTTTCGAATAACTCGCATATCGTATATACAAGTGCTGTAAAAAGACAACATACGTCTCATTCCAATCCAGAATATTCTTTTATTCAAATATTCTTTTCACAAATTGAACCTATTTCAGGTTTTCCAAACTAGTCGGGATTAGCGAACCTTACCGAAGTAAATATTTATTTTATTTCCCAATCCCAACCTATTCATCCCATGGAGCAAAAACTGATAGTACCCCATATCTAACACCCATGGTGTTATCGGTAAAATTAATTACCATTTCACATTCAAATCTAATTAAAGATTTAACTATTGCTTGGAGTAAAACCAATGATACTCCATTCTCGATCATTTCACAAATTTGATAATTTAAATTATCACATTCTCATTTCAATCTAATTAAAGATTCATTAAAACTCCACTTAGTTTTAATCTTCCAACAATCATTATTTAATGATTATTTAACTTTGGAAACACAAACATGCCACATCGACAATCTACACCATACCACTGATCTCTACCAATATATAACTTCTAAGCGCATACGTCTCAGAGAAGGGTGTTAAGCAAGAGAATTAATTCTACTCCACCAAACAGATATATATTTAGCATAGATCAACAATATAGTTTGTAATATAATTTTAGACATGTAATCCTGTCTTTAACTAGCTTAAAGAACCAATTCATTTAAAACACAGTTCAAAGATAAACCCAAAATCACATTCCATTAACTATGGAATCTTCACGGAAAACAAATCAATATATAATTGATAAAAATTTGCGTATCTGACTAATAATATAAATGAAATAACGGGTAAGCCTTTTAAATTCCATATATAGTAACAGTCTTCCTCCACAGAAGCTCACTTTGATTATCACTAAATTGAATTCCATTCAATTCCAATTTAATATATTAAATTGGAAAACTATAATGCCCCGCCTCAATACACACTATCGACTAGTTCATTTCTGAGAAATGTCATAGACCATCACAGAGAATGAGATTTGTGAAGAGCGACCGATTGTATGATTGCTCCATGTGAGGGATGCACATCAAATTCTGATACCGATTAAAATTTCAACATGACCATTTGGCACATAGGGCAATTACACAATGGATATATGCAATCCAGAAAGCATTATAAAATAGACAACAACAATAATATAATTATGGTATATCTCATAGCCAGACACAGAATAATCATATCACAAAGGCGTAATAGATATGAATAAACAAAGAATGTTTACTACAAGATAGTGGTCAACAAAGATCCACTGATACATGTATCATAATCTAAACAAATGAATATGTACACTACGATAGATAATTTCATAGGTACAAAAGTACATAAAGCTGCGGAGATAGAGTAATCCTGCGATGAGACCTAAAGGAGCACCTAAAATGACTAGGCCTGACCCGAGTATTATTTATAAGAAAATAAACAATAAACGGATCAGTCTAGTTGTACTTATCAAATAAACTGAGATAAAAAGGGATATAACAATGGATGACATGATTCTAGTAATAATATCTAATCATAACTGAATATGAAACATGGCTTGTCAACACAACTATATCTAGATAATCTCCTAGCTAACGTAGAATGCAACATTCAAATAATAGCACACAACAGGAAATGATAGAGGAAATCAAGAATCCAGAAATCAATAGAAATCTGGATAACATCATAAAAAATGGTACCCCCAGATAAGGAACGGTCCAGTGGCAACCCCCACATAAGGAACTATCCAGAAAACATCATAACAAGAATCAAAAATCATTTAGAAATCCAGAAAACATCATAAAAATTGGATATCTCCTTGATAAGGAACGGTCCAGTGGTAACTCCCAAAGAAGCGATCCAGAAAACATCATAACAAGAATCAGAAATCATTTAGAAATCCAGAAAACATCATAAAAAGTGGATACCTCCAGATAAGATACGATCTCTAGAAAACATCATAAAAAGTGGATACCTCCTAGATGAGATACAATATCTGGAAAGCATCATAAAAAGTGGATATCTCCCAGATGAGATACGATCTCTAGAAAACATCATAAAAAGTGGATACCTCCCAGACGAGATACGATCTCTAGAAAACATCATAAAAAGTGGATACCTCCCAGATGAGATACGATCTCTAGAAAACATCATAACAAGTGGATACCTCCCAGATGAGATACGATCTCTAGTTCCTACACCGATGAGTTTGAGCCGAAGCTCCCTCACGAAGCCGGGTCATGACCTCGGATGATGAAAATACATAAATTATAGAAAATCATAGAAAGTTGGACCGAATCCCATAGATGAAGGTCACAAATCGTACATTTCCACTCGGGCGATGCGAACCAAACAAATATGTTAGGAAGCGAATAACAACAATCCGGGTGAGTATAAATTACACCGGGATAGTGAATATAAGAAAATATAGCCACTCACTATTCTCGAATATTTACGAACCCATTGTTGGTTCATTCTCAAAACAACAAGAATCTTCACATCGTGTTCGAACGCACAAGTCCAAAAGTTAATTGCCGAAGTAAACATATAAGGGATCATAGTCCTCAATTTTACTAAGGTAAATAAACTAGATTTTTCGTCCGATCGAGTAAAGGGGGTCCGTACACACTAATAGATTAGAATCCGTAGAAGAATTCGTAGTCCATTAATAATATATAAACCCTCTTATAAGTCCGAAGTGACAATAAACAGTAGTACGATTGCCGAGGCAAATCGATCAAGGGGATTCACGTCATAATGACGTGAAGTCAAATCATAAATCATCAAATATAAATTCGATAAATCGAATATACATATAGCTCATTAGTGAATCCAATGACGTTTAGAAACGATTAGAAATCATTTTGAGCGATAGGAAACAACGACATGAAACAAGGTGCCATGGATCAAAGTACGGTCACCAAGGTGATCGATAAATGCGTAATTCACATTACAACAACATACAGGAAATCAAAGGGATAACGGTTGTAATTTCGATCAACGAACGAATCAAAATCCCAAGCTGGCACCGGAAGCTTTTAGACTACATCGAAATAGACTCAAAGGATATCGAGTCGATAATTCACGTTTTAGAGTCGTGAATCGCATTAACAAGAGTTTTGAATAAATTCGATATACAAAATAAAGCATACAGGCTCTAAAATGATCATTTATTAAATTCACATCATAAAAAATGTAAATAGGCCAAAAAGGATCAACATTGGAAGAATCAATCTAGAATCAAAGTCGATGAATCGAGCTGCTGGAATCTGTGAATTCGTAAAGCTGAAGTTCACAAATGAAGTCCGAACGACCTGAGCTCTGGCCAGGAAAGAGCCCGGATGGGGGTAGACTGTGGACCGAGGTCCCTCAGGTCCACAGTCCAAAATCGGTCGATTGGTCCAAATAGGGCGGTCGACCGTTTTTCAACAAAAGTAAAACCGGTCGACCGCCCCATTTTGGGCCAATCGACCGGTTTTGGTCTGGGCTGTTGCCCAGGCCAAACCGAGGGGGATTCGACCCTCGTGAACGTCCGGCGATGATCGTCATGGCTCGTGATTTTTTTGGGACATCAACGAGACCTCTCTGATCCATCGCATCAACTCGTAAAGCTCGAATACAAAGATTTTGATTATAGGTTCTTAATGAACCTAGTTTTGAACTAAAACGAATAAACGCAATATAAGCGAATTGCGAGGCCTTAGAACTTGCTGGGTGCGGCAATGGTACTTCACAACACCACTTAACCGACTTACATCATGTGCATTGAACATGTAAACAACATATGTCATGATTTCTATCCCAAATGAAATTCAAACTAATAAATCGGAAGGTGTAAATTATCCTAATCAATTCAACAAGCAAATGCAACATGAAATGGTTCTAAATTACACTTTACAAGCACATAGGCTTGAGGCATAGATGTGAGTTCATCAAGGAACTTACCTTTGGCTCTTGAATATCAAGAACAAGCTCCAACAAGGAAGAACAAGCATCCAAATGAGCAAAGCTCCTCTCTTTCATCAATTACACCTCCGAAATCACCTCATACATTCACATCCAAGCATATATGTGTTAGGGTTGTGAGAAAAATCTGAACTTGAGAGGAGGATAAGGTAGAGAGGGAGAGTAGAGAGCTTACCCATGTCTTAGAATTGGATTTACACAAGAATTGAGCAATATATTGAAAGGCCTAGCCTTAGGAATTTTAATTTCCCTTTCCTCTCCCCATTTCTACCTTCTTTTGAGTGTTTGGAATGAATGAGAGGAAGAGGGGCTGATTTGGGGGTTATATGGTGAGCTAGGCTAGCTCAACCAAGACCCAACCAAGGTGCCAAAATTCCAAAGCTCGGAATATATCAAAGTTTATACTTTTCGAACTCCCAAACGACGTTTTGAACTCAATGGAAGTGGTTTCAAGTCCAAATTCATTTGTATGCGAAAAGTGATATTTTGGTCATACACTCAAACGAGAAAACAACCAAATTTTACCTAACCCCGGATGTATCGATGCTTATAGTAAAAAAGGTCGTAAACGACGATCCAGACTCAATGGAAGTGGTCCCAAATCCTAAATTTTTCGTTTGTGAAAAATGACATTTTGAGTGACACATCGGACACGACAATATATTTAAATAAAATATTTAAATCTATTATCATCGAATGAGCGGGTTGTTACATAAACTTTACTTTGGAATATTTTCCACTAAATCTTAATAGAAGATTTATATATTCCAAACCACATTTCACTATTAATCGGTTTAAAGAACGAATGTCATTAAAAACACAGTTCACGATAAACACAATTCACATTCCATTTTATTCCAATTACTAAATATAACTAGAAGCTCTAATAATCTGAATTAAAGATTTATTCTTTTCACACCGGGTTTAATAATAGTGTTATTTAAGGCACCATTCACGAAGAACCCAAAATCTAATTTAATATTAAATACAAGACTCTAAATAGAAATTATATTAGCTTATATTTAATATCAAATTCTGAAACCAACTCATATCGTATCGAGAATAACGATATATATTTATCTTCCAAATTCCTCCAAAATATCCATATAGTCATAGAATCCAATATCAAAATATTCCGGAGATTATTTCTATTAAAACCCATTCCAATTCATACATTGGAAAATTCTAGTTAGATTAAAACCATTCACAAATCCAATTTATTTATTTAAAAATGTTGGATTATCTTTCTAGTTAATAACTAGTTCATTTTGAAAAAAAAATATTTTTATCTTTAAAAACATGGAATTTTTCATCTAGATTCTTTCCAAATCATTTGTTATGATTTTACACAAATTATTAATATTTTTAATAATTTTACCAAGGCCCGTACAGTAAATTTCCAATAATGATCACCAAACTGCATCAATAGCGACCTTTTCCAAATTTGATTTGGACATAATCCAAATCCAACTGTTAGATTTCAAATCTCTTGTGTTCATTGGAAAGCTCTTTTCGGTATGAACCCAACAATTTTGCTTTTAGGAGAATCCAATGGTCGGATCTCCCGTAATGTCAATTCGAAGTCAATGGTCAAAATTCGCGAATGGTCGTGGCGCGCGCATTCTATTCAAACCATTAAATGTATATATATATATATATTCTATTTAAACATTTCATTGCTTATTACGAAAATTACATCAGAGTACAAGAATATAACAGAGTATAAATAAATAATATACGTCAGAAAAATATCAGAGATTAAAATTACATTAGCAGCGAAAAATAATACATAACATAGCTAAAAGAAATACACGGATACAAAGCTTTCCGAATATAGCTCCAGCTGTAAATCCAGGATCCTGGAAAAGAAATATCTTCAGAAACCAAAAAAACTTGTTGCCCGTGCAAAAAATAGGGGAACCCAGAATTTAGGTTAAAAAAAAATTCCGAGTCAGTCATGGGACTGGTGTGAGAACTAAAAACAGTTATTAAATCCTTACTTCAAAAGTTGGGAAATCATGGGCCTATGACGTATAGCACGGAACGGGTTTACTCCATATGAATCTCTGTTTAAAATAAAACAACACAATGCTTTTTGAAAAATGAAGCTATTATAAGACTCAGGTCCCGTCACACAATGCAACGCAAGCCGGAGGATAGAGTTTTACCTTATAATAGCAAAACATGCTTAATACATTTAAAACAAATCATTTTGATATTACTATAAGTGTATAGTGTCAAAATCAACTTCAAATATAAATAAATCAATCATAGATAGCATGGGTACCATATATCATGTCGCCATACTAGTTTTACAACTAAAACTGAAATGTCATATTGAAAATTTGGATTTCCATCATGAACCAAGGCAAGGGATCGTCCTTACAGAACTCGAGACTCTCTAGCCCGAGCCTCAGGGAAAGTACTCAGTCAAGCCCTTAGGAGCGCCAGGGCTAGTCCACACATACGTTAGTGGATTGGTTATTCCTGAACAATATGTTTCCCCGTCCTATGGGGCATAAATCTGGTCAGTATGTCAACCGTATCAAGAGCCACTAGGGACTCAAATCCGAGGTACCTCGCTATCCAATAAATAATATGCAACATCCACATGAGTAAAATGTTTGGGCTCCATACCATGAGACTGCTCCTAGCTAGAAGGAAACACCTGTCCTCCTTGGGGTCCTCTCCTGTTTTTGGTCCATACCGGGGTGTGAGGCACGCGAATTAACGCTATACACAAAGCTATGCTATTTAAAGCTGTGCTTTGATCATCAACCACAAGACTCTGCTTTTCAACAAAAGCCTTGATCATTTGCATCTCAGCATTCCACACTGACAATTCATGCCATGCAACTGATGTCTATCAATATATAACCTCTAAGATTGTACGTCTAAAAGAAGGGTGTTAAGCAAGAGAATAAATTCTCCACCACCAAACAAATATATATATATTTAATAGAAATAGATCAACACAGAATGAAATCCAATGTTA
Organism: Allium sativum; assembly: GCA_030737875.1. Lineage (NCBI taxonomy): Eukaryota > Viridiplantae > Streptophyta > Magnoliopsida > Asparagales > Amaryllidaceae > Allium > Allium sativum. Next base: position 574,930,991 of record CM060918.1, on the reverse strand, counting down.
GACACACATCCATTTACAAGTCTGTTCTAGGTCTGAACAAAACCGGAGGCACCTTATTCCTCGTCCCATATGTCCAATACAGGAGAGAGGTCCTCACATATTCGGTCGATCTCTAAGCACGTATGGACGATCACCACTTATTACCTCGTCTTAGGTGTACGACCCAATCAAGACATCAGTAATAATCCAAACGATGTGAAGATCTCCGGTCTTTAACCACCGTCTTCATGGTCGACATTTAGTCGTCTTATCAATTATTCAGAATGGGATAAACCCTGTCTTTCCGAATAACTTGCGTATCGTATAAACAAGTGCTGTAAAAACAAAACATACGCCTCATTCCAATCCAGAATATTCTTTTATTCAAATATTCTTTCCACAATTTGAACCAGATTAACGTTTTCCAAACTAGTCGGGATTAGCGAACCTTACCGAAGTGATCATTTACTTTATTTCCCAATCCCAACCTATTCATCTCATCGAGCAAAAACTGGTAGTACCCCATGCCTACCACCCACAGTGTTATTGGTAAAATTAATTACCATTTCACATTCAAATCTAATTAAAGATTTAAGTATCGCCTGGAGTAAAACTGGTGGTACTCCATTCTCGTCCATTTCCTAAATTTGATAATTTAAATTATCGCTTTCTCATTTCAATCTAATTAAAAATTCATTAAAACACCACTTAGTTTTAATCTTCCAACAATCATTATTTAATGATTATTTAACTTTGGGAACACAAACATGCCACATCAACAATCTACACCGTACCACTGATTTCTACCAATTTATAACCTCTAAGCTCACACGTCTTAGAGAAGAGTGCTAAGCAAGAGAATAAATTCTCCGCCACCAAAGTGATATATATTTAGCAAAGATCAATAATACAGTTCATAATATATTGTTAGACATGTAATCTTGTCTTAAACAGGGCTAAAGAACCAATGTCATTTAAAACACAGCTCACGATAAACCCAAACTCACATTCTATTAACTATGGAATCTTCATGGAAAACAGATCAATATATAATTGATATAAATTTCCGTATCCGACTAATAATATAAATGAATAACGACTAATACTTTTAAATTCCATATGTGGTAATAGTCTTCCTCTACAGAAGCTCACTTCGATTATCACTAAATCGAATTCCATTCAATTCCAATTTAAAACATTAAATTGGAAAACTTTACCTTGGAAAAGTTTCCATTAAATCTTAATTATATATTCCAAACCACATTTCACTGTTAATCGGGTTAAAGAATGAATGTCGTTAAAAACACAGTTCACGATAAACCCAATTCACATTCCATTTTATTCCAATTACTAAACATAACTGGAAACTCTAATAATCCTAATTAAAAGATTTATTCTTTTCACACGGTTTTCAAGAACAGTGTTATTTAAGACACCATTCATGACAAACCTAAAATCCAATTTAATAATAAATACAAGACTCTAAATAAATATTATATCAGCTTATATTCAATATCAAATTCTGAAACCAACACATATTGTATAGGTATAACGATATATATCTATCTTCCAAATTCCTCCACAATATCCGTATAGTCACGAAATCCAATATCGAAATATTTCAGAGATTATTTCTATTCAAATCTATTCCAATTCATAGATTAGAAAATTCTAGATAGATTAAAACCATTCACAAATCCAGTTTATTTATTTAAAAATGTTGTATTATCTTTCTAGTTAATAACTAGTTCATTTTGATAAAAATATTTTTATTTATCTTAAAAAAATGGAAATTTTCATTTAGATTCTTTCCAAACCATATATTATGATTTTACACAAATTATTAATGAATTTATTAGTTTTATCAAGGCCCGTACAGTCGGTTTCCAATAACGGTAACCAAACTACATCCATAACAACCTTTTCCAAATTTGATTTGGACATAATTCCAAATACAAATGTTATATTTCAAATCACTTATATTCATTGGAAATCTCTTTTTGATAAGAACCCAACGGTTCTGGTTTTAGGAGAATCCGACAGTCGGATCTCCCGTAATGTCAATTTGAAGTCAATTGTCGAAGTTCGCGAACGGTCGTGGCGCGGCGTGCTCTATTCAAACCATTAAATATATAATATATGTATTTGATTTCCATTCAAAACGTATTTTATAAATTCGTTTTAAAAACGATTCCAATTTCCATTTCAGTTATAAGTCAAAATTGAATATTCCATATCATTAATATATAAATGATAATATTTTCAAAATATCAGATTTTGAAATCATTTCCTTTTCGATATTCATTATAAAATGAATAAAATCAATATAAAAATCATTCGCTTTCAAATGGCACATATCTAATCAACACGGCTTCACAACTTCTAAATTTTCCATGTCCATCCAAAATCGGACATCAAATTCACATTTTAATCCTTCACTTGATATTATTTTAATATATTAGTTATTTCTGAATTGGAATCAGACTCAGTCAATTACCATATATTTTATTTATATGTATTTCATACATCACATGTACACAACAACAATGCTAACCTATCATCCATCATCCAGAGTGCTTTGCACAACTACATAAGCATTAAATATAAATAATTAACACTTACAGCAGTCTATCAACCAATCGATTGACTACAACTAAACAATTGGGATTAGTGTACATCAAATATCATTCCAATACCCGTGTGGGGTTTCAACCAACAAATACTGAATATTATTTGTGCAGTGTAGCGATGTGTAAAATTTATCATCATAATCAATGTCAGTTAATTAGGCGTACATAAACTAATCGTCCAATTTGTAAATGAATATTTATTTGCATTTCAAGAGAATTTTATACCGTTCATATATACGTTAAAAATTATACTTTTAATGATAAAATATTTATTTCAACACTTGACTATTTTATATAGTTCATATACACATTAAAAATTATAATTTTAATGAACAAATATTTATTTCAGAAAATTTCGGCATTATAACAGCATGATATTAAAATCGAGTAATGTCTAGGATTACCCCTCTCCTGATATTGGCTCGCGCCATACACAATAATCAATCCAATCCACAAACCACCATATAATTCATTTCACCACAATACAGTCAATTTTCCCAAAATTCAATCCAAACAAACATCCATGGCTCGTACAAAAATAGTGTCAGGTGCTACTAAGCACCATTTGCAAACTAGTTTATATTTAATTGTAAAATAAATTGAGTGAGAAGATGTACTCACATTGGAATCCACTCCATCGTTATTTTCTAACGCTCTGATTTGCTGTTCTGATCCCAAACTTTGCAAACAAGCTCCAATCTTCAAACCGCCTTTTTTTAGATTAAACGTGCCATTCCAAATAACTTTCGCCTAGTGGTCTTTCTTCCGAAAATGCTTTATTTCACTAGAATTCTCGAAAATACGATATTTCGATAGTAGACTTTGGACGCTTTTTTATGAACAACTCCACAATCCAAAATATGGCTTCTATATACCCAAATCGAAGAGAAAATCATGCTCTTCGATTTTAGCATGGATTTTTGGCCAGAAGCACACCGTTTGAGAGTTATGAGCTGTGGTAGCTTATGGTGTTATTTGCAAAACTGAAAATATTAAAAATTGGGTTTTTAATAGAGGGGGGCCCACTGGTTGGCCATTGGTGGCGGGGGAGTTAGCTAGAAGGTCGGGGAGGAAGGTGGGGGTGCGCCTAATCGGCGGTGGGACAATGGTGGCATTAGCGGCGGGTTTATGGAGGTTTTGGAGCTAGGGTTCGAACAAGAAGGAGGAGAGAGAGGAGGGAGGCGGAGGGGGTGGTCGGGGAAGGTGGTGGCCGGTCTGGGGTGCGACGGCGCGTACAGTGATGGGGAAGGGGGGCAACGAGGAAACGATGGATCGGTTTTTTTTCTTTTTCTTTTTCTTTTGTTTTCCCGTTGACCTTGAAGAAGAGAAGGGGGTTTATATAATTTATATATATATACATATAATAATTTTGAATTCCAAAAAGTTACTTTTTCATTCGAACTCCAACCGACGATTGTCTCCCTTAGCTCAATACCCCCATTCCGGATACAATGAGAAATGTCCTGTAAGCAATTTCGACTATTCCGATTAGTTTTCATCAAAATTAAAATATTAATTAATATAATGTTAAAAATTGATTTCAACGTACATTTTAATTTACTAGGGCCACATACTGACTTCAAAGATTCTCGTGATGATACAGTCCTAACAAGACTAATTTCATTGAATTCGGAGACCTTTTCAAAAAATGGTCATTTTCTAATCGATTAAATACAAACTGAAATTACCAAACATGTTTAAATTCACCACGCTCACATATTGATGCCAAAAATTATGAAAATTGGAATATAACAATAATTTGACATTCTGGATCCAATAAAAGTGGTTTCATCGAAAATGGAGGTCGTTTGCAAAATGGCTATTTTTAAGGGCTATTGTAACAACCCGAATTCTGACGGACCGAATTTTTTCAAAATTCCAATCCATCGAAAATCAGATTGGTTTGCTCTGGTATCCAGCAGAAGAGACATAAAATATGTCAGAGCTTAGAAAATATCTCACAATGGAATGGATAAAATATAGTATAATCAAAACATAGCCTTACCGTTTTATTAATACTGCCTAACTGGTATCCAAAGCTATCATGTCTCTGCCACAAATCTAACCTGCGAGTATGTTATGAGGAGGGATTCAAAACACAAGTTTTGGTGACTGGATTTAAACTATACACTTTGTATAATCCTACATATACCGTTCAATCATGTTACCTTATTTATTAGGTTACTTGGGTTATCAGCACTCAAGGCTTACACACACGTCGTACCCATTTACTTCCCAGTGGATTAACCTAATATAGTATATATGTAGCTACCCCTAATATTAAGGTATACCCCATGGTACCCCACTCGCACGGTCTCCCCCATAACACTGTTGAAATATACGGTGTCCCTTATCCTACGCCGTAGTGACGTACGGATCTCTATATAACAATGTCATGTTCCGCATATATCTGTTATTACTATGCTACACAAACGCACGGACTGCCACCATTGTTCGAATTAGAATTCATACCAGTGTCATTTCCTCAAGTCGACGATATACCACCCAGAGCCGACATGCATGTATCTAGACTGTACACCATACATATCTTCAATTGTAGCTCGATGCCTCAATCGCACGTCCTCTAATGTGCACCGAGTTCCATGGCAAGGTGATACAAGAAACACAGAACTCGGCCGAGAGCTTTTCCATATTTGTATGTGACCCGCCTTTAGGAGCCTCTATAGATATCCCTCGGGTCTGTTTTCATGGTGGATATGGCCCGACCTAGGCCCCTCCCTCAACTAGTAAAGACTACAAGAGCTTAGCAACATGCCCCTAATAACAAACAATCTAAACATCCATTTGGCGTCTCCCCTCAACCCCCTACCCCGTCAGTGAAAGGTGAATGGTATCTTGGGTTTAGCTATAGTCTTTTCACATCCCACTGGATGCAGATGACAGGTATCCGACGATCTACTATCCTTTTGGTTGTGACCCTTCGCCTCCCCATTGAGGCAACCGCCGAATCACCCTTGTATCACCGCGTCACAACATTCTAAATATATAGCAACTTTTGCAGTCAAGGCCCACCCACCTACTTGTTATGCACAGACCCAACCTCTGCGAGCACAGCCTAAACATCTTCCACCACAGAGAGGACTACTAGGAGCACCATACGTATCTCAGGAAGTTGCGTGCTTCCCCTTCCAATCCCTCGGAGTCGACAGAGTAATCAGATAAATGTGTGTTCCCTTTGTGCTTTATAACACCACAGTGATCTACCCCGTTGGGTTATTCACCCTCAAAGATGTAGACTGGTCTAAGCGCCTCACTTTAATATGTTGTTAGACCCTATGTCTAAACATTCTTTTACGCGCTTGCTTTACTTATCAGGTTTCCATTTAACTTGGTTGTCTTAACTTTTTATTCAGGTTACCAAGTTCTTCTTAGCCCCTTCTATCTCTGAGGAATGGGCCCCTCTTTCTTCCTAATTTCGTTTATACAACTTAACCCATTTAAGTTTATTAATAAGCCCACAACATGTTATTCCCTAGATTGTTGTCCAAGGTCTGAAATCCACAATCCCTTTTTATGTTCTCGCTTGATTTCATCATTACAATAACATGTTCAACTTAATATATTATTAATTATATCTCAATTCACATGTTTTCTAATTAACATGTCACTTGCCGTTTATGATTAAATTATTTCAATTCATAAGTTTTTCTCCTTCTTTCTCATTTAATTATAAATTCAATTTACACCGTCACTATAACTTATGGTTGTTTACTAATTAACTTAGTTTTCTTAACTAAGGTCCAATAACAATAAGTTTCTCTTCCCATAACTTATTTTGTCCATAACTGTAGATTTCATACTCTTGTTCTCACAAGTAACTTTATTTACAATTAAGTACAATTTATCTCTTAACATAAGCTATTCCAATTTTCTTATAACCTATTTTATAATTCTCACTTGTCCCTAGGACAAGCCTTAACATGTTATTCTTATCAGCAAATTTCATACTTCCAAGTGTTTTGATTACTTAATTTATAATTAAGTACAACCTATTACATTCATAAACTTTCCCCCTTTTCTCTACTTATTACAAAAAACTGGTTTCAGTTGTCCCTATTTACTGATTACTTAATTTGAAATTAAGTGTCACTTTTTTCAATTCACAGGTTGTCTTATTTCTTTACTAGTTTATTATAACCTAAGTTATAATCTTCACTTGTCCCTAGGACAAGTCTACCTGTTATACAACATTTTCATTAATGTTATTTGTTTATAATAGGTTATTATCATTCCCTATTTATTCCAAATCATTTACTGTTGCATCTTTCTTTCATTCAATTCCATTTATAACCATTAATTACAATTAATACTATTTATCATTCCTGCTATATATATACATGTACCAGACCTCTCACATTAAGCCGACAACCTGTGGATGCTGGATATGCCGGGCAGGTCAGGGCAGATTTCTTCCACAAGTCGGACTTAACCTCATGTCTTGGCTCGTCTCGTGTTTATGCACTTAGACCCCTCACATTAGATTCGACACATGTGCTTGCTGGATATGCCGGGCAGGTCCGAGCAAACTTCCACCACCAGTGTAATCTAACCTCGTGTCTAAGCACTGTTAAAGTTTATAATTACTGTAATTCTAGGCATGTTCATTTTTATTTATAATTATTCCTATTTCATTATAGGTTTTTCATGCCCCTTTTTCCAAGCCATATTTACTAGCCCAATTTAAGATCTTTAAACATAATTTGGTCGATGCCCCCAATCCATATTTATTTATTCAATTTTATGTTAACATGAAACCATATAATCATATACTTACTCTAATTATTTCATGTATACAATTGGGACAAGTTAACATGTAACAATAGCAGTCACAGTTGATACCCATATTCTAACAAGTTTATAACATGTAAACTTTTTAGCACATCAACTAATTCAATATTTGAATTTTCCAACATGTTCATATTAATATTATAACATGTAAACATTCCAACATTTCAACTGATTCAATATATGAATTCTTCATATTAACAATTTGACGTTATATCATGCTAATCATTCCCGCATTTCATATACACCACTTTAATCCTTATTAGCATATATTTAGGCATCTTAACATGTCAAATTCCAATTTGTCATAATGGGAAATGTTAAACAGTAATATACCATTATCTAAAATAATATGGCTTAAATCCACTCACCTTTTATGCTTTCCCCAATTCTGGATCTGATCCAGTTTTAGTATCCATGGTTTTCCCCTTTTAATCAGATTCACAACCTAACGACCATGGATTTATTATTTTCATTAAAAGAGAGAAGGAAAAGGAAGAGTAAGGATTAGAATGGATTGGATCTAGAATTTTAACTTGATTTCATGATTCTTGTAACACCCCACCTCCGCTAGGGTCACTCACAAAGGGAATGCACTAGTTTTGGAGGAGCGTTATCAAGGTAAACAAACACAGAAATATCACAAGACAGAACATAGATAAAACAGCGGAAGAATCAAAAGATAAATTTCATTACTTTCAAAAATATTCAAAACCTTTTACATCAAATAGCCAAGATCATTATTTTCCATTACAACAAATTCTGTCTTGCATAAATAAAGAAGCATAAACTTAAAACATCAAAAGTAGCTTAATTCACGAAAGATAGCAGAAATGCAGCCACAACATAGCTCAAGATCAAACCATACATGAGCTGAACCGAAAGCAAGCGAAATCCAAGCTAAGTGCTAGAGTTTCCTCCCTGAGAACCTGGGGGGGGGGGGAGGGAACGAAAGAAAAAGAGGCAATAGAAAACGGGTCAGTCATAAAGACCGGTAAGTTCTAGTGACTTTTAGCATAAAAACAGGCAAAGGTAACATGACATGTATAAACTGAAAGTAAACATAAGGATGCTGTCAAGCTGGGCATGATAAACTAAGATAACAAGATAAATCAGGTATAGCATCGCATGTCCAAGGTTCACTGCACCAACTGTACTAATATCCCAACCCATGTCATATGTTAACCATGAAATGATCCCTTGGCCCAATATCGTGAATGACCCATTACTAGGTCCAACGGAACGATCTACTAATCGATCAACTCCCTACAAGTTCTAGCTCGTCATTTGTCTGTGTCCTACGGCCCTATCACGAATGTAGTCACCTATGCTAGGTCCACCATAGGGTGTATCAAGCCCTAGGGTGCCAACCATCGACATGAATCAAGAATGCACAGATAAACCTACTGATGCCCAATGCCTGGTTTTTCGACTCCGGACCACGTGCACGACCATAGCCCGCCTGAATCTACACTGGCGTACCAACACAGCCGTCGTTTTGGTCGCTTACAATTAGCCAAGTAATCGTGCCCCACCGTGCCTAGTTCCAGGGTACCGTGATACATCTAGTGGGTTACTGCTGAAATGGACCGCGTAACTAGGGTTTCCGTCCAATAGGTTAAGAGTTTTCATTTAAATTCGAGACTTAACCCCTTATCAGTCTAGCATGTCAAATTGGCTAAGTGTTGTCATTTAAGTTCGTGACTTAGCCCTACAATTCACGTGTCAAGTTGGTTAGGTGTTGTCGTTCAAATTCGTGACCTAACCCTACCAATCATGTTTCAAGTTGGTTAAGTGTTGTCTTTCATGTTCATGACTTAACCCTATCATGTGGCATCAATTCATTAATGCACCCCAACCTCTCACATCAGACCTGTTGTTGTGGTCACTGGATATGTCGGGCGGTTCCGGGCAGATTTACACCACAACTCATTCTGACCTCGGGTTTCAAGCGCAATATGACCAACTATCCACATTGGATCCTATTGTTTGCAGTCACTGGATTTGCCGGGCGGTTCCGGGTAGAATTACACTGCAAACTCAACCCAACCTCGAGTTGTCCATTTTCAAGTTCATTCTAGTGCCATGTCCATGTTCAAATTTCGTATCAAGTTTGTGTCAAGTTTCAAGGCAAGTTTCATGCCCATATCCAGATTCAAGTTATAACAATGTTCATGTTTCAAGTTTTTCCCAATATCAAGTTCATAATTCATGTTCATAACCAATTCATGTTTTGCCTAATCTACCCAAATCGTATTACCATCGCACGTAAACGTGAATCGATTTATTCTACAAGTAAATCCAAATTACGAAATAAAGGGAATAACATCAAAACTATGATAGGCAAAAGGGACGAGCATAAAGCGATAAAAGGGATTACAAGGCTTGCATGATATAACTTGAGATAATTGGTTAAAACATCACTGGCATATAGAAAATAATAGGATTTCAAACCTAGCGAAATAAGGTGATAGTCATGATAAAAATTGACATAAAAAGAATAGGAATGCAAAAGCAAGCCAAAATGGATCCAATGGTTTTGGTTTACATAATAGCGAATAAACTAAGCAAGTCACACCCTAGGTATGAGATCCAACAAAATACCAATTCGGTGTACAACATGGTTTTTAACTATAGTGTTATGGGCATGAACAATCAACTATAATAGTCAATTAACCACAATAGTCATAGTGAATCATAAGCGGTTAATCACAATAGTCATAGATAATTATCCAAAATAGTTTTAGGCAACTACCCTAAATAGTCATAGGCAATTAACTGTAATAATTTCAAAGCCATGGTCATAGACAATAGTCTTATGTTCATAATCATAAGAAATAATTCTCATAGTCACGAGTCATAGGTGATTAGCCACAATTGTCCTTATCATAGTCATAGGCAATAGTCTTATGTTCACAGTCATAGGCATAGGCATAGTCTTATGTTCACAGTCATAGGCATATGCATAGTCTTATGTTCACAGTCATAGGCATAGGCATAGTCTTATGTCCACAGTCATAGTCTTAGGCCATTAACAATAGTTTTAACGTCATAGGCATGATAATGTTATAAAAGAGTTTGATTTACAACGTGAATAGGTCCAAACTGATTCCATAGCAATATTCCCAAAAGTCAAGATCAAAGATGAACAAGAATAGATATGAATCGATTATCATACATAAATCCAATTCAAATTTACAACATGTCCATATTAAGTTTATAGTTTTTATCTAAAAGTAACTTGAACTTACAGATCATGGTCTAAGAAATTGAGACGCAGAAGTCGAATCTATAAACTAGTCGTCGAATTGTTGAATCATCGAATCTTGATTTGATTGTAGAAGCAAATCCCCAAATATGCAATTCCTAGCCGTAGTCTTCAAGAAATAGTCTTCGCGATTTAATTTAATTTAATTTAATTTAGAGGGGGAAGAAGAAGCCATGTCCATCAAGAATTTAAGCAGCATAAGGTTAGAGAAAAATGGTGTAAAGAAAATGAGGCTAGGAGGCTGTTTATATAGGATTAGGCAGAAAAATCTGGACAGAAAACGAGGTCAAATACATTAGAATGCATCAGGTTCAGAAAATGGGTTCGGGAGGCAGGTCGACCCCCATGTCGACACTATGGTCGACCTGGTCCCTGGGAGGTCGACACTATGGTCGACCCCCAGGTCGACCTGGTCCATGGGCGGGAATTTTCCCGCCCAACCTGTTTTGGGTTTTGAATTTGAATCCGAATTTTCGAGCTGTCTTTGATTCTGAAAATTCGTGAAACTTCTAGAGGTCATAACTCCCTCATACGGACTCCGATTTTCGAAAATTCGGACTCGTTTCCAAGCAGAATTTCGAGATGAATGCAATGGCGTAACCCGTTTCCCTTGATTCTTATTTTAAAATTTAATTCTGCCTTGATTTATGGTTTTAACACGTTATTAAGATTCGGGTTGTTACATTCTCCCCTCCTTAAAGGATTTCGTCCCCGAAATCTTCAGGTTAAGAAGAAAGCATCCTATCATCCAATCAACCATCTACTTAACCATCATCCATAAGCCACCATTGTCCTTAAAAGGTTTCTAATGCTATATAAACATATGCAGAAAGTGTGTGTATATGTTCCTTATCTAATGTAGATGATCAGGCCTGATTGATCTTCTTAATGCAAAATATATTTAGGGCAATGAGTCCAACATTTATGCAAATAGTCCTAATCACATAAACACTATATGTGTGCACAAACATCCATCTATATGCATCATCCACATGATAGCACATTCAATTTCATCCATAAACAAGTATAAACACTCATGCATATGCAATATGAAAATGTGTCTGAGCCGATCTAGTACCTAATGTGTGTTATGCAACCACGAGCAACCACTTGCGACCACTTGCAACCATTTGCAAGCATCAACCATAACATGTTTTCAAGCACATGTTTACATCCAAAAGGTTCTACCTAAGGTTCTCAAGATAGGATTGAGAAGATAAGCAAGATAAAACAAAGCATCAAGGAGAAGAAGTTAAAGATGTACCCCCAAAAGGTCCTGCTTGCGGGGCTTGTCCTTGCTTCTTAGGACAGTTCTTGCTGATATGTCCAGTATCACCACACTGAAAGCATGCTCCCATCTTCTTCTTCTTCTTTCTACAATCCTGGACTATATGCTCCTCAATACCACAGAAGTGGCATTTTCTTTTCTCGCGTGTCTTGTTATCATTCTTGTTGTTGTTGTTCTTACCTCCTTTCTCGGAGTCTACCTTCTTGTTTGGAGGCTCATTCTCCTTGACCTCCTTCTTGCCACTCTTGTCTTCTTCATTTAAGAGCGCCATGTCTACTAGCTTTTCGTAAGTAGCCCTCATAGGTACGTGGGTCATAGCCAAGCTGTGAAGCGGCTCATTTAATCCCTTGACAAAACGGAGAGCCTTCTTATGAGGGGTATTCATTAAGTCCAGTCCAAATCGGGCCAGCTGATTGAATTGATTCATGTACTCTTTGACAGTCATACTTCCTTGCTTAAGAGCTAAAAACTTTTCCAGCTATAAACTTCGTTCAGCTTGTGAGAGGAATTTCGTCTCAAACCTTATTCTGAAATCCATCCATGTTTCAACTGGCCTCTCAGCGTAGTGACTTCCCACCAATAGGAAGCTTCGTCTTTGAGCAACCATGCCGCCAACTGTACCATCTGCCTATCGTCCACCTTGAAGATAACGAACAGATCCTCAGTTTCTTTGCCAGTTCCTTGCGTCTACGAATGATTCAGTTCCCTTGAAATCCTTTCCACCCATGGCCATAAAATCTTTACAGATCTTCGAGAAAGCAATTGCACGAGGAGGGGGTGGAGGAGGAGGAATCGCTGCAGCTGGGGGAGGAATATCTGCTGGGCCTGCATCGTTGGCCCTAGCCTCTAAGTACCTCCTGAACTAGCCAGGTATTGGCACGCCCTATGGAAAGTTAAGATTCCCAAACATGCTGAAATGAAAAAGAAGAGATTCAAATGAGGAAACAAAGGATAGTGCTGATGGCTTTGGGGAATAGCCTTTAAATAAAACAAGACTTTTCTTGAAAAATGCTTCTTTGTAAACAGTTTTGAAAATAGTTTTAGAAGGTTTTCTAAAAAAAATTGCCCAGTCTGGTAACCTTCTGCTCTGATACCAAATGTAACACCCCACCTCCGCTAGGGTCACTCACAAATGGAATGCACTAGTTTTGGAGGAGCGTTATCAAGGTAAACAAACACAGAAATATCACAAGATAGAACATAGATAAAACAGCGGAAGAATCAAAAGATAAATTTCATTACTTTCAAAAAGAGTCAGAACCTTTTACATCAAATAGCCAAGATCATTATTTTCCATTACAACAAATTATTTCTTGCATAAATAAAGAAGCATAAACTTAAAACATCAAAAGTATATTAATTCCCCAAAGATAGCAGAAATGCAGCCATAGCATAACTCAAGATCAAACCATACATGAGATGAATAGAAATCAAGCGAAATCCAAGCTAAGTGCTAGAATTTCCTCCCTGAGAACCTGGGGGGAGGGGGAACGAAAGAAAAAGAGGCGAAAGAAAACGGGTCAGTCATAAAGACTGATAAGTTCTAGTGACTTTTAGCATAAAAACAGGTAAAGGTAACATGACATATATAAACTGAAAGTAAACATAAGGATGTTGTCAAGCTGGGCATGATAAACTAAGATAACAAGATAAATCAAGATAAATTAGGTATAGCATCGCATGTCCAAGGTTCGCTGCACCAATTGTACTAATATCCCAACCCATGTCATATGTTAACTATGAAATGATCCCTTGGCCCAATATCGTGAATGACCCATTACTAGGTCCAACGGAACGATCTACTAATCGATCGGCTCCCTACAAGTTCTAGCTCATCATATGTCTGTGTCATACGGCCCTATCACGAATGTAGTCACCTGTGCTAGGTCCACCATAGGGTATATCAAGCCCTAGGGTGCCAACCATCGACACGAATCAAGAATGCACAGATAAACCTACTGATGCCCAATGCCTGCTTTTTCAACTCCGGACCACGTGCACGACCATAGCCCGCCTGAAACTACACTGGCGCACCAACACAGCCGTCATTTTGGTCGCTTACAATCAGCCCAGTAATCGTGCCCTACCCTGCCATGTTCCAGGGTACCGTGATACATCTAGTGGGTTACTGCTGAAATGGACCACGTAACTAGGGTTTCAGTCCAATAGGTTAAGTGTTGTCATTTAAATTCGAGAGTTAACCCCCTATCAGTCGAGCATGTCAAATTGGCTAAGTGTTATCTTTTAAGTTCGTGACTTAGCCCTACAATTCACGTGTCAAGTTGGTTAGGTGTTGTCGTTCAAGTACACGACCTAACCCTACCAATCATGTTTCAAGTTGGTTAAGTGTTGTCTTTCATGTTCATGACTTAACCCTATCATGTGGGATCAATTCATTAATGCACCCCAACCTCTCACATCAGACCTATTGTTGTGGTCACTGGATATGCCGGGCGGTTCCGGGTAGATTTACACCACAAATCAGTCTGACCTCGGGTTTCAAGCGCGATATGACCAACTACCCACATTGGATCCTATTGTTTGCAGTCACTGGATTTGCCAGGAGGTTCCAGGAAGAATTACACTGCAAACTCAACCCAACCTCGAGTTGGCCATTTTCAAGTTAATTCTAGTGCCATGTCCATGTTCAAATTTCTTATCAAGTTCGTGTCAAGTTTCAAGGCAAGTTTCATGCCCATATCCAGATTCAAGTTATAACAATGTTCATGTTTCAAGTTTTTCCCAATATCAAGTTCATAATTCATGTTCATAACCAATTCATGTTTTGCCTAATCTACCCAAATCGTATTACCATCGCACGTAAACGTGAATCGATCTATACTACAAGTAAATCCAAATTACGAAATAAAGGGAATAACATCAAAACTATGATAGGCAAAAGGGACGAGCATAAAGCGATAAAAGGGACTACAAGGCTTGCATGATATAACTTGAGATAATTGGTTACAACATCACTAGCATATAGAAAATAATAGGATTTCAAACCTACCAAAATAAGGCGATAGTCATGATAAAAATTGACATAAAAAGAATAGGCATGCAAAAGCAAGCCAAAATGGATCCAATGGTTTTGGTGTACATAATAGCGAATAAACTAAGCAAGTCACAACCTAGGTATGAGATCCAACAAAATGACAATTCGGTGTACAACATGATTTTTAACTATAGTGTTATAGGCATGAACAATCAACTATAATAGTCAGTTAACCACAATAGTCATAGTCATAGTGAATCATAAGCGGTTAATCACAATATTCATGGATAATTATCCAAAATAGTTCTAGGCAACTACGCTAAATAGTCATAGGCAATTAACTGTAATAGTTTCAAAGCCATGGTCATAGACAATAGTCTTATGTTCATAATCATAGGCAATAATTCTCATAGTCACGAGTCATAGGTGATTAGCCACAATTGTCCTTATCATAGTCATAGGCAATAGTCTTATGTTCATAGTCATAGGCATAGGCATAGTCTTATGTTCACAGTCATAGGCATAGGCATAGTCTTATGTTCACAGTCATAGGCATAGGCATAGTCTTATGTCCACAGTCATAGTCTTAGGCCATTAACAATAGTTTCAACATCATAGGCGTGATAATGATATGAAAGAGTTTGATTTACAACGTGAATAGGTCCAAACTGATTTCATAGCAATATTCCCAAAAGTCAAGATCAAAGATGAACAAGAATAGACATGAATCGATTATCATACATAGATCCAATTCCAATTTACAACATGTCCATATTAAGTTTATAATTTTTATCTAAAAGTAACTTGAACTTACAGATCGTGGTCTAAGAAATTGAGATGCAGAAGTTGAATCTATAAACTAGTCGTTGAATTGTTGAGTCTTGATTTGATTGTAGAAGCAAATCCCCAAATATGCAATTCCTAGCCGTAGACTTCAAGAAATAGTCTTCGCGATTTAATTTAATTTAATTTACAGGAGGAAGAAGAAGCCATGTCCATCAAGAATTTAAGCAGCATAAGGTTAGAGAAGAATGGTGTAAAGAAAATGAGGCTAGGAGGCTGTTTATATAGGATTAGGCAGACGAATCTGGACAGAAAACGAGGTCAAATACATCAGGTTCAGAAAATGGGTTCGGGAGGCAGGTCGACCCCCAGGTCGACACTATGGTCGACCTGGTCCCTGGGAGGTCGACACTATGGTCGACCCCCAGGTCGACCTGGTCCATGGGCGGGAATTTTCCCGCCCAGCCTGTTTTGGTTTTTGAACTCGAATTTGAATCCGAATTTTCGAGCTGTCTTTTATTATGAAAATTCATGAAACTTCTAGAGGTCATAACTCCCTCATACGGACTCCGATTTTCGAAAACTCGGACTCGTTTCCAAGAAGAATTTCGAGATGAACGCAATGGCTCAACCCGTTTCCCTTGATTCTTATTTTAAAATTTAATTCTGCCTTGATTTATGGTTTTAGCATGTTATTAAGATTCGGGTTGTTACAATTCTGGATAATCTTTTTATCACTTTCAATTCTATCTTCCAGATCTGGATTCATAATTTTCCTAGGCTAATAATTTAATTTTCAGAATAGATATTGAGAGAAGAGAGAGAGAGAATAATGGCAGAGCTCCAGCGTAGCCATCAAATTATGAGGTTTTAGGGTTAGCTATAGGGCCTTATTTATAGGTGCTCAAGACCTTATCGTACATGTAGCATTGAGTCAGCATTCAACCTAGTTAAGAAAATAGTCCAAGTTCACAGATGAATCATGCTAGATCTTGTCGTACACGCAGTGCTGAGTCAGCACTGGGTCCCACAAGCTGTTTTGGCGCAGAAATTTGATTTTTGAATGTTTGAATTTATTTAACTTTTATATTCACATGTAATTTTTTATACATATACAATTCTTACAGCGACCATTTTACACGTATATATATATATATATGCAATATTTTTGTTTTGTTTTCAAAATTCAAATGGTGTTGTAGCATTATTTGATTCTTGCTATATTTCATTGACTGCAGCCATATCTTGAATCTCTTATATACATATATTTCTATATATATATATATATATAATAATGTATACATATGTATATTTTCTTTATTTCCTTATAAGTACATTCTTATCCTTTTAAATTTTGAATTTGTATACGTACATATATTTGTATGCTCAGCTGGCCCTCTCTAAAACAAAGATAAATATTATGTCGCCATCGGGGTTCGAACCTCCGGCCCCTATGTTGCAAATGTTATGCCTTAACCGACTGAGCTATGATGTCTTTTGTTAATAAGTTTAGAAACAATGGTAGTCATTGTTATCCTTCTTTCACCTTATTCTCATGTTTTGCTACAATACTTCATTTAAATGTATCTCTTTCACCTTAACTCAGTTTTTTGCAATCCACAAGTCTAAATTGACCAGAAAATCACCACGAAAGCAATAACACTGATCCCATAGCCAAATTCTTGAAGTTCTTCAATTTTTTTTAAATATGCATTTTAATCACATAACATTTCTTCTTATTGCATTTAGTTTATTAATCTTTTCTTCATTTCAGTGTATGAACTTATTACATGCAATTATATTATCATATTTTATTTTACTGTCATTAAATGCGGGGTGTTACATTCTCCCACCCGTAGGAAGTTTCATCCCTGGAATTTGATAAGGGTAAAATCAACTAACCCCTCTCATAATATACAACCAACATGTGTGCATCCAATTTTTGCAAACATTTTGTACTTTTGTGCAAAGTGAAGTACAATATAATAATGCATGTATGCCTAATCAGTACCTCCTATGTGAATGCAAAGTTTTAAAAAATCCTCTTAAAATATGATGCTCACATCTTAAATATACTAGAAGTTCTATATGAATGCAATATTTTGAAAATCAAAAGATATTTTCATGCAAATTTTCCCACACTCTTACTGAGTAAGAGTGTAGTTCATCCAATTATTGCATCCATAATCGTACCAACCAACTTGATTCTTCGAATTTAAGGAAAAACTGATTTCCTAAATTCAATTTCTTCTGTTACAAAAAGGTGGAAAACTGGAAATTTCACACCATCCGTTTTTCTTTTATATACCTTTTTCCAACCGTACTAGGATTTTATGAAACTATTTATAAAGATTTCCTATTTTCCTATCCAAGCACAGCCCACATAAGAAAATTTTCTTTGTTGTAGCTTTTCTTTTTCATCTTATCTTGGAAAAAAAATTCCAAGATAATTCTTGCTATTTACTTCATAGCCTCAAAAATTCTCCCATCTTCCCTAGGCTCTAATCCTTACCTGCTCCATATTTTTTTTAAAAACATGGTTTGACTCTTTTTCAGTTAAATTTCCTTCCAAAAGTGTCAAAGATTAATTTTCCTCTTGAAAACTTTCTTTTTCCAAACCATAAAACCATGTCACAACATAAAAAAAATGAAAACATTTTTTTTTTCAAATCACAAAAACTGGATAGACAAGGACAACTATTTCCCAATCAAGTTTACATTGTTTCTACTTACAATGTCAGTTCAACTACTTATTATAAGGTGCAAACATCTACTCTATTCTTAATTTTCTACAATTCATTTTTTTCACCTAACAAAAATTTCTTTTCAAAACAATAATCAAAATTTATTGTCAAAAGAATAGAGATTTCAAAATTTTCTTTTCAAAATGCAACCTTTTCATGAGAGAATTCTTTTTAAAACAAGAAATCATTGTTTTCCAAAATATACCCCATTTTACTTTAAAACTCAATACGTATACTTCACATATTTAAAACTATAACTTTTAAGATTAAAACTTGAAAACATGTGTAACAACCCGGAAAATCCGAGCCAATTTAAAAATTTTATTTTCGCTATTTCAGTGAATTTTGAATAGTTAAAATAATTTATTTTAAATAATAACGATTAAAAATTTATTTTAATCGAAGTTAGAGTGAATATGTTCATTTTGATTTCTAAAGGAATTAGAAATAGTACGGTAGTTTGAAAAGTCAAACCTGTACTTTGACCGAATGTACCGAATTCAAAATTTAACGGATTTTAGTGAAACAAAATATATCTAAATCTATTTGAAAATATGTTTCCAACGAATCCGAAAAATCAAAATTTCATAGCGGGAATCAAAAGTTATGGTAGTTGAATATTCGGAATGGTCGCTATAATATAATTTATAGCCCGTATAAAAGGCCATTTTTCAAATGACCTCCGTTTTCGATGAAACCTCTTTTGTTGGATCCGGAATGTCAAATTATTGCTAAGTTTAATTTTCTGGAATTTTTGGAATTAATATGTGAGCGTGGCAAACAAAAATGCGGTTTGTCAATTTTAGTCATATCTGATCGACTTGAAAATGGCCATTTTTCGAACAGTCTCAGGATTCGACGAAATTAATTTTGTTAGGACCGTATCGTCAAAACAAGGCCAGAAATATATTTTTTGGATTTTTCTGAGTTCGTATGCGGCTACGGTGAATTTTAATATACAATCAAATTAATTTATTAAATGATTTAAATAATAAATTAAAGATTTCAGGCCACAGACAGTCGTTTGGGATGACGAGACTAAGCCCATTGGATTCGGAACATGGGCTATTGGGTGGCGTTAACTCTAGTTGGATTAAAATTGGGTTGGTTTAAAACCTTTGGATTTAATTGTAAAATTTACATTATAATAATATAAAAATACATCATCTTCCAAACCCTAATATCATCTAACAGAGCCGCTGCCCCTTTTCAACAATGGCCACCATGCTCCGAAACTAAGTACCCAATTTCTCTAAATCCATTCACCAAAAACCACTCCTCCATTTGGCATTATCACAGAGATTTTCCTCCTCTTTAATTCCATACGGTTGGATCATCACTAGGAGGCACGAACGTCGAGGTGCAGTGCCCTGAAGTCGCATCAAAACTACCGCTGCCGTACCCTACAGTCGCCATCGCGACTGACGCAAGTGGGCCCCCCTTTCGCGCCTTTTCGTGCTCTCCGCCGCGGTGTATTCTGATTGTGCCAACCCTGTCTGATTTGGTCGAAAATCCCAACCCTAGGGTTGAACGAATTCTGAAAAAGCACAGCCATATACTGTAAAGGGAAAAAGAAGAGTATGGCCCTATTTCTTTAATGTTTAATTAATTTAAAATGTTATAAACCTCAATTAAATCATAACTTTTTCGTACTGATTCAGAATTGATCAATTTCTGAAGCTTGTGATCGTACGACAAAGATCTACAATCCTAGACTAAAAAGAACAATTTCGAGCTGTTTGAATTTTGGCCAAATTTGAAACACGATTATGAGATTTCTTTTTATATATATAATTAATTAATTTAATTTATTTTCTGTGTAATGATCGCATGTATATGATTTAGATCTACTTTATTATGACATTTTGGATGATGTTTGATCTGTTGTTTGGTGATGGATAATTATAGATCTATATGTATTAGTTAAATATTATGTTATCATTTTTTTAATTGAATTGAATCAGTTTGTCAATTCAATACAAAATATTATTTTGTCAATTTTAATTGAATTGAATCAGTATGTTAATTCAATATAAAATATTATTTTGTCAATTTTAATTGAATTGAATTAGTTTGTCTGTTCAATATGAATACTATGTTGTCCTTCTTATTGAATTGATTTGTTAATTCAATAAATATCATTTGGTCATTTTTATTGAATTGAATTAGTTTGTCAATTCAATATGAATATTATGTTGTCATTCTTATTGAATTGATTTGTTAATTCAATAAATATCATTTGGTCATTTTTATTGAATTGAACTAGTTTGTCAATTCAATATGAATATTATGTTGTCATTCTTATTGAATTGATTTGTTAATTCAATAAATATCATTTGGTCACTTTTATTGAATTGAATTAGTTTGTCAATTCAATATGAATGTTATGTTGTCATTCTTATTGAATTGATTTGTTAATTCAATAAATATCATTTGGTCATTTTTATTGAATTGAATTATTTTTTAAATTCAATATGAATATTATGTTGTCATTCTTATTGAACTGATTTGTTAATTCAATAAATATCATTTGGTCATTTTTATTGAGTTGAATTAGTTTGTCAATTCAATATGAATATTATGTTGTCATTCTTATTGAATTGATTTGTTAATTCAATAAATATCATTTGGTCATTTTTATTGAATTGAATTAGTTTGTCAATTCAATATGAATATTATGTTGTCATTCTTATTGAATTGATTTGTTAATTCAATAAATATCACTTGGTCATTTTTATTGAATTGAATTAGTTTGTCAGTAACTCCGCCTGTGTAGTTTTCTATGCAGCCTGTCCCAAGCCAGGGTAAAGGAGGAGGGTTGAGATAGGCTTGGCGAGCCAACGTAAAAACTTAGCCACTCTTATGGAAATGGAACCTTATGATATATCGTTGGGGCGTAACCCTCTTAGCGACGCGCTATATCGAGGCTCGGATATGGTGTTAAATATGCAAGGACTGGGCCGCCATTCTCTTAGTGGCGCGCTACACCGACGCCCCGGTGTAGTGGTAAGTGAGCTAGGGTCCTCGCATTTTTCTCGGTGGATGCGAGGGGCAAGGAAGCTAGTCGATGATAGTAGGGTTCGGTTAGGTAGTTGGAATGTAGGGTCCTTAACAGGAAAATTAAGAGAGATAGTGGATACTATGATTATGAGACGGGTTAACATCTTGTGCGTTCAAGAGACTAAATGGGTGGGTCAGAAGGCGAAGGAGGTGGAGAACACTGGCTTCAAATTGTGGTACACGGGAGAAGTACGTAACAAGAACGGGGTAGGCATATTGATTGACAAGAACCTTCAGAACAATGTGGTTGACGTCAGAAGACGAGGGGATAGGATCATCCTAGTTAAGCTAGTAGTTGGCGAGGCAGTTTTGAATGTCATTAGCGCATATGCCCCACAGGTAGGTCTAAGTGAAGAAGCCAAAAGGAAGTTCTGGGAAGACTTGGATGTCATGGTTAGGAATGTGCATAGTAGCGAGAATCTTTTTATAGGAGGAGACTTCAATGGCCATGTTGGCTCATCTAGCGGGGGTTTTGAGCGAGTGCATGGTGGTTTTGGATTTGGCAGTAGGAACCAAGAGGGTGAAGATATTTTGAATTTCGCTCTCTCTTTTGATCTCATGATTGCTAATACCTTCTTTAGAAAGAGGCAATCACATCTGATCACCTTCAGTAGTGGCCAACAGGCTAGTCAGATTGACTTTGTCCTAACTAGAAGAGATAGTAAACGAGATTGTGTGGATTGCAAGGTCATACCTGGAGAATGTGTCGTCTCACAACACCAGCTGTTGGTATGCGTGTTTCGTCTTCGGGTGGTGAAGGATAAGAGAGCGAAGATTAGCAGGACGAAATGGTGGAAACTCAAAGGAGATGCTTCACGGGTGTTTAAAGATAGAGTGACGGGAGAAGGAGCTTGGAATGTGGAAGGAGAAGCAAATGTCATGTGGAATGCGATGGCAACTTGCATTCGGAGAGTCGCCACTGAGGTATTTGGGATAACAAGAGGAAGCAAACGAGAACCCAAGGATTCGTGGTGGTGGAATGACGAGGTGCAAAAGGCTATCAAAGAGAAGAAGGAATGCTACAAATGCATGTATCGTCATAGAAGCGAAGAGAATATGCACAGGTATAAAGTGGCAAAGAAGACTGCAAAGAGAGTAGTGAGTGAAGCAAGGGGACGAGCGTACAAAGATTTGTATCAAAGGCTAAGTACAAAGGAGGGCGAAAAAGACGTTTACAAAATAGCTAGGCTACGCGAGAGGAGGACAAGAGACTTCAATCAGGTTAAATGCATTAAGGATGAAAATGATAGACTTTTGGTGAAGGAAGATGAGATAAAGAATAGGTGGAGAGAATACTTTGATAAGCTTTTCAACGAAGAAAGTGATAGCTCTTCGATCGAGTTGGAAGACGTAGCCGATAGCACCAATAGACATTTTGTGCGGAGATTTCAAGAAGCTGAGGTAAAGGGGGCGTTGAAACATATGAAATCAGGCAAGTCGGTAGGGCCTGATGATATTCCTATTGAGGTGTGGAGATGCTTTGGAGATGCAAGGATAAAATGGCTAACTAAGTTGTTCAACAATATTTTCAAATCAAACAAAATGCCAGATGAGTGGAGGAGAAGCATTTTAGTTCCAAACTTCAAGAATAAAGGAGATATTCAAAGTTGCACAAACTATAGAGGAATTAAGCTTATGAGTCATACAATGAAGCTTTGGGAGAGAGTTTGCGAGCAGCGTTTGAGGAGGTTGACAAGTGTCTCTAGGAATCAATTTGGTTTTATGCCGGGAAGGTCAACCACTGAGGCGATTTTCTTGGTTAGGCAGCTTATGGAGAGATACAGGGAGCAAAAGAAAGATCTCCACATGGTTTTTATTGACCTGGAGAAAGCTTATGACAGAGTACTGAGGAGGGTTATGTGGTGGGCGCTAGAAAGGAAGAGAGTGCCATCAAAGTATATTACCCTTATTAAGGATATGTACGAAGGAGTTGTGACTAGTGTTAGGGCATGCGATTGTGAGACCAGAGATTTTCCAATTAACATAGGGTTACATCAAGGTTCGGCTTTGAGCCCCTATATTTTCGCATTAGTGATGGATGAAATCACAAAAGATATACAAAGGGAGATTCCCTGGTGTATGCTCTTTGCCGATGATGTTGTGCTGATTGATGAAAGTAGAATAGGGGTTAATCGACAACTGGAGTTGTGGAGGGAGACCCTGGAATCAAAGGGTTTCAGGCTTAGTAGAACTAAAACAGAGTATATGAAGTGTGAGTTTAGCAGTGTCGGGTCAGATGACGGAGATGTTACCCTGGCCGGTAGAGTAGTACCCAAGAAGGAATCGTTTCAATACTTAGGATCTATGTTGCAGTTTGATGGTGAGATTGATAAAGATGTTAGTTTTAGAATTCAAGCAGGATGGGTGTAATGGCGACTAGCATCTGGCATTCTCTGTGATCAGAAGATTCCTCAGAAGCTTAAAGGAAAGTTCTATAGGACAACAATCAGACCTGCAATGTTATATGGTGCAGAATGTTGGCCTACTAAGAGGCAACATGTCCAGAAGATAAGTATAGCAGAGATGCGAATGCTGCATTGGAGCTGTGGGCATACCAGACGAGATCGGATTAGAAATGAGGATATTCGGGAAAAACTTGGAGTTGCACCTATTGAAGAGAAGTTAGTCCAATACCGCTTGAGATGGTTTGGACATATCCAACGTAGACCATACGATGCACTTGTATGCGCTGGAATTTTAGGTCGCGCCGAAGGCCCAAAGAGAGGTAGAGGTCGACCCAAAATGACATGGGAGGAGATAATAAAGAGAGATTTAAGTAACTGGAGTTTATCGGAAGAGCTGGTAGTTGATAGGAGTGCATGGAAATTGGCAATCCATGTACCAGAACCATAGGTTTATATATATATACACACACTTTATTTCACATTTACTTAAGCTTTTTACTTTTTATTTACTATTTTAAATTTTATTTCACTTTTATTGAACATTTTTACTTATTATTATTATTATTATTATTATTATTATTTTAAAAACCCTTTATCGGACGACTTTTTAGTTGATTGGTTATTTTAAACCCTTTATATATATATTATCATTATTAATTTTATTTCATTTTAATTTTGGGTTCCATATCTAGCCAACCCCAACTTGTTTGGGATATATGGCTTTGTTGTTGTTGTTGAATTAGTTTGTCAGTTCAATATGAATATTATGTTGTCATTCTTATTGAATTAATTTGATAATTCAATAAATATCATTTGGTCATTTTTATTGAATTGAATTAGATTGTCAATACAATTGAAAATATATCATTTTTGTCTACATTATTGTATTGAAATAGAATTGTCAATACAATTGAAAATATATCATTTTTGTCCATATTATTGTATTGAAATGGAATTGTCCATACAATTGAAAATATGTCATTTTTAGAATATATAATTGCATTGAAATAAAAAGTTGTTCTTTTATTTGCATTCTTCGATACAAATATATATTGAAATACAAAATTATTCTTTTATTTGCATTCATTGATGCAAATATACTTTGAAATAAAGTTGTTCTTTTATTTGCATTCTTTGATGCAAATATACATTGAAATAAAAAGTTATACTTTTATTTGCATTCTTTGATACAAATAAAATATTGAAATTGGAAGTTGAATTTTTCTTTGCATTCCTTGATGCAAATAAAACATAATTTTAAAAAGGTTATATTTTATTTGTATTTTAGATACAAATTAAAAACATGATTTGTAAAGTTACATTTTTGTTTGCAATTTTAGATGCAAACAAAACATTAGAATTAAAGTTACATTCTTGTTTGCAATTTTGGATGCAATCAAAACATTAGAATTAAAGTTACATTTTTGTTTGCAATTTTAGATGTAAACAAAACATTAGAATTAAAGTTACATTTTTGTTTGCAATTTTAGATGCAAACAAAACATTAGAATTAAAGTTATTTTTATTGTCATTTTAGAGTCAATAAAGATAAATAAAGATAAACAAAGAATAGATTTTAAAGGTCACATTTTTATTGATATTTCATATGAAATAAAAGAATAGATTTAAACGTTAAGATGTTTATTGTTACTTTAGATACAATAAAAATAGTAGAATTAAAATCATGTCTTATTTGTCATCTGGTTTCAACAAAAGGTGTGAACATTAAGAAAATATATTTTTAGTATAATTTCGTTACCATTGGAAATAATTAGTTATTAAAAACATGATTTATTTCAAATCATCATTTTTATCATGTTAGAGGAATTATGAAAATCGTATATATAAAATCTCTAACATGAATATGGATTGTACTTAGTTTGTTTGTGACTATTGAAATTGTTAAAATCGCCAAATGATTTATATTTATATTTATATATAAATATAAATTAAAATTTAAACGAATCGCACGCGGTAGTTCACGTTTCGGCAATCGTAACTTCAAACGATTATAGCGTAAGACCCAACCGTCGGATTTTCCCAAAACTGGAACCATTAGGGCCATTTTGGGAAGATCTTTACAATGATATAAATTTATCAAAATCCAGCGGTTAGATTTCAGGATGTGTGTAAATCAAATTTTGGTAAAAACAGCGCTAGGGTCGTCCTACGACCCGAAGCGTCATTTAATTATATTGATCTATTTTTAAATAAGTAAAAATAGCGATAAATCGTTATAAATTAATATTAACAATATTAAATGGTTTAAATGATAATAATTTGAAAAATTATTTGAAAAGACTGAGTTCAACTCATTTTAAATAATCTTACCGCGATTTTAATTGAAGGTATCGAAGACGGCGATTGAAGACCGGCGATCTTCACGTCGAAAGGATAACTAATGATGCCTGGAATTGACTAGCACCAATAAAGGGTTAAAGGGGTAGTTGTTCGGACGTACTTGTTGATCGTCCGGATATATGCGAGCACCTAGTTGACTTCGGTTTCGTTCAGACCCAGAACGGACTTGTAAATGGATGCGTGTCTGACATTGAATTTCATGCCATGTAATTTAATTGGTGTCTATTAATTATTTTTGAGGTGGCAGAGGATTTATCCTCTTGCTAAACACCCTTCTTTGAGACGCACGAGCTCGAAGGTTATATATTGGTAGTGATCGATCGCATGATAGGGATTGTCAATGTGACATGCCAAGATGCAATTGACCGAGGCTTTTGTTGAAAAGCAGAGCCTTGTGGATGATGATCAAAGCATATCCTATTTAGGCATAGCTTTGTGTATTTCGTTACCTCAAGAGCCTCACACCCCGGTAGTGTTAAAAACGGGACAAGGGAACGCAGTGAGTGCACATGTTTCTTTCTAGCTAGGAGTGGTGTTTGGGTTTTTACAAGGCCTGACAATTTTACTTATGTGGTTGATGGAATGAGGCGCCTCAGATATTTTTATTGGTTGCCAATGGCCAATTTATAGGTCCAACAGGATCGGGGAACGTGTGTTCAGGCATAACTAATCCACTAGCGTTATATGTGGAACGGCCCTGCAGGATCCAAGGGTTCACTGTGGGGAATCCTGAGACATTGCTAGAGTGTCTCGAATCGGTTAGGAGACCGTCCCTAGCCTTGACTAATGATGGAAACCAACCTCCAATACGACATTACGATTTTGATTATATACCTATATATGGCGACATAGTATATGGTAGCTCTGCCGTCTAGAATTGATACATTTACTTTGAAGTATTTTTGAAACATATTAGACACTGGTAATAATACTAAAAATATTATTTTCTACATATCAAGCATTTTTGAGCATTATAAGGTAAAACTCTATCCTCCGTTTGCGTTGCATTGTGTGATGGGACTTGAGTCTTATAATGATTTCATTTTCTAAAAGCATTTCATTGTTTTTGACTTAATTTTTTTATAAAACTTACGCACTGGCAATCCAATGGAGCAAAACCCATTCCGGATTAACGGTGTGGTCCAGTGATTAGCCATATTATTAGTTTAGTAAGATTTCTCATACCAGTCCCATGACTGACTCGTAGTTTGTTTCACTTTGCAAACTCGGGTGCCCTCTTTCCACATGGGCAACAAATTGATAGGTTTCAGGTAGGGATGTTTTCTGGACTAGAGCTTGCTAACGAAAATGGTGGAAGATCTTTTCTTTTATCTTTTATTTTCTTCTTGAGATATTAAGACAATATTGGATATTGATGTAATTTGGGAGATTGAGACTTTATTTCTTTCCCTGTTTTTAGACATCTATTTTGCCAAGTGTATCCGGTACTGCGTACTCTAACGTTCTGTGATGATGTTTGTGATGACATTCCTCTCCGCTGCAATGATTTATATGTTCTGTTATGTATCTGTGATCTGTTATTGTTTTAATTATGTTATACTCCTATGATTATCCTTACTTTCGTTCTACGGAAGTTTTTGTCGTCACAACACCGTAAACTCTTTTCCCAAAAAATTTACAATTTCAAGTTCTTAAAAGTTAACAATGGGGTTGGACTCAAAGCGGGTTTCCAATTTTCTAGGCTCTCCTAGACACTGCCACAAAGTCAATTCTCTCAACTGTATATATATATATATATATATATATATATTCTCTAACACCTCACGTCCATTAATGTCACTCACAAAGGGAATGCATTAACTTCCATGGAGCGTATTTAGTGTATAGAATATAATATAACAAGACAGATATAAATAATGGTACTTGAAAATTTCAAAACAACTTTTATTGCAGCAAAGAAATAGTTTGATTACAACAACTTCATAAACCAAGTATACTTAATATCCATCTTGATAAATTGTTTCAGAGTACATAAAATAAAAAGCATAAACCCCAACACAAGTAGCCATAAAAGAGATGAGATGAATTTTACTTTCAGCAATCCAAGCACTTCCAAAAGAGAGAGAGAGAGATCCGAGATAAAGCTCCACTAGTACTAGTCCCACCCTGAGAACCTGGGAAGGGGGGGGGAGGGGAGGAAGAAAAGAGGCGAAAAAAGGGGGTCAGACATAAAGTTTGGCGAGTATAATAACTTTAACAATATAATTATTAAAGTAACTAGGATAAGGCATAAACTGGTAAGATAAGAAATGACCATGAAACAAGTGGGCATGACAAAGCAAATAAGAGGAATATTGTAACACCCCACGTCCATTAGTGTCACTCACAAAGGGAATGCATTAACTTCCATGGAGGTTTTAAGTGAATATAGAACATAAAAATTACAACAAGACAGATAATAAGTAGTACTTGGAAATCTAAAACTTTATTTCATTGCAGCGGAAATTAAACATGTTTGTTACATCATAAAACCATAAATCAGAGTCAAGTACAATATCCATCATGATAAAACAAAATACATAATCCCATTACATAAATAGCCATTAAAGAAGATAACAAGCTGGACTTTACTTCAGCGGTCCAAGCTTTCCAAAAGAGAGAATAAGCAATTCAATCAGACTCCACTAGATCTGGGTCCATCCTGAGGACCTGGAGAGGAAAAAAAGATAGAAATAGATGGGGTCAGACATAAAGTCTGGCGAGTATGATAATTCTAACAATACTATTATCAAAATAACTAGACTAAGGCATAAGCTGGAAAACAAGGAAATGTCTATGAACTATTGGGTATGGAAGAGCAGATAAAGATAACGTTAAAGGCACACCTAATACTAACGAATAATTACTACACTGCACCACACCAGTCACCCTAAAAGTTGATCCCACTTGGTTCACTTAGAAATTATATAAATAGCTTTGTGTACCCCTAGCTGACTACATAGGTGCCGCCTGCCCCTATCTCCGCTAGGTGTACCCCACTACCCACTTGCGATCGGCTCCCTACTCGTAGATACCCGTGCTGGTCCCACAGTGGGGCGTATCACTCCCCTAAAGTGACAACCCGATACAGCTAAAGAATGCACGGCTTATACCTACACGATGCAACAACGTCTTACCTACCAGCCCGGGTCCACACACGCATATGAAACCCATTGGACTTGCGTTGCCACCGCTAACCCGTTTGGCCTCTTATAGTCAAGCCCAGTATGCGTGTCCCGTCCTCCACTTGGGTCGAGCCCACAAAGATACGTTTGGGTTACTGGTTGAAATGGGCCCCCAATTACTTACCACAAGCTATCCACCTAAGCTTGTCCCCACTAGTGTATCCCACTTAACCCTCTTCTTAGTCATGTTCATTTACATATGTGTTTGGTTATGTCTTACTAATCGTATTTCAAATGCCACTAAAGGCACCCACTAGATTCCTCATGCCACCCAAGGCACCTACTTAACCCCCATGTCCCACTTCACATGTTTATATGGTTAAGTATTTCTTAATTCATTCAGGCCATAACCTCATAAAGACCTCTGACATTAGACTTGCATTTATGGCAGCTAGATTCGCCGGCGGGTCCGGGCAGTCTTACACCATAAAAGAGTCAAACCTCGTGTCTTTACAACTGTTATGCTTTAATTTGGGCCTAGGAACTCTCACATTGGGCTGACATTTGTGACTACTGGATTTGCCGGGCGGGTCCGGGCAGTTTTACGTCACAAACGAGTCCAACCTCGTGTCCTAAGCATTGATTAACACTTATATTTTTTTTTTACCCCAGTTTTAAATATATCCCTATTCAAATCATTAATTAATTCCAATTTTAATGATGTCCATAATTGACTCAATTATAGCCATCCCCTTACGGTATGCAAAATCATATCAATTGCATCCCAATTTCTTAATATTAAATCCTTAATATTACCCCTACCCCACGTTATACGTTCGCTTATTCAACGCAACATATACGTTAGACTCGAATAGTCTAACTCATAGCACAAAGATAAATTATCACAACATATAGACAAATAAAATAGATCTAATCATAATAGGGGTGAAACTTGCATAAAACTACACATGTCATGGATCTAAAGGTGTCGACTTGTTTGGTTAAATGTCACAACTTACATAATATGATCATAACCCAAGTTCATGTATAAACTTGCGTATGTGGTTTATGCAACATAATGATGGTGTGAACTAGCATCTAACACATAGAACTCACACATGTCATAGCATAATTCTAGATCTAAATAGATGTCATAATTCTAGATCTAAATAGATGTCATACAATATGTGAGATTATACATACTAATAAATCTAAACTTGCATAGGTACATGTGATTTATCATGTGAATCATCATAGCCCAAATATATATAATCAACATCATGATTCATAAGCTAACTACAACATAATAACATCATGGCTTTGTAACATCGCAACTTAGCATAGAAACTTGCAACATATATAATATCATCATAGCATGATTTACAACATATAGGATATCATCATCACATAACATAGGATTTACAACATACATGATAGCATAAGGTTTACAACAACATATATGACAATTCACATCATTTTCTTAAGATCCATATCACATCTTAATCTAATTAGTTTGCTAATAATCTTATTAAGATCATCATACTCACAATTAGAAAAGAGAGAGAGTCTTGATTTGCTTTAGAGTTGAGTAGAATTAGAGTTTTGATTAGCTTTCTTCCTTCTTAGTTGGTGACGGCTACACTGAGTTCCATGGCGATGGCATGACGGCGGCTATTCTATTTTTCATGTGATTTTAGAGTGGGAGACTACCTAGGTATATATAGAGTTTATGATTTATTTAGACCGTCAGATCAACTCAGAACTAACCTGAACCGTTAAATTAGCCAACTCAGCCCTAAAGACACATCAGCAGCTCAAGATTGGGCTCTGCCAAAACCTGGCCGACTTGACCAGGTCGACACCCAAGTCGACTGCGCAGTCGACCTGGTCCTGGGGGTGTCGACTGCCCAGTCGACTCCCCAGTCGACCTGGGGTGCTGGGCGGGAAATTTCCCGCCTGGCCTGTTTGACTTCGATTTTTGAGTTTTGAATTTTATGAAACTTCTAATGGCCATATCTCCTTCATACGAAGTCCAAATCACGCAAACTCGGACTCTATTTCAACCAGAATTCCGAGACGAACACAATGACGCAACCCGTTTCCCACAATTCTCACGTCTAAGATTAGTTATTCTTTAATTTCTGAATATTAATATTAACAAAATTACGGGGTGTTACATTCTCCCCTCCTTAAAGGATTTCGACCCCGAAATCTTCAAGTCAAGAAGAATGTATATCCTAATCATACATCTACTCAATCATCAAACACTAGCATCCATTGTCCTTACAAACCTCTAATGCTTTCATGTTTTAATGCACAGTGTGTGTATATGCCAGTATCTAATGCAAAATCAGGCGGTCCACTGATTCAGTTGACCTCCTTAGTGCAAATGATGATAGTGCCATGCGTCCATTATGTATGCAAAAGTTCCTTAACGCTACATATTATCTCTATATGCGTGCACAATCATCATCTGAATGCAGCATCCATATGATAAAAAAATCCTCATACATCCATTTTACTAAATACATCCATATATATGCAATATGCAATATGAAGTGGCTGAGCCGATCTAGTGCCTAAAGTGTGTGTATATGCATCCACGAGCAACCACTAGCAAGCACTTGCATCCACTTTGCATCCATCATACATAACATGTCTCAAACACATGTTTCAACCATAGGATTATCCTAACTAAAGGTCAGAGATACTAGCGGGAGGACATACTGAAGATAAGATAAGTACAAGCTAAGCGATAAAGGAGAAATTAAAAGACATACCCTCAAAAAGGAAAGGGTACAACGAATGCATCTTCGCTTCTGTCTCCCAAGTAGCGTTGCTCTCATCATCTCCCCATTGCACTTTGACTAGTCTGACCTCTCGATTCCTCAACTTCTTGATCTCCGACCCAAGAATGCATGTAGGAGCTCGTCGAATCGTCGCATCACGCTCTATCTCCACCTCTCTAAGCAAGTTCGGCTCTACCACCTCCGCGGTCTCGTGCAAGCACTTCCTCAAATGTGACACATGGAATACGTCGTGTACACCACTAAGTCTCTCAGGCAACTCCACTCTATACGCCATCTGTCCAATCTTCTCCTTAATAGGAAACGACCCTACAAACCTTGGTGCTAATTTCCCAAAGGACCCAAAGCGAACAACATTCCGTAATGGAGACACTTTGATAAAGACCATGTCCCGAACATCAAACTCAAGATCTGTGAAAACCCGTAACTTCCCCATAAAGGAAAGCGTCGGATAGTTCGAGAACAAGCCACAACAGAACACAAACAGAAGAACATTTCATTGTTATTACAACAATGCACCAGATTACAAGAATATACAGAGTACAAATGAATATTACACAGAAATATCAGAGATTTAAATTACATTTAAATACATAGCAGCGGAAAATAATACAATACACAACTAGAAGGAGATATACAGATACAAAGCTTTCCGGATATCATTCCAGCTGTAAACCAGGATCCTGTGAATATAAATCTGCAAAACCAAAACTACTAGCTGCCCGTGTCAAAATAAGGGCACCCAGAGTTTAGGTTAAAACAATAAACTCCAGGTCAGTCATGTGACTGGTGTGAGAACTAAAAACAGTTATTAATCTTTATTTTTAAAGTTAGGTAAATCAAGGGACCACGCCGTATAACACGGAACGGGTTACCTCCCAAGAATACCGGTGCATAAAACAAACAGCGCAATGCTAAATAAAGAAAAATGAAGCTGTTATAAGACCCAGGTCCCATCACACAATGCAACGCAGCCGAGGATAGGGTTTTCCCTTATAACAGCCAAAGAATGCTTGATACGGTTAAAACAAATCGTTTGATACTATTATAAGTGCATAGTATATAAAACAACTTCAAATCATAAGTATTAATCATAGACGGCATAAGCGCCCCATCCCACTATGTCGCCATACTAGGCTCTACAAATAAAACCGCAAAGTCACGTATTTGGAAATTGGATTTCCGTCTATGAACCGAGGCAAAAGATAGTCCTCAACCGATTCAAGACGCTCTAGTCCGTGTCTCAGGCAAGTACTCAGTCAAGCCTTTGGATCGTCAGGGCCGGTCCACCGATGTGGATTAAAATGCCTGAACACTACGTTTCCCCGCCCTTTGGGGCGTAAATGAGCCAACTAAATGACTCCATCGGACCCGGATCGTCCGATCAAACCGAGGCGCCTCGCAACAGCAACAACCACATAAGTCAAACTCGTCAGGGCGTGTAAAACCACTGATGCCACTTCTAACTAGAAAGAAATGCATGCCCTCCCTGAGGTCCGTCTCCCGTTTTTGATTCATACCGGGTGTGATACTCGCGAATCAACGTTACACAAAGCTACGCCACAAAGGCCGTGCTTCGATCATCAACCACAAGACTTTGCTTTTCAACAGAAGCCTTGATCATTTGCATCTTAGCATGCCACACAGGCAATTCACTCCATGCGATTGATATCCATCAATATATAACCCCTGAGCTCGTACGTCTCAGAGAAGGGCGTTAAGCAAGAGAATAAATTCTCCGCCGCCAAACAGATATATATTTAATAGAGATCAATCACACGGACTAAAATCCAATGTCAGACACACCGTCCATTTACAAGTCCGTTCTGGGTCTGAACGAAACCGGAGGCACTTTCCTCGCATATCCATCCATCTCCAAGTACGTCTGGACGACCACCAACTATTTCCATCCTCTTGGGTGTACAGCCCAATCAGGTTCGTCAGTAATTATCCAAACGATGTGAAGACTTCCGGTCTTCAACCACCGTCTTCATCTTCGACATATCGTCGAATCGGTTATTCAGAATGGGTATAAACCCGGCCTTTCCGAACAACCCGCGTATATTAAAAATAAATGTTACACAAACACAACATACGCCTCATTCCAATTCATTAGTTACTAACCGTAAATCAGTAAGAGAGCAATTCCCCAAATATTAACCCCGAAGGCCGAAACCAACATCAGATCAATATTCAGAAAACCATTCTGCTTGGCTAACCGACAGTTAGTTTCTAAATTTCACATTCATAGGGAAAGGTTCCCATTAATTTTATCCAAGATAAATTCCTTGAATTTATTCTTTATTCTATTTTTGAATCTCAATTCAAACTAGTCGGGATTAGCGAACCTTACCGAATTATTTATTTATTTTAATTTCCCCATCCCAACCTATTCATCCCATGAAGTAAAACTGGTAATACTTCATATCTAACACCACAGTGTTATCGGTAAATTCAATTACCATTTCACGTTCAAATCTAATTAAAGATTTAACTATCGCCTGGAGCAAAACTGGTGATACTCCATTTTCGATCATTTCAATCTAATTAAAGATTCATTAAAACTCCACTTAGTTTTAATCTTCGACTGGGTTAAAGAATCAGTGTCATTTAAAACACGGTTCACGATAAACCCAAAATCACATTCATTAATTATCGGGTTAAAGAACGAGTGTTATTTAAAACACTGTTCACGATAAACCCAAAAATCATTCCATTAATTATCGGGTTAAAGAACAAGTGTTATTTAAAACACTGTTCACGATAAACCCAATATCACATCTGATATTCAATATAAGGCTCTGAATAGAAAATATACCGGCTTATATTCAATATCAAATTCTACGACTAACAAATATCGCATTGGAAATAACGATATATATATATATATATCTTTCAAATTCCCATAACAATATCTGTATCATCACGAAATCCAACATCGAAATATTCCGAAGGCAATTTCGATTCAAATCCATTCCAATGCAATCATTGGAGATTCTGGTTATTTTCAAAACCATTTCAAATTCGATTTATTTATTTAAAAATAAATAGAATTGTAATTCTAGTTCAAAACTAGTTCATTTCGATAAAAAAACTATTTTTATCTTTTCAAATATGGAGTTTTTCATCCCAATTCTTTCTAAATCATTTCTTATGATTTTACACAAATTATTACTATTTTTAATAATTTTATCAAGGCCCGTACAGTCGATTTCCATCAACGGCCATCGAACTGCACTTACAACGACCTTTTTCAAATTTGATTTGGACGTAACTCCAAATCCAACCATTAGATTTCAAATTTCTAATATTCGTTAGAAAGCTCTTTTCGATACGAACCCAACGGTTCCGGTTTTAGGAGAATCCGACGGTCGGATCTCCCGTAATATTCGTTCGAAGTTAATGGTCGAAATTCGCGAACTGCCGCGGCGCGGCGCGTTCTATTCAGGCCATTATATTATATATATAATATATATAATATATATTTCGTCGATTTCTATTTAAAACGAATTATCTAAATAGTTTTAAATTCATTTCAAAAGCAATTTCAACTTCCATTTCAATTCAAATCAAAATTGAATTCTTCTTTATAAATTCGTTTTAAAATTCATTTCTATTCAATTCAAATTTCAATTCAATTTGAATTCATTTCAATTCGTTTTAAATTCAATTCGAATTCGTTCTATATTCAATTCATTTCGAAATCGTTTTCAATTCAATTCATTTCGAAATCGTTTTCAATTCGATTCATTTCGAAATCGTTTTCAATTCAATTCATTTCGAAATCGTTTTCAATTCAATTCATTTCGAAATCATTTTTAATTCAATTCATTTCAAAATGAATAAAATCGATATAAATATCGTTCACGTCAAAATGGCGTCAATCTAATCAACACGGCTTCATAAATTTCTATTTTCAAATATTCTATTTCAAATATTTCTTTTTCAAAATAGTTGTTATTATCAAAATATTTCGTTCAACACATGACCAATCTCAATGGATGAGTACTGTCAACACATGAACCTTTATTTTATATTGATAAAGATGTAAATTTTATTACTAAAATATTTCGTTCAACACATGACCAATCTCAATGGATGAGTACTGTCAACACATGAACCTTTATTTTATATTGATAAAGATGTAAATTTTATTACTAAAATATTTCGTTCAACACATGACCAATCTCAATGGATGAGCACTGTCAACACATGAACCTTTATTTTATATTGATAAAGATGTAAATTTTATTACTAAAATATTTCGTTCAACACATGACCAATCTCAATGGATGAGTATTGTCAACACATGAACCTTTATTTTATATTGATAAAGATGTAAATTTTATTACTAAAATATTTCGTTCAACACATGACCAATCTCAATGGATGAGTACTGTCAACACATGAACCTTTATTTTATATTGATAAAGATGTAAATTTTATTACTAAAATATTTCGTTCAACACATGACCAATCTCAATGGATGAGTACTGTCAACACATGAACCTTTATTTTATATTATTCTTTATTTTTCAAATTGGAATGAGGCCCAATCAATTACCATATAAAGTTGATTATATGGATTTCATACAACACATGTATATAATAGCATTGAAAAATAATCAACCATCAACCAAAGTGCACTACACTGTATAAGCATCAAATATAGATATCTAACGCTTATAACAGCCTGTCAATCGATCGATCGACATATTTAATCAATCAGGATGAGTGAACTTCAAATTTCATCCTAACACCCGTGTGGGGTTTCAAACAATCAAACACACATTTTATTTGTGCAGTTGGGCGATGTGTAAAATTTATCGTCCCACTCAATGTCATTCAAATAGGTGTACATGCACAAACCGTCCGGTTTGTAAATGAATATTTTATTTTATTCACTTCACGTTAAAAATTATATTTTTAATGATAAAACATTTTATTTTAACATATGAATTTCTACTCAGTTCATTTATTCAATAAAATGATATTTTTATTTTTCTAACTTATTTTTAGAAAATTTCGGCGGCATAACGGCACGATACTAAAAACGGGACAAGGCCTAGCCTTATCCCCGGTCTAGTGAAGGCCCACGCCATTCACACATCAATCAAATTCACCAAACAACCAAATTCAAATCAAATAATCTGACTAATCTATGCAACCAAACAAACAAGTCCATGGTCTGTGGACGATTGTGTCGGGTGCTACTAAGCACCGTCTGCATCCTAGTATATATATATATAACTAGAAAAAGAAATTGAAAGGTGATAAATTCTCACAGATAGCTATCCTAGCTCCACGGCACTTCATTGATAGAAATCTTCATCGTTATTGCATCTTCGCTGCTCGTAGCCACTACATATATAAAAATCACACATTTTTATATTTTGATGTCTTTAAAATAAAAATCACATTTTTATTTATTTACTTTCAATTTAAAAATCATATTTTTATAATCGCTTCTTACATTTAAAAATCAAATTTTTTTCTTTGTTATTCAATATATAAAAATCGAATTCTTTACTTCTATGTTATATAGATAAAAATTATATTTTTATCACGCTATTTTCCATATAAAGATTCTGCCTTTTCTAAAATAAAGATTTCGCCTTTATAAAAACATAGACTTCGCCTTTTCAAATTTAAAGATTTCATCTTTATAAAAATCTCATTTTTATTTTTCTACACATATAAAGATGGTATTTTTAATATTCCTATCATGCAAAAATTATATTTTTAATTCTCTACCTAACCAAAAATCATATTTTTACATCTTCTACTTAATAAAGATTATATTTTTAATACTTTAAAAATATAAAAATCATATTTTTATCACTTTAAAAATATAAAAATCATTTTCTTACACCTTCTACATAATAAAAATTCCGTCTTTTTTTATTTAAAAGGTTTCGCCTTTTCTAATATAAAAATCTAATCTATTTCATTTTCAAAAATCTAATCAATTTCATTTTCAAAATCTAATCTTTTTAACATATGAATTTCTATTTTTACTTCAATGCCATATACAAATAAAAATCAAAATTCTTTTCTGTTAAAAATCTAAACTATATACTATATAAAATAAAAATATAATTTCAGTTTTTAAAATAACTAATTACCTAAATATGTGAAGACAAGAAAATCGAAATAAAAGAAAACGAGAAAAAAGAAAAAAAAAACTTACAGTCGGTGGTCGGCGGTCTACAGAGGATAGGGAGGGGGAGGCGAGCATCGGAGGTCGACGGTGGGCAGCCGCGAGGCGACGGCGGCTTGGGGCTAGGGGTTCGGGCGGTGGTGGGGTTCGCTTCAGGGGGGGGGGAGATGCTGTCGCGTCGCTTGAGGAGAGGGGGGGGGTCGCGACTACCGCAGGTGGAGGAGGGGACGTCGCGAGGTCGGCGCCGCTTGGGGGGGGCTGGCGGCTCGATTCCGATTCGTGATGTTTTTTTTTTCTTTTTTTTTTTCGTTATGAACGAATGAATTGGGGGGGGGCAGAGAGGAGTTAAGGGGGGGAGAAAAGAGAAAATTTTCTTTTATTATTTTAATTATTTTAATTACCAAAATATTGACTTTTACATATGACCTCTAAACGAGGCCCACCGCCTGTCGTCCATAGCGTTTCACCCCCATTCCGAACACAATGGGATATGTATCGTAGGTTGATTCGATCGTTTGAATCAGTTTCCGTTAAATTTACATTTAAATCACTATATTGAATTTTAAACGTACATTTCAAATTACCGGGGTCACATACTAACTCTAAAAATTCTCGAAAAATATTTTCTAGCTTCGTATTGACGATACGGTCCTAACAAAACTAGTTTCGTCGAATTCTGAGACCGTTGGAAAAATGGTCATTTTTAAGGGCCTGAATTCCATAGCGACTATTCAGAATTTTCAACTGGACATATCTTTCGATCCCGCTATGAAATTTCAATAATTCGGATTCGTTGGAAAGACATTGTCAATTAGATTCTAATGTTTTTGGTTTCACTAAAATTCGGATTGTTTTGCACCCGGTACATTTAATTGAAGTTTGAAATCGAATTATCGAACTACCGCGCCATTTTCAATTCTATTTATAATTATATATAAATATTTATATTCTAACGACGACGCGTATAATATATACGATCGAATTCTATTCAAAATAAATTTCTCTTTGTTATTCTTTAAAATAATCCATTTTAAATATTCAAAATTCGCTAAAATTGCCAAAATAAAAATTTTAAACTGGCCCAGATTTTCGGGTTGTTACAATCTCCCCCACTTAAAACTTTTCGTCCCCGAAAAGGAACAAAGTCGAAAGTGGTTTGATTAATCAACTCTACGTTCGATCTGGCTTTCATTCTCCAACTTTTCAGTTTCTGAGAATTTTCAAATTTTCAAAAATTTGGCTAACACCCTAAATTTTCGAAAAATTTCGCCATAACCTCCCCTGCACCGGGAGCATCAGGGAATTTCAAATAGCTTCCCTGGTCCTTCAGATCTCAAAAAGAAAAAGAAAAAGCCAAGCGGCTAGCCAATAGGCTCATAAAATCATCATCACCCAAACAAAACAGTAAATTATGTAGTAAACATGTACCTATTTGTCGGGCAAACAAATTTTATTCTTCGGCTCTAGCCTCCTTGCTATGACCTGTTCAATATAAGTATATGTATATGCAAGCAAATGCGACCAATTTTCAATACAATTCAATATTTGTTTCAATTAGGCTAAATGGTTCAAAATTATCAAACAAATAAACAAACAACACAAACATCAATCAATTAGTGAATTTAACGTTTCAAATTGATAATTTTGATATATATAAAGAAAATCATGTTTTGATGCCAAATCACAACAACGTATTCTAGCTATATTAGTTTTGGTTCTCACACCAGTCTAATGGAAATATATAGAAAATCACACCTTCGAAACTCGAACATAAATGTTGATGATGCGATCGCTATCATCAATATCATCTTCGGGCGACTAGAGTGTGATGCTATATCTATCCAATATATTAAAACTTTGAATACACGCGGGTCAGACGTATACGCAAAATCTATATATACTGGATTGTCCACATCAATATAAATAAATAACCAAATACGAATAATTGATTTATATTTCAAAACAAAATTTGTTTTCATTAGAAAAATATACTCTTCACACTCGTTCTAGGATGCTACTGATCCTATCTCTAACGAGTCATTCTAATTGGATATTACTAATCCAATATCTGATGAATTCTTTCGTACGGTTCTAATGTGCCTTGTTCTCTGCTTTGTAAACCAAAG
Source organism: Allium sativum (assembly GCA_030737875.1). Classification (NCBI taxonomy): domain Eukaryota; kingdom Viridiplantae; phylum Streptophyta; class Magnoliopsida; order Asparagales; family Amaryllidaceae; genus Allium; species Allium sativum. Next base: position 574,890,454 of record CM060918.1, on the reverse strand, counting down.
CTCTGATACCAACTGTGAAAACCCGTAACTTCCCCGTAAAGGAAAGCGTCGGATAGTTCGAGAACAAGCCACAACAGAACACAAACAGAAGAACATTTCATTGTTATTACAACAATGCACCAGATTACAAGAATATACAGAGTATAAATGAATATTACACAGAAATATCAGAGATTTAAATTACATTTAAATACATAGCAGCGGAAAATAATACAATACACAACTAGAAGGAGATATACGAATACAAAGCTTTCCGGATATCATTCCAGCTGTAAACCAGGATCCTGTGAATATAAATCTGCAAAACCAAAACTACTAGCTGCCCGTGTCAAAATAAAGGCACCCAAAGTTTAGGTTAAAACAATAAACTCCAGGTCAGTCATGTGACTGGTATGAGAACTAAAAACAGTTATTAATCTTTATTTTTAAAGTTAGGTAAATCAAGGGACCACGCCGTATAACACGGAACGGGTTTCCTCCCAAGAATACCGGTGCATAAAACAAACAGCGCAAAGCTAAATAAAGAAAAATGAAGCTGTTATAAGACCCTGGTCTCATCACACAATGCAACGCAGCCGAGGATAGGGTTTTCCCTTATAACAGCCAAAGAATGCTTGATACGGTTAAAACAAATCGTTTGATACTATTATAAGTGCATAGTATATAAAACAACTTCAAATCATAAGTATCAATCATAGACGGCATAAGCGCCCCATCCCACTATGTCGCCATACTAGGCTCTACAAATAAAACCGCAAAGTCACGTATTTGGAAATTGGATTTCCGTCTATGAACCGAGGCAAAAGATAGTCCTCAACCGATTCGAGACGCTCTAGTCCGTGTCTCAGGCAAGTACTCAGTCAAGCCTTTGGATCGTCAGGGCCGGTCCACCGATGTGGATTAAAATGTCTGAACACTACGTTTCCCCGCCCTTTGGGGCGTAAATGAGCCAACTAAATGACTCCATCGGACCCGGATCGTCCGATCAAACCGAGGCGCCTCGCAACAGCAACAACCACATAAGTCAAACTCGTCAGGGCGTGTAAAACCACTGACGCCACTTCTAACTAGAAAGAAACGCATGCCCTCCCTGTGGTCCGTCTCCCGTTTTTGATTCATACCGGGTGTGATACTCGCGAATCAACGTTACACAAAGCTACGCCACAAAGGCCGTGCTTCGATCATCAACCACAAGACTTTGCTTTTCAACAGAAGCCTTGATCATTTGCATCTTAGCATGCCACACAGGCAATTCACTCCATGCGATTGATATCCATCAATATATAACCCCTGAGCTCGTACGTCTCAGAGAAGGGCGTTAAGCAAGAGAATAAATTCTCCGCCGCCAAACAGATATATATTTAATAGAGATCAATCACACGGACTAAAATCCAATGTCAGACACACCGTCCATTTACAAGTCCGTTCTGGGTCTGAACGAAACCGGAGGCACTTTCCTCGCATATCCATCCATCTCCAAGTACGTCTGGACGACCACCAACTATTTCCATCCTCTTGGGTGTACAGCCCAATCAGGATCGTCAGTAATTATCCAAACGATGTGAAGACTTCCGGTCTTCAACCACCGTCTTCATCTTCGACATATCGTCGAATCGGTTATTCAGAATGGGTATAAACCCGGCCTTTCCGAACAACCCGCGTATATTAAAAATAAATGTTACACAAACACAACATACGCCTCATTCCAATTCATTAGTTACTAACCGTAAATCAGTAAGAGAGCAATTCCCCAAATATTAACCCCGAAGGCCGAAACCAACATCAGATCAATATTCAGAAAACCATTCTGCTTGGCTAACCGACAGTTAGTTTCTAAATTTCACATTCATAGGGAAAGGTTCCCATTAATTTTATCCAAGATAAATTCCTTGAATTTATTCTTTATTCTATTTTTGAATCTCAATTCAAACTAGTCGGGATTAGCGAACCTTACCGAATTAATTATTTATTTTAATTTCCCCATCCCAACCTATTCATCCCATGAAGTAAAACTGGTAATACTTCATATCTAACACCACAGTGTTATCGGTAAATTCAATTACCATTTCACGTTCAAATCTAATTAAAGATTTAACTATCGCCTGGAGCAAAACTGGTGATACTCCATTTTCGATCATTTCAATCTAATTAAAGATTCATTAAAACTCCACTTAGTTTTAATCTTCGACCGGGTTAAAGAATCAGTGTCATTTAAAACACGGTTCACGATAAACCCAAAATCACATTCATTAATTATCGGGTTAAAGAACGAGTGTTATTTAAAACACTGTTCACGATAAACCCAAAAATCATTCCATTAATTATCGGGTTAAAGAACAAGTGTTATTTAAAACACTGTTCACGATAAACTGTAATGGCGCGTTTTGTAAGGTATAATAATTAAGTTATTTAATTATTTAAATAACGAATATATTAAATAAACGATAGTTGAACGTATAAATTATAATAATAATTATAATCGAGCCCTTAACGACGCGGCAGTTCGTTATTTGGCGAGTTGAACTTCAACTGAATATACCAGATTCGTTATAAGTCGGATTTCTGTGAAACAAGAAACGTTTGAATCTGTTAAGCTATATTTTTCTAATGGAAGATAAAAATGAAGATTTCGTCATGTAGATTGTAAGTTATGCCCAAATCAAATTTCAGAATAGTCGCTATGGAATTCGTATATAATTCGTAACGCTGTATATACGTTATAAAAGGGATTTTCAATGTAAATTGAATATCGATTCAACCTGGACTTAGAATATGAAATATATAATTTTCCTGGAGCCGTATGATATTCCACTGTGAATATATACGATAATATAAATTTATTTATATTTAATTTAATTTATTTAAATATATTTATATATTTAAATGGGTTATTCAGAGCGTTAAAAATATGTTGTGTGAGCATACGAAGTCGGAATTCGACGAAACTAATTTTGTTGGATCCGCAATGTCAAATAGTTGCTAGATGTCAAGTTTCGTGATTTTTAGAGTCACTGTGTGGTCGTACAGATTTTTAGAGTGGAAAACAGTCAGTATTTCGATAGTTAAAAATACGCTGTGTGAGCATACGAAGTCGGAATTCGACGAAACCAGTTTCGTTGGGACCGTAATGTCAAACTCTAGCTACATGTCCAGTTTGGTGATTTTTGGGTATCGTAGTTGGTCGCAGGGATTTTTAGAAGACGAATACGAGGAGAAAATCATTTAAATAAAATATAAAATCAAATTCAAAAATATCCCTCTCCATTCTTTGATCACAAACAGGCCACACACACTCCAATTTCAGCCACAATTCTTACCAAACCATTCAAGCCTATATAAGGCGTATAAATCCGAACACAGTAAAAGTTTGCCACAAAGAAAAATCAAAAGCAATTCCCACAGAAATCTATAAATAGAAGGACTTATACATCTGGAAAGGGAATCACAAACTCTTCTATTTGGTATGATCTTTATATGGCTCGAACTTGTTTTCCTGTCGCTGGAAATTTACATCGCGAGCTTCAGCAAAGCTAGGGCAGAATCGTTTGAAGTGGTTGGTCTTCGAGCTCAGAAATGGACGAGTGCTTTGGACTTGCGATGGAGATTAGCTTCGGTTTTGATTTTCTGGAGTGATTTCGTGACATAAAATGTCGCTCGAACAACAGGGGGCCAGCATGAGATACTCCAGGTCGCGATTCAGTTGATGGCTGCGAGGGCGAATTAAGGGTGATGGAATCAAAGAGGATTCGAAGAGGAAGGGTTCGGTGGTGTTAAATTGGAACTCGGTGGAGTTGAAGGTGAATCGGTGCTTGAGTCCGTCGCTGACTGTGTAAAGAGGCTGATCGACGGAAAACCTACGGGGGGGTCGAGCTGCAATTCAGGGGTATAGGGAGATGGAGCTTGAGATGCTGGGTTCTCTGGTGGTGGTTGTGCCCTCCATTGGTGGCCGAGGTGGAGTTAGTAGATGGTCAAAGTCAGTCAAAATGTTGGGAGTAATACTGGAGATAACGAGATCTGTAGAAGATGAATTGAGGGAGAGCGGATCAGGGTGTTTAAAGGCGGGTTTGGGCTTAGGGGTATTGGGCCGGATTTGTGTTAAAGGGGGGTGAGGCCCAAATCCTTTTAAACTCAAGTTTTTATTTATTTAAAATAGTGGTGTAACTTGTAAAATTCTTATCTTCCTCATACGGTATCAGATTGACGAACCGTAAGTTGCGTTGGGATCGCATGGAGGAGCACTCCACGATGGAACTGACCGCGAGTCGATTGGAGCATGTTACAATTTATGGTGAAATAAATTGTCCGACTGAATCGAATAACGCAAATCGTTATTCAACGGTTAACGCGAAATGTGAGTAAAACTCACCAACTCTGAATAGTTCTATTTCTTACAGTGTATTCTTAGGACTGTTAATTATTGTCTGTTTGACTGTATGTTGACTGTTTGATTGAACTGCTAGTCGGTTAGTGGAAAATATATATATATATATATATAAATATAAACCGATAAATATTTATATGCTGATTCTGTTTATCAGAATATTATACTGGTGTTGTCTAACATCTGTGGTGCAGAGAAACAGGTTGGAGGAATCCAACTGGATTCCTCAACAGTTATTTTTACTGTGATTTATATATTGTGACATATAATGTGATGTATATAATCCGTTGTGATTATGCGTGTTTGGACAAATATTCATCGTTGTTAGATGATGTGTTAGTTACCATAACAAATACCAGAGTGTGATAAAAGGATTTTACAAAGTAATTGGTTAAGTTAAACTAAGTGACTTAGTTAAGTTAAACTAATTGGTTATCAAAGTGAATTAGTTAAGTTAAACTAATTGGTAAATCAAAGTGAATTAGTTGCGTCAAACTAAGTGACTTAGTTAAGTTAAACTAATTGGTTATCAAAGTGAATTAGTTAAGTTAAACTAATTGGTTATCAAGTGAATTAGTTAAGTTAAACTAATTGGTAAATCAAAGTAAATTAGTTGCGTCAAACTAAGTGACTTAGTTAAGTTAAACTAATTGGTTATCAAAGTGAATTAGTTAAGTTAAACTAATTGGTAAATCAAAGTGAATTAGTTGCGTCAAACTAAGTGACTTAGTTAAGTTAAACTAATTGGTTATCAAAGTGAATTAGTTAAGTTAAACTAATTGGTAAATCAAAGTGAATTAGTTGCGTCAAACTAAGTGACTTAGTTAAGTTAAACTAATTGGTTATCAAAGTAAATTAGTTAAGTTAAACTAATTGGTTATCAAGTGAATTAGTTAAGTTAAACTAATTGGTAAATCAAAGTGAATTAGTTGCGTCAAACTAAGTGAACTAGTTAAGTAAACTAAGTGGTTAATCAAAGTGAGTTAGTCGAGTTAATCAAAGTAATTTGGTTAGGTTAACCAAAGTGAGTTAGTCGAGTTAATCAAAGTAATTGGTTAGATTTACTAAAGCAAGTTAGTTGAGTTAAAACAAAGTAGTTGGTTAGGTTAACCAAAGCAAGTTAGTCGAGTTAATCAAAGTAATTGGTTAAGTTAACCAAAGTGAGTTAGTCGAGTAAATCAAAGTAATTGGTTAAGTTAAGCAAAGTGAATTTGTTAAGTTAAACTAAGTGGTTAATCGAAGTGAATTAGTTAAGTTAACTAAGTGGTTAATCGAAGTGAATTAGTTGAGTTAAACTAAGTGAATCGGTTAGAGTTAATCAACGTGAATTAGCTAAGTTAAACTAAGTGGATTTGTTCAGTTAATCAAGACGAGTTAACCAGTTAGGTTAAACCAGTAGAGTTAACCAGTTGAGTTAACCAGTTAGAGTTAACCAGTTAGGTTAAACCAGTTGAGTTGACCGGTTAGAGTTATCCAAGTAGAGTTAATCGAGTAGAGTTGTCGAATATCACTTATCCGAAGTAGAGTTATCGAATATAGGGTATTCGAGAGAAGGGTAATCGAATATAGTTTATTCGAGTGGAGAAATCAAATGTTATTCATTTGAGAAGGGTTATCGAATATAGTTTATTCGAATGGAGAAATCAAATGTGATTCATTTGAGAAGAGTTATCGAATATAGTTTATTCGAGTGGAGAAATCAAATGTGGTTCATTTGAGAAGAGTTATCGAATATTATTTATTCGAAGAGTAGTTATCGAATATTGGTTATTCGAAGTTAGTTAATCCATAGGAGTTATTCGAAGTTAGTTAATCCAAAGGAGTTAATCGAAGAGTTAATCCGAAGAAGTTAGTTGAAGAGTTAATCCGAAGGAGTTATTCGAAGTTAGTTAATCCGAAGGAGTTAGTCGAAGAGTTAATCCAAAGGAGTTATTCGAAGTTAGTTAATCCAAAGGAGTTATTCGGAGTTAGTTAATCCAAAGGAGTTATTCGAAGTTAGTTAATCCGAAGGAGTTAGTCGAAGAGTTAATCTAAAGGAGTTATTCGAAGTTAGTTAATCCAAAGGAGTTAATCGAAGAGTTAATCCGAAGGAGTTAGTCGAAGAGTTAATCCGAAGGAGTTAGTCGAAGAGTTAATCCAAAGGAGTTATTCGGAGTTAGTTAATCCAAAGGAGTTATTCGAAGTTAGTTAATCCGAAGGAGTTAGTCGAAGAGTTAATCCAAAGGAGTTATTCGAAGTTAGTTAATCCAAAGGAGTTAGTCGAAGAGTTAATCGAATATAGTTATTCGAAAGAAAGTGTTAATCGAATATAGTTTATTCGAGTAAAGTTAAAAGAGTTAATCGAATATAATTTATTCGAATAGAGTTAGAGAAGTTAATCGAATATAGTTTATTCGAATAGTGTTGGAGGAGATATCGAATATAGTTTATTCGACAGAAGTTAAGTGAATAGGGTTAATCAATAGAGTTAATCAAATTTAGAAACTGACTGGAGAGGGTAAGTTGAACGGTTTTCTAAGTGACGATCTGATGTTGGTTTCGACCTTCCGGATTGATACTTAGAGAATTGTTCTCATACTAGTTACAGTTAGGGACTGATAGTTGCGAAAATATAGTGATGTGAAAATAAGTTATGGAAATGTTTTCCAATGATTAATAACATATATTTTCTAAATATATGAAATAAGGAAATATGAACATATGATGATTGATCGATCGAATTCCCATTTGGAAATAAGATCGTTGTTGTACACCGACATGTTTTCATTTGATAGTTAAATCACAGACTATCAAAGTTTTGACCATTTTAACGTTGTTAATATGGAGAGACCGGTTGGATTATTATCCAAAGAACCACTCTGTATTGGCATAAGCGTTGCGAGCAATATATGCCAAAGATAAATTGAAGACGGAGTAAAGTGCAAGGGTTGTTGTATAAGTCTTAGATAACAGTGACTAAGATGGATATACTGAATAGTGCCTTCGGTTTGTCCAGTCCCAGGACAACGTATATGGAAGAAGGTCTGACAGAGTATATCCAATGGATCGCGTAAGTTGATCTGTTCAAACGTATCCACGTTTGGTGGCGGAGGAATTCGTTTCTCTTAGCTGTATACCCGTGTTATTTTTGGATAAGTCAATTTGTGATTTGGCGGGTATGACGATGTGGCATTCAAAGTGAATGGTGATCAGATGTTCTGAAGATAGGCGTAGCCTCTAGCCTCACACCAGGAAGTAACAAAAGTTGGGCTAGGCAGCATGGCTAGTTGGGTCATCCCCAAGCAGGGTGTATTGTCACCGATCTAGTGAATATTCATATTTATACTTCTTTTTGATTCTATATCTTCGGATGACGGTTTGATGGCCTACAACCGTGGTGGCAATATATTCGCGACACTCAAGCTAAATGAGTGAGCGGTCGTGTGTGGCCGGGTTGCAAGACGTTCTTGTTGAACCTGCAGTGTATCACCTCTAGAGTACACTGATCAGAAGGTGCTCCCATACCTTGTCTGTTGGAATCCATTCTCCGTTAAGCACCCTGCGATTTATGATTTTTACTATGTATGTAGAACGTGAGATGCAAGCGTTTCTGCTAGATTGATACCTATCTGTACTTAGACATTATTATAATATCACAATGATATTGCTTGTCAAAGTTGTTTAGATACTCATAAGGAAAAACCCGTTCCGTATTCACGGCGTGGTCTTATGAGATATCATATACCTGTTTTAAACTATTTTACTCATACCAGTCCCATGACTGACCCGGAGTTTACTTTGTTGTTTTCCCTAAACTCTTGGGTGCCTAAATTTGTACGGGCAGTCAAGTAGTCGGGATTTACAGATATACTTGGAGAGCTTGGAGCAGGAGGCTGCAAGATTCTATAGCTATAGTTATTTCCGCTGTGTTGTAAGTGTTGTACTCTGATAAGTGCTATTGTATATATATAACTGTTTACTTCAAAGCTATGTTATATATTATATGTTATTCGTTCCGCTGTGAGATTCGTGTTACTCTGATGATTCTGATGTTCTTCTTCTTCTTCTATTCTATTAGTTCTATCTTTTCTTTCACACCTTCTAAATTCTTTCACTAACGTCTCGGAATTTCCGACTCTCGAGAAGTCGGAAATTTCCAGCCGTTACAGTTGGTATCAGAGCTTAAGTTCAGAATTACTTGGCTCTGTGGCGTGACTCGGTAGAGATAGGGTTAGTAATACCCTAGATTGAGTTTGAGTGTATATATACGAGTGCGTATTTGTTATTTAATATAAAGTGATTTTATATTGTGGAGACTCATTGGTTGAGTAGTTTGTGAATTCTGGTCGATCAGTTTGATCCACTGTATCGATAGGGGTTACTAAACACTCGAATACGATGGACCGACACGGTATGTTTTGAAAGGAGGGTAAAAGAAATAATTTTACCCGAATATATTTTGATATAATATATTGGTAGTGTTGGTTGTTATTATAATCGAGTAAGATTATAACATGTGAAATGGTTATATATAACTAATCAGAATTCATATAAGTAAAGTATATGAAATAAGATGAATTAAATATGAATTTAAATCAGAATTGGAATTAAAATAAGGAAATTTTAAGTTCCTGGGAGATTTTGAAATGTTTTCAAAATGGAAGTATTTAGTAATGGTTTTGAAAATAATATAGTATTGAAATCACTTGGGTCGCTGGAAAATAATTCCGATGATGACTGCGCAGTATCATCGGTGTGATTTTCGAGTTCTAAGTGGTGAATTACTACCAAAGATTTTAATTTGAATTGTTTTGAGGAAACAAGTTGTTTAGAAAATTCAAAGGCTTTGAATTGGCAGTATGGTTTCGAATTGATTTGAAATTTACCTAGGAATTTAAGTTCTAGAAATTAAAATTTAACTTGTGAAGTTAATTCGAATGGGATGGTAAAAGTAAATAATAAACCAGAATTTAACTTGAGATGATAGGTTAAGAAAAACTGGAAGTGATTTGAGAATAATATGGTTTTGGATTTGAAACGATTAGTTGAGAGTTTGGAATTTGAAACTCGAATTTGAAATGGAATTCGGCCTGAATAAGTGAATGGTTGTGTTAAGAATAAATTGGTTGGAGTTGATTGGGATGGCATTTGTATATGCCGAGTTGATAACAGAGGGTAGGGATATAATGATACGACCGACAAAAAGGTACAAGTTTATATTATATATGAGTTTGGATTTTATGAGCCGAATTGGCAAGCCGCTTGGCTGTTTGATTTTCTTTTGGGTTGGAGAAGGCCTAGAGAGGCGAGAGGTGGTTTGTCATATTGACCAATACAAAGGAGGTTATGGCGAAATTTTTCGAAAATTCCAGGCGTTAGAACATTCTCATGATTTATGGAAATTCAGTTAGCCAGAATGAATTAATAATTTAATTGAAAATTTAATGGTTCAGTTGAAACTGGAGTTGAGAAGTAAACTAAAAGATATTTGAATCTAGTTAGTAAAGTTGGTAGCATTTTCCTAGCTTAGCAATTTCGAGGACGAAATTATTTTAAGGGGGGAAGTCTGTAATGGCGCGTTTTGTAAGGTATAATAATTAAGTTATTTAATTATTTAAATAACGAATATATTAAATAAACGATAGTTGAATGTATAAATTATAATAATAATTATAATCGAGCCCTTAACGACGCGGCAGTTCGTTATTTGGCGAGTTGAACTTCAACTGAATATACCAGATTCGTTATAAGTCGGATTTCTGTGAAACAAGAAACGTTTGAATCTGTTAAGCTATATTTTTCTAATAGAAGATAAAAATGAAGATTTCGTCATGTAGATTGTAAGTTATGCCCAAATCAAATTTCAGAATAGTCGCTATGGAATTCGTATATAATTCGTAACGCTGTATATACGTTATAAAAGGGATTTTCAATGTAAATTGAATATCGATTCAACCTGGACTTAGAATATGAAATATATAATTTTCCTGGAGCCGTATGATATTCCACTGTGAATATATACGATAATATAAATTTATTTATATTTAATTTAATTTATTTAAATATATTTATATATTTAAATGGGTTATTCAGAGCGTTAAAAATATGCTGTGTGAGCATACGAAGTCGGAATTCGACGAAACTAATTTTGTTGGATCCGCAATGTCAAATAGTTGCTAGATGTCAAGTTTCGTGATTTTTAGAGTCACTGTGTGGTCGTACAGATTTTTAGAGTGGAAAACAGTCAGTATTTCGATAGTTAAAAATACGCTGTGTGAGCATACGAAGTCGGAATTCGACGAAACCAGTTTCGTTGGGACCGTAATGTCAAACTCTAGCTACATGTCCAGTTTGGTGATTTTTGGGTATCGTAGTTGGTCGCAGGGATTTTTAGAAGATTAATACGAGGAGAAAATCATTTAAATAAAATATAAAATCAAATTCAAAAATATCCCTCTCCATTCTTTGATCACAAACAGGCCACACACACTCCAATTTCAGCCACAATTCTTACCAACCCATTCAAGCCTATATAAGGCGTATAAATCCGAACACAGTAAAAGGTTGCCACAAAGAAAAATCAAAAGCAATTCCCACAGAAATCTATAAATAGAAGGACTTATACATCTGGAAAGGGAATCACAAACTCTTCTATTTGGTATGATCTTTATATGGCTCGAACTTGTTTTCCTGTCGCTGGAAATTTACATCGCGAGCTTCAGCAAAGCTAGGGCAGAATCGTTTGAAGTGGTTGGTCTTCGAGCTCAGAAATGGACGAGTGCTTTGGACTTGCGATGGAGATTAGCTTCGGTTTTGATTTTCTGGAGTGATTTCATGACATAAAATGTCGCTCGAACAACAGGGGGCCAGCATGAGATACTCCAGGTCGCGATTCAGTTGATGGCTGCGAGGGCGAATTAAGGGTGATGGAATCAAAGAGGATTCGAAGAGGAAGGGTTCGGTGGTGTTAAATTGGAACTCGGTGGAGTTGAAGGTGAATCGGTGCTTGAGTCCGTCGCTGACTGTGTAAAGAGGCTGATCGACGGAAAACCTACGGGGGGGTCGAGCTGCAATTCAGGGGTATAGGGAGATGGAGCTTGAGATGCTGGGTTCTCTGGTGGTGGTTGTGCCCTCCATTGGTGGCCGAGGTGGAGTTAGAAGATGGTCAAAGTCGGTCAAAATGTTGGGAGTAATACTGGAGATAACGAGATCTGTAGAAGATGAATTGAGGGAGAGCGGATCAGGGTGTTTAAAGGCGGGTTTGGGCTTAGGGGTATTGGGCCGGATTTGTGTTAAAGGGGGGTGAGGCCCAAATCCTTTTAAACTCAAGTTTTTATTTATTTAAAATGGTGGTGTAACTTGTAAAATTCGTATCTTCCTCATACGGTATCAGATTGACGAACCGTAAGTTGCGTTGGGATCGCATGGAGGAGCACTCCACGATGGAACTGACCGCGAGTCGATTGGAGCATGTTACAATTTATGGCGAAATAAATTGTCCGACTGAATCGAATAACGCAAATCGCTATTCAACGGTTAACGCGAAATGTGAGTAAAACTCACCAACTCTGAATAGTTCTATTTCTTACAGTGTATTCTTAGGACTGTTAATTATTGTCTATTTGACTGTATGTTGACTGTTTGATTGAACTGCTAGTCAGTTAGTGGAATATATATATATATATATATATATATATATATATATATATAAACCGATAAATATTTATATGCTGATTCTGTTTATCAGAATATTATACTGGTGTTGTCTAACATCTGTGGTGCAGAGAAACAGGTTGGAGGAATCCAACTGGATTCCTCAACAGTTATTTTTACTGTGATTTATATATTGTGACATATAATGTGATGTATATAATCCGTTGTGATTATGCGTGTTTGGACAAATATTCATCGTTGTTAGATGATGTGTTAATTACCATAACAAATACCAGAGTGTGATAAAAGGATTTTACAAAGTAATTGGTTAAGTTAAACTAAGTGACTTAGTTAAGTTAAACTAATTGGTTATCAAAGTGAATTAGTTAAGTTAAACTAATTGGTAAATCAAAGTGAATTAGTTGCGTCAAACTAAGTGACTTAGTTAAGTTAAACTAATTGGTTATCAAAGTGAATTAGTTAAGTTAAACTAATTGGTTATCAAGTGAATTAGTTAAGTTAAACTAATTGGTAAATCAAAGTAAATTAGTTGCGTCAAACTAAGTGACTTAGTTAAGTTAAACTAATTGGTTATCAAAGTGAATTAGTTAAGTTAAACTAATTGGTAAATCAAAGTGAATTAGTTGCGTCAAACTAAGTGACTTAGTTAAGTTAAACTAATTGGTTATCAAAGTGAATTAGTTAAGTTAAACTAATTGGTAAATCAAAGTGAATTAGTTGCGTCAAACTAAGTGACTTAGTTAAGTTAAACTAATTGGTTATCAAAGTGAATTAGATAAGTTAAACTAATTGGTTATCAAGTGAATTAGTTAAGTTAAACTAATTGGTAAATCAAAGTGAATTAGTTGCGTCAAACTAAGTGAACTAGTTAAGTAAACTAAGTGGTTAATCAAAGTGAGTTAGTCGAGTTAATCAAAGTAATTTGGTTAGGTTAACCAAAGTGAGTTAGTCGAGTTAATCAATGTAATTGGTTAGATTTACTAAAGCAAGTTAGTTGAGTTAAAACAAAGTAGTTGGTTAGGTTAACCAAAGCAAGTTAGTCGAGTTAATCAAAGTAATTGGTTAAGTTAACCAAAGTGAGTTAGTCGAGTAAATCAAAGTAATTGGTTAAGTTAAGCAAAGTGAATTTGTTATGTTAAACTAAGTGGTTAATCGAAGTGAATTAGTTAAGTTAACTAAGTGGTTAATCGAAGTGAATTAGTTGAGTTAAACTAAGTGAATCGGTTAGAGTTAATCAACGTGAATTAGCTAAGTTAAACTAAGTGGATTTGTTCAGTTAATCAAGACGAGTTAACCAGTTAGGTTAAACCAGTAGAGTTAACCAGTTGAGTTAACCAGTTAGAGTTAACTAGTTAGGTTAAACCAGTTGAGTTGACCGGTTAGAGTTATCCAAGTAGAGTTAATCGAGTAGAGTTGTCGAATATCACTTATCCGAAGTAGAGTTATCGAATATAGGGTATTCGAGAGAAGGGTAATCGAATATAGTTTATTCGAGTGGAGAAATCAAATGTTATTCATTTGAGAAGAGTTATCGAATATAGTTTATTCGAATGGAGAAATCAAATGTGATTCATTTGAGAAGAGTTATCGAATATAGTTTATTCGAGTGGAGAAATCAAATGTGGTTCATTTGAGAAGAGTTATCGAATATTATTTATTCGAAGAGTAGTTATCGAATATTGGTTATTCGAAGTTAGTTAATCCAAAGGAGTTATTTGAAGTTAGTTAATCCAAAGGAGTTAATCGAAGAGTTAATCCGAAGAAGTTAGTTGAAGAGTTAATCCGAAGGAGTTATTCGAAGTTAGTTAATCCGAAGGAGTTAGTCGAAGAGTTAATCCAAAGGAGTTATTCGAAGTTAGTTAATCCAAAGGAGTTATTCGGAGTTAGTTAATCCAAAGGAGTTATTCGAAGTTAGTTAATCCGAAGGAGTTAGTCGAAGAGTTAATCCAAAGGAGTCATTCGAAGTTAGTTAATCCAAAGAAGTTAATCGAAGAGTTAATCCGAAGGAGTTAGTCGAAGAGTTAATCCGAAGGAGTTAGTCGAAGAGTTAATCCAAAGGAGTTATTCGAAGTTAGTTAATCCGAAGAAGTTAGTCGAAGAGTTAATCCAAAGGAGTTATTCGAAGTTAGTTAATCCAAAGGAGTTAGTCGAAGAGTTAATCGAATATAGTTATTCGAAAGAAAGTGTTAATCGAATATAGTTTATTCGAGTAAAGTTAAAAGAGTTAATCGAATATAATTTATTCGAATAGAGTTAGAGAAGTTAATCGAATATAGTTTATTCGAATAGTGTTGGAGGAGATATCGAATATAGTTTATTCGACAGAAGTTAAGTGAATAGGGTTAATCAATAGAGTTAATCAAATTTAGAAACTGACTGGAGAGGGTAAGTTGAACGGTTTTCTAAGTGACGATCTGATGTTGGTTTCGACCTTCCGGATTGATACTTAGAGAATTGTTCTCATACTAGTTACAGTTAGGGACTGATAGTTGCGAAAATATAGTGATGTGAAAATAAGTTATGGAAATGTTTTCCAATGATTAATAACATATATTTTCTAAATATATGAAATAAGGAAATATGAACATATGATGATTGATCGATCGAATTCCCATTTGGAAATAAGATCGTTGTTGTACACCGACATGTTTTCATTTGATAGTTAAATCACAGACTATCAAAGTTTTGACCATTTTAACGTTGTTAATATGGAGAGACCGGTTGGATTATTATCCAAAGAACCACTCTGTATTGGCATAAGCGTTGCGAGCAATATATGCCAAAGATAAATTGAAGACGGAGTAAAGTGCAAGGGTTGTTGTATAAGTCTTAGATAACAGTGACTAAGATGGATATACTGAATAGTGCCTTCGGTTTGTCCAGTCCCAGGACAACGTATATGGAAGAAGGTCTGACAGAGTATATCCAATGGATCGCGTAAGTTGATCTGTTCAAACGTATCCACGTTTGGTGGCGGAGGAATTCGTTTCTCTTAGCTGTATACCCGTGTTATTTTTGGATAAGTCAATTTGTGATTTGGCGGGTATGACGATGTGGCATTCAAAGTGAATGGTGACCAGATGTTCTGAAGATAGGCGTAGCCTCTAGCCTCACACCAGGAAGTAACAAAAGTTGGGCTAGGCAGCATGGCTAGTTGGGTCATCCCCAAGCAGGGTGTATTGTCACCGATCTAGTGAATATTCATATTTATACTTCTTTTTGATTCTGTATCTTCGGATGACGGTTTGATGGCCTACAACCGTGGTGGCAATATATTCGCGACACTCAAGCTAAATGAGTGAGCGGTCGTGTGTGGCCGGGTTGCAAGACGTTCTTGTTGAACCTGCAGTGTATCACCTCTAGAGTACACTGATCAGAAGGTGCTCCCATACCTTGTCTGTTGGAATCCATTCTCCGTTAAGCACCCTGCGATTTATGATTTTTACTATGTATGTAGAACGTGAGATGCAAGCGTTTCTGCTAGATTGATACCTATCTGTACTTAGACATTATTATAATATCACAATGATATTGCTTGTCAAAGTTGTTTAGATACTCATAAGGAAAAACCCGTTCCGTATTCACGGCGTGGTCTTATGAGATATCATATACCTGTTTTAAACTATTTTACTCATACCAGTCCCATGACTGACCCGGAGTTTACTTTGTTGTTTTCCCTAAACTCTTGGGTGCCTAAATTTGTACGGGCAGTCAAGTAGTCGGGATTTACCGATATACTTGGAGAGCTTGGAGCAGGAGGCTGCAAGATTCTATAGCTATAGTTATTTCCGCTGTGTTGTAAGTGTTGTACTCTGATAAGTGCTATTGTATATATATAATTGTTTACTTCAAAGCTATGTTATATATTATATGTTATTCGTTCCGCTGTGAGATTCGTGTTACTCTGATGATTCTGATGTTCTTCTTCTTCTTCTATTCTATTAGTTCTATCTTTTCTTTCACACCTTCTAAATTCTTTCACTAACGTCTCGGAATTTCCGACTCTCGAGGAGTCGGAAATTTCCAGCCGTTACATAAACCCAATATCACATCTGATATTCAATACAAGGCTCTGAATAGAAAATATACCGGCTTATATTCAATATCAAATTCTACGACTAACAAATATCGCATTGGAAATAACGATATATATATATATCTTTCAAATTCCCATAACAATATCTGTATCATCACGAAATCCAACATCGAAATATTCCGAAGGCAATTTCGATTCAAATCCATTCCAATGCAATCATTGGAAATTCTGGTTATTTTCAAAACCATTTCAAATTCGATTTATTTATTTAAAAATAAATAGAATTGTAATTCTAGTTCAAAACTAGTTCATTTCGATAAAAAAACTATTTTTATCTTTTCAAATATGGAGTTTTTCATCCCAATTCTTTCTAAATCATTTCTTATGATTTTACACAAATTATTACTATTTTTAATAATTTTATCAAGGCCCGTACAGTCGATTTCCATCAACGGCCATCGAACTGCACTTACAGCGACCTTATTCAAATTTGATTTGGACGTAACTCCAAATCCAACCGTTAGATTTCAAATTTCTAATATTCGTTAGAAAGCTCTTTTCGATATGAACCCAACGGTTCCGGTTTTAGGAGAATCCGACGGTCGGATCTCCCGTAATATTCGTTCGAAGTTAATGGTCGAAATTCGCGAACTGCCGCGGCGCGGCGCGTTCTATTCAGGCCATTATATTATATATATAATATATATAATATATATTTCGTCGATTTCTATTTAAAACGAATTATCTAAATAGTTTTAAATTCGTTTCAAAAGCAATTTCAACTTCCATTTCAATTCAAATCAAAATTGAATTCTTCTTTATAAATTCGTTTTAAAATTCATTTCTATTCAATTCAAATTTCAATTCAATTTGAATTCATTTCAATTCGTTTTAAATTCAATTCGAATTCGTTCTATATTCAATTCATTTCGAAATCGTTTTCAATTCAATTCATTTCGAAATTGTTTTCAATTCGATTCATTTCGAAATCGTTTTCAATTCAATTCATTTCGAAATCGTTTTCAATTCAATTCATTTCGAAATCGTTTTTAATTCAATTCATTTCAAAATGAATAAAATCGATATAAATATCGTTCACGTCAAAATGGCGTCAATCTAATCAACACGGCTTCATAAATTTCTATTTTCAAATATTCTATTTCAAATATTTCTTTTTCAAAATAGTTGTTATTATCAAAATATTTCGTTCAACACATGACCAATCTCAATGGATGAGTACTGTCAACACATGAACCTTTATTTTATATTGATAAAGATGTAAATTTTATTACTAAAATATTTCGTTCAACACATGACCAATCTCAATGGATGAGTATTGTCAACACATGAACCTTTATTTTATATTGATAAAGATGTAAATTTTATTACTAAAATATTTCGTTCAACACATGACCAATCTCAATGGATGAGTACTGTCAACACATGAACCTTTATTTTATATTGATAAAGATGTAAATTTTATTACTAAAATATTTCGTTCAACACATGACCAATCTCAATGGATGAGTACTGTCAACACATGAACCTTTATTTTATATTATTCTTTATTTTTCAAATTGGAATGAGGCCCAATCAATTACCATATAAAGTTGATTATATGGATTTCATACAACACATGTATATAATAGCATTGAAAAATAATCAACCATCAACCAAAGTGCACTACACTGTATAAGCATCAAATATAGATATCTAACGCTTATAACAGCCTGTCAATCGATCGATCGACATATTTAATCAATCAGGATGAGTGAACTTCAAATTTCATCCTAACACCCGTGTGGGGTTTCAAACAATCAAACACACATTTTATTTGTGCAGTTGGGCGATGTGTAAAATTTATCGTCCCACTCAATGTCATTCAAATAGGTGTACATGCACAAACCGTCCGGTTTGTAAATGAATATTTTATTTTATTCACTTCACGTTAAAAATTATATTTTTAACGATAAAACGTTTTATTTTAACATATGAATTTCTACTCAGTTCATTTATTCAATAAAATGATATTTTTATTTTTCTAACTTATTTTTAGAAAATTTCGGCGGCATAACGGCACGATACTAAAAACGGGACAAGGCCTAGCCTTATCCCCGGTCTAGTGAAGGCCCACGCCATTCACACATCAATCAAATTCACCAAACAACCAAATTCAAATCAAATAATCTGACTAATCTATGCAACCAAACAAACAAGTCCATGGTCTGTGGACGATTGTGTCGGGTGCTACTAAGCACCGTCTGCATCCTAGTATATATATATATATAACTAGAAAAAGAAATTGAAAGGTGAGAAATTCTCACAGATAGCTATCCTAGCTCCACGGCACTTCATTGATAGAAATCTTCATCGTTATTGCATCTTCGCTGCTCGTAGCCACTACATATATAAAAATCACACATTTTTATATTTTGATGTCTTTAAAATAAAAATCACATTTTTATTTATTTACTTTCAATTTAAAAATCATATTTTTATAATCGCTTCTTACATTTAAAAATCGAATTTTTTTCTTTGTTATTCAATATATAAAAATCGAATTCTTTACTTCTATGTTATATAGATAAAAATTATATTTTTATCACGCTATTGTCCATATAAAGATTCCGCCTTTTCTAAAATAAAGATTTCGCCTTTATAAAAACATAGACTTCGCCTTTTCAAATTTAAAGATTTCATCTTTATAAAAATATCATTTTTATTTTTCTACACATATAAAGATGGTATTTTTAATATTCCTATCATGTAAAAATTATATTTTTAATTCTCTACCTAACCAAAAATCATATTTTTACATCTTCTACTTAATAAAGATTATATTTTTAATACTTTAAAAATATAAAAATCATATTTTTATCACTTTAAAAATATAAAAATCATTTTCTTACACCTTCTACATAATAAAAATTCCGTCATTTTTTATTTAAAAGGTTTCGCCTTTTCTAATATAAAAATCTAATTTATTTCATTTTCAAAATCTAATCTTTTTTCATTTTCAAAATCTAATCTTTTTAACATATGAATTTCTATTTTTACTTCAATGCCATATACAAATAAAAATCAAAATTCTTTTCTGTTAAAAATCTAAACTATATACTATATAAAATAAAAATCTAATTTTAGTTTTTAAAATAACTAATTACCTAAATATGTGAAGACAAGAAAATCTAAATAAAAGAAAACGAGAAAAAAGAAAAAAAAAACTTACAGTCGGTGGTCGACGGTCTACAGAGGATAGGGAGGGGGAGGCGAGCATCGGAGGTCGACGGTGGGCAGCCGCGAGGCGACGGCGGCTTGGGGCTAGGGGTTCGGGCGGCGGTGGGGTTCGCTTCAGAGGGGGGGAGATGCTGTCGCGTCGCTTGAGGAGAGGGGGGTGGTCACGACTACCGCAGGTGGAGGAGGGGACGTCGCGAGGTCGGCGCCGCTTGGGGGGAGCTGGCGGCTCGATTCCGATTCGTGATGTTTTTTTTTTCTCGTTATGAACGAATGAATTGGGGGGGGGGCAGAGAGGAGTTAAGGGGGGGAGGAATGAGAAAATTTTCTTTTATTATTTTAATTATTTTAATTACCAAAATATTGACTTTTACATATGACCTCTAAACGAGGCCCACCGCCTGTCGTCCATAGCGTTTCACCCCCATTCCGAACACAATGGGATATGTATCGCAGGTTGATTCGATCGTTTGAATCAGTTTCCGTTAAATTTACATTTAAATCACTATATTGAATTTTAAACGTACATTTCAAATTACCGGGGTCACATACTAACTCTAAAAATTCTCAAAAAATATTTTCTAGCTTCGTATTGACGATACGGTCCTAACAAAACTAGTTTCGTCGAATTCTGAGACCGTTGGAAAAATGGTCATTTTTAAGGGCCTGAATTCCATAGCGACTATTCAGAATTTTCAACTGGACATATCTTTCGATCCCCGCTATGAAATTTCAATAATTCGGATTCGTTGGAAAGACATTGTCAATTAGATTCTAATGTTTTTGGTTTCACTAAAATCCGGATTGTTTTGCACCCGGTACATTCCATTGAAGTTTGAAATCGAATTATCGAACTACCGCGCCATTTTCAATTCTATTTATAATTATATATAAATATTTATATTCTAACGACGACGCGTATAATATATACGATCGAATTCTATTCAAAATAAATTTCTCTTTGTTATTCTTTAAAATAATCCATTTTAAATATTCAAAATTCGCTAAAATTGCCAAAATAAAATTTTTAAACTGGCCCAGATTTTCGGGTTGTTACAAGATATGTCCTCCTTTTGTCTGCATAAGATTTCTTCCTATCTTGCGCCGTCTTCATCCTCCTTCGAATCAAGTCGATCTTTTCCGAAGTCTCTCTAATCATATCGGGCCCAAGTAAGATCTTATCGGTAGATTCCCACCAACATGTAGGTGAACGACAAGGTCGTCCATAAAGAGCTTCGAAAGGTGCCATGCCAATGCTAGATTGAAAGCTGTTATTATATGCGAACTCTACCAACGGAAGATGCTCTTCCCATGTACCCCCAAAGTCTAGGATAGATAGCCTCAAAAGATCCTCTAGAATGCGATTCACCCTCTTAGTCTGTCCGTCCGTCTGAGGATGATACGCGGTGCTCAAACATAACTGAATCCCTACCGCCTCTTGCCAGCTCTTCCAAAATTCGCTAGTGAAGATAGGATCACGGTCGCTTACTATGTTAGAAGGAACACCATGCAAACGAACTATCTCTCGAACGTATACAGAAGCTAACCATGGAGCAGTCCTCTTACTCTTCACGGGAATGAAATGGGCGCTCTTAGTAAGTCTGTCTACTATAACCCAAATCCCCATATTACCCTTCCTTGATTTTGGTAATCCATCCACAAAGTCCATCGAGACACTTTCCCACTTCCATAGTGGAACCTCCAATGGGTGAAGCAACCCACCGGGTTTCTTTTGCTCCGCTTTTACTTGTTGGCACACCAAGCATCTAGCAACATACTCGGCCACATCCCTCTTCATACCGGCCCAAAAGAAAACTCGCGTCATGTCTTTGTACATCTTGTCCCCGCCGGGATGAATGGTCATCTTCAAATGATGTGCTTCGTCAAGAATAGCCTTCCTCAAACCTTCGTCTCGAGGTACACAAAGTCTACTATCCCTATGTAACCAACCCTTATCATCCAGGGTATACCTACGGAGATGGCTTGATGACTCCCCTCTTTTGAGCTTTTCTACTAACTCAACCACCTGTGGGTCGTCTCGCTGTGCCTCACCAATCTATCCCAAAAGCGTAGGTCTGACCTCCAAGGATGCTAGCAAACCGGGTACAAAGTCAATGGAAGGTCTAAAGTCAAACATAGAGACGAATTCTAAGTTTCGCCGTTCAACAAACAACGGACTCAAGGACAACCTTTTCCTACTTAAGGCGTCTGCCACCACGTTACCCTTGCTAGGGGTATATGCTATTTCGAAGTCGTAGGACGCTAAGAATTCCATCCACCTTTGCTTCCTTAAGTTCAAGTCCTTCTGAGAGAATAAGTATTTTAAAGATTTGTGGTCAGTGAACAATTCGAATTTCTCGCCAAGAAGGTAATGACGCCAAGACTTAAGCGCGAAAACAATTGCGACTAACTCTAGGTCATGTGTAGGGTAATTTTTCTCATGCACCCTTAACTGCCTTCCTCCATAGGCTATTACCCTTCCCTCTTGCATTAAGACTGCGCCTAGACCTATCCCACAAGCATCGCTATAAACAGTAAATGGCTTACTCCCGTCTGGCAGCACTAAGACTGGAGCTGAGGTCAAAGCTCTCTTTAAACGTTGGAACGCATCATCACAATCTACGTCCCACGCAAAGACTAGGTTCTTCTTCGTCAGGCGTGTCAATGGAGGTGATATGTTTGCGAAGTCTTTGATAAACTTCCTATAGTAGCCAGCCAACCCCAAGAAACTCCTTACTTCGGTAGCATTTTTAGGGACCTTCCAATCTTGGATGGCCACCACCTTCGTGGGATCCACAGCTATCCCTTCTTTGGAAACCACGTGCCCTAAGAATCGCACTTCCTCTCTCCAGAAGTGACACTTAGTAAATTTAGCTTTAAGGTTATGCGCTCGTAGAGTCTCCAACACTTCCCTAAGATGTAGGGCATGCTCTTCTTCATTCTTAGAAAAGATCAAGATGTCGTCTACAAAGACCACCACGAATTTATTAAGGTTCTCCCTAAACACCCTACTCATCAAATCAACAAAGTATGTGGGGGCGTTTGTCAAACCGAAGGGCATCACTAGCCATTCATAGAAACCATCCGGAGTCCTAAAGGCAGTCTTGTCAATGCTATCCTCAGCCACTCTCAACTGATGGAAACCAGTGGCTAAGTCCAACTGCGAAAACACTGAGGCGCCAACTAACTGATCGAAGAGATCGTCAATCCTCGGCAGTGGGTGTCTGTTCTTCTTAGTAAGCTTATTAAGTTCTGTATAGTCCACACAAAGTCTAAGGGACCCATCTGCCTTCGTGGCAAATACTACTGGAGCACCCCACTCCGATATACTTCGTCTTATAAACCCCTTCTCAAGCAACTCCTTCACTTGCTTATTGAGTTCCCTCCTTTCACGAGGAGCCATGTGGCGTACTGGCAAAGATACTGGTTTTGCATTATCCACAAGATATATTCGAAAATCTATCTCCCGCTTCGGAGGCAAGCCCTTCACCTCCTCAAACACATCCGAATATTCTTGGACTACTTTAACAGATCGTAGATTTTCCACCGACGCGTCAAGCGATTCTAGATAACTTAGCATAACGGAATTTATGGGATTACAAAAGATTTCGAGAGTGTTTCCAAGGGGAGTCATGAGCCTAACTACTCTCCTTTCACAATCAAGAACGGCCCCATTTCTGGATAACCAATCCATTCCTAAAATTAGCCCATAGCCCGTGAAGCCCAAAACATAAGCATCACATCTAAACCCAACGCTAAGTATAGAAATTTTCAAATCCAAACATATCATGGACAAATAAGCTGAGCCCCCAATTGGATTCGAAACAACTAAGGGATCCTCTATTAAACTGGTGTTTAAGTGCAGTGATTCAACTAATGATGTAGCGATAAACGAATGCGATGCGCCCGAATCGAATAAGGTACGGACAGGATGATCAAACAGAAAAACTAAGCTTTCAACAAAAATGGTTCTACCTCGTTCTTGCAGCGGTGGGACCGCGAGAGCCTGAACTTGTCCCCTTGCCTGCCCTGGTGCCATAAGAGCCTGCACCTGTCCTCCCGAGGTAGACCCTGCCCTCTGCCCCTTCTTTGGGCAGCCCTTCACTAGATGTCCCGCTTCACCATAGTGAAAACAACCAGTCTTCGTTTTCTTTCTGCAATCCTTGCTGAGATGGCCAGGTGTCCCACAGTTAAAGCATCTTTTCTTTCCTTTGCCATTATTGTCTTTACCACCCTTCTTGTTTTGCTGTTGTGGTTTCTTCTGATTCCCTTTCTTCTTGGGTGCCTTATTAGCATTAGCGCCTTTCTCCTCGTGCATGAGTGTCATGTCTACTAGCTTCTCAAAGGTGGCCCTCATAGGGATGTGGGTCATAGCCAACCCCTGCAATGGCTCATTCAAGCCATTAACGAACCTCAGAGCCTTCTTCTCCTACGTGTTCACCAAATCTAAGCCAAACCTTTCCAATTGGTTAAATTTGTTGACGTACTCTTTCACTGATAGATTTCCCTGCTTCAATGTCAAAAACCTTTCCATGTATAGATTCTCTTCTGCCCTTGAGAGAAACTTTGCCTCAAACCTACATCTGAAATCCGCCCAAGAGTCAACAGGACGCTCCCCATTAGTGACCTCCCACCAAAACGAGGCCTCTCCCTTCATTAACCAAGCAGCTAATTTGACTTTCCTCCCTTCTTCTACTTCAAAGATTTCTAGCAATTCTTCCACCTCCTTAAGCCAATCTCTAGCTTCCACAAACGTTTCTGACCCTTAAAAAGGTTTTTCACCCATAGCCTTAAATTCCTTGCATGTCTTGCAAAAGTATCAACGCGAGGAGGAAGAGGAGGAGGAGGAGCAGGTGTAACTGGTGGTGGAGGAACATTGGCTGGACCTGCAGCGGCCCTAACCTCTAATAACCTCCTATACCATCCTGGTACCGTTACACCCTCCGGAAGGTTAAGATCTTCAACCATGTTGAAACGAAAAAGGAAAGATTCAAAATGGAGAATTCAAAAGATAAAGATATATGGCTATTGGGGATTATGTTTTTCATAAAAACTTTCCTCTTTAAATTACTCATCAAGACATATTTTTGAAAACACTTCTTCCAAAAATACTTTAGAAAAATAGTTTTTCTAAAAAAATTATCTGTTCTGGTAACCTTAAGCTCTGATACCACGTGTAACACCACACGTCCATTATTGTCACTCACAATGGGAATGCATTAACTTCCATGGAGGTTTTAAGTGAATATAGAACAGAAAAATTACAACAAGACATATAATAAGTAGTACTTGGAAATCTAAAACTTTATTTCATTGCAGCGGAAATTAAACATGTTTGTTACATCATAAAACCATAAATCAGAGTCAAGTACAATATCCATCTTGATAAAACAAAATACATAATCCCATTACATAAATAGCCATTAAAGAAGATAACAAGCTGGACTTTACTTCAGCGGTCCAAGCTTTCCAAAAGAGAGAATAAGCAATTCAATCAGACTCCACTAGAGCTGGGTCCACCCTGAGGACCTGGAGGGGGAAAAAGATAGAAATAGAGGGGGTCAGACATAAAGTCTGGCGAGTATGATAATTCTAACAATACTATTATCAAAATAACTAGACTAAGGCATATGCTGGAAAACAAGGAAATGTCTCTGAACTATTGGGTATGGAAGAGCAGATAAAGATAACGTTAAAGGCACACCTAATACTAACGAATAATTACTACACTGCACCACACCAGTCACCCTAAAAGTTGATCCCACTTGCTTCACTTAGAAATTATATAAATAGCTTTTGTACCCCTAGCTGACTACATAGGTGCCGCCTGCTCCTATCTCCGCTAGGTGTACCCCACTACCCACTTGCGATCGGCTCCCTACTCATAGATACCCGTGCTGGTCCCACAGTGGGGTGTATCACTCCCCAAAAGTGGCAACCCGATACAGCTAAAGAATGCACGGCTTATACCTACACGATGCAACAACGTCTTACCTACCAGCCCGGGTCCACACACGCATATGAAACCCGTTGGACTTGCGTTGCCACCGCTAACCCGTTTGGCCTCTTATAGTCAAGCCCAGTATGCGTGTCCCGTCCTCGACTTGGGTCGAGCCCACAAAGATACGTTTGGGTTACTGGTTGAAATGGGCCCCCAATTACTTACCACAAGCTATCCACCTAAGCTTGTCCCCACTAGTGTATCCCACTTAACCCTCTTCTTAGTCATGTTCATTTACATGTGTGTTTGGTTAAGTCTTACCAATAGTATTTCAAATGCCACTAAAGGCACCCACTAGATTCCTCATGCCACCCAAGGCACCTACTTAACACCCATGTCCCACTTCACATGTTTATCTGGTTAAGTATTTCTTAATTCATTCAGGCCATAACCTCATAAAGACCTCTCACATTAGACTGGCATTTATGGCAGCTGGATTCACCGGGCGGGTCCGGGCAGTCTTACACCATAAAAGAGTCTATCCTCGTGTCTTTACAACTGTTATGCTTTAATTTGGGCCTAGGACCTCTCACATTGGGCTGACATTTGTGAATACTGGATTTGCTGGGCGGGTCCGGGCAGTTTTACGTCACAAACGATTCCAAACTCGTGTCCTAAGCATTGATTAACACTTATAATCTTTTACCCCAGTTTTAAATATATCCCTATTCAAATCATTAATTAATTCCAATTTTAATGATGTCCATAATTGACTCAATTATGGCCATCCACTTACGGTATGCAAAATCATATCAATTGCACCCCAATTTCTTAATATTAAATCCTTAATATTACCCCTACCCCACGTTATACGTTCGCTTATTCAACACAACATATATGTTAGACTCGAATAGTCTAACTCATAGCACAAAGATAAATTATCACAACATATAGACAAATAAAATAGATCTAATCATAATAGGGGTGAAACTTGCATAAAACTACACATGTCATGGATCTAAAGGTGTCAACTTGTTTGGTTAAATGTCACA
The DNA here is from genome assembly GCA_030737875.1 of Allium sativum. NCBI lineage: Eukaryota > Viridiplantae > Streptophyta > Magnoliopsida > Asparagales > Amaryllidaceae > Allium > Allium sativum. The sequence continues at coordinate 574,864,157 of CM060918.1, read as the reverse complement.
ACTTACATAATATGATCATAACCCAAGTTCATGTATAAACTTGCATATGTGGTTTATGCAACATAATGATGGTGTGAACTAACATCTAACACATAGAACTCACACATGTCATAGCATAATTCTACATCTAAATAGATGTCATAATTCTAGATCTAAATAGATGTCATACAATATGTGAGATTATACATACTAATAAATCTAAACTTGCATAGGTACATGTGATTTATCATGTGAATCATCATAGCCCAAATATATATAATCAACATCATGATTCGTAAGCTAACTACAACATAATAACATCATGGCTTTGTAACATCGCAACTTAGCATAGAAACTTGCAACATATATAATATCATCATAGCATGATTTACAACATATAGGATATCATCATCACATAACATAGGATTTACAACATACATGATAGCATAAGGTTTACAACAACATATATGACAATTCACATCATTTTCTTATGATCCATATCACATCTTAATCTAATTAGTTTGCTAATAATCTTATTAAGATCATCATACTCACAATTAGAAAAGAGAGAGAGTCTTGATTTGCTTTAGAGTTGAGTAGAATTAGAGTTTTGATTAGCTTTCTTCCTTCTTAGTTGGCGGCGGCTACACTGAGTTCCATGGCGATGGCATGACGGCGGCTATTCTATTTTTCATGTGATTTTAGAGTGAGAGACTACCTAGGTATATATAGAGTTTAGGATTTATTTAGACCGTCAGATCAACTCAGAACTAACCTGAACCGTTAAATTAGCCAACTCAGCCCTAAAGACACATCAGCAACTCAAGATTGGGCTCTGCCAAAACCTGGCCGACTTGACCAGTTTGACACTCAAGTCGACTGCGCAGTCGACCTGGTCCTGGGGGTGTCAACTGCCCAGTCGACTCCCCAGTCGACCTGGGGTGTTGGGCGGGAAATTTCCCGCCTGGCCTGTTTGACTTCGAATTTTGAATTTTGAATTTTCTGAAACTTCCGACGGCCATATCTCCTTCATACGAAGTCCAAATCACGCAAACTCGGACTCTATTTCAACCAGAATTCAGAGACGATCACAATGGCGCAACCCTTTTCCCACAATTCTCATGTTTGAGACTAGTTATTCTTTAATTTGTGAATATTAATATTAACAGAATTACGGGGTGTTACAAATATTCTGGCGTTAATCTCGTTCCTAATCACTATAGCATAATTACTATACTGCGCCACCACTAGTCACCCTAAAAGTTGATCCCGCATACAAAACTTAATACTGATAATGGTAGTTTCGTGTACCCCTAGCTGCCTTCATAGGTGCCGTCTACCCCTATCTCCACTAGTTGTACCCACTACCTCCATTCGATCGGCTCCCTAACTCGTAGATACCCGTGCTGGTCCCACAGTGGGGTGTATCACTCCCCAAAGTGACAACCCGATACTACCAAAGATGCACGTCTTATATCTACACGATGCAACGTCTTACCTACCAGCTCGGGCCCATGCACGCACATGACCCCGTTGGACTTGCGTTGCCACTGCTAACCTGTTTTAACCTCTTACAATCAAATCCAGTAAGTGTGTCCCGTCCTCGATTTGGGTCGAGCTTACAAAGATACTTAATGGGTTACTGGTTTGAAAAGGGCCCCAATGCTTGACACATGCCTTCCACCTATGCTTGGTCCCCACTAAGGTTTCCCCACTTAACCTCATTCTTATTCATGACTTCTTGCATGTTTCAATCTTGGTCAAGTGCATCTAATCGTATTTCACATGCCACCCAAGGCACCCACTTAATTTCACATGCCACCCAAGGCACCCACTTAACCCCCATGTCCCACCACATGTTTATCTGGTTAACTGTTACTTAATTCATTAAAACCGTAACCTTGTAAAGAGCTCCCACATTAGGCTATCATTTGCGGTTGCTGGATTTGTCGGGCGGGTCGCGACAGTCTTATACCGCAAACGAGCCTAACCTCGTGTCTTTACAATTGTTACGCATTTAATTCGTGCCATTGACCTCTCACATTAGACTGGCATTTTTGGCTGCTGGATTTGTCGGGCGGGTCCGGGCAGTCTTACGCCACAAAAGAGTCTAACCTCGTGTCTTAGGCGGTTAATTATTACACATCTTTATTTAACTCCATATTGGATTAGTATCCCTATTCAAATTTATCAATAAATTCCAAATTTGTTTATGTCCATAATTGTCTCTTAAAATTACGTCCGTAAATACCAATTATGCCAATTAATGTCACAAATTAATTATATGCCTTTTAAGGCCATTTTATGCCAATTCACAATTTATGTATATTCAATATTGTCCCATCATCCCCACGCTATTCGTACATTTTCAAATGACTTATGTTAGACTCGCAAATAGTCTAACTTATTAAAAGAAAAACAACATCGCATAACACATAAAATAGATCTAAGGATCATGACATAAGATTACATAGCCAATAACTTGCATATGAATTTCATTGAAACTAGCATATGATCCAAAACTAGCATAGGTAATGGGCATAAACTTGCATAACTTATGTACTGCTATGGATCCAAACATAAAGGTGTGAACTTGCATATGGATCTAAACATAAAGATGTAAACTTGCATATAGATCTAAACATGAAGATGTAAACTTGCATATGGATCTAAACATAAAGATGTAAATTTGCATATGGATCTAGACATAAAGCTTAATGTCACACAAACTAGCATATGCATATACATGTCTCACATATATTTTAACAACCCAAATTAGCATAAGATTCATACATGAATACATGATCCAATCATCACAAACTGCATAAGATATATGATTCAACTTGCAAAAGATTCACATAAGAACTAACTTATGATCCAACTTGCATAAGACTAACATATGATTCAACACCACAAACATACATATAATTTACATCACATGATTCAAAATCATATTCTCATAATCACAATTATATCTTATCCTAATCAAATTAATTAATTATTTTGTGAAAGCTATCACACTCACAATTAAAAAGAATAGTCTTGTCTTTCTGGGATCTATATTCTGAAACTGAATTGCTCGCCTTTGACGTAGACTAATAGTTATTTAGATTTGATTTTGATTCAAGCTTTTATCTTGCATTAGGGTTGAAAGTGTATGACGGCTACTCTAGGTTCTCCATTGACGGCATGGCGGCTCTTGTTATGAATTAATGTGATTAGGGTTAGGGGTTTACGAGTGTTTTTATAGAAGTTTAACTTAATAAGAGTTGTCGGATTAACCTAGGGATAACCAGAACCATCAGGAGCACTCAGATGCCCAATCAACCCTTAGGGCGAATCGGGCCACGGGTTGACAACCAAACACCCAGGATCGACCCCTAGTCGACTCGAGCGGGGCTCGGGTCGACTCCAAAAATGGTGCGGTTCGGCTACTCCCCGTCCCAATTCGCTGTTTTGATCTTTTTTTGAATTTTTATATATATATCTATATACATATATATATTTCTCTCATATGCATACAAACTTCAAGGCTTAATAACTTCTTCATAAGTTATCCGTTTTATGCAAACCAAATATCTATCTTGACCCAAAATATTGAGACGAACATAATAGCGCAACCCATTTCACTTAATTCTTCTTCTAAAAATTATGTATACTTTAATTTGTGAATTTTAATGTTATAAAATTACGGGGTGTTACATTCTCCCCTCCTTAAAGGATTTCGTCCCTGAAATCTCTAGGTTAAGAAGAATGTATCCTACCAACCAATCATCCATCTACTCAACCATCATCCACAAGCATCCATTGCCCTTAAAGAAATTTCTAATGCTATATGAACTTATGCAAAAAAATGTGTGTATATGTTCCTTATCTAATGCAAAGATCAGGCGGTCCACTGATTCAGTTGACCTCCTTAATGCAAATCATGATAGTGCCATGCATCCATTATGTATGCGAAAGAATCCTATCGATACATATTATTTTTACATGTGTGCACAACCATTCATCAAAATGCATCATCCATATGATAACACAACCATTATACATCCATTAATTTTGATATGCACACGCATTTATATGTAAGATGAAGGTGATTGAGCCGATCTAGTGCCTAATGTGTATGTACATGCATCCATGAGCAACCACTAGCAACCACTTGCATCCATTTGCATCCACCAAACATTAGATGTCTCAAACATATGTTTACAACCATAGGGTTCTTCCTAACTAAAGATCGAAGATGTCCTCGGAAAGATAATACTAAAAGATAGGACAAGTGTCAACAAAGCGGTAGAAAAAGGAGAAATTAAAACATACCCTCAAAAAGGAAAGGGTAAAGCGTACGCATTTTGTCTTCCGTCTCCCAAGTCGCGTCTCTTTGATCATCTCCCCATTGCACTTTGACCAATTTGGCCACTTTGTTGCGAAGCTTTTTGACCTCCGATCCGAGAATGCGTGTAGGAGCTCGTCTAATAGTGGCGTTGCGCTCTATTTCCACTTCTTCGAGCATGCTCGGCTCTACCACTTCCGCTGTATCGTGTAAACACTTACGCAAATGCGAAACATGAAACACGTCGTGAACTCCGCTGAGCTTCTCTGGTAACTTTACTCTATACGCCATCTGTCCAATCCTCTCCGTAATTGGAAAGGATCTAATGAACCTCGGTGCCAACTTCCTTACTGATCCAAAGTGGACTACGTTTCTTAACGGTGACACCTTAACAAAAACCATGTCCCCAATATTGAATTCAAGACCGGTTTGTCTCCTATCATTATATGACTTCTATCGGTCCTGCGTTGTCTTCATGCGCCGTCGAATCAGGTCTATCGTCTTCAAAGTCTCCCTAATCATGTCGGGTCCAAGAATAACATTATCAGTGGATTCCCACCAAAATGTAGGTGATCAGCACGGTCGTCCATAAAGAGCCTCAAAAGGTGCCATGACAATGCTAGCCTGAAAACTATTATTATAGGCGAACTCCACTAGTGGAAGGTGTTCTTCCCATGTTCCTCCAAAGTCTAGGATGCATAGTCTCAGAAGGTCTTCTAGAACCCGATTTACTCTCCCGGTCTGGCCATCCATCTGAGTGTGATAAGCGGTACTTAAGCATAATTGCGTTCCAACCGCCTCTTGTAAGCATTTCCAAAATTCGCTTGTGAAAATAGGATCTCTATCGCTCACAACGCTAGAGGGTATGCCATGCAAACGAACTATCTCTCGAAGGTAAACATATGCTAGCCACCAGCGGTCCTTCTACTTTTAATGGGAATAAAATGGGCACTTTTGGTAAGTCTGTCTACAATTACCTAGATCCCTGTATTACCCTTCCTTGATCTTGGTAACCCATCTACAAAATCCATGGAAACGCTTTCCCATGTCCATAGCGGAATCTCTAAGGGTGGGAGCAAACCTCCAGGCTTCTTTTGCTCCGCCTTGACTTGTTGGCACACTAAGCATCTAGCAACGAATTCGGCCACATCCTTCTTCATTCTGGCCCAAAAGAAAACTCGCTTCATATACCTATACATCTTATCACCGCCGGGATGTATGGTCATCTTAGAGCGATGTGAGTCTTCAAGAATCGCCTTCTTCAAACTCTCTTCTTGTGGTACACAAAGTCTTCCATTTCTACGTAGCCAACCTCTCTTATCTATGGCATATCTATCAAAATGACTCGAGGACTTCCCTCCTATAAGCTTGCCTACTATCTCAACCAACTGTAGGTCATTTCGTTGTGCCTCTCCAACTCAACACAAAAGTGTAGGTTGCACCTCTAATGATGCCAATAATCCGGGTACATAATCGACAGAGGGTCTGAAGATAAAGGAAGATATATACTCCAAACTCTGTCGCTGTATGAACAAAGGACTTAAAGTTAACTTCTTTCTACTTAAGGCATCGCCTACAATGTTACCCTTGCCAAGGGTATATGCCATCTCAAAATCGTAGGATGCCAAAAACTCCATCCATCTCTGTTGCCTCAAGTTTAGGTCCTTCTGAGAGAATAAGTACTTTAGCGACTTATGGTCTGTATACAACTCAAACCTCTCGCCAAGCAAATAATGATGCTATCAATTAAGCGCAAAAACTATGGCTGCCAGCTCTAAGTAGTGGGTAGGGTAATTTTTCTCGTGGGCTTTCAACTGTCTTCCACCATAGCATATCACCCTTCCCTCTTGCATTAAAACTCCGCCAAGCCCTGTCCTACAAGCATCGGTATATACAGTAAATGTCTTACTCCCGTCTGGCAAAACTAAAAGTGGAGCTGTTGTCAAAGTCCTCTTCAGTCGTTGGAAAGCATCGTCACAGTCAACGTCCCAAGTAAAAGTCAAATTCTTCTTTGTTAATCGAGTGAGAGGAGCTGATATCTTTGCGAAGTCCTTAATGAACTTCCTATAATAGCCAGCCCTAAAAAGCTTCTTACTTCTGTTGTGTTCTTAGGAGTTTTCCAATCTTGGATTGCCACCACCTTGGCGGGATCCACAACTATACCTTCCTTAGAGACCACGTGTCCAAAGAACCTCACTTCTTTTCTCCAAAAATGGCACTTGGAGAACTTAGCTTTTAGCTATGCGCTCATAGGGTCTCTAAGACTTCCCTATGATGTTGGGCATGCTCTTCTTCTTTTTTAGAGAAAACCAGAATATCGTCTACTAAGATTACCACAAACTTGTTTAGAAACTCCCTAAACACCCTACTCATTAAATCAACAAAGTATGCGGGTGCATTCGTCAAACCAAAAGGCATGACGAGCCACTCAAAGAAACCGTTAGGAGTACTAAAGCAGTCTTATCGATGCTATCTTCAGCCACCCTTAGCTGATGAAACCCTGTAGCTAAATCCAGTTGCGAGAAAACTGAAGCACCCACCAACTGATCGAAAATCGTCTATCCTCAGCAACGAGTGCCTGTTCTTCTTTGTTAGCTTATTCATCTCTCTATAGTCCATGCACAATCTATGTGAACCATCAGCTTTTGTAGCAAAAATGACTGGAGCACCCCACTCCGAAATACTTCTTCTTATAAACCCCTTCTCAAGCAATTCTTTCACTTGCTTACTGTGTTCTCTTCTCTCTCTCGGAGCCATGTGGCGTACTGGTAATGCAACTGGCTTTGCATTTTCTACTAGATATATTCAAAAATCTATCTCATGCCTCGGGGATAAACCTCGAACTTCATCGAAGACGTCACTATATTCACGGACCACACGAGCAGATTTCAAATCATCATTGGATGCGTCTAGTGATTCTAGGTAGCTAAGCATTACCGGACCTCCAGGTTCACAAGAAACATCAAGGGTCTTTCCACAACGAGTCAACAATCTAACTACCCTTCTTTCACAATCTAGGATGGTACCGTATCTAGTTAGCCAATACGATACCTAGAATCAAGCCGTAGCCCATGAAGCCAAGAACAAAGGTGTTGCATTCAAACCCAACGCCCAAGATAGACACTCTCAAATCCCGACAAATTATAGAAAGATGAGCCAAACCACCAATAGGATTTGAGACTACTATGTGATCCGTAACTAGACTAGTATTTAGGTGTAGTGTTTCAACTAATGAAGCAGATACAAACGAGTGTGAAGCGCCAGAGACAAACAAAGTACGAACAGGATGATTAAACAGAAAAGTAAACTTTCAACGAAAATGTTTCTACCTCTCTCCTGTCCTGGCGCCATGAGAGCCTAAATCTGCCCTCTCGCCTGCCCTGGTGCCATAAGAGCCTGAAGCTGCCCTCCAGAAGTTCTTTCCCCTTGCCCCTGTTTCCTTGGGCAGTCCTTAACTAGATGACCTACCTCTCCACAGTGGAAACAGCCAGTCTTCTTCTTTTTCCTACAGTCTTTGCTCAGATGGCCTGGTGTCCCACAATTAAAGCACTTCTTCTTTCCTTTGCATAATTGTTATTCCCGCCTTTCTTGTTTTGCTGTTGTGGCTTCTTCTAGTCTCCTTTCTTCTCCGATGCCTTATTAGCATTTGCACCTTTCTCTTCCTCATGCATAAGAGCCATGTCAGCCAGTTTCTCAAAGATAGCCCCCATCGGAATGTGGGTCATCGCCAACCCATGTAGCGGCTCATTCAAACCTTTAACGAACCTCAGGGCCTTCTTCTCAGGTGTGTTTACCAATTCCAAGTCAAATCTCGCCAACTAATTGAACTTGTTGACGTACTCATTTACTGATAAATCCCCTTACTTCAACGCCAAGAATATTTCCATATATAAATTCTCTTCTGCTCGTGAGAGAAACTTCATTTCGAGCCTACGCTTGAAATCAATCCATGTCTCCATCAGACGCTCTCCGTTCGTGACCTCCCACCAAAACGAGGCTTTGTCTTTCATTAACCAAGCAGCTAATTGGACCTTCCTTCCATCTTCTACTTCGAAAATACCAAATAGATCTTCCACCTCCTTAAGCCAATTTCGAGCTTCAACAAATGTCTTTGATCCGTGAAAAGGTTTCCCGCCCATTGCCCTAAAATCTTTGCATATCTTTGCAAATGTATCAACACAGGGGGGGAAGGGGGAGGGGGAGGAGGGTGAGGAGTGGGAGGAGGAGGAGCATTTGTTGGGCCTGCGACATTGGCCCTAGCGTCCAGATACCTTCTAAACCATCCTAGTATTGGTATCCCCTCGGGTATCTCAGGAATTCCAGACATGCTGAAAAGAAAATGAAGAGATTCAAAACAGAGAATTCGAAAGAAAGATATATGGCTCTTGGGGGTTATGTTTTTAAAACAAACTTTTCTCTTGAAAATACTTTCCTTAAAACATACTTTTGAAAGTATTTATTTATAAAATGCTTTTTGAAAAATAGTTTTTCAAAATTCATATCTGGTCTGGTAACCTTCAGCTCTGATACCATGAATAACACCCCACGTCCATTAATGTCTCTCACAAAGGGAATGCATTAACTTCCATGGAGCGTATTTAGTGTATAGAACATAATATAACAAGACAGATATAAATAATGGCACTTGAAAATTTTTAAACAACTTTTATTGCAGCGGAAAAATAGTTTGATTACAACAACTTCATAAACTAAGTACACTTAATATCCATCTTGATAAATTGTTTCAGAGTACATAAAATAAAAAGCATAAACCCCAACACAAGTAGCCATAAAAGAGATGAGCTGAACTTTACCTTCAACAATCCAAGCACTTCCAAAAGAGAGAGAAAGAGATCCGAGATCAAGCTCCACTAGTACTAGTCCCGGGGAGGGAAGGAAGAAAAGAGGCGAAAACAAGGGGGTCAGACATAAAGTCCGGCGAGTATAATAAATTTAACAATATATTTATTAAAGTAACTAGGATAAGGCATAAACTGGTAAGATAAGATATGGCCATGAAACAAGTGGGCATGATAAAGAAAATAAGAGGAATATTCTGGTGTTAATCTCGTTCCTAATCACTATAGGATAATTACTATACTACACCCCCACTAGTCACCCTAAAAGTTGATCCCGCCTACCGAACTTAATAATGATAATGGTAGTTTCGTGTACCCCTAGCTGCCTTTATAGGTGTCGTCTGCCCCTATCTCCACTAGTTGTACCCACTACCCCCATTCGATCGGCTCCCTAACTCGTAGATACCCGTGCTGGTCCCACAGTGGGGTGTATCACTCCCCAAAGTGGCAACCCGATACCACCAAAGATGCATGGCTTATATCTACGCGATGCAACAACGTCTTACCTACCAGCTCGGGCCCACACACGCACACCGTTGGACATGCGTTGCCACCGCTAACCCGTTTTGACATCTTACAATCAAATCCAGTAAGCATGTCCCGTTCTCCACTTGGGTCGAGCTTACAAAGATACTTAATGGGTTACTGGTGTGAAAAGGGCCCCCATGCTTGACACAAGCCTTCCACCTATGCTTGGTCCCCACTAAGGTTTCCTCATTTAACCCCGTTCTTATTCATGTCTTCTTACATGTTTCAATCTTGGTTAAGTGCATCTAATCGTATTTCACATGCCACCCAAGGCACCGACTTAATTTCACATGCCACCCAAGGCACCCACTTAACCCCCCATGTCCCACCACATGTTTATTTGGTTAAGTGTTACTTAATTCATTAGAACCATAACCTTGTAAAGGCCTCCAACATTAGGCTGACATTTGCGGTTGCTGGATTTACCGAGCAGGTCCAGGCAGTCTTATACCACAAACGAGCCTAACCTCGTGTCTTTACAATTGTTACACATTTAATTCTTGCCTTAGGCCTCTCACATTAGACTGGCATTTGTGGCTGCTGGATTTGCCGGGCGGGTCCGGGCAGTCTTAAACCACAAAAGAGTCTAACATCGTGTCTTAGGCGGTTAATTATTACACATCTTTAATTGGATTAATATCCCTATTCAAATTTATCAATAAATCCCAAATTTATTTATGTCCATAATTGTCTCTTAAAATTATGTCCATAAATACCAATTATGCCAATTAATGTCTCAAATTAATTATATGCCTTTTAAGGCCATTTTATGCCAATTCAGAATTTATGCATATTCAATATTATCCCATCATCCCCACGTTATTCGTACGTTTTCATGTGACATATGTTAGACTCGCAAATAGTCCAACTTATAAAAAGAAAAAAACATCACATAAATAGATCTAAGGATCAAGACATAAGATTACATAGCCAATAACTTGCATTTGAATTTCATTCAAACTAGCATATGATACAAAACTAGCAAAGGTAATGTGACGGCCCGCCCCGCACCAGCCGGTATTTCCTCCGAAAGCGCGCTGTACACATGCCCGACTAGCACGGAACGGTCGCCAAAGAAAGGAAAGAAGGGAATGAACTAATCAAGGAACCTGTAGAATGTCTCACAACGCATGGAATAAAATATAATAATAATAATAATAATAATAATAATAATAATAATAACATACTTGACATAAAACAGGTGAGACAGTGCATAAGCTGATAACTAAAATCAACATCAACATCAGAGCAGCGGAAATCCAAATACAGCTTATTACAACTTTCCAAATTTTCTGTCTCAAAACAAAAGAAAGCTAAAGTGGAAGATGCACCACCAATGCCCAAGCAGTGATCTTCAACAACACAGGGAGAATACTATATATATATGTATTACGTGGAAGCCTCCTGCTCGTCTCCGGATCATCTACCCGTGCATCGCCAGCTAACCTGTCTCTAGTCTGCTCGTGTGAGCACCCAGAGTAATAAGAGGAGACATAAAACTCTGGGTCAGACATAAAGCCTGGTATGAGCGATAAGCATCTAAACATAACAATAACAGGTATACTAAACCATACCTGAACCTGGACCTGCAACCAAAGAGTTAGCACCACATACCGTACAATACTCTAAGGTGCCATAAAAAATAGTGTAAGAATACGGGGTGGGGTGTGTATGTCATAATGATAGCAAACAAATCAACCATAGCAACCATCCTCACATCTCTCACTCAGTGCGTAAAGCATACGATATCTACCACTTTGGAACACTAGACAAATTGAGGTAACGACGAATCCCGAATTGTAGAAACCCTGCTGTGACCAAGCTAAACACATGGAGTCATGACCAAACATTTCAATGACCCACTTCATTGGTCGTAGCCCTTGGTTCTACCGATGCCATAATGGCCCTGAATCCGCCTTCGTACCTCCTACCATAGTGGTCCAAAGCTATAGACATCGATAACCCCTTAGCACGCGTCTCGCTGCAAAACCCAATCATGAAGCGAACTCGTTGATTCCCATCTGGATCTTGAGCTCTTGCTTTTCATTTGGACTTCCTTTTCATCTCGGGTTTGGTCGAATTGGAGTGGGTCTTCAGAAGAGTTGTTGTGCAGCAGCAGCCCTAGAATTCGGTTCGGTTCGGTAGTCATTACCCTCGTTGGTTCGGTTCGGTCCTCCTTCCTTGTCGTCTTTCCATTCGGTTCGGGTCGGGTACTCCACTTCGGGTCGGGTCGGTGTCCTCCTCCGCGTCGGATCGGGTTGCTGTCTTCCTTCCAGTTCATGCTCCTTCTCCGATCAGCTCCCTTGTTTTCCATCTACTCCGATCCGATCCCTTCTCCTTACTCCAGTCGTAGCCTTCCATTGTTAAGTCGATCCGATCTGGCCTCCATTATTCTTCCGATCCGATCCCCTTGTCCACTCCAACTCTAAGTAAACGGCCTTCCTTTTTGCCAAATCTCTTATGTGCCAAACTCCAGTTGGGGTCGGGTCTTCTTGCCCAGTTCACATATCCGATCCGAGTCCTCATCCGATCCGATCCGATCTGAAGCCCTACACAACTTTCTGCAACTTTTTCCAGCAACTTGTTTACGCCGTTCGACGATGTTTTTGACAAATCTAACTATTCTAATCAATAACAAATCATGTCAAATAGTCATAACAACATAGCAAACTAACCACAACCACCAAAACAATGAATTTACATGTCAAAATGGATCAAATGTGACTAAAACCCCTTATTTTCCCTTAAGCATGTTTAAGTAAATCTATTCATAGGGTTAACAAAACTCAATCAAATTAAACCAAATTTCTACCAGAGGCATAAAATATTATTTAAGAATTTCTAAACATTTTTCCAAAATTTATTAGCGTATAGATTCGCTAATCCTCACTAATGACCCTTAATTACCGTAGTTAGTGCAAAAACTATGCAAATCACTCACCTTTGCCACAAAATAAAACACCAAATCTGAAATACTCTCTGTTTGGGTCGAATCCCTATGTATAGTAGCAGCCCCAACCTTGCTCTGATGCAATTTGGTCTTGTTTTGATGTAGTTTAGGCTTAACCTTCACTAAAAATGTGTTTTGGGATGGTTTTAGAGGATGGAAGCCATTACTAAGGTCTCAAGAAGGTTTGTGGCGGCTCAAAACTGAAATGAAAGTGATTTCCTAACCCTAATCAGCCCTCCTATACCTCTAAACCCGAAATTCCCCTCTGGACCTAGCTGCTAATCACCCGGTTAAGCCCAATTAAGCTGTTTTTCACCATCTGAAACTTGTTTCAGCCATATCTCCCAAACGGTGAGTCCGTTTGGCTAATGTGACCACTCTACGGAAATGTAAACCATTATCCGGAGCCAATGGAAGTGGTTTCAGGTCAGAATTCCTTTCCAGTCAAAAGTTATGGCCAAAACAGTGCCAACTAGGGGTAAAATGGTCATTTAAAAATCGGGAAAAATCATGAACATGGGAAATGACCACAATAGTCGTCTCCCAAAGTTACATGACCATACGACTTCGTATGTGAAAGAAATAAATATCCTACGATCCTATGATGCGTAGAATACGGGTCGTTACACTCTTCCCCCCTTAAGAAATTTCGTCCCCGAAATTCCTTAACCCAAAACATACAAAGGATCCCGCATGCCTAACAACCACACACAACAATCAAACATGCAAAACAAGCAAACAAACCTATCCTAGCATGCGGAAAACTAAATCGAAGTCAAAATCTTACTAGGCAAAGAGTTCTGGGTGTGTCTTCCTAATGTTCTCCTCTGTCTCCCAAGTGCAATCATTCTCGTCCTCGCTCCACTGAACCTTGACTAGCTTCACCGCCTTCCTTCGAAGTTGCTTCATGTCGTGCTCGACAATACGGGCCGGCTTGCGGTTCCCAACCGCCTCGGGTTCTACTTCGAAGTCCTCCAACTGATCAGGTGAAATAGTCATATCTGAGTCGTGAACGAACTTCCTTAGTTGGGAAACATGAAATACATTGTGAACTCCCGCCATCTTCTCTGGTAAGTCAATTCTATATGCCAAATTCCCGACTGGTTCAAGAACAGGGAATGGGCCAACAAATCTTGGTGCTAACTTGCCTCTCCTGCCAAATCATATTACGCTCTTTAACGGAGAAATCTTGATAAACACCAAGTCACCAACGGATAATTTTAAGTCTCTTCTCCTCTTATCAGCATAACTCTTCTGCCTATCTTGGGCAGCCTTCATTCGTTGCTGAATAATCTTGATCTTATCTGAAGTTTCCCTCACCACATCTGGTCCAAGCATAAACTTCTCGCCAGTCTCTATCCAACATGATGGTGAGTTGCACGGTCTTCCGTACAAAGCTTCAAACAGAGCCATACCGATACTAGATTGGTAGCTATTATTATATGCAAACTCTACTAGATGCAAATGGTCATCCCATGATCCACCAAAATCCAATATACACGCTCTCAAGAGATCTTCCAAAATACGATTCACCCTCTCTGTCTGACCGTCGGTCTGAGGATGATATGCGGTACTGAGATGTAACTCTGACCCTAGAGCCTCTTGCAAGCTCTTCCAAAACCCACTAGTGAACAACGGGTCTCGGTCGCTCACAATGCTTTTAGGTACTCCATGAAATCTCACTACCCACTTCATATACAATTCTGCTAACTTAGCTGTTGTTCGGGTCGATTTGACTGGTATAAATCTTGCACTTTTAGTCAGTCGATCTACAACTACCCAAATGCTATCATGTCCCGATCTAGTCCTTGGTAAACCATCAATGAAATCCATCGAGACTTGCTCCCATTTCCATTCGGGAATTTCTAAGGGCTGTAACAACCCACTAGGCTTCTTTTGCTCGGCTTTAACTAGCTAGCAATTCATGCACTTGGATATAAACTTCCCAACGTCTCTTTTCATCCCTTCCCAGTAGTAAGTCTGCTTCATATCTCGATACATCTTGTTACCACCGGGGTGTATAGTCAGCTTTGAGTGATGACATTCTCTAAGCACTTCATCTCTCAATCCATTGACATTGGGTACAACAATCTTTCCATTCTTTCTAAGCCATCCATCTCGATCAAGCCCATACTTGTTCATCTCCTCATCAATACTCATCTCTAATTTGGAGATGATTTCCAATAGATTAGGATCGTCCCTCTGCTTAGAGCCGATCCGCTCAATTAAAGTGGGTCTAATCGTCAAACTTGCTAACATTTTTGGATCCAATTCGCACTTTGGTCTGAAATCAAACCCCGCGATATACTCCAGTTGCTTCCATTCAAGGAACATAGCCCCTAAGCTGGCATGTCTTCTACTCAATGCATCAGCCACCGCATTGCCCTTTCCCGGTGTATATGCGATGTCGAAATCATAGGAAGCCAAGAATTCTAACCACCTTTGTTGCCGGAGATTTAGATCCTTCTGGGAGAAGAGATACTTCAACGACTTATGATCTGTAAACAGCTCAAATCTTTCTCCCAAGAGATAGTGTCTCCACATCTTTAATGCGAACACGATCGCTGCCAATTCTAAATCATGGGTAGGGTATCTTCTCTCGTGCGGTTTCAATTGCCGACTTGCATAAGCTACAACCCTACCGCCTTGCATCAATACAGCACCCAGTCCGGTACCACATGCATCCGTGTATACCGTCATCTCTTCATCCCCCTTAGGAATAACTAACACTGGTGCGCTTGTCAACTTGTCCTTTAGACTCTTGAATGCATTCTCGCACCTTTCATCCCAGACAAAAGCTTGATTCTTCTTAGTCAACTGGGTCAATGGTGCTGCTATCTTGGAGAAATCTTGGATAAACTTACGATAATATCCAGCTAACCCCAAGAAACTTCTTACATCTGTTGCATTCTTGGGCGTAGGCCAATCCTGTACCGTAGCCGCCTTCGCCGGGTCCACGGCAATACCATTCTCTGATACAACGTGGCCCAAGAACCTTACTTCCCTCTTCGCACTTAGAAAACTTTGCTTTCAATTAGTGTTTTCTCAACACCTCCATCACTACTCTTAAATGTTCCTTGTGTTCTTCCTCTGTCCTCGAATAGACCAAAATATCATCAACGAACACAAGGACAAAGTTATTCAACTGATCTCTGAATACCCTATTCATAAGATCCACAAAATATGCTGGGGCATTGGTCAGCCCGAATGGCATGACCAACCACTCATAAAATCCAGACGGCGTTTGAAATGCCGTTTTAGCTATACTCTCAGCTTCCACTCTAAGCTGATGATAACCTGTCGCGAGATCCAACTGAGAAAATACTCTCGCGCCACTCAACTGATCGAACAAATCATCTATCCGCGGTAGAGGATACTTATTCTTCCTCGTCACTTTATTCAACTCGCGGTAGTCTACACACAAACGAAGGGAACCATCCGCCTTGGTAGCAAACACAACTGGTGCTCCCCACTCAGAAACACTCCTTCTGATAAACCCCTTCTTCAAAAGATCGCTGACTTGCACCTCGAGCTCTCGCTGCTCTCTTGGTGCCATACAACGAAGTGGCATCACTATAGGTCTGGCATCTTTTACCAAATCAATACGGAACTCAATCTCTCGGTGTGGTGGAAGCCCGGTCACTTCCTCGAAAACATCCGGATACTGGCCAACCACGGGCAAACCTGACAACTCACTATGCGGAATGTCAAGGGAGTTTATAAAACTACCCAATACCCCCTTACTGGGTAGACCACCAAACACTATCCTCCGCCCATCATCCGCTCTAGCTGTCACCAAAAAGCCCTCACAGTCTACCACCACCCCGTACCTTTGGAGCCAATCTACTCCCAAAATAATGCCAAACCCAGTAAAGCACAAAACAAAGCAATCACAAACAAACATGCATCCATGACTCGATAAGACCACATTACGACAAATCATGCTAAGGCTAGTCGAACCGCCAATCGGGTTCGTCGCTACTAAAGGTCTATCGACAATCTCGGGCTCCAATCCTAACCTATCTACCAGGTCACTAGATATGAAAGAACTGGAAGCTCCGGTATCAAACAAAACTCTAACAGGAACATCATAAACAGAAAGCATACCTTGAATGACGACATTCTTTCCCTTCTCTGCCGCAGTTGGGGCATTCGACGAAGAAGGAACAGCAATAAGAGCATATGCTTTCACCATTTGCTTTTCTTTGGGGGGTTGCGGACACTTGTCCTTGTGATGTCCCATTTGGCCACAGTTGAAGCACTTCCTATCCGCTGGCTTGGCCCGACAATTACTAGCATAATGGCCCTTCTTACCACAGCTGAAGCACTCAACATCTTGCTTATTCTTTTTCTTCTGGCCATCCTTAGTCTG
This sequence comes from Allium sativum, assembly GCA_030737875.1. Classification (NCBI taxonomy): domain Eukaryota; kingdom Viridiplantae; phylum Streptophyta; class Magnoliopsida; order Asparagales; family Amaryllidaceae; genus Allium; species Allium sativum. Next base: position 574,847,136 of record CM060918.1, on the reverse strand, counting down.
ATTCTGCTTTCTCTTATTCTGGGAACCACCCTTGCCTCCACCACTTGCTTGTGGCTTCGGCTCATCTGCGGATGCACCCTCAGTCTTCGGCTTAGGGTAGAGACTTTCTGATCTTAATGCTTTCCCCACAATCGACTCAAACGTCTCATCGATGTGGTTAATAAGCCTTTCCCCTAAGTACTGATCTAAACCAGTTATGAATTTCTCATTCTTCTTCTCGGCAGTATCAATAAGAGATAACCCATACTTCGACAAAGTGTCGAATTCAGCAATGTATTCCGAGACAGCTCTGCCATTCTGCTTGAGCTCCAAGAATTTCTTAAACAGCACTGACTTCTGAGCAGCTGGAATGAACATCTCGCTAAAGCGAGCTTTAAACTGCTCCCAAGTAATCTGATCTTCGGGAGTAGCTGCCTTTATAGCATTCCACCAATTCATTGCCCGCCCTTGCAGCTGACGGGACGCTAGCTTTCTCTTCATCGCATCCTCGATACCCAAATCCTCGAAGATACGTTCGCAACTATCCAACCAATCTTGAACATCCGTAGCCGACTCCGTTCCGTGGAACGGCTTCCCACCAAGGCTAGTATAATCCTTATTCAGCTTGGCGAAGTCGACTCTTGGCGCCTGCACTATTGACCACCACCATTTCCATCATTGGGAGCTGCCCTCTACACATCCCTAAGCATCTCTGTCATGAGGTCTGTAAACATCGTCCTCATGTCAGTAGCATTCCCATTATTGGCTCCCATACCAGCACCTCTAGTATATCGGCTCATCGTCAATCTGAAAAAGGGAAGCGATTAACGACTCCATAGTGGTGCTAGTGCAGCACGACTTCATTCTTATACTACTAATAGTATATATATAGCTTTTAAAAACCAAAATAATCACAAATACGCTCTCTCGTATACGTATGCTATCTCTCCCTAATAACTTCCCTAGGTTAACTACGCAACCTAGAGCTCTGATACCAAGTGTGACGGCCCGCCCCGCACTAGCCGGTATTTCCTCCGAAAGCGCGCTGTACACATGCCCGACTAGCACGGAACGGTCGCCAAAGAAAGGAAAGAAGGGAATGGACTAATAAAGGAACCTGTAGAATGTCTCACAGCGCATGGAATAAAATATAATAATAATAATAATAATAACATACTTGACATAAAACAGGTGAGACAGTGCATAAGCTGATAACTAAAATCAACATCAACATCAGAGCAGCGGAAATCCAAATACAGCTTATTACAACTTTCCAAATTTTCTATCTCAAAACAAAAGAAAGCTAAAGTGGAAGATGCACCACCAATGCCCAAGCAATGATCTTCAACAACACAGGGAGAATACTATATATATATGTATTACGTGGAAGCCTCCTGCTAGTCTCCGGATCATCTACCCGTGCATCGCCAGCTAACCTGTCTCTAGTCTGCTCGTGTGAGCACCCAGAGTAATAAGAGGAGACATAAAACTCTGGGTCAGACATAAAGCCTAGTATGAGCGATAAGCATCTAAACATAACAATAACAGGTATACTAAACCATACCTGAACCTGGACCTGCAACCAAAGAGTTAGCACCACATACCGTACAATACTCTAAGGTGCCATAAAAAATAGTGTAAGAATACGGGGTGGGGTGTGTATGTCATAATGATAGCAAACAAATCAACCATAGCAACCATCCTCACATCTCTCACTCAGTGCGTAAAGCATACGATATCTACCACTTTGGAACACTAGACAAATTGAGGTAACGACGAATCCCGACTTGTAGAAACCCTGCTGTGACCAAGCTAAACACATGGAGTCATGACCAAACATTTCAATGACCCACTTCATTGGTCGTAGCCCTTGGTTCTACCGATGCCATAATGGCCCTGAATCTGCCTTCGTACCTCCTACCATAGTGGTCCAAAGCTATAGACATCGATAACCCCTTAGCACGCGTCCCGCTGCAAAACCCAATCATGAAGCGAACTCGTTGATTCCCATCTGGATCTTGAGCTCTAGCTTCTCATTTGGACTTCCTTTTCATCTCGGGTTTGGTCGAATTGGAGTGGGTCTTCAGAAGAGTTGTTGTGCAGCAGCAGCCCTAGAATTCGGTTCGGTTCGGTAGTCATTACCCTCGTCGGTTCGGTTCGGTCCTCCTTCCTTGACGTCTTTCCATTCGGTTCGGGTCGGGTACTCCACTTCGGGTCGGGTCGGGTTGCTGTCTTCCTTCTAGTTCATGCTCCTTCTCCGATCAGCTCCCTTGTTTTCCATCTACTCCGATCCGATCCCTTCGCCTTACTCCAGTCGTAGCCTTCCATTGTTAAGTCGATCCGATCTGGCCTCCATTATTCTTCCGATCCGATCCCCTTGTCCACTCCAACTCTAAGTAAACGGCCTTCCTTTTTGCCAAATCTCTTATGTGCCAAACTCCGGTTCGGGTCAGGTCTTCTTGCCCAGTTCACATATCCGATCCGAGCCCTCATCCGATCCGATCCGATCTGAAGCCCTGCACAACTTTCTGCAACTTTTTCCAGCATCTTGTTTACGCCATTCAACGACGTTTTTGACAAATCTAACTATTCTAATCAATCACAAATCATGTCAAATAGTCATAACAACATAGCAAACTAACCACAACCACCAAAACAATGAATTTACATGTCAAAATGGATCAAATGTGCCCAAAACCCCTTATTTTCCCTTAAGCATGTTTAAGTAAATCTACTCATAGGGTTAACAAAACTCAATCAAATTAAACCAAATTTCTACCAGAGGCATAAAATATTATTTAAGAATTTCTAAACATTTTTCCAAAATTTAATAGCGTATAGATTCGCTAATCCTCACTAATTACCCTTAATTACCGTAGTTAGTGCAAAAACTATGCAAAGCACTCACCTTTGCCACAAAATAAAACACCAAATCTGAAATACTCTCTGTTTGGGTCGAATCCCTATGTATAGTAGCAGTCGCAACCTTGCTCTGATGCTATTTGGTCGTGTTTTGATGTAGTTTAGGCTTAATCTTCACTAAAAATGTGTTTTGGGGTGGTTTTAGAGGATGGAAGCCATTACTAAGGTCTCAAGAAGGTTTGTGACGGCTCAAAACTGAAATGAAAGTGATTTCCTAACCCTAATCAGCCCTCCTATACCTCTAAACCCGAAATTTCCCTCTGGGCCTAGCTGCTAATCACCCGGTTAAGCCTAATTAAGCTGTTTTTCACCATCTGAAACTTGTTTCAGCCATATCTCCCAAACGGTGAGTCCGTTTGGCTAATCTGACCACTCTACGGAATTGTAAACCATCATCCGGAGCCAATGGAAGTGGTTTTAGGTCAGAATTCCTTTCCAGTCAAAAGTTATGGCCAAAACAGTGCCAACTAGGGGTAAAATGGTCATTTAAAAATCGGGAAAAATCATGAACATGGGAAATGACCACAATAGTCGTCTCCCAAAGTTACATGACCATACAACTTCGTATGTGAAAGAAATAAATATCCTACGATCCTATGATGCGTAGAATACGGGTCGTTACAGGTAATGGGCATAAACATGCATAACTTATATACTGCTATAGAATCAAACATAAAGGTATGAACTTGCATATGGATCTAAACATAAAGATGTAAACTTGCGTATAGACATAAACATAAAGATGTAAACTTGCATATGGATCTAAACATAAAGATGTAAACTTGCATATGGATCTAAACATAAAGATGTAAACTTGCATATGGATCTAGACATAAAGGTTAATGTCACATAAACTAGCATATGCATATACATGTCTCATATATATTTTAACAAGCCAAACTTGCATAACATTCATACATGAATATATGATCCAATCATTACAAACTTGCATAAGATATATGATTCAACTTGCATAAGATTCACATAAGAAATAAGATATGATCCAACTTGCATAAGACTAACATATGATTCAACACCACAAACATACATATAATTTACATCACATGATTCAAAATCATATTCTCATAATCCCAATTATATCTTATCATAATTAAATTAATTAATTAATTTGTGAAAGCTATGATATTCACAATTAAAAAGAATAGTCTTATCTTTCAAGGATCTGTATTCTAAAACTGAATTGCTCGCCTTTGATGTAGACTAATCGTTATTTAGATTTGATTTGATTTTGATTCAAGCTTCTATCTTGCTTTAGGGTTGAAAGTGTATGGCGGCTACTCTAGGTTCTCAATTGACGACATAGCGACTCTTGTTATGAATTAATGTGATTAGGGTTAGGGGTTTAGGTGTGTTTTTATAGAAGTTTAATTTAAAAAGAGCCGTCAGATTAACCTAGGGATAACCAGAACCATCAGGACCACTTAGATGCCACATCAGCCCTTAGGGCGAATTGGGCCACGGGTTGACAGCCAAACACCCTGGATCGACCCCTAGTCGACCTAGCGAGGCTTGGTTCGACTCCAAAAATGGTGCGGTTCAGCTATTCCCCCTCCCGATTCGCTGTTTTGAACTTTTTTTGAATATATATATATATATATATATATATATATATATCTCATATGCTTGCAAACTTCAAGGCTTAATAACTTCTTCATAAGTTATCCATTTTATGTAAACCAAATGTCTATCTTGACCCAAAATTTTGAGATGAACATAATAGCGCAACCAATTTCACTTAATTCTTCTTCTAAAAATTAAGTATACTTTAATTTTGAATTTTAATGTTATAAAATTACGGGGTGTTACATATTCCTAATCAAATTTTCACTTTTCACCCTTTTCCATTTTTTAAGGTTTTACCACCAAACCCACTAATCCACAATACCAACATATGGGATTTATCTTTCTTCCATACAAAGTATATTGTACACTTCCCAACCAAACTTCCTATGTGTCTCAAATTTCCATATTCTTTCCATTATTGTACAAAACAACATCCCATTCTTATCATATTACGCTCTTTCTATTTAGTGGGTTCCTCTATGGATTTAGGTATATAAATAATATATATTTATATTTTTAAAAATACAAATATGTTCACTCACTATTTATATAGGAATCCTAAACCTAAGCTCTGATACCTGATGTAACAACCCGAATTCCGACGAAACCGGATTTTTTTCAAAATTCCGATCCATCGAAACTCGAATTGGTTTGCTCTGGTATCCTGCAGAAAAGACGGAGACATAAAATATGTCAGAGCTCAGAAAATGTCTCACAACGGAATGGATAAAATATAGTATAATCAAAACATAGCCTTACCGTTTTATTAATACTGCCTCACCAGTATCCAAAGCTATCATGCCTCTGTCACAAATCTAACTTGCGAGTATGTTATGAGGAAGGGGTTATAACACAAGTTTTGGTGACTGGATTTAAACTATACACTTTGGATAATCCTACATAAACCGTTCAATCATGTTATCTTATTTATTAGGTTACTTGTGTTTTCAGCACTCAGTGCTTACACACACGTCGTACCTATTTGCTTCCCAGTGGATTAACCTAATATAGTATATATGTAGCTACCCCCAATATTAAGGTACCCCCCATGGTAGCCCACTCGCACGGTCTCCACTGTAACACTATCGAAATATACGGAGTCCCTTATCCTACATCGTAGTGATGTACGGATCTCTATATAACAATGTCACGTTCCTCGTATATCTGTCATTACTTTGCTACGCAAATGCACAGCCTGCCACCATTGTTCGAACCAGAATTTGTACCGGAGTAATGCCCTCAAGTCTACGATACACCACCCAGAGCCCAGATGCATGTATCTAGATTTTCCACCGTATGTATCTTCATTGTAGCTCGATGCCTCAATCACACGTCCTCTAATGTGCACCGAGTTCCATGGCAGGGCGATACAAGAAACACGGAACTCGGTCGGGAGTTTTTCCATATCTGTACGGGCCCGTCTTTAGGAGCCTCTACAGATATCCCTCGGGTCTGTTTTCACGGTGGTTGTGGCCACACCTAGGCCCCTCCCTCAACTAGTAAAGACCACAAGAGCTAAGCGACATGCCCCTAATAACAAACAATCTATAAATCCATTTGGCGTCTCCCCTCAACCCCTTACCTCGAAGTGAAAGGTGAATGGTATCTTGGGTTTAGCTCTAGACTTTTCGCATCCCACTGGCTGCCGATGACAGGTATCCGACGATCTACTATCCTTGTTGGTCGTGACCCTTAGCCTCTCCATTGAGGCAACCGCCGAATCACCCTGGTGTCATCGCGTCACAGCATTCTGACTGCATAGCTACTTTTGCAGTCAAAGCTCATCCACCTAGTAGTTATGTGTAGACCTAACCTTTGCGAGCACAGCCTAAACATCTGCCACCACACAGAGGACTACTAGGAGAACCTTACGTATCTCAGGAAGCCGCGTGCTTCCCCTTCCAGTTCTTTGGAGCCGACAGAGTAATCAGGTAAACGTTCGCTCCCATTGTGCCTTATAACACCACAGTGATCAACCCCGTTGGGTTATTCACCCTCAAACATGTAGACTGGTCCAAGCGCCTCACTTTATTATGTTGTTAGACCCTATGTCTAAACATTCTTTTACGCGCTTGCTTTACTTATCAGTTTTCCATTTAACTTGGTTGTCTTAACTTTTTATTCAGGTTGCCAAGTTCTTCTTAGCCCTTTATATCTCTGAGGAATGGGCCCCTCTTGCTTATTAATTTCAGTTATACAAATTAACCCATTTAAGTTTATTAATAAGCCCACAAAATGTTATTCCCAAGATTATGGTCCAAGGTCTGATATCCACAATCCCTTTTTATGCTCTCCCTTGATTTCATCATTACAATAACATGTTCTACATAATGTATTATTAAATATATCTCAATTCACATGTTTTCTAGTTAACATGTTACTTACCATTTATGATTAAATATAACTTGTTTCAATTAATAAGTTTTTCTCCTTCTTTCTCATTTAATTATAAATTCAATTTACACCGTCACTACAACTTATGGTTATTTACTTATTAACTTTATTTTCTTAACTAAGGTCCAATAACAATAAGTTTGTCTTCCAATAACTTATGTTGTCCTCATCCATAGATTTCATACTCTTCTTCTTACATGTAACTTAATTTACAATTAAGTACAATTTATCTCTTAACATAAGTTATTCCAATTTTCTAATTGTTTTCTTATAACCTAAGTTATGATTCTCACTTGTCTCTAGGACAAGCCTTATCATGTTATTCTTATCAGTAGATTTCATACTTCTAAGTGTTTTGATTACTTAATTTATAATTAAGTACACACTTTTACATTAATAAACTTTTCCTCTTTTCTCTACTTATTAAAAACAACTAGTTTCAGTTTTCCCCATTTACTGATTACTTAATTTGAAATTGAGTGTCACTTATTTCATTTCATAGGTTGTCTTATTCTCTTACTAGTTTACTATAACCTAAGTTATAATCTTCACTTGTCCCTAAGACAAGTCTACCTGTTATACAACATTTTCATTAATGTTATTTATTTATAATAGGTTATTATCATTCCATATTTATTCCAAATCATTTACTATTGTATCTTTCTTTCATTCTGTTCCATTTATAACCATTAATTACAATTAATACTATTTATCATTCCTGCTATATATACATACATACATACATACATGTACCAAACCTCTCACATTAAGCCTACAACCTGTGGATGCTAGATATGCCGGGCTGATCCAGGCAGACTTTTTCCACAAGTCGGACTTAACCTCGTGTCTTGGCATGTCTCGTGTTTATGCAATTAAACCCCTCACATTAGATTCGCCACTTGTGGTTGTTGGATACACCGGGCGGGTCCGAGCAGACATCTACCACAAGTGTAATCTAGCCTCATGTCTAAGCACGATTACAGTTTCAAATTACTGTAATTCTAGGCATTTCATTTTTTTATAATTATTCCTATTTCATTATAGGTTTTTCATGCCTCTTTTTCCAAGTCATATTTACTAGCCCAATTTAAGATGTTTAAACATAATTTGGTCGATGCCCCAATCCATATTTATTTATTCAATTCTTTGTTAACATGAAACCATATAATCATATACTTACTCCAATTATTTCATGTATACAATTGGGACAAATTAACATGTAACAAGAGCAGTCACAGTTGATACCCATATTCTAACAAGTTCATAACATGTAAACTTTTTATCACTTCAAATAATTCAATATTTGAATTTTCCAACATGTTCATATTAATATTATAACATGTAAACATTCCAACATTTCAACTGATTCAATATATGTATTCTTCATATTAACAATTTGATGTTATATCATGCTAATCATTCCTGTATGTCATATACACCACTTTAATCATTATTAGCATATGTTTAGGCATCTTAACATGTCAAATTCCAATTTGTCATAATGCGGAATGCTAAACGGTAATATACCATTATCTAAAATAATATGGCTTAAATCCACTCACCTTTTATGCTTTCCCCAATTCTAGATCTGATCCAATTTTAGCATCCATGGTTTTACCCTTTTAATCGGATTCACTACCTAACGACCATGGATTTATTATTTTCATTAAAAGAGAGAAGGGAAAGGAAGAGTAAGAATTAGAATGGATTGGATCTAGAATTTTACCTTGCTTTCATGATTCTGGATAATCTTTTTATCACTATCAATTCTCTCTTCCAGATCTGGATTCATAATTTTCCTAGGCTAATATTTTAATTTTCAGAATAGATTTTAAGAAGAGAGAGTAATGGAAGAGCTCCAACGTAGCCGCCAAATTATGAGATTTTAGGGTTAGCTATAGGGCTTATTTATAGGTGCTCAAGACCCTATCGTTCACGTGGCGCTGAGACAGCATTGAACCTAGTTAAGAAAATAGTCCAGGTTCGTAGATGAATCTTGCTGGATCTTATCGTACACGCAGTGCTGATAGCACTGCATGTATGATAAGATCCGATTAGATTTATCTGCGAACCTGGATTATTTTCTTAACTGGGGCACTAGGTCCTGCAAGCTGTTTTGGCGTAGAAATTTGATTTTTGAATGTTTGAATTTATTTAACTTTTATATTCACATGTAATCTTCTTATGTGTATACAATTCTTATAACGAATATTTTACGCGTACGTATGTACCCACTGTTGTTGTTTTGTTTCAAAATTCAAATGGTGTTGCAGCGTTATTTGATTCTTGCTATATTTCATTGACTGCAGCCTTATCGGTAATCTCTTGTATACATATATTTCTATATATATATATATTCTCATATATACATACATATATTTTCTTTATTTCCTTATATGTACATTTTTATCCTTTCAAATTTTGAATTTGTATACATACATATATTTGTATGCTCAGTTGGTCCTGTCTAAAACAAAGATAAAAATTATGTCGCCATCGGGGTTCGAACCCCCTACCTCTATGTTGCAAATCCTATGCCTTAACTTACTAAGCTATGATATCTTTTGTTAAGTTCAGAAACAGTGGTAGTCATTATTCTCCTTCTTTTATCTTATTCTCATGTTTTGCTACAATACTTCATTGAAATGTATCTCTTTCACCTTAACTTAGTTTTCCACAATCCATAGGTCTAAATTGACCAGAAAATCGCCACGACCGCAATGACGCTAATCCCGTAGCCAAATTCTTGAAGCTCTTTAATTTTTTAAATATGCATTTTAATTGCATTGCATTTCTTCTTATTGCATTTAATTTGTTAATCTTTTCTTCATTTCAATGTATGAACTTATTACACGTAATTTTATTACCATATTTTATTTTATTGTCATAAAAGGCGGGGTGTTACAACTATATATTATGTTAAACATATATAAGTTCCATAGTGACTATTTTAAATTTTAAACCGGGCATAACTTTCATTTATATAATGAAATCCGGATTTTTCACATTCGTTAGAAAGATATAATTAAACAGATTCAAATGTTTCTTATTTTACTGTTTTGAATTGTGTACATTCATTTGAAATTTAAAATCGAGTTTTCAAACTACCATGCCATTTCAGGCTTGTTATATAATTAAAATAAATTTATAAGTTCTAATTTTGATTTAAATAAATTTTAAACCGTTATTATTTTAAATAAATCAATTTAAAAATCCAAAATCCATTAAAATAGTTAAAATAAAAATTTTAAATTGGTTCTGAAATTTCGGGTTGTTACAGTAAATAACTGTTAAATACTGGCATCTCCCCCTTTTCCACGGCAGGTGGTCCCCCTTCAGATCACCACGTGGGACCCGCAGTCGTCAGTTGAACGGAAATGACTGTTTTTCGTTCATCTTGGTGCTGTGGCCACCTTGCTGCTCCAAATGCAACCAAACTTTACCAGTAGCTCGGCTCGACCTCCCGAACAATTTTTCTTTTGGACACTTCGCCAAAAATGGACGGATCGACGGGAAATTGCTCATTTTCGTGATCGACTCGTTTTCCAGCACTCCTCCGATCGACACGACATTCTGGCCAACTCCGACCACCTAAGACCTTGCCATCGGTGCCAAAAGAACCGTATGCTTCCCCTCTACCGTCCCTAAAACCGTTCGTCCTATCTCTCGACGTGGATCCCAAAGCAAGCCAAAAACCGACAGTTAACATTTTTCATTCAACTCCGATCTCCAATGAACCCCAAATTTAAGGCATGGGTAGCTCTTTCTATGCTCTACAGACCCTATAAATTTCATGTCCTAAATCCTTACGGTTTAAAAGATATAAATTATTTTGTGTTGAAGGGTTTTTCTACAATATATTTTTGAAAAGGAAAGGGTAGCTGCCACTTTCATTTTGGAGAAGAGGAAATAGGGTTATGGAAAACATATTATATAGTGGTTGGTTTTAATATTATGTTATTAATTCTTTAGTTAACACTCTCTTCGTTCGACGTTTAGCGATGCCCCATCACACACGAACTCCATTGGTGATGAAAATTGACATATAGATATGTTTTGACAATACGGTCCTAATGAAACTAATTTCATCGAATTTTGAGTCCGTTTTCTCAAAAAGCTCTATTGCGTGCTCAAATGACCGATTGACTCATAATTTATTGCGCACGGCCGCATAATAGCTCTAAAAGTTTCAAAATTTGGAATCTAGCAATAATTTAATGTTCCAGATTTAACCAAAGTGGCTTCGTCGAAAACGGAGGTTGTTTGCAAAACGACTATTTTTAAGGGCTTTGCTAATATTAAAATATTAATAAATTCCATAGCGACAATTTGAAATTTTAATTTGGACGTAACTTACAATTTATAAAGTGAAATATCAATTTCTTACATTCATTAGAAAGATATAGTTAATTTGATTCTAACATTTCTTGTTTCATCAAATTCTTATTTATAATGAGCATTGTACATTCATTTTTAAAACTAAATTTCCAAACTACCGCGCCATTACGAGCTCATTTAATTAAATTATAAATTCTTACATTCAAACTTCATTTTAAATTAATTTTACATCGTTTGTACTCAAAATAAATCATTCAAAATATTTAATTTCTATTTAAATTGATTAAAAATAAATTTAAAATTGGTTTCAAAATTCCGGGTTGTTACAATTATGAAAAAATTATTAAATTAGTAATTATAATCTTTGTTGAATTTCTGAATGAAATTAGAACTTATGATAACATATCTTGTTTGAATACTTAATTGAAAAGTAATCGAAGAAACAAAAATCCTTCCGCTTTCACTTCTATGGCGACTGGGTGAAATGCTATTTCTTTCTTCTTCAGTTTCTCCTCTCGTAATTCTTATTTCTTCCTTTCACCATCAGATTTTTTTTCCACTCCTTCCCTTCTCGTCTCCCTGTCTCTAGCCTCTTACCTAGCTTTTGCCGTGGTGGTAAAGTATTTCTTTTTACACTATCTAGATCTATGCATTTTCATTCTCTTAATTTACCACCTGTTCTTTCCCTCAATCTCCATCTTAGATCTATTGTTGCTATTCCTTTATCCTAAGATTCAACATGCGTTGTTCCTCTTTTCTCCCCTTTATCCTTTCTGATGACTTTCATTCGAGCCTCTTGCGACTTCATGAATAGCCTTTCTGCTAGCAGTTGGCCATTTAGCGTCACTCAAGCACGAGCCAAAAGCATACCTTTTGTTGGTTGTGGATCTTACATCATACAATGTGTTGGTGAGTTATTGTCTAACTCTGGTGACCTTGTTTTTAGGCTGTCATGCAGGTTTTGGTTTTACTGGTTAGACTCAGTGTATTAATTGATTATGGCTCCTATGTTGTGTTAAGGTGTTCGACTTGTGCTAGGGTTCTTCATTTTTATGGTTATTCATATAAATATGAGTGTGTTTTTGTGTGAATTCTTAGTTGCTTGGCTGTTTTTTGGACGTTTGGGTTTGTCATCGTAGATCCTTTCTAATCAGCTGTCTATGGAATTGCTTCTTGCTATTGTTTTGGTTGTGGTTGGTTTAACAACTTGAAGTGAAATTTGGCTATGTTTAGTGAGTTGTTGCTGTGCAGAGTTTGGTGAGATTCTCCAGCCTTGCTGCTATTGTTTTTTGTAGTAGCTTGTAGTTGTGTCTTTGTACTTGGGATTGTTTATCAACCAGTGGAGTGTGGTTTTGTAATTTAGTGACTACTAGCAGCTTTGTTTATTGAGTTGTAATTGTTAACACAAGGTTTGTGCGTTGTGTTACTGCCTTGACAGCTTGTGATGTAGGCGTTCTTATTGTTTTACTAGCGAGATTATCACCCTACACATTGGATTATTTCTTAGGCTAGCAAAATGTTTATAGTAGATAGGCCGCCCACCTATCTCCAGTACAATTTTATACTCATTATTTGTTGTAATGAGAAAAATGTTACGGATTACTTAAAAAGACCATTGCCCTTGACAGAAAAAAGAACCGATGATCATTTCAAATAATGATTTATTTGTAGTTTACTTGATATGGAATATTAAATTTGAAATAATAGGAGATTTATTTTGTTATTAACAAGATAACATCAGAAAATATGCATTTTACATTAAATAAGATGAGTGTTTTAATGTGAGTGTGATTCGTTAAAAAAGAATAAGTTGATTTCTGAAATGATAATTTACATTCGATAAATTATATTTAGGAACGATAGTTCAAAATTAAATTAATGAAAAATGGGAATAGATATTTTTTTAGAATGTCTTATAGTTTCATAGGATTCAAAAATATCGAGAACTTATGTAACACCCCACTTCAGTTAATGTCACTCACTAAGGGAATGCATTAAGTTTCGTGAAGTGTTATAGGTAAACAGACTCCGAATAATTACAAAACAGATATAAATAAGGCAGCAGCGGAAAATTCAAATTTTTATTTCAACCATAAAGCATAATACCGTGGTCTACAATTCCATAAGTCACAAAACCATTACAATAAAATAACCTCTGTCTTGCATCATCAGAGTACATAAGAATATGAAAAACGTAATTTTCCCCGAATTAAAAGAGTTAAACCATAGTAGAGACAAGAACTTGAGCCATATTTCAAAAGTAGCTCCTAGCAAGTTGATATCTGAGTCCTGATTAAGTCTGAGTGTTTCCTCCCTGAGAACCTAGGGGAAACGGAAGAAAGAAGGAGAAACAACAGGGTCAGACATAAAGTCTGGCGAGTCTAGTTACTTTTAGCCAGTAGATAAATAAAAGCAACATAATAGGCATATAAAGGGGATAAGGGAGAGATTACTACATAAATGGCAGGTGTGACAAGGTAAGCAAGATAAGGTGTACGTGCCTCACTAATGATTACTCTGCACTATTACTAGTACAATTGAAATGAGATGATCCCAGCACTCCAAATTTTAACAATATTAAAAGAGGATAAATTAAATAATAATTAATTTAACATTTGGAATTATAGGGAATGGACTATCCCATTGCGTTCGTCTTGAAATTCTGGTCAGAATGGACATTTGGTTTACGTAAAACGGACACCGTATGAAAAAGTTATAAGGGTTCGAAGTTTGTTTACACACAAGATAAATAAATAAATATATATATATAAAATAAATTCTAGAACCTTCAAAAACAATTCAAAAATCCAAATCGAGCCAAATCGGGCTGAGCGGCAAAATTCCCGCTCGTGGGTGTCGACTCCCCTATAGGGGTGTCGACATGGGTGTCGACCCCCTCGGACAGATCTAGGAAGAATTCGTTTTACATACTTGGACTTGATTCAGGGTCTGGTTCATTAGTTCTAGGATATAAATATGGTCCCCTATTCTATTATTTTCTCCATTGTAGATCATAGAGGCCATATGGTGTCGGGTTGCAAATTGAAACATAATCAAAGTCTACTACAATCAGTTTGGCTATTCAGAATTCAGAATTCAGAATTCAGATCTCTCTCTCTCTCTAAATTTTCTGAACCTAACGTTGTGAGTTTCTAGTCACTTTTAGGTTTAAATAAATAAAAGTAAATTGTTAAAGACTATGAATTGGATATGTTGTAAAGTATGAATCTATGCCAATATTAAATCTTATATCATGTAAATCGTGATAAATATAATTCTGTAGATCTGATGCAATTGTTGCTTTTCTATGATGTTGCCTTTATGGATCTTGATTTGTAACTACGTTGTGGTAAATGTAAATCTATAAATCTTTACAGTTGCAACATTGCTTAGATCTAATTTTGTATGTAAATTACCTTTAATGTTGTGATCAACTTAGATATGTTGTAAGTTGGACATATTTAGATCTAAACATGCTTATGATCATGTTTTATGCTAGATCTATTTTATGATCATATCTTAAGCTATGATAAATCTATCTCTCGAGATCCAATTCAATTGTAATTGTCCTAGTATGTTATTTTTGTTTCATTTGGATAAATCAAATCATTTATGTGAACCGTGAACATATGCCACCTTGAATTGATTAGGATTGGGTACACACCTTTATCTTAATTGTAACCTCTATGATGTGGATTTGGGTAGATCTATTTATAAACCTGTACATCTAAACCTTTATTTATGATTAGATCTAGAGCAAGCGGGCATTTTATGTAGATCTAAAGCAATATTTATGTTAGATCCCGTTATGATGATGATTACATGTTCATGACAATAAGTATGTTCACTTTGATATGATGATAATTACATGTCCATTCACTTTGTTATCATACAGGTATGTTTATGCCAATATATGTTGAAACTATCACCTCTATCATATTCCTTTTTTCATTGTTATGGCTAGACTACTTATTAGCATAGATGCCGCCAAAATACGTGCGAATATGTTAGTGAAGGGAACGGGGGAAAAGGGATTCATAATTGGCATGTAATCTTTAAATGAATTGATATGTAATTCAAATTATTGGATAAAATAGGTATCGACGCCTATAAAAGGAAATGATTAATTAACTGGTAAATTAATTAAAAATGGCATAATTTGAATATGAAAATTTATGGACATGTAATTCAAATTATTGGGCAAAATATGTATTGACACCCAAAAAGGAAAGGTTTAATTAATTGATTAATTAATTAAAAATGGAATGTTCAGTAATTAGAATTAGGAATTGTGATTGTACTTATGATACAAGGTTAGGTTACATTAGTGGTGGAAGTCTGTCGGGCCCGACCATCATATCCAGCAACCACTAATGTTGAACCTTATATGGGAGGTCTAAGTACGCGAATACGAATCAGGCTAAGACACGAGGTTAGGCCCAACTGTGGAATAAGACTGCCCGGACCCGACCGGCATATCCTGCATCCACATGTTGTAGGCCTAATGTGGGATGTTTAGCCCATTATAAACCATAAATGGACATGGTAATGAAACAGACTACTTAACCTAATCTAATCCATAAGGGATTGTATGAATATGAACTAAAGATAGGGTTAAGTAAAACATGCTTGGATCAGTGGGAGGGTTAAGTACATCTTGGGTAGGTGGGTAATATTAATATGTATAGGCCCACAAACATAACCGTTAAATAAACATGCTTGAATAAGTAGGAGGGTTAAGTACATCCTGGGTTGGTGGGTAATATTTATATATATAGGCCCACAAACTTAACTTATCGAGGTTATGTAATTAAAGACATCGTTAGGTAAACATAACTAGTGGAAAACCTAGTAGTGGGGATGCAAGACAAAGGGGAGGGCTTTCATCATCTTGCGTGGGACCCATTTCAGTTAGTAACCCTTAAATAGGTATCAAACGAGATCTCCGAACTAGGTCGGAGTGGGGCACGCTTACTGAAATGATTGTAAGAGATCCAAACATGGAGGCGGTGTTGACGGCGCGTTCCAACGGGGTCATGTGCATGCATGACTCTACCTGCTGGGGAGGATAAGACGCTGTGACATCAGTAGATATGGTTATGCACATCGGAAAATGAAGGGTTGCACTTTAGGGAGTGATACACCATACTATGGGGCCAGCACAGGGTATCTACGGAATATGGAGCCGATCGATTGGGGGTAGTAAATAGGGTACATCTAGTCCTGTCTGTTTCTATGGGGTACCTGTGTTTCTGTCTGGGCTAACACTCATTATTTCTGTTTAGGTACCAGTTCTGTTTGGGTTAAAGCCCGTTACTAGAGTACACCTAAAACTACAATTATGTTTCTATTGGAATCATCCTTTTTTATTAAGAAATTGGGGAATATGTAATCCTATTACATATTTGTTATACTAGTATTGGTGCAGAGCAAGGACAGTATTAAGAAGCACTATCTATTCTATCTTGTTGTCCTGTTTACCTTGTTATGCCTGCCATTTATGTGTTGATATCTCTTATCCACTTTGTATGCCTATCATGTTACTTTTATTTATTTACTGGATAAAAGTAACTAGACTCGCCAGACTTTATGTCTAACCCTTTTTGTTTCCTCTTCTTTCTTCCGTTTCCCCCTCCTAGGTTCTCAGGGAGGAAACACACAAGCTTGATCGTGATTCTGCTTATTTTACTAGAGCTGCTTATATGTATGGATCAAGCTCCTATCCTTGTTGCTATGGCTATATTTTGCTCTTGGGGAATTTTCTTTATTTTATGTACTCTGATATTTCTGAAGTATAAGACAGTGGTTTTTATGTTGTAATGTGTTCTTATATTTCAAAAAAATGATGCTTTGGACCACGGTATTTTGATGATTAATAAAGTTGTTAATTTCCGCTACAAATTTTTTTATATCTGTCTTGTAATATTCTGTGTCTGTTTATCTAAACACTTCACGAAACTTAATGCATTTCCATTGTGAGTGACATTAACAGACTGTGGTGTCACACTTGGTATCAAAGCTGAAGGTTACCAGATTAGATAAAAGTTTTGAAAAGTATTTTTCAAAAAGGTTTAAAAAGAAAGTATTTTCAAAACCAAAAGTCTGTTTTGAAAATATTCCCCTAAGAAGCCATATGTAATATCCTTCATTCTTTATCTAAATTTTTTCCTTTTTCCGATTTTTAGCATGTCTGGGGAACAAAACATTCCTAGTTTCCCAGAGGGCATCATAATATCCGGATGGTTCCATATGTATTTGGAGGCCACGGCGCCTGCCAAAGGCCAAAGAGACATTCATCCCCCAGCTGCGCCAGTCATTCCTCGTCCTTTCCCTCTAAGAGCAGATAAGTTCGCCAAGATCTGCAAAGACTTCCGTGCTTTGAGAGGGAAGCCCTTCCATGGGAATGAGACATTCATTGAAACTCGAAATTGTCTCAAGGAGACCGAGGACTTGTTTGTAATCTTTGAAGTAGAGGATAGGAGGAAGATTCAGTTAGTTGCTTGGCTATTAAAGGACGAAGCCTCATTTTGGTGGGAAGTCACCCAAGCTGGACGTCCATTGGAAACTTGGGAAGATTCTAGGCAAAGATTTGAAATTAAATTTCTTTCCCAAGTCGAGAAAAGCATGCAGATGGAAAGGTTCTTAGCACTCAAACAAGGAAACTTGATGGTGAAAGAATATGTGAACAAATTCAACTAGCTAGCTAGGTTCAGGTTAGAATTTGTGGATACGCCGCACAAAAAAGCTTTGTGGTTTGCTAAAGGGCTTAATGAACCCATTTATGGGCTAGCCATGTCCCATATCCCAATGGGAGCCTCTTTTGAAAAACCTGTTGATATGGCCCTAATGCATGAGGAAGACAAGGGAGAAAAGAAGGAAGTGAAGGCTGAGGAAGCAACGCAAAATGAGAAGGTGTGGCCCAAGAAGGGACAACAGCAGAAGAATGCCAAAAAGAATGACAAGGTTAAAGATAAGAGGAAGTGCCATAGTTGTGGGCGAGAGGGTCACTTAGCCAAGGACTACAGGAAAAGGAAGAATGTCTGCTTCGCTTGTGGAGAGGTTGGGCATCTTGTTAAGTATTGCCCGAAGAAACAGGGACAAGGCCAAAAGGCAGAAACTTCTGGAGGGCAGGTGCATGCTCTCGCGATCAATGGTCCCGCAAAAGGTAGAAAAATTTCCGTAGAAAGTTTAGTTTCTCTTTCAAACCATCCAGTTAGGAAACATTTTAATTCTTGCGCTTCACACTCATTTATATCTAGTTCTGTTGTTGAATCTCTGCACTTAGTTACTAGTGTGGTAGTGGATCCCGTAGTTGTCTCAAACCCCATTGGTGATTCGGCTCATTTATCTATGATTTTGTAGGGGTTTGAGAATATCTTTGTTAGGCGTCAAATTTGAATGCAATGCATATGTAATCTGGTTTATGGGCCATGGGTTGATTCTAGGGATAGGTTGGTTTACCACATATGGTGCCATTCTGGGTGGTGAGAGGAGGGTCGGTAAGCACCCTCGAAATTTCTTGTGACCCACAAGGGTCTGTCATGCTTAATTTCCTAGAGTCTCTTGAGGCGTCTGTCGATGATCTACGATCGGCACCAGTAGTCCGTGAGTATCCTGACGTCTTAGACGAGGTTCGTGGATTACCCCCGAGGCGCGAGATTGATTTCCGTATATACCTGGTGGACAATGCAAAGCCAATTGCATTAGCTGTGTGTCATATGGCTCCTAAAAGAAAAGAGGGAACTTGATAAGCAAGTGGTAGGGCTACTTGAGAAGAGGTTTGATAGGTGAATCATATCAGGATGGAAAACTTATTGCACTCCTTGAGGAAGCCCATCATTCCAAGATGACTATTTATCCATGTGGCGATAAAATGTATGGAGTCTGAGGCAGTGGGGCCAAACTTGCGAAAGGAAGTGAAAATAAAGAAGGAAGCAATGATTGGATGAGTTCCGACTTGCATACTTGGATCGGAGGTTAAGAAGCTACGTATATGAGAAGTCAAGTTGGTAAGGGTCCAGTAGGGAGACAATCAAGAAGATGCAACTTGGGAGACTGATGACAAGATTTTTACGCTTCGTACCCTTTCCTTTTCAAGGGAATGTTCTTAATTTCTCTTCCAAAAGCTTTTATTCGCATTTTCTTCTATCATCTGAGTATATCCTATCAATCGAATCTTCGACCTTTAGGTAGGATATCCCATGATTGTAAACATGTGTTCAAGACACGTTATGTTTGATGGATGCAAGTGTTTGCTAGTGGTTGCCTGTAGGCGCATATACACACGTTAGGCACTAGATCGGCTCAATCACTCTCATACTACATATGGATGTGTGTGCATTTTCTTTTCTTTTATGGATGGAAATGAATGAATTAGTATATGGATGTTGCATTTGGACAAATGTGTGTGCACACATATAGAACTTATATGATGTAATAGGTTTATTTGCATAAATATTGGATACATGGCACTAACATACATTGCATTAAGGAGGTCAACTAAATCAGTAGACTGGCTGATTTTCGCATTAGTTTTGGGACATATACACACACTTCTGCCTATATTCTTATAAGCATTAGAGTCTTTTAAGGACAATGGATTCCATTGGATGTTGGATGAGTAGATGGATGGTAGGATATGCATTCTTCCCAACTTAGAGATTTCGGGGACGAAATCCTTTGAGTAGGGGAGAATGTAACACCCCAAATTTTAACGACATTAAAAGAGGATAAATTAAATAATAATTAATTTAACATTCGGAATTAGAGGGAACAGACTATGCCATTGCGTTCGTCTCGAAATTCTGGTCAGAATTGACATTTGGTTTGCGTAAATTGGACACCATATGAAAATATTATGAGGGTTCGAAGTTTGTTTACGCATAAGATAAATAAATAAATAAATAAATAAAATAAACTCCATAACCTTCAAAAACAATTCAAAAAGCATAATTGGGCCAAAGCGGGCTGAGCGGGAAAATTCCCGCTCGTGGGTGTTGAACCCCTTGGGGGTGTCGACATTGGTGTCGACCCGTCTATAGGGGTGTCGACATGGGTGTTGACCCGTCTATAGGGGTGTCGACCCCCCTCCCACGGGACTGATCTGGGCAGAATTCGTTTTACGTACCTGGACTTGATTCTGGGTCTGGTTCATTGGTTCTAGGCTATAAATATGGTCGCTTATTCTATTATTTTCTCCATTGGAGTTCATAGAGGCCATATGCTGTCGGGTTGCAAATTGAAACAGAATAAAAGTCTACTACAATCAGTTTAGCTATTCAGAATTCAGATCTCTCTCTCTCTAAATTTTCTAAACCTAACGCTGTGAGTTTCTAGTCACATTTAGGTTTAAATAAATAACAGTAAATTGTGAAAGGCTATGAATTGGATATGTTGTAAAGTATGAATCTATGCCAGTATTAAATCTTATACCACGTAGATCATGATAGATCTAATTCTCTAGATCTGATGCAATTGTGGCTATACTATGATGTTGCCTTTATGGATCTTGATTTGTAACTACATTGTGGTAAATGTAAATCTATTAATCTTGACAGTTGCAACATTGCTTAGATCTAATTTTGTATGTAAATCACCTTTCATGTTGCGATCAACTTAGGTATGTTGTAATTGGACATATTTAGATCTAAACATGCTTATGATCATGTTTTATGCTAGATCTATTTTATGATCATATCTTATGCTATGATAGATCTATCTCTCGAGATCCAATTCAATTGTGATTGTCCTAGTATGTTATTTTTGTTTCAATTGGATAGATCAAATTATTTATGTGAACCATGAACATATTCCACCTTGAATTGATTAGGATTGGGTCCACACCTTTATCTTAATTGTAACCTCTATAATGTGGATTTAGGTTGATTTAAACCTTTATTTATGATTAGATCTAATTTAATCTATTAGATCTAGAGCAAGTGGACATTTTTGTAGATCTAAAGCAATATTTATGTTAGATCCTGTTATGATGATGATTACATGTTCATGACAATATGTATGTTCACCTTGATATGATGTTAATTACATGTACATTCACTTTGTTATCATACTAGTATGTTTATGCCAATATATGTTGAAACTACCACCTTTAGCATATTCCCATTTTCATTGTTGTGGCTAGACTACTTATTAGCCTAGATGCCGCCAAAATACGTGTGAATGTGTTAGTGAAGGAAACGGGGGAAAGGGATTTATAATTGGCATGTAATCTTTAAATGATTTGATATGTAATTCAAATTATTGGGTAAAATAGGTATTGACACCTATAAAAGGAAAGGATTAATTAATTGGTAAATTAATTAAAAATGGCATAATTTGAACATGAACATTTATGGATATATAATTCAAATTATTGGGCAAAATATGTATTAACACCCAAAAAGGGAAAGGTTTAATTAATTGATTAATTAATTAAAAATGGAATGTTTAGTAATTACAATTAGGAATTGTAATTGTACTTATGACACGAGGTTAGGTTACATTAGTGGTGGAAGTCTGCCCAGACCCGATCGACATATCCAGCAGCCACTAATGTTGAACCTAATGTGGGATGTCTAAGTACGCGAATACGAGTCGAGCTAAGAAACGAGGTTAGGCCCAACTGTGGAATAAGACTGTCCGGACCCGACCGGCATATCCAGCATCCACATGTTGTAGGCCTAATGTGGGAGATCTAGCCCATTATAAACCATAAATGGACATGGAAATGAATCAGACAACTTAACCAAATCTAATCCATAAGGGATTGTATGAATATGAACTAAAGATAGGGTTAAGTAAAACATTCTTGGATCAGTGGGAGGGTTAAGTACATCTTAGGTAGGTGGGTAATATTAATATATATAGGCCCACAAACTTAACCGTTAAATAAACATGCTTGAATCAGTGGGAGGGTTAAGTACATCTTGGGTTGGTGAGTAATATTTATATACATAGGCCCACAAACTTAACCTGTCGAGGTTATGTAATTAAAGACGACATTAGGTAAACATAACCAGTGGAAAACCTGGTAATAGGGATGCAAGACAAAGGGTCGGCTAGCATCATCTTGCGTGTGACCCATTTCAGTCAGTAACCCTTAAATAGGTATCAAATGGGTACCGAACTAGGTCGGAGTGGGGCACACTTACTGAGCTGATTGTAAGAGATCCAATCATGGAGGCGGTGTTGACGGCGCGTTCCAACGGGGTCATGTGCGTGCATGACTCCACCTGCTGGGGAAGATAAGATGTTGTGACATCAGTAGATATGGTTGTGCACATCCGGAAAATGAAGGGTTGCTACTTTAGGGAGTGATACACCCTACTGTGGGAACAACACAGGGTATCAACGGAATAGGGAGCCAATCGATTGGTGGTAGTAAATAGGGTACATCTAGCCCTGTCTATTTCTGTGGGGTACCTGTGTTTCTGTCCAGGCTAACACCCATTATTTCTATTTAGGTACCAGTTCTGTTTGGGTTAAAACCCGTTACTAGAGTACACCTAAAACTACGATTATGTTTTTGATGGAATCATCATGTTTTTTTTAAGCAATTAGGGAATATGTAATCCTATTACATATCTTTTATACTAGTATTGGTGCAGAGCAAGGAAAGTATTAAGAAGCACTATCTATTCTATCCTGTTGTCCTGTTTACCTTACTATGCTTTCCATTTACGTATTGATCTCTCTTGTCCCCTTTGTAAGCCTATCATGCTACTTTTATTTATTTACTGGCTAAAAGTAACTAGACTCGCCAGACTTTATGTCCGACCCTTTTTGTTTCCCCTTCTTTCTTCTGTTACCCCCCAGGTTCTCAGGGAGGAAACGTACAAGCTTGATCGTGATTCTGCTTATTTTGCTGGAGCTGCTTATATGTATGGATCAAGCTACTATCCTTGTTGATATGGCCATATTTTTCTCTTGGGGAATTTTCTTTCTTTTATGTACTCTGATATTTCTGAAGTACAAGGCAGTTGTTTTTATGTTGTAATGGGTTTTTATATTTCAGACAAATGATGCTTTGGACCATGGAATTTTGATGATTAATAAAGTTGTTTATTTCCGCTGCTAATTTTTTTATATTTGTCTTGTAATATTCTGTGTTTGTTTATCTAAATGCTTCGCGAAACTTAATCCATTCCCTTTGTGAGTGACATTAACGGACGTGGGGTGTCACACTTCCACTATGAGTTGGTTGGCTTAGGTCATACGTCAAAGTATACCATAAACACTACCCAAATCGATCGGCTCCCTACTCCATAGATATTATGTGCTGGCCCCACAGTAGGAGGTATCAGTTCCTAAAGTGGCAACCTAAGATGTGCACAACCATATCTACTGGCATCACAGTCGTCTTAGCCCCCTCTACCCGGCCCATGCACGCACACCCCGTCCGTCTCGTTCCGATCTCTTACGATCAATCAGTAGGCGTGCCCCTTCTCCTCTTGGTACGGAATTCTTTACTTGATACCAACTACGGGTTACTAACTGAAATGGGTCCCACACAATATGATACAAGCTCTCCCCTTGTCTTGTATCCCTACTAGGTTTTCCACTTACTATGCATACCCTTAGGTGTCTTTAATTACATAGCCCTATACCAGTTATGCCTCTCCCAAAGGGTGTCTTTAATTACATAACTTCATTACATTATCTACCGGTTATGTATTCCACTAGGTGTCTTTAATTACATAACCTTATTGGGTTAAGTTCATTGGCCTATATATAAATATTACCCACCCCATCTAATTTACTTAACCCACCTACTAACCATCCAATTTTACTTAACCCTAACTTAAGTTAATAATCATACAATCTTTAAATTAGGTTAAGTAGTCCAACTCAATACCATGTCCAATTATGGTTATAATGGTCTAGACCTCCCACAATAAGCCTATAACGTGTGGATGCTGGATATGTCAGTCATGTCAAGGCGGTCTTATTCCACAGTTGGTCCTAACCTCGTGTCTTAGCCCGATTCGTATTTACGCACTTAGACCTCCCACATTAGGCACAATATTAGTGGCTACAGGATATGTCGGTTGGGTCCGGGCAGACTTCCGCCACTTATACAACCTAACCTCATGTCAGAAGTACAATTACAATTCCTAATTGTAATTACTAAACATTCCATTTTTGATTAATCAATCAATTAATTAATCCTTTCCTTTTACAGGTGTTTATACCTATTTTACCCAATAATTTGAACTACATGTCCATAAATGTTCATATTCAAATTATGCCATTTTTAACCCTTTTTCCCCCGTTCCTTAAATAGCGCCCTCACAAAATTGGCAACATGCCTAGGCTAGATAATAGCCTAGTCATAAACGATAATAGGGAAGATAACTAAAATGATCATCTTGGCATCAACATAAACTTGTATGATAATAAGATGAACATACATACTGGCATGGACATGAAATTGTCATCATAACAAGGTGATAATTTAGATCACATAAAATAGATCTAACACGGTAAGATAAGGTGACAATTCAGATCACATAAAATAGATCTAACTTGATAATATAATGTGATAATCTAGATCTGTTTAACAGTTTCAATGTCCACATAAATTAGGTCTACTAATTTAGGTATAGATCTACACACATACACATCATATCATGTCATAAAAGTTACAATTAAGATAAAGGTTTAAATCCAATTCTAACCAATTCAAGGTGACAAATGTTCCTGATTTACATAAGTGATTAGATCTATCCAATGATACAACTATCCAAATTAACAGATCTATATTAACCATAATATAGTTACAAACCAGGATCCACAATAGAACAAACACAATTGAATTGGATCTAGAGAAATAGATCTATCATAACATAGCATAAGATCTAACAATAACATAGATTCAAGGTTTGCAACGTATCCAAATCACAATCTTTCATAATTCACTTTTATTTATCTAAACCTAAAAGCAACTAAAACTCACTTTGATTGGATTGCTAAGATGATAGAAAAGAGGTTGGTGCTGAGTCTATGCTTGAATCTCAGAATTTGATATGATTTAGTTTATAGAATAAGATGAGAGACCCTAGTTCGATTCAGACTCCAGCAGAGTTTAGCTACCATAACCTCCAATAAAGAAAATATGAGAAACAGCCACATATTTATACCTGCGGAGCCCTCTAAAACTTACTGCCACCTCAGCCCTAGGGGTGTCGACACCCTGTGGGTGGGTCGACACCCCTTCAAGGGGGTCGACACCCCTCTAGGTGGTTGACCCCCTAGAGTGGGAATTTTACCGCTTTCATGAATTTTTTAAATTCGAACTATTCTGGATAGAATCCTGACTCATCTTTGACTCATACGTATGTATATAATTTTTCTATTCATATACAAACTTAAAACCCTCATAACTTCCTTATACAATGTCCATTTTACGCAAATCAAGTGTCTATCTTGACCAGAATTTTGAGTCAATGGTGTAGTCCATTTTCTCTAATTATGAATATTAAATTAATTATTATTTAAATTATCCTCTTTTAGTGTCGGTACAAATTCAGGGTGTTACCTTCTCCCCTACTCAAAGGATTTCGTCTCGAAATCTCTAAGTTGAGAAGAAGGCATATCCTACCATCCATCATACATCTACTCATCCACCAATCACTGGCATCCATTGTCCTTAAATATTTCTAATGCTTATATGAATATATGCGAAGGTGTGTGTATATGTCCCAACACTAATGCGAAGATGAGGCGGTCTACTGATTCAGTTGACCTCCTTAATGCAATGTATGTTAGTGCCATGAATCCAATATGTATGCAAATAAACCTATCATATCATATAAGTTCTATGCGTGTGCACATTCATTTGTCCAAATGCAACATCCATATGCTAACTCATCCATTTTCATTCATAAAAGAAAGCAAAATGCACACACAACCATTTGCAGTATGAGAGTGATTGAGCCAATCTTAGTGCCTAATGTGTGTGTATATGCGTCCACTAGCAAACACTTGCATCCACTTGCATCCATAAAATATAACATGTTTCAAACACATGTTTACATCCATAGGATTCCTATCTAATGGTCGAAAATACGATGGATAAGATATATTCTATTGACAGAAACAAGCACTGACAAAACTTAGGAAAAGGATTTAAGAACATACCCTCGAAAAGAAAAGGCTACGAAGCACGAATCTTGTCTTCGGTCTCCCAAGTCGCATCTTTAGGGTTTTCTCCCCATTGAACCTTTAGCAACTTGATCTCCTTATTGCGCATCTTCTTAACTTCTGACCCAAGAATACGGGTAGGGACTCGTCTGACTGTCGCCTCCCGTGCCACATCAACTTCCTCCAACATACTCAGCTCAACAACTTCAGCGGTGTCATGCAGGCACTTCCGCAGATGAGAGACGTGGAAAACGTCATGAATGCTGGATAGATTTTCTGGGAGCTTTACTCGGTACGCCATTTGGCCAAACCTCTCGGTTATGGGAAATGGTCCAACAAACCTAGGTGCCAACTTCCTTACTGATACGAAGCGAACCACATTACTTAAAGGCGATACTTTGATAAAAACCAAGTCTCCCACTTTGAATTCGATGTCTGTCCTTCTGTTGCCTACATAAGACTTCTACCTATCTTGAGCTGTCTTCATCTGCCGTCAAATAACGTCAATCTTTTTGGATGTTTCCCTAACCATATATGGCCCAAGTAATAATCTTTCTATAGATTCCCACCAACAAGTTGGCGATCTACAGGATCGTCCATACAATGCTTTGAAGGGTTCCATGCCGATGCTGGCCTGATAGCTGCTATTATTAGCAAACTCTACTAAAGGAAGATGCTCTTCCCAAGTCCCTCCGAAGTCTAGGATACACAACCTTAAAGATCTTCAAGATTCCCGTTCACCCTCTTTGTCTGTATGTCGGTCTGAGGATGATAAGCTGTGCTCAAATACAACTGTGTACCAAATGCTTCTTGCAATCACCTCCAAAATTCTCTGGTAAAAATGGCGTCATGATCGCTCACGATGCCAGAAGGTACTCCATGAAGACGAACTATCTCGCGAACATAAATTGCTGCCAACCATGATGTCGTCCTCTTACTCTTAACTGGAATGAAGTGAGCGCTCTTAGTGAGTCTATCCACAACCACCCAAATACTGGTGTTACCTTTCTTCTATCTAGGCAACCCACCTATGAAATCCATAGAGACGCTCTCCCATTTCCACTGCGGAAACTCCAACAGATGAAGTAGTCCACCAGGCTTCTTTTGCTCAGCTTTGACTTGCTGGCAAACTGAACATTAAGAAACAAATTCGGCCACATCTTTCTTCATCCCAGCCTAAAAGAAAACCCTCTTCATGTCTCTATACATCTTTCACCACCTGGATGAATAGTCATCTTAGAATGGTGGGATTCTTCTAGGACTGCCTTTATCGAGCTTCCAGTTTGAGGAACACAAAGCCTTCCATCTCGTCGCAACCACCCCTTTTCATCTATGGCATATCTGCTGAGGTGAATAGAAGTCTCCCCTCTTTTGAGCTTATCCATGATGTCTAGAATCTGTGGGTCACCTTGTTGTGAAGCTCCTATCTAGTCCATAAGGGTTGATCGTAACTCCAGGGATGCAAACAAATCAGGCAAAACCTCGATGGAGGGTCTTAAATCAAAAGCTGATATAAACTCCAAGTTCTTTCTCTCCACAAACAGAGGACTCAGAGCTACACTCTTCCTACTTAGTGCGTCAGCCTCCACATTACCCTTGCTAGGGGTATAAGCAATCTCAAAATCATATGATTCTAAGAACTCCATCCACTGTTGTTGCCTTAAGTTTAGATCCTTCTGTGAGAATAGATACTTGAGAGATTTATGATCGGTGTATAACTTGAACTTTTCTCCAAGTAAATAATGATGCCACATCTTTAATGCGAATACTATGGAAGCTGGCTCTAGATCATGGGTGGGGTAGTTCTTTTCATGACTCTTAATTGTCTACCCCCATAACATATTACTTTCCCTTCTTGCATCAGAACCGCACCAAGCCCAATACCGCACGCATCAGTGTAAACAGTAAACACTTTACTTCCACCAGGCACGGTCAATATTGGGGTTGTTGTCAGAGCCCTCTTCCGTTATTGGAAAGCAATGTCACGTTCTATGTCCCATGAAAATGCCAAATTCTTCTTTGTCAGCCTGGTGAGAGGGGCTGATATCTTCGCGACATCCTTAATGAACATCCTATAATAAGCTGCCAACCCAAGAAAGCTTCTCACCTCAGTTGCATTTTTAGGAATCTGCCAATCTTGCACTATAACCACCTTAGTGGGATCTACAGCTATCCCTTCTTTGGAGGATACATGCCCTAAAAATCTCACCTCTTTTCTCCAAAAATGGCATTTGGAGAACTTTTCCTTAAGCTGATGGTCACAGAGAGTTTTCAAAACTTCTCTCAAATGTTGGGCATGCTTTTCCTCACTCTTGGAGAAGATCAAAATATCATCAACGAAGACTACAACGAATTTGTTTAGGAACTCCCGAAACACCCTACTCATCAAATCAACAGAATAGGCGGGTGCATTTGCCAACCCAAAAGGCATAACTAGCCATTCAAAGAAACCATCCGGAGTTCTGAAAGTAGTCTTATCTATGTTGTCCTCAGCCATCCTCAACTGATGGAACCACGTAGCCAAGTCCAACTGAGAAAATACCGAGCCTCCAACAAGCTGATCAAATAAATCATCAATCCTCGGAAATGGGTGCCTATTCTTCCTAGTGAGCTTATTCAATTCTCTA
This sequence comes from Allium sativum, assembly GCA_030737875.1. Taxonomy (NCBI): domain Eukaryota; kingdom Viridiplantae; phylum Streptophyta; class Magnoliopsida; order Asparagales; family Amaryllidaceae; genus Allium; species Allium sativum. Next base: position 574,818,151 of record CM060918.1, on the reverse strand, counting down.
TAGTAAACACATCCTCCTTAGTTGCGAATACTACTGGAGCACCCCATTCTGATATGTTTCGTCTGATAAACCCTTTCTCAAGTAGCTCCCCTACTTGCTTACTCAGCTCCCTCCTTTCCTTTGGAGCCGTGTGGCGCACTGGTAATGCAACTGGCATTGCATTGTCCACCAGATATATGCGGAAGTCAATCTCACGCCTTGGAGGTAAACCCTGTACCTCATCAAAAACACCGGAATTATCTCGAACCACTGGAACAAATTGCAAATCATCTATGGATGCATCTAGAGACTCTAGGAAGCTAAGCATAACAGATACTTTGGGGTCACAAGAAACTTAGAGGGTCTTCCCATGACAAGTCAGGAGTCCATCATCCCTCCTCTCACAATCCAGAATGACCCCATACGTGGTAAGCCAATCCATTCCTAGAATCAACCCATACCCCATACACCCGAGCACATACGCATCGCACTCAAACTTGATGCCTAACACAGATATTTTCAAATCCCGACAAATCATCGATAAATGAGCCGAACCACCATTGGGGTTTGAAACAACTACGGGATCTACTACCATACTTGCAACTAAGTGCAGAGATTCAACTACAGAACTTGATATAAACGAGCAGAAGTAACAGAATCAAAAAGTGTTCTAACTGGATGGTTTGAAAGAGAAACTAAACTTTCTACAGAAATTTTTCTACCTCTTTCAGGAGCACTGATCGCGAGAGCATGCACCTGCCCTCCAGAAGTCCCTGCTCTTTGGCCTTGTCCCTGCGATCTCTGTTTCTTCGAGCACTCTTTAGAGAAATGTCCCACCTCTCAGCAATTAAAGCAATTGGCCTTTCTTCTTTTGCAATCTTTGATCAGGTGACCCTTCTTTCCACAATTGTGACATTTTCTCTTATCCTTGCTGTAACACCCCGAAATTTTAACAACATTAAAGTGGATAAATTAAAGAATAATAAATTTAAGATTCAGAATTAAGGGAAACAGACTACGCCATTGCATCCATCTCGAAATTTTGGTTAAGATAGACACCTGATTTGCATAAAACGCATAACGTATGAAGAAGTTATGGACGATAGAAGTTTGGCAGAAAAAGTAGAAATTCCCGGCTCACTTGACAAGTGCGCCCATGTGTTTATACACTGGTCCACCTGTAAAGTGCACCCAGAATAGTTTTTGGGTATTCGGGCCTTTTCCCAAGTAGGTGGCGACCCATGACCTGATTTACCCTACGGCTTATGTGGCACTCAGTTCCAGAGCGTTCTGCAGCTATAAATACAAAGCTATTTCACATATTTCTTCATTAGAAATCATGGCGGCCAAACTCTGCCGGAGATTGAACTGAACTAGGGTCTCTCATCTTCTTCCATCAACTAAAGCATATCAAATTCTGAGATTCAAGCATAGACTCAGCACCTTTTCTATCGTCTTAGCAGTCCAATCACGGTGAGTTCTAGTTGCTTTTAGGTTTAGATAAATAATAGTGAATCATGAAAGACTGTGATTTGGATACATTGTGAACCTTGAATCTATGTTATTGTTAGATCGAATGCTATGTCATGATAAATCTATTTCTCTAGATCCAATTCAATTATGATTGTTCTACTATGTTATTATTGTGGATCTTGGTTTGTAACTATATTATGGTTAATATAGATCTATTAATTTGGGCAGTTATATCATTAGATAGATCAAATCATTCATGTAAATCATGAACATATGTCACCTTGAATTGGTTAGGATTGGATCTAAACCTTTATCTTAATTATAACTTTTATGATATGCTATGATGCGGATGTGTGTAGATCTATTTCCAAACTAATAGATCTATTTTATGTGATCTAAATTGCCACCTTATGATATCATGTTAGATCTATTTTACGTGATCTTAATTGTCACCATATGTTATCCTGTTAGATCAATTTTATATGATCTAAATTGTCACCTTATGTTATTATGTTAGATCTATTTTATGTGATCTAAATTTTCATCATATGTTATCATGTTAGATCGTGATCTAAATTGTCACCTTATGTTATCATGTTAGATCTATTTTATGTGATCTAAATTGTCACCTTATATTATCATGTTAGATCTATTTTATGTGATCTAAATTGCCGCCTCATGTTATCATTTTCGATCTATTTTATGTGATCTAAATTGTCACCTCATGATATCATGTTAGATCTATTTTATGTGATCTAAATTGTCACCTTATGTTATCATTTAGATCTATTTTATGTGATCTAAATTGTTACCTTGTGTTATAATGTTAGATCTATTTTATGTGATCTAAATTATCACCTTGTTATGATGACAATTTCATGTCCACGCCAGTATGTATGTTCACCTTATTATTATACAAGTATATATATTTATGCCAAGATGATCATTTTAGTTATATTCCCGTTATTTTCCCTATTATCGTTTATGACTAGGCTATTGTCTAGCCTAGGCATGTTGCCAACTTTGTGAGGGCACTAGTTAAGGAATGGGGGAAAAAGTGTTAAAAATGGCATATTCGAACATGAACATTTTTGGACATGTAATTCAAATTATTGGGTAAAATACGTATTGAGACCTATAAAATGAAAGGATTAATTAATTAAAAATGAAATGTCTAGTAATTACATTTAGTAATTATAATTGTACTTATGACATGAGGTTAGGTTGCATTCGCGGTGGAAGTCTGCCCGGACCCGACAGGCATATCCAGTAGCCACTAATGGTGAACCTAATGTGGGTGGACTGAGTACGTAAATACGAATCGGGTTAAGACACGAGGTTAGGCCCAACTGTGGAATAACTCTGCCCGGACCCGACCGACATATCCAACATCCACATGTTATAGGCCTAATGTGGGATGTTTGGCCCATTATGAAACCATAAAAGGATATGGTAAAGAATTGGACTACTTAATCTAAGTTAATCCATAGGGATTATATGAACTTAAATTTAAGTTAGGGATTAAGTAAACATGTTTGAGGGGTGGATTAAGTAAACCTAAAGAGGGGATGGGTAATATTCACATATAGGCCTACAAACTTAACCCGTTAAGGTTATGTATTTGAAGACGCCTAGTGGTGTACATAATCGGTGGAAATAATAAAGTTATTTAATTAAAGACACCTTTTAGGGTAAACATAACTTGTAGAAGTGATAGGGTTATGTAATTAAAGACATCTATAGGTAAGAATAACCGGTTGGAAGATTAGGGGTAATGTGTTAAAGACAACTATAGGTAAGCATAACCAGTAGAAATAAATAAGGCTATGTAATTAAAGACACCTAGTGGTATAAATAGTCTGTGAAAACCTAGCGGGGGATACAAGACAAAGGGGAGGGCTTGTATCATATTGTGTAGGACCCATTTCAGTCAATAACCCGGAGTAGGTATCAAACAAAGTACTCCGTACTAGGTGGAGGAGGGGCACACTTACTGACTGATTGTAAGAGATCTAAACATGGAGGACGGTGTGGGCGGTGCAAACCGACCGGGCCATGTGCATGCATGAGCCGGGCAGAGTGGGATAAGACGGCCGTGACACCTGAAGATATGGTTGTGCACATTATTACGACGAGGGGTTGCCTCTATAGGAATTGATACCTCCTACTATGGGGCCAGCACAAGGTATCTACGAGGGTTAGGGAGCCAATCGATTAGGGTAGTTATTAGGATACATTTGAACGTATACCTAAGTCTACCACCTTATAGTTGAAAGGATAATCTCTTTCTGGATATACTAGTTATAGTATAGAATAATCATTAGAAGCATATACACTTTATCCTATCTACCTTGCCACACCTGCCATTTATGTAGTGATCCCTCTTATCCACTTTATATGCCTATCATGTTACTTTTATTTATTTACTGGCTAAAAGTAACTTGACTCGCCAGATTTTATGTCTGACCCTTTTTATTTCCTCTTCTTTCTTCCGTTTCTCCCGTAGGTTCTCAAGGGAGGAAATTCTCAGGCTTAGTCAGGATTCTGCTATCATCTTGCTTGGAGCTTCTAGATGCATTGCTTAAGCTTCTATCTTTGCTACTATGGCTCATAATTTGGGGACTATGCTTTCTTTGTTATTGTACTCTGATATTTAAAGTACAAGATAGAAGTTTTAATGATATATTGAATTTATTTATTTTCAGACATATGGTGTAACCATGCTTTACGATTAATAAAAGTTTTTTTTAATTCCGCTACTATTTTATCTGTCTTGTAATTATAATATGTCTGTTTACCTATAACGCTTCACGAAACTTAATACATTCCCTTAGTGAGTGGCATTAACGGACGTGGATTGTCACACTTGGTATCAGAGCTGAAGGTTACTAGATTGGATAAAGTTTTTAAAAACTATTTTCAAAAAGGTTTTAAAAGAAAGCATTTTCAAAAGAAAAATTTGTTTTGAAAAACATGTTCCCCAAAGCCATAGGAAGTATCTCTCGATTCTCCACTTGATTTCCTTTTTCTCTTTTTGTCTAGGGGACCAATTTTTCCTGAATGGTGCCCCCATTAGGGCATGATGCCATAGGTATGTTTAAACTGTGGCAAATATAGAAGGACAATGAAGTGCCTAACCACCATGTGAAGCTGCAGCAGTATCACCTACGGCTAATTTTCTTGAGCTTCGTAAGGATTTCCGTGCGATGAAGGCAACTTTCAAGGGACTTGTTAGCTTATTACACAAATATGGTAAAAAGGAGAATAAGGGAGTTAGGGCTAAGGAGTACAATCCAAGGATGAGAAAAATGATGGCCCGGGAAGGGAACATAGATAAAGTTCAAATAAATCTGAAAAGGAAGAAGTTATGGTTAAGGAAACACAAAATAAAACAGTATGGCCCAAGAAAGGGCGGCAACAACAACAAAAGAATGGCAGAAAGAATGACAAGGCTAAGGGTAAGAGGAAGTGCCATAATTGTGGGCGAGAGGGTCACTTGGCCCAGGACTACAGGAAAAAGGAAGAATGCTTGCTTCGTTTGTGAAGGGATTGGACACTGTTCTAGGGAGTACCTAAGGAAGCAAGGGCAAGGTCAAAGGACAGGAACCTCTGGAGGGCAAGCGGATGCTCTCGTGGCTAGTGCACCAGATAGAGGTAGGAAAGTTCCATGGAAGGTTTGATTTCTCTTTCCAGTCACCCTATTAGAACACTTTTTGATTCTGGTGCCTCACATTCATTTATATCAAGTTCTGTAGTTGAATCTCTGCACTTAATTACTAGTATGGTAGTAGATCCCGTAGTTGTTTCAAACCCCATTGGTGGCTCGGCTCATTTATCGATGATTTGTCAAGGTTTGAAAATATCAGTGTTAGGCGTCGAGTTTGAATGCGACGTGTATGTGCTCAGGTTTATAGGCTATGGGTTGATTCTAGGAATGGATTAGCTTACCATGTATGGTGCCATTCTGGATTGTGAGAAGAGGGTTGTTAGGCTTCTGATTTGTCATGGGAGAACCCTCGAGATTTCGTGTGACCCATAAGGGTCGATTGTGCTTAATTTCCTAGAGTCTCTTGATGCATCTATCGACGATCTGCGATCTGTTCTAGCAGTCCAAGATTTTTCCAATGTTTTTGATGAAGTTCAGGGCTTACCTCCGAGGCATGAGATCAACTTTTGTATATATCTGGTGGACAATGCAAAGCCTGTTGCATTACCAGTGCGCCATATGGCTCCAAGGGAAAGGAGGGAGCTGAGTAAGCAAGTAGGGGAGCTACTTGAGAAAGGGTCTATCAGAAGAAGCATATCTGAATGGGGTGCTCTAGTAGTATTCGCAACTAAGGTGGATGGTTCGCTTTGTTTTTGTGTTGATTATAGAGATCTGAATAAACTCACTAAGAAGAATAGGCACCCGCTTTCGAGGATTGATGATTTACTTGATTAGCTTGTTGGTGCCTCGGTATATTCTCAGTTTTACTTGGCCACGGGGTTTCATCAGTTGAGGGTGGCTGAGGACAACATAGATAAGACTGCCTTTAGGACTCCGAACGGTTTCTTTGAATGGCTGGTTATGCCTTTTGGGCTGATGAATGCACCCACCTATTTTGTCAATCTGATGAGTAGGGTGTTTCGAGAGTTCCTAGATAAATTTGTTGTAGTCTTTGTCGATGATATTTTGATCTTCCCCGAAAGCGAAGATGAGCATGCCCAACATTTGAGAGAAGTTTCGAAAACTCTCCATGACTATCAGTGTAACAACCCACATTCTACGCATCGAAGGATCATAGAAAATTTATTTCTTTCACATACGAAGTCGTATGGTCATATAACATTGGGACATGACTATTAGGGTCATTTCCCATGTTCATGATTTTTTCCAATTTTTAAATGGTCGTTTTACCCCTAGCTGATCTTGTTTGGCCATAACTTTTGATCGGCAAGGAGTTTTGACCTGAAACCACTTCCATTAGATCCGGATGATGGTTTACCTTTCCGTAGAGTGGTCACGATAGCCAAACGGACTCACCGTTTAGGAGATGTGGCTAAAACAAGGTTTAGAAGGTGAAAAATAGCATAATCAGGCCTAATTAGGGTGATTAGCAAGAGGGCCCATAACCCATTTCGGGATTAGGCTTATGGGAGGGCTGAGATGAGTTAGTAAATCAGTTTTTATTTCATTTCTTAGCCACCTCAAACATTTCCCAAACCCTAATAATGGCCTCCAACACCCAAATCACCTTCTAATCACCATTTAATCAAGTTTTAGCTAATCTACATCTAATCAAGGCACATTGGCATCAAATTGGGAATAGATCTGCTGTGTTGCATAGAGATTCAATCCAAATCAGATAATATTTCAGATCTATAGTTTGTTTGTGGCCAAGGTGAGTGATTTGCATTGTTTTACACTAATTACGGTTGATTAGGGGTAATTAACATTAATTAGCGAAATTATAACTCAAAAAAACCTGGAAAAATTTTAAAAATTCTAAAATATTATTTTAGGGCTCTGTTAGAAATTTGGGTTAATTCGAATAAGTTTTTCTAATCCTATCATTAGTTGTGCTTAAACATGATTAAGTGGAAAATATGGGTATGTTTGATCCGTTTTAACATATCAAATTATGGTTTTGGTGTTTATGGTCAATTCTACATGTTTCTATGACTATATGTATGTTATGTGATTGATTAGAATAGTTAGAGTGGTCGAAAACGCCATCGTGTGGCATAAAAATATTCGCTTGAAAAATTGCAGGAAATGACCCAGAACCGGACCGGATCGGATCGCCCCTACCCGACCCGACCCGACCCGACCGTGGAGAGCCATCACGACCCAAGCCCTCCATTCATGAGATAGCCTCACGAGCCAAACATGTCGCCATGAGATGACCTCCACGAGCTGCGAATAGAGCCATGACCTGGAGTCATGATCTAAAGCGATGAAAGGGCCCGACCCGAACCCAATGGCTGCCCATGGCCCGATCCGGTGGAAGGAGAATGAAACGATCCGAAGCAGGTAGTCATGAGTCGAGCTAGTGAGCACCATAGCCCACGAACGAGAGGAAGTATCCGACGCGAACCGAAGGTGGAAAGAATGTAGAACCGAATGGAAGCTTGTTTCCGAACCGATCCGGAGGAGACCAAAACCCGAGATGCAAAGGTAGTCCAAATAGGAAGTAGAACTCAGGATCCAATTGGGAACCAATAAGTTAACTTCATGAGTTGGACTTTGCTGTGGGACTTGTGATAAGGAGACGTCGACGTCCATAGCTTTGATTCACCACCGAGAGACGATTGTTAGGCTATGGATCAGTGCAGTGGGGTAGTTATTACTCCATGGGGCAGAGTGATCGTAGCATGGCTATGAGCAAGTGCAGTGGAGTCGTTATGACTTCACGGGGCAGAGTGGACATAGTAAGGACTAGTGGCTATGGATCAGTGCAGCGGAGTTGCCATGGCCCCATGGGGTAGAGTGATCATAGCAAGGATATTGGTGATCAAAGCGGTGGATATCGTATGTTTTACGCACTGAGTGAGAGAAGTGAGGATGGTTGCTATGCTTGATTGTTTAACATCACTATGACATGCACACCCCCAACCCTGTATCTTTACACCATATGTTAGTGTCACCTTAGAGTATTGTGCATATTGTTGTGATAACTCTTTGGTTGCATTTCCAGGTTCAGGTATGGTTTAGTATACCTGTTATTGTTCTGTTTTGCTGCTTATAGCTCAAACCAGACTTTTGTCCGACCCAGAATTTTATGTCTCTTCTTATTACTCTGGGTGCTCTTAAATGAGCAGACTAGAGACATGTCAGGTGATTATGCACGGGTAGCTGTGCCAGAGACGAGCAGGAGGCTTCCACGTATGATATATATATAGATATTCTCCCTGTGTCGTTGCTGGTCACTACTTTGGGCATTAGTAGTGTACCTTTCTTATTTTGCTTTGGAGACGGTTTTAAAAGTTGTAATAATGATGATGTGGAACATAAGCTGTATTTTGGATTTTCCGCTGCAATGATGGTTTAGTTTTCAGCTTATGCACTATCTTACCTATTTTGTGTCAAAATGTTATTATTATATTTTATTCCATGCACTGTTGGACATTCTACAAGTTCCTTGTTAGTTCAAATTCCCTTCTTTCCTTTCTTTGGCAATCGTCCCATGCTGGTTGGACATTGTCATGGCGCACTTGCATTGGAAATGTCGGTTGGTGCGGGGTGGGCCGTCACATTTGGTATTAGGGCTCTAGGTTGCATAGTTAGCCTAGGGAAAGACACCAGGGAGAGATTGTATACGTATATGAGAGCGCCTATTTGTGATATTTTGGTTTTCAAAAGCTATATATATACTATTAGTATATTTAAGGATGAAGTCGCACTACACTGGCACTACTGAAGAGATGGCTAATCGATTTCTCCTTACAGATTAAACGATGAATTGATATACTAGGGGTACTGGTAGAGGAGCTAATACTGAGAATGCTCCTGGTATGAGGATGATGTTCACTGACTTCATGAGAGAGATGCTTAGAAATGTGCAAGGAGCAGTTCCCAATGCTGCAAATGGTGGTGCTGCAGCGATGCAGGCGCCTAAGGCCGATTTCGCCAAGCTATGCAAGGATTACACTAGTCTTGGTGGAAAGCCGTTCCACGGAATGGAATTGGGTACATAAGTTCAGGATTGGGTTGATAGCTGTGATCGCATCTTCGAAGACTTGGGTATCGAGGATGCGATGAAGAGAAAGCTAGCATCCCGTCAGCTGCAAGGACGGGCGATGAATTGGTGGAATGCTATTAAGGCAGCTACTCCAAAGGATCAAGTTACTTAGGATCAGTTTAAGGCCCGATTCAGTGATAAGTTCATCCCAGCTGCTCAGAAGTCAGAATTGTTTAGGAAATTTCTAGAGCTTAAGCAGAATGGTAGGGCAGTCTCGGAGTATATTGCTGAGTTCGATACTTTATCGAAGTATGGATCATCTCTTATCGACACTCCCGAGAAGAAAAATGAGAAGTTCATAATAGGCTTAGATCAGTACTTGGGAGAAAGCTTATTAACCACATCGATGAGACGTTTGAATCGATTATTGGGAAAGCATTGAGGTCAGAGAGCCTTTATCCTAAGCTCAAGACTGAAGCCGATGTTGCATCTGCAGAGGGGCAAAAGCTGCAAGCAAGCGGTGGAGGCAAGAATAATTATCAGAACAAAAGGAAGCAGAACCAAGCTAAGGATGGTCATAAAAACAGTAAGAAAGATGTTGAGTGCTTTAGCTGTGGCAAGAAGGACCGTTATTCTAAAGAACGTCGAGCGAAGCTAGCAGATCGGAAGTGCTTCAACTATGGCCAAGTGGGACATCACAAGGATAAGTGTCCGCAACACCTTAAAGAAAAGCAGATTGTGAAAGCATATGCTCTTAATGTTGTTCCTTCTTCGTCGAATGCCCTAACTGCGGCGGAGAAGGGAAAGAATGTCATCATTCAAGATATGCTTTCTATTTATGATGTTCCTGTTCGAGTATTGTTGGATACCGGAGCTTCCCGTTCCTTCATATCTAGTGACCTGGTAGATAGGTTGGGATTGGAATCTGAGATAGTCGATAGAACTTTAGCAGTGACGAACCCGATTGGTGGTTCAACTAGCCTTAGCATGATTTGTCGTAATGTGGTCTTATCGAGTCATGGATGCATGTTTGTTTGTGTTTGCTTTGTTTTGGGCTTTACTGGGTTTGGCATTATTTTGGGAGTCGATTGGCTCCAAAGATATGGGGTGGTGGTAGACTGTGAGGGCTTTTTGGTGATAGTTAGAGCGGATAATGGGCGGAGGGTAGTATTTGGTGGTCTACCTAGTGATGGGGTAATGGCTATTTTTCTAAATTCCCTCGACATCCCGCATGATGAGTTGTCAGATGTGCCTATGGCTGGCCAGTATCCGGACGTCTTCAAGGAAGTGACCGGACTTCCACCACACCGAGAGATTGAGTTTCGTATTGATTTAGTGAAAGATGCCAGGCCTATAGTGATGCCACTTCGCCGTATGGCACCAAGGGGGAAGCGAGAGCTTGGGGTGCAAGTAAGCGATCTGTTGAAGAAGGGATTTATCAAAAGAAGTGTTTCTGAGTGGGGAGCACCAGTTGTATTTGCTACCAAGGCAGATGGTTCACTTCGACTGTTTGTGGACTACCGTGAGTTGAATAAGGTGACAAGGAAGAATAAGTATCCTCTACCGCGGATAGATGGGTTGTTTGATCAGTTGAGTGGCACGAGAGTGTTCTCCCAGTTGGATCTCGCGACAGGTTTTCATCAGCTTAGAGTGGAAGCTGAGAGTATAGCTAAAACGGCCTTTGGACGCCATCTGGATTCTATGAGTGGTTTGTCATGCCATTTGGGTTGACCAATGCACCAACATATTTTGTGGATCTTATGAATAGGGTATCCAGGGATCAATTGAATAAGTTTGTTTTTGTGTTCGTGGACGATATCTTGGTTTATTCGAGGACAGAGGAAGAACACAAGGAACATTTGAGGATAGTGATGGTGGTGTTAAGAAAACACCAATTGAAAGCAAAGTTTTCTAAGTGTCACTTTTGGAAGAGGGAAGTGAGATTCTTGGGCCATGTTGTTTCAGAGAATGGTATTGTCTTGGACCCTGCAAAGGTGGTTATGGTAGAAGATTGGTCTACGCCCAAGAATGCAATAGACGTAAGAAGCTTCTTGGGATTAGTTGGATATTGTCGTAAGTTTATCCAAGACTTCTCCAAGATAGCGGCACCGTTGACTCAGTTGACCAAGAAAAATCAAGCTTTTGTCTGGGATGAAAAGTGCGAGAATGCATTCAAGAGTCTAAAGGAAAATTTGACATGCGCACCAGTGCTAGTCATTCCTAAGGGGAATGAAGAGATGACGGTATGCACGGATGCTTGTGGTACCAGACTAGGTGTTGTATTGATGCAAGGAGGTAGGGTTATAGCTTATGCTAGTCAGCAACTGAAACCGCATGAGAAAAGGTATCCTACTCATGATTTGGAATTGGCAGCGATCATAAATCATTAAAGTATCTTTTCTGTCGGAAGGATCTAAATCTCCGATAGCAAAGATGGTTAGAATTATTGGCTTCCTACGATTTCGATATAGCATATACACCAGGAAATGGCAATGCAGTAGCTGATGCATTGAGTAGAAGACATGCCAGTTTTGGGGTTATGTTTCTAGAACAGAAGCAACTAGAGTACATTGCTAGGTATGATTTCAGACCAAAGTGCGAATTGGATCCAGAAGTATTAGCAAGTTTGATGATCAGACCCACTTTGATTGAGCGGATTGGTTCCAGTCGGAGAGACGATCCTAACCTATCGGAAATCATCTCCATGTTAGAGATAGTTATCAACGAGGAGATGAAAAAGTATGGGCTTGATCGAGATGGATGGCTTAGAAAGAATGGAAGACTAGTTGTGCCCAATGTCAATGGATTGAGAGATGAAGTGCTTAGAGAATGTCATCACTCAAAACTGACCCTACATCCCGGTGGTAACAAAATGTATCGATATATGAAGCTAACCTACTACTTGGAAGGGATGAAAAGAGACGTTGAGAAGTTTATATCCAAATGCATGAACTGTCAATTGGTTAAAGCTGAGCAAAAGAAACCTAGTGGTTTGTTGCAACCATTAGAAGTTCCAGAATGGAAATGGGAACAAGTCTCAATGGATTTCATTGATGGGTTACCAAGAACTAGATCGGGCCATTATAGCATTTGGGTGATTGTGGACTGATTGACCAAGAGTGCAAGGTTTATACCTATCAATTCGAATAGAATGGAAACTAAGTTAGCGGAACTATATATGAAGTGGGTAGTGAGATTTTATGAAGTACTAAAAGTATTGTGAGTGACCGAGACCCGTTGTTTACTAGTGGGTTTTGGAAGAGCTTACAAGAGGCTCTAGGGTCAGAATTACATCTTAGTACCGCGTATCATCCTCAAACCTACGGTCAAACAGAGAGGGTGAATCGAGTATTAGAAGATCTCTTGAGAGCTTGCATATTGGATTTTGGTGGATCATGGGATGACCACTTGCATCTAGTAGAGTTTGCATATAATAATAGTTATCAATCCAATATTGGTATGGCTCCATTTGAAGCTTTGTATGGAAGACCGTGCAACTCACAATCATGTTGGTTAGAAACCGGTGAGAAATTTGTGCTTGGTCCAGATGTGATAAGAGAAACCTCAGATAAGAACAAGGTTATCCGACAACGATTGAAAGCTTCCCAAGATAGGCAGAAGAGTTATGCTGATAAGAGGAGGAGAGATTTAAAATTCTCCATTGGTGACTTGGTGTTTGTCAAGATTTCTCCATTAAAGAGCGTGATACGATTTGGTAGGAGAGGCAAGTTAACGCCAAGATTTGTTGGTCCATTTCCATTCCTTGGGCAAGTTGGGAATTTGGCATATAAAGTTACAGTTAAGATGGCGGGAGTTCATAACGTATTTCATGTTCCCCAGTTAAGGAAGTTCATGCACGACCCCGATGTGGCTATTTCACCTGATCAGTTGGATGATATCGAAGTAGAAACTGAGGCAGTTGGGAACCGCAAGCCAATTCGTATTGTCGAGCACGATACGAAGCAACTTCGAAGTAAAGCGGTGAATCTAGTCAAAGTTCAGTGGGGTGAGAATGAGAATGATTGTACTTGGGAGACAGAGGAAAGCATTAGGAAGACATACCCAGAACTCTTTACTTGGTAAAATTTTAATTGCGACTTAGTTTTCCGCATACTAGGATAGACTTGTTTGTTTGTTTTTGTATGTTTGATTGTTGTGAATGGTTGGTAGGCATGCAGGATCCTTTGCTTGTTTCTTAGTCAAGGAATTTCGGGCGCGAAATTTCTTAGGGGGGAGAATGTAACGACCCGCATTCTATGCATCGAAGGATCGTAGAATATTTATTTCTTTCACATACGAAGTCGTATGGTCATGTAACTTTGGGAGACGACTATTGGGGTCATTTCCCATGTTGATGATTTTTGTCGATTTTTAAATGACCGTTTTGCACCTAGCTGATCTTGTTTTGGTCATAACTTTTCATTGGTAAGAAATTTTGACCTGAAATCACTTCCATTAGACCCGGATGATGGTTTACCTTTCCGCAGAGTGGTCACATTAGCCAAACGGACTCACCGTTTGGGAGATATGGCTGAAACAAGGTTTAGAAGGTGAAAAACAGCTTAACAGGGCCTAATTAGGATGATTACAAGAGGGATCATAACCCATTTCAGGATTAGGGTTATGTGGGGTCTGAGATGAGTTAGTAAATCAGTTTTATTTCTTAGCCGCCTCAAACATTTCCCTTACCCTAACAATGGCCTCCAACACCCAAATCACCTTCTAATCACCATTTAATCAAGTTTTAGCCTAATCCACATCTAGTCAAGGCCAATTAGCATCAAATTGGGAATAGAGCTGCTATGTTGCATAGAAATTCAACCCAAATCAGATAATATTTCAGATCTATAGTATGTTTGTGGCCAAGGTGAGTGATTTGCATTGTTTTACACTAATTACGGTTGATTAGGGGTAATTAACGTTAATTAGCGAAATTATAAATTAGAAAAATCTGGAAAAATTTCTAAAATTCTAAAATATTATTTTAGGGCTCTGTTAGAAATTTGGGTTAATTTGGATAAATTTTGCTAATCCTATCATTAGTTGTGCTTAAACATGATTAAGTGGAAAATATGGGTTTTTGGGTATATTTGATCCGTTTTAACATATCAAATTGTGGTTTTGGTGTTTGTGGTCAATTCTACATGTTTCTATGACTATATGGTATGATTTGTGCTTGATTAGAACAGTTAGAATGGTCGAAAGCACCGTTGTGTGGCATAAAAACAGTCGTTGGAAAAATTGCAGGAAATGACCCAGAACCAGACCGGATCGGATCGCCCCTACCCGATCTTGGAGAGCCATCACGACCCAAACCCTCCATTCGTGAGATAGCCTCACGAGCCAAGCATGTCACTACGAGCTGACCTCCTCGAGCTGCGAGCAGAGCCATGACTTGGAGTCACGATCTGAAGCAATGAAGGGGCCCGATCCGAACCCAATGGGTGCCTATGGCCCGATCCGGTGGAAGGAGAGCCAATCGATCCGAAGCAGGTTGTCACGATTTGAGCTGGTGAGCACCATAGCCCATGAATCAGAGGAAGTATCCGACCCGAACTGAAGGTGGAAAGAATGTAGAACTGAATGGAAGCTTATTTCCGAACTGATCCGGAGGAGACCAAAACCCGAGATGCAAAGTAGTCCAAATAGGAAGTAGAACTCAGGATCGAGTTGGGAACCAACGAGTTAACTTCATGAGTTGGACGTTGCTGCGGGACGTGTGCTAAGGATTTATCGATGCCCATAGCTTTAATTCACCACCGAGAGACGATTGTTTGGCTATGGATCAGTGCAGTGGCGTAGTTATTACTCCATGAGGAAGAGCGATCGTAGCATGGCTATGAGCCAGTGCAGCGGAGTCGTTATGACTTCATGGGGGCAGAGTGGACATATCAAGGACTAGTGGCTATGGATTAGTGCAGTGGAGTCGCCATGACCCCATGGCGCAGAGTGATCATAGCAAGGATATAGGTGATCAAAGCGGTGGATATCGTATGCTTTACGCACCGAGTGAGAGATGTGAGGATGGTTGCTATGCTTGATTGTTTGACATCACTATGACAAGCACACCCCCACCCCCGTATCTTTACTCTATATGATAGTGTCACCTTAGAGTATTGTGCATATTGTTGTGCTAACTCTTTGATTGCAGGTCCAGGTTTAGGTATGGTTTAGTATACCTGTTATTGTTCTGTTTTGGTGCTTATCGCTCATACCAGACTTTTGTCTGACCCCGAGTTTTATGTCCCTTCTTATTACTCTAGGTGCTCTTAAACGGGCAGACTAGAGACAGGTCAGGTGATTATGCACGGGCACCTGTGCCGGAGACGAGCAGGAGGCTTCAACGTATGATATATATATATATATATATTCTCCCTATGTCACTGCTGGTTACTACTTTGGGCATTAGTAGTGTACCTTTCTTATTTTGCTTTGGAGACAGTTTTAAAAGTTGTAATAATGATGATGTGGAACATAAGCTGTATTTTGGATTTTCCGCTGCTACGATGGTTTAGTTTTCAACTTATGCACTGTCTCACCTTTTTTATGTCAAATATGTTATTATTATATTATATTCCATGCACTATGAGACATCCTACAGGTTCCTTGTTAGTTCAAATTCCCTTATTTCCTTTCTTAATTCAAGGTTTACAACATATCCAAATCACATTCTTTCATAATTCACTTCTATTTATCTAAACCTAAAAGCAACTAAAACTCGCTGTGATTGGATTGCTAAGATAATAGAAAAGACGTTGGTGCTGAGTCTATGCTTGAATCTCAGAATGTGATATGCTTTAGTTGGTAGAATAAGATGAGAGACCCTAGTTCAGACTCATGCAGAGTTTGGCCACCATAACCTCCAATGAAGAAATAATGAGAAATAGCCACATATTTATACCTGCAGAGCCCTCTGAAACCAACTGCCACCTCAGTCCTAGTGGTGTCGACACCCCTGTGGGTGGGTCGACCATTAGGTCGACATCCCTTCAGGTGGGTCAACACCTAGGTTGACACCCCTCCAGGGTGGGTCGACCCGCTAAAGAGGGAATTTTTCCGCTCTCACAAAATTTTCAAATTCGAACTGTTCTGGATAGAATCCTGACTCAGCTCTGACTCATCTCTGACTCATACGTATGTATATAATTTTTCTACGCGTATACAAACATAAAACCCTCATAACTTCCTTATACGGTGTCCGTTTTATACAAAACCAAATGTCTATCTTGGACAAAATTTTGAGACGGACGCAATGGTGCCGTCCATTTCCTCTAATTCTGAATATTAAATTAATTATTATTTAGTTTATCCTCCTTTAGTATCGATAAAAATTCGGGGTGTTACAACTTATATTTTGATATATGTGATTATATATTTCGATTTGGCGATGAAAATGGGATTTCAGGCATTGTATCAGTTTTGTTCCAATAGTCATATTGTTGCATGTAAATAGACCCTTATCATGTAATCCTAGAAGCCTCTACCACCTCTAACGTAAGTCCTCTCCTTTCAAATCCAAAATATCATAATTACCGGTTATTGGTGATTAAAGAATCATTTAAATTAATGAAAAAATAAAGTTTCTCCAAGCCATGTTATGATATATTACACTGGAAAGATCTCGAACGAATGTAAGTAATGTCTATAATTTGTTTTGGGTTTCGCCGTCCATTTGGTAGGAAATCAGAAATCAATTCCATCTAACCATTTTAGGATTTGTGATATTCAATAGTGAATCAATGATTGTTGGATGATTAGAGGCTATGTCTTGTAGAGATCGGAAAGTGGAGTAGATTTATCATCTTAGGTCAATGTAATAGTGATCAAGATGGATGGAAATTGGTGTTGAAAGCTATGGGAATGGAGGTGGATTCAGGCTAGTCGAATGCAAATGAAAGTGTTGTGATCAGTGGCATTGAGGGCCATGGAAGAGAAGATGGACGTGGTCCTGGCAATGTAGTCTTATAGGTGATAGTAGTTGGAATCTTCATTACTAGTAGTCTAATCATGTATACAA
This sequence comes from Allium sativum, assembly GCA_030737875.1. Lineage (NCBI taxonomy): Eukaryota > Viridiplantae > Streptophyta > Magnoliopsida > Asparagales > Amaryllidaceae > Allium > Allium sativum. The sequence goes on along the minus strand of CM060918.1, from coordinate 574,801,021 downwards.
TTTGGGTTTAGGGTTTGGAATTTTTTTTTTCAAGTTGCTATAGCAAAGAATGTGTTAGCGAGAAGATGTGCATCAGTTTGTGTATGTGGAATATCTGTTGTAGGTTTACTTTACTTTGAAATTGTATTCAAATGGTATAATGTGAATAAATCATACATATGAGGTTCGGTACACGTACGTCTCTTTTAATGGACTCATACCGAAATTGCAAACAACATGGAATCAGCTTGGATAGGAGATTGTTATAAATTTTGCCGTTCAGAATTAAAATAAAAAACGAGTGTTCAAAAATACTCATAAAGTACTAAAATTTAAATCACAAATTAAATTAAATTCATGACATGATATGATTACCTATCGTTTATTTGAGAATTTAAACTGATATTGAAATTGAATATAAATGTTAATTGACACTCAATAAATGATAATTGATATAACATGTTATTTTGATTGATTTTTGGAATTTAAATATATGCTGAGTAAAATTTAAATAGATTGAATCTAAATTGATATTGAATTAAATCAAGATATAAATTATCTTTGAAAGTGAATTACTAGTTAAGACACCGATAATAAATAACTAGTTATTATTTATTAGACAATTTGGATTATATTGAATGCCTATGATTATTAACTGTAATGATGGTTGATTGGATTATTTTAATTTTGATGATTATTAATTATGATGTATGCTTATTATCACTATTTATATCATTGTAATTATATAAGTTGTTATTTACATCTTTTGGACATCGAATGCTTAATTCTATGAACTAGGTTGAAATTATATATGCCTATGACATTTGGCACTCGTTGAAATGGTATATACTGATGTTACTAAAATTTTTATTAAACGATCACGTAGCTAAAGGGTAGAAAATAAAATTATGAACACTAAATTTGGTCAAAGGAAATATTTTCAAATATATAAATTTGAATTTGTAAAGTGAAATTGATCGATGAATTTAGATTTGAAATTATTTGTTTAATTCTTAAAAGTTGAAATTTGAATTTAAACAAAATCATCGAAATTGAATTATTTGAAGTGTTAATCTAATTTTTTTGAAATTTAAGTTTTGAGACAAGTTTAATGTAAATGGGCTTTGAAAAACCCCACCTCCATTAAGGTCACTTACAAAGGGAATGCATTAACTTCGGTGAAGCATTATAGGTAAAAGATACAAATAATTTATAAGACATATATATAAACAGCAGAAAAACTGAATTTATTTCATAAGCAGCTTGGTTCAATCAAACATTACAACTATTATCTCAAAACCCAACTTCCAAATCATTGCAATAAAACATCTATCTTGATTAAACAATAAAGAAGCATAAAAAAATAGTAAACCAGCATAAATCCCCAATAAAAGTGTAACCATGGCCATAGACCAAGAATAGAGAATCCAAGCAATACATCTACTCTCTTCAAGCTGGAAAAGGTCTGAACTAAGCTGAAGTATTCCCTCTATGCAGACCTTGGGGGGTGGGGGGTGGGGTGTAACGGAAGAAAAGAAGATGAAAGAAAACGGGTCAGACATGAGCCTGGTAAGTCCAGTGATTTTTCAGATTGTAAACAAGAAAAAGTGTCATGACATGAATAAAATGAATATAGGACAATACCATAGTACAAGATAACACAAGGCAAGATAAGGCAAGATAAACTGAATATTCTATCGCACTCATTTCCATTTCTCTGCACCTACTAACAAATGTTTCAACTAGCATCATGTGTTCATAATAAAATGATCCCTTTACCAATCAGCACCTACTTGCATGCATTTATTACTTGTGTCATTCGCCCCTGCTTGTTTGTAGATACCTGTGCTGGACCCACCATGGGGTGTTTCAATTCCTATGGTGGCAACCTGACACAATTCAAGATGCACAATGTATAACTACTGATGCCCAGTGCCTGATTTTTCCACTCTGGAGAACGTGCATGCCCAAACTCCGTGGGAACCTACACTGACGCACAACCTGCCGCTATTTTGACCGCTTATAATCAGCCCAGTAATCGTGCCCCACCCTGCCTAGTTCAGGGTACCATGATACATCTATGTGGGTTATTGCTGAAATGGGTCCCCGTTACTAGGATTTTTAATCAACATGTTATAACGGTTAATTGTTCTCCATGTAACCTAATCCCACCCATCTTGTTTAATTAACATGTTGTATTGGTTAAGCGTTGCCTAAGTTAAATTAACCCTACCATTCTTAGCATGTCCGTTCATTAGCATTAATTAATTCATTAATGCCTCAACCTCTCACATTAGAACTGTTGTTTACCGTTGGTGGATGTACCGGGCGGTTCCGGGCAGACTTCTACCGAAAACTCATTTTAACCTCGGGTTTTAGGATTAATGCGCTAACCTCTCACATTAGATCTGTTGTTGCAGTCGTTGGATGTGCCGGCCGGTTCCAGGCAGTCTTACACCGCAACTCAATCTAACCTCGTTTTAGGCATGTTCATCTTTTAGCCAAATTACATATTTACCATACATGCCCAAATTTATATTTTTATGTGCCAATCACCCACAATTGTAGTCTATTCAAGTTAAACCACGTTTACTTGTTATGCCCAAAATTACTCAGTTAAGTTATACCCAATTCCCCGCGTTTCAATCGTACGTACAACAAGATTCAGTCTAGGTTTCGAATGAACCTAGTATTCATAAAATAAAATAAAAAGGGAAAAGAGATGGAACACAAGAATTTACATAAGAAACAAAGTAGGCATGTAAAGGTGTACCCAAATCCAAGAATCATGCTTCCAATAGGCATGTTGTACATTAACAATAAGTATGGCCAAACTGAGCAAGTTACATCATAGGCATAAAGATTCGATAGGATTGAATATATGAGAATCACTAATTTGGTGTACAGCATGATAGGTTTCATTGTTTCAATCACAACAGTCTCAAAAGCATAGGTAATTCAGATTTGACAAAAGGATAGACATGAACCAGAATTGATTATCTCACAATTAGGCATAGTGGTATATAACATGATAAGTTCCATTGTTCCAATCACAACAGTCTCGTAAGCAAAAGGATAAGCATGAATTAGAATTGGTTATCTCGCAATTAGGCATAGTTATAGATCTGATTATTATAGTCATGATTTCTATTAGGTGTTCAAATATGAATAATAACTGAACTTACAGTGATAGGATTAGAAAAGGTGAACTAGTTGACGTTGTAGCGATTCTAATTTTTCTCTATTGATTGAAACGGAAGATCTTTACTCCAGTTTGAAGCTTTCTAATTTGATCTCTAGTTTGGAGAAGAAGGAAGAGGCTAGGCTAGTTTGGAGACGGATAGCATGGTGGCATCATAGAATAGGATTATGAGGTTAGGGTTTAGGCAATTATATAGAAGTGTTAGACAAACCATGGCCTTTAGATTAGCACAGGGGCTATCAAAGCCATACAGCTTAAAGACACATCATCCAGCAAATCAGAGGAAGACATGTCATCATAGAACACTCCAGAATTCTGTGCTGGACAGGCCTCGACATGGGTGCACTTAGCAGGTGCGCCAGCGCATTTTTTGTACTGGCACACTTCATAGGTGCGCCAGTGCAATCTAGTCTATTTCCGGGTTTTCTGCCTAACTTCGTTCGTCCATATCTCCTTCATGCATTATTTACTTTACGAAAACTCGGACTCTATCTCAAGCAGAATTCCGAGACGAACGCAATGGCTAAACCCGTTTCCTCTAATTCTTCCTTTAATAATTAATCATTATTTAATTATCTCATATGTCATGTTTTAGAATTACGGGGTGTTACATTCCCCCTACTTAAAGGATTTCGTCCACGAAATCTCTAAGTTAGGAAGAATGTACCTACCATCCAATCATCCATCTATTCATCCATTAATCACAAGCACCCATTGTCCTTAAAAAGATTTCTAATGCTTTCGTGATCATATGTATAGTGTGTGTATATGTCCTTATCTAATGCAAAATCAGGCGGTCTACTGATTCAGTTGACCTCCTTAATGCGAATTATGTCAGTGCCATGAGTCCATCATGTATGTACTTATTCCTAATCGTACTTTATAACTCCTACATGAGTGCACAATCATTCATACAAATGCAACATCCATATGATAACACATCAAGTTTCAATCCATATACAAATACATATATGCATATGCAATATGAAAGTGATTGAGCCGATCTAGTACCTAATATGTGTGTATATGCATCCACGAGCAACCACTAGCAACCATTTGCAACCATCAATCATAACATGTTTCAAATACATGTTTACATCCACTGGTTTCTACCTAAGGATTAAGAATAGGACCAAGGAGATATACTTAAAAGATAGATAAAACATGCATAAACTTATGGAAAAAGATATCAAGGATATACCCTCAAAAAGATAAGGGTAGGCTGCGCGTATCTTGTCTTCAGTCTCCCAAGCCGCGTCTTCTTCAGCGTCACTCCATTGTACTTTTACTAGCTTGACCTCACTATTGCGTAGCTTTTCAACATCTGTTCCCAAGATACGAGTTGGAATTCTTCTCACCGTCGCTTCTCATTCCACTTCTACTTCCTCTAGTATGCTTGGCTCCACAACTTCCAAAGATTCGTGTAAGCACTTTCGTAGATGAGAAACATGAAAACATTATGAACTCCAACTAGTCTTTCGGGCAGCTCTACTCTATAAGCTATGGTCCCAATCCTCTCAATGATAGGAAATGGCCCTACAAACCTTGGTGCCAATTTCCCTACGGATCTAAAGCGAATGACATTCCTCAAAGGAGATACTTTAAAGAAAACCCTATCTCCAACCTCAAACACAAGATCAGTCCTTCTTTTATCCGCGTAATATTCCTGTCTATCTTGTGCGGTCTTCATTTGTCTTCATATCAAGTCCACTTTCTCTGAAGTTTCTCTAATCATGTCGGGCCCAATTATAAGCTTGTCTGTAGACTCCCACCAACAAGTTGGTGATCGGCATGGTATTCCATATAAAGCATCAAAGGGTGCCACGCCTATGGTGGCTTAGTAGCTATTGTTGTATGGGAACTCCACCAAAGGAAGATGATCCTCCCATGTTCCTCCAAAATCAAGAATGCAAAATCTCAAGAGATGTTCTAACACTCTGTTCACCCTTTCCGTCTGACCATCGATTTAAGGGTGATAGGCAATGCTTAAGCATAGCTGTGTGCCTACAGCCTCTTGCAAACTCTTCCAAAACACACTCGTAAAGATAGGATCTCGATCACTTACTATCCTAGAGGGTATCCCATGCAGTCGAACTACCTCTTTAAGATAAATGGATGCTAACGATTAGGCAGTCCTCCTACTTTTAAAAGGTATAAAGTTAGCACTTTTAGTGAGCCTGTCAACTATTACCCAAACACTGGTATTGTCCCTTCTTGACCTAGGAAACCCATCTATAAAGTCCATCTAAATGCTATCCCTTTTCCACTGTGGGACCTCTACAGGATGAAGCAGACCACCAGGCTTCTTCTGCTCCGCCTTGACTTGTTGGCATATCAAGCATTTGGAGACAAATTCAGCTACATCCTTCTTCATGCCATTCCAAAAGAAAACCCTTTTTATGTCTTTATACACCTTATCTCCACCTAGGTGTATGGTCAACTTAGAATGGTGTGCTTCTTCGAGAACTGTCTTCACCAAATCCCTTGTTTGTGGGACACATAGTCTTCCATCCCGTCTCAACCAATCCTTGGCAACTATGGAGTATCTGTTGAGGTGACTAGAAGTCTCACCTCTAATTAACTTATCCATCATATCAACAATCTGAGGGTCTTCACGTTGCGCGGTTCCTATTAAGTCCAAAAGCGTAGGCCGCACCTCTAGCGTTGCTAATAGACCAGGTACAAACTCAAAAGAGGGTCAAAAGTCAAAGGTTGCTAAGTACTCCAAGTTTTGCCTTTCCACAAAGAGAGGGCTTAAGCTCAGCTTTTTCCTACTCAAGGCGTCTACTACCACATTGCCCTTGCCAGGGGTGTAAGCAATCTCAAAATCGTATGAGGCCAGAAATTCCATCCACCTTTGTTGTCTTAAGTTAAGATATTTTTATGAGAAAAGTACTTTAATGATTTATGTTCAGTAAACAATTCAAACCTTTCTCCTAGTAGGTAATGACGCCATGACTTAGGTGGAAAACAAGGGCAGTTAACTCCAAATCATGAGTTGGGTAGTTCTTCTTATGTACCTTCAACAGCCTTCCCCCATAACAAACTACCTTGCCTTCTTGCATCAAGATAGCGCCTAATCCTACACCGCATGCGTCTTTGTATACTTTAAACATTTTAATCCCATCAAGCAATGTCAGGACGGGGGCTATTGTCAGAGCCCTTTTCAATCGTTGGAAAGCAACATCGCAATCCAAATCCTAGGAAAAAGTTTGGTTCTTCTTCATCAATCTTGTAAGTGGGGCTGAGATCTTCGCAAAGTCCTTAATGAACTTTCTGTAATAGCCCGCTAGCCCGAGAAAACTTCGTACTTCGGTTGCATTCCATGGAATCTTCCAATCTTGCACTGCGACTACTTTTGCCGGATCCATGGCTATCCCTTCTTTGGACACCACGTGTCCAAGAAATCTTACTTCTTCTCTCCAAAAATGACACTTGGAGAATTTTTCTTTCTGCTGATATGCTCGAAGAGTAACCATAACTTCCCTTAAATGCAAAGCATGCTCTTCCTCACTTTTTGAGAAAATCAAAATGTCATCCACGAAGACCACTACAAATTAATTAAGGAACTCCCTGAACACCCTACTCATCAAGTCCACGAAATAGGCGGGTGCGTTTGTCAAGCCGAAAGGCATGACAAGCCATTCAAAGAAACCATTCGGGGTCCTGAACGCGGTCTTATCTATGCTGTCTTCATCCACTCTTAGCTGATGAAATCCGGTGGCTAGATCTAGTTGGGAGAAAACTAATGCACCAACGAGTCGGCCGAACAAGTCATCTATTCTTGGAAGTGGGTGTCTATTCTTCTTGGTCAGCTTGTTTAGCTCCCTATAATCCACGCATACGCAAAGTGAACCGTTCACTTTGGTTGCGAACACTACTGGAGAACCCCATTCAGAAATACTCCGCCTTATGAACCCCATTTCGAGCAGCTGTTTAACTTGCGTGTTGAGTTCCTTCCTTTCCCTTCGAGCCATGTTTTGAATGGGTAAAGCAACTGGTTTTGCATTATCAACCAGGTATATGCGGAAGTCTATCTCTCTCTTTGGAGGTAAACCCTTTACCCTTTTAAAGACATCCGAGTATTCATGGACTACTCTAACAGATTGCAAGTTTTCAACACACGCATCAAGAAATTCTAGGTAGCTAAGCATAACAGAATTCATGGGATTACAAGAGATGTCGAGTGTATTACCAAGGCGAGTCATAAGTCTAACCACTCTCTTTTCATAATCGAGGATGGCACCATTATTGGATAACCAATCAATGCCTAGAATCAACCCATAGCCCGTGAAACCCAAAACATAAGCATTACATCTAAACCCAACGCTTAGTATAGAAATTTCCAAATCCAAACAAATCATTAACAAATAAGCCGAACCCTCAATTGGATTCGAAAAAACCATGGGATCCTCTACTATACTGGTATCTAGGTGCACAAATTCAACTAAATCAGTAGATATAAAAAGAGTGTGATGCGCCAGAATCAAAAAGAGTACGAACTGGATGATCAGAAAGATAAACTAAACTCTCAACAGAAATATTTCCACCTTGTTCTTGCGGAGGTGCAATGAGAGTGTGAACCTGCCCTCCTGAAGTGGATCCTTTCCTCTGCCCTTGCCCTTTCCTTCTTGGGCAGTACTTAGCCATATGTCCTATCTCGCCGCATTGAAACAACCACCCCTCTTTCTCTTCTTCTTTCTGCAGTCCATAATCAGATGTTCAGGTATGCCACAAAAAATACACGTCCTCTTGTCACGAGGTTTGTTATTCTTCCCGCCCTTCTTAGAACCCGTCTTCTTATTCTGTGATCCCTCCACTTTCTTGTATAGAGGTCCTTCCACCTTTGTCTCTTTCTTCCTGTCTTTGTCTTCCTCCTGTAACAGCGCTATATCCACCAGTCTCTCATAAGTCGCGCCCATAGGTATATGGGACATAGCTATGCTATGCAGTGGCTCATTCAAACCTTCAACGAAACAAAGAGCCTTTTTATGTGGAGTGTTTACCAACTTCAGTCCGAATCTAGCCAGCTGATTAAATTGGTTGACGTATTCCTTAACCGATAGGCTTCCCTGTTTGAGTTCTAAGAACTTCTCCATCTGTAGGCTTCGTTCAGCTTGCGAGAGGAACTTTATTTCAAAACTCATTCTAAAATCCTCCCAAGTCTCAGTAGGTGTGAAAACCCGTAACTTCCCCGGTGAGGAAAGCGCGGATAGTTCGAGAACAAGCCACAACAGAACGCAGACGAAAGAACATTTCATAATATATTACAACAATGCATCAGATTACAAGAATATACAGAGTATAAATGAATAAATATTACACAGAAATTATTAGAGATTACAATATATTACATAGCAGCGGAAAATAATACAATACACAACTAGAAGAGATATACGGATACAATATAAAGGAATACAATGTCAGACACACCATCCATTTACAAGTTCGTTCTGGGTCCGAACGAAACCAGAGGCACTTTCCTCGCATTTCCATCCATCTCCAAGTACATCTGGACGACCACCAACTATTTCCATCCTCTTGGGTGTACAGCCAAATCAGGATCGTCAGTAATTATCCAAAAGATGTGAAGACTTCCGGTCTTCAACCACCGTCTTCATCTTCGACATATCGTCGAATTGGTTATTCAGAATGGGAATAAACCCGGCCTTTCCGAACAACCCGCGTATATTAAAAATAAATGTTACACAAACACAACATACGCCTCATCCCAATTCATTAGTTACTAACCGTAAATCGGTAAGAGAGCAATTCCCCAAATATTAACCCCGAAGGCCGAAACCAACATCAGATCAATATCCAGGAAACCATTCTTCTTAACTAACCTTCAGCTAGTTTCTAAATTTCAATTCTTAGGGAAAGGTTCCCATTAATTTTATCCAAGATAAATTCTTTAAAATTTATCCTTTAATCTTCCTTTGGATGTCATTTCAAACCAAATTATGGTTTTCCAAACTAGTCGAGATTAGCGAACCATACCGAAGTAATTATTTAATTTATTTCCCAATCCCAACCTATTCATCCCATGAAGCAAAACTGGTAATACTCCATATTTAACACCACAGTGTTATCGGTAACATTAATTACCATTTCACGTTCAAATCTGATTAAAGATTTAACTATCGCTTTGGAGCAAAACTGGTGATACTCCATTCTCGCTTATTTTCTAAAGTTGATAATATAAATTATCAATCCACATTTCAATTTAATTGAAGATTCATTAAAATTCTTTTTACTGGGTTAAAGAACTAGTGTCATTTAAAACACAGTTCACGATAAACCCAAATCACATTCTATTTATTATCGGGTTAAAGAACTAGTGTTATTTAAAACACAGTTCACGACAAACCCATGAATCAATTCTATTTAAACCCATTTCAAATCCAATTTATTTATTTAAAAATAAATGGGTTTTAATTTCAGTTCAAAACTAGTTCATTTCGATAAAAATCTATTTTTATCTTTTCAAATATGGAGTTTTTCATCCCAATTTTTCCCAAATCATTTCTTATGATTTTACACTAATTATTACTATTTTTAATAATTTTATCAAGGCCCGTACAGTCGATTTCCATCAACGGCCATCGAACTGCACTTACAGCGACCTTTTCCAAATTTGATTTGGACGTATCTCCAAATCCAACCGTTAGATTTCAAATTTCTAATATTCGTTAGAAAGCTCCTTTCGATACGAACCCAACGGTTCCGGTTTTAGGAGAATCCGACGGTCGGATCTCCCGTAATGTCCGTTCAAAATCAATGGTCGAAATTCGCAAACTGCCGTGGCGCGGCGCGTTCTATTCAGGCCATTATATTATATATATATAATATATATAATATATATTTCGTCGATTACTATTTAAAACGAATAAATAGTTTCAAATTTGTTTCAAAAACATTTCAACTTCCATTTCAAATCAAAATTGAATTTTCTATTATAAATCCTTTACTTTCATTTCTATTTGATTTCAATTCAAATCAAATCCGTTATATATCCAATTGAAATCAAATTCGTTTTACATTCAATTGAAATCAAATTCGTTTTATATTCAATTCGAATTCAATTCGTTTTCTATTTGATTCAATTCAAATTCGTTTTCCATTCAATTCAATTCGATTCAAATTCAATTCGTTATATATTCAATTCGAATTCAAATTCGTTTTATATTCAATTCAAATTCAATTCGTTATATATTCAATTGAAATCAAATTCGTTTTATATTCAATTCGATTCGATTCAAATTCAATTCGTTATATATTCAATTCGAATTCAATTCAAACTTGTTTTCTATTCGATTCAATTCAAATTGGTTTTCTATTCGATTCAATTTAAATTCATTTTCTATTCGATTCAATTCAAATTCATTTTCTATTCGATTTGAATTCAATTTGGTTTTCTATTCAATTTGAATTCAATTTGGTTTTCTATTCAATTTGGTTTTCTATTCAATTTGAATTCAATTTGTTATAGATTCAATTGAAATCAAATTCGTTTTCTATTTAATTTAAATTCAATTTTCATTTCAAAATATTCGATTTCTAAATCACTTTTCAATATTCATTTTAAAATGAATAAAATCGATATAAATATCGTTCACGTCAAAATGGCGTCAATCTAATCAACACGGCTTCATATATTTCTATTTTCAAATATTCTATTTCAAATATTTCTTTTTCAAATATTTCCTATTCAAGTATTTCTATTTCAAATATTTCTATTTCAAATATTTCTATTTTTAAAATATTTCGTTCAACACATGACTAATCTCAACGGATGAGTACTGTCAACACATGAACCTTTATTTTATATTGATAAAGATGTAAATTTTATTGTTAAAATATTTCGTTCAACACATGACCAATCTCGACGGATGAGTACTGTCAACACATGAACCTTTATTTTATAATGATCTTTATTTTCCCGATTGGAATGAGGCCCAATCAATTACCATATAAAGTTAATTATATGGATTCCATTCAACCCATGTATATAATAGCAATGATAAATAATCAACCATCATCCAAAGTGCACTACACTGTATAAGCATCAATTATAGATATCTAACGCTTATAACAGCCTGTCAATCAATCGATCGACATACAACTAATTATTGGGATTAGTGTATATCGTATATTATCCCAATACCCGTGTGAGGTTTCAAACAATCAAACACATATTTTATTCGTGCAGTTGGGCGATGTGTAAAATTTATCGTCCCAATCAATGTCCTTCAAATAGGTGTACATAAACAAACCGTCCGGTTTGTAAATGAATATTTATTTATTCACATTCACGTTAAAAATTATATTTTTAACGATAAAATATTTTATTTTAACACATGAATTTTTATTCAGTTCACTTACAAAATAAAAATGATATTTTTTATTTTTCTAACTTATTTTAGAAAATTTCGGCGGCATAACGGCACGATACTAGAAACGAGACAAGGCCTAGCCTTATCCCTAGTCTAGTGAAGGCCCACGCCATTCACACATCCATCAAATCCATTCATTTCACCAAACAATTCAATTCAAACCAAATAATCTAACCAACTACACAACAAAACAAACAAGTCCATGGTCTATGGACGATTGTGTCGGGTGCTACTAAACACTGTCTGCATCCTAGTATATATATATAACTAGAAAAGAAATTGAAGAGTGAGAAATTCTCACCGAAAGCTAAATCCAACGCCACGACTCTTCTTATGTAGAAATCTTTGCCGCTCTTGCCTCTTGTCACCTTCTCTGCCCGTATTCTCTACATATGTAAAAATCACATTTTTACTTCGCTATTCGATATATAAAAATCGAATTTTTACTACGCTATTCAATATATAAAAATCGAATTTTTACTTTGCTATTCAATATATAAAAATCGAATTTTTACTATGCTATTCAATATATAAAAATCGAATTTTTACTTCGCTATTCAATATATAAAAATCGAATTTTTACTATGTTATTCAATATATAAAAATCATCTTTTTAATCTGCTATTCCTATTTTAAAAACAATGTTAATTTTATTTTCAAAATCAATGCAAAATTCATTTTCAAAAAGAATGCAAATTTTGTTTTCAAAGCAAATTCAAATTCATATTTTTATCTTCTTCTTTATATAAATTCAAACTTCTTCTTTACATATCTAAACAAACTGATTTTATATTTTCTAAACCATTCTATATATTTTCTAAACCGAAGTTATATTTTAAAACCAAAGTTATATTTTAACCAAAGTTATATTTTATTTTAAAACAAAGTATGTTTATATTTTCAAATTCAAAGTATATTATTATTTTCAAAAACAAACAATGTATATTCGTATTTTAAACACAAAGTATTTTCAGATTTTAATTACCTCCCCAAAAGCATCAGGCCTTCTTCATTTTCTTCCTTCTGTACACGTCGAACTAGAGCCACCGCCAAACCTTGAGAATCGCGCCCACCTCGCTCCGCTGTTCTTCGATCGCCAGATGCCACTCGACGCGCCTCCACCTGAGCTTCCCAATGGACCCCTCCTTGCTGAACCCGAAGTCCTCTGGAGCGAGAAAATCGGAGGCGAACTCGCGAGCTTTGAGCTCGAATTCCTCCACAACCAGATAACGGAAATTGATCATCCTAGCCTTGATTTGAAGATCTCGGGAAGTAGTGCGATCTCTGTTTTGGGATTCCATTTTAATTTGAAACAGGTGGGGAGATAATCGGAGAAGAAGGTTGGAACGATTTGGAGCGTTAAATCATGAAAAGGCGGCTCGGTTTTCTGAACTGGGAAATGGCTAGGGTTTGAGATATTTATATTAATTTATATTATATCTTATTATTTTAAATCCAAAGATACCCTCATATCGATACGAACTCAAAATCGCGCACAACGACTGTCGTTGCTAGCGTAATACCCCCACTCCGGACACAATGGGATATGCCCGGTAAGCCAATTCGACTGTTACGATCAGTTTTCATCAAAAATTAAAATATAAATCAGTATATATTTAATTTAAACGTACATTGTAAATTACTGAGGTCACATACTGACTCTAAAAATTCCAGAAAAATATTTTCTAGCTTCGTATTGACGATACGGTCCTAACAAAACTAATTTCGTCGAATTCTGAGACCGTTGGAAAAATGGCCATTTTCCAGTCGATTAAAATCAACTAAAACTGGTCAAACGCGTTTTCCTTTGCCATGCTCACATATTGATTCGAAATTTTTTGAAATTTGAAACCTAGCAATAACTTTACATCACGGATCCAACAAAAGTGGTTTCATCGAAATCCAAGGTCGTTTGCAAAATGGCTATTTTTAAGGGCCTGAATTCCATAGCGACTATTCAGAATTTTCAACTGGACATATCTTTTTATCCCCGCTATGAAATTTTGATTTTTTGGATTCGTTGGAAAGATATTCTCAATTAGATTCTATTATTTTTGGTTTCGCTAAAATTCGGTTTATTTTGCACCCGATACATTCAATTGAATTTTGAAATCGAATTATCGAACTACCGCGCCATTTTCAATTCTATTTATAATTATATATAATTATTTATATTCAAACGACGACGTATATAATATATACGTTCGAATTCTGTTCAAAATAAATTTCTCGTCGTTATTACTTAAAATAATTCATTATAAATATTCAAAATTCGCTAAAATTGCCAAAATAAAAATTTAAAACTGGCCCAGATTTCCGGGTTATTACAATCTCCCCCACTTAAAACTTTTCGTCCCCGAAAAGGAACAAAGTCGAAAGTGATTTGATTAATCAACTCTACGTTCGATCTGGCTTCCATTCTCCAACTTTTCAGTTTCTGAGAATTTTCAAATTCTTCAAAAATTTGGCTAACACCCTAAATTTTCGAAAAATTTCGCCATAACCTCCCCTGCACCGGGAGCCACGAGAAAATCCCGAAATTGCCATATAGGCTTTCTGATCTCAAAAAGAAAAAGAAAAAGGCAAGCGGCTAGCCAATCGGCTCATAAAATCATCATCACCCAAACAAAACAGTAAATTATGATAAACATGTACCTATTTGTCGGGCAAACAAATTTTATTCTCTGCTCTAGCCTCCTTGCTATGACCTGTTCAATGTAAGTACAAGTATATGCAAGCAAATGCGACACATTTCCAATACAACTCACTTTTTGGTACAATTTGACTAAATGGTTCAAATTTTAATTAATCCAACAATAATCAAACAACGCAACCATCAATCAATTAGTTGATTAGCATTTCAAACACATAATTTTGTTATATAGTCAAAAATCACGTTTTTTTGATGCTAAATCACAACAATAAGCCCTATCTAATTTTGGTTCTCACACCAGTCAATAGGAAATATATAAATATCACACCTTCGACACTCGAACACTAATTCTGATGATGAAGCTTCAATCATCAGAATCATCTCCGGGCAACTAGAGTGTGATTCTATATCTATCCCGTATATTAAAATCTCGAATACCCGTGGATCAGACGTGTATGCAAAATCTTTATATACTGGATTGTCCAAATCAATATAAATAAATAATCAAATACGAATAATTGATTTAAATTTTCAAAACTAAACATGTTTTCACTTTAAAATTTTACTCTTCACACTCGTTCTAGGATACTACTGATCCTATCTCTAACGAGTCATTCCATTGGATATTACTAATCCAATATCTGATGAATTCTTTCGTATGGTTCTAATGTGTCTTGTTCTCTGAGCTTTGTAAACCAAAGCTATGATACCAACTGTGAAAACCCGTAACTTCCCCGGTGAGGAAAGCGCGGATAGTTCGAGAACAAGCCACAACAGAACGCAGACGGAAGAACATTTCATTATATATTACAACAATGCATCAGATTACAAGAATATACAAAGTATAAATGAATAAATATTACACAGAAATTATCAGAGATTACAATAAATTACATAGCAGGGGAAAATAATACAATACACAACTAGAAGAGATATACGGATACAATATAAAGGAATACAATGTCAGACACACCATCCATTTACAAGTTCGTTCTGGGTCCGAACGAAACCGGAGGCACTTTCCTCGCATATCCATCCATCTCCAAGTACGTCTGGACGACCACCAACTATTTCCATCCTCTTGGGTGTACAGCCCAATCAGGATTGTCAGTAATTATCCAAAAGATGTGAAGACTTCCGGTCTTCAACCACCGTCTTCATCTTTGACATATCGTCGAATCGGTTATTCAGAATGGGAATAAACCCGGCCTTTCCGAACAACCCGCGTATATTAAAAATAAATGTTACACAAACACAACATACGCCTCATTCCAATTCATTAGTTACTAACCGTAAATCAGTAAGAGAGCAATTCCCCAAATATTAACCCCGAAGGCCGAAACCAACATCAGATCAATATCCAGGAAACCATTCTTCTTAACTAACCTTCAGCTAGTTTCTAAATTTCAATTCTTAGGGAAAGGTTCCCATTAATTTTATCCAAGATAAATTCTTTAAAATTTATCCTTTAATCTTCCTTTGGATGTCATTTCAAACCAAATTATGGTTTTCCAAACTAGTCGAGATTAGCGAACCATACCGAAGTAATTATTTAATTTATTTCCCAATCCCAACCTATTCACCCCATGAAGCAAAACTGGTAATACTCCATATTTAACACCATAGTGTTATCGGTAACATTAATTACCATTTCACGTTCAAATCTGGTTAAAGATTTAACTATCGCTTTGGAGCAAAACTGGTGATACTCCATTCTCACTCATTTTCTAAAGTTGATAATATAAATTATCAATCCACATTTCAATTTAATTGAAGATTCATTAAAACTCTTTTTACTGGGTTAAAGAACTAGTGTCATTTAAAACACAGTTCACGATAAACCCAAATCACATTCTATTTATTATCGGGTTAAAGAACTAGTGTTATTTAAAACACAGTTCACGATAAACCCATGAATCAATTCTATTTAAACCCATTTCAAATCCAATTTATTTATTTAAAAATAAATGGGTTTTAATTTCAGTTCAAAACTAGTTCATTTCGATAAAAATCAATTTTTATCTTTTCAAATATGGAGTTTTTCATCCCAATTTTTCCCAAATCATTTCTTATGATTTTACACTAATTATTACTATTTTTAATAATTTTATCAAGGCCCATACAGTCAATTTCCATCAACGGCCATCGAACTGCACTTACATCGACCTTTTCCAAATTTGATTTGGACGTATCTCCAAATCCAACCGTTAGATTTCAAATTTCTAATATTCGTTAGAAAGCTCCTTTCGATACGAACCCAACGGTTCCGGTTTTAGGAGAATCCGACGGTCGGATCTCCCGTAATGTCCGTTCGAAATCAATGGTCGAAATTCGCGAACTGCCGTGGCGCGGTGCGTTCTATTCAGGCCATTATATTATATATATAATATATATTTCGTCGATTACTATTTAAAATGAATTTTATAAATAGTTTCAAATTTGTTTCAAAAACATTTCAACTTCCATTTCAAATCAAAATTGAATTTTCTATTATAAATCCTTTACTTTCATTTCTATTTGATTTCAATTCAAATCAAATCCGTTATATATCCAATTGAAATCAAATTCGTTTTACATTCAATTGAAATCAAATTCGTTTTATATTCAATTCGAATTCAATTCGTTTTCTATTCGATTCAATTCAAATTCGTTTTCCATTCAATTCAATTCGATCCAAATTCAATTCGTTATATATTCAATTCGAATTCAAATTCGTTTTATATTCAATTCAAATTCAATTCGTTATATATTCAATTGAAATCAAATTCGTTTTATATTCAATTCGATTCGATTCAAATTCAATTCGTTATATATTCAATTCGAATTCAATTCAAATTTGTTTTCTATTCGATTCAATTCAAATTGGTTTTCTATTCGATTCAATTCAAATTCATTTTCTATTCGATTCAATTCAAATTCATTTTCTATTCGATTTGAATTCAATTTGGTTTTCTATTCAATTTGAATTCAATTTGGTTTTCTATTCAATTTGAATTCAATTTGGTTTTTTATTCAATTTGAATTCAATTTGTTATATATTCAATTGAAATCAAATTCGTTTTCTATTTAATTTAAATTCAATTTTCATTTCAAAATATTCGATTTCTAAATCACTTTTCAATATTGATTTTAAAATGAATAAAATCGATATAAATATCGTTCACGTCAAAATGGCGTCAATCTAATCAACACGGCTTCATATATTTCTATTTTCAAATATTCTATTTCAAATATTTCTTTTTCAAATATTTCCTATTCAAATATTTCTATTTCAAATATTTCTATTTCAAATATTTCTATTTTTAAAATATTTCGTTCAACACATGACTAATCTCAACGGATGAGTACTGTCAACACATGAACCTTTATTTTATATTGATTAAGATGTAAATTTTATTGTTAAAATATTTCGTTCAACACATGACCAATCTCAACGGATGAGTATTGTCAACACATGAACCTTTATTTTATAATGATCTTTATTTTCCCGATTGGAATGAGGCCCAATCAATTACCATATAAAGTTAATTATATGGATTCCATTCAACCCATGTATATAATAGCAATGATAAATAATCAACCATCATCCAAAGTGCACTACACTGTATAAGCATTAATTATAGATATCTAACGCTTATAACAGCCTATCAATCAATCGATCGACATACAACTAATTATTGGGATTAGTGTATATCGTATATTATCCCAATACCCGTGTGGGGTTTCAAACAATCAAACACAGATTTTATTCGTGCAGTTGGGCGATGTGTAAAATTTATCGTCCCAATCAATGTCCTTCAAATAGGTGTACATAAACAAACCGTCCGGTTTGTAAATGAATATTTATTTATTCACATTCACGATGATATTTTTTATTTTTCTAACTTATTTTAGAAAATTTCGGCGGCATAACGGCACGATACTAGAAATGAGACAAGGCCTAGCCTTATCCCCGGTCTAGTGAAGGCCCACGCCATTCACACATCCATCAAATCCATTCATTTCACCAAACAATTCAATTCAAACCAAATAATCTAACCAACTACACAACCAAACAAACAAGTCCATGGTCTGTGGACGATTGTGTCGGGTGCTACTAAACACCGTCTGCATCCTAGTATATATATATAACTAGAAAAGAAATTGAAGAGTGAGAAATTCTCACCGAAAGCTAAATCCAACGCCACGACTCTTCTTATGTAGAAATCTTTGCCGCTCTTGCCTCTTGTCACTTTCTCTGCCCGTATTCTCTACATATGTAAAAATCACATTTTTACTTCGCTATTCGATATATAAAAATCGAATTTTTACTACGCTATTCAATATATAAAAATCGAATTTTTACTTTGCTATTCAATATATAAAAATCGAATTTTTACTATGCTATTCAATATATAAAAATCGAATTTTTACTATGCTATTCAATATATAAAAATCGAATTTTTACTTCGCTATTCAATATATAAAAATCGAATTTTTACTATTTATATGTTATTCAATATATAAAAATCATCTTTTTAATCTGCTATTCCTATTTTAAAAACAATGTTTATTTTATTTTCAAAATCAATGCAAAATTCATTTTCAAAAAGAATGCAAATTTTGTTTTCAAAGCAAATTCAAATTCATATTTTTATCTTCTTCTTTATATAAATTCAAACTTCTTCTTTACATATCTAAACAAACTGATTTAATATTTTCTAAACCATTCTATATATTTTCTAAACCGAAGTTATATTTTAAAACCAAAGTTATATTTTAACCAAAGTTATATTTTATTTTAAAACAAAGTATGTTTATATTTTCAAATTCAAAGTATAATATTATTTTCAAAAACAAACATTGTATATTCATATTTTAAACACAAAGTATTTTCAGATTTTAATTACCTCCCCAAAAGCATCAGGCCTTCTTCATTTTCTTCCTTCTGTACACGTCGAACTAGAGCCACCGCCAAACCTTGAGAACCGCGCCCACCTCGCTCCGCTGTTCTTCGATCGCCAGATGCCACTCGACGCGCCGCCACCTGAGCTTCCCAACGGACCCCTCCTTGCTGAACCCGAAGTCATCTGGAGCGAGAAAATCGGAGGCGAACTCGCGAGCTTTGAGCTCGAATTCCTCCACAACCAGATAACGGAAATTGATCATCCTAGCCTTGATTTGAAGATCTCGGGAAGTAGTGCGATCTCTATTTTGGGATTCCATTTTAATTTGAAACAGGTGGGGAGATAATCGGAGAAGAAGGTTGGAACGATTTGGAGCGTTAAATCGTGAAAAGGCGACTCGGTTTTCTGAACTGGGAAACGGCTAGGGTTTGAGATATTTATATTAATTTATATTATATCTTATTATTTTAAATCCAAAGATACCCTCATATCGATATGAACTCAAAATTGCGCCCAACGACTGTCGTTGCTAGCGTAATACCCCCACTCCGGACACAATGGGATATGCCCGGTAAGCCAATTCGACTGTTACGATCAGTTTTCATCAAAAATTAAAATATAAATCAGTATATATTTAATTTAAACGTACATTGTAAATTACTGAGGTCACATACTGACTCTAAAAATTCTAGAAAAATATTTTCTAGCTTCGTATTGACGATACGGTCCTAACAAAACTAATTTCGTCGAATTCTGAGACCGTTGGAAAAATGGCCATTTTCCAGTCGATTAAAATCAACTGAAACTGGTCAAACGCGTTTTCCTTTGCCATGCTCACATATTGATTCGAAAAATTATGAAATTTGAAACCTAGCAATAACTTTACATCACGGATCCAACAAAAGTGGTTTCGTCGAAATCCGAGGTCGTTTGCAAAATGGCTATTTTTAAGGGCCTGAATTCCATACCGACTATTCAGAATTTTCAACTGGACATATCTTTTTATCCCCGCTATGAAATTTTGATTTTTCGGATTCGTTGGAAATATATTCTCAATTAGATTCTATTATTTTTGGTTTCGCTAAAATCCGGTTTATTTTGCACCCGATACATTCAATTGAAATTTGAAATCGAATTATCGAACTACCGCGCCATTTTCAATTCTATTTATAATTATATATAATTATTTATATTCAAACGACGACGTATATAATATATACGTTCGAATTCTATTCAAAATAAATTTCTCGTCGTTATTACTTAAAATAATTCATTTTAAATATTCAAAATTCGCTAAAATTGCCAAAATAAAAATTTTAAACTGGCCTAGATTTCCGGGTTATTACATTAGGTCTTTCAGCATTAGTAACTTCCCACCAGAAAGAGGCTTCGTCCTTAAGTAACCATACAGCTAATTGTATCTTCTGCTTATCGTCCACTTCGAGGATAACAAACAAATCTTCTGTTTCCTTGAGCCTATTTCTTGCTTCCACGAATGATTCAGTCCCATTAAAGTTCTTTCTGCCCATAGCTCGAAAGTCTCTACATATCTTCGAGAAAGCATTCAAACGCGGAGGAGGTGGAGGAACTGCTATAGCTGGGGGGGGGAGGAACGGCTGCTGGGCCTGCGGCCTCAGCCCTAGCCTCCAGATGCCTTCTGAACCAGCCGGGTATCTCTACGCCCTCGGGAAGATTAAGATCCCCAGACATGCTGAAACGAAAAGAAAAGGTTCAAAACAAAGGATAGAAAGACTGTGCTTATAGCTTTGGGGAATATGCCTTTAAAATAAAACAACACTTTTCTTGAGAATGCTTCTTTTAAACTTCTTTTTGAAAAATAGTTTTCAAAAACTTTTATCTGATCTGGTAACCATCTGCTCTGATACCAAGTGAAACACCCCACCTCCGTTAAGGTCACTCACAAAGGGAATGCATTAACTTCGGTGAAGCATTATAGGTAAAATATACAGATAATTTACAAGACAGACATATAAACAGCTGAAAAACGAATTTATTTCATAAGCAGCGTGGTTCAGTCAAAACATACAACTATTGTCTCAAAACCCAACTTCCAAATCATTACAATAAAACCTCTATCTTGATTAAAACATAAAGAAGCATAAAACAATAGTAAAGCAGCATAAATCCCCAATAAAAGTGTAACCATAACCATAGCCCAAGAAAAGAGAATCCAAGCAATACATTTACTCTCTTCAAGCTGGAAAAGGTCTGAACTAAGCTGAAGTATTCCCTCCCTGCGGACCTAGGGGGAAGAGAAGGGGGGAAGGGAAGAAAAGAAGACAAAAGAAAACAGGCCAGGCATGAGCCTGGTAAGTCCAGTGATTTTTCAGCATGTAAACAAGAAAAAGGAACATGACATGAATAAACTGAATATAGGACAATACCATAGAACAAGATAACATAAGGCAAGATAAACTGAATATGCTATCACACTAATTTCCATTTCTCTGCACCTACGAATAAAATTTTCAACTAGCATCATGTGTTCATAATAAAATGATTCCTTTATAAATCGGCTCCTTCTCGCATGCATTTATTACTTGTGTCATTCGGCCCCGCTTGTTTGTAGATACCTGTGCTGGTCCCACAATGGGGTGTATAAATCCCTATGGTGGCAACCCGACACAATTCAAGATGCACAATGTATAACTACTGATGCCCAGTGCCTGATTTTTCCACTCCGGAGCACGTGTATGCCTGTACCCCATCGGAACCTACACTGATGCACCACCTACCGCTATTTTGACCGCTTATAATCAGCCCAGTAATCGTGCCCCACCCTGCCTAGCTCAGCGTACCATGATACATCTATGTGGGTTACTGCTGAAATGGGTCCCCGTTACTTGGGTTTCCTAATCAACATGTTATAATGGTTAAGTGTTCTCCATGTAACCTAACCCCACCCATCTTGTTTAATTAACATGTTGTATTAGTTAATTGTTCCCTAAGTTAACTTAACCCTACCATTCTTAGCATGTCCGTTCATTGGCATTAATTCATTCATTAATGCCTCATCCTCTCACATTAGAACTGTTGTTTGCGGTTACTGGATGTGCCGGGCGGTTCCGGGCAGACTTCTACCGCAAACTCATTCTAACCTCGGGTTTTAGGCTTAATGCGCTAACCTCTCACATTAGATCTATTATTGCTATCACTGGATGTGCCGGGCGGTTCCGAGCAGTCTTGCACCACAACTCAATCTAACCTCGTGTTAAGCATGTTCATCTTTTAGCCAAATTACATATTTACCTAACATGCCCAAATCTAGATTTTTATATGCCAATTGCCCACAGTTGTAGTCAATTCAAGTTAGGCCACATTTAATTGTTATGCCCAAAATTACTCAATTAAATTATACCCAATTCCTTGCGTTTCAATTGTACATACGACAAGATTCAGTCTAGGTTCCGAATGAACCTTGTCTTCGTAAAATAAAACAAAAAGGGGAATAGAGAAGGAACACAAGAATTGACATAAGAAACAAAATAGGCATGTAAAGGTGTACCCAAATCCAAGAATCATGTTTCAAATAGGATGTTGTACATTAATAATAAGTATGGCCAAACTGAGCAAGTTACATCATAAGCATAAAGTTTCGATAGAATTGAATATAAGAGAATCACCAATTTGGTGTACAACATGATAGGTTCCATTGTTTCTGTCACATTGGTCTCATAAGCATAGGTAATTCAGATTTGACAAAAGGATATACATGAACCAGAATTGATTATCTCACAATTAGGCATAGTGGTATACAACATGATAAGTTCCATTGTTCCAATCACAACAGTCTCGTAAGCAAAAGTTTAAGCATGAATCAGAATTGATAATCTCACAATTAGGCATAGTTTTAGATCTGATTATTACAGTCATGATTTCTATTAGGTGTTCAAATCTGAATAATTACTGAACTTACAGTGATAGGATTAGAGAAGGTGAATTACTTGACGTTGTAGCGATTCTAATCTTTCTTTGTTGATTGAAATGGAAGATCTTTACTTCAATTTGAAGCTTTCTAATTTGATCTCTAGTTTAGAGAAGAAGAAGAAGGAGGCTAGGCTAGTTTGGAGATGGACAACATGGTGGAATCATAGAATAGGATTATGAGGTTAGGGTTTAGGTTTGAGGTGATTATATAGAAGTGTTAGACAAACCATGACCTTTAGATTAGCATAGGGGTTATCAGAGCCACACAGCTCAAAGACACATCATCCAGCAAATCAGAGGAAGACACGTCATCACAGAACACTCCAGAATTCTGTGCTGGACAGACCTCGGCATGGGCGCACTTGGTAGGTGCACTAGTGCATTTTTGTACTGGCGCACTTCACAAGTGCGCCAGTGCATTCTGGTCTATTTTCGTTTTTTTTTCTACCTAACTTCGTTCGTCCATATGTCCTTCATACGTTATCCGTTTTACGCAATCTCGGACTCTATCTCAAGCAAAATTCCGAGACGAACGCAATGATGAAACCCATTTCCTCTATTTCTTCAATTAATAATTATTTATTCTTTAATTATCTCTTATGTCATGTTTTAGAATTACGAGGTGTTACCAGCTTAGAAATCGGAACTTGAGTTTTGATACAAATTTCATGTAATATGTTAAATTGAAAATTTAGATTAAAACTATTTAAATTGAAGTTAATTTTAAATCCAAAATCAGAATTTGAATTGATAATAAATTGAATGTTGAAACCATTTAGAATTTGTTTTAATTCTGATTATGATATTTTAAAGGATTATAAGGTAAATCTAAAATACGAAATCAAATTGAAATGTTTTAATATAAAATAAATTGTTTTTAATTTATATTTTTTACTTTCAAATTACTTTGTTTTAAAAACAAAATTATTTAAAACTATTTTTTAAGTAAAACTAATTTCAATTAAGACTATTTAAATTTCTTAAATTCAATTATTTATATTAAAACTATTTTGTTCCAAAGTGTGGTATATTTAAGTTATTTTTTTAATTCAACTATTATATATAGCACAACTTTACCCAAATCTATTTCGATCCAAGCTGCTTAACCCTAAAACTGTTTTGCGTGTAAAAGATCACATTTGAGCAATGATAGCTGCGACACAAAAGTTTAAAGTTGAAATTTTAGCCTAATAGTGAACTGATTTATGATACAAAACTATGAAATTGAAATTTGAATCCAATGTTGAACTTATTTGGTATATAACAATGTGAAATCAAAATCAGAACTTTTTGGACATGAAAATATGAAGAATTTGATACTATTTCGATACAGGATATAAAACGTGGAATTGAAATTCAAACCTAACATTAAACTGATTTAGGACCTGAAAATATGATGTTTTATTAAAATATAAAATGATTATAGTGTGTAAAATGTCAACTTGATGTTAAAGGGACTGTGGTTTAATACCGAAATACTCTCTGCTAATATCGGAACCACTTTCACGGCTAGTATATGGTGGATGTCTTAAAGTAAAGTGGTTAAACTATTGAAGTTTATTAGAATGAAGTAAGTGAACGATGATGAATAGCCTTGACATTTATGTCAAAGTTAAGTTGACTAAAACATGACATTATGTCTAGACACTGAGTCTAACTGCCTCTAGCAGACACACCTCTTCATATTATTCACTTAATTTGTGACTCGATTGGTGCACCTTGATTTTATTTAGGGGTGTTGTACAAGGTCGATCGATATGTTTTACGACCAACTAGAAGGGGAAAACTAGCAGAATGCTTAGGCATTGCCTCACGTGTATATTTTATCCCTATACAAAACCACTACAATTTTTATTTGTGTTGTATCTATAAAGGACTATCTGATAGCTACCAATGTACGATGATGTTATTATATGTGCATAAACTACATGCATATGAAATGTGTTATGGGTGAATATGGGTAACATATTTACACTATTTTCAAAATAATATACTTTACCGATAGACATTTCATATACAACATATTCTATTATATATATATACATATATGTGTATATATATATATAAGTTTAATGGATCCTTCGGATATTGAAATCTCGTAACATCTCTTAAGTTACTTGTACCATATTCATGCTTTTGATTTGGCTTACATGATAAATTTCAGTCCTGACTCAAGTATTTTTTTTTCATTATGCTAAGGTTAGCCCAAGTTGTTTCTGTTTAGCCAAAGGCATTGTTCTAAAGATGAAGATGGAGATTGACAGTCGCATTTACTGGTATTATTATATTGAATTATTTGGTATGTCTGTTGATCATTGAACTTCGATATTGCAAAATATAAACTGTAAGCATCTTTATGGTGTATTCATGTGATATCATATTTTGTCCTTCCGTTATGGGTTTCTCTTTTCTATTTCTTACTCGTTTCTTTAGTTCCTATATTTTAATCCTAATTAACGATTCAATTTTTCTAAACAGTTTGGGATACACATGTGTGGTTTACTATCAGTTAGAATCGTTTAAAATGGTGGGTTGTTATATTTGGTGGCAGAGATTTGGTTAAGATAACACCAAAGACTTTTAGGGTAATTCTTTAGAGATATAGTTAGAAATACGCTAGAGCGATTTTTAGTGTATCTATATTAAAAAGCATGTATTTGTTAGTGTTACAAAATTGTTTTATATTGTGTTAATTTGCTTGGTTGTTGTTTACGAATTCTGGTCGGTAAGGGGGATGCCATGGAATCAACAACGATTTTGAAATGCTTAAATAAAGCGAACCGGCACATTACTACCTTTGAAAGGGGTAAAATGAAATAATTTTAACTAAAATTATATTTTATATATAAAAAATTGATTTTATAACTAATATACTTATAAAGGGTATGATTGTTTGTTAGGGAATACTAACATTCAATTGTTAAAATTTTGTGATTGGTTAGTTGCTGCTCAGCTAGTTTATCAGCGATAACTATTAGAGGTTGATATAATGTTGTATAATCAATTTGTAGGTAGTTTACCTTATATAATACAAGTAAACATTATTAACATAAATTCTTATAAACCTATCAAAATATTTCCTTTAGTGAATAAACACTTATGTTTTAAATAGAAGTACTTAAAAAGAAAATATTTGAGTATGAATGAAAATGGATTTTGAAATATGACTTTTTAATAAAAACGTTAATATTACTTAGTTTTATTAAATTAATCCTAAATAATTATTTGAATAAGTACTTATGAAGTGGTTTTCAGAATTGATATTTATATAATTTTTATAAAAGAATATAGTATATTTCTGAAGTTTGATGATGTATGCTAAAAATTCATCTACAAGATGATAATCTACATTCAAAAGAACTTATGTAATCTAAATATATTTTGAGAAAAGAAAAAATAAATCAATACTTTGTTGTATGAAATGTTATAATAGAAATTATTAGCATAGGGAGATTGTTAAAATATTAAAGAGAAAAGATGTTCAAATGATGATTTATTACATTGATTTATGTAAAGTTCACATATTAAAGGTTATACATAAAAATAGTTCACTAAAACTTTTAACAAAGGTAGTCATCTAGAATACAATTTTAAGAATTTTTTTTAAAGATCTCTTGAATTAATTTTTTTTATTAGGAATCTGAAATGTGAAATAATGGTTAGGAAAATAATTATATTTTCCTGGTACGAATATGATATTAGTTACATTTCATAGTTTTAATAACTTTTGAAATTGATAAAATTCATTTTAAGTAAATATATACTTGAAATAATAAATCGATTCCAAGTAGAATATTGTGAAAATATAAATTATATTTACATAAAGTCGTTGTTGTAAAAGATAATGAATTTGTAACTATGGGTGTTAAGATGCTTTAAAAAATACGATCCATATAGGTAAGGACTTTAAGACACAACTTATATAAATAAATTAGATTGTAATTACTTAATGGAACTTAATTCTTTGGCAAATTTGAAGTAGCTTTGAATTAGTCTGATAGTCCTAGTTATCGAAAGTAGGTAAAAGCAAAGTGCAGAGAGCTTGAAGTAAGAGATGAACTTGATCTCGGTCCATCCTGATAATGGGATTTGAAGTAGCAAACTTCTAGATTACTGACATACTGTTGAAGCTGACTTCTCCTGACATGCTCTTTAATCAAGTCCTTTAGTTGGATGCAACCATTTATAACTTGTCTGTCCAAATAATGGAATATGTATTATTTCCCAGAAGTTTGCCCATAGTCCATGGGCTTCCTTCTCATCGCTTCCTATATGATAGATGCCCCTTAGTGTCCAAGTAAATATACCATAAGATCTCATTCAGTTTTGTGTACGAAATGAACTTTGTTTATTGAATTCTCTCCTTGGTCTCTTATCTTCCTGTAGTAACTCATAAATTTCAAAAAATTAAATAATATGTGTAATTGAAATTTAATGTTATAAATTTAAATTCGAATAATTAAATTTAATATCTAAAATACATTTCATTTAATGTAGAGAAGGAATAAATTTCATAGTAAAATATGTAGGTTTTATGGATCCGCGAGATTTAGTTAAAGGTTGAAAATCATTGGAATAAAAAGTTGGCGAATTCAATTTTTTTTTTAAAATACTACACCTTTTTCTGAAAATAACCTCATGTTTCTTTCATAAAATTCAAACGTTTATTGCTTTAAATTTATAATTTTACCTTCAAAAATGGCAAAATAAGCTAGTGTATTTTATATTTATTTGTACGTTCTCTCTTATTTAATTCTCTATGTGATTTGCTTTTGAATTTCGAATAAGAAATAAATAAAGGGATTTGGCTGATACGTTACGCATGCAACATTAATTTATGTGTAACATTATATAATTTCAAAGGGATTTTTCAAAGATAAATACTGTTCTTTCTTCTCTCCCTTTATGACAACCAATGTCAATTAATCTCACTCATTAAGGGGATGTTGTAACACCCCACACCCGCTAAGGTCACTCACAAAGGGAATGCCTTAGCTTCGGTGGAGTATTTAAGTGAATATAGAATTGAAAATTTACAACAAGACAGATATAAGTAATACTTGAAATTTAAAACATCATTTCATTGCAGCAGAAGGTAAACATGTTTGGTTACATCTCAAAAACCAACAAGAGTCAAGTACAAAATATCCATCTCGTTAAAACATAAGTACATAATCCCACTACATACTAATAGCCATAATAGAAAAGATAACCGAGCTTTTCTTCAAGAGTCCAAGCTCCAAAAGATAGATAAAGCAATCTGATCAAAGCCCACTAGTGCTAGGCCCACTCTGAGAACCTGAGGGTTGGGGAAAAAGATAAAAACAACGGGGTCAGACATAAGTCTGAGTGAGCCCTATAACCTTAACAATACAATCATTAAAGTAATTAGGGTAACGGTACGACTGGGGATAAATGACTACACTAAGTAGCCAACTAGACTTAGGATAAACTAAGATAACGGTAAAGACGCGCCTATCCACCCAAGGATAAATACTACACTGCACCACACTAGATCTACCCACCCAAGGGTAATTCCTACACTGCACCACACCAGATCTACCCACCCAAGGGTAATTGCTACTTAAAGGTTGATCCCACTAAGTGTACTTAGTAATTTTTAATAGTAGTTTCGTGTACCCCTAGCTGACTACATAGGTGCCGTCTGCCCCTATCTCCACTAGGTGTACCTAGTAATTTTAATAGTAGTTTCGTGTACCCCTAGCTGACTACATAGGTGTCGTCTGCCCCAATCTCCACTAGGTGTACCCACTACTCCCATTCGATCGGCTCCCTAACGTAGATACCCGTGCTGGCCCCACAGTGGGGTGTATCACTCCCCAAAGTGGCAACCCGATAATCAATGGTGCACAGCTTATACCTACACGATGCAACAACGTCTTACCTACCAGCCCGGGTCCACACACGCATATGAAACCCATTGGACTTGGGTTGCCACCGCTAACCCGTTTTGGCCTCTTATAGTCAAGCCCAGTACGCGTGTCCCGTCCTCGACATGGGTCGAGCCCAATAAGATACATATGGGTTACTGGTTGAAATGGGCCCCCACAAGCTACCACCTAAGCTTGTCATTTGTTTCTAGTGCATCCCACTTAACCCTTTTTAATAATCATGTCCACTTACATGTTTAAAGTTTGGTTAAGTCATCTAATCATATATCAATTGCCACTCAAGGCACCCACTAGATTTCCCCATGCCACCCAAGGCACTTACTTGATTTCCACATGCCACCCAAGGCACTTACTTAACCCTTTAATCATGTTTAATTACATGTTCCACTTTGGTTAAGTATTTTAATCTTATCTTCCATTGCCACCCAAGGCAACCACTAGATATTCCCCATGCCACCCAAGGCACTTACTTAACCCTTTAATCATGTTTAATTACATGTTCCACTTTGGTTAAGTATTTTAATCTTATCTTCCATTGCCACCCAAGGCAACCACTAGATATTCCCCATGCCACCCAAGGCACTTACTTAACCCTTTAATCATGTTTAATTACATGTTCCACTTTGGTTAAGTATTTTAATCTTATCTTCCATTGCCACCCAAGGCAACCACTAGATTTTCCCCATGCCACCCAAGGCACTTACTTAACCCTTTAATCATGTTTAATTACATGTTCCACTTCGGTTAAGTATTCTAATCGTATTTTCTATTGCCACCCAAGGCAACCACTAGATTTTTCCACATGCCACCCAAGGCACCCACTTAACCCCTCATGTCCTCTACATGCTAATATGGTTAAGTGTTTCTTAATTGATTAAGAACGTAACCGTTGTAAAGACCTCTCACATTAGACTATCTCTTATGGCAGCTGGATTTGCCGGTCGGGTCCGGGCAGCCTTACGCCATAACCGAGTCTAACCTCGTGTCTTTACACTTGTCACGTATTAAGTTTATGCCTAAGACCTCTCACATTGGGCCAATCATTTGTAGCCGCTGGATTTGCCGGTCGGTTCTGGGCAGTCTTACGCTACAAAAGGGTCCAACCTCGTGTCTTAGTCGATTAATTACACCTAATTAATCACCCCCATATTTCGAATTAATTTTCCCTAATTAATTCCAATTTTAACGATGTACATAATTGACTCAATTATGTCCATCCACTTTATGGTATGTATAATCATACCAACTTCACACCATTTCATTAACATGTATATTAACCCCATCGTTCCCCACGTAATTCGCCAACATGACATAAAAGGGAAGATTCATCACAAATACAGTGGGTTCAACTTGCATAACATTAACATCAACATGGGTTTAAAGGTGTCAACATGCATATAGCATCAACCCAACTAGCATAAATAATCAACCCAAACTTGCATGAATCACATATGTCATAAAGAGGTTAACTTGCATAAGTTATTTATGTCATACAAAGGGGTAAACTTGCATATGTATGTATGACATACAAAGGGGTTAACTTGCATATGTATGCATTTCATAATAAGGTGTAAACTTGCACATGTTACTTGCATATCATCAAACACCAAACTTGCATAACATGTCATATATGAACATGCATATAATCAAACACCAAACTTGCATAACATATCATATATGAACTTGCATATAATCATACACCAAACTTGCATAACATGTCATATATGAACTTGCATATAATCATACACCAAACTTGCATAATCATGGTGTCATAATGGATCAATGTTTATCATAGCAATTTGCATAACTAGCATCATGAACACATAGCCTAACACTTGCATAACTTGCATAACATCATGACCATGTAGCATATAACTTGCATAACTTGCATAACATCACGAACATGTAGCATATGACTTGCATAACTTGCATAACATCATGATAACATAGCATTTGACTTGCATAACTTGCATAACATCATGATCATGTAGCATATAACTTGCATAACTTGCATAACATCATGAACATGTAGCATATGACTTGCATAACTTGCATAACATCATGAACACATAACACATAACTTGCATAACTTGCATAACATCACAAACACATAGCATATGATAACATAATCTTGCATTGATCCACATTCATAGCCATAACCTCATTATATCCTATCATAATCATTTCAACAATTGGTCATTAAGGCTATAGAAAACTCACAACTTGTTGATTAGCACTTTAATGAAGAAGATTAAGTTGCTAGAGTTGATTAGAAGTTGATTTGAGAAGCTTTCCTCCTCTTTAATTTGTTGGTGGCTCCTCCTAGTTGCATTTTGACGGCATAACGACGTTGTCTCCAATTTTAGTATGAATTAGGGTAGTCTTAGGGTGTATTTATAGAATTAGGATGTAGTTTAGGCCCTTAGATTAACCCTAGATTAGGTTAGAGCCGTCAGATCTCGTCACAAGCCACTAGACACAGCCCAAAAGCCAAACTGTTGCACCCAGGTCACCTGGGCTCGACCAGGGAGGTCGACCCCCAGGTCGACACTAGGGTCGACACCCCAGTCGACCTGGTGGGCAGGTCGACTCCCCGGTCGACCCCCAGGTCGACTCCCTGGGTCTGGCGGGAATTTTCCCGCCACTTCTGAAATATTTGAATTTTTATATTTAAACCTGTTTTGAATTTCTGAAAACTTCTTCGGGCCTTAACTGGGTCATACGGACTCCGATTTTCGAAAACTCGGACTCTATTTCACGTATTTTTCCGAGACGAACGCAATGGCATAGCCCGTTTCCCCTGATTCAGATTTTAAAGTTTAATTCTGCCCTGTTTTATATTATAGAAAGTTATTCAACAAACGGGGTGTTACAGATGTGAAGCGTTATAGGTAAATAAGAAGATAATAGCACAAGACAGACATGTAAAATAGCGGCGGAATTAAAAAATTTATTTAAATCATAATAGCACGGTCCCAAATACTGAATTTACATCATAGGTTTGAAATAACCAGTTACATGTTTAACAACCTGTCTTGCCAAAAATATCAGAGTACTAAAACATAAACCATGTTCCCCAAGCAAAGCCATATGAGAGTTGACAATGAGTCAAAGCTATACGTCAATATCCAAAGTCTAAGCTAAGCTAAAAATAATCCAAATCAACTCTAAGCACTTCCAACCTGAGAAACTAGGGAGGGAAACGGAAGAGAGAGAAGAGGAAACAAAAAGGGTCAGACAAAAATTCCGGCTAGTCCAGTTACTTTTAAATATAAATAAATAAAAGTTTCATGGCAGGTATATAAAAACTAGAAGAACAAGATAGCAATAAGAGGGAAAAGTGTGAACTGAACAAGATAAGATAAACATGATATATTGCGCTTCTTATATACATTTCTCTGTACTGCACAGGTACTAGTATATCAGAAATGGTATGATCCCTATCAATACCGTTCTGTTTCATTTTCTTGTTTATTAGGTCACTTGGGTTAATCGAACTCAAGACTTACATGCGCATCGTACCCATTTACTTTCCAATGGATTCACCTAATACAATATATGTAGCTATCTCTCAATATTGAGATACACCCCATTGTAACCCACTCGCATAGTCTCCACCGTAATGCAACATAAGTGAACGCAGTCCCTCATTCTATGTCGGAGTCTACATAACAATGTTACGTTCTATATATATCTGTCATTACTATGCTACGTAACCGTATGGACTGCCACCATCGATCGAATTAGATTCCATATCTAATTAATGCCCTCTAGTCTACGATACATCACCCAAAGCAGATGTGCATGTATCTAGACTATCCCACATATGTATTGTAATTGTAGCTCAATGCCTCTATCGCACGTCCTCTAATGTGCACCGAGTTCCGTGGCAGGGCGTGACACGGAACTCGGCCGGGAGCTTTTCCATATCTGTATAGGCCCGTCCTTAATGAACCTCTATATATAGATATACCTAGGGTATGTTTTCGTGGTGGCTATGGCCCCACCTCGGCCACTCCCTCAACTAGTAAAGACTACAGAGCTAAGTGACCGCCCCTAATAACAACCAATCTAAGCATCCATGTGGTGTCTCCCCTCAACCTCGTACCTCGATAGTGTAAGGTGAAATGATATCTTGGGGTTAGATCTAGTCTATTTGCATCCCGCTGGATACTAATGACGGATATCCGATGGTCTACTATCCTTGTTGGTCATGACCCTCTCTACCTCCTCGAGAGGCAACCGCCGAACTACCTTAGTGCCATCTCGTCACCGCATTCTGACTGCATAGCTACATCTGCAGCCAAGGCCCACCCACCTAGTAGTTACGCGCAGACCCAACCTCTGTGAGCACAGTCCAAAACTACACCACCACAGAGGACTACTAGGAGCACCTTCAACGTCTCGGGAAGCCGTGTACTTCCCCTTCCAATCCTTTGGAGCCATCAATCCAATCAGATGAATGTGCGCTCCCCTCGTGTCTTATAACACCTTGATGATCAACCCCGTTGGGTTATTCACCCTCAACCGTACGGACTGATCTAAGCGCCTTACTTTAGCATGTTGTTAGACCTTATGTCTAAACATTCTTTTATGCGCTTGTCTCACCTTACCAGGTTTTCAGCTAACTTGGTTATTCCAATTCATATTGAATTATTATTCAAATTACCAAGTTTCTCTTGCTTATTAATTTCAATTAAGAACTTAATTCATTTAAGTTTATTAATAAGCTTACAACACGTTATTCTCTAGATTGTGGCCCACGGTCTGTAATCCGCAATCTATTTTATATTCTTGCTTGGTTACATCATTACCATAACATGTTTTTACTTAATGTGTAATTAAGTACGTCTCATTTTACACGTTTCCTTTTTAACATGTCAGACATCATTTATAATTAAATATAACTTATCTTATAAGTTTTCCTCATTCTTTCTCATTTAATCCTAATTCCATTTTTCGTTTTTGATACAACTTATCATTGTTTACTTAGTTCTATTAACTAAGGCCCATTGACAAGTTTCCCAACCCATTAATTATAACATACGTTATGATTTCCTCTTTCCCCTTGGATAGGCCTAACCATGTTGTTCACATCAGTGGGTTCCATACTTCTAGATTACTTAATTTATAATTAAGCACCTCTTATCTTATTACACAGGTTGTCTCATTTCCTTACAAGTTATACTTACCCTAAAAGGTGTCCTTTAGTTACATAACTTTATTATTTCTACCGGTTATGTATACCACTAGGTGTCTTTAATTACATAACCATATCGGGTTAAGTTTATGGGCCTATATGCATATATTACCCATCCCCTCTAATTTACTTAACCCACCCACTACCCATCCAATTTTACTTAACCCTAACTTAAGTTCATACTTGCACAACCCT
This sequence comes from Allium sativum, assembly GCA_030737875.1. Lineage (NCBI taxonomy): Eukaryota > Viridiplantae > Streptophyta > Magnoliopsida > Asparagales > Amaryllidaceae > Allium > Allium sativum. Next base: position 574,766,650 of record CM060918.1, on the reverse strand, counting down.
TATGGATTAAATCAGGTTAAGTAGTCCAATTCATTATCATGTCCTATTATGGTTATAATAGGCTATACCTCTCACATTAGGCCTGCAACGTGTGGATGCTGGATATACCGGTCGGCTCCGGGCAGTCTTATTCCAAAGTTGGGCCTAACCTCGTGTCTTAGGCCGATTCGTACTTACGTTCTTAGACATCCCACATTAGGTTCAACATTAGTGGCTGTTGGATATGCTGGTCGGGTCCGGGCATACTTCCGCCACTAATGCAACCTAATCTCGTGTCATAAGTACGAATACAATTCCTAAATATAATTACTAGATTTTCCAATATTAATTAATCCTTTTCTTTTATAGGTGTCAATACCTATTTTACCCTAATAATTTGAATCACACATCCAAAAATGTTCATATTCAAATTATACCATTTTTATCCAAATTTACCTATGTCATTATAGGTGATTTATTCTATGTTTCCCATTTGAATTATGTTTAATACACTATTCGAATCATTGTACTATATGCCTCTTTTTAATTCACCTTTTTAATTATGCACCGTATGTCCCTTATCATAAACTGAGGCATATATATATGTATGTATGTATGTATAAATATATATATTACACAAATCCCAAACCCACATATTTTCCAACTTATGCCTAAAATTCATATTCACATAGGTGCTAATTTATGTCTCAATTCAATAATTAGACATGTCCCATTTTATACCCAATTCCATATTTACATATATTCCAATACGTGCCTAAATTCATAATATCCAATAAGACATATACCCAAACCCATATTTGTATATTTCCAAATTTATGCCCAAATTTAGATCCACGTTTTCCAATACCAATTATTCCCCAAATTATGTCTTTTCTCATTATTCCCAATTTCGCACGTTCGCATTTTTCAGCGTTAGGCCTAGGCTCGAAGTTAGCCTGGCTATATAAAAATAAAAAGGAAAAGAAGGAGAGAAGAGAACCAGAACAAGCATAAATAACGAATCAACAACATAACGATAGAAATAGGCATAAGCTGAATTGACATATTATGACAAGATTAGACTTGAAGATGATATAAACTTATAAGAACAGATCAATGGAATATGTCATAATATAACTGATTAGGCATTGATTCAAGATCCAATTATTATATACATATCAAGATCACTATTAGATATTTAGATCTAAAAGCAACATGAACTCGCAGTGAATTTGCTGTGAAGAACACGTTGAATAAGTTGTTGTAGGCATCGCTAAATTTGTTATAGCAATCTTCAAATATATATAATCCTCTTTGAATTGATTGTTTTTAGATCTGATCTTTTAATTGGAATACTCCTATTCTGATTTGTTTTGGTGGAGAAGAAAGGCTAGTTTAGATTAGAACAACATGGAGGCACCATGGATGAAAACAATGAGATTAGGGTTATGTTTAGGTGTTTATTTATAGCAGTATTAGGTGAATTAGGACTTTAGATTTGATTAGGAACCATCCGAACCACTCAAATTAGAAAAACACGTCATCAGAAAACTGCCCAGAATCAACCAGTCGACTGGCCAATTTCAACCAGTTGACAGTTTTCACTTCTGTCTAAAAATGGTCGACTGGAGATAAATGGGCGGTCGACTTGTACCGTCGAATGGTGAAAAATGGGCGGTCGACTTGTTTTACAGCTTTAAACTTTAAATCTTCCGAGCTTCATAACTTCTCCATATGATGTCCGTTTTACGTAAACTTGGACTCTTCTCAAGCAGAATTCCAAGATGAACACAATGAGATAACCCATTTCACTTAATTCTTCTTCTAAAAATCAAGTATTCTTTAATTTTTCATTTTATTATTTAAAATTATGGGGTGTTACATTCTCCCCTACTTAAAGGATTTCGTCCCCAAAAATCTCTAAGTTAAGAAGAACGTATATCCTAACATCCAACAATCATACATCCATCTAGTAATCACAGGCATCCATTGTCCTTAAGGAATTTCTAACGCTTTTATGAACATATGCAACAGTGTGCGTACATGTCCATAAAATAATGCGAAAGATCAGGCGGTCTACTGATTCAGTTGACCTCCTTAATGCAATGTATGTTTGTCCCATGCAACCAAAATGTATGCAAATCACCCTAGCATAACATGCAAGTTCTATATGGGTGCACAACCATTCATCCAAGTGCAACATCAATGCAATAACAATCCATAAAAATTTAAAATGTACACACATCAATATGCAACTTGTTAGTAATTGAGCTGACCTAATGCCTATTGTGTGTGTATATGCATTCACGACCAATCACTAGCAACCACTTGCATCCATCAAACATAACATGTCTCAAACACATGTTTGCATTCATTAGTTTTCTACCTAGAGACTCGATCGTTAGGAGATATTCAAATGATAGATGCAAGTATTAATTCGAAGTTTGGAAAAAGAAGTTAAGATCATATTCTCGAAAAGGAAAGGTGTAATGACCCGGATTTTTCGATCATAAGAATTCGAATATTTAAATTGGTTTTAAATACTTGTTTGGAAATATTAATGGATTTAACATTGAATTCATTATAAAATGACAATTAAATATTTATATTTATAGTTAATTTAAAACGAACTCGAAACGGCGCGGTAGTTCGTAATATTGAGTTTGAACTTTAATTGGATGTACAGAATCCGTTTAAGTCGGAATTCTGTGAAATAAGAAACGTTAGAATCTATTAGATTATAATTTCATAATAAAAGAGAAAAAAATTGAGTTTTTATATTGTAGATTTGGTTTTATGTCCAAATCAAATTTTAAAATAATCTCTATGGATTTCGATTATAACGATATCGTTTATTTTAATAAATTTAATAGGAATTCGAATAGATTTCGAATATCGTTAAGCTTGAAAATGTTGATATTTAGTTATAATTTCATATTAGTTTATATTTGGAATTGTATATTATTTTATTTGGACATATAGGGTATAGTAGTTTATTTTTATTTAATTTAATTGTTTTGTAATTTATTTATATTTTAACAGTATTAAATTAGCCGTTGAACTAGTTATTTTTTCCATACAACATCCGTTTTCAACAAAACGAATTTTATTGGAATACATATTGTTAATTATTATTATTTTTCCAGTTTGGAGCCAAGCGAAGTTGTTTTATTGGTAAACAAAATTTTAAAACCGATGAATATATTGAAATTCAAATAACAACTTTATGCAAACAGAGTCCGTTTTCAACGAAATTAATTTCTTTGGGTTCATAACGTCAAGGCAGAGTGGTGTGTTCATTTTCGTTGTATTTGAGGTCCGCGTGCGACACCGCAAATTTAGAACGTTCTACGAAAAACTAACGGTAACAAAAACAAAACAAGTAATAAAATAAAATAAAACTTAATGCTTAAGTACTTAGGACACCCTACTATAGTCTATACGTTATGTGCCTGTAATTACCCGGAAATGCGAGCCAATTTAAAAATTTTCTTTTGGCAATTTTAATGAATTTTGAATATTTAAAATAAATTATTTTAAATAATATCAACGAGAAATTTATTTTGAATATAATTCGAACGTATATATTATATACGTCGTTGTTAGAATATAATTAATTATATATAATTATAAATAGAATTGAAAATGGCGTGGTAGTTCGATAATTCGATTTCAAACTTCAATTGAATGTACCGGTTGCAAAACAATCCGGATTTTAGTGAAACCAAAAACATTAGGATCTAATTGGGAATATCTTTCCAACGAATCCGAAAAATCGAGATTTCATAGCGGGAATCAAAAGATATGTCCAGTTGAAAATTCTGAATAGTCGCTATGGAATTCAGGCCCTTAAAAAAGGAAATTTTGCAAACGACCTCGGATTTCGACGAAACCACTTTTGTTGGATCCGTGATGTTAAATTATTGCTAGATCTCAAATTTCATAATTTTTCGAATCAATATGTGAGCGTGGCAAAGGAAAACGCGTTTGACCAGTTTCAGATGATTTTAATCGACTGGAAATTGGCCATTTTTCCAATGGTCTCAGAATTCGACGAAACTAGTTTTGTTAGGACCGTATCGTCAATACGAAGCTAGAAAATATTTTTCGGGAATTTATAGAGTTCGTATGTGGCCCCGGTAAATTGAAATGCGCGTTCAAATTCAATATATAGAGTTATATGTTGATTTTGACGAAAACTGATTGCAACAGCAGAATCAGCTTGCGATACATATCCCATTGTGTTTGGAATGGGAGTAATACGCTATGGACGACAGGCGGTGGGCCTCGTTTAGAGGTCGTATGTAAAAGTCAACTTTTTGAATTAAATAATAAAATAAACCCCCCCTTTCCCTCTCTATATTCTTTCTGGCCCCCCTTCTCGCTTTCATTTCGAACAGGAAAAAAAAAAGACGACGAGGCGGACAGGAGCCGCCGCCCTCCCCAATGACCACCGCGCCACCTCCAAACCCCCCCTCCTCGATTGATGCGTCGCAACCCTCCCCCCCTCTACTGAGAGAACCCGTAACTTCCCCGCGAAGGAAAGCACGAATACTTTGAGAACAACACACAAAAGGACACAGACGGAAGAACATTTCATTGTTATTACAACAATTCCATCAGATACAAGAATATACAGAGTATAAATGAATAAATTACATTCGATAAATATCAGAGATTACAATAAATTACATAGCAGCGGAAAAATAATACAAAAGCACAACTAGAAGTGATACACGGATACAGAGCTTTCCGAGCATCGTTCCAGCTGTATATCAGGAACCTGCGAATATAAATCTGCAAAACCAAAACTACTAGCTGCCCATGTGGAAAATAGGGGCACCCAGAGTTTAGGTTAAAACAATAAACTCCAGGTCAGTCATGTGACTGGTGTGAGAACTAAAACAGTTATTAATATTGGTTTTAAAGTTAGGTAAATCAAGGGACCACGCCGTATAACACGGAACGGGTTTCCTCCCAAGAATACCAGTGCATAAAACAAACAGCGCAATGCTAAATAAAGAAAAATGAAGCTGTTATAAGACCCAGGTCCCATCACACAATGCAACGCAAGCCGGAGGATAGGGTTTTCCCTTATAACAGCCAAAGCATGCTTGATACGTTTAAAACACCTTATTTGATACTATTATAAGTGTATAGTGTCAAAACAATTTCAATCATAAGTATCAATCATAGGCGGCATAGCTACCATCTACTATGTCGCCATACTAGTTCTACAATTAAAACCGCAATATCACGTATTGGAAATTGGATTCCGTCATGAGCCGAGGCAAGGGGCAAGCTCCTCTCCGCGTTCGAGACACTCTAGCAATGCCTCAGGACCCCACTCTGATCCTTTGGAACCTCCAAGGCCGGTCCTCTCTTACTTTTGAGGATTAATTATTCCTGAACACACGTTTCCCGGTCCTTACAGACCTATATCCGAGGCGCCTCGTATCCAACAACCACACAGGTGAAAAGTATATAAATGTCAGGGCTGGTAGGTCACTGACACCACCCTAGCTAGAAAGAAACGTCGTGCACTCCTTGGGTCCGTATCCCGTTTTTGACTCATACCGAGGTGTGAGGCTCGCGAATTCACGTTATACACAAAGCTACGCCACACAGGCCGTGCTTTGATCATCAACCACAAGACTTTGCTTTTCAACAGAAGCCTTGATCAATTGCCACTTACGCGTGCCACATTGGCAATTCACTCCATGCGACTGATGTCCATCGATATACAACCTCTGAGCTCGTACGTCTCAGAGAAGGGCGTTAAGCAAGAGAATAAATTCTCCGCCGCCAAACAGATGTATATTTAATAGAGATCAATCAACACAGAATAAAATCCAATGTCAGACACACAATCCATTTACAAGTTCGTTCTGGGTCTGAACGAAACCGGAGGCACTTTCCTCGCATATCCATCCATCTCCAAGTACGTCTGGACGATCACCAACTAATTCCCTCATCTCGGGTGTACAGCCCAATCAAGATCATCAGTAATCACCCAAACGATGTGAAGACTTCCGGTCTTCAACCACCGTCTTCATCTTCGACATCTCGTCGAATCGATTATTCAGAATGGGTATAAACCCGGCCTTTCTGAATAACCCACGTATATAATAAACGAATGTTACACAAACACAACAAACGCCTCATTCCAATTCAGAATATTCTTTTATTCACAAAATCACATTCTTAGGGAAATGTTCCCATTAATTTTATCCAAGATAAATTCTTCTAAATTTATCCTATAATCTTCCTTTGGATATCATTTCAAACTAGTCGGGATTAACGAACCACACCGAAGTAATTATTTATTTCCCAATCCCAACCTATATATCCCATGGAGAAAACTGGTAATACTCCACCACTGACACCACGGTGTTATCGGTAAAATTAATAACCATTTCACGTTCAAATCTAATTAAAGATTTAACTATCGCTTTGGAGCAAAACTGGTGGTACTCCGTTCTCGATCACCTTTCAGATTTGATAATTTAAATTATCAATTCACATTTTTAATCTAATTAAAGATTCATTAAAACTTCACTTAGTTTTAATCTTTTCAAAATCAACATCTTGCTTTTAACTGGGTTAAAGAACCAAGGTCATTTAAAACACGATTCACGATAAACCCAAATCACATTTGATATTAAATACAAGGCTCTGAATAGAAAATATATCGGTTTATATTCAATATCAAATTCTGAAACCAACAAATATCGTATTGGAAATAACGATATAAAATATATCTTTCAAATTCCCATAACAATATCTGTATAGTCACGAAATCCAACATCAAAATATTCCGAAGATAATTTCGATTCAACTCCAGTCCAATTCACGTATTGGAAATATCGATTATTTTCAAAATCACTTTCAAATTCAATTTATTTATTTCAAAAATAAATTGATTTTAATTCTAGTTCAAAACTAGTTCATTTCGACAAAAATCTATTTTTATCATTTCAAATGTGGAATTCTCCAGCCCAATTCTTTCCAATTCACATATTATAATTTTACACAAATTATCGATATTTTTAATAATTTTATCAAGGCCCGTACAGTCGATTTCCATCAACGGCTATCGAACTGCACTTACAGCGACCTTTTTCAAATTTGATTTGGACATAATTCCAAATCCAACCGTTAGATTTCAAATTCCTAATATTCATTGGAAAGCTCTTTTCGATACGAACCCAACGGTTCCGGTTTTAGGAGAATCCGACGGTCGGATCTCCCGCAATGTCCGTTTGAAATAAATGGTCGAAATTCACGAACTGCCGCGGCGCGGCGCGTTCTATTCAGGCCATTATATATATATTATATATATTTCGTCGATTTCCTTTTTAAAACGTATTTTATAAATCGTTTTAAATTCGTTTTCAAAACCATTTCAACACTATATTCAATTTCAGATCGATTTGATTTCAATCAATTCGAATTCAATTCAATTTCACTTTAATTTTATTTGAATTCATTTCTATTTTATTCGAATTCAAATTCACTTTCTATTCAATTCAAATTCTAATTCGTTTTCTATTCAATTCGATTCGAGTTCATTTTCTATTCAATTCGAATCGAATTCATTTTATATTCGATTCGAATTCATTTCAAATTGATTCAATAAAATTTCAATTTCAATTTTATTCTAATTCAATTTGAATTTCATTTAAAAATATTAGATTTTGAAATAACTTTTCCATATTCATTATAAAACGAATAAAATCGATATAAATATCGTTCGCGTCTAAATAACGCATCTCTACTCAACACGGCTTTATATTTTTCAAAAACTTCTTTATTCTATTCAACAAATGAATATTTATCCCATTCAACACATGAATCTATATTTCTTTCAACACACGACTAATCTCAACACATGAGTACTGTCAACACATCACTATTTTTGTTATGTAAAATATTTTATAAAACTACGGTATCTAATCGTTTGATTTTCAATTAGATTTCTACTGGGAAGTAGTTCTAATTTTAAATATGATAAAGATGTAAATTTCATTGTATAAAATATTTCACTCAACACATGGACATCGTCAACACATGATTTTTTTTATTTTCAACACATGAATTTTCTTTTATAATATTCCTTATTATCCCGATTGGAATGAGGCCCAATCAATCTCCATATAACGTTAATTATATGGATTCCATACAACACATGTATATAATAGCATTGAAAAATAATCAATCATCAACCAAAGTGCACTACACTGTATAAGCATCAAATATAGATATCTGACGCTTATAACAGCCTGTCAATCAATCGATCGACATATTTAATCAATCAGGATGAGTGAACTTCAAATTTCATCCCAACACCCGTGTGGGGTTTCAAACAATCAAACACAGATTTTATTTGTGCAGTTGGGCGATGTGTAAAATTTATCGACCCAATCAATATCAGTCAAATCAGTGTATATAAACAAATCGGCCGATTTGTTTATAATTATTTATTTATTCACTTTCACGTTAAAAACTATATTTTTAACGATAAAATATTTTATTTCAACACATGAATTTCTATTCAGTTCGTTTACACAATAAAAATGATATTTTTATTTTTCTAACGTATTTTAGAAAATTTCGGCGGCATAACGGCACGATACTAGAAACGGGACGAGGCCTAGCCTTATCCCCGGTCTAGTGAAGGCCCACGCCATTCACACATCAATCAAATCAATTTCAATTCACCAAACAATTCAATTTAAACCAAATAGATTAACCATCCACACAACCAAACAATTTAACAAACAAGCCATCCATGGTCTGTGGATGACGGGTGTCGGGTGCTACTAAGCACCGTCTGCATCCTAGCATATATATATATATATATATATAACTAGAAAAAAAGAATTTAGAGTGAGAAGTTCTCACCGATAGCTAATTCAATCCCACGACTCTTCTTTGCATAAAATCTTCACCGATCTTGCCTTTTCATCTCCTTTGTTGCCCGTAGCCACTACATATATAAAAATCACACATTTTTATATTTGCTGTTGTCTTTAAAATAAAAATCATATTTTTATTTATTCACTTTCAATTTAAAAATCATATTTCTATAATCACTTCATATATTTAAAAATCGAATTTTCACTACGATGTTCAATATATAAAAATCATGTTTTTATTTCTCTATTTTCTATATAAAGATCTCGCCTTTTTAACTATAAAGACTTCACCCTTACAAAAATATAGATTTCCTCGTTATGAAAATCACCACTTTATTTCAACGTATATAAAATAAAAATCAGATTTTCATTTCGCTACATATACAAAGATGATATTTTTATATTCTCTATCCTATAAAGATTATATTTTTAATACTTTAAAAATATAAAAATCATATTTTTAATATTTCTATATAGTAAAGATTATATTTTTAATACTTTAAAAATATAAAAATCGTATTTTGATTATCTTCCTTATATAAAAATTATATTTTTAACATTTCTACTTTATAAAAATCTCATTTTTAATATTCATACTTTTAAAAAATCTCATTTTTTATTTTCATACTTTATAAAAATCTCATTTTTAATTTTCATACTTTATAAAAATCTCATTTTTAATATTCATACTTTATAAAAATCTCATTTTTAATATTCATACTTTATAAAAATCTCATTTTTAATATTCATACTTTATAAAAATCTCATTTTTAATATCCTATACGAATAAAAATAATATTTTTAACTTGCCACTATATATTTAAAACTGAAAATAAAGTAAAATAAACGAAAATAAATATAAAAACTCACTTTAATCACGCGAAGGAGGGGTTGGGCTCACTGTGGTGGTTGCTGCGCTCGAAAGGGGGAGGTTGCGGGTGCTATGGTCGTTGGCGACGAGGGTTGGACGGAGCTAGGGTTTTCATTGCCGGAGGGGGACTCGCTGCAGTGGTCGGAGTGGCCAGGAGGGGCCAACGAGGTGGGCGCGGCAGTCTTAACGGGTTCAGGCGGTTAGGGTTTCGGGTAGGGGTGTTTAGGGGTTTGAGGAGGAAGGGAAGAAGGAAGGAGGAAGAAGCGGAGGGCGGCGATCGCTGGGGGGGGGGGGGGGTTGTAGCGCCTCAGGCGCGGTGGCGCGACGGTGAACGAGGCGGCGGCGGGGTGCGATTCGTTTTGTTTTTTTTTTTCTCTTTTTTTTCTGAATGAAAACGAGAAAGGGGGGGTTTATATATTTTAAATTTTATTTAATTTAATTTTCAAAAAGTTGACTTTTACATACGACCTCGAAACGAGGCCCACCGCCTGTCGTCCATAGCGTTTAACCCCCATTCCGAACACAATGGGATATGTATCGTAGGCTGATTCGACTATTTGAATCAGTTTCCGTTAAATTTACATTTAAATCACTTTATTGAATTTTAAACGTACATTTCAAATTACCGGGGTCACATATTAATTCTAAAAATTCCAAAAAAATATTTTCTAGCTTCGTATTGACGATACGGTCCTAACAAAACTAGTTTCGTCGAATTCTGAGACCGTTGGAAAAATGGCCATTTTCCAGTCGATTAAATTCAACTGAAACGGGTCAAACGCGTTTTCCTTTGCCCCGCTCACATATTGATTCGAAAAATTATGAAATTTGGAATCCAGCAATAATTTAACATCACGGATCCAACAAAAGTGGTTTCGTCGAAATCCGAGGTCGTTTGCAAAATGTCCATTTTTAAGGACCTGAATTCCATAGCGACTATTCATAATTTTCAACTGGACATATCTTTTGATTCCCGCTATGAAATTTTGATCTTTCGAATTTGTTAGAAAGATATTATCAATTAGATCCTAATGTTTTTGGTTTCACTAAAATCCGGATTGTTTTGCACCTGGTACATTCAATTGAAGTTTGAAATCGAATTATCGAACTACCGCGCCATTTTCAATTCTATTTATAATTATATATAATATTTATATTCTAACGACGACGCGTATAATATATACGTTCTATTTATATTCAAAATAAATTTCACGTCGATATTATTTAAAATAATCCATTTTAAATGTTCAAAATTCGCTAAAATTGCCAAAACAAAAATTTTAAACTGGCCCAGATTTCCGGGTTATTACATCTACCCAGCTGTCGCTCGAATCCAAACCCCCTTCCTCCTACCGCCGACCACCGCGAAGCCCCCCGAACTCGAACCGCCCCCTCCTCCATCCCCTGACCGACGCGAAGAAGCCCCCCTCCCTCTCCAGTTTTCGTCTGTAAGTTTTTTTAATTTTATTCTATTTATTTTTCAATTTTCAGTTATCTTTCTATTTGATTTTAAAACTGATTTTTATTTGATTTGAAAACTGAAATCTATTTGATTTTAAATTTGATTTTTAAAATAAAAAAAAGAGGAGGTTTTTAATTAGCTAAAGATACGATTTTTAATTGTTTGAAAATATAATTTTTATCGTATGTAAAGATAGAAAATATAATTTTCATATTAAATAGATAATAAAAATATAATCTTTCATATTGTAGAAGGATAAAATATGATTTTTTACATAATGGGAACTATAAAAATATAATCTTTATATGATAGAGAATCTAAAAATATCATCTTTGTATATGTAGCGAAATAAAAATCTGATTTTTATTATATATACGTTGAAATAAAGAGGTGATTTTTATAGTGATGAAATCTTTATATTTGAAAAGGCGAAATCTTTTTATATAATAGCGTTGTAAAAATAGAATTTTTATCAATATAGTAGCGTTGTAAAAATAGAATTTTTATAAATATAGTAGCGTTAAAAATTCGATTTTTACATTTCAGAAGCAGCGATAAAAATTCGATTTTTATATATTGAATAGCAAAGTAAAAATTCGATTTTTATATATTGAATAGCAAAGTAAAAATTCGATTTTTATATATTGAATAGCAAAGTAAAAATTGGATCTTTCATATGTAGGAAGCGAAGAAAGGTTGAAATGAGATTTTTATATATTGAATAACGAAGTAAAAATTCGATTTTTATATATTGAATAGCGAAGTAAAAATTCGATTTTTATATATGTAGTGGCTACGGACAACGAAAGTGAAGGAAGGTGAGAACAATGAAGGTTTCTCTAAATGAAGTGTCGTGAAGTTGGAATAGCTATTGGTGAGAACTTCTCACTCAAAATTTATTTTTCTAGTTATATATATACTAGGATGCAAACGGTGTTTAGTAGCACCCGACACCCGTCATCCACAGACCATGGATGGCTTGTTTATTTAATTGTTTGGTTGTGTAGTTGGTTAGATTATTTAGTTTGAATTGAATTGTTTGGTGAATTGAAATTGATTTGATTGATGTGTGAATGGTGTGGGCCTTCACTAGACCGGGGATAAGGCTAGACCTTGTCCCGTTTCTAGTATCGTGCCGCTATGCCGCCGAAATCTTCTAAAATAAGTTAGAAAAATAAAAATATCATTTTTATTTTGTAAATGAACTGAATAAAAATTAATGTGTTAAAATAAAATATTTTATCGTTAAAAATATAATTTTTGACGTGAATGTGAATAAATAAATATTCATTTACAAACCGGACGGTTTGTTTATGTACACCTATTTGAAGGACATTGATTGGGACGATAAATTTTACACATCGCCCAACTGCACAAATAAAATCTGTGTTTGTAGATTTGAAACCCCACACGGGTGTTGGGATGAAATTTGAAGTTCACTCATCCTGATTTATTAAATATGTCGATCAATTGATTGACAGGCTGTTATAAGCATTAGATATCTATATTTGATGCTTATACAGTGTAGTGCACTTTGGATGATGGTTGATTATTTATCATTGCTATTATATACATGTGTTGAATGGAATCCATATAATTAACTTTATATGGTAATTGATTGGGCCTCATTCCAATCGGGAAAATAAAGATCATTATAAAATAAAGGTTCACGTGTTGACTGTACTCATCCGTTGAGATTGGTCATGTGTTGAACGAAATATTTTAACAATAAAATTTACATCTTTATCATTATAAAATAAAGGTTCATGTGTTGACTGTACTCATCCGTTGAGATTGGTCATGTGTTGAACGAAATATTATAATAATAAAATCTACATCTTTATCTTTATAAAATAAAGGTTCATGTGTTGACCGTACTCATCCGTTGAGATTAGTCATGTGTTGAACAAAATATATTAAATGACAAAAATAGTCACACGTGGACAGTACTCATTCGTTGAGATTAGTCATGTGTTGGCAAAAATATAGATTCATGTATTGAATAGAATAACGGAATTATTGAAATATATAAAGCCGTATTGATTAGAGATGCGCTATTTTGACGCGAACGATATTTATGTCGATTATATTCGTTTTTATAATTGAATCGAATAGAAAACCAATTTGAATTGAATCAAATAGAAAACTAATTTGAATTGAATCGAATAGGAAACCAATTTGAATTGAATCAAATAGAAAACCAATTTTAATTGATTTGAATAGAAAACGAATTTGAATTGAATCGAATAGAAAACCAATTTGAATTGATTTGAATATAGAACGATTTCGAAATGAATTGAATATAAAACGATTTCGAAATGAATTGAATATAAAACGATTTCGAGTTGAATTAAATTGAAAACAAATTTGATTTCAATTGAATATACAACGAATTTGATTTGAATTGAATAGAAAACCAATTTGAATTCAAATTGAATTGAAAACGAATTGAATTGAAAACGAATTTGAACCGAATTGAATTGAAAACGAATTCAAATTGAATTGAAAACGAATTTGAACCGAATTGAATTGAAAACGAATTGAAATAAATTCAAATTGAATTGTAATTTGAATTGAATAGAAATGAATTTTAAAACGAATTTATAAGGAAAAATTCAATTTTGATTTGAATTGAAATGGAAGTTGAAAATGTTTCTGAAACGAATTCAAAACTATTTATATAATTCGATTTAGATAGTAATCGACGAAATATATATTATATATATAATATAATGGCCTGAACAGATCACGCCGCGCCGCGACAGTTTGTGAATTTCGACCATTTATTTCAAACGGACATTACGGGAGATCCGACCGTCGGATTCTCCTAAAACCGGAACCGTTGGGTTCGTATCAAAAAGAGCTTTCTAACGAATATTAGAAATTTGAAATCTAACGGTTGGATTTGGAGATACGTCTAAATCAAATTTGGAAAAGGTCGCTGTAAGTGCAGTTCGATGGCCGTTGATGGAAATCGACTGTACGGGCCTTGATAAAATTATCAAAAATAGTAGAAATTTGTGTCAAATCATAAGAAATGATTTGGGGAAAATTGGGATGAAAAACTCCATATTTGAAAAGATAAAAATAGATTTTTATCGAAATGAACTAATTTTGAACTAAAATTAAAACCCATTTATTTTTAAATAAATAAACTGAATTTGAAATGGGTTGTAAATAGAATGTGATTTGGGTTTATCCTGAACGGTGTTTTAAATAACACTAGTTCTTTAACCCGATAACAAATAGAATGTGATTTGGGTTTATCGTGGACGGTGTTTTAAATAACACTAGTTCTTTAACCTGATAAATAAATAGAATGTGATTTGGGTTTATCGTGAAAGGTGTTTTAAATGACATTAGTTCTTTAACCCAGTAAAAGGAGTTTTAATGAATCTGCAATTAGATTGAAATGTGAATTGATAATTTAAATTATCAAATTTGGAAAATAAGCGAGAATGGAGTATCACCAGTTTTGCTCCAAAGCGATAGTTAAATCTTTAATTAGATTTGAACGTGAAATGGTAATTAATTTTACCGATAACACCGTGGTATTAGATATGGAGTATCACCAGTTTTGCTTCATGGGATGAATAGGTTGGGACTGGGAAATAAAATAAATAATTACTTCGGTGTGGTTCGCTAATCCCGACTAGTTTGGAAAACCATATTTTGGTTTGAAATGACATCCAAAGGAAGATTAAAGAATAAATTTAAAGAATTTATCTTGGATAAAATTAATGGGAACCTTTCCCTAAGAACGTGAAATTTAGAAACTAGCTGTAGGTTAGTTAAGAAGAATGGTTTCCTGGGTATTGATCTGATGTTGGTTTCGGCCTTCGGGGTTAATATTTGGGGAATTGTTCTCTTGCTGATTTACGGTTAGTGACTAATGAATTGGAATGAGGCGTATGTTGTGTTTGTGTAACATTTGTTTTTATTATACGCGGGTTGTTCGGAAAGGCCGGGTTTATACCCATTCTGAATAACCGATTCGACGATATGTCAAAGATGAAGACGGTGGTCGAAGACCGGAAGTCTTCACATCGTTTGGGTGATTACTGATGATCTTGATTGGGCTGTACACCCAAGATGAGGGAATCAGTTGGTTGTCGTCCAGACGTACTTGGAGATGGATGGATATGCGAGGAAAGTGCCTCCGGTTTCGTTCAGACCCAGAACGAACTTGTAAATGGATTGTGTGTCTGACATTGGATTTTATTATGTATTGATTGATTTCTATTAAATATATATCTGTTTGGCGACGGAGAATTTATTCTCTTGCTTAACGCCCTTCTCTGAGACGTACGAGCTTAGAGGTTATATATCGATAGATATCAATCGCATGGCATGAACTGCCAGTGTGGCATGCTGAGTTGCATAGATCAAGGCTTCTGTTGAAAAGCAAAGTCTTGTGGTTGATGATCAAAGCACGGCCTTTGTGGCGTAGCTTTGTGTATAACGTGAATTCGCGAGCCTCACACCTCGGTATGAGTTAAAAAGTGATACGGACCGCTGGGAGAGCACGACGTTTCTTTCTAGCTTTGGTGGTGTCAGTGACTTACCAGCCCTTACATTTATATACTTTTCACCTTTGTGGTTGTTGGAATGAGGCGCCTCGATTATAGGTCTGTAAGGACCGAGAAACGTGTGTTCAGGAATTGCCAATCCTCAAACGTAAGAGAGGACCGGCCCAGCCGCATCCGGGGTTGCCCAGAGTGTGTAGTCCCGAGGCATTTGCTAGAGTGTCTCGAAGCGGAGAGGAGCTTTCCCCTTGCCTCGACTCATGACGAAAATCCAATTTCCAATACGAGATATTTCGGCTTTATTTGTAGAGCCTAGTATGGCGACATAGTAGCATGGGATGCTATGCCGTCTATGATTTATATTTATGATTGAAATTGTTTTGACACTATACACTTATTATAGTATCAAATGATTTGTTTTAAACGTACCAATCATGTTTGGCTATTATAAGAGAAAACCCTATCCTCCGGCTTGCGTTGCATTGTGTGATGGGACCTGGGTCTTATAATAGCTTCATTTTTCGAAAAAGCATTGCGTTGTTTATTCTATGCACTGGTATTCTTAGGAGGAAACCCGTTCCGTGTTATACGGCGTGGTCCCTTGAATTACTCTCTTTTAAAATAAAGTTTTAATAACTGTTTTAGTTCTCACACCAGTCACATGACTGACCTGGAGTTTATTGTTTTAACCTAAACTCTGGGTGCCCTCATTTTCCGCACGGGCAGCTAGTAGTTTTGGTTTTGCAGATTTATATTCACAGGATCCTGATTTACAACTGGAACGATGCTCGGAAAGCTCTGTATCCGTTTATTACTTTCAGTTGTGTTTTGTATATTTTTCCGCTGCTATGTAATTTATTGTAATCTCTGATATTTATCGAATGTAATTTATTCAATTATACTCTGTATATTCTTGTATCTGATGGAATTGTTGTAATAACAATAAAATGTTCTTCCGTCTGCGTTCTGATTTGTCCTGTTCTCAAACGAACAAGGGTTTCGAACGGTCTAGAACGGTTTAACGACTGATTCGGATCGAGCGAAATTCCCGGCCGTCACATTTGGTATCAGAGCTTTGGTTTATAGAGCTCGAGAACAAGACACATTAGAACCATACGAAAGAATTCATCAGATATTGGATTAGTAATATCCAATTAGAATGACTCGTTAGAGATAGGATCAGTAGTATCCTAGAACGAGTGTGAAGAGTATATTTTTTAAATGAAAACAATTTTGTTTTGAAAATTTAAATCAATTCTACGTATTTGAATATTTATTTATTTTCAATTTGGACAATCCGATATATAAAGATTTTGCATATACGCGTCATGAACGTATATTCGAAGTTTTAATATACCAGATAGACATTGAACTGCACTCTAGTCGCCCGAAGATGATGCTACTGATGACTATATAGCATCAGTAGTGTGTGTTCGAGTTTCGAAGGTGTGATTTTCTATATATTTCCATTAGACTGGTGTGAGAACCAAAACTAATATAGCTATAATACTTTGTTGTGATTTGGCATCAAAAACATGATTTTTTGTATATACGTCAAATTTATGAATTTGAAAACTCTAATCCACTAATTGATTGATGTTTATGTTGTTTGTTTATTTGTTAGATAATTTTGAACCATTTAGCCTAATTGAACCAAATATTGAATTGTATCGAAAATTAGTCGCATTTGCTTGCATATACATATACTTACATTGAACAGGTCATAGCAAGGAGGCTAGAGCAGAGAATAAAATTTGTTTGCCCGACAAATAGGTACATGTTTGCTATAATTTACTGTTTTGTTTGGGTGATGATGATTTTATGAGCCGATTGGCTAGCCGCTTGGCTTTTTCTTTTTCTTTTTGAGATCAGAAGGCCTTTATGGCAATTTCGGGATTTTCCCGTGGCTCCCGGTGCAGGGGAGGTTATGGCGAAATTTTTCGAAAATTTAGGGTGTTAGCCAAATTTTTGAAAATTTGAAAGAAACTGAAAAGTTGGAGAATGGAAGCCAGAATGAATGTAAAGTTGATTAATCAAACCACTTTCGACTTTGTTCCTTTTCGGGGACGAAAAGTTTTAAGTGGGGGAGATTGTAATAACCCGGAAATGCGAGCCAATTTAAAATTTTTATTTTGGCAATTTTAATGAATTTTGAATATTTGAAATAGATTATTTTAAATAATATCGACGAGAAATTTATTTGGAATATAATTCGAGCGTATATATTATATACATCGTTGTTAGAATATAATTAATTATATATAATTATAAATAGAATTGAAAATGGCGCGGTAGTTCGATAATTCGATTTCAAACTTCAATTGAATGTACCGGGTGCAAAACAATCCGGATTTTAGTGAAACCAAAAACATTAGGATCTAATTGGGAATATCTTTCCAACAAATCCGAAAAATCGAGATTTCATAGCGGGAATCAAAAGATATGTCCAGTTGAAAATTCTGAATAGTCGCTATGGAATTCAGGCCCTTAAAAATGGAAATTTTGCAAACGACCTCGGATTTTGACGAAACCACTTTTGTTGGATCCGTGATGTCAAATTATTGCTAGATCTCAAATTTCATAATTTTTCGAATCAATATGTGAGCGTGGCAAAGGAAAACGCGTTTGACCAGTTTTAGTTGATTTTAATCGACTGGAAATTGGCCATTTTTCCAACGGTCTCAGAATTCGACGAAACTAGTTTTGTTAGGACCGTATCGTCAATACGAAGCTAGAAAATATTTTTCGGGAATTTATAGAGTTCGTATGTGGCCCCGGTAAATTGAAATGCGCGTTCAAATTCAATATATAGAGTTATATGTTGATTTTGACGAAAACTGATTGCAATAGCAGAATCAGCTTGCGATACATATCCCATTGTGTTCGGAATGGGGGTAATACGCTATGGACGACAGGCGGTGGGCCTCGTTTAGAGGTCGTATGTAAAAGTCAACTTTTTGAATTAAATAATTAATTAAAATAATAAAATAAACCCCCCTTTCCCTCTCTATATTCTTTCTGGCCCCCCTTCTCGCTTTCATTTCGAACAGGAGAAAAAAAGAAGAAGAAGACGACGAGGCGGAGAGGAGCCGCCGCCCTCCCCAATGACCACCGCGCCACCTCCAAACCCCCCTCCTCGATCGATGCGTCGCAGCCCCCCCTCTACCCAGCTGTCGCTCGAATCCAAACCCCCCTTCCTCCTACCGCTGACCACCGCGAAGCCCCCCGAACTCGAACCGCCCCCTCCTCCATCCCCTGACCGACACGAAGAAGCCCCCCCTCTCCAGTTTTCGTCTGTAAGTTTTTTTAATTTTATTCTATTTATTTTTCAATTTTCAGTTATCGTTCTATTTGATTTTAAAATTGATTTTTATTTGATTTGAAAACTGAAATCTATTTGATTTTAAATTTGATTTTTAAAATAAAAAAAGAGGAGGTTTTTAATTAGCTAAAGATACGATTTTTAATTGTTTGAAAATATAATTTTTATCGTATGTAAAGATAGAAAATATAATTTTCATATTAAATAGATAATAAAAATATAATCTTTCATATTGTAGAAGGATAAAAATATGATTTTTACATAATGGGAACTATAAAAATATAATCTTTATATGATAGAGAATCTAAAAATATCATCTTTGTATATGTAGCGAAATAAAAATCTGATTTTTATTATATATACGTTGAAATAAAGAGGTGATTTTTATAGTGATGAAATCTTTATATTTGAAAAGGCGAAATCTTTTTATATAATAGCGTTGTAAAAATAGAATTTTTATCAATATAGTAGCGTTGTAAAAATATAATTTTTATAAATATAGTAGCGTTAAAAATTCGATTTTTACATTTCAGAAGCAGCGATAAAAATTCGATTTTTATATATTGAATAGCAAAGTAAAAATTCGATTTTTATATATTGAATAGCAAAGTAAAAATTGGATCTTTCATATGTAGGAAGCGAAGAAAGGTTGAAATGAGATTTTTATATATTGAATAACGGAGTAAAAATTCGATTTTTATATATTGAATAGCGAAGTAAAAATTCGATTTTTATATAAGTAGTGGCTACGGACAACGAAAGTGAAGGAAGGCGAGAACAATGAAGGTTTCTCTAAATGAAGTATCGTGAAGTTGGAATAGCTATTGGTGAGAACTTCTCACTCAAAATTTCTTTTTCTAGTTATATATATATACTAGGATGCAGACGGTGTTTAGTAGCACCCGACACCCATCATCCACAGACCATGGATGGCTTGTTTGTTTAATTGTTTGGTTGTGTAGTTGGTTAGATTATTTAGTTTGAATTGAATTGTTTGGTGAATTGAAATTGATTTGATTGATGTGTGAATGGTGTGGTCCTTCACTAGACCGGGGATAAGGCTAGGCCTTGTCCCGTTTCTAGTATCGTGCCGTTATGCCGCCGAAATCTTCTAAAATAAGTTAGAAAAATAAAATTATCATTTTTATTTTGTAAATGAACTGAATAAAAATTCATGTGTTAAAATAAAATATTTTATCGTTAAAAATATAATTTTTGACGTGAATGTGAATAAATAAATATTCATTTACAAACCGGACGGTTTGTTTATGTATACCTATTTGAAGGACATTGATTGGGACGATAAATTTTACACATCGCCCAACTGCACAAATAAAATCTGTGTTTGTTGATTTGAAACCCCACACGGGTGTTGGGATGAAATTTGAAGTTCACTCATCCTGATTTATTAAATATGTCGATCGATTGATTGATAGGCTGTTATAAGCGTTAGATATCTATATTTGATGCTTATACAGTGTAGTGCACTTTGGATGATGGTTGATTATTTATCATTGCTATTATATACATGTGTTGAATGGAATCCATATAATTTACTTTATATGGTAATTGATTGGGCCTCATTCCAATCGGGAAAATAAAGATCATTATAAAATAAAGGTTCATGTGTTGACTGTACTCATCCGTTGAGATTGGTCATGTGTTGAACGAAATATTTTAACAATAAAATTTACATCTTTATCATTATAAAATAAAGGTTCATGTGTTGACTGTACTCATCCGTTGAGATTGGTCATGTGTTGAACGAAATATTTTAATAATAAAATCTACATCTTTATCTTTATAAAATAAAGGTTCATGTGTTGACCGTACTCATCCGTTGAGATTAGTCATGTGTTGAACAAAATATATTAAATGACAAAAATAGTCACACGTGGACATTACTCATTCGTTGAGATTAGTCATGTGTTGGCAAAAATATAGATTCATGTATTGAATAGAATAACGGAATTATTGAAATATATAAAGCCGTATTGATTAGAGATGCGCTATTTTGACGCGAACGATATTTATGTCGATTATATACGTTTTTATAATTGAATCAAATAGAAAACCAATTTGAATTGAATCGAATAGAAAACCAATTTGAATTGAATCGAATAGGAAACCAATTTGAATTGAATCGAATAGAAAACCAATTTGAATTGATTTGAATAGAAAACGAATTTGAATTGAATCGAATAGAAAACCAATTTGAATTGATTTGAATATAAAACGATTTCGAAATGAATTGAATATAAAACGATTTCGAAATGAATTGAATATAAAACGATTTCGGGTTGAATTAAATAGAAAACAAATTTGATTTCAATTGAATATATAATGAATTTGATTTGAATTGAATAGAAAACCAATTTGAATTCAAATTGAATTGAAAACGAATTCGAATTGAATTGAAAACGAATTTGAACCGAATTGAATTGAAAACGAATTCGAATTGAAAACGAATTTGAACCGAATTGAATTGAAAACGAATTCGAATTGAATTGAAAACGAATTGAAATAAATTCAAATTGAATTGAAATTTGAATTGAATAGAAATGAATTTTAAAACGAATTTATAAGGAAAAATTCAATTTTGATTTGAATTGAAATGGAAGTTGAAAATGTTTTTGAAACGAATTCAAAACTATTTATATAATTCGATTCAAATAGTAATCGACGAAATATATATTATATATATTATATATATAATATAATGGCCTGAATAGAACACGCCGCGCCGCGGCAGTTCGTGAATTTCGACCATTTATTTCAAACGGACATTACGGGAGATCCGACCGTCGGATTCTCCTAAAACCGGAACCGTTGGGTTCATAGCAAAAAGAGCTTTCTAACGAATATTAGAAATTTGAAATATAACGGTTGGATTTGGAGATACGTCCAAATCAAATTTGGAAAAGGTCGCTGTAAGTGCAGTTCGATGGCCGTTGATGGAAATCGACTGTACGGGCCTTGATAAAATTATTAAAAATAGTATAAATTTGTGTAAAATCATAAGAAATGATTTGGGAAAAATTGGGATGAAAAACTCCATATTTGAAAAGATAAAAATAGATTTTTATCGAAATGAACTAATTTTGAACTAAAATTAAAACCCATTTATTTTTAAATAAATAAACTGAATTTGAAATGGGTTTTAAATAGAATGTGATTTGGGTTTATCCTGAACGGTGTTTTAAATAACACTAGTTCTTTAACCCGATAACAAATAGAATGTGATTTGGGTTTATCGTGGACGGTGTTTTAAATAACACTAGTTCTTTAACCCGATAAATAAATAGAATGTGATTTGCATTTATCGTGAAAGGTGTTTTTAATGACATTAGTTCTTTAACCCAGTAAAAGGAGTTTTAATGAATCTGCAACTAGATTGAAATATGAATTGATAATTTAAATTATCAAATTTGGAAAATAAGCGAGAATGGAGTATCACCAGTTTTGCTCCAAAGCGATAGTTAAATCTTTAATTAGATTTGAACGTGAAATGGTAATTAATTTTACCGATAACACCGTGGTATTAGATATGGAGTATCACCAGTTTTGCTTCATGGGATGAATAGGTTGGGACTGGGAAATAAAATAAATAATTACTTCGGTGTGGTTCGCTAATTCCGACTAGTTTGGAAAACCATAATTTGGTTTGAAATGACATCCAAAGGAAGATTAAAGAATAAATTTAAAGAATTTATCTTGGATAAAATTAATGGGAACCATTCCCTAAGAACGTGAAATTTAGAAACTAGCTGTAGGTTAGTTAAGAAGAATGGTTTCCTGGGTATTGATCTGATGTTGGTTTCGGCCTTCGGGGTTAATATATGGGGAATTGTTCTCTTGCTGATTTACGGTTAGTGACTAATGAATTGGAATGAGGCGTATGTTGTGTTTGTGTAACATTTGTTTTTAATATACGCGGGTTGTTCGGAAAGGCCGGGTTTATACCCATTCTGAATAACCGATTCGACGATATGTCGAAGATGAAGACGGTGGTCGAAGACCGGAAGTCTTCACATCGTTTGGGTGATTACTGATGATCTTGATTGGGATGTACACCCAAGATGAGGGAATCAGTTGGTTGTCGTCCAGACGTACTTGGAGATGGATGGATATGCGAGGAAAGTGCCTCCGGTTTCGTTCAGACCCAGAACGAACTTGTAAATGGATTGTGTGTCTGACATTGGATTTTATTCTGTGTTGATTGATTTCTATTAAATATATATCTGTTTGGCGGCGGAGAATTTATTCTCTTGCTTAACGCCCTTCTCTGAGACGTACGAGCTTAGAGGTTATATATCGATAGATATCAATCGCATGGCATGAACTACCAGTGTGGCATGCTGAGTTGCATAGATCAAGGCTTCTATTGAAAAGCAAAGTCTTGTGGTTGATGATCAAAGCACGACCTTTGTGGCGTAGCTTTGTGTATAACGTGAATTCGCGAGCCTCACACCTCGGTATAAGTTAAAAACGGGATACGGACCGCTGGGAGAGCACAACGTTTCTTTCTAGCTTTGGTGGTGTCAGTGACTTACCAGCCCTGACATTTATATACTTTTCACCTTTGTGGTTATTGGAATGAGGCGCCTCGATTATAGGTCTATAAGGACCGGGAAACGTGTGTTCAGGAATTGCCAATCCTCAAACGTAAGAGAGGACCGGCCCAGCCGCATCCGGGGTTGCCCAGAGTGTGTAGTCCCGAGGCATTTGCTAGAGTGTCTCGAAGCGGAGATGAGCTTTCCCCTTGCCTCGACTCATGACGGAAATCCAATTTCCAATACGAGATATTTCGACTTTATTTGTAGAGCCTAGTATGGCGACATAGTAGCATGGGATGCTATGCCGTCTATGATTTATATTTATGATTGAAATTGATTTTACACTATACACTTATTATAGTATCAAATGATTTGTTTTAAACGTACCAATCATGTTTGGCTATTATAAGGGAAAACCCTATCCTCCGGCTTGCGTTGCATTGTGTGATGGGACCTGGGTCTTATAATAGCTTCATTTTTCAAAAAAGCATTGCGTTGTTTATTCTATGCACTGGTATTCTTGGGAGGAAACCCGTTCCGTGTTATACGGCGTGGTCCCTTGAATTACTCTCTTTTAAAATAAAGTTTTAATAACTGTTTTAGTTCTCACACCAGTCACATGACTGACCTGGAGTTTATTGTTTTAACCTAAACTCTGGGTGCCCTCATTTTCCGCACGGGCAGCTAGTAGTTTTGGTTTTGCAGATTTATATTCACAGGATCCTGATTTACAGCTGGAACGATGCTCGCAAAGCACTGTATCCGTGTATTACTTTCAATTGTGTTTTGTATATTTTTCCGCTGCTATGTAATTTATTGTAATCTCTGATATTTATCGAATGTAATTTATTCAATTATACTCTGTATATTCTTGTATCTGATGGAATTGTTGTAATAACAATAAAATGTTCTTCCGTCTGCGTTCTAATTTGTCCTGTTCTCAAACGAACAGGGGTTTCGAACGGTCTAGAACGGTTTAACGACTGATTCAGATCGAGCGAAATTCCCGGTCGTCACAGTGCCTACCTAATTTAATCCCTTCCCTGATATCAACACAACCTAAGATATGAAAATACAAAGACTAATGCATCTATAGTACCTACCCTGTAGGAGACTTTATCATACATCCTACCATCTATTCTATCCCATACCATACATACTCAACAGTACAAATTACATCAAAGCAGTTCCTTCCACAAGTTACATCAAGAAAACCCATCACCCAGCGTTTTAAAGATGGCAGACGCACATGCAGGCCTGAAAACGAGTATACACTGCACTACCCTAAGAACTCTACCTCCCCAGCTATTGAAAATGAAAAATCATGTACACTGCCCTTCTTTCTTATCAGTGTACCCACCATCGTTTTCTTATCAGAAATTTTTCTAAGCTTCCATTTAAAATATACACATCTATCTGTAAGCCTAGATATATATTTATTTCGCACATGACTTGAAACTATTTTTCCCTCCTACACTATCCCTATATACATACATCAGATAGCTATATTGAAAGGGAGAACATCAAAATGACAATTCACTGCAAACCCATCTACACGTACCTACTCACCTACATTTGTATTCCTTCAATGTCAAGAATTTCCAAACCATAGAGGCCAAGTCTTCTTCCTTATAAATATGAGGCCGACGCGCTCTTCCATTTCATTCAACCCATCTTCCTCCATTTATATTTACAGTGAAGGAATAAGCTTTCAAAACTTTATTTGATTTTTATAAAATCCTATACACCACCAAAAATCTTGAAACCCAGTCCAATGTAATCCTAGATCCAGCTTCTGCTAATTCACTATCTTAGATCGTTGATCAACGATGTGCGGCCATGGGTATCTGAAACTTGGTTTGTTGTTAGCAGGAAATTTAGTAATCGATACGTATTTTCATGTGCGTAGAAGCGAAGCAAAGTGAGGAGATCACATGGTGATTTTCTTGCAAAATCCGAAGTCAAGAACTGTCAGACCTAGGAGGAAGAAATCACCGGTGGTTGGCACTAGAGTTCATCGGAGGGAACGGTGGAAGTTGCAGGTGAGTCGGCGCCGGAATGGGGAGTCGACTGGTGGGGTTTGTTTGAGGGTTTGTGGAGTTGTTGCGGTGTCAGTATGTGCATCGTGCACGGTGGGGATACACAGGAGTATCGGTGGAGAAAATATCGATTGGGGAGGAAAGACTTTGGGCGTTACAGTTTTATTTCGATGTGGGCTATTGTTTTTTTTGAGTGGGCCATAGGCCTTGCGAATAGAAAAAAATTATATATATAGTAGTATAAAAGCCTGAAGCAGTAAAACAAGAAAGGGAAGGAGAAGCTTGGCAATGTTTTTAGAAATGGGCTTGCAAGTGTTGTTCAACTTGGGAGGGATACATCCATTATGGGTTCGGGTAAAAAGGGAAAACGTGTGAAGTGGGTGTCACATGCAACAATGGTTTAGAAAGTGGATACATTAGAAATGGGTATGCTTGGTTCGATTTATATGTAGTGTAGAAAGTGGAAGAAAATGCATTTACATGGGAAAGTTTGAACATGGAAGAACACTGTAGGAGGGAAGGGTGTGCGGGCTTGATTTTTGACATGGCCTGAGATTTTGGTATGGGCCATTTTATTTCAAAATAAAGTTTGTTTTAAAATAAATTATTATTTTTATAACTTTTTGATATCATATCACGATTTTACGTTCTCAGAATCGAGTGCGGTCAATTCCGTTGGAATTTTATCATTGAGCACAACGCGATGGGGCTGGTCTGGTCCGCAATGGAAGTTACCGGATCTTTAATGAAATTAAACACCTGTTTAATTTTATTAAATCGACTCATTTAAAATGAAAGAATTAAACCAAGGTGAGTTAAACTCACAAAGTTATCCCACTTATAATTATTATAAGCCGGGTTTATTATTTGTTTGCTATGTTTGCTAATGGTTGGTTGATTTAATGATTGTGTTTAGATGTTTGTTAAATATTTTCATCGATTATTTAAATTAAATGGTTGTTTAATTTAAATAAAATGAAATCGTTATTTTTAACGATGATTTCCAAACGAGGTAACTTACCTTGTTGGTTACGTTTATAATTATATAAACGTATTAAAATTAAATTGGATGCTTGAATTATTATTGGTTGACCGCTATCAGTTGAATTGATTATTTATCTGCATATGATCATTATACGAAGCGTTTAACCCATGTGATTGGATTACTGATTTTTGAATTCAAATTCAACATTTGCTTCGATATTAACCAATAAGTGATATTGGTTGAGGAATTTATAGCAGATGGCCAAAATGCAAACTGTTTTGTAAAGACTGATTTACCGACAGGTAAATTGATGAAAACGAAGTTATAAAATTTATCTTATAACTGAGTATCAATTTTAAAAATCTATTATTTTAAATTAAGTTTATAAAAAGGAAATAAACCAACCACATATATTTTAATTGTTTAAATCCCCAATCACCATTTTTGTACCAAAATCTGACCGTGTAGGAAGCATGCGCCTCATCTAATTTATTAAATGATTTATATAACTAATATTACTAAGACGGATAAGCAAGTGAGCAAGGATTAATGTAATGATTAATAATTGAGATTAATGGTTTTAAGAGAATTATTAGAATGGAATTATATTGAATCAATGATTATTTATTAAATAATAATCGAAAAAAGGAGATTATTTAATTTAATAATATTATTTATTAATTTAATGAAAAGATGAGTTGGAGTTCATCGACGAGTTAATCATGTATTAAAATTTACCAAGCCAACTATTTTAACGGAAACTGATTATTCATTTAAATTTATTTGTGTCAATTAATCTAATGAAATAATTTATTGAATGGTGTTTAACTCCATTAGAATTAAAAAGGGAATTGGATAATTAATTAAGTTAATGATAAAGTAAATTAATAATAAGGAATATCTTCTTAAATGACGTTCAATTAAGTAAGCAATCGAAGTTAGTAAAAAAATATAATTGAATTTCAAAGCTATTTTATGTACGGGTTTATATTCAAACCAGGTTTGGTAAATTAAATTATAAAAGGATTTTAAGTGAAGGCGATAAGCTTAAAATAAATGTTACATAATGATTGAATTAAGTATGGGAAATCAAAATGAAAAGAGTTTTATATTAAACTAGGATTTTATAAACGAGTTTATAAAAAGAGATGGGAAGTTAAAGCGTTAATTTCAAATTAACGTTACTTAGTAATGGTATTAAGTGAAATTGATGAAATTTAAAGTAAGATTTCCTGGGGGAATGATTAAAAGGATTATAAAGTAGGATTATTGTAATTGAATTAGGTAGAAGTTCGGGTAATGAGATTTGTAATTAAATACAGATATTGAAACAAAAAATTTAAAGACGTTAAAGTTTTAAAGTTAATGTAATGTTTTATTAATCATTTATTAAATCAATAAACTTAGTAATAATAATATATTTGAAGGGGAGATTTCAAAAATAAGAAGGGTTATAAAACCGTATGTTAAATAAAGTAGTGAAATGGTAATTGTTGGTATTAGAATGAATATGGGCTTTTGAATTATAATTCATATTTATCGTAAGATAAGAATGATGTTGATCAAGGTCTGAGAGGTAATTAGAATACCCCAACTTGACCGACTTCAGGATTATCGAAGGATGATATTAGTTGTAATGGGGAAATGTCTTAAGGAATAATAATATAATGTTATTTGAAAATGTTGGATATATATATAATGGGATCCCTGATTAAAAGGAATTAAAAAGGGGCTTGAGAAGATAAAGTGATATTTCCATAATAAAAGGAATTAAAGGAGATTTGTGAAAATATAATGATATTTTCAAAGGAATAAAGAGATGAGATTTAGAATGGATATTCTTAAAAAATAAGTGATAGTCATGGGGTTCAAATAACAAAAACAAAGGAGGTATCATAACAATGGTTTAAAAAGTAAAAGTTGAATCGAGTTTCCAATTATAAGCTATAAGTAATATGTAGCAATGGTTTGGAAGGATAGTTTACGGGAAATCTGGATATGGTATTGGATATGATTTTAAGATACTTTTCTAAGTATATAATAAAATAATTTGAGAATATTTATATATTAAAACTAATATATTATCTTTGGTAATACAACTAATATATTATTTTAATAGCCAAGTGACTCTGTGTAATAAACCAATGGATCTATTTTATTTTGGTTGTTTATTTTGATAGTTAAATAACCGACTATCAAAACCATACCAAATGTGCTGTGGGTACGGAAAGTCCAGAATCGAATTTATATTCAAAAACCATTCCAACCAATAATTACAAATACGTGAAAGGTGCTGATTGAAGATGGAGCAATTGAAGACCGTAAACCTTCATGAGAGGAAGAACTATTATTAAATTCCTCTGGCTGATCCCTAGAGTTAACATTGATTCTGTCATGATTGGAATCTACAGATTGCAAGGGCTACTCGCTGCTGATCTATAGGGTGATTCCTAGGATGTGGTAGGAGAGTGTCTTCGGTTTGTCCAGTCCCAGGACAACTTGTATTGACGGATGTCTAACAGAGTCTTTCCAAAGGAATCACGTACGTTGATTTCTTCAAACGTACCAAGCTGTTGGCATAGAAGGGAAACTTCTTTGGCTTAACAATAAGAGTATTTTTATGGACCTCAATTAGTTGTATCTGGCGGATTTGATGATGTGGCATTCAATGTGAATGGTGGACATATGTTCCAGAAAGAAGATTCATAACCTCAAGCCTCATCAACCGGGAAATGACAAAAATCGGGCAGGCAGCATGGCTATGTGGGTCGCACCCATTAGGGTGTATAATCACCTATCTAAAGAAATTCCTTTTGCTTCTTTATTTATCGATGCTGTCCCTTTTTTGGAAACGGTGGGTTGCTCCCAACCTTTGGTG
The DNA here is from genome assembly GCA_030737875.1 of Allium sativum. NCBI lineage: Eukaryota > Viridiplantae > Streptophyta > Magnoliopsida > Asparagales > Amaryllidaceae > Allium > Allium sativum. The sequence continues at coordinate 574,737,114 of CM060918.1, read as the reverse complement.
ATATACATTCGATACACCCAAGCGAAATGAGTGGTCGGTCATGTGTGGGCCGAGTTGCAAGACGTTCTTGTTGAATCCAGTGTATTCGCCTCTAGAGATACACTATCGGCAGGTTGTTCCATACCTTGTCATAGTTGGAATCCAATCTCCAATAAGCACCCGTAGTTTTGTTTGTATACTATATATGTGGAGCGTGAGATGCAAGCGTTCCGCTAGATTCTATTTATTTGTATTTAGACACTATCATAATATCAGAATAAGATATTGTTTTCAAAATATTTTGGGTTATCATAAGGTAAAAACCATCCGTATTTATGTGTGGATTTGGTCTTACGATTATCCTTTTCTTTCAAAGGATTTTAACTTTAAAATCAAGTTGGATGATATTATAAACTTGGCGAGTTTTTCTCACTCTGGTTCACTAGACTGACCCGGTGTTTGTAATGCTCGGGTTAGACCGGGTTGTACAGGTTCAGGTTATCGAATGCTGTGAAATCCAAAGACGAGCTGAAGGAGTTCAGACCTATGATATCTGGTATTATTCCGTTGTATGATTATTATAACTGTCCTAGTGTATTGATATACTCTGATGATTGTAAATTTTTGTTCCAAGCTCTCAATAAAGTTTATTTCTACATTATATTTTGTTCTGCTGCTATGTGAAACTCTGATGGTGTTGTGTTGTTATTATTCTTCTTCTATTCTAATATATTTTTCTTTCTTATCTCACCCTCTAATTTCTTCCTAATAACGTTTCGGTATTTTTGATGCTTGAATGTTCGACATAGTGTTTTTGTGTAGATTTTCGGGGTCGAAAATCCCTGGTCGTTACAATAGGATATGAAGCGCGAATCTTGTATTCAGCCTCCCAATTAGCATTCTCATGGCCTTTTCCCCATAGCACTCTTACTAGCTTCACTTTTTTGTTGCATAATTTCTTAACCTCCGATTCAAGTATGCAATTCGAAACTCGTCCAATCGTTGCTTCCTTCTATACTTTCACTTCCTCTCGCAAGTTTGGCTCCACTATCTCAAACTCTATACCTTTTATCGCCTCTTAAGTGGTTAGTCATCTATCAAACCTCTTCTCAAGTAACTCCCCTACTTGCTTATTAAGTTCCCTTTTTCTTTCACATCTCGCAAATAATCGATAGATATATCAAGAGGTTCTAGGAGACTAAGCATGAAAGACCCTTTTGGGGTCATAAGAAATCTCGAGAGTCTTTCTATGGCAAGTCAGAAGTCTAACGACTCTCCTCTCTCAATCTAGAATGGATCCATATATGGTTAACCCATCCATCTTAGAATCAAAACGTTATCTTATGAAATCAAGAACATATGCGTCGCAATCAAACTCGACGCCCAACATAGAGATTCTCAAACCCCGATAAATCATCAATAAAAGAGCCGTACCTCAAATGGGGTTTGAGGCAATAACGAGATCCAAAACCATACTAGTATTTAAGTGCAGAGACTCAACTCAACTAAAGGATCAAATATGAAAGAATACGAAGTGCTAGAAAAAGAATCCTAATAAGATGATCAGAAATAGAAATCAATCCTTCAACGGGAACTTTCCTACCCCTATCCTGTCCGTCAGCCATGAGAACATTAGCTTGCCTCCTAGAAGTTCCTGCCCGCTGGCCTTGTCCTTATCTCTTTGGGCACTCCTTAATAATGTGTCCCGCCTTACCAAAGTGGTAACAAACGTTTTACCTCTTTCTACAATCCTTTTTCAAATAACCCACCATTCCAAAGTTATGGTATTTCCTTTTTTCTTCTGTTATCTATATTCCCTTCATAAGCCACAATTTTCTTTCATCTTTGGGTTTTGTTCCTTAGCCCCAATTCCCTTATTCTCCTTTTTACCATCCTTGTGCAACATGCTAAACAGTCTCTTGAAATCTTCCTCCATCGCACGGAAATCCTTACGAGGTTTGAAAGAAAATAAGACGCCGGTGAAACCACTGCGACTAAAGACGGAGGTTGGGCACTTCTTTGCCCTTCGACATGTAACATAGTTTTAACATGGCTACGGAACCATGACGAGATGGGGATACCCTTTCGGGAAGAAATGGTTCCCCGAACAAAAGGAAAAGGAATCAAGCGGAGAATCGAGAAGATATTTCTGGCTTTGGGAAATATGCTCTTCAAAAATAGACTTTTTATTTTAAAATACTTTGTTTTTGAGACCTTTTTGAAAATCATTTTCAAAATACTTTATCCAATCTTATAACCATATGCTCTGATACCAAATGTGACACCCCACGTCTGTTAATGTCACTCACTAAGGGAATGCATTAACTTTCGTGAAGCACTATAGGTAAATAAGAACATAATAACACAATACAGACATGTAAAATAGCAGCGGAATTAAAAACTTTATTTAAACCATAACATCATGGTGCCAAATACTGAATTTAAATCATAGGTTTGAAATAACCAGTTACATGTTTAATAATCTGTCTTGCCAAAATTATCAGAGTTCAAAAACATAAACAATATTTCCCAAGCAAAGCCATACGAGAGTTGACAATAAATCATAGTTGTACATCAATATCCAAAGTCCAAGCTAAGCTGAAAAGAACCCAAATCAACTCTAAGCACTTCCGCCCAGAGAACCTAGGGAGGGAAGTGAAAGAGAGAGAAGAGGAAATAAAAAGGGTCAAACATAAAGTCTGGCGAGTCCAGTTACTTTTAAATATAAATAAATAAAGGTGTCTTGGCAGGTATATAAAAACTGGAAGAACAAGATAACAATAACAAGGACAAGTGTGAACTGAACAAGATAAGATGAACATGATATATTGCGCTTCTTATATACATTTCTCTGTACCGTACGGATACTAGTATATCAGAAATGGAATGATCCCTATCAATACCGTTCTATTTCATTTTCTTGTTTATTATGTCACTTGGGTTAATCGCACTCAAGATATATATGCGCATCGTACCCATTTACTTTCCCATGGATTCACCTAGCATAATATATATAGCTATCTCTCAATATTGAGATACACCCCATGGTAACCCACTCGCACGGTCTCCACCGTAATGCAATAGAAGTGAATGCTGTCCCTCTTCCTATGTCGAAGTCTTCATAACAATGTTACGTTCCGCATATATCTGTCATTACTATGCTACGTAAGCGTACGTACTGCCACCATCGATCGAATCAGATTCCATATCAGAATAATTCCCTCTTGTCTACGATACATCACCCAGAGCAGATGTGCATGTATCTAGACTGTCCCACATATGTATCGTCATTGTTGCTTGATGCCTTAATCATATGTCCTCTAATGTGCACCGAGCTCCGTGGTAGGGCATGACACGAAACTGGGCCGGGAGCTTTTCCATATCTGTATAGGCCCGTCTTTAATGAACCTTTACAAACAGATAAACCTATGGTCTGTTTTCGTGGTGGCTATGGCCCTACCTCGGCCCCTCCCTCAACTAGTAAAGACAACAGAGCTAAGCTACCGCCTATAATAACAACCAATCTAAGCATCCATGTGGCATCTCCCCTCAACCCCGTACCTCGATAGTGAAAGGTGAAATGATATCTTGGGGTTAGCTCTAGTCTTTTTGCATCCCGCTGGCTGCCGATGACGGATATCCGATGGTTTACTATCCATGTTGGTCATGGCCCTCTCAACCTCCTCGTGAGGAAACCGCCGAACTACCCTAGTGCCATCTCCTCACAGCATTCTGACTGCATAGCTACATCTGCAGTTAAGGGCCACCCACCTTGTAGTTACGCGCTGATCCAAGCTCTTTGAGCACAGTCCGAAACTACACTACCACAGAGGACTACTAGGAGCACCTTCAACGTCTCAGGAAGCCGCGTACTTCCCCTTCCGGTCCTTCGGAGCCATCAAACCAATCAGATCAATGTGAGCTCCCCTCATGTCTTATAACATCTCGATGATCTGCACCGTCGGGTTATTCACCCTCAACCGTACAGATTGATCTAAGCGCCTTACTTTAGCATGTTGTTGGACCCTATTTCTAAACATTCTCTTATGCGCTTGTCTCACCTTACCAGGTTTCCAGCTAACTTGGTTATTCCAATTCATATTGAATTCTTATTCAAATTACCAAGTTTCTCTTGCTTATTAATTTCAGTTATACAACTTAATTCATTTTAGTTTATTAATAAGCTTACAACATGTTATTCTCTAGATTGTGGCACACGGTCTGTAATCCATAATCTATTTTATATTCTTGCTTGGTTACATCATTAACATAACATGTTTTTACTTAATGTGTAATTAATTACGTCTCATTTTACATGTTTCCTTTTAACATGTCAGTCATTATTTTTGATTAAATATAACTTATCTTATAAGTTTTCCTCAATCCTTCTCATTTAATCATAATTCCATTTTTCGTTTTTAATGAAACTTATAGTTGTTTACTTGTAAACTTAGTTCTATTAACCAAGGCCCATTAACAAGTTTCCCAACCCATTAATTATAACATACGTTGTGATTTCCTATTGTCCCTAGGACAAGCCTAAGCATGTTGTTCACATCAGCGGGTTCCAGACATCTGGATTACTTAATTTATAATTAAGTACTTCTTATCTTATTACACAGGTTGTCTCATTTCCTTACAAGTTATGCTTACCCTAAACGGTGTCCTTTAATTACATAACTTTATTGTTTCTACTGGTTATGTATACCACTAGTTGTCTTTAATTACATAACCTTATCGGGTTAAGTTTATAGGCCTATATGTGTATATTACCCATCCCCTCTAATTTACTTAACCTACCCACTACCCATCCAATTTTACTTAACCCTAACTTAAGTTCATACTCACACAACCCTTATGGATTAAATCAGGATAAGTAGTCCAATTCATTACCATGTCCAATTATGGCTATAATAAGCTAGACTTTCACATTAGGCCTACAACGTGTGGATGCTGGATATGCAGGTCGTGTCCGGGCAGTCTTATTCCACAGTTGGGCCTAACCTCGTGTCTTAGCCCGATTCGTACTTACGTACTTAGACCTCTCACATTAGGTTCAACATTAGTAGATGCTGGATATATTGGTCGGGTCCGGGCAGACTTCTGCCACTAATGCAACCTAACCTCGTGTCATAAGTACGATTACAATTCCTAATTGTAATTACTAGATTTTTGTAACAACCCACAAAGTCCGCAATATCAGAGTTGACTATATACATCATACGTCCAACTCAAATACTACGAAAATACGAATCATTTTTTTTGAAGAAAAAGATAGAAGAAGATCATAAATAACAACACAGAATCTCACATCGCAGCGGAACAAAATATAATATATCATAACTTTTGAAATACAAAATTTCAACTGTATAACATACACATATCAGAGTACAACACTTACAACACAGCGGAACAAAACTCTATATAACTAACGCTGAAGCCTCCTGCTCCAAGCTCCTTTAGATAGATCTGTAAAATCCTGAACTACTTGACTGCCCGTACAGATTTATACACCCAAGAGTTTAGGTAGAACAAAACAAAATAAACTCCGGGTCAGTCATGGGACTGGTATGAGTAAACAGTTTATATTAGCTTGATCAAGTAAACGATATCTCATAAGACCACGCCATATAACGCGGAACGTGTTTTTCCCTTATGAGAATCTGAAATATCTTTATATAAAAAACCTTTCGAAATTATAATAATGTCTATCAACCACAATATAATAATCATATAGCAGAAACGCTTTCATCTCACGTTCTACATATATAGTATACAATCAAAACAGCAAGCACGTATTGGGTAATGGATTTCCAACTATGACAAGGTATGGAACCACCTGCCGCTGGTATATCTCTAGAGGAGAATACATCGAGTTCAACAAGAACATCTTGCAACCCAGCCAGACATGACCGACCACTCATTTCGCTTTTGTGTATCGAATATATATCACCAACGGTTGGGATCGGCAACCGTTTCCCGAATGGGACAGCATCAACAATAGATTTTTAGAAGTAAATGAAACTCTAGATCAGGTAATTATACACCCTAATAGGTGCGACCTAAATAGCCATGCTGCCAGCCCGATTTCTGTCATTTACCGGTTGATGAGGCTTGAGGTTACGCTTTATCATCACATCAGATTCACTTCGAATGCCACATTGTCGGATCCATCGAAAATCACTAATTGACGTCTACAACAGTACATTACGTGTTAGCTAAATAAGTTTCCTTCTCCGCTTATACTCTTGGTACGGTTGAAGAAATCAATGTACGTGACCTTTCTGGAAATACTCTGTCAGGCATTCATCCATACAAGTCATTCAGGAACAGGATGAACCGAAGGCACTATTCAGCACATCCATCTTAGGCACTGTTATCTAAGACTTATACAATAGCCCTTGCACTTTACTCCGTCTTCAATTTTCTTTGGCATATATGATTCGCAACGCTTATGCCAATACAGAGTGGTTCTTTGGATAATAATCCAACCGGTCTCTCCATATTGACAACGATGGTCAAAAACTTCGATAGTCTGTGATTTAACTATCAAATAAAAACAAGTGTTTTGATAGTCGATGATTTAACTATCGAAGGAAACAAGTGTTCATCCAATTATCAAACAATCACTGAGCACTTAATTAATATTCCATTAATTAAATCACTTCTCTATTTCTTTATCAATATTTGTTAACCAAATATTTTTAATAACCATATTGGCCTTTTACGTTATTGGGAAAACATTTCCGAATATCGCCTTCCTTTATTTTCTGAACTTTAGAAAATATATGCTATTTATAATTGAAAAATATTGCAATTACTACTCTCTTTTCCGATCTCGTTTATTTCTATACTTAGGAAATATTTATTATTCTATTTCCAAGTTTACACTTATTTGGGTTAAAACGAATGTTGTGTAAAACATCGTTACGACAACCCAAATACTATATTCAACTAACTCTTATCCAACATTGATCTTCGAGCCTGAAAACTTACTATTTATTTGTTAATGATGAAATCAATCAAGTTGGAGTATAACTACCTCTCAGATCTTGATTGAATAACATTTATAACATCAAAAATAATATGACTACTTACTCAAATAATCAATACCATACAACTACTTATTCACTTTTAAACATGTATACACTTTCTCTTTCTATTCTTACGGGATTTTATTCCTAGTCTTCATTTATGATTATATTATTCTATTTCTAAGTTCGTTTCCTTATCGACTTCTATATATATTGATATATAGATTCTAGTTTCAAACTTCTTAAAAATATTCAAACTCCTTAAATTTCCGGAAAAATTCGCCATAACCTCCTTTGTACCGGGAGCATCGGGATATTTCAAATAGCCTCCCATGGCCCTCACCAATCCAAAAGAAAAAGAAAAAGCCAAGCGGCTTGCCGACACGGCACATAAAATCTCATATATGAATTAAATACGTACCTTCTTGTCGAGCACAATAGCTATTTCACTTCTATACTTTATTCCAAACATGTCTCATGTATATCCATACATTTCTAATTCATTTCAACTTAATCCAATCGTTTAACTTAGTTCGTTAATTGATTTGCAAATTACTGGTTTGCCTATTTCACCTTCATATTTGAGTATAACATGTTCAAATATATTTTAACTTACTTATAAACCAAATCTAATTCTAATTTTAAGCTCATTTCCTTATCGACTTCTATATTCAAATTCCAATTCAATTCTATTTGAATTCCCTTTCAAATTCCATATTCAGTTCTATTTGAATTCTCTTTTCAAATTCCATATTCAATTATGTATTTATAAACAAAGTTTATACATTCAATCAAAATCCCACATTTTAAATTTATAAATAGAGTTTATAAATTCAATTCAAATCCCATATTATATATTCATAAACAGAGTTTATAAATTCAATTCAAATCCCACATTTTAATTTATAAACAGAGTTTATAAATTCAATTCAAATCCCACATTTTAATTTATAAACAGAGTTTATAAATTCTATTCAAATCCCACATTTTAATTTATAAACAGAGTTTATAAATTCAATTCAAAACCCACATTTTTATTTATAAACAGAGTTTATAAATTCAATTCAAATCCTACATTTAATTTATAAACAGAGTTTATAAATTCAATTCAAATCCCACATTTTAATTTATAAACAGAGTTTATAAATTCAATTCAAATCCCACATTTTACTTTATAAACAGGTTTATAAATTCAATTCAAATCCCACATTTTACTTTATAAACAGAGTTTATAAATTCAATTCAAATCCCACATTTTAATTTATAAACAAAGTTTATAAATTCAATTCAAATCCCATATTTTAATTTATAAACAGAGTTTATAAAGTCAATTCAAATCCCACATTTTAATTTATAATCAGAGTTTATAAATTCAATTCAATTCCCACATTTTAATTTATAAACAGAGTTTATAAATTCAATTCAAATCCCACATTTTACTTTATAAATGGAGTTTATAAATTCAATACAAATCCCACATTTTAATTTATAAATAGAGTTTATAAATTCAATTCAAATCCCACATTTTAATTTAAAAATAGAGTTTATAAATTCAATTCAAATCCCACATTTTACTTTATAAACAGAGTTTATAAATTCAATTCAAATCCCACATTTTAATTTATAAACAGAGTTTATAAATTCAATACTCGTTTTATATATATTCAGAACAAGTTAATATTTTCTATAGTTCATTAAAAATTCAAATTCTATTTATAAAAATAGAATTCCCTTTTTAAATCTCAATTATCCTTTTTCGGTATTCTTACAAATCAATATTCAAGCCCTAATGATATTTAAATACCCCAAACAGTCAGTTATCAAATCACGGGATTTCTAACACATCATATATGACAGTATATATGAACAATCAGATAATAATATTTTTGAGGAATCCTGTTGGATTCTTTCAACCTATTTTCCTGCATCCACGGAAGTTAGTCAACATAGTAATACCCATCCTACTTCGAGGCAGGATATCGCGGTATGAAGGTGATCCACTAATATATATTTGTGGGGGCGCATAGGGAAATCATCCGCTATGAAACTGCGGGCATCCGCTAATGAGACTGCGGGAACAATCCAATCATCAACCCAATATATATATAATAGTCAACCCTAAATAAGTAATATATTTAAAGCAACCAGGAAATCCAAATAAGCAACCACAATTATTTTTAACGATATAAAAATAATTCTAATTAACAGATGAGTGAGATTTGCTCACATTGATTCTTATTTATCGAACATCCTGTTTATTGCCATATCGTCAGCTATGCATTTATGATCTCCTATGGTAATTTATTTAATTTAACAATTACATGATTATTTATTTAAACTAACTCCTTAACTTAAATAAATAAATTTTCTATATATTTAAAATTCTAAAAAGGTGTACCTTTCTATCATGACATTAACTCGAGCAACACCATAATCCTTCAACTCATTAGCTTCTACTGCCTAAACCAAACCCCTTCAGTCCTTGTCCACGCATCCTCCTTCATATGACAGTCCACTTACACGCCTACAGGATAAACAAATCCCTTCTCCTTCCCTCTCTCAACTCCTATCGCGTGGTTAACGCTTATACAAATCCAAGTAGTTAATTTCACTCGAATCTAATTTAGCTTAATCGCATGCCTAAGCTTCTGGTCCACTGGTTCGGAATTTCCACTGCAGTGAACGAAGAACTTTGCCAAACTTTCCAGTCCCCTTCCTCCTTTGTAAATTGGTCGAACTCCATCGATAACCTAAAGCGCACCATTCCAGCTTCAGAACCCTACTCCAGAAATTGCGATAAAAAATCCAACATCGTGCTTTGAATTCCACTTTCTACCCCATCGCGCATCACCACCTACTGTCGACGCCCCTCTGTAAATCTCAACATCCCCAAATTCCATCATCGATTTCGATCCCTGCTGCTCCAATTGAGACTCGCGACTTCGATTTACCCAGAAACGAACCCCTCTCCTTCCTTAATCGCAAGAGTTGCGTCGAGCTCTGAGTTGCTGGTAAATTTTGAACACCATCGTAACACGCTGTCGCACTCAATAGGACCACGACGACCTTCTCTCTACAAGCGGGTGCTTCTACTCGATATGGAGTTCCAATTTGAAATCGTGGTTTGATTTTGTGACTGAGATGAGGAGAGGAGTGCTTTGATTTATAAAGGAACGGATGGATAAAAACAAGGCCATGGGTTGTTTTCAGTAGTGGTGAGAAAAGAACCTCATAGGTGTTGTATTTCGTGGTCATTAAGGAGGCATGAGTTTATGTTTTTATTTGTTTCGAACAGATATCCTTTAATTTAAATACCCCGTAATTTCGAACTCCTTTCTGAACCCAACAACAGTCCTTCCTAGGGTAAAATCACTATTCCGGACACACTGGGATAGGTCACGAAGTCCAATTCTATCGTCTATGGAAGATATTTATTTAAACTGATATAAATCAAATTTTAAAACAATAAATTCTGCGTTAATAAATTAATATTATTATCCGAATTCAAACAGAAATCTGAACTATATTAAATTCAGTTTTAAATCTCGAACTGAATTATATTTTCGCATAACGATGATTTAATATATATTCGATATTTAATCGAAATTGATTATTAAATTAATAACTTAATATAAAATTCCATTTATATTATCCACCCAATATTTAAATCCGTATTAAATATTTAAAATTAACCCATAAGAATCCGGGTCATTACAATCTTCCCCACTTAAAATAATTTCGTCCTCGAAATTGCTAAGGTAGAAAAATGCTACAAACCCATTTATCTTTTCAAAACTTATTTATGTTGATACCCAACATTTCAAACTTCCTTACGTAACTCTCTTTCGAATAAATCCCTATTCGATAACTCCTCCCTTCGAATAACTATATTCGATAATCTCTCTATCGAATAACTAGATTCGAAAACCTTTTTTCGAATAAACTATATTCGATTTACTCTATTCACTTTACTCTAATCAATTAACTCTATTGGATTTAACTCTTATCGATTAACCCTATTTGATTAGCTATTTTCACTTAACTCCTTCCAAATAAGCTATATTCGATAACTCCTTTAACTCTATTCGAATAAACTATATTCGATTAACTCCTTTAATTCTATTCGAATAACTAATATTTGATTTAACTCCATTCGCTTGACTCTAGATCGCAGCGATCACAATGGTTACGCCTGATTCCCTCAGGAAACATCCGACCGCCCTAGGATATCTGCAGCCCTGCGAATTACGCTAGCAGTCGTACGAAATGGCAACTTATCCTGAGTAACTATGTTTGACTAACTCTATCTCAATAACTATATTCGATCAACTTTAATTGAATAACTAACATTCAATTAAATCCTAATTTGATTAACTATGTTCAATTAACTCTATATGGTTAACTCTTAATTTGAATAACAAATATTCGATAAATTCTAATTGAATAACTAGTATTCAATTAACTCTATGGATTAGCCCTAACTGGTTAATTCTTACTCTAATCGGTTTATTCTAACTCTAATCGATTTATTCTATTCGAATAACTCCTATTGGATAACGTTTATTCATTTATAAAGATTTACTTTTAGTAACGGTTCTTCACTTTATAAATGTTCTCTTTAATAACATTACTTCACTTATACAAGTGTTGTGTACCCCTTCTACTTAAAACTATCGGTGTTAAAGACCAATATCTTTTCTCTATATAAGTTCAGACTTATATATTCCATTTATCGAATGATAAATATTTAATTTAATTTATAAACTATTATTTATAAATTAATCTTTTCTATTTATCTGTTAAAAACATATTTCCATTTTCAATTCATCTTCTAAATATTCCTTTGATTAAATTCTATTTATTTAACAAATAAATATCTCATTTATGACATTCTATTTATTTTCTGTAAATAAATATTTCCATTTAATCTATTTGTAAATGTTTTACAAATATTTCCTTTTAAATTCTATTTGTAAATGTTTTTATAATTATTTCTCCTTCTATTTGTTTGCACATAACTTCCTTCGTATTTGTTTTACAAATATATTTTCTTTTTAACTCTTTTGGTTTTTCCTTTATTCACACCCAATTCATATTTCATTCACATTGATTTTACTCAATTTATTCATTTCGATCCATTTAACTTACTTAAGTTAAATTTAATTTCAATTATTCAAATTCCCAGGGTTTTATTTCAAAACTCCTTTGAAGTAATATAAATATATACATATATTTATATCCATCTCAAATTCAAAACATTTGAATTTTCAAACAACATGTTTTCTTTTCAAACAAATTTCCATCAAAAACTTTTCTAAGGTAGCAATCCATCACTTAGAAACTCGAAAATGAACACTGATGACGTTGCGATCATCATCAGAATTATTTTCCAGCCATTGAAGTGAGTTCAGTGCTATATTTCTTTCAAAATCCATTTAGAATTATATTTTCCAAACTCCCAGGATTTTAAATTCTGAATTCTTGTTTGAATTCAATTTTAATTGATCTCATTTGTATAAATTTCATTCTTATACAAATTCTATTGGTTATATATAACTATTTCTATTTTATAATCTAATTCGATTATAATCCTAATAATCAACTCAACTATTTAAAAACAATATCATGTCCAATCTTCTGTTCAAGTGTTTATAAACTCCTATCGACATCGTGGCGTCCCACGATTCGATCAGAATTCATAATTCACACTACAAACTAGTCAATACAATATAAAACGGTTTTTATATCAAATAACAAATACGCTCTCTCGTATATATATACACTCAACCCATTCTAGGGTGCTACTGACCCTATCTCTAATGAGCACATGCCACACAAGCCTAGATATTCGCTAAATCTAAGATCTGATACCAACTGTAACAACCCGAAAAAAGGCTTTGCAACCATCCTCTCCAATCGCCAAAGCAGCAAGGTAATACCCCACTGTGGCCTACATTGGTACCGTAACACCATATTTTACGGCCAGCGTTTCGACTTCATAACCAACCCTCATTTTCGGGACATGTAGGGGTAAAGTCTCCCGTTCGCCACTAAATGAAAAGCGAGAACCCCCTATCATGCGACACATGCACCCAACACGCAACATGGACTGGTATGAGTAAACAGTTTAAATTAGCTTGAACAAGAAAACGATATCTCATAAGACCACGCCGTATAACACGGAACGGGTTTTTCCCTTATGAGAATCAAAAAATTCTTTATATCAAAAGCCTTTTGATATTATAATAATGTCTATCAACCACAATATAATAATCATCTAGCAGAAACGCTTTCATCTCACGTTCTACATATATAGTATACAATCAAAACTACAAGCACGTATTGGGTAATGGATTTCCAACTATGACAAGGTATGGAACCACCTGCCGCTGGTATATCTCTAGAGGAGAATACACCGAGTTCAACAAGAACATCTTGCAACTCAGCCACACATGACCGACCACTCATTTCGCTTGAGTGTATCGAATGTATATCACCAACGGTTGGGATCAGCAACCGTTTCCCGAGTGGGACAACATCAACAATAGATTTTTAGAAATAAATGAAACTCTAGATCAGGTGATTATACACACTAATAGGTGCGACCTACATAACCATGCTACCTGCCCGAATTCTGTCATTTACTGGTTGATGAGGCTTGAGGTTACGCTTTATCATCACATCATATTCACTTCGAATGCCACATTGTCAGATCCATCGAAAATCACTAATTGACGTCTACAACAGTACATTACATGTTAGCTAAATAAGTTTCCTTCTCCGCTTATACTCTTGGTACGGTTGAAGAAATCAATGTACGTGACCTTTCTGGAAATACTCTGTCAGGCATTCATCCATACAAGTCATTCAGGAACAGGATGAACCGAAGGCACTATTCAGCACATCCATCTTAGGCACTGTTATTTAAGACTTATACAATAGCCCTTGCACTTTACTCCGTCTTCAATTTTCTTTGGCATATATGATTCGCAACGCTTATGCCAATACAGAGTGGTTCTTTGGATAATAATCCAACCGGTCTCTCCATATTGACAACGATGGTCAAAAACTTCGATAGTCTGTGATTTAACTATCGAATAAAAACAAGTGTTTCGATAGTCGATGATTTAACTATCGAAGGAAACAAGTGTTCATACAATTATCAAATAATCACTGAGCCCTTAATTAATATTCCATTAATTAAATCACTTCTTTATTTCTTTATCAATATTTGTTAACCAAATATTTTCAATAACCATGTTGGCCTTTTACGTTATTGGGAAAACATTTCCAAATATCGCCTTCCTTTGTTTTCTAAAATTTAGAAAATATGTGTTATTTATAATTGGAAAATATTCCAATTACTTATCTCTTTTCCGATCTCGTTTATTTCTATACTTAGGAAATATTTATTATTCTATTCCAAGTTTACACTTATTTGGGTTAAAACGGATGTTGTGTAAAACATCGTTACGACAGCCCAAATACTATATTCAACTAACTCTTATCCAACATTGATCTTCGAGCCTGAAATCTTACTATTTATTTTTATAATGATGAAATCAATCAAGTTGGGTTACAATTACTTCTCAGACCTTGACTGAATAACATTTATAACGTCAAAAATAATATGACTACTTACTTGAATAATCAATACCATACAACTATTTATTCACTTTTAAACACCTATACACTTTCTCTTTCTATTCTTACGGGATTTTATTCCTAGTCTTCCTTTATGATTATATTATTCTATTTCTAAGTCCGTTTCCTTATCGACTTCTATAAATATTGATATATAGATTCTAGTTTCAAACTTCTTAAAAATATTCTAACTCCTTAGATTTCCGGAAAAATTTGCCATAACCACCTTTGTACCGGGAGCATCGGGATATTTCAAATAGCCTCCCATGGCCCTCACCAATCTAAAAGAAAAAGAAAAAGCCAAGCGGCTTACCGATACGGCGCATAAAATCTCATATATGAATTAAATATGTACCTTCTTGTCGAGCACTCTAGCTATTTCTCTTTTATACTTTATTCCAAACCTGTCTCGTGTATATCCATACATTTCTAATTCATTTCAACTTAATCCAATCGTTTAACTTAGTTCTTTAATTGATTTGCAAATTACTGGTTTGCCTATTTCACCTTCATATTTGAGTATAACATGTTCAAATATATTTTAACTTACTTATAAACCAAATCTAATTCAATTTTTAAGCTCGTTTCCTTATCGACTTCTATATTCAAATTCCAATTCAATTCTATTTGAATTCTCTTTCAAATTCCATATTCAATTCTATTTGAATTCTCTTTTCAAATTCCATATTCAATTATATATTTATAAACAAAGTTTATACATTCAATCCAAAACCCACATTTTAAATTTACAAACAGAGTTTATAAATTCAATTCAAATCCCACATTATATATTTATAAACAAAGTTTATAAATTCAATTCAAATCCTACATTTTAATTTATAAACAGAGTTTATAAATTCAATTCAAATCCCACATTTTAATTTATAAACAAAGTTTATAAATTCAATTCAAATCCCACATTTTAATTTATAAACAGAGTTTATAAATTCAATTCAAATCCCACATTTTAATTTATAAACAGAGTTTATAAATTCAATTCAAATCCCACATTTTAATTTATAAACAGAGTTTATAAATTCAATTCAAATCCCACATTTTAATTTATGAACAGAGTTTATAAATTCAATTCAAATCCCACATTTTAATTTATAAACAGAGTTTATAAATTCAATTCAAATCCCACATTTTACTTTATAAACAGAGTTTATAAATTCAATACAAATCCCACATTTTACTTTATAAACAGAGTTTATAAATTCAATTCAAATCCCACATTTTAATTTATAAACAGAGTTTATAAATTCAATTCAAATCCCACATTTTAATTTATAAACAGAGTATATAAATTCAATTCAAATCCCATATTTTAATTTATAAACAGAGTTTATAAATTCAATTCCAATCCCACATTTTAATTTATAAACAGAGTTTATTAATTCAATCCCACATTTTACTTTATAAACAAAGTTTATAAATTCAATACAAATCCCACATTTTAATTTATAAACAGAGTTTATAAATTCAATTCAAATCCCACATTTTAATTTATAAATAGAGTGTATAAATTCAATTCAAATCCCAAATTTTACTTTATAA
Organism: Allium sativum; assembly: GCA_030737875.1. Classification (NCBI taxonomy): domain Eukaryota; kingdom Viridiplantae; phylum Streptophyta; class Magnoliopsida; order Asparagales; family Amaryllidaceae; genus Allium; species Allium sativum. The sequence continues at coordinate 574,720,900 of CM060918.1, read as the reverse complement.
ACAGAGTTTATAAATTCAATTCTAATCCCACTTTTTAATTTATAAACAGAGTTTATAAATTCAATACTCGTTTTATATATATTCAAAACAAGTTAATATTTTCTATATTTCATTAAAAATTTAAATTCTATTTATAAAAATAGAATTCCCTTTTTAAATATCAATTATCATTTTTCGATATTTTTATAAATCTATATTCAAGTCCCAGTGATATATAAATACCCCAAACATTCAGTTATCAAATCACGGGATTTCTAACACATCATATATGACAGTATATATGAACAAACAGATAATAATATTTTTGAGGAATCCTGTTGGATTCCTCCAACTTGTTTTCCTGCATCCACAGACGTTAATCAACATAGTAATACCCATCCTGCTTCGAGGCAGGATATCGCGGTGTGAAGGTCATCCACTAATATATATTTGTGGGGCGCATAGGGAAATCATCCGCTATGAAACTGCGGACATCCGCTAATGAGACCGCGGGAACAATCCAATCATCAACCCAATATATATATATATAATAGTCAACCCTAAATAACTAATATATTTAAAGCAACCAGGAATCCAAATAAGCAACCACAATTATTTTTAACGATATAAAAATAAGTCTAATTAGCAGGTGAGTGAGATTTACTCACATTGATTCTTATTTGTCGAACATCCTGTTTATTGCCATATCGTCAGCTATGCATTTATCAGCTCCTTTGATAATTTATTTAATTTAATAATTACATGATTATTTATTTAAACTAACTCCTTAACTTAAGTAAGTAAATTTTCTATATATTTAAAATTCTAAAAAGGTGTACCTTGCTATCATGACATTAGCTCGAGCAACACCGTAATCCCTCAACTCATTAGCTTCTATTGCCTAAACCAAACCCCTTCAGTCCTTGTCCAGGCATCCTCCTTCATATGATAGTCCACTTACACGCCTACAGGATAAACAAATCCCTTCTCCTTCCCTCTCTCAACTCCTATCGCGTGGTTAATGCTTATACAAATCCAAGTAATTAATTTCCCTCGAATCTAATTTAGCTTAATCGCATGCCTAAGCTTCTGGTCCACTGGTTCGGAATTTCCACTGCAGTGAACGAAGAACTTTGCCAAACTTTCCAGTCCCCTTCCTCCTTTGTAAATTGGTCGAACTCCATCGAGATCACCCAAAGCGCACCATTCCAGCCTCAGAACCCCACTCCAGAAATTGCGATAGAAAAACAACATCGCGCTTCGAATTCCCCTTTCTACCCAATCGCGCATTACCACCTACTGTCGACGCCCCTTTGTAAATCTCAACATCCCCAAATTCCATCATCGATTTCGATCCCTGCTGCTCCAATTGAGACTTGCGACTTCGATTTACCCAGAAACGAACCCCTCTCCTTCCTTAATCGCAAGTGTTGCATCGAGCTCTGAGTTGCTGGTAAAGTTCGAACACCATCGTAACACGCTGTCGCACTCAATAGGACCACGACGACCTTCTCTCTACAAGCTGGTGTTTCTACTCGATATGGAGTTCCAATTTGAAATCACGGTTTGATTTTGTGGCTGAAATGAGGAGAGGAGTCCTTTGATTTATAAAGGAACGGATGGATAAAAACAAGGCCACGGGTTGTTTTCAGTAGTGGTGAGAAAAGAACCTCATAGGTGTTGTATTTTGTGGTCATTAAGGAGGCATGGGTTTATGTTTTTGTTTGTTTCGAATAGATATCCTTTAATTTAAATACCCCGTAATTTCGAACTCCTTTCTGAACCCAACAACAGTCCTTCCTAGGGTAAAATCACTATTCCGGACACACTGGGATAGGTCATGAAGTACAATTCTATCGTCTATGGAAGATATTTATTTAAATTGATATAAATCAAATTTTAAAACAATTAATTCTGCAATAATAAAGTAATATTATTATTCGAATTCATACAGAAATCTGAACTGTATTAAATTCAGTTTTAAATCTCGAACTGAATTATATTTTCGCATAACGATGATTTAATATATATTCGATATTAAATCGAAATTGATTATAAAATTAATAACTTAATATAAAATTTCATTTATATTATCCACCCAATATTTAAATCCGTATTAAATATTTAAAATTAACCCATAAGAATTCAGGTCATTACAATTTTCCATTATTAATTAATTTACCAATTAATTAATCCTTTCCATTTATAGGTGTCAATACGTATTTTACCCTAGTAATTTGAATCACACATCCAAATATCTTCATATTCAAATTATACCATTTTTATCCAAATCTACCTATGTCATTATAGGTGATTATTCTATGTTTCCCCAATTGAATTATGTCTAATACACTATTCAAATCATAGTCCTATATACCTCTTTTTAATTAACCTTTTTAATTATGCACCATATGTCCCTTATCATAATTTAAGGCATATATATATATTGCACAAATCCCAAACCTACATATTTTCCAACTTATGCCTAAAATTCATTTTCACATAGGTGCTAATTTATGTCTCAATTCAATTACTAGACACGTCCCACTTTATACACAATTCCATATTTACATATATTCCAATGCGTGCCTAAATTCAAAATATCCAATAGGACATACACCCAAACCCATATTTGTATATTTCCAAATTTATGCCCAAATTTAGATCCATATTTTCCAATACCAATTATGCCCTAAATTACGTCTTTTCCCATTATTCCCAATTTCGCACGTTCGCATTTTTCAGCGTTACGCCTAGGCTCGATGGTAGTCTGGCTATATAAAAGTAAAAAGGAAAAGAATGAGAGAAGGGAATCAGAACAGGCATAATAACGAATCAACAAGATAACGATAGAAATTGGCATAAACTGAATTGACATATTATGAAAAGATTAGACTTGGAGATGATATAAACTTATAAGAACATATCAATGGAATATGTCATAATATAACTGATTAGTCACCGATTGAAGATCCAATTATTATATACATATCAAGATCACTATTAGATATTTAGATCTAAAAGCAACATGAACTCATAGTGAATTTGCTGCGAAGAACACGTTGAATAAGTTGTTGTAGGCATCGCTAAATTTGTTATAGCAATCTTCAAATATATATAATCCTCTTTGAATTGATTTTTTTTAGATCTGATCTTCTAATTGGAATACTCCTATTCTGATTTGTTTTGGTGGAGAATAAAGGCTAATTTAGATTAGAGCAGCATAGAGGCGCCATGGATGAAAACAATGAGATTATGGTTAGGTTTAGGTGTTTATTTATAGGAGTATTAGTTGAATTAGGACCTTTAGATTTGATTAGGAACCATCCGAACCACTCAAATTAGAAAAATACGTCATTAGAAAACTGCCCAGAATCAACCAGTCGACTGGCCAATTTCAACCAGTTTACAGTTTTCACTTCTGTCTAAAAATGGTCGACTGGTGATAAATGGGCGGTCAACTTGTACCGTCGAATGGTGAAAAATGGGCGGTCGACTTGTTTTGCAGCTTTAAACTTTAAATCTTCCGAGCTTCATAACTTCTCCATATGATGTCCGTTTTATGTAAACTTGGACTCTATCTCAAGCAGTATTCCGAGACAAACGCAATGATGTAACCCATTTCACTTAATTCTTCTTCTAAAAATTAAGTATTATTTAATTTGTCATTTTAATATTTAAAATTACGGGGTGTTACACCCTTCACATTATTGCTCTGCCATTCTTTTTTTACGTGTTCTACTCTATACCATCTTCTTCTGTTTATTTTACTCTTTCATATTCCCCCATCCCCCAAAAAAATCTCCTATATTTGAATCTCCATATTCATGATATTTTTGAAAGGGAGAGAAAAGTTCGCAATCCCTCTTGTTTTTTTTTAAAATAAGGTCTTCCTCCTAATATGCATACTCTTTGAAAATCCTGACTCCTCCTTATCCCTTTTCTTCCTTCTTTATGTTTTTTTTAACAAACCAAATCATGCTTTTTCTCCTCCATCCGAAATCACTTCAACCAATCTCCGCCTCCTTACAAACCTTACAACACTATGATCTCCACTGCCCTTTGCCCTGTAGTCACATACCTGCCTCTTCCTAATCCCAACAACCAATGCTCCTAACCTTTGCCACGCCTTTACATCAACACAAGCATGATAGATCCAAAACCATCTAGCAAACCACACTTTATCCTCTAACCCTTAGATCTGTTCAACGCCGCCCCCCATGATCTTCGACCTTCCTTGCCGTGAACAACCACTATCCTTGACACAGAACCCTACAATCTTGTGCAAGCCCGAGCAACAATTGTTCCATCCCCTCCTCCTCTTCTTTGTTTAATAAAAGCAAAATTTCTTGCTTATTCGATTAATTTTGACTGTCGAACTGATTTCCGTTATCTGTTACAATAGTTCGTGGCATTCCGTATCGGCATATGATATTCCTGACGATGAAGTTGATAACTTTTTTCGTTGTGATTGTAGTCATCTGCTCAGCTTCTGCCCATTTTGTGAAGTAGTCTACCGCTACAATTGCATACCTTGCACCCCCTTTCGAAATAGGCAATGTTCCTATGATGTCAATTCCCCACTACCAAAGGAATGATTAAAGGAAACAGCCAAAATCCAAAAAATGTGATAAGTGCCAGAGATTCGCGCGAATTCCACGGGCTCCCCCGACGAATATTACCCCGATGACTAGTCCTTGGCCGTTTTCCCTTCCAAAACCACATAAGGTGAGTATAACAACTGATAATTAATATTCTTATGCAAATTTAATTACTGAATTCGTGGTAGGCAGTTGTCATGTTGGTTAATTTATTGAATTGCCAGTTTGGAAATTTGAAATTTATATTAACACTATTGACCCACTATTCAAATGAATTGTTGGCTGTTGGTATTTTTTTGTTAAATTATAATTGAATTAAAATCATTGTGTTGATTTTGAAATGAATTAAGTGAATTGTTAATTCATCGCAATCGATTTACGTGAAATAATAGTGTGTTTGTTTACATAAAATATTAGTCGTAAATGAAATAATTGTGACTGATTAATACTGTGTTATGTTTGTATGTTGTATGCTTGTATGAATTTATTTTGTCGTCATCCTAAAATCACACTTTAAGTTACCAACATTTTAAACCATATATGAAACCATTATTAAATTGAATTGGGATATGGGTTAGGATTTATAAAACATAATAATTTAAATTAAATTTTGAAAGGCAAGGTGAACTTTATTAACACTAGAGAACATTACAAGAAGTTACAACATATGACTCAGGATATATAACATGTATACAAACAACAATCACTAACTAATCTCTCAGCAGCCAGTAATGAGAAAAAAACAGAACCCAAATACAAATGAACCCAAAAAAACTCAAAACTGTTGCTAATCTTATCTTCTGCTTTACAACCACCAAATTCATTAGCTTTATTCGAATTTCCAAAAAACTATCAGATTCCTCCATGTACTTTGAATTCTTCTAAAGCATTTACAATGAAAATGTACAAGCCACTTACTAATGTGCTTATACCATGCATCTCAATCCTTACACTGACCACATAAGAATAAATCCAACTTGTCAAACTTGCATATACCACTTTATATGAATCCAAACAAGACCAATGAACAATCTCTTAATACCAAAACAGTAGAAGTAGCAAGGACCAATATCAACAAGCCAAAAAGCAGTTAAGAGTATAAAATCTTGCAGACCTTGCTTAAACTGGTTTCCTTCTAGTATGGCGAGGAGGAATTTCAAAGAATTGGGCAAAAAAATCTTCCATAGTGTAATCAATACACTCATCCAAGTCTTCATCAACATTTTCTACTGCCTTTTTCTTCCAAGCACATCTCTTAGCATTCTTAGATGCAAATTTAGTTTGTGACAATGTTGAAGAAGTTTGAGCCATAGAAGATGGAGATGAAGTAGATAATTGAATAGCAGGTGGTGGCAAAATAATATGTGAAGGGAGACTAAGATGTGAATAAGGTGTAATGCTAGGAGCAGTATCTATAAGTACAGAAAAAACCATATTTACATTACCAAGATCTGACTTATCTGATTGTCCATTTACATTGTCTTCATCAACATCCTCCCAAAATTCCCTTTAAGTCGTAATGATGCCGAAGCAGAACCATTACTTTTGTCACACAAACCATCTTGTCCAACTGTAGAAGAGGATAAAGCAGCTAAAGACATATTAATAATGGGAAATGTCAGACCCGAACCAGAAACAATCTGAAAATGCTTCAGAGTATGGGATTGAGCATTAATAAGATAAGTATGACTACTAAACATAGAAGAACAAGAAGTTGATGTAGAAGGTATAGAAGAAGATGTAGCAACAGACGAGGATTCATCTTTCTTCTCAAAAATATTACCATATAGTGTTTCTTTCTCATTATTCCCAGAATTTATAGAGTCTTTATCAAATGTAATCTCAATCACGTTTGAAACATTATCTTCTTGAGCAAAGCATTCATCAATCTCATCATTCAAATCCCCAATATTACCTAAACCATCAGAATGCAAAGCATTAAATCTATTATTATTCGAATTATTAAGACTAATAGGATTCCCATCATTCACTGAGTTATTTCCACTAGCTTTCTTCCTCCATTCATATTTTGTCTTTGGATTTACATAATGCCAAGAATTATTATTTACATTAGTATGAATATTCCTATACTGCCTACCAGTGTATGTAGTATTATTTACATTTTGACATTAAAGGCCTCATTAACTGTGACGACCCCATTTCCTGTACAGACGGAGACAAGGGTAATCTTTGGAATATAACACAGAAACAGATAATAGCAAAACAGAATTAAATAAATACACCAGATAATGTACAATAGAATACACTGGATAAACGTAATCATCAGAGTTACACAGTATACAGGATCATACTTAGTACAAATACAGTTCAGCTATACATAAATGTCTACAGCGGAAACAAACAAAATATGTACAATATGAGCTGAACAACATAAAAAGAGATAAATAATAGAATCCATCTTCAGCTCCAGCTATCCAGAGAAAGCCAGCTAAACCTGAATACAAGGCTGCCCGTGTAGAAAAAGGGGCACCCGAGTTTGAAAGTGAAACAAACTACGAGTCAGACATGGGACTGGTATGAGAAATCTACTCAACACATTTGTAATATGGCTAATCACAGGACCACGTCACTTTCGTGGAACGGGTTTACTCCATTAGATTGCCAGTGCTTTAAAACAAATCATTCTTTTAAACATCGCAATGCTTTTTATAAAAATGAAGCCATTATAAGACTCAGTTCCCATCACACAATGCAACGTAAACCGGAGGATAGAGTTTTACCTTATAATGGCCAAAATATGATTGATATGAATAAAGCTAAAGCATTTGATATTATTACTAGCGTTTATATGTTTCAGAAACAATTTGAATCATAACTATCAATCATAGGCGGCATGGGTACCATATATCATGTCGCCATATATATATACAATCAAAACCGCACAGTCACGTATTTGGAAATTGGATTTCCGTCATGAACCAAGGCAAAAGATAATCCTTACCGAATTCGAGACGCTCTAGCCCATGTCTCAGGAACAGCCGCAACTGCCCCTTGGATTGTCAGGGCCGGTCCACCGATGTGGATTATTATGCCTGAACAATACGTTTCCCCGCCCTATGGGGCGTCAATGAGCCAACGAATGGATCCATCGGTCCCGGATCAACCGATATATTCGAGGCGCCTCGCTATCCATTATCCACATAAGTAAAATGTTAGGCCGTGTGAAAACATCGACACAACCCCTAGCTAGAAGGAAACGCATGCCCTCCCTGAGGTCCTCCTCCAGTTTCTGGTTCATACCGGGGTGTGAGGCTCGCGAATTCATGTTATACACAAAGCTACGCCACACAGGCGGTGCTTTGATCATCACCAGAAGACTTTGCTTTTCAACAGAAGCCCTGATCATTTGCCACTTAGGCATGCCACACTAGCAATTCATGCCATGCGACTGATGTCCATCGATATACAACCTCTGAGCTCGTGCGTTTCAGAGAAGGGCGTTAAGCAAAAGAATAAATTCTCCTCCGCCAAACAGATGTATATTTAATAGAGATCAATCAACATAGAATAAAATCCGATGTCAGACACACAGTCCATTTACGAGTCTGTTCTGGGTCTGAACGAAACCGGAGGCACTATATACCTCGCAAACCCATCGACCACCACGTACGTCTGGACGATCACCACTCATTATCCATATTTCGGGATGCCTCCCAATCAGGACCTCGGTTACCATCCAAACGAGGTGAAGATCTCCGGTCTTCGACCACCGTCTTCATCTTCAATTTCTTATCGTCGATCCAGTTATTCAAAATGGGATAAACCCGGTCTTTCTGAGCAACTCGCGTATATAATAAACAAGTGCAACACTAACATACACACGCATCGTTTCAATTCATTAGTCACTAACCGCCAATCAGTAGGAGAACGATTTCCCAAATATTAACCCCGAAGGCCGGAACCAACATCAGATCAATACCTAAGAAACCATTCGACTTAGCCAACCTTTAGTTAGTTTCTAAATTTCTCATCCATATCATTTATAATATTTTATAACGATTTATCACTATTTTTATTTATTTTTAAAATAGCCAATTTATTCAAAACGACGCTTCGGGCCATAACGCGACTGTGGCGCTGTTTTTCTTCAGATTTGATTTACACATATCTGAAAATATAACCGTTGGATCTTCACAAAATTTACATCATTAGAAAGATCTTTTCAAAACGAATTCAACAGTTCCAGTTTCGGGAAAATCCGACGGTCGGATCTCCCGGTACAATCGTTTGAAATTTCGATTTCAAAATACGAACTGCAGCGTCGTTATTCGATTAAATATAATTATATTTTAAATATATATAAATATAATCGATTCTGGCGTTGTTTATCCTCAGATTTGAATTAAACATATCTGAAAATCTAACCGTTCGATCTTCACAAAATTTACATCATTAGAAAGATCTTTTCAAAACGAATCCAACGGTTCCAGTTTCGGGAAAATCCGACGGTCGGATCTCCCGGAACAATCATTTGAAATTTCGATTTCAAAATACGAACTGCAGCGTCGTTATTCGATTAAATATAATTATATATATATATATATATATAATCGATTCTGGCGCTGTTTTTCTTCAAATTTGAATTAAACATTCCAGACAATCCAACCGTTGGATTTTTACAAAGTTGGTGCCGTTGGAAAGATATTTCCAAAGCGGACCCAACGGTTGCGGTTTCGGGAAAATCCGATGGTTGGATCTCCCGGTATAATCGTTTGAAATCACGGTTCCAAAGTACAAACTGCAGCATCATTATTCGATATATTTCAATTCTATATATATATATATATATTGATTCTTCGATTTCAAAACTATATTCTTTTCATACATTGGATAAAAATGATATTTTTATCTAACTGTCTTCTATTTCAACACTTCACTATATTTAACAACTCATGTATATAATAAAAATGTGATTTTTATTGTATAACAATTCATTTCAAAACACTATTATTTTATATAGTTCATATAGGTACTAAAAATAGGATTTTTATTATAAAACAATTTCTTTCAAAACAAGATGATTTTATATAGTTCATATAGATGATAAAAATGTGATTTTTATTACAAAACAATTTCTTTCAAAATATGAATACCATTCAACACATGAATTTGAATTCAACGAATGAATATCGATTCAACACATGAAGGTTTTCTATAGTTTATATAAATCGATAAAAAGGTGATTTTTATATTTAAAACACGAATACCATTCAACACATGAATTTCAATTCAATGAGTGAATATCGATTCAACACATGAAGTTTTCTATAGTTTATATAAATCGATAAAAAGGTGATTTTTATATTTAAAACACGAATACCATTCAACACATGAATTTCAATTCAACTAATGAATATCGATTCAACACATGAAGGTTTTCTATAGTTTGTATATATATATATAAATGTGATTTTTATATTTAAAACACGAATACCATTCAACACATGAATTTCAATTCAATGAATGAATATCGACTCAACACATGAAGGCTTTCTATTCAACGAATAAATATAGTTTCAACAAATGAAAATAATTCAAACACATGAATATTATTCAAAATTTCGGCAGCATAACGGCAGGGTAGTTAAAACCGGGACCGTCCCTAGTACGGCTCCTCGCTCTACCTTAAAACCTCACGGTTTTTGACAATGGGGAATCATGCATCTAGTTCGCATGCAGGCGGCATGTATATATTTATTTCATTTCCACAAACTAATCCTATGTGGTTTCGACCAAATATTTCTCAACCACAAACGGGTATTTTTCAGTCACAATCAATCAATATCAACCATAAACAATTCCAATCAACCATTCGCTATCAATCAATTTTCACACCAATCACAATCGATAAATATCGTCCATGGTATGTGGACGAAGGGCGTATATATATATTTATATATAGCAATTCACTTCTATTTCAATACATATATAATTTTTTACAACGCATATACAACTTATACATCGAACGTACAACTTATACAACGCTTATACAAGAGGTGTACAACGCTTATATAACTTATACATCGACTATATAATTTATACATCGTCGTTTTCCATATCATTTATAAATTAGAAATCTCACATTGGGTTCCACTCCACCAAAAATAGAAGAAGGCTCAGAAAAATATGCGGTCTCTTCTAGAAGGTAGAAGACGTCCACACGAGTCCACTGTCTCTTGTTTCACTGAATTTCGTCAATACACGAAAAAGATATGATTTTTCAAAGTTTGCAACGGTTTAAAGGTGTTAAAACTATTGAAAATTAATATGGTCGTACCTCACCTGAAAGGTTCAAAACTAGGTTTGGATTTATCTCGAAATCCGTGTAGCTATTCGTCGATCGGCCTTCGCAGCGTCGAAGGGGGAGGAGAGAGCTTCCAGCGCAGGGGGTGGCGGCCAGTTCGATCGTCGGAATCGTGGTCGGCGGCGAAGTGAAGGCGTCGACTTCTCGGGGCCCGTTCTCCCAAAATGCACAATGAAAAAAATCGAAACCAGGTATGGATTTGAAGATCTCGAGGAGCTCTACAAAATCTTCTACTGGAGGAGGGGCTAATTTTGTGTGGATTGATCGGAAAATGAGGGGGAAGTGGTGAACGTGTTTCCGTCGTTCGTCGCAGCTGATACAGGGAGAGAGAAAGATTTTTGGATTTTTAATTTAATGTATATTAAATTCTGATTGGCTGATGGTTTTATAATTTCAAAAATAGCGCTTTATCCATACGAACACCAAATCAAACCCAACGACTGTCGTCCCTAGCGTTTTACCCCCATTCCGAACATAATGGGATATGTTTCGTAGGCCCATTCGACTGTTTCAGTCAGTTTTCCTTCGAATTAAAATATAAAACATTCAATATTTGATTTGAACGTACATTTCAATTTGCCAGGGCCACAAACTGATTCTAAAAATTCCCGAAAAATAAATCTAGCTATGTTTTGACTATACGGCCCCAACAAAACTAGTTTCGTCGAATTCAGAGACCGTTTGCAAAATGGCCCATTCCTGGTCGATCCAATTTAACTATAATTGACCAAAACACGTTTTCCTTTGCCACGCTCACATACTAGCTTCAAAAATTATGAAATTTGAAACCTAGCTATAACATCACATCCCGGATCCAGCAAAAGTGGTTTCATCGAATTCCGAGGTCATTTGCAAAATGGCCAATTTCACGGGCTATATAATTTCCATGGCGGCCTTTCTGAAAATTCATTTGGCCATAACTTTTGCTTTCCGCTATGAAACTTCGATTTTTAAGATTCGTTAGAAAGGTATTCACTAACAGATTTAAATATTTTTGGTTTCACTCAAATCCGTTTTGTTTTGCACCCGGTACAATCAGTCAAAGTTTGAATTCAAATTTTGAAACTACCGCGCCATTTCAGGCCTTGTTTATAATTATAATTAATTTTATTCGTTTTCAAACGTCAATTCAAACTCAATTTTCATTGCTATTATTTAAAATATTTATTTTAAATATTTAAAATCCATTATTTTAGCCAATTTAAAAATTTTAAATTGGTTCAGATTTTCCGGGTCGTTACATTAACCCCATTCTCATACTCCATATCATTCCCATCACGTAATTCACAATGAATAGTATCATGTCCAAATTTTTTGCAATTAGTGAAAATCATAGGCTTGTAATCATATGTAATTTTTACTAATGGACAAATTTCACCTAAACCGCCAACTTTTATAGAATCAGATAATTCATAGTCTGGTGATACCTCAACAAGAACTTTAGCATAACGAAACCGATTCAACTTTTCAGTACTTGCATCATGACAAATCATTCTACCAACATGATTCACTAACCAATTAATGCCTATCTAGGTCCATAAAACCATAGATATCCGATAATGTATCCAAATAGGCACTTTTCTGATTTGAGATTGTGAACATCCTATAGTTGGATCCCAAACCGTGATTATGAACATTCTACCTCAGACAAAAATAGGATTTGAGTGTAATATTTTCTCCCGATCTGATCCATTAGAAAACTTAAAGTAGATGTGAAAACCATCTAATTTGATACCTACCTCACCACTAAGCTTCCGTCGAGAATTCAAGAAATTATAAATAGCAAGAAATGATAAAGTTCAAGAAAAAAGCTACCAAAAAGTTGCTCCAGAATTTAAGGCCTTCATCTCTCACTAGATCTGGAATCATATGCTCCTTGCCATCACGAGGAATATCAAAATGTTGAGGCTGGTACGAACCTAGGTTGCGAGGAAGCGATATGAAAAGAGACGCATAGTCCGATTTGACAAAGGAGGGAAAAGACGCTGCTGATGGATGCTCTTTCGATGAAGATGGATTCTCACAAGGAGGTGGATCTGGAGTTTGGGAGGAGGGGAGCGAGAGGGAAGAGAGGGGAAGGAAAAATTGAAGGCGAAGGAAGTGGACTAGGAAGAAGAAGAAGATGTCGCTGCCGCCATTTTCAATGGTCCTGACCTCTCATCATATGCTCAATAATTTAAATTAATTTGTTAGTCTGAATTGATTAACGTGAATAATTAATTTGGACCATTAAACTAAACTGATTTATGAAAATGGTTTAGAATTGGAATTTGACTATATGTTTTATATTTGAACTGTTTAAGCTTTCTAATTTGAAATTTGAAATTTGAAACCTAAATTAGTGTTAAGTCAAAGTGTAGAAATATTTGATAGTGGATTGAATTGGATTATATAAATGTTTTAAATTAGTTTATTTTATATTAACTATTTTATTTAAACTAATTTCTCTCATACTATTCATTTTCGTGCTATTATTTATATTTTTAACAATTTCACTTAAGTTATTTCACAATAAATTTTGGCAAAATATATTTCATAATTAAAATTTTATTTTATACTAAATTTCACTATTTATATTTTATAACTACTTTAAAAAGATTGTTTCATATTTAATTTAACTGTTTATATTTCATAACTATTACACTAAAAAATTCCACTTTTATGTTCATAAAATTATTCAAAATAAAGGCTTACTTCAAATCCTGATAGTTTAAAATCCAAATTGTTTGAATATAAGATTTCATTGACATAAATTGTGATATGGAAATCTAAATCGAATTTTGAGTCTTGAAAATGAATTGTCTTAAAATATGGGATTTTGAACTTGAATCCAATAACTAAAGTTGAATTGGGATTTGTATTTTAATTTGCATATTGAGTTTATTTAAAGAAATGATAATGAAAATTAGTGTTTGAACTGAACCAATTTATGACATCAAATTCAATGTTTACTTAAACTTGATATTTCACTGATTGAATGACTTGTATACCTTTTTCTTCAACATTTCACTTGAGTTAATGTAACTGCATAAGAATTTTAGTCCTAACTTGAGTGTTTTGTTTACTTTACAGTTGGGTTAGACCAAGTATTTCAGTTTTTTGAAAACCTTTATTCTTGAAGATGAAGTTCGAAGAACATAAATATTACTATCTTATTTCCGTTGCGTTGTTTGTATGTTATGTTAAAATGTTTAACTTTGATATTATAGACTAAAATTAAACGATATTATTTAACAATTTCATGAATTATTTATGTTATTATTATATTTCATTGTTTCACTATGAGATCTGTGTATTGTTTAGTTCATTCTCGTCTTATTTTCATTTCTAGTGTCAAATCCCAATAATAATACGTTATTTTGGAATTGTTTAAGTTGGACATATGCAGTTTATTGTTTACTTGAATCGCCTCAAAAAGACAGGTTGTTACAGTTGGTATTAAAGCTTTGGATGAGCAAATATCATAACCTATTTTAGGTAAAAATCATTAGAGATAGGGCCAGTAGCACCATAGAATGAGTTAAGAGTACTTAGAGAGTGTAATTATATTTTTATAACTATACTTTAAGTTTTTGAATAGTTATAAAATTTGAAAAAGAATTGAATCGAAATAAAGTAATTAAATAATAAGTTGAATATATTATAAGCTTGGATTTTATAACTTAAGGCAAAATGAATATAACATTAAAGTAAAAAAGATATCTTTCTAAAGCTTAAATCTTGTGCTTATCCTCATTGATAATATACTTAAGGTTAATTGTTACTACCAAAATTCAAGTCTGGAAAAGGTCTATCGGTGAAGGTATATCAGATCAACACTTATATAAGAGAACAATCCGAAAGCAAGGCAACCGACACCATCAACAAGGAAGAAAGCTTGAATCTATTGAAAAAAGGGAGAACACCAATGGGGTATCCCCTACACGCAAGGTAGTCAATGGAAGCCCATGTCCAAAGGGAAACCTACAATCAGAAGCCAAGGAAAGTGGAAGGGCTATTGGCAATAACTTGTTTAATGCCGATAAGGAGGAACGGAAGTGCCAAAGGATAAAAGGAGCCTTCCGGAAACCAAGAATCGAGACCAAAATGATCATCAAAAGGTAACTTTAGAAGACAACTAATAATACTCCTAAAGCACTCCTTTCGGAAGACTGAAACCTAATTCGAAGATCTACTTAAACCAAGCTCGAGCTTCTAAAGAGACAAGCTATCCACACTAATCCGCTTAGTGTCGACACCAAAAGACGTGGCAGTTCCCAAAACAAAACATTGAAGCACGAAGGCAACTTTATGAAGAATTAGTAGCAAGACCGAGAGCTCATGACCGGAAGCTCATAGCTGAAACCCAAAGCCTTTCTCAAAGCTATCCATACCAATAGGCTTGGTATCAATACAAAGGAGATTGAAATAACATCAAAGAGAAGCTCTAAAGACCGAAACCATTCTCCTGAGAGCTAAGATCGCTACCTTACAAGCAATATTGCATCCTTCAACAAGGCTAAACGAGCGAACGAGAGCCAAGGCAATCGAAACCAGAAGGAAAAGCAGCCGACAAAGGCTTCTGCTGGCCCAATGGAAAAAGGGGTCCCGATTTGCCTACAAATAAGATCCTAGGGGTTTCATTTTTGGGGCTGAATTCTCATTTCTCAATCTTGTGCTCTTTTCTTCAAGAGCAAACCCTATTTTCTAAATCGATTTTGGTATTTCCATTGTAAACACTCATGTACTTCAAATCGCTGATCAATAAAGAGTGATCGGCACTTAAGATAATTCTTATGAGTTTCTTAGCTATTTCCTAAAAGAAATATCTTATGCTTTCTACCTGAAAAAGGCTCCTACCAAAGGTCCTAACCCCTTTCTCAAGATTGTTGCAAAACCCCTTCATATAAGCCATTTAGCTTTCTACCGAGTGTTATGCTTAGGGAACCCTTATCCTAAGTTAACTGTTGGTCCTTGAGTGTCGTAAGCATGGTACTCACCCCTTGAGGGAAGAGTAACTAATCTTCGGGATTTTGACCTAGATATCTAGGAAACGGTGAGCTAACTCTAGCTTTTAGGAACTAAAGAACCTCCATTTTCCCCCTAGGACCACTTCTGTAGACCTATCTCCAGTGTTGGAAAAAAATATCGTTAACATTTTGGCGCTAGAAGGAGGGCTTGAACCTGCGACCTTCTGGTTAACCTTACTCCATATCTAATTGTGTTGTTCCGTCCTAGATTTGACTAAGCTTTGAAGAAGTAGAAATCATGAATAGAAGATCTCTACGAGTAAGTAATGAGTTTCCCATGGTTACCTCAAGCACTAATGAGCCTTGACTATCGAGAGAACTAAGTTGGAAGACTTGCATATCCAAGATAAGGAAAAAGATGTAGAGCCTTATGTTCTTCATCATTGGAGCATTAACCCTTTCCATTTAGGACCAACCCCAATCTTTTCCCTTTGCAATTCTACGAAAAAGGAATATAACTCATTTCTTCATATCACAAAAGCCATCCGAGCATAGACTAAGGGAACAATATTTGGGCAAAGAATTGAGAAAGGTTTCAGTTACATTACCACGAAAGCATTTAAGAAAGCTACACCCCTGTCTCAGGGCAGAGCTAAAAGAAAGTTTGAGGACAAAGAAAAGACAATGGAATCGAGTGGTAAAAAGGCTAAGTTCCAACATCGAAAGAAAACCTTCGAGTCAAGATTATCAAAATGATGCGAGCTTACCACATCGATTGAAGGTATCTACTTCCTGACTAAGCATGAATTAAAAATTTTGTCATCATTAAAGAAGAAACCCAAGAATGAAGCCAAGCTAGGAGGACCTTATTGCTACTACCATATGATGAATGGACATGAAACCAATCATTGCAGAGTTCTAGAAGGGATGATCATCAAATTCTTGAGCCATGGAAAACTACATAGAAATATAAAGAAACATAGCCAACTGTAGCAACGGATTCTCTGAAAAAAGGATTATCTACATGACTAGGGTTATGGAAACCCTCTCAAAACTCGAAATTACCTAAGGAGGGTCAAACCATAAAGGGATAAAAACCTTTATCACCGCCAAGTTAGTCAGGGCATGGCACCCCTTGGGCGGGGGGGGGGGGGGGGAGGGCAAGGGTGATGTGTAAGCTTTTCTCCGTGCCCAAATCAGAAAGCGTCAGGTTAAAGTATCGAGAGCATAAGCCTATGATCCAAGCCAGAAATGGTCGAGATGGAGAATTTAATGTAACAAGCTGGATTCCAACAGACCGATTTTTTTTCAAAAATCCAATCTATCGAAACCTGAGTTGGGTGCTCTGGTATCCTACAGAAAAAGACAGAGATAAAGAAACATGTCAGAACTCGTAAAGCATCTCACAGTGGAAGGAAATAAAGTATAATATTTAAATATTGCTTTACCTTATTAACAATAGTGCTAAACCCATATCCAAAGCTATACCATCTCTGTCATGAACCTAACCTGGAAGTATGTAATGAGGATGGGGGTCAGAACATAAGTTCTGTGTCAGTGAACTTAGAATAAATTTATGTATAACCCTATATATACCGTTCAGTTACATTTTCTTGGTTATTAGGTTATTAACAATGTTAGCTCTTTAGGCTGTACTCATGTCCCATTAGTAGGTTAACCTAATACAACGTATATATAGTTACCCCCAACTCATCAAATTCTTTCCATGTATATATACAGTCCCTTACCGTATGTCATACGGGCTTCATCATGTAAATCTATACTACTTTAGTGTAGTGCCACCATTCTTGAAATCGTTTGGACTGCCGCTCTCGATCTTGCTAGATTCCGTGTATCGTCTAGATCTACTCTAAGGTTTAATATCGAGCGCTCTTAGAAACACCCAGTGTTTAGGCTACTCAGGACCCCTGGGGTTTATGCTACCTATTGAACGCTTCTTGGATTCAGGGTTTACGCAACCTAGGTCCAACTAAGGATTATGCTACCTATCGAACGATGCCCCCTAGTCTAGGACACACTACCCAGAGCGATATATTTTCCTAGACTTTCCGCACGTACGTGTCGTGAATCATTATCGGTGTCTAGTTGCACATGTCCTCTATATGTGCAGCCCGAGTCCCGTGGTAGGGCAAATCAAGAAACACAGAACTTAGTCGGAAGCTTTAAATTATCTGCTGATGCAGACGCTAAGGTCTGTTTTATCTTTGTGTGGCTATGGTCCCACTTGACCTCTCCCTCAACTAATGAAAGGCACCCAAGAAAATCAAGAATGAGAACTTTACGCAGGCCCCCTATGCCCCCACAAACCTATTGGCCAACCTCACCCATAACTAGATAGCAAGTATATGGTCTTTTGGAGTTCTCCGCCTTTCCGCTTCACGTGCTCGATTGACTCAAGATGGTAGGTAGACGACGACGTGCTATCACAAGGCTAATCTAGACATTGCACCCTCACGCTGGTCCATCCTAGTCTTTAGGTTGCCTTATATTGCAACCAAGACATACTCTTGGTTCATCTAACGCAGACCTTAACCTCTGTGAGCCAAGGAGGATCATTTGCAACCTCACAGCGGGATGCCAAGAGTACCCTCTCGTCCCCTCGAAGCCGCGTGCTTCGTAACCCAGACCGTTGGAGCGGACGTTCGCTCCTTCTCGTGTTCTACTTGACTAAGGTTTACTACTTATTTCTCTTAACTAAGGTTTACTACTTAGTTTCCTGAATCGTTCGTTTTCTTAACTAAGATTTACAACTTAATCCTATTAACTGAGGTTCATTACTTGGTTCTCTTAACCAAGGTTTGATACTTAGTTTCTTTTTTTGTATTCACCAAGTTACCCTTGCTTATTAATTCAATTTATATTTAACCCACTTAAGTCCATTAATAAGCCCACAACATGTTATTTTCCAGTTTCATAAATTATTCTCTTTTAGGGTTACAACAACATGTTATACTTAATTCATAGTTAAGTATGCCTTATCCCACATATATACATATTAGGACAATAACCCTCTAAACACCAGCCCTGAAGACCGAAATTAACATCAGACTGGCACCCAAAGAATTACTCAACCCAACTAAAATATATGATTATAATTTACTTTTTTTCCATTTATATAAATTATATCATTTTTAATTTCACATTTCTCCTTCCCAAACCACTTAATATAAGTATATCTTTACATATAAGTTATCTCATCTTCCTTATCATTTCCTATAAATTATCTTGTCCCATAAGTTATAATTTCCACCTATCATCCTTTCTTGCCTTATTCAAGTTTACTCATAATAGGTTATTTATCATTCCCCATTTCTTGTCATTAATTTTAGATTTGACTTAACCCTTCCATTTACTTAACCCGTTACTTAAACTTTACCCAATTCAATTAACTTATCATACCGTCACCGGTTCCATCTGGTTAAGCATATCTAAATTTTGTTTCACATGTCACCCGTGTCCCACTTAACCCCCTTTATTATATTTTCCATGTCTTACACATGTTTTACTACAGTTAAGTCTACCTTAGTCATGTTTTACATGTCATTTATATCACCCACTTAACCCTTTAACCATACCCATGTCACCCACATGTCTTATTATGGTTAGTATTTTTTTTAATTTATTTATTATGCTATAATAATGTATGAACTCTCCCATTAGACGTCTGTCCGTAGTTGTTGGATTTGCCGGGCGGTTCCGGGCAGACTTACACCACCACACGCCTAACCTCGTGTCATAAACCGTTACGCCTCTAGTTCTTGCCGTTGACCTCTCACATTAGATGTCCGCTTGTGGTTGCTGGATTTTTCGAGCGGTTCCGGGCAGTCTTACACCACGAACGCACCTAACCTCATGTCATAGGCGTTCATTAACAATCATCTTTCACCCAAAACCCAAATTCACGCCATGCGTTCCAAATTTAACTTAATTACAATTCATGTCTATTCTAAGTGTCATAGGCCAATTATAAATTTACAAGCATGTTCATGTTCATTCTAGATATCAAATGTCAATTACCAATTCACAAGCGTGTTCATGTTCAAGTTATATAGTGAATTTCAAGTTATCTGTCGAGTTCCATAATTACTAAAAACATGGTTTGTCCAATATATTCCATTTTTACTTATGTTTCTAGGATCTTGATGGCATATCCAATTTTCAAGTCTCAAATTCAAGCTTTATATATTTTTAGTGTAAGTTACTCCAAATCACCAATTTTCAAGATCCTTTCCACTCATTCCATTTAAATAATCTCAATATATATACTTTGCCAATTATCCCAATATTTGCAATAATAATTGTTACGCCCCAAATCCCAAATTACAGATTATATTCCTCGATTGCATAAAATAAATTATGCCCAATATTCGCAACAACAATTGTTATGCCACAAACCCCAAGTTACAGATTATATTTCTCGATTGCATAAAATAAATTATGCCCAACATTTCCATATTCCAACCGCATGTATGCATAATAAGATTTTCGTCTAGGTTCGAGATAACCTTGATCCAAAAATAAAAAGGGAAAGGAGAATAAAAGGAACAATTATTATAACATGAATCTTGAATTAAATTAATAACTGGGAATGATGAACGATAGTAATACAATTATGCAACAAATTTATTATAATTCCACTCATAGTGTTTTTGCGCTCCAATTCGTAGATCTTTGGTTTTATTCTTTAATTCATGAATTTGATTTGACCTTGATTGATTTCATGCCCCAATTTACAGATCTGATCTTCCTTTTATTTCCTTTCGCGGCGTAGGTTGCAGATCTGAATCCCTTCTCTTTTGTTGCGCGGTATTTTAGATCTGAATCTCTCTTGTGTTTTATTTACGGTAGTTGAAATCCTAAATCTCATTCTTTTTAATTTAGTAATAGATTTGTAAAGAGAGAAAATGGATCCAGGATTTGGTAGAGAAGAAGAATTGTTTAGATCCATTAAGGAAGAAGAAGAAGTGAATCCTCTCATGATTGAGGCAGAATATAGTTACAATGACTAGGTGTGGAGAGAAAGCAAGGCCTAGGGGGTGTTCAAATAGGTTTAGAGTCAAAGAACGATGTCCAGAAACAAGTCCGGATTCATAAAAATGAATCTGTAGCTAAAACAAAGCTTTCCCGACCAAAACAGGTCAATCTGGACCACATAGGTTGACCTCTCTAAGCGGTAGGTTAACACTATGGTCGACCTCCCCTTGGGAGGTTGACCTTATGGTCGACCTGCTAATATTTTTTTTATGTTGGTTGATTTCTTAATTTTCGTTAAATCTTCTAAACGTCATTACTTCTTCATATGGAGTCCGATTTTCGAAAACTTGGACTCTATTCCATGCAGAATTCCGAGACTAACGCAATGGTGATGTCCGTTTTACATAATTCCTGATATTTAAATTAAGTATCCTTATTTTATTATCTTTTCTGCTACACACTGTTATTGAATCAATCTTTCTTTCTCTTTCGTGCATTAATTAATTTCCATTGTACATCACCATTATTAACCTATCTATGCATATATATACATTTTTAGCTATATATAAAAAAATGCGGGGTGTTACATTCTCCCACCCTTAAGGAATTTCATCTCCAAATTTCGATAAGAGCAAAATAGATAACCCCTTGCAACATCCAATTAGTGTTCATCCAATTGTTGCAACATTGTGCACATGTGCAAAGTGAGATACATCATAGTGAATCATGTATGCCTAATTTGGATCCATCTATATGTATGCAAACTTTAAAATCTCTTTCTAAACATGATGCTCACATCCTAAATATACTTGCAATTCTATATGAATGTAATATTTCTAAAAAATCAATACGTTTTTCATCCAAAGTTTCCTACACTATTACAGAGTAAGAGCACAGTTCATCCAATTTTCGCATCCAAAACCATACCAACCATCATTAAATTCGAAATTTAGAAAAATCTAATTTTCAAAATTCGATTTCTTATGTTATGAAAATGGAAAAACTCACATCCTCTGTTTTTCTTTCCTAATTGTACTTGGATTTTTACATAACTATTCTATAAGATTTCCTATTTTCCTGTCCAAGCACAACCACATAAGAAAGCTTTCTTTTCTACTTCATCTTATCTTGGAGTAACTTCATATTTATTCATATTTTTCTTAAGATTTTCATTTTCTTTTCCCATCACGTTTTGTTGCTTGATTGATTCAATTGTTTTCTTGTTAGTTAGGCTATCCTTTTTCTTAGCTTATTTGACTTAATCCAATTACTTAAGTTTATTATTTCAAATAAGCTTTTTCTGTTTTCAATACACAGCTATTACTACGGGCCAAGAATCTTAGGACTTTGTCATCTTAGACAACTGCGAGTCAACACAACAGGATCTACCCACTTACATGCCCTTTACTACTTAGTAGTCACTACTACTCCTTGCTGTGTATTACTAGCCTATCCCTTTTTCTTTATCTCAAGCAACAAACCTAGGTTTCTCAATGCTTATGCATTCGACGGGAAATTTTCCATTAGTTTAATATTAGTTAATCCCTGAATGTAAATTGGCAAGAGAGTAACTCCCTAAGTATCAAACCCAAAGAACGAAATCAACATCAGATTGACACTCAAAGAATCACTCAAATCAACCAATCTCTAGTTGATTCCAATTGTTTAGTTCATAGATTTAACTTTCTCTCGTTCTATTCTAGGCACTAATCCTTACCTACTCCATTCTTTTTAAAACATGGTTTGGCCTCCTTTCTTTTCATTACATTTTTCTTTCAAAAAATAAAAGTGTTAAAATTTTATTTTCTTTTCTCAAAAACTTGCTTTTGCCCAACCATAAAAACATGTTACAAAGTAAAATTGCAAAATATTTTTTTTTTCAAATCACAAAACTGGAGTAGACAAGGACAACTAATGGGTTACACTGTTCCTATTTACAATGTTAACTTCGGCTGCTAAGGTGCAAATATCTATTCTATTCTTACACTCTACCACTTATTTTGTTCACCCAACAAAAACTTCTTTTAGAAACAATAATCAAAATTTATTGTTAACAGAATAGAGATTTCAAAACTTCTTTTCAATCCTTTCATATATGAAAACTAGTGAGCTATACATGCTCTATAATATGCACCTTTTCATGAGAGAATCTTTTAAAACAAGAAATCATTGTTTTACACAATATACCCCAATTTACATTAAAACCCATCATGCACTAAAAACATTAAAATACTTTTAAGATCAAAACTTGGAAAAATACCACAAACCATTTTATAGATTCAAGTTCTTAAAAGCTTATCATTGGGTTAGACTCAAAGCGGGTCTTCAACTCACTAGGCATTACAAGGCACTTTCGTGAATTCAATTCTCTCGACTATATATATTCCTAATCCATTTTTCATTTTTCAACCTTTTCTAGTTTCTAAGGTTACACTTCTAAACCCACTACTCTGAAATACTAATATTTCAGTTTCCATCCTATGGGATATTTTTATTTCCCCAGCTTCAAGTCATATTGTACACTTTCCCAACCACCTAATGGTTTCCAAATTCCTATGTTCATTCCCTGAGTGTACAAACTAGATATCCCAACTCTTTTCATGTCTAGTGGGCTACTATATTGATTTAGGTTTATATATATATATATATATAATATATCTATATTTTAGGAAATACAAGTATTTTCACTCATTATTTCCCTAAGATCACTAAATCGAAGCTCAAATACCAGATGTAACAATCCGGATTCCGACAAACAGATTTTTTTTTCAAAAGTACAATTTATTGAAACCTAAGTTGGGTGCTCTGGTATTCTACAGTAAAAGACAGAGATAAAGAAACATGTTAGAACACGTAAAGCATCTCACAGCAGAAGGAAATAAAGTATAATATTCAAATATTGCTTTACCTTATTAACAATACTGCTAAACCCATATCCAAATCTATACCATCTCTGTCATGAACCTAACCTGGAAGTATGTAATGAGGAGGGGGTCAGAACATAAGTTCTATGTGAGTGGACTTAGAATAAACTTCTGTATAATCCTACATATACCGTTCAGTTACATTTTCTTGGTTATTAGGTTATTAACAATGTTAGCTCTTTAGGCTGTACTCATATCCCATTAGTAGGTTAACCTAATACGACGTATATATAGTTCCTCCAACTCGTCAATTCCTTTTCATGTATATATACAGTCCCTTGCCGTATGTCGTACGGGCTTCATCATGTAAATCTATACTACTTTAGTGTAGTGCCACCATTCTCGAAATCGTTTGGACTGCCACTCTCGATTTTGCTAGATTGCGTGTATCATCTAGATCTACTCTAAGGTTTACTATCGAGAACTTCCTAGATACACCCAGGGTTTACGCTACTCAGGACCCCTGGGGTTTACGCTACCTATTGAACGCTTCTCGGATTCAGGGTTTGTGCGACCTAGGTCCAACTAGGGATTATGATACCTATCGAACGATGCCCCCTAGTCTAGGACACACTACCCAGAGCGATATATGTTCCTAGACTTTCCCCACGTACCTGTCGTGAATCGTTATCGGTGTCTAGTTGCATATGTCCTCTGTATGTGCAGCCCGAGTCCCATGGTAGGGAAAATCAAGAAACACGGAACTCAGTCGGGAGCTTTAAGTTATCTGCCGATGCAGATGCTAAGGTCTGTTTTTATCTTTGTGTGGCTATGGTCCCACTTGTCCCCTCCCTCAACTAATGAAAGGCACCCAAGAAAATCAAGAATGAGAACTGTACGCTGGCCCCCTATGCCCCCACAAACCTATTGGCCAACCTCACCCATAACTAAATAGCAAGTATATGGTCTTTTGGAGTTCTACTCCATTCCGCTTCACGTGCTCGATTGACTCAAGATGGTAGGTAGACGACGACGTGCAATCACAGGGCTAATCTAGACATCGCCGCCTTACGCTGGTCCATCCTAGTCTTTAGGTTGCCTTATATTGCAACCAAGGCATACTCTTGGTTCTTCTAACGCAGACCTTGACCTCTGTGAGCCCAAGAGGATCATCTGCAAACTCACAGAGGGATGCCAAGAGTACCCTCTCGTCCCCTCGAAGCCGCGTGCTTCGTAACCCAGACCGTTGGAGCGGACATTCGCTCCTTCTCGTGTTCTACTTGACTAAGGTTTATTACTTAGTTCTCTTAACTAAGGTTTACTACCTGGTTTCCTGAATCGTTCGTTTTCTTAATTAAGGTTTACAACTTAGACCTCTTAACTATGGTTTATTACTTGGTTCTCTTAACCAAGGGTTGATACTTAGTTTCTTTTTTTCCGTATTCACCAAGTTACCCTTGCTTATTAATTCAATTTATATTTAACCCACTTAAGTCCATTAACAAGCCCACAACATGTTATTTTCCAATTTCATAAATTATTCCCTTTTAGGGTTACAACAACATGTTATACTTAATTCATAGTTAAGTATGCCTTATCCCACATATATACTGATTAGGAGAATAACCCTCTAAACACCAGCCCCGAAGACAGAAATCAACATCAGACTGTCACCTAGAGAATTACTCAACCCAACCAACATATGTGATTCTAATTTACTTCTTTTCCATTCATATAACTTATATCATTTTTAATTTCACATTTCTCCTTCCCAAAACACTTAATTTAAGTATATCTTTACATATAAGTTATCACATATTCCATATCGTTTCCTATAACTTATCTTGTCCCATGAGTTATAATTTCCACCTATCATCATTTCTTGCCTTATTCAAGTTTATTCATAATAGGTTATTTATCATTCCCCATTTCTTGTCATTAATTTTAGATTTGACTTAACCCTTCCATTTACTTAACCCGTTACTTAAACTTTACCCAATTCAATTAACTTATGATACCGTCATGGGTCCCATTTGGTTAAGCATATCAAAATTTTGTTTCACATGTCACCCGTGTCCCACTTAACCCCTTTATTATATTTTCCATATCTTACACATGTCTTACTACGGTTAAGTCTACTTTAGTCATGTTTTACATGTCATTTATATCACCCACTTAACCCTTTAACCATACCCATGTCACCCACATGTCTTATTATGGTTAGTATTTCTTAATTTACTTATTATGTCGTAACGATGTATGACCTCTCACGTTAGACGTCTGTTCGTGGCTGTTGGATTTGCTGGGCGGTTCCGAGCAGACTTATACCACCACGCCCCTAACCTCGTGGTATAGAGCGTTACGCCTCTAGTTCTTGCCGTTGACCTCTCACATTAGACATCCGCTTGTGGTTGCTGGATTTGCTGGGCGGTTCTAGTCAGTCTTACACCACAAACGCGCCTAACCTTGTGTCATAGGGATTCATTAACAATCGTCTTTCACCCAAACCCCAAATTAATGTCATGCACTCCAAATTTAACTTAATTACAATTCATGTCTATTCTAAGTGTCATAGGCCAATTATAAATTTGCAAGCATGTTCATGTTCATTCTAGATATCAAATGTCAATTACCAATTCACAAACGTGTTCATGTTCAAGTTATACTGTCAATTTCATGTTATGTGTCGAGTTCCATAATTACTAAAAAAACATGGTTTGTCCAACATATTCCATTTTTAATTATGTTTCTAGGATCTTAATGGCGTATCCAATTTTCAAGTCTCAAATTCAAGATTTATATATTTTTAGTGTAAGTTACTCCAAATCACCAATTTTCAAGATCCTTTCCTCTCATTCCATTTAAATAATCTCAAGATATATACTTTGCCAATTATCCCAATATTTACAATAATAATTGTTACCTCCAAATCCCAAATTACAGATTATATTCCTCGATTGCATAAAATAAATTATGCCCAATATTCGCAACAACAATTGTTATGCCACAAACCCCAAGTTACAGATTATATTTCTTGATTGCATAAAATAGATTATGCCCAACATTTCCATATTCCAACCGCATGTATGCATAATAAGATTTTCATCTAGGTTCGAGATAACCTAGATCCAAAAATAAAAAGGGAAAGGAGAATAAAAGGAACAATTATGTAACGAACCGATAATTTCTACATCTTTAATTTTGAAGTTAATTAAAATTTGAGTTAGAAAAACGTTAATTCTTTAATTCAATATTATTGAAATGTAATCTATATAATTCTATACTGAATACGTCTTAGTTTGCTCGCTCTGTTTAGATCGTTTTCGGTTGATTTCAGTAGCGGTAACCGATGTATCTCTAATAATATAAAAAAAAAATTAGATGTAAATTAAATTGTGAGATTTTGTATTTGAGCTACGCCTAATTTGACATAGCTAAGAAATTAATTTCGTAGAAAAATAGCCAAGTTGGTATGGTTCGCATTGAATATAATTAGATATTTAATAAATAGTTTCGTACTAAAATGTCCTTGGAAATCCAGGCGAACTTTGCCTAAAAATATTAGATAGAATTCTATGTGGAAAGCTACTTTTTGTTTTGGTAAATTCGATCATCTATCGGCTCGAATCCTTAATTTCAAGTCAGAAACATGCAAAAGTGGAATAATAAATTGTTTGTAAATATTGTTCGTATTTGTTCGTATGCTACAATTGGGTACATATACATGAGTTTCTTTCATCATAAGAAAAAGATTTTTATTTTTATTTTTTTCTTTCAAAATTTTTAAAAATTAAGTAAATATAAATTGTATGTAAAATACACATTAGTGGACACTTGTTTTAAATGCGAGATCTGAAATCAACAAGTGGCGCCCTCTTTTTGAATTCTGTCTGCTTTGCTCATCTGCAAAACCATACCTTCCCCTTTCAATTCGCAGAAGACTTCTTCCATCTCCAAATTAAGACACAACTTGAAAAGGGGGAACAAAAATCGAATAAAGAAAACAAAGGAATCGACGTTTCTCTCCCTTGAAACCTCACTGCCCAAACTTTTCTCCTATTCCAACATTCACATTTTCGCCTTCTCCCCAAATTCTTCACCGCCGGAGCACCACCGAGGCGCTGCATTATTCGTACACCATCAGATCAACGTCACTTCTCTTTCATTTGATCCTCTCGCGCGAACTCGAAACGAAGCCATCTCGAGTGTCACCAAGTTTTCGTCCATCATCTAGGTAGCTGTCGCATCCATGCCAAGCTCTTCCGCTATTATTCCCTACAGATCCAAGCTTTCCAGTCTAAACCGCCATCGATCCCTAGATGTTCCCATCATATCCATCACCGGAGGACTTGCGGTATCGTCAGAGGTGGTGCTCGATGCCTGTACACTTCCACTTTGCGAGCCCTAGATTCACCACTTTCCGATTTTCCAGAACAAGTTATGTCTCATTTCTTGCTCTTCGAAATGCCCAAATATGGTACTATTTATGTTATTTCCAATCAAAAATCATTTCCCATATTCTTACATATCACCTGGGACTTTAGTTTTTCTGTTTAATTGAAATCTATACTGGTCTCAGGCTATTGTTGGTCAGTCCAATGCCATGTTCGATGTAGTTGTTTTCGGTTAGTTAAAGTCACATATGCTTTCTGTGTTTGAAATAAATAAAAAAGGTTATTAATCAATACTTTATTTTAGGAGTATAATCTAATTAGAACTATTTGTAAGTCACGGTTTTAAACAAGATAACAAATATAAACATGGGAAAAGTTGCATGTACTCATTTTTAGTAGTACTCTGTTAAACTGGAGTACTTCTGTACTTTGACCTAGCTCTTCGCAACCTAAAAGGATGGTGTAACTTGTTTGCCTATGAAATCCAACCCGGTTTGTGTATTTTGCTTTTGTCCCTTGCTGCCTTGTACTGACTTTACCCTCATACCCAGTTGCACTTGTATATCTTTGAGAACAAGAGTTGACATTTCTTCTATTTATTCCATAGGTAATTGGACTCTTTTCGTTCATAGTCGTAAGCGTTAACATATGTATCGTGCCTTATATCCGCTTCAGTTTCCGCATCTCTTCCGAATTGCCACGAAAGGTGAGTTTCCACTCACTCACAGAATAATATTTTTATTAAGTGAATTTAATATTTGAAATGTTGAATGAAATGTTAGTTGCTCTAGAGTTGTTTGCTTCGTGATTGTGCACGTGCGACACACACTATTATATCATATGACACAATATGGATGTATGTTTGACATGTTATGTTTAATCTTCTCATCATGCAAGTTCCCTCTTAGATTAGAAACATTACGGGTTGAAATGACACATACCCGAACCTTTGTGTATTCGAATCAATTTGGGATGCGGGTTGAAATGATACATACCCGGGGTTCGAATATTTTAAAAGAACGGATTGAAATGATAAATATCCGCGTCACTTGACCATAGGATAGACAATTTTATATACGGACACTGTGGTCGATAAAATAAGATATTTTAAAATATTTTATCGATCTCACAAGTAGAAATTTTAAATGAAATTTCAATATAGTGTAAAGAAAAGCCTGAAAAGAAATTTTGTTCAAACCTTTGCTCGATTTTATAAGAAATCCAATTTGTATGAAATAAGTTTTAAAACGATTTTTGCAAGTTAACATTTAAATTCTAATTTATTTAAATAAATAAATTCTTCATAACTTGATGTTCATATAACAACTTGAATAATATGATAGTTTAGAATTGAATGATTGAATGTAAAGGTTTTGCAAAGACTTGATAAATGTTCCAAATTTATTTTGATATATGATTGTCAAATGATTTGGTCGCCATATGAATGAAAGATTTTTGTCAAAATGGAAGTGCTTAAGTTCAAGTATGAAAGAAATATGATTATTTGATTCATGGTGAATACAGGTTTGTTAACAAGCTAGAATTTAACAAATCACACTTTTGATTTGGGGATTGTTATATGAAATGGATACGTGAAAGCTAAGGTGAACAACGATGTGAGAATCGTTTTAACCGTGAAGTATTGAAATCGAACCAAATCAAAGGAATTTGATTAAATGTGAAATTTGGTTGGGAAAGGAATTGTAAGACATGAATTAGAATTGGATTGGATTAATATTACTTGAATTGAACTAAAATTTCATAAAAGTAATTTTCTGTATTACTTGATTTTATAAGTATTCTTTTGTAAAATGATTTGATTACTTTAACCATATGTATTTTATAATCATTTTCCAAAAATATATATGTTTGTACACTATTTTAAATTTAATATACATATGCTATTTCAAAACTCAACTTTTCTAAATGTATTTATGTTATTTTTTTAAAATTATAAACTTATGTCCAATCCAGTCCAGTGAATCCAAAGGATGAAGTACAGGATTTCCAAATAATAACAACATTTCATGGAATTTGGAAGTTAAAACAATGGTTGACAAAGAATGGGAATATTGGTTTTATTTTTGAATCGATGACAAATGATTTGTGAAATTGATTTTGGGGCAAGACTTGAAATAAATCGATTTGCTATACTTGGAAATGTGATTTCAAATATAATGGCCACGGTGTGAAAAAAAATGTAAGCGTCGGTTGTTAAAGAGACCAGAGTCGGTAAGTGGCATACTCTCTGTCAGTGCCGATACCACTTTAACAACTGTGCACGTGATGAAGTACCAGTACGAAGCATGATGATTTGGAGGCGATGACTGGAATGAGAAGGCGAACGATGACGAAATGGCCTTGACCTTAGGGTCAGAATTAAAATGACTAAAACAGGAGCTACACAGTGACTAATAGAGATAGAACCTCTGATCGGACGCACTTCTCCGATACTATTTTATTGACTATGATGATGATTAGGGCCCTTTTGTTTTGGGAGTGTGTTCCGAGGTGGGCGGTAGTGGCTGCTATGCGTTACCACCAGTCCGGGAGTGTAATTGGTATAATCCTACCCTGGTATTGCCTCGAGTGCCTTGTCATTTATCGTAGCGAGCCCCGAAAGATTTCGTATCGTATCTATGGAGTGCCCTCTGATGCCATCCGTGTTAGGTTGGGTTTATGGTACTGTATAGACTACGGTATTATAAACGGTGTAAGGGTAAAAATGTAATCCCGCTTACGCTATTTTGATATATTTATTTCACTGAATAGACACTAGTATAATAGCGTATTATACTATATGTATTAGTTTCACGGATCCTTAAGGGATGGAAAACCCAACCATCCTTTGAGTTACGGATGCATTCCATTTAAACATGTCACTTGAGTTAATTCACTTATATGAGAATGTTAGACATGACTCGAGTATTTTTTTGTTTTGTTCCTTGCAAATGCCCAGGTCAGATCGAGTATTACAGCTTGGAAATCTATCTATTAGAGCTTGGGATTTGTTGAAGATCCAGTCATCCATCTATTATCACTCATGTAGTTACCCCACTTCGGTCAGCTATTCATGTATTAGCAAGGTTCTTAGTCTTCCGCTGTTTCTATATTTATTCTGTACTCTGATTATGTAAGTTTAAAGATTTTGTATTATTGCATAAATTTTTCTTCTGCTGTGAGATATTATGTGTTCTGTGTCTGTGATTCTGTGATGATTTGTATTTCAACTACATAAGCAATAACAATATGTTGTTTTGAACGGTTCGAGTAGGTTTAATTACCGACTTGGTGCGGTCAAAAAGTGTAACGACCCGTATTCTACGCATCATAGGATCGTAGGATGTTTATTTCTTTCACATACGAAGTCGTATGGTCATGTAACTTTGGGAGACGACGATTGGGGTCATTTCCCATGTTCATGATTTTTCCCGATTTTTAAATGACCATTTTACCCCTAGTTGGCACTGTTTTAGCCATAACTTTTGACTGGAAATGAATTTTTACCTGAAACCACTTCCATTGGCTTCGGATGATGGTTTCTCTTTCCGTAGAGTGGTCATAATAGCCAAACGGACTTACCGTTTGGGAGATATGGCTGAAACAAGTTTCAGATGGTGAAAAACAGCTTAATTGGGCTTAACCGGGTGATTAGCAGCTAGGCCCAGAGGGGAATTTCGGGTTTAGAGGTATAGGAGGACTGATTAGGGTTAGGTTATCACTTTCATTTCAGTTTTGAGCCGCCACAAACCTTCTTGAGACCTTAGTAATGGCTTCCATCCTCTAAAACCACTCCAAAACACATTTTTAGTGAAGATTAAGCCTAAACTACATCAAAACAAGGCCAAATAGCAACAAAGCAAGGTTGGAGCTGCTGCTATACATAGGAATTCGACCCAAACAGAGAGTATTTCAGATTTGGTGTTTCATTTGTGGCCAAGGTGAGTGATTTGCATAGTTTTTGCACTAATTACGGTGATTAAGGGTAATTAGTGAAGATTAGCGAATTTATACGTAAATAAATTCTGGAAAAATTCTTAAAATTCTAAAATAATGTTTTAAGGTTCTGTTAGAAATTTGGGTTAATTTCGATGTGTTTTGCTAATCGTATGCTTAAACATGATTAAGAGGGATTATAGGAAAATATGAAGTTTTAGTCACTTTTGATCCCTCTTGATTCATTTGGATTGTTGTTTACTGTTTGTGGTTGCTATTACATGTTGCTATGACTCTATGGTATGTTTTATGATTGATTAGAATAGTTAAATTGCTCGAAACATCGTCGAATGGCGTTGAAAGCTCGCTGGAAAGTTGCAGAAATGTGCAGGTTCCGAACCGGATCGGATCGGAGTAGAGGGTCGGATCGGATTTGTGAACTGACCAAGGAAATCTGAACTGGATCGGAGCTTGTCACTGGAGGAGGATCGGCGAGAAGGAAGGCTGTTTGCTTAGAGTTGGAGTGGACAAGGGGGATCGGATCGGAACTAGGGAGCGGATCGGATCGAAACTAGGGAGCGGATCGGATCGGAGCTGTGGTGCGGATCGGATTGGAGAGGATCGGAGTAAGCTAAGGGGGCGGAGCGGATCGGCAATTGGAGAAGGACAGGATCGGGTATGGGAACTTAGAAGGGAGCAACCACCGAACCAACCAGAGAATAGGCACTACACTTCCGAACCGAACCAAGTGGAGAACCCGAACCGAAGGAGCACCGAACCGAATGGAAAAGATGACTACCGAACCGAACCGACGAAGATGATGACTACCGAACCGAACCGAATTCCAGGACTGCACGACAACTCTTCTGAAGACCCACTCCAATTCGACCAGACCCGAGATGCAAAGGAAGTCCAAATGAGAAGTTAGAGCTCAGGATTCAGATGGGAATCAACGAGTTCGCTTCATGGTTGGGCTTTGCTGCGGGACGCGTGCCAAGGAGTTATCGACGTCTATAGCTTTGAACCACTATGGTAGGAGGTACGAAGGCGGATTCAGGGCCATTATGGCATCGGTAGAACCAAGTGCTACGACCAATGAAGTGGGTCATTGAAATGTTTGGTCATGACTCCAAGTGTTTGGCTTGGTCACAGCAGGGTTTCTACAAGTCGGGATTCGTCGTTACCTCAGTTTGTCTAGTGTTCCAAAGTGGTAGATGTCGTACGCTTTACGCACTGAGTGAGAGATGTGAGGATGGTTGCTATGGTTGATTTGTTTGCTATCATTGTGACATGCACACCCCACCCCCGTATTCTTACACTATTTATTATGGCACCTTGGAGTATTGTACGGTATGTGGTACTAACTCTTTGGTTGCAGGTCCAGGTTCAGGTATGGCTTAGTATACCTGTTATTATTCTGTTTAGATGCTTATCGCTCATACCAGGCTTTATGTCTGACCCAGAGTTTTATGTCTCCTCTTATTACTCTGGGTGCTCACACGAGCAGACTAGAGACAGGTTAGCTGGTGATGCACGGGTAGATGATCCGGAGACGAGCAGGAGGCTTCCACGTACTATATATACATAATATTCTCCTTGTGTTGTTGAAGATCACTGCTTGGGTATTGTTGGTGTATCTTCTACTTTAGCTTTCTTTTGTTTAGAGACAGTAAATTTGGAAAATTGTAATAAGCTGTATCTGGTATTCCGCTGCTTTGAGATTGATGTTGGTTTTTGTTATCAGCTTATGCACTGTCTCGCCTGTTTTATGTCAAGTATGTTATTATTATATTTTATCCCATGCGCTGTGAGACACTCTACAGGTTCCTTGATTAGTTCATTCTCTTCTTTCTTTTCTTCTGACGACCGTTCTGTGCTAGCTGGGCATGTGTACAGCGCACTCACGGAGGAAATGCAGGCTGGTGCGGAGCGGGCTGTCACACTTGGTATCAGAGCTCTAGGTTGCGTAGTTAACCTAGGGAAGTCATCAGGGAGAGATAATATACGTGTACGAGAGAGCGTATTTGTGATTACTTTGGTTTTTAAAAGTTATATATATATATACTATTAGTAGTATAAGGATGAAGTCGTACTGCACTAGCACCACTATGGAGTCGTTAATCATTTCCTTTTTCAGATTGACGATGAGCCGATATGTTAGAGGTGCCGGTAGGGGAGCCAACAATGGGAATGCTGCTGACATGAGGACGATGTTTACTGACCTCATGAGAGAGGTGCTTAGAGATGTACAGAGGACAGCTCCAAATGGTGGAAATGGTGGTGGTCCAATAGTGCAGGTGCCAAGAGTCGACTTCGCCAAGTTGAATAAGGATTATACTAGCCTTGGTGGGAAGCCGTTCCACGGAACGGAGTCGGCCACGGATGTTCAAGATTGGTTGGATAGTTGCGAACGTATCTTCGAGGATTTGGGTATTGAAGATGCGATGAAGAGAAAGCTAGCGTCTCGTCAGCTGCAAGGGCGGGCAATGAATTGGTGGAATGCTATAAAGGCAGCTACTCCCGAAGATCAGATTACTTGGGAGCAGTTTAAGGCTCGCTTTAGTGAGAAGTTCATTCCAGCTGCTCAGAAGTCAATGCTGTTTAAGAAATTCTTGGAGCTCAAGCAGAATGGCAGAGCTGTCTCGGAATATATTGCTGAATTTGACACTTTGTCAAAATATGGGTTATCTCTTATCGATACTGCCGAGAAAAAGAATGAGAAATTCATAACTGGTTTGGATCAGTACTTGGGGGAAAAACTTATTAACCACATCGATGAGACGTTTGAATCGATTGTGGGGAAAGCATTAAGATCAGAAAGTCTCTACCCTAAGTCGAAGACTGAGGTTGTATCTGCAGAAGAGCCAAAACCACAAGCAAGTGGTGGAGGCAAGGGTGGTTCCCAGAATAAGAGAAAGCAGAATCAGACTAAGGATGGCCAGAAGAAAAAGAATAAGCAAGATGTTGAGTGCTTCAGCTGTGGTAAGAAGGGCCATTATGCTAGTAATTGTCGGGCCAAGCCAGCGGATAGGAAGTGCTTCAACTGTGGCCAAATGGGACATCACAAGGACAAGTGTCCACAGCCCCCTAAAGAAAAGCAAATGGTGAAAGCCTACGCTCTTAATGTTATTCCTTCTTCGTCGAATGCCCCAACAGCGGCAGAGAAGGGAAAGAATGTCGTCATTCAAGGTATGCTTTCTGTTTATGATGTTCCTGTTAGAGTTTTGTTTGATACCGGAGCTTCCAGTTCTTTCATATCTAGTGACCTGGTAGATAGGTTGGGATTGGAGCCCGAGATTGTCGATAGACCTTTAGTAGTAACGAACCCGATTGGTGGTTCGACTAGCCTTAGCATGATTTGTCGTAATGTGGTTCTATCGAGTCATGGATGCATGTTTGTTTGTGATTGCTTTGTTTTGGGCTTTACTGGGTTTGGCATTATTTTGGGAGTAGATTGGCTCCAAAGATACGGGGTGGTGGTAGACTGTGAGGGCTTGTTGGTGACAGCTAGAGCGGATGATGGGCGGAGGATAGTGTTTGGTGGTCTACCCAGTAAGGGGGTATTGGCTAGTTTTCTAAACTCCCTCGACATTCCGCATAGTGAGTTGTCAGGTTTGCCCGTGGTTGGCCAGTATCCGGATGTTTTCGAAGAAGTGACCGGACTTCCACCACACCGAGAGATTGAGTTTCGTATTGATTTGGTAAAAGATGCCAGACCTATAGTGATGCCACTTCGTCGTATGGCACCAAGGGAGCAGCAAGAGCTCGAGGTGCAAGTCAGCGATCTTTTGAAGAAGGGATTTATCAGAAGGAGTGTTTCTGAATGGGGAGCACCAGTTGTGTTTGCTACCAAGGCGGATGGTTCCCTTCGTTTGTGTGTAGACTACCGCGAGTTGAATAAACTGACGAGGAAGAACAAGTATCCTCTACCGCGGATAGATGATTTGTTCGATCAGTTGAGTGGCGCGAGAATATTTTCTCAGTTGGATCTCGCGACAGGTTTTCATCAGCTTAGAGTGGAAGCTGAGAGTATAGCTAAAACGGCATTTCGAACGCCGTCTGGATTTTATGAATGGTTGGTTATGCCATTTGGGCTGACTAATGCCCCGGCATATTTTGTGGATCTTATGAATAGGGTATTCAGAGATCAGTTGAATAAGTCTGTTCTTGTGTTCGTGGATGATATTTTGGTCTATTCGAGGACAGAGGAAGAACACAAGGAACATTTAAGAGTAGCGATGGAGGTGTTGAGAAAACACCAATTGAAAGCAAAGTTTTCTAAGTGCCACTTCTGAAAGAGGGAAGTGAGGTTCTTGGGCCATGTTGTATCAGAGAATGGTATTGCCGTGGACCCGGCAAAGGTGGCTACGGTACAGGATTGGCCTACGCCCAAGAATGCAACAGATGTAAGAAGTTTCTTGGGGTTAGCGGGATATTATCGTAAGTTTATCCAAGGTTTCTCCAAGATAGCAGCACCATTGACCCAGTTGACCAAGAAGAATCAAGCTTTTGTCTGGGATGAAAGGTGCGAGGATGCATTTAAAAGTCTAAAGGACAAGTTGACAAGCGCACCAGTGTTAGTCATTCCTAAAGGGGATGAAGAGATGACGGTATACACGGATGCCTATGGTACCGGACTGGGAGCTGTATTGATGCAAGGCGGTAGGGTTGTAGCTTACGCAAGTCGGCAATTGAAACCGCACGAGAGAAGATACCCTACCCATGATTTAGAATTGGCAGCGATCGTGTTCGCGTTAAAGATGTGGAGACACTATCTCTTGGGAGAAAGATTTGAGCTGTTTACAGATCATAAGTCGTTAAAATATCTCTTCTCCCAGAAGGATTTAAATCTCCGTCAGCAGAGATGGTTAGAGTTCTTAGCTTCCTATGATTTTGACATCGCATACACACCAGGAAAGGGCAATGCGGTGGCTGATGCATTGAGTAGAAGACATGCCAGCTTAGGGGCTATGTTCCTTGAATGGAAGCAACTGGAGTTTATCGCGGGGTTTGATTTCAGACCAAAGTGCGAATTGGATCCAGAAATGTTAGCAAGTTTGACGATCAAACCCACTTTGATTGAGCGGATCGGCTCTAGTCAGAGGGACGATCCTAACCTATTGGAAATCATCTCCAAGTTAGAGATGGGTATCGATGAGGAGATGAACGAGTATGGGCTTGATCGAGATAGATGGCTTAGAAATAATGGAAAGCTTGTTGTACCCAATGTCAATGGATTGAGAGATGAAGTGCTTAGAGAATGTCATCACTCAAAGCTGACTATACACCCCGGTGGTAATAAGATGTATCGAGATATGAAGCAGACCTACTACTGGGAAGGGATGAAACGAGACGTTGGGAAGTTTATATCCAAGTGCATGAATTGCCAGCTAGTTAAAGCCGAGCAAAAGAAGCCTAGTGGGTTGTTACAGCCCTTAGAAATTCCCGAATGGAAATGGGAGCAAGTCTCGATGGATTTCATCGATGGTTTACCAAGGACTAGATCAGGATATGACAGCATTTGGGTAATTGTAGATCGACTGACTAAAAGTGCAAGGTTTATACCAGTCAAATCGACTAGAACGGCAGCTAAGTTAGCAGAATTGTATATGAAGTGGATAGTGAGATTTCATGGAGTACCTAAAAGCATTGTGAGCGACCGAGACCCGTTGTTCACTAGTGGGTTTTGGAAGAGCTTACAAGAGGCTCTAGGGTAAGAGTTACATCTCAGTACCGCATATCATCCTCAGACCGACGGTCAGACGGAGAGGGTGAACCGTATTTTGGAAGACCTCTTGAGAGCATGTATATTGGATTTTGGTGGATCATGGGATGACCATTTGCATCTAGTAGAGTTTGCATATAATAATAGTTACCAATCCAGTATCGGTATGGCTCCATTTGAAGCTTTGTATGGAAGACCGTGCAACTCACCATCATGTTGGATAGAGACTGGCGAGAAGTTTATGCTTGGACCAGATGTGGTGAGGGAAACTTCAGATAAGATCAAGATCATTCAACAATGAATGAAGGCTGCCCAAGATAGGCAGAAGAGTTATGCTGATAAGAGGAGAAGAGACTTAAAATTCTCCGTTGGCGACTTGGTGTTTGTCAAGATTTCTCCGTTGAAGAGCGTAATACGATTTGGCAGGAGAGGCAAGTTAGCACCAAGATTCGTTGGCCCATTCCCTGTTCTTGAACTAGTCGGGAGTTTGGCATATAGGATTAACTTACCAGAGAAGATGGCGGGAGTTCACAACGTGTTTCATGTTTCCCAACTAAGGAAGTTCGTTCACAACTCAGATATGACTATTTCACCTGATCAGTTAGAGGACTTCGAAGTAGAACCCGAGGCGGTTGGGAACCGCAAGCCGGCCCGTATTGTCGAGCACGACATGAAGCAACTTCGAAGAAAGGCGGTGAAACTAGTCAAGGTTCAGTGGGGCGAGGACGAAGATGATTGTACTTGGGAAACAGAGGAGGACATAAGGAAGAAGTATCCAGAACTCTTTGCCTGGTAAGATTTTGACTTCGATTTAGTTTTCTGCATGCTAGGATAGGCTTGTTTGCTTGTTTTGCATATTTGATTGTTGTATATGGTTGTTAGGCATGCGGGATCCCTTGTATGTTTTGGGTTAAGGAATTTCGGGGACGAAATTTCTTAAGGGGGGGAAAGTGTAACGACCCGTATTCTACGCATCATAGGATCGTAGGATATTTATTTCTTTCACATACGAAGTCGTATGGTCATGTAACTTTGGGAGACGACTATTGGGGTCATTTCCCATGTTCATGATTTTTCCCGATTTTTAAATGACCATTTTACCCCTAGTTGGCACTGTTTTGGCCATAACTTTTGACTGGAAATGAATTTTGACCTGAAACCACTTCCATTGGCTTCGGATGATGGTTTCTCTTTCCGTAGAGTGGTCATAATAGCCAAACGGACTTACCGTTTGGGAGATATGGCTGAAACAAGTTTCAGATGGTGAAAAACAGCTTAATTGAGCTTAACCGGGTGATTAGCAGCTAGGCCCAGAGGGGAATTTCGGGTTTAGAGGTATAGGAGGACTGATTAGGGTTAGGTTATCACTTTCATTTCAGTTTTGAGCCGCCACAAACCTTCTTGAGACCTTAGTAATGGCTTCCATCCTCTAAAACCACTCCAAAACACATTTTTAGTGAAGATTAAGCCTAAACTACATAAAAACAAGGCCAAATAGCAACAAAGCAAGGTTGGAGCTGCTGCTATACATAGGAATTCGACCCAAACAGAGAGTATTTCAGATTTGGTGTTTCATTTGTGGCCAAGGTGAGTGATTTGCATAGTTTTTGCACTAATTACGGTGATTAAGGGTAATTAGTGAAGATTAGCGAATTTATACGTAAATAAATTCTGGAAAAATTCTTAAAATTCTAAAATAATGTTTTAAGGTTCTGTTAGAAATTTGGGTTAATTTCGATGTGTTTTGCTAATCGTATGCTTAAACATGATTAAGAGGGATTATAGGAAAATATGAAGTTTTAGTCACTTTTGATCCCTCTTGATTCATTTGGATTGTTGTTTACTGTTTGTGGTTGCTATTACATGTTGCTATGACTCTATGGTATGTTTTATGATTGATTAGAATAGTTAAATTGCTCGAAACGTCGTCGAATGGCGTAGAAAGCTCGCTGGAAAGTTGCAGAAATGTGCAGGTTCCGAACCGGATCGGATCGGAGTAGAGGGTCGGATCGGATTTGTGAACTGACCAAGGAAATCTGAACTGGATCGGAGCTTGTCACTGGAGGAGGATCGGCGAGAAGGAAGGCTGTTTGCTTAGAGTTGGAGTGGACAAGGGGGATCGGATCGGAACTAGGGAGCGGATCGGATCGAAACTAGGGAGCGGATCGGAGCTGTGGAGGGGATCGGATTGGAGAGGATCGGATCGGAGTAAGCTAAGGGGGCGGAGCGGATCGGCAATTGGAGAAGGACAGGATCGGGTATGGGAACTTAGAAGGGAGCAACCACCGAACCAACCAGAGAATAGGCACTACACTTCCGAACCGAACCAAGTGGAGAACCCGAACCGAAGGAGCACCGAACCGAATGGAAAAGATGACTACCGAACCGAACCGACGAAGATGATGACTACCGAACCGAACCGAATTCCAGGACTGCGCGACAACTCTTCTGAAGACCCACTCCAATTCGACCAGACCCGAGATGCAAAGGAAGTCCAAATGAGAAGTTAGAGCTCAGGATTCAGATGGGAATCAACGAGTTCGCTTCATGGTTGGGCTTTGCTGCGGGACGCGTGCCAAGGAGTTATCGACGTCTATAGCTTTGAACCACTATGGTAGGAGGTACGAAGGCGGATTCAGGGCCATTATGGCATCGGTAGAACCAAGGGCTACGACCAATGAAGTGGGTCATTGAAATGTTTGGTCATGACTCCAAGTGTTTGGCTTGGTCACAGCAGGGTTTCTACAAGTCGGGATTCGTCGTTACCTCAGTTTGTCTAGTGTTCCAAAGTGGTAGATGTCGTACGCTTTACGCACTGAGTGAGAGATGTAAGGATGGTTGCTATGGTTGATTTGTTTGCTATCATTGTGACATGCACACCCCACCCCCGTATTCTTACACTATTTATTATGGCACCTTGGAGTATTGTACGGTATGTGGTACTAACTCTTTGGTTGCAGGTCCAGGTTCAGGTATGGCTTAGTATACCTGTTATTATTCTGTTTAGATGCTTATCGCTCATACCAGGCTTTATGTCTGACCCAGAGTTTTATGTCTCCTCTTATTACTCTGGGTGCTCACACGAGCAGACTAGAGACAGGTTAGCTGGTGATGCACGGGTAGATGATCCGGAGACGAGCAGGAGGCTTCCACGTACTATATATACATAATATTCTCCCTGTGTTGTTGAAGATCACTGCTTGGGTATTGTTGGTGTATCTTCTACTTTAGCTTTCTTTTGTTTAGAGACAGTAAATTTGGAAAATTGTAATAAGCTGTATCTGGATTTCCGCTGCTTTGAGATTGATGTTGGTTTTTGTTATCAGCTTATGCACTGTCTCGCCTGTTTTATGTCAAGTATGTTATTATTATATTTTATCCCATGCGCTGTGAGACACTCTACAGGTTCCTTGATTAGTTCATTCTCTTCTTTCTTTTCTTCTGACGACCATTCTGTGCTAGCTGGGCATGTGTACAACGCACTCACGGAGGAAATGCAGGCTGGTGCGGAGCGGGCTGTCACAAAAAGCCAGGTCGTTACAGTTGGTATCAGAGATTTGGTTATACAAAGCTTAGCTTATGAATTTGAAACACTCATTAGAGATAGAGTGGAAATACTCTAGAATGAGTGAAATCATCGTAGAATCATTTACAAGAGAGCGTATTTTGAAAATAAAAAAAATATTCTAAATTTTTAAGGCATTTAAAAGATTTTCTATATATAAATAATTTGAAACTTTAGCCTTGTTTTATAAATATATCCTTGTTTAAATCTTTTTCCCTTGAACTTGTCCCTTGGCTGGATCCTTCCTAAGTTAAAAGTTTTCGAATCTAAGTCTCAATCGTGCCTGGTCCTTGCTTTAGAAAATTTGGATTTGTTGCTTTCTAGATCCTGAATTACAATTTATTTGACATCTCCTCTGTAAAATCCTATTGATTTGAGTCGTCCTTTCGTACAACCCTTAGCTTATAATCCAACTTAGTTCGAAGTGAATTAGAGAATATGAAATAAAACTGGAATAAATATCTAAATGTTAATTTCTTAGTTGGACTGAATAAATTGAACTAAAAATACAATGGTATTGAGTTATTTTTATACTCCCATATTACTTCCGTGGTTAAACATGTATAAACTCACGAAGCTATATTAAAGAATTTTTCTGTAAGTAAAGCTTGTAAATTTAAACTAGAAATAAAATAATTTGGTTAAACTTTGAATGATTAATTGGTTTTGGGTAAATATATTAAAATAATAACTTGATACTTAAAATATGTACTTGAAACTAAATACATTGATTTGACTCTTGGAACTGAAATCAGTTTGTATAAGAATAGAGTAGCGATTGTATAAATACCTATATATGTATATATATGATGGGATTTCATGAGCAAGTACAGAAAATATTTAACCTTAAAGTTTTGGAATTAGGATGTATTTAAAACCTAAAATGGAAAAGGGGTAACCTTATATTATATATATGTGTTTTAAAAACTCCATATGATTTTGGTTTATAAGAAGGCATATAAATAAACAATTGTTGTCGAATATGACAAGATATACAATTTTTCCTACGTGGAATTTTTACAATGAATGAAAATTTGTCAAAGTTTAACAGAACTGTCATTTATATTAGTAGCAAAGTGAATTCTTAAATTAGAAATCCTACTCGAAAGGAATATTTGATTCAAAACTAAATAAATAACCAAGTTGGAACTCGAATGAAAATTTACTAAGATAAAGATTTACAACATTGAACGATACTTATGAATAAGTTACTGGAATTTATCAACCAAACTAAGGTAAATTTGATATGCATAGTAAGTGAATATAAATAAACGTAATTTTGATGAATCATATAGAATCAGCGACATGGAAGAAATAACTTAGAAAATCCGGGCTGCTAGCAGCTGTCGCTAGCAGCACTGGCGGCAGCAGCGGCTGCAGTAGCGACTGCAGTGGCAACTGCTGCTGCAGCAGTGAAAAACAATGAAGAAAATAGTTAAGGACAAATAAGAATAAAAAATTATATTTTGAGGAATGTATTGGGAAAGATGAAGTGAAATACTAATGTGTAAAATTATATATATGTATTTTCTAGTGGTTTGTTTGTGTTAAATATACATATGCATATAGCATAT
Source organism: Allium sativum (assembly GCA_030737875.1). Lineage (NCBI taxonomy): Eukaryota > Viridiplantae > Streptophyta > Magnoliopsida > Asparagales > Amaryllidaceae > Allium > Allium sativum. Next base: position 574,677,993 of record CM060918.1, on the reverse strand, counting down.
GAAATTGAATAAGCTTTAAAAACATGCTAAGCAGTTTGTTTGGACTTAATATTTGCTTTCTAAAGAAGTTCAAATAGATAGGATTATATAAATAAATTCATGGTTGTGATATACAGATAAGTACACCTCGATTTTCAAGATAACTATAAAAGTGAATCCCTTAAATTCATAAGTTTGGTATGCAATGAAAATTCTTTGATAACCAAAATACTTCAATTCAAAATAAGAAGGGAAGTGTTAATAAAATACTAAGAAGTAAAGTAGATTTTATGTAGGAAATCAAAAGTAAATAGTTATTTGAAACATGATGTAGTCAGCATAAGTACTATTTAAGTTACTTAGGTATCAAATCTAAATTAACATTGTAAAGTCTTTATATAAAATGAGAACGTAGCATTAAGTCCGTCGATCTTATGTTCGCATGCAAGACAACCTTTAGGAAAAGGGGTGGCTACTGCCACAGCAGCAACACAGAAGCTATAAAAAAAGAAAGAAAAAAATGAAAAAAAAAACTGAACTGAAATGAAAAACTGAACTGAAATGAAAAAAACTGAGCTGAAATGAAAAAACTGAACTGAAATGGAAAAAACTGAACTGAAATGAAAAACTGAAAAAAAAATCTGAAATGAAAAAAAAAACTGCATTTATGTGTTTGCGCGATTTCATAAATTATTTGACTATGCGGCTTATGGAGACTACTACCTCATCTGTAAGCTTCCAATTCAAACCAGATAATGCATCCAAATGGAGAATTTAAGCTGTGTTTAATAAGTAATTATGAAACAAGTATTTAGCAACTTACCAGAATTGGATTTATAAGCTACAAACTGTTATTTGTTACTTTTTTTTTATTTGCACTATTAGCATTTATAAGTCAGTACTAAGATGCTCGTAAATTAGAGATACAACTTGAAAACTAAAAGAGGTTTAAATGGCAAACTTAAGTGCGGAAAATATATGGAACATGTAGTGTAAATTTTGTGAATCATTTGAATTACATGATTATTGTCGAACAAAACAAATAAAATTTACCAAAATAAATACAATGTGAATGTTAAATGAATTGTATTCGGAAAACAAAAGTAATTCTAAATAAAAATGAAACATGTATTTGAATGTATGTAAGATTTTGTAAGCTTTAGTACACTATTTTGTTTCATCTGCATTTTGGTCAGATGCTACTTTATTTCATGTCATGTTTTGCATATTATTATGCATGCTAGGTTTTGTCATATATACATGTGGTTCTCATTGCGTTTTTGAGTTTTAGTAGGTTGCAATGGCGTGCTTTGCTTATGGAAGCTCGCTTTTGCGCAAAATGCTAAGAAAATAAGAAAATAAGCTTTAAAATGCTATAAAAAGGTACGTATCTCGCATTATTTATCGCTTTTGGGTTTTTTGTTTTGGTTCCCCTAATTTGGGATGCCTTATCGTATAGGTGAGATGTATATTTTGTGTTTTTGTGTATGGGAAAATTTTCCTGATCGAACCGTGTAGGGGAGATGCTGCCGAAATTTTCCGTAAATTCGGACGTTAGAAAATTTTGAGTTTTAAAAATTCTAGAAATAAATTTTCTTTCTAATAAGTTATAGTCTTAGAAAGATTTGATAAGTTAGTTACGATTTTGGCGACGTTCCTTTTCGAGAACGAAAAGCGCTGAGTGGGGAAGAATGTAACAAACCGATAATTTCAACGTCTTTAATTTTGAAGTTAATTAAATTTTGATTTAGAAAAACGTTAATTCTTTAAGTTAATATTATTGAAATGTAATCTATATAATTCTATATTGAATGCGTCTTAGTTTGCTCGCTCTGTTTAGATCGTTTTCGGTTGATCTCAGTAGTGGTAACCGATGTATCTCTAATAATATATATATATATAATTAGATGTAAATTAAATTGTGAGATTTTGTATTTGAGCTACGTCTAATTGGACATAGCTAAGCAATTAATTTCGTAGAAAAATAGCAAAGTTGGTATGGTTCGCATTGAATTTAATTAGATATTTAATAAATAGTTTCGTACTGAAATGTCCTCGGAAATCCAGGCGAACTTTGCCTAAAAATATTAGATAGAATTCTAAGTGGAAAGCTACTTTTTGTTTTGGGAAATTCGATCATCTATCGGCTCGAATCCTTAATTTCAAGTCAGAAACATGCAAAAGTGGAATAATAAATTATTTGTAAATATTGTTTGTATTTGTTCGTATGCTACAATTGGGTACATATACATGAGTTTCTTTCATCATGAGAAAAAGATTTTTTTTTCCTTTCAAAGATTTTAAAAATTAAGTAAATATAAATTGTAAGTAAAATACACGTTAGTGGACACTTGTTTTAAATGCGAGATCTGAAATCAACAAGTGGCGCCCTCTTTCTAAATTCTGTCTGCTTTGCTCATCTGTAAACCCATACCTTCCCCTTTCAATTTGCAGAAGACTTCTTCCATCTCCAAATTAAGACACAACTTGAAAAGGGGGAACAAAAATCGAATAAAGAAAACAAAGGAATCAACGTTTCTCTCCCTTGAAACCTCACTGCCCAAACTTTTCTCCTATTCCAACATTCACATTTTCGCCTCCTCCCCAAATTCTTTACCGCCGGAGCACCACCGAGGAGCCGCATTATTCGTCCACCATCGGATCAACGTCGCTTCTCTTTCATTTGCTCCTCTCGGACGAACTCGAATCGAAGACATCTCGAGAGTCACCAAGTTTCCATCCATCATCTAGGTAGCTGTCGCATCCATGCGAAGCTCCTCCGCTATAGTTCCCTTCAGATCCAAGCTTGCCTGTCTAAACCGCCATCGATCCCTAGCTATTCCCATCCTATCCATCACCGGAGGACTTGTGGTATCGTCAGAGGTGGTGCTCGATGCCTGTACACTTCCACTTTGCAAGCCCTAGATTCACCACTTTCCGATTTTCCAGAACAAGTTATGTCTCATTTCTTGCTCTTCGAAATGCCCAAACATGGTACTATTTACGTTATTTCCAATCAAAAATCATTTCCCATATTCTTACATATCACCTGGGACTTTAGTTTTTCTGTTTAATTGAAATCTATACTGGTCTCAGGCTATTGTTGATCAGTCCTATGCCACGTTATGTAGTTGTTTTCGGTTAGTTAATGTCACATATGCTTTCTGTGTTTGAAAAAAAGGTTATTAATTAATACTTTATTTTAGGAGTATAATCTAATTAGAACTATTTGTAAGTCACAGTTATAAACAAGATAACAAATATAAACATGGGAAAAGTTGCACGTACTCATTTTTAGTAGTACTTTGTTAAACGGGAGAACATCTGTACTTTGACCTAGCTCTTCGCAACCTAAAAGGATGGTGTAACTTGTTTGCCTATGAACTCCAACCCGGTTTGTGTATTTGGCTTTTGTCCCTTGCTGCCTTGTACTGACTTTACCCTCATACCCAGTTGCACTTGTATATCTTTGAGAACAAGAGTTTGACATTTCTTCTATTTAATCCATAGGTAATTGGTCTCTTTTCGTTCATAGCCGCAAGCGTTAACATATGTATCGTGCCTTATATCCGCTTCAGTTTCCGCATCTCTTCCGAATTGCCATGAAAGGTGAGTTTCCACTCACTCATAGACTAATATTTTTATTAAGTGAATTAATGATTTGAAATGTTGAATGAAATGTTAGTTGCTCTAGAATTGTTTGCTTTGTGATTGTGCACGTGCGACACACACTATTATATCATATGACACAATATGGATGTATGTTTGACATGTTATGTTTATTCTTCTCATCATGCAAGTTCCCTCTTAGATTAGAAACATTACGCGTTGAAATGACGCATACCCGAACCTTTGTGTATTCGAATCAATTTGGGATGCGGGTTGAAATGATACATACCCGGGGTACAAGTATTTTAAAAGAATGGATTGAAATGATAAATATCCGTGTCACTTGACCATAGGATAGAAAATTTTATATACGGACACCGTGGTCGATAAAATAAGATATTTTAAAACATTTTATCGATCTCACAAGTAGAAATTTTAAATGAAATTTCCATATAGTGTAAAGAAAAGCCTGAAAAGAAATTTTGTTCAAACCTTTGCTCGAGTTTATAAGAAATCCAATTTGTATGAAATAAGTTTTAAAACAATTTTTGCAAGTTAACATTTAAATTCTAATTTATTTAAATAAATAAATTCTTCATAACTTGATGTTCATATAACGACTTGAATAATATGACAGTTTAGAATTGAATGATTGAATGTAAAGGATTTGCAAAGACTGGATAAATGTTCCAAATTTATTTTGATATATGATAGTCAAATGATTTTGTCGCCAAATGAATGAAAGATTTTTGTCAAAATGAAAGTGTTTAAGTTCAAGTATGAAAGAAATATGATTATTTGAGTCATGGTGAGTACAGGTTTGTTAACAAGCTAGAATTTAACAAATCACACTTTTGATTTGGGGATTGTTATATGAAATGGATACATGAAAGCTAAGGTGAACAATGATGTGAGAATCGTTTTAACCGTGAAGTATTGAAATCGAACCAAGTCAAAGGAATTTGATTAAATGTGAAATTTGGTTGGGAAAGGAATTGTAAGACATGAATTAGAATTGGATTGGATTAATATTACTTGAATTGAACTAAAATTTCATAAAAGTAATTTTCTGTATTACTTGATTTTATACGTATACTTTTGTAAAATGATTTGATTACTTTAACCATATGTTTTTTATAATTATTTTCCAAAAATATATATGTTTATACACTATTTTAAATTTAATATACATATGCTATTTCAAAACTCAACTTTTCTAAATGTATTTATGTTATTTTTTTTAAATTATAAACTTATGTCTAATCCAGTCTAGTGAATACAAAGGATAAAGTACAGGATTTCCAAGTAATAACAACATTTCGTGGAATTTGGAAGTTAAAACAATGGTTGACAAAGAATGGGAATATTGGTTTTATTTTCGAACCGATGACAAATGATTTGTGAAATTGATTTTGGGGCAAGACTTGAAATAAATTGATTTGCTATACTTGGAAATGTGATTTCAAATATAATAGCCACGGTGTGAAAAAAAATGTAAGCGTCGGTTGTTAATGAGACCGGAGTCGGTAAGTGGCATACTCTCTGTCAGTGTCGATACCACTTTAACAACTGTGCACGTGATGAAGTACCGGTATGAAGCATGATGATTTGGAGGCAATGACTAGAATGAGAAGGCGAACGATGATGAAATGGCCTTGACCTTAGGGTCAGAATTAAAATGACTAAAACAGGAGCTATACCGTGACTAATAGAGGTAGCACTCTGATCGGACGCACTTCTCCGATACTATTTCTATTGCTATGATGATGATTAGGGCCCTTTTGATTTGGGAGTGTGTTCCGAGGTGGGCGGTAGTGGCTGCTATGCGTTACCACTGGTTCGGGAGTGCAATTGGTAGAATCCTACCCTGGTATTGCCTTGAGTGCCTTGTCATTTACCCTAGCGAGCCCCATATGATTTTGTTTTGTATCGTACCTATGGAGTGCCCTCTGATGCCATCCGTGTTAGGTTGGGTTTACTGTACTGTATAGACTACGGTATTATAAACGGTGTAAGGGTAAAAATGTAATCCCACTTACGCTATTTTGATATATTTATTTTACTGAATAGACACTAGTATAATAGCGTATTATACTATATGTATTAGTTTCACGGATCCTTAAGGGATGGAAATCCCAACCATCCTTTAATTTACGGATGCATTCCATTTAAACATGTCACTTGAGTTAATTCACTTATATGAGAATGTTAGTCCTGACTCGAGTATTTGTTTGTTTTGTTCCTTGCAAATGCCCGGGTCAGATCGAGTATTACAGCTTGGAAATCTATCTATTAGAGCTTGGGGTTTGTTGAAGATCCAGTCATACATCTATTATCACTCATGTAGTTATCCCACTTCGGTCAGCTATTCATGTATTAGCAAGGTTCTTAGTCTTCCGCTGTTTCTATATTTATTCTATACTCTGATTATGTAAGTTTAAAGATTTTGTATTATTGCATAAAATTTTCTTCCGCTGTGAGATATTATGTGTTCTGTGTCTGTGATTCTGTGATGATTTGTATTTCAACCACATAAGCAATAACAATCTGTCATTTTGAACGGTTCAAGTTGGTTTAATTGCCGACTTGGAGCGGTCAAAAAGCCAGGTCGTTACAAATTATTATAACATGAATCTTGAATTAAATTAATAACGGGGGAATGATGAACGATAGTAATACTATTGTGCAACAGATTTATTATAATTCCACTTACAGTGTTTTTGCGCTCCAATTCGTATATCTTTGGTTTTCTTCTTTAATTCATGGATTTGATTTGACTTTGATTGATTTCATGCCCCAATTTACATATCTGATCTTCCTTTGATTTCCTTTCGCGATGTAGGTTGCGGATCTAAATCCCTTTTCTTTTCTTGCGCGGTATTTTAGATCTGAATCTCTCTTTTGTTTTATTTGCGGTAGTTGAAATCCTAAATCTCATTCTTTTTAATTTAGGAATAGATTTGTGAAGAGAGAAAATGGATCCAGGATTTGGTAGAGAAGAAAATTGTTTAGATCCATTGAGGAGGAAGAAGAAGAGAATCCTCTCAAGATTGAGGCAGCATATAGTTACAATGACTTGGTGTAGAGAGAAAGAAAGGCCTAGGGGGTGTTTAAATAGGTTTAGAGTCAAAGAACGATTTACAGAAACAAGTCAGGATTCATAAAAATGAATCTGTAGCTAAAACAAGGCTTTCCCGACCAAAACAGGCTGACCTGGACCAAATAGGTCGACCTCCCTAAGGGGTAGGTCGACACTATGGACGACCTCCCCCTTGGGAGGTCGACCTTGTGGTCGACCTGCTAATATTTTTTTATTTAAGTTGGTTGATTTCTGAATTTTCGTTGAATCTTCTGAACGTCATAAATTCTTCATACGGATTCCGATTTTCGAAAACTTGGACTCTATTCCATGCAGAATTCCGAGACAAACGCAATAGTGATGTCCGTTTTACTTAATTCCTGATATTTAAATTAAGTATCCTTATTTTATTTTATTTTCCGCTACACACACTATTATTGAATCAATCTTTCTTTCTCTTTCGTGCATTAATTAATTTCCATTGTACATCACCATTATTAACCTATCTATGCATACATATACATTTTTAGCTATATATAAAAAAATGCGGGGTGTTACATCTAATTAGTACGCCTTGCCTTTGCTCGTAGAAGAGTATGCCTTGCCTCTGCTACGAACTAAGCACATCATACCTCTACTCGTAGAAGAGCATGTCCTACCTCTACTTATGTTCCGCATTATCCGCAGAAGGGAACACAAACCCCTATCATTTCCTATGATGGATGGGATAAGGCACCCTTTGGAGCGGGTGGAGTGTAAGCCTTCATCACCGTCTAAGATGGTTGGGGTAGAGCATCAAAAGAGTGAGCCTTAATTCCAAGTCTACAATTGTAACACCCCACACTTTTCTGCACCCAAATTTCGATAAAAATCGAAACTCGAACACTTCCAAGCATGGAGCGTGTATATCTGGTACCTACAAATAAATGAGCATGAGTATAATCAGGGTATGATAAGATCTCACATAATAAAAAAAATAGGATAAACTAATATTAACTCAAGTAATTAACTTTTTAAAGTAAGTCACTTTGCAATACCGAGCATGAGTGAGAACGAGAACCGAAAGCTAAACTTAAACATCTGTGAGAATCCGACCTTCTCTAGAAAACCTGGATGGTTCTAATAAGTAGGGAGTCAGAACAACAAGATTCCGGTGAACAGGAAATGTACAACACAAATTATAATACACGGTATCCCTTTTGGTTCAACCCAAGATGTATGCCTACAAAGGTTAGTGATTCCGGCCTAACCTTTTAAATCTTTACGCACGACTCTAACCACCCGTCCCAAGAAGTATTCTCTAAAATATGATATCGAGATAGAATGTTTATGCATATATCTAGGAAGCATTTGTAATAGAATATGGCTGATTATTTAATCGAGAGTAAACCCTTGATTACATAGTTTATACATATATATATTTATGTATATATGTATTCATTCGCTCATCCTTTATTATTTAGTGCCTCACTATTAATTATAGATTGGGTGGATTCTCCCTGATCGCTAAAGACCCTAGGCGGACCTATTGGTTACTTATTATTCTTTGATAATATATTCAACGTTAACATAAACTAGAGGGCACTAGTTACGGGCTCTACTAGTTAAGGCTTCCGTCATTCACGCATATACCATTACCCTGTATAAGGTGAGTGATGGTATTTTATCGCTCGCTATACCATCCATATTACCTTATTGGATAAACTCTGTTAATCGGCTTTTTGGTCCGGTTCCAAAAAGTATACGAGACGCGCTCGACTCGACGCATCGTGTGGCACTAAAGCCGAAAAGGATCGCGCTAACAGAGACCGTGCGGCAGCCCAAGCACATTTCCGAACCAAGGCGTCGAATCCATAAGACCCGCAAGTATGGATCTTGAGCCCCCCAAACACCTGTTCATGTGGTCTTCACGACCCTTAGAACGGGAGATGTCATAATTATGACATATTTAATATATTAGCAAAAAGACATTTTTTTTCCATCTTCTTCCTCAAAAGGGAGATGTCATTAAAGTAGCTCTCTAAAGGTCTTGAGTTCACAAATTCCAACCCCTTTGAAGTGTGAAGTCATGGGGTATTTATAGGAAAGGGGTTAGGCAGGAGTAGGCGGGAGTAGGTAGAAATAAGGGACCAGACCCAGAACTTTGCACCCCATTGGGTACGAAACTTGTATTCCCTCGGGGGTATGAAATTCATAACCCGAGGGGTCCGAATTTCATACCTCCTAGGGTGCGAAATTCGCCCCCAAGGGTACAAATTTCGCACCCTCGGGGTGCGAGTTTCGCACCTCTAGGAGTTGCTAAATTCGCACGTAGTAGGGTTCGAAATTCGTGCCCCACCATGTGCGAAATTTGCACAAACCAGGGTGCAAAATTAGTACCCAGGGTGCGAATTTTGCACCCTAGGATGTACGAAATTCGGACCCCTCAGGGTACGAATTTCGTACCCCCGAGGGGTACGAGTTTCACACCCAACGGAGTGCGAAGTTCTGGATATGGTCCCCTATATCTACCTACTCCCACCTACTTCTACCTAACCCCTTTCTTATAAATGCCCCATGACATCACACTTCAAAGGGGTTGGAACTTGTGAGCTTAAGACCTTTAGAGAGATACTTTAATGACATCTCCCATTTGAGGAAGAAGAAGGGCAAAAGTGTCTTTTTGCTAATCATAATGACCCAAGGATTTTCGGCCCCGAAAATCGACATAAATACCTTTACCGTAACTCATGCCGACCTTCCAAACACCGAAAACACTGGATAGTTAATAGAAAGAAATTAGAGGGAGAGATAAGAAAGAAATATCAGAATAGTAGTAAAAGAAGAAGAATCAACACAACACCAAATTAGAGTTTCACATCGCAGTGGAACAAAATATAATACAGAAATAAAACTTTATTGAGAGCTTTAAATAAAACTTACAATATCAGAGTACATCAACACCACTGGACAGTTATAATAACCGGTCTCATATACAACACACAACGGAATAGTATTTATATAATATCATACGTCTGAACACCTCCAGCTCGTCTTTGGACTTCGCAGCATTCGATAACTTGAACCTGTACACCCCAGGCTAACCCGAGAATTTAAAAAATACCGGGTCAGTCTGTTGAACCAAAGTGAGGTAAACACATTAAGTTTAAGGGTATCACACAACCTGATTTTTAAAGTTAAATTTTTTCAAAGAAAAGGATAACTATAAGACCAAATCCACACATAAATACAGACGATTTTTACCTTACGATAACCCAAAACATTTTTGAAACCAACATCTTGTCTGATATTATAATAATGTCTAAATACAAGTAAATAGAATCTAGTAGAACGCCTGCATCTCACGCTCCACATATATAGTATACAAACAAAACCGTGGGCTCTTATTGGAGACTGGATTCCGACTATGACAAGGTATGGGACCACCTGCCGATAGTGTATCTCTAGAGGCGAATACACTATGTCCAGCAAGAACGTCTTGCAACCTGGCCCTCACATGACCGACCACTCATTTCGCTTGAGTGTATCAAATGTATATCACCAACGGTTGGGAGCTACCCACCGTTTCCTGAAAAAGAACAACATCGAAATAGATTGAAGAATGAAATGTAATTTCTCTAGATAGGTGATTATACACCCTAATGGGAGCGACCTACATAGCCATGCTACCTGCCCGATTTTTGTCATTTCTCGGTTGTTGAGGCTTGAGGTTTAAATTAACTTCTGGAACACATGGTCACCACTCACTTTGAATGCCACATCATTAGATCCATCAAATCACTAATTGACGTCCACAAATATACTCTGGGTATAAAAGAAGTGCCCCTCTTTACCACCACTCGGTATATTTGTAAAAATCAACGTACATGGTTTTAGGAAATACTCTGTCAGACATTCGTCCATACAAGTTATCCAGGAACAGGATGAACCGAAGGTACTCTCCTACTGTGTCCAATATAGGAATCACCCCATGGATCAGTAGCGAGTAGTCCTTGTAACCCGTAGATCCCAACCACGACAGAACCATAGTTTATCTCTGGTTGCTATACTAGAGATTATTAGCAGTTCTTCCGTTTATGCAATTCTATAGTCTTCAATGCTCCATCTCGATCATCTTCTGATATCTTCACGTATTTGTTGGTCGGAATGGTTTTCAAATATAATTTCAATCCCGTCTATCCGTACCAACAATCATATTGGATAGATTTTATAGTCGATGATTTAACTATCAAAATACACAATGTTTCAATCATGACAATCCAGTGATTCACTTGTTCTGTATTCGGTCTCACTTGGCCTTTTAATTAAACAAATAAAAATTCAAAACCCTTAAATCTCTCGATATTAAAAATATAGTTTTCTCGCTTCTTATTTAACATAAGATTATTCTTTAACAAGTTCTCTTTTTAATACTTAGGAAATCCTATATCATATTCAGTTATCTATTTTCAAATTCAAACATTTTCCACGTTATTAGAATATTGGGAAATCATTTTAACTTATTACTCGTAAAACGACGTTACGAAATATGATCTATTTCAATTCCTAAAACAATACAAATTCTTATTCTAACAGAACAAAACTCAACTTTACGTTTCCTTCTAACTTGAAAATATCGTTATAATTTCATGCAACGCCTATCATTCTCCTTTTACTTTGGAATCTTCATTATATATATACCAATTTTCATTAAACGTTTCATTATTATTCCTTTAATGGAAACAAATTGTTACTAACCCATTTCACGATTACCAACTAATATCATCCTCAGATAATCCTGAAGTCGTTCAAGTTGGGGTATTTTAATTACCTCTCAGACCTTGATCAACCACGTTCATATCTTAAGATAAATACCAGTTTAATCCAAACCCGATACTTCATTCCAATATCAATACAAATCTCATTTCACTAATTTATTCAAATTATGGGCTCATTAAACCTTTTTACACTTTGAAAATCTCTTTCTCGGATATGCCCATTCTTTCTTAATTCAATAATTAAGTAACTTCTTTATAAAACATCACTTTTAATCCGACCTCTTTAACCAAACTCATTTATAACTCGGATTTGGTAATCAAATCCTCTGACCCACTTCGTTCACCAAATTCACCTTTACTAGTTCCTTTCAAATCCATTCAACCATTCTCTATTTTGGAAATCATATTCCAATTTCCCCTTTTCTACTTGATCTCATTTTCAAGTAACGTTAATTTATAATTAACGCTTTTACCCTTAAAATCTCATTTACCTAACTCCTGTCTATTATAAACCCTTTTATCTTAATTTCCTCTAACTTAATTCAAATAATTAAGTAACATTATGTCAAACTATTGTATTCGCTTGGAATTCCTTTTTGACTTTATTATAAAGATTCGGGTTTTTAATATAAAATCCATTCATAAACTCCCTTCAACATTTCACTAGATTTCATTCCAATTTCGATTACTTTTTAATGAATTTCCATTAAAAGTAATTTCTAAATTATTATTAACTAAAATAATAATTTATTTCAATCATTAACCACTTCAATAGTTAATCCCTTTATTAACAAAAATAAATGGTGAACCCCTTTTTAAAAACTTACTAAAATTAAATAATATTCATTAAACTATTATATTCACAATGCACTAACTTATTAATAATCTCAATTAAAAACGGTCGACTTAGTCAATTCAAATCACAATTATCTCATTTACCATTTCCAATTATTTCTCACTTTAAATTAATTAATAATACAATTAATTTAAATAATTCCATTTAATTGTTTCTTTACAAAACAACTTATCAAAGTTAATCATTTGAATTATTTCTTATTCTCATACTTATAAATCTGATTAACATCAGAATTTTCTTTATAAAATAATAATAATAAATCAAAGTCTTAAATAAATAAAATATTTATTTATTTCCCTTTTAATAACTTTTATTTAAATTAATTTATTCAAAATCTATACCCAGTTATAAAATAAATTTTATAACTTCATATCTATTGACTCACCTGACGGTGAATCAATATTTATAAAACAATTGATTTTATAGGCCATATGTTGCCAAATACTCAACCAATATTGCCCATTGGTGTAAACTAGACAGATGTTAAATTATCAGTCAACAATCCATAATCAAATCAATCACCCAAACAGGACAGTTCATATGCTGATAATATGAAATAAATAATATATATTGAGGAATCTCGTTAGATCCCTCTGACCTGTTTTTCCTTGTATTCAAAACGGTTATCACAAACTAGATCATTCAGTTTCATTTAATTGATAGCAATAAATAACGGCCATTTAACATTAATCACATGGAATTCAAGCAATTCAACAATTTAAACACGTTTATTTTATAAACGTGACCAACCAAGGTGACTTACCTTGATTGGAACCAATCGTTAAAATAACGATTTGGTATTTCACTAAAATTAAACGACGGTTTAATTTCATCAGTCATATCAACAAATAAATATAATACTAGCAAACTGTCAACATTATCAAACAGAGCACACAAAATAAAACCCCAGTTTATAAAAATATAAATGGCAAGAACTGAGTGAGTTTAAATCACCTTGATTTCATTTTCCTTTGAAACAGTTGGTTTCAATTAAATTAAACCGATGTTTAATTTAACTAGAAATCCCAGTTGATTGCAGTTTCAGCCAATTCTGTTCCCGACGTTGTGCTTATCAAGAAGATTCCAACAACACCTGGTTTCTCTTGTTTTGATAATATATGCTCAAGTTATAATGTTTAAAATTTCACAGTTTAAATTGATATTAATTAATTCTTCAATTAAATATTAACATGTCTCATTACATTTTATAAATAATTAGAGGCCGATCCAATTCCTTTGTTCTCGTTTGTTCCTGCATAGCTAAATGACCTACAATAAAATTAATGTTTTATGTTTACACTATTTTTATGATAACAATTAATTCCTTAACCATAGATTTTAATTAACTAATTTTGTTACTTTACAAGGTATGGCAATGCTTTGGTTCAAGAATTAAAGGACCAGTTTAATCTGGTTCTCTACCTCCCAGTGTATCATTCCCACTACAGACCAACTCCCAAAATCCCTGTACAAAAATGGGGCATATAGTTAATCAGTTTAATTATGTTAAATTGGTTTAATTAGGGTTATTACTGTGTAATAATAAATGTGGCCGATCCCCTTTTTCACTTCTGCTTTGTCTCATTCCAGTTCTTTGAAGTCCATACCACGCTCGCCATAAACATCCACCAAACACTCGATCGACGCGCCTCCTCAACCCCATCAGAGTCGGATCTGATGCTCCTCGAAGACACACGCCACCGCCCTTACTGCTCGATCCCAGCGCCGTGAAATCTGGCCTCACCATTCGCATGCAGTTCATCAAAAACTGGGCCGCCTTCTTCGTACAATTCTGGCCAAGCTGAGGCCTTAAATACCATCGTGACCGTTGAATTGGAAGCCCTCTCCTCGCTCATCACTTTTGTGCTTTAACGTCGGCGAGTTGATGATCAGATTCAAAGATAATTGGGGAAGATTTTGGGAAATTTCTGGTCGTTAGTTTATTAGGGGGCGGCGACTACCAAGTTTGACCACGAGATTGGTCTGTTTAGGACATTGATGCGGATTGAAGGATATATATATAGGGAAACAAATTTATAAAATAATATTCGTGAAACTTCGCTACGAAGTAATTGATTAAAACCACTACAAACGGTTACTATTTACTGATAAAAAAACTAATCTTAGCAAAACAAAATATTCCAGACCCAATGGGATAGGTTTCATCAAATTCCGACATCGTTTGAAAAAAATTCCTTTATAAAACCAGTGAAAAACACGCGTTTAATTTTTTCATGATCACTAAATAAATCCAGTCAACATAAAACCTTGAAATCCTACAATAATTTATTAATACGAACCCAATGGCACTAGTTTCGTCGCATTCTAAGACTGTTTTCCCGATTGGCTATTTTTTAGTGCACCGCAATGCCATTTTGGACACCAAATTAACCGGTCTCCAAAAATAACAAACTATGTATCCATCTTGACTATAATCGACGATTCGAACTCAACGGAATTAGTTTCGTGGCCTAATTCGACATCTGTTCAAGTTATACCCAAACAACCCTTTATTAAATTAAATAAATTTAATTACGTGCTATAGAAAATAAACGGGCGTTTGTGGCTACCGTGGTCCCATACGACATCGATTTGCCATGCAATTCAACACCATACAACAATTTAACGATACGGTTCCAATGAAACTAGTTTCGTCGAAATTGGATCCGTTTGTAAAATGGCTATTTTAAAGGCCTATATTTTAATAACGATTTCCATAGCGACTATTTCAAAATTTATTTGGCTATAACTAACAAACTATAATACGAAATCTGGATTTTTCTCTTCCGTATGAAAATTACCATCAATATGGTTCCAATATTTCTCGTTTCATTGAAATCTGACTTATATCGGCTCTTGTATTCTCAGTTGAAGTTCAAAACTCCATATTACGAACTGCCGCGCGATTTCGAGCTCGTTTTATATTATAAATAAAATTAATGTTAAAACTTTGTTTTAATAATGAATTCAATATTAAAATCTATTAATATTCCAAATATAATATATAAAATAATAAATAAAATAAAATATTTGGTTGCTAAAAATACGAGACGTTACATTCTTCCTTCCTTAAAATAATTTCATCCTCGAAATTGCTAAGGTAAGAAAGGACGTTACAAACCCATTATCTTTACAAAAATAATAAATTTAAACTCGATTTTTATTTCAAAAACTAATCTAATTGGTTTTAAAACTAATTTATTACAAATAAAAGAATTTTCCAAAAATCTTAAAAATGTTCTAACACCTTAACTTTTTGAAATTTTTTGGCACCTTAACTTTTAGAAATTTTTTGGCAGAGTCTCCCCTGTACAAAGGACATCTACAATATCGCAGGTTCAAGAAATATTTATCCATCGACCAACAGGGTCGGAAAAATTCAAAAACCAAACTCAAAAACTAAATAAAAACCAAAATTTTATATTCTACATAGGCGTACTTTTTTGCAAGCATTATTGTGCGGTAAGCAATATTTTATATTCAAGCTTACTTAGTTATTATGCAGCTCTATTCAAAGT
Source organism: Allium sativum (assembly GCA_030737875.1). Taxonomy (NCBI): domain Eukaryota; kingdom Viridiplantae; phylum Streptophyta; class Magnoliopsida; order Asparagales; family Amaryllidaceae; genus Allium; species Allium sativum. The sequence goes on along the minus strand of CM060918.1, from coordinate 574,662,195 downwards.
GGATTCAATTAACTCTAGAATTTTCTCTTGCATGGATTTTAAAGCTAAATTGGCACTTCTGCACCTGTTCTCAACTCAAATAAATTTCACTAGTCCCCAAAACAACATCAATTATTTACAAATATCCATATCATACGATCCAACCAGTTCTACATAGAATCTAATCCACATGAAATTATAATTATTTATAATCACTTCATTTATTTCTTTAATTAACCATTCAGGTTTATTAATCTGGATTGACTTATCCAACTTATTTATTTCGTATTGGTTTTAAACTAAGTCTATCCATTTTAAGATTTATATTCAAGCAATCAACAACATAATCCAAACATATCATTCAAATCAACATTAACAAATCAATCGATTTTCCATATTATAATAACTTAAGGAAATCATTACTTTTACTATAAAATAGATTGGGCAAAAATAATTTTATATCAAATTACAAATACGCGCTCTCATGTATATAATAAACTCAATCTAGTGTATTACTAATCCCAGCTTTATCGAGTTATGCCACAGGGCCAAGGTTATCACTAAACCAATAACTCTGATACCAGTGTAACGACCCAGGGATTTTCGGCCCTGAAAATTGACATAAATACCTTTACCATAACTCATGCCGGCCTTCCAAACACTGAAAACACTAGATAGTTAATAGAAAGAAATTAGAGGGAGAGATAAGAAAGAAAGAAATATCAGAATAGTAGTAGTAGAAGAAGAAACAACACAACACCAAATCAGAGTCTCACATCACAGCGGAACAAAATATAATACAGAAATAAATTTTTATTGAGAGCTATAAATAAAACTTACAATATCAGAGTACATTAATACCACTGGACAGTTATAATAATCTGCCCCATATACAACACATAGCGGAATAGTAGTTATATAATATCATACTTCTGAACACCTCCAACTCATCTCTGGACTTCGCAGCATCCAATAACTTGAACCTATACACCCCGGGCTAACCCGAGCATTTACAAAACACTGGGTTAGTCTAGTGAACCAGAGTGAGATAAACACACTATATTTAAGGGTATCACATAACCTGATTTTTAAAGTTAAAATCTTTCAAAGAAAAGGATAATCATAAGACCAAATCCATAAATAAAAATGGACGGTTTTAAGCTTACAATAACCCAAAACATTTTTGAAACCAATATCTTGTCTGATATTATAATAATGTCTAAATACAAGTGAATAGAATCTAGTAGAACGCTTGCATCTCACACTCCACATATATAGTATACAAACAAAACCACGGGCGCTTAATGGAGATTGGATTCCGACTATGACAAGGTATGGGACCACCTGCCGATAGTGTATCCCTAGAGGCAAATACACTGGGCTCAGCAAGAACGTCTTGCAACCCGGCCCTCACATGACCGACCACTCATTTCGCTTGAGTGTATCGAATGTATATCACCAATGGTTGGGAGCTACCCACCATTTCCCGAAAAGGGACAACATCGAAATAGATTAAAGAATGAAATGGAATTTCTCTAGATAGGTGATTATACACCCTAATGGGAGCGACCACATAGCCATACTGCCTGCCCGATTTTTGTCATTTCCTGGTTGTTGAGGCTTGAGGTTTAAATTAACTTCTGGAACACATGGTCACCATTCACTTTGAATGCCACATCATCAGATCCGTCAAGTCAGTAATTGACTTCCACAAATATACTCTGGGTATAAAAGAAGTGCCCCTCTTTACCACCACTCGGTATATTTGTAAAAATCAACGTACGTGGTTTCAGGAAATACTCTGTTAGACAATCGTCCATACAAGTCATCCAGGAACAGGATGAACCGAAGGTACTCTCTTACTGCATCCAATATAGGAATCACCCCATGGATCAGCAGTGAGAAGTCCTTGTAACCCGTAGATTCCAATCACGACAGAACCACAGTTTATCTTTGGCCGCTAAACCAGAGATTATTAGCAGTTCTTCTGTTTATGCAATTCTATGGTCTTCAATGCTCCATCTCGATCATCTTCTGATATCTTCACATATTTGTTGGTCGGAATGGTTTTCAAATATAATTTTGATCCAGGTCTTTCCGTACCAACAATGGTATTGGACAGATTTGATAGTCGGTGATTTAACTATCAAAATAAACAGTATTTCAATCATGACAATCCAGTGAGTCCACCGGTTCAGTATTCGATCTCACTTGGCCTTTTAATTAAACAAATGTAAATACAAAACCCTTAACTCTCTCGATGTTTAAAATATAGTTTTCTTGCTTCTTATTTAACATAAGATTACTCTTTAACAAATTCTGTTTTAATACTTAGGAAATCCTATATCATATTCAGTTATCTATTTCACACTCAAACATTTGCCACGTTATTAGAATATTAAGAAATCATTTTAACTTACCACTCGTAAAACAATGTTACGACATATCTTCTATTTCATTACTTGAAACAATACAAATGCTTATTTTAACAGAATAAAACTCAACTTTACGTTTCCTTCTAACTTGAAAATATCTTTATAATTTCACGCAACGCCTTTTATTCTCCTTTTACTTTGGAATCTTCATTATATATATACCAATTTTCATTAAACGTTGCATTATTATTCCTTTAATAGAAATAAATTATAACTAACCCCTTTCACCATTACCAACTAATATCATCCTCAGATAATCCTGAAGTCATTCAAGTTGGGGTATTTTAATTACCTCTCAGACCTTGATCAACAATGTTCATATCTTAAGATAAATACCAGTTGTAATTCAAACCCGATACTTCATTCCAATATCAATACAAATCTCATTTCACTAATTTATTCAAATTATGGGTTCATAAAACCTTTTTACGCTTTGAAAATCTCTTTCTCGGATATGCCCATTCTCTTAATTCTATAATTAACTAACTTCTTTATAAAACATCACTTTTAATCCGACCTCTTTAACCAAACTCATTTATATATCAGATTTGATTATCAAATCCTATGACCCACTTCGTTCACCAAGTTCACCTTTACTAGTTCCTTTCAAATCCATTCAACCATTCTTTGTTTTGGAAATCTTATTCCAAATTCCCTTTTTCAACTTGATCTCATTTTCAAGTAACGTTAATTTATATTTAATGCTTTTACCCTTAAAATCTCATTTACCTAACTCTGGTTTGTTATAAACCCTTTTATCTTAATTTCCTCTAACTTAATTCAAATAATTAAGTAACATTATTTCAAACTATTGTATTCACTTGGAATTCCTTTTTAACTTTGTTACAAAGGTTCGGGTTTTAAATATAAAATCCGTTCATAAACTCCCTTCACTAGACTTCATTCCAATTTCGATCACTTTTCAATGAATTTCCATTAAAAGTAATTTCTAAATTATTATTAACTAAAATAATAATTTATTTCAATCATTAACCACTTCAGTAGTTAATCCCTTTATTAAAAATAAATAAATGGTAAACCCCTTTTTAAAAACTTATTAAAATTAAATAATATTCATTAAACTATTATATTCACAACGCACTAATTTATTAATATTCTCAATTAAAAACAGTCGATTTAGTCAACTCAAATCACAATTTTCTCATTCACCGATTCTAATTAGTTCTCACATTAAATTAATTAATAATATAATTAATTTAAATAATTCCATTTAATTGTTTCTTTACAAAACAACTTATCAAAGTTAATCATTTGATTTATTTCTTATTCTCATACTTATAAATCTGATTAACATCAGAATTTTCTTTATAAAATAATAATAATAAATCAAAGTTTTAAATAAATAAAATATTTATTTATTTCCCTTTTTAATAACTTTTATTTAAATTAATGTATTCAAAATCTATACCCAGTTATAAAATAAATTTTATAACTTCATCTCCATCGATTCACCTGACGGTGAATCAATATTTATAAAACAATTGATTTTATAGGCCATATGTTGCTAAATACTCAACCAATATTGCCCATTGGTGTAAACTAGACAGATGTTAAATTTTCAGTCAACAATCCATAATCAAATCAATCATCCAAACAGAAAAGTTTATATGTTGATAATATGAAATAAATAATATATATTCAGGAATCTCGTTGGATCCCTCCAACCTGTTCTTTCCTATATTCAAAACGGTTATCACAAACCTGATCATTCAGATTCATTTTAATGATAGCAATAAGTAACGGCCATTTAACATTAACCACACGCAATTCAAACAATTCAACAATTTGAACATGTTTATTTTATAAACGTGACTAACCAAGGTGAGTTAACTTTACTGGAACCAATCGTTAAAATAACAATTTGGTATTTCACTGAAATTAAACGACGATTTAATTTCATCAGTCGTATCAACAAATAAATATAATACTAGCAAACTGTCAACCATTATCAAACAGAGCACACAAAATAAAAACCCAATTTATAAAAATATAAATGGGAAGATTTGAGTGAGTTTAACTCACCTTGATTTCATTTTCCGTTGAAACAGTTGGTCTAAATTAAAGTAAACCGATGTTTAATTTAATTAGAAATCCCAGTTGATTACAGTTTCAGCCAATTCTGTTCCCGATATTGTGCTTATCAAGAAGATTCCAACAACACTTGGTTTCTCCAGTTCTGAAAATATATGCTCATGTTATAATGTTTTAAATTTCACAAATTAACTTGATATTAATTAGTTCTTTAATTAAATATTAACTTGTCTCATTACATTTTATAAATAATTAGAGGCCAATCCAATTACTTTGTTCTCGTTTGTTCATGCATAGCAAAATGGCCTACAATAAAATTAATGTTTCAGGTTCACACCATTTTAATGATAACAATTAATTCCTTAATCATAGATTTTAATTAACTAATTTAATTACTTTACAAGGTATGGAAATGCTTTGGTTCAGGAATTAAAGGACCGGTTTAATCCGGTTCTCTACCTCCCAGTGTATCATTCTCGCTACAGAGCAACTCCCAAATGCCCTGTACAAAAATGAGGCACATAGTTAATCAGTTTAATTATGTTAAATTAGTTTAATTATGGTCATTACTGTGTAATAATAAATGCGGCCGATCCCCTTTTCCCTTCTGCCTTGTCTCGTATCAGTTCTTTGAAGTCCATACCACGCTTGCCATAAACATCCACCAAACACTCGATCGATGCGACTCCTTAACCCCATCGTAGTCGGATCTGATGCACCCCGAAGACGCGCGCCACCTCCCTTACTGCTCGATCCCAGCGCCGTGAAATCCAACTTCACCATTCACCTGCAGTTCATCAAAAATTGGGTCGCCTTCTTTGTACAATTCTAGCCAAACTGAGGCCTTAAATCCCATCATGACCGTTGAACTGGAAGCCCTCTCCTCGCTCATCACTTTTGTGGTTTAACATCGGCGAGTTGATGATCAGGTTCGAAGATAATAGGGGAAGATTTTGGGAATTTTTTGGTCGTTAGTTTATTAGGGGACGACGGCTATCAAGTTTGACCATGGGATTGGTCTGTTTAGGGTATTGATGCGGGTTGAAGGATATATATATATATATATATATATATATATATATACACGAAACCAAATTTATAAAATAATATTTGTGAAACATCGCTACGAAGTAATTGATTAAAACCACTACAAACAATTTCTGTTAACTGATAAAAAAACTAATTTTAGCAAAAAAATATTCCGGACACAATGGGATAGGTTTTGTCAAATTCCAACATCATTTGAAAAAAATTCCTTTATAAAACCAGTGAAAAACATGCGTTTAATTTTCCCACGATCACTAAATAAATCCAATCAACATGAAACCTTGAAACCCAACAATAATTTATTAATACGAACCCAACGGCACTAGTTTCGTCGCATTCTGAGATTGTTTTCCCAGTAGGCTATTTTTACGCACACCGCAATGCCATTTTGGACACCAAATTAACCGGTCTCCAAAAATAACAAACTATATACCTATCCTGACTATAATCAACAATACGAACTCAATGGAATTTGTTTCTTGGCCTAATTCGATCGTCTGTTCAAGTCATAACCAAATAACCCTTTACTAAAGTAAACAAATTTAATTACGCGCTATAGAAAATAAACAGGTGTTTATGGCTATCGTGGTCCCATACGACATCGGTTTGCCACACAATTCAACACCGTACAATAATTTAATGATACGGTTCCAATGAAACTGGTTTCGTCGAAATCGGAGTCCGTTTGTAAAATGGCTATTTTAAAGGCCTATATTTTAATAACGTTTTCCATAGCGACTATTTCAAAATTTTATTTGGCCATTACTAACAAACTATAATACGAAATCTTAATTTTTCTCTTCCATATGAAAATTACCATCAATACGGTTCCAACATTTCTCGTTTCACAGAAATCCGATTTATATCCGCTCCTGTATTCTTAGTTGAAGTTCAAAACTCCATATTACAAACTGCCGCGCGATTTCGAGCTCGTTTTATATTATAAATAAAATTAATGTTAAAACTTTGTTTTAATAATGAATTCAATATTAAAATCTATTAATATTCCAAATATAATATAAAATAATAAATTAAATAAAATATTTGGCTTCCAAAAATACGGGACGTTGCACTAATATATTAAATATATGATAATTATGACATCATATACCTTAGAGATGACATAATATAGCTTAAGGATGAATATAATGGGATGCCATGAGATGGTCTTGGCCTTGTAACTTTGTGATATCTATAATATTCCAATGACTCTTCAAAGTGGACGTAGGCCCCTCTCAAGGCAGAACCACCATAAATCTCTCGTGTTATTTACCGTTTTCCACTCTTGTCCATATGACCAAATTAATAATTCCTATTAATTGGAATCTTGGGTATTTACGACATTTTTCGCCATCAACAACCTCCTTATTACTTACTGCTTACCGTAGGATAGGTGGCCATATCAGCATTTTAAGTTTCCAATTTTGGTTAGGATCAACATACTCACACCATTTAAGACTCCTAAACTGAAAGGTCTACTTCCAGGTGGACTCTTCAATCCTAACCACTTAAGACCCAGGAAGCGAACTATATGCGAAGGTTATTAAGTTCGTACCCTATTTGCCTTTAATATCTATCCCTATTGGGATAAAATGGGCTACGTCATTAAGTCCTTTCTGTTTAGTTTCTCATCATGGAAAGACTATACGCACACGATTCATTATCGTCACGGATTCCTATGGTTAATAATGTTTTACGTCATTAACCTACTAAGTCCAACTCTAACTTTAATTATAAGTTCTATATTAATTAATATAAATAAGGAAAGTTATATCCTCCTTACCCAAGGATATTTATTTTATTATTTCCCTAATTGGACTTAGGCACCGTTTGATTTTTGAAATGCCCAGTTTACATCCGTGTCTACGTCTGTAATGACCCTGAAAATCTGAACCAATTTAAAAAATTTAAATTGGCTAAAATAGTGGATTTTAAATATTTAAAATAAATATTTTATATAATAACGATGAAAAGTAAGTTTGAATCGACAATTGAAAAGGAATATAATTAACTCTAATTGTAAACAAGGCCTGAAATGGCGCGGTAGTTTCAAAATTTGAATTCAAACTTTGACTGACTGTATCGGGTGCAAAACAAAACGGATTTGAGTGAAACCAAAAATATTTAAATCTGTTAGTAAATACCTTTCTAATGAATCTGAAAAATCGAAGTTTCATAGCTGGAAGCAAAAGTTATGGCCAAATGATTTTTCTGAAAAGTCGCTATGGAGTTTATATAGCCCGTGAAAATGACCATTTTGCAAACGACCTCGGAATTTGACGAATCCACTTTTGTTGGATCCGGGATGTCAAATTATTGCCAGGTTTCAAATTTAATAATTTTTAAGTTAATATGTGAGCGTGGCAAAGGAAAACGTGTTTTGGTCAATTATAGTTAAGTTGGATTGACCAGAAATGGGCCATTTTTCAAACGGTCTCAGATTTTGATGAAACTATTTTTGTTGGGGCCGTATCGTCAAAACATAGCTAGATTCATTTTTCTGGAATTTTTCGAATCAGTTTGTAGCCCCGGCAAATTGAAATGTACGTTCAAATCGAATATTGAATGTTATATATTTGAATTTGCAGGAAAACTGATTGAAACAGTCGAATGGGCCTACGAAACATATCCCATTGTGTTCGGAATGGGGGTAAAACGCTAGGGACGACAGTCGTTGGGTTTGGATTGGAGTTCGTAGGAGGCAAGGGGTATTTTTGGATTTTTAAAAATATATAAATAAAAAAGAAAAATCTGATTAGCCCATTCAGTTTTCTCTCTCCACGTCACTCCTCCTTCTCCCTCGCGATAAACGGCGATAGTAGCTCCCAGCTTCCCTCCTCCGTATCTCCTTCCACGCGCCACGATAGACAATGCCCCAGTTGTGAGTTTTGAAGGCCTCTCCTTCCTCTTCAAATCCGACCTGGCCTCACCTCCTATCGCTTCGCCCTCCTCGTGAATTGATGCCCCAAAGTTCATCACTTCAGACCGCCGCCGTGCCTCCGAGACGCCGACGAACTACATGAGACCCCTATCGCCGGAAAGCCCTCTCGTGGCTCTAGGCCGTGGTACCCTCCGATCGTCTCCACGCTGCTCGGTTTTCGCGAAAACTACAAACCTATTTTTGAACAGGTTTGAAAGTATGCGACGGTTTTTATTTTAAACTATTTAATGGCGGTTTAAAGCGCTACAGTTTTTGATTTCACTGTAAAAATCATATCTTTTTCGTTTGTTGACGAAATGCAGTGAAACAAGACACAGTGGACTCGTGTGGACGTCTTCTACATTCTAGAAAAGACCACATATTTTTCTGAGCCTTCTGCTATTTTTGGTGGAGTGGAACCCAATGTGAGATTTCTAATTTATAAATGATATGGGAAACGACGATGTATAAATTATATAGTCGATGTATGGGTTATATAATCATTGTACACCTCTTGTATAAGCGTTGTATAAGTTGTACGTTCGATATATAAGTTATATATGCGTTGTAAAAATTATATATGTGTTGAAATAGAAGTGAAATGCTTATATATATATACACACGCCCCTCGTTCACAAACCATGGACGATATTTATTGTTTGTGATTGGTGTGAAAGTTGATTGATTAGGAATGGTTGATTAGAATTGTTTGTGGTTGAAATTGATTGATTATGGTTGAAAAATACCCGTTTGTGGTTGAGAAATATTTGTTTGAAACCACATAGGATTAGTTTGTGGAAATGAAAAAAATATACATGCCGCCTGCGTGCGAACTAGATGCATGATTCCCCATTGTCAAAAGCTGTGAGGCTTTAAGGTAGAGCGAGGAGCCGTTCTAGGGACGGTCCCGGTTTTAACTACCCTGCCGTTATGCTGCCGAAATTTTGAATAATATTCATGTGTTAGAATTATTTTCCTGTGTTGAAACTATATTCGTGTGTTGAATAGAAATTCATGTGTTGAATGGTATTCGTGTTTTAAATAAATTGTTTTAATAATAAAAATCACATTTTTGCTCTATATATACAAACTATAGAAAACATTCATGTGTTGAATCGAAATTCATTCGTTGAATAGAAATTCATGTGTTGAATGGTATTCGTGTTTTAAATAAACTATTTTAACAATATAAAAATCACCTTTTTATTGTATATATACGAATTTTGAATAACATTCATGTGTTGAATAGAAATTCATTCGTTGAATAGAAATTCATGTGTTGAATGGTATTCGGGTTCGAAAGAAATTGTTTTATAATAAAAATCATATTTTTATCATCTATATAGACTATATAAAATAGACGTGTTTAGAAATAAATTGTTTTATAATAAAAACAATATTTTTATCACCTATATGAACTATATTAAATAATCGTGTTTCGAAATAAATTGTTTTACAATAAAAATCACATTTTTTCTATATACATGAATGGTTAAAAATAGCGAAGTGTTGAAATAATTGTTGGTTGGATAAAAATATCATTTTTATCAAATGTATGAAAAGAATATAGTTTTGAAATCGAAGAATCGATATATATATAAATAGGATTGAAATATATCGAATAATGAAGCTGCAGTTCGTGTTTTGAAACCGTGATTTCAAACGATTAGTGCGGGAGATCCGACCATCGGATTTTCCCGAAACTGAAACCGTTGGGTTCGCTTTGGAAATATCTTTTCAACGACACCAACTTTATAAAGATCCAACGGTTGGATTGTCTGGAATGTTTAATTCAAATTTGAAGAAAAACAGCGCCAGAATCGATTATATATATGTATATATATAATTAAATTAAATTGATTAACGACGCAGCAGTTCGTATTTTGAAATCAAAACTTCAAACGATTATACCGGGAGATCCGACCGTCGGATTTTCCCGAAACTGGAACCGTTGGATTCGTTTTGAAAAGATCTTTCTAATGATATAAATTTTGTGAAGATCCAACGGTTATATTTTCAGATATGTGTAAATCAAATCTGAAGAAAAACAGCGCCACGGCCGCGTTATGGACGAAGCGTCGTTTGAATAAATTGGCTATTTTAAAATAAATAAAAATAGCGATAAATCGTTATAAAATATTATAAACGATATGGATGTGAAATTTAGAAACTAACTGAAGGTTGGCTAAGTCGAATGGTTTCCTGGATTTTGATCTGATGTTGGTTTCGGCCTTCAGGGTTAATATTTGGGAAATCGTTCTCTTACTGATTTACGGTTAGTGACTAATGAGTTGAAATGATGCGTATCTTGTGTTTGTGTAGCACTTGTTTATTATATACGCGAGTTGCTCAGAAAGACCGGGTTTATCCCATTCTGAATAACTAAATCGACGATAAGAAATTGAAGATGAAGACGGTGGTTGAAGACCGGAAATCTTCACCTCGTTTGGATGGTAACTGATGTCCTGATTGGGAGGCATCCCGAAATATGGATAATGAGTGGTGATCGTCTAGACGTACGTGGAGATAGATGGGTTTGCGAGGTATATAGTGCCTCCGGTTTAATTCAGACCCAGAACGGACTTGCAAATGGACTGTATGTCTGACATTGGAATTCATTCTGTGTAATTGATAGCCATCAGTTGCACGGTGTGAACTGCCTGTGTGGCATGCTAAGATGTTGAGATCAAGGTTTCTGTTGAAAAGCAAAGTCATGTGGTTGATGATAAAAGCACCGCCTGTGTGGCGTAGCTTTGTGTATAACGTGAATTCGCGAGCCTCACACCCTAGTATGAACCAGAAACGGGAGAAGGACCTCAGGGAGGGCATGCATTTCCTTCTAGCTAGAGGTGGTGTCGGTGCTTAAACTGGCTGACATTTATATTATTTTCACCTATGTGGTTGTTGCTGTTGGGAGGCGCCTCGGTTGTATCGGTCGATCCGGGACCGATGGAGTCATTCGTTGGCTTATTTACGCCCCTATAGGGCGGGGAAACATAGTGTTCAGGAATTTTAATCAACATCGGTGGACCGGCCCTGTCGCTCCAAGGGCCCACCTGCGTCTGGGTCCTAAGACACGGGCTAGAGCGTCTCGAATTCGGTGAGGACGATCCCTTGCCTCAGTTCATGACGGAAATCCAATTTCCAAATACGTGACTGTGCGGTTTTGATTGTATATATATATGGAGACATGATATATGGTACCATGCCGTCAATGATTGATAGTTATGATTGAAATTGTTTTCGAAACCTATAAACACTAGCAATAATACCAAATGCTTTGTTTTATTCGTATCAAGCATATTTTGGCCATTATAAGGTAAAACTCTTCCCTCCAGTTTGCATTGCATTGTGTGATGGGAACCGAGTCTTATAATGGCTTCATTTTTATAAAAAGCATTGCGATGTTTAAAAGAATTATTTATTTTAAAGCACTGGCAATCCGATGGAGTAAACCCGTTCCGCGAAAGTGGCGTGGTCCTGTGATTAGCCATATTTTAAAATGTGTTAAGTAGATTTCTCATACCAGTCCCATGACTGACTCGTAGTTTGTTTCACTTTCAAACTCGGGTGCCCCCTTTTTCTACATGGGCAGCCTTGTATTCAGATTTTATCTGGCTCTTTCTGGATAGCTGGAGCTGAAGATGGATTCTATCATTTATCTCTTTTTATGTTGTTCAGCTCCTATTGTACATATTATGTTTGTTTCCGCTGTAGACATTTATGTATAGCTGAACTGTATTTGTACTAAGTATGATCCTGTATACTGTGTAACTCTAATGATGTCGTTTATCCAGTGTATTATTTGTTCATATCTGGTGTATTTATTTATTTTTGTTTTGCTGTTATCTGTTTCTGTGTTATATTCCAAAGATTACCCTTGCCGCCGTCAGTACGGGGTTTGGGGTGGTCACATCGTGGTATCAGAGCTTTGGTTAAGTTTAGTGTTGGGATATAACATATTAACGGACTCGTCATAAATAGAACCAGTAGTGTTCTAGGACGGGTAACTCATTACAGATAGGATCAGTAATATCCTAGTATGAGTAAAGCAGAATGAAATTACACCCCGATAGACACATTTACATTGGAAGTATATGTTTATATGTTTTAAAATACCTTTTATGTGACCTGACACTTGATCTGCTATTTGCAGAAGTACTAAAAAAATGAGTGTCAGAAACAGGAGAAATGCAGAACCCGATCTAGAGGCCCTATTAAAGAGATATCAAAATCTGGGCAGAGCACAATTCACAGGTAATGAATCTATAATTCAGACTCAAGCTTGGATGAGTTCTGTCGAAAGAATTTTTGAATGTATCCAGTTGAGAGATGATCAGAAAAGATTAGTAGCATCTTGGGCGCTCAAAGAAGAAGCTTTAATCTGGTAGGAAACGATCATCAATGATAATCCAGAAGGTGATACTACCTGGGATAGATTCAAAGAGATTTTCCTAGAAAGATTTACTCCTCCTGAAGTGACTGAGCGATTATGTGATGAATTCTCTTATCTGATACAAGGAGATATGACCATTCCAGAATATCATCAGAAATTCAACGAACTTTCTCACTTTGCTCCTCATCTGATTTAAGATCCAAAGAGATAGAATATGAGATTTATTCATGGCCTGCAAAGAAAATATCAGAATAGTGTGATGAGGAATGTGAAGCGTCCTTTTTCTGAAATGATATACATGGCTTATCAGTATGAAGATCTCCATAAGAAAGGTATGTTGCACGACGAAGAGGAAGTCAGTTCGAGTAACAAAGTGGAGTCTATGACTGATAGTCCTAAGGTCAGTAAGAAGCCCAGTGCTAAGAGGAAAAGGGCCAGATCTGAGAAAGAACCAGTAACGACCGCCGTATGCAATAACTGCTATCAAAAAGGGCATTTTTTGATAAATTGCGGACCCTTGAAGAAATGAATCAAGGGTGGATTCAAACCCGGTGGGCAGTCTCGAGAAGTTAGGAAATGCCAGAAGTGCCATCACGCTGGTCATATTGAGAAGAATTGACAGCTGTTAAAGAAAGAATCTGAAGCAGTACATATAAATGAAGTAGCAGAAACTTCTGAGCCCTCAGCTAGTCAAGAAAGGGCTGATGTTTTAGAAGGCACGCTTAATGTCAAAAATATTCCAGTTAAGGTACTGTTTGATACAGGCGCGTCACGAAGCTTCATTGCCAAGAATGCAGTTAAGAAGTTGGATTTGAATTTGAAGAAGCTCAAGGAACCAATGACTGTCCATAATCCGGTTGGGGGTTCCCTCGATCTCAGTTGGGTTTGTGCAGTACCTGTATCTTTTTCCTGCTATAAATTCCCTACTATCTCTATCATCATGAATTTTACTGAATTCGATCTTATATTGGGGTTAGACTGGTTGACCAAATATGAAGCTGAGGTTAGATGCGCCGAGAGAGTTGTTAAGGCGAAGGCCCAATTAGGGAATTATATAACCATACCATGCGAAGGTCTGAATTCCAATAGAAAAGACTTTTGGTCAGCTCTTGATGTTTCTCCTGCTAAAATAGAAAATATCCCTGAAGTCATGGAGAATATTCCCGACCTCATAAAAGATATTCCTATCGTCAAGAATTATGCGGATGTGTTCGAAGAAGTTGTTCGCTTACCTCCGCAGAGAGAAATTGATTTCAAAATTGCTTTAATCCCGAATGCAAGGCCATTTGAAACACCCCACCTCCATTAGGGTCACTCTCAAAGGGAATGCCCTAATTTTGGTGGAGGTTTATAAGTATAAGTCACAGATATACAAGACAGATATAAGAACACATATTTGTAAACAGCGGAAAAACAAGACTTTTATTTCATAAGAAAAATACGTGTTACAACAACATCACCATAATTGTCTTACATCCTTTCCAAAAACATAACATAATACTTTCATAATCTGTCTTGAGTACATTATTTAAAGAAGCATAAATAAAACATAGATAAACTGCAAAAGCCCCATAGTGGTTGTCCCAAGCCATAGTTCAAAAACGGAAAGTTCCAAGCAATACATTTCTCTTCTTCAAGCTGGATGTTAATGCTGGTCAAGCTGCAGTGTTCCCTCCCTGTGGACCTGGGGGGGAAACGGAAGAAAAGAAGACGAAAGAAAAGTAGAGTCAGACATAAAGCCTGAGTAAGTCTAGTACTATTTTGTCTATGAATAAAGAACTGGGTATGATAAGCATAATCAAGAAGTGGGAAAGCACTATAAACTTGGTTAAGTTGTCTAGGGTCGAATATACTGTCGTACCCCATGTAAATCTCTGAACCCATATAAACTAGTTTCCAATTGGCACCCCATAATCAGGGTGATGTGATCCATTCTATGATGATCGGCTCCTACTCGCATAGTTACATGTGTCTTACGGCCCCCGCTGTTGTAGTTACCCATGCTGGTCCCACCATGGGGTGTATCAAGTCCCATGGTGGCGGCCCGACACAACCTTAGAATGCACAGGTATGCTACTGGTGCCCAGTGCTTTATTTTTCTGCGCCGGAGTGTGTGCACGCCCGCACCCCGTTAGAACCTACACTGCTACACCACCGCCGTCGATTTGACCTCTTACAATCAGCCCAGTAATCGTGCCCCACCCTGCCTAGTTTAAGGGTATCCTGATACACCTTCTAGGGTTACTGCTGAAAAGGGTCCCCCGTTACTAGGTTTTCTATCTCTAGCCAACATGCTAAGTTGGTTAAGTGTTTTCTAACCTAACCCCCACCAGTCCGTTTAGTTTAGCATGTTCCATTTTGATTAAGTCTTTAGTTCACTTAATCCTAACAATCCTGACTCAGCCTTAATTGTCTTATTAAGGCCCTGACCTCTCACATTAGACAGGTATTGTTGTGGCTGCCTGTTGCCGGTTGGTTCCGGGCAGTCTTACGCCACAACTCAGTCTAACCTCGGGTCCTTATTGGGCTCCATGTTTAACCTCCCACATTGGATAGGTATTGTTGTGACTACTGGACAGCCGGGCGGTTCCGGGCAGGTTTACATCACAACTCAATCCAACCTCGGGTTAAACACATCGTATGTTCTACATTTACATATTTTGTCTTTCTTCTTTATTTATATGTAAATATTTGCGGCCCATTATTAAGTTAATGGTGTAAAGGTTACACCAATCATGGGCCCGACCCATACTTGAATTCGGGCCCTTTTACTTTATATTTTCATTCATTAATTAATTTAGCCCAACGTTATTTACCCCCGTTTAACACGTTCGTTTATATGTTGGGCTTAGCCTTTTTATGCCCAACTTAGCCATGCGAAAGGGGAGGCTTAAAGCGTGATTACATACACAAAAAGGGGAAGGTGAGCGCATGAACTTGCAATATGACGTTGGAAATACAAAATAGAAACTGGTGTACTTGCATAGTAATAACATATACTTTGGTCATAAAGCATAGGTGACATGAATCAAACCATGTAAACTTGTAGTTAAGATAAGAATCTAAATGAGGTGTCACATAGTCTTAACTACAACATAGACCTATGTTCTTATTTAGGCATAATGTCAAACATAAGCATGGCACAAATATTTCTAACATAAGCATGGCATAATGTCAAACATAAGCATGGCATAATGTCAAACATAAGGATGGCATAAGTATTTGTTCACATAACCATGGCATAAATATTTCTAACATGAAATCATGATTTTTACTTTAGTCATGCAAACTTGCAAAAAGGGATTTTTGAACCTAACCTAGCTATGTACCACATATGTCATCATATAATTCTTGTTGACAATTTCAATTATGCAAATTATCAATCATAGCCTAGTCATATTCATAAGTTTGCAAATAGGTGTTCTAATACAAAAGCATGGCTTAATACATGATGCCAAATTTTCAACATAATTTCATATGAATTATGATAACCCAAACTTATTCCAATTACTTCACAAAAATGATGTTTGTATAAAAATTCACATTATGATGGCATAATAGCAAAACCCCAAACTTGCATGAATTTCAATTAATCAACTACATACATGTAGCTTCAATATGGATTACATAATTTGCGAATATTCCAAACGTATACTTGCATAGAACTACCGCATGTAGTTCTTTATAATGAATAACATAATTCAAGAATATCCAACGTATACAATATTTCAAATCAATAATAATCATAGTAACGCACAAATTATGAATTATTTATCACCACAATCAAGTATACAAACCAACACAGTTATTTGTTCATACCAAAGTAATACTCTACTTACAATGGTGTGGCGAATTAGGGATAAGAAGATGCGGTTTGATTTGATTGAGTTGCTTTATGCCTTAGAATTTGCCTCCTAATCCTCTCTCCAATTTGGTGGCTACCCCTAGTCGTTCCTCAGCAACATGGCGGCTTTGTTCTTATTTTTGAATGAATAGATTGGGGTTTAGTCTAGGGTTGTTTTTATAGAGGTAATGAACTGATTAGGACCGTTGATGTTGCTTGGTTTGATCGTAGCCTTTCATCCTAAGGAGAGACCAATTAGAGCTTGCCACCTAGCCCTAATGACAAAGCAGACCACAGAAAATCGGCCAAACACAGACCTGGCCAGCCAGGTTGGACTGGGCTCGACCTGGCTCTGGACCAGGTCGACACCCCTGTCGACAGCCCTGTCGACAGGCCTGTCGACCTGGTTAGACCAGGTCGACAGCCCAGTCGACCTGGGTGCGTCAGGCGGGTCTTTTTCCGCCCTGGCCCATTGGGCCCCACTTCGGAATTTTTAATTGTTTTATTCTGTTTGAATTTTAAACTTAATTTAAAAACTTCCGAAGGCTATATCTTCTTCATACGGACTCCGTTTTTCGAAAACTCGGACTCTATTTCGCGTATTTTTCCGAGACGAACGCAATGGCGTATCCCGTTTCCCTTAGTTCTTTGATTTCAAATTAATTATACTTTAATTTGTTAATTTCACAGTTATAAGATTTTCGGGGTGTTACATTCTCCCCCACTTAAAAGGATTTCATCCCCGAAATCTTCAAGTTAGGAGGAATGTATATCCTAACATCCAATCATCCATCTACTCATCCATCAAACACGAGCATCCATTGTCCTTAAAAGACTTCTAATGCTTCATGATCATATGCAAAGTGTGTGTGTATACATGTACTTATCTAATGCAAAATCAGGCGGTCTACTGATTCAGTTGACCTCCTTAATGCGAATCATGTAAGTGCCATGAATCCATTATGTATGCAAATTTTCCTATTCATGATTCTACATGAGTGCACAATCATTCAATACAAATGCAGCATCCACATGACAACACATTAAAGTTCAACCATATACGAATGCAAACATATATGCATATGCAATATGAAGTGACTGAGCCGATCTAAAACCTAGATTGTGTGTATATATGCAACCACGAGCAACCACTAGCAATCACTTGCAACCACTTGCAACCATCATCCATAACATGTTTCAACTACATGTTTCCATCAAAAGGGTTTCTACCTAAAAGATAAGGTCGAGGAAATATACCTAAAAAGATAGATAAAAGCGCAACTTAAGGAAAAAGAAAGATCAAGGATGTACCCTCGAACAGAAAAGGGTAGGCAGTGCGTATTCTAGCTTCAGTTTCCCAAGTCGCGTCTCCCTCGGCGTCGCTCCACTGAACTTTGACGAGCTTGACTTCGCGGTTGCGTAGCCTCTTCACTTCCGTTCCTAAGATGCGGGTTGGAACTCTCCTTATGGTTGCTTCGCGTTCCACTTCGGCCTCTTCGAGGATATTTGGCTCTACCACTTCAGCAGACTCATGTAGACATTTTCGGAGGTGTGAAACGTGAAAAACGTTGTGGACTCCAGCCAACTTCTCGGGTAGCTCTAATCTATAGGCCATTTTCCCAATTTTCTCGATGATAGGGAATGGACCTACGAACCTTGGTGCTAGCTTTCCTGTGGTTCCAAAACGAACAACGTTTCTTAGCGGTGATACCTTGAGAAAAACTCTGTCTCCAACCTCAAATTCAAGGTCGGTCCTTCTCTTGTCGGCATAGGACTTTTGTCTGTCTTGGGCCGTCTTCATCCTTCTTCGTATTAAGTCTACTTTCTCTGAAGTCTCTCGGATCATATCTGGTCCAAGTATGAGCTTATCAGTAGACTCCCACCAACAAGTGGGCGATCGGCACGGTCTTCCATATAAAGCTTCGAAGGGCGCCATTCCAATGGTTGCTTGATAGCTGTTGTTGTAGGCAAATTCCACCAAAGGAAGGTGGTCTTCCCATGTCCCTCCGAAGTCGAGGACGCATAGTCTTAAAAGGTCTTCCAAAACTCTGTTCACTCTCTCTGTTTGGCCGTCGGTTTGGGGATGATAGGCTGTGCTCAAGCATAACTGCGTTCCTACTGCTTCTTGCAGACTCCGCCAAAACTCGCTGGTGAAGATGGGGTCTCGGTCACTAACAATGCTAGATGGTATTCCATGGAGTCGAACGATTTCCTTGAGGTAAAGTGATGCTAGGGATGAGGCAGTTCTTTTACTTTTGACAGGTAAAAAGTGGGCGCTTTTAGTAAGCCTATCCACTATTACCCAAATGCTAGTGTTGCCTCTCCTAGACCTAGGCAGCCCATCGATGAAGTCCATTGAGATGCTATCCCACTTCCACTGCGGGACCTCCAGAGGATGTAGCAGTCCGCCAGGCTTTTTCTGTTCCGCCTTAACCTGTTGGCACACCATACACTTAGAAACGAACTTTGCCACGTCCTTTTTCATGCCGTTCCAGAAGAAAGTCCTTTTTATGTCTTTGTACATTTTATCTCCGCCTGGATGTATCGTCATCTTGGAGTGATGTGCTTCCTCGAGAACCTTCTTTACTAAATCTTTTGTCTGTGGGACGCATAGTCTTCCGTCTCGCCTTAGCAAACCCTTATCGTCGATGGAGTATCTGTTGAGGTGACTTGAAGTCTCACCCCTAATTAGCCTATCAATTATTTCTACAAGCTGAGGGTCTTCGCGTTGTGCTGTCCCTACTGAATCCACTAAAGTTGGGCGCACTTCGAGAGATGCTAGCAAGCCTGGTACGAAATCGGAGGAGGGCCTAAAGTCGAAGCTGGCTATAAACTCTAGGCTTTGTCTTTCAACAAACAACGGGCTTAGGGTCAATTTCTTTCGGCTCAACGCGTCTGCAACTACGTTGCCTGTGCCCGGAGTGTAGGAGATTTCGAAATCGTACGAGGCAAGAAACTCCATCCATCTTTGTTGCCTCAAGTTAAGATCCTTCTGCGAGAAAAGATATTTCAACGATTTATGGTCAGTGTAAAGTTCGAACTTCTCACCTAGGAGATAGTGTCGCCAAGACTTGAGTGCAAAGACGATGGCGGCTAACTCAAGATCGTGGGTTGGGTAGTTCTTTTCGTGCACTTTCAACTGCCTCCCGCCATAAGCTACTACCCTTCCTTCTTGCATTAAGACGGCGCCTAGCCCTGTCCCACATGCATCCGTATAAACAGTGAACATCTTGCTCCCATCTGGCAGCGTCAAAACTGGGGCTGTTGTAAGAGCCCTTTTCAGTCGTTGGAAAGCAAATTCGCAATCCAAGTCCCAATTGAACACTAGATTCTTCTTAGTCAATTTCGTGAGCGGAGCTGAGATTTTCGCAAAATCCCTTATGAATTTTCGATAGAAACCTGCTAGTCCTAGAAAGCTTCGGACCTCAGTTGCATTCCTTGGTGTCTTCCAATCCTGTACCGCCACTACCTTAGCAGGGTCCACCGCTAACCCTTGTTTGGATACTATGTGCCCAAGGAACCTCACCTCTTCTCTCCAAAAATGGCATTTGGAGAATTTGGCTTTTAGTTGATGGACTCGCAAAGTTTCCATGATTGCCCTTAAGTGCTGAGCATGTTCCTCTTCACTCTTTGAAAAGATAAGGATATCATCTATGAAGACCACTACGAATTTGTTGAGGAAATCTCTAAAGACCCTACTCATCAGGTCCACGAAGTAAGCAGGTGCATTTGTCAAGCCGAAAGGCATGACAAGCCATTCAAAGAAGCCGTCTGGGGTTCTGAATGCCGTTTTATCGATGCTATCTTCAGCCACCCTTAGCTGATGAAAACCGGTTGCTAAATCGAGTTGGGAGAAAACAGACGCTCCTACAAGCTGGTCAAACAAATCGTCAATTCTAGGGAGAGGGTGCCTATTCTTTTTCGTTAGTTTATTGAGCTCCCTATAGTCAACGCATAGACGGAGTGAACCATCCGCCTTTGTAGCGAACACCACTGGAGCGCCCCATTCTGAAATGCTTCTCCTAATGAACCCCTTTTCTAGAAGCTCTTTAATCTGTTTACTGAGCTCTTTCCTTTCTCGTGGAGCCATGTGCCTAACGGGCAACGCAACGGGCTTTGCATTATCTACAAGATATATGCGGAAGTCTATTTCCCGCTTCGGAGGCAAGCCCTTCACCTCTTCGAAGACATCCAGATATTCCCGGACCACTCTAACTGATTGCAAATTTTCAACAGAGGCATCTAGCGATTCAAGATAACTAAGCATAACCGCATACGAGGGATTACAAGAAATTTCCAAAGTATTACCGAGCTGGGTTAGGAGCCTAACAACCCTTTTCTCACAATCAAGGATGGCCCCATTACTGGATAGCCAATCCATACCCAAAATCAAACCATACCCCGAAAAGCCCAAAACAAAGGCACTACATTGAAATTCAACACTTAGGATAGAAATTTTCAAATCCAGACAGATCATAGACAAATGAGCTGGGCCCCCAATTGGGTTTGAAACAATTAAGGGGTCCTCTACCATACTAGTTTTTAGGTGCAGAGATTCTACTAAAGCAGACGAGATAAAGGAGTGTGATGCGCCAGAATCAAATAAAGTGCGAACGGGGTGATCATAAAGATAAACTACACTTTCTACAGAAGTATTTATACCTCGCTGTTGCAATGGTGGCGCTTCTAGCACATGAACCTGTGCCCCTGGGGTGGATCCAGCGCCCTGCCCCTGTCCTCGTTTCTTTGGGCAGTCCTTAGCCCTGTGGCCTGTCTGACCGCACGAAAAGCACCCACCATTCTCCTTGGCCTTCTTTTTCCGGCAGTCCTTTACTAAGTGCCCCACTTTGCCACAGAAATTGCACTTTCTCTTCTCTTTGTTGCCTTTCTCGCCCTTCTTAAAGTCTGTCTTCTTAGGCTGCAAACCCTCTTTCTTCCCTTGAGAGCTTTCTGCCTTGGTCTCCTTCTTGCCCTTGTCCTCTTCGTTCAGCAATGCCATTTGCACCAATCTTTCATACGTGGCCCCCATGGGTATATGGGTCATGGCCAAACTGTGTAATGGCTCATTTAACCCTTTGACGAAACGGAGAGCCTTCTTGTGCGGGGTGTTGACTAGGTCAAGTCCAAACCTAGCCAGCTCATCGAACTGATTCACATACTCTCTGACAGTCTTGTCTCCTTGCTTAAGAAATAAGAATTTTTCCAACTGCAGACTCCTTTCTGCATCTGAGAGAAACTTAGTCTCAAACCTTGCCCTAAAGTCCTCCCATGTCTCCACTGGTCTTTCAGCATTAGTGACTTCCCACCAGTAGGAAGCCTCGCCCTTCAATAGCCATACTGCCAATTGTACTTTTTGTCTATCTTCTACCTCAAAGATGATGAATAGGTCCTCCGTTTCTTTCAGCCAATTTCTAGCTGCCACGAAGGACTCAGTTCCATGGAAATCCTTTCCTCCCATGGCTTTAAAATCTTTACATATCTTAGCGAATGTGTTTCCCCGCGGAGGAGGTGGAGGAAAAGGTGCTGCTGCAGCTGGATGATTTCCTGCAGCTGGGGGAGGAGGAACGGTAGGACCTGGCTGAGTGGCCCTTGCTTCTAAGAACCGCCTAAACCAACCAGGTATTGGTACCCCTTCCGGCAAGTTAAGATCTTCGGACATGCTGAAACAAAAAGGATAGATTCAAAACGAAGGATAAGAGATAGTACCTATGGCTTTGGGGAGTGGACTTTGCCTTTTTTAAAATAAAATAATATTTTTCTTTTAAAAATGCTTCTTTAAATTTCCTTTTTAAAAATAATTTTTTCAAAACTTTTTATCTTATCTAGTAAACCTATGCTCTGATACCAAGTGAAACACCCCACCTCCGTTAGGGTCACTCTCAAAGGGTATGCCCTAATTTTGGTGGAGGTTTATAAGTATAAGTCACAGATATACAAGACAGATATAAGAACACATATTTGTAAACAGCGGAAAAACAAGACTTTTATTTCATAAGAAAAATACGTGTTACAACAACATCACCATAATTGTCTTACATCCTTTCCAAAAACATAACATAATACTTTCATAATCTGTCTTGAGTACATTATTTAAAGAAGCATAAATAAAACATAGATAAACTGCAAAAGCCCCATAGTGGTTGTCCCAAGCCATAGTTCAAAAACGGAAAGTTCCAAGCAATACATTTCTCTTCTTCAAGCTGGATGTTAATGCTGGTCAAGCTGTAGTGTTCCCTCCCTGTGGACCTGGGGGGGGGGGGGAAACGGAAGAAAAGAAGACGAAAGAAAAGTAGAGTCAGACATAAAGCCTGAGTAAGTCTAGTACTATTTTGTCTATGAATAAAGAACTGGGTATGATAAGCATAATCAAGAAGTGGGAAAGCACTATAAACTTGGTTAAGTTGTCTAGGGTCGAATATACTGTCGTACCCCATGTAAATCTCTGAACCCATATAAACTAGTTTCCAATTGGCACCCCATAATCAGGGTGATGTGATCCATTCTATGATGATCGGCTCCTACTCGCATAGTTACATGTGTCTTACGGCCCCCGCTGTTGTAGTTACCCATGCTGGTCCCACCATGGGGTGTATCAAGTCCCATGGTGGCGGCCCGACACAACCTTAGAATGCACAGGTATGCTACTGGTGCCCAGTGCTTTATTTTTCTGCGCCGGAGTGTGTGCACGCCCGCACCCCGTTAGAACCTACACTGCTACACCACCGCCGTCGATTTGACCTCTTACAATCAGCCCAGTAATCGTGCCCCACCCTGCCTAGTTTCAGGGTTTCCTGATACACCTTCTAGGGTTACTGCTGAAAAGGGTCCCCCGTTGCTAGGTTTTCTATCTCTAGCCAACATGCTAAGTTGGTTAAGTGTTTTCTAACCTAACCCCCACCAGTCCGTTTAGTTTAGCATGTTCCATTTTGATTAAGTCTTTAGTTCACTTAATCCTAACAATCCTGACTCAGCCTTAATTGTCTTATTAAGGCCCTGACCTCTCACATTAGACAGGTATTGTTGTGGCTGCCTGTTGCCGGTTGGTTCCGGGTAGTCTTACGCCACAACTCAGTCTAACCTCGGGTCCTTATTGGGCTCCATGTTTAACCTCCCACATTGGATAGGTATTGTTGTGACTACTGGACAGCCGGGCGGTTCCGGGCAGGTTTACATCACAACTCAATCCAACCTCGGGTTAAACACATCGTATGTTCTACATTTACATATTTTGTCTTTCTTCTTTATTTATATGTAAATATTTGCGGCCCATTATTAAGTTAATGGTGTAAAGGTTACACCAATCATGGGCCCGACCCATACTTGAATTCGGGCCCTTTTACTTTATATTTTCATTCATTAATTAATTTAGCCCAACGTTATTTACCCCCGTTTAACACGTTCGTTTATATGTTGGGCTTAGCCTTTTTAAGCCCAACTTAGCCATGCGAAAGGGGAGGCTTAAAGCGTGATTACATACACAAAAAGGGGAAGGTGAGCGCATGAACTTGCAATATGACGTTGGAAATACAAAATAGAAACTGGTGTACTTGCATAGTAATAACATATACTTTGGTCATAAAGCATAGGTGACATGAATCAAACCATGTAAACTTGTAGTTAAGATAAGAATCTAAATGAGGTGTCACATAGTCTTAACTACAACATAGACCTATGTTCTTATTTAGGCATAATGTCAAACATAAGCATGGCACAAATATTTCTAACATAAGCATGGCATAATGTCAAACATAAGCATGGCATAATGTCAAACATAAGGATGGCATAAGTATTTGTTCACATAACCATGGCATAAATATTTCTAACATGAAATCATGATTTTTACTTTAGTCATGCAAACTTGCAAAAAGGGATTTTTGAACCTAACCTAGCTATGTACCACATATGTCATCATATAATTCTTGTTGACAATTTCAATTATGCAAATTATCAATCATAGCCTAGTCATATTCATATGTTTGCAAATAGGTGTTCTAATACAAAAGCATGGCTTAATACATGATGCCAAATTTTCAACATAATTTCATATGAATTATGATAACCCAAACTTATTCCAATTACTTCACAAAAATGATGTTTGTATAAAAATTCACATTATGATGGCATAATAGCAAAACCCCAAACTTGCATGAATTTCAATTAATCAACTACATACATGTAGCTTCAATATGGATTACATAATTTGCGAATATTCCAAACGTATACTTGCATAGAACTACCGCATGTAGTTCTTTATAATGAATAACATAATTCAAGAATATCCAACGTATACAATATTTCAAATCAATAATAATCATAGTAACGCACAAATTATGAATTATTTATCACCACAATCAAGTATACAAACCAACACAGTTATTTGTTCATACCAAAGTAATACTCTACTTACAATGGTGTGGCGAATTAGGGATAAGAAGATGCGGTTTGATTTAATTGAGTTGCTTTATGCCTTAGAATTTGCCTCCTAATCCTCTCTCCAATTTGGTGGCTACCCCTAGTCGTTCCTCAGCAACATGGCGGCTTTGTTCTTATTTTTGAATGAATAGATTAGGGTTTAGTCTAGGGTTGTTTTTATAGAGGTAATGAACTGATTAGGACCGTTGATGTTGCTTGGTTAGATCGTAGCCTTTCATCCTAAGGAGAGACCAATTAGAGCTTGCCACCTAGCCCTAATGACAAAGCAGACCACAGAAAATCGGCCAAACACAGACCTGGCCAGCCAGGTTGGACTGGGCTCGACCTGGCTCTGGACCAGGTCGACACCCCTGTCGACAGCCCTGTCGACAGGCCTGTCGACCTGGTTAGACCAGGTCGACAGCCCAGTCGACCTGGGTGCGTCAGGCGGGTCTTTTTCCGCCCTGGCCCATTGGGCCCCACTTCGGAATTTTTAATTGTTTTATTCTGTTTGAATTTTAAACTTAATTTAAAAACTTCCGAAGGCTATATCTTCTTCATACGGACTCCGTTTTTCAAAAACTCGGACTCTATTTCGCGTATTTTTCCGAGACGAACGCAATGGCGTATCCCGTTTCCCTTAGTTCTTTGATTTCAAATTAATTATACTTTAATTTGTTAATTTCACAGTTATAAGATTTTCGGGGTGTTACACCATTAGTTCACGCTATTTGAAGGATGACCTTGAATGAGAAAGAGGAATTAGACAATCAAACATGACAACTCGTATGGAAGGGTCTGATCAGGCCTAGTTTCTCCGATTGGGGAGCAAAAGTGGTGTTTGTCCCAAAATCTGACGGTACTCTACGACTATGTGTGGATTTTCGTGATTTGAACAAGTAGACAATAAAGAACAAATATCCATTGCCGCGAATCCATGATTTATTGGATCGTCTGAATGGAGCACAGGTATTTTCAAGGATGGACCTAGCTACAGGCTTCTATCAGCTTCGAATTGCCAAAGAGTGTGTTCCTATGACAGCATTCAGAGGTCCAGACTTATTCTATGAGTGGTTACTAATGTCGTGGGGCTTATGTAACGCTCCAGCTTACTTCATCGATCTGATGAATCGAGTGTTCAGAGGAGTTCTGAATAAGTTTGTTCTGGTTTTTATTGACGATATTCTAATCTTCTCTAAATCAAAGGCCGAACATGAAAAACATTTGGAGCAGGTTCTAGAAATTCTGAGAAAGAATGTATTGAAAGCTAAACTATCCAAATGTATATTCTGGCGAGATGAAGTGAAGTTTCTTGGCCACGTCGTATCGAAAGAAGGAATTGCTGTGGATCTAAGTAAAATCACGGCTATTCAAAATTGAAACTGCCTAGTACTCCTACAGAGGTTCGCAGTTTTCTTGGATTGGCTAGTTATTACTGGAAGTTCGTTATAAAATTTTCGAAGATATCTGGTCACTTAACGAAGCTTATAAAGAAGCACTCAAAATTCAAATGGACTCCAGAATGTGAGGAGGCTTTTGAAGAGCTAAAGTTAAGATTAACGACTGCTCCAGTGTTAACCATTATCGATGGCAATCAGGATTTAAAAGTCTGGACAGATGCCTCTAGAGAAGGCCTTGGAGCAGTGTTAATGCAAAGAGGTCAAGTGATCGCTTATGCTAGCCGTCAGCTGAAGCCGCACGAGAAAACTACGTCACTCATGATCTTGAGTTATAGGCTATAGTATTCGCTTTGAAAATCTGGAGACATTATCTTCTGGGTGAGAGATTTGAACTGTTTACAGATCACCAGTCGCTAAAGTATCTGTTCAACCAGAAAGACCTGAATCTGAGGCAGCAACGTTGGCTAGAGTTCCTTGCAGCATATGATTTTGAGATTCTATACACTCCAGGGAAAGCCAATGTCGTGGCCGATGCGTCAAGACGAAAGAATGAAATGATCGCCAGTTTTATAATCACGACTTCATTGATAGATAAAATATCTGCTCTTCTGAATGATGATCACTTCATTCAGAAGATCAGAGAGATAATTCAGAAAGGCGAACCCTCGAGTTTTCGGGTTGATAATGATGGGATTCTAAGGCTAAAAGGTCGAATCTGTGTTCCTAATATTTCTGAGCTCTAAAAGGAAGTCCTGGATGAGTGCCACAAGTCAAAACTTAGTATCCATCCGGGAGTAAGCAAAATGTATAATGACATCAAACGCACTTTTTGGTGGAAGTCGATGAAGAGGGACATTTCTTTATATGTTAGCCGATGCCCTACTTGCCAGCTAGTCAAAAGCGACCAACAGAAACTTGCTGGATTGTTGCAACCGCTGGACGTTCCAGGCTGGAAGTGGGAACATATTTCCATGGACTTCATAGATGGTTTGCCCAGAACCAGGAAAGGAAATGACAGTATTTGGGTGAACGTAGATCGCTACACGAAGACCGCCCATTTCATACCTGTCAGATCAAACAGAACTGCTCAGAGTCTGGCGCAGATTTACTTCAAGGAAATTGTTAGACTACACGAAGTGCCAATCAGTATAGTTAGTGATAGAGATCCAATATTCACTAGCAAGTTCTGGGAGGCACTTCAAGTAGAGCTGGGAACAAAGCTGAACTTGAGCACCGCCTATCATCCTCAGACAGATGGTCAGACTGAGAGGGTGAATCGTATTTTAGAAGATCTATTGCGGGCTTGTGTTCTAGATTTCGGTGGATCATGGGAAGACCATCTGCATTTGGATGAATTCTCATATAACAACAGCTACCAGGCGAGCCTGACAATGTCGTCATTCGAAGCATTATATTGTAGACCTTGCCAATCTCCTGCTTGATGGGTCGAACTTTGTAATAGACTTGTGTTGGGGCTTGATATGATCCGAGAAGCTGCCGACAAAGTCGATTTCGTTAAGAAACGATTACTCGCTGCTCAAAGCTGACAAAAGAGCTATGCCGATAAGAGAAGAAGAGTTATATCATTTGCTGTTGGCGACTATGTATATTTGAAAGTATCACCGATGAGAGGAGTAATCCGGTTCGGTAAAACAGGGAAGTTAGCGCCCAAATTCATTGGTCCGTTTCCTATTTTTGAACGGGTTGGAACTCTCGCATATAGGGTTAAATTGCCTGATCGGTTGCCTGGAGTGCATGAGGTATTTCACATATCTCAACTTCCAAAGCACGTTCATGATCCAGACTTGATCGTGGAAGAAGCAGCTCAGCAGGATATTGAAATTACTCCTGAATTAGCCGTGAGAAGAGTGCCGCTAAAGATTATCGGCAAAGAAACCAAAGAACTGAGGAACAAGAAGGTTCACTTAGTCAAAGTGCAATGGAGTGGAGATCCGCGAGATTGTACTTGGGAAACTGAGGGAAGCATTCAGAAAGCCTATCCTAAGTGTCGAGTTGATATCTCTGATTGACTCCGGTGCAAGGTATATTTACCATACTTTGCATTACCATTTAGTTCTCTACTTTGTTGTTATTTTCCTTTCATGGATGTAAACTTTTAATTCTATAGTCTGGATGATTTTAAAAGAGTATATGAATTGATTAGGACATTTTTGAAAAGTTAAAAACAAATTGCTTGTTGTTTGCATTGTGTGATAGTAAATTGGATTAATTATATTATTGAAACGATAGTCAATTTAATTAATAAGAGAATGGATGGTAGGATTTATTCGACTAACTCACACATTGAACTGATTTAAAAATAGATAGAAATATATACATGTGCATCATATATGTTTGAACAGGTAAATGGATTAGCCGTTGAGTAAAGAAATTATTTGCGTGCCCGACAAATAAGTAAACCTTAATAAGTTGGATGCGAAATATTATTATGTCAACTCCTGTGAATGCCATTGGATGCGGAGTGCTGGTTGTTCTGTGTGTAATCATAAACGTCGCCATAGGATAGTAACAATTAATTTTGAACTACACTACATGGCATACTTCTTGAAGATATTCATACTTCATCATATACCACATAAGCATTTGGAGCTTGTGTGACGAGGTGGGAGATTTACCATACGAGCGAGAGGCTTGTATGGCGATGACTATATTTTACAGGTTGAACTGATGACTGATATGGACCATATAAAATGTAACGATAAATTGCCAGATTAATAAAAAAACCACACGGGTCTGGAGTTGACAATAATCACGTCTCTCTTGTCCTTAGATACGGCATATGGATTATTTATTTCCCACACGGGATGAGGTGACGAGGATTTATCCTCTGGAGCAATTAAAATACACACTCCCTCAGGCTTTGACAGGGTGACGAGAATTTATTCTCTGGAGTTATTATCTATACACGCTCCCCTGTAAACACCAGAATATATCACTATAAATATGTGTATGCTTTATAGGATTTATTGGGTAACTAATACGACCCAATAAATTTCCAAACCCCTCCCCGTACAAAGGAGGTTATGGCAAAAATTTTCGAAAATTCCGGGTATTAGCCAAATTTTTGAAGAATTTGAAAATTCTCAGAAACTGAAAAGTTGGAGAATGGAAGCCAGATTGAACGTAGAGTTGATTAATCAAACCACTATCGACCTTGTTCCTTTTCGGGGACGAAAAGTTTTAAGTGGGGGAGATTGTAACGACCCGGAAAATATGAACCAATTTAAAAATTTTAAATTGGCTAAAATAGTGGATTTTAAATATTTTAAATAAATATTTTATATAATAACGATGAAAAGTAAGTTTGAGTCGACAATTGAAAAGGAATATAATTAATTCTAATTATAAACTAGGCCTGAAATGGCGCGGTAGTTTCAAAATTTGAATTCAAACTTTGACTGACTGTACCGGGTGCAAAACAACGGATTTGAGTGAAACCAAAAATATTTAATTCTGTTAGTGAATACCTTTCTAACGAATCTGAAAAATCGAAGTTTCATAGCGGGAAGCAAAAGTTATGGCCAAATGAATTTTTTGAAAGGTCGTTATGGAGTTTATATAGCCCGTGAAAATGGCCATTTTGCAAACGACCTCGGAATTTGTCGAAACCACTTTTGTTGGATCCAGGATGTCAAATTATTGCCAGGTTTCAAATTTCATAATTTTTGAAGTTAATATGTGAGCGTGGCAAAGGAAAACGTGTTTTGGTCAATTACAGTTAAATTGGATCGACCAGAAATGGGCCATTTTTCAAACGGTCTCAGAATTCGATAAAACAAGTTTTGTTGGGACAATATCGTCAAAACATAGCTAGATTCATTTTTATGGAATTTTTCAAATCAGTTTGTAGCCCTGGCAAATTTAAATGTACGTTCAAATCGAATATTGAATGTTATATATTTGAATTTGAAGGAAAACTGACTGAAACAGTCGAATGGGCCTACGAAACATATCCCATTGTGTTCGGAATGAGGGAAAAACGCTAGGGACGACAATCGTTGGGTTTGGATTGGAGTTCTTAGGTGGCAAGGGGTATTTTTGGATTTTTAAAAATATATAAATAAAAAAGAAAAATCTGATTGGCCCATTCAGTTTTCTCTCTCCCCGTCACTCCTCCTTCTCCCTCGCGATAAATGGTGATAGTAGCTCCCTGCTTCCCTCCTCCTTATCTCCTTCCACGCGCCACGATAGCTAACGCCCCAGTTGGGAGTTTTGAAGGCCTCTCCTTCCTCTTCAAATCCGACCTGACCTCACCCCCTATCGCTTCGCCCTCCTCGTGAATCAACGCCCCAAAGTTCATCGCTTCAGATCACCGTCGTGCCTCAGAGACGCCGACGAACTGCACGAGACCCCCATCGCCGGAAAGCCCTCTCGTAGATCTAGGCCGTGGTACCCTCCGATCGTCTCCACGCTACTCGGTTTTTGCGAAAACTACAAACCTAGTTTTGAACAGGTTTGAAAGTATACGACTATTTTAATTTTAAACTATTTAATAGCGGTTTAAAGCGCTACGGTTTTTGATTTCACTGTAAAAATCATATCTTTTTCGTTTGTTGTCGAAATGCAGTGAAACAAGAGACAGTGGACTCGTGTGGACGTCTTCTACATTCTAGAAAAGACCGCATATTTTTCTGAGCCTTCTGCTATTTTTGGTGGAGTGGAACCCAATGTGAGATTTCTAATTTATAAACGATATGGAAAACGGTGATGTATAAA
The DNA here is from genome assembly GCA_030737875.1 of Allium sativum. Classification (NCBI taxonomy): domain Eukaryota; kingdom Viridiplantae; phylum Streptophyta; class Magnoliopsida; order Asparagales; family Amaryllidaceae; genus Allium; species Allium sativum. The sequence goes on along the minus strand of CM060918.1, from coordinate 574,630,973 downwards.
TTATATAGTCGATGTATGGGTTATATAAGCATTGTACACCTCTTGTATAAGAGCTGCTTAAGTTGTACGTTCGATATATAAGTTATATATGCGTTGTAAAAATTATATATGTATTGAAATAGAAGTGAAACGCTTATATATATATATATATATATATATATATATATATATATATATATGCCCTTCGTCCACAAACCATGGACGATATTTATTGTTTGTGATTGGTGTGAAAAGTTGATTGATTACGAATGGTTGATTAGAATTGTTTGTGGTTGAAATTGATTGATTGTGGTTGAAAAATACTCGTTTGTGGTTGAGAAATATTTGTTTGAAACCACATAGGATTAGTTTGTGGAAATGAAAAAAATATGCATGCCGCCTGCATGCGAACTAGATGCATGATTCCCCATTGTCAAAAGCTGCGAGGCTTTAAGGTAGAGCGAGGAGCTGTACTAGGGACGGTCCCGGTTTTAACTACTCTGTCGTTATGCTGCCAAAATTTTGAATAATATTCATGTGTTAGAATTATTTTCCTGTGTTGGAACTATATTCGTGTATTGAATAGAAATTCATGTGTTGAATGGTATTCATGTTTTAAATAAATTGTTTTAACAATAAAAATCACATTTTTACTCTATATATACAAACTATAGAAAACATTCATGTGTTGAATCGAAATTCATTCATTGAATAGAAATTCATGTGTTGAATGGTATTCGTGTTTTAAATAAACTATTTTAATAATATAAAAATCATCTTTTTATTGTATATATACGAATTTTGAATAACATTCATGTGTTGAATAGAAATTCATTTGTTGAATAGAAATTCATGTGTTGAATGGTATTCGGGTTCGAAAGAAATTGTTTTATAATAAAAATCATATTTTTATCATTTATATAGACTATATAAAATAGTCGTGTTTAGAAATAAATTGTTTGATAATAAAAACCATATTTTTATCACCTATATGAACTATATACAATAATCGTGTTTCGAAATAAATTGTTTTACAATAAAAATCACATTTTTTCTATATACATGAATGGTTAAAAATAGTGAAGTGTTGAAATAATTGTCAGTTGGATAAAAATATCATTTTTATCAAATGTATGAAAAGAATATAGTTTTGAAATCGAAGAATCAATATATATATATAGGATTGAAATATATCGAATAATGAAACTGCAGTTCCTGTTTTGAAACTGTGATTTCAAACGATTAGTGCGGGAGATCCGACCATCGAATTTTCCAGAAACCGAAACCGTTGGGTTCGCTTTGGAGATATCTTTCCAACGACACCAATTTTATAAAGATCCAACGGTTGGATTGTCTGGAATGTTTAATTCAAATCTGAAGAAAAACTACGCCAGAATCGATTATATTTATATATATATATATATAAAATATATAATTAAATTAAATCGAATAACGACGCTGCAGTTCGTATTTTGAAATCGAAACTTCAAACGATTATACCGGGAGATCCGACCGTCGGATTTTCCTGAAACTGGAACCGTTGGATTCGTTTTGTAAAGATCTTTCTAATGATATAAATTTTGTGAAGATCCAACGATTAGATTTTCAGATATGTGTAAATCAAATCTGAAGAAAAACAGTGTCACGGCCGCGTTATGGTCGAAGCGTCGTTTGAATAAATTGGCCATTTTAAAATAAATAAAAATAGCGATAAATCATTATAAAATATTATAAACGATATGGATGTGAAATTTAGAAACTAACTAAAGGTTGGCTAAGTCGAATGGTTTCCTGGATTTTAATCTGATGATGGTTTCGGCCTTCGGGGTTAATATTTGGGAAATCGTTCTCTTACTGATTTACGGTTAGTGACTAATGAGTTGAAATGATGCGTATGTTGTGTTTGTGTAGCACTTGTTTATTATATACGCGAGTTGCTTAGAAAGACCGGGTTTATCCCATTCTGAATAACTAAATCGACGATATGAAGTCGAAGATGAAGACGGTGGTTGAAGACCGGAAATCTTCACCTTGTTTGGATGGTAACTGATGTCCTGATTGGGAGGCATCCCGAAATACGGATAATGAGTAGTGATCGTCCATACGTACGTGGAGATCGATGGGTTTGCGAGGTATATAGTGCCTCCGGTTTCGTTCAGACCCAGAACGGACTTGCAAATGGACTGTGTGTCTGACATTGGAATTCATTTTGTGTAATTGATAGCCATCGGTTGCATGGTGTGAACTGCCTGTGTGGCATGCTAAGATGCTGAGATCAGGGCTTCTGTTGAAAAGCAAAGTCTTGTGGTTGATGATCAAAGCACCGCCTGTGTGGCATAGCTTTGTGTATAATGTGAATTCGCGAGCCTCACACCCCGGTATGAACCAGAAACGGGAGAAGGACCTCAGGGAGGGCATGCGTTTCATTCTAGCTAGAGGTGGTGTCGGTGCTTAAACTGGCTGACATTTATATTATTTCCACTTATGTGGTTGTTGCTGTTGCGAGGCGCCTCGGTTATATCAGTCGATCCGGGACCGATGGAGTCATTCGTTGGCTCATTTACGCCCCATAGGGCGGGGAAACGTAGTGTTCAGGAATTTTAATCCACATCGGTGGACCGGCCTTGTCGCTCCAAGGGCCCACCTGTGTCTAGGTCCTGAGACATGGGCTAGAGCGTCTCGAGTTCGGTGAGGACGATCCCTTGCCTCGGTTCATGATGGAAATCTAATTTCCAAATACGTGACTGTGTGGTTTTGATTGTATATATATATATATGGCGACATGATATATGGTACCCATGCCGTCTATGATTGATAGTTATGACTGAAATTGTTTTCGAAACCTATAAACACTAGCAATAATACCAAATGCTTTTGCTTTATTCGTATCAAGCGTATTTTGGCCATTATAAGGTAAAACTCTATCCTCCGGTTTGCGTTGCATTCTGTGATGGGAACTGAGTCTTATAATGGCTTCATTTTTATAAAAAGCATTGCGATGTTTAAAAGAATTATTTATTTTAAAGCACTGGAAATCCGATGGAGTAAACCCATTCCATGAAAGTGGCGTGGTCCTGTGATTACCCATATTTTAAAATGTGTTAAGTAGATTTCTCATACCAGTCCCATGACTGACTCGTAGTTTGTTTCACTTTCAAACTCGGGTGCCCCCCTTTTTCTACACGGGCAGCCTCGTATTCAGGTTTTATCTGGCTCTTTCTGGATCACTGGAGCTGAAGATGGATTCTATCATTTATCTCTTTTTATGTTGTTCAGCTCCTATTGTACGTATTATGTTTGTTTCCGCTGTAGACATTTATGTATAGCTGAACTGTATTTGTACTAAGCATGATCCCTTATACTGTGTAACTCTAATGATGTCATTTATCCAGTGTATTATTTGTTCATATCTGGTGTATTTATTTATATCTGTTCTGTTGTTATCTGTTTCTGTGTTATATTCCAAAGATTACCCTTGCCACCGTCAGTACGGGGTTTGTGGTGGTTACATCGTCGGACGCGTCCGACGCGTCAACGTGCGACCCACCACATTTTCCCCTTCTAGCTGAATGCTCCAAATTCAACTGTTTTTTTGCCCCTTTCTTTTAAATCCCATTAACACCCCATTTGCCCCTTCCATATGACCCTTTCAAATAAAATAAAAATGCATTCCCCTTTCACCAATTTTTCCCTTCCCCAACCCCTTCCAAATACCACTTCCTGTTCAAAATCAAACGCACCCTTTGTATTTAAATAACAATCAATACCCATTTATCCCTCTTTTATTTGGTTTACTTCTATTCGTAGATTAATTGCTATTTATAAACATAACAGTCATATTTTCCTAAGGCAAATCATAAAATACCTAATTTTCTTTTTCTTACCATTGATTATAACTAATGCCATTTATGAGTCTAATGGCCATAATTTTTCTAAGGCATTAATTCAAAATGGATATCCTTATCTTACCAGTCCCAAATATATCTATTTATTGTACCCCAATAGACATTACTGGTTTTATTTATTTATTTATTGCCTGTCATATATACATATATTTGTGCACCAGACTTCCCACATTAAGTTGACCACTTGTGGATGCTGGATTTGCTGGTCGGTTCTTGGAAGACTTCTACCACAAGTTGAACTTAACTTCATGTCTTAGTACAATTATATTTACTCTCTAGACCCATCACATTAAGCTGACCACCTTTGGATACTAGATTTGCTGGTCGGTTCCGGGCAGACTTCTACCACATGTTGAGCCTAACCTCGTATCTAGATGCATTTTAATTAAATTACCTAAGTGTAGTTTACAACATTAATCCTAATAAATCTTAGGAATTGTGACCATTTTACTTAATTTCCCTATTAAGTTTACTTTACCTGAATCCACATTGCTTACAATGGTTATTTAGATATTTATGGACCTATTTATAGCAATCAATTACACTGATTGCTACAACGTTCACCATAAATATATTCATTTAACAAGGATAACATTTATACGTTTAATTCCATAATTGAGTAAACATTCAATACAATGTATATTTTGTCGCTTTACGTAGATTCTGAGGATAATGTGTATATATTTATATTTTTGTGTGGTCAACGTAGTTATCTTCCTTTATTATTATTTGTTGTTAAATTTAATAATTTAGTTTAACTAATAACCAAACATTTCTTTTTGCATTCAATCTTGCCAAAAGGTTCTGAATCTTACAAAAAGACCGTTAGCTACAGTTATTGTAAGTTATGCCTGATTGTTGGAATTGACATATTTTCAAATCATAAGAAATATATGCTAACTTATATTTTGGAAAAGTTAATGCACGCTACGCACAAATATATATATATTTATATTTATGCGTACGTTTACATAACTTTTCCCTTTTTTTAATATCTTTGTGTCATACCTCTTGTGAATTCAAAGTAATATCTTTTTGTTCAAATGGAGGGAAATGACATATTAACAACAACTAAACCAAAACCTTAACAATATTTGAACACAAATAGGCATATATTTTTAATTTAAAATAATATAACTCACCATTGTATCTTTTTAATCAAAATTACACAATTTGCTATTTAATACAGGAAATAGAGGTCCGGAATAAAACTACATCTAATCAGTGTTATTGGGACTGATTTCCAAATCTAGTGTTTGCAACAAACTACAATATAATTTCCAAAATAATTGTAGGAAATATGTATAAACAATTTAAGTAAATCTACAATTCATATTATTCCTAACCACAATTCACAATTTCCAAGTTTTGACATTGTTTAATAACAGATCTGATAGGTGCCATTCAAATTTAAAATATTATGAATAGATCTGATAATCCCTTTTGATTTTATTAATTTGTATTAGATTGGTTTCATATGAATATATTTTAATTGATAATTTTAATTGGAAGAGAAAGGGAAACGAGAGAGCTTCGCTGCTGCCTATAGATTTGTATGGAAAAGAGTGAGGCTTCATCCCTTTATTTATAGGAGTGGAATTGGCCATGAACCATTAAATTTATTTTAATTAACATCCTTCCGTTTAAGTTATGTTTTATAACGAAAATATCCTTCAAAATCTAGTCGTCACTAGGCAGATCTGGCTCGAAGCGGTTGACCGCTCCAAGCAAGGTTGTTGACTGCCCTTGAGCGACTTTTCCCAGTGAAGGCAGGTAATAAAAGGAAAGAAACATTTTAATTATTCTATTTATATATTTACGTTTGTTTTTCGTATTTCGTCCATAACTTTTTCATACAGACTCAATTCACGAAGCTCCAAACATGAAAGTTGACCAGAATTCCAAGACGAATGCATCGGTTAAAGTTTCATGGTAAAATTCCATCATTTGCGCAAATTTATACTTTTGAGAATCTAATTAAATAACTAATATTGTCAAAATTCCGAGCTGTTACAACGATGGTCCTGTTTGAGCATATAAGCCCTTGTTGTCGCCTACGATACCCGGGGTAGGGCGCCTCCTGGACGGAGGTCAGGTAAGTCATTTTTCCCTTCTTATGGATAAGCTAGCTAAGCGCACCAAATACACATGCCCAGAGAGTGTCCAATAAAGCACGTACATCCTCAGTTTTGACAATCAAAAGCCTAGGGAGCGGCTCTAAAAAGCACGTGCATCCTCTGCGTCCTAAATCAAACCCCAAAGTGGATAACCAAACTAATTACCAGAAGTGGGTTTCTAGTCTTCTATTAAATACCCGAATCTGGGTTGGTTCGAGACTTCTACCAGAAGTAGGTTACTGCTCTCTCTATTAAATAGCCCAAATCTGGGTTGGTTTTGGACTTCTACCGGAGGAGAATTCCCGAACTTCTTTTCAAATACTCTTACCCCAAATATGGATCAAAGCTCCTAACTATTTCTAGAAGGAGCGACATGGTCATCTCTTATTAATACCCTAATCTGGGTAACGAAGACTTCAATTTTCACCCTTGGAAAAGGACCTCCGAAACATGACTCAGAGGGAAATCCAAAGTCCACCATTCATAAAGCCTTCAAACGGAGATAGTAATCTTCCATCTTGCTTAGGGAGATTTCTTAAACCTATTATGTACAAATCACTATTGTTTATATTCAATACAAGCAAAAGTCACATGTCAAGAAATACACACATAATTTACAAGTTTATTTACAAAGATTTCATAATTTATTATCATAGATGGGTGCGTATACATCACGATCACAAACACAATCGAGTATCTTGCTCTTCTCCATCCTAAGATAAAGGGGTATTCATAGCATAATGAATCGCAATGCTTAGGAGCTCGTTAAGTTTACGCACCTTTCTACTAACCTCGCTAAGGTTGTCAGAGGTTTGACCTGGAGTTTTAGAGCTCTATTATAAGCCCTACACATAGCCCTTAGAGACTTATTATTTTTCTCCAACTCAAAGATGTTCATACGTACACCATGCTTTTCCTCTTGCAGATGTCCAATTTGACCAACATACGAGTTAATACGACTGGATGCATCCTCAATTAATTTGGTATCATAAACACTTTTCATCTTAGCTATCACCCTTTTACACTACATAGAAATGACTGATTCCTCTAACCCTCGAGGGGGTTCTTTAAGTAAAAAATACTTTTGAGAGGCTGTAGCCTTGGGCCCAAACGTAGCGCCGGAGGGCTGCGACACCGTTGTGATAGGAATGTTCTTGAAAGAGTATTCCCATGTCTCACATTTTGCATTAACATTATCTAGCTCAATCTCCAAGTTAGTTGTTCATTGACGTAAACCTCTTAGCTCATCTTCAAAATCAATAGAGGGTTTGGTCTTTATATATTTCTTTAATCTAAGGATAATTCTATCCTTTCCCTCTAATTGGCTTTTTTGGGAATCTATTCTCCAATTCGAGTCCTTGATAGTTAAATTTTGAAATAAGATCATTCTCTCCCAGGATACAGAAAGTCCCTCGTTTGAAACATCACTTTTCTCAACAGCCCTTTGTGTTCCATCCCAAACGGGAAGGTTTCATGTTAATCTACCTACTCGCAAAATAAAAAGCAATTATGCATAAGCCTTTTTGTCTACAAAAATTGTACTATGTTTCCTAAAAGAAAAACTTTGCGTAAAAATTTATTCAAAAACTAGCTTTTAATTCTTTTAACAATACAAAAGACGCACTACAAAGACTTTAAGATTGTTTATTAGTACATTTATTGTTTATATGTAAAATCGTCATGTTCAACTCTAAGCCTTCTTAAAATCATCTCTTCGGTCTCTACACAAGAAGTAAAGGGGGAGTTGAGGGTATTTCATATAAATACGCCTGAGCTCTCCTATTATGGTAATGTCATTGGGAATTCTCTTTTCAGTCTAAGTATCGAATGTAACACATCTTCATGAAAATAAAGACTCTGCCATAATGTGAAAAGAGAAAATCAGCAACCATAAAACAACAAGATTACTAACACATTCATGTTGGATCTGGATTAACCCTAGAGGGGAGGTGAATAGGTTTTATCACAATTTATTGCTTAATTAAAAATCTAACGGGATATTAAATAATAAAAAAATCACAGAATATAGCAGAAATAGAAATGCAGAAAGAAAATAACACACAGAGATACCCAGCTTCGGCAAAATCCTGCCTACTGTTCCAATCCTAAGGTTTCTACTAGGTGATAGAACAGATCCCGCATACAAGACCATGTACACTAGCAAACCCTGCTCCTATTCTAATCCTACGCTCAAAACCCTAGACTGGTTTATATCCACTAGACCAGATTTCTCCTGATTACAATCCGAAACCAGTTACCCTAGCTTTTACAGAATCTAGTAAACTGCCAGTTAACACCCTAACTGGATACACCTAGATTTTACATACTCTAGAATTATTGGTTGGATTACAGATGGAAATAAAAAAAGAAACAAAACAATACAAAATAAAACAAACAAAGAAAACAAATAAACCCTAGGAAATAAGAGTAAGGGTCATCCCTTTTAACACTCTAGACTTGAATTGGCCAGCCATTCATTTGTGTTGCACCCTATCTCTTTAATCTCGTTCCTATGCTTTGAAAAAAATGGCGGCGGCATCTAACTAGGGTTTTTCTGCTTTCACAAATCGATCGACGATTGTTTGCTTCTGAAATCAAATCTATGATGCTTTGAAACTGTGGATAGTTATGCGATGCTTTGATTTGCTGATTTGGGGTTTTGTTGCGATCAAAACTCTAGTATGTAATTCTGATTTTGAGTTTCTGCTTGAAATTGTTTGCTTGAGGATTCTATGGTTTTCGATTCAATTGTTTGTGATTTTTTTTCAATGCTAACAGCCGATGATGAGATGGTGATTATATAGGGTAAAATAGAAAACACAACAACTCTAATTTCGTATATGTGACTCGATCTGATTTGAATTGTTTCCTCTTTCGCTTTATTGCCTGATTTTCCTCGACTTTGAATTGCTGCGAGATTTACTCTGGACTTGTATTTGTTTCTTGGTTAATTTCTGCATTACAGGAAACAAATTATATTGTTATCCTATCAATTATACATGAGTATACATGCGTGTTTTTTCTGGAAATCAACACAGCCTTTGTTTGGTTTTGTGAATACTTGGAAAACATTGATTGATTATGGAAAATCTGGAAACACTTGGCCTTGATTGTGAACTTCAATAATTCTTCAATTTGAATCTGTCCCTTGTATAAATCTGGAAATAAATTCTGTCCCCTTTTTAACTTGCCAAACATGTGACTTGATTGAAACAGCACATATGAATTTCTGGAAATCAGTATTGCCAGATTTTAATTCATTTCCAAAGTTTAACACCTGTCAATAATATTTCTCCGATTTCTAAAAAACTTAAAACAATTAAATTCCTTGCATTGATTGAGTAAATATGATATGTTCGATCCTTGATTGACTTTGTATATTTGGAAACTAGAAATGACTGTTTTCCAAAAACTATTTACTGTTAAAATGAAGTTTTCCCTTGTTGATTGAATATGTGCATCAAATGTTTGACATTAAAAAACTGGTGAGTTAAACATGTCAATAACAATAAAAACTGCACATAATTTTTGCTACTTATTCATGTATATGCATGCACCATTTTCATTTGAACTGGAGACCATATTCCTGCTTACTCGATTTACTTCAATCTCATGTGTACTCACCACTTTTACACAACAACTGTTACTTGTACATTATGACAGTACACTCCATTATGTCATGCTTTATCATCTCACCTTGCTGCTTGTCCATTTTGTGTTGGTACATAATATATATTATTGTGCACCCATATAATAGCTTGTGCTCGACAACTTGCACTGTATTGTGCACACACCATGCTGTTTGACTTGTTGACCATAAAATCTGTAATAACCCGGAAAATGTGAACCAATATAAAATTTTTAAAATTGGTTATTACCAAAGAATTTGAATAATTGAAATAGCATATTTCAATAAAATAAAGAATTGGGTATAGTAAGGCAGTTTGAAATTTTGAATACAAACTTTGTCTGACTATACCGGGTGGAAAATATAACGGGTTTTAGCGAAACTGAAAATATTTAAATCTATTTATGAATACCTTTCTAATGAATCTGAAAAATCGAAGTTTCATAACAGGAATCAAAAGTTATGGCCAAATGAATTTTCAGAAAGGTCGCTATATAGCATATATAGCCCTTGAAAATAGATATTTTGCATACGACCTCAGAATTCAACGAAACCACTTTTGTTGGGTCCGGGATGTCAAACTATTGCTAGGTTTCAAATTTCATAATTTTTGAAGCTAGTATGTGAGCGGGGCAAAAGAAAATGTGATTGGTCAATTTCTGTTAAAATGGGTCGACCTAAAAATGGCCGTTTTTCAAACGAGCTCAGAATTCGACGAAACTGGTTTTGTTAGGACCGTATCGTCAAAACAAAGCTAGATTTATTTTTCTGAAATTTTTCGATTCAGTTTGTGGCCCTGGCAAATTGAAATGTACGTTCAAATTAAATATTGAATGTTTTATATTTTAATTTGAAAAATAACTGACTGTAACAGTCGAATTGGCCAACGAAACATATCCCATTGTGTCCGGAATGGGGGTATTTAGCTAGGGGCGACAGTCGTTGGGTTTGATTTCGAGTTCGTGTGTGGAAGGGGGTATTTTTGGAATTAATTAAATTAAAAATTAAAATAAAAAGAGGCCGGCCAATCAGATTTCTTCTTCCCCATCGTTCAAAGTCGAGAGCTCCAGGCGCATAGCGGAAGTGATTTCAAATCTTCCTGGAGAGATTTCTCTCTCGTTTCTCAGTAAAATCGAGCGTTCTTGGATCCGTTTTGAAGCTCTCAACACCCTCTCCAAATCTATACCAGTTGTGGAAATTATCGTTGTGTTTTTCTCGAGTTTGAAGCCCGTGAACACCCGCCGTTCGCGCCCAGTTTTCTCCCCCGACCTGACTTCGGACCGGGGGCGACTGGTACCCTCGGGTGCGCGCCTCCGAGCTGAACAACGTGGTGAAGCCCGATTTCAACATCGAGCAGCGGATTGGAGATTAAAGCAAGACCTAATTTTGAACAACAAAGCAAGGTATACGGCCTATTATATTTAAACTGTTTATGACACTCTTAAGTGTTGCAAATCATGATTTTAATATAAAAATCATATCTTTTTGCTATGGGGTCGAAATTCGATGAAACATGAGACATCGTGACCGCAAGGAGGCTCTCAACATTCTAGAAGAGACAGCGGATTTTTCTGAGCTCGTATCTATTTTTAGCAAAGGGACAAACCAATGTGAGGAATCTAAACTAAATTGTGTGAATGGAATCGCGTTGTATAAATTATATAAGCGAAGTGTTAATTATATACGCATTGTATACCTCATGTACATGTGTTGTATAAGTTATATTAGCGATGTATAAATTATACAAGCATTGAATGAAACATATATGCTTTGAATTGTGATGAAATGCAAGTGAATTATAATATATATATATATATATATATATATATATATACTCCCCTCGTCCACAGACCATGGACGATATTTATTGCTTGTGATCGACGTGATATTATATGGTATGACGAATGGTTGGAAATAATTGTTTGTGGTTGATATTGTGGTTGAAAAATACCTTTGTGGTTGAAAAATATCCTCTTGTGATTGAAACAAATTAGAATAGGATTGTGGAATTGAAAATAAAACATGCCGCCTGCGTGCGAACTAGATGCATGATCCCCATTGTCAAAAACCGCGAGGTTTTAAGGTAGAGCGAGGAGCCGTACTAGGGACGGTCCCGGTTTTAACTACCCTGCCGTTATGCTGCCTAAATTTTCCGAAATATACATGTGTTAGAATAATTTTCATTCATTGAAATAAATTATATATATTCAAACTATAGAAAATATTCATGTGTTGAGTTGCAATTCATTCGTTGAGTTGAAATTCATGCGTTGAATATTATTTGAATTTAAACAAATAGCTTTAGCAATAAAAGTCACATATATATATATATATATATATATATATACGAACTATAGAAAATATTCATGTATTGAGTTGCAATTCATTCGTTGAGTTGAAATTCATGTGTTGAATATTATTTGAATTTAAACAAATAGCTTTAGCGATAAAAATCACATTTTTATATATATTCAAACTATAGCGAATATTCATGTGTTGAGTTGCAATCCATTCGTTGAGTTGAAATTCATGTGTTGAATATTATTTGAATTTAAACAAATAGCTTTAGCGATAAAAATCACATTTTTATATATATTCAAACTATAGCGAATATTCATGTGTTGAGTTGCAATTCATTCGTTGAGTTGAAATTCATGTGTTGAATATTATTTGAATTTAAACAAATAGTTTTAGCGATAGAAATCACATTTTTATATATATACAAACTATAGAGAATATTCATGTGTTGAATTGAAATTCGTTCGTCGGGTTGAAATTCATGTGTTGAATGTTATCGTATTTTAAAAATAAAATGAATCGACAATAAAAACTACATTTTTATTGTGAATATGCAGTGTTAAAAACATTCACGTGTTGAATAAATATTTTTGATGATAAAAATATTTCTTTTATCATGTATACGCTTTGATAAAAATACACACGTGTTGAAATAAATAATAGTTTGCTAGAAATATTATCATCAGCTTTGTTCTGCATATATATACATGTGTTGAACAGGAAAAATGGATTAGCTGTAGAGTAAAGAAATTATTTGCGTGCCCGACAAATAGGTAAACCTTGATGAGTTGGCTGCACAATTTTATTTTTATATCAACTCCTGTGAATGCCATTGGATGCAGAGTGCTGGTTATTCTGTGTGAAATAATAAATATCGCCATAGGATAGTAACAATTAATTTTGAACTACACTACATGGCATACTTCTTGACGATAGGCATACTTCATCATATTCCACATAAGCAATTGGAGCTTGTGTGACGAGGTGGAAGATTTACCATACGAGCGAGAGGCTTGTATGGCGATGATTATATACTACAGGTTGAACCGATGACTAATATGGACTATATAAAATATAACGATAAATCGCCAGATTAATAAAAACCCCACACGGGTCTGGAGTTGACAATAATCACGTCTCTCTAGTTATTAGATACGGCACATGGACTATTTATTTCCACACGGAAACAGGGTGACGAGAATTTATTCTCTGGAGTGATTATCTATACATGCTCCCCCGTAAACACCAGAATATATCACTATAAATATGTGGATGCTTTTTAGGATTTATTGGGTACCTAACACGGCCCAATAAATTTCCAAACCCCTCCCGTACAAAGGAGATTATGGCAAAAAAATTTGAAATATTAAGGCGTTAGTGAAATATTTGAAGTGAAAACGAAGTTGAAAATATAGAATGAACTATAGTTGGAATTATAGAATGAACTATATTTATATATATAAATATAAATATAATTAAAAGGAATCGAAGCCGTGCAGTTCGCGTTTCGGAATCGTAATTTGAAACGATTAGTACGAGAAATCCGACCATCGGATTTTCCCGAAACCACAACCGCTGGGTTCGCCTTGGAAATATCTTCCCAACGGCACCAACCTTGTAAAAATCCAACGGTTGGATTGTCCGGAATGTTTAATTCAAATCTGAAGAAAAACAGTGCCAGAATCGTTTATATTTATATATAAATATAAATATAATTAAATTAAATCGAATAACGACGCTGCAGTTCGAATTTTGAAACTGTAACTTCAAACAACTAGTGTGGAAGATCCGACCGTCGGATTCTCACGAAATTGGAACCGTTGGGTTCGCTTTGGGAATATCTCCCCACTGATATGGACTTTGTAGAACTCCAACGGTTAGATTTTCTGATATGTTAAAAAAAATTAGGGGAAAAACAGCGCCAGTGCCACGGCACGACCTGAAATGTCGTTTAATTAAATATGGCCATTTTTAAATAAATAAAAATGGCGAAAAATCATTATAAAATATTATAAGCAACATAGATTGCAAATAAACCAATTGGGCTTGAATTGTTTGATATTTGATGGTTGTATGCGTTTGACACGAAAATAACACTAAAGAACTGAAAGAGGGATGTCGAATAATATAACCATGGAAAGAATCGATTTAAATTCTAATTACGTGAATTATTTGAAAAGGCCGAGCTAACCCTCATTTCAAATAATTTATCGAGCGATTCGAATTGGAAAATGCAAAGACGATTCAAGACCGACTACCTTCGTATCGGTTGGATGGGCGCTGCTGAGGTTCCTTACCGGAGTAGCTACCAGAAAGGGACGGAAGTAGTAGCCATCTGAACGTATGTGTTGATTGTACGGATATACGAGGAATTGACGCCTCCGGTTTCGTTCAGACCCAGAACGGACTTGTAAATGGACCGTGTGTCTGACATTGGATTTTGTTCTATACTGATTGATCTCTGTTAAATATATATCTGTTTGGCGGTGGTGAATTTATTCTTTTGCTTAACGCCCTTCTCTGAGACGTACGAGCTCAGAGGTTATATATCGATGGAAATCGATCGTATGGAGTGGATTGCCTATGTGGCATGCCAAGATGCTATGATCAAGGCTTCTGTTGCAAAGCAAAGTCTTGTGGATGATGATCAAAGCACGGTCTACGTGGCCTGGCTTTGTGTATAGCGTGGATTCGCGAGCCTCACACCTCGGTATGAGTTAAAAACGGGAAACAGACCGCTGGGAGAGCACGACGTTTCTTTCTAGCTATGGTGGTGTCAGTGACTTACCAGCCCTGACATATATATCTACTTTTCACCTTTGTGGTTGTTGGAATGCGAGGCGCCTCGATTATAGGTCTGTAAGGACCGGGAAACGTGTGTTCAGGAATTGCCAATCCTCAAACGTAAGAGAGGACCGGCCCAGCCGATCCAGGGTTGCCCAGAGTGTGTAGTCCTGAGACGTTTGCTAGAATGTCTCGAAGCGGAGAGGAGCTTGCCCCTTGCCTCGACTCATGACGGAAATCCAATTTCCAATACGAAATAACGGACTCGATTGTAGAACTAGTATGGCGACATAGTGGTATGGGGCACTTATGCCGTCTATGATTGATATTTATGATGCTATTCATTTTTGAAACATATATGCACTAGTAATAATATCAAATGATTTTGCTTTACACGTATCAAGCATATTTGGCTATTATAAGGGAAAACTCTATCCTCCGGCTTGTGTTGCATTGTGTGATGGGACCTGAGTCTTATAATGGCTTCATTCTTTTTAAAAGCATTGCGTTGTTTTAAAAGAATTTACTTTGTTTTAAATGCACTAGCAATCACTGGAGTAAACCCGTTCCGCGAAAGTGGCGTGGTCCTATGATTTGCTTATTACTGTTGTTTAACTGTTAAATAGATTCCTCATACCAGTCCCCGTGACTGACTCATTGTTTGTTTCACTTTGCAAACGCGGGTGCCCTTATTTTCACACGGGCAGCCTAGTTCACAGGTGACAGGTTGTTTTTGGCTCTGCACTGTTGCATAGAGTGCATTTTGGCTCATGGCGAGGCTGACTTCACAGAGACGACTTTGACATTTTCCGCCATTATTGTACTTATATTATGATTCCGCCACTGGCGATGCAGACTGCTTTACTTTCAGTACTTATTATCGTATGTATCTGTACTGCCTTCGGCGATGTAGACTGATACCCTTACTATGTCTCACTGCATGTATGTATTCCGCCTCTAGCGATGATGACTGATCACTTCCCTTTATTTACTAATTTATATCCTACGCTGTGCTATTCTGATGTTGTTACATGTTGTGATTCCGCTGTCATATCCATGTAAAATTATTCTATTTATTGTTTCTGCTATTATCTGTACTCTGCTATGATGATTAATGTGTTATATTCCAATGATTATCCTTAATACCGCCCCTCGGATTTTGGGATCGTCACAGTTGGTATCAGAGCTTTGGTTAACCTTAGTTCCGGGATCTAACACATTAAACACCTCGTCAGAATAGAATCAGCAGTGTTCTAAGGCGAGTAGCTCGTTAGAGATAGGATTAGCAATGTCCTAGAATGAGCTAAGCAGATTAGCAAAACAAGTTGATCAGTACATCATTACCTTTCGTTATGTTCTCCTGCTTTATCATATATGAAAATTATCAAATCTGTGAGCTTGACTCTTTTCTTGCTTATACAGTACTCTCTCTGATGGCTACACGAGCAGCAGCAGCTAGAGGAGGCCGTGGAGGCCGAGCAGGAGTAGCAGGAGGACGGGGGAATGTCCCCGTAGTTGAGGGAGGCCCTATTGTTCAGCCACCAGCACCCGAGGACTTCGAGCTAGACAGAGTAGCGAAGAGGTATAGGAACCTTGGGGGAAAACCCTTTTCTGGCACTGGTACAGTGACAGAGGCTATAGCTTGGTTGAAGACCTGTGAGAAGATCTTTGAAGGCATGGGTTTGGGGACCAACAACAAAGCACAACTAGGTATTTGGCTCCTACAGGAGGAAGCAGAGCTGTGGTGGGATGCCATCACCTCAGAGGATGCAGCAGGTACTGTCAGGACCTGGGAGTAATTCAAAACCATGATCAACAAGAAGTTTGTACCTGAACAGGCTTTAG
This sequence comes from Allium sativum, assembly GCA_030737875.1. NCBI lineage: Eukaryota > Viridiplantae > Streptophyta > Magnoliopsida > Asparagales > Amaryllidaceae > Allium > Allium sativum. Next base: position 574,614,417 of record CM060918.1, on the reverse strand, counting down.
AGAGGATGCGAGAGCAGTTTACTAATCTCCAGCAAGGAGATCTCTCTATCCAGGATTACCTCAATAAATTCACCGAGTTGTCGCGCTATGCTCCAGAGCTTATTATGACTAACAAAGCAAAGAACAAGAGATTTATATTTGGGCTAAAGCGCAAGTACCATGACAGAGCCATGAGCAACATCAAACTCTCCTTCTCAGAATTGGTAGAAATGGCTTGCAATTATGAAGATATGGATGAAAGGCACGCCAGCCAAGACCGCACCAAAAGCCAAGCTGGAAATAAGCGCAAGGCTTCAGCAGATCAGCCAGAGTCTAGCATTACAGCGGCCGCTACTCAGATGCCGGGAAAGATACCGAAAGGAAACTGCTACAACTGCGGGAAGCCAGGACATTTTTCTAATGTGTGCAAAGCCCCGAGGAAACCAAAGGCAAATCCAAACTCAGCCGAATGCTACAACTGCCATAAGAAGGGGCACTATAGCAGGAATTGTCCTCTGAAGCAGAATGCACAAGTAGCTCATGTGTATGACGGGGAGACCCCGCCAGCTACCACGGATGGATCAGGTAAACCCGACGTCTTGGGAGGTACCCTTACCATTAAAAATATCCCTGTTTCTATACTTTTTGATACTGGTGCATCACGTAGCTTCATTTCTAGTAACATTGTTCACAAGTTAAAATTGAAACAAAGAAGGCTTAAAGAACCAATTAAAGTTTAAAACCCGATAGGAGGTTCTGTTAGTCTCAGTACCTATTGCAAATTACCTATATCCTTTTCTCGATACCGATTTCCTTTTGATTCGATTGTCATGGACCTTTCCGAATTTGATATTATACTGGGGCTGGACTGGTTGACAAAATATAAGGCCGAAGTTAGATGTGCAGAAAGAATCGTGAAAGTTAAAACAAAATTTGGGCATATCACTATACCATGCCTCGGTTCAGAAATTAATAGAACAGAATTTTGGTCTTCTTTAGAAGTTACTCCCCCTTCATTAGAAAAGATACCGGTCATTAAAAACTACGCGGATGTGTTTGAAGAAGTAGAAAACTTACCGCCGCAAAGAGAGATTGAATTTAGAATAGATCTAATTCCTAACGCCCGACCAGTAGTACATCCAATTAGAAGAATGGCCCCGAAAGAAAAAGAAGAGTTGGGTAGTCAAACCCGAGAATTGCTTTGGAAAGGTCTGATCAGACCGAGCTTTTCAGCGTGGGGAGCAGCAGTAGTATTTGTCCCGAAATCAGACGGTACTCTAAGGCTTTGTGTTGATTACCGAGATCTCAATAAGCAGACACTGAAGAACAAATATCCCTTGCCCCGAATAGACGATCTGTTAGATCAATTAAATGGAGCAACAATATTCTCTAGAATGGACCTAGCTACAGGTTTCCACCAATTACGAATAGCTGAAGACTGTATTCCTTTGACAGCCTTCAGGGGTCCCGATTTATTCTACGAATGGTTAGTAATGCCATTCGTCTTGTGTAACGCTCCGGCATACTTCGTCGATCTTATGAACAGAGTGTTCCGTGGTGTATTGAATAAATTTGTTCTAGTCTTCATCGATGACATTTTAATCTACTCCAAGTCGGAAGGCGAACATGCAAAACATTTAGAACAAGTGTTGAAAATTCTAAGGAGAAATGTCTTGAAAGCTAAATTTTCTAAATGTATCTTCTGGCAGGATGAAGTTAAGTTCCTAGGCCATGTCGTATCAAAAGAAGGGATTGCTGTAGATCCAAGCAAAATTACAGCGATTCAGAACTGGAAACAACCTACTACCCCCACAGAAGTTCGAATTTTCCTATGATTGGCTAGTTACTATCAGAAATTCGTTCAGGATTTTTCAAAGATATCTGGTGTATTGACAAAGCTTACAAAGAAGCATGAGAAATTCAAATGGACTCCCGAATGTGAAGAAGCTTTCCAGGAGCTGAAACTGAAATTGACGACCGCTCCAGTGTTGACAATTATAGAAGGCAACCAAGACTTGACTGTATGGACAGACGCTTCTATTAGAGGGCTAGGTGCAGTATTGATGCAAAAAGGCCAAGTGGTCGCATATGCCAGCCGTCAGCTGAAGCCGCATGAGAGAAACTATGCAACTCATGATCTTGAGTTATTAGCTATCGTGTTTGCTTTAAGAATCTGGAGGCATTATTTATTGGGAGAGAAGTTCGAACTATTTACTGATCATCAATCATTGAAATATCTATTCACTCAGAAAGATCTAAACTTGAGACAACAACGTTGGTTAGAATTCCTTGCGGCATATGATTTTGAAATTCTATACACTCCAGGGAAAGCCAATGTTGTAGCAGATGCGCTCAGCAGAAAGAATGAAATCATCGCCAGTTTTGTCATCACGTCTTCATTAATTGACAGGATCGCGACCCTTCAAAAAGAGAATAATTTTGTAAAAGTGATGATCAAAAGAATCAATGAAGGCATAGACTCCAGCTTCCAAGTGGATAGTGAGGGAGTTTTGAGATTAAAAGGAAGAATTTGTGTTCCCGACATCTCCGAGATAAAGAGAGAAGTGCTTGATGAATGCCACAAGTCCAAATTAAGTATCCATCCCGGTGTGACCAAAATGTATAACGATATCAAGCGCACATTCTGGTGGAAGGCGATGAAAAGAGATATCTCATTATATGTTAGCAGATGCCCCACTTGTCAGCTAGTAAAGAGCGATCAGTAGAAATTAGCGGGATTATTACAACCATTGGAAATTCCAGGATGGAAGTGGGAGCAAATTTCGATGGACTTCATTGATGGCTTGCCTCGAACTAGGAAAGGAAACGACAGTATATGGGTAATCGTAGATCGCTTCACGAAGACTGCCCATTTCATACCTGTCTGATCCAACAGAACGACTTAAAGTTTAGCACAGATTTACTTCAAAGAAATAGTTAAACTACATGGAGTGCCGCTCAATATAGTCAGTGATAGAGATCCCCTATTTTCTAGCAAATTCTGGAAGCATTACAGAAACAGAATTGGGAACCAAATTAAATTTAAGCACCGCTTATCACCCACAGATAGACGGCCAAACTGAGCGGGTGAATAGAATTCTAGAAGATTTACTGCGAGCTTGCATTATCGATTTTGGAGGCTCATGGGAAGATCACTTACATTTAGCCGAATTCTCTTATAACAATAGCTATCAAGCAAGTTTGGGAATGTCCCCATTTGAAGCATTATACGGTAGACCGTGCAGATCTCCCGCATGTTGGGTAGAACCTGGCAACAGACTTGTGTTAGGACCCGATATGATTCGAGAAGCATCGGATAAAGTCGATTTCATTAAGAAGCGATTGAAAACCACACAGAGCCGACAGAAAAGTTATGCTGATGCGAGAAGAAGAGACTTATCATTTGTCGTGGGCGATTATGTTTATTTAAGAGTTTCTCCAATGCGGGGGGTAATCAGATTTGGCAAGACTGGGAAGTTGGCACCGAGATTTATTTGTCCCTTTCCTATACTTGAACGGATTGGAACTCTGGCATATAGGGTTCAATTACCTGATTGGTTGCCTGGTGTACATGATGTGTTCCACGTGTCTCAACTCAGAAAACATGTTCATGATCCGGATCTTGTTGTGGAAGAAGCAGCGCAACAGGATATAGACATAACTCCAGAATTAGCGCTCAGAAGAGAGCCATTAAAGATAGTTGGCAAAGAAACTAGAGAGCTAAGGAGCAAAAAGATTCATTTAGTCAAAGTGCAGTGGAGTAGTGATCCTAGAGACTGTACTTGGGAGACCGAGGAAAGCATTAAACAAGCCTACCCCAAATGCAGAGTGGACATCTCTGACTAACTCCGGTGCAAGGTACCTTTACAATACTTTGCATTTACAATTTGTTTTCTACTTTGCTGTTATTTCCTTTTCGAGGACGAAAAGTTTTAAGTGGGGGAGATTGTAATAACCCGGAAAATGTGAACCAATTTAAAATTTTTAAAATTGGTTATTACCAAAGAATTTGAATAATTGAAATAGCATATTTCAATAAAATAAAGAATTGGGTATAGTAAGGCAGTTTGAAATTTTGAATACAAACTTTGTCTGACTATACGGGGTGGAAAATATAACGGATTTTAGCGAAACTGAAAATATTTAAATCTATTTATGAATACCTTTCTAACGAATCTGAAAAATCGAAGTTTCATAACGGGAATCAAAAGTTATGGCCAAATGAATTTTCAGAAAGGTCGCTATATAGCATATATAGCCCTTGAAAATAGATATTTTGCATACGACCTCGGAATTCGACGAAACCACTTTTGTTGGGTCCGGGATGTCAAACTATTGCTAGGTTTTAAATTTCATAATTTTTGAAGCAAGTATGTGAGCGGGGAAAAAGAAAATGTGATTGGTCAATTTCTGTTAAAATGGGTCAACCTAAAAATGGCCGTTTTTCAAACGAGCTCAGAATTCGACGAAACTGGTTTTGTTAGGACCGTATCGTCAAAACAAAGCTAGATTTATTTTTTTGAAATTTTTCGATTCAGTTTGTGACCCTGGCAAATTGAATTGTAGGTTCAAATTAAATATTGAATGTTATATATTTTAATTTGAAAATTAACTGACTGTAACAGTCGAATTGGCCAACGAAACATATCCCATTGTGTCCGGAATGGGGGTATTTAGCTAGGGGCGACAGTCGTTGGGTTTGATTTCGAGTTCGAGTGTGGAAGGGGGTATTTTTGGAATTAATTAAATTAAAATAAAAAGAGGCCGGCCAATCAGATTTCTTCTTCCCCATCGTTCAAAGCCGAGAGCTCCAGGCGCATAGCGGAAGTGATTTCAAATCTTCCCGGAGAGATTTCTCTCTGGTTTCTAGTAAAATCGAGCGTTCTTGGATCCGTTTTGAAGCTCTCAACACCCTCTCCAAATCTATACCAGTTGTGGAAATTATCGTTGTGTTTTTCTCGAGTTTGAAGCCCGTGAACACCCGCCGTTCGCGCCCAGTTTTCTCCCCTGACCTGACTTCGAGCCGGCGGCGACTGGTACCCTCGGGTGCGCGCCTCCGAGCTGAACAACGTGGTGAAGCCCGATTTCAACATCGAGCAGCGGATTGGAGATTAAAGCAAGACCTAATTTTGAACAACAAAGCAAGGTATACGGCCTATTATATTTAAACTGTTTATGACACTCTTAAGTGTTGCAAATCATGATTTTAATATAAAAATCATATCTTTTTGCTATGGGGTCGAAATTCGATGAAACAGGAGACATCGTGACCGCCAGGAGGCTCTCTACATTTTAGAAGAGACAGCGGATTTTTCTGAGCTCGTATCTATTTTTAGCAAAGGGACAAACCAATGTGAGGAATCTAAACTAAATTGTGTGAATGGAATCGCGTTGTATAAATTATATAAGCGAAGTGTAAATTATATACGCATTGTATACCTCATGTACATGTGTTGTATAAGTTATATTAGCGATGTATAAATTATACAAGCGTTGAATGAAACATATATGCTTTGAATTGTGATGAAATGCATGTGAATTATAATATAATATATATATATATATATACACTCCCCTCGTCCACAGACCATGGATGATATTTATTGCTTGTGATTGACGTGATATTATATGGTATGACGAATGGTTGGAAATAATTGTTTGTGGTTGATATTGTGGTTGAAAAATACCTTTGTGGTTGAAAAATACCCTCTTGTGGTTGAAACAAATTAGAATAGGATTGTGGAATTGAAAATAAAACATGCCGTCTGCGTGCGAACTAGATGCATGATCCCCATTGTCAAAAACCGCGAGGTTTTAAGGTAGAGCGAGGAGCCGTACTAGGGACGGTCCCCGTTTTAACTACCCTGCCGTTATGCTGCCGAAATTTTCTGAAATATACATGTGTTAGAATAATTTTCATTCGTTGAAATAAATTATATATATTCAAACTATAGAAAATATTCATGTGTTGAGTTGCAATTCATTCGTTGAGTTGAAATTCATGTGTTGAATATTATTTGAATTTAAACAAATAGCTTTAGCAATAAAAATCACATTTTTATATATATATACGAACTATAGAAAATATTCATGTGTTGAGTTGCAATTCATTCGTTGAGTTGAAATTCATGTGTTGAATATTATTTGAATTTAAACAAATAGCTTTAGTGATAAAAATCACATTTTTATATATATTCAAACTATAGCGAATATTCATGTGTTGAGTTGCAATCCATTCGTTGAGTTGAAATTCATGTGTTGAATATTATTTGAATTTAAACAAATAGCTTTAGCGACAAAAATCACATTTTTATATATATTCAAACTATAGCGAATATTCATATGTTGAGTTGCAATTCATTCGTTGAGTTGAAATTCATGTGTTGAATATTATTTGAATTTAAACAAATAGCTTTAGCGATAGAAATCACATTTTTATATATATACAAACTATAGAGAATATTCATGTGTTGAATTGAAATTCGTTCGTCGGGTTGAAATTCATGTGTTGAATGTTATCGTATTTTAAAAATAAAATGAATCGACAATAAAAACTACATTTTTATTGTGAATATGGAGTGTTAAAAACATTCACGTGTTGAATAAATATTTTTGATGATAAAAATATTTCTTTTATCATGTATACGCTTTGATAAAAATACACACGTGTTGAAATAAATAATAGTTTGCTAGAAATATTATCATCAGCTTTGTTCTGCATATATATACATGTGTTGAACAGGAAAAATGGATTAGCTGTACAGTAAAGAAATTATTTGCGTGCCCGACAAATAGGTAAACCTTGATGAGTTGGCTGCGCAATTTTATTTTTATATCAACTCCTGTGAATGCCATTGGATGCGGAGTGCTGGTTATTCTGTGTGAAATAATAAATATCGCCATAGGATAGTAACAATTAATTTTGAACTACACTACATGGCATACTTCTTGATGATAGGCATACTTCATTATATTCCACATAAGCAATTGGAGCTTGTGTGACGAGGTGGAAGATTTACCATACGAGCGAGAGGCTTGTATGGCGATGATTATATACTACAGGTTGAACTGATGACTGATATGGACTATATAAAATATAACGATAAATCGCCAGATTAATAAAAACCCCATACGGGTCTGAAGTTGACAATAATCACGTCTCTCTAGTAATTAGATACGGCACATGGACTATTTATTTCCACACGGAAACGGGGTGACGAGAATTTATTCTCTGGAGTGATTATCTATACATGCTCCCCCGTAAACACCAGAATATATCACTATAAATATGTGGATGCTTTTTAGGATTTATTGGGTACCTAACACGGCCCAATAAATTTCCAAACCCCTCCCCGTACAAAGGAGGTTATGGCGAATTTTTTTGAAATATTAAGGCGTTAGTGAAATATTTGAAGTGAAAACGAAGTTGAAAATATAGAATGAACTATAGTTGGAATTATAGAATGAACTATATTTATATATATAAATATAAATATAATTAAAAGGAATCGAAGCCGTGCAGTTCGTGTTTCGGAATCGTAATTTGAAACAATTAGTACGAGAAATCCGACCATCGGATTTTCCCGAAACCACAACCGCTAGGTTCGCCTTGGAAATATCTTCCCAACGGCACCAACCTTGTAAAAATCCAACGGTTGGATTGTCCGGAATGTTTAATTCAAATCTGAAGAAAAACAGCGCCAGAATCGTTTATATTTATATATAAATATAAATATAATTAAATTAAATTGAATAACGACGCTGCAGTTCGAATTTTGAAACCGTAACTTCAAACGACTAGTGTGGAAGATCCGACCGTTGGATTCTCACGAAACTGGAACCGTTGGGTTCGCTTTGGGAATATCTCCCCACAGATATGGACTTTGTAGAACTCCAACGGTTAGATTTTCCGATATGTGTAAAACAAATTAGGGGAAAAACAGCGCCAGTGCCACGGCATGACCTGAAACGTCATTTAATTAAATATGGCCATTTTTAAATAAATAAAAATGGCGAAAAATCGTTATAAAATATTATAAGCAACATAGATTGCAAATAAACCAATTGGGCTTGAATTCTTTGACATTTGATGGTTGTATGCGTTTGACATGAAAATAACACTAAAGAACTGAAAGAGGGATGTCGAATAATATAACCATGGAAAGAATCGATTTAAATTCTAATTACGTGAATTATTTGAAAAGGCCGAGCTAACCCTCATTTCAAATAATTTATCGAGCGATTCGAATTGGAAAATGCAAAGACGATTCAAGACCGACGACCTTCGTATCGGTTGGATGGACGCTGCTGAGGTTCCTGACCGGAGTAGCTACCGGAAAGGGACGGAAGTAGTAGCCGTCTGAACGTATGTGTTGATTGTACGGATATACGAGGAATTGACGCCTCCGGTTTCGTTCAGACCCAGAACGGACTTGTAAATGGACTGTGTGTCTGACATTGGATTTTGTTCTATACTGATTGATCTCTGTTAAATATATATCTGTTTGGCAGCGGAGAATTTATTCTTTTGCTTAACGCCCTTCTCTGAGACGTACGAGCTCAGAGGTTATATATCGATGGAAATCAATCGTATGGAGTGGATTGCCTATGTGGCATGCCAAGATGCTGTGATCAAGGCTTCTGTTGCAAAGCAAAGTCTTGTGGATGACGATCAAAGCACGGTCTACGTGGCCTGGCTTTGTGTATAGCGTGGATTCGCGAGCCTCACACCTCGGTATGAGTTAAAAACGGGATACGGACCGCTGGGAGAGCACGACGTTTCTTTCTAGCTATGGTGGTGTCAGTGACTTACCAGCCCTGACATATATATCTACTTTTCACCTTTATGGTTGTTGGAATGCGAGGCGCCTCGATTATAGGTCTGTAAGGACCGGGAAACGTGTGTTCAGGAATTGCCAATCCTCAAACGTAAGAGAGGACCGGCCCAGCCGATCCCGGGTTGCCCAGAGTGTGTAGTCCTGAAACGTTTGCTAGAATGTCTCGAAGCGGTTGCCCCTTGCCACGACTCATGACGGAAATCCAATTTCCAATACGAAATAATGGACTCGATTGTAGAACTAGTATGGCGACATAGTGGTATGGGGCACTTATGCCATCTATGATTGATATTTATGATGTTATTCATTTTTGAAACATATATGCACTAGTAATAATATCAATTGATTTTGCTTTACACGTATCAAGCATATTTGGCCATTATAAGGGAAAACTCTATCCTCCGGCTTGCGTTGCATTGTGTGATGGGGCCTGAGTCTTATAATGGCTTCATTCTTTTTAAAAGCATTGCGTTGTTTTAAAAGAATTTACTTTGTTTTAAATGCACTAGCAATCGCTGGAGTAAACCCGTTCCGCGAAAGTGGCGTGGTCCTATGATTTGCTTATTACTGTTGTTTAACTGTTAAACAGATTCCTCATACCAGTCCCCATGACCGACTCGTTGTTTGTTTCACTTTGCAAACGCGGGTGCCCTTATTTTCACACGGGCAGCCTAGTTCACAGGTGACGGGTTGTTTTTGGCTCTGCACTGTTGCATAGAGTGCATTTTGGCTCATGGCGACGCTGACTTCACAGAGACGACTTTGACATTTTCCGCCATTATTGTACTTATATTATGATTCCGCCACTGGCGATGCAGACTGCTTTACTTTCAGTACTTATTATCGTATGTATCTGTACCGCCTTCGGCGATGTAGACTGATACCCTTATTATGTCTCACTGTATGTATGTATTCCGCCTCTGGCGATGATGACCGATCGCTTCCCTTTATTTACTAAGTTATATCCTACGCTGTGCTATTCTGATGTTGTTACACGTTGTGATTCCGCTGTCATATCCATGTAAAATTATTCTATTTATTGTTTCTGCGATTATCTGTACTCTGCTATGATGATTAATGTGTTATATTCCAATGATTATCCTTAATACCGCCCCTCGGATTTTGGGATCATCACAAAATCTGACTTGAATTGCTGTTGCACCTTCGAGCATTCTCGACCCATGTAGTAATGCTGCCAAGTTGACTTGAAAAAGTGGCTTCATTTTTGTACTTGTAGTACACCGGTAGTTTTGTACCTGAGTTGCACCATTTTTGCTTCTTGGCTTGATTTCCTGTCTTGAATAACTTGCTGCACTTGTTTCTTGGTACATGATGCACCATTTATTTGTTTGACCATTTGCTCATTTCGGTTTGACCACTTCACGCATACATGCTGCCATTTGCACTTATGACTCATTGATGTACACAAATATTATGTATCCATGCTGCTTTGCTTTGTATTTGTTTCACTGCACCCTTATTGAATGTTTGTGAAAAATGAGTTGATCATGCCCTGTCATTTTGATCTTGTTGAGCTGATTTGCATTTTTACTTTCTTCTTGGGCTTTGACCTATCTTGTGTCAATTCTGACCATTTCATGTTGTGTCCGTGTTTGCATTCCTGTATACATATGTGTGTATATGCACGTATGTGTGTGTATACATGTCTGTATATATGTGTGGCTGACAGTTATGAAGATATATCAGTAGACCACTGCACTGTGTTGAGGCTATTCATAATCTGCTAATTATGACGTTGGTTCTGATCAGCAGACTGGTGTAGTGTGTTGAGGCTGATCAGTGGGTGCTAGAAATATATACATATTAGATCAAGTTATGAAAAATGATGAGAAACACTCCGAAATTCTAAGGCAAATAAAATTTTAAAATAAAAATTATATTTTCATGTATTCTGTTTCATTTCTATTGCAATGTACTGCGTGTGTTTCATGTGACAGGTAAGCATGAAGATGGCTGGACTGACTATGAACAGTGACGATGACAGTGTTGACTGACTAGGAGGCTAAAGAAAGAAGACAGCATGTGTCATTGTATGAAATGAATGTGTGAGTGTAACTGTACAACAATGTGACATGTATGAATGTTGTAGTGATTCTGTAGTAAAGGAGCTGTGTATATGAAAAAAGATTGTACTGTTTATATGTAATAAACAAGTTTGATTAAAATAAAATATTATTTTATTGTTGTCAAACAAACTTATCTATTTTATTCTGTTTATTGACAAGTTATTCAGTGAATGTTCAAATAGCGGAGTTACAAATAGTTGTACTGTTTGAATGTTTGAAATATAATATCTAATTTAAATAAAATACTGTATGAATATATGAATGTCTGTACAGTCGTATTCTATTTAAATATAAATGTTATATTCTTGTCTATAATGTATATATAGAACAGTACAGTAACAAACACATATAAAATAATATTTATTTGTTTGTTATCATCAAAGAAAAATCATATAATTGTGTATACAACTACGTTATATACAACATTCTCCCCCTTTTGATGATGACAAATAAATAAAAGATTTTGAACACAATAAATATGTTTTACAATGACAATTGAACCCCCCTATTTATTAGCTCCCCCTACAACAGAAAACTCCCCCTATAACTGTGCATGAGTGAAATGAATGAATTTAATAAAATTTCAAAATTAAAAATATTAATAAAATATTCACTCATAAATCAAAATCTCAACCCATTTTCCCCTTTTGTTAACATCAAAAGGTTACAGAAATTAAAATATAGACGAAAAATGACTAAAAATTATAATTTCAGCTTAAGAGGAAGAACGGTCATAATAAATCTCAATTAGTCAAACAAAAATCATAATAAACTAAGAACTAGTGGCATATTTCAAATTTTAGAGAATGACGGATTTACAATGAAATTTATATAAAATGGACAGAGTTATGTAAAAAAAATATTTCCAATTATTTTCCAATATGATTTTCAAAAAATGAAGCACAAACTAAAACAGTGATGGATTTGTACTCTAATTATAATTTCAACTTAAATGACAAAATCAAATAATTTCAAATCCCAATAGCTGTCAATCAACAAATCATAATACTTCATAAGATTTCAATACATTTCACAGATTAGAAAGATGGATTGATAGGCTTGTTTTTATACACCAAGGAGAATTTTAGATTAATTTCAATTTATAGCACAATATTTCCTTTTCCTTTTTCTTTTATTTAAGAGCACACTGACCATGCATAACCAGAGCTTGGATTTTTAAATGAGGTCAGTCGCAGCTTAAATTATAAATTGTCTCATAACCATGCATAAATAGAGCTTGGATTTTAAATGAGATTAGAGACACACTTATGTATTAATTTCAGCTTTAAAAGGTAAAGCTCCTCGGTATATAAAACCAATATGGACGATAGAAATGTGATAGATACAAAAATGGACTGTGAAATAAATTTCTAAATTATTTATATTATGAAATATGACCAACTGTACCGAGATCATTGAAAATTTTCAATCATCACTAATTCTGAATAACATTATAGTCCCATATCTGTCACAAATAATTTTGCTGTTTATTCAAAAAAAAATATATTAAACTCTCCACATTAATATAAAAAACATGATGGATGGCAGAATGATGATAGATAAAGGAGATGGTCGTGAAATAATTGCCAGTTCAAAGATATTACAATAAATGTTCAACCATCATGAAAATTTTAAATAAAATCTCCTCTTATTGTCAAATATACTGCAGTCACAATTCATCACAATTTCAAAATCTGATAATAATTTTGATGGATTATAATACAGTTCAATTTGGATATTGATTTCAATTTCTGAATGAATAATCAATAAATAATTTTAAAATTGAAAATCAATTACAAAAGGAAATTGAAAAGATCTATACAACACAAGAGGGATTAAAAAAAATTCAGCACTTCTGATACCAACTGGGGTCTCTATTAATGAGAATTATAAGACAACACTGGAGACAAGATAGGATATCACTGACAGTAGAGTTTTAAAGCCCAAGCAGACAAATTTAGCATATTTATCAGAGTAGCAGACAAGAACAAGTAGTCATTTGAAAAACAGTATCAGAGCAGCAATCAAATCAAAAACAGGTAATTTCCAAAATATTTTCAAATCAATATCAGGACAGCACAACAAATAATTTCAATGCAGACTTGACCGGATGACGGTCACAACAGATGATTCATGATCCAGGATTAAAAATACTATTTATTTTAAATCATTTGATGGAATATGAAGATATCAAGATTCAATGAATCGATCACACCAGATTGTAAAATTTTGATTCGAGATATGTGTGAGATTCAATAAATTAATAATTTCAAAAGATTTTAAAAAAATATTCAAATCAAATAATCATGAAATAACAGTGAGTTTTAAGACCAGACTTTCGAAGAATTTTTCACAAGTATCTCTGACAAGTACAAGTGTAATTTCAGATCATTTACATCAGGCTTGAGAGATATTCATGATCCAAAAAATTAAAAATAATTTATTAGAAATCACTTGAATCAATGTCAAGTTTAAAGATATAATGAATTATTAACACAAGACTGATAATTTCAAATTTAAGTGGTGTGCGATATTCAAAATATCTAGAATTTCAGATGATTTCAAACGAAACTAATTTCAACCATAATAATGATGAATAAAGAAGAATTTCAAGATGTATCACTGATTCAAGACAATTTAAATATTCAAGCCAATATGAAAATTTCTGAAATTATCACAACTGATAAATAGCAGAGTGCTGTAATGAGTATAAATTTTCAAGACTTTCCAAAATGAATTAAAAGAGACTCAAAACAGTAAAGGTGTGTGAAATTCCATATAACTTTCAGATCTTCAAAAATTTAGAATTTGAATCAACAGTGTTCAAGATATGACAAGAATATGTCAACATAGTTAGGAATTCAAAAAAAAAATTTGAACTTCAAAACAATTGCAGATATTTACAAGATTAAATTCAAGATCCGGAGATACTTAAAACATCAGTGTTTTATTCTAATGAAGAGAATTTCCAGAAAAAATATGAATTCTGCAATTTGAAGTTTAAGAAAGTCCAAGAAGTTACAAGGATATGACAGTGACAAATCAAAACTAGAAAAATAAACAGAAGGAGAAATAAACAAAGAAAATAAAAACAAAGAATATTTATAAAGGTAAGTTTAGAGATCACACCAGAATCCAATGTAAATCAGAATCTCTAACTCAACAAATCTTGGCTAGAGGAACTTTGACTAACACAGATGTATAAACCAGCTTGATTTCAAATTTCTTTTTACACAGCAGTTCCTCAGCCTGCACCGGTACCTAACAGTTTGTAGAATCGAGTGGTCTAACAAAATTAGTAAAACCACTCATAGTTGTATTTATATGTTTTTGGTATCCAGACTTGTTTGTACAACAAACCATTAGAATTAACTTTTGTACCCTTAGGAACCCAAATCTGTTTGAATTTAACAAAACACGTTTTATTTCCTTTTGCGATCCAAAAGTGTATAAATGGATTGTTATAAAACAAATTCTCATCTCGATTGTGATTTAAAAATACTTTGAAATTTTCAGAGTATAAATTTTCAAAACAAACATTTCCAAAGTGATTTGACGGATTTTTAAAATTATTAGAATTTCTTTTTTTGAAATCATTTGTTTTTCCTAAACCAAGACCATTCTTATTTCCTGGAGAAAGTTGATTTTTCAAGAACATATTCAAAGATTTTTCCCCTATTGAAAAACGTTTTAAACTCAACTCAAGATCATTGATTTTGGATTTAAGATCAATATTTTCTTTTATCAAATTTGAGCAACGGTTAATGTTGATCTTTCTCCTTTCATTATCATTTTGTTTCAAAACCAAGTTTTCGTTTTCAAGCAATTTGATTTTGGTTTTGGATTCAAAAATCTCAGATTCAAACTGAATTTGTTTTTCAAATTGTTGTTTCTTAGAATTCTTGAATTTTTCAATCTCGTTTTCAAGCTCTTTCAAAACAGATTCAGTTTTCAACAAGCTTTCTTTTTCAAAAATTTCATGTTTGGAATTTTTGGTAGTCTTAAAATTTTCAAATTCCTTTTGCAGAAAATTATTCGAACTTAGTAACTTAATCTCTGTAATAACCCGGAAATCTGAGCCAATTTAAAATTTTTATTTTGGCAATTTTAATGAATTTTGAATATTTAAAATGATTTATTTTAAATAATAGCGACGAGAAATTTATTTTGAATAGAATTAGAACGTATATATGTATATAGATCGTCGTTAGAATATAAATAATTATTTATTATAAAAGGAATTGAAAATAGCGCGGTAGTTCGAAAATTCGATTTCAAATTTCAAATGAATGTACAGGTTTCAAAATAAACCGGATTTTAGTGAAACCAAAAATATTTGAATCTATTTGAGAATATATTTCCAATGAATCCAAAAAATTGAAATTTCATAGCGGGGATAAAAAGTTACACCAAGTTGAAAATTCAGAATAGTCGCTATGGAATTTTGGCCCTTAAAAATGGAAATTTTGTAAATGACCTCGGTTTTCGACGAAACCACTTTTGTTGGATCCGGCATGTCAAATTATTGCTAGATTCCAAAATTCATAATTTTCTGAATCAATTTGTGAGCGTGGCAAATTTTGACAGTTTCAGTCAATTTGGATCGACCAGAAAATGGCCATTTTTCCAACGGTCTCAGAATTTGATGAAATTAGTTTTGTTAGGACCGTTTCGTCAATACGAAGCTAGAAAATACTTTTTGGGAATCTTTAGAGTCTGTATGTGGCCCCGGTAAATTGAAATGTTCTTTCAAATTCAATATATAGATTTATATTTTGATTTTGACAAAAACTGATCGTAACGATCGAACCAACCCACGAAACATATCCTATTGTGTTCGGAAAGGGGGTAATTAGCTAGGGACGACAGTCATTGGGTCTCGTTTCGAGTTTGAATAAAAAGTCAACTTTTTATGAAAAATAAATAAATTAATTAGTTAAATATAAAATTACATATATCCTCCCTTACCCCCCTTCTCTCCGAATCAGTTAATGAGGAGAATAAAAAAATAATTAAACCCAAATCGCTCCCTCCGTTAGCCTCTCCCCCATCGCCACCATCACCGCGCCACCCCCAGGTCTGCCGCCTCCTTCTGCGCCCTCCCTCCTCTCTCTACTCCCTCCCTCTTCTCGAATCGAGCCCCCCTGAAGCCCCACAGTAGAAAACTTCCAATCTGGGCCTACTCCGACCAGGCCCGACCACCAACCACCAGGCGCCGCCTCCTGTACCCTCCAGCAGCCACGTGAGCCGCTTCCCGCTACCCGCCTTCGACTGTAGGACCCCCATTCGTTGCAAAAAGAAAAGTAAGTTTTAATCCTTGTTTTAATCAGTTTTTATAGGTTTAAAACATATTATTAAATTAGTTTTATTTATATATAATGTAAATAAATGGTTCTGATTCTTATAAACATGAAAAGACTATTTTTTAATGAAAGTTTTGATTTTTTAACTATAAAAAAAGATTTGATTTTTATTTATATAAAAAGAAGTGATTTTTATTTCAAAAGTTATGACTTTTATATTTAAAAAGTTATGATTTTTACTTAGGAAAAGATTTGATTTTTAGCGATGTAAAAATACGATTTTTATATATGTTGTAGCGAAATAAAAATCTTATTTTTATTATGTATATAGTGAAATAAAAATCTGATTTTTATTCATATAACGTTAAAATAAAAATGTGATTTTTATATATATAATAGCGAAAGAAAATGTGACTTTTAATTATAAGCTATCGTTGTTAAAAATATGATTTTTAACATATACCGCGTGAAACAGATCTCGTTGGAAACACGACGAAGATTTTCTACATATGAAGAGTCGCGGCATTTGGTTTAGCTTCTAGGTGAGAACTTCTCACTTTAATTCTTATTTTCTAGTTAAAAGTATATACTATGAAACACCCCACCTCCGTTAGGGTCACTCTCAAAGGGAATGCCCTAATTTTGGTGGAGGTTTATAAGTATAAGTCACAGATATACAAGACAGATATAAGAACACATATTTGTAAACAGCGGAAAAACAAACAACTTTTATTTCATAAAAGCAAATACGTGCTACAACATCATCACCATAATTGTCTTACACCTTTTCCAAAAACATAACATAACACTTTCATAATCTGTCTTGATTACATTATTTAAAGAAGCATAAAGAAAACATAGGTAAACTGCAAAAGCCCCATAGTGGTTGTCCAAAGCCATAGTTCAAAATGAAAAAGGTCCAAGCAATACATTTCTCTTCTTCAAGCTGGATGTGAATGCTGGTCAAGTTGCAGTGTTCCCTCCCTGTGGACCTTGGGGGGGGGGGGGAACGGAAGAAAAGAAGACGAAAGAAAAGTAGAGTCAGACATAAAGCCTGAGTAAGTCTAGTACTATTCTGTCTATGAATAAAGAACTGGGTATGATAAGTATAAACAAGAAGTGGGAAAGCACTATAACTTGGTTAAGTTGTCTAGGGTCGAATATACTATCGTACCCCATGTTAATCTCTGAACCCATATAAACTAGTTTCCAACTGGCACCCCATAATTAGGGTGATGTGATCCATTCTATGATGATCGGCTCCTACTCGCATAGTTACATGTGTCTTACGGCCCCCGATGTTGTAGTTACCTATGCTGGTCCCACCATGGGGTGTATCAAGTCCCATGGCGGCGGCCCGACACAACCTTAGAATGCACAGGTATGCTACTGGTGCCCAGTGCTTTATTTTTCTGCGCCGGAGTGTGTGCACGCCCGCACCCCGTTAGAACCTACACTGCTACACCACCGCCGTCGATTTGACCTCTTACAATCAGCCCAGTAATCGTGCCCCACCCTGCCTAGTTTTCAGGGTATCCTGATACACCTTCTAGGGTTACTGCTGAAAAGGGTCCCCCGTTACTAGGTTTTCTATCTCTAGCCAACATGCTAAGTTGGTTAAGTGTTTTCTACCCTAACCCCCACCACTCCGTTTAGTTTAGCATGTTCGATTTTGATTAAGTCTTTAGTTCACTTAATCCTAACAATCCTGACTCAGCCTTAATTGTCTTATTAAAGCCTTGACCTCTCACATTAGACAGGTATTGTTGTGGCTGCCTGTTGCCGGTTGGTTCCGGGCAGTCTTACGCCACAACTCAGTCTAACCTCGGGTCCTTACTGGGCTCCATGTTTAACCTCCCACATTGGATAGGTATTGTTGTGACTACTGGACAGCCGGGCGGTTCCGGGCAGGTTTACATCACAACTCAGTCCAACCTCGGGTTAAACACATCGTATGTTCTACATTTACATATTTTGTCTTTCTTCTTTATTTTCTTATATGTAAATATTTGCGGCCCATTATTAAGTTAATGGTGTAAAGGTTACACCAATCATGGGCCCAACCCATACTTGAATTTGGGCCCTTCTACTTTATGTTTTCATTTATTAATTAAGTTAACCCAACGTTATTTTCCCCCGTTTAACACGTCCGTTTATTATATATATGTTGGGCTTAGCCCTTTTAAGCCCAACTTAGCCATGCGAAAAGGGGAGGCTTAAAGCGAGATTACATACACAAAAAGGGGGAATGTGAACGTATGAACTTGCAATATGACGTTGGAAATACAAAATAGAAACTGGTGTACTTGCATAGTAGTGACATATACTTTGGTCATAAAGCATAAGTGACATAAATCAAACCATGTGAACTTGTAGTTAAGTTAAGAATATCACTATACAACATAAACCTATATTTTTATTCAGGCATAATGTCAAACATAAGCAAATCATGTTCATAAGACTACTACATGTTTACAAAGGTGCCTACTTCTGTGACTAATACAAAAGTATAGTTAAATTTGTTCACATAACCATGGCATAAATATTTCTAACATGAAATCATGCTTTTTACTTTAGTCATGCAAACTTGCAAAAAGGGATTTTGAATCTAACCTAGCTATGTACCACATATGTCATCATATAATTCTTGTAAACAATATAGACTTAACATGGATTTCAATTATGCCAAATATCAATCATAGCCTAGTCATATTCATAAGTTTGCAAATAGGTTTTCTAGTACAAAAGCATGTCTTAATACATAAATCATGGTGCCAAATTTTCAACATAATTTCATATGGACTATGATAACCCAAACTTATTCCAATTACTTCACAAAAATGATGTTTGTATAAAAATAAACATTATGATGGCATAGTAGCAAAACCCCAAACTTGCATGAATTTCAATTAATCAATCTACATACATGTAGCTTCAATATGGATTACATAATTTGTGAATATTCCAAACGTATACTTGCATAAAACTACCGCATGTAGTTTTTCATAATTGAATAACATAATTCGAGAATATCCAAACGTATACAATATTCCAAATCGATAAGAATCATAGTAACGCACAAATATGAATTACTTTATCGCCACAAATCAAGTATACAAACCAACACAATTATTTGTTCATACCAAAATAATACTCTACTTACAATTGTGTGGCGAATTCTCAAATTTAGGGATTTGAAGATGCGGTTCCTTGTTGATTTGATTTGTTTAGGTTGTTTGATGCTTTAGAATTTTCCTCCTAATCCTCTCTCCAATTGGTGGCTACTCTTAGTCGTTCCTCAGCAACATGGCGGCTTTGTTCTTATTTTTGAATGAATAGATTAGGTTGAGTCTAGGGTCATTTTTATAGGGTTTATGAACTGATTAGGACCATTGATGTTGCTTGGTTTGATCGTAGCCATTCATCCTAAAGAGAGACCAATTAGAGCCTGCCACCTAGCCCTAATGACAAAGCAGACTGCAGAAAATCGACCAACATAGAATAGGCCAGCCAGGTTGGGCTGGGTTCGACCTGGCTCTGGACCAGGTCGACATGCCTGTCGACAGCCCTGTCGACAGCCCTGTCGACCTGGCTAGACCAGGTCGACAGCCCAGTCGACCTGGGTGCGTTAGGCGGGTGTTTTTCCGCCCTGGCCCATTGGGCCCCATTTTGGAATTTAAACTTGAGCTATTTTATTCTGTTTGAATTTTAAACTTAATTCAGAAACTTCCGAAGGCCATATCTTCTTCATACGGACTCCGTTTTTCGAAAACTCGGATTCTATTTCGCGTATTTTTCCGAGACGAACGCAATGGCGTATCCCGTTTCCCTTTGTTCTTTGATTTCAGATTAATTATACTTTAATTTGTAAATCTCGCAGTTATAGAATTCGCGGGGTGTTACATACTAGGATGCAGATGGTACTTAGTAGCACCCGGCACCCGTTGTCCACAGACCATGGACGACTTGTTTGATTTTGTTGTGTGGTGGAAATTGATTGTGATGTGAAATGAATGGAAATATATTCATGTGGTGAAATAAATTATTTATCGTTAAAAATATAGTGAATAAATAAATATTCGTTTACAAATCAGACGATTTGTTTATGTACACTCATTTGACTGATATTGATTGGGACGATAAATTTTACACGTCACCCAAATGCACAAATAATATTTAGTGTTTGTTGATTTGAAATCCCACACGGGTGTTGGGACGATATTTGGCATACACTAATCCCAATTGTTTAGTTGTATGTCAATCGATAGGTTGGTAGATTGTGTAAGTGTTAATTATTTATGTTTAATGCTTATGCAGTTGTGTGGTGCACTTTGGTTGACGGATGATTATTTATCGTTGCTATTATATACATGTGTTTTATGGAATCCATATAATTAACATTATATGTTAATTGATTGGGCCTCATTCCAGTTTGAAAAAAAAGAATATTATAAAATAAAGATTAATGTGGTGAATAGAATAAATAGTCATGTGTTGACGATACTCATGTGTTAAGAATATTCATTTGTTGAAACTTATCACGTGTTGAACGAAACATTTTAATAATAAAATTTACATCTTTAATATATATAAAATTAGAAACTAACTGGAAACTTGATAGGATGAGTGGTTTCCTGGGTATTGATCTGATGTTGGTTTTGGCCTTCGGGGTTAATTCTTAGGGAATCGTTCTTTTACTAATTTACGGTTGGAGTCTAATTAAGAAATAAACGATTTAAATCATAATTTTATAAAATATATTAAATAGCAAAAATAGTCATGTGTTGACGATATTTATGTGTTGAAAAATATATATTCATGTGTTGAAAAAAATTATTCATGTGTTGAAGAAAATATTCATTTGTTGAATAGAATAACGAAATTATTGAAATATAGAAAGCTGTGTTGATTAGATATGCGCCATTTTGACGCGAACGATATTTATATCGATTATATTCGTTTTTACAATGAATATAGAAAAGGAAGTGATTTCAAAATCGAATGTTTTGAAAATATTATCATTTATATATTAATGATATGGAATATTCAATTTTGATTTAAAATTGAACATGAAGTTGAAATTGTTTTGAAAACAAATTTAAAACGATTTATAAAATATGTTTTTAAAGGAAATCGACGAAATGTATATAATATATATATTATATATATATAATGGCCTGAATAGAACGCGCAGTGCTGCGGCAGTTCACGAATTTCGACTATTGACTTCGAATTGACGTTGCGGGAGATCCGACCATCCGATTCTCCTGAAACCGGAACCATTGGGTTCGTATCGAAAAGAACTTTCCAATGAATATTAGAAATTTGAAATCTAACAGTTGGATTTGGGATTATATCCAAATCAATTTTGGAAAAGGTTGCTGTAAGTGCAGTTTGACGACCGTTATTGGAAATCGACTGTACGGGCCTTGATAAAATTATTAAAAATATCAATAATTTGTGTAAAATCATAATAAATGATTTAGAAAGAATTGGGGTAAAAAAATTCCATATTTGGAAAGATAAAAATATATGTTTATCAAAATGAACTTGTTTTGAACTAGATTTGAAGTGGTTTTAAAAATAATCAGAATTTCCAATATACGAATTGGAATGGATTTGAATCGAAATTATCTTCGGAATATTTCGATATTGGATTTCGTGATTATGCAGCTATGGTTGTGAAAATTTGAAAGATATATTTATATCTTTATTTCCAATACGATATTTGTTGGTTTCAGAATTTGATATTGAATATAAGCCGATATATTTTCTATTCAGAGCCTTGCATTTAATATCAAATGGGATTTTGGGTTCGTCGTGAAGGGTGTCTTAAATAACACTGTTCTTGAACCCAGTTTAGAAAAGAATAAATCTTTTAATTAAGATTTAGTGAAATTGTCCAGTTAATTTGTATTTAGTTGGAATTCAATTTAAATTGGTTTTTGGGGTTTATCGTGAGCGGAGTTTTGAATAACACCTGCTCTTTAACCCGATTAACAATGGAATGTGATTTTGGGTTTATCATGAACCATATTTTAGATGGCATTGGTTCTTTAACCCAGTTAAAGACAGGATATTGATTTTTGGGAAGATAAAACTAAGTGGAGTTTTAATGAATCTTTAATTAGATTAAAATGATCGAGAATGGAGTATCACCAATTTTGCTCCAAGCGATAGTTAAATCTTTAACTAGATTTGAACATGAAATGGTAATTAATTTTACTAATAACACTGTGGTGTTAGACATGGAGTATTACCAGTTTTGCTCCATTGGATGTATAGGTTGGGATTGGGAAATAAAATAAATAATTACTTCGTTGTGGTTCGCTAATCCCAACTAGTTTGGAAAACCTTAATATGGTTTGAAATGATACCCAAAGGAAGATTAAAGAATAAATTTAGAAGAATTTATCTTTGATATAATTAATGGGAACCTTTCCTTAAGAATGAGAATATTTGAATAAAAGAATATTCTAAATTGGAATGAGGCGTATGTTTCGTTTGTGTAACACTTTTTTATTATATATGCGGGTTATTTGGAAAGGCCGGGTTTATACCCATTTTGAATAACCGATTCGACGATAAGTCGAATATGAAGATGGTGGTTGAAGACCGAAGGTCTTTACATCATTTGGATGATTATTGATGATCTTGATTGGGTTGTACAACCAAGGGGAGGGAATCAGTTGGTGATCATCCAGACATACTTGGAGATCGATGGATATGCGAGGAATAAGGTTCCTCCAGTTTTGTTCAGACCCAGAATGAACTTGTAAATGGACTGTGTGTCTGACACTGGATTTTATTCTGTGTGATTGATTTCTATTAAATATATATCTGTTTGGCGGCGGAGAATTTATTCTCTTGCTTAATGCCCTTCTCTGGGATGTACGAGCTTAGAGGTTATATATTGATGGATATCAATCGCATGACATGAATTGCCTGTGTGGCATGCCTAAGTGGCAGATGATCAAGGCTTCTATTGAAAAGCAAATCTTGTGGTTGATGATCAAAGCACGGCCTATGTGGCATAGCTTTGTGTATGGCGTTAATTCGCGAGCCTTACACCTCGGTATGAGTCAAAAACAGGATAAGGACCCAAGGAGTGCACGACATTTCTTTCTAGCAATGGGTGATGTTAGTGACCTACCAGCCCTGATATATATATTATTTTTATCTGTGTGGTTGTTGGATGCAAGGAGCCTCGGATATAGGTCCTATAGGACCGGGAAACGTGTGTTCAGGAATAATTAATCCTCAAAAGTAGGAGAGGACTGGCCTAGGAGGATCCAAGGATCGTCGTGTGTGGTCCTGAGACATTTGCTAGAGTGTCTCGAATGGAGAGGAGCTTGCCCCTTCCTCTACTCATGACGGAAATCCAATTTCCAATATGACCTTTGCGGTTTTATTTGTAGAACCTAGTATGGAGACATGCTAGCTATGCCGTCTATGATTGATACTTATGATTGAAATTATTTTAACACAATACACTTATTGTAATATCAAAATAATCTGTTTTTAAAAGTATCAAGCATTATTTGGCTATTATAAGGGAAAACCCTATCCTCCAGCTTGCGTTGCTTTATGTGATGGGACCTGGGTCGTATAATAGCTTCATTTTTCTTTATTTAGCATTGCGCTATTGTTTTATGCACTGGTATTCTTGGGAGGAAACCCGTTCCCTATTATACGGAGTGGTCCCTTGATTTACCTAACTTTAAAAGTAAAGTTTTAAATAACTGTTTTAGTTCTCACACCAGTCACATGACTGACCTGGAGTTTGTTGTTTTAACCTAAACTCTGGGTGCCCCTATTTTCCACATGGGCCGCTAGTAGTTTTGGTTTTGCAGATTTATATTCACAGGATTCTGGTTTACAGCTGGAACAATGCTCTGAAAGATCTGTATCCGTGTATTACTTTCAGTGTTGTTTTGTATTATTTTTCCGCTGCTATGTAATATAAATTGAATCTCTGATATTTTTCCGATGTATAATATTTATTTGTACTCTGTATATTCTTGTATGCTGATGGAATTGTTGTAATAAGCAATGAAATGTTCTTATGTTTGTGTTTTGATTCGTCTTGTCCTCATTACGATCCGGGTTTGAACGGTCTTGGTCGGTTTAGCGATCGATTAGACCCAGGCGAAATCCATATCATTACAGTTGGTATCAGAGCTTTGGTCTATAGAGACCGAGAACAAGACACATTAGAACCATACGAAAGAATTCATCAGAAATTAGATTAGTAATATCCAACAAGAATGACTCGTTAGAGATAGGATCAGTAGTATCCTAGAACGAGTGTGAAGAGTGATGCTTTTAAAATAAAATGAAAACAAATTTTGTTTTGAAAAAAAATTATTTAAACTTCATTATTCATATTTGAATATTTATTTGTATTGAATTTGGACAATCCAATATATAAAGACTTTGCATATACGTCTAATCCACATGTATTTTAAGTTTTAATATACTGGATAGATATAGAATTACACTCTAGTCGCCCGAGAATGATTCTGATGATGGGTACCCATCATCAGTGTTGTGTTCGAGTTTCGAAAGTGGGATATCTATATATTTCCAATTGACTGGTGTGAGAACCAAAGTTAGATAGGGTCTACTGTTGTGATTTGGCACCAAAAATGTGATTTTTTCTGACAATGTATCCAATTTATAAATTTGAAAAGATAATCAACTAATTGATTGTTGATTATGTTATTTGATTATTGGCTGATTAATTAAAATTTGAACCATTTAGCCAAATTGTATCAAATATTGAACTGTATTGAAAGTTGTTTGAATTTGCATACATGTACATGTATATACATTGAACAGGTCATAGCAAGGAGGCTAGATTGTTTGCCCAACAAATAGGTATATGTTTATTGTATTTCTTTGGATTTGAATGATTTTATGAGCCGATTGGCTATTTCTTTTTCTTTTTGGATTGGTGAGGGCCATGGGAGGCTATTTGAAATATCCCTAAGCTCCCGATGCAGGGAGGTTATGGCGAATTTTTTTGAAAATTAGAATGTTAGCCAAATTTTTGAAAAATTTAAAAAGTTCTTAGAAACTGAAAAGTTGGAGAACTTAAGCCATAATGAAAAAACTGGAAGTTGAGCTGGTTTGTAAAACAACTTTCAGCTTCGTTCCCTTTAGGGGACGAAAAGTTTTAAGTGGGGGAGATTGCAATAACCCAGAAATCTGAGCCAATTTAAAATTTTTATTTTGGCAATTTTAATGAATTTTGATTATTTAAAATGAATTTTTTTAATTAATAGAGATGAGAAATTTATTTTGAATAGAATTAGAATGTATATATGTATATAGGTTATCGTTAGAATATAAATAATTATTTATAATTATAAAAGGAATTGAAAATGGCGCTGTAGTTCGAAAATTCGATTTCAAATTTCAAATGAATGTACAGGATTCAAAATAAACCAGATTTTATTGAAACCAAAAATATTTGAATCTATTTGAATCTATTTGAGAATATCTTTCCAACGAATCCGAAAAATTGAAATTTCATAGCGGGGATAAAAAGTTACGCCCAGTTGAAAATTCAGAATAGTCGCTATGGAATTTTGGCTCTTAAAAATGGAAATTTTGCGAACGACCTCCGTTTTCGACGAAACCACTTTTGTTGGATCCGGGATGTCAATTTATTGCTAGATTCCAAAATTCATAATTTTCTGAATCAATATTTGAGAGTGGCAAAAGAAAACGTGTTTTGACAGTTTCAGTCAATTTGGATCGACCAAAAAATGGCCATTTTTCCAGTGGTCTCAGAATTTGACGATATTAGTTTTTTAGGACCGTATCGTCAATACGAAGCTAGAAAATATTTTACGGGAATTTTTAGAGTCCGTATGCGGCCTCGGTAAATTGAAATGTTCGTTCAAATTCAATATATAGATTTATATTTTGATTTTGACGAAAACTGATCGTAACGATCGAATCATCCCACGAAATATAGCCCATAGTGTGCGGAATGGAGGTAATTAGCTAGGGATGACTATCGTTGGGCCTCGTTTCGAGTTCGAATAAAAAGTCAACTTTTTATGAAAAATAAATTAATTAATTAAATATAAAATTATATATATATCCTCCCTTACCCCGCTTCTCTCCGAATCAGTCAATGAGGAGAATAAAAAATAATTAAACCCAAATCGCTCCCGCCGTTAGCCTCTCCCCCGTCGCCACCATCACCGCGCCACCCCCAGGTCCGCCGCCTCCTTCTACGTCCTCCCTCCTCTCTCTACTCCCTCCCTCTTCTCAAATCGAGCCCCCCTAAAGCCCCACAGTGGAAAACCGCTACACTGGGCCAGCTCTGACCAGGCCCGACCACCAACCACCAGGCGCCGCCTCCTGTACCCTCCAACAGCCACCTGCGCCGCTCCCCGCTACCCGCCTTCAACTATAGGACCCCCATTCTCTGCAAAAAGAAAATAAATTTTTAATCCTTTTTTAATCAGTTTTTATAGGTTTAAAACATATTATTAAATCAGTTTTATTTATATATAATGTAAATAAACGGTTGTGATTCTTATAAACATGAAAAGATTGTTTTTTTTTTCTTCATGAAAGGTTTGATTTTTTAACTATAAAAAAAGATTCGATTTTTATTTATATAGAAAGAAGTGATTTTTATTTAAAAAGTTACTATTTTTATATTTAAAAAGTTATGATTTTTACTTAGGAAAAGATTTGATTTTTAGCGATGTAAAAATACGATTTTTATATATGTTGTAGCGAAATAAAAATATGATTTTTATTATATGTATAGTTCATATAACGTTAAAATAAAAATGTGATTTTTATATATATAATAGCCGAAAGAAAATGTGACATTTAATTATAAGGTAGCGTTTTTAAAAATATGATTTTTAACATATACCGCGTGAAACAGATCTCGTTGAAAAAACGACAAAGATTTTTCTACATATGAAGAGTCGCGACTTTTGATTTAGCTTCTAGGTGAGAATTTCTCACTTTAATTCTTATTTTCTAGTTAAAAATATGTACTAAGATGCAGACGGTGCTTAGCAGCACCCGACACCCGTTGTCCACAGACCATGGACGACTTGTTTGATTTTTTGTGTGGTGGAAATTGATTATGATGCGAAATGAATGGAAATATATTCATGTGGTGAAATAAATTATTTGTCGTTAAAAATATAAATTTAACGTGAATGTGAATAAATAACTATTCATTTACAAATCAAACGATTTGTTTATGTACACCCATTTGACTGATATTGATTAGGACGATAAATTTTACACGTCGCCCAAATGCACAAATAATATTTAGTGTTTGTTGATTTGAAATCCCACATGGGTGTTGGGACGATATTTGGCGTACACTAATCCCAATTGTTTAGTTATATGTCAATCGATAGGTTGACAGACTGTGTAAGCGTTAATTATTTATGTTTAATGCTTATGCAGTTGTGTGGTGCACTTTGGTTGATGGTTTATTATTTATCGTTGTTATTATATACATGTGTTGTATGGAATCCATATAATTAACAATATATGGTAATTGATTGGGCCCCATTCCAATTTGGAAAATAAAGAATATTATAAAATAAAGATTCATATGTTGAATAGAAAAAATAGTCATGTGTTGACGATACTCATGTGTTGAGAATATTCATTTGTTGAAACTTATCATGTGTTGAACGAAATATATTAACAATAAAATTTACATCTTTAATATATATAAAATTAGAAACTAACTGGAAACTAGATAAGATGAGTGGTTTCCTGGGTATTGATCTGATGTCGGTTTCGGCCTTCGAGGTTAATACTTAGGGAATCATTCTCTTACTAATTTACGGTTGGAGTCTGATTAAGAAATAAGCAGTAGAAATCTTAATTTTGTAAAATATATTAAATAACAAAAATAGTCATGTGTTGAAAAATATATATTCATGCGTTGAAGAAAATATTCATTTGTTGAATAGAGTAATGAAATTATTGAAATATATAAAGCCGTGTTGATTAGATATGCGCCATTTTGATACAAACGATATTTATATCGATTATATTCGTTTTTATAATGAATACAGAAAAGGAAGTGATTTCAAAATCGAACGTTTTGAAAATATTATCATTTATATATTAATGATATGGAATATTCAATTTTGATTTAAAATTGAACATGAAGTTGAAATTGTTTTGAAAACAAATTTAAAACGATTTATAAAATACATTTTGAAAGGAAATCAACGAAATATATATACTATATATATAATGGCCTGAATAGAACGCGTCGCGCTGCGGCAATTCGCGAATTTCGACCATTGACTTCGAATTGACGTTGCGGTAGATCCGACTGTCGGATTCTCTTGAAACCGGAACCGTTGGGTTCGTACCGAAAAGAGCTTTCCAATGAATTTTAGAAATTTGAAATCTAACGGTTAGACTTAGAATTATGTCCAAATCAAATTTGGAAAAGTCGTTGTAAGTGCAGTTCGATGACCGTTATTAGAAATCGACTGTACAGGCCTTTTGTGTAAAATCATAATAAATGATTTAGAAAGAATTGGGTAAAAAAAATTCAATATTTGAAAATATAAAAATATATTTTTATTGAAATGAACTAGTTTTGAACTAGATTTGAAGTGGTTCTAAAAATAATCAGAATTTCCAATATGCGAATTGGAATGGATTTGAATCGAAATTATCTTCGGAATATTTCGTTGTTGGATTTCGTGATTATGCAGCTATGGTTATGGAAATTTGAAAGATATATTTATATCGTTATTTCCAATATGATATTTGTTGGTTTCAGAATTTGATATTGAATATAAGCCGATATATTTTTTATTCGGAGCCTTGTATTTAATATCAAATGGGATTTTGGGTTCGTCGTGAAGGGTGTCTTAAATAACACTATTCTTGAACCCAGTTTAGAAAAGAATAAATCTTTTAATTAAGATTTAGTGAAATTGTCCAGTTAATTAGTATTTAATTGGAATTGAATTTAAATTGGTTTTGGGGTTTATCGTGAGCGGTGTTTTGAATAACACCTGTTCTTTAACCCGATTAACAATGGAATGTGATTTTGGGTTTATCGTGAACCGTGTTTTAGATGGCATTGGTTCTTTAACCCAGTTAAAGACCGGATATTGACTTTTAGGAAGACTAAAACTAAGTGGAGTTTTAATGAATCTTTAATTAGATTAAAATGATCGAGAATGGAGTACGCCAGTTTTGCTCCAAGCGATAGTTAAATCTTTAACTAGATTTGAACGTGAAATGGTAATTAATTTTACCGATAACACCGTGGTGTTAGATATGCAGTATTACCAGTTTTGCTCCATGGGATGAATAGGTTGGGATTGGGAAATAAAATAAATAATTACTTCGGTGTGGTTCGCTAATCTCGACTAGTTTGGAAAACCTTAACATGGTTTGAAATGATATACAAAGGAAGATTAAAGAATAAATTTAGAAGAATTTATCTTTGATAAAATTAATGAGAACCTTTCCGTAAGAATGAGAATATTTGTGTACTAAATTGGAATGAGGCGTATGTTGCGTTTGTGTAACACTTGTTTATTATATACGCGGGTTATTTGGAAAGGCCGGGTTTATACCCTTTCTGAATAACCGATTCGACGATAAGTCGAAGATGAAGACGGTGGTTGAAGACCGGAGGTCTTTACATCGTTTGGATGATTATTGATGATCTTGATTGGGCTGTACAACCAAGAGGTGAGAATCAGTTGGTGATCGTCTAGACGTACTTGGAGATCGATGGATATGCGAGGAATAAGGTTCCTCCAGTTTTGTTCAGACCAAGAACGAACTTGTAAATGGACTGTGTGTATGACATTGGATTTTATTCTGTGTGATTGATTTCTATTAAATATATATCTATTTGGCAGTGGAGAATTTATTTCTTGCTTAACGCCCTTATCTGAGACGTACGAGCTTAGAGGTTATATATTGATGGATATCATTCACATGGCATGAATTGCCTATGTGGCATGCCTAAGTGGCAGATGATCAAGGCTTCTATTGAAAAGCAAAGTCTTGTGGTTGATGATCAAAGCACAGCTTATATGGCATAGCTTTGTGTGTGGCGTTAATTCGCGAGCCTCACACCTCGGTATGAGTCAAAAACGGAATAAAGACCCAAGGAGTGCACAACATTTCTTTCTAGCTATGGGTGATGTCAGTGACCTACCAGCCCTGACATATATATATTATTTTTACCTATGTGGTTGTTGGATGTGAGGCACCTCGGATATAGGTCCTATAGGACCGGAAAATGTGTGTTCAGGAATAATTAATCCTCAAAAGTAGGAGAGGACAGGCCTTGGAGGATCCATGGATCGCTTTCTGTGGTCCTGAGACATTTGCTAGAGTGTCTCAAACGGAGAGGAGCTTTCCCCTTGCCTCGACTCATGACGGAAATCCAATTTCCAATACGACCTTTGCGGTTTTATTTGTCGTACCTAGTATGGCGACATAGTAGATGGTAGCTATGCCGTTTATGATTGATACTTATGATTGAAATTGTTTTGACACTATACACTTATAGTAATATCAGAATAATCTGTTTTTAAATGTATCAAGCATTATTTGGCTATTATAAGGGAAAACTGTATCCTCCGGCTTGCGTTGCATTGTGTGATGGGACCTGGGTCTTATAATAGCTTTATTTTTCTTTATTTAGCATTGCGTTTTTGTTTATGCACTGGTATTCTTGGGAGGAAATCCATTCCATGTTATACTGCGTGGTCCCTTGATTTACCTAACTTTAAAAGTAAAGTTTTAAATAATTGTTTTAGTTCTCGCACCAGTCACCTGACTGACCTGGAGTTTATTGTTTAAACCTAAACTCTGAGTGCCCCTATTTTCCACACAGGCAGCTAGTAGTTTTGGTTTTGCAGATTTATATTTACAAGATTCTGATTTACAGATGGAACGATGCTCGGAAAGCTTTGTATCCGTGTATTACTTTCAGTTGTGTTTTGTATTATTTTTCCGTTGTTATGTAATGTAAATTGAATCTCTGATATTTTACTGATGTATAATATTTATTCGTACTCTGTATATTCTTGTATGCTGATGGAATTTTTGTAATAAGCAATGAAATGTTCTTTTGTTTATGTTCTAATTCATCTTGTCCTCATTACGATCCAGGTTTTGAACGGTCTTGGTCGGTTTAGCGATCGATTAGGCCCGGGCGAAATCTATATCGTTACAATCTCATTCTCTTTTAGGATTATTTTTTCATTTTTAAGCTTTTGAATATTTTTATTGAGATAAACGAGATCGGTTTTCAATTTCGAACAATTTTTACAATCAGAAATTTCAAATTTCCTGACATTTTCAAGTTTTAATTCCAAACAGTTAGTTTTGCTGGTCAACTCAAGATTTTTTGATTTCATAGTTTTGTTTATCGGTTGGAGTTCATCAATGGATTTATTTAGATCAACACACATATAAACTAAATCTTCGTATGAGAAATTTCCTGTCTCATTATCTGTTGAATGTCCATCGACTGATCCATCTGAATTCTCATTTTAAATCCTGTTAAGCAAAACTCTAAATCTTACTTGACTTTATTGGGTTTTGAGCTGTGGTTGTCAGATCTCCCATACTTCTTATTGAGAGTATCCCAAATTTCCTGTGCAGATAAACAACGACAGATAAGATTAAACTGTTCAATATTAAGATAATCAAATATGGTTTTCATAGCACGAGCATTGAAAGTAATATCTACACTATTAAACCCATTGATAACAACATCCCAACATTTAATATTAATAGATTTTAAATAAAATTTCATTTTGGATTTCCAGTTTGAAAAATCCGCTCCATCGAAAATAGTTGAAAATGAACCGGATTGACTCTCTATCGACTGACAACTAGGATCCATAATTCTAAGGTTAATGAGATTACCAGGCTCTGATACCACTTGTTCGATCTAGATTAACCCTAGAGGGGGTAAATAGGGTTTATCACAATTTATTGCCGAAATAAAAACCTAATAGGATATTAAATAATAAACAAATCACAGAATATAGCAGAAATATAAATGTAGAAAGAAAATAACACACAGAGATACCCAGCTTTGGAAAAATCCTGCCTACTGCTGCATTCCTAAGGTTTCTACTAGGTGATAGAACAAATCTCGCGTACAAGACCATGTACTCTCGCAAACACTACTCCTATTCTAAACCTACGCTCAGAACCCTGGACTGGTCTATATCCACTAGACTAGATTTCCCCTAATTACAATCCAATAACCAGTTAACCTAGTTTTTACAGACTCTAGTAAACTTCCAATTAACACCCTAACTGGATACACCTAGATTTTACAGATTCTAGAACTGTTGGTTGGATTATAGATGGAAAAACAAAAAGAAACAAAACAATACAAAATAAAAAAAACAAAGAAAACAAATAAACCATAGGAAATAAGAATAAGGGTCATCCCCTTTAACACTCTAGACTTAAATTGGCCGGCCATTCATTTGTGTTGCACCCTATCTCTTTAATCTCGTTCCTATGCTTGAAAAAAAAATGGCGGCGACTTTTAACTAGGGTTTTTCTGCTTTCCCAAATCGATCGATGATTGTTTTCTTCTGAAATCAAATCTATGATGCTTCGAAACTGTAGATAGCTATGTGATGCTTTGATTTGCTGATTTGGGGTTTTGTTGCGATCGAAACTATGGTATGTAATTTTGATTTTGAGTTTCTGCTTGAAATTGTTTGCTTGAGGATTCTATGGTTTTCGATTCAATTGTTTGTGATTTTTTTGATGCTAATTGCTGATGATGAGATGGTGATTATATAGGGTAAAATAGAAAACCCTACAACTTTGATTTCGTATATGTGACTCGATCTGATTTGAATTGTTTCCTCTTTTGCTTTATTGCCATATTTTGCTTGACTTTGAATTGCTGCGAGATTTACTCTTGATTTGTATTTGTTCCTTGATTAATTTCTGTATTTCAGGAAACATATTATATTGTTCTCTTGTCATATAAACATGAGTATACATGCGTGTTTTTTCTGGAAATCAACACAGCCTTTGTTTGGTTTTGTGAATACTTGGAAAACATTGATTGATTATGGAAAATCGAGAAACACTCGGCCTTGATTGTTGACTTCAATAATTCTCCAATTTGAATCTGTCCCTTGTATAAATCTAGAAATAAATTCTGTCCCCTTTTTAACTTGTCAAACATGTGAATTGATTGAAACATCACATATGAATTTATGGAAATCAATATTGCCAGATTTGAATTCATTTCCAAAGTTTAACACTTGCCAAAAAAATTCTCTGATTTCTGAAAAACTGGAAATAATTAAATTCCTTGCATTGATTGAGTAAATATGATATGTTTGATCCTTGACTGACTTTGTATATTTGGAAACCAGAAATGACTGTTTTCCAGAAACTATTTGCTGTTAAAATGAAGTTTGCCCATGTTGACTGAATATGTGCATCAAATGTTTGACATTGAAAAACTGGTGAGTTAAACATGTCAATAACAATAAAAAATGCACATAATTTCTGCTACTTATTCATGTATATGCATGCACCATTTTCATTTGAACTAGAGACCATATTCTTGCTGTCTTGATGTACTGCAATCTCATGTGTACTCGACCACTTTTACACAACAACTGTTACTTGTACATTATGACAGTACACTCCATTAAGTCATGCTTTATCGTCTCACCTTGCTGCTTGTCCATTTTGTGTTGGTGCATAATATATATTGTTGTGCACCCATATAATAGCTTGTGCTCGACAACTTGCACTGTATTGTGCACACACCATGTTGTTTGACCATAAAATCTGACTTGAATTGCTGTTGCACCTTCGAGCATTCTCGACCCATGTAGTAATGCTGCCAAGTTGACTTGAAAAAGTGCCTGATTTTCCTCGACTTTGAATTGCTGCGAGATTTACTCTAGACTTGTATTTGTTCCTTGGTTAATTTCTGCATTACAGGAAACAAATTATATTGTTATCCTATCATATATACATGAGTATACATGCGTGTTTTTTCTGGAAATCAACACAGCCTTTGTTTGGTTTTGTGAATACTTGGAAAACATTGATTGATTATGGAAAATCTGGAAACACTTGGCCTTGATTGTGAACTTCAATAATT
The DNA here is from genome assembly GCA_030737875.1 of Allium sativum. Lineage (NCBI taxonomy): Eukaryota > Viridiplantae > Streptophyta > Magnoliopsida > Asparagales > Amaryllidaceae > Allium > Allium sativum. Next base: position 574,580,051 of record CM060918.1, on the reverse strand, counting down.
CTCCAATTTGAATCTGTCCCTTGTATAAATCTGGAAATAAATTATGTCCCCTTTTTAACTTGCCAAACATGTGACTTGATTGAAACAGCACATATGAATTTCTGGAAATCAGTATTGCCAGATTTGAATTCATTTCCAAAGTTTAACACTTGTCAAAAATATTTCTCCGATTTCTGAAAAACTTAAAACAATTAAATTCCTTTCATTGATTGAGTAAATATGATATGTTCGATCCTTGATTGACTTTGTATATTTGGAAACTAGAAATGACTGTTTTCCAAAAACTATTTGCTGTTAAAATGAAGTTTTCCCTTGTTGATTGAATATGTGCATCAAATGTTTGACATTAAAAAACTGGTGAGTTAAACATGTTAATAACAATAAAAACTGCACATAATTTTTGCTACTTATTCATGTATATGCATGCACCATTTTCATTTGAACTGGAGACCATATTCCTGCTTACTCGATGTACTTCAATCTCATGTGTACTCGACCACTTTTACACAACAACTGTTACTTGTACATTATAACAGTACACTCCATTAAGTCATGCTTTATCGTCTCACCTTGCTGCTTGTCCATTTTGTGTTGGTGCATAATATATATTGTTGTGCACCCAAATAATAGCTTGTGCTCGACCACTTGCACTGTATTGTGCACACACCATGCTGTTTGACTTGTTGACTATATAATCTGACTTGAATTGTTGTTGCACCTTTGAGCATTCTCGACCCATGTAGTACTACTGCCAAGTTGACTTGAAAAAGTGGCTTCATTTGTGTACTAGCAGTACACTTGTAGTTTTGTACATGAGTTGCACCATTTTTGCTTCTTGGCTTGATTTCCTGTCTTGAATAACTTGCTGCACTTGTTTCTTGGTACATGATGCACCATTCATTTGTTTGACCATTTGCTCATTTAGGTTTGACCACTTCACCCATACATGCTACCATTTGCACTTGTGACTCATTGATGTACACAAATATTATGTATCCATGCTCCTTTGCTTTGTATTTGTTTCACTGCACCCTTATTGAATGTTTGTGAAAAATGAGTTGATCATGCCTTGTCATTTTTGACTTTGCTGAGCTGATTTACATTTTTTACTTTCTTCTTGGGCTCTGACCTATCTTGTGTCAATTCTGGCCATTTCATGTTGTGTCCATGTTTGCATTCCTCTATACATATGTGTGTATATGCACGTATGTATGTGTATACATGTCTGTATATATGTGTGTCTGACAGTTATGAAGATATATCAATAGACCACTGCACTGTGTTGAGGCTATTCAGAATCAGCTAGTTATGACGCTGGTTCTGATCAGCAGACTAGTGCAGTGTGTTGAGGCTGATCAGTGGGTACTAGAAATATATACATATCAGATCAAGTCATGAAAAATGATGAGAAACACACCGAAATTCTGAGACAAATAAAATTTTAAAATAAAAATTATATTTTCATATATTCTGCTTCATTCCTATTGCAGTGTAATGTGTGTGTGTTTCATGTGACAGGTAAGCATGAAGATGGCTGGACTGACTGTGAGTAGTGACGATAACAGTGCTGACTGACTAGGAGGCTAAAGAAAGAAGACTGAAGAAAGAAGACAGCATGTGTCATTGTATAAAATGAATGTGTGAATGTAACTGTAAAACAGAGTGACATGTATAAATATTGTAGTGATTATGTAGTAAAGGAGCTGTGTATATGAAAAAGATTGTACTGTTTATATGTAATAAACAAGTTTGATTGAAATAAAATATTATTTTATTGTTGTCAAACAAACTTATCTATTTTATTCAGTTTATTTACAAGTATAATATTCAGTGAATGTTCAAATAGTGGAGTTACAAATAGTTGTACTGTTTGAATGTTTGAAATATAATATCTAATTTAAATAAAATACTGTATGAATATACAAATGTATGTACAGTCGTATTCTATTTAAATATAAATATTATATTCTTGTCTGTAATGTATTTATAGAACAGTATAGTAGCAAACACGTTTAAAATAATATTTATTTGTTTGATATCATCAAATAAAAATCATATAATTGTGTATACAACTACGTTATATACAACAATTCACACATTCACAACATCGAGTTTACAAGTTTTCCTCATGTTCATACCAGATTGACCTCGTAAACAAGATGTGGGTTAGTTCCAAACTCATCTAAATAACGCCTATAGAGGCAACGTATTAATCCCCAACTTCGGTCCCTTAAAAAAGAAAAGTCTACTGTTGTGTACCATTTATAAATCTCATACAAAATCAACTAGAATATCCATATCCTCAATCAACATCCGAAACAGAGTGATCAACTCCTGGTTTTCCCCCTAATGGTTTTCCTGTCCTTGCGGGCTTTCTTTAATCTGGGTGCAACTTCGTGCTCTTTGTAAAACATAAGTTCAGATGCGCTCTTTTCCCGATCGTGATATTTTCGAGATAAGGCATTATAGTCTTTTAACAACCTTTCTTGCTCCATGTGGGATCGGGATATTTCCCTCTATTTCTTATCTAATTTTTCTTTAAGTCGTGAGACAATATTTCTTTTGTTCTATGCAATGTAATAACAGGAAACCAGTTACCACAATATTCGAGAAGGGAAAAAGAATTACAAAAGAAAAAGTTACACATGGGAAACAGGAACCTCAGGTTGAATAGGCTATTCTCTTCCCGAAGATTCCGAAGTACCACCTTCCTTAGTTGGAGGAGCATCAGTTACTCGAGTAGCACGAGCACCTACAACATCAGGACAGGCTCCTGCAGAATCATGCAAACTCCCAGTGGCTGCAAAATGATCACTCCTATCCCCATCATGCTCATCTCGGCGATCATCGACATCAGGACCATCACTTTCACCACATCCTTCATCATCAACAGAACCAGAATCTTCCCCTTCATCATTAGAATCGTCAGAACGGTCCTCAATGTGTAGAAAATCCTCAGCGTTAATCTTGCCCCTCTTTGGCATCTCAACTCTTTGCTTAGCCAAATTAAGCCTTTCCACGACCCTAACCCTAATGGAAGGAGGAATAGAGGTAAATTACATCTCGGGAAGTCTTCGAAAGTTAACAAAAAAGGAATGAAATAAAGCATCTTCATAATATTCGTTTTTAATCTGGGGAAGATAATCTTGTAAGAACTCAGTGATTCTGTTCTTGGACTCATAAATTTTTCGCACTGCACGAGAAATCTTGTTATCCCTCTTCTTAAGCTCGAACGCATGGTCAACACCATTTCTGCCAGTTGGTGCTCAAAGGTTGAAACCTTGTCAAAAAAAAAGACTCTTTGTCGGCCTCTCCTCTTCAAGAGTTGCTTCGGCCTTCTCAAGAGAAACCTTCAACCTCTCACACTCGTCACTTAAAGCTATGTTGTCATCCTGAAGCCGAGTAACCTCGAAGGAAGATGAAGAGGGTGTCAGTTTAGACAAGAGTCAAATCTTAGTTATCTAAAATGAAAATAATACCCTATCAGGCTGCATATAAGATTAAAGAAACATTAATAATGGGAAAATGTATACCAAAAGCAGTCATTTGACCAGATAGTGTTCATAGCTTTCCTGGTCCAATGAAGTGAAAGGCAACGAAGTGTTGGTAACATCAGGGGAAGAGAGAACAAGCTTCACAAGTTTGTCAAAGTCCATGGTTGGCACAGGAAAACCTGGGGGGCTACATGTTGAGAAGGGGAAGTTCGGACTGTATCATGCTTATCTTTTTCTGGTATACTTGGAGGAATCAGCTGTGAAGCATGGCTTTCAAGCTCATGATCATAAGTGTTTCTTAGGAGAAACATCAACGTCAACTATAGGATTAGCAGCATAAGGTGTAAAACCAGAAATCTCATGTTTAGCAGTTGTGATAACAACATCCTACGGGAGAAAAGTAGAGGCATATCGCTTCAGTCTTTTGGACGGCTGCTCAATGATTGACACGGCTAGCCTTCTCAAAACAACAACACTAGATTGATTCAAGGCATCAAGAGGAGATATGATTCCAGAAGCCAAGGTCCCTAATCAAATATAATTACAAGAGAACAAGAATAAAGGTGGAAAGCCAACAAACTGAAGTGGTCTCCATAAAGCATTCTTAATCAAAGTACCTGGAAACAGAGGGGACAAAGCACTAAATGAGCTTGAGCCTATGGTCAAATTTTTGGCAACTGAGAAATGGATAGGTGGTTGTCCTTTGATCTTTTATCCACTAGGGAGAAGGTTATATTGACGTAATTTTTCCGAAGTCAGCAAAACCGATCAACTCCTCGGCTTTTCTAACATCTTAGAAATAGATGCAAAAGCACGGGACTCGCTCTCCGTTAAAGCATCATCCCTGAACGTAGGGTCTAGAAAGAAAATGAAGTCAAACAAAGATTGAAAAAGTATGATTACTCGTGACAACAAGAAAACTCACCGATGTCGGCAAAATTTCATGAGATACCAGCAGGACACCTGATGAAAAATAACTGGTTCTCCCAAAGTTTGGTCTTGTTAATTGTAACAACCCACGTCCTTTAATGTCACTCACAAAGGGAATGCTTTAAGTTTCGTGGAGCATTATAAGTAAACAGAACGGAATATTACAAGACAGAAAAAGTAGTACTTGAAAATTTTGTAATTTTATTGCAGCGGAAACAGAAATAAGTTTGATTACATTTCCAAATACAAAAATTAAGCACATAATATCAGTCTTGTACAAAACCTTCAGAGTACATAATTCTAAAGCCATAATCCCCAACAGAAAAATGCAATACGTAGAATCAAAGCCAAGAAATACACCTTTCAACTTCAAGCTGGAAGAAAGAGATATTTGAACTAAGCTTCAGTATTTCCTCCCTAAGAACCTGGGAGGGAGGGGGAATGGAAGAAAAGAGGCGAAACAAACTAGGTCATACATAAGTCTGGTGAGTCCAGTGACTTTAACAATATAATCATTAAAGTAACAGGATAAGAACATAAACTGGAAAGCAAGAAATGACTGTAGAATAAACAGGCATGACAAAGCAGACAAGATGAACAAGTTATAAAGTTGATTGCGCTTTTAATCACTACAGGATAATTACTACACTGCACCAATGCTAGTAAAACTGAATCATTACTAGTTACACCGCACCCTTACTAGTCCTCTACTAAAAGTTGATCCCTCTAACTAATCATGATAAAGGTAGTTTCGTGTACTCCTAGTTGCTATCGTAGGTGCCCCTTTTTGCTCCTACCCCCATGAGTTGTACCCACTACCTTCCTCGTTCGATCGGCTCCCTAACTTGCATGTATTTATTACATGTGTCATTCGACCTCGCTTGTATGTATTCATAACTTGTGTCATTCGGCCCCCTTGTATGTAGATACCAGTGCTGGCCCCATCATGGGATGTATCAATTCCCATGATGGCAACCCGACATGATTCAAGATGCACAGTGTATACTACTGATGCCCAGTGCCTGGTTTTTCCACTCCAGAGCACGTCCATGCCCATACTCCGTCGGAACCTACACTGCTGCACCACCCGCCACTATTTTGACCTCTTATAATCAGCCTAGTAATCGTGCCCCACCCTTCCTAACTCAAAGTATCATGATACATCTATGTGGGATACTGCTGAAATGGGTCCTCTTTACTAGGTTTTCCTAATCAACATGATATAATGGTTAAGAGTTCTAAATTTAACTTAACCCACCCGTTTGCTTAATTAACATGTTGTACTAGTTAAGTGTTTCCTATTCATATGTTTCTTAACCTTCTCACTGATTCACGCATGTTTATTTAACGGTTAAGTTTGTGGGCCTATATATACTTATATTACCCACTTACCCAAGATTTACTTAACCCTTCCCCTTATCAAGTCCATATGTATTATTGGTTAAGCTTGCCTTAACTCTATCCACTTTTTTCATGTAATATTGGTTAAGTTGTCTTCTTGCCCATGTTAACTTAACCCACCCACCTAACATGTTGTATTGGTTAAGTGTCGCCTGTTCATATGTTACTTAACCTTTCCATTTTTAGCATGTTTGTTCCTTAGCTTTAATTTATTCAATAAAGCACCAACCTCTCACATTAGAACTATTACTTGCGGTTGCTGGATGTGCCGGGCAGTTCTGGGCAGACTTCTAACGCAAACTCATTATAACCTCGGGTTTTTGGGCTTAATGCGCTAACCTCTCACATTAGATCCATGTTGTTGCGGTCGCTGGATGTGCCGGGCAGTTCCAGGCAGTCTTACACCACAACTCTATCTAACCTCCAGTTAGGCACGTTCATCTTTTAGCCAATTTACATATTTACCATTCATGTCCAAGTTTATATGTAAATTATCCATATGTGTGGTCAATTCAAGTTATGCCACATTTTCTAGTTATGCCCAAAAGTAATTATATACAACCCCTTTTTATGCCAATTACATAATATTCATCCTTTACCTAAACTTTTCCCCGACGTTCCCATGTCGTTTGTGCGCATAGTTCATGTGATACATTAGGCTCGCAATTAGCCCAACTCATAAAAAAAGGAAAAAGGAAAGAAATACATGATATCATAATTGGTATATACAGTATAGATCTAAGATGGCATAAATCTAGTAAACATATAAAAATAGATCCAATCAACATATTGAGTGCGAACTAGCATGGATCTAAACTTAAACTTGCATGGATTTAAACATATGAACATAAAATTCTAAACATATGGACTGATATGGATCTAATCATATAAACATGTAGATCTAAACATATGAACATATAGTTCTAAACATATGGACTGATATGGATCTACTCATATAAACATGTAGATCTAAATATATAAACATATAGATCTAAACCTATGGACTGATTTGGATCTAATCGTATAAACATGTAGATCTAAACATATGAACATATAGTTCTAAACATATGGACTAATATGGATCTAATCATATAAATATGAAGATCTAAACATGTGAATATATAAAATATGATCTTATATGTATGAACATGACTTGCATATAATCTTTCATAACTTGCATAGATTGAACAAACTTCCATATGTAATTAGGCACATGAATTAACATAGAACATAACTTGCATATAATGAATCAAATCAAGCATAAATTAAAACATATTCTGCAAAGACATAAACTTTATATGATTTACAAACATTTTCATACAATCCAATTCATAACTCATCACAAGTACATTTAAACAATTATCTTGTGAAAGTAACTGCACTCACAGAAAACAGATCTTGAATTCTAGGATCGGATTTCTAAAGTTTCTAAGATAATCCGTTGATGTAGTCGTTGATTCGTTCGTTGTTGTTCTAGAATTCCTTTTCGCAATTCCCAGGCTTTGAATCTTTATCTCTTATCTTTTTATTTTTAATCTAGAATTTGATTTGTTATGGTGGCGGCTAGGTTAGTTCGTAGATAAACAGCATGACGGCATCATATTGTAGGGTTGTAAGGTTAGGGTTTAGGTTTATAGATGTACATATAGGAGTATAGGATCAATTTGAGCCTATAGATCAACCTAGGAGTCATCAGAGCTATCCAAACCAAAGAGATACATCACCCAGCCAACCACAATGCGACACATAAGCCCTAATACCTCAGAATTCATCACTGTCACATCAGCCAGGTAAAAAACAAAGTATTTCGCCCAGAACTGAGGGGGGTTGACACACCTTTAGGGGGGTCGACACCCTTTTAGGGGGGTCGACACCTATGTCGACACCCCTTAAGGGGGGTCAACGCCCTCTGGCGGGAATTTACCCCCCAGCCTGTTTTGGCTGATTTTGAATTTTGAACCGATTTTTGACTTTCTGGACCTATTTCTGAAGTACTGAACCCAATATATATTCTTCCTGCACATATACAAACTGCAAACCTTAATAACTTCTTCATACGGAGTCCGATTCACGCAATCTCGGACTCTATCTCAAGCAGAATTCCAAGACAAACGCAATGGAGTAACCCGTTTCACCCAATTCTTCTTTTAAAGATTAATTATTCTTTAATTATCTCTTATGTCCTGTTTTAAAATTATAGGGTGTTACATTCCCCCTACTTAAAGGATTTCGTCCCCGAAATCTACAAGTCAAGAAAAATGTGTATCCTACCATCCAATAGCCATCTACTCAACCATTCAATCACAGACATCCATTGTCCTTAAAGAGGTTTCTAATGCTTTCATGATCATATTCATAGTGGGTGTATATGTCCTTATCTAATGCAAAATCAGGCTGTCTATTGATTCAGTTGACCTCCTTAATGCGAATTATGTCAGTGCCATAAGTCCATCATGTATGCAATTATTCCTGATCGTACTTTATAACTTCTACATGAGTGCACAATCATTCATACAAATGCAACATCTATATGATAACACATCAAGTTTAAATCCATATACAAATACATATATGCATATGCAATATGAAAGTGACTGAGCCGATCTAGTGTCTAATGTGTGTGTAAATGCATCCACGAGCAACCCTTAGCAAACAATTGCATTCACTTGCATCCACCAAACATAACATGTCTCAAACACATGTTTACAACCATAGGATCTTCCTACCTAAAGATCAAGAATGTAATCGAGAGGATGCACTAAACGATTGGATAAGTCTAAACAAAGTGATAGAAAAAGGAGAAATTAAGAGTATATACCCTTAAAAATGAAATGGTATAGCGTATGCATCTTGTCTCCCGTCTCCCAAGTCATGTCTCCTTGATCATTTCTCCATTGGATTTTAACCAACTTGACCTCTATGTTGCTTAACTTCTTGATCTCCGATCCAAGGATGCATGTAGGAGCTTGTCTAATCGTGGCATCTTTCTCCACTTCCACTTCTCTAAGCATGCTCGGCTCCACTATTTCCTCGGTATCATGTAAACACTTCCTCACATGCGACACGTGAAACATGTCATGAAAACCACAAAGCTTTTTCGGCAACTTCACCCTGTGGTCTATCTAATTCTTTCTGTAATGGGGAATTGCCCTACGAACCTTGGTGCTAATTTCCCCACACTTCCCAAAGCAAACTACGTTCCTCCACGGTAACACTTTAATAATAACCCTATCTCCAACATCGAACTCAAGGTCGGTTCATCTCTTGTCAGCGTTTGACTTTTGTCGGCCCTGTGCCGTCTTCATTCATCTTTGAATAAAGTCAACCTCCTTAGAAGTTTCCCTAACCATATCTGGCCCAAGTAAAATCTTATCCATAGATTCCCACCAACAAGTTGGTGATCGACACGGTTGTACATAAAAATCCAAATACTAGCTTAATAACTGTTGTTATAAGTGATCTCCACAAATGGAAAGTGCTCTTCTCATGTCCTCCAAAATCTTGGATGCATAACCTCAAAAGATCTACAAGGATTCTATTCACCCTTTCTGTCCGTCCATCCGTCTTTGGACGATATGCAATGCTCAAACATAACTGCGTACCTACTGCCTTTTGCATATCACCTTTTCCTCTTGCATCGAAAACTACTCCAAGCCCTGCCTCGCAAGTACCGATATATACTGCGAACGGTTTGCTCCTATCTAGCAAAGTCAAAACTGGGGGCTGATACCTTCGCAAAGCCCTTAACGAACTTCCTATAGTGGCCCGCCTACCCTAGAAAACTTCTTACTTCCGTTGCTTTTCTAGGAACCTTCCAATCTTGGATTTCCACCACCTTTATAGGATCCACTGCTATCCCTTACTTAGAGACCACCTGTCCTAAGAACCTCACTTCTTTCCTCCAAAAATGACATTTGGAGAACTTAACTTTGAGTTGATGCGCTCAAGGGTAACTAAGACTTCCGTAAGATGTAGGGCATACTCTTCCTCGCTTCTAGAGAAAATCAAAATACTATCCACAAAGACTACTACAAACTTGTTTAGGAACTCCCTAAACACCCTACTCATCAAGACTATGAAATATGTGGGTGCATTCGTCAACCCAAAAAAAAGTATGATTAGATTTTCGAGGAAACTGTTAGGAGTCCTAAAGCAGTCTTATCTATGTTATCCTCAGCTACCCTCAACCGGTGAAATCTTGTAGCTAATCCATGTAAACACCCCCACCTCCATTAAGGTCACTCACAAAGGGAAAGAGTATTATAGGTAAAAGGTACAGGTAATTTACAAGACAGACATATAAACAGCGGAAAAACTAAACTTTAATTTATAAGCACGTGGTCAAGTCAAAACATTACGACAATTGTCTTAAAAACCAACTTCCAAATCATTACAATAAAGCCTCCGTCTTGACTAAAACATAAAGAAGCATAAACAATAATAAATCCCCAATCAAGAGTGTAACCACAGCCATAGCCCAAGAGAAGAGAATCCAAGCAATACGTTTACTCTCTTCAAGCTGGAAAAGGTCTAGACTAAGTTGAAGTATTCCCTCCCTACGGACCGGGGGGGGGGGGGAGGGAACGAAAGACAAGAAGACGAAAGGAAACGGGTCAGACATAAGCCTAGTAAGTCTAGTGATTATTTAGGATGTAAACAGTTTAAAGGATCGTGACATGAATAAACTGAACCTAGGACAATACCCTAGAAATAAGATAACAATAAATAAGGCAAGATAAACTGAATATACTATCGCACTCATTTCTATTTCTCTGCACCTACTAACAAGTGTTTTCAACCAGCACCATGTGTTCATGATAAAATGATCCCCTTTATCGATCCACTTCTACTCGCATGCATTTATGACTTGTGTCATTCGCCCCCTCTTGATAGTAGATACCTGTGCCGGTCCCACCCTGGGATGTATCAATTCCTATGGTGGCAACCCGACACAAATTCAAGATGCACAGCATATACTACTAATGCCCACTGCCTTATTTGTCCATGCCGGAGTAGTGCACGCCAATACTCTGTCGGAACCTACACTGCTGCACCACCCGCCGTTATTTTGACCGCTTATAATCAGCCCAGTAATCGTGCTCCACCCTGCCTAGTTCAGGATACCATGATACATCTATGTGGTTTACTGCTGAAATGGGTCCCCGTTACTAGGGTTTTCTAATCAACATGTTAAAATGGTTAAGTGTTCTCAAATTAACCTAACCCCACCCATCAGTTTTGTTAATATGTTGTACTGGTTAAGTGTTGCCTTAATTAACTTAACCCTACCATTCTTAGCCTGCCTGTTACTTAGCTTTTATTCATTTATTAAAGCACCCACCTCTCACATTAGATCTATATTGTTGCGGTCGCTGGATGTGTCAGGCGGTTCCGGGCAGTCTAACATCGCAACTCAATCTAACCTTGGGTTTTTGGGCTTAACGCGCTAACCTCTCACATTAGATCTGTATTGTTACGGTTGCTGGATGTGCCGGGCGGTTCTGGGCAGTCTTACACCGTAACTCAATCTAACCTCGGGTTAGGCATATTCATCTTTTTAATTAATTTACATATTTACCATTTATGTTTATATGTAAATTATCCAACAATGTTGTCAACTCAAGTCATGTCCCTTTTACCCTTCTAAATTTTGTCCAAAATTCTTAGGTATACGAATTATACCATTTCATGCCATTAATCATTTACATGATTATAAGCAAACCTATGTCAATAGCATGTAATTTATTATTTTTCCCAACGTATCCCCTGTTATTTGTTCGCATAGATTATGTAGAACGTTAGGCCCGTAAATTAGCCTAACTCATAAACAAAAGGGAAAAACAAATGGACATGTAACATTCCAACGGCAAAAAACAATATAGATCACCTAAGCATGTATGATATAAATTTGGCCTAGTACTACACAAATTTAATTAAGCATGAAATGTGAAATTGCATTTGAGTTGGATCAAATTAACATAGACCTAAATATCTATGGATGTAGATCTAGACATATAAGCGTATATGAACATGACTTAACTTATGGTCTTGTATATAACATATCATAAAAGGGTCACCAAATTTATATACAACATGATAGGTTCATCACCAAATTAATATACAACATGATAGGTTCATCACCAAATTAATATACAACATGATAAGTTGTATCAATCACAATAGTCATGTAGACATAGGTAATTTCAGAACTTCTACAAGGATAAACATGAATCAGAATACGATTATCTTACAACTAGACACAGTTCTAGTTTCGCTTCATTACAAATCATGACTTTTATTTGTTCAAATCTAAAGAATAACTAAACTTACAAACAAAAGAACAAATCTTGTTTTCTGGGATCTTATTTCTGAAACTGGAAAGCTATCCTTCGATGTAGACTATTGATTCTCTAGTTTGGACTTGATTAGGGGCTTTCTAACTTGATTTCTAATTTAGAGAAAAATGGAGGCTACGCTAGTTTGGCCATGGACAACATGACAGCTTTAAAGAGCAAGGTTATGTGGTTTTAGGGTTGGGGTTGTTTATATAGAAGTTTAGATTAATGAGAGCCGTTAGATCAACCTAGGAGTAATCCGAGCCATCCAGACCAAACAGAGCCAACCAGAAGTCACCACATATGCCCTAATGACTCAGAAAAGCGTCATTGGGCAAAACAGCCCAGATCTGGTTGAGGGGGCCGACCCCTACAGGGGGGTAGACACCCCAGTCGAAACCCCTCTAGGGTCGATACCTGTGTCCACCCCCCATGGGAGGAGTCGACCCCTATGTGCGGGAATTTTCCCGCCCAGCTGATTCTCGGAATTTTTGAATTTCAAACTGTTTTTTGATTTAATTATTATTTATATTTAATTTTCGTTTAAACTTGAAATCTTCCAAACTTCATAACTTCTTCATACGGAGTCCGATTTACGCAAATGCAGACTCTATCTCAAGCAGAATTCCGAGACGAACGCAATGACGAAACCCATTTCCCATAATTTCCAATTTTAAAATTAAGTATTCTTTAATTCGTTACTTTAATATTCATAGAAAACAGGGGGGGTACATTCTCCTCTCCTTAAAGGATTTCGTCCCAGAAATCTTCAAGTCAAGAAGAGTGTATATCCTACCATCCAATCATACATTTACTCAATCATCAAACATAGGCATCCATTGTCCTTAAACAGATATCTAATGCTTTCATGACTATATGCATAGTGTGTGTACATGTTCTTGTCTAATGCAAAATCAGGCGGTCTACTGATTCAGTTGACCTCCTTAATGCAAATCATGATAGTGCCATGAGTCCATTATGTATGCAATTATTCCTAATCGTACTTTATAACTTCTACATGAGTGCACAATCATTCACACAAGTGCAACATCCACATGACAACACATCAAGTTTTAATCCATATACAAATACATATATGCATATGCAATATGAAAGTGACTGAGCCGATCAAGTACCTAATGTGTGTGTATATGCATCAACGAGCAAACTAGCAACCACTTGCAACCATCAATCATAACATGTTTCAAATACATGTTTACATCCATTGGTTTCTACTTAAGGATCAAGATTAGGACCGATGAGATATACTTAAAAGATAGATATAAGCATGCATAAACTTATGGAAAAGAGATCAAGGATGTACTCTAAAAAAAAAGGGTAGGCTGCGCGTATCTTGTCCTCAGTCTCCCAAGTCGTGTCTTTCTCAGCGTCACTCCATTGAACTTTAACAAGATGGACTTCACGGTTGCGTAGCCTTTTGAATTCTGTTCCTAAGATACGAGTTGGAACTCTCCTCACCGTCGCTTCTCGTTCCACTTCTACTTCCTCTAGTATGCTTGGCTCCACAACATCCGCAGACTCATGTAAGCACTTTTGTAGATGAGAGACATGGAAAACATTATGAACACCAGCCATTTTTTCGAGCATCTCGACACTATAAGCCATCTTACCAATCCTCTCAATGGTAGGAAATGGCCGTACAAATCTTTATGTCGATTTTCCTGTAGACCCAAAGCGAACGACATTCCTCAAAGGAGATACTTTAAGGAAAACCCTGTCTCCAACCTCAGCGTAGGACTTCTGTATATCTTGTGTAGTCTTCATTCGTCTTTGTATCAAGTCCGCCTTCTCTAAAGTTTCTCTAATCATGTCCGGCCCAAGTACGAGTTTGTCTTTAGACTCCCACCAACAAGTTGGTGATCGTCATGGTCTTCCATATAAAGCCTCGAAGGGTGCCATGCCTATGGTGGCTTGGTAGCTATTGTTGTAGGCGAATTCCACCAAAGGAAGATGATCCTCCCATTTCCCTCCAAAATCATGAATGAACATTCTCAAAAGATCTTCTAATACCCTGTTCACCGTTTCCATCTGACCATCGGTTTGAGGGTGATATGTCGTGCTGAAGCATAGCTGTGCGCCTACAGCCTCTTGCAAACTCCTCCAAAACTCACTCGTAAAGATAGGATCTCGATCACTTACTATGCTAGAGGGTATTCCATGCAGTCGAACCACCTCTTTAAGATAAATGGATGCTAACGGTGAGGTCGTCCTCCTACTCTTAACGGGTATAAAGTGAGCGCTTTTAGTGAGTCTGTCCACTATTACCCGAATACTGGTACTACCCCTTCTTGACCAGGGCAACTCATCAATAAAGTCCATCGAAATGCTATCCCATTTCCACTGTGGGACTTCTAGAGGACGAAGCAAACCACCAGGCTTCTTCTGCTCCGCTTTGACTTGCTGGCATATCAAGCATTTAGAGACAAACTCAGTTACATCTATCTTCATGCCATTCCAAAAGAAAACCCTTCTATATCTTTATACACCTTCTCTCCACCTGGATGTATGGTCAATTTAGAATGTTTTGCTTCTTCGAGAACAGTTTTCACCAAATCTCTTGCTTGTGGGATGCATAGTCTTCCATCTTGTCTCAACTAACCCTTGTCATCGATGGAGTATCTATTGAGGTGACTAGAAGTCTCACCTCTAATTAGCTTATCCATTAAATCAACTACACGTTGCATAATTCCTATTGAGTCCAAAAGCGTAGGTCGCACCTCTAGTGTTGCTAACAAGCCAAGAACGAACTCAAAGGAAGGTTTAAAGTCAAAGTTTTCTATGTACTCCAAGCTTTGCCTTTCTACAAAGAGAGGACTTCGGTTCAGCTTTTTCCTACTTAAGGCATCTGCTACCACATTGCCCTTGCCATGGGTATAAGCAATCTCAAAATCGTATGAGACAAGAAACTCCATCCACCTTTTTTGTCTTAAGTTAAGATCTTTTTGTTAGAAAAGGTACTTTAACGATTTATGGTCAGTAAACAATTCAAATCTTTCTCCTAGTAGGTAACGATGCCATGACTTAAGAGCGAAAACAATGGTAGCTAGCTCCAAATCATGAGTTGGGTAGTTCTACTCATGTACCTTCAACTGCCTTCCCCTATAACAAACTACTTTGCCTTCTTGAATCAAGACAGCACCCAATCCTGTCCTGCATGCGTCTGTATATACAGTAAACATCTTACTCCCATTAGGCAATGTCAAAACCGGGGCTGTTGTTAGAGCTCTTTTCACTCATTGGAAAGCAACATCGTAATCCAAACCCCAAGCAAAAGTTAGATTATTCTTTATCAATCTTGTAAGTGCTGCTAAGATCTTCGCAAAGTCTTTAATGAACTTTCCTTAAAAGCCTGCTAGCTCGAGAAAACTTTGTACTTTGGTTGCATTCCGGTGGACCTTCCAATCTTGCACTGCAACTACTTTTGTGGGATCCATAGCTATTCCCTCTTTGGACAACACATGTCCAAGAAACCTTAATTCTTCTCTCCAAAAATGGCATTTTGAGAATTTTGCTTTTAGCTGGTGCGCATGAAGAATATCCATGACTTCCCTTAAATGCAATGCATGCTCTTCCTCACTTTTCGAGAAGATCAAAATGTCGTCCACGAAGGCCACTACAAATTTATTAAGGAACTCCCTGAACACCCGACTCATCAAGTCAACGAAATAAGCAGGTGCATTTGTCAAGCTGAAAGGCATGACAAGCCATTCAAAGAAACCATCCGAGGTCCTGAATGCAGTCTTGTCAATGTTGTCCTCAACCACTCTTAGCTGATGAAACACAATAGCTAGATCTAGTTGGGAGAAAACCAATGCGCCAACAAGCTGATCGAACAAGTTGTCTATTCTTGGAAGGAGGTGCTTATTCTTCTTGGTCAGCTTGTTTAGCTCCCAATAGTCAACTCATAGGCAAAGTGAACCATCTGCTTTGGTTGCAAACACCACTGGAGCACCCCATTCAGAAATACTCTGCCTTATAAACCCCTTTTCAAGCAACTGTTTAACATGCTTGCTGAGCTTTTTCCTCTCGCTTGGAGCCATGTGTCTAACGGGTAGAGCAACGGGTTTTGCATTATCAACAAGGTATATGCGGAAGTCTATCTCCCACTTTGGAGGTAAACCCTTCACCTCTTCAAAGACATCCGAGTATTCACGGAGACCACTCTAACAGATTTCAGGTTTTCAACAGACGCATCAAGAGATTCTAGGTAGCTAAGCATAACAGAGTTCATGGGATTACAAGAGATTTCGAGAGTGTTACCGAGGCGAGTCATAAGTCTAACTACTCCCTTTTCACAATCGAGCACGGCACCATTACTGGATAGCCAATCCATGCCTAGAAACAACCAATAGTCCGTGAAGCCCAAAACATAGGCATTACTTCTAAACCCAACGCGTAGTATACAAATTTCCAAATCCAAACAAATCATTAATAAATAAGCCGAACCCCTAATTAGATTTGAAACAACCAAGGGATCCTCTGCTGCACTGGTGTCCAGGTGTAGAGATTCAACTAAAGCAGTAGATATAAAAGAGTGCGATGCGCCAGAAACAAAGAGAGTACGAACAGGATGATCAAAAAGATAAACTAAACTATCAATAGAAATATTTCTACCTCTTTCTTGCGGAGGTTCTATGAGAGCGTGAACCTGCCCTCCAGAAGTAGATCCAGTCCTCTACCCTTGCCCTTGCTTTCTTGGGCAGTCCTTAGCCACGTGTCCTATCTCGCCGCACTGAAAACAACCACCCATCTTCCTCTTCTTCTTTCTGCAGTCCTTAATCAGATGTCCAGGTATGCCACAAAAATTACACTTCCTCTTGTCACGGGGTCTGTTATTCTTCCTGCCCTTCTTGGAATCCTTCTTCTTGTTCTGTGTTCCCTCCACTTTCTTGTCTTGAGGTACTTCCGCCTTTAACTCTTTCTTGCCATCTTATCTTCCTCCTGTAACAGTGCCATGTCCACTAGTCTCTCATAAGTCACACCCATAGGTATATGGGACATAACAAGGCAGTGCAGTGGCTCGTTCAACTCTTTAACGAAACGGAGAGCCTTCTTATGTGGAGTGTTCACTAACTCCAATCCGAATCTAGCCAGCTGGTTCAATTGGTTGACGTATTCCTTAACCGATAGGCTTCCCTGTTTGAGAGCTAAGAACTTTTCCACCTGTAGGCTTCATTCAGCTTGCGAGAGGAACTTCATTTCAAACCTCATTCTGAAATCCTCCCATGTTTCAACTGGTCTCTCAGCATTAGTAACTTCCCACCAATAAGAGGCTTCATCCTTAAGTAACCACACAGCCAATTGTATCTTCTGCTTATCATCCACTTCAAAGATAACGAACAAATCTTCTGTTTCCTTGAGCCAGTTTCTTGCTTCCACAAATGACTCAGTCCCATTAAAGTTCTTTCCACCCATGGCTCGAAAGTCTCTACATATCTTCAAGAAAGCAATCACACGAGGAGGGGGAGGAGGAGGAACAGTTGCAATTGGGGGAGGAGGAACGTCTGCTGGGCCTGCGTCATTAGCCCTAGTCTCCAGGTACCTTCTGAACCAACCAGGAACTGGTACGCCCTCAGGAAGATTAAGATCCCCAGACATTCTGAAATGAAAATAAAAGGTTCAAAACAAAGGATAGAAAGATAGTGCATATGGCTTTGGGGATTATGCCTTTTGAAAAAAAAACATTTTCCTTAAAAATGCTTCTTTAAACTTCTTTTTGAAAAATAGTTTTCAAAAACTTTTATCTGATCTGGTAAACCATTGCTCTAATACCAAGTGTAAACACCCCACCTCCGTTAAGGTCACTCACAAAGGGAATGCATTAACTTTGGTGGAGTATTATAGGTGAAAGGTACAGGTAATTTACGAGACATACATATAAACAGCGGAAAAACTAAATTTTATTTTATAATCACGTGGTCCAATCAAAACATTACAACAACTGTCTTAAAAACCAACTTACAAATCATTACAATAAAGCCTCTGTCTTGACTAAAACATAAAGAAGCATAAATAATAATAAAGCAGCATAAATCCCCAATTAAGAGTGTAACCACAGCCATAGCCCAAGAGAAGAGAATCCAAGCAATACTTCTACTCTTTTCAAGCTGGAAAAGGTCTGGACTAAGTTAAAGTATTCCATCCCTGTGGACTAGGTGGGGGGAAATGGAAGACAAGAAGACGAAAGGAAACGGGTCAGACATATGCCTGGTAAGTACAGTGATTATTTAGCATGTAAACAGGTAAAAGGATCATGACATGAATAAACTAAACCTAGGACAATAACCTAGAAATAAGATAATAATAAATAAGGCAAGATAAACTGAATATACTATTGCACTCATTTCTATTTCTTTGCACCTACTAATAAGTGTTTTCAACTAGCACCATGTGTTCATGATAAAATGATCCGCTTTATTGATCGGCTTCTACTTGCATGCATTTATGACTTGTGTCATTCGGCCCCGCTTGATTGTAGATACCTGTGCTGGTCCCACCCTGGGGTGTATAAATTCCTATGGTGGCAACCCGACACAAAATTTAAGATGCATAGTGTATACTATTGATGCCCAGTGCCTGATTTGCTCATGCCGGAGTACGTGCACGCCCATACTCCGTCGGAACCTATACTGCTGCACCACCCGCCGTTATTTTGACCGCTTATAATCAGCCTAGTAATTGTGCCCCACCCTGCCTAGTTCACGATACCGTGAGTTGGTTACTGCTGAAATGGGTCCCCGTTACTAGGTTTTTCTAATCAACATGCTAAAATGGTTAAGTGTTCTCAAATTAACCTAACCCCACCCATCAGTTTAGTTAACATGTTGTATTGGTTAAGTGTTGCCTTAACTAAATTAACACTACCATTCTTAGCCTACCTGTTCCTTAGCTTTAATTCATTCATTAAAGCACCCACCTCTCACATTAGATTTATATTGTTACGACCGCTGGATGTGACGGGCGGTTCCGGGCAGTCTTACCCTGCAACTCAATCTAACCTCGGGTTTTGGGCTTAATGCGCTAACCTCTCACATTAGATCTGTACTGTTACGGTTGCTGGATGTGCCGGGTGGTTCTGGGCAGTCTTACACCGTAACTTAATCTAACCTCGGGTTAGGCATATTCATCTTTTTAATTAATTTACGTATTTACCATTTATGTTTATATGTAAATTATCCACCAATGTTGTCAACTCAAGTCATGTCCCCTTTACCCTTCTAAATTTTGTCCAAAATTCTTAGGCATACAAATTATACCATTTCATGCCATTAATCGTTTACATGATTATGAGCAAACCTATGCCAATAGCATGTAATTTATTATTTTTCCCAACGTATCCCCCGTTATTCATTCGCATAGATTACATAGAACGTTAGGCTCGCAAATTAGCCTAACTCATAAACAATAGGAAAAAACAAAGGGACATGTAACATTCCAACAGCATGAAACAGTATAGATCAACTAAGCATGTGTGATATAAATTTGGCATAGTACTACACACAAATTTAATTAAGCATGTAAATGTGAACTTGTATTTGAGTTTGATCAAATTAACATAGATCTAAACATCTAAGCATGTATATGTAGACATATAAGCAAAGATAAACATGACATAACTTATGGTCTTGTATATAACATATCATAAATGGATCACCAAATTTATATACAACATGATAGGTTCATCACCAAATTAATATACAACATGATAGGTTCATCACCCAATTAATATACAACATGATAGGTTCATCACCAAATTAATATACAACATGATAAGTTCATCACCAAATTAATATACAACATGATAAGTTGTATCAATCACAATAGTCACGTAGACATAGGTAATTTCAGAATTGCTACAGGGATAAACATGAATCAGAATACGATTATCTTACAACTAGGCACAGTTCTAGTTTCGCTTCATTACTAATCATGACTTTTATTTGTTCAAATCTAAAGAACATTTGAACTTACAAACAAAAGAACACATCTTGTTTTCTGGGATCTGATTTCTAAAACTGAAAAGCTATCCTTTGATGCAGACTATTGATTCTCTAGTTTGGACTTGATTAGTGGCTTTCTCACTTGATTGCTAGTTTAGATAAAAATGGAGCTATGCTAGTTTGGCCATGGACGGCATGACGACTTCAGAGAGCAAGGCTATGTGGTTTTAGGGTTAAGGGTTGGGGTTGTTTATACAGAAGTTTAGATTAATGAGAGCCGTTAGATCAACCTGGGGGTAATCAGAGCCATCCAGACCAAACAGAGCCAATTGGAAGTTGCCACATATGCCCTAATGACTCATAAAAACGTCACTGGGCAAAATAGCCCAGTTCTGGCCAAGGGGGTCGACCCCTACAGGGGGGTCGACACCCCAGTTGACCCCCTCTTGGGGTCGACACCTATGTCGACCCCCCATGGGGGGAGTCGACCCCTATGGGCAGGAATTTTCTCGCCCAACTGATTCTCGAAATTTTTGAATTTCGAACTACTTTTTGATTTAATTATTATTTATATTTAATTTCCGTTTAAACTTGAAATCTTCCGAACTCCATAACTTCTTTATATGGAGTCCGATTCACGCAAACTCGGACTCTATCTCAAGTAGAATTCCGAGACGAACGCAATCAAGAAACCCGTTTCCCCTAATTTCCACTTTTAAAAACAAGTATTATTTAATTTGTTACTTTAATGTTCACAGAAAATACGGGGTGTCACAGTCCATCTGCGAGAAAACCGAAGTACAAGCTAACTGATAGAACAAATCATCTATCCTCGGCAATGGGTGTCTATTCTTCTTTGTGAGCTTGTTCAGCTCCCTATAGTCCACGCACAATCTAAGCGAACCATCAGTCTTCGTAGCAAAAACAACTGGAGCACCCCATTCCGAAATGCTTCTTCTTATGAACCCTTTGTTAAGTAGCTCCCCTACTTGTTTACTGAGTTTGCTCCGCTCTCTCTCGGAGCCATGTGGCGCACTGGCAATGCAACAGGCTTTTCATTATCTACAAAGTATATATGGAGGTCTATCTCGTCCCTCGGGGGTAGACCCCGAACCTCATCAAAGTTGTCACCATACTCACGGACCGCACAAAAAGATTTCAAATCATCGATGAATGCGTCAAGAGATTCTAGGTAGCTAATCATCACTGAACCCCTAGGGTCACAAGAAATATCAAGGGTCTTTCCACAACAAGTCAACAGTCTAACTACCCTCTTTTCACAGTCTTGGTTGGCACCATGCCTGGCTAGCCAATCCATCCCTAGAATCAAGCCATAGCCTGTGAAACCAGGAACGAAGGCGTTGTGTAACAACCCGGATTTTTACAACATGCTAAGACGAGAATCAAGGCAGAATTTAATTATAAAATCTGAATCAAGGGAAAGAGGCTATGCCATTGCATTCGTCTCGGAAAAATACGCGAAATAGAGTCCGAGTTTTCGAAAATCAGAGTACGTATGACCCAGTTATGGCCCGTCAAAGTTTTCAGAAAAATTCAAGTTCAAAAACAGTTCGAAATTCAAACCTGGAGCCAAAACAGACTGGGCGGGAAAATTCCCACCCAAGCCCCAGGTCGACTGGGGTGTCGACTGGGGAGTCGACACGCCCAGGGGCAGGTCGACTGCCCAGTCGACATGGGTGTCAACCTGGCCCAAAAACCAATTTTGGGTCTGGACGACCTGGTGCACCTGTTGCTCATTTGGGTCTGGTCTATTGGCCTGTGATGGGTTTTGAGGGTTCAGATTTATCCTAGGGTTAATCTAAGGGCCTAAACTACTCCTAATCTCTATAAAAACACCCAAGGACATAACCTAAATCACTAAAAATCAATCCTACAACTAAGTTCTGCCAAAATCTACCTTGATCATGGCCTCCATCTCCAACTCCAAAGGCTTATGCATTCAAATCGGATTCAAATCAAAAGGTGCAAGCTTCCTATGGCAAATCGAGGGTAGATCAATGTTTCTATGCAAATTTTCTTCAACAAAAGAGCCACCTTTCTTCGTCAAGACGATTCATGCTCCTAGCCCTCTTGCCACGCTATGTAAGTTCTAGCTACTGGTAGATTCTAACGGTGGTTCTAATGTGAAATGGAATAAAATGCGATGAAACATAAGTATGCTAGCCTATGTGAACCTAACTTTGCCCCTTTTCTATGATCTATGACCTTGGGCTAAGTTTTAGCGACTTAATCATGCCACTCATGTTATGCTTAACCTAGTTTATCTTGCAAGTTTGAATCTTTATCTATGGGATGCTAGCATGAACCTTTAGGAACCATTTGACTTGTGAAACATTGGCAAAGATTTGACTTTGGGGCTTATGCATGTAAATGAACCCAAACCCCTTATGTTATCATGCATGTTTGTGGCCAAATTCCCTCATGATACTATGCATGTTTGTGGCCAAATTCCCTTATGATGCTATGCATGTTTGTGGCCAAATTCCCTTATGATACTATGCATGTTTGTGGCCAAAAACCCCTTATGATGCTATGCATATTTTGAGGCCAAACCCCCTTATGATACCATGCATATTTGTGGCCAACCCCTTTTTGGCATCATGCATGTTTTGAGGCCAATATGTAGCATAGTATCCTTACTATGTTGAATCGCTTTTACTTGGGTTGGAAACACGATTTGGGGTAGGATAGACGAGCGTGATTATGACATGATAATTTGACATGGGATTTCATGAAAATATGACACTCATGATACACCTAAATGGGGACATGACATGTGGGTTAAACATGGGACTTGAAACTAGACACGTATGGGTTGTAAGTGTAATAAGACACAAGACTAAACATGAAAGTGGCCAACTTGAGGTTGGGTTGAGTTTGTAGCATAAATCTACCTGGACCCGCCCGGCTTAACTAGTGGCTACAAAAAATAGGACCCAATATGGGTAGTTGGTCATATAGCACTTAAAACCCGAGGTTAGACTAGGTTGTGGTGTAAATCTACCCGGACCCTCCCGGCTTAACTAGTAACCACAACAAAGTCTAATGTGAGAGGTTGGGGTGCATTAATCTAATTAATGCTACATGAAAAGGTTAAGTAATTTTGACTAATGACACTTAACCGATATGACACGAATGGGTAGTTTAAGTGGAACCGGACTTGATTTCTTAATGACACTTAAACAAGACAATTAGGGAATGGGGTTAAGTAATTTACACTTAACTAATCCGACTTGGTAATTAGATGGGGTTAAGTAACTTAGGCTTAACTAATCTAAACACGGTAATTAGATGGGGTTAAGTAACCTACACTTAACTAATCTAAACACGGTAATTAGATGGGGTTAAGTAACCTACACTTAACTAATCTAAACACGGTAATTAGATGGGGTTAAGTAACCTACACTTAACTAATCTAAACATGGTAATTCGATGGGGTTAAGTTAAACCCTTAACCAATCTAAACTTGGTAATTCAATGAGGTGAAGTAACTTATACTTAACCAATTATACATGATGATTTGATGGGGTTAAGCAACCATGCTTAACCAATCTAATTTGAGAGATTGATAGGGTTAAGTCACGAGACCGTTTAAATATACTTAACCATTATAATACGATTAGAGGATGGGGTTAAGTTAACCTATATTTAACCAATCCGACTTGATAATCCGATGAGGTTAAGATAATCTATGCTTAACCAATCTAACACGATAACCTGATAGGGTTAAGATAAACAAATACTTAACCAAATTGACTTGATGATTGAATAGGGTTAAGTCATGAGCTTCTTGGTATACTTAACCAACTTGTAGGGCTAGGTCTTGGACTTGAATACTTAGCCAAATCTTGACATGATTAGTAGGCAGGTTAAGTCATGAACTTAAATGACAATACTTAACCCATTAGACAAAACCCTAGTTCAGGGGACTAGGTGGAAAACCGGGATTAACAAGGATAACGGGAAAGGAGACTAAGTGGTAAACCCTAATTTAGGAAACTAAGTAATAATTCTTAGTCAAGAGATTTGGACCAGTTCACAGATAGATGAGTAACCCGATACGGTAGGTCATCGCTTAAACACACGAGGAGGAGCAAATTATCCGACTTGGATAAAGGCTCCAACGAACTGGGTAACGAAGCGGTAGCTTCGGGGGACGTGAGGGTACTCTTGGTATCCCTCTGTGAGGTGGCAGATGGTCCATGAAACCCGGCCTCACAGAGGTTAAGGTCTGCGGTAGAAGAGCCAAGAGTATGCCTTGGTTGCTATGCGAGCGACCTAAAGACTGGGATGGATTAGCGTGGAGTCGACGATACTTGTTTTTGCCCTGGATAGCACGTCGCCGACTACCTACCATCTTTAGTCAATCGTGTACGAACGGAAAGGCAGAGAATCCCCAACAGACCATGTTCTTGCTATCGAGTCATGGGTGAGGTTGGCCCATAGGAAAGTGGGGCTATAGTGGGGCCGGGATGTGGTTCTCATATATGATTTTTCTTGGATTGCCTTTCAGTAGTTGAGGGAGGGGTCACGTGGGACCATAGCCACGGATACAAAAACAGACCTTGATATCTGCATCAGCAGACGACTTAAAGCTCCCGACCGAGTTCCGTATTTCTCGATTTGCCCTGGCACGGAACTCGGATGGCACATTGAGATACATGTGCGTCTAGACATGGAAGACGATTCATGATATATACGTGGGATAAAGGGCGTGGTTGACGGGTGGCATAATCCCTAGCGGCCCTAGGTGGCCTGAACCCAAACCAAGTTACGAATACGTTCATTAGGTAGCATAATCCCTAGTGGTCCTAGGTGGCATAAATCCTAAGTGAACACGCGATAGTTCATGGTAAGAAAACATAACTAGATCAAGGGTAGCAGTCCAAAATAACTTCAAGGATAAAATGGTACTACGTTGAGGTGGTATAGATTTACACGGGAAAGCCCGTACGGCCTACGGCACAGGACTGAACTTATACATGGAAGGAAACATACGAGTTGGAAAAACCTACATATGCTATATATTAGGTTGACATGGACCATTACATGACATTGGGCAAGGGACATTCATAGTTAACACAAGACGCGGGTGGGGATACTAGTACGAGAGGTGCAGAGCAAATATACAAGATAAATACCGTGGGATGTTATATATGATAGATACCTTGGGATTGTATACTTGATAGAAACCTGACAATGTGATACCTTGATTTATCTTGACACCGTAGTTTATCATGATACCTTAGTTTATATTGGTTTAGCTTATCTATCTTGCCGTCATCCTTATGTTTACTTTCAGTTTATGCATGTCATGTTACCTTTACCTTTTTTTATACTGGAAGTAGATAGGACTTACCAGTCTTTATAACTGACCCCGTTTTCTTTCGCCTCTTTGTCTTCCGTGTCCCCCCAAGTTTCAGGGAGGAAATGATGTTTTTTAGTTCGGACCTCTTATGCTTGAAGGTCATCATGTATAGCTTGATGTATAGCTTGGTCTTCTCTTGGCTATGGCTGCTTCACCGCTTTATTTTGGGGAATAATTCATGAAAAGGTTTTATGCTTCTTTATTATTGCAAAACAGGTTTTGATGTATTCTGATGTAAAAGGCTTTAGACCTTATTTTATAAGGTTATGAAATTTGTTTTACTTCCGCTGTTTTATATATGTTCTGTGTTTTAATATTTCTGTGCATGTTTACCTCGATAATGCTTCACCAAACCTAGTGCATTCCCTTTGTGAGTGACCCTAGCGGAGGTGGGGTGTTACATTTGGTATCAGAGCAGAAGGTTACCAGACTGGGCAAAAGTTTTCAAAACCTTCTGAAAACTATTTGAGAAACCGTTTACAAAGAAGCATTTTTCAAGAAAAGTTTTTAAAGGCTATTCCCCAAAAGCCATTAGCACTATCCTTTGTTTCCTTGATTGAGTCTCTTTTCCTTTCTTTCCTCCATCTGTAGTCATAGTAGTTTAACTGCGACTAATCCTTATCTAGCTACGAAGTGTTTTCCGTGAGATGGAGGTGGTTCTCGAGAGGCTTGTTACCGTGTTACAAGGAAGGGTAATACGAGCAAGGATAAAGGACACGAACGTAAGGATAAGCAACTTGTTGGTATGGCTGGATCCACAAAAGAAGATAAGGACAAGATCAGCAAGAGGGCAAATTGTATGCTCTCATTTCTAGCGTATCTAAGAGGAATGGTACCGTTTTTGTTAAAGGCTTAGCCTTTCTTTTCTATCGTCCCGTCCAGACTTTGTTTTGATCATCTCATCATTTAAGTCTGCCTCGATGGTTAAGTCTCTGCACCTTAGTACTAGCATAGTAGAAGATCCCACTTTTGTCCCAAAATCTGGTGGGAGAGTCGGTCCATTTATTCATGACTTGTTTGGAATTGAGAGTGTAAATGACAAGTGTGGAGATTAGAAGCAATGCTTCTATTGTTGAGCTATGGATGGATTCTAGGGATGAAGTGATTATCCAGTAAGGGATGCCATTCTCGGTTTTGAAAGGAGGGTAGTTAAACTCTTAACTTGCCTTGGTAATACCCTCCAAGTCTCGTATAACCTTATGAGTTCTGTCATGGTTAGTTACCTAGAATCTCTTGATGCATTTATCGGAAATCTCTGATCCGATCGACTAATATTCGCCAATAAGGCGGATGGTTCATTCCGCTTAAGCATGAGTTATAGGAATCACCCTAGTAGGTGCACGTGGTAACATAGACTGGCATCGGTAAATGAGATCCAG
This sequence comes from Allium sativum, assembly GCA_030737875.1. NCBI lineage: Eukaryota > Viridiplantae > Streptophyta > Magnoliopsida > Asparagales > Amaryllidaceae > Allium > Allium sativum. The sequence goes on along the minus strand of CM060918.1, from coordinate 574,553,162 downwards.
AATTCACTAGTGAATTTTGGAGAGCTTTCATGAGTACGCAGATATGGTTGAGCCAAGTATACTAGGGAAAGAATAAGTGAAGGTGGAACGAGAGGCGATAGTGAAATGAGTTCCGACTCATACCTTGGAAATAGGAATCAAGGAGCTACGGAAGCATGAAGTCAAAGGCGGTCAAGGCACAATGGAATTAAGCTCAGGGAAATGCGACTTAGACGCGCGCATTATGTCCCTTTTTAAGAGTATATCGTTGATCCCTGGTTCTGTAGAGCTTGGTTGCATGCTATCGCTTGGTGGATATCCTCTCGGTCCTGTTTCTGTTGCAAACCCCGTAAGGAGTTTGTCTTGTTTATCTTCTCGATCCTATCTTGGGAACCTTAGGTAGAACTCTATGGATGTAAACATGTATGTGAAACATGTTATGATTGATATGGTTGCAAATGGTTGCAAGTGGTTGCTCGTGGATGCGCGAATACACATTAGATACTAGATTAACGCGGTCACGTTTCATGTTGCATATGCACGAGTGTTTATACTTGTTTATGGATGAAATTGAATGTGTTGTCATGCGGAAGTTGCATATGGATGAATGTTTGTGCACACATATAGTACTTATATGACTAGGACTATTTGCATACATGTTGGACTCATGGCACTAAACATATTTTGCATTAGAGAGATCATTCAGGCCTGATCATTAGCATTAGCTAAGGAGCATATACACACACGTTCTGCATATGTTCATATGGCATTAGAAATCGTCTAAGGACAATGGTTGCCGGTGGATGATGTTTTGAGTAGATGGATGATGGATGGTAGGATACGTTCTTCCTAACTTGTAGATTTCGGGGACGAAATCCTTTAAGTTGGGGAGGATGTAACAACCCGGATTTTTACAACATGCTAAGACGAGAATCAAGGCATAATTTAATTATAAAATCTGAATCAAGGGAAATGGGCTATGCCATTGCGTTCGTCTCGGAAAAATACGCGAAATAGAGTCCGAGTTTCCGAAAATCGGAGTCTGTATGACCCAGTTATGGCCCGTCAAAGTTTTTAGAAAAAATCAAGTTCAAAAACAGTTCGAAATTCAAACCTGGAGCTAAAACAGACTGGGCGGGAAAATTCCCGCCCAAGCCCCAGGTCGACTGGGGTGTCGACTGGAGAGTCAACACGCCCAGGGGCAGGTCGACTGCCCAGTCGACATGGGTGTCAACCTGGCCCAAAAACCCATTTTGGGTCTGGACGACCTGGTGCACCTGTTGCTCATTTGGGTCTGGTCTATTGGCCTGTGACGGGTTTCGAGGGTTCAGATCTATCCTAGGGTTAATCTAAGGGCATAAACTACTCCTAATCTCTATAAAAACACCCAAGGACATAACCTAAATCACTAAAAATCAATCCTACAACTAAGTGCTGCCAAAATCTACCCGTATCATGGCCTCCATCTCCAACTCCAAGGGCTTATGCATTCAAATCGGATTCAAATCAAAAGGTGCAAGCTTCCTATGACAAATCGAGGGTAGATCAATGTTGCTATGCAAATTTTCTTCAACAAAGGAGCCACCTTTCTTCGTCAAGACGATTCATGCTCCTAGCCCTCTTGCCACGCTATGTAAGTTCTAGCTACTTGTAGATTCTAACGGTGGTTCTAATGTGACATGGAATAAAATGCGATGAAACATAAGTATGCTAGCCTATGTGAACCTAACTTTGCCCCTTTTCTATGATCTATGACCTTGGGCTAAGTTTTAGCGACTTAATCATGCCACTCATGTTATGCTTAACCTAGTTTATCTTGCAAGTTTGAATCTTTATCTATGGGATGCTAGCATGAACCTTTAGGAACCATTTGACTTGTGAAACATTGGTAAAGATTTGACTTTGGGGCTTATGCATGTAAATGAACCCAAACCCCTTATGTTATCATGCATGTTTGTGGCCAAATTCCCTCATGATACTATGCATGTTTGTGGCCAAATTCCCTTATGATGCTATGCACGTTTGTGGCCAAATTCCCTTATGATACTATGCATGTTTGGGGCCAAAAACCCCTTATGATGCTATGCATATTTTGAGGCCAAACCCCCTTATGATACCATGCATATTTGTGGCCAACCCCTTTTTGGCATCGTGCATGTTTTGAGGCCAATATGTAGCATAGTATCCTTACTATGTTGACTCGCTTTTACTTGGGTTGGAAACACGATTTGGGGTAGGATAGACGAGCGTGATTATGACATGATAATTTGACATTGGATTTCATGAAAATACGACACTCATGATACACCTAAATGGGGACATGACATGTGGGGTAAACATGGGACTTGAAACTAGACACGTATGGGTTGTAAGTGTAATAAGACACTAGACCAAACATGAAAGTGGCCAACTCGAGGTTGGGTTGAGTTTGTAGCATAAATCTACCCGGACCCGCCCGGCTTAACTAGTGGCTACAAACAATAGGACCCAATGTGGGTAGTTGGTCATATAGCACTTAAAACCCGAGGTTAGACTAGGTTGTGGTGTAAATCTACCCGGACCCGTCCGGCTTAACTAGTAACCACAACAAAGTCTAATGTGAGAGGTTGGGGTGCATTAATCTAATTAATGCTACATGAAAATGTTAAGTAATTTTGACTAATGACACTTAACCGATATGACACGAATGGGTAGGTTAAGCGGAACCGGACTTGATTTCTTAAACAAGACAATTAGGGAATGGGGTTAAGTAATTTACACTTAACTAATCCGACTTGGTAATTAGATGGGGTTAAGTAACTTAGACTTAACTAATCTAAACACGGTAATTAGATGGGGTTAAGTAACCTACACTTAACTAATCTAAACACGGTAATTAGATGGGGTTAAGTAACCTACACTTAACTAATCTAAACACGGTAATTCGATGGGGTTAAGTTAAACCCTTAACCAATCTAAACTTGGTAATTCAATGAGGTGAAGTAACTTATACTTAACCAATTATACATGATGATTTGATGGGGTTAAGCAACCATGCTTAACCAATCTAATTTGAGAGATTGATAAGGTTAAGTCACGAGACCGTTTAAATATACTTAACCATTATAATACGATTAGAGGATGGGGTTAAGTTAACCTATATTTAACCAATCCGACTTGATAATCCGATGAGGTTAAGATAATCTATGCTTAACCAATCTAACACGATAACCTGATAGGGTTAAGATAAACAAATACTTAACCAAATTGACTTGATGATTGAATAGGGTTAAGTCATGAGCTTCTTGGTATACTTAACCAACTTGTAGGGCTAGGTCTTGGACTTGAATACTTAGCCAAATCTTGACATGATTAGTAGGAAGGTTAAGTCATGAACTTAAATGACAATACTTAACCCATTAGACAAAACCCTAGTTCAGGGGACTAGGTGGAAAACAGGGATTAACAAGGATAACGGGAAAGGAGACTAAGTGGTAAACCCTAGTTTAGGAAACTAAGTAATAATTCTTAGTCAAGAGATTTGGACCAGTTCATAGATAGATGAGTAACCCGATACGGTAGGTCATCGCTTAAACACACGAGGAGGAGCAAATTATCCGACTTGGATAAAGGCTCCAACGAACTGGGTAACGAAGCGGTAGCTTCAGGGGACGTGAGGGTACACTTGGTATCCCTTTGTGAGGTGGCAGATGGTCCATGAAACCTGGCCTCACAGAGGTTAAGGTCTACGGTAGAAGAGCGAGTATGCCTTGGTTGCTATGCGAGCGACCTAAAGACTGGGATGGATTAGCGTGGAGTCGACGATACTTGGTTTTGCCCTGGATAGCACGTCGCCGACTACCTACCATCTTTAGTCAATCATGTACGAACGGAAAGGCCGAGAACCCCCCACAGACCATGTTCTTGCTATCGAGTCATGGGTGAGGTTGGCTCATAGGAAAGTGGGGCTATAGTGGGGCCGGGATGTGGTTCTCATACATGATTTTTCTTGGATTGGCTTTCAGTAGTTGAGGGAGGGGTCACGTGGGACCATAGCCACGGATACAAAAACAGACCTTGATATCTGCATCAGCAGACGACTTAAAGCTCCCGACCGAGTTCCGTATTTCTCGAATTTCCCTGGCACGGAACTCGGATGGCACATTGAGATACATGTGCGTCTAGACATGGAAGACGATTCATGATATATACGTGGGATAAAGGGCGTGGTTGACGGGTGGCATAATCCCTAGCGGCCCTAGGTGGCCTGAACCCAAACCAAGTTACGAATACGTTCATTAGGTAGCATAATCCCTAGTGGTCCTAGGTGGCATAAATCCTAAGTGAACACGCGATAGTTCATGGTAAGAAAACATAACTAGATCAAGGGTAGCAGTCCAAAATAACTTCAAGGATAAAATGGTACTACGTTGAGGTGGTATAGATTTACACGGGAAAGCCCGTACGGCCTACGGCAAAGGACTGAACTTATACATGGAAGGAAACATACGAGTTGGAAAAACCTACATATGTTATATATTAGGTTGACATGGACCATTACATGACATTGGGCAAGGGACATTCATAGTTAACACATGACGCGGGTGGGGATACTAGTACGAGAGGTGCAGAGCAAATATACAAGATAAATACCGTGGGATGTTATATATGATAGATACCTTGGGATAGTATACTTGATAGAAACCTGACAATGTGATACCTTGATTTATCTTGACACCGTAGTTTATCATGATACCTTAGTTTATATTGGTTTAGCTTATCTATCTTGCCGTCATCCTTATGTTTACTTTCAGTTTATGCATGTCATGTTACCTTTACCTATTTTTATACTGGAAGTAGATAGGACTTACCAGTCTTTATGACTGACCCCGTTTTCTTTCGCCTCTTTGTCTTCCGTTTCCCCCCCAGGTTTCAGGGAGGAAATGATGTTGTTTAGTTCGGACCTCTTATGCTTGAAGGTCATCATGTATAGCTTGATGTATAGCTTGGTCTTCTCTTGGCTATGGCTGCTTCACCGCTTTATTTTGGGGAATAATTCATGAAAAGTTTTTATGCTTCTTTATTATTGCAAGACAGGTTTTGATGTATTCTGATGTAAAAGGCTTTAGACCTTATTTTATAAGGTAATGAAATTTGTTTTACTTCAGCTGTTTTATATATGTCTGTCTTGTAATATTTCTATGCATGTTTACCTCGATAATGCTTCACCAAACCTAGTGCATTCCCTTTGTGAGTGACCCTAGCGGAGGTGGGGTGTTACACGTTGCATTCAAACCCAATGCCCCAGATAGACACTCTCAAAACTCGACAAACCATAGATAAGTGAGCTGAACCACCAATAGGATTTGAGACTACAATGGGATCCATAACTAGACCAGTTTTTAGGTGCAGTGTTTCAAATAACAAAGCAGATACAAACGATTGCAAAGCGCAAGAGTCAAATAGTTCGAATAGGATGACTGAAAAAAGAAAATCAAATTTTCAATAGAAATGCTTCTATCTCTCTCCTATCTTGGTGCCATGAGAGCATGAACATGTCCTCAAGAAGTAGGTCGTGTCCTCTATCCATGCCCTTGTCCCTTCCTCCTTAGGTAATCTTTAATCATATGTCGTGCCTCACCGCAATGGTAACAACCATGCTTCTTCTTCTTCCTACAGTCCTTAATTATATGGCCCGTTATACCAAAATAAAGACACCTTCTTTTGTTATGGGGATTAATTATTCTTTCCACTTTCTCCTTTACCTTCTACCTGGATTAAAGCCATATCAACAAATTCCTCATCCTTGGGATGTGTCCCTCAGCCTAAACTTCCTCATCGACCAAGCAGCTAGCTGAACTTTCCTTCCATTGTCTATCTCCAAGATACCAAATGAGTCCTTCACTTCCTTAAGCCAATTTATAGCCTCGACAATATTCTCAATCCCATGAAAAGGTTTTTCGCCCATCACACCGAAGTCATTCCATACCTTAGGAAAGGCATCTAAAAGCGGAGAAAGAGACTCAAGAAGGAAAAAGGAAGAGATTCGAAAGAATCTAAAGATAGATACATGGCTTTTGGGGATTATGTTTTTCATAGTAAATCTTTCTCTTGATAACTCCTTTGAAACATGTTTTTGAAAATAATATTTTTGAAAATGGTTTTCAATTTTTTTATCTATTCTAGTAACCTTCATCTCTGATACCACATGTAACACCCCACGTCCGTTAATGTCACTCACAAAGGGAATGCATTAAGTTTCGTGGAGCATTATAAGTAAACATAATGGAATATTACAAGATAGAAAAAGTAGTACTTGATAATTTTGTAATTTTATTGCCGCGAAAACAGAAATAAGTTTGATTACATTCCCAAATACCAAAATCAAGTACATAATATCATCTTGTACAAAACCTTCAGAGTACATAATTCTAAAGCCATAATCCCCGATAGAAAAATGCCATATGCAGAATCAAAGCCAAGCAATACACCTTTCAACTTCAAGCAGGAAGAAAGAAATATCTGAACAAAGCTTTAGTATTTCCTCCCTAAAAACCTTGTGGGGGGGGGGGTGGAAGAAAAGAGGTGAAACAAACTAGGTCAGACATAAGTCTGGTGAGTCCAATGATTTTAACAATATAATCGTTAAAGTAACAGGATAAAAACATAATCTGGAAAGAAAGAAATGACTGCAGAATAAACAAGCATGACAAAGAAGACAAGATGAACAAGATATAACGTTGATTGCGCTTCTAATCACTACAGGATAATTACTACACTGCATCAATGCTAGTAACACCGTATCATTACTAGTTACACCGCACCCTTACTAGTCCCCTACTAAAAGTTGATCCCTTCTAGTAATCATGATAATGGTAGTTTCGTGTACTTCTAGTTGCTATCGTAGGTACCCCTTTTTGCTCCTACCCCCGCGAGTTGTACCCACTACCTTCCTCATTCGATCGGCTCCCTAACTCGCATGTATTTATTACTTGTGTCATTCGACCTCGCTTGTATGTATTCATTACTTGTGTCATTCGGCCCCGCTTGTATGTAGATACTTGTGCTGGCCCCATCATGGGGTGTACCAATTCCCATGATGGCAAACCAACACGATTCAAGATGCACAGTGTATACTACTGATGCCCAATGCCTGCTTTTTCCACTCCAAAGCACGTGCACGCCCATACTCCATCGAAACCTACACTGCTGCACTACCCGCTGCTATTTTGACTTCTTATAATCAGCCTATTAATCGTGCCCCACCATGCCTAGCTCAGGGTACCATGACACATCTATGTGGGTTACAGCTGAAATGGGTCCTCATTACTAGGGTTTCCTAATCAACATGTTATAATGGTTAAGTGTTATCAATTTAACTTAACCCCAGCTATTTGCTTAATTAACATGTTGTACTAGTTATGTGTTGCCTATTCATATGTTAATTAACCTTCTCACTAATTCATGCATGTTTATTTAATGGTTAAGTTTGTGGGCCTATATATACTAATATTACCCACTTACCCAAGATTTACTTAACCCTTCCCCTTATCAAGTCCATATGTATTATTGGTTAAGCTTGCCTTAACCCTGTCCACTTTGTTCATATAATATTGGTTAAGTTGTCTTCTTGTCCATGTTAACTTAACCCACCCACCTAGCATGTTGTATTGATTAAGTGTCACCTGTTCGTATGTTACTTAACCTTTCCATTTTTAGCATATCTGTTCCTTAGCTTTAATTTATTCATTAAAGCACCAACCTCTCACATTAAAACTGTTGTTTGGGGTTGCTGGATGTGCCAGGCGGTTCCGGGCAGACTTCTACCGCAAACTCATTATAACCTCAGGTTTTTGGGCTTAATGCGCTAACCTCTCACATTAGATCTATGTTGTTGTGGTCGCTGGATGTGCCGGGCGGTTCCGAGCAGTCGTACACTGCAACTCAATCTTACCTCGGGTTAGGCACATTCATCTTTTAGCCAATTTACATATTTACCATTCATGTCCAAGTTTATATGTAAATTATCCATAGATGCGGTCAATTCAAGTTATGCCACATTTTCTAGTTATGCCCAAAATTAATTATATGATACAACCCATTTTACGCCAATTACATAATATTCAGCCTTTACCTAAACTTTTCCCCAACGTCCCCACGTCGTTTGTGCGTATAGTTCATGTGATACATTAGGCTCGTAATTACCCCAAGTCATAAAAAAGGAAAAAGGGAAGAAATACATGACATCATAACTGACATATACAATATAGATCTAAAATGGCATAAATCTAGTAAACATATAAAAATAGATCCAATCAGCATATTGAGTGCGAACTAGCATGGATCTAAACATAAACTTGCATGGATTTAAACATATGAACATATAATTCTAAACATACGGATTGATTTGGATCTAATCATATAAACATGTAGATCTAAACATATGAACATATAGTTCTAAACATATGGACTGATATGGATCTAATCATTTAAACATGTAGATATAAACATATGAACATATAGTTCTAAACATATGGATTGATATGGATCTAATCATATAAACATGTAGATCTAAACATATGAACATATAGTTCTAAACATATGGACTGATATGGATCTAATCATATAAACATGTAGATCTAAACATGTGAATATACAAAATATGATCTTACATGTATGAACATGACTTGCATATAATCTTTCATTACTTGCATAGATCGGGCAAACTTGCATACATAACTTGCATATGTAATTAGGCATATGAATTAACATAGAACATAACTTGCATGTAATGAATCAAATTAAGCATAAATCAAAACATAGTTTGCAAAGACATAAACTTTATATGATTTACAAACATTTTCATACAGTCCAATTCATAACTCATCACAATTACGTTTAAATATTTATCTTGTGAAAGTAACCGCACTCACAGAAAACGGATCTTGATTTTTGGGATCTGATTTCTGAAGTTGCTAAGCTAATCCATTGATGTAGGCGTTGATTCGTTCGTTGTTGTTCTAGAATTCCTTTTCTCAATTCCTAGGCTTTGAATCTTTATCTCTTATCTTTTTATCTTTAATCTAGAATTTGATTTGTTATGGTGGCGGCTAGGTTAGTTTGTGGATGAACAACATGACGACATCATAGTTTAGGGTTGTGAGGTTAGGGTTTAGGTTTAGAGATGTATATATAGGAGTATAGGATCAATTTGAGCCTACAGATCAACCTAGGAGTCATCAGAGCCATCCACACCAAAGAGATACATCACCCAGCCAACCACAACGCAACACATAAGCCTTAATACCTCAGAATTTGTCACTACTACGTCAGCTAGGTACAAAACGAAGTATTTCACCTAGATCTGAGGGGGGTCGACACCGAGGTTGACACCCCTATAGGGGGGTCGACACCGGGGTCGACAACCCTATGAGGGGGCCGACACCTATGTCAACACCCCTTAAGGGGGGCAACACCCTCTGGCGGGAATTTTCCCGCCCAGCCTGTTTTGGCTGATTTTGAATTTTGAACCCATTTTTGACTTTTTGGACCTATTTCTAAAGTACTGAACCTAATATATATATATATATATATTCTTCCTGCACGTATACAAACTTCAAACCTTAATAACTTCTTCATACGGAGTCCGATTCACGCAAATTCGGACTCTATCTCAAGAAGAATTCTGAGACAAACGCAATGGCATAAACCGTTTCACCCAATTCTTCTTCTAAAGATTAATTACTCTTTAATTATATCTTATGTCCCCTTTTTATAATTACGGGGTGTTACATTAAACTATCGCTAATAATCTTCCTCAAGGGATTGGGACACAAAATGGGAGAGACTGACCCTTTCGAGAAGTGTATCAAATGTTGAATAAGGTTGGGAATAAGGGAACCCTATCCTGATGCAAGTGCCAGGACTTCAAGGCATAAGAGTAAGGTGTAGTTATTCGGTAAAAGTTGAATAGGGGAAACTCCTAAATCCCTTAAGATCCGAGAAATAAAGGTTGGAAAAGGGAAGAAGCCCCAATGCCGGATGTTGATAGCGGAATATACAAAGTATCTTTCTGGAGGGCTTCTGATGTTATCCAAAGCAGTGGATGGAATGGCATCCTTGTGTGACATCCCACAGTTGTTAAGGATGGTGTTTACTTTATCCTAAGAAGTAATGAGAGACTCCATCAAATTTAATGGCTTCTTCTTTCGAGAGGCGCTATGATCACCAGACCTTAATTGGCCAGGGCTCTTTTTATCAAACATAATGCTGCCAAGTGATATAGTTTCATAACATGTGCATTAGTACCGCATCCTTTTACACAAAATGGGTAAACAACTTGAAAACTTTCTTATACTAGGGATTTGAACTGTCGCATATCCAGTTAGTTATAAATATTAATCTTGACAAAGTTTATGCATGGTTTACGTTCACTTAGAAAAATTAAGCCTTTGGTGATGATACAGCTAGTCACCAAGACAACAAAGTCAAAAGAGCGAGAGATAGGTGCCGGAAAGATTAAACTCTCGAAAGAACCTCGTAACGGTTGAACTAGAACCAAGCAATACAAAATCATCACTAGAAGCCTAATTGGCCTTCAGATTCGGTACAGGTGAAGTCAAAGCCGAAATGTTATGGCAATAAAATTCTTAAATTTTACTAACACCAAAAGTGAAAAGGAACCAAGCTTTCGGCATTCCTTTCGGGTGATTCACCTTTATCGGAATAATCCGACACCTACATGCTAAATACACACAGAAATTAGTATCGGAAAAACTGGAATAAACGAGTCGATAACAGTTTCGATGGGTTCACTGGTACCATAAGCATAAAATCTTACTTTATGACAAAGAACAACCTTCCTTATGTTAATCAAGCATTTTGAACCTCCAAGAGACTACATTGGGAAGATGGGACATTTGTTTGGTTTTCAATCAATCCTTATCTAAATTGCCTCCGTTGATTAATTCGCACTAAACATGTAAAAATCCTAATCGATTTCCTAATCAATTTAAATGCGTAGCTTCGATTTCTTCTTATAGTCGAAATAAAGATACTTACAGAGGATTGAATTTGAAATTATGAAAAAGCTCGAGAAATTCTTGGAGAATAGTAATCTAGTCTAAGCAATTAACTTTCCATTAAAAAGGATGACGGAGAAGAAGAGGCAACATTTACGTCAAATCAAATTGTAAATACAAGTTGTACAGACAGGAACCGATCAACGGATCTGGTTGAAGAATACCAAGAGACAGGGATCAAAACAATGAAAGAAAGTCAAAGTTTGACTTGAAAAAATGAGATAACCCCTTGGGGTTCGGGGGGGGGGGGGGGGATGGGGTAAATGTTACTACAAAAATTCAACTCAGTAAAAGGGCTATCGATGAAGGGGTATCGTACCGACACTTGCATAAGAGAACAATCCAAAAAAAAGTCAACCGACACTATCAGCAAGGAAGAATGCTTGAATCTAATAAAAAAGGGAGAATACCAATGATGTGTAATGACCCGGGTTTTCACGATCCTGAGTAACCGACATAAACTTAATGTCGACTATTCAAGCATCGCAAATACCGGATAGTCCATAAAAGAAATTAGAGGGTGAGAATAGATCAGATAGAAATTTAGAATAGAAGAAGAAGAATACACAACATCAAAGTAAAACACGAATGTCACAGCGGAACGAATAAAATATAATATAACTTTGAAATAAAAGATTGTACTTGAATATACATATCATTATCAACGTACAACACTTACAACATAGCAGAAATAACCAATAGCTATGTAATACTGAAGCCTCCTGCTCCAGCTCTTCAAGTATCTGAAAAATCCCAACTACTTGACTGCCCGTACAAAATTGGGCACCCAAGAGTTTAGGGAAAACAAAACAAAATAAACTTTGGGTCAGTCATGTGACTGGTGTGAGTAAACTCAAATCATTTGATTTAACTTTCAAAAATACTTTTGAACCAAAAGATAATCGTAAGACCGATCCACATATAAACACAGATGGTTTTTACCTTATGATAACCCAAATATTTTTCTAAAACGATACTTGTCTGATATTATAATAATGTCTGGATCAATTAAATAGAAATCTAGCAGAAACGCTTTCATCTCACGTTCTACATATATAAGAAACAATCAAAACCGCGGGCTCTTATTGGGAAATGGATTCCAACTATGACAAGGTATGGATCCACCTCCCAATCAGTGTACTCTAGAAGCGATACACTGGAGTTCAAAAAGAACATCTTGCAACTCGGCCGCACATGACCGGCCATTCATTTCGCTTAAATATTCCGAATATATTATCACCTTATCGTTGGTATAACAACATAACCATTCCCGAGAGATAAAGAAGCAAAAGAAGTAACAAATATGAATATCCCCTAGATGGTGACAATAAACCCAACTTGGGTGCTACCCACTTAGCCATGCTGCCTGCCCAATTTCTGTCATTTCCCAGTGGATGAGGCTTGAGGTCATAACGTATCTTTAACAGATCACTCCTTATTTACTTTGAATGCCACATCGTCATACCCATCAAATCACAAATTGATTTCCCCAAAAATACCACGGGTATAAGCTAAGAGAAACGAATCCGCCACCAATGTAAATAGTTTGAAACGATCAACCTACGCGATCTGCCAGACATACCCTGTCAGCCATTCGTCCATACTGGTTGTCGTAGGACTGGACAAACCAAAGGTACTATTCTGTAAACAGGACAACCCTTGCATAACTCTGTCTTCAATTATCTTCATCATATTTGATTCGCAGTGCTAATGCCATATGGATTGGTTTTTAGATAATATATCTGATTCCGGTCTCTCTGTATTGGCAACTGAAATGGTCAAAATCTTCGATAGTCGGTGATTTAACTATCAAAGGAAAACATGTGTGCAAACAACGATATTATTTCCAGATGGAAATTATATCGATCAATCATCAATCAACATTTATTCATTTCCCCATTTCTTGTTTCCATATATTCATCAAATCCGTATTTTCTAATTTTAGAAAAAATATGTTATTATCTTTGGAAAACGTTTCCATTTCTGATTCACGCATCAATATCTTCCCACCTCTATCAGTCTCTAACTGTAAACTAGTAAGAGAACAATTTCCCAAGCATAAACCCCGAAGGCCGAAACCAATATCAGATCGATACCCAGAAAGTCATTCAACTCAAATAATTTCTATTTAGTTTCTAATTCCAGTAATTCCCTTTAATTTCCTAATTCAAACCCCAAATTCCTTTATGATATTTTATTTTCAAAAATACATTATTCAATATCATGCTACACCCGTGTGCGAAGCACGGGTCTAAATCTTCCTAATGTAAAATTCTCTTTTTATAAAACTCTATTCATTTTCCAAATATTTCCTTTTATATAATTCTATTTATTCCATAAATAAATATTTCCTTTATAATTCCATTTATTTTCTAAATAAATATTTCCTTTTATATTTGTTTTACAAATATTTCCTTTTCTATTCAATATCCACTTTGAAATTCCTTTTTTATAAAATCATTTGATTTTATATAAATATATTTTATTTTCAACATACACATTGAAAATTCCCATTTTAAATTCCAGTATTATATATGGTATTTAAAATACCAAATAACAATGATCGGTATCATTCAACACACATAATCAACCACAGATTATATATCACATCATATATTACAATATATGAAAAACAGTAAAATAAATGTTGAGGAATCCAGTTGGGTTCTTGTTTCCCTACATCCACAAATGTTAAACAATACAATTAACATCAATTTCATTTCACTATGAAGCATTCTGATAACAGAATCAATATATATTTAAGGATATATATATATATATATAATTTCAACCAACTGACTAGCAGTTCATCCAAACAATCAACACACAGCAATCAACCAATATTTATCAGTTCTAAAAATACGTTATAAAAATATAAACTGTTCAGAGTTAGTGAGATTTACTCACATTGGACAGTTATCGTTAAATATCGATAATCGTTGTCGATTTAGATCGGACAATTTATTTTGCAATAAATTGTAACGACCACGAATTCACTCCCAGTTAGTTCTAATGTGTAGCCGTCGTCCATACGATCCCACTGGATCTTATTTTGTTGAATTCCGATATTGTATGCATAAGATATCACATTAACAATTTAATTTACTAATTTAAATGAAACTAACTTAATTTCAATTAGCGTTGGGCCTCACCTTCTAGTAACAGGCCCAGATCCTTTTTCTAAAAACCCAGACCGCGTCCTCTTCTATTTCCCAGTATCCGATCAGGCAAAAAGACACTCAATGTCTTCATGTTCTCGTACTCAATTCAGTATCCAGTTGGTATCACAGTGACCCGACTATCAAAGCAACCGTTTTTGACTTTTCTTTTCTCTTTGAAGTTGGGCTTAACTAACTCGGCCCACTACACCCTGCGATGCACCCTTCTTCATGATAGAAGGAACAGATCATGCTTCTGCCATCACTCCTGCCATTTTCGATCTTCAACTCCACCTCTATCTCCCTCTCTTCAACAAGAATAATCAAACCAAAATCACAAAAAATCTCCTCATTAAATACACTTCACTTCCATATTAGGTTTGTGAAACTCGATTCCTATTTCCACTCATCCGGTTTTCAAAAAATACCGCACTCGTGTAAACCCATTTCCAAATCTTTAAACCCGTCCGTCTTCTATTCATCACATCGGATCCTCGCTCTAGCACCATAACTGTTCCATGTAATTCACTTCACCATTCACGCAACCATCTTTCACAAAACTCCACACAGTCCCTTCAGTCACCAAATACCCATGCACCCCCATGAATCCTTCTTCCCAAAGCCACGCAGCATTCCCAAACAACACAGAAACTCCATTAGCCGATCAAAACTGCTACTCCACACTCCACCAAAGTGAAATTTCAAACAGCCTTATCCTACACCATGCTGACCCATGCACCCGCATCCTTGCAACCGCGACTACCAGACCAAACCACACACACAGTAAAAAGGTCACGAACCCTTTAATCACTAGAGTCACCCATAACAAGCCACTAGGTGCAGTTTTCAACCCTCAGTCCAATTCTAACTTCCAAATGCCAAACGATGCCCTAAAATTCGGGAATCAGATAACCCTAAGTCGCGACTTCTACTGACAGAAATACCTGCGCTCTAGTGGACGAGGATACCAATTCGAAGAGAAACAAAAAACTAGTCCGAAGATTTAACTCTTGCAATTTATAGAACTATATTTGATTTCCTAATGATTTTAAACTTTCCATTCTTGCTATATGAATGTTGTTACTGGCGGCGAAGAGAATTTGACCAAGAATGAAAAGGAATTAGGTTCAACAGAAGAGTGTAGGATATTTATAGAAGATTTTTAATATATTTTATTGGTTAATATATTTAGTTATAATAAACGGCTATGTGTATTTGTTGTTTAAAATTCGTATAATCACATACAGTATCCAAAAATCATGAAATTGGACATGCAGCTACAGTTCGACATTACGGACCCAACGAAACTAGTTTCGTCGAATTCCAACTCCGTTTGCTCACAAAGCGTATTTTTAACCGTCAAAATGTCAATTGTTTATCACATTAAAATCCCATACGACCATACACTGACTTAAAAAATCATGGAAATTGAAATCTAACAATAATTTAATATTACGGATCCAACAAAATTGGTTTCATCGAAAACGGAGGTCGTTTGCAAAACTGGCTATTTTTAAAATTCTAAATAACCCATTTAAATATATAAATATATTTAAAAATAATTAAATTAAATATTTAAAAAATAAGTATTATCGTATACATATTCACAATAGAATACCATACAGCTCCAATTGGATTTATAACTTGATATTCAAATCCCGGTTGAATCTATATTCAATTTATATTGAAAAATCCATTTAAAATATAAATAAATTATTATAAAATTATAAAGGAATTCCATTGCGACTTTTCTGGAATTTGATTTGAACATAAATCAAAATCTATACGACGAAATCCCGATTTTTCTCTTCCATTAGAAAAATATACTTCACTAGCTTCTAACGTTTCTTGTTTCACAGAAATCCGTCTTAAAACGGATTATGTATATTCAGTTGAAGTTCTAATCGCCAATTTACGAATTACCGCGACATTTCAAGCTCGATTTTATTATAATATAATTATACATTCAACTGTCATTTATATAATATATCCGTTAATATAATTCAACCCTAAACTGAAATATATATTTTAAATAATCCAATTCACAAAATATTGTAAATTCTACTATTTCTGACTATTTCAGAAATTAAATATATTATTCGATTATTAATATGAATTAAATATTCATTATTATTTAATTCAACGACCATTTAAATCTCTCAATCCCTATTTATATAATTAAATTAATTAATGATTATACCGTAAAATACAGAACGTTACATTCTTCCCCCTTAAAATAATTTCGTCCTCGAAATTGCTAAGGTAGAAAATAAACCGTATAATTAGGTAAAAATTATTTGTTTGCCTTTTTAACTTCAGTTTCACTATACCAATTAATTTCAACTAAATTATTAATTTGTTCCTACTAACAAAAATTTCCAAAAATCCTGCAAATTTTCTAACACCTTAACTTTTCGAAAAATTTCGCCAGCACCTTCTTTGTACTGGTCAATAGCTCAAACTCCAACTTGCCTCTCTAAGCCTTCTCCAACCCAAAGAAAATCAAACAGCCAAGCAGTTTTCCAATTCAGCTCATCAAAATCTCAAACCCATATATAAGATAAACTTGTACCTTTTTGTCGGGCTTATCATTATCTCATTTCAATCTGCTACCAATTTTAGCAGATACCAGTGTCACCCCAATCAAACCCCAGTCAGTTTTTGTCCTCATATCCAACCTTTGTCTTATAACTAAACCAATTTCCATTTTGAAATCAAATTCCACTATCAATTCCAAATTCTTACGACACCAATCCAACTTACACGATATTATTATAATCTAATTCAATTCAATTACCACTTAACTGATTTCAATTCAATCTCAATTTGCTTTTCCAAATTTCAATTCCATTTGGTTTTTATTTTAAAACAGTCTCATCCTGGAAGTTTTAAACAGCTTGGATTTTTCTTAAAATCAAACAATCCTTTTAGAACTTCAAACAACTTGTTTTTCCAAAACAATTCGAAAACAAAATCCTTGGCAGTAATCCATCACTTAGCAACTCAAAAATGAACACTGATGATGCAGCTGTCATCATCAGAATTTATTTTCCAGCGATCGAAGTGATTTTAATACTGTATCACTTTCAAAACTATTTCTAAACACATCCATTTTGAAATACATTAAAATATCCTTTTCAATGCTTGTAACAAATTTAAAATCTCCCAAGATTTTAAAATTCTAATATATTCAATTCAAATCCATTTACAAACACCCTTCCAAATTTCCAGGGTTTAAATTTCAATTCTGATTTAAATTCAGATTTAATTCATCTGATTCCATATATTTCACTTATATGAATTCAGATTGGCTATTTACATAACCACTTCACATTTTATAATCTTACTCGATTATAATAACAATGTAACGACACAGATTTCGCCCGGACCTAATCCATCGCTAAACCGACCAAGACCGTTCGAATCCCACGTATGCTAACTCTAGGCGTACAACACATCAGAACAAATAACAGAAGACTTTTATAAATATCATAATAATGTTAAATCAGAGTATAGAATATCAGAGTATATCGAAAATAATACACAGTGGAAGATAAATTTACATAAATGTAATACAATGCACAACGGAAATATAAACTACACAGTGGAAGACTATAAATGCCTGGACACAGCTTAAAGCTTCAATCCAGAATCCTGCTCAATATATCTGCAAAATAAAACTACTTGACTGCCCGTGTGAAAAATAGGGGCACCCGAGTTTGCAAGGGAAAAGCAAACTACAGGTCAGTCATGGGACTGGTGTGAGAAACTCTAAACAGTTATAACCTTATATAAATCATATGGCATATCACGGGACCACGCCGCTAACGCAAAACGGGTTTACCCCCATGAATGCCAGTGTATAAACAACAATCAATATAGATATATGGATCTACTATGCATCAATCAACATGCAATATCCCAATCTACCCATTTAAATTAATCACCACACGTAGATTTTTTATATCCAATTGAATTTACAGAAATTATTCCTTTGGACTTTATTTCCTGATTTCTATTTCAAATCATTTGAAATACATATCTAACTTTCTATAACAAAGTAGATTTCACTTCGGGATCTCAAATCAAATCGTTTGGAAATGTGAATTCCAAATCATAACAATGCATACAAACAAGTATGCAACCAAATATCGGGCTCCCCTTAGACAAGGCAAAGGGTACGCACCTAGCAACTCGATATATAAATGTGCACCTACCCCACATAGGAGCAGGCTACACCGACAATGCACCTCCCACACATGGAAGCATACACCGCCCATCTCACCCATACTTTTAGTCGTCCGGGTTACCCGAATCTCTAGCCACATACCAAATCATTTCATATCCCGAAGTAGGTAAAATCATTTCACAACATAATAATCACAAGTACTTTCAAAATATAGTACTTCACATCAGCAATTCACACATATGATTAGTCACTATTAATCACATAACCTTTGAGCTCGTACGTCTCAAAGAAGGGTGTTAAGCAAGAGAATAAATTCTCCGCCACCAAACAGATACATCATTAATAGCAACTAATCAAATATGTGATGAACTACAACGTAAAACCATAATACAGTTCCAAATCATTTCGAAAACATCGGGTTTTAGCCCTCGAAATCCTTTCTGTTTTATAAAACATTTTTATAAAACACTCCCTGTCCAAAATCGGGAATACATTCTTTTCACTTAAGTAAAATATCATTTCACAATCTGTAACAACCCGTATTCTACGCATCGGAGGATCGTAGAATATTTATTTCTTTCTCATATGAAGTCGTATGGTCATGTAACTTTGGGAAACAACCATTTGACTCATTTCCCATGTTCATGATTTTTGTCGATTTTTAAATGACCGTTTTGCCCCTAGCTGATCTTGTTTTGGCCATAACTTTTGACTGGAAAGGAATTTTGACCTGAAACCACTTTCATTAGATTTGTTTGATGGTTTACCTTTCCGTAGAGTGGTCACATGTGAAAAACGGACTTACCGTTTGGGAGATATGGCTGAAATAAGGTTTGGAGGGTGAAAAACTGCTTAACCGGGCCAAATAGGGTGATTAGCGAATGGGCCCATAACCCATTTCGGGATTAGGGTTATGGGGAGGCTGAAAGGAGTTAGAGAATCATTCCATTTCAGTTTTCTAGCCTCCACTTACCTCTTAGAAATCCTAAAAATGGCCTCCAACCTCTAAATCACCTCCAAATCATCTTCTAATCAAGGATTAAGCTTAGCAACATCAAATCAAGGGAGAACTTCACCAAATCAACATTGGAGCTGCTGTTTAGCATTGGGATTCACATCAAATCAGAGATTTATTTCAGATCTAAGTTTTATTTGTGGCTAAGGTGAGTGATTTGCATAGTTCCTCACTAATTATGGCTAATTAAGGGTAATTAGTGTTAATTAGCGAATTTATACATGATAAAATTTTGGAAAAATATTTATAAAATTCGAAATGATGTTTTAGACCTCTGATATGAATTTGGGTTAAATTGGTTAAGTTTTGATAATCATATCATTAGTTTCACCTAAACATGCTTAAGGGGAAATATGGGGTTTTGGGTAAGTTTGATCCATTTTAACCTATCATATTGATGTTTGGGTGTTTGAGGTCATTTCTACTAGTTGTTATGACTGTATGGTATGCTTTGTGATTGATTAGAATAGGTAGAATGGTCGAAAACGCCGTCGAGTGGCATAAATTGCTTGCTGGAAGAAGTGCAGGAAGGCATCCGAACCAGATCGGAACG
Organism: Allium sativum; assembly: GCA_030737875.1. Taxonomy (NCBI): domain Eukaryota; kingdom Viridiplantae; phylum Streptophyta; class Magnoliopsida; order Asparagales; family Amaryllidaceae; genus Allium; species Allium sativum. The sequence goes on along the minus strand of CM060918.1, from coordinate 574,533,208 downwards.
GAGGGAGGACCCGATCCGCTCCCACACTTCATTCTTCGATCTATTCGCTCTTCTCGTGGCATGCATCGTCCGACCCGATCCGCCATGGTACTCCGACCCGAACCAAAGAACTACGACGAGGCTAGGAGACTACGACCAGACCCGGGGTGATGAGAAGGACCCGATCCGAACCGTGGCACATTGGAGGACCCCGACCCGAACCAGTGATGGCGACTGGACTTGGAGACCCGACCCGATCCGCTGAAGCGACGATGACCCGACCCGATCCAGAGAAGAAGGAGCAATCCAAGCTGAACAGATGACTAGGGGTAGATCCGAACCGATCCAGTGATGACCAATAACCTGAGATGCAAAGGTAGTCTAAATGGAAGTTAGAGCTCAGGATCCAGTTGGGAACCAATGAGTTCACTTTATGGTTGGACTTTGCTGCGGGACGAGTGATAAGGAGTTGTTGACGTTCATAACTTCGATTCACCACTAAAAATGGATGATGGGCTACTTATCAGTGCAGTAGAGTCATTATGACTGGAGGGGCAAGGTGATGGTAGCAAGACTACGTTATCAGTGCAGTAGAGTCATTATGACTCGAGGGGCAAAGTGATGCGTATTAAGACTATGAGCCAGTGTAGTGGGGTCATTGTGACTCCTTGGGGCAGAGTGGACATAGTAAAGGATTAGTGAGGCTATGAGCCAGTGCAGTGGGGTCATTACGACTCCATTGGGCAAAGTGGACATAGCGAAGGATTTGTGGCTATGTATCAGTGCAGTGAAGCCATTTATGACTTCATGGGGCAAAGTGATCATGGCAAGGTATATTGGGTGATCGAAGTGGTGAATATCGTATGCTTTACACACTGAGTGAGAGATGTGAGGATGTTTGTTATGTTTGATTGTTTGCCATCACTATGACATGCACACCCCCATCCCCGTTATCTTTACACCTATTTGAAATGGCACCTTAGAGTGTTGTACAGTATGTAGTGCTAACTCTTTGGTTGTAGGTCCAGGTTCAGGTATGTTTTTAGACTACCTGTTATTGTTCTGTTTAGATGCTTATCGCTCATACCAGGATTTATGTCTGACCCGGAGTTTTATGTCTCCTCTTATTACTCCGGGTGCTCACACGAGCAGACTAGAGACAGGTTAGCTGGTGACGCGCGAGTAGCTGATTCGGAGGCAAGCATGAGGCTTCCACGTATGATATATAGATATTCTCCCTATGTCGTTAGTGGTCGCTACTTGGGCATTAGTAGTGTACCTCCTTTATCTTGCTTTTACTTTTTGAGACAGTGTAACACCCCGTAATTCTATTAATATTAATATTCACAAACTAAAGAATAACTAATCTCAGACGTGAGAATTGTGGGAAATGGGTTGCGCCATTGTGTCCGTCTCGGAATTCTGGTTGAAATAGAGTCCGAGTTTGCGTGATTTGGACTTCCTATGAAGGAGATATGGCCATCGGAAGTTTCAAAAAATGCAAAACAGATTTCAGAAAATTTAAAATTTAAAATTCGAAGTCAAACAGGCTAGGCGGGAAATTTCCCGACCAGCACCCAGCTCGACTGGGGAGTCGACTGGGCAGTCGACACCCCAGGGACCAGGTCGACTGCGCAGTCGACCTAGGTGTCGACCTGGTCCAGTCGGCTAGGGTTTGACTGAGCCCAATCTTGAGCTGCTGATGTGTCTTTAGGGCTGAGTTGGCAAATTAAATGGTTCAGGTTAGTTCTGAGTTGATCTGACGGCCTAAATGAATCCTAAACTCTATATATACCTAGGTAGTCTCTCACTCTAATTCACATGAAAAATAGAATAGCCGCCGTCATGCCATCGCCATGAAACTCAGCGTAGCCGATGAAAACTAAGAAGGAAGAAAGCTAATCAAAACCCTAATTCTACTCAACTCTAAAGCAAATCAAGACTCTCTTTCTTCTCTAATTGTGAGTATGATGATCTTAACAAGATTATTAGCAAACTAATTAGATTAAGATGTGATATGGATCATAAGAAAATGATGTGAATTGTCATATATGTTGTTGTAAACCTTATGCTATCATGTATGTTGTAAATCCTATGTTATGTGATGATGATATCCTATATGTTGTAAATCATGCTATGATGATATTATATATGTTGCAAGTTTCTATGCTAAGTTACGATGTTACAAAGTCATGATGTTATTATTTATGTTATAGTTAGCTTATGCTTGATCAAATCATGATGTTGATTATATATATGTTTGGGCTATGATGATTCACATGATAAATCACATGTACCTATACAAGTTTAGATTGATTAGTAAAGATTATGAACATATGCCATGACATCTATTTAGATCTAGAATTGTGCTATGACATGTGTGAGTTCTATGTGTTAGATGCTAGTTCACACCATCATTATGTTGCATAAACCACATATGCAAGTTTATACATGAATTTGGGTTATGATCATATTATGTAAATTGTGACATTTTACCAAACAAGTTGACACCTTTAGATCCATGACATGTGTAGTTTTATGCAAGTTCCACCCCTATCATGATTAGATCTATTTTATTTGTCTATATGTTGTGATAATTTATCTTTGTGCTATGAGTTAGACTATTCGAGTCTAACGTATATTTTGCGTTGAATAAGCGAACGTAAAACGTGGGGTAGGGGTAATATTAAGGATTTAATATTAAGAAATTGGGGTGCAATTGATATGATTTTGCATACCATAAGTGGATGACCATAATTGAGTCAATTATGGACATCATTAAAATCGGAATTAATTAATGATTTGAATAGGGATATATTTAAAACTGGGGTAAAAGATTATAAATGTTAATCAATGCTTAGGACACGAGGTTGGACTCGTTTGTGACGTAAAACTGCCCGGACCCGCCCGGCAAATCCATTAGTCACAAATGTCAACCCAATGTGAAAGGTCCTAGGCCCAAATTAAAGCATAACAGTTGTAAAGACACGAGGTTAGACTCTTTTATGGTGTAAGACTGCCCGGACCCGCCCGGCAAATCCTGCTGCCATAAATGCCAGTCTAATGTGAGAGGTCTTTATGAGGTTATGGCCTGAATGAATTAAGAAATACTTAACCAGATAAACATGTAAGGTGGGACATGGGGGTTAAGTAGGTGCCTTGGGTGGCATGAGGAATCTAGTGGGTGCCTTTAGTGACATTTGAAATACGATTAGTAAGACTTAACCAAACATACATGTAAATGAACATGACTAAGAGGGTTAAGTGGGATATACTAGTGGGGACAAGCTTAGGTGGATAGCTTGTAGGGGCCCATTTCAACCAGTAACCCAAACGTATCTTTGTGGGCTCGAGGACGGGACACGCATACTGGGCTTGACTATAAGAGGCCAAACGGGGTAGCGGTGGCAACGCAAGTCCAACGGGTTTCATATGCGTGTGTGGACCCGGGCTGGTAGGTAAGACGTTGTTGCATCGTGTAGGTATAAGCCGTGCATTCTCAAGTTGTATCGGGTTGCCACTTTAGGGGAGTGATACACCCCACTGTGGGGCCAGCACGGGTATCTACGAGTAGGGAGCCGATCGAAAGTGGGTAGTGGGGTACACCTAGCGGAGATAGGGGCAGGCAGCACCTATGTAGTCAGTTAGGGGTACACGAATCTATTTATATAATTTCTAAGTGAAGCAAGTGGGATCAACCTTTAGGGTGACTGGTGCGGTGCAGTGTAGTAATTATTCGTTAGTAATTAGGTGTGCCTTTAACATTATCTTTATCTGCTCTTCCATACCCAATAGTTCATAGACATTTCCTTGTTTTCCAGCTTATGCCTTAGTCTAATTATTTTGATAATAGTATTGTTATAATTATCATACTCGCCAGACTTTATGTCTGACCCCCTCCATTTCTATCCTTTTTCCTCCTCCAGGTCCTCAGGGTGGGCCCAGCTCTAGCGGAGTTTGATTGGATTGCTTTATCACTCTTTTGGAAAGCTTGGACCGCTGAAGTAAAGTCCAGCTTGTTATATCCTTTAATGGCTATTTATGTAATGGGATTATGTATTTTGTTTTATCAAGATGGATATTGTACTTGGCTCTGATTTATGGTTTTTATGATGTAATAAACATGTTTAATTTCCGCTGCAATAAAATAAAGTTTTAGATTTCCAAGTACTACTTATTATCTATCTTGTCGTAATTTTTCTGTTCTATATTCACTTAAAACCTCCATGGAAGTTAATGCATTCCCTTTGTGAGTGACATTAATGGACGTGGGGTGTTACACGTGGTATCAAAGCTTAAGGTTACCAGAACAGATAAAATTTTTAGAAAAACTATTTTTCTAAAGTGTTTTTGGAAGAAGTGTTTTCAAAAAACATGTCTTGATGAGTAATTTAAAGAGGAAAGTTATTAAGAAAAACATAATCCCCAATAGCCATATATCTTTATCTTTCAAATTCTCCATTTCGAATCTTTCCTTTTTCGTTTCAGCATGGCTGAAGATCTTAACCTTCCGTATGGTGTAACGATACCAGGATGGTATAGGAGGTTATTAGAGGCTAGGGCCGCTGCAGGTCCAGCCAATGTTCCTCCACCACCAGTTGCACCCGCTCCTCCTCCTCCCCCTCCTCGCGTAGATACTTTTGCAAAGACGTGCAAGGAATTTAAGGCTATTGGTGAAAAACCTTTTCAAGGGTCAGAAACGTTTGTGGAAGCTAGAGATTGGCTTAAGGAGGTGGAAGAATTGATAGAAATCTTTGAAGTAGAAGAAGGGAGGAAAGTCAAATTTGCAGCTTGGTTAATAAAGGGAGAGGCCTCGTTTTGGTGGGAGGTCACTAATGGGGAGAGTCCTGTTGATTCTTTGGCGGATTTCAGACGTAGGTTTGAGGCAAAGTTTCTCTCAAGGGCAGAAGAGAATTTATATATGGAAAGGTTCTTGACATTAAAGCAAGGAAGCTCATCAGTGAAAGAGTACGTCAACAAATTTAATCAGTTAGCAAGGTTTGGCTTGGACTTAGTGAACACGCCGGAGAAGAAGGCTCTGAGGTTCGTTAATGGCTTGAATGAGCCGTTGCAAGGGTTGGCTATGACCCACATCCCTATGGGGGCCACCTTTGAGAAGCTAGTAGACATGGCACTCATGCACGAGGAGAAAGGCACTAATGCTAATAAGGCACCCGAGAAGAAAGGGGATCAGAATAAACCTCAACAGCAAAACAAGAAGGGTGGTAAAGACAATAATGGCAAAGGAAAGAGAAGATGCTTTAACTATAGTACACCAGGCCATCTCAGCAAGGATTGCAGAAAGAAAAAGAAGACTGGCTGTTTTCACTGTGGTGAAGCGGGACATCTAGTGAAGGACTGCCCAAAGAAGGGGCAGAGGGCAGGGTCTACCTCGGGAGGACAGGTGCAGGCTCTTATGGCACCAGGGCAGGCAAGGGGACAAGTTCAGGCTCTCGCGGTCCCACCGCTGCATGAACGAGGTAGAACCATTTCTGTTGAAAGCTTAGTTTTTCTTTTTGATCATCTTGTTCGTACCTTATTCGATTCGGGCGGATCGCATTCGTTTATCTCTACATCATTAGTTGAATCACTGCACTTAAACACCAGTTTAGTAGAGGATCCCTTAGTTGTTTCGAATCCAATTGGGGGCTCAGCTTATTTGTCCATGATGTGTTTGGATTTGAAAATTTCTATACTTAGCGTTGAGTTTAGATGTGATGCTTATGTTTTGGGCTTCACGGGCTATGGGCTAATTTTAGGAATGGATTGGTTATCCAGAAATGGGGCCGTTCTTGATTGTGGAAGGAGAGTAGTTCGGCTCATGACTCGCCTTGGCAACACTCTCGAAATCTTTTGTAATCCCATAAATTCCGTTATGCTAAGTTATCTAGAATCGCTTGACACGTCGGTGGAAAATCTACGATCTGTTAGAGTGGTCCAAGAATACTCGGATGTGTTTGAGGAGGTGAAGGGCTTGCCTCCGAAGAGGGAGATAGATTTTCGAATATACCTTGTGGATAATGTAAAACTAGTATCTTTGCCAGTACGCCACATGGCCCCACGTGAAAGGAGGGAACTCAATAAGCAAGTGAAGGAGTTGCTTGAGAAGGGGTTCATAAGACGAAGTATATCGGAGTGGGGTGCTCTAGTAGTATTTACCACGAAGGCGGATGGGTCCCTTAGACTTTGTGTGGACTATAGAGAACTTAATAAACTTACTAAGAAAAACAGACACCCACTGCCGAGGATTGACGATCTCTTCGATCAGTTAGTTGGCGCCCCAGTGTTTTCGCAGTTGGACTTAGCCACTGGTTTCCATCAGTTGAGAGTGGTTGAGGATAGCATTGACAAGACTGCCTTTAGGACTCCGGACGGTTTCTATGAATGGCTAGTGATGCCCTTCGGTTTGACAAACGCCCCCGCATACTTTGTTGATTTGATGAGTAGGGTGTTTAGGGAGTACCTTAATAAATTCGTGGTGGTCTTTGTAGACGACATTTTGATCTTTTCTAAGAATGAAGAAGAGCATGCCCTACATCTTATGGAAGTGTTGGAGACTCTACGAGCGCATAAACTTAAAGCTAAATTTACTAAGTGTCACTTCTGGAGAGAGGAAGTGCGATTCTTAGGGCACGTGGTTTCAAAAGAAGGGATAGTTGTGGATCCCGCGAAGGTGGTGGCCATCCAAGATTGGAAGGTCCCTAAAAATGCTACCGAAGTGAGAAGTTTCTTGGGGTTGGCTGGCTACTATAGGAAGTTTATCAAAGACTTCGCAAAGATATCAGCTCCATTAACGCGTTTGACGAAGAAGAACCTAGTTTTCACATGGGACGTAGATTGTGATGATGCGTTCCAACGTTTAAAGAGAGCTTTGACTTCAGCTCCAGTCTTAGTGCTGCCAGACGGGAGTAAGCCGTTTACTGTTTATACAAATGATTGTGGGACAGGACTAGGCGCAGTCTTAATGCAAGAGGGAAGGTTAATAGCCTATGGTGGAAGGCAGTTAAGGGTGCATGAGAAAAATTACCCTACACATGACCTAGAGTTAGCCGCTATTGTTTTCATGCTTAAGTCTTGGCGCCATTATCTTCTTGGGGAGAAATTCGAATTATTCACTGACCACAAATCTTTAAAATACTTATTCTCTCAGAAGGACTTGAACTTAAGGAAGCAAAGGTGGATGGAGTTCTTAGCGTCCTACGATTTCGAAATAGCATATACCCCTGGCAAGGGTAACGTGGTGGCAGATGCCTTAAGTAGGAAAAGGTTGTCCTTGAGTCCGTTGTTTGTTGAACGACGAAGCTTAGAATTCATTTCGATGTTTGACTTTAGACCTTCCGTCGACTTTGTACCCGGTTTGCTAGCATCCTTGGAGGTCAGACCTATGTTTTTGGGACGGATTGGTGAGGCACAGCGAGACGACCCACAGTTGCTTGAGTTATTAGAAAAGCTCAAAAGAGGGGAGTCATCATGCCATCTCCGTAGGTATACCCTAGATGATAAGGGTTGGTTACATAGGGATAGTAGACTTTGTGTACCTCGAAATGAAGGTTTGAGGAAGGCTATTCTTGACGAAGCACATCATTCGAAGATGACCATTCATCCCGGCGGGGACAAGATGTACATGGACATGAGACGAGTTTACTTTTGGGCCGGTACGAAGAGGGATGTGGCCGAGTATGTCGCTAGATGCTTGGTGTGCCAACAAGTAAAAGCGGAGCAAAAGAAGCCCGGTGGGTTGTTTCACCCATTGGAGGTTCCACAATGGAAGTGGGATAGTGTCTCGATGAATTTTGTGGATGGATTACCAAGATCAAGGAAGGGTAATACGGGGATTTGGGTTATAGTAGACAGACTTACTAAGAGCGCCCATTTTATTCCCGTGAAGAGTAAGAGGACTGCTCCATGGTTAGCTTCGGTATACGTTCGAGAGATAGTTCGTTTGCATGGTGTTCCTTCTAGCATAGTAAGCGACCGCGATCCTATCTTCACTAGCGAATTTTGGAAGAGCTTGCAAGAGGCGGTAGGGACTCAGTTATGTTTGAGCATCGCGTATCATCCTCTGACGGACGGCCAGACCGAGAGGGTGAATCGCATTCTAGAAGATCTTTCGAGGCTATGTATCCTAGACTTTGGGGGTACATGGGAAGAGCATCTTCCATTGGTGGAGTTCGCATACAATAACAGCTATCAGTCTAGCATTGGCATGGCACCTTTCGAAGCTCTTTATGGACGACCTTGTCGTTCACCTACATGTTGGTGGGAATCTACTGATATGATCTTACTTGGGCCCGATATGATTAGAGAGACTTCGAAAAAAATTGATTTGATTCGAAGAAGGATGAAGACGGCGCAAGATAGGCAGAAATATTATGTGGATAAGAGGAGGACCGATCTTGAGTTTGATGTTGGGGACATGGTCTTTATCAAAGTGTCTCCATTACGGAACGTTGTTCGCTTTGGGTCCGTTGGGAAATTAGCACCAAGGTTCGTAGGGCCGTTTCCTATTAAGGAGAAGATTGGCCAGATGACGTATAGAGTGGAGTTGCCTGAGAGACTTAGTGGTGTACACGACGTATTCCATGTGTCACATTTGAGGAAGTGCTTGCACGAGACCGCAGAAGTGGTAGAGCCGAGCTTGCTTAGAGAGGTGGAGATAGAGCGTGATCCGACGATTCGACGAGCTCCTACATGCATTCTTGGGTCGGAGATCAAGAAGTTGAGGAATCGAGAGGTCAGACTAGTCAAGTGCAATGGGGAGAGGATGAGAGCAACGCTACTTGGGAGACGGAATAGAAGATGCGTTCGTTGTACCCTTTTCTTTTTGAGGGTATGTCCTTTAATTTCTCCTTTATCGCTTATCTTGTACTTATCTTATCTTTAGTACGTCCTCTCGCTAGTATCTTTGACCTTTAGTTAGGATAATCCTATGGTTGAAACATGTGTTTGGACATGTTATGTATGATGGATGCAAAGTGGATGCAAGTGTTTGCTAGTGGTTGCTCGTGGACGCATATACACACACTATTAGGCACTAGATCGGCTCAGTCACTTCATATTGCATATTGCATATATATGGATGTATTTAGTAAAATGGATGTATGAGGATTTTTTTTATCATATGGATGCTGCATTCAGATGATGATTGTGCACACATATAGAGATAATATGTAGCATTAAGGAACTTTTGCATAAATAATGGACGCATGGCACTATCATGATTTGCATTAAGGAGGTCAACTGAATCACTGGACTGCCTGATTTTGCATTAGATATGGACATATACACACACTGTGCATTTAAACATGAAAGCATTAGAAGTCTATAAGGACAATGGATGCCTTTGTTTGATGGTTGAGTAGATGGACGATTGGATGTTAGGATATACATTCTTCTTGACTTCAAGATTTCGGGGTCGAAATCCTTTAAGGAGGGGAGAATGTAACACCCCGTAATTCTTTTAATATTAATATTCACAAACTAAAGAATAACTAATCTCAGACGTGAGAATTGTGGGAAACGGGTTGCGCCATTGTGTCCGTCTCGGAATTCTGGTTGAAATAGAGTCCGAGTTTGAGTGATTTGGACTTCGTATGAAGGAGATATGGTCATCGGAAGTTTCAGAAAATTCAAAACAGATTTCAGAAAATTTAAAATTTAAAATTCGAAGTCAAACAGGCTAGGCGGGAAATTTCCCGACCAGCACCCAGGTCGACTGAGGAGTCGACTGGGCAGTCGACACCCCAGGGACCAGGTCGACTGCGCAGTCGACCTGGGTGTCGACCTGGTCCAGTTGGCTAGGGTTTGACTAAGCCCAATCTTGAGCTGCTGATGTGTCTTTAGGGCTGAGTTGGCAAATTAAACGGTTCAGGTTAGTTCTGAGTTGATCTGACGGCCTAAATGAATCCTAAACTCTATATATACCTAGGTAGTCTCTCACTCTAATTCACACGAAAAATAGAATAGCCGCCGTCATGCCATCGCCATGGAACTCAGCGTAGCCGATGCCAACTAAGAAGGAAGAAAGCTAATCAAAACCCTAATTCTACTCAACTCTAAAGCAAATCAAGACTCTCTTTCTTCTCTAATTGTGAGTATGATGATCTTAACAAGATTATTAGCAAACTAATTAGATTAAGATGTGATATGGATCATAAGAAAATGATGTGAATTGTCATATATGTTGTTGTAAACCTTATGCTATCATGTATGTTGTAAATCCTATGTTATGTGACAGTGATATCCTATATGTTGTAAATCATGCTATGATGATATTATATATGTTGCAAGTTTCTATGCTAAGTTACGATGTTACAAAGTCATGATGTTATTATTTATGTTATAGTTAGCTTATGCTTGATCAAATCATGATGTTGATTATATATATATTTGGGCTATGATGATTCACATGATAAATCACATGTACCTATGCAAGTTTAGATTGATTAGTAAAGATTATGAACATATGCCATGACATCTATTTAGATCTAGAATTGTGCTATGACATGTGTGAGTTCTATGTGTTAGATGCTAGTTCACACCATCATTATGTTGCATAAACCACATATGCAAGTTTATACATGAATTTGGGTTATGATCATATTATGTAAATTATGACATTTTACCAAACAAGTTGACACCTTTAGATCCATGACATGTGTAGTTTTATGCAAGTTCCACCCCTATCATGATTATACCTATTTTATTTGTCTATATGTTGTGATAATTTATCTTTGTGCTATGAGTTAGACTATTCGAGTCTAACGTATATTTTGCGTTGAATAAGCGAACGTATAACATGGGGTAGGGGTAATATTAAGGATTTAATATTAAGAAATTGGGGTGCAATTGATATGATTTTGCAGACCATAAGTGGATGACCATAATTGAGTCAATTATGGACATCATTAAAATTGGAATTAATTAATGATTTGAATAGGTATATATTTAAAACTGGGGTAAAAGATTATAAGTGTTAATCAATGCTTAGGACACGAGGTTGGACTCGTTTGTGACGTAAAACTGCCCGGACCCGCCCGGCAAATCCAGTAGTCACAAATGTCAGCCCAATGTGAAAGGTCCTAGGCCCAAATTAAAGCATAACAGTTGTAAAGACACGAGGTTAGACTCTTTTATGGTGTAAGACTGCCCGGACCCGCCCGGCAAATCCAGCTGCCATAAATGCCAGTCTAATGTGAGAGGTCTTTATGAGGTTATGGCCTGAATGAATTAAGAAATACTTAACCAGATAAACATGTAAGGTGGGACATGGGGGTTATGTAGGTTCCTTGGGTGGCATGAGGAATCTAGTGGGTGCCTTTAGTGGCATTTGAAATACGATTAGTAAGACTTAACCAAACATACATGTAAATGAACATGACTAAGAGGGTTAAGTGGGATATACTAGTGGGGACAAGCTTAGGTGGATAGCTTGTGGGGGCCCATTTCAACCAGTAACCCAAACGTATCTTTGTGGGCTCGACCCAAGTCGAGGACGGGACACGCATACTGGGCTTGACTATAAGAGGCCAAACGAGGTAGCGGTGGCAACGCAAGTCCAACGGGTTTCATATGCGTGTGTGGACCCGGGCTGGTAGGTAAGACGTTGTTGCATCGTGTAGGTATAAGCCGTGCATTCTCAAGTTGTACCGGGTTGCCACTTTAGGGGAGTGATACACCCCACTGTGGGGCCAGCACAGGTATCTACGAGTAGGGAGCCGATCGAAAGTGGGTAGTGGGGTACACCTAGCGGAGATAGGGGCAGGCGGCACCTATGTAGTCAGCTAGGGGTACACGAAGCTATTTATATAATTTCTAAGTGAAGCAAGTGGGATCAACCTTTAGGGTGACGGGTGCGGTGCAGTGTAGTAATTATTCGTTAGTAATTATGTGTGCCTTTAACGTTATCTTTATCTGCTCTTCCATACCCAATAGTTCATAGACATTTCCTTGTTTTCCAGCTTATGCCTTAGTCTAATTATTTTGATAATAGTATTGTTAGAATTATCATACTCGCCAGACTTTATGTCTGACCCCCTCCATTTCTATCCTTTTTCCCTCTCCAGGTCCTCAGGGTGGGCCCAGCTCTAGCGGAGTTTGATTGGATTGCTTTATCTCTCTTTTGGAAAGCTTGGACCGCTGAAGTAAAGTCCATCTTGTTATCTACTTTAATGGCTATTTATGTAATGGGATTATGTATTTTGTTTTATCAAGATGGATATTGTACTTGACTCTGATTTATGGTTTTTATGATGTAACAAACATGTTTAATTTCCACTTCAATAAATTAAAGTTTTAGATTTCCAAGTACTACTTATTATCTGTCTTGTCGTAATTTTTCTGTTCTATATTCACTTAAAACCTCCATGGAAGTTAATGCATTCCCTTTGTGAGTGACATTAATGGACGTGGGGTGTTACAGACAGTTTGAAAAGTTGTAATAATGTTAGCTTTGGATCATAAGCTGTACTTGGATTTTCCGCTGTTATGTTAGTTTGTTTTCAGCTTATGCACTGTCTCACCTGTTTTATGTCAAGTATGTTGTTATTATATTTTGCTCCATGCGCTGTGAGGCATTTTACAGGTTCCTTGCTAGTTCATTTCCTTCTTCCTTTTTCTTCTGACGATCCGTCCCGTGCTAACTGGACATGTGTACAGCGCACTTTTGGAGTAAATTTCGGTTGGTGCGGGGCGGGCCGTCACATTTGGTATTAGAGCTCTAGGTTGCGTAGTTAACCTAGGGAAAGACACTAGGGAGAGATAGTACGTATATGAGAGCGCGTATTTGTGATTACTTTGGTTTTCAAAAGCTATATATATACTATTAGTAGTATAAGAATGAAGTCGCACTGCACTAGCACCACTATGGGGTTGTTAATCGTTTCCCTTTTTACAGATTGACGATGAGCCGATATGCAAGAGGTGCTGGTGGGGGAGCCAATAATGGGAATGTTGCTGACATGAGGGCGATGTTTACTGACCTCATGAAAGACATGCTTAGAGAGGTGCAAGGGGCAGTTCCCAATCCCGGGATTGGTGGTGGTCCAGTAGTGCAGGCGCCTAGGGTCGATTTCGCCAAGTTGTGCAAGGATTACACTAACCTTGGTGGGAAGCCGTTCCATGGAACGGAGTCAGCCACAGATGTTCAAGATTGGTTGGATAGCTGTGATCGTATCTTCGATGACTTGGGTATCGAGGATGCGATGAAGAGAACGCTAGCGTCTCGTCAGCTGCAAGGGCGAGCGATGAATTGGTGGAATGCCATTAGAACAGCTACTCCTGAAGACCAGGTTACTTGGGATCAGTTCAAGGCTCGCTTTAGCGAGAAGTTCATTCCAGCTGCCCAGAAGTCAGTGTTGTTTAAGAGATTCTTGGAACTCAAGCAGAATGGTAGGGCAGTCTCTGACTATATTGCTGAATTCGACACTTTGTCGAAGTATGGGCTATCTCTTATCGATACTCCTGAGAAGAAGAATGAGAAGTTCATTACTGGGTTGGATGGATACTTGGGGGAAAGGCTTATAAACCACATCGATGAGACTTTTGAATCGATCGTGGGGAAAGCTTTGAGATCAGAGAGTCTTTACCCTAAGCCAAAGATTGAGGCTACATCTGCAGAAGGGCTGAAGCCGCAAGCAGGCGGTGGAGGCAAGAATTACTCTCAAAATAAGAGGAAGCAGGACCAATCTAAGGGTGGCCAGAAAAAGAAAAAGAAATATGTTGAGTGCTTCAGCTGTGGTAAGGAGGGCCATTATGCTAACGAATGTCGGGCCAAGCCAGCGGAAAGGAAGTGCTATAACTGTGGTCAAGTGGGACATCATAAGGATAAGTGTCCGCAACCTCTTAAGGAGAAGCAGATTGTGAAAGCATATGCTATTGATGTTGTTCCTTCTTCGTCAAATGCCCCAACTGCGACGGAGAAAGGAAAGAATGTTGTTATTCAAGGTATGCTTTCTATTTATGATGTACCAGTTCGAGTTTTGTTTGATACTGGGGCTTCCCGTTCCTTCATATCTAGTGACCTGGTAGATAGGTTGGGACTGGAACCCGAGATAGTCGATAGACCATTGGTGGTGACGAACCCGATTGGTGGTTCGACTAGCCTTAGTATGATTTGCGGAAATTTGGACTTATCGAGTCATGGATGTATGTTTGTTTGTGATTGCTTTGTTTTGGGCTTTACTGGGTATGGCATTATATTGGGGGTCGATTGGCTCCAAAAATACGGGGTGGTGGTAGACTGTGAGGGCTTTTTGGTGACAGTTAGGACGGATGATGGGCGGAGGGTAGTGTTTGGTAGTCTACCTAGTGATGGGGTAATGGCTAGTTTTATAAATTCCCTCGACATCCTGCAGGATGAGTTGTCAGATGTGCCCGTGGTTGGCCAGTATCCGGACGTCTTCGAGGAGTTGACTGGGCTTCCACCACACCGAGAGATTGAGTTCCGTATTGATTTAGGGAAAGATGCCAGACCTATAGTGATGCCACTTCGTCGTATGGCACCAAGGGAGCAGCGAGAGCTCGGGGTGCAAGTCAACAATCTTTTGAAGAAGGGTTTTATTAGAAGAAGTGTCTCCGAGTGGGGAGCACCAGTTGTGTTTGCCACTAAGGCAGATGGTTCCCTTCGTTTGTGTGTGGACTATCGCGAGTTGAATAAGGTAACGAGGAAGAACAAGTATCCTCTACCGCGGAGAGATGATTTGTTTGATCAACTGGAAGGATCAAGGGTGTTCTCCCAGTTGGACCTCGCGACAGGATTTCATCAGCTCCGAGTAGCGGATGAGAGTGTTCCGAAAACGGCATTTAGGACGCCATCTGGATTCTATGAGTAGTTGGTCATGCCATTTGGGTTGACCAATGCACCAGCATATTTTGTGGATCTTATGAATCGAGTATTCAGAGATCAGTTGAATAAGTTTGTTCTTATGTTTGTAGACGATATCCTTGTTTACTCGAGGACAGAGGAGGAACACAAGGGACACTTGAGGATAGTGATGGAGGTGTTGAGGAAACACCAATTGAAAGCGAAATTCTCTAAGTGTCATTTCTGGAGGAGGGAAGTGAGATTCTTGGGCCATGTTGTTTCAAAGAATGGTATTGCCGTGGACCCTGCGATGGTGGCTACGGTACAGGATTGGCCTATGCCCAAGAATGCAACAGATGTAAGAAGTTTCTTGGGGTTAGCTGGATATTATCGTAAGTTTATCCAGGACATCTCCAAGATAGCGGCACCGTTGACTCAGTTGACTAAGAAGAATCAGTCCTTCGTCTGGGACGGAGTGTGTGAGAATGCATTCAAGAGTCTAAAAGAAAAGTTGACGTGTGCGCCAGTATTAGTCATTCCTAGAGGGAATGAAGAGATGACGGTATACACGGATGCTTGTGGTTCCGGACTAGGTGCTGTATTGATGCAAGGAGGTAGGGTTGTAGCTTATGCTAGTCGGCAGCTAAAGCCGCATGAGAAGAAGTATCCTACCCATGATTTGGAATTAGCAGCGATTGTGTTAGCATTAAAGATGTGGAGACACTATCTCTTGGGAGAAAGATTTGAGTTGTTTACCGATCATAAATCGTTAAAGTATCTCTTCTCTCAGAAATATCTGAATCTCCGTCAGTAGAGATGGCTAGAGTTCTTGGCTTCATATGATTTTGATATCGCATACACACTTGGGAAAGGTAATGCGGTAGCCGATGCCTTGAGTAGGAGACATGCCAATTTGGGGGCTATGTTTCTTGAATGGAAGCAACTGGAGTATATCGCGGGGTTTGATTTCAGACCAAAGTGCGAATTGGATCCAGACATGCTAGCTAGTTTGGCGATCAGACCCACTTTAATAGAGCGGATTGGTTCCAGTCAAAGGGACGATCCTAATCTATTGGAAATCATCTCCAAGTTAGAGATGGACATCGACGGTGAGGAGATGAATTTTATGGGCTTGATCGAGAAGGATGGCTTAGAAAGAATGGAAGACTAGTTGTACCCAACGTGAATGGTTTGAGAGATGAAGTGCTTAGAGAATGTCATCACTCAAAACTGACTATACATCCCGGTGGTAATAAGTTGTATCGAGACATGAAGCAGACTTACTACTGGGAAGGGATGAAAAGAGACGTTGGGAAGTTAATATCCAAATGCGTGAATTTCCAGCTAGTTAAAGCCGAGCAAAAGAAGCCTAGTGGGTTGTTGCAACCATTAGAAATTCCCGAATGGAAATGGGAGCAAGTCTCGATGGATTTCATCGATGGTTTACCAAGGACTAGAACGGGACATGATAGCATTTGGGTAATTGTGGATCGATTGACTAAGAGTGCAAGATTTATAGCAGTCAAATCGACCAGAACGGCAACCAAGTTGGCAGAATTGTATATGAAGTGGGTAGTGAGATTTCATGGAGTACCTAAAAGCATTGTGAGTGACCGAGACCCGTTGTTCACTAGTGGGTTTTGGAAGAGCTTACAAGAGGCTCTAGGGTCAGAATTACATCTCAGTACCGCATATCATCCTTAGACCGACGGTCAGACAGAGAGGGTGAATCGTATATTGGAAGATCTCTTGAGAGCTTGTATATTGGATTTTGGTGGATCATGGGATGACCATTTGCTTCTACTAGAGTTTGCATATAATAATAGCTACCAATCCAGTATCGGTATGGCTCCATATGAAGCTTTGTACGGAAGACCGTGCAACTCACCATCATGTTAGATAGAGACTGGCAAGAAGTTTATGCTTGGACCAGATGTGGTGAGGGAAACTTCGGATAAGATTAAGACCATTCAACAACGAATGAAGGCTGCCCAGGATAGGCAGAAACGTTGTGCTGATAAAAGGAGAAGAGACTTAAAATTCTCCGTTGGTGACTTGGTGTTTGTCAAGATTTCTCTGTTGAAGAGCATGATACGATTTGGCAGGAGAGGCAAGTTGGCACCAAGATTTGTTGGCCCATTCCCAGTTCTTGAACAAGTTGGGAATTTGGCATATAGAGTTAACTTACCAGAGAAGATGGCGGGAATTCACAACGTATTTCATGTTTCCCAGTTAAGGAGGTTCGTACATGACCTAGATATGACTATTTCACCTGATCAGTTAGAGGACTTCGAAGTAGAACCCGAGGCGGTTGGGAACCGCAAGCCGATTCGTATTGTCGAGCACGATACGAAGCAACTTCGAAGGAAGGCGGTGAAGCTAGTCAAGGTTCAGTGGGGCAAGAACGAGAATGACTGTACTTGGGAGACAGAGGAGAGCATTAGAAAGACGTATCCAGAACTCTTTGCCTGGTAAGATTTACCTCGTAATTTAGTTATTCCGCATGCTAGGATAGACTTGTTTTGCTTGTTTTGCATGTTTGATTGTTGTTTTATGGTTGATAGGCATGCGGGACTATTTTGTGTGTTTTGATTAGGGAATTTCGGGGACGAAATTTCCTAAGGGGGGGAGAATGTAACAACCCGTATTCTACGCATCGGAGGATCGTAGAATATTTATTTCTTTCCCGTATGAAGTCGTATGGTCATGTAACTTTGGGAAACAACCATTTGACTCATTTCCCATGTTCACGATTTTTATCGATTTTTAAATGAACGTTTTGCCCCTAGCTGATCTTGTTTTGGCCATAACTTTTGATTGGAAAGGAATTTTGACCTGAAACCACTTCCATTAGATTTGTTTGATGGTTTACCTTTCCGTAGAGTGGTCACATGTGAAAAACGGACTTACCATTTGGGAGATATGGCTGAAATAAGGTTTGGAGGGTGAAAAACTGCTTAACCGGACAAAATAGGGTGATTAGCGAATGGGCCCATAACCCATTTCGGGATTACGGTTATGGGGAGGCTGAAAGGAGTTAGAGAATCATTCCATTTCAGTTTTCTAGCCTCCACTTACCTCTTAGAAACCCTAAAAATGGCCTCCAACCTCTAAATCACCTCCAAATCATCTTCTAATCAAGGATTAAGCTTAGCAACATCAAATCATGGGAGAACTTCACCAAATCAACATTGGAGCTGCTGCTTAGCATTGGGATTCGCATCAAATCAGAGATTTATTTCAGATCTAAGTTTTATTTGTGGCTAAGGTGAGTGATTTGCATAGTTCCTCATTAATTATGGCTAATTAAGGGTAATTAGTGTTAACTAGCGAATTTAAACATGATAAAATTTTGGAAAAATATTTGTAAAATTCGAAATTATGTTTTAGACCTATGATATGAATTTGGGTTAAATTGGTTAAGTTTTGATAATCATATTATTAGTTTCACCTAAACATGCTTAAGGGGAAGTATGGGGTTTTGGGTAAGTTTGATCCATTTTAACCTATCATATTGATGTTTGGGTGTTTGAGGTCATTTCTACTAGTTGTTATGACTGTATCGTATGCTTTGTGATTGATTAGAATAGGTAGAATGGTCGAAAACGCCGTCGAGTGGCGTAAATTGCTTGCTGGAAGAAGTGCAGGAAGGCATCCGAACCGAATCAGAACGGAGGGAGGACCCGATCTGCTCCCACACTTCATTCTTCGATCTATTCGCTCTTCTCATGGCATGCATCGTCCGACCCGATCCGCCATGGTACTCTGACCCAAACCAATGAACTACGACGAGGCTAGGAGACTACGACCAGACCCGGGGTGATGAGAAGGACCCGATCCGAACCGTGGCACATTGGAGGACCCCGACCCGAACCAGTGATGACGACTGGATGTGGAGACCCGACCCGATCCGCTGAGGCGATGATGACCCGACCTGATCCAGAGAAGAAGGAGCACTCCGAACCGAACAAATGACTAGGGGTAGATCCGAACCGATCCGGTGATGACCAATAACCCGAGATGCAAAGGTAGTCCAAATGGAAGTTAGAGCTCAGGATCCAGTTGGGAACCAATGAGTTCACTTTATGGTTGTACTTTGCTGCGGGACGTGTGCTAAGGAGTTGTCGACGTTCATAACTTCGATTCACCACTGAAAATGGATGATGGGCTACTTATCAGTGCAGTAGAGTCATTATGACTCGAGTGGCAAGGTGATGGTAGCAAGACTATGTTATCAGTGCAGTAGGGTCATTATGACTCGAGGGGCAAAGTGATGCGTAGTAAGACTATGAGCCAGTGCAGTGGGGTCATTGTGACTCCATGGGGCAGAATGGACATAGTAAAGGATTAGTGAGGCTATGAGCCAGTGCAGTGGGGTCATTACGACTCCATGGGGCAAAGTGGACATAGCGAAGGATTTATGGCTATGTATCAGCGCAGTGAAGCCATTTATGACTTCATGGGGCAAAGTGATCATGGCAAGGTATGTTGGGTGATCGAAGTGGTGAATATCGTATGCTTTACGCACTGAGTGAGAGATGTGATGATGGTTGTTATGTTTGATTGTTTGCCATCACTATGACATGCACAACCCCATCCCCGTTATCTTTACACCTATTTGAAATGGCACCTTAAGGTGTTGTACAGTATGTAGTGCTAACTCTTTGGTTGCAGGTCCAGGTTCAGGTATGTTTTTAGTCTACCTGTTATTGTTCTGTTAGATGCTTATCGCTCATACCAAGCTTTATGTCTGACCCAGAGTTTTATGTCTCCTCTTATTACTCTGGGTGCTCACACGAGCAGACTAGAGACGGGTTAGCTGGTGATGCGCGAGTAGCTGATTCGGAGGCGAGCAGGAGGCTTCCACGTATGATATATAGATATTCTCCCTGTGTCGTTGGTGGTCGCTACTTGGGCATTAGTAGTGTACCTCCTTTATGTTGCTTTTACTTTTTGAGACAGTTTGAAAAGTTGTAATAATGTTAGCTTTGGATCATAAGCAGTACTTGGATTTTCCGCTGCTATGTTAGTTTGTTTTCAGCTTATGCAATGTCTCACCTGTTTTATGTCAAGTATGTTGTTATTATATTTTGTTCCATGCGCTGTGAGGCATTTTACAGGTTCCTTGCTAGTTCATTTCCTTCTTCCTTTTTCTTCTGACGATCCGTCCCGTGCTAACTGGACATGTATACAGCGCACTTTTGGAGTAAATGTCGGTTGGTGCGGGGCGGGCCGTCACACAATCATTCATTAAATTTGAAATGAACACATCGCTAAACATCTTATCGTCAAATCATGAAGTGTTTCACAAGGTGTTAGCACACAAATATTCTTACCCAATCCCAATGCTAACAGTAAAAGCATATTTTGCTCATAAACTGGTCGAGCACAATCCAAACAATCAATCAGTCCAATTTGGCATTAAATATAAGGTTTTGAATAGAGATAGTATCGACTTGTATTCAACATCAAATCCTGAAACCAACAGATATCATATCGGGAATAACGATATCGATATCTTCCAAATTCCCATCACAATATCCGTATAATCACGGAATCCAATATCAAAATATTCCGAAGATAATTTCGATTCAAATCCATTCCAATCCATATATTGGAAATTCTGGTTATTTTTAAAACCATTTCAAATCCAATTTGTTTATTTAAAAATAAATAAATTATTATTCTAGTTCAAAACTAGTTCATTTCGATAAAAATATATTTTCACCTTTTCAAATATGGAATTTTTCATCCCAATTGTTTTCAAATCATTTCTTTTGATTTTACACAAATTATTAATATTTTTAATAATTTTAGCAAGGCCCGTACAGTCGGTTTCCAATAACGGCCACCGAACTGCACTTACAACGACCTTTTCAAAATTTGATTTGGGCATAATTCCAAATCCAACCATTAGATTTCTAATTTCTAATATTCATTTGAAAGCTCTTCTCGATACGAACCCAACGGTTCCGGTTTTAGTAGAATTCGATGGTCGGATCTCCCGTAATGTCCGTTCGAAGTTATTGGTCGAAATTCGTGAACTACCGCAGCGCGGCGCGTTCTATTGCGGCCATTATATTATATATATAATTTTTATAATATATATTTCGTCGCTTTCCTTTTAAAACCTATTTTATAAATCGTTTTAAATTCGTTTCCAAAATTATTTCAACTTCATATTCAATTTCTAATCAAAATTGAATATTCCATATACACGACAATTTTATATAGTGTACATATATGTTAAAAATTATATTTTTAACAATCAAATCATTTTCACATTTCATATATATATATATATATCGTTTTCATTTCATATATAAATCGTTTTCGCATTTCATCTATATATATCGTTTTCATTTCATATATACGATATTTTCACTTTCAATATATACGATATTTTCACTTTCAATATATACGATATTTTAACTTTCAATATATACGATATTTTCACTTTCAATATATATGATATTTTAACTTTCAATATATACGATATTTTAGCTTTCAATATATACGATATTTTAACTTTCAATATATACGATATTTTCACTTTTAATATATACGATATTTTCACTTTTCAATATATACGATATATTTATTTATTTCATGTCACATCACGATCAATTTTCACACAGAATACAATCAAACAAGTCGTTCATGGTCTGTGGACGACGGGAAGCATTTCATATATGCAGTTACAAAATAAATAATTGTGCAGAAAATTTAAAGTGAGAGAATTCTCACTTTGATCGGTTTCAGAAATCGTTAATAAACGATTATTTAATTAAATTAAACATGATGTTTAATTTAACCAAACTTCGTACGAGCTCCAAATTTTGTTCCAATTCATTATACAGTATAGTTCTTACGAAGACGATTCCAATGATCCAAGGTTTGCAAATTTCTGTAATTGTTTGCAAAAGTTATACTTGTTTAACCATCTAGCAATTTAATTGTCATTAACATACAATTAAGTAATTAATTAACTTAGATTAAGGAAATAAACAGGCTGTCTTCTTCTTTTCAGTGCAGATCGAGAAACCCATCATCGTTCGTTTCTAGGGTTGACAATCGCAGCCGCCACAAGCTCCTTGACCCCGATCAGTTGGCTCCACCTGACACGGCTACCAGAGGGCTCCCCACGCACGGAGATCAAGGCAACTCGGTCCACCCCTCGGCGAGAGAAACCGGTTCGATCGTGAGCCCTTTGAGGCGAAAAATCCAGCACAACACTCCACGAAACCCAATCAAAACCATACGAATTTAAAGCTCTTGGAACACTCTTTAATTTCTGAATTGAAAGTGGTTTGAATTGATGAATGAATTGGGTGCAATTTGAGATGGAAAATCGGGAGTTTATGGCCCTTGATTTGGCTTGGCAACGGCATGAAATGAATAAGGGTTTCTGGGGTTTTCTTTGCCCTTTTATAGTAATTAAATAATAATATTTTATTCCATTATTAATTTACGTTGAAATTCCTGCGTTCGAACTCCAAACATACTCCAACGACTGTCGCCCCTAGCTAAATACCCCTATGTCGAACACAATGTGATATGTCCGGTAAGCCAGTTCGTCTATTACGATCAGTTTTCATCAAAATTAAAATATAAATCTATATATTCAATTTTATACGTATATTTTAATTTACCGGGGCCACATACTCTAAAAAATCCAGAAAAATTATTCGAGCTTCATATTGACGATACGGTCCCAACAAAACTAGTTTCATCGAAATCTGAGACCGTTTGAAAAATGGCCATTTTCTGGTCGATCCAATTTAACAGAATCAACCAAACACATTTTTATTCGTCACGCTCACATATTGATTCGGAAAATTACGAATTTTGGAATCTAGAAATAACTAGACATCCTGGATCCAACAAAAGTGGTTTCGTCGAAAACCGAGGTCGTTTGCAAAATATCTATTTTCAAGGGCTATATTAACTCTATAGCGACTTTTCTGAAAATTCACTGGGCCGTAACTTTCAACTTTGAAAACGAAATCTCAGTTTCTTAGATCTATTAGAAAGATATGCTCAAACAGATTCAAATATCTCTGGTTTCGCTAAAATCCGGTTTATTTTGAGCCCGGTACATTCATTTAAACTTTGAAATCGAATTTTCGAACTACCGCGCCATTTTCAATTCCTTTTATAATTTAAAATAAATATTTATATTCTAACGTTGATCTATATAAATATATACATTCGAATGCCATTCAAAATAAATTTCTCGTCGATATTATTTAAAATAATTCATTTTAAATAATCAAAATTCGTTAAAATTGCTAAAATAAAAATTTTAAATTGGCTCAGAATTTCCGGGTTATTACAAACAACCAACACATCCAATATTATAATATACCTAATATGTATAATTTCTTTATATCAAAATATATTTGGGTAAAATTATTTCACTACCCTCTTTTCAAAACATATAGTGTCGACCCATCGTATTCGAGTGTTTAGAAACTCCTACCGATACAGTGGATCAAACTGATCGATCAGAACCCATAAACAACTCAATCATTTCTCTACAATATAAAACCATTTTATATTGAATAACAAATAAGCGCTCATATACATACACTCAACTCAATCTAGGGTATTCCTAACCCCATCTCTACTGAGTCATGCCACAGAGCCAAGGTAATTACTTAACCTTCAGCTCTGATACCACTGTAACGACCCGGGTTTTCACGATCCTGAGTAACCGACATAAACTCAATGTCGACTATTCAAGCATCGGAAATACCGGATAGTCCATGAATGAAATTAGAGGGTAAGAATAGATAAGATAGAAACTTAGAATAGAAGAAGAAGAAGAAGAACACACAACATCAGAGTCAAACACGAATCTCATAGCGGAACGAATAAAATATAACATAACTTTGAAATAAAAGATTGTAATTGAATATAAATATCATTATCAAAGTACAACACTTACAACATAGCGTAAATAACCAATAGCTATATAATACTGAAGCCTCCTGCTCCAGCTCTTCAAGTATCTGAAAAATCCCGACTACTTGACTGCCCGTACAAAATTGGGCATCCAAGAGTTTAGGGAATACAAAACAAAATAAATACTGGGTCAGTCAAGTGACAAGTGTGAGTAAACTCAAATCATTTGATTTAACTTTCAAAAATCCTTTTGAACCAAAAGGTAATCGTAAGATCGATCCACACATAAACACGGATGGTTTTTACCTTACGATAACCCAAATATTTTTCTAAAACGACACTTGTCTGATATTATAATAATGTCTAGATCAGGTAAATAGAAATCTAGCAGAAACGCTTTCCTCTCACGTTCTACATATATAAGATACAATCAAAACCGCGGGCTCTTATTGGGGAATGGATTCCAACTATGATAAGGTATGGATCCACCTTCTGATCAGTGTACTAACAAGAACATCGTGTAACTCGGCCACACATGACCGACCGTTCATTTCTCTTGAATGTTCCGAATATATTATCACCTTATGGTTGGTATACCAATATAAACGTTCCCGGGAGATACATAAGCGAAAGAAGCAACAAATATGAATATTCTCTAGATGGTGACAATATACCCTACTTGGGTGCGACCCACTTTGCCATGTTGCCTGCCCGATTTCTGTAACGACCCGCAAATCCGTGCTATCTGAGTTGACTAAATACAACACACGTCCAACCCAAATAACACAGAAATACGACTCATTATTAGAAAGAAGTTAGAGGATGAGAAATAGAAAGAAAGAAATATTAGAATAGAAGAAGAACGAAGATCACAACTCACAGCGGAACGAATAAAATATATTATATAACATAAGTTCCGAAATACAAATCTGTTTTGTACATATATACATACTATCATCAGAGTACACATAACATTTGATCCAGCGGAAGTAACTCTTAAATAACTAACGTTGAAGCCTCCTGCTTCAAGCTCCTCCAAGTGTATCTGTAAAAGCCTGAAACACTTGACTGCCCGTACAAATTTGGGCACCCAAGAGTTTAGGAAAAACAAAACAAAATAAACTCTGGGTCAGTCATGGGACTGGTGTGAGTAAACTCCAACCACTTGTTTAACTTTCAAAAATCCTTTCAAAGGAAAAGATAATAGTAAGACCAGCCCACACATAAACATGGACGGTTTTTACCTTACTATAACCCAAAACACTTTGATATCAAATCCAGTGATATTATAATAATGTCTACGTCAAGTAAATAACCAAATAGCAGAACGCTTGCATCTCACGCTCCACATACATAGTATAAAATCAAAAACCGCATGGCGCTTATTGGAGATTGGATTTCCAACATGACAAGGTATGGGACCACCTTCCGATGATGTATCTCTAGAGGCAAATACACCTGGGTTCAACAAGAACGTCTTGCAACCCGGCCCACACATGACCGACCACTCATTTCGCTTGAGTGTATCGAATGTATATCACCAACGGTTGGACTCAAACCACCGTTTCCCGAATGGGCGGAATCGATAGATTTAGAAACAAAAGGAATTTCTCTAGATAGGTGATTATACACCCTAATGGGTGCGACCCACATAGCCATGCTGCCTGCCCGATTTTTGTCCTTTCCCGGTTGTTGAGGCCTGAGGCTACGATTACTTA
This sequence comes from Allium sativum, assembly GCA_030737875.1. NCBI lineage: Eukaryota > Viridiplantae > Streptophyta > Magnoliopsida > Asparagales > Amaryllidaceae > Allium > Allium sativum. Next base: position 574,507,801 of record CM060918.1, on the reverse strand, counting down.
CCATTCCTTGATAGCACAATCACTTTGAATGCCACATTGTCAGATCCGTTAATCACTAGTTGAGTTTGCACAAATATTCTGGATATTATGCTAAGGGATAAATCCGTTGCAACCATATATATTCATACAGACCAACCCATTTGATCATTGGAAATACTTTGTCAGACATTCGTCCCTTTACGTTCGTTCTGGGATTGAACGAAACCGAAGGCACTATTTCTATAAATAGAAAAGCCCTTGCACTTTACTCCGTCTTCAATATATTCAGCATACTTGGTTCGCAACGCTTATGCCGATACGGAGTGGTTCTTTGGATAATAATCCAACCGGTCTCTCCATATTGACAACGATGGTCAAAAACTTCGATAGTCTGTGATTTAACTATCGAATAAAAACAAGTGTTCATCCAACATATCAAACAAATCACTGGGCTCTTTAATTAATATTTCATTAATTAAATCTCTTCTATATTCTCTTATCAATATTTGTTAACCAAATATTTTCAATAATCATCTTGGCCCTTTACGCTATTCTTGATTTCATTTCCTTATCGAATTCTATATATATCGATATATAGATTTCTAATTTTCAAATTCCTTAAAAATATTCTATCTCCTTAAATTTCCGGAAAATTTCGCCATAACCTCCCCTATATCGGGAGCATCGGGAAATTTCAAATAGCTTCCCGGTATCTTCCTCAATCAAAAAGAAAAAGGAAAAGCCAAGTGGCTTGCCGATACGGCGCATAAAACCTCATATATGAATTAAACATGTACCTTTTGTCGAGCACATTATTTATATACCTGCATTATCCTTGCCCCATACCTGTCTCCTGTATGTCTATACCTGTCCCATTTATTTCAACTTCGTACACTCGTTTGACTCAATTCGTTAAAGTAATTCTTTAACTAACTCTCTGCCTATCTCGCTTGTATATTTGAATATAACACGTTTCGAATATGTTTCCACTTACTTATCAATCAATTGAATTCAAATTTAATTTAAGTTCTATATTCGATTTCGAATATATATATTTACAATCCAAATTTCACTTTTCAAAATTCGACTTTAGTTCAAACTCGATTAACTAATTCTCCTTTGATTTAGTTAATTCTATTCAATAATCAAAAATAGGATTATTGTTTCAAAAATCATCTTCTTTACTTCACTTGAGTTCACATTTATTTTCTAACTCAAGTCTAGATTTTTAAATGGCAATCCGGATTTTTATTTGCTTAAAAATCCCAATATTTATATATAAAATCCATTATGGTTTATAATGGTTTATGGCGCTGCTTTTCTAAAAATTTGATTTTGACATAACTAAAAATCTATACGACGAAATTCAGATTTTTCTCCTTCATTAGAAAACTATTATCGAATCGGTCCTGACGTTTCTTGTTTCGAAGAATTCCGACTTCAATTGCGTTCTGTACACTCAATTGAAGTTCGAATCGCTATTTTACGAACTGCAGCGCTGCGGCGAGTTCGTTTTAATTATATTTATATATATAAACCTTTTAAACTTCTTTAATTGAATTCAACTCTATTTAACTCTATTTGAATTCCTTGATTCAAATTCCAATCTTACTTTTGAATTCTATATTTCAAATTCCAATTCCTTTTTTATTTGATATTCAAATTCAATACTTGAATTTCCTTTTCAAATCTCTATTCAAATTTCATATTTGAATTCCATTTGAGATCTCTATTCATTTCCTATTTCAATTCCCTTTGAATAATATATTCAACTCTATTTCGAATATATTTGAAGTTTATATTCAATTCCATTTGATTTCTATTATTCAAATTCTACTATTTAAATGCCCTTTTGAATTTCCTTTATTCAAACTCTATTTGAATTTCTATATTCAATTTCAAACTTTGAAAGTTCTTTATTCAAATTCTGTATTCAAATGTTATACTCAAATTTTATTTGAATTATATATTTAAAAATTCCATCCCAAATCCTATTTGAAATTTCTTTTGTATTTCAAATATTTCAACTTCTTTCTAATATTTATATTCTATTTAAATTTCTACTTAAAAATTCTATTTCAAGTTCTATTTTGAAATTTCATTTCAAAATTCTATTTCAAAATTCCACTTTAAAAATCTATATTTTAAATTCTACTTGAATTTCAAATTCTTTTTTTGGAAAAACAGAATTTCCCTTTTTACACCTCAAATATCATTCTCATGATATTTCAATAAATTAACAATTGGCCCAGTGATAATCAAATCACCCAATTTTCAATCATTTGGTTTTTAACACATCATATATGAATATATATGAAATCAAACAAACAACAAACAACAATATATTTTCGAGGAATCCAGTTGGATTCCTCCAACCTGTTTTCCTGCATCCACAGATGTTAGCACATAAATAATACCAATTCTGCTTCGTGGCAGAATATCGCGGTATAGAAGGTCATCCACTAATCATAGCGTGGGGCGTATAGGGTAATCATCCGCTATGAACTGCGGGCATCCGCTAATGAGACTGCGGGAATCCAACCAATCAATCAACCCAATATATATATATAATAGCCTAAATAACTAATATATATAAAGCAAGCAGAAAAATCCAAACGAGCAACAACAATTATTTTTAACGAAATAAAAATAATTAGAAATAAAAGGTGAGTGAGATTTACTCACCAGATTTTCGTTTTGCTGAATATCCCTTTATTTTCCATATCGTCGGCTATGAATCGTCTTGAATAAATTTTATTTTGTACCTACAGTTATTTAATTTAATTTATCGCTTAAACCCTATTCATTTCAAATTGACTACTAACATTAATAATTTAATCATTCTATGAAATTCAAAATTTCATAAAAACAAATACCTTATGCCTTTCAAACCCCTCGACCAAATCGACGAAGTATGCTCCGCTAACAACCGATCAACTTGACCAAAAACAACACAAAATACTGCTCATTTCTATCTTGACAATTCGCCAAACACCTTCCAGTCAATCTCCGGTTCACTGTCTTACAACCAACGGTCTCAGCTCCTTTCCTAGATCTCGAAACTGAACCACGCCTTCAGCTCTGCGATGACCCCTCCACCATCATTGAACTCTCGAGAATCAGATGGTTCCAAACTGCAATTTCATTTAGTCGCCTCTTTCACTGCAGACAGCTCCTCAATGCCACTGTGGTTCTCCACTCCAATCCAGTGCGCTACAGGAACACCAGAACCCAAAATACATCGCACCTTTCCAGCCTTCGAACCCTACTCCCATTATCAGATAGACACTGTTGCACCTTCCTTGTAGCTCGTTCGCAAGCGTCGAGCTTTCAGAAAATGGCGGTTTCCCCAATCGCGATACCCATTCCTCCAATTCCAATCGAAATCAACCACCAAAACCCTGTCGCAAGCTACCTTTCCCCTCCACGAGTTCATCATTGCCCTCAGACCCACCTTCGATGTCATCAAAACGAAGTCACCCCTTTTTCTTTTGATTTCAAAATAATACGATTCAGAAGGGTTTCATTTTCGATTTGGAGTGGAGCGGCTATCAGAGTATGAGGCTTCGATTTTCATTTCTAGGAAATAATGAATGAAGGGGAAATGGTTTCAGTTGATTTTTGAAAGGGAGTTGAAAAATTATGAAGGCTGATGCCTGTTTTATAGTTGCGAGCAGCAGACCAATATGTACCCACCCTTAAATTTCGTGTTTCCCCAATATTAAAGATTTGAGACATTGTTTTCTGCTCGAGGAAAATAATAATCTGTGTGACGTAATGGTTTAGGTCTGAGTATAGGAAGAAGAGGTCAGCAATATAGGGTGTACAGGAGACAAACCAACATGCCGTTCATTTTTGTTTTACTTTGTCAAGAAGAAGGGAGACCATTCTTACTGCTCGAAGAAAACTAGGTCTGCGATGTAGAAATTTAGGTCGGCCTGTTTTTCATAAGTACATTCATTAAGTAATTGATTTGATTCGGTTTTCAACTTCGATCCCAATTTTATTTCGTATTACGATAAAAATTTATTTATATTATTAACGCAATATTTAAAATGATATTAAATGTTTGAAATTTACCGACCAAAAATCCGGGTCGTTACATTCTTCCCCCCTTAAAATAATTTCGTCCTCGAAATTGCTAAGGTAGGAAAAATGGTACAAATTCATTACTTTTCAAAATCTCACTTATTTTGAAACTCAACTCCTCATATTTCGACAATTTTAGTCCCAACCAACTTTTGGTTTTCATATATATATTCACATTCATTTTTATCTGAATGATTTACAATCAATTCACATTCCATTCAAATTAATTCTGATCAATTTATTTACTTCGATTGATTTAACTTTCTTAAGTTAAATTTTAAATTCCAGAATTCAAATCCCAGGGTTTTCATTTCAAATCCTTCTGAAATCACATAAATATATATACATATATTTATCTCCATCTCAAATTCAAAACACTTGAATTCTTCCTAAAACAACTTGTTTTCTTTCAAACAAATTTCCAACAAAACTTTCTAAGGTAGCAACCTATCACTTAGAAACTCGGAAATGAACACTGATGATGTTGCAATCATCATCAGAATAATTTCCCAGCCACTGAAGTGAGTTCAGTGCTTTATCACTTCTAAATTCCATTCAAAAATGGTATTTATTCAAATCCTTTACAAAACAAGGCTATATTATTTAATATACTTTGAAAAATATTTTTCAACTTCCCAGGATTTTGAATTCTTAATTCTGGTTTGAATTTTTATTCTAATTCGTCTCATTTGTATATTTAATTCCTATACAAATTCTATTTTGGTTATAAATAACCATTCCAATTTTATAATCTCGTTTGATTATAAAATCAACATCCAACACATCCATGTAATAAGAATTCTAGAAAATATTTTTTTTTTCTATATCAAAAATAGAAATTTTGGGTAAAATTATTTCATTTACCCACTTAAAAACAATATCATGTCGTATTTCCTGTTCAAGTGTTTAGAAATCCCTATCGACTTCGTGGCGTCCCACGATTCGACCAGAATTCATAAACCACTCAACAGACTAGCCAACACAATATAAAACAACTTTTTATATCAATTTACAAATACGCTCTCTCGTATATTTACGCTCATCTCATTCTAGGGTACTGCTGACCCTATCTCTAATGAGCACAAGCCACACAAGCCTAGGTATTCGCTCAACCTAAGCTCTGATACCAACTGTAATGACCACGAGATTCGAGTAGGCTTTTCAACCATCCTCTCCTCCCTCGGCACTGGGCTAAACTCCCAGCGTGGCTTACAGAGATACCTCAGAACTGCTTTTACGGCCAGCCTCTCGACTCGACCAACCCACATTGTCGGGAGATGTAGGGGTAAGAGTCTCCCGTTCGCCACCAAACGCGAAGCGAGAACCCCCTATCATCCGTACCAATTAAGCAACCAGCTCTGATACCAACTGTAACGACCCGCAAATCCGTGCTATCTGAGTTGACTAAATACAACACACGTCCAACCCAAATAACACAGAAATACGACTCATTATTAGAAAGAAGTTAGAGGATGAGAAATAGAAAGAAAGAAATAATAGAATAGAAGAAGAACGAAGATCACAACTCACAGCGGAACGAATAAAATATATTATATAACATAAGTTCCGAAATACAAATCTGTTTTGTACATATATACATACTATCATCAGAGTACACATAACATTTGATCCAGCGGAAGTAACTCTTAAATAACTAACGTTGAAGCCTCCTGCTTCAAGCTCCTCCAAGTGTATCTGTAAAAGCCTGAAACACTTGACTGCCCGTACAAATTTGGGCACCCAAGAGTTTAGGAAAAACAAAATAAACTCTGGGTCAGTCATGGGACTGGTGTGAGTAAACTCCAACCACTTGTTTAACTTTCAAAAATCCTTTCAAAGGAAAAGATAATAGTAAGACCAGCCCACACATAAACATGGACGGTTTTTACCTTACTATAACCCAAAACACTTTGATATCAAATCCAGTGATATTATAATAATGTCTACGTCAAGTAAATAACCAAATAGCAGAACGCTTGCATCTCACGCTCCACATACATAGTATAAAATCAAAAACCGCATGGCGCTTATTGGAGATTGGATTTCCAACATGACAAGGTATGGGACCACCTTCCGATGATGTATCTCTAGAGGCAAATACACCTGGGTTCAACAAGAACGTCTTGCAACCCGACCCACACATGACCGACCACTCATTTCGCTTGAGTGTATCGAATGTATATCACCAACGGTTGGACTCAAACCACCGTTTCCCGAATGGGCGGAATCGATAGATTTAGAAACAAAAGGAATTTCTCTAGATAGGTGATTATACACCCTAATGGGTGCGACCCACATAGCCATGCTGCCTGCCCGATTTTTGTCCTTTCCCGGTTGTTGAGGCCTGAGGCTACGATTACTTACCATTCCTTGATAGCACAATCACTTTGAATGCCACATTGTCAGATCCGTTAATCACTAGTTGAGTTTGCACAAATATTCTGGATATTATGCTAAGGGATAAATCCGTTGCAACCATATATATTCATACAGACCAACCCATTTGATCATTGGAAATACTTTGTCAGACATTCGTCCCTTTACGTTCGTTCTGGGATTGAACGAAACCGTAGGCACTATTTCTATAAATAGAAAAGCCCTTGCACTTTACTCCGTCTTCAATATATTCAGCATACTTGGTTCGCAACGCTTATGCCGATACGGAGTGGTTCTTTGGATAATAATCCAACCGGTCTCTCCATATTGACAACGATGGTCAAAAACTTCGATAGTCTGTGATTTAACTATCGAATAAAAACAAGTGTTCATCCAACATATCAAACAAATCACTGGGCTCTTTAATTAATATTTCATTAATTAAATCTCTTCTATATTCTCTTATCAATATTTGTTAACCAAATATTTTCAATAATCATCTTGGCCCTTTACGCTATTCTTGATTTCATTTCCTTATCGAATTCTATATATATCGATATATAGATTTCTAATTTTCAAATTCCTTAAAAATATTCTATCTCCTTAAATTTCCGGAAAATTTCGCCATAACCTCCCCTATATCGGGAGCATCGGGAAATTTCAAATAGCTTCCCGGTATCTTCCTCAATCAAAAAGAAAAAGGAAAAGCCAAGTGGCTTGCCGATACGGCGCATAAAACCTCATATATGAATTAAACATGTACCTTTTGTCGAGCACATTATTTATATACCTGCATTATCCTTGCCCCATACCTGTCTCCTGTATGTCTATACCTGTCCCATTTATTTCAACTTCGTACACTCGTTTGACTCAATTCGTTAAAGTAATTCTTTAACTAACTCTCTGCCTATCTCGCTTGTATATTTGAATATAACACGTTTCGAATATGTTTCCACTTACTTATCAATCAATTGAATTCAAATTTCAATTTAAGTTCTATATTCGATTTCGAATATATATATTTACAATCCAAATTTCACTTTTCAAAATTCGACTTTAGTTCAAACTCGATTAACTAATTCTCCTTTGATTTAGTTAATTCTATTCAATAATCAAAAATAGGATTATTGTTTCAAAAATCATCTTCTTTACTTCACTTGAGTTCACATTTATTTTCTAACTCAAGTCTAGATTTTTAAATGGCAATCCGGATTTTTATTTGCTTAAAAATCCCAATATTTATATATAAAATCCATTATGGTTTATAATGGTTTATGGCGCTGCTTTTCTAAAAATTTGATTTTGACATAACTAAAAATCTATACGACGAAATTCAGATTTTTCTCCTTCATTAGAAAACTATTATCGAATCGGTCCTGACGTTTCTTGTTTCGAAGAATTCCGACTTCAATTGCGTTCTGTACACTCAATTGAAGTTCGAATCGCTATTTTACGAACTGCAGCGCTGCGGCGAGTTCGTTTTAATTATATTTATATATATAAACCTTTTAAACTTCTTTAATTGAATTCAACTCTATTTAACTCTATTTGAATTCCTTGATTCAAATTCCAATCTTACTTTTGAATTCTATATTTCAAATTCCAATTCCTTTTTTATTTGATATTCAAATTCAATACTTGAATTTCCTTTTCAAATCTCTATTCAAATTTCATATTTGAATTCCATTTGAGATCTCTATTCATTTCCTATTTCAATTCCCTTTGAATAATATATTCAACTCTATTTCGAATATATTTGAAGTTTATATTCAATTCCATTTGATTTCTATTATTCAAATTCTACTATTTAAATGCCCTTTTGAATTTCCTTTATTCAAACTCTATTTGAATTTCTATATTCAATTTCAAACTTTGAAAGTTCTTTATTCAAATTCTGTATTCAAATGTTATACTCAAATTTTATTTGAATTATATATTTAAAAATTCCATCCCAAATCCTATTTGAAATTTCTTTTGTATTTCAAATATTTCAACTTCTTTCTAATATTTATATTCTATTTAAATTTCTACTTAAAAATTCTATTTCAAGTTCTATTTTGAAATTTCATTTCAAAATTCTATTTCAAAATTCCACTTTAAAAATCTATATTTTAAATTCTACTTGAATTTCAAATTCTTTTTTTGGAAAAACAGAATTTCCCTTTTTACACCTCAAATATCATTCTCATGATATTTCAATAAATTAACAATTGGCCCAGTGATAATCAAATCACCCAATTTTCAATCATTTGGTTTTTAACACATCATATATGAATATATATGAAATCAAACAAACAACAAACAACAATATATTTTCGAGGAATCCAGTTGGATTCCTCCAACCTGTTTTCCTGCATCCACAGATGTTAGCACATAAATAATACCAATTCTGCTTCGTGGCAGAATATCGCGGTATAGAAGGTCATCCACTAATCATAGCGTGGGGCGTATAGGGTAATCATCCGCTATGAACTGCGGGCATCCGCTAATGAGACTGCGGGAATCCAACCAATCAATCAACCCAATATATATATATATATAATAGCCTAAATAACTAATATATATAAAGCAAGCAGAAAAATCCAAACGAGCAACAACAATTATTTTTAACGAAATAAAAATAATTAGAAATAAAAGGTGAGTGAGATTTACTCACCAGATTTTCGTTTTGCTGAATATCCCTTTATTTTCCATATCGTCGGCTATGAATCGTCTTGAATAAATTTTATTTTGTACCTACAGTTATTTAATTTAATTTATCGCTTAAACCCTATTCATTTCAAATTGACTACTAACATTAATAATTTAATCATTCTATGAAATTCAAAATTTCATAAAAACAAATACCTTATGCCTTTCAAACCCCTCGACCAAATCGACGAAGTATGCTCCGCTAACAACCGATCAACTTGACCAAAAACAACACAAAATACTGCTCATTTCTATCTTGACAATTCGCCAAACACCTTCCAGTCAATCTCCGGTTCACTGTCTTACAACCAACGGTCTCAGCTCCTTTCCTAGATCTCGAAACTGAACCACGCCTTCAGCTCTGCGATGACCCCTCCACCATCATTGAACTCTCGAGAATCAGATGGTTCCAAACTGCAATTTCATTTAGTCGCCTCTTTCACTGCAGACAGCTCCTCAATGCCACTGTGGTTCTCCACTCCAATCCAGTGCGCTACAGGAACACCAGAACCCAAAATACATCGCACCTTTCCAGCCTTCGAACCCTACTCCCATTATCAGATAGACACTGTTGCACCTTCCTTGTAGCTCGTTCGCAAGCGTCGAGCTTTCAGAAAATGGCGGTTTCCCCAATCGCGATACCCATTCCTCCAATTCCAATCGAAATCAACCACCAAAACCCTGTCGCAAGCTACCTTTCCCCTCCACGAGTTCATCATTGCCCTCAGACCCACCTTCGATGTCATCAAAACGAAGTCACCCCTTTTTCTTTTGATTTCAAAATAATACGATTCAGAAGGGTTTCATTTTCGATTTGGAGTGGAGCGGCTATCAGAGTATGAGGCTTCGATTTTCATTTCTAGGAAATAATGAATGAAGGGGAAATGGTTTCAGTTGATTTTTGAAAGGGAGTTGAAAAATTATGAAGGCTGATGCCTGTTTTATAGTTGCGAGCAGCAGACCAATATGTACCCACCCTTAAATTTCGTGTTTCCCCAATATTAAAGATTTGAGACATTGTTTTCTGCTCGAGGAAAATAATAATCTGTGTGACGTAATGGTTTAGGTCTGAGTATAGGAAGAAGAGGTCAGCAATATAGGGTGTACAGGAGACAAACCAACATGCCGTTCATTTTTGTTTTACTTTGTCAAGAAGAAGGGAGACCATTCTTACTGCTCGAAGAAAACTAGGTCTGCGATGTAGAAATTTAGGTCGGCCTGTTTTTCATAAGTACATTCATTAAGTAATTGATTTGATTCGGTTTTCAACTTCGATCCCAATTTTATTTCGTATTACGATAAAAATTTATTTATATTATTAACGCAATATTTAAAATGATATTAAATGTTTGAAATTTACCGACCAAAAATCCGGGTCGTTACATTCTTCCCCCCTTAAAATAATTTCGTCCTCGAAATTGCTAAGGTAGGAAAAATGGTACAAATTCATTACTTTTCAAAATCTCACTTATTTTGAAACTCAACTCCTCATATTTCGACAATTTTAGTCCCAACCAACTTTTGGTTTTCATATATATATTCACATTCATTTTTATCTGAATGATTTACAATCAATTCACATTCCATTCAAATTAATTCTGATCAATTTATTTACTTCGATTGATTTAACTTTCTTAAGTTAAATTTTAAATTCCAGAATTCAAATCCCAGGGTTTTCATTTCAAATCCTTCTGAAATCACATAAATATATATACATATATTTATCTCCATCTCAAATTCAAAACACTTGAATTCTTCCTAAAACAACTTGTTTTCTTTCAAACAAATTTCCAACAAAACTTTCTAAGGTAGCAACCTATCACTTAGAAACTCGGAAATGAACACTGATGATGTTGCAATCATCATCAGAATAATTTCCCAGCCACTGAAGTGAGTTCAGTGCTTTATCACTTCTAAATTCCATTCAAAAATGGTATTTATTCAAATCCTTTACAAAACAAGGCTATATTATTTAATATACTTTGAAAAATATTTTTCAACTTCCCAGGATTTTGAATTCTTAATTCTGGTTTGAATTTTTATTCTAATTCGTCTCATTTGTATATTTAATTCCTATACAAATTCTATTTTGGTTATAAATAACCATTCCAATTTTATAATCTCGTTTGATTATAAAATCAACATCCAACACATCCATGTAATAAGAATTCTAGAAAATATTTTTTTTTTCTATATCAAAAATAGAAATTTTGGGTAAAATTATTTCATTTACCCACTTAAAAACAATATCATGTCGTATTTCCTGTTCAAGTGTTTAGAAATCCCTATCGACTTCGTGGCGTCCCACGATTCGACCAGAATTCATAAACCACTCAACAGACTAGCCAACACAATATAAAACAACTTTTTATATCAATTTACAAATACGCTCTCTCGTATATTTACGCTCATCTCATTCTAGGGTACTGCTGACCCTATCTCTAATGAGCACAAGCCACACAAGCCTAGGTATTCGCTCAACCTAAGCTCTGATACCAACTGTAATGACCACGAGATTCGAGTAGGCTTTTCAACCATCCTCTCCTCCCTCGGCACTGGGCTAAACTCCCAGCGTGGCTTACAGAGATACCTCAGAACTGCTTTTACGGCCAGCCTCTCGACTCGACCAACCCACATTGTCGGGAGATGTAGGGGTAAGAGTCTCCCGTTCGCCACCAAACGCGAAGCGAGAACCCCCTATCATCCGTACCAATTAAGCAACCAGCTCTGATACCAACTGTAACGACCCGCAAATCCGTGCTATCTGAGTTGACTAAATACAACACACGTCCAACCCAAATAACACAGAAATACGACTCATTATTAGAAAGAAGTTAGAGGATGAGAAATAGAAAGAAAGAAATAATAGAATAGAAGAAGAACGAAGATCACAACTCACAGCGGAACGAATAAAATATATTATATAACATAAGTTCCGAAATACAAATCTGTTTTGTACATATATACATACTATCATCAGAGTACACATAACATTTGATCCAGCGGAAGTAACTCTTAAATAACTAACGTTGAAGCCTCCTGCTTCAAGCTCCTCCAAGTGTATCTGTAAAAGCCTGAAACACTTGACTGCCCGTACAAATTTGGGCACCCAAGAGTTTAGGAAAAACAAAATAAACTCTGGGTCAGTCATGGGACTGGTGTGAGTAAACTCCAACCACTTGTTTAACTTTCAAAAATCCTTTCAAAGGAAAAGATAATAGTAAGACCAGCCCACACATAAACATGGACGGTTTTTACCTTACTATAACCCAAAACACTTTGATATCAAATCCAGTGATATTATAATAATGTCTACGTCAAGTAAATAACCAAATAGCAGAACGCTTGCATCTCACGCTCCACATACATAGTATAAAATCAAAAACCGCATGGCGCTTATTGGAGATTGGATTTCCAACATGACAAGGTATGGGACCACCTTCCGATGATGTATCTCTAGAGGCAAATACACCTGGGTTCAACAAGAACGTCTTGCAACCCGGCCCACACATGACCGACCACTCATTTCGCTTGAGTGTATCGAATGTATATCACCAACGGTTGGACTCAAACCACCGTTTCCCGAATGGGCGGAATCGATAGATTTAGAAACAAAAGGAATTTCTCTAGATAGGTGATTATACACCCTAATGGGTGCGACCCACATAGCCATGCTGCCTGCCCGATTTTTGTCCTTTCCCGGTTGTTGAGGCCTGAGGCTACGATTACTTACCATTCCTTGATAGCACAATCACTTTGAATGCCACATTGTCAGATCCGTTAATCACTAGTTGAGTTTGCACAAATATTCTGGATATTATGCTAAGGGATAAATCCGTTGCAACCATATATATTCATACAGACCAACCCATTTGATCATTGGAAATACTTTGTCAGACATTCGTCCCTTTACGTTCGTTCTGGGATTGAACGAAACCGTAGGCACTATTTCTATAAATAGAAAAGCCCTTGCACTTTACTCTGTCTTCAATATATTCAGCATACTTGGTTCGCAACGCTTATGCCGATACGGAGTGGTTCTTTGGATAATAATCCAACCGGTCTCTCCATATTGACAACGATGGTCAAAAACTTCGATAGTCTGTGATTTAACTATCGAATAAAAACAAGTGTTCATCCAACATATCAAACAAATCACTGGGCTCTTTAATTAATATTTCATTAATTAAATCTCTTCTATATTCTCTTATCAATATTTGTTAACCAAATATTTTCAATAATCATCTTGGCCCTTTACGCTATTCTTGATTTCATTTCCTTATCGAATTCTATATATATCGATATATAGATTTCTAATTTTCAAATTCCTTAAAAATATTCTATCTCCTTAAATTTCCGGAAAATTTCGCCATAACCTCCCCTATATCGGGAGCATCGGGAAATTTCAAATAGCTTCCCGGTATCTTCCTCAATCAAAAAGAAAAAGGAAAAGCCAAGTGGCTTGCCGATACGGCGCATAAAACCTCATATATGAATTAAACATGTACCTTTTGTCGAGCACATTATTTATATACCTGCATTATCCTTGCCCCATACCTGTCTCCTGTATGTCTATACCTGTCCCATTTATTTCAACTTCGTACACTCGTTTGACTCAATTCGTTAAAGTAATTCTTTAACTAACTCTCTGCCTATCTCGCTTGTATATTTGAATATAACACGTTTCGAATATGTTTCCACTTACTTATCAATCAATTGAATTCAAATTTCAATTTAAGTTCTATATTCGATTTCGAATATATATATTTACAATCCAAATTTCACTTTTCAAAATTCGACTTTAGTTCAAACTCGATTAACTAATTCTCCTTTGATTTAGTTAATTCTATTCAATAATCAAAAATAGGATTATTGTTTCAAAAATCATCTTCTTTACTTCACTTGAGTTCACATTTATTTTCTAACTCAAGTCTAGATTTTTAAATGGCAATCCGGATTTTTATTTGCTTAAAAATCCCAATATTTATATATAAAATCCATTATGGTTTATAATGGTTTATGGCGCTGCTTTTCTAAAAATTTGATTTTGACATAACTAAAAATCTATACGACGAAATTCAGATTTTTCTCCTTCATTAGAAAACTATTATCGAATCGGTCCTGACGTTTCTTGTTTCGAAGAATTCCGACTTCAATTGCGTTTTGTACACTCAATTGAAGTTCGAATCGCTATTTTACGAACTGCAGCGCTGCGGCGAGTTCGTTTTAATTATATTTATATATATAAACCTTTTAAACTTCTTTAATTGAATTCAACTCTATTTAACTCTATTTGAATTCCTTGATTCAAATTCCAATCTTACTTTTGAATTCTATATTTCAAATTCCAATTCCTTTTTTATTTGATATTCAAATTCAATACTTGAATTTCCTTTTCAAATCTCTATTCAAATTTCATATTTGAATTCCATTTGAGATCTCTATTCATTTCCTATTTCAATTCCCTTTGAATAATATATTCAACTCTATTTCGAATATATTTGAAGTTTATATTCAATTCCATTTGATTTCTATTATTCAAATTCTACTATTTAAATGCCCTTTTGAATTTCCTTTATTCAAACTCTATTTGAATTTCTATATTCAATTTCAAACTTTGAAAGTTCTTTATTCAAATTCTGTATTCAAATGTTATACTCAAATTTTATTTGAATTATATATTTAAAAATTCCATCCCAAATCCTATTTGAAATTTCTTTTGTATTTCAAATATTTCAACTTCTTTCTAATATTTATATTCTATTTAAATTTCTACTTAAAAATTCTATTTCAAGTTCTATTTTGAAATTTCATTTCAAAATTCTATTTCAAAATTCCACTTTAAAAATCTATATTTTAAATTCTACTTGAATTTCAAATTCTTTTTTTGGAAAAACAGAATTTCCCTTTTTACACCTCAAATATCATTCTCATGATATTTCAATAAATTAACAATTGGCCCAGTGATAATCAAATCACCCAATTTTCAATCATTTGGTTTTTAACACATCATATATGAATATATATGAAATCAAACAAACAACAATATATTTTCGAGGAATCCAGTTGGATTCCTCCAACCTGTTTTCCTGCATCCACAGATGTTAGCACATAAATAATACCAATTCTGCTTCGTGGCAGAATATCGCGGTATAGAAGGTCATCCACTAATCATAGCGTGGGGCGTATAGGGTAATCATCCGCTATGAACTGCGGGCATCCGCTAATGAGACTGCGGGAATCCAACCAATCAATCAACCCAATATATATATATAATAGCCTAAATAACTAATATATATAAAGCAAGTAGAAAAATCCAAACGAGCAACAACAATTATTTTTAACGAAATAAAAATAATTAGAAATAAAAGGTGAGTGAGATTTACTCACCAGATTTTCGTTTTGCTGAATATCCCTTTATTTTCCATATCGTCGGCTATGAATCGTCTTGAATAAATTTTATTTTGTACCTACAGTTATTTAATTTAATTTATCGCTTAAACCCTATTCATTTCAAATTGACTACTAACATTAATAATTTAATCATTCTATGAAATTCAAAATTTCATAAAAACAAATACCTTATGCCTTTCAAACCCCTCGACCAAATCGACGAAGTATGCTCCGCTAACAACCGATCAACTTGACCAAAAACAACACAAAATACTGCTCATTTCTATCTTGACAATTCGCCAAACACCTTCCAGTCAATCTCCGGTTCACTGTCTTACAACCAACGGTCTCAGCTCCTTTCCTAGATCTCGAAACTGAACCACGCCTTCAGCTCTGCGATGACCCCTCCACCATCATTGAACTCTCGAGAATCATATGGTTCCAAACTGCAATTTCATTTAGTCGCCTCTTTCACTGCAGACAGCTCCTCAATGCCACTGTGGTTCTCCACTCCAATCCAGTGCGCTACAGGAACACCAGAACCCAAAATACATCGCACCTTTCCAGCCTTCGAACCCTACTCCCATTATCAGATAGACACTGTTGCACCTTCCTTGTAGCTCGTTCGCAAGCGTCGAGCTTTCAGAAAATGGCGGTTTCCCCAATCGCGATACCCATTCCTCCAATTCCAATCGAAATCAACCACCAAAACCCTGTCGCAAGCTACCTTTCCCCTCCACGAGTTCATCATTGCCCTCAGACCCACCTTCGATGTCATCAAAACGAAGTCACCCCTTTTTCTTTTGATTTCAAAATAATACGATTCAGAAGGGTTTGATTTTCGATTTGGAGTGGAGCGGCTATCAGAGTATGAGGCTTCGATTTTCATTTCTAGGAAATAATGAATGAAGGGGAAATGGTTTCAGTTGATTTTTGAAAGGGAGTTGAAAAATTATGAAGGCTGATGCCTGTTTTATAGTTGCGAGCAGCAGACCAATATGTACCCACCCTTAAATTTCTTGTTTCCCCAATATTAAAGATTTGAGACATTGTTTTCTGCTCGAGGAAAATAATAATCTGTGTGACGTAATGGTTTAGGTCTGAGTATAGGAAGAAGAGGTCAGCAATATAGGGTGTACAGGAGACAAACCAACATGCCGTTCATTTTTGTTTTACTTTGTCAAGAAGAAGGGAGACCATTCTTACTGCTCGAAGAAAACTAGGTCTGCGATGTAGAAATTTAGGTCGGCCTGTTTTTCATAAGTACATTCAATAAGTAATTGATTTGATTCGGTTTTCAACTTCGATCCCAATTTTATTTCGTATTACGATAAAAATTTATTTATATTATTAACGCAATATTTAAAATGATATTAAATGTTTGAAATTTACCGACCAAAAATCCGGGTCGTTACAATTTCTGTCATTTTCCAGTTGATGAGGCTTGAGGTCATGACATATCTTTAACAGATCACTCCATATTTACTTTGAATGCCACATCGTCATACCCGTCAAATCACAAATTGATTTTCCCAAAAATACCATGGGTATAAGCTAAGAGAAACGAGTTCCTCTGCCACCAACGTAAATACGTTTGAAATGATCAACCTCTTCGATCTACCAGACATACTCTGTCAGACATTCATCCACACTAGTTTTCCTAGGACTGGACAAACCAAAGTTATTGTTCTGTAAACAGGACATCCCTTGCATAACTCTTTCTTCAATTATCTTCATCATATTTGATTCGCAACGCTAATGCCATATGGAGTGGTTTTCAGATAATATATCTGATCCCGGTCTCTCCGTATTGGCAACGAAAATGGTTGAAATCTTCGATAGTCGGTGATTTAACTATCAAAGGAAAACATGTGTGCAAACAACGATATTATTTCCAGATGGAAATTCTATCGATCAATCATCAATAACATTTATTCATTTCCCTATTTCACGTTTCCATATATTCATCAAATCCTTATTTTCTAATTTTAGAAAATATATGTTATTAATGTCAGAAAACGTTTCCATTTCTGTTTCACGCATTAATATCTTCCCACCTCTATCAGTCTCTAACTGTAAACTAGTAAGAGAACAATTTCCCAAGCATAAACCCTGAAGGCCGAAACTAACATCAGATCGATACCCAGAAAGTCATCCAACTCAATTAATTTATAGTCAGTTTCTAATTCCAGTAATTCCTTTTAAATTCCTAATTCAAACCCCAAATTCCTTTATGATATTTTATTTGCAAAATATTTACTTTAATCAATATCACATTACACCCATGTGCGAAGCACGGGTCTAAACCTTCCTAATGTAAAATTCTCATTTTATAAAACACTATTCATTTTCCAAATATTTCCTTTTAAATAATTCTATTTATTCCATAAATAAATATTTCCTTTATAATTCCATTTATTTTCTAAATAAATATTTCCTTTTATATTTTTTTACAAATATTTCCATTTCTATTCAATATCCACTTTGAAATTCCGTTTTTATAAAATCATTTGATTTTATATAAATTTTTTTTTTTCAACACACACATTGAAAATTCCCATTTTAAATTCCATTATTATGTATGGTATTTAAAATACCAAATAACAATGATTTATATCATTCAACACACATAATCAACCATAGATTATATATCACATCATATATTACAATATATGAAAAACAGTAAAATAAATGTTGAGGAATCTAGTTGGATTCCTCCGACCTATTTCCCTGCATCCACAAATGTTAAACAATACAATTAACATCAATTTCATTTCACTATGAAACATTCTGATAACAGAATCAATATATATTTAACGATATATATATATATATATATATAATTTCAACCAACTGACTAGCAGTTCATCCAAACAGTCAACACACAATAATAAACCAATATTTATCAGTTCTAAAAATACATTATAAAAATATAAACTGTTCAGTGTTTGAGAGATTTACTCACATTGGACAGTTATCGTTAAATATCGATAACCGTTGTCGATTCAGATCAGACAATTTATTTTGCAATAAATTATAACGAGCACCAATTCACTCCCAGTCAGATCTTGTGTGTAGCCGTCGTCCATACGATCCAAATGGATCATGTTTTAATGAATTCCGATATTGTATGCATAAGATATCACATTAACAATTTAATATACTAATTTAAATGAAATTAACTTAATTTCAGTTAGCACTGGGCCTCACCTTCCAGTAACTGGCCCAGATCCTTTTTCTAAAAACCCAGACCGCGTCCTCATCTATTTCCCAGTATCCGATCAGGCAGCAAAACACTCAACGTCTTCATGTTCTCATATTCAATTCAGTATCCAATTGGTATCACAGTGACCCAACTATCAAAGCATCCTTTTTTGAATTTTCTTTTCTCTTTTAAGTTGGGCTTTACCAACTTGGCCCACTACACCCTGCGATGCACCCTTCTTCCTGATAGAAGGAACAGATCGTGCTTCTCCCATCACTCCTGCCATTTTCGATCTTCAACTCCACCTCTATCTCCCTCTCTTCAACATGAATAATCAAACCAAAATCACCTAAAATCTCTTCATCAAAAACACTTCACTTCCATACTAGGTTTGTGAAACTTGATTCTATTTCCACTCATCCGGTTTTCAAAAAATACCGCACTCCTGTAAACCCATTTCCAAATCTTTAAACCCATCAGTATTCTATTCATCACATTATATCCTCGCTCCAGCACCATAACCGCTCCATGTAATTCACTTCACCATTCACATAATCATCCTTCACAAAACTCCACACAGTCCCTTCAGTCACCATATACCCACGCACCCACATGAATCCTTCTTCCCAAAGCCACGCAACATTCCCAAACAACACAGAAACTCCATTAGCCAATCAAAATTGCTACTCCACACTCCACCAAAGTTCTTCAAACAGCCTTATCCCACACCATGCTGACCCCCATCCTTGCAACCGCGACTACCAGGCCAAACCACACACACTGTAAAAAGGTCACGAACCCTTTAATCACCGGAGTCACCAAAAACAAACCACTAGGTGCGGTTTTCACCCCTCAGTCCATTTCTAACTTCCAAATGCCAAATGATGCCCTAAAATCCAGGAATCACGTAACCCTAAGTCGAGACATCTACTGACAGAAATGCGTGCACTCCAATGGATGAGGATAACAATTCGAAGAGAAACAAAAAACTAGTGCGAATATTTAACTCTTACAATTTATAGAATTATATTTGATTTCCTAATGATTTTAAACTTTCCATTCTTGCTGTATGAATATTGTTACTGGTGGCAGAGAGAATTTGACCAAGAATGAAAAGGAATTAGGTTTAACAGAAGAGTGTAGGATATTTATAGAAGATTTTTAATATATTTTATTGATTAATATATTCAGTTATATTCAACCGCTATGTGTATTTATTGTTTTAAAATTTGTATAATCACAGACAGTATCCCAGAATCATGAAAATGGATATGCAGCTGCAGTTTGACATTACGGACCCAACGAAACTAGTTTTGTCAAATTCCGAGACCGTTTGCTCACACAGCGTATTTTTAACCGTTAAAATATCAACTGTTTTACACATTAAAATCCCGTACGACCACACACTGACTTCAAAAATCGCGGAAATTGAAATCTTACAATAATTTAATATTACGGATTCAACAAAATTGGTTTCGTCGAAAATGGTGGTCGTTTGCAAAACTGGCTATTTTTAAAGCTCTAAATAACCCATTTAAATATATAAATATATTTACAAATAATAAAATTAAATATTTAAAAAAAAAATTATCGTATGTATATTCACAATAGAATACCATACAGCTCCAATTGGATTTATAACTTGATATTCAAATCCCGGTTGAATCTACATTCAATTTATATTGAAAACTCCACTTAAAATATAAATAAATCGTTATAAAATTATAAAGGAATTCCATAGTTACTTTTCTAGAATTTGATTTGAACATAAATCAAAATCAACACGATGAAATCCCGATTTTTCTCTTCCATTAGAGATATATACTTCACCAGCTCCTAACATTTCTTGTTCCACAAAAATCCGGCTTAAAACGGATTCTGTATATTCAGTTGAAGTTCAAATCGCCAATTTACGAACTGCCACGCCATTTCAAGCTCGATTTTAATTATTTTATGTTCAACTATCGTTTATATAATATTTCGTTTATATAATTCAACTCTAAACTGAAATGTATATTTTAAATAATCCAATTCACACAATATTGTGAATTCTACTATTTCTGACTATTTCAAAAATTAAATATATTATTCGATTACTAATATCAATTAAATATTCTTATTATTTAATTCAACGACCATTTAAATCTCTCAAACCCTATTTATATAGTTAAATTAATTAATTATTAAACCGTAAAATGCAGGACGTTACATGAGGCAACCCCTACACGCAAGGTATTCAACCGAATCTCAAGTCCAAAGGGAAATCTACAACACAAAGCCAAGGAAAGAGAAAGGGCTATCGGTATTAACTTGTTCATTGTCGATACAAAGAGGAACGGAAGCGCCGAAGGATAAAAGGAGCCTTCCGGAAGCCAGCAATCAAGACCAAAGTGGTCACCAAAAGGCAACTTCAAAAGACAACTAATAATACTCCAAAATCACTCCTTCCGGAAGACATTAACCTAATTCAGAGATCTACCGAAAGCAAGCCCATGCTTTTAAACAGCCAAACTATCCACACCAGTCTGATTAGTATTGATACCGAAAGAGGTGGAGGTTCCCAAAACAACACATTTTAAGAACAAAGGCAAACTTCATGAAGAATTAATAGCAAGACCGAGAGGTCACGACTGGAACCTCATAGCCAAAAGCCAAAGCCTTTCTCAAAGCAATCCATACCAACATGCTTGGTATTGATACAAAGGAGATAGAAATAACATCAAAGGGAAGCCCCAAAGACTAAGACCATTCTCCTGAGAGCCGAGAACGGCACCTTGCAAGAAATATTACTTCCTTCAGCAAGGCTAAAAGAGAGGTTGAGTGCCAAGGCAACCGAAACTGGAAGGAAAAGTGGCCGACATAGGCTTACGCTGGGCCAATGGCAAAAGGGGTCCCGATTCGCCTATAAATATGACCCTAGGGGTCTCATTTTCAGGGCCGAATTCTCATTTATCAATCTTGTACTCTTTTCTTCTATAGTAAACCCTAATTTCTAAATCAAATTAAGGATTTTCATTGTAAACACTCATGTACTTCAAATCGATGATCAATAAAGAGTAATCGACACTTGGGATAATTCTTATGAGTTACTTAGCTATTTCGTACATGAGATACCTTATGCTTTCTACCTAAAAAAGCCTCTACCAAGGGTCCTAACCCCTTTCTCAAGATTATTGCAAAACCTGTTCCTACAAGCCATTTAGCTTTCTACCGAGTGTTGTGCTTAGAGAACCCTTATCCTAAGGTAATTGTTGGTCCTTGAGTCTCGTAAGCGTGATACTCACCCCTTGAGGTAAGAGTAACTAATCTTCGGGCTTTACACCTTGATATCTAGGAAACGGTGAACTAACTCAAGCGTGTAGGAACTAAATAACCCAATTTTCCCCCTAGTTCCACTTCCGTAGACCTATCTCCGGCGTTGGCGAAGAATATCGTTAACATTAATGATTGAAATTAAAAATTAAAATGAAGTATATTTATGAATACCATGTATTAATAAGATGCTGGTATTAAATTTTGATTTAATAAGAAGATGTGAATTTGGGCAAATAAATATAATTAAGCAATAAAATTTTATGAGAAATGGTAAATAGATCTATTTGTAATTAAAAAGTGATTCAATTATTTTTTTTGGAGAATTGACTTACAAAAATTTGAAATTGATTTCTAATATTTTAAAAAATGTGCTAGCATTATTTAATAAGTATTTCATGAAAAGAAATATTTCAAATGAATTTTCAAAAGAAGAAAAATAGAGAATTCACTTCTACCGTTGGAAAATAATTTCGATGATATTGACCACAATGTCAAAATTCATTTTCGACTTTCGAAGTGAGAACACCACAATAGTAGCTTTTGTGCTTGTTTGTTTTGAATTTGATTTGAATTTCTAAAGTATGATTTGATATACAAGGATATATACATACATATATATATATATGCATGTAACAACCTTTATTTTTGACCAATATTAAATTTTATTTTTAAAAGAGTTTTATGGATTTTAAAATGATTTATTTTGAGAATTAACAACTAAAAGTTTATTTAAAAAGAAGTGTGAATGTATAAATTTAAAATTTAATTAGAAACAAGCTCATAACATCGTGGTAGTTTGAAAATTTATTATTTAACTTTAAATGAATGTACAAAATTCAAAATAGGTCGGATCTCTACAAAATGATAAACAATAGGATCCATTTAATAATATCTTTCTAACGAATGTGAGAAATTGGTATTTCATACTATAAATTGTAAGTTATGTCAAAATTAAAATTTAAAATAGTCGTTATGAAATCGTTTATAAAGTATAACGATTTATTATATATAATAAAAGGATTTTTATTGTAAAATGAACACCGTTTGATAGAAATTGTGATATCGAGTTTAAAACTCAAGTATGTTTATTTTACGACTATATGATATTTCATTTGGATATATACGATAATAGTAATTAGTCTATTATCAACTTGAATGATTTTGGAATTTAATAATATTATTATAATATTACATAACCCTTAAAAACAGCTACTTGGAAAACGACCATCATTCTTGACAAATAAAATTCTATTGGATTCAAAACGTTAAATTATTGTCAGGTTTAAAATTTCAGGTCAATTGGAATTCGTATGTGAGAGTGGTAAATTTAAATGCATGTTGCAATTCAGTTATAATTAAACAAGCTAGAATTCAAGCCATTTTTCAAACTGTCTCCAAATTCGCCGAACCAAGGTCCATTAGAACCGTATTTGTGAAATATAGGTAGATTTCAAATTTCGTAATTTTTGGAGTAAATATGTAGCTGTGGAAAATTAAAATGTACATTCAAATTCAATGTTTAACATTATATTGATGTATATTTTAATCTGAATAAAAAATGATCAAAAAAATCGAATCGTCTTATGAAACATATCATATTGTGTCCGGAATGGAGGTATTTGGTTAGGGTTGAAAGTCGTTAGGATTCATTTGGAGTTCGGAGCGTTAAATAAGTAAAATATGAATTAAATAATATAATATAAATATACGCCCTTATTTTTATCAAAACCCTAATCCATCTATCCAACCACCTCCAATTCCTATCGATGGCCAAAAAACTAAAACAACTCGAAATTTCCTTCCATAAACATGCTCGATCCCCCACGAATTAGCTCGTGAGCTCAACATAAAAATTGTAGAGCTCTTCAAGCTCTTTCAATCCATTTGGGTTTGATCAAGTTTGGCATTGTAATTCGAGAGATCTTTGGGCTTAAACTCGTGAATTTCGAACGCCCTCCCATGGTTAAGGAAGGGTGTGAGTTCACCACCAAGCCCAGCGATGGAAGAGGAGATGAATCTATATGATGTGGCAGTTTCAGATCAGGGGCAGGAGGCATTTAGTAAGTGCAACGGTGGAAGAATTGGTGTAAGGATAGGGTTCGGCAATTCTATTTCATGCCTGGGAGAGTAACGATAGAGAGTATGGCTAATTACATTTACTTATTTAATTAATTTTCATATGTTTACTAATTAGTGTAATTAACGTGTAAATGGTTATAACTTGTTCAAACAAAAACAGAATTGAACAATTCAAGTTGCATTAAAATCGCATCGTTGAGCACTACGCCGTGGAATAGACCTAAACATATTAGAAGCAGTTGGAAATTTTGATTAAATTAAATGCATCATTTAACTTAATATAACAATTTCAAAACCAATCAATGTGAGAACTCTCTCACTTAACTAATTTGTACAGTTATTCTATTCTATAACTGAATATATATATATATATATTGATTGCCTGTGATTGCAATGTTTGTTTGTGGATGATGGATATTTACAGTTAAATGTTATTGTTTTTAAATTGTTAATATATGTTTAGTCAAATGAAATGTTTATATTATAATTCTTCCGGGATGATAATTTGCCTATACATCTCTAAAAAATGTAGCAAATTTCACATGGATTGTGATGTAAACCCCACATAAGTATTGGAATGATAATTTACACGTCGTCCAAGTATGAAAATAATAATCATTGCGCATGGGTCTTGGGATGATAATTAGTTCACACACCTCCCTTGTGTTTAGTTGTATGCCAATCAGTTGATTGACAAATTGTTATAATCGTTATTTAATTATTTAAAGCTTATGCAGTTGTAGATGCACTCTGTTGGATGTTTAATAGTTGTTTATCACTATTGTTGAATACATGTGATGTATGAAAACTATATGATAATTGGTTGAATCACATTCCAATCTGGAATTAAAATGAATATTTTGATATAATATTCAGTGAAAAGTCGAAGCTTGATTTCGATGTCCGATTTTGGATGAATACAAAGATTATAAAATTATAACGAATATTCATAACTGAAATGAATTGATTTGAATTAATATTCATTTAACCATGGATTGTCCAAGTTTATTTTGAAATGAACAGTAATTTTACAATACGACGTTGAGTTAAGTAAATAAATGACATTTTAACTCGAATGGATTCTTCTGTCGATCTTATTTATTATCATAATGAATATTAAGAAGATTTAATCTCAAAATCTGATATTTTGAAAATATTATAATTTTAATATTATAATAATATAGGTTGTTCAATTTTGATTTAAAATTGAAACGGAAGTTGAAATCGTTTTTGAATGAGATTGTAAATGTTTTATATAATACGTTTTGAATGGAAATTGACAAAATCTATTATATGTAATTTAATAGCCTAAAACAAGGATATTTGATTTTGAAGTAAATGATTGAAATAAAATTTCAAATAGCAGTTGAAAATATTTTAGATAAATTATAAAATATTTAGGAAGGAAATTCGATTTATTTTTATTTATAAACCGATTAGGGCTTGAATAGGACGTGTCACGCAGCGACAGTTCGCGAAATTTAACCCGTAACTTCGAATTGACGTAACGAGAGATCCGACCGTCGGATTCTCCTAAAACTGGAAGTGTTGGATTTGTATCAAAGAGAACTTTCAAATGATAATCAGAGTTTTAAAATCTAACAGTTAGATTTTGAGAATTTTTTATTCAAATTTGAATAAAAACTGTGTTAGTGCAATTAAATGACCTAAAATGTCAATTAACTTAAAGGCTGTGGAGTTAAAGCGCTTAGCGGATCTAATGTGGCCGAGATCCAGGGAGTCATAGCGGAGATAAAGCGAGGAAATTGCAGGATATAGCATACGATTATAAAACAATATAATAAATTATTCGGAATGATTTTTCGAATATATAAATGATAATTAAGTGAAAAACTAACACTCAATGTAACATTAATTAGTAGCTTTATATATAACCATGCGCAAATGTTATAAATAATCATAAACTACCATTTAGCTTAATTAAAATTGGTAGAATATTAGGGTATTTTAGTTTCTAAAAACTAAATATTAAAAATCATTTAAAAACCTAATTTCATAATTTTTATAATGCATAAATTTCATTTTTAAGTTCATTTTTCTCATCAAAGATATAGCGGGAATAGCAAAAATAACGAGATATATCGGGGATAGCGGAATATAGCGGGGCTTAAAGCAGAAAGGATATATTAGTGGCTATTTGGGAAGCATTGCGGTGATAATCCACTAGAGGACATAGCGGGGTTATTGCGGGGTAATAGCTGGGCATTAACTGCATAGCTTAAAGAGCTTATTTTTAAATGATTAAAAATAGGGAAAATTTATGTTAAATCATAATAAATTATCTGAAAAGAATTTGAATGAAATGTTCCATGTTTATAAAGATAAAAAATGTTTTTATTTGAATATGTTGTTTATCAGCTTGAGTAAAGAACTGAAAGGAATTGAAATGGTTTTAATATAACCAAAAAATTTCCATGCATGAATTGAAAAGGATTTGGTTGGAAATTATCTTCGGATATTTCAGTATTGAATTCCGTGATTATACAGATATGTTGAGGAATTTGGAAGATATAGATATCATTGTTCCCTCGATGATATCTGTTGGTTTCATAATTTAATGTTGAATATAAGCTGATATAATTTCTATTCAGAGCCTTGTATTTAATACCAAATTTGATTTTAGATTGGTCGTGAATGATTTCTTTAATAACATCGTTCTTAAACCCAACTAAAAGTTATGTTTTCCAATTAATAAATATAATTGGAATTAAATGTAAGTTGATTTTGGGATTATCGTGAACAATATTTTAAATGATATTTGTTCTTTTACCCAATTGAAGATAGGGTTAATTTCCTAAGACTGAATAATCACTAAGAAATGATTTTTTAGATTAAAACTAAGTTAGAGTTTTAATTAGATTGAAATGCAAATGGGGTAATTAAAATTACCAAACACTAGAAGTGTTAGAGAATGGAGTACTTCCAGTTTTACTCCATATGATAGTAAAATCTTTAATTATTTGAATGTTCAACAGTGGTTAACTTTACCGATAACACAATGGGTGTTAAATATGGAGTACTACCTATTTTACTCCGTGGGATGAATAGGATGGGATTGGGAAAATAAAATGAATGATTACTTCGTTAAGGCTCGATTTCCCGACTAGTTTTATAAACCTTAATTTGGTTTAAATTGTGAAAAGATATTATAAAATATTTTGAAAAGATTTCCAGGGAATGGATTAACAATAAGTTTAAATAAGATAATCTTTGATAAAATTAATGGGAATCTTTCCCAGAGTAAAGAACATTTGAATAAAGGAATATTCTAGATTGGATTCAGGTGTATAATGTGATTCATATCACTTGATTATAAGATACACGAGTTATTCAAAAAGAACAGGTTTAACCCATTCTGAATAACTGATACGATGATTAAAAGTCAAAGATTTGAGGATAGTGGTTGAAGACCGGAGATCTTCACATCATTTGGATTATTGCAAATGTCTCTCTTTGGAGGTAAACCAAAGACAAGGTTATAAGTGGTGGTCATCTAGACGTACTTGGAGATCGACTAGATATGTGAGGGCCTCTCTCCTGTATTGGACATATGAGACGAGGAAAAAGATGCTTCCGGTTTCGTTCAGACCCAGAACGGACTCGCAAATGGATTGCATGTTTAACATTATATTTTGTATTGTATTCGTTGAGCTCTACTAAATATAAAGTTTGGTGGCAGAGAATTTATTCTCTTAGCTTAACACCCTTCTCTGAGATGTACAAGCTTAGAGTTTATATACTGGTAGACATCAATGGTATGGTATGGATTGACAATGTGACATGATGAGAAGCATGAATCAAAGCTTTTGTTGAAAATTAGAGCTTTGTGGATGATGATCAAAACATGGCTTTAACATAGCCTAGCTTTGTGTATAGTGTTAATTCACGAGCTTTACACCCCGATACGAATCAAAA
Source organism: Allium sativum (assembly GCA_030737875.1). Taxonomy (NCBI): domain Eukaryota; kingdom Viridiplantae; phylum Streptophyta; class Magnoliopsida; order Asparagales; family Amaryllidaceae; genus Allium; species Allium sativum. The sequence continues at coordinate 574,479,738 of CM060918.1, read as the reverse complement.
AGGGGATGAAGGACAGTAGAGAATGGACATACGTTGCCTTCAAGCTAGAAGTGGTGCCATGTATGGAGCCGAGGAATCTTAACTTATGTGGACGATGGAAAGCGTGGTGCCTCGGATATGGTTGTACAAAGGCCCTTGATGGTTGACATACAGACCAAGGTCGATTGAAACATCATATTTTAGGATTGATAGGATCGAGGAACGTATTGTTCATGAGTAATCCTAATTAGCGACGGTTGGCCGGCTCTACTGCTCCAAGGGTCGATGTGTTCTGTCCCTGAGGCATGTGCTAGATTGTCTCGGATCGAAAAGGAAGATCTATTGCCTTAGTTCATAGACGGAAATCCAAATTCCAATACACGATTTTACGGTTTTAGTTGTAAAGCTATATGGCGGCATAGTGGTATGGGACATTCATTTCGTCTAGGATTGATATATTTATATTTGAAATTGATTTCTTCACTTATAATAATAACAAAAGATAAATTTCACGTATCAAGCTTATTAGGCTATTATAAGATAAAACTTTATCCTCTAGCTTGCGCTTGCATTGTGTGATAGGATCCGAATTTTATAATAGATTCATTTTTTTCATTTAGCGTTGTGTTGTTTGTTTTATGCACTTGTATTCATGTGAGTAAACCCGTTTCATGTTATACGGAATGTTCCTTTGATTTACCCAACTTTAAAACAAATTTAATAACTATTTTTGTTCTCACATCAGTTCCATGACTGACTCAGAGTTTATTATTTCCTACTAGAACTCTAGATGCCCATATTTTCCACATGGGCAACTAGTAGTTCTGGATTTGCAGATATTTCATTTCATAGGATCCTGAATTATGTCTGGAGCTATACTATGGAATGCTTTATAACTATTTATTTCCTTCAGCTATGTTAGTTGATATTTTTCATTGCTATGTATTTTAAATCTCTAATATTATTTTTCCGCTGTATATTATTTATTTTTTATATTTGTACTCTGATATCTTGTACTCCGATGTGAATTCTTGTAATAGCTATGAAATGTTCTCTTGTTCTGCATTTTGAAGAGTCATGTTCTCAAAGCAGTCCATCTTCTTGTTTAGTTTAGGCCAGCCAGGAAGTTAGGCTTGTCACAGTTGGTACCAGAGCTTTGGTTTACAAAGCCCGAGAACAAGACACATCAGAACCAAATGAAAGAATTCATCAGAGATAGGATTAGTAATATTCTATAAGAATGACTCATTAAAGATTGGGTTAGAAATACCCTAGAATGAGTTTAAAGAGTATTATTTATAAAACAAATTTAGTTTTCAAAATTATATCTTGTAATAAATATTTGAGTATTTTATTTGATTTTGAGTTTGGACTATCGAGTATAAGAATGTTTTGCATATAGTATTGTGAACGTGTATATGAAGTCTCAAATATACTGGGTAGATATAGAATCACACTCTAGTCACTCGGGGGTGATTTTGATGATTGCCAGCATCATTAATATTCATTTTCGAGTTTCGAAAGTGGGATATCTATATATTTCCAATTGACTGGTGTGAGAACTAAGAACTTACTTAGAGTTTAGTGTTTGTGATTTGGCCTTGAAATTATATTTTTGAGTATATAAAAGTTATATGTTCGGAAAATTTAATTAACTAATTGATTGCTGGTTGAGATGTGTGATAACAAATTTAACTAATAGGAATATTGGAAGAATAAAACCAATAAGTAAATAAAAGGTAAATCAAACCAAATCAAATTTAATGTTGAACTGAATTAATTGAAAGATTAGTTCGGATTGGAAGTGTATATATGCTAGACAGGTTATTGGTTTGAAGCCTAGAAGAGGAATAAAATTGTATGCCCGACTAAACGTACATATTTATTGTATTGATTCGGTTTGATGATTTTATGAGCCGCTTGGCTAGTCGCTTGGCCTTTCGATTTTCTTTTGATTGATGAGAGCCTGTAGAGGCTAGTTGTAGTTGTATTGATAGACCAGTACTATGACACCCCACATTCGTTAGCATCACTCATAAGAGAATGTGTTAAGTTCCGTGAAACGCAATAGGTAATCATTATAGAACATTTCCAAGACGGATAAAATATGCAACGAATTTTTTTAAACTTTATTAAAGAATATAAATCATAGTGTAAGAAATAAATCAAAACCCAGTTACAACTAGCAAACTATCTCAAATCTATCTTTCAAAATATCTTAGAAAATAAAATACCAAAGTACATAAAATCATATCCCGTGCCATAAACCAAACCAAAGTGAAAAGAAAGTCAAAATGATACATCTTAAGAAGTCCAAGTCAAGTCCAAGCTGAAGAGAAATCCTAGTACTACTAAGTGCTGCCACTCTAAGGACCCGGGGGGAAAAAAGAAAGAGGCGAAAGAAAACGGGGTCAGACATAAAGTCTGGCGAGTTTCAGTGACTTACAGATATGCATAAAAATTGAATTTCCAAGGCATGTAAATAAGACTGGATAAGAAAGGTATGATATCCAAACAGATAAACTAAACATGATAGTGTAACAGACGAGAATAACAGGAATAAAGCATGATCGAGTTATGCTTCCCATTTATACCCTAAACAGGTAATGTCTGAACATATATGTCTGCACCAATACTAGTATAACAGGATCAACAGGATTAGGTTCTTTTGCCTAATTACCAATATCAACAGGATTACAACAGAAATAATAGCAGAATTAAACAACAAGATTAAACAGCAGATTTAAACAACATGTTTAAACAACAGGATTAGGTGTATCCTAATAATAGGATTAGGTGATAACGTAATTACATAACAACAAGATTTGGTGTACCCTAATTACTATCCAAGAGATCGGCTCCCTATTACGTAAATATTCTGTGCCAGCCTCGACAGTAGGGTGTATTACTCTCTAACCCAAAACTGTATGACACAGACCTATTTACTGGTGTTGTAGCGTCTTTGTAACGACCCGGATTTTGTGCGACTTTGGTTATCGACATAAGCTCGATGTCGATAACCAAAACATCGAAAAATCCTGGTAATTAATGAAAGAAATTAGAGGGTGAGGATAGATAAGGTAGAACTAGTAGAATAGAAGAAGAAGAAGAACACAACATCAGAGTAACACGAACCTCACAGCGGAACGAATAACATATTGTAGGTAACATAACTTTGAAATATAACAGTTATGTATACAATAGCACTTATCAGAGTACCGCACTTACAACAACAGCGGAAATAATAATAGCTATAGAATCCTAAAGCCTCCTACTCCAAGCTCTCCAAGTGTATCTGTAAAATCCCGACTACTTGACTGCCCGTACAAATTTAGGCACCCAAGAGTTTTGGGAGAACACAACAAAATAAACTCCGGGTCAGTCATGGAACTGGTATGAGTAAAACAGCTTAAACAGGTATATGAACAAGTAAATGATATCTCATAAGACCACGCCACAGAACGGAACGGGTTTTTCCCTTATGAGAATCCAAAATATCTTTATATCAAAAACCTTTTGATATTATAATAATGTCTATGTACAAATAGATATCAACTAGCAGAAACGCTTTCATCTCACGTTCTACATATATAGTATACAATCAAAATCACAAGCATGTATTGGATAATGGATTTCCAACTATGACAAGGTATGGAACCACCTTCCGATCAGTGTACTCTAGGAACGATACACTGGAGCTCAACAAGAACATCTTGCAACTCAGCCACACATGACCGACCACTCATTTCGCTTGAGTGTATCGAATGTACATCACCAACTGTTGGGATCAGCAACCTTTCCCGTATATATATGGGACAGCATTGATAGATTTAAGAAAAAAATGAATATTCTCTAGATAGGTGATTATACACCCTACTTCGGTGCGACCGACTTAGCCATGCTGCCTGCCCGATTTCTGTCATTTTCCGGTTGATGAGGCTAGAAGCTACGCTTTATCATCACATCAGATTCACTTCAAATGCCACATTGTCAGATTCATCGAAAATCACTAATTGACGTCTACAACCATACATTACGTGTCAGCTAAAAGAAGTTCCCTTCTCCACTTCCACTCTTGGTACGGTTGAAGAAATCCATGTACGTGACCTCTCTGGAAATACTCTGTCAGACATTCATCCACACAAGTCATCCTCATTCACTTAGAATGTCACATCGTCATACCCGCCAAATCACAAATTGACTTATTCAAAAATAACACGGGTATACAGCTAAGAGAAACGAATTCCTCCGCCACCAAACGTGAATACGTTTGAACAGATCAACTTACGCGATCCATTGGATATACTCTGTCAGACCTTCGTCCATACAAGTTGTCCTGGGACTAGACAAACCGAAGGCACTATTCAATATATCCATCTTAGTCACTGTTATCTAAGACTTATACAACAGCCCTTGCATTTTACTCTGTCTTCAATTATCTTTGGCATATATGATTCGCAACACTTATGCCAATACAGAGTGGTTCTTTGGATAATAATCCAACCGGTCTCTCCATATCAACAACGTTAAAATGGTCAAACTTCGATAGTCTTTGATTTAACCATCAAAGAAAAACAAGTATGCAAACAACGATATTATTTCCGGATGGAAATTATATCAGTAAATCATCAACATATATCTATATATATATTCACATTGTCTTATTTTCTATGTTTAGAAAATATATGTTATTAACAATGGAAAACGTTTTCCATTTGCTTATTTACAAATCACTACTCTTCCCCAACTATCAGTCCCTGACTGTGAACTAGTATGAGAACAATTCCCTAAGAATAAATCCCGAAGGCCGAAACCAACATCAGATAGGCACTTAGAAAACCATTCAATTTACTAATCTCTAGTCAGTTCTAATTACATATCCATACTGTGTCGGTCCAGTATTTATTTACTCCTACCGACACAGTGGATCAAACTGAACGACCAGAACTCATAAACAACTCAGCCAATGAATCTCCACAATATAAAACCATTTTTATATCAAATACAAATACGCACTCGTATATATACACTCAACTCCAGTCTAGGATATTACTAATCCCATCTCTACTGAATTACGCCACAGAGCCAAGGTACTAACTAAACCAATGCTCTGATACCAACTGTAACGACCCGGATTTTGAGCGACTTTGGTTATCGACATAAGCTCGATGTCGATAACCAAAACATCGAAAAATCCTGGTAATTAATGAAAGAAATTAGAGGGTGAGGATAAATAAGGTAGAACTAGTAGAATAGAAGAAGAAGAAGAAGAACACAACATCAGAGTAACACGAACCTCACAGCGGAACGAATAACATATAATAGGTAACATAACTTTGAAATATAACAGTTATGTATACAATAGCACTTATCAGAGTACAGCACTTACAACAACAGCGGAAATAATAATAGCTATAGAATCCTGAAGCCTCCTGCTCCAAGCTCTCCAAGTGTATCTATAAAATCCCGACTACTTGACTGCCCATACAAATTTAGGCACCCAAGAGTTTAGGGAGAACACAACAAAATAAACTCCGGGTCACTCATGGAACTGGTATGAGTAAAACAGTTTAAACAGGTATATGAACAAGTAAACGATATCTCATAAGACCACGCTGCAGAACGGAACGAGTTTTTCCCTTATGAAAATCCAAAATATCTTTATATCAAAAACCTTTTGATATTATAATATTGTCTATGTACAAATAGATATCAACTAGCAGAAACGCTTTCATCTCACGTTCTACATATATAGTATACAATCAAAATCGCAAGCACGTATTGGATAATGGATTTCCAACTATGACAAGGTATGGAACCACCTTCCGATCAGTGTACTCTAGGAACGATACACTGGAGCTCAACAAGAACATCTTGCAACTCAGCCACACATGACCGACCACTCATTTCGTTTGAGTGTATCGAATGTACATCACCAACGGTTGGGATCAACAACCGTTCCCGTATATATATGGGACAGCATTGATAGATTTAAGAAACAAATGAATATTCTCTAGATAGGTGATTATACACCCTACTTCGGTGCGACCGACTTAGCCATGCAGCCTGCCCGATTTCTGTCATTTACCGGTTGATGAGGCTAGAAGCTACGCTTTATCATCACATCAGATTCACTTCAAATGCCACATTGTCAGATCCATCGAAAATCACTAATTGACGTCTACAACCATACATTACGTGTCAGCTAAAAGAAGTTCCCTTCTCCGCTTCCACTCTTGGTACGGTTGAAGAAATCCATGTACGTGACCTCTCTGGAAATACTCTGTCAGACATTCATCCACACAAGTCATCCTCATTCACTTAGAATGTCGCATCGTCATACCCGCCAAATCACAAATTGACTTATTCAAAAATAACACGGGTATACAGCTAAGAGAAACGAATTCCTCCGCCACCAAACGTGAATACGTTTGAACAGATCAACTTACGCGATCCATTGGATATACTCTGTCAGACCTTCGTCCATACAAGTTGTCCTGGGACTAGACAAACCGAAGGCACTATTCAGTATATCCATCTTAGTCACTGTTATCTAAGACTTATACAACAGCCCTTGCATTTTACTCCGTCTTCAATTATCTTTGGCATATATGATTCGCAACGCTTATGCCAATACAGAGTGGTTCTTTGGATAATAATCCAACCGGTCTCTCCATATCAACAACGTTAAAATGGTCAAACTTTGATAGTCTGTGATTTAACCATCAAAGAAAAACAAGTGTGCAAACAACGATATTATTTCCAGATGGAAATTATATTAGTAAATCATCAACATATATCTATATATATATATTCACATTGTCTTATTTTCTATGTTTAGAAAATATATGTTATTAACAATGGAAAATGTTTTCCATTTGCTTATTAAAAAATCATTACTCTTCCCCAACTATCAGTCCCTGACTGTGAACTAGTATGTGAACAATTCCCTAAGTATAAATCCCGAAGGCCGAAACCAACATCAGATAGGCACTAAGAAAACCATTCAATTTACTAATCTCTAGTCAGTTCTAATTTTACTTAACTCTATTTGATTAACTCTGATTGATTAACTCTAATTGGTCAACCTTAATTAATTAACTCTAACTGGTTTTACTTGGTTTGACTAACTCAATTTATTAACTCGACTGACTAATTTAACTCGATTAACCTAACTTGATTTACTTATATCGATTAACTGAACTAATCACTTTGATTAACTCGACTAATTCACTTTGGTTAGCTTAACCAATTCACTTAACTAATTCACTTAGTTTAACTTAACTAATTCACTTAACTCCTGTCGAATAAACTATATTCGATAACTCTTCTAACTCTATTCGAATAAACTATATTCGATTAACTCATTTACTCTATTCGAATAAACTATATTCGATTAACTCCTTTTCTCTATTCGAATAAACTATATTCGATTAACTCCTTTTCTCTATTCGAATAAACTATATTCGATTGACTCCTTTTCTCTATTCGAATAAACTATATTCGATTAACTCCTTTGATTTTACTCTAATCGATTAACTCCATCGAATAAACTATATTCGATAATCTCCTCCGATTTAACTAATATTTTATAACTCACTTCGATTAACTAATAATCGATAACTCCTTCGAATAAACTATATTCGATAATCTCCTCTCGAATAAACGATATTCGATAATCTTCCCTTTCGATTTAACAAATCGATAACTCCTTTTCGAATAACTAAATTCGATAACTCCTTTGTGTTTAACTCTATTCGAATAACTGATTCGAATTACTCTTGTTTATTTAACTCTATTCGAATAACTAATTCGATTAACTCTATTTAACTCCGTTTAACTCTATTCGAATAGCTAATATTCGATAACTCTATTTAACTCCGTTCGAATAACTAATATTCGATAACTCTATTTAACTCCATTCGCTTGACTCTAGATCGCAGCGATCACAATGGTTACGCCTGATTCCCTCAGGAAACATCCGACCGCCGTAGGCTATTTACAGCCCTGCGAATTACGCTAGCAGTCGTACGAAATGGCAACTCATTTGGATTAACACTTATTTGATTAACTCTAACTGATTAGCTCTAATTGGTTAACTCTAACTGATTAATTCTAACTGGTGGTTAACTCTAACTGATGGTTAACTCTAACTGATGGTTAACTCTAACTGGTTAACTCTAACTCTAACTGGTTAACTCTAACTGAACAACTTATTTGATTCAACTCCTTTTTGATTAACTCCTTTCGAATACCATATTCGATTAACTAACTTCGAATACCATATTCGATTAACTAACTTTGAATACCATATTCGATTAACTAACTTTGAATACCATATTCGATTAACTAACTTCGAATACCATATTCGATTAACTAACTTTGAATACCATATTCGATTAACTAACTTTGAATACCATATTCGATTACTCTTTCCGAATAAACTATTCATTTATAAAGATTTACTTTTAGTATCGGTTCTTCACTTTACAAATGATTTCCTTTTTATAACGTTTTCCTTTTTTTTTACTCTATTTATTTTTCTGAATATTTCCTTTTTAACTCTTTATTTATTTTCCTAAATAAATATTTCCTTTATATTTGGTTTCCACAAATATTCCCCTTTTATTTGGTTTTTTCCATTTATTCTTTAAATTATTCTAACTCTTTAAATTCCCGGGAAAATTCGCCATAACCTCCTTTGTATCGGGAGCATCGGGAAAATCCCCAAACCCGCCACACAGGCCTTTCCATTCAAAAAGTAAAATGTTTTGAAATTATTTCCTTTCTAGATATTTCCTATTTATAAATATTCCAATTTTATAAATATTCCTTATTTATAAATATTCCATTTATAAATATCTCTTATTTATAAATATCCCATTTTATAAATATTCTATTTTGATTATAACTTTGAAAATTCCCTTATCAACATTTCGGTATGTTATGGTATTCAATCATATCAAATCACGATGTTCAATATCGTCCAAGCACATATAATCACCCACAGATTTTATATCACATCATATAACAATATATGAAAAACAATAAAATAACCATTGAGGAATCCAGTCGGATTCCTCCAACCTGTCTCCCAGCATCCACGGATGTTACACAATATGATTATCATCCCTTTCAGTTCAATATAAATTATTCTGATAGCAGAATCAATATATAAATATTTAACGGTTTATATATATATATATATATATTTATATATATATATAATATTCACTAACTGACTAGCAGTTCAATCAATCAACCAACACACAACAATCAACAGATGATTAACAGTTCCAAAAAATACATCATAAAAATATAACTGTTCAGAGTTGGTGAGTTTTACTCACATTGGACTATCATCGTTAATAACAATAACCATCTTTGATTTAGACGGACAATTTTTTTACAATAAATTGTAGCGAGCTCGGATTCATTCCCGGTCAGTGTCATTGTGTTGCTCCCGTCCATACGATCCTGCCAGATCTTGTTTCGTCAAATTCCGATATCATACGAGAGAGTTATGCATTATACAAGTTATATGATTATTTTAAATAGTTTTAAAACAATTAACTTGAATTATTTATCACTTGGGCTCACCCTCTTAAACCAGGCCCATGCTCATTTCTGAAAAGCCCAACCCGCCACTTAATTTCTTCCTTCTTCCCCGATAAGCTTAAAACAGTCGCTCTCTTCCAATTCCAGGAAATCGCCCATCGCACCATTATCCCATCACCGAATCGAAGACAGAAGCCACCAACGTTCATCTTTTTCCCCTACGCTTCCTATTCACCACCACAGCATGACACTTCGTTGTCATCTACCAATCGCAACGACCTGCAGAAACCCCCTACTTCGGTATTTCGATCGACCACAACCTGCACCGAATCACCCAAGATTTGAGCACAAGGTGCTGGACTACTTTTCAATCCCAAAATCAACAACCGAAACCGAATCGATTCCTCAAAACCCCCAAAAATCTGAACCCTAGCAACTGTCGAACTCGCTGGGTACTTTCGCATCCAAGAACAGCACGTCGGACTCATGAACAACGACATAGAATTTAAGAGGAGATTATGCTGATAACAAAAAGATTGATTCTCAGATTTATTGAATTTCCAGGCTTTGATTTGGAATTTCTTTGGTTTCACTTTTCTGTTGAAATTCTTTTTATCTGTGGCGGCTCACTTTGACTGTGAAAATGAAGTATGAGTTAGGTTTAGGATCAATGTAGGGTATTTATAGTGTTGGCAAAATATCTAGATATTTATTTAGGATATTTTAGATATTTTTCTTTTAATATTTTATATTCGTTTTGCCTTCTAAAAATTCCTGTGACCACATACGATGCCCAAAAATCACCAAACTGGACATACTGCTAGAGTTTGACATTACGGTCCCAACGAAACTGGTTTCATCGAATTCCGACTCCGTATGCTCACACAGTGTATTTTTAACAGTCAAAATACTGACTGCTTTTCACTCTAAAAATCGGTACGGCCACATACTAACTCTAAAAATCTTGAAACTTGATATCTAGCAATAATTTGATGTTGCGGATCCAACAAAACTAGTTTCGTCGAATTCCGACTTCGTTTGCAAAACCAGCTATTTTTAAAGCTTTGGATGACCCATTTAAATGTATAAATATATTTAAATATTATTAAATTAAATACAAATAAATATATATTATCGTATATATTCACAGTGGAATGCCATACGACTCCAATGGGATTTACAACTCGATATTTCAAATCTGGGTCAACCCGATATTCAATTTATATTGAAATTCCTTTTTAAATATAAATAATTCCTTTATAAATTATAAAGGAATTCCACAACGACTTTTCTGAAATTTGATTTGGACGTACATCAAAATCTACATGATGAAATCCCGATTTTTCTCTTCCACTAGAAAGATATACTCTACCAGCTCCACACATTTCTTGTTTCACAGAAATCCGGCTTAAAACGAATCCTGTACATTCAGTTGAAGTTCGAATTGCCAATTCACGAACTGCAGCGCCATTTCAAGCTCGATTTTAATTATATTATAATTATACGTTCAAACTGACGTCGATTGAATATATTCGTCAATATAACTCAGCTCTAAGTTGAATTAAATCTAAGGGACGACCCCGTTCACAGAATATTGTGATTTCCAATATTTTTGATTATTTCTGAATTAAATATATTATTTAATTTTATTATTTTAATTAAATATTCCCAGTTATTTAATTCCACGACCATTAAATCCTTTAATTCACCATTTATATAATTAAATAAATTAATTATAATACCTCTGCCAATGCGGATCATTACATTCTTCTCCACTTAAAATAATTTCGTCCTCGAAATTGCTAAGTTAGAGGACGACCCTATCTATTGGAATTCCTAAGATTTGTTCACACCTTATTTCTGATTTCAACTGAACCAATTAATATTGATTAAAATATTTATTCATTCCGACCAACTACAATTGTCAAAAATTCTGAAAATTTTCTAACACTTTAAATTCTCGGAAAATTTCGCCAGCACCTCCTTTGTACTGGTCAATAGCTCAAACTCCAACTCGCCTCTCTGGGCCTTCTTCAACCCAAAAGAAAATCAAAACGCCAAACGGCTTGCCAATTCGGCTCATAAATTCCAAACTCATATAAAATATAAACTTGTACCTTTTTGTTGGGCATATCATTATATCCCTACCATCTGTTATCAACTCGGCATATACAAATGCCATCCCAATCAACTCCAACCAAGTTATTCTTAACACAACCATTCGCTTATTCAAGCCGAATTTAATTTCAAATTCGAGTTTCAAATTCCAAACTCTCAACTTATCATTTCAAATCCAGATTATTCTCTAATCACTTCAATTTTTCTTAACCTATCATCTCAAGTTAAATTCTGGTTTATTATTTACTTTTACCATCCCATTCGAATTAAATTCACAAGTTAATTTTTAATTTCTAGAACTTAAATTCCCGGTTTTATTTCAAATCAAATTTGAAATCATAATACCAATTCAAAACCTTTGAATTTCTAAACAACTTGTTTTCTCAAAACAATTCAAATTAAAATCTTTGGTAGTAATCCACCACTTAGAACTCGAAAATCACACCGATGATACTGCGCAGTCATCATCGGAATTATTTTCCAGCGACCCAAGTGATTTCAATACTATATCATTTTCAATACCATTACTAAATACTTCCATTTTGAAAACATTTCAAAATCTCCCAGGAACTTAAAATTTCCTTATTTTAATTCCAAATCTGATTTAAATTCATATTTAATTCATCTTATTTCATATACTTATATGATTCTGATTGGTTATATATAACCATTTCACTTTATAATCTCATTCGATTATAATTACAACCAATATATCTAATATATGATAATATATTACATATCCATACTGTGTCGGTCCAGTATTTATTTACTCCTACCGATACAGTGGATCAAACTGAACGACCAGAACTCATAAACAACTCAGCCAATGAATCTCCACAATATAAAACCATTTTTATATCAAATACAAATACGCACTCGTATATATACACTCAACTCCAGTCTAGGATATTACTAATCCCATCTCTACTGAATTACGCCACAGAGCCAAGGTACTAACTAAACCAATGCTCTGATACCAACTGTAACGACCCGGATTTTGAGCGACTTTGGTTATCGACATAAGCTCGATGTCGATAACCAAAACATCGAAAAATCCTGGTAATTAATGAAAGAAATTAGAGGGTGAGGATAAATAAGGTAGAACTAGTAGAATAGAAGAAGAAGAAGAAGAACACAACATCAGAGTAACACGAACCTCACAGCGGAACGAATAACATATAATAGGTAACATAACTTTGAAATATAACAGTTATGTATACAATAGCACTTATCAGAGTACAGCACTTACAACAACAGCGGAAATAATAATAGCTATAGAATCCTGAAGCCTCCTGCTCCAAGCTCTCCAAGTGTATCTATAAAATCCCGACTACTTGACTGCCCATACAAATTTAGGCACCCAAGAGTTTAGGGAGAACACAACAAAATAAACTCCGGGTCACTCATGGAACTGGTATGAGTAAAACAGTTTAAACAGGTATATGAACAAGTAAACGATATCTCATAAGACCACGCTGCAGAACGGAACGAGTTTTTCCCTTATGAAAATCCAAAATATCTTTATATCAAAAACCTTTTGATATTATAATATTGTCTATGTACAAATAGATATCAACTAGCAGAAACGCTTTCATCTCACGTTCTACATATATAGTATACAATCAAAATCGCAAGCACGTATTGGATAATGGATTTCCAACTATGACAAGGTATGGAACCACCTTCCGATCAGTGTACTCTAGGAACGATACACTGGAGCTCAACAAGAACATCTTGCAACTCAGCCACACATGACCGACCACTCATTTCGTTTGAGTGTATCGAATGTACATCACCAACGGTTGGGATCAACAACCGTTCCCGTATATATATGGGACAGCATTGATAGATTTAAGAAACAAATGAATATTCTCTAGATAGGTGATTATACACCCTACTTCGGTGCGACCGACTTAGCCATGCAGCCTGCCCGATTTCTGTCATTTACCGGTTGATGAGGCTAGAAGCTACGCTTTATCATCACATCAGATTCACTTCAAATGCCACATTGTCAGATCCATCGAAAATCACTAATTGACGTCTACAACCATACATTACGTGTCAGCTAAAAGAAGTTCCCTTCTCCGCTTCCACTCTTGGTACGGTTGAAGAAATCCATGTACGTGACCTCTCTGGAAATACTCTGTCAGACATTCATCCACACAAGTCATCCTCATTCACTTAGAATGTCGCATCGTCATACCCGCCAAATCACAAATTGACTTATTCAAAAATAACACGGGTATACAGCTAAGAGAAACGAATTCCTCCGCCACCAAACGTGAATACGTTTGAACAGATCAACTTACGCGATCCATTGGATATACTCTGTCAGACCTTCGTCCATACAAGTTGTCCTGGGACTAGACAAACCGAAGGCACTATTCAGTATATCCATCTTAGTCACTGTTATCTAAGACTTATACAACAGCCCTTGCATTTTACTCCGTCTTCAATTATCTTTGGCATATATGATTCGCAACGCTTATGCCAATACAGAGTGGTTCTTTGGATAATAATCCAACCGGTCTCTCCATATCAACAACGTTAAAATGGTCAAACTTTGATAGTCTGTGATTTAACCATCAAAGAAAAACAAGTGTGCAAACAACGATATTATTTCCAGATGGAAATTATATTAGTAAATCATCAACATATATCTATATATATATATTCACATTGTCTTATTTTCTATGTTTAGAAAATATATGTTATTAACAATGGAAAATGTTTTCCATTTGCTTATTAAAAAATCATTACTCTTCCCCAACTATCAGTCCCTGACTGTGAACTAGTATGTGAACAATTCCCTAAGTATAAATCCCGAAGGCCGAAACCAACATCAGATAGGCACTAAGAAAACCATTCAATTTACTAATCTCTAGTCAGTTCTAATTTTACTTAACTCTATTTGATTAACTCTGATTGATTAACTCTAATTGGTCAACCTTAATTAATTAACTCTAACTGGTTTTACTTGGTTTGACTAACTCAATTTATTAACTCGACTGACTAATTTAACTCGATTAACCTAACTTGATTTACTTATATCGATTAACTGAACTAATCACTTTGATTAACTCGACTAATTCACTTTGGTTAGCTTAACCAATTCACTTAACTAATTCACTTAGTTTAACTTAACTAATTCACTTAACTCCTGTCGAATAAACTATATTCGATAACTCTTCTAACTCTATTCGAATAAACTATATTCGATTAACTCATTTACTCTATTCGAATAAACTATATTCGATTAACTCCTTTTCTCTATTCGAATAAACTATATTCGATTAACTCCTTTTCTCTATTCGAATAAACTATATTCGATTAACTCCTTTTCTCTATTCGAATAAACTATATTCGATTAACTCCATTGATTTTACTCTAATCGATTAACTCCATCGAATAAACTATATTCGATAATCTCCTCCGATTTAACTAATATTTTATAACTCACTTCGATTAACTAATAATCGATAACTCCTTCGAATAAACTATATTCGATAATCTCCTCTCGAATAAACGATATTCGATAATCTTCCCTTTCGATTTAACAAATCGATAACTCCTTTCGAATAACTAAATTTGATAACTCCTTTGTGTTTAACTCTATTCGAATAACTGATTCGAATCACTCTTATTTATTTAATTCTATTCGAATAACTAATTCGATTAACTCTATTTAACTCCGTTTAACTCTATTCGAATAGCTAATATTCGATAACTCTATTTAACTTCGTTCGAATAACTAATATTCGATAACTCTATTTAACTCCATTCGCTTGACTCTAGATCGCAGCGATCACAATGGTTACGCCTGATTCCCTCAGGAAACATCCGACCGCCGTAGGCTATTTACAGCGCTGCGAATTACGCTAGCAGTCGTACGAAATGGCAACTAATTTGGTTTAACACTTATTTGATTAACTCTAACTGATTAGCTCTAATTGGTTAACTCTAACTGATTAACTCTAACTGGTGGTTAACTCTAACTGATGGTTAACTCTAACTGATGGTTAACTCTAACTCTAACTGGTTAACTCTAACTCTAACTGGTTAACTCTAACCGAACAACTTATTTGATTCAACTCCTTTTTGATTAACTCCTTTCGAATACCATATTCGATTAACTAACTTCGAATACCATATTCGATTAACTAACTTCGAATACCATATTCGATTAACTAACTTCGAATACCATATTCGATTAACTAACTTCGAATACCATATTCGATTAACTAACTTCGAATACCATATTCGATTAACTAACTTCGAATACCATATTCGATTAACTAACTTCGAATACCATATTCGATTACTCCTTCCGAATAAACTATTCATTTATAAAGATTTACTTTTAGTATCGGTTCTTCACTTTACAAATGATTTCCTTTTTATAACGTTTTCCTTTTTATAACGTTTTCCTTTTTTTTACTCTATTTATTTTTCTGAATATTTCCTTTTTAACTCTTTATTTATTTTCCTAAATAAATATTTCCTTTATATTTGGTTTCCACAAATATTCCCCTTTTATTTGGTTTTTTCCATTTATTCTTTAAATTATTCTAACTCCTTAAATTCCCGGGAAAATTCGCCATAACCTCCTTTGTATCGGGAGCATCGGGAAAATCCCCAAATCCACCACACAGGCCTTTCCATTCAAAAAGAAAAATGTTTTGAAATTATTTCCTTTCTAGATATTTCCTATTTATAAATATTCCAATTTTATAAATATTCCTTATTTATAAATATTCCATTTATAAATATCTCTTATTTATAAATATCCCATTTTATAAATATTCTATTTTGAATATCACTTTGAAAATCCCCTTATCAACATTTCGGTATGTTATGGTATTCAATCATATCAAATCACGATGTTCAATATCGTCCAAGCACATATAATCGCCTACAGATTTTATATCACATCATATAACAATATATGAAAAACAATAAAATAACTGTTGAGGAATCCAGCCGGATTCCTCCAACCTGTCTCCCTGCATCCACAGATGTTACACAATATGATTATCATCACTTTCAGTTCAATATAAATTATTCTGATAGCAGAATCAATATATAAATATTTAACGGTTTATATATATATATATATATATATATATATTTTTATATATATATATATAATATTCACTAACTGACTAGCAGTTCAATCAATCAACCAACACACAACAATCAACAGATGATTAACAGTTCTAAAAATACATCATAAAAATATAACTGTTCAGAGTTGGTGAGTTTTACTCACATTGGACTATCATCGTTAATAACGATAACCATCTTTGATTTAGACGGACAATTTATTTTACAATAAATTGTAGCGAGCTCGGATTCACTCCCGGTCAGTGTCATTGTGTTGCTCCCGTCCATACGATCCTGCCGGATCTTGTTTCGTCAAATTCTGATATCATACGAGAGAGTTATGCATTATACAAGTTATATGATTATTTTAAATAGTTATAAAACAATTAACTTGAATTATTTATCACTTGGGCTCACCCTCTTAAACCAGGCCCATGCTCATTTCTGAAAAGCCCAACCCGCCACTTAATTTCTTCCTTCTTCCCCGATAAGCTTAAAACAGTCGCTCTCTTCCAATTCCAGGAAATCGCCCATCGCACCATTATCCCATCACCGAATCGAAGACAGAAGCCACCAACGTTCATCTTTTCCCCCTACGCTTCCTATTCACCACCACAGCATGACACTTCGTTGTCATCTACCAATCGCGACGACCTGCAGAAAAACCCTACTTCGGTATTTCGATCGACCACAACCTGCACCGAATCACCCAAGATTTGAGCACAAGGTGCTGGACTACTTTCCAATCCCAAAATCAACAACCAAAACCGAATCGATTCCTCAAAACCCCCAAAAATCCGAACCCTAGCAACTGTCGAACTCGCTGGGTACTTTCGCATCCAAGAACAGCACGTCAGACTCATGAACAATGACATAGAATTTAAGAGGAGATTATGCCGATAACAAAAAGATTGATTCTCAGATTTATTGAATTTCTAGGCTTTGATTTGGAATTTCTTTGGTTTCACTTTTCTGTTGAAATTCTTTTTATCGGTGGCGGCTCACTTTGACTGTGAAAATGAAGTATGAGTTAGGTTTAGGATTAATGTAGGGTACTTATAGTGTTGGCAAAATATCTAGATATTTATTTAGGATATTTTAGATATTTTTATTTTAATATTTTATATTCGTTTTGCCTTCTAAAAATTCCTGTGACCACATACGATACCCAAAAATCACCAAACTGGACATACTGCTAGAGTTTGACATTACGGTCCCAACGAAACTGGTTTCATCGAATTCTGACTCCGTATGCTCACACAGTGTATTTTTAACCGTCAAAATACTGACTGTTTTTCACTCTAAAAATCGGTACTGCCACATACTAACTCTAAAAATCATGAAACTTGATATCTAGCAATAATTTGATGTTGCGGATCCAACAAAACTAGTTTCGTCGAATTCCGACTTCGTTTGCAAAACCGGCTATTTTTAAAGCTCTGGATGACCCATTTAAATATATAAATATATTTAAATATTATTAAATTAAATACAAATAAATATATATTATCGTATATATTCACAGTGGAATGCCATACGACTCCAATGGGATTTACAACTCGATATTTCAAATCTGGGTCAACCCGATATTCAATTTATATTGAAATTCCTTTTTAAAATATAAATAATTCCTTTATAAATTATAAAGGAATTCCACAGCGACTTTTCTGAAATTTGATTTGGACGTACATCAAAATCTACATGATGAAATCCCGATTTTTCTCTTCCACTAGAAAGATATACTCTACCAGCTCCACACGTTTCTTGTTTCACAGAAATCCGGCTTAAAACGAATCCTATACATTCAGTTGAAGTTCGAATCGCCAATTCACGAACTACAACGCCATTTCAAGCTCGATTTTAATTATATTATAATTATACGTTCAAACTGACGTCGATTGAATATATTCGTCAATATAACTCAACTCTAAGCTGAATTAAATCTAAGGGACGACCCCGTTCACAGAATATTGTGATTTCCAATATTTTTGATTATTTCTGAATTAAATATATTATTTAATTTTATTATTTTAATTAAATATTCCCATTTATTTAATTCCACGACCATTAAATCCTTTAATTCACCATTTATATAATTAAATAAATTAATTATAATACCTCTGCCAATGCGGGTCATTACAGTCTTATCTTCCCTAGTCGGACCCATGCACGCTCATGACTCCGCCGGAATGCGCCTATAAGCCAGCCTCGACAGTAGGGTGTATCACTCTCTAACCCAAAACTGTATAACACAGACCTATTTACTGGTTTTGTAGCGTCTTTTCTTCCCTAGTCGGACCCATGCACGCTCATGACTCCGCCAGAATGCGCCTATAACCACCCCTATGTGAACCTTTTACTATCAAGTTCAGTAAAGCATGCCCTAGGCCCTTATATAGTGTGGGACCCCCAAATAAGATACCTATAGGAATACTGGTTGATATGGGTTCCAAACAACAGATCGACACAAGCCAAAACCCCCTAAGCTTATGCCCCTAAATAACTAGGAATTAAGAGTCCCCAAAACCCAATACAACAGCAGACGGGGGACCTCTTTGCTTATTATTTTTCAGGTTTAACATAGAAGGTTCAGGTTTACCAATAAGAAAGGTTGTAATGTCCTTATGTTTGTACAAATCTATTCTTAACATGTCATTTACTTAATGTCCAATTAAGTCAAAGTTAACATGTCTAGTCCATATGCATATTATTCATTAACTACATCCCCAAGTTACACGTTTGTGCATAATGTCCATTTACAGCAAGGGTCTACAACAAGTCTAAACATGTATATTTATCCTTTTTCCCAAATTATAATCAATTCCATCCAAGTAAATAACATGCCTAGATTCCTCTTTCATAATATTCATTATTACCCCCAAGTGTATGCCCTTGCTATTCAGTATAGCCTAGGATTTCTAAGGCCTATGCATGGCACAAAATAAAAACGAAATCAGAGGGAGAGGAATAGAATCAAGTCACGTATGTGTATAGGAAAGATAGGAAATAAACACAGAAAATGGGAAAAGGAAGATAGATACATATAAGTTGTTAATTTTCAACATTACAGGCATGTGTACAACTTGTCTAATTAACATCACAGGCATGTTAGAATTGTTAAAACGTCTCATACATATATATAACTTGTAACATTATAGGCATATGTATAACAGGTTTATATTGGCATCATAGGCATATGTATAACTTGTTTATATATTTTACTGTAGATCCTAGCCAATTATATTTAATTATCATATTCAAGGCCTAAGAAATCAGATCTATAAATAATTGTTACTCACAGTGAATCTTGGTGAATATAATTATATAACACTATGATGTAAGAATCCAAGTCCAAATCTTGATCTTGTTTCTATTTAATCCAACCTCTAGCAGCACTCACCTATTTATATGTTTATAGTTTTTCAGAAATTTAGAAGCAGAGTAAGTTGTGAGGAATTTGTGCGAATTCCCGAATGATGGAAGCTATCTGTTTATAAAGTTATAAAGCCAACATCAACCCTTAGATCTTGGTTTTAAATCTGAACCGTACAAGTCATGATGAGTCAGCATGATTATAGTGTATAAAACAGTCCAGGTACGCAAAATGGATCAGCCCAAATCCACGGTGGGTCGACCCAGGCCAGAGCTTCAGTCGTCCCTTAACAGGACATTTTCCCGCTCGTTGTTCTATCGATTTTTTGGAAATTGTTTAATACATATATTTATATATAAGCTTGTTATATGTATAAAAAATTCTAAAGCCCCTAACTTCTTCATATGCTAAACCTTTTATGCAAACTTGTTGTCTATCTAAACTAGGATTCCAAGACGAACGCAACGATAATGCCGATTTCACTTAATTCTGAATATTTAATTAAGTTATTATCAATTTATCACCTTCAAATATGGTTACAGTGTTTTTAAATTCTGGGGTGTTACATCCTCCCCTACTTAAAGGATTTCATCCTCGAAATCTCCAAGTTAAGAAGAATGCTACTGTCTTAACAACCATCCATTCATTCATCATCCTCAAGCATCCATTGTTTTAAGAGTTTCTAATGCTTATATGATCATATGCAAAGGTGTGCATATATGTCCTTAGCTAATGCAAAAATCAGGCAGTCGACTGATTAAGTTGACCTCCTTTATATTATGTATGTTTGTGCCATGTATCCAAAATGTATGCAAATAATCCTAGTATAACGTATAAGATTTATATACGTGCACAATTATTCACCAAAATGCAACATCCATATGATGATACATCCATTTCCATCCATATAAAATCCTAATGCGCACACATCATATGCAATATGTAAGTGATTGAGCCGATCTAGTGCTTAGTGTGTGTATATGCATCCATGAGCAACCACTAGCAAACACTTACAACCATTAAACATAACATGCTTCAAACACATGTTTCCAACCATTGGTTTCTACCTAAGGATCGAAAAGTTCGAATGATAGGATAAACTCGAATGATAGATGCAAATGCAAAGTAAAAGCTTGGAAAAGAAGTCAAGAACGTACTCTTGGAAAGAAAAGGATAAGAAGCGTGAATCCTATGTTCGAGTTCCCACGTAGCATCTTCGCGATCTTCTCCCTGTTGCGCTTTAAACAATTTGATCTCCTTATTATGAAGCTTCTTAATTTCCGATCCAAGGATATAAGTAGGAACTCGTCTCACTGATGCTTCCTTCTCAACTTCCACGCCTTTATGAGTGCTTAGCTCTACTATATCTACCGTATCATGGAGACATTTCCTCAATAGGAAACGTGAAATACATCGTGTACGCCCACCAGTTTATCTGGTAGCTTAGTCTTATAAGCCATCTGTCCTATCCTCTCTACTATAGGGAATGGCCCTACAAATCTTGGCACCAACTTCCCAACTTGACCAAAGCGAAATACATTCCTCAGCGGTGACACTTTAATGAAGACCATATTTCCCACTTCAAATTCCAGGTCAGTCCTCTTCTTAAAGGCATAAGATTTTTGTCTGTCTTAAGTAGCTTTTGTTCTCCGATGGATAAGATCAATCTTCATAGAAGTATCTCAAATCAGTTCTGTCCCAACTAGAAGTTTGTCCGTAGACTTCCACTAACAAGTCGGCGATCTACATGGTCGTCTATATAATGCTTCAAAGGTTGTTATACCTATGCTTGCTTGGTAACTGTTGTTTTAGGCAAACTCCGCTAAAGGAAGGTTCTCTTCCCAAGTCCCGCCAAAGTCTAGGATACACAGTCTTAGAAGATCCTCAAGAACTTCATTCACTCTCTCAGTCTGTACATCTGTCTGAGGTGGTAAATTGTGCTTAAAGGTAGCTGTGTACCTAACGCCTCTTGTAAGCTCTTCCAAAACTCACTAGTAAAGATGGGGTCATGGTCACTCACTATACTGAAAGGTACCCCATGAAATCGAACTATCTCTCAGAGATAAACTGATGCCAGCCAAGATGCCATCCTCCTGCTCCTCATAGGAATAAAATGTGTGCTCTTTGTAAGTCTACCAACTATCACCCAAATTCTCTTATTGCCCTTCATTGATCGTAGCAATCCAATGATGAAATCCATAGAGACACTCTCCCACTTCCTTTGCGAGATATCCAAGGGATGAAGCAATTCACCCGGTTTCTTTTGTTCATCATTTACTCTTTGGCAAGTCATGCATTAAGCTACATATTCTGCCATAATCTTCTTCATGCCAGCCCAAAAGAAAACCCTCTTCAGGTCTCAATACATTTTGTCGTTTCCCGGATGGGTAGTCATCCGAGAATGATGAGATTCCTCAAGTACTGCCTCAAGAAATTCCCCAATCTTAGGGACACGTCGCCTTCGATCGCATCTTAGCGACCCCTTATCATCCACGGTATATCTAGCAAGGTGACTAGAAGTCTCTCCTCTATCAAGCCTGTCCAAGATGTCTGAAATCTATGGATCTTCCATTTGGATAGATCCAGTTCATGCCAATAGAGTTGGCCATACCTCTAAAGAGGCTAACAATCCTACTATGAAATACGTAGAAGGCTTAAAATCAAAAGTAGAGATGTACGCGAATAGAGGACTAAAAGTCATCCTCTACCTAATCAATGCATCTGCTACTACATTACCCTTGCCAAGGGGTATAAGATATCTCGAAGTCGTAGGACGCTAGGAACTCTATCCATTGTTGCTGCATTAGGTTGAGATCCTTCTGCAAGAACAAGTAGTTGAGCGACTTATGGTTCGTATACAGCTCAAATTTTTCTCTAAGTAAATAGTGTCACCAAGACTTCAATGCAAAAACTATAGTAGCTAACTCTAGATCGTGGGTTGGGTAGTTCTTTTCATGAACCCTTAACGATCTGCTTTTATAGCACACTACCCTTCCCTCCTGCATCAAGAAGACACCAAGCCCTGTTCCACAAGCATCGGTGTAAACCGTAAACATCTTGCTTCTGTCCGGGATAGTCAGAACTGGGGATGTTGTCAAAGCCCTCTCCAACCTCTAAAAAGCATCCTCACAATCAATGCTCCACAAAAAAAGCCAAGTTCATTTTTGTTTGTCGGGGAAGCGGGGCTGATACACTTGCAAAATCCTTGATAAATTTTCACGTGAGCCGCTGCTATCCCATCCTTGGAGACTACATGCCCTAGGAACATTATTTCCTTTCTCCAGAAGTGACACATAGAAAACTTCACCCTCAGTTGATGTGACCTGAGGGTGCGTAGAACCTCCCCTATGCGTTGGGTATGCTCCCCCTCGTTCCTTGAGAAGATCAGGATGTCATCCACAAAGACCACCATATACTTTTTCAGAAACACCCTAAACACCATACTCATCAATCCACAAAATAAGCAGGTGCATTGGTTACCCCAAAAGGCATAATCAACCATTCGAAGAAGCCATCTGGAGTTATGAATGCATTTTTATCAATGTTGTCCTCTTCCACTCTTAAGATCCATTTGTGAGAAAACTGACGTGCCAACAAGCTAATCAAACAGGTCATCAATTCTCTGTAGAGGGTGCCTATTCTTATTAGTGAGCTTATTCAGCTCCCCATAATCCACACATAGATGAAGTGAGCCGTCTGCCTTAGTTGCGAAGACGACTGTAGCTCCTCACTCTGAAATGCTTCGCCTGATAAAACTTTTCTCTAATAGCTCCCTTACTTTCTTACTGAGCCCCTCCTTCACCTTGGAGCCGTGTGGAGTACTGGTAGAGCAACTAGCTTCGTGTTCTCTACCAAGTAAATCTAGAAGTCTATCTCATTCTTTGGAGGTAGTCCCTTAACCTCTTCAAACACATCCGGGTAGTCTCTAACTATGGGCACAGATCGCAAGTCGTTAACAGAAGTGTCTAGTGATTCTAGAAAACCGAGCATCACTGACCCCAGTGGGTCGCAGGAAATTTCGATAGTCCTACCGTAACAAGAAAGAAGTCTGACCACTCTCTTTTCTCAATCAAGGATGGCACCATACATGGGTAGCCAATTCATGCCTAGAATCAAGTCATAGCCCATAACCCCCAATATATATGCGTCGCATTCAAATTCAATGCCCAAGATAAAAATTCTCAAACCCCTACACATCATGGATAAATGAGCCGATCCTCCTATGGGGTTTGATATTATTACAGGTTCAGAGACTATACTAATATTTAGGTGCAAGCTATCTACTAAATAATTGGATACAAACGAATGTGAAGCACCAGAATCAAACAGAGTTCGAAGAGGATAGTCAAAAATGGAAATCAAACCTTCGGCCGTGTCTTTCCTACCTCGATAAGGTCCACTTGCTTCCAAAGCATGCACTTGTCCAGAAGTTCTTGCCCCTTGTCTTTGCTTGCTAGGGCATTTCTTTGTAAAGTGTCCCATCTATCCACAATTTAATTAAGCTCCCTTGGTCTTTCTGCAGTCTTTCACAAGTGACACATACCACCACAACCATGACACTTTACCTCCTTTTTTTATTTGGGCTTTGTCGAGTTTTCCACCTTTCTTTTGTTGCTTTCCTTTCTTTGGCCACCATTTCTGTTTTTCACCCTATGCTTGAGTTTCCTTAGTCTTAGTCATTTTTTTTCTCCCTTGCCATCCTTGTGCATAAGTGCCATATTAACTAGCCTTTCAAAATTGGCCCCATCGGTATATGGGACAAAGAAAGTCCTTAGAGAGGTTCATTCAATCCTCTCACAAATCCAAGCGCCTTCTTATGAGGCATATTCACCAACTCTATTCCAAACCTAGCTAGTTGATTAAACTTATTCACATATTCCTTAATAGGCATGTCCACTTTCTTTAAAGTCGAGAATCTTTCCATTTCCAGTCCCTCTTCTGCCTCAGATAGAAATTTCATCTCGAACCTTTGCCAGAAGTCATCCCAAGTCACCACCGGTATTCCAGCTCGTGTTACTTTCGACTAGTAGAAGCTTCATCTTTAGGTTTCCATGCCGCCAATCGTATCTTTCTTCGGTTGTCAACCTCAAAAAGTCCAAACAAGTTTTCGGTCTCTTATAGCAAGTTTTGTGCTTCAACAAAGCTTTCATTACCATGAAACGGGTTTGCTCCCATGGCGCAGAAGTCTTTGCGTAACTTAGAGAAGTTATCCACCTGTAGAGGTGGAGGAATAATGGTTGCAGCTGGGGAAGGGCATGACTATGACCTCTAAAAAGTGTCGTAGACTAAGGAT
This sequence comes from Allium sativum, assembly GCA_030737875.1. Taxonomy (NCBI): domain Eukaryota; kingdom Viridiplantae; phylum Streptophyta; class Magnoliopsida; order Asparagales; family Amaryllidaceae; genus Allium; species Allium sativum. The sequence goes on along the minus strand of CM060918.1, from coordinate 574,454,314 downwards.
ATCTACGGAATCAAGCCGGTATTTGAACGCCCTCGGGAAGACTGGGTTCCCCAGGCATGCTGAAAAGAAAATAAAAAGGATTCAACAAGAGGTCGAGAGATTATTGACTATGGCTTGAGGGGATATATTTTTCTAAAATAGATTTTTCCTTGAAAATACTTTGCTTTTTGAAAACTTTTCCTCTTATCATGCGACCTTCAGCTCTGATACCAAATGTGACACCCTACATCCGTTAACGTCACACATAAGAGAATGCGTTAATTTCGTGAAGCGCAATAGGTAATCATTATAAAACATTTCCAAGATAGATAAAATATGCAGCAGAAAATTTTAAACTTTATTATAAAAGAAATAAAGCATAGTTTCAAAAATACATCAAAACCTAGTTACAACTAGCAAACTACCTCAAATCTGTCTTTCAAAACATCTAAGTAAATAAAATATCAGAGTACATAAAATAATATCCCATGCCATAAGCTCTAGTAAAGTAGAGAGCAAGTCAAAATGATACATCTCAAGAAGTCCAAGTCAAGTCCAAGCTGAAGAGAAATCCTAGCTACTGCTGAGTGCTGCCACTCTGAGGACCTGGGGAGAAAGGAAGAAAGAGGCATAAGAAAATAGGTTCAGACATAAAGTATGGCGAGGTCCAGTGACTTACAAATATGCATAAAATTTGAATTGCCAAGACAAGTAAATAAGATTGGATAAGAAAGGTATAGTATCCAAATTGATAAACTAAACAAGATTGTATAATGGACTTGAATAACAAGAATAAATCATGATCAAGTTATGCTTCACATTTATACCTTAAACAGGTAATGTATGAACATATATGTCTGAAGCAATACTAGTACAACAGGTTCAACAGGATTAGGTTCTTTTGCCTAATTACATATATCAAAAGGATTACAACAGAAATAAATAGCAGTATTAAACAACAACATGTTTAGGTGTACTCTAATAACAGGATTAGGTGTTAACCTAATTAAATAACAGCAGGATTAGGTGTACCCTAATTACTACCCAAGCGATCGACTCCCTATTACGTAAATATTCTGTGCCAGCCGCTGCATTAGGGTGTATAACTCCCTATCCCAACAACTATATGACACAGACCTATTTACTGGTGTTACAGCATCTTATCTTCCCTAGTCATACCTATGCATGCTCATGACTCCGCCGGAATGCGCCTGTAACCACCCCAATCTGAACCTCTTACTATCAAGTTCAGTAAAGCATGCCCTAGGCCCCTACCTAGTGCGGGGCCCCCAAATAAGATACCTACAAGAATACTGACTGGTATGAGTTCCAAACAACAGATCGACACAAGCCAAAATCCCCTAAGCTTATGCCCCCAAATAACTAGGAATTAAGAGTCCCTAAAATCCGATACAACAGCAGACAGGGGACCTCTTTTCTTATTAATTTTCATATTTAACATAGCAAGTCTAGGTTTACTAGTAAGCAAGGTTGTAATGTCGTTATGTGTGTACAACCCTATTCTTAACATGTCGTTTACTTAATGTCCAATTAAGTCAAAGTTAACATGTCTAGTCCATATGCATATTATTCATCAACTACATCCCCAAGTTACAGGTTTATGCTTAATGTCCATTTACAACAAGTATCTACAAAAATTCTAAACATGCATATTTATCCTTTTTCCCGAATTATAATCAATTCAGTCCAAGTAAATAACATGCCTAAATTCCTCTTTGATAATATTAATTATTGCCCCAAGAGTACGCCCATTCTAATCGGGAATAGACTAGGCTTTCTAAGGCCTAGGCCTGGCGTAAAATAAAAAGGAAAATAGAAGGAGAAGAATAAAATCAAATCACATATGTATGTAGGTAATACCGGAAATAAACATAGAAAATGGGAACAGGAAGATAGATACATATAACTTGTTTATCTTTCCAACATTATAGGCATTTGTATAACTTGTCTAACTAACATCACAGGCATGTATGACTTGTTAAAACATCATAGGCATATATATAACTTGTAACATCACATGCATATATATTACAGTTTATATTGGCATCACAGGCATATGTATAGTAGGATTATATATTTTACCGTAGATCCTAACCACTTTTATTTAATTGACATGCTCAAGGCCTAAGAAATTAAATCTGTAAATAACTGTAACTCACAGTGAATCTTGGTGAAGATAATTATATAACACTGTGCTGCAAGAATCCAAGTCCAGTCCTAGTCTTGATGTTACTTTTGTTTAATCCAACCTCGAGCAGCATTCCCCCATTTATATGTTTATAGTTTTTTAGAATAATTTAGAGGCAGAGTAAGATGTGAAGAATTTGTGTGAATTCCAGATTGAGGTGAGCCATCTATTTATAGAGTTACAGAGCCAGCATCAACCTTTAGATCTAGGTTTCATATTTGAACCATATAAGTCATGCTGAGTCAGCATGAATATAGTGCAAAAAATAGTCCAGATGTGCAGAATGGATCTTCCCAAATCCACGGTGGGTCAACCCAGCCTCCTATGGGTCACCCATAGGTCGATCTGGGTTGTAGCTTGGGTCGTCCCCCAATGGGACATTTTCCTGCTCGGTGTCCATTCGATTTTGTGGAAATTGATTATACATAGTTATATATAAACTTATTATACGTATACAAACTTCTAAAACCCTTAATTCTTCATACGCAACTCGTTTTATGCAAACTGGGGTCTATCTAAACCAGAATTCTAAGACGAACACAACAATACTGTCGGTTTCACTTAATTCTGAATATTAGTTAAGTTATTCTCTATTTATCATCTTTGAGCATGTTATAATGTGTTTAAATTCTGGGGTGTTACATGTACAAAGGAGTTTATGGCGAAATTTTTCAGAAATTTAAGGACATAGCTAAGTAATTGGAAAGTTCTTAGAAACTGAAAAGTTAAAGAACTTGAGTTGAGTGTAGGTTGAGTTGGTTAAGTAAATGACGTTCGTGTTCCGTTCCTTTTCGGGGATGAAAAGTTTTTAAGTGGAGGAGATTGTAACAACCCGTATTTTTGACCAATATAAAATATTATTTTTAAAAGATTCTAATGGATTATAAAATTTTAAAATAATTAATTTGGGAATTAACAACTAAAAATTTATTTAAAACGAAGTCCGAATGTAAAAACAAGCACGAAACGTCATGGTAGTTTGAAAATTATTTTTTGAACTTTATATGAATGTACATAATTAAAAATAAGTTGGATTTCTGTAAAACAAGAAACGTTAGGATCTGTTTAATAATATCTTTCCAACGAATGTGTGAAATTGAGATTTCATATTATAAATTGTAATTTATGTCCAAATTAAAATAGTCGCTATGAAATCGTTTATAATTTATAATGATTTATTATATATAATAAAAGGATTTTTATTGCAAAATTAAAACCATTTGATTAGAAAATTGTGATATCAGTTTGAAACTCAAGTATGTTTATTTTACGGCTATATGATATTTCATTTGGATATATAGGATAATAGTAATTAGTTTATTATTAATTTGAATGATTCTGGAATTTAATATTATTATTACAATATTACATATCCCTTATAAATAGCTTCTTGCAAACGACCTCCGTTTTTGATGAAACTAATTTTGTTGGATCCGGAATGTTGAATTATTACCAGGTTTAAAACTTCAAGTCAATTGGAATTTGTATGTGAGCGTGGTAAATTTAAACCTATGTTGCAATTCTGTTATAATTCGATAAGCTAAAATTAAGGCCATTTTTCAAATGGTCCCTAAATTCAACGAAACTAGGTCCATTAGAACAGTATTTGTGAAACATAGCTAGATACCAAATTTCGTAATTATTGGAGTTAATATGTAGCCGTGGAAAATTAAAACGTATGTTCAAATCAATGTTTAACGTTGTATTGATGTATATTTTAATTTGAATAAAACCTGATCAAAATAATATAATTGTCTTACGAATAATATCACATTGTGTCCAAAATGGGGGTATTTGTTTAGGGACGAAAGTCGCTGGGATTCGTTTGTGAGTGTTAAACAAGTAAAGTATGAATTAAATAATATAATATATATACCCTTATTTTTATCCAAACCCTAATCCATCTAACCAGCCGCCTCAAGTTCCTATCGATGGCCAAAATAGCTCGAAATTTCCTTCCTCGATCATGCTCGATCCCCAACGAATTAGCTCATGAGCTCAACACAAAAATCGTAGAGCTCTTCACGCTCTTTCAATCCATATGGGATTGATCAAGTTTGGCGCTATAATTTGAGAGATCTTCGGTCTTAAACCATCGACTTTCGAATGCCATCCCATGACGCACGAGGAGTGCGAGTTCGCCACCAAGCCTGGCGACGGAAGAGGAGATGAAGCTCTATGGCGTGGTAGTTTCAGATCAGGGGTAGGCAACTTCTGGTGAGTGCGCCGGTGGAAGAATGGGTGCGAAGATGGGATTCGGATGTTCGATTTTGTGTTTAGGAGAGTAACGATAGAGAGGAAGATTAATTAGGTTTAGTTATTTAATTTATTTTCTTAAGTTTATTACTTAATGTAATTAATGTATAAATGGTCATAACTTGTTCAAACAGAAGCGAAATCAAATGATTCAAGTTACGTCGGAATTGCATCGTCGAGCACTACGCCATGGAACATACCTAAACATATGAAGAAGCAGCCTGAAATTTTGACTAAATTAAACACATCGTTTAATTTAATTAAAACAACTGTTTTATAACAATTTCAAAACCGATCAATGTGAGAACTCTCTAATTCAACTAATTTGTACAGTTATTCTATTTTATAACTGAATATATATTGATTGCCTGTGATTGCAATGTTTGTTTGTGGATGATGGATGTTTATAGTTAAATGTTATTATTTTTAAACTGTGAATATATGTATTGTCAAATGAAATGTTTATATTATAAATTATTTTAGGATGACATTTTCGCCATAAGTCTCCGAGAAATGTATCTAAGTTCACATGGATTATGATGTAAATCCCACACGGTATTGGGATGATAATTTTACACATCGCTCAAGTATGAAAATAATAATGACTGGATGATGGATGAAAACCCCACATGGGTCTTGGGATGATAATTAATCACAGATGTCCCTTGTGTTTAGTTCTATGCCTATCAATTGATTGACGGACCGTTATAACCGTTATTTAGTTGTTTAAAGCTTATATAGTTGTAGATGCAATCTGGATGTGAATTAGATGTTTAATAGTTGCTTATCACTATTGTTGAATACGTGTGATGTATGAAAACCATATAAATAAAATCATTTGGTAATTGGTTGGATCTCATTTCAATCCGAAATTAAAACGAATATTTTGACATAATATTCAGTGAAAAGCTAAAGCTTGATTTTGAACCCGATTTTGGATGGGCACAAAGATTATAAAATTATAATGAATATTCATAACTAAAATGAATTGATTTGAATTAATTTTCATCTAATCATGGCTTGTCCAAGTTTATTTTGAAATGAATAGTAATTACAAAATACGACGTAGAGTTAAGTAAATAAACGACATTTAACTCAAACGAATTCTTTTGTCGATCTTATTTATTTTCATATTGAATATCAAGAAGAATCGATTTCAAAATATGTTATTTTGAAAATATTATTATTTTAATGTTATAATAATATGGGATGTTCAATTTTTATATAAAATTGAAATGGAAGTTGAAACCGTTTTTAAACTAGATTATAAACATTTTATAAAATACATTTTGAATGGAAATTGACAAAATATATTATATATAATATAATGGCTTAATAAGAAGATATTTCATTTTGAGGTAAAAGATTGAAATAAAATTTCAAATGGTAGTTGAAATTATTTTAGATAATTTTTAAAATATTTTGGAGAGAAATTCAATTTATTTTTATTTATAAATCGATTAGAGCTTGAATAGGACGTGTCGCGCAACGATAGTTTGCAAAGTTTAACTGGTAACTTCGAATTGACATAACAGGAGATCCGACCGTCGGATTCTCTTAAAACTAGAACTGATGGGTTCATATCGAAAAGATCTTTCAATGATAACAAGAGTTTTAAAGTCTAACGGTTAGATTTTGAGAAATATTTTATTCAAATTTGAATAGAAGTAGTGATAGTGCAGCCAAATGACCTGAAACGTCATTTAACTTGAAGGTTCTATTTTTTTAAATGATTAAAAATAGGAAAATTTTGTGTTAAATCATAATAAATGATTTAAAAAGACCTTGGATGAAATTTTCCAAGTTTATAAAGATAAAAGATATTTTTATCTAAATAAGTTGTTAACTAACTTGAGTAAAGAACTGAAAGGAATTGAAATGGTTTTAATATAACCAGAAATTTTCCACGTACGAATTGAAAAGGGTTTGATTAGAAATTATCTTCGGATATTTCAGTATTAGATTCTGTGATTATACGGATATCATTGAGGAATTTGGAACAGATAGATATCATTATTCCCAATACGATATCTGTTGGTTTGAGAATTTGATGTTGAATATAAGTCGATATAATTTCTATTCAGAGCCTTGTATTAATAAATATAACTAGAATTAAATGGAAGTTGATTTTGGGTTTATCGTGTACAATGTTTTAAATGGCATTTGTTCTTTTACCCAGTTGAAGACATGGTTAATTTCCTAAGATTGAATAATCACTAAGCAATGATTTTTGAGAATAAAACTAAGTTGGAGTTTTACCGAATCTTTAATTAGATTGAAATGTAAATGGAGTTGTTAAACTTAACAAACACAGGAATTGTTAGAGAATGGAGTACCACCAGTTTTACTCCATACGATAGTCAAATCTTTAATTAGATTTGAACGTTAAATGGTAATTAACTTTACCGACAACACAATGGGTGTTAGATATGGAGTACTACTAGTTTTTCTCCATGGGATGAATAGGATGGGATTGTTATAATAAAGTGAATGATTACTTTGGTAAGGCTCGATAATCCCGATTAGTTTTATAAACCTTAATTTGGTTTAAATTGTGAAAAGATATTATAAAATGTTTTGAAATGATTTCCAAGGAATGGAATAAACAACAAATTTAAATATGATAATCTTTGATAAGATTAATGGGAACTTTTCCCTGAATAAAGAATATATGGAAAAAAAGTATTATGGAATGGAATGAGGTGTATAATGTGTTTTTATACCACTTGATTATAAGATACGCGAGTTATTCAAAAAGACCGGGTTTAACTCATTCTGAATAACTGATGTGACGATTAAAATTCGAAGATTTGAAGAAGGTGGTTGAAGACCGGAGATCTTCACATCATTTGGATTAATGTTGATGTCTCCCTTAGGAGGTGCACCCACGATGAGGTTATAAGTGGTGGTAGTCCAGACATACTTGGAGATCGACCGGATATGCGAGGGACTCTCTCCTATATTGGACATATGGGACGAGGAATAAGGTGCGCGCCTCTGGATTCGTTCAAACCCAAAACAGACTTGCAAATGGATTGTATGTCTGACATTGTATTTTTTGATGTATTCGTTGATCTTAGCTAAATGTATATTTGTTTGGTGGCGGAGAATTTATTCTCTTAGCTTAAGTCCCTTCTCTGAGACGTATGAGCTTAGAGGTTATATATTGGTAGACATCAATGGTATGGTTTGAGGATGTGACATGCTGCGATGCGTGGAACAAAGCTTTTAATGAAAATCAGAGCTTCGGGTATAATGATCGAAGTACGGCTTTAGTACAGCCGAGCTTTGCATATATCATTAAATCACGAGCTACACACCCGGGTATGAATCAAAAACGGGATGAAGGACAGCAGAGAAAAGACATACGCTGCCTTCTAGCAAGAATTGGTGCCATGGTATGGAGCACAGGCATTTTTACTTATGTGGATGATGGAAAGCGAGGTACCTCGATACGGTCGTACAAAGGCCCTTGATGGTTGAAATATAGATCAAGCTTAAAAGATCAGAATTTTGGTCCGGTAGCACCGGGGAACGTATTGTTTAGGAGTAATCCTAATCAGCGGCGGCTGGCCGACTGTAACGACCCGCCATTTTAACCGTGCCGAATCGACAAACATGTCAACTTGAAACGTTCAAAACAACAGATTGTTATTAGCTTCTGAGGTAAATAGAATAAATCACATAATCACAGACACAGATACAGAGCAATATAACATCTCACAGCGGAAATAAATAATAAAATAGTAGTTCATGAAGCTTTACATCAGAGTTTACATAAATAATACAGCATAAGTTTAATACCATAAATAACTGATAACAATCTGAAACAAAATGACAGAAATAACTGGATGACTGAAACAACTGGTCAATAGGTAGATATAGGTGAGCAAAAATCCAATATAAGCTCCAAACTCCAAAGGTAAATCTCAAAATCTAATATACTCGATCTGACTCAAGCAATAATGCAAAACAAAACAACTCGGATCAGGACTAACATTCTCGTGGAAGTAAATCAACTCAAATGAAATGCTAAATGAAATGCATCAGTAACTTAAAGGATGTTTGGGATCACCATCCTCTAAGGATCCGTCAAACTAATACTATATAGTATAATACTCTATATACATTAGTATCTATCAGTAAAGTAAAAATATCAAAATAGCGTAAGCGGGATTACCATGGTTACACTTACACCGTTTATATATTCCCATAGTATATACATTACCGTAATTTCTCCGTAAACTGGAGGTTGATCAGAGGGCACTCCATATAATACAGTACAAAACAAAATCATAGTGGGCTCGTAAAAGGCATGTGACAAGGCACGCAAGGAATGCCAGGGTGGATTCACCATTTGCAGAGCCGGACTGGTGGTAACGCATAGTAGCTACTACCGCCTACCTCGATACACACTCCCATAATCAAAAGGGCCCAAATCGAATCTCAATAGTAATAGAATAATATCGAAGAAGTGTGCTTGATAAAATGTATGACCTCACTTGGTCCATGCAAAGCTCCTGTTTTAGCTACATCAAGCTGACTCAAGGTAGTCAGGGTCTCGTAATTAATATGAAATAAAATAAGATGGAGTCGTTCGCCAAATCATCCCCTTTATTCTGGAACTCCACCGCGTACACAATTGTTAAAGTGGTTTTCGGTATTGGCAGAGGGTATAACAATAGCCGATCCCGGTCTCTTTAACAACCAATCGTTTACATTTTCACACCGGGGTCATTAATTATAAATTACTTTATAAAATAGTTCATATGAATCTCAAATTCAAATTCAAATTCAAAAATCAAAATTAAATACCTAACTTCGATTATATTAAAATTTTGGAAACGACTTACTTAATTTGCTTTAATAAATCGATTTCGAAAATCATGTCGAAAAGATGGCAAATATAGTATAAACCAATACTAAAATATTTTAACTTCGATATATATAAATCTTCAAAAAATATTCGCGTAACGACTTTCAATTCAAAATCGACTTATATTAAAGTTATACTTTGAGGATTTCAATTTCCATTTAAATCGATACCAAAGCATTTAACTTCGATGATATTTTGGTTTGGTTTATATTCACAAAAATTCAAGTTCAAGATAATTCAAATAATTCAATTTCTACCTTTATAAGAAAACGTTTCAAATTAATTCACATGAATTCAACATTTTGATTCGAATTCACAATGTATAATTCAAGTCAAAAACTTACATTTCAATATCGTCACTTATGGATTCAAACCATACGTTTTAAACCATTCTTATAAATTCGCTTTCATGATTTCTTAATTCAAACCAAACGATTTATAAAACCAATTCTATATATATAATTTTATATATTCCAATTCATATTCAAATTAATCGCAATTCAAGATCATTTCTCATAAGAGTTCAAAACCAAATTCCAATTCATATTCAATTGATTTATAATCAAATTCATTCCTTAGATTTGGAAATTCAGTTTCAATCGAATTCACAATTCACGTTCATTCCTCGAAAGTTTATCTCGATTCAAATTCAGATTCATTTCTTATATACATCAATTCGTTAAATCAATGTTGTCGTATAAAATTAAAACCTTTAAACATTGAATTTAAGTCGTGGAAACCTTAACTTATCCGTCTTAATTTTATTATAAAAGTTTATAATATATATATATATATATAAGAAAATTTTAACTTTGAAAATAAATATATATGAGTTTATAAAATTCTAAATTAAATTAGAAAGAAATTAAACATATATAAGTTTAAAATAATATAGAAATAGCTTTAAAGAAATATTTATTACAATATAAAAGTTTTAAATACTTAATGATTAAATTATATGGTTTAAAATAAATAAAATTATAAGTAAAACCTTAACTAAAAGTTTAAATTCATGTTTACAACAAAATCATTTTAAAACACATAATTTAAAATCTACAAAATAATTTAAATTAAAAAATTTAAAATAAAAATATAAAGACTTATGGAATTATTTTAAAATAAAATTTTCCAAATTATTTTACTTCGAAAACATAACCAACGGTGTCCGTATATAATTTTCTACCCTATGGTCAAGTGATACGGATATTTATCATTTCAACCCGCAATTTATAAATTTCTATGGGTCTATCATTTCAACCCGCGATCCCAAATTCAGTATAAATCGTTCAGGTCTATCATTTCAACCCATAACGATTTTTCCTATTCTAATGTCCATTCGGGTATGTATCATTTCAACCCTTAGTGATTTTTCCTAAACTAGGGCTATCAACAATCACAAACAACAATTACATAGCAACAATTCACAGCATATATATCATCAGTGCAACTACGTGTCATACGAATATATCGTGTCACATATGAAATGTGCATATTTATCAAACCAAACAATTTCTATCAGCAGTCCTATAAATTTCATATAACAGTTCATTATTGATCTAACATCCATGAAATAAGTGTGAGTCAGGTGTGAGATAAACTCACCTTCCGTGGCATAGAAATGGAGGCAACAGTCAAATTGTCACGAAATGTAGCAGCGATCTCTAGGCACGATTTAGAATGGCTTCAGCTCGATATCACTCAATATTGATTTTATTTTTATAAGAGGAGATCGGGGAAATTTTCAATGGTCTAGTATGGCTATTGGGATTTTGGACGGGTTTCGGACTCGACGCCAAATACAACTCAAAAATAAACACAACACTACTTTCAAAAATAACATATATTTAAATATATATATATATATATATATATAAACATGCACAGTAAATACAAAATATGTATATATTTTCTAAATTGCTAGACGCTATACACACATCAATTTCATATACACACATATCTATAATTTATTTTTAAAAACACACACGAATTATAACACAAACAACATGTATACATTATATATACTAAAATAACGTAAATACATATATTAGCAATATATAAACACATACACTCAAGAAAGTATAAACGCACACACTAGATATACTCTCTCACGTACCAAAACACACAGGAACCTACCATAAACAAAGTAACACAACACTTCACATCCACACACTCATACTCATACTCACACCACACATAACACACACACCGGATAACTACACACAGCACACGCAAGGAAGCAAAGGAGGGGTTAGGTCAGTGGCCATATGGACAGAGGGGCTCGACTTTGGGGAAAGATGTTGGAGCTGGGATTTGTTAGGTGCGGTTTCATCGGGTCGGCAGGTCGTTGGGTTCAGTGCCTCCATGGACGAGCTGCTGATGGAGCGGGGATTCGAGGTGGGAAGGAGGCTCAGGAGGGTTGGCTCCTGTCGGAGCTGGGTCAGTGTGAGTGGGAAGTGGCGAGCTGGAACGGAATGGTGGCAGTCTTCGAATGGGCAAGGGCTGTCTAAGGTGCTGACTTGGGAAACTTCTCAGGTGGGTGGTGGACTTGGACGCAGACTGTAATAACCCGGAAATCTGGGCCAATTTAAAATTTTTATTTTGGCAATTTTAGCGAATTTTAATTATTTAAAATGAATTATTTTAAATAATAACGATGAGAAATTTATTTTGAATATAATTCGAACGTATATATATTCGTTTGAATCGACGATAGAATATAAATATTTATTTATATTTATAAAAGGAATTGAAAATGGCGCGGTAGTTCGATAATTCGATTTCATACTTCAATTGAATGTACCAGGTGCAAAATAAACCGGATTTTAGTGAAACCAAAAATATTAGAATCTAATTGAGAATATCTTTCCAACGAATGTGAAAAATCAAATTTTCATAGCGGGAATAAAAAGATATGTCCAGTTGAAATTTCAGAATAGTCGCTATGGAATTTCGGCCCTTAAAAATGGAAATTTTGCAAATGACCTCGGATTTCGACGAAACCACTTTTGTTGGATCCGCGATGTCGAATTATTGCTAGATTCCAAATTTCATAATTTTTCGAATTAATATGTGAGCATGGAAAAGGAAAACACGTTTGACCAGTTTTAGTTGATTTTAATCGACCGGAAAATGGCCATTTTTCAAACGGTCTCGGAATTCGACGAAACTAGTTTTGTTAGGACCGTATCGTCAATACGAAACTAGAAAATATTTTTTGGGAATTTTTCGAGTTAGTACGTGACCCCAGTAAATTGAAATGTGCGCTCAAATTTAATATATAGATTTATGTGTTGATGTTGACGGAAACTGATCGAACGGTCGAATCAGCTTACGATACATATCCCATTGTGTTCGGAATGGGGGTGAAACGCTATGGGCGACAGGCAGTGGGTTTCGTTTCGAGGTCGAAATAAAAAGATACCTTTTTGAATTTAAAAAATATAAAATTAATTATAATATATATTATAAAATCCTATACCTTGCCCCCCCCCCCACGTTCATTTCTAATCGGAGAAAAAAAAAAGAAAAAAAGGGGGGAATCGCGATCCCCCCAGGCGATCGATCGCCTCGTCGCCGCCGCTAGGAGGCGCGCGCGCCCGCCTACTTCCCCCTTCTCTTCCTCCGCCCCCCCCCCCCCCTCTGATAAATCGACGCGCATCCCCACGAGACCCCCCAGCCAAAAACTGAAACCGCGCCCTCCCCTAACCCTAGCCCCAATTTCCGTCGTGCCCTAGCCTCCACCGGCCCTTGTCGCACCACCCCACGGCCGCTGCAAGTCCTCCGACCCTCCACCAAGCTCCGGTGAATCAAGCAGCAGCCGACCCTCTCCCCCATTTCGAATTGTAAGTTTTTATTTATGTTTTTATTATTATTTATTTTAGTATTAAAATCTAATTTTTACACTAAAAAAATTAGGATTTTAATATATGTTTTTTTTTATGAAATGAGAGTTTTAAAAATCAGATTTTTAAAGTATAAAACACAATGTTTTTATTTCAATTTTTGATATAAAACTGCATTGATTTATTTTATATTTTTAATTCAAGAAAAATTAGATTTTTAATCCAAGAGAGATTATATTTTTAATGTATCAAAGGTTATATTTTTAAGGTATACACAAGGAGATATTTGAAAAGGCGAAATCTTTATATTTGAAAAGGCGAAATCTTTATATTTGAGAAGGCGAAATCTTTATATTTGAAAAGGCGAAATTTTTATATTTGAAAAGGCGAAATCTTTATATTTGAGAAGGCGAAATCTTTATATTTAAAAAGGCGAAATCTTTATATTTGAAAAGGCGAAATCTTTATATTTGAAAAGGCGAAATCTTTATATTTTAAAAGGCGAAATCTTTATATAGAGAATTGCGTGATAAAAATATAATCTTTATTATATGAACATCGGTGTAAAAATAGAATTTTTATCTATATAGTAGCTGTGTAAAAATAGAATTTTTATCTATATAGTAGCGATATAAAAATAGAATTTTTATCCACATAGCAACAATATAAAAATATGATTTTTATATACATAGCAACAATATAAAAATGTGATTTTTATATATGTAGTGGCTACGGGCAACGAAAGTGACAAAAGGCGAGAACGACGAAGACTTCTACATAAGAAGAGTCGAGGCGTTTGGATTAGCTATTGTTGAGAACTTCTCACCTTTTAATTTTGTTTTCTAGTTAAAATATATACTAGGATGCAGACGGTGTTTAGTAGCACCCGACACCCGTCGTCCACAGACCATGGACGGCTTGTATGCTAGTTTGTTTGATTTTGATGTATAGTTGATTGAGTGATGTGATGTGAAATGAAATAAAATATTTTATAGTGGAAAATATTTTATAGTTAAAAATAGAATTTTTAACGTGTATTTAAAATAAATATTTATAAACAAATCGGAGATTTGTTTATATACACTGATTTGATTGATATTGATTGGGACAATAAATTTTACACGTCGCCCAACTGAACAAATAAAAACCTGTGTTTGTTGATTTGAAACCCCACACGGGTATTGGGATGATATATGACATAGACTAGTCCCAATAATTAGTTGTATGTCGATCGATCGATTGACAGACTGTTATGAGCGTTGAATATTTATATTTGATTCTTATACAGTGTAGAACGCACTATGGATGATGGTTGATTATTTATCGTTGTTATTTTGTACATGTGTTGTAGAAAATCCATATAATTAACATTATATGGTAATTGATTGGGCCTCATTCCATATTTGAAATAGAAATATTTGAAAAAGAAACATTTGAAATAGAATATTTGAAAATAGAAATATATGAAGCCATGTTGATTATATTGACGCCATTTTGACGTGAACGATATTTATATCGATTTTATTCAATTTTCAACGTATATTGTAAGTGTTTTCGAAATTTTAATTATATTGAAAATAATCGAAATTCGAATTATATTGAATAGAGTTGAAATTCGAATTAAATTGAAATGAATTGAAATTCGAATTTAATTGAAATTGAATTGAAATTGAATGGAATTCGATTTGAAATGAATTTAAAACGAATTTATATTGGGATATTCAATTTTGATCTGAAATTGAATATGAAGTTGAAACCGTTTTGAAAATGAATTTAAAACAATTTATAAAGCACGTTTTGAATTGAAATCGACGAAGTATATATTATATATATTATATATATAATGGCCTGAAGAGAACGCGTCGCGCCGCGGTAGTTCGCGAATTTCGACCATTGACTTCGAATGGATATTGCGGGAGATCCGCCCGTCGGATTCTCCTAAAACTGGAACCGTTGGGTTCGTATCGAAAAGAGCTTTCTAACGAATATTGGAAATTAGAAATCTAACGGTTGGATTTGGAATTATGTCCAAATCAAATTTGGAAAAGGTCGCTGTAAGTGCAGTTCGATGGCCGTTGATGGAAATCGACTGTACGGGCCTTGAAAAAATTATTAAAAATAGTAATAATTTGTGTAAAATCATAAGAAATGATTTGTGAAGAATTGGGATGAAAAACTCCATATTTGAAAGGATAAAAATAGATTTTTATCGAAATGAACTAGTTTTGAACTAGAATAATAATTTATTTATTTTTAAAATAAATAAAGTGGATTTGAAATGGTTTTGAAAGTAACCAGAATTTCCAATAATTGAATTGGAAGGGACGTGAATCGAAATTATCTTCGGAATATTTCGAGGTTGGATTTCGTGATTATACAGATATTGTTATGGAAATTTGAAAGATATATATATATATATATATATATATATATATATATCGTTATTTCCAATACGATATTTGTTGGTCGTAGAATTTGATATTGAATATAAGCCGATATATTTTCTATTCAGAGCCTTGTATTTAATATCAAATGTGATTTGGGTTTGTCGTGAATGGTTTCTTCATTAACACTGTTCTTAAACCCAGTTGAGAAAAAGATTAAATCTTTTTATTTAGATTTAATGAAGTGTGCCAATTAAATAATATTTAATTGGAATTGAATTTGATTTAATTTTTGGGTTTATCGTGAACGGTGTTTTTAAATAACACTTGTTCTTTAACCCGAAAATTAATGGAAGGTGATTTTGGGTTTATAGTGAACCGTGTTTTAAATGACATTGGTTCTTTAATCCAGTTAAAGACAGGATATTGATTTCTGTGAAGATTAAAACTAAGTGGAGTTTTAATGAATCTTTAATTAGATTGAAATGGTCGAGAATGGAGTATCAACAGTTTTGCTCCAGGCGATAGTTAAATCATTAATTAGATTTGAACGTGAAATAGTAATTAAAATTACCGATAACACCGTGGTGTTAGATATGAAGTATTACTAGTTTTACTTCATGGGAGGAACAGGTTGGGATTGGGAAATAAAATAAATGATTACTCCGGTGTGGTTCGCTAATCCCGACTAGTTTGAATTGATATTCAAAGAAGATTAAAGAATAAATTTAAAGAATTTATCTTTGATAAATTTAATGGGAACCTTTCCCAAAGTATAAGAATATTTGAACAAAAGAATATTCTGAATTGGAATGAGGTGTATGTCGTGTTTGTGTAACACTTTTTTATTATATACGCTAGTTATTCAGAAAGACAGTGTTTATCCCATTCTGAATAACTGATTCGACGTGGTGTCGAAGATGAAGACGATGGTTGAAGACCGGAGGTCTTCACGTTGTTTGGATAATTACTGGTGATCTTGATTGGGTCGTACACCCAAGAGGAGGGAATCAGTTGGTGATCGTCCAGACGTACTTGGAGATCGATGGATATGCGGGGTATTAGGTGCCTCCGGTTTCGTTCAGACCCAGAACGAACGTGAAAATGGATTGTGTGTCTGACATTGGATTTTAGTCTGTGTGGTTGATTTCTATTAAATATATATCTGTTTGGCGGCGGAGAATTTATTCTCTTGCTTAACGCCCTTCTCTGAGACGTACGAGCTCAGGGGTTATATATTGATGGATATCAAACGCATGGAGTGAATTGCCTGCGTGGCATGCCTAAGTGGCAATTGATCAAGGCTTCTGTTGAAAAGCAAAGTCTTATGGTGATGATAAAAGCACGGCCTATGTGCCATAGCTTTGTGTAGCGTGGATTCGCGAGCCTCACACCCCGGTTGTGAACCAAAAACGTGAGAAGGATCCAGGGAGGGCATGCGTTTCCTTCTAGCTATAAGTGGCGTCAGTGGTTTTACATGCCCTGACGAGTTTGACTTATGTGGTTGTTGCAGTTGCGAGGCGCCTCGGATATTTCGGTCGATCCGGGACCGATGTAGTCATTGGACTCATTGACACCCCAAAGGGTGGGGAAACGCAGTGTTCAGGAATTTTAATCCACATCGGTGGACCGGCCCTGTGGCTCCTAAGGGTCACTTGAGCTCTGATCCTGAGACACGGGCTAGAGCGTCTCGAATCGGTAGAGGACTATCTTTTGCCTCGGTTCACAGATGGAAATCCAACTTCCACATGCGTGACATTTGCGGTTTTGATTGTAGAGCCTAGTATGGCGACATGATATATGGTACCCATGCCGTCTAGGATTGATACTTATGATTTGAAGTTGTTTTATACACTATACACTTATAATAGTATCAAATGATTTGTTTTAAACGTATCAAGCATGTTTTGGCTATTATAAGGGAAAACCCTATCCTCAGGTTTGTGTTGCATTGTGTGATGGGATCTGGGTCTTATAATAGCTTCATTTTTCTTTATTTAGCATTGCGCTGTTTGTTTTATGCACTAGCGTTCTTGGGAGGAAACCCGTTCCGTGTTATACGGCGTGGTCCCTTGATTTACCTTACTTTAAAATAAAGAATAATAACTGTTTTAGTTCTCACACCAGTCCCATGACTGACCTGGAGTTTATTGTTTTAACCTAAACTCTGGGTGCCCTTATTTTGACACGGGCAGCTAGTAGTTTTGGTTTTGCAGACTTATATTCACAAGATCCTGATTTACAGCTGGAACGATACTCGGAAAGCTTTGTATCCGCGTATTACTTCTAGCTATGTATTGTATTACTTTCCGCTGCTATGTAATGTATTGTAATTCTGATATTTTCTGTGTAATATTTATTCATTTATACTCTGTATATTCTTGTAATCTGATGAATTGTTGTAATTAACAATGAAATGTTCTTCCGTCTGCGTTCTATTTTGTCGCGTTCTCAAAACAATCAGGCGTTTCGAACGGTCTAGATCGGTTTAGCGACTGATTCAGATCGAGCGAAATTCTTCGTTGTCACACAGACTTCGGGGGCGGAGGGAACCGGGTGAGGATGAGAGGGTGCGCTCAACAGTTTGGGTGTTGGCAAAGGGTCAGCTTTGGTCGGCAAAGGGAATCATGGTGAAAGAAGATGGGAAGCAGAAAATGATGGGAAAAAGATGGAGATTTTGAAGGCCACTGAGTGTAAACGAATTAGTGAAGAAAAGTGGTGGTGAATATAAATGAATGGAAAAGTTGCAGGCACGAAGGCTTTAAATCGGAAGTAGTGAAAATCGTAATACCAAACAATGTGGACCAGGTAACAAGGAACGGTGAACGAAGGAGTGGTTCTTGGGGAAAGAATGGGTAAAATGGAGCAACGGAAAGGAAGTAACAGCTCATCGTTTGTTGGTTTGATTTATTCATCATTCACAATGCAACGGTTTTGAAATTTGAAAAGAAAGAATGGGATGGGGCGAACTTTGCTTTTATCACACGTAGGATAACGGGTCACGTGAACAACAGTTACGTTACAATTGAGAAAAAAATAGCTACGGCAAAGTGAACCATTGTCTTAGAAAAATGAAATGGAAAAACAAAGGACGTTTCACATATAGGGTTTTAGAACATTAAATAAATGAAATAATGTGATAGTTAGAAGTGGACAAATGAACGTGCATGCATTTATATATGTGTCCACTTTCTTTTTGAAATAAAAAGGCATGAATGGATTCCTTTGAAAACAAAATGGGGTGCAACACATGCATGCAAATAAAGACAACCATGAAATGCAACGCATGGCTTCAAATGTTTGGGAAAAATGAAAGGAACGCTTCGCCATGCAAAAATAAATGGACAAGAAAAGAAATGGTAGGAAAGTTGCTTTCATGCATGAACGCATGTTTTCTTTTTGCATTTAAACATGAAAGTGTGTACATTTCTTCACATTATCATCTTTTATGCGCTATGCGGACATTACAGACTGGGTTTGCAGACCTAAAATTACTAGAAAAATATGCCGAATCCAAATAGGGACACGTCGAACTCAAATGTCTTTGTTTCAAATGAACTATGCAAGGTTTTTTGCAATTATAGCATGAACCGAGCACCGAAACTGACAAATGAATATATTACGTTAATAAGCGTGACGAGATGGACACAACGGTATATAATTTACAGTGGCAGGATGCTCCGTTCAAAAATGCTTTATGGACCCTCTTTACCGTAAAAATGCGGACGGAAAACGGAGGTCAAAACATTCGATTTTCGCGAAACGAGTTTCACCATTGGATTACTGACAATGAATAGAATATTTTCCATGTTTGTACGAACTGATTTCGGAGAGATTTTAAAATCGTTAAAATTTGAACTGATATGCGCAGCGTTGCACTGAAAATTGCACAATCGGAAAACAGTCAAATTTTCCGATGAATTTCTTTTACAGCTGCTACATCTCATCGTACGTATTTCATATGACAAATTCCCGATATGAAAAACCATAGAATATTTTCAAAATAAAGAAATTCGATTTAAAACGATATTTAAGTCGTAAAAAAATAACGGATTGTTACAATCTCCCCCACTTAAAACTTTTCATCCCCGAAAAGGAACTCGGCAAAGAAATGGTAATTAAATAATTAATATATTTAAACCAATAGTTCATATCTATTATCATACATATATATATATATATAATTCAAATTATATGTATATATATATCAAAACATTGAAATATTTCCATACATTTCAAAATAGTTTTAAGTATTCACTCGATGTCTTGATTGGCAATATATAGTTTTCTCACTTTTGAAACCTGAAAATAGATATTGATGATGCCGCGGTCATTACCAAAATCATTTTCAAGCGACTAGAGTGTGACACTATATCTATCTGGTACACATAAGATTTAACATATACGTTGATCAGACGTATATCCAAATCACTAGGAATTCGATAGGCCAATTTTAACGTAAAATAAATACTTAAAACATCATTATATATTTAAATATAATATGTACCAAGTTCAAAATCATATATTATTAATAATACATTTCAAATCATTCAAATTTCAAGTAGGGAAAAAAAGTATTTCTCCTCCACTCATTTATATATTAAAATTCAATACAATAAATATACAAACAATATTATTATTAAATCAAATACATAACATTATCATTCAATAAAGATAAAATCAATTTCTTACAAAATATAATCTTTAAATCTTATTCAAAATACATGTAGTTTATAAATATAAAATCGTAAAATAAAAACATAAAATCTTTCGAAATATTGGCATCACCAAAACATAATGTTATTCACAAGTAAACATACCAAATATTAATATTACATCAAGAAAACCTATATTATAATATCTTCAAAATAATAATAATTTCAAGCCAATATAAGAATAGATCGCTAGAAGATTTATAGTCTTCTTCAACTTCTTACCTTGTTACGGACAAGGATAAGTTATAGAAGTCAAGTTGAAAACTGAACGAATGAAATAACCTGATAAAAAGGATCTACGAAGGAACATTGATTCGAATGGAAAGGAAATTAAAAAAAAAAGATTTAAATATTAAACAAAATTATATATTAGAAAATATATGTTTAAAACCATTTCAAAACCGTTTTAAAATCTTTTCATACTTTCAAAATACGCTCTCTCAAGAAGGATTCTGCTATTGATTCTACTCATTATAGGTTATCGCTACCCTATCTCTAATGAGTGTTTACCCCATAAGCCTAAGCTTTGATAAACCAAAGCTCTGATACCACATGTAACGACCCGCCATTTTAACTGTGCTGAATCGACAAACATGTTAGCTCGAAACGTTCAAAACAACAGATTGTTATTAGCTTCTAAGGTAAATAGAATGAATCATAGAATCACAGATCACAGACACAGATACAGAGCAATATAACATCTCGCAGTGGAAATAAATAATAAAATAGTAGTTCATGAAGCTTTACATCAGAGTTTACATAAATAATACAGCGGAAGTTTAATACTATAAATAACTGATAACAATCTGAAACAGAATGACAGAAATAACTGGATGACTGGAAAAACTGGTCAATAGGTAGATATAGGTGAGAAAAAAATCCAATATAAGCTCCAAACTCCAAAGGTGAATCTCGAAAACTGATATACTCGATCTGACCCGAGCAATAATGCAAAACAAAACAACTCGGATCAGGACTAACATTCTCATGGAAGTAAATCAACTCAAATGAAATGCTAAATGAAATGCATCTGTAACTTAAAGGATGTTTGGGATCACCATCCTCTAAGGATCCGTCAAACTAATACTATATAGTATAATATGCTATATACATTAGTATCTATCAGTAAAGTAAAAATATCAAAATAGCGTAAGCGAGATTACCATGATTACCCTTACACCGTTTATACATTCCCTTAGTATATACAGTACCGTAATTTCTCCGTAAACTGGAGGTTGATCAGAGGGCACTCCATATAAAACAGTACAAAACAAAATCGTAGTGGGCTCGTAAAGGGCATGTGACAAGGCACGCAAGGAATGCCATGGTGGATTCACCGTTTGCATAGCCGGACTGGTGGTAACACATAGTAGCTACTACCGCCTACCTCGATACACACTCCCATAATCAAAAGGGCCCAAATCGAATCTCAATAGTAATAGAATAATATCGAAGAAGTGTGCTCGATAAGAGGTATGACCTCACTTGGTCCATGCATAGCTCCTGTTTTAGCCACATCAAGCTGACTCAAGGTAGTCAATGTCTCATAATTAATATGAAATAAAATAAGATGGAGTCATTCGCCAAATCATCCCCTTCATTCTGGAACTCCACCGCGTACACAACTGTTAAAGTGGATTTCGGTATTGGCAGAGAGTATGACAATAGTCGATCCCAGTCTCTTTAACAACCAATCGTTTACATTTTCACTCCGAGGTCATTATTTATAAATTACTTTATAAAATAGTTCATACGAATCTCATATTCAAATTCGAATTCAAAAATCAAAATTAAATACCTAACTTCGATTATATTAAAATTTTGGAAACGACTTACTTAATTCGCTTTAACAAATCGATTTCGAAAATCATATCGAAAAGATCGTAAATATAGTATAAACCAATACTAAAATCTTTTAACTTCGATATATATAAATCTTCCAAAAAAAATCGTGTAATGACTTTCAATTCAAAATGGACTTATATTAAAGTTAAACTTTAAGGATTTCAATTTCCATTTAAATCGATACCAAAACATTTTACTTCGATGATATTTTGGTTTGGTTTATATTCACAAAAATTCAAGTTCAAGATAATTCAAATAATTCAATTTCTACCTTTATAATAAAACGTTTAAAATTAATTCACATGAATTCAACATTTTGATTCAAATTCACAATGTATAATTCAAGTCAAAAACTTACATTTCAATATCGTCGCTTATAGTTTCAAACCATACGTTTTAAACCATTCTTATAAATTCGCTTTCATGACTTCTTAATTCAAACCAAACGATTTATAAAACCAATTCTATATATATATATAATTTTATATATTCCAATTCATATTCAAATTAATCGCAATTCAAGTTCATTTCTCATAAGAGTTCAAAACCGAATTCCAATTCGTATTCAATTGATTTATAATCAAATTCATTCCTTAGATTTGGAAATTCAGTTTCAATCGAATTCACAATTCACGTTCATTCCTCAAAAGTTTGTCTCGATTCAAATTCAGATTCATTTCTTATATACATTAATTCATTAAATCAATGTTGTCGTATAAAATTAAAACCTTTAAACCTTGAATTTAAGTCGTGGAAACCTTAACTTATCCATCTTAATTTTATTATTAAAGTTTATAATATATATATAAGAAAATTTTAACTTTGAAAATAAATATATAAATATATATGAGTTTATAAAATTCTAAAATAAATTAGAAAGAGATTAAACATATATAAGTTTAAAATAATATAGAAATAGCTTTAAAGAATTATTTATTACAATATAAAAGATTTAAATACTTAATGATTAAATTATATGGTTTAAACTAAATAAAATTATAAGTAAAAACTTAACTAAAAGTTTAAATTCATGTTTACAACAAAATCATTTTAAAACACATAATTTAAAATCTACAAAATAATTTAAATTAAAAAATTTAAAATAAAAATATAAAGACTTATGGAATTATTTTAAAATAAAATTTTCCAAATTATTTTACTTCGAAAACATAACCAACGGTGTCCGTATATAATTTTCTACCCTATGGTCAAGTGATACGGATATTTATCATTTCAACCCGCAATTTATAAATTTCTATGGGTCTATCATTTCAACCCGCGATCCCAAATTCAGTAAAAATCGTTCAGGTCTACCATTTCAACCCATAACGATTTTTCCTATTCTAATGTCCGTTTGGGTATGTATCGTTTCAACCCTTAGTGATTTTTCCTAAACTAGGGCTATCAACAATCACAAACAACAATTACATAGCAACAATTCACAGCATATATATCCATCAGTGCAACTACGTGTCATATGAATATATCGTGTCACATATGAAATGTGCATATATATCAAACCAAACAATTTCTATCATCAATCCTATACATTTCGTATAACAGTTCATTATTGATCTAACGTCCATGAAATAAGTGCGAGTCAGGTGTGAGATAAACTCACCTTCCGTGGCATAGAAATGGAGACAACAGTCAAATTGTCATGAAATGTAGCAGCGATCTCTGGGCATGATTTAGAATGGCTTCAGCTTGATATCACTCAATATTGATTTTATTTTTATAAGAGGAGATCGGGGAAATTTTCAATGGTCTAGTACGACTATTGGGATTTTGGACGGGTTTCGGACTCGACGCCAAATTCAACTCAAAAATAAACACAACACTACTTTCAAAAATAAAATATATTTAAATATATATAAACATGCACAGTAAGTACAAAATATGTATATATTTTCTAAATTGCTAGACGCTATACACACATCAATTTCATATACGCACATATCTATAATTTATTTTTAAAAACACACACCAATTATAACACAAACAACCCGTATACATTATATATACTAAAACAACATAAATACATATATTAGCAATATATAAACACATACACTCAAGAAAGTATAAATGCACACACTAAATATCCTCTCTCATGTACCAAAACACACAGGAACTTACCCCAAACAAAGTAACACAACACTTCACATCCACACACTCATACTCATACTCACACCACACATAATACACACACCGTATAACTACACACACAGCACACGCAAGGAAGCAAAGGAGGGGTTAGGTCAGTGGCCATCTATACAGAGGGGCTCGGCTTCGGGGAAAGCTATTGGAGCTGGGCTTTGTTAGGTGCGGTTTCATGGGGTCGGCAGGTCGTTGGGTTCGGTGCTTCCATGGACGAGCTGCTAATGGAGAGGGGACGCAAGGGCCAGTTAGCTCCAATGATGGGTTCGAGGTGGGAAGGCGACTCAGGAGGGTCGGCTCCTGTCGGAGCTGGGTCAGTGTGAGTGGGAATGAAACGACCCGAAATCCCCCTTATGGGAAATCACGGATTGAGTTGAGAACAAGCCACAATAGAACGCAGACGGAAGAACATTTCATTGTATATTACAATAATTCCATCAGAATATAAGAATACACAGAGTATGAATCAATATTACACATTATAAAATATCAGAGATTACAATACATTACATAGCAGCGGAAAATAATACAAAACACAACTGAAGGAGATATATGGATACAAAGCTTTCCGGATATCGTTCCAGCTGTAAACCAGGATCCTATGAATATAAATCTGCAAAACCAAAACTACTAGCTGCCCGTGTCAAAATAAGGGCACCCAGAGTTTAGGTTAAAACAATAAACTCCAGGTCAGTCATGTGACTGGTGTGAGAACTAAAACAGTTATTTAAAACTTTACTTTAAATCAGATATATCAAGGGACAACGCCGTATAACACGGAACGGGTTTCCTCCCAAGAATATCAGTGCATATAATAAAACAACGCAATGCTTTTTGGAAAAATGAAGCTATTATAAGACCTAGGTCCTATCACACAATGCAACGCAAGCCGGGGGATAGGGTTTTTACCTTATAATAGCCAAGAATGCTTGGTATGTTTAAAACAAATCATTTGATACTATTATAAGTGCATAGTGTATAAAACAACTTCAAATCATAAGTATCAATCATAGACAGCATAAGCGCCCCATCCCACTATGTCGCCATATATAGGATTACAACTAAAATCGAAACGTCACGTATTGGAAGTTGGATTTCCATCTGTGAACCGAGGCAAAAGATAGTCCTCTACCGATTCGAGATGCTCTAGCCCGTGTCTTAGGAACATAATGCATCGTCCCTTGGATCGTCAGGGCCGGTCCACCGATGTGGATTAAAATGCCTGAACATAGCGTTTCCCCGCCCTTTGGGGCGTAGGTGAGCCAACTAAATGACTCCATCGGTTCGAGAACGACCGATATATCCGAGGTGCCTCGCAACAGCAACAACCACATAAGTCAAACTCGTCAGGGCGTGTAAATCCACTGACGCCACTTCTAGCTAGAAAGAAACGCATGTCCTCCCTGAGGTCCTTCTCCCGTTTCTGGTTCACAACCGGGGTGTGAGGCTCGTGAATCAACGCTACACAAAGCTACGCCACACAGGCCGTGCTTTGATCATCAACCACAAGACTCTGCTTTTCAACAGAAGCCTTGATCATTTGCATCTTAGCATGCCACATAGGCAAACCACTCTATGCAACCGATATCAGTCACACAGAATGAAATCCGATGTCAGACACACAGTCCATTTACAAGTCCGTTCTGGGTCTGAACGAAACCTGAGGCACCTAGTACCTCGCATCTCCATCGATCTCCAAGTACGTCTAGACGACCACTAACTGTTTCCCTCCTCTTGGGTGTACATCCCAATCAAGATCATCAGTAATTATCCACACGACGTGAAGACCTCCGGTCTTCAACCACCGTCTTCACCTTCGACTTATCGTCATATCAGTTATTCAGAATGGGATAAACCCGGTCTTTCCGAATAACTCGCGTATATAATAAACAAGCAACATACGCCTCATTCCAATTCATCAATCACTAAACGTAAATTAATCAAGAGAATAATCCCCCAAATATTAACCCCGAAGGCCGAAACCAACATCAGATCAATGCCCAGGAAATCACTCTCCTTAGCCAACCTACAGCTAGTTTCTAAATTTCACATTCTTAGGGAAAGATTCCCATTAATTTTATCAAATATAAATTCTTTTAAATTTATTCTTTAATCTTCCTTTTGAATATCACTTCAAACTAGTCGGGATTAGCGAACCACACCGAAGTAATCATTTATTTTATTTCCCAATCCCAACCTATTCATCCCATGAAGTAAAACTGGTAATACTTCATATCTAACACCACGGTGTTATCGGTAAATTCAATTACCATTTCACGTTCAAATCTAATTAAAGATTTAACTATCGCCTGGAGCAAAACTGGTGATACTCCATTCTCGATCATTTCAATCTAATTAAAGATTCATTAAAACTCCACTTAGTTTTAATCTGTGACTGGGTTAAAGAATTAGTGTCATTTAAAACACGGTTCACGATAAACCCCAAAATCATATCACATTTTAATCAGTCCCTAACCGTAAATTAGCAAGTGAGAAATTCCCTATGTATTAACCCCGAAGGCCGAAACCAACATCAGATCAATACCCCAGAAACCATTCAACTTAACTAATCTCCGGTTAGTTTCTGATTTTCTTAACTCCTTTGGGTCTAAGAACAGTATTATTGAAGATACCGTTCACGACAACCCAAAATCAAATTCCATTAATTATCGGGTTAAAGAACTAGTGTTATTTAAAACACTGTTCACGATAAACCCAAAAATCAATACCAATGCAATTCCAATTAAATATTATTTAATTGGTACACTTCATTAAATCTAAATAAAAAGATTTAATCTTTTTCTCAACTGGGTTTAAGAACAGTGTTAATGAAGATACCATTCACGACAAACCCAAATCACATTGGATATTAAATACAAGGCTCTGAATAGAAAATACATCGGCTTATATTCAATATCAAATTCTACGACCAACAAATATCGTATTGGAAATAACGATATATATGTATGTTTCAAATTTCCATAACAACATCTATATCATCACGAAATCCAGCATCGAAATATTCCCAAGACAATTTCGATTCAAATCCATTCCAATTCAGTTATTGGAAATTCTGGTTTCTTTTAAAACCCTTTTCAAATCCAATTTATTTATTTAAAAATAAATAAATTATTATTCTAATTCAAAATTAGTTCGTTTCCATAAAAGTCCATTTTATCTTTTCAAATATGGAGTTTTCCATCCCAATTCTTCACAAATCATTTCTTATGATTTTACACAAATTATTACTATTTTTAATAATTTTATCAAGGCCCGTACAGTCGATTTCCATCAACGGCCATCGAACTGCACTTACAGCGGCCTTTTCCAAATTTGATTTGGACAATATTCCAAATCCAACCGTTAAATTTCTAATTTCCAATGTTCGTTAGAAAGCTCTTTTCGATACGAACCCAACGGTTCCGGTTTTAGGAGAATCCGACGGTCGGATCTCCCGTAATATACATTCGAAGTCAATGGTCAAAATTCGCGAACTGCCGCGGCGCGGCGCGTTCTATTCAGGCCATTATATATATAATATATATATATTATATATATTTCGTCGATTTCCTTTCAAAACGTATTTTATAAATCGTTTTAAATTCGTTTTCAAAACGATTTCAACTTCTATTGCAAATTCAAATCAAAATTGAATCTTCCAATATAAATTCGTTTTAAATTCATTTCAATTCTTTTTCAATTCAAATTGTTTTCAGTTCAAATCAATTTCAGTTCAATTTCAATACGTTTTAAATTCAATTCAAAACGATTTCAATTCTATTTCAATCTAATTCGAATTTCAATTCTATTCAGTTTAATTCGAATTTCATTTCAATTCAATTTAATTCGAATTTCAATTCCTTTCAAACCATCAGATTTTGAAATCACTTTCGATATTCATTGTAAAATGAATAAAATCGATATAAATATCGTTCACGTCAAAATGGCGTCAATCTAATCAACACGGCTTCATATATTTCTATTTTCAAATATTCTATTTCAAATATTTCTTTTTCAAATATTTCTTATTCAAATATTCTATTTCAAAACTGGAATAAGTCCCAATCAATTACCATATAATGTTAATTATATGGATTTTCTACCACACGTATATAACAGCAACGATAAATCATCAACCATCATCCAAAGTGCGTTCTACATTGTATAAGCATCAAATATAAATATTTAACGCTTATAACAGTCTGTCAATCAATCGATCGACATACAACTAACTATTGGGATTAGTGTATGTCATATATCACCCCAATACCCGTGTGGGGTTTTCAAACAATCAAACATAGATTTTATTTGTGCAGTTGGGCGATGTGTAAAATTTATCGTCCCAATCAATATCAGTCAAATGTGTGTATATAAACAAATCGTCTGATTTGTTTATATTTATTTATTTCATTTCATATACGCGTTAAAAATTCTATTTTTAACTATAAAATATTTTTAACTATATAAATATTTTATTTCATATCAAATCACATCACACAATCAACTACACATCAAAATCATATAAACAAGCATACAAGCCGTCCATGGTCTGTGGACGACGGGTGTCGGGTGCTACTAAACACTGTCTGCATCCTAGTATATCTTTTAACTAGAAGATTAAATTAAAAGTGAGAAGTTCTCACCGACAAGCTAATCCAAACGCCACGACTCTTCTTATGTAGAAATCTTCGTCGTTTCTTCTTTCATCACTTTCTTTGCCCGTATCCTCTAAATATATAAAAATCACATTTTTACTTCGCTATTCAATATATAAAAATCGAATTTTTATATTCTCTACCATATAAAAATTATATTTTTGATCTTCACATCTAATAAAAATTATATTTTTAATCTTCACTTACAATAAAAATTATATTTTTCATCTTCACTTACAATAAAAATTATATTTTTAATCTTCACTTACAATAAAAATTATATTTTTATTCGATTAAAAATCAGATCTTTTATCATATTAAAAATATATAAAAACTGAATCTTTTCAGGTTATAAAAATCTAATCTTTTTATGCACAAAAAATTATTCTTTTCTATAAACAACTCCATGAACAAAATCTATTCTTTTTATAAATAAAAACCAAAGTTTTCCTATAAAATAAAATCAGTTTTCCATATGTAAAAATCTAAACTTTATTTTCAGATTTATATAAGAGTAATAATTAAAAGAAACTGAAATAAAAATAAATGAAAATAAAAATAAAAATAAATCACCTTTGCTTTTCGCGAAGAGGGGGGGTGTGTGCGATGGTCTCGTCGGAGGTGGCTCCGATCAGTGGTGGCGCGAATTAGGGTTACGGTTTGGTGGCGGTTTAGGGTTCACCGGGGGGGGGGGGGGGGCGCTTTGGTCTGGAGGAAGAAGAGAGGAGGCGAAGGTGAAGGGGGCCCGCGGCGGCAGCTGTTTCACGACATTGCTCAGTTTTGGGTCTTGTGGGTCCTTGTCCGCGGTCATGGCTTCAAAAGAGGGAGTTAGAGAAGAAGGGGGAGAGGAGCGGGGTGGCTTAAGGTTGCGGCGGAGGTTGGAGGCTGACGGCGGATCGTTGGGTGGCGGCGGCGAATCGAGATAGGTGGAATCGATTTTGAAGAAAAAAGGGGGTATCGGGTATCTGATAAAGGAAAAGGGTTGGGGGGTTATAAATATTATTATATTTAATTATTTAATTTCTTTTCAAAAAGTAACTTTTTTGTTCGGACCCCAATCCGAACCCAACGACTGTCGTCGCCAGCTAATTACCCCCATTCCTAACATAATGGGATATGTATCGTAAGCTGATTCGATCGTTTCGATCAGTTTTCGTCAAAATCAAAACATAACTCTATATATATTGAATTTGAACGCGCATTTCAATTTACCGGGGCCACATACAGACTCTAAAAATTCCTGAAAAATATTTTCTAACCTCGTATTGACGATACGGTCCTAACAAAACTAATTTCGTCAAATTCCGAGACCGTTTGAAAAATGGCCACTTTCCAGTCGATTAAAATCAACTAAAACTGGTCAAACGCCTTTTCCTTTGCCACGCTCAAATATTGATTAGAAAAATTATGAAAATTGGAATCTAGCAAGAACATGACATCACGGATCCAATAAAAGTGGTTTCGTCGAAATCCGAGGTTGTTTGCAAAATGGCCATTTTTAAGGGCCAGAATTACATAGCGACTATTTTGAAATTTCATTTGGACATATCTTCTGATTCCTGCTATGAAATTTCGATTTTTCGGATTCTTGGAAAGATATTATCAAATAGATTCTAAAATTTTTGGTTTCGCTAAAATCCGGTTTATTTTGAATCCTGCACATTTATTTGAAGTTTGAAATCGAATTATCGAACTACCGCGCCATTTTCAATTCCTTTCATAATTTAAAATAAATTTTTATATTCTAACGACGATTCGAATAAATATATACATTCGAATTCTATTCAAAATAAATTTCTCGTCGATATTATTTAAAATAATTCATTTTAAATAATCAAAATTCGCTAAATTCACCAATTTAAAATTTTTAATTTGGCTCGCATTTCCGGGTTGTTACAAGGAAGGGGCGAGCTGGAGGGGAAAGGTGGCGGTCTTCGAATGTGCGAGGGATGTCTGAGGTGCTGACTTGGGAAACTTCTCAGGTGGGTGGTGGACTTGGACGCAGACTTCGCGTGCGGAGGGAACCGGGTGAGGCTGAGGAGGGTGCGCTCAATAGTTTGGGCGTTGGCAAAGGGTCATCTTTGGTCGGCAAAGGAAATCATGGTGAAAGAAGATGGGAAGCAGAAAATGATGGGAAAAAGATGGAGATTTTGAAGGCCACTGAGTGTAAACGAATTGGTGAGGAAAAGTGGTGGTGAATATAAATGAATGGAAAAGTTGCAGGCACGAAGGCTTTAAATCGGAAGTAGTGAAAATCGCAATACCAAACAATGTGGATCTGGTAACAAGGAACGGTGAACGAAGGAGCGGTTCTTATGGAAAGAACGGGTAAAATGGAGCAACGGAAAGGAAATAATAGCTCATCGTTTGTTGGTTTGATTTATTCATCATTCACAACGCAACGGTTTTGAAATTTGAAAAGAAAGAATGGGATGGGGCGAACTCTGCTTTTATCACACGTAGGATAACTGGTCACATGAACAACAGTTACGTTACAATTGAAAAAAAAAATAGCTATGGCAAAGTGAACCATTGTCTTAGAAAAATGAAATGGAAAAACAAAGGACGTTTCACATATAGGGTTTTAGAACATTAAATAAATGAAATAACGTGATAGTTAGAAGTGGACAAATGAACGTGCATCCATTTATATATGTGTCCAGTTTCTTTTTGAAATAAAAAGGAATGAAAGGATTCCTTTAAAAACAAAATGGGGGTGCAACACATGTACCTAACGTATGCATAAAAATAAATTCAACCATGAATTGCAACGCATGGGTTCAAATGTTTGGGAAAAATGAAAGGAACGCTTCGCCATACTAAAATAAATGGACAAGAAAAGAAATGGTAGCAAAGTTGCTTTCATGCATGAACGCATGTTTTCTTTTTGCATTTAAACATGAAATTGTGTACATTTCTTAACATTATCGTCTTTTATGCACTATGCGGACGTTATAGACTGGGTTTGCAGACCCTAAATTACTAGAAAAATATGCCAAATCCGAATACGAACACGTCGAACTCAAATGTCTTTGTTTCAAAAATGAACTATGCTAGGTTTTTCGCAATTACAGCACGAACCGAGCACCGAAACTAACAAATGAATATATTGCATTAATTAGCGCGACGAGGCGGACACAATGGTATATAATTTGCAGTGGTAGGATGCTCCGTTCAAAAATGCGTTATGGACCCCTTTTACCGTAAAAATGCGGACGGAAAACGGAGGTCAAAACGTCCGATTTTCTCAAAACGAATTTCGCCATTGGATTACTGACAATGAATAGAATATTTTCCACGTTTGTATGAATTGATTTCGGAGGGATTTTAAAATCGTTAAAATTTGAACTGATATGCGCAGCTTTGCACTGAAAATTGCACGATCGGAAAACAGTCAAATTTTCCGATGATTTTTTTTTACATCTGCTACATCTTACTGTACATATTTCATATTACAAATTCCCGATATGAAAAGCCATAGAATATTTTCAAAATAAAGAAATTCGATTTAAAACGGAATTTAAATCGTAAAAAAATAACAGATTGTTACACCGGCTCTGCCGCTCCATGGGTCGATGCTTTCTGTCCCAGAGGCATGTGCTAGATTGTCTCGAATCAAAAAGGAAGATCCCATGCCTTGGTCCATAGATGAAAATCCAAATTTCAATACGCGATTTTACAGTTTTAGCTGTAAACCTATATGGAGGATAGTATTATGGGACATTCATGTCATTTAGGATTGATACATTTATATTTGAAATTCATTTCTGTACTTATAATAATAAAAGATAAATTTCACGTATTAAGCATGTTTGTCTATTATAAGGTAAAACTCTATCCTTTGGCTTGCGCTTACATTGTGTGATGGAACTTGAGCCTTATAATAGCTTCAATTTTCCTTAAGCATTGCATTGTTTGATTTATGCATTGGTATTCATGAGAATAAACCCGTTCTATGTTATACGGCGTGTTCCCTTGATTTACCCAACTTTAAAATAAAGTTAATAACTGTTTTAGTCCTCACGCCAGTCCCATGACTGACTCGAAGTTTATTGTTTCCCACCTAAACTCTGGGTGCCCATACTTTCTACATGGGCAGCTAGTAATTTTGGATTTGCAGATATTTCTTTTCACAGGATCCAGAATTGCGTATGGAGCTATATTATGGAATGCTTTGCATCCGTGTATTTCCTTCAGCTGTATTAGTTGATGTTTTCCGCTGCTATGTATTTTAAATCTCTGATATTATTTTTCCTCTATATATTATTTAATTTTATTTATTTGTACTCTGATATCTTATACGCTAATGTAAATTTTTTTAAAAGAAATGAAATGTTCTCTTGTTCAGTGTTTTGATGATTCGTATTCTCAAAGCAATCCGTCTTCCTATTCGGTTTAGGCCAGCCGGGAAATTTGAGTCGTCACAGTTGGTATTAGAGCTTTGGTTTACAAATTTTGAGAACAAGACACATTAGAACCGAACGAAAGAATTCATCAGACATAGGATTAATAATATCCTATAAGAATGACTCGTTAGAGGTAGGTAAGTAATACCCTAGAATGAGTTTAAAGGGTATAATTTATAAAGACGAATTTGGTTTTGAAAATTATATTATATAATAAGTATTTGAGTATTTTATTTGATTTTGAGTTTGGATTATTGAGTATAAGAAAATTTTGCATATACGCCTTGCAAGTGTGTATATGAAGTCTCAAATATAATGGGTAGATATATAATCACATTCTACTCGCCCGGGGATGATTCTGATGATTTCTAGCATCATCACTATTTATTTCGAGTTTCGAAAGCGGGATATTTATATATTTCCAACTGACTGGTGTGAGAACCAAGAACTTACTTAGAGTTTAATGTTTGTGATATGGCCGTGAAACTGTATTTTTAAGTATATAAAAGTTATACGTTTGGAAAATTTAATCAACTAATTGATTTCTTATTGTGATGTGTGATAATTAGTTTAACTATATTAGAAGAATAAAACCAATAAGAGAATAAAAGGTAAATTAAACCAAATCAAATTTGATGTTGAACTGAATTGAAAGATTAGTTGTAACAACCCGAAAATCTGGGCCAGTTTAAAATTTTTATTTTGGCAATTTTGACGAATGTTGTATATTTAAAATGAATTATTTTAAATAATATCGACGAGAAATTTATTTTGAATAGAATTCGAACGTATATATTATATACGTCGTCGTTAGAATATAAATATTTATATATAATTATAAATAGAATTGAAAATGGCGCGGTAGTTCGATAATTCGATTTCAAACTTCAATTGAATGCACCGGATGCAAAACAATCCGGATTTTAGTGAAACCAAAAATAATAGGATCTAATTGATGATATCTTTCCAACGAATCCGAAAAATCAAAATTTCATAGCGGGAATCAAAAGATATGTCCAGATGAAAATTCTGAATAGTCGCTATGGAATTCAGGCCCTTAAAAATGGGAATTTTGCAAACGACCTCGGATTTCGACGAAACCACTTTTGTTGGATCCGTGATGTCAAATTATTGCTAGATTCCAAATTTCATAATTTTTCGAATCAATATGTGAGCGTGGAAAAGGAAAACGCGTTTGACCTGTTTTAGTTGATTTTAATCGACTGGAAAATGGCCATTTTTCTAACGGTCTCAGAATTCGACGAAACTAGTTTTGTTAGGACCGTATCGTCAATACGAAGCTAGAAAATATTTTTTGGGAATTTTTCTAGTTAGTATGTGACCCCGGTAATTTGAAATGTACGTTTAAAATTCAATAAAGTGATTTAAATGTAAATTTAACGGAAACTGATTGTAACAGCCGAATTAGCTTATGATACATATCCCATTGTGTTCGGAATGGGGGCAATTAGCTATGGACGACAGGCGGTGGGCCTCGTTTTGTGGTCGAAAATAAAAGTTGCTTTATGTGGAAAAAAAATAAAATAAACCCTTTCCCTTCTCCTTAACCAGGCCCCCCACCTCCCGATATTTTCAATTTAGTTTTCAAAAAAAAAAGGAAACAACTGAAAAGGGGGAAACCCCTGTCGCCGCCGCCAGAGGCTGGCGCGCCCCCCCAATCGATCGCCGCCACATCTGAAACCCCCCCTCCTCGAAGTCGATCGCGACGAAGAACCCCCCCCCCTCTTTTCAGCAATTGCGACGAAGACCCCCCCTCCCCCCCCCCCCCCCGATCCGAGGCCCGCCACCACCCAGAAGAGCCGCCGCCCACTCCACTTCGCCCTCCTCCTCCTGCCGACGCTCCAACGCCTCCACCGCCACCCTGATGAACGCCGCAGCCCTCCTACCCGCAGTTAACCCTGATTTGTTTGAGCTACGATAATGAGGTAATTAATTTACTTATTTAATCAGTTATTAACTAATTTAATTTAGCTAAATTTCAGTTCTTTTTGTAGGAATGATTAGTAAATGCAAAAGTTTAGATTTTTAAAATGCAAAAGTTTAGATTTTTAAAATGCAAAAGTTTAGATTTTAAAAAGGAGAAAGACGAGATTTTTAAATAAAAACGATTCGATTTTTATTCGTATAAAAACCCGATTTTTATATTGAAAGTGAAGTAATAAAAATATAATCTTTACTATGTAGAACATGAAAAAAATATGATTTTTGTTTAGGTAGAGAATAAGAAATATAATTTTTACATGATAGGAATATTAGAAATATCATCTTTATATGGGTAGCAAAATAAAGATGTGATTTTTATAATGATATTTTTGAAAAGGCGAAATCTTTATTTTTGAAAGGCGAAATCTTTATTTTTGAAAGGCGAAATCTTTATTTTTGAAAAGGCCAAATCTTTATATTTGAAAAGGCGAAATCTTTATATAGAGGATAGCGAGGTAAAAATATAATTTTTATCTATATAGTAGCAATGTAAAAATAAAATTTTATCCATATAGCGAGATAGTAAAAAATCGATTTTTATATATTGAATAGCATAGCAAAAATTCGATTTTTATATATTGAATAGCATAGTAAAAATATGATTTTTATATATTGAATAGCGTAGTAAGAATTCGATTTTTATATATTGAAAAGCGAAGTAAACATTCGATTTTTACATATGTAGTGAATACGGGCAACGAAGGTGACAAAAAGGCGAGAGCGATGAAGATTTCTCTAAATGAAGTGTCGTGAAATTGGATAGCTATCGGTGAGAATTTCTCACCTTTCAATTTCTTTTTCTAGTTATATATATATATATATATACTAGGATGCAGACGGTGCTTAGTAGCACCCGACACAATCGTCCACAAACCATGGACTTGTTTGTTTGGTTGCATAAATTAGTTAGATGATTTGGGCTGAATTGAATTGTTTGGTGAATTGAAATTGATTTGATTGATGTGTGAATGGCGTGGGCCTTCACTAGACCGGGGATAAGGCTAGGCCTCGTCCCGTTTCTAGTATCGTGCCGTTATGCCGCCGAAATTTTCTAAAATATGTTAGAAAAATAAAAATATCATTTTTATTGTATAAATGAACCGAATAGAATATTCATATTTTGAATAAAATATATTATCGTTAAAAATATAATTTTTAACGTGAAAGTGAATAAATAAATATTTATAAACAAATCGGCCGATTTGTTTATATACACTGATTTGACTGATATTGGTTGGGTCGATAAATTCTACACGTCGCCCAACTGCACAACTAAAATCTGTGTTTGATTGTTTGAAACCCCACACGGGTGTTAGGATGAAATTTGAATTTCACTCATCTGATTGATTAAATATGTCGATCGATTGATTGACAGGCTGTTATAAGCGTTAGAAATCTATATTTGATGCTTATACAGTGTAGTGCACTTTGGTTGATGGTTGATTATTTTTCAATGCTATTATATACATGTGTTGTATGGAATCCATATAATTAACATTATATGGTGATTGATTGGGCCTCATTCCAATCGGGAAAATAATGAATATTATAAAAGAAGATTCATGTGTTGAATATAAAAATAGTCATGTGTTGACGATGTTCCTGAGTTGAAAATATTTATGTGTTGAGTAAAATATTTTAGTAATAAAATTCACATCTTTATCATATTTAAAATTAGAACTACTTTACAATGGAGTCTAATTAAAATCAAATGATAGATACCATAGTTTTATAAAATATTTTACATAACAAAAATAGTCGTGTGCTGAAAGAAATATAGATCATGTGTTGAATAGAATAAATATTCATTTGTTGAACAGAATAAAGAAGTTTTTGAAAAATATAAAGCCGTGTGGATTAGAGATGCGCTATTTTGACGTAAACGATATTTATATCGATTTTATTCGTTTTGCAATGAATATTGAAAAGTGATTTCAAAATCTAATATTTTGAAATGAAACTCAAATTGAATTAGATAAAAATTGAAATTGAAATTCCATTGAATCAATTTGAAATGAATTCGAATCGAATAGAAAATGAATTCGATTCGAATTGAATAGAAAATGAACTCGATTCGAATAGAATAGAAAACGAATTAGAATTTGAATTGAACTGAAACGAATTTGAATTCAAATTAAATAAAATTGAAATGAATTCGAGTTGAATTGAAATCAAATCGATTTGAAATTGAATATAGTGTTGAAATGGTTTTGAAAACGAATTTAAAACGATTTATAAAATACGTTTTAAATGGAAATCGACGAAATATATATAATATATATATATATATATTATATATATATATATATATATATATATATATATATATATAATGGCCTGAATAAAACGCGCCGCGCCGCAGCGGTTCGTGAATTTCGACCATTAACTTCGAATTGACGTTGCGGGAGATCCGACCGTCGGATTCTCCTAAAACCGGAACCGTTGGGTTCGTATCAAAAAGAGCTTTCCAATGAATATTAGAAATTTGAAATCTAACGGTTGGATTTGGAGTTATGTCCGAATCAAATTCGAAAAGGGTCGCTGTAAGTGCAGTTCGATGGCCGTTGTTGGAAATCGACTGTACGGGCTTTGATAAAATTATTAAAAATATCTATAATTTGTGTAAAATCATAAGAAATGATTTGGGAAAAATTGGGCTGAAGAATTCCACATTGGAAAGGATAAAAATAGATTTTTATCGAAATGAACTAGTTTTGAACTAGAATTAAAATCAATTTATTTTTGAAATAAATAAATTGAATTGGAAAGTGATTTTAAAAATAATCAATATTCCCAATACGTGGATTGGACTAGAGTTGAATCGAAATTATCTTCGGGATATTTCGATGTTGGATTTCGTGACTATACAGATATTGTTATGGGAATTTGAAAGATATATTTAATATCGTTATTTCCAATACAATATATGTTGTTGTAGAATTTGATATTGAATATAAGCCGATATATTTTCTATTCAGAGCCTTGTATTTAATATCAAATGTGATTTGGGTTTATCGTGAATCGTGTTTTAGAGGACATTGGTTCTTTAACCCAGTTAAAGGCAAGATATCGATTTTTGAAAGGATTAAAACTAAGTGGAGTTTTAATGAATCTTTAATTAGATTAAAAAGTGAATTGATAATTTAAATTATCAAATCTGAAAGGTGATCGAGAATGGAGTACCACCAATTTTGCTCCAAAGCGATAGTTAAATCTTTAATTAGATTTGAACGTGAAATGGTAATTAATTTTACCGATAACCCCGTGGTGTTATATGTGGAGTATTACCAGTTTTCTCCATGGGATATATAGGTTGGGATTGGGAAATAAAATAAATAATTACTTCGGTGTGGTTCGTTAATCCCGACTAGTTTGAAATGATATCCAAAGGAGGATTAAAGAATAAATTTAGAAGAATTTATCTTGGATAAAATTAATGGGAACCTTTCCCTAAGAATGTGATTTTGTGAATAGAAGAATATTCTGAATTGAAATGAGGCGTTTGTTGTGTTTGTGAACATTTGTTTATTATATACGTGGGTTATTCAGAAAGGCGGGGTTATACCCATTCTGGATAACCGATTCGACGAGATGTCGAAGATGAAAACGGTGGTTGAAGACCGGAAGTCTTCACATCGTTTGGGTGATTACTGATGATCTTGATTGGGCTGTACACCCAGGATGAGGGAATCAGTTAGTGATCGT
Organism: Allium sativum; assembly: GCA_030737875.1. NCBI lineage: Eukaryota > Viridiplantae > Streptophyta > Magnoliopsida > Asparagales > Amaryllidaceae > Allium > Allium sativum. The sequence continues at coordinate 574,415,281 of CM060918.1, read as the reverse complement.
CCAGACGTACTTGGAGATGGATGGATATGCGAGGAAAGTGCCTCCGATTTCGTTCAGACCCAGAACGAACTTGTAAATGGATTGTGTGTCTGATATTGGATTTTATTCTGTGTTGATTGATCTCTATTAAATATACATCTGTTTGGCGGCGGAGAATTTATTCTCTTGCTTAACGCCCTTCTCTGAGACGAACGAGCTCAGAGGTTGTATATCGATGGACATCAGTCGCATGGAGTGAATTGCCAATGTGGCACGCGTAAGTGGCAATTGATCAAGGCTTCTGTTGAAAAGCAAAGTCTTGTGGTTGATGATCAAAGCACGGCCTGTGTGGCGTAGCTTTGTGTATAACGTGAATTCGCGAGCCTCACACCTCGGTATGAGTCAAAAACGGGATAGTGACTGCAGGGAGAGCACGACGTTTCTTTCTAGCTAGGGTGGTGTCAGTGACCTACCAGCCCTGACATTTATATACTTTTCACCTGTGTGGTTGTTGGATACGAGGCGCCTCGGATATAGGTCTGTAAGGACCGGGAAACGTGTGTTCAGGAATTGCCAATCCTCAAAAGTAAGAGAGGACCGGCCCTGAAGATCCAAGGATCATAGTGGGGTCCTGAGACATTTGCTAGAGTGTCTCGAATCGGAGAGGAGCTTGCCCCTTGCCTCGGCTCATGACGGAATCCAATTTCCAATACGTGATATTGCGGTTTTAATTGTAGAACTAGTATGGCGACATGATAGATGGTACCCATGCCGCCTATGATTGATATTTATGATTGAAAATTGTTTTGACACTATACACTTATTATAGTATCAAATGATTTGTTTTGACATATCAAGCATCATTTGGCTATTATAATGGAAAACCCTATCCTCCGGCTTGCGTTGCATTGTGTGATGGGACCTGGGTCTTATAATAGCTTCATTTTTCCAAAGAGCATTGCGCTGTTTTGTTATATGCACTAGTATTCTTGGGAGGAAACCCATTCCGTGTTATACGGCGTGGTCCCTTGAATTACTCTCTTTTAAAGTAAAGTTTTAAATAACTGTTTTAGTTCTCACACCAGTCACATGTCTGACCTGGAGTTTATTGTTTTAACCTAAACTCTGGGTGCCCCTATTTTCCACACGGGCAGCTAGTAGTTTTGGTTTTGTAGATTTATATTCACAGGGTCCTGATTTACAGCTGGAACGATGCTCGGAAAGCTCTGTATCCGTGCATTACTTCTAGTTGTGCTTTTGTATTATTTTCCGCTGCGATGTATTTAAATGTAATTTAAATCTCTGATATTTGTTGAATGTAATTTATTCATTTATACTCTGTATATTCTTGTATCTGATGGAATTGTTGTAATAAATAATGAAATGTTCTTCCGTCTGCGTTCTATTTTGTCTTGTCCTCAATTATATCCGTGCTTTCCTTACCGGGGAAGTTCGGGTCGTCTCAGTTTGGTATCAGAGCTTTGGTTTACAGAGCTCGAGAACAAGACACATTAGAACCATACGAAAGAATTCATCAGATATTGGATTAGTAATATCCAATTAGAATGACTCGTTAGAGATAGGATCAGTAGTATCCTAGAACGAGTGTGAAGAGTATATTTTTCAAGTGAAAACAATTTTGTTTAGAAAATTTAAATCGTTTTAAACGTATTTGAATATTTATTTATTTTGAATTTGGACAATCGAGTATATATAGATTTCGCGTATACGCGTCATGAACGTATATTCGAAGTTTTAATATACTGGATAGATATAGAACCGCACTCTAGTAGCCCGGAGATGTTCTGATGGTGGTTCGAAACATCATTAGCATTTATTTTCGTGTTTCGAAAGTTTGATTTCTATATATTTCCATTAGGCTGGTGTGAGAACCCAAACTTATATAGCTAGAACACATTGTTGTGAATTGGCATCAAAAACATGATTTTTTGTTTATATATCAAAATTATCAATTTGAAACTCTAATCCACAAATTGATTGATGATTGAGTTGTTTGATTATTGTTGCCTAATTAAATTTTGAACCATTTAGCCTAATTGCATCAAATATTGAATTGTATTAAAATTGGTCACATTTGCATGCATATACATATACTTACATTGAACAGGTCATAGCAAGGAGGCTAGAGCCGAAGAATAAAATTTGTTTGCCCGACAAATAGGTGCATGTTTACTACATAATTTACTGTTTTGTTTGGGTGATGATGATTTTATGAGCCTATTGGCTAGCCGCTTGGCGTTTTCTTTTTCTTTTTGAGATCAGAAGGCCTATATGGCAATTTCGGGATTTTCCCGTGGCTCCTGGTGCAAGGGGAGGTTATGGCGAAATTTTTCGAAAATTTAGGGTGTTAGCCAAATTTTTGAAAATTTGAAAATTCTCAAAAACTGAAAGGTTGGAGAATGAAAGCCAGATCGAACGTAGAGTTGATTAATCAAACCACTTTCGACTTTGTTCCTTTTCGGGGATGAAAAGTTTTAAGTGGGGGAGATTGTAACAACCCGAAAATCTGGGCCAGTTTAAAATTTTTATTTTGGCAATTTTGACGAATGTTGTATATTTAAAATGAATTATTTTAAATAATATCGACGAGAAATTTATTTTGAATAGAATTCGAACGTATATATTATATACGTCGTCGTTAGAATATAAATATTTATATATAATTATAAATAGAATTGAAAATGGCGCGGTAGTTCGATAATTCGATTTCAAACTTCAATTGAATGTACCGGATGCAAAACAATCCGGATTTTAGTGAAACCAAAAATAATAGGATCTAATTGATGATATCTTTCCAACGAATCCGAAAAATCAAAATTTCATAGTGGGAATCAAAAGATATGTCCAGATGAAAATTCTGAATAGTCGCTATGCAATTCAGGCCCTTAAAAATGGGAATTTTGCAAACGACCTCGGATTTCGACGAAACCACTTTTGTTAGATCCGTGATGTCAAATTATTGCTAGATTCCAAATTTCATAATTTTTCGAATCAATATGTGAGCGTGGCAAAGGAAAACGTGTTTGACCTGTTTTAGTTGATTTTAATCGACTAGAAAATGGCCATTTTTCTAACGGTCTCAGAATTCGACGAAACTAGTTTTGTTAGGACCGTATCGTCAATACGAAGCTAGAAAATATTTTTTGGGAATTTTTCTAGTTAGTATGTGACCCCGGTAATTTGAAATGTACGTTTAAAATTCAATAAAGTGATTTAAATGTAAATTTAACGGAAACTGATTGTAACAGCCGAATCAGCTTATGATACATATCCCATTGTGTTCGGAATGGGGGCAATTAGCTATGGACGATAGGCGGTGGGCCTCGTTTTGAGGTCGAAAATAAAAGTTGCTTTATGTGGAAAAAAAATAAAATAAACCCTTTCCCTTCTCCTTAACCAGACCCCCCCCCCCCCCGATATTTTCAATTTAGTTTTCCAAAAAAAAAAAAAAAAAAGGAGACGACAGAAAAGGGGGAAACCCCTGTCGCCGCCGCCAGAGGCTGGCGCCCCCCCCCCAATCGATCGCTGCCACATCTGAAACCCCCCCTCCTCGAAGTCGATCGCGACGAAGAACCCCCCCTCGTTTCAGCAATCGCGACGAAGACCCCCCCCCCCCCCATCCGAGGCCCGCCACCACCCAGAAGAGCCGCCGCCCACTCCACTTCGCCCTCCTTCTCCTGCCGACGCTCCAACGCCTCCACCGCCACCCTGATGAACGCCGCAGCCCTCCTACCTGCAGTTAACCCTGATTTGTTTGAGCTACGATAATGAGGTAATTAATTTACTTATTTAATCAGTTATTAACTAATTTAATTTAGTTAAATTTCAGTTCTTTTTGTAGGAATGATTAGTAAATGCAAAAGTTTAGATTTTTAAAATGCAAAAGTTTAGATTTTTAAAATGAAAAAGTTTAGATTTTAAAAAGGAGAAAGACGAGATTTTTAAATAAAAAAGATTCGATTTTTATTCGTATAAAAACCCGATTTTTATATTGAAAGTGAATTAATAAAAATATAATCTTTACTATGTAGAACATGAAAAAAATATGATTTTTGTTTAGGTAGAGAATTAGAAATATAATTTTTACATGATAGGAATATTAGAAATATCATCTTTATATGAGTAGCAAAATAAAGATGTGATATTTATAATGATATTTTTGAAAAGGGGAAATCTTTTTTTTTTGAAAGGTGAAATCTTTATTTTTGAAAGGCGAAATCTTTATTTTTGAAAAGGCCAAATCTTTATATTTGAAAAGGTGAAATCTTTATATAGAGGATAGCGAGGTAAAAATATAATTTTTATCTATATAGTAGCAATGTAAAAATAGAATTTTATCCATATAGCGAGATAGTAAAAATTCGATTTTTATATATTGAATAGCATAGCAAAAATTCGATTTTTATATATTGAATAGCATAGTAAAAATATGATTTTTATATATTGAATAGCATAGCAAGAATTCGATTTTTATATATTGAAAAGCGAAGTAAACATTCGATTTTTACATATGTAGTGAATACGGGCAACGAAGGTGACAAAAAGGCGAGAGCGATGAAGATTTCTCTAAATGAAGTGTCGTGAAATTGGATAGCTATCGGTGAGAATTTCTCACCTTTCAATTTCTTTTTCTAGTTATATATATATATACTAGGATGCAGACGGTGCTTAGTAGCACCCGACACAATCGTCCACAAACCATGGACTTGTTTGTTTGGTTGCATAAATTAGTTAGATGATTTGGGCTGAATTGAATTGTTTGGTGAATTGAAATTGATTTGATTGATGTGTGAATGGCGTGGGCCTTCACTAGACCGGGGATAAGGCTAGGCCTCGTCCCGTTTCTAGTATCGTGCCGTTATGCCGCCGAAATTTTCTAAAATATGTTAGAAAAATAACAATATCATTTTTATTGTATAAATGAACCGAATAGAATATTCATATTTTGAATAAAATATATTATAGTTAAAAATATAGTTTTTAACGTGAAAGTGAATAAATAAATATTTATAAACAAATCGGCTGATTTGTTTATATACACTGATTTGACTGATATTGATTGGGTCGATAAATTCTACACGTCGCCCAACTGCACAACTAAAATCTGTGTTTGATTGTTTGAAACCCCACACGGGTGTTGGGATGAAATTTGAAGTTCACTCCTCCTGATTGATTAAATATGTCGATCGATTGATTGACAGGCTGTTATAAGCGTTAGAAATCTATATTTGATGCTTATACAATGTAGTGCACTTTGGTTGATGGTTGATTATTTTTCAATGCTATTATATACATGTGTTGTATGGAATCCATATAATTAACATTATATGGTGATTGATTGGGCCTCATTCCAATCGGGAAAATAATGAATATTATAAAAGAAGATTCATGTGTTGAATATAAAAATAGTCATGTGTTGACGATGTTCCTGAGTTGAAAATATTTATGTGTTGAGTAAAATATTTTAATAATAAAATTCACATCTTTATCATATTTAAAATTAGAACTACTTTTCAATGGAGTCTAATTAAAATCAAACGATAGATACCATAGTTTTATAAAATATTTTACATAACAAAAATAGTCGTGTGCTGAAAGAAATATAGATCATGTGTTGAATAGAATAAATATTCATTTGTTGAACAGAATAAAGAAGTTTTTGAAAAATATAAAGCCGTGTGGATTAGAGATGCGCTATTTTGACGTAAACGATATTTATATCGATTTTATTCGTTTTGCAATGAATATTGAAAAGTGATTTCAAAATCTAATATTTTGAAATGAAACTCAAATTGAATTAGATAAAAATTGAAATTGAAATTGAAATTTCATTGAATTAATTTGAAATGAATTCGAATCGAATAGAAAATGAATTCGATTCGAATTGAATAGAAAATGAACTCGATTCGAATAGAATAGAAAACGAATTAGAATTTGAATTGAACTGAAACGAATTTGAATTCAAAATAAATAAAATTGAAATGAATTCGAGTTGAATTGAAATCAAATCAATTTGAAATTGAATATAGTGTTGAAATGGTTTTGAAAACGAATATAAAATGATTTATAAAATACGTTTTAAAAGGAAATCGATGAAATATATATAATATATATATTTTATATATATATATAATGGCCTGAATAAAACGCGCCGCGCCGCGGCGGTTCGTGAATTTCGACCATTAACTTCGAATTGACGTTGCGGGAGATCCGACCGTCGGATTCTCCTAAAACCGGAACCGTTGGGTTCGTATCGAAAAGAGATTTCCAATGAATATTAGAAATTTGAAATCTAACGGTTGGATTTGGAGTTATGTCCGAATCAAATTCGAAAAGGGTCGCTGTAAGTGCAGTTCGATGGCCGTTGTTGGAAATCGACTGTACGGGCTTTGATAAAATTATTAAAAATATCTATAATTTTTGTAAAATCATAAGAAATGATTTGGGAAAAATTGGGCTGAAGAATTCCACATTGGAAAGGATAAAAATAGATTTTTATCGAAATGAACTAGTTTTGAACTAGAATTAAAATCAATTTATTTTTGAAATAAATAAATTGAATTGGAAAGTGATTTTAAAAATAATCAATATTCCCAATACGTGGATTGGACTGGAGTTGAATCGAAATTATCTTCGGGATATTTCGATGTTGGATTTCGTGACTATACAGATATTGTTATGGGAATTTGAAAGATATATTTAATATCGTTATTTCCAATACAATATATGTTGGTTTCAGAATTTGATATTGAATATAAGCCGATATATTTTCTATTCAGAGCCTTGTATTTAATATCAAATGTGATTTGGGTTTATCGTGAATCGTGTTTTAGAGGACATTGGTTCTTTAACCCAGTTAAAGGCAAGATATCGATTTTTGAAAGGATTAAAACTAAGTGGAGTTTTAATGAATCTTTAATTAGATTAAAAAGTGAATTGATAATTTAAATTATCAAATCTGAAAGGTGATCGAGAATGGAGTACCACCAGTTTTGCTCCAAAGCGATAGTTAAATCTTTAATTAGATTTGAACGTGAAATGGTAATTAATTTTACCGATAACCCCGTGGTGTTAGATGTGGAGTATTACCAGTTTTCTCCATGGGATATATAGGTTGGGATTGGGAAATAAAATAAATAATTACTTCGGTGTGGTTCGTTAATCCCGACTAGTTTGAAATGATATCCAAAGGAGGATTAAAGAATAAATTTAGAAGAATTTATCTTGGATAAAATTAATGGTAACCTTTCCCTAAGAATGTGATTTTGTGAATAGAAGAATATTCTGAATTGAAATGAGGCATTTGTTGTGTTTGTGAACATTTGTTTATTATATACGTGGGTTATTCAGAAAGGCCGGGTTATACCCATTCTGGATAACCGATTCGACGAGATGTCGAAGATGAAAACGGTGGTTGAAGACCGGAAGTCTTCACATCGTTTGGGTGATTACTGATGATCTTGATTGGGCTGTACACCCAGGATGAAGGAATCAGTTGGTGATCATCCAGACGTACTTGGAGATGGATGGATATGCGAGGAAAGTGCCTCCGGTTTCGTTCAGACCCAGAACGAACTTGTAAATGGATTGTGTGTCTGACATTGGATTTTATTCTGTGTTGATTGATCTCTATTAAATATACATCTGTTTGGCGGCGGAGAATTTATTCTCTTGCTTAACGCCCTTCTCTGAGACGAACGATCTCAGAGGTTGTATATCGATGGACATCAGTCGCATGGAGTGAATTGCCAATGTGGCACGCGTAAGTGGCAATTGATCAAGGCTTCTGTTGAAAAGCAAAGTCTTGTGGTTGATGATCAAAGCACGGCCTGTGTGGCGTAGCTTTGTGTATAACGTGAATTCGCGAGCCTCACACCTCGGTATGAGTCAAAAACGGGATAGTGACTGCAGGGAGAGCACGACGTTTCTTTCTAGCTAGGGTGGTGTCAGTGACCTACCAGCCCTGACATTTATATACTTTTCACCTGTGTGGTTGTTGGATACGAGGCGCCTCGGATATAGGTATGTAAGGACCGGGAAACGTGTGTTCAGGAATTGCCAATCCTCAAAAGTAAGAGAGGACCGGCCCTGAAGATCCAAGGATCATAGTGGGGTCCTGAGACATTTGCTAGAGTGTCTCGAATCGGAGAGGAGCTTGTCCCTTGCCTCGGCTCATGACGGAATCCAATTTCCAATACGTGATATTGCGGTTTTAATTGTAGAACTAGTATGGCGACATGATAGATGGTACCCATGCCGCCTATGATTGATATTTATGATTGAAAATTGTTTTGACACTATACACTTATTATAGTATCAAATGATTTGTTTTGACGTATCAAACATCATTTGGCTATTATAAGGGAAAACCCTATCCTCCGGCTTGCGTTGCATTGTGTGATGGGACCTGGGTCTTATAATAGCTTCATTTTTCCAAAGAGCATTGCGCTGTTTTGTTATATGCACTAGTATTCTTGGGAGGAAACCCGTTCCGTGTTATACGGCGTGGTCCCTTGAATTACTCTCTTTTAAAGTAAAGTTTTAAATAACTGTTTTAGTTCTCACACCAGTCACATGACTGACCTGGAGTTTATTGTTTTAACCTAAACTCTGGGTGCCCCTATTTTCCACACGGGCAGCTAGTAGTTTTGGTTTTGCAGATTTATATTCACAGGGTCATGATTTACAGCTGGAACGATGCTCGAAAAGCTCTGTATCCGTGCATTACTTCTAGTTGTGCTTTTGTATTATTTTCCGCTGCGATGTATTTAAATGTAATTTAAATCTCTGATATTTGTTGAATGTAATTTATTCATTTATACTCTGTATATTCTTGTATCTGATAGAATTGTTGTAATAAATAATGAAATGTTCTTCCGTCTGCGTTCTATTTTGTCTTGTCCTCAATTCTATCCGTGCTTTCCTTACCGGGGAAGTTCGGGTCGTCTCATTAGTTGGATTGTATGTGTCAATATGTCAGACAGGTTATTGGTTTGAAGCCTAGTAGATCGGTAATAAAATTGTATGCCCGACAAAAAGGTATATTTATTGTATTGATTGGGTTTGATGATTTTATGAGCCGATTAGCTAGCCGCTTTGTAAAGAACCAGAAAATTCGATGCTCGAATTTTCGACATAAATACATCCCATGTCCAACTCGAGTACCGAAAATCCAGAACGTTAAAGGAAGAAGTTAGAGGATGAGAAAAGAAAGAAAGAAATATTAGAATAAAAGAAAAGGAACTAAACACATTACACAAAGTCTCACATCGTAGCAGAATAAAATATAATGCAGAAATAATCCTTATTTAAAAACTTGAACTAGTACTTACAATTATCAGAGTATAATGGGCATCCAATACATCCAGACATTTATAACAGTCTGTCCTCATTTACAACACACAACTAAAAAATATATCATATGTCTAAACTCCTCCAGCTTGTCTCCTGAAGTCGATATCATTTTACCCTGAACTTGTAAACTCGGTCAGACCCAACTCGGTCTGACCCGAGCATTACAAACGCAACAGGTCAGTCTGGCGAACCAGCGTGAGAAAAACCCACTAAATTATTGGCATCATCCATCTTGATTTTAAAGTTAAAAATTGTAACAACCCAGATTTTTAGAACCAATTTAAAATTTTATTTTAGCTATTTTACTGAATTTTGAATATTTAAAGTGATTTATTTTAAGAAATAACAACGAAAATTTTATTTAAATCGAAGTTAGAACGAATAAATTTATTTTAATTATAAAAGGAGTTTGAAATGGCACGGCTGTTTAAAATTTTGATTTCGAATTTCAAATGAATGTATAGGATTCAAAATAAATTGGATTTCAGTAAAACCAAAAATATTTGAATCTGTTTAATTATATCCTTCTAACGAATGTGAAAAATTCAGATTTCATAACGGGAATAAAAAGTTATGTCCAGTTTAAAATTTAGAATAGTTGCAATGAAATTTAATATAATATATAGCCCTTAAAAGCAGCCATTTTTCAAATGACCTCCGTTTTCGACGAAACCACTTTGGTTGGATCCGGAATGTCGAATTATTGCTAGATTCCAATTTTCATAATTTTTGGAATTAATATGTGAGCGTGGTATATTTAAATGCGTTTGGTAATTTTAGTTTGAAATTAATCGTCCGGAAATTAACCGTTTTTCAAACGATCTCCAAATTCGACGAAATTAATTTTGTTATAACGGTATCGTCAAAACATAGCCAAATTATTTCTTGGGAATTTTTAGATTCAGTATGTGGCCCCGGTAAATTAAAATGTACGTTTAAATTCAATATATATTGATTTATATTTTAATTTTGATAAAAACTGATCAAAACAGTCTAATTAGCCTACGAAACATATCCCATGGTGTCAAGAATGGAGGTAATTAGCTTGGGGTGACAATCATTGGGTTTGATTTGGAGTCGGACTGATAAACTAATTATTTTTGAATTAAATAATTAAATAAAGATAATGGAAAAGGTTATAATATAAAGCTCCAAGCCCTAATTCTCCACTAACGAACCAGCCGCCATCCTCTTCATTTCGATGGTCGATGTTGTCATAATTTCATCCAATAAAATCTCAAAATCCGATCTGAGTTTCCTTCCAAATCCAAAACGAAAATGGATCTACTCCTTGAGATCTTGCTATACATTCGATGATGATCCATTCTAGGGGTTCGTGGTGGCCGTGGCAACGCCTCAAAGGGACGACGATCGAAGGCGAATTACGTCATAATGGGGGCTTCGAACTCGATGTCAGGGTAGGCAATTGAGGAGCTGGGAAAGGCGGTCGGAGTGGCGGGTCTTGATCGATGGCTAGTGGCTTGGATAGATGTGCGCATGTGGGATCGAGGGTGCGTGTTTTGGGTTCCAGGTGACGAATGAAGGAAGACAGGTTTAAGGCCCTAAATGATGTAATTAAAGTTGATTTAGGTGATTAGTGAAATTAGTTTTATTTAATTATTTTCAAAAATTGGTTTAAGCAATTAAACGAATGAAATAGCATAATTTTTGTAAATGAAATAGCATAATTTTTGTAAATGAAGTAGCATAATTTTTTTAATTGAGATAGCATAATTTTTGGTAAATAGAAATAGCATTAATTTTGTAAATATAAATCGCGTTGTTTTAAAATAAAATAACATGGTTTTAAAATGTAAATAAAATTGTGTAATAAAAATGCGATTTGTTGTAAGCGATTTTTGCGTAAATAAAAATGTGATTTTATTAATGAAATAGATTTAAATAAAGATGTGATTTTAATTACATTTATAACATTAAGATAAAAATCTAATTTTTATATATATAACATTGTAATAAAAATCTAATTTTTATATATAGCCTTGAGATTAAAATATGATTTTTACATATAACTTTAATATGTTTTAAAAATAAAATAGCATGGATTTAAAAATACGATTTTTAATATATATATATGTGTGTGTGTGTGTGTATACATGTATGTAGCATAATAAAAATGTGATTTTTATTTATAAAGATCGTTGTTTAAAAATGAGATTTTTAACATACACTGTGTGAAACAGATTGCGATGGAACTGACTGGAAGCCGAACAGAATCCAAACTGTTCAATTAAAGAATGACGGAGTGGAAACCAAAGGTGAAAACTCTTTCCCACTCAATTTATAATCAGTTAAATATATACTAGGATGCAGACGGTGCTTAGCAGCACCCGACACTATTTATTGTTCAAACCATGGTTGTTTATTTGGACTGTATTGTGTGTTGTTTGTGATGTTTAAATGTTTAACATATTAAAAATAATGTTAACATTAATATGGTAGTTGAAATTAAATTATAAATATCCAATTATAATTTAAACAAAAAATATTGGTTAAATAGAAAATAATTAAAACTGAATTAGAATTGGTTAAATTTATTAACAAATGATTTATTTGAACAAGACTATTGTTGTTTGAAAACTCGACACGGGTATTGGGATGATATTTGACATACACTAGTCCTAATATTTAGTTGTATGTCAATCAATGGATTGACAGTCTGTGATGAGCGTTATTTATTTATTTTAATGCTCACACAGTTGTAAATTTCACTTTGCGTGTGATTGGACTGTTTGATGATTATTTATCATTATTGTTGCATACAGGCGATGTATGAAATCCATATAGCTGAAATCATATGATAATTGATTCAGTCGCATTCCAATTCAGTAATAAAGAATGTTTTGTAATAAAGAATGTTTTATAATAAAGGACATTTAAGATAAAGAATATTTTTAAAATAAAGAATCTTTTAAAACAAAGAATATTTTAAAATAAAATGTTTTAAAAATAAAAATCACATTTTTATTGTATGTATAAAGAAAAAAAGAGGCATATGTTAAAATACATTTTTGTTAGATAAAAAAATGTCATCTTTAAAATGTTAATTGAGAATATAAGAGTGTTAGATAAAAAATGTCATCTTTAACATGTAAATGAAGAAGAAAAAGAATCATGTGTTAAAATATTTTTGTTAGATAAAAATATTATTTTTAACATGTTCATGATGTGAATAAAATATTCATGTAATGGATAAAAAATTTGAACAATAAAAATATCATTTTTTTATCGAATGTATAAACCATATAAAATATTCATGTATTAAATAAAATTTTCGAACAATAAAAATAGCTATGTAGTTAAATGCCTTATTTTTTATTTATCAATCGAGTTATTCATCTTATAATGAATATTGACAAGAAGTGATTTCAAAATTTAATATTTTGAAAATATTATTATTTTAATATAATAAAGAGATAGAATATTCAATTTTGATTTAATTTTGAAAATAAAGCTGGAATCGTTTTAAAAGGAATGTATAAACGATTTATAAAATAAGTTTTAATTGGAAATCGACGAAATATATATAATATATATTTAATGGCCTGAATAGAACACGCCGCGTAGCGACCTTTCGCGAATTTCGACCATTAACTTCAAATTGATGTAACGAGAGATCCGACCGTCGGATTCTCCTAAAACTGGAACCGTTGGGTTCGTATTGAAAAGTGATTTCCAATGAACATAAGAAATTTGAAATCTAACTAATGGATTTGGAATTATGTCCAAATCAAATTTGAAAAAGGTCGTTGTGGATTCAGTTCGATGGCCGTTATTGGAAACCGACTGTACGGGCCTTGATAAAATTATTAAAAATATGGAGAAATTATGGACAATCGTAACTAATAATTTGGAAAGATTTTGGATGAAAAATTCTAAGTTCAAAAAGATAAAAATGTATTTTTATCCAAATGAACTAGTTATTAACTAGAATATTAACCCAATGTTTTTGAATAAATTTATAATTGGATTTGTAAATGGTTTTAACATAACCAGAATTTTCCAAAGTATGAATTGGAATGGAAATTATCTCCGGAATATTTCGATATTGAATTCGTGATTATACGGATATTGTTGAGGAATTTGGAAGATATAAATACCGTTATTCCAAATACGTAATTTGTTGATTTCAGAATTTGATATTGAGTATAAGTCAATATAATTTCTATTCAGAACTTTTTATTTAATGTCAAATTGGATTTTGGGTTTGTTGAATGGTGTCTTAAATAACACTATTCTTAAACCCCGTGTGAAAAGAATAAATCTTGTAATTAAGATCAATAGAGTTTCCAATTATATTTAGTAATTGGAATAAAATGAAATGTGAATTCGATTTATTATGAACTGTGTTTTAAACGACATTTGTTCTTTAATCCCAATTAACAGTGAAAAATATAATTTGGAATTTATAAATCTTTTTATTAAGATTTAATGGAAATTTTCCAAAGTAATGTTTTCCAATTCAATAGAATAAATTGGAATTGAAGGGAATTCGATTTAATAATAATCGAGATGAGCTTCTATAAAAGAAGACCATTACTATATATGGAATCTAAAAAGGCCTTGCCGTTATTCCATTTAAATTATTAGTCTGATACGGAAATTTTGTATTGATTATATACTGATACGTTTTCCGTTGAGACTCCATAGTTAATGGAAGATGATTTGGGTTTATCGTGAGCTGTGTTTTAAATGACATTAGTTCTTTAACCCAGTTAAGGATAAAGATTAATTTCCTAAATTTGTATAATCATAAAGTAATGATTTTTGATATTAAAACCAAATTGGAGTTTTAGTAAATTAGATTGAAATGGAAATGAGATAATTTGATTTATCAAATTCTTGAAATGGTCGAGAATGGAGTACTGCCAGTTTTACTCCAAACGATAGTTAAATATTTAATCAGATTTGAGCGTAAAAAGGGTAAAATTTACTCAGTACACAGTGGGTGTTCAAATATGGAGTGCTACCAGTTTTGCTCCAAAGGGTGAATAGGCTGGGTTTGGAAAATAATAAATGATTATTGTGGTAAGGTTCGATAATCCCGGCTAGTTAACAAAATCTTTTGAAATCGATATCAAAATGAAGATTAAAGAATAAATTTAAAAGAATTTATCTTTGATAAAATTAATGGGAACCGTTCCCTAAAAATGTGAATACTGGAATAAAAGAATATTTTGAATTGGAATGAGGCATATAAGGTGTTTTTATGGAACTTAGCGAGTTATTTGGAAAGCCCAGGTTTAACCCATTCCGAATAAATACTACGATGACCAAAAGTCGAAGAGGAAGATGGTGGTTGAAGACCGGAGTTCTTCGCATCGTTTGGATGATTACTGATGTCTTGATTAGGCTGTACAACCAAGACAAGGTAAAAAGTGGTGATCGTTCAGACATACTTGGAGATCGACGGATATGCGAGGACCTCTCTCCTGTACTGGACATATGGGACGAGGAATAAGGTGCCTCCGGTTTTGTTCAGACCCAGAACAGACATGTAAATGGATGTGTGTCTAACATTGGATTTCATTCTATGTTAATTGATTTCTATAAAATATATATCTTTTTGGTGGCGGAGAATTTATTCTCTTGCTTAAAACTTTTCTCTGAGACGTACGAGCTTAGAGGTTATATATTGATAGACATCAGTTATATTGCGTGAATTGTCTGTGTGGCATGCCAAGATGCAAATGATCAAGATATTTGTTGAAAAGTAGAGTCTTATGGTTGATGATCAAAGAACAACTTTAATAAGCATAGCTTTTTGTATAGAAATAAGTCGCGAGCCTCACACACTGGTATGAGACAAAAACAGAATGAGGACGACAGGGAGTGCATGTGTTTCTTTCTAGCTAAAAGTGGTGTCATGGTATGGAGCCCGGACATTTTTACTTATGTGTATGATGGAATGAGGCGCCTCAGATATTGAGTCTCTAGTGGCTCAGAGATAGGTCCAATAGGACCGGGAAATGTATTATTCAGGCATAACTAATCCACTAATGTATTTGTGGACCGGCCCTGCTGCTAACCAGGGCTCGCCAACGTCCGAGCCCTGAGGCATTTTCTAGAGTGCCTCGAAATCGATGAGAATAGTTCCTATCCTCGACCCATAGATGGAAACCCAATTTCCGATACGTGACTTCTCGGTTTTAGTTGTAAAACTAGTATGGCGATATAGTAGGATGGAGTACTACGCCGTCTATGATTAATACATTTATATTTGAAGTTGTTTTGACACTATATACTTATAGTAATATCAAAATAATTTGTTTTAAATGTACCAAGCATGTTTAGCTATTATAAGGTAAAACTTTATCCTTTGGCTTGAGTTGCATTGTGTGATGGGACCTGGGTCTTATAATAGCTTCATTTTCCCAAAAAGCATTACGTTGTTTTATTTTAAACTAAGATTCATGTGGAGTAAACCTGCTCCGTCTTGTACGGCGTAGACCCATGATTTCCCCACCTTTAAAGTAAATATTTAATAACTGTTTTAGTTCTCATGCCAGTCCCATGACTGACCTGGAGTTTATTGTTTTAGCCTAAACTCTAGGTGCCCTCATTTTCCACATGGGTAGCTAGTAGTTTTGGTTTTGCAGATATTTCTTTTCTAGTATCCTGGATTTACAGCTGAAGCTATATTCGGAAAGCTCTGTATCCGTGTATTTCTTTCAGTTGTGTTATGTATTATTTTTTCTGCTGCTTTGTAATTTAAATCTCTGATATTGTACTTCCAATGTGTAATATTAATTTGTACTCTGATATATTCTTGTACTCTGATGTAATTGTTGTGATAGCAATGAAATGTTCTTTTGTTTATGTTCTGATTAGTCTTGTTCTCAACTCAATCCGGGTTTTATTGTAAGAGGAAGTTTGGGTCGTTTCATTGTGGTATCAGAACTTTGGTTTACAGAGCTTAAGAACAAGGCACATTAGAATCGAACGAAAGAATTCATCAGAGATTGGATTAGTAATATCCAATGAGAATGACTCGTTAGAGATAGGATCAGTGGTATCCTAGAACATGTGTGAAGAGAGTTATTTTTTTAAAATAAAAATGATAACAAATTTTGTTTTGAAAATTTAATCTTAAAATACGTATTTGAGTATATTATTTTATTTTAATTTGGACCATTGAGTATATGAAGATTTTGAATATACGCGTAATTAACGTGTATTTGAAGCCTCAAATTCTAGATAGATATAGAATCACACTCTAGTCGCCCGGAGATGATTCTGATGATGAGGCATCATCGTCAGTGATTATGTTCGAGTTTCGAATGTGGTATGTCTATATGTTTCCAGTTGACTGGCGTGAGACCAAAACTTTGATAGGTCTACTGTTTGGAATTGGCATAAAAATATGATTTTTGAGTATAAAAAAATTATACATGTTTGAAAAGATAATCAATGATTTGATTGTTGATTATGTTGTTTGATTGGTTTGATTAATAAAAAATTTGAACCATTAAGCCAAATCAAATAAAATATTGGATCGAATTGAAAATCGTTTGGGATTGCCTATATGTACATATGTATATATTGAACAGGTCATAGCATGGAAGCTAAGAAGAGGAATAAAATTGTGTGCCCGACAAATAGGTACATATTTACTGTATTAATTAGGGTTTGATGATTTTATAAGCCGATTGGCTAGCTGCTTTGTAACACCCCACATCCATTAAGGTCACTCACAAAGGGAATGCCTTAACTTCAATGGAGCATTATGGGTACCGGAACAGAAATATAACAAGATAGACATATATAAAACAGCGGAAAGTAAAGTGGAAGTACTTAAAATCATTTATTAAATATAAATGTTTACAATAAAAGCCCATCAACTTCCAATACCCAATTACATAGTTAAAATATCTGTCTTGCTCAAAAACAAAGAAGCATAAAAACAAACTGTAGTATTCCCCAATAAAGCAAAGCAAGCTATAGCCAAGAGAAATCCAGTATGCGTGTCCCGTCCTCGACATGGGTCGAGCTCACAAAGATACGTAATGGGCTACTGGCCTGAAAAAGGTCCCCTTTACTCGACAAAAGCTTCCCACCTATGCTTGGTCCCCTCTAGTAATTCTTACTTAACCCCTTCTTATTCATGTCCACCTACATTCTTAAATTTTGGTTAAGTATACACCAGTTATGTCTTACATGTTACCTATGTCCTCCACTTATCCCCTACATCATCCTCATGTCTTAATACATGCTTTATCTTGGTTAAGTGCTTATAAGGTATATTTTACATGTCATTCATATTATCCCCAACGTCTGGGTTTAACCAAGCGCCTTGGCTTTATCTGCCATTAGACCCTATGTCTATCCATTAATTTTGTGCTTGTGCTACCTCATCAGTCTTGTCATTTAACTTGGTTATTTCCAGTCATACCAACCTTCAACTTTGCTTATTAATTCAATTCTTAACTTGTATTATATTAAGTCCATTAATAAGCCCACAACATGCTATTCCTATGGTTAATACATTAACCCCTGTTATGGTACAATAACATGTTCTTATTCAATCTTTACAACCAAGTACCTCTTAACTTACAAACACACTGGAGAGAGAGAATAATTCCCTAAATACCAACCCCGAAGACCGGAATCAACATCAGATTGATACTCAGAGGATTATCCAACCTAACCAATGTTTTGTTCCTTTTTATAACATAACTTATGTCGCCTTCAATTGTAAATTCATTCTTGTCTTTACATATTGCTTAATCTACAATGAAGCACATCTTTCCTTATTACATAAGTTATCTCATCTTATCTATTGTTCCGCCTAACTTACTTTATTCCATAAGTTATCATTCCCACTTAGGCATTAATTAAGATTTACTTAACTCAACCATTCATGTCATAACAGTTAAGTGTCATTAGCCTGGTCATATTACTTAACCCACCCATTCATACCATATTGGTTAAGTGTCATTAGCCTAATCATATTACTTAACCCACCCACTCATACCATATTGGTTAAGTGTTCTTAGTTTACTTAACCCTAACCACTGGTCTAATTACCATGTTATGTTGGTTAAGCATTACTATTCGTATTTCCACATGTCACCCTCATGTCACCCACTTAACCCCCATGTCCCACCACATGTTTATCTGGTTAAGTATTTCTTAATTCATTAAGGCCGTAACCCTATAAAGACCTCTCACATTAGACTGACATTTATGGCAGTTGGATTTGCCGGGCGGGTCCGGGCAGTCTTACACCATAAAAGAGTCTAACCTCGTGTCTTTACAACTGTTACACTTTTAATTTGGGCCTAGGACCTCTCACATTGGGCTACCATTTGTGACTACTGGATTCGCCGGGCGGGTCCGGGCAGTTTTACGTCACAAATGAGTCCAACCTCGTGTCCTAAGCATTGATTATCACTTATAATCATTTACCCCATTCTTAATAATTTCCCTATTCAAATTATTAATTAATTCCTAATTTAACGATGTCCATAATTGACTCAATTATGTTCATCAATTAATGGTATGCAAAATCATACCAACTTTATTACAATTTATCTTATGCCATTAAAGGCAACTTACCTCAATTTATATTTATCCCTCCTTTAAGGCTATTACATGCCAACTACCCAAAACCCACTTAGGTGTGTTCATATTAGCCCTTTTTCAAGAAATTATCATATGTGTTTCAACTACAAATCTCACATAATTAACATATGCCCAAGATCTAGATTACATATCAGTTTTACACATGCCCAATTCATACCAAATCTACATATGTTCAGTTCATGCCGTTTTATACGTATGCCAATTTTTATGTCAATTTACACATATCAAGTTCTAGCCAAAAATTACATATGCCAATCCCAATTCTTACAATTACCATTTTAATGGCAATACCCAATTATCAAATTTCATATTAATGGCAATAATACCCATATATCCAATTTTCATGTTATGCCATCAATTCCACCAATCACATCTATCCAAATAGGTAATATTCCCATACCTTTCCTCGTATTCAATCGTACGCAGAATCGTGGTTTAGGCCAAGATTCGAAATTGATCTAGGTTCATCAAAATAAAATAAATAGGGGAAAGGTAGAATTTTGCAATAAAACAAGATCAGAGAGAAAACAGCATAAATCATCATGATAGGCATAAAGATTAGATCTTGATAATAATATCAACATGAATCCAAGAAACTGATTTACAACGACTGAATAGAGCATGAACTAGACATAAGAATGGAGATGAACAAGTCTCAAAACCCAAGGTTCAAAGGTAAACAGGAATAGGTCTGAATTGATAAACATGCTTATATCCAATTACACTTTATTCCGTAGCCATATTAAAATTAAGTATTTTAATCTAAAAAGTAACTAGAACTTACATAGCATGGCTAGCGAATTAAGAACTGAAATTGATGTAGAAACGTTTTAGAGTTGTTAATTCATCTCCTTGAATTGTTGTAGAAGTCTTCATCTTTGCATTGGATTGCGTATGAAAGCTTAAGAAGAAGATTAGAGACGGCGGCCATGACCAAGAGGGATTTCAGCAGAGTAATGGTGGCTAGATGTGTTGTAGTGGATTAGGGTTTAGGCATCAGGGGGTTTATATAGGATTTAGGACTAGTCTAGGCCCTTAGATTAACCCTAGTTTAGATCTGAACCATCCAATCTCATCACAGGCCAATAGAACAGACCCAAAGGAGCAAGCAGGTGCACCAGGCCAACCTGGCCCGACCAAGGAGGTCGACCCCCAGGTCGACACCCAGGTCGACTGCCCAGTCGACCTGGTCCTGGGGGGTCGACTCCCCAGTCGACTTGGGGCTGGGCGGGAAATTTTCCCGCCCAGTCTGTTTGGGGCTAAATTCAAAATTTGAAAATCTGTTTTCGTTTTCTGATTTTTCGTGAAACTTCTAGAGGCCATATCTTGGTCATACGGACTCCGATTTACGAAATTTCGGACTCGTTTCCAACCAGAATTCCGAGACGAACGCAACGGCTCAACCCGTTTCTCTTGATTCTGATTTTAAAATTTAATTCTGCCTTGATTCTTGTATTAACATGTTATAAAAATTCGGTTTGTTACATTCTCCCCTCCTTAAAGGATTTCGTCCCCGAAATCTTCAAGTTAAGAAGAATGTGTCCTACCATCCAATCATCCATCTACTCAATCATCAATCATAGGCATTCATTGTCCTTAAGATATTTCTAATGCTGTATGAACATATGCAGAAAGTGTGTGTATATGTTCCTTATCTAATGCAAATGATCAGGCCTGATTGATCCTCTTAAGGCAAAAATATGTTTAGTGTCATGAGTCCAACATGTATGCAAATAGTCCTAGTCACATAAACACTATATGTGTGCACAAACATCCATCCATATGCAACATCCGTATGATAACACATTCTATTTCATCCAAAAACAAGTGTAAACACTCATGCATATGCAATATGAAAGGTGACTGAGCCGATCTAGTGCCTAATGTCCGTGTATATGCATCCACGAGCAACCACTAGCAACCACTTGCAACCATCAATCATAACATGTCTCAAACACATGTTTACACCCAACTGTTCCTACCTAAAGATATAGTCGAATGATAGAAGCAAGTAAAAACTCTGCGCCCATCAAGGCTGGAAATCTACATCACATATATACTGATTAGGAGAAGAATTCCCTAAGCACCAGCCCCGAAGACCGAAATCAACATCAGACTGACACCCAAAGAAATTCTCAGCCCAACCAATATATATGTGATTCTAGGAAACTAAGCATGACGGACTCCTTTTAGGTCACAAGAAATCCCTTCCTAAAACTAACCCATATCCTATAAAACCGAAAAGGTTTAATCAACCCAACTGACTCCCTCAAGCCCCAACATGTAAAACTAACAGATGAGTCATACACGCTATGGGGTTTGCAACAGAAATTGGATTGAGAATAGGACCGAGAGGATATACACAAAAGATAGCATGCAAGTAAGCTCTACAGGAAAAAGGAATCAAGAATATACTCTTAAAAAGAGATGTGATGCTCGAATCTAGTCTTCAATCTTCTAAGTCGCATTTCCTTGAGCTTAACTCCATTGTGCTTTGACCGTCTTTAACTTCACAATTTCATAGCTCCTTGATTCTTATTTCCAAAATACGAGTTGGAACTCATTTCACTGTTGCCTCTCGTTCCACTTTCACTTATTATCCCTCTAGTATATTCGGTCTCAAACATAACTGTGTACTGAGGGTTCCATGTAAGCTCTCCAAAATTCACTAGTGAATCTTGGATCTCGTTCACTTACTAGAAGGTATTCCACATAGATGAATTATCTCTTGAAAATAAACAAATGTCAACCATGTTGCCCAATGTACTTACTTAGGTGACTCTCTACAACTCATGCATAAGCGAAATGACCCATCCGCCTTAGTGGCGAACACTACTCGAGCGGATCAATAAATGTATCTAGAGATTCTAGGTAACTAAGCATGACAAAAACCCTAAGGGTTACACTAGACTTCGAGGGCATTACCAAGGTAAGTCAAGAGTCTAACTACCCTCCTTTCAAAACCGAGAATGGCACCCTTATTGGATAACCACTCCATCCCTAGAATCCACTCCTAGCCCAAAAATCATAAGCATTCCTTCTAAGCTCAATACCTAGTATAGACATTCTCAAATCCAAACAAATCATGAATAAATGAGCCAATTCCCCAACAGGATTTGAGACAAAAATTGGGATCCTCCAATACGCTAGTACTAAGGTGCAGAGACTCAACTATCGAAGCAGAATTAAAAGGATGCGATGTACAAAACAAAGTTCTAGTGGGATAATAGAAAAGAAAGCTAAACTTTTAACAGAAACGTTACCGCCTCTCTTAGGTGTACAATTGCCCACTCAACGATCTTGCCTTTTTGCCCTTGTCCTTGTCCTATACTTAACTACATGTCCCTTTTTACCATACTAAAGATACTCTCTCTTGTCATGGATTTCACTATTCTTTCACTTTGGCCTCTTTCCTTTCACTTTTTTTCTCCTCCTTCGTGGATTAAGCTATAACAACTAGTATCTTGTTCTTACTATCCTTGTATAGTTTGTTGACAAGTCCTTCGAAGCTACCTCCAACGCACGACAACTCTACACAGCTTGAAATAAGATTAGACGCAGATGGAACTACTGCGGCTACAGATGGAGGTTGGGCACTTCTTTGGCATCCGACATATGTCGGATGCCTACGAAACTATGGTGAAAAGAGAGAAAGGAGATATTTCAAGAGGGAATCAAAAGATAGTGCATATGGCTTTGGGGAATATTCCTTTTAATCAAAACAAAATTTTCTTGAAAATTTGCTTCTTTGTAAATGTTTTGAAAACTAGTTTAAAAGGTTTTTGAAAACTTTTGCCCAGTCTGGTAACCTTCTGCTCTGATACCAAATGTAATACCCCACATCCAATAAGGTCACTCACAAAGGGAATGCCTTAACTTCAATGGAGCATTATGGGTACTGGAACAGAAATATTACAAGACAGACATATATAAAACAGCGGAAAGTAAAGTGGAAGTACTTAAAATCATTTATTAAATATAAATGTTTACAATAAAAGCCCATCAACTTCCAATACCCAATTACATAGTTAAAATATATGTCTTGCTCAAAAACAAAGAAGCATAAAAACAAACTGTAGTATTCCCCAATAAAGCAAAGCAAGCTATAGCCAAGAGAAATCCAAGTCATACATGAAAGAGCCTTGGAGCTTGGTAAGATCCGAACTAAGCTATATTCCCACCCTGCGAACCAGGGGGGGAAACGGAAGAAAAGAGGCGAAACAAAACGGGTCAGTCATAAAGACTGAGTAAGTCCTAGTGACTTTCAGCATAAAAATAGTTAAGGATAATATGACATGAGTAAACTGAAAGTAAACATAAGCATGATGACAAGATAAGCAACAGGCAAGATAACTAAGGTTAACATGATGTGATTTTTGTCAAGTAACATCGCAAGGTTCCCATTCAAGATAAACTAAGTATAATTTCGTAAGATTCCTATCAAACATAACAAGATTCCTCTGCTTCGCCATTAAAATATTTCTGTGATATCTATTTGCTCTGCACCACCTAACTAGCATCCTCACAAGTGTCTTACAAGAAATGATCCGTATTCTTACTAGTACTCCAACTAGTGTCCTATGTAACAAGGATCCTTACCCCCTACTAGTGTCCCAACTAGTAGCCCGTGTTATATAATAAGGTGATCCTGCCTACTGAACACAAGTGATAATAATAATAATGGTAGTTTCATGTACCCCTAGCTGCTGTCATAGGTGCCGCCTTCTCCTATCTCCACTAGTGGTACCCACTACCCTCCCCATTCTAATTTCAATATTCATAATATGGTAGCTGTACTCCTAGCTGCTGTCATAGGTGTCGCCTGCTCCTATCTCCACTAGTCGTACCCACTTCCTTCCCCATTCGATCGGCTCCCTAACTCGTAGATACCCGTGCTGGCCCCACAGTGGGGTGTATCATTTCCCAAAGTGGCAACCCGATACAACTTGAGGATGCACGGCTTATACCTACACGATGCAACAACGTCTTACCTACCAGCCCGGGTCCACATACGAATATGAAACCCGTTGGACTTGCGTTGCCACCGCTAACCCGTTTTGACCTCTTACAATCAAACCCAGTATGTGTGTCCCGTCCTCGACATGGGTCGAGATCACAAAGATACGTAATGGGCTACTGGCCTGAAAAGGGTCCCCTTTCCTCGACACAAGCTTCCCACCTATGCTTGGTCCCCTCTAGTAATTCTTACTTAACCCCTTCTTATTCATGTCCACCTACATGCTTAAATTTTGGTTAAGTATACACCAGTAATGTCTTACATGTTACCCATGTCCTCCACTTATCCCCTACATCATCCTCATGTCTTAATACATGCTTTATCTTGGTTAAGTGCTTATAGGGTATATTTTACATGTCATTCATATTATCCCCAATGTCTGGGTTTAACCAAGCGCCTTGGTTTTATCTGCCATTAGACCCTATGTCTATCCATTAATTATGCGCTTGTGCTACCTCATCAGTCTTATCATTTAACTTGGCTATTTCCATTCATACCAACCTTCAACTTTGCTTATTAATTCAATTCTTAACTTGCACTATATTAAGTCCATTAATAAGCCTACAACATGTTATTCCTATGATTAATACATTAACCCCTGTTATGGTACAATAACATGTTCTTATTCATTCTTTACAACCAAGTACCCCTTAACTTACAAACACACTGGAGAGAGAGAATAATTCCCTAAATACCAACCCCGAAGACCGGAATCAACATCAGATTGATACTCAGAGGATTATCCAACCTAACCAATGTTTTGTTCCTTTTTATAATATAACTTATGTCGCCTTCAATTGTAAATTCATTCTTGTCTTTACATATTGCTTAATCTACAATGAAGCACATCTTTCCTTGTTACGTAAGTTATCTCATCTTATCTATTGTTCCGCCTAACTTACTTTATTCCATAAGTTATCATTCCCACTTAGGCATTAATTAAGATTTACTTAACTCAACCATTCATGTCATAACAGTTAAGTGTCATTAGCCTGGTCATATTACTTAACCCACCCATTCATACCATATTGGTTAAGTGTCATTAGCCTAATCATATTACTTAACCCACCCACTCATACCATATTGGTTAAGTGTTCTTAGTTTACTTAACCCTACCCACTGGTCTAATTACCATGTTATGTTCGTTAAGTATTACTATTCGTATTTCCACATGTTACCCACATGTCACCCACTTAACCCCCATGTCCCACCACATGTTTATCTGGTTAAGTATTTCTTAATTCATTAAGGCCGTAACCCTATAAAGACCTCTCACATTAGACTGACATTTATGGCAGCTGGATTTGCCGGGCGGGTCCGGGCAGTCTTACACCATAAAAGAGTCAAACCTCGTGTCCTTACAACTGTTATGCTTTTAATTTGGGCCTAGGACCTCTCACATTGGGCTACCATTTGTGACTACTGGATTCGCCGGGCGGGTCCGGGCAGTTTTACGTCACAAATGATTCCAACCTCGTGTCCTAAGCATTGATTATCACTTATAATCATTTACCCCAGTCTAAATAATTTCCCTATTCAAATTATTAATTAATTCCTAATTTAACGATGTCCATAATTGACTCAATTATGTTCATCAATTAATGGTATGCAAAATCATACCAACTTTATTACAATTTATCTTATGCCATTAAAGGCAACTTACCTCAATTTATATTTATCCCTCCTTTAAGACTGTTACATGCCAACTACCTAAAACCTACTTAGGCGTGTTCATATTAGCCCTTTTTCAAGAAATTATCATATGTGTTTCAACTACAAATCTCACATAATTAACATATGCCCAAGTTCTAGATTACGTATCAGTTTTACACATGCCCAATTCAGACCAAATCTACATATGTTCAGTTCATGCCATAAAATACGTATGCCAATTTTTATGTCAATTTACACATATCAAGTTCTAGCCAAAAATTACATATGCCAATCCCAATTCTTACAATTACCATTTTAATGGCAATACCCAATTATCAAATTTCATATTAATGGCAATAATACCCATACATCCAATTTTCATGTTATGCCATCAATTCCACCAATCACATATATCCAAATAGGTAATATTCCCATACCTTTCCCCGTATTCAATCGTACGCAGAATCGTGGTTTAGGCCAAGATTCGAAATTGATCTAGGTTCATCAAAAGAAAATAAATAGGGGAAAGGTAGAATTTTGCAATAAAACAAGATCAGAGAGAAAACAACATAAATCATCATGATAGGCATAAAGATTAGATCTTGATAATAATATCAACATGAATCCAAGAAACTGATTTACAACGACTGAATAGAGCATGAACTAGACATAAGAATGGAGATGAACAAGTCTCAAAGCCCAAGGTTCAAAGGTAAACAGGAATAGGTCTGAATTGATAAACATGCTTATATCCAATTACACTTTATTCCGTAGCCATATTAAAATTAAGTATTTTAATCTAAAAAGTAACTAGAACTTACATAGCATGGCTAGCGAATTAAGAACTGAAATTGATGTAGAAACGTTTTAGAGTTGTTAATTCATCTCCTTGAATTGTTGTAGAAGTCTTCATCTTTGCATTGGATTGCGTATGAAAGCTTAAGAAGAAGATTAGAGACGGCGGCCATGACCAAGAGGGATTTCAGCAGAGTAATGGTGGCTAGATGTGTTGTAGTGAATTAGGGTTTAGGCATCATGGGGTTTATATAGGATTTAGGACTAGTCTAGGCCCTTAAATTAACCCTAGTTTAGATCTGAACCATCTAATCTCGTCACAGGCCAACAGAACAGACCCAAAGGAGCAAGCAGGTGCACCAGGCCAGCCTGGCCCGACCAAGGAGGTCGACCCCCAGGTCGACACCCAGGTCGACTGCCCAGTCGACCTGGTCCTGGGGGGTCGACTCCCCAGTCGACCTGGGGCTGGGCGGGAAATTTTCCCGCCCAGTCTGTTTGGGGCTAAATTCGAAATTTGAAAATCTGTTTTCGTTTTCTGATTTTTCGTGAAACTTCTAGAGGCCATATCTTGGTCATACGGACTCTGATTTACAAAATTTCGGACTCGTTTCCAACCAGAATTTCGAGATGAATGCAACGGCGCAACCCGTTTCTCTTGATTCTTATTTTAAAATTTAATTCTGCCCTGATTCTTGTATTAACATGTTATAAAAATTCGGGTTGTTACATGCTTGGTTTTTTCTTTTTCTTTTGGATTGATGAGGGCTCTGTGAGGCTAGTTGTGATTTTAAATATCAACCCGAACAAAGGAGGTTATAGCGAAAATTTTCAAAAATTTTGGGTGTTAGCTAAATTTTTGAGAAATTAGAAAATTATTAGAAACTGAAAAGTGGAAGAATGAAAGCCAGAATGAAAGTTGAGTTGATTAGTTAAATAACTTTCAGCTCCGTTCCTTTTCCAGGACGAAAAGATTTTAACTGGGGGAGATTGTAATAACCCGGATTTTTAGAACCAATTTAAAATTTTCATTTTAGCTATTTTAATGAATTTTGAATATTTAAAATGATTTATTTTAAGTAATAACGATGAAAAATTTATTTAAATCAAAGTTAGAATGAATAAATTTATGTTAATTATAAAAGGAGTTTCAAATGGCGCGGCAATTTAAATATTTGATTTCGAATTTCAAATTAATGTACAGGATTCAAAATAAATCCAATTTCAGTAAAATCAAAAATATTTGAATCTGTTTAATTATATCTTTCTAACAAATGTGAAAAATTCAGACTTCATAACAGGAATAAAAAGTTATGTATAGTTTAAAATTCAGAATATTCTATATAAATTTAATATAATATATAGCCCTTAAAAGCAGCTATTTCACAAACAACCTCAGTTTTCGACGAAACCACTTTGGTTGGATTAGGAATGTCTTATTATTGCTAGATTCCAATTTACATAATTTTTGGAATTAATATGTGAGTGTGGTAAATTTAAACGCATTTGGTAATTTTAGTTTGAAATTAATCGACTGGAAATTGATCGTTTTTCAAACGGTCTCCAAATTTGACGAAATTAGTTTTTTTTAGGGTCGTATCGTCAAAACATAGCTAGATTTATTTTTTGGGAATTTTTGGAGCCAGTATGTGGCCCCGGTAAATTAAAATATTTGAATTTAATATATTTTAATTTATATTTTAATTTTGATAAAAACTGATCGAAATAGTCGAAATGGCATACGAAACATATCCCATTGTGTTTGGAATGGGGGTAATTAGCTAGGTCGACAGTCATTGGGTTTGATTTGGAGACGGATTGATAAAGAAATTATTTTTTAATTAAATAATAAAATAAAATAGTGGAAAGGGTTATAAATATAAAGCTCCAAGCCCTAATTCTCCACTAACGAACCAGCCGCCATCCTCTTCATTTCGATGGTTGATGTTATCCGAATTTCATCCAATAAAATCTCCAAATCCGATCTAAATTTCCTTCCAACTCTAAAACGAAAATGGATCTACTCCTTGAGATCTTGCTATACATATGGTGATGATCTATTCTAGGGTTTCGTGGTGGCCGTGGCAGCGCCACAATGGGATGGAGTTCGAAGGCTATTTACGGCGCAAAGAGGGCTTCGAACTCGATGTCAGGGCAGGCGATGAAGGAGCTGGGAAAGGCGGTCGGAGTGGCGGGTCTTGATCGATGGCTAGTGGCTTGGATAGGCGTGCGTAGGTGGGATCCAGGGTGCGTGTTTTGGGTTCCAAGTGACGAACGAAGGAAGATGGGTTTAAGGCCCTAAACGATGTAATTAAATTAGGTGATTAATGAAATTAGTTTTTTTTAATTACTTTCAAAAATTGGTTTAAGCAATTAAATGAATGAAATAGCATAATTTTTGTAAATGAAATAGCATAATTTTTGTAAATGAAATAGCATAATTTTTGTAAATGAAGTAGGATAATTTTCGTAACTGAAATAGCATAATTTTTGGTAAATAGAAATAGCATTAATTTTGTATATATAAATCACATTGTTTTAAAATTAAATAACATGGTTTTAAAATGTAAATAAAATTATGTAATAAAAATGTGATTTGTTGTAAGTGATTTTTACATAAATAAAAATGTGATTTTTATTAATGAAATAGCTTTAAATAAAGATGTGGTTTTTATTACATATATAACATTGAGATATAAATCTAATTTTTATATATATAACATTGTAACAAAAATATAATTTTTATATATATAGCATTGAAATAAAAATACGATTTTTTATATATAACTTTAATATGGTTTTAATATTAAAATAGCATGGTTTTAAAAATATGATTTTTAATATATATATAGCGTAATAAAAATGTGATTTTTATTTATAAAGATTATTGTTTAATAATGAGATTTTAACTTAAAACGCGTGAAATAAATTGCGATGGAATTGACTAGAAGCCGAACAGAATCCGAACCGTTCAATTAAAGAATGACGGAGTGGAAACCAATTGTAACAACCCAGAAAATCAGAACCAATTGACGTGGTAGTTTGAAAATTCGATTTCAAACTATAAATCGACGTTAGAATATAAATGTTTATTTTAATTATTTGAATCGAAGTTAGAATATAAATGTTTATTTTAATTATAAAATAAATTGGGATTGACGTGGTAGTTTGAAAATTCGATTTCAAATTTCAAATGTATGTATAGGATTCGAAATAAATAAGATTTTCGCGAAATCAGAAAAATTAGGATTTATTTGAAAATATCTTTCCAATGAATCTGAAAAATCCAAATTTCATAGCGGGAATAAAAAGTTATGTCCAATTGAAAATTCAGAATAGTCACTATGGAAAATATAGCCCTTAAAAATGGAAATTTTGCAAACGACCTCCGTTTTCAATGAAACCACTTTTGTTGGATCCGGGATTCAAGTTATTGCTAGATTCCAAATTTCATAATTTTTGGAATTAATATGTGAGCGTGGCAGATTTTAACATGTTTAGTGATTTCAGTTTGAATTTAATCGACTAGAAAATGACCGTTTTTCAAACGGTCTCCAAATTCGTCAAAATTAGTTTTGTTAGGAGGGTATCGTCAAAACAAAGCCAGATTTATTTTTCTGGAATTTTTAGGGTCCGTATGTGGCCCCGGTAAATTGAAATGTGCGTTCAAATTCAATATATAGATATATATTTTGACTTTGACGAAAACTGTTCAAAATAGTCGAATTGGCTTACCCGAACGTATCCCATTGTGTTCGGAATGGGGGTAATTAGCTAGGGGCGGTAGTCTTTGGGTTTCATTTGGAGTTTGAATAGAAAGTCAACTTTTTATGGAAAAATAATAATAAAATAAAATAAAATAATTATATAATATCCTTACACCCTCTTCCTTCCTCTCTCTCTCTCCACTTTAGTCAACACAGAATAGAAAAAAAATGAAATCGACGATTGCCATCGTGCCTCCAGGCGGACCCGCACCACCGCCGTTGGCGTAGCTCCACGGCGCCCATCTCCACCCTCGCCTCGCCGTTAGCCTCCCCCCTCCCTCTCTGATTTAGAAAACCCCAATTACCCCAAACCCTCAAAATTCGCGGCCCCTTCACCCACAACACCACCAGACAGCCATTGACCACCCCTGAGCCCTCCGACCGTCAACATACCCCGCCGCTCCCTCTGAGAACACCCGCCACCAGTAAGTTTTTTTTATTTATCTTTATTTAAAACTAATTAGTTTAGAAAGAAAAAAAATCAGTTTTTTTGGCATTGCTTAAGAGTTTGATTTATGTATATATATAGTGAAAGAAAAACATGATTTTTATGTATAAACTATATACAAAATTGTTCTTATATAATATATAAGAAATATGTTTTTTTATAAAATATATATAAAATTGTTTTTATAAACTATATATGACATTGTTTTTATAAAATTGCTTTATGAATTAAAAATGTGATTTTTATAAATAACTTTGATTTTTAATAAAAATACCATGGTTTCAAGGATATAAAAAATATGATTTTTATATATTTATGATAATAAAAATACGATCTTTATATATATAGAAGCAATATAAAGATATGATTTTTAACAGTATAAAAATGCGTTTTATATATATTTGTTATAACGAAAATTTTTGATTTTTATAAATATAGCGAAGTGATAAAAATGTGATTTTTATCCATGTAGCGGTGAAATAAAAATGTGATTTTTATCCATGTAGCGGTAAAATAAAAATGTGATTTTTAATTTTGAACAGCGTGGAAAGATGGAGTTGGAGTTTCTGGTAAATCCAAACCATCATCCGCTAAAGAATGACGGAGTGGAACCCAAAGGTGAGAACTTCTCACTTTTATTTTATTTTCTAGTTAAAATATATACTAGGATATAGACGGTGCTTAGTAGCACCCGACACGCGTCGTCCACAGACTATGGACGACTTGTTTGTTTGTTTGATTGTGTTGTGAAAATTGTTTATGATGTGAAATAGACTGCAGAAAATATTCATGTGTTGAATAAAAATTTTTACAGTTAAAAATATAATTTTCAACTTGTATATGAATAAAATAAATATTCATAAATAAATCAGACGATTTGTTTATGTACACACATTTGATAGATATTGTTTGGGACGATATATTTTACACATCGCTCAACTGCACAAATAATAATCTGTGTTTGTTGTTTGAAAACCCCACACGGGTGTTGGGATGATATTTGACATACACAAATCCCAATATTTAGTTGTATGTCGATCAATTGATTGACAAGCTGTTGTAAGTGTTAAATATTTATATTTAATGCTTATGCAATGTAAAATGCACTCTACATGATGATTGACTGTGTTTGATTATTGTTGTATACATGTGTATGAAATTCATATAATAACGTTATATGGTAATTGGTTGTGTCTGATTCCAGTTTAGAAAGAATGAATATTTTAAAATAATATTCAGTAAAAGATCAAAATCTGATTTTGATGTCCGATTTGGGATGGACACGAAAATATTTAAATATATAAAGCCGTGTTGATTAGATTAACGCCATTTTGACGTGAACGATATTTATATCGATTTTATTCATTTTTATAATGAATATCGAAAAGGAAATTATTTTGAAATATAATGTTTTGAAAATACTATCATTTATATATCGATGATATGGTATATTCAATTTTGATTTGAATTCGAATATGAAGTTGAAATCGTTTTGAAAATGAATTTAAAATAATTTATAAAATACGTTTTAAATGGAAATCGATGAAATATACATAATATATATATTACATACATACAATGGCCTGAATAGAACGAGCCGCGCCGTGGCAGTTCGTTAATTTTGACCATTGACTTCGAACGGACATTATGGGAGATCCGACCATCGAATTCTCCTAAAACAGGAACCGTTGGGTTCGTATCGAAAAGTGCTTTCTAACGAATATGAGAGATTTGAAATCTAATGGTTGGATTTGGGATTATGTCCAAATCAAATTTGAAAAAAAATCTTTGTAAGTGTAGTTCGATGACCGTTTATGGAAATCGACTGTACGTGCCTTGATAAAATTATTAAATATCAATAATTTTTGTAAAATCACAATAAATGATTTGGAAAGAATTGGGATGAAAAATTCCATATTTGAAAGGATAAAAATATATTTTTATTGAAACGAAATAGTTATGAACTATAATTAAAAATCCAATATTTCTAAAATAATTAAATTGGATTTGAAATGGTTTTAAAAATAACCAGAATTTCCAATATATGAATTTGAATGGATGTGAATCGAAATTATCTTTGGAATATTTCGATATTGGATTCCGTGATTATACAGATATTATGGAGGAATTTGGAAGACATATATATCGTTATTCCAATACGATATTTGTTGATTTCAGAATTTGATATTGAATATAAGCCGATATATTTTCTATTCAGAGCTTTGTATTTAATATCAAATTTGTTTTTGGGTTTGTCGTGAATGGTGTCTTAAATAACACTGTTTTTGAACCCCGTGTGAAAAGAATAAATCTTTTAATTAAGATTATTAGTGTTTCCAATTAATTAACTAATTGGAATTAAAAATGGAATGTGAATTGGGTTTATTGTGAACTATGTTTTAAATGACGTTCGTTCTTTAACCCAACTTATATTGAAATAGGATTTGGAATTTATAAATCTTTTTATTAAGATTTAGCGGGAATTTTTCCAAAGTAAAGTTTTCCAATTTAATATATTAAATTGGAATTGAATGGAATTTGATTGATAATAATCGAAGTGAACTTCTGTGGAGGAAGACTTTTAATACATATGGAATTTAAAAGGCTTTGCCGTTATTCCATTGATATTATTAGCCGGATACGGAAATTAATATCGATTATGTATTGATTTGTTTTTCCGTGAAGATTCGATAATTAATGGGATGTGATTTGGGTTTATCGCGAACTGTGTTTTAAATGACATTAGTTCTTTAACCCGGTTAAAGGTAAGATTACATGTCTGCCATTGTATTCGAACTGTATGGTTGATCTCTGCTAAATATATATCTGTTTGGTGGCGGAGAATTTATTCTTTTGCTTAACACCCTTCTCTGAGACATACGAGCTCAGAGGTTATATATCGGCAGAAATCAATAGTATGGTGTAGATTGTCGATGCGGCATGTTTGTGTTTCCAAAGTTAAATAATCATTAATATTGATTTTTGGGAAGATTAAAACTAAGTGGAGTTTTAATGAATCTTTAATTAGATTGAGATGGGAATTGATAATTTAAATTATCAAATTTGGGAAACGATCGAGAATGGAGTATCGCCAGTTTTGCACCTAGCGATAGTTAAATCTTTAATTAGATTTGAATGGGAAATGGTAACTAATTTTACAGATAAGACCATGCTGTTGGTTATGGAGTATTACCAGTTTTGCTGGGATTGGCAAATTAAACAAATGATTACTTTGGTAAGGTGCACTAATCCCGACTAGTTTGGAAAACCGTAACATGGTTTGAATTGACATCCAAAGGAAGGTTAAAGAATAAATTTAAAGAAGTTATCTTTGATAAAATTAATGGCAACCTATTCCCTAATGATGAGAATATTTGAATAAAAGAATATTCTTGATTGGAATGAGGAGTATGTTGTGTTTATATCACTTGATTATAATATATACGCGAGTTATTCGGGAAGGTCGGGTTTATGCCCATTCTGAATAACTGTTTTGACGATAAGTTGACGATGAAGTCGGTGGTTGAAGACCAGAGGTCTTCACATCGTTTGGATGATTACTGATGTCTTGATTGGGCTATACACCCAAGACGAGGTAATAAGTGGCGATCGTCCAGACGTACTTGGAGATCGACGGATATGAGAGGGCCTCTCTCTTGTATTGGACATATGGGACGAGGAATAAGGTGCCTTCAGTTTCGTTCAGACCCAGAATGAACTTGTAAACGGATTATGTGTCTGACAATGGATTTTATTCTGTGTTGATTGATTTCTATTAAATATACATATGTTTGGCGGTGGAGAATTTATTCCCTTGCTTAACGCCCTTCTCTGAGATGTATGAGCACAGAGGTTATATATCGATAAATATCAGTCGCATGGCATCAATTGCCTGTGTGGCATGCTGAGATGGAGTGATCAAGGCTTCTATTGAAGAGCAGAGTCTTGTGGTTGATGATCAAAGCACGGCTTTTATACAACATAGCTTTGTGTATAGCGTTAATTCGCGAGCCTCACACCTCGGTATGAGTCAAATACGGGATTGTGGCCGCAGGGAGTGCACGACGTTTTCGTCTAGCTATGGGTGGTGTCAGTGTTTTACAAGTCCTGATATTTATATTATTTTTACCTACATGGTTGTTGGAATGCGAGGCGCCTCGTATATATCGGTTACTACGGAGCTGATTGATGGGTCATTTAGGACCGAGAACGTGTGTTCAGGAATAACTAATCCTCAAATGTAATGGAGGACCGGTCCTGAAGATCCAAGGGTTACCCAGAGTGTGTAGTCTTGAGGCATTTGCTAGAGTGTCTCGAAGCGGTGAGGAGCCATCCATGGCCTCGACTCATGACGGAAATCCAACTTCCAATACGTGAAATTTCAGTTTTGATTGTAGAGCCTAGCATGCCTGCATAGTGGGATGGGGCACTTTGCCGTCTATAATTGATACATTTATATTTGAAGTTGTTTTCATAAACTTTATACTATAATAGTATCAAAATGATTTGTTTTAAATGTACCAAGCATGTTTGGCTATT
The DNA here is from genome assembly GCA_030737875.1 of Allium sativum. Taxonomy (NCBI): domain Eukaryota; kingdom Viridiplantae; phylum Streptophyta; class Magnoliopsida; order Asparagales; family Amaryllidaceae; genus Allium; species Allium sativum. Next base: position 574,380,108 of record CM060918.1, on the reverse strand, counting down.
ATAAGGTAAAACTCTATCCTCCGGTTTGCGTTGCATTATGTGATGGGACCTGAGTCTTATAATAGCTTCATTTTTCCAAAAAGCATTGTGTTGTTTATAACTATTTATGCACTGGTATTCTTGGGAGGAAACCCGATCTGTGTTATACGGCGTGGTCCCTTGATTTACTTTATTTTTAAAGTAAAGATTTGATGACTGTGTTAGTTCTCACCCCAGTCACATGACTGACCTGGAGTTTACTGTTTTAACCTAAACTCTGGGTGCCCCTATTTTCCACACGGGCAGCTAATAGTTTTGGTTTTGCAGATTTATATTCACAGGATCCTGGTTTATAGCTTGAACGATATTCGGAAAGCTCTGTATCCGTATTTCTCCTTCAGTTGTGTTTTGTATTATTTTTCCACTGCAGTAATGTATTTAAATCTCTGATATTTTTTTGATGTGTAATATTTATTCATACTCTGTAAATTCTTGTACTCTGATGTAAATTATTGTAATAAGCAATGAAATGTTCTTCTGTTTGTGTTCTAATTCGTCTTGTCCTCAAAGCAATCTGTTCTTTCCTTCATGGACAATTTTAGGTCGTTATATTTGGTATCAGAGCTTTGGTTTACAGAGCTCAAGTACAAGACACATTAGAACAATACTAAAGAATTCATCAGAGATTGGATTAGTAATATCCAATGAGAATGACTCGTTAGAGATGGGATCAGTAGTATCCTAGAATGAGTGTGAAGAGTTTATTTTTAAAATGAAAACAAATATTGTTTTGAAAATTTAAACCTTATTCAACGTATTCGAATATTTATATTTGTATTAAATTTGGACAATCCAATATATAAAGATTTTCAACATACGCATTGCAAACGTATATTCGAAGTTTTAATATAATGGATAGATATAGAATCATACTCTAGTCACCCGGGGATGATTCTGATGATGTGGCCACATCATCAGCATCTGTGCTCGAGTTTCGAAAAGTGGGATATCTATATGATTCCAATAGACTGGCATGAGAACCAAAACTAGATAGGGCTTATTGTTGAGATTTGGCATCAAAAATATGATTTTTGGATATATATATATATATATACATATATATATATATTAAAGATATGTGTTCGAAATGCTAATCAACTAATTGATTGATGATTGTGTTGTGTGATTATTCATTTAAACCAACATAGAGATGTATGGTAAATTTGGGCCAAATTGTATCAAATTTTGAACTGAATTGAAAATTGTTTGAGATTGCATGCATATACATATACATACATTTAACAGGTCACAGCAAGGAGGCTAGAAAAGAGGAATAAAATTGTGTGCCCGACAAATAGGTACATGTTTACTAATTTATTGGGTTTGAATGATTTAATGAGCCGATTTGCTAGCCGCTTGGCTTTTTCTTTTTCTTTTTGAGATGAGAGGGCATGTGTGGCGGCTTGGGGATTTTCCCGCCGCTCCCCGTACAAAGGAGGTTATGGCGAAATTTTTCGAAAATTTAGGGTGTTAGCCAAATTTTTAAAGAATCGGAAAATTCTTAGAAACTGAAAAGTTGAAGAATGAAAGCCAAACTGAAACTTGAGTTGATTAGTTAAACAACTTTAAGCTCTGTTCCTTTTTGGGGACGAAAAGATTTTAAGTGGGGGAGATTGTAACAACCCGGAAAATCAGAACCAATTTAAAATTTTTATTTTGGCGATTTTAATGAATTTTGAACATTTGAAATAATTTATTTTAAGTAATAATGAAGAGAAATTTATTTTGAATAGAATTAGAACATATACATTTATTTGAATCGATGTTAGAATATAAATATTTATTTTAATAATAAAATAAATTGGGAATAACGCGGTAGTTTGGAAATTTGATTTCAAATTTCAAATGAATGTATAGGATTCAAAATAAACCAGATTTTAGCAAAACCAGAAATATTAGAATCTATTTGAAAATATCTTTCCAACGAATCCGAAAAATTCAAATTTCTTAGCGGGAATAAAAAGTTATGTCCAATTGAAAATCTAGAATAGTCGCTATGGAAAATATAGCCCTTAAAAATGGAAATTTTGCAAGCAACCCCCGTTTTCAATGAAACCACTTTTGTTGGATCCGGGATGTCAAGTTATTGCTAGATTCCAATTTTCATAATTTTTGGAATCAATATGTGAGCGTGGCGGATTTAAACGTGTCTGGTAATTTCAGTTTGAATTTAATTGACTGGAAAATGACCGTTTTTCAAACGGTCTCCAAATTCGACGAAATTAGTTTTGTTAGGACTGTATCGTCAAAACATGGCTAGATTTATTTTTTTGGAATTTTTGGGGTTCGTATGTGGCCCCAGTAAATTGAAATGTGCGTTCAAATTTAATATAAAGATTTATATTTTGATTTTGATGGAAACTATTTGAAACAGTCGAATTGGCTTACCCGGTATGTCCTATTGTGTATGGAATGGGGGTAATTAGCTAGGGGCGATGAAACACCCCATGCTGTTAAGGTCACTCACAAAAGGAATGCATTAGCTTTGGTGAACCATTTTAGGTAAAAGGCACAGATAATTTACAAGACAGTCATATAAACAGAGGAAAACTAAAAACATTTCATAAATAGCATGGTTCATTCAAAACATTACAAGCATTGTTTGAAAACCCAACTTCTAAATTATTACAATAAAACATCTTCCTTGATTTAAAAATCCAAGTACATAAAGAAGCATAAAACGGTAGTATAGCAGCATAAATCCCCAATAAAAGTGTAACAATAGCTATAGCCCAAGAAAAGAGAATCCAAGCAATACATCTACTCTCTTCAAGCTGGAAAAGGTCTGCACTAAGCTGAAGTATTCCCTCCCTACGGACCAAGGGTGGAGAAACGGGAGAAAAGAAGGTGAAAGAAAATGGGTCGGACATAAGTCTGGTAAGTCCAGTGATTATTCAGCATGTAAATAGGTAAAAGGATCATGACATGAATAAACTAGATATAGGACAATACCATAGAAATAAGATAACATAAGATAAGGAAAGATAAACTAAATACACTATCGCACTCATTTCCACTTCTCTGCACCTACTACGAATGTTTCAACTACCATCATGTATTCATAACAAAGTGATCCCTTTACCGATCGGCTTCTACTCGCATGCATTCATTACTTGTGTCATTCAGCCCCGCTTACCATAGGGTGTATCAATTCCTATGGTGGCAACCCGACACAAATTCTATATGCACAGTGTATACTATGATGCCTAGTGCCTTCTTTATCGACTCCGGAGTATGTGCATGCCTATACTTCGCCGGAACCTACACTGCTGCATCACCTGCCACTATTTTGACCGCTTATAATCAGCCCAGTAATCGTGCCCTACCCTGCCTAGTTCAGGGTACCGTGATACATCTATGTGCGTTACTGCTGAAATGGGTCCCCATTACTAGGGTTTCCTAATCATCATGTTATAACGGTTAAGTGTTCTCACATTTACCTAACCCTACCCATCTGTTTAACTAAAATGTTGTATTGGTTCAGTGTTGACTTAATTAACTTTACCCTACCATTCCTAGCTTGTCTTTTCCTTAGCTTTGATTCATTCATTAAAGCACCAACCTCTCACATTAGATCTATATTGTTGCGGTCGTTGGATGTGACGGGCGGTTCCGGGCAGTCTTACACCGCAAATCAATCTAACCTCGGGTTTTTGGGCTTAATGCGCTAACCTCTCACATTAGATCTATATTGTTACAGTCCCTGGATGTGCCGGGCGGTTCCGGGCAGTCTTACACCGCAACTCAATCTAACCTCGGGTTAGGCATGTTCACCTTTAGCCATTTTACATATTTGTCATATGCGTCAAAGTTCATGTCTTTTTATGCCGATATTCCCCAAATGTAGTCAGTACAAGTTTTATGCCATATTCACTTGCTACGTCCAAAATTTACTAAGTTAAATTATACCCAATTTTCCTGTGTCATAATCGCACGTACAATGAGATTTAGCTAAGTTCTGAATGAACTTAGTATTCCCAAAAGAAAGTAAAAAGGAAAAAATAGAGAAGGAGCATAAGAACTGACATAATGAAAAATAGGCATGTAAATGTGTACCCAATTCAAGAATCATGTTTCAATAGGCATGTTGTACATAAACAATAGGTGTAGGCAAGCTAAGCAATTTATGCCATAGATATAAATATTAGATAGAATTGGACTTAAGAAAATCATTAATTTTGATGTACAACATGATAGATTCCATTATATCAATCACAACAATCTCATAGGCATGATAGGTTCCATTATGTCAATTCAACCGTCTCATAGGCATGATAGGTTTCATTATGTCAGTCACAACAGTTTCATAGGCATGATAGGTTTCATTATGTCAATCATAATAGTCTCATAGGCATAGGCAATTCAGATTTGACAAAAGGATAGACAAGAATCAGAATTAGGCATCGTTCTAGATCCGATTATTACAGTCATTATTTCTATTAGGTTTTTAAATCTAAATAATAACTGAACTTACAGAAAAAGGATGGATCCTGTATTTGGGATCTGGTTTCTGAATTTATTAAGCTATCCTTTGATGTAGACGTTTGATTCCCTAGTTTGGATTTGGTTTGGAGCTTTCTAACTTGATTTCTAATTTGGAGAAGATGGAGGCTATGCTAGCTTAGGGATGAACAGCATGACAGCTTCATAGAATGAGACTGTGAGGTCTAGGGTTGAGGTTTGTGGTGATTATATAGACGTCTAGGATAAATTCTAGCCTTTAGATTAGTCTAGGAGAAATCAGAGCCGTCAAACCAAAGAGATGTGTCATCCAACCAACCACAGCACGACACATAACCCCTAATACCTTAGAAATTAGTCATCGACCAATTAGGGAAGGACACATCAGCTCAGGGCTACAAAAATTCGTCGTAGGAAGTGGACCTCAAATGGGTTGACTCCCTACAGGGGGTCGACAGCTATGTCGACACCCCTATAGGGGGTCAACACCTATGTCGACTCCCCCCGGGGGGTCGACACCCCTGGGCGGGAAATTTATCGCCCAGCTGTTCTGGCTGAATTTTGAATTTCAAACTGAATTTACTATTTAATTATTATTTTCTGTTTACACTAGAATTCTTCTAACCTCCATAACTTCTTCATACAGAGTCCGATTCACGCAAACTCGGACTCTATCTCAAGTAGAATTCTGAGATGAACGCAATGGCGTAACCTGTTTCTCTTAATTCTTCTTATAAAAATTAAGTGCTCTTAGATTTGTTAATTTTAATATTCACAGAAAATACGGGGTGTTACATTCTCCCCTCCTTAAAGGATTTCGTCCCAGAAATCTCTAAGTTAAGAAGAATGTATCCTAACATCCAACATCCATCTACTCGACCATCAATCACAGGCATCCATTGTCCTTAAAAAGGTTTCTAATGCTTTCATGATCATATGCATAGTGTGTGTATATGTCCTTATCTAATGCAAAATCAGGCGATCTACTGATTCAGTTGACCACCTTGATGCGAATCTGTTAGTGCCATGAGTCCATTATGTATGCAATTATTCGTAATCATAGTTTCTATATGAGTGCACAATCATTCATACAAGTGCCACGTCCATATGATAACACATCAAGTTTCAATCCATATATAAATACATATATGCATATGCAATATGAAAGTGACTGAGCCGATCTAGTACCTAGTGTGTGTATATGCATCCACGAGCAACCACTTGCAGCCATCAACCATAACATGTTTTAAATACAGGTTTACATCCATTGGTTTCTACCTAAGGATTAAGAATAGGAACGAGGAGTTATACTAAAGAGATAGATACAAGCATGCATAAACTCTTGGAAAAAGAGATCAAGAATGTACCCTCAAAAAGATAAGGGTAGGTCATGCGTATCTTGTCCTCAGTCTCCCATGTCGCGTCTTCCTCAGCATTACTTCATTGTAATTTAACTAGCTTTACCTCACGATTGTGTAGCTTTTTAACTTCTGTACCCAAGATACGAGTTGGAACTCTTCTCACCGTTTCTTCTCGTTCCACTTCTATTTCCTCTAGTATGCTTGGCTCCACAACTTCCGCCGACTCATGTAAGCACTTTCGTAGATGAGAGACATGAAAGACATTATGTACTCCAGCCAATCTTTCAGGCGTCTCTACTTTATAAGCCATCTTCCCAATTCTCTCAACGATAGGAAATGGTCCTACAAATCTTGGTGCCTATTTTCCTATGGACCAAAAGCGAACGACATTGTTCAAAGGAGATACTTTAAGAAAAACTCTATCTCCAACCTCAAACTCAAGGTCGGTCCTTCTTTTATCTGCGTAGGACTTCTATCTATCTTGTGTGGTCTTAATTCGTCTTCGTATCAAGTCCACCTTCTCTGAAGTTTCTCTTATCATGTCAGGCCCAAGTACGAGCTTGTCTGTAGACTCCCACCAACAAGTTGGTGATCAGCATGGTCTTCCATACAAGTCCTCAAAGGGTGCCATACCTATGGTGGCTTGGTAGCTATTGTTGTACGTGAACTCCACCAAAGGAAGGTGATCCTCCCAAGTTCCCCTAAAATCAAGAACGCACAATCTCAAAAGATCATCTAATACTCTGTTCACCCTTTCCGTCTGACCATCGGTTTGAGGTTGATATGCAGTGCTTAAGCATAGTTGTGTGCTTACGGCCTCCTGCAAACTCTTCCAAAACTCACTCGTAAAGATAGGGTCTCGATCACTTACTATGCTAAAGGGTATTCCAGGCAGTCAAACTACCTCTTTAACATAAATGGATGCTAATGATGAGGCAGTCCTCCTACTCTTAATAGGTATAAAGTGTGCGCTTTTAGTGAGTCTGTCAACTATTACCCAAATACTGGTATTGCCCCTTCTTGACCTAGGCAACCCATCAATAAAGTCCATCAAAATGCTATCCCATTTCCATTGTAGGACCTCTAGAGTATGAAGCAGACCACCAGGCTTCTCCTGCTCTGCCTTGACTTGCCGGCATATCAAGCATTTAGAGACAAACTCAGTTGCATCCTTCTTCATGCCATTCCAGAAGAAAACCCTTTTTATATCTTAATACATCTGTCCCCACCTGGGTGTATGGTCAACTTAGAATGATGTGCTTCTTCGAGAATGGTTTTTACCAAGGCCCTTGCTTATGGAACGCATAGTCTTCCATCTCGTCTTAACCAACCCTTGTCATCGATGGAGTGTCTATTGAGGTGACTTAAGTCTCACCTCTAATTAGCTTATCCATCACATCAACTAGCTGAGGGTCTTCACGTTGCGCGTTTCCTATTGAGTCCAAAAGAGTAGGCCGCACCTATAGCGATGCTAACAAACCAGGTACGAATTCAAAGGAGGGTCTAAAGTCAAAATTTGCTATATACTCCAAGCTTTGCCTTTCTACGAAGAGAGGACTTAAGGTTAGCTTTTTCCTTCTTAAGGCATCTGCTACCACATTTCCCTTGTGAGGGGTATAAGCAATCTCAAAATCGTATGAGGAAAGAAATTCCATCCACCCTTGTTGTCTTAAGTTAAGATCTTTCTTTGAGAAAAGGTACTTTAACGATTTATGGTCAGCAAACAATTCAAACCTTTCTCCAAGTAGGTAATGACGCCATGACTTAAGAGCGAAAACAATGGCAGCTAGTTCTAGATCATGAGTTAGGTAGTTTTTCTCATGTACCTTCAACTGCCTTCCCCCATAACAAACTACTCTGCCCTCTTGCATCAAGACAGCGCCCAATCCCGTGCTAAATGTGTCTTTGTATACAGTAAACATCTTACTCCTGTCAGGTAATGTTAGAACCGGGGCTGTTGTTAGAGCCCTTTTCAATCGTTAGAAAGCAACATTGTAATCCAAATCCCAAGCAAAAGTTAGGTTCTTCTTTGTCAACCTAGTAAGTGGGGCTGAGATCTTCACAAAGTCCTTAATGAACTTTCTGTAAAAGCCCGCTAGCCCAAGAAAACTCCGTACTTCGGTTGCATTCCGTGGAATCTTCCAATCTTGCACCGCAACTACTTTTGCTGGATCCATAGCTATTCCCTCTTGGATACCACATGTCCAAGAAACCTTACTTCTTTTCTCCAAAAATGGCATTTGGAGAATTTTGCTTTCGGTTAATGTGCACGAAGAGTATCCATGACTTCCCTTAAATGCAAAGCATGTTCTTCCTCACTTTTTGAGAAAATCAAAATGTCGTCCACGAAGACCACTACAAATTTAATAAGGAACTCTCTGAATACCCTACTAATCAAGTCCACGAAATAGGTGGGTGCGTTTCTCAAGCCGAAAGGCATGACAAGCCATTCGAAGAAACCATCCGGGGTCCTGAACGCAGTCTTGTCTATGTTGTCTTCAACCACTCTATGCTGATGAAATCCGGTGGCTAGATCTAGTTAGGAGAAAATCGAGGCACCTACGTGCTGGTCGAACCAGTCGTCTATTCTAGGAAATGGGTGCCTATTCTTCTTGGTTAGCTTGTTTAGCTCCCTATAGTCTACGCACATGCGAAGTGAATCATCCTCTTTGGTTGCAAACACCACTAGAGTACCCCATTCCGAAATGCTCCACCTTAAGAAACCCCTTTCAAGCAACTCTTTAACTTGCTTGCTGAGTTCTTTCCTTTCCGTTGGAGCCATGTGTCTAACGGGTAAAGCAACAGGTTTTCCATTATCGACAAGGTATATGCGAAAGTCTTTCTCTCGCTTCATAGGTAAGCCCTTCACATCTTCTAAGACATCCGAGTATTCACGGACTACTCTAACAGATTGCAAGTTTTCAACAGACGCATCAAGAGATTCTAGATAGCTAAGCATAACAGAATTCATGGGATTACAAGAGATTTCGAGAGTGTTACCGAGGCGAGTCATAAGTCTAACCACTCTCCTTTCACAATCAAGGATGTCACCATTACTGGATAACCAATCCATGCCTAGAATTAACCCATAGCCCGTGAAGCCCAAAACATAAGAATTACATCTAAACCCAACGCTTAGTATAGAAATTTCCGAATCCAAACAAATCATTGATAAATAAGCCGAACCCCCAGTTGGATTTGAAACAACAATGGGGTCATCTACTATACTGGTATCTAGGTGCAGAGATTGAACTAAAGCAGTAGATATAAAAGAGTGCGATGCGCCAGAATCAAAAAGAGCATGAATTTGGATGATCAGAAAGATAAACTAAACTTTCAACAGAAATATTTCTACCTCTTTCTTGCGACGGTGCAATGAGAGCGTGAATCCGCCCTCCAGAAGTAGCTCCAGTCCTCTGCCCTTGCGCTTGCCTTTTTGGACAATCCTTAGCCATATGTCCTGTCTCGCCGCATTGAAAGCAACCACCCATCTTCCTCTTCTTCTTCCTGCAGTCTTTAATCAAATGTCCGGGTATGCCACAAAATTTACCCTTTCTCTTGTCATCGGGTTTGTTATTCTTCCTTCCTTTCTTGGAATCCGTCTTCTTATTCTATGATCCCTCCTCTTTCTTGTCTAGAGGTTCTTCCACATTTGCCTCTTTCTTGCCATCCTTGTCTTCCTCCTATAACAGTGCCATGTCCACCAGTCTCTCGAAAGTCGTGCCCATAGGTATATGGGACATAGCTAGGCTGTGCAGTGGCACATTCAACCCTTTAACGAAACGGAGAGCCTTTTTATGTGGAGTGTTTACTAACTCCAGTCTGAATCTAGCCAGCTTGTTGAATTGGTTGATGTATTCCTTAACTGATAGGCTTCTTATTTGAGTGCTAATAACTTCTCAATCTGTAGGCTTCGTTCATCTTGCGAGAGGAACTTCATTTCAAATCTCATTCTGAAATCCTCTCAAGTTTCAACTGGTCTCTCAGCATTAGTAACTTCCCACCAGTAAGGGGCTTCGTCCTTAAGTAACCATACAACCAATTGTATCTTCTGCCTATCGTCCACTTCGAAGATAACAAACAAATCTTCTGTTTCCTTAAGCGAGTTTCTTGCTTCCACAAATGACTCGGTCCCATTAAAATTCTTTCCACCCATAGCTCGAAAGTCTCTACATATCTTCGAGAAAGCATTCACATACGGAGGAGGAGGAGGAGGAACGGCTGCAACCGAGGGAGGAGGAACGTCTGTTGGGTCTGCGTTATTAGCCCTAGCCTTCAGATACCTTCTGAACCAGATAGGTATTGGTATGCCCTCGGAAAGATTAAGATCCCCTGACAAGCTGAAACGAAAAGAAAAGGTTCAAAACAAAGGATAGAAAGATACTGCATATGGCTTTGGGGTTTATGCCTTTAAAATAAAACAACATTTTTTCTTGAAAATGCTTCTTTAAATTTCTTTTTAAAAAAATAGTTTTCAAAAACTTTTATCTGGTCTGGTAAACCTTCGCTTTGATACCAAGTGAAACACCCCACCTCCATTAACGTCACTCACAAAGGGAATGCATTAACTTTGGTGAAGCATTTCAGGTAAAAGGCACAGATAATTTACAAGACAGTCATATAAACAGCGGAAAACTGAAAACATTTCATAAATAGCTTGGTTCATTCAAAACATTACAAGCATTGTCTCAAAACCCAACTTCAAAATTATAACAATAAAACTTCTATCTTGATTTAAAACTCCAAGTACATAAGAAAGCATAAAACGGTAGTAGAGTAGCATAAATCCCCAATAAAAGTGTAACCACAGCCATAGCCCAAGAAAAGAGAATCCAAGCAATACATCTACTCTCTTTAAGCTAGAAAAGGTCTGCACTAAGCTGAAGTATTCCTCCCTACGGACCTGGAAGGGGGGGAAGGGTGGGGACAGGAGAAAAGAAGGCAAAATAAAATGGGTCAGACAAAAGTCTGGTAAGTCCAGTGATTATTCAACACGTAAATAGATAAAAGGATCATGACATGATTAAACTGGATATAGGACAGTACCGTAGAAATAAGATAACATAAGATAAGGCAAGATAAGGCTTTGTTGCGGTCGCTGGATGTGTCGGGCAGTTCCGGGGAGTCTTACACCGCAACTCAATATAACCCGTATTTTTGGGCTTAATGCGCTAACCTCTCACATTAGATCTATATTGTTGCAGTTGCTGGATGTGCTGGACGGTTCTGGGCAGCCTTACACCGCAACTCAATCTAACCTCAGGTTAGGCATGTTCATCTTTAGCCATTTTACATATTTCTCATATGTATCAAAGTTCATGTCTTTTTATGCCAATATTCCCCAAATGTAGTCAGTATAAGTTTTATGCCATATTCACTTGCTACGCGCAAAATTTACTAAATTAAATTATACCCAATTTTCCCGTGTTATAATCGCACGTACAACGAGATTTAGTCTAAGTTCCGAATGAACTTAGTATTCCCAAAAGAAAGTAAAAAGGGAAAAATAGAGAAGGAGCATAAGAATTGACATAAGGAAAAATAGGCATGTAAATGTGTACCCAATTCAAGAATCATGTTTCAATAGGCATGTTGTACATTAACAATAGGTGTGGGCAAGCTAAGAAATTGATACCATAGGTATAAATATTAGAAAGAATTGGACTTAAGAGAATCACTAATTTTGATGTACAACATGATAGGTTCCATTATATCAATCACAACAATCTCATAGGCATGATAGGTTCCATTATGTCAATCCAACAGACTCGTAGGCATAATAGGTTTCATTATTTCAGTCACAACAGTCTCATAGGCATGGTTGGTTTCGTTATGTCAATAAAAATAGTCTCATAGGCATAGGCAATTCAGATTTGACAAAAGGATAGGCATGAATCAGAATTAGGCATTGTTTTTATCCGATTATTACAATCATGACTTCTATTAGGTGGTTAAATCTAAATAATAACTGAACTTACAGAAAAAGGATGGATCTTGTATTCTGGGATGTGGTTTCTAAATTTGTTAAGTTATCCTATGATGTTGACATTTGATTCTCTAGTTTGGATTTGGTTTGGAGCTTTCTAACTTGATTTCTAATTTTGAGTAGATGGAGGCTATGCTAGCTTAGGGATGGACAGCATGACAGCTTCATTGAATGAGATTGTGAGGTCTAGGGTTGAGGTTTGTGATGATTATATATAAGTCTAGGATTAATTCTAGCCTTTATACTAGTATAGGAGAAATCAAAGCCATCAAACCAAAGAGATGTGTCATCCAACCAGCTATAGAACAACACATAAGCCCTAATACCTCAAAATTTTGTCGTCGGCCAATCAGGGAAGGCCACATCAGCTCAGGGCTATGAAAATTCATCACGGGAAGTGGATCTCAAAGGGGTCGACTCCCTACAGCGGGCTCGACACCTATGTCGACACCCCTACAGGGGGGTCGAAACCTATGTCGACTCCCCTTGGGGGGTCGACACCCTTGGGCGGGAGATTTCCCTCCATATTGTTCTGGCTGAATTTCGAATTTCAAACTGAATTTATTATTTAATTATTATTTACTATTTACACTAGAAATTTTCTAACCTCCATAACTTCTTCATACGGAGTCCGATTCACGCAAACTCGGACTCTATCTCAAGCAGAATTCCGAGACGAACACAATGGCATAAACCGTTTACCCAATTCTTCTTCTAAAAATTAAGTGTTCTTAGATTTGTTAATTTTAATATTCATAGAAAATACGGGGTGTTATAGGCGATAGTCATTGGGTTTCATTTGTAGTTTGAATAGAAAGTCAATTTTTGTGGAAAAATAATAATAAAATAAAATAATTATATAATATCCTTACAAGTTCTTCCCTCCTCTCTCTCCTCTTTAGTCAACACCGAATAGAGAAAAAAGAAATCGACGATTTCCATCGTGCCTCTAGGCAGAGCCTCACCACCGCCGCTGGCGGAGCTCCACCGCGCCCATCTCCCTCCTCGCCTCGCCCTCAGCCTCCCTCCTTCCTCTATGATTTGGAAAACGCAAATTACCGCAAGCCCTCGAAATCCGCGGCCCCTTCACCCACAATGCCACCAGACCGCCAATGACCACCCCTGAGCCCTTCGGCCGTCAACATACCCCGCCGCCCCCTCTGAGAACACCCGCTACCAGTAAGTTTTTTTCTTTTTCTTTTTAATTATCTTTACTTAAATCTAATTAGTTTAAAAAGAAAAAAAATCATTTTTTTGGCATTGCTTAGGAGATTGATTTATGTATATATATAGTGAAAGAAAAACAAGATTTTTATATATAAACTATATATAAAATTGTTTTTATATAATACATATGAAATAATGTTTTTACAAAATATATATATAATTATTTTTATAAACTATATATGACATTGTTTTTATAAAATAGCTTTATAAATTAAAAATGTGAACTATATAAATAGCTTTGATTTTAAATAAAAATTACATGATTTCAAGAATATAAAAATATGATTTATATATATATATGATAATAAAAATACGATATTTATATATATAGAAGCAATATAATGATATGATTTTTATCAGTATAAAATTGCGATTTTTATATATATGTTGTAACGAAAAAATTTGATTCTTGTAAATATGGCGAAGTGATAAAAATGTGACTTTTATCCATGTAGCGGTGAAATAAAAATGTGATTTTTATTTATGAAAAGCGTGGAAAGATGGAGTTGGAATTCGGGGTAAATCTAAACCATCGTCCGCTAAAGAATGACAGAGTAGAACCCAAAGGTGAGAACTTCTCACTTTAATTTTATTTTCTAGTTAAAATATATACTAGGATGTAGACGGTGCTTAGCAGCACCCGACACCCATTGTCCACAGACCATGGACGACTTGTTTGTCTTTTTGATTCTGTTGTGAAAATTGTTTGTGATGTGAAATGAACTGTAGAAAATATTCATGTGTTGAATAAAATATTTTACAGTTAAAAATATAATTTTCAACGTGTATATGAATAAAATAAATATTCGTAAACAAATCGGATGATTTGTTTATGTACACACATTCGACAGATATTGATTGGGACGATATATTTTACACATCGCCCAACTGCACAAATAATAATCTGTGTTTGTTGTTTGAAAACCCCACACGGGTATTGGGATGATATTGGTCATATACTATTCCCAATATATAGTTGTATGTCGATCGATTGATTGACAGGCTGTTGTAAGTGTTAAATATTTATATTTAATGCTTATGCAGTGTAGAATCCACTGTGGATGATGGTTGACTGTGTTTGATTATTGTTGTATACATGTGTGTATGAAATCCATATAATAACGTTATATGGTAATTGGTTGTATCTGATTCCAGTTCAGAAAGAATGAATATTCTAAAATAACGAATATTTTAAAATAGTGAACATTTTAAAATAATATTCAGTAAAAGATCAAAAATCTGATTTTGATGTCCGATTTGGGATGGACATGAAAATATTTAAATATATAAAGCCGTATTGATTAGATAAACGCCATTTTGTCGTGAATGATATTTATTATGATTTTATTCATTTTTATAATGAATATCGGAAAGGAAATGATTTCGAAATATAATGCTTTGAAAATACTATCATTTATATATCGATGATATGGAATATTCAATTTTGATTTGAAATTGAATATGAAGTTGAAATCATTTTGAAAACGAATTTAAAACGATTTATAAAATAAGTTTTAAATGGAAATCGATGAAATATAATATATATATATATAATGGCCTGAATAGCACGCATCGCGTCGTGATAGGTCGCGAAATTCGACCATTGACTTCGAACGGACATTACAGGAGATCCGACGGTCGGATTCTCCTAAAACCGGACCCGTTGAGTTCATATCGAAAAGAGCTTTCTAATTAATATGAGAGATTTGAAATCTAACGATTGGATTGGAATTATGTCCAAATCAAGTTTGGAAAAGGACGATGTAAGTGCAGTTCGATGACCGTTTAGGGAAATCGGCTGTACAGGGCCTGATAAAATTACTAAAAATATCAATAATTTGTGTGAAATCATAATAAATGATTTGGAAAGAATTAGGATGAAAAATTCCATATTTGAAAGGATAAAAATATATTTTTATCGAAATGAACTAGTTATGAACTAGAATTAAAAATCCAATATTTTTCAAATAATTAAATTGGATTTGAAATAGTTTTAAAAATAACCAGAATTTCCAATATATGAATTAGAGTGGATGTGAATCAAAATTATCTTTGGAATATTTCGATATTGGATTCCGTGATTACATGGATATTGTAGAGGAATTTGGAAGTTATATATATCGTTATTCTAATACGATATTTGTTGATTTCAGAAATTGATATTGAATATAAGCCAATATATTTTCTATTCAGAGCATTGTATTTAATATCAAAATAGTTTTTGGGTTTGCCATGAAAGGTGTCTTAAGTAATACTATACTTGAACCCCATGTGAAAAGAATAAATCTTTTAATTAAAATTATTAGTGTTTCCAATTAATTAACATTTAATTGGAATTGAAAATGGAATGTGAATTGGGTTTATTTTGAACTGCGTTTTTAATGACATTCGTTCTTTAAACCGATTTACAGTGAAATGGGATTTGGAATTTATAAATCTTTTTATTAAGATTTAGCGGGAATTTTTCCAAAGTAAAGTTTTCCAATTTAATAGATTAAATTGGAATTGAATGGAATTCGTTTGATAATAATCGAAGTGAACTTCTGTGGAGAAAAACTGTTAATACATATGGAATTCAAAAGGCTTTGCCGTTATTCCATTTATATTATTAGTCGGATACGGAAATTGATATCGATTATGTACTGATTTGTTTTTTCCGTGAAGATTCTATAATTAATGGGATGTGATTTGGGTTTATCGTGATCTGTGTTTTGAATGACATTAGTTCTTTAACCCGTTTAAAGGCAGGATTATATGTCTACCATTGTATTTCGAACTGTATGGTTGATCTCTGCTAAATATATATCTATTTATTGGCGGAGAATTTATTCTCTTGCTTAACACCCTTCCCTGAGACATACGAGCTCAAAGGTTATATATCAGTAGAAATCAATAGTACGGTGTAGATTGTCGATGCGGCATGCTTGTGTTTCCAAAGTTAAATAATCATTAATATTGATTTTTGGGAAGATTAAAACTAAGTGGAGTTTTACTAAATCTTTAATTAGATTGAGATGGGAATTGATAATTTAAATTATCAAATTTGGGAAACGATCGAGAATGGAGTATTGCCAGTTTTGCTCCTAGCAATAGTTAAATCTTTAATTAGATTTGAACCGGAAATGGTAATTAATTTTACCGATAAGACCGTAGTGTTAGTTATGGATTATTATCAGTTTTTCTCCATGGGATGAATAGGTTGGGACTGGGAAATTAAACAAATGATTACTTCGGTAAGGTGCGCTAATCCCGACTTGTTTGGAAAACCGTAACATGGTTTGAATTGACATCCAAAGGAAGATTAAAGAATAAATTTAAAGAATCTGTATTTGATAAAATTAATGGGAACCTATTCCCTAATGATGAGAATACTTGAATAAAAGAATATTCTTGATTGGAATGAGGCGTATGTTGTGTTTATATCACTTGATTATAATATATATGCGAGTTATTCGGAAAGGTCGGGTTTATACCCAATCTGAATAACTGTTTCGACGATAAGTCGACGATGAATACGGTGGTTGTAGACCAGAGGTCTTCACATCGTTTGGATGATTACTGATGTCTTGATTGGGCTATACACTCAAGACGAGGTAATAAGTGGTGATCGTCCAGACGTACTTAGAGATCGATGGATATGCGAGGGCCTTTCTCCTGTATTCGACATATGGGACGAGGAATAAGGTGCCTCCGGTTTCGTTTAGACCCAGAACGAGCTTGTAAATGGATTGTGTGTCTGACATTAGATTTTATTCTGTGTTGTTTGATTTCTATTAAATATATATCTGTTTGGCGGCGGATAATTTATTCTCTTGCTTTATGCCCTTCTCTGAGACGTACGAGCTCAGAGGTTATATATCGATAGATATCAGTCGCATAGCATGAATCGCCTGTGTGGCATGCTGAGATGCATTGATCAAGACTTATGTTGAAAAGCAGAGTTTGTGGTTGATGATCAAAGCACGACTTTAATACAGCGTAGCTTTGTGCATAGCATTAATTCGTGAGCCTCACACCTCAGTATAAGTCAAAAACGGGATCGTGACTGTAGGTAGTGCACAACGTTTGTGACTAGCTATGGGTGGTTTCAGCGTTTTACAAGCCCTGACATTTATATTATTTTGCCTATGTGGTTGTTGGAATGCGAGGCGCCTTGGATATATCGGTTACTATGGAGCCGATGGATGGGTCCTAGAGGACCGAGAAATGTGTGTTCAGGAATAACTAATCCTCAAACGTAACGGAGGACCGGCCCTGAAGATCCAAGGGTTAGCCAGCGTGTGTAGTCCTGAGACATTTGCTAGAGTGTCTCGAAGTGGTGAGGAGCCATTCCTGGCCTCGACTCATGACGGAAATCCAATTTCCAATACGTGACATTTCGGTTTTGATTGTAGAGCCTAATATGGCGACATAGTGGGATGGAGCACTATGTTGTCTATGATTGATACATTTATATTTGGAGTTGTTTTCATACACGTTATACTATAATAGCATCAAAATGATTTGTTTTAGACGTACCCAGCTTGTTTGGCTTTTATAAGGTGAAACTCTATCCTCCGTCTTGCATTGCATTGTGTGATGGGTCCAGAGTCTTATAATAGCTTCATTTTTCCAAAAAGCATTGCGTTGTTTATAACTATTTATGCACTGGTATTCTTGGGAGGAAACCCGTTCCGTGTTATATGGCGTGGTCCCTTGATTTACTTTATTTTTAAAGTAAAAATTTAATAACTGTTTTAGTTCTCACACCAGTCACATGACAGACCTGGAGATTATTGTTTTAACCTAAACTGTGGGTGCCCCTATTTTCCGCATGGGCAGCTAGTAGTTTTGGTTTTGCAGACTTATATTCAGTGGATCCTGGTTTACAGCTGGAACGATATTCGGAAAGCTCTGTATCCGTATATCTCCTTCAGTTGTGTTTTGTATTATTTTTCCGCTGCACTAATGTATTTAAATCTCTGATATTTTTTTGACGTGTAATATTTATTCGTACTCTGTATATTCTTGTACTCTTATGTAAATTATTGTAATAAGCAAAGAAATGTTCTTCTGTTTGTGTTCTAATTCGTCTTATCCTCAAAGCAATCTGTTCTTTCCTTCATAGGGAAATTTGGGTCGTTATACCAAAGGTGAGAACTCTTTCCCACTCAATTTATATTACAGTTAAATATATACTAAGATGCAGATGGTGCTTAGCAGCACCCGACACTATTTATTGTAAAACCATGGTTGTTTGTTTGGACTGTATTGTGTGTTGTTTTTTATGTTGAAATGTTTAACATATTAATAATAATGTTAAAATTATTATGGTTGTTGAAATTAAATTATAAATATCCATTTATAATTTAAATAGAGAAAATTGGTTAAATAGACAAACCAAATTAGAATTGGTTAAATTTATTAACCAATGATTTATTTTAACAAGACTGTTGTTGTTTGAAAACCCCACACGGGTATTGGGATGATATTTGACATACACTAGTCCCAATATTTAGTTGTATGTCAATCGATGGATTGACAGTCTATGGTGAGCGTTATTTATTTATTTTAATGCTCACATAGTTGTAAATTTCACTCTGGATGTGATTGGACTGTTTGATGATTATTTATCAGTATTGTTGCATACATGCGATGTATGAAATCCATATAATTGGAATTATATGGTAATTGATTGAGTCGCATTCCGATTCAGTAATAAAAAAAGTTTTATAATAAAGGACATTTAAAATAAAGAATATTTTAAAATAAAATGTTTTAACAGTAAAAATCACATTTTTATTGTATGTATAAAAATAAAAGAGGCATATGTTAAAATACATTTTTGATAGATAAAAAAAATGTCATCTTTACATGTTAATTGAGAATAAAAGAGGCATATGTTAAAATAAATTTTTGTTAGATAAAAAAATGTCATCTTTAACATGTTAATTGAGAATAAAAGAAGCATGTGTTAAAATACATTTTTGTTACATAAAAAATGTCATCTTTAACATGTAAATGAAGAAGAAAAAGAATCATGTGTTAAAATATTTTTGTTAGATAAAAATATTATTTTTAACATGTTAATGAAGTGAATAAAATATTCATGTATTGGATAAAAATTTTGTACAATAAAAATATCTTTTGTTTATTGAATGTACAAACCATATAAAATATTCTTGTGTTGAATAAAATTATTGAATAATAAAAATAGCTATGTAGTTAAACGCCTTTTTTTATTTATCGGTCGAGTTATTCGTTTATTATGAATATCGACAAAAAGTGATTTCAAAATTTAAAATTTTGAAATATTATCATTTTAATATGATAAACAGATAGAATATTCAATTTTGATTTAAATTTGAAAATGAAGCTGGAATCGTTTTAAAACAAATATATAAACGATTTATAAAATATGTTTTAATTGGAAATCAATGGAATATATAATATATATATATATATATTGTATATATTTAATGGCCTGAATATAACGTGTCGCGCAGCGAGCATTCGCGAATTTTGACTATTAACTTTAGATTGATGTAACGGGAGATCCGACCGTTAGATTCTCCTTTAAACCCGAACCTTTTGGGTTCGTATCGAAAAGAGCTTTCCAATGAACATAAAAAGTTTTAAATCTAACGTTTGGATTTGGAATTATGTCCAAATCAAATTTGATAAAGGTCGCTATGGTTGCAGTTCGGTGGTTATTATTGGAAACCGACTGTACGGGCCTTGATAAAATTATTGAAAATACAAAGAAATTATATAAAATAATAATTAATAATTTTGAAAGATTTTGGATGAAAAATTCTAAGTTTGAAAAGATAAAAATGTATTTTTATCGAAATGAACTAGTTATTAACTAGAATAATAATCCAATGTTTTTAAATAAATAAATAAATTGGATTTGAAATGGTTTTACCATAACCGGAATTTTTCAAAGTATGAATTGGAATGGAAATTATCTTCGGAATATTTTAATATTGAATTACGTGATTAAACGGATATTGTTGAGGAATTTGGAAGATATAAATATCGTTATTCCCAATATGATATTTGTTGATTTTAGAATTTGATATTGAATATAAGCCAATATAATTTCTATTCAGAACCTTTTATTTAATGTCAAATTGGATTTTGGGTTTGTCGTGAATGGTGTCTTAAATAACACTGTTCTTAAACCCCGTGTGAAAAGAATAAATCTGGTAATTAAGATTATTAGAGTTTCCAATTATATTTAGTAATTGGAATAAAATGAAATGTGAATTGGGTTTATTGCGAATTGTGTTTTAAACGACATTTTTTCATTAATCCCAATTAATAGTGAAAATATAATTTGGAATTTATAAATTTATTTATTAAGATTTAATGGAAATTTTCCAAAGTAAAGTTTTCCAATTTAACAGAATAAATTGGAATTGAAGGGAATTCGGTTTAGTAATAATCGAGATAAGCTTATGTAAAAGAAGACCGTTACTGCGTATGGAATTAAAAAAGGCATTGCCATTATTCCATTTATATTATTAGTCTGATTCAAAAATTTTATATCGATTATATATTGATCCGTTTTCCGTGAAGATTCCATGGTTAATGGAAGATTATTTGGGTTTATAGTGAACTGTGTTTTAAATGACATTAGTTCTTTAACCCAGTTAAAGATAATGATTAATTTACTAAATTTGAATAATCATAAAGTAATGATTTTTGATATTAAAACCAAATTGGAGTTTTAATAAATTAGATTGAAATGGAAATGATCGAGAATGGAGTACCACCAGTTTTACTCCAGACGATAGTCAAATCTTTAATCAGATTTGAACGTAAAAAGGGTAATTAATTTTACTCAGTACATTGTGGGTGTTCAGATATGGAGTGCTACCAATTTTGCTTCAACGGGTGAATATGTTGTGTTTGGAAAATAATAAATGATTATTGCGGTAAGGTTCGATAATCCAGACTAGTTAACAAAATCTTTTGAAATCGATATCAAAAGGAAGATTAAAGAATAAATTTAAAAGAATTTATCTTTGATAAAATTAATGGGAACCTTTCCCTATAAATGTGAATTTTGTAATAAAAGAATATTCTGAATTGGAATAAGGCGTATGAGGTGTTTTTATGGCACTTGATTATTGATTATAAAATACGTGAGTTAGTCGGAAAGCCTGGGTTTAACGCATTTTGAATAATTACTACGATGACCAAAAGTCGAAGAGGAAGACGGTGGTTGAAGACCGAAGTTTGAGACGACCCGAACCTCCCCGTGAAGGAAAGCCCAAATTGAATCGAGAACACGACAAATCAGAACACAAACAGAAGAACATTTCACTGCTTTTTACAACAATTCCACCAAAATACTAGAATATACCAGAGTATGAATTACATATTACACATTTATTAAATATCAGAGATTTACAAGTTACAATGCAGTGGAAAATAATACAAAACACAACTGAAAAGAAAATACGGATATAGAGTTTTCCGAATGTCATTCCAACCGTAAACCAGGATCCTGTGAATATAAATCTGCAAAACCAAAACTACTAGCTGCCCGTGTGGAAAATAGGGGCACCCAGAGTTTAGGTTAAAACAATAAACTCCAGGTCAGTCATGTGACTGGTGTGAGAACTAAAATAGTTTTTAATCTTTATTTTAAAGTTCGGTAAATCAAGGGACCACGCCGTATAACATGGAATGGGTTTCCTCCCAAGAATACCAGTGCATAAAACAAATAGCGCAATGCTAAATAAAGAACAATGAAGCTATTATAAGACTCGGGTCCCATCACACAATGCAACACAAGGCGTAGAATAGAGTTTTTATGTTATATTAGCCAAGAATGCTTGATACATGAAATTTCACCTTTTGCTATTACTATAAGTGTACAGTGTCAAAACAATTTCAATCATAAGTATCAATCATAGACGACATAAGTGCCCAAATACCACTATGTCACCATATATAGGTTTACAATTAAAACCGCAAAATGTCGTATTGGAAGATGGATTTCCATCTGTGAACCGAGGCAAGGGATCGTCCTCACCGCTTCGAGACTGTCTAGCCTGAGCCTTAGGACCCAAACTCAGGTGGTCCCTTGGATCATCAGGGTCGGCCACTCGATGTGGATTAAAATACATGAACACTACGTTTCCCCGCCCTATGGGGCGTAATGAGCCAAATGACTACATCGGTCCTGGATCGACCGATATAACCGAGGTGCCTCTCAATCCATCATCCACATAAGTAAAATGTCAGGGCTAGCAAAATGCTGACACCACTCCTAGCTAGAAAGAAACGCATACCCTCCCTGATGTCCTCCCCCGTTTTTGGTTCACACCGAGGTGTGAGGCTCGCGAATCAATGCTACACAAAGCTATGCTGTATCAAAGCCATGCTTTGATCATCAACCACAAGACTCTCTTTTCAACAGAAGCCTTGATCATTTGCATCTCAGTATGCCACATAGGCAATTCACGCTATGCAACCGATGTCTATCAATCACACAGAATGAAATCCAATGTCAGACACACATCCATTTACAAGTTCGTTCTGGGTCTGAACGAAATCAGAGGCACCTTATTCCTCCCCCATATGTCCAATACAGGGGAGAGGCCCTCGAATATCCGGTCGATCTCCAAGTGCGTCTAGACGATCACCACTTATTACCTTGTCTTGGGTGTACAGCCCAATCAAGACATCAGTAATCATCCAAACGATGTGAAGGCCTCCGGTCTTTAACCACCTTCTTCATCCTCGACATATCGTCAAATCAGTTATTCAGAATGGGATAAACCCGGTTTTTCTGAATAACTCGCGTATATAATAAACAAGTCCTATAAAAACACAACTTACGCCTCATTCCAATCCAGAATATTCCTTTACTCAAATATTCTTATACTTTGGGAAAGGTTCCCATTAATTTTATCAAAGATAAATTCTTTAAATTTATTCTTCAATCTTCCTTAGGATCTCATTTTAATCTAATTAAAGATGCATTAAAACTCCACTTGGTTTTAATCTTCCCAAAAATCAATATTTATGATTGTTTAACTTGAGAAATCATATTATGTCTTTAACTGGGTTAAAGGACCAATGTCATTTAAAACATGGTTCACGATAAACCCATAATCACATGCCATTCCATCATCCTTTAACGTAAATTAACAAGTGAACAATTCCCTAAGTATTAACCCCGAAGGCCGAAACCAACATCAGATCAATACCTAGGAAACCATTCAACTTAACTAATCCCCAGTTAGTTTCTGATTTTCTTAACTCCATTGGGTCTAAGAACAGTATTATTAAAGATATCATTCACGACAACCCAAAATCACATTCCATTAATAATGGAATCTTTATGGAAAACAAATCGACATATATATATATATATAATCGATATAAACCTCCATATCCAACCGATAATATAAACGGAATAATGACAAGGCCTTTTAAATTCAATATATATTAATCGTCTTCCTCTACAGAAGCTTACTTCAATTTTTACCAAATCGAATTCCATTCAAATATTCCAATTTAATACGTTAAATTGGAAAATTTTACTTTGGAAAATCTCCTTTAAATCTTAACAAAAGATTTATAAATTCCGAAACCCATTTCACTGTAAATCGGGTTAAAGAACGAGTGTCGCTAAAACGCAGTTCACAACAAACCCAATTCACATTCCATCAGTCTCTAACCGTAAATTAGTAAGAGAACAATTCCCTAAGTGCTAACCTCGAAGGCCGCAACCAACATCAGATCAATACCCAGGAAACCATTCAACTTAACTAATCTCCAGTCAATTTCTAATTTTCTTAACTCCATTGGGTTTAAGAACAGTATTATTAAAGATACCATTCACGACAAACCCAAAATCCAATTTGATATTAAATACAAGGCTCTGAATAGAAAATATATCGGCTTATATTCAATATCAAATTCTAAAATCAACAAATATTGTATTGGAATAACGATATATCTATATCTTCCAAATTCCTCCACAATATCCGCATAATCACGGAATCCAATATCGAAATATTCCAAAGATAATTTCCATTTAAATCCATTCCAATTCATATATTGGAAATCCTGGTTATTTTTAAAACCATATCAAATCCAATTTATTTATTTTAAAAAATATTGGATTTATTATTCTATATCAAAACTAGTTCATTTCGATAAAAATATATTTTTATCTTTTCAAATATGGAATTTTTCATCCCAATTCTTTCCTAATCATTTATTATGATTTTACACAAATTATTGATATTTTTGATAATTTTATCAAGGCCCGTATAGTCGATTTCCATAAACGGCCATCGAACTGCACTTACAACGACCTTTTCCAAATTTGATTTGGACATAGTTCCAAATCCGGCTGTTAGATTTCAGATCTCTAATATTCATTAGAAAGGTCTTTTCGGTATGAACACAAAGGTTCCAGTTTTAGGAGAATCCGACGATCGGATCTCCCGTAATGTCCGTTCGAAGTCAATGGTCGAAATTCACGAACTACCGCGGCGCGGCGCGTTCTATTCAGGCCATCATATATATATTATATATATTTCATCGATTTCCATTTAAAACTTATTATATAAATCGTTTTAAATTCATTTTCAAAATGATTTCGGCTTCGTATTCAATTTCCAATCAAAATTGAATATTCCATATCATCGATATATAAATGATAGTATTTTCAAAACATTATATTTTGAAGTCAATTCCTTTTCGATATTCATTATAGAGACATCAAAATGGCTTTAATCTAATCAACATGGCTTTATATATTTAAATATATTCATGTCCATCCCAAATCGGACATCAAAATCAGATTTTGATCTATTACTGAAAATTATTTTAAAATATTCATTATTTTATAATATTCGTTATTTTAAAATATTCATCATTTTCTGAACGGGAATCAGACAGAGCCAATTACCATATAATGTTGATTATATGGATTTCATACAATACATGTATACAATAATAATGATACACAATCAACCGTCATCGAAAGTGCACTCTACACTGCATAAGCATCAAATATAAATATTTAACGCTTAAAGCAGCCTGTCAATCAATCGATCGACATACAGCTAATTATTAGGACTAGTGTATGTCATATATCATCCTAATACCCGTGTGAGGTTTCCAAACAACAAACACAGATTTATTTGTGCAGTTGGGCGATGTGTAAAATTTATCGTTCCAATCAATATCATTCAAATGTGTGTACATAAACAAATCTTCCGATTTGTTTATGAATATTTAATTTATTCATATACATGTTAAAAATTATATTTTTAATTATAAAATATTATTAACTATAAAATGTTTTATTCCATTCCACATCACACAATCAAATTTCCCAACACAATCAAACAAACAATCAAGTCGTCCATGGTCTGTGGACGATGAGTGTCGGGTGCTGCTAAGCACCGTCTGCATCCTAGTATATATTTCAAACTAGAAAATAAAATAAAAGTGAGGAGTTCTCACCTTTGGGTACCACTCCACCATTCTTTCCTTCTGAATGGTATGGATTCCGTTTTGATTACTGATACCATCACTATCTTTTCTCGCTGTTCATAGTAAAAATCCCATTTTTTAGATGATGTTTATTTAAAAAAAATTCACATTTTGACAATTCAGTTTTCTATATAAAAATCATATTTTTACATCGCTATTTCATTATAAAAATTACATTTTTATAACGCTGTTTCTATGGAAAAGATTATATTATTATCTCTATAATATAAAAATCATATTTTTATTATCTCTATAATATACAAATCATATTTTTACATCGCTACTTCATTATAAGAATTATATTTTTATTTCAACTTTACATAAATAAAAAAATCATAAATTTATCGGTTCGTTTGCATTATAAAAATCACTTCTTTTTATATTTCAAAATCAAATCTTTCTTCGCTTAAAAACCATATTTTTATTTAAATAAACTCTTTAAATAAAAATATGAACTTTAAACACCATGTTATTCTTAGAAAACTGATTTTATTCATGTCCATTTTAATTAAATTACTTTAATAATTTACAGTAAATCAAATTAAACACTTACAGTCCGAATTTGTGGGAAGCTCGACATCGAAGTGGTTGTTGGCGCCTGGGGGAAGGCGCGGTGGTCGGGGTTTGGGCTTGGGTGGCTGGCAGCAGCGGGTTAGGTGGCCGAATGTGCGGTTTTGGGCTAGGGTTCACAAATCGGGGGTGAAGGGAGAAGGAGAATGACAGGGGAAGGGTGGAGGTGGCTGATGAAGAGGCGTGGCGGTCCTCCTTGGCGACGCGGCGAGGATTTGGGGGAGCGACTGGGTCAATGCGGAATCGGGTTCGGGTTGTTTTTTTTCTTTTAGTTCTGATCGAAGAACGAGGGGGGGGGGGAATAAAGAGAGGGTAAGGGGGAATTTGGATTTATATATTTTAATTATTTCAATTTCCAAAAATATGTGTTCTTACATATTAACTCCAAATCAAACCCAATGACTGTCGCCTTAGCTAATCACCCCCATTCCGAACACAATGGGATATGCCCGTAGGCTAATTCGACTGTTTCGATTAGTTTCAGTCAAAATCAATATATAAGTCTATATATTGAATTTTGAACGCACATTTCAATTTACCGGGGCCACATACTTACCTCGAAAATTCCAGTAAAATAAATCTAGCTATGTTTTGACAATACGGTCCTAACAAAACTAATTTCGTCAAATTTGGAGGTCGTTTGAAAAATGGCCAATTTTTGGTCGATCCAAATTGACTAAAACTGCCAAAAAATGTTTTTTTGTGCCACACTCACATATTGATTCCAAAAATTATGAAAATTGTAATCAAGCAATAATTTGACATTCCGGATCCAACAAAAGTGGTTTCGTAAAAAACGGAGGTCGTTTGCAAAATGGTCATTTTAAGGGTCATATTTCCGTAGCGACTATTCTGGATTTTCAACTGGGCATAACTTTTTATTCCTTCTATGAAATTTCAATTTTTCGGATTCGTTGGAAATATATTCTCAAATAGATTCTAATATTTTTTGTTTCGTTGAAATCCGATTTATTTTGAATCCTGTGCATTCATTTGAAATTTGAAATCGAATTTTCAAACTACCGCGCCATTTTCAATTCCTTTTATAATTAAAAATAAATGTTTATATTAACGACGATTCAAATAAATATATACATTCCAATTGCATTCAAAATAAATTTTGTTGTTATTATTTAAAATAATTCAATTTGAATATTCAAAATTCATCAAAACTTCCAAAATAAAAATTTTAAATTGGTTTGAATTTTTTGGGTTGTTACAGAGTTTTTCATATCGTTTGGATGATTACTAATGTCTTGATTGGGCTGTACACCCAAGACAAGGTAATAAGTGGTGATCGTTTAGACGTACTTGGAGATCGACGGATATGCGAGGACCTCTCTCTTGTATTGGACATATGGGACGAGGAATAAGATGCCTCTAGTTTCGTTCAGACCCAGAACGGACTTGTAAATGGATGTGTGTTTGACATTGGATTTCATTCTATGTTAATTGATTTCTATAAAATATATATATGTTTAGTGGCGGAGAATTTATTCTCTTTCTTAACACCCTTCTCTGAGACGTACGATTTTAGAGGTTATATATTGATAGACATCGGTTGTATGGCGTGAATTGTCGGTGCGGCATGCCAAGATGCAAATGATCAAGACTTCTGTTGAAAACTAGAGTCTTGTGGTTGATGATCAAAGCACTGCTTTAATTAGCATAGCTTTGTGTATAGCGTTAATTCAAGAAACTCAGACCCTGGTATGAGTCAAAAATGGAATGAGGACGGCAGGGAGTGCATTCGTTTCTTTCTAGCTAGAAGTGGTGTCATGGTATGGAGACCAAACATTTTTATTTATGTGGATGATGGAATGAGGCGCCTCGGATATTGAGTCCCTAGTGTCTTAGAGATAGGTCCAATAGGACTGGGAAACATATTGTTCAGGCATAAAAATCCACTAAAGTATTTGTGGACTGGCCCTGCTTCTAACCAGTGCTCGACAGCATCCGATCCCTGAGCCATTTGCTAGATTATCTTGAAATCGACGAGGATGATTCCTAGCCTCGACTCATAGATGGTAACTCAATTTCCAACACGTGACTTCTCGGTTTTAGTTGTAAAACTAGTATGGCGACATAGTAGGATGGGGTACTATGTCATCTATGACTAATACATTATATTTGAAGTTGTTTTGACACTATACACTTATAGTAATATAAAAATAATTTTTTTTAAAGGTACTAAGCATGTTTGGCTATTATAAGGTAAAACTCTATCCTCCGGCTTACGGTGCACTGTGTGATGGGACATGAATCTTATAATAGCTTCATTTTTCCAAAAAGCATTAAATTGTTTTATTTTAAACTAAGATTCATATGGAGTAAACCCACTCCGTGTTATACAGCGTGGACCCATGATTTCCCCACCTTTAAAGTAAATATTTAATAATTGTTTTAGTTCTCATATCAGTCATGTGACTGGCCTGGAGTTTATTGTTTTAACCTAAACTTTGGGTGCCCTCATTTTCCACACGGGCAGCTAGTAGTTTTGGTTTTGCAGATATTTATTTTTCAAGATGCCGGATTTACAGCTGAAGTTATATTCGAAAAGCTCTTTATCCGTGTCTTTCTTTTAGTTGTGTTATGTATTATTTTTTCCGTTGCTTTGTAAATTAATCTCTGATGTTGTACTTCCAATGTGTAATATTTATTCATACTCTGATATATTATTGTACTCTAATGTAATCATTGTAATAGCAACGAAATTTTCTTCTGTTTGTGTTCCGATTAGTCTTGAAATCAATATCTAGTTGTGATATTATAATAGTGTCTAAATACAAATAAATAGAATCTAGCAGAATGCTTGCATCTCACGCTCTACATATATGATATACAATCAAAACCGTGGGCATTTATTGAAGACTGGATTTCCAACTATGACAAGGTATGGAACTACCTGCCGATAGTGTATCTCTAGATGGGAATACACTAGGTTTAACAAGAATATCTTACAACCCGGCCCACACATGACTGACCACTCATTTCTCTTGAGTGTATTAAATATATTGTGACCTATGGTTGCTAGCAACATAACCGTTCCCAGGAGATACAGAAGTGAAAATAAGTAACAAATATGAATATTCTCTAGATGGTGACAATACACTGTGATGGGTGCGACCCACATAGTCATGCTGCCTACCTGATTTTTGTCATTTTCCGGTTGTGAGGCTTGAGGTCTAAAATTACGTTTTAAGATCATCTAGCCATCATTCATGTAACACCCCGTGTATTCAATAATAGTGAAATTCACAAATTAAAGTATAATTAATTTCAAATCAAAGAATTAAGGGAAACGGGATATGCCATTGCGTTCGTCTCTGAATTCTGCTTGAGATAGAGTCCGAGTTTGCGTAAAACGGACTCCGTATGAGGGAGATATGACCTCCGGAAGTTTCAGAATTCAGTTTAAAATTCAAACAGACAGAAACAGTTCAGAAATGAGTTCAAAATTCAAAAATCGGACCCAGATTGGGATGGGCGGGAATTTTCCCGCCCAACGCACCCAAGTCGACTGGGTAGTCACCTGGGGGTCGACTGGGTGGTCGACCTGGCCCCTTAGCCGGGTCGAACCCAGCCCCTCCTGGCTGGCCTGGTCTATGCTTGGCCGAATTTCTGTGCTTTGTCTTGTCACTAGGGATAGGTGTCAGCTCCTAATTGGTTTCTCTTTAAAATGAAAGGCTAATATTAATCTAAGCTCCATCGACGGCTCTAATCAATTCACAAACTCTATAAAAAGGACCTAAGACTCCACCTAATTCACACAAATAAAAATGAGAATGAGACCGTCATGCTGTTGAAGAAAGACTGGGAGTAGCCGTCAAAATTGAGAGACGATTAGGAGTCGATTCAAAATCTTAAAGCCACGACAATTAAATTAAAATGACGCCTACAACAAAGGATAGCATCTCCAAATTCAGAATTCAGAATCCTGAATTGAAGATTCGTCATACGTTGTAAGTAGAGTGCTATTCCGATGTGAATGAATAATTGAGTTTTGATTTGTGTAAAATGGGAAATGGAATTGTACTTAATTTGTGGTGATGATAATTCATAATTGTATGTTGCTATGATTCTAATTATGAATAGATTTGGGATGTTGTGGTATAATGATGTTAGACCTATCAGATATTTGCAAGTATATGATTCATGTTGAAAGTTAACAACTATATGTTTGTAGTAGTTTATTACAACCAAGTTGAGACTCATGCAAGTATATGATTCACTATTATGCCAACATGATTTTAGATCCTTCTATGTATATTTTTATGATCATTTTAATTGTAGTTGGATCCAATTGAGTATTATGATTCATATGAATTTATGTTGGAATTGGCATCATGATTCAAGTGTAAAACCATACTTTTGTATTAGTGACCAAAGCAAGCATCTTTGTGAACTTATGTTAATTCTATGAACATGACTAGATTACGTTTGGTGTTATGCCTAATTGAAAATATGTTTTAGGCTTATGTTGTTATCAAAATCATGTGATAATATATGTGATACATAATTAAGTTAGATTCACATTTTTAAATGCAAGTTTACATGACTAGATTAAAACCATGATTCATGTTAGGTATGTTTCATGTCAAGATTATATTCTATTACAATGCAAGTTCACAAGTGCCTAATTTATGTTAATTAGATCGTTATGTTGCAAGTTCATGCGTTCACACACCCCTTTTGATGTTACTTAGAATATATAAACACCATGTTCTAAGCCTCCCCTTTTTCATGTGGCTAAGTTGGGCTTAAATGTTAAACCCAACATATGTTATATTATAGCGAACGTATAAAACGGGGGTAATGACGTTGGGTTAAAAATATAAAACATATGTGTTGGCATGTCTGTCGCATGCCAACGACCTTGAGAACATTTAAGTGGTATAAATTAATTTTACCCAATAAAGATGAATTTGAATAATGGGATGCAAATATTTGCATGTAAAAAGAAAAGAGACAAAATATGTAAACTTAGAAAATACGATGTGTTTAACCCGAGGTTGGATTGCGTTGTGACATAAATCTTCCCGGAACCGCCCGGCTGTCCAGTAGTCACAACAATACCTATCTAATGTGGGTGGTTAAACATTGAGCCCAATAAAGACCCGAGGTTAGACTAAGTTGTGACGTAAGACTGCCCGGACCCAACCGACAACAGGCAGTCACAACAATACCTGTCTAATGTGAGTGGTTGAGGCTTTAATAAGACAATTAAGGCTGAGTCAGGATTGATAGGATTAAGTAAATTGAATTAATACTTAATCAAATTAAACATGCTAAACTATACAGACTGATTGGGGGTTAGGTTTACAGAACACTTAACCAACTTAGCATGTTGGCTAGAAATAGAAAACCTAGTAGCGGGGGACTCTTTTCAGCAGTAACCCTACAAGGTGTATCAAGATACCCTGAACTAGGCAGGGTGGGGCACGATTACTGGGCTGACTGTAAGAGGTCAAATCGACGGCGGTGGTGCAGCAGTGTGGGTTCTAACGGGGTGCGGGCGTGCACACACTCCGGCACAGAAAAATTAGGCACTGGGCACCAGTAGTATACCTGTGCATTCTAGAATTGTGTCGGGCCGCCACCATGGGACTTGATACACCCCATGGTGGGACCAACATAAGTAGCTACAACATCGGGAGCCGTAAGACACATGTAACTATGTGAGTAGGAGCCGATCATTAGAAATGGATCACTCCACCCTGATTATAGGGTGCCTGTTGGGAACTAGTTGATAGGGGTGCAGAGATTAATATGGGGTACGGTAGTATATTCGACTCTAGACAACTTAACCTAGTTTATGGTGCTTCCCCATTTCCAGTTTGTACTTATCATGCTCATTTATTTATTCATAGACTGAATAGTCCTAGACTTACTCAGGTTTTATGTCTGACTCTACTTTTCTTTCGTCTTCTTTTCTTTCGTTCCCCCCCCAGGTCCACAGGGAGGGAATACCGCAGCTTGACCAGTTTTCACATCCAGCTTGAAGAGAAAGAATGTATTGCTTGGATCTCTTTCATTTTGGACTATGGCTTTGGATAGCACTTATGGGGACTTATGCAGTTTACTTATGTTTTTATGCTTCTTTAAGTTATGAAATCAATACAGTTATGAAAATGTAATGTTTTTGGAAGTATTGTAAGACAATTATGGCATGGTTTGTGTAACACGTATTTTGATGAAATAAAAGTTGCTGTTGTTTTCCGCTGTTCAAAAATATGTGTATTTATATATGTCTTGTGTATCTGTGACTTATACTTATAAACCTCCACCAAAATTAGGGCATTCCCTTTGAGAGTGACCCTAACGGAGGTGGGGTGTTTCACTTGGTATCAGAGCATAGGTTTACCAGATAAGATAAAAAGTTTTGAAAATTTATTTTCAAAAGAAAATTTAAAGAAGCATTTTTAAAAGATAAAATGTTATTTTATTTTAAAAAGGCATAGTCCCTCAAAGCCATAGGTACTATCCTTTATCCTTCGTTTTGAATTTATCCTTTTTGTTTCAGCATGTCCGAAGAACTTAACTTGCCAGAGCGTGTACCAATACCTGGTTGGTTCAGACGATTCTTAGAAGCAAGGGCCAATCAGCCAGGTCCCACTATTCCTCCTCCCCCAGCTACAGGAAATCATCCAGCTGTAGGAGATCATCCAGCTACAGCGGCACCTCTTCCTCCACCTCCTCCGCGTGGTAATACTTTTGCTAAGATATGTAAAGATTTCAAAGCTATGGGGGGGAGGACTGTAACACCCCACCTCCGCTAGGGTCACTCTTGCAAGTACACTAGCTTTGGAGGGGTGTTGGGCAAGGTAAACATGCATAAAGATATCCCAAGACAGAACATATAAGTAAAACAGAGTAAGTAAAGCAGCGGATAAAACTACTATTTCAAAACCATAGTCAA
Source organism: Allium sativum (assembly GCA_030737875.1). NCBI lineage: Eukaryota > Viridiplantae > Streptophyta > Magnoliopsida > Asparagales > Amaryllidaceae > Allium > Allium sativum. The sequence goes on along the minus strand of CM060918.1, from coordinate 574,347,032 downwards.
CTTACATCAAAAGTACTGAGTCATTATTTTCCAACTACTACAAGTCTAGAAACATAAACTGAAAACTGGAAATAACATAAAGTAAACTATCCCCAAAGTAGACGTGGTAAAGCCATAACGAGCTCAAGTCCAAACCGTACATGAGCTATCCAGTAAGCAAGCTAAAGATCCAAGCTAGGTGCTAGTATTCCTACCCTGAGAACCCGGGGGGGGGGGGAACGGAAGAAAAGAGGCGAAAGAAAACGGGTCAGTCAAAAAGACTGGTAAGTCCTACCTACTATTAGTATAAAAACTAATAAAGTTAACTGGACATGTAAAACAGAGATGAAACATAGGATGATAACTGGCATGGTGAAAAGTTAACAAGATAGATCAGTTGTGGCATCACATATACAAGGTTAAGTTTTGCACCAATAGTACTAGTAATCCAATCCATGTCAAGTATAAACAAGAAATGATCCTTTGGCCCAAGATTGGCCCAACATCATGAGATGACCTAAATCAAGGTCCAACTACACGGTCTAGTCGATCGGCTCCCTATATGCCTAACCCATCAAGTGTCGGTGTCATACGGCCCAATCACGGAATGTAGTCAAACTGTGCTAGGTCCACCCTAGGGTGTATCAAGTCCTAGGGTGCCAACCACTGACACGAATCAAGCACGCACAGTCTAAACCTACTGGTGCCCGTGCCTGCTTTTTCAACTCCGGACTATGTGCACGACCATAGTCCGCCTGAACCTACACTGGCGCACCAACTCAGCCGTCGTTCTGGTCGCTTACAATCAGCCCAGTAATCGTGCCCCACCCTAGCCTAGTCCCTAGGGTATCGTTGATACATCCAAGAGGGTTACTGCTGAAAAGGACCACGTAACTAGGGTTTCTAACGGGTTAAGTGTGGTTAACCCTATCCCATCATGTATCAAGTTGGTTAAGTGTACCCAAGTGGTTCATGACTTAACCCCAACCATCCATCGTGTTTAATTGGTTAAGTATTCAAGTTGTCCATGACTTAACCCTACCATGTGGCATTAATTAACTTAATGCACCCAACCTCTCACATTAGACCTTGTTGTGTTTACTAGTTAAGCCGGGCGGGTCCGGGTAGCTTTACACCACAACTTAGTCTAACCTCGGGTTTTAAGTGCAACATGACCAACTTCTCACATTGGGTCCTATTGTTTGTAGCTACTAGTTAAGCCGGTCGGTTCCGAGTAGATTTATGCTACAAACTCAACCCAACCTCGAGTTGGCCACTTTCATGTTTTCTACATGTCATGTCCATGTTCATGTTTTTCAAGCATAATCACATGTCATATTTCAAAACCATGTTTTTATGTCATTAAAGTTACCTAACTACCCATACGCATTCCCATCGCATGTACGTTTCGTCACAACACAAAATGGATTAAAAGAGGGAACTTAGAAGCATGACAAAAATGGGCATAAGGTGATAGGATTTGGCCACAAGTTAAACATGGTGGCACATGAGGCAAAATATGTTCATTAAACTTGCATATTACATTATAAACCTCAAAACATGCATGACATCAAACTTAGCAAATAGGTGATACATGGTCATAGATGGCATAGGATGATAACTAGTGATTCGCATATAACATCATATGCAAATTAACATAAAGGTTATGAGAGTTTCTATGTTGCATTATGCAACATTTCCAAACAAAGCTCATAGCTTTCAATCCACAAAGTTAAGGTGATAGCTTTACAAACATACATAGAACAAATCTATGCATAACATGATAGATTCAAAGCACAAATCATACTTAGGCCCAAACTCAAACTTGCAACATGTCATATTTAACTTCATAGTTTAAATCCAAGAGTAGAATAGGGCTTACAATGCTATGAAGACTATAAAATAAAACAAGATTGAGACGAAGCCACACTAGCAACACTAAAAAAACCCCAAATGACAAGCTCCACATAAAACCCTTGATAAATAAGAAGAAGATCCATGCTTTGGTGAAGAAAGATTGAACTTTAGCCTTGAATCAAACTTAGAAACTCTCAAACAAGCTTAGAAACTCTCATATGAATGAAGATGGAGATTATGACAAGAGGGTGGAGGCCATGATCAAGAGGGATTTTGGCATAACCTAGTTGTAGGATCAATTTGTGAGGGTTTAGGCTAGCTTTAGGGGTGTTTTTATAGAGGATTAGGTTAGTTAAGGCCATAGGATTAACCCTAAATCAAATCTGAGCCATCAAATCACGTCACTAGCCAACGAAATAGGTCCAAACAGCCAAAATAAGTGCACCAGGCCGACCTGGCCGACCAGGGAGGTCGACCCCCAGGTCGACTCTAGTGTCGACCTGGTTGGGGGGAGGTCGACCCTAGTGTCGACCCCCCTGTCGACCTATCTGGGCGGGAATTTTCCCGTCTAGTCTGTTTTGGCTGAATTTGAATTCCGAATTTAAATTTGAACTGTTTTTGAACTTGAAATTTGCTGAAAACTTTGACGGGCCATAACTTGGTCATACGGGCTCTGTTTTTCGAAAACTCGGACTCTATTTCGCGTATTTTTCCGAGACGAACGCAATGGCTCGGCCCGTTTCCCCTGATTCAGAATTTAACATTTAATTCTGGCCTGTTTTAAGTTATAACGTGTTGTTTAAAATACGGGTTATTACATTCTCCCCTCCTTAAAGGATTTCGTCCCCGAAATCTTCAAGTTAGGAAGGATGTATCCTACCAACCATCATCCATCTACTCACACATCACCCACGAGCAAAACATTGTCCTTAAAGGATTTCTAATGCAATATGAACATATGCAAATGTGTGTGTATATGTACCTATCTAATGCGAAAGTCAGGCGGTTACTGATTCAGTAGACCTCCTTAATGCAAAGTATGTTAGTGAAACGCGTCCAATATGTATGCGAATCCCTAACATAACTTATAGTTTCTATATGAGTGCACATAACATACATCCATATGCAACATCCATGTGGTAGCACATGTTTCGTCCATGAATAAGCATAAACACTCATGCATATGCGGTACGAAAGTGTGTGAGCCGATCTTAGTGCCTAACGTGTATCATGCATCCACGAGTAACCACTTGCAAACACTTGCAACCACTTGCAAACATCAAGCATAACATGTTTCAAATACATGTTTCAACCAAAGGCTTTCTACCTAAGGTTCTCATGAAAAGATTTACGAAACAAGATAAAATAGATAAACATGGATAGCAAAAGAAAGATATGCCAACTAGGAAAAGAGATTGAAAATGTACCCTAAAAAAGAAATGGATAAAGCCCACGCATCTTCTCCTCAGTTTCCCAAGTTGCGTCTTCCTCTGCTTCACTCCATTGCACCTTAACAAGCTTAACTTCTTTGCTTCTTAGCTTCTTTGTCTCCGTTTCCATGATACGAATCGGAGCTCGCCTCAGGGTTGCTTCTCTTTCCACTTCCACGTCTTGAAGAATACTTGGTTCAACCACTTTGGCGGATCTGTGCAAACACTTCCGGAGATGCGAGACATGAAAGACGTTATGCACTCCGGCCAGCTTCTCGGGCAATTCCACTCTATATGCCATTTGCCCAATTCTCTCAATGATAGGGAAGGGCCCTACGAACCTCGGTGCCAACTTCCCAACTGCTCCGAATTGAACTACATGATGCAAAGGAGAAACCTTCACAAAGACCATATCTCCCACTTCAAACTTTAAGTCCGTCCTTCGCTTGTCTGCATAGAATTTCTGTCTGTCTTGGGCCGTCTTCATCCGTCTTCTCATCAATTCAACTTTCTCGGATGTGTCCCGTATCATATCGGGCCCAAGTATAAGCTTATCCGTTGTCTCCCACCAACAAGATGGTGACTTACACGGCCTCCCATACAAAGCTTCAAATGGTGCCATCCCTATGCTAGCTTGATAGCTATTATTATAAGCAAACTCTATAAGAGGAAGGTGGTCTTCCCAAGTACCACCAAAGTCAAGAACACAAAGCCTCAAAAGATCTTCTAGCACTCTATTCACCCTTTCGGTTTGGCCATCTGTCTGTGGGTGATAGGCTGTACTTAGATTCAATTGTGTACCCATAGCTTTTTGCAAACTACTCCAAAATTGGCTAGTGAAGATTGGGTCACGATCGCTAACTATGCTAGAAGGAACTCCATGCAACCGCACTATCTCTCGAAGATAAACAGATGCTAGCCATGATGCGGTCCTCTTTCTCTTCACCGGAATAAAATGATAACTCTTCGTAAGTCTATCAACTATGACCCATTTGCCAGTATTCCCCTTCCTTGATCTCGGCAATCCATCCACAAAATCCATAGAGATACTTTCCCACTTCCATAGCGGGACCTCCAATGGATGCAATAGCCCACCGGGCTTCTTCGACTCGGCCTTCACTTGTTGGCAAACAATTCATCTAGAAACAAACTCTGCCACATCCTTCTTCATTCCATCCCAAAAGAAAATGCACTTCATATCCCGGTACATCTTATCCCCTCCGGGATGTATGGTCATCCTCCAGTGATGCGCCTCCTCAAGAACTTTATTTACTAAGTCTCCCACTCGTGGGACACATAGTCTTCCATCACGCCTTAGCCATCCCTTGTCATCAATAGTATTTCTAGCGAGGTGACTTGACGTCTCACCCCGGATCAACTTGTCCATGATCTCGACTATCTGCGGGTCTTCCCTCTGTGAAGCCCCAACTTGATCAAGAAGTATAGGTATAAGCTCGAGGGATGCTAACGAACCAGTCATCGACTCAACAGCCGGTGTGAAATCAAAGGTTGCCAAGAACTCTAGGCTTTTCATCTCAACAAACAAGGGACTCAAAGTCAACCTTCTTCTGCTTAGCGCATCCGCCACAACATTACCCTTGCCAGGGGTATAAGCTATCTCGAAGTCATATGATGCCAAGAATTCCATCCACCTTTGCTGCCTTAGATTCAAATCTTTCTGCGAGAAGAGGTACTTGAGCGATTTGTGATCAGTATATAACTCAAACCTTTCGCCTAGAAGATAGTGGCGCCAGGATTTGAGTGCAAAGACGATCGCCGCCAACTCCAAATCATGAGTGGGATAGTTCTTCTCATGAACTTTGAGTTGCCTACCCCCAAAGCATATCACTCTCCCTTCTTGCATCAGCACAGTGCCCAATCCCGTGCCACATGCATCGGTGTACACGATAAACAACTTCCCTCCATCGGGTAATGCTAGAACTGGAGCTGTGGTGAGGGCTTTCTTGAGCCTTTGAAAAGCAAGCTCACACTCTAAGTCCCATGCAAAGACTAAGTTCTTCTTCGTTAACTTAGTAAGAGGAGCTGAAATCCTAGCGAAGTCCTTAATGAACTTCCTATAGTAGCCTGCCAGACCAAGAAAGCTTCTCACTTCAGTTGCATTCTTCGGAACTTTCCAGTCTTGTACCGCCACCACTTTAGCGGGATCCACAGCTAAGCCCTGCTTAGAAACTATATGCCCAAGGAACTGAACTTCCCTTCTCCAGAAATGGCATTTAGAGAACTTGGCTTTCAACTGATGAGCCCTAAGCATATCCATAACCTCCTTGAGGTGTGTAGCATGTTCTTCCTCGTCCTTAGAGAAGACCAGAATATCATCCACGAAGATAACCACAAACTTGTTAAGGAACTCCCTGAACACCCTACTCATCAAATCATCAAAGTATGCGGGTGCGTTAGTCAAACCGAACGACATGACTAGCCATTCAAAGAATCCATCTGGAGTCCTAAACGCCATCTTGTCAATGCTATCCTCAGCCACTCTAAGCTGATGGAATCCGGTGGCTAGATCGAGCTGAGAGAAAACAGAAGCCCCAACAAGCTGGTCAAAGAGATCATCAATCCTCGGTAACGGGTGTCTATTCTTCTTTGTCATCTTGTTCAACTCACGATAATCAACACATAGACGAAGTGAACCATCCGCCTTAGTAGCGAATACCACCGGAGCACCCCATTCTGAAATGCTTCGCCTAATGAAATTTTTCTCAAGCAACTCCTTGATTTGCTTGCTAAGCTCCCTTCTTTCTTGCGGGGCCATGTGCCTAACAGGCAATGAAACTGGCTTGGCATTATCAACCAGATAAATACGGAAGTCTATCTCGCGTTTAGGGGGTAACCCCTTCACCTCATCAAAAACATCAGGATATTCTCGGACCACCCTCACAGATTGAAGATTGTCAATAGACGAGTCGAGGAATTCAAGATAACATAACATGACGGGATCCAGCGGGTTACAAGAAATCTCTAGGGTATTTCCAAGGCGAGTCATAAGCCTCACTACCCTATGCTCACAATCGAGAATGGCTCCATAACTGGACAACCAATCCATGCCCAAAATGAACCCGTATCACATGAACCCGAGAACATAAGCATTACATGTGAATTCTACGATCAAGATAGAAATCCTCAAATCCATACAAATCATAGACAGATGGACGGAACCCACAATTGGATTTGAAACACTAACGGGATCCTCAACTAGACTAGTACTTAGGTGCAAACTTTCAACAATGTCAGAAGAGATAAAGGTATGCGATGCACCAGAATCAAATAAAGTTCGAACAGGAAAACCAGAAATATAAACATGACTTTCTATAGAAATACTACCTCGGTCCGGAGCTGGAGTAGTGTTGAGAGCATGCATCTGCCCTCCAGAAGGTCCTGCTCGCTGAGTCTGTCCTTGCCCCTGTCCTTGCTTCTTTGGGCAATCCTTACTGAAGTGTCCAGACTCTCCACAATGAAAGCATTCTCCCAACTTCCTCTTCTTCTTCCTACAATCTTTGGCTATGTGTCCAACAATCCCACAGAAGTTGCACTTTCTTGGGTCCTTTTCCTTGTTGTTGTTGGCCTTGTTACCCTTGTTGTTCTTGTTGTTCTGATTGCTCTGGTTGCTCTGATTTCCTCCCCACTTGGAGTCCGCCTTCTTGGTTTGAGTCTCATTAGGCTTGACTTCTTTCTTGCCATTCTTATCGTCTCCCTGAAGCAATGCCATGTCTACTAGGCTTTCAAAAGTGGCCCCCATGGGTATATGAGACATGGCTAAACCTTGTAATGGCTCATTCAACCCTCGTGCAAAGCGTAGAGCCTTCTTCTGGGGTCTATTAACCATGTCCAAACCGAATCGAGCAAGCTGGTTAAACTTATTCACATACTCCCTCACAGTCATGTCCCCTTGCTTCAAAGATATAAACTTCTCCATTTGAAGATTCTCCTCAGCAGATGATAGAAACTTAAGCCCAAACCTCATCCTAAAGTCGGCCCAAGTCTCTATCGGCCTAGTAGCGTTGGTGACCTCCCACCAATAAGCAGCTTCCTCTTTCAATAGCCATACTGCCAACAGAAATTTTCTACGGTCTTCCACATCAAAGATGGCGAAGAGGTCTCCAGTTTCTTTTAACCAATTTCTTGCCTCAACAAAAGTCTCCGTCCCAATAAAATTCTTGCCACCCATCGCCTTAAAGTCTTTGCAAACCTTTGTGAAATCCGCTTGTGGACGCTGAGGAGGAGGAGGAGGAACCTCAGGTACGGTGGGAGTGTTTGCTGGGCCCGCATCGTTGGCCCTAGCTTCCAAGTACCTTCGGAACCATCCGGGTATGGTTACTCCCTCGGGAAGGTTAAGATCGGCCATGCTGAAAAAGGAAAAGATAGATTTAGAATGAGGAAACAAAGGATAGTGCTAATGGCTTTTGGGGAATAGCCTTTTAAAATAAACTAGACTTTTCTTGGAAAATAATTAATTGGTTTTGAAAATAGTTTTTCAAAAGGGTTTTAAAACTTTTGTCCGGTCTTGTAAAATCTTATGCTCTGATACCAAATGTAACACCCCACCTCCGCCAGGGTCACTCTTGCAAGTACACTAGCTTTGGAGGGGTGTTGGGCAAGGTAAACATGCATAAAGATATCCCAAGACAGAACATATAAGTAAAACAGAGTAAGTAAAGCAGCGGATAAAACTACTATTTCAAAACCATAGTCAACTTACATCAAAAGTACTGAGTCATTATTTTCCAACTACTACAAGTCTAGAAACATAAACTGAAAACTAGAAAGAACATAAAGTAAACTATCCCCAAAGTAGACGTGGTAAAGCCATAGCGAGCTCAAGTCCAAACCGTACATGAGCTATCCAGTAAGCAAGCTAAAGATCCAAGCTAGGTGCTAGTATTCCCACCCTGAGAACCTGGGGGGGGGGGGGGACGGAAGAAAAGAGGCGAAAGAAAACGGGTCAGTCAAAAAGACTGGTAAGTCCTACCAACTATTAGTATAAAAACTAATAAAGTTAACTGGACATGTAAAACAGAGATGAAACATAGGATGATAACTGGCATGGTGAAAAGTTAACAAGATATATCAGTTGTGGCATCGCATATACAAGGTTAAGTTTTGCACCAATAGTACTAGTAATCCAATCCATGTCAAGTATAAACAAGAAATGATCCTTTGGCCCAAGTTTGGCCAAACATCATGAGATGACCTAAATCAAGGTCCAACTACATGGTCTAGTCGATCGGCTCCCTATATGCCTAACTCGTCAAGTGTCGGTGTCATACGGCCCAATCACGGAATGTAGTCAAACTGTGCTAGGTCCACCCTAGGGTGTATCAAGTCCTAGGGTGCCAACCACTGACACGAATCAAGCACGCACAGTCTAAACCTACTGGTGCCCGTGCCTGCTTTTTCAACTCCGGACTATGTGCACGACCATAGTCCGCCTGAACCTACACTAGCGCACCAACTCAGCCGTCGTTCTAGTCGCTTACAATCAGCCCAGTAATCGTGCCCCACCCTAGCCTAGTCCCTAGGGTATCGTTGATACATCCAAGAGGGTTACTGCTGAAAAGGACCACGTAACTAGGGTTTCTAACGGGTTAAGTGTGGTTAACCCTATCCCATCATGTATCAAGTTGGTTAAGTGTACCCAAGTGGTTCATGACTTAACCCCAACCATCCATCGTGTTTAATTGGTTAAGTATTCAAGTGGTCCATGACTTAACCCTACCATGTGGCATTAATTAACTTAATGCACCCAACCTCTCACATAGGCCTTGTTGTGGTTACTAGTTAAGCCGGGCGGGTCCGGGTAGCTTTACACCACAACTTAGTCTAACCTCGGGTTTTAAGTGCAACATGACCAACTTCTCACATTGGGTCCTATTGTTTGTAGCTACTAGTTAAGCCGGTTGGTTCCGGGTAGATTTATGCTACAAACTCAACCCAACCTCGAGTTGGCCACTTTTATGTTTTCTACATGTCATGTCCATGTTCATGTTTTTCAAGCATAATCACATGTCATATTTCAAAACCATGTTTTTATGTCATTAAAGTTACCTAACTACCCATACGCATTCCCATCGCATGTACATTTCGTCACAACACAAAATGGATTAAAAGAGGGAACTTAGAAGCATGACAAAAATGGGCATAAGGTGATAGGATTTGGCCACAAGTTAAACATGGTGGCACATGAGGCAAAATGTGTTCATTAAACTTGCATATTACATTATAAACCTCAAAACATGCATGACATCAAACTTAGCAAATAGGTGATACATGGTCATAGATGGCATAGGATGATAACTAGTGATTCGCATATAACATCATATGCAAGTTAACATAAAGGTTATGAGAGTTTCTATGTTGCATTATGCAACATTTCCAAACAAAGCTCATAGCTTTCAATCCACAAAGTCAAGGTGATAGCTTTACAAACATACATAGAACAAATCTATGCATAACATGATAGATTCAAAGCACAAATCATACTTAGGCCCAAACTCAAACTTGCAACATTTCATATTTAACTTCATAGTTTAAATCCAAGAGTAGAATAGGGCTTACAATGCTATGAAGACTATAAAATAAAACAAGATTGAGACGAAGCCACACTAGCAACACTAAAAACACCCAAATGACAAGCTCCACATAAAACCCTTGATAAAAAAGAAGAAGATCCTTGCTTTGGTGAAGAAAGATTGAACTTTAGCCTTGAATCAAACTTAGAAACTCTCAAACAAGCTTAGAAACTCTCATATGAATGAAGATGGAGATAATGACAAGAGGCCATGATCAAGAGGGATTTTGGCATAACCTAGTTGTAGGAGCAATTTGTGAGGGTTTAGGCTAGGTTTAGGGGTGTTTTTATAGAGGATTAGGTTAGTTTAGCCCATAGGATTAACCCTAAATCAAATCTGAGCCATCAAATCATGTCACTAGCCAACGAAACAGGTCCAAATAGCCAAAATAAGTGCACCAGGCCGACCTGGCCGACCAGGGAGGTCGACCCCCAGGTCGACTCTAGTGTCGACCTGGTTGGGGGGAGGTCGACCCTAGTGTCGACCCCCCTATCGACCTGTCTGGGCGGGAATTTTCCCGCCCAGTCTATTTTGGCTGAATTTGAATTCCGAATTAAAATTTGAACTGTTTTTGAACTTGAAATTTTCTGAAAACTTTGACGGGCCATAACTTGGTCATACGGGCTCCGTTTTTCGAAAACTCGGACTCTATTTCGCGTATTTTTCCGAGACGAACGCAATGGCATGGCTCGTTTCCCCTGATTCGTAATTTAACATTTAATTCTGCCCTGTTTTAAGTTATAACGTGTTGTTTAAAATACGGGTTGTTACAAGGACTTTCATGGAACCGAGTCCTTCGTGGCAGCCAGGAATTGGCTGAAGGAAACCGAGGACTTATTCGTCATCTTTGAAGTAGAATATAGGCAGAAGGTACAACTGGCAGTATGGCTACTTAAAGGCGAGGCTTCCTACTGGTGGGAAGTTACCAATGCAGAAAGACCAGTGGAAACATGGGAGGACTTTAGGGCGAGGTTTGAGTCTAAATTTCTCTCAGAAGCTGAAAGGAGCCTCCAATTGGAAAAATTCTTATTTCTTAAGCAAGGGAATATGACAGTCAAGGAGTACGTTAATCAGTTCAATCAGCTGGCTAGGTTCGGACTGGACCTAATCAACACTCCGCACAAGAAGGCTCTCCGTTTTGTCAAAGGATTGAATGAGCCATTACACAGTTTGTCCATGACCCATATACCCATGGGAGCTACGTATGAATGGTTGGTGCAGATGGCATTGCTGAACGAAGAGGATAAGGGCAATAAGGAGACAAAGGCAGAAAGCTCTCAAGGGAAGAAAGAGGGTTTACAGCCTAAGAAGACAGATTTTAAGAAGGGCGGGAAAGACAACAAGTCCCAAGAGAAGAGGAAGTGTAATTTCTGTGGCAAAGTGGGGCACTTAGTGAAAGATTGCCGGAAAAAGAAGGCCAAGTTGAATAGTGGGTGCTTTTCTTGCAGTGAGACAGGCCACATGGCTAAGGATTGCCCAAAGAAACGAGGACAGGGGCAGAAGGCTGGATCCACCTCAGGGGCACAGATTCATGTGCTAGAAGCGCCACCTCTGCAACAGCGAGGTATAAATACTTCTGTAGAAAGTGTAGTTTATCTTTATGATCACACAGTTCACACTTTATTTGATTCTGGCGCATCACACTCCTTTATTTCATCTGCTTTAGTAGAATCTCTGCACCTAGAAACTAGTATGGTAGAGGACCCCTTAATTGTTTCAAATCCAATTGGGGGCCCAGCTCATTTGTCTATGATCTGTGTGGGATTGAAAATTTCTATTCTAAGCGTAGAATTTAGATGTAGTGCCTTTGTTTTGGGCTTCTCGGGATATGGTTTGATTTTCGGCATGGATTGGCTATCCAGTAATGGTGCCATCCTTGATTGTGAGAAAAGGGTGGTTAGGCTTCTGACCCAACTCGGTAACACTCTGGAAATTACTTGTAATCCCTCGTATGCGGTTATGCTTAGTTATCTTGAATCGCTAGATGCTTCTGTTGAGAGTTTGCAATCGGTTAGAGTAGTTCGTGAATATTCGGATGTCTTCGAAGAGGTGAAGGGCTTACCTCCGAAGCGGGAGATAGACTTCCGCATATATCTTATAGATAATGCAAAGCCCGTTGCGTTGCCCGTTAGACACATGGCTCCGCGGGGAAGAAAAGAGCTCAGTAAACAGGTTAAAGAGCTTCTAGAAAAGGGTTCATTAGAAGGAGTATTTCAGAATGGGGCGCTCCAGTGGTGTTTGCCACAAAGGCGAATGGTTCACTCCGTCTATGTGTTGACTATAGGAAGCTCAACAAGCTAACGAAAAAGAATAGGCACCCTCTCCCCAGAATTGACGATCTGTTTGATCAGCTTGTAGGAGCGTCAGTTTTCTCCCAACTCGATTTAGCGACCGGATTTCATCAGCTAAGGATGGCTGAAGATAGCATCAATAAGACAACATTCAGAACCCCAGACGGCTTCTTTGAATGGCTTGTCATGCCTTTCGGCTTGACAAACGCACCCGCTTACTTCGTGGACCTGATGAGTACGGTGTTCAGAGAATTCCTCAACAAGTTCGTAGTGGTCTTCGTAGACGATATCTTGATCTTCTCAAAGAGTGAAGAAGAACATGCTCAGCACTTAAGGGCAATCATGGAAACTCTGCGAGTCCATCAGCTAAAAGCCAAATTCTCCAAATGCCACTTTTGGAGAGAGGAAGTTAGGTTTCTTGGGCATATAGTATCCAAAGAAGGGTTAGCTGTGGATCGTGCTAAGGTAGTAACGGTACAGGATTGGAAGACACCAAGGAATGCAACTGAGGTCCAAAGTTTTCTAGGACTAGCAGGTTTCTACCGAAAATTCATAAGGGATTTTGCGAAAATCTCAGCTCCACTCACAAGGCTGACAAAGAAGAATCTAGTATTCAATTGGGACTTGAATTTCGAGTTTGCTTTCCAACGACTAAAAAGGGCTCTTACAACAGTCCCAGTTCTGACGTTGCCAGATGGGAGCAAGATGTTCACAGTTTATACAGATGCATGTAGGACAGGGCTAGGCGTTGTCTTGATGCAAGAAGGGAGGGTAGTAGCTTATGGTGGAAGGCAATTGAAGGTTCATGAAAAGAACTACCAGACCCACGATCTTGAGTTAGCCGCCATCGTCTTTGCACTTAAGTCTTGGCGACACTATCTCCTAGGTGAGAAATTCGAACTTTACACTGACCATAAATCTTTGAAGTATCTCTTCTCGCAGAAGGACCTTAACTTGAGGCAACAAAGGTGGATGGAGTTTCTTGCCTCGTACGATTTCGAGATCTCCTACACTTCGGGAAAAGGCAACGTAGTGGCAGACACGTTGAGCCGAAAGAAACTGACCCTAAGCCCGCTCTTTATAGAAAGGCAAAGCTTGGAGTATATAGCTAGTTTTAACTTTAGGCCCTCCTCCGATTTCGTACCGGGCTTGCTAACATCTCTCGAAGTACGCCCGACTTTAGTGGACTCAATAGGGACAACACGACGCGAAGACCCTCAGCTTGTGGAGACAATTGATAGGCTAATTAGGGGTGAGACTTCAAGTCACCTCAACAGATACTCCATCGACGATAAGGGTTGGCTAAGGCGAGACGGAAGACTATGCGTCCCACGGACAAGGGATTTAGTAAAGACGGTTCTCGAAGAAGCACATCACTCCAAGAGGACGATACATCCAGGCGGAGATAAAATGTACAAGGACATGAAAAGAGTTTTCTTTTGGAACGACATGAAGAAGGACGTGGCAGATTTCGTTTCTAAGTGTGTGGTATGCCAACAGGTTAAGGTGGAGCAGAAGAAGCCCGACGGTCTGGTCCATCCTCTAGAGGTCCCGCAGTGGAAGTGGGATAGCATTTCAATGGACTTCATTGATGGGCTGCCCAGGTCTAGAAGAGGCAACACAAGCATTTGGGTAATAGTGGATAGGCTTACTAAAAGCGCCCACTTTTTACCTGTCAAGAGTAAAAGGACTGCCTCATCCCTAGCATCTCTTTATCTCCAGGAAATTGTTCGACTCCATGGAATACCCTCCAGCATTGTTAGTCACCGAGACCCTATCTTCACAAGTGAGTTTTGGCGGAGTCTGCAAGAAGCGGTAGGTACACAGTTATGCTTGAGTACAGCCTATCACCCCCAAACCGACGGCCAGACAGAAAGAGTGAACAGCGTTTTGGAGGGCCTTTTAAGACTATGCGTCCTTGACTTCGGGGGCACATGGGAAGACCATCTTCCTTTGGTGGAATTTGCCTACAACAACATATACCAAGCCACCATCGGAATGGCACCCTTTGAAGCTTTATATGGAAGACCGTGTCGATCGCCCACTTGTTGGTGGGAGTCTACTGACAAGCTCATACTTTGACCAGATATGATCCGAGAGACTTCGGAGAAAGTAGACTTGATACGAAGAAGGATGAAGACGGCCCAAGATAGACAGAAATCCTACGCCGAAAAGAGAAGGACCGACCTTGAATTTGAGGTTGGGGACAGAGTTTTTCTTAAGGTATCTCCTCTAAGGAACGTTGTTCGTTTTGGATCCACTAGAAAGCTAGCACCGAGATTTGTAGGACCATTTCCTATCATCAAGAAGGTTGGGAAGATGGCCTATAGATTAGAGCTAACCGAAAAACTGGCCGGAGTTCACAACGTCTTTCATGTTTCTCACCTCCGGATGTGTTTGCACGAGTCTGCTGAAGTGGTAGAGCCAAACATCCTTGAAGAAGCTGAAGTGGAACGCAAAGCAACCGTGAGAAGAGTTCCAACACGCATCTTAGGAACTGAAGTGAAAAAGCTACGCAACCGCGAAGTCAAGCTCGTCAAAGTTCAGTAAAGCGACGCCGAGGAAGACGCGACTAGGGAAACAGAGGCTAGAATACGCGCAGCCTACCCTTTTCTTTTTGAGGGTACATCTTTGATCTTTCTTTTTCCTTAAGTTGCGCTTTTATCTATCTTTTTAGGTATATCTTCTCGACCTTGTCTTTTAGGTAGAAACCCTTTGGATGAAAACATGTAATTGAAACATGTTATGGATGATGGCTGCAAGTGGTTGCAAGTGATTGCTCGTGGTTGCATATACACACACAATCTAGGTTTTAGATCGGCTCAGTCACTTCATATTGCATATGCATATATGTATTTACATTCTTATGTGGGTGAAGTTTAACGTGTTGTCATATGGATGTTGCATTTATATGAATGATTATGCACTCATGTAGAATCATGAATAGGAAAATTTGCATACATAACGGATTCATGACACTTACATAATTTGCATTAAGGAGGTCAACTGAATCAGTAGACCGCCTGATTTTGCATTAGATAAGTACATGTACACACACTTCGCATATGATCATGAAGCATTAGAAGTCTTTTAAGGACAATGGATGCTCGTGTTTGATGGATGAGTAGATGGACGTTTGGATGTTAGGATATACATTCTTCCTAAACTTGAAGATTTCGGGGACGAAATCCTTTAAAGTGGGGGAGAATGTAACACCCCGTGTATTCTATAATAGTGAAATTCACAAATAAAGTATAATTAATTTCAAATCAAAGAATTAAGGGAAACAGGATACGCCATTGCGTTCGTCTCGGAATTCTGCTTGAGATAGAGTCCGTGTTTGCGTAAAACGGACTCCGTATGAGGGAGATATGACCTCCGGAAGTTTCAGAATTCAGTTTAAAATTCAAACAGAAAGAAACAGTTCAGAAATCAGTTCAAAATTCAAAAATCGGATCCAGATTGGGCTGGGCGGGAATTTTCCCGCCCAAGGCACCCAGGTCGACTGGGTAGTCGACCTGGGGGTCGACTGGGTAGTCGACCTGGCCCCTGAGCCAGGTCGAACCCAGCCCCTCCTGGCTGGCCTGGTCTGTGCTTGGCCGAATTTTTGTGCTTTGTCTTGTCACTAGGGCTAGGTGTCAGCTCCTGATTGGTTTCTCTTTAAAACGAAAGGCTAATATTAATCTAAGCTCCATCGACGGCTCTAATCAATTCACAAACTCTATAAAAAGGACCTAAGACTCCACCTAATTCACACAAATAAAAATGAGAATGAGACCGTCATGCTGCTGAAGAAAGACTGGGAGTAGCCGTCAAAATTGAGAGACGATTAGGAGTCGATTCAAAAGCTTAAAGCCACGACAATTAAATCAAAACAATGCCTAAAACAAAGGATAACATCTCCAAATTCAGAATTCAGAATCCTGAATTGAAGATTCATCATACGTTGTAAGTAGAGTGCTATTCCGATGTGAATGAATAATTGAGTTTTGATTTGTGTAAAATGAGAAATGGAATTGTACTTAATTTGTGGTTATGATAATTCATAATTGTATGTTGCTATGATTCTAATTATGAATAGATTTGGGATGTTGTGGTATAATGATGTTAGACCTATCGGATATTTGCAAGTATATGATTCATGTTGAAAGTTAACAACTATATGTTTGTAGTAGTTTATTACAACCAAGTTGAGACTCATGCAAGTATATGATTCACTATTATGCCAACATGATTTTAGATCCTTCTATGTATATTTTTATGATCATTTTTAGTGTAGTTGGATCCAATTGAGTATTACGATTCATACGAATTTATGTTGGAATTGGCATCATGATTCAAGTGTAAAATCATACTTTTGTATTAGTGACAAAAGCAAGCATCTTTGTGAACTTGTGTTAATTCTATGAACCTGACTAGATTACGTTTGGTGTTATGCCTAATTGAAAATATGTTTTGGGCCTATGTTGTTATCAAAATCATGTGATAATATATGTGATACATAATTAAGTTAGATTCACATTTTTAAATGCAAGTTTACATGACTAGATTAAAACCATGATTCATGTTAGGTATGTTTCATGTCAAGATTATATGCTATTACAATGCAAGTTCACAAGTGCCTAATTTATGTTAATTAGATCGTTATGTTGCAAGTTCATGCGTTCACACACCCCTTTTGATGTTACTTAGAATATATAAACACCATGTTCTAAGCCTCCCCTTTTTCATGTGGCTAAGTTGGGCTTAAATGTTAAACCTAACATATGTTATATTATAGCGAACGTATAAAACGGGGGTAATGACGTTGGGTTAAAAATATAAAACATATGTGCTGGCATGTCTGTCGCATGCCAACGACCTTGAGAACATTTAAGTGGTATAAATTAATTTTACCCAATGAAGATGAATTTGAATAATGGGCTGCAAATATTTACATATAAAAAGAAAAGAGACAAAATATGTAAACTTAGAAAATACGAAGTGTTTAACTCGAGGTTGGATTGGGTTGTGACATAAACCTGCTCGGAACCACCCGGCTGTCCAGTAGTCACAACAATACCTATCCAATGTGGATGGTTAAACATTGAGCCCAATAAAGACCCGAGGTTAGACTGAGTTGTGACGTAAGACTGCCCGGACCCAACCGGCAACAGGAAGTCACAACAATACCTGTCTAATGTGAGTGGTTGAGGCTTTAATAAGACAATTAAGGCTGAGTCAGGATTGATAGGATTAAGTAAATTGAATTAATACTTAATCAAATTAAACATGCTAAACTATACAGACTGATTGGGGGTTAGGTTTACAGAACACTTAACCAACTTAGCATGTTGGCTAGAAATAGAAAACCTAGTAGCGGGGGACCCTTTTCAGCAGTAACCCTATAAGGTGTATCAGGATACCCTGAACTAGGCAGGGTGGGGCACGATTACTGGGCTAACTGTAAGAGGTCAAATCGACGGCGGTGGTGCAGCAGTGTAGGTTCTAACGGGGTGCGGGCGTGCACACACTCCCACACAGAAAAATTAGGGACTGGGCACCAGTAGTATACCTGTGCATTCTAGAATTGTGTCGGGCCGCTACCATAGGACTTGATACACCCCATGGTGGGACCAGCATAGGTAGCTACAACATCGGGGGCTGTAAGACACATATAACTATGCGAGTAGGAGCCGATCATTAGAAATGGATCACTTCACCCTGATTATAGGGTGCCTGTTGGGAACTAGTTGATAGGGGTGCAGAGATTAATATGGGGTACGATAGTATATTCGACTCTAGACAACTTAACATAGTTTATGGTGCTTCCCCATTTCCAGTTTGTACTTATCATGCTCATTTCTTTATTCATAGACTGAATAGTCCTAGACTTACTCAGGCTTTATGTCTAACTCTACTTTTCTTTCGTCTTCTTTTCTTTCGTTTCCCCCCACCCCTCCCCCAGGTCCACAGGGAGGGAATACCGCAGCTTGACCAATTTTCACATCCAGCTTGAAGAGAAAAAATGTATTGCTTGGATCTCTTTCGTTTTGGACTATGGCTTTGGATAGCACTTATGGGGACTTATGCAGTTTACTTATGTTTTTATGCTTCTTTAAGTTATGAAATCAAGACAGTTATGAAAATGTAATGTTTTTGGAAGTATTGTAAGACAATTATGGCATGGTTTGTGTAACACGTATTTTGGTGAAATAAAAGTTGCTGTTGTTTTCCGCTGTTCAAAAATATGTGTATTTATATCTGTCTTGTGTATCTGTGACTTATACCAATAAACCTCCACCAAAATTAGGGCATTCCCTTTGAGAGTGACCCTAACGGAGGTGGGGTGTTTCACTTCACTTTGAATGCCACATCGTCAAATCCGCCATATATCACTAATTGACGTCCACAAAAATATTCTATTGTTAAGCTAAGAGAAGTGCCCTTCTCCGCAATCAATCAAAATAAGTTTGTAAAAATCAACGTACATGGTCCTTCGGAAATAGTCTGTCACACATTCGTCCATACAAATTGTCCTGGGACTGGACAAATCGAAGGCACTCTCCCACCGCATCCTAGGAATCAAAGTATAGATCGGTAGCGAGTAGTCCTTGCACTTCGTCGATTTCAACCACGACAGGATCACTATTAGAATATCTCCGGGTATGACTTCCGAGAATTCGACATAGTCCTTTCGCTTATGAAGATCCACGGTCTTCATTGCTCCATCTTCAATTAGCATCTTTCACGTATTAGTTGATTAGGAATGGTTTCGAATATATTCGATCGCGGTCTTTCCATAACAACCATCGTATGTGGCCAGATTTGATAGTCGGTTATTTAACTATCAAATAAAACAACCATTCATCCATAAAAGAAAATTGAATTCACTGATTAAATATCCATTTTTCACCTAGCCTCTTTATTTGTTAAATTTAGCTTCTCTTATTTTCCAATAGTTGAAATTCCCATTTCTCTTCTTATATTAATAAAAGAATATTCAAAACCCCTTCAATTTAAAATACTTTTAAGAATATATCTCCCATCTCCATCATTAGTCACTAACCATTAAAAGTAAGAGAATAATTCCCTAAGTGACAACCCCGAAGGCCGAAACCAACATTAGATCGACCCTTAGTACATTATTCAACTCACTAATCTCCAGTCAGTTTCTAATTTCTTTAATTCCATTTCTTAACTTCTATTGAATAAAAATTCCAATAACCATTTTTATTTCAAATGAGATATTCGTCTCAACTTATACGAAGTTTGATTACATCCAAATGATTTCATTCAACTTATACACTAATATGTACTTTAATTAAATCCAGACCATTATAATGTTATAAACATATATAAAGTTTTAATTAAATTCAAACCATGTTATAAACTTATATATATACTTGTATGAAGTTTGATTGTAATGTTGATTAAATTCAACATTTCAACTTATATGAATTTGATTACATAAATAAATTTCATAAGCATCTTATAGATTTATTCCAATAAACATCATTTCATTTCTAACATATCCGTCTGTATATATCATGTGTAAATTCTTACTATTCAAAATTATTATCTATAACCTTATATAAATTTCTTTAATATAATCTATATTATATTATTCGAATTTAGTTTGACTAAAATTACATTAGTATTTATAAAATTTAAAAACTCCTCCTAACAAAATTCCTGTTTTGCTTTAATCCTTATTCACCTTACCCGTGAATAATATTACTTAATACTTCATTACTCGACTTCTTTAGTCCGTTTGATTTCTTACTTCCACTTCAAGTTTAAAGTCTATTTATAATTTTAAATTTATCTCATCTAATCTCTTTTATAATTTTACTTGGAATTGGAGGATTTTAAATCTATTTAAAATATCCACTTATTATTCGATTTCCACATCTCTTCCCAAATTCACACATTCTTTAAATTTCCTCTAATTCTTCGATAATAATTGTCTTTTTATCTCATTTGTTTTAAAACAAATATTTTATTTTTAAATTCTATTTTATTCTGTTTCCCAAATAAACATTTCTATTTGAAAATAATTATCTTCTTCTCTTCATATTTTGATTATTATTTTGAAATCCCTGTTTTTCTAAATAATCAAATGGTAATCGTTTCATTTCTTTATGAACATCATTTATAAAATCGCCTCATTAACCCGTTTGTTTGAACAAATCTTCCCTTTTAAGTTATACATACAATTCGGATTCTCAAATGAACATTTCTATTTACAAATAAATAGTTTCCCTTTCAAATGGGAAATTTTCAATCTATTTTAAAATAACAGTTTATTTTTCGATTCTTGTTTCTTTCCCAAATTCATGCATACTTCACTTTTTTCTCAAATTCCCCAAATAATAATTCCACTTCTTATAATGTCATTTATAAAATCGCTTCTTCAAAATATTGGTTTAGACAATTTGGATCTAAATAACTATTTCGGTTCGGAAATAAATATTCCCTTTTAAAATTCTAATTATATTTCAAATTCTATTTTTAAATCCATATATTACTATTTAGGATATTCAAAATATCCAAAATCAACAAACAGTGTCACTAACGCATCCACGTATATTATAACTATCATGGGTTATAAACACATCATATATCAACATATATGTTAGAACAAATAATAAATGTTGTGGAATCCAACTGGATTCCTCCAACCTGTTTTTCCTGCATCCACAGATGTTAGTCAACAATAATAATACCCATCCTGTTTCAAGGTATGATATCGCAGTATAGAAGTTCATCCACTATATATTTTGTGGGGCGTATAGGGAATTCATCCGCTAATGTTACTGCCAGCATCCGCTAATGGTACTACGAGCATTATCGAACACCAATCACCACTATTATTGTTATATAATATTATTATATACTATCATCACTTTATATCAATAAATTTATCAACCATCAAGCAATAAATCAAATTTGAACTATTAAAAACAGTTCCCAATAATTTAGTTGAGTGAGTTTAACTCACTTCGGTTTCTATTTGTCGAATATCCAGTTAATTCCATATCGTCTCAGCCAAGAATCGTCTTGAATTATCTTGAATAAATTTATTCCTACGATTATTCGATTTTATTTAACGATTAATTTAAATTAACTAACCAAATTAATTAGTAAATTATCCTATATAATTAAGTAAATAAAACGTATACCTCGTCACCATGGATCAAGTATGAATCCAACTACAATCACAAACTTCAATCAGCCAAAAGTTCCTGCTTCATCCTACTCGAGCATTTCAGCAAACAACTCCCAGTCAACCCACATTCCTTTTTAAATCACCTAAACTACTACTTCCCACTATTAACCTCACTACAAACAACTACCATGTCGTTGCATTGACTCACTTTCGAACTCCAAGACCACCCAATCAACAAGTTTAAGCATCAGCAAATTCAGACTCTACACAGTCCCCCTCCATCTTAACTGAGCACCAACCTTCCATAAACCAACACTACTACCATGCCTTAGTATCAGCTCTAATAAAATCCATACACCCATCAAAACAAAAACCAAAAAATCCGAGCTCCTCTGAAAAACCAGACTTGCATTTTTCAAATTCATTGTCGTAGCACAGACAAAGACCAAATTTCCGGTTCGATAATGGTCCCTTTGAACTTCTCAACATCCCAAAATCGCAGTTCCCAAATTACCATAAAAATCGAACTTTAGTTTAACCATACCAGTGTCGATCCAGAATTGCAACACCTATTTATCCCTTGCTCGAAATCAGATCGTTCGCACCACATTCTGTTGAAGTTCCGACCGTTCTTGAATCTGCGGCGACCTCCTTACCATCTCATCTTCTCGGAATCCTCACTCCAAAATCAGAATAAACCGCAACGACCCTCTAATTTGAGTGCTCCAAAATGTTGGGCTTCAGGACTTTAGAAAACCTTGAGTTTTTACATCGCGATACTTTCTTTCAATTCCATTGGGTTTGGTCGAGCTTCAGGGAGCTTTGTGACCTTCCATCGCGATGCATGATTTAGATTTTATCCTTTTTTCCTAATCCGAGTATGGATTCGCGATATAGTAGGAATAATAAATGAAGAAAAAGTGAATTTATTCTTCGTTTGGGATGGCAGAATAACAAACGCAGTAGGTAATTTATAGAGGAGTGATGTAAGGATTAGAACGACGTCGAGTCCCATAGTGAGTAGGTAGACTAGGCTCAGCGTACCATTTCTGAGAGATTCGTGGAGAAGGAAATTTTTTGACGAGATGGTGAAAAGAAAATACGAGAGGGTAGCATTACAGAGTAGCCTATTAGGTCACCTCCTATTTTTATTTTATTTATATTTATTTAATGCGGTATCTTTAATTAAAATAATGTAGTTTTGAACCCTTATTTGAATGCAACGAATGTTATCCCTAGCATTCAACCACCATTCTGAACACATTGGAACAGTTTCCATGATCTAATTTGACCATATACCAAAGATTTTAAGTAAAATGGATAATTTAACATTTGATTGACTCAAATATGAACAATTCTACTAAAAACAAATTCTCATCATCATATATATTTTCGAACTGAATTCATACTACTTTTAGAATAAAATAATATGAATTTAAATCTCGAAATTATATTCTCCAGTTAAACCAATATTAAATTGATTTAAAATCGATTTATTTTATTTAATAGATCATTACTGTTTATAAATGATTGCACAGTGACAATTTGAAAATTTTATTTGGCCATAACTCTCAATACAAAATACGAAATTCTGATTTTTCTTGTTCAATACAAAATTATAGTTCAACGGATTCAAATATTTCTTGTTTCAGCGAATTCCGATTTATAATGAATCCTATACACTCAACTGATGCTCAAATCGTAAATTACGAACCACCGCTCTATTTCGAGCTCATTTATAATTTATATATATATATTTATTTATACGTTTCAAACTTTGTTTTAATTAATATAAAATTCCATTTGTATTACGGATTCAATATTTAAACTAATTTAAATATTCAGAGCTGAAATGATAAAAATACAAGACGTTACACACTTGGCTTTTAAGTTTTCTTTTTATCGATGAGAGCCTATAAAGGCTAGTTGTAGTTGTATTGATAAACCAGTACAAAGGAGGTTATGGCGAATTTTTTCGAGAATTTAAGGCATTAGTAAAATTTCGAGAAATTGGAAAGTTTTTAGAAACTGAAAAGTTAAAGAATTCAAGTTGAGCAAAGGTTTAGTTAGTTAAGTAGAAGACCTTTGAGTTTCGTTCCTTTTCGGGGATGAAAAGATTTTAAGCGGAGGAGAATGTAACAACCCGTATTTTTGACCAATATAAAATATTATTTTTAAATGACTCTAATGGATTATAAAATTTTAAAATAATTATTTTGACAAAGTTGATCGAAGACTTGCCAGGTGGAAAGTGAGTTGTCTATCAAAAGCAGGCAGGCTTGTGTTAGTGAACTATGTCCTTTCTGCAATCCCCTTGTATTGGTTATCTTTTTACTCATGTCCTGGATGGGTGATTAAGAAGATATATGCATTTCGTCATAATTTTTCTGGACGACACGAAGGATACAAAGAAAGTCAGTTGTCTTGTTTCTTGGAATCGGTTATGCAAATCTAAAGATTAGGGTGGTTTGGGAGTTTTAAATTTGAGAAACGTGAATTTGGCTTTACTTTGCAAATGGGTATGGACTATGCTTAGTGACAAAAAAGTTTTCTGGAAAGATTGGATTATCAACGCTTGTTATGAAGGAAGATTTGACTAGAATGCAGATGCTTCTCATTGCTCGGTTTTTTGGCGTGGAGTAATGAGTAACATTCATTGGATTAAAATTGGTGCAAGCATTGTTGTAAAGAATGGGCGTAACGCTTCGTTTTGGTACGACTGTTAGCTATTACCCATTCCTCTGAGATTCGAGTTTGCTGATCTCTTTGATATTACTTACAATAAGCAATTTAAGGTCAATAAAATGTACAACCTGGATGCTGCGAATTTTAGATGGAGACTGACTTTTTGTAGATTAATATCTAGTAATGCATTTGCTTAGTTGTATTGTTTGATTCGAATGCTAGAGGATGTACAACTTTCTAATGATGGGGATGACATATTTGAGTGGATGCTTTAAGGGAACAACAAACCTTTTCATGTTAGCCACCTTAATAAGATGATGAACTTCACAAGAAGGAGCTATGTTGGTTTCGAATGTATGTGGAGCTTTAAAGAGGTGCCTACTAAAGTTAGAATTCATATGTGGACAATCATGCACAATAGGCTAAATACGGTTAGCAGGCTACGACAAAAAGGAGTTTATGTCGTTGGTGGTTGTGCTTTCTGCGATGAAGATGACGAGAATTATCAGCACTTTTTCATTAGCTATGACTTCGCTTTCTATGTTTGGATGAAGTGTATAGTTAGCTTAAATATTAGCTTAGAATGGAAGGACTTCATCACTGATCAACACTATTTTTGGCACACATTTTTACATCTCTCCCTGTTACACCCATGCGACACCTATTTGCTGTCTTGAATTTTGCTTATGTGTGGATACTTTGGCATGAAAGAAACTTGTGAAAATTTAAATGAAAAATGAAAATGCCTAACTCAGTTATTTATTGCATTCTCAAATTTGTTTCAATCTGGTCAGGAAATGAAGCTGTGAAGTTCGTGGATACAATAGCTGCTCGAGTTATGGATCATGCTCGAGGCAGGCGAGCATGACGATTGTAACGACCCGTATTTTTAACGGATAATAAATAATTTATTTAATTATTTAAATAAAGGTTTGGTAATTTAAAATGAAAAGAATTAAATAATAGTGAATATTTAATTAATATAAATAGTAGAATAATATATTTAATTCCGAAATAATTGGAATTAAGTTGAATTGACAATATTGTGTGTATTGGACAATTTAAAATATATAATTCAGTTTAGAATTTAATTATTTTAGCGAATTTATTTATAAATGTCAATTCAACATATAATTTATATTTCAATTATAATCGAGCTCGAAATGGCATGACAATTTGTAATTTGGCGATTTGAACTTTAAATGAATATACAGAATTCGTTTTAAGCCGGATTTCTGTGAAACAAGAAATGTGTTGGTGAAGTATATTTTTCTAATGGAAGAGAAAAATCGAGATTTCATCATGTAGATTGTGAGTTGTGCCCAAATCAAATTTTCAAAAAGTCGCTATGGAATTCCTTTATAATTTATAACAATTTATTTATATTATAAATTGATTTTCAATATAAATTGAGTACTGATTTAATCTGGATTTGAAATGTCGAGTTATAAATTAGGATAGGAATATTTTGGAGCGATATTATATTCTATGTGAATATAAACGATGATGTTAATTTATTAATGTTAAATTTAATTATTTTTAAATATATTAATATTTAAATGGGTTTATTTAGAGCTTTAAAAATAGCCACTTTTGCAAACAAGCTCCGTTTTCGACAAAACTAATTTTGTTGGATCCGGAATATTAAATTATTGCTAGATTTCAATTTCCGCAATTTTTGTAGTTAGTATGTGGCCATACGGGATTTTAATGTGAAAAACAGTCGATAATTAGACTTATAAGAATACGTTGGGTGAGCAAACGGATTCGGAATTCGATGATACAAGTTTCGTTAGGTTCGCAATGTCAAACTCAGTGCATGTCCAGTTTCATTGAATTTGGATATCATATGTGATAACAGCGATTTTTAAAAGATGAATACAAATAACAATGAGAGTATAAATTAATATAAGAATATAAGAAGCTTCTTAAGCAAGCCAAAACCATACCCTATAAATAAGCTACCATGGATACCTTAAATTCTTATTTCAGTATCCCCGTAGTCAATGACATTTTTAGCCACCAGAAATATTCTCCCTCAAATACAATTCGTAACTTGTAAATTCTCAAACAATTCATACCAAACCCTAAAAATCATCAAATAAATATATTTGTGATCCCGGTAACTTGCTCTACATGTCGATAGGGATTTTGGGATGTTCAACCAATTTTGTTTTCGTTGAAAGGTGCACAACGAATAGCTAGGGTCCGCGAAACCTTACGGTTGGAGCATCGATTCAACATTTGGTTCTTGTACTTGGATTTCTAGAGGGGTTTAGGAGCTTGCGGAAGTTTTTGTGTGAGTTTGGTGAGAAAAACCGTTAGGCATTTTCTCCAGTTCACCGTGATAAAAGAAAGTTGGAAACCGTAGAGGGGAAAGGGTGAGTGCGAGTTTGCTGTAAATGATATAAAGATGAAGTGTGTGCGAAGAGACAAACCAAGTGGTGAATTTTTGTTAATTTTGGGGTAGAAAGATGTCGATAGTTGTACTGGAGGAGCTCGTCTAGGTCTGGTCGTCACAACATTTGCGTGGGATTTGAGCTGGTTGTTTTGGAAATGGGTAGGATGAGAATTTGATGAAAAGAAGTTTTTTGAAATTTGTTTGGGGTTTTAATGGGTAGATAAAGGAGTGTTGTGGAGTTAAAGCTCGGAAATGGCTACTGAGTATAAAAGGGTTCGAAATGTCTAGGCAAGAGGAAGACATATTACATTAAACAGGGATAAAGAGTTCAAAAGTAATTAAGATTAATATACAATTAAGTTATGATTATATTATCAATGGTCTTTTAAAGTGTGCACACTTCTAAAATTCATAACTTCGTTGTACGTTATCAGAATTGGACAAACCAGGATCCGATGGGATTGTTTCAACGACGGCTACAAAATGGAACTGACTAGGAGTGAATTGGAGCTCGTTACAATTTATAGAGAAATAAATTGCCTGATCTGAATCAACGACGGTTATTGTTATTTAATAATAAACTGACCAATGTGAGTAAATCTCACTAACTCTGATCTGTTTATATTTTTATAACGTATTTCTAGAATTGATAAATGTTGGTTGATTGTTGCGTGTTGACTGTTTGGATGAACTGCTAGTTAACTGATTGAGAATAATGATAACGATATATATATACATATATATATATAGTTAATTAAATATTGATATTTTTTATCAGAATATTTCATTTTGAAATGAAATTTGATGTTAATTATATTGTTTAACATCTACGATGCAGGGAAACAGGTTGGAGGGATCCAACTGGATTCCTCAATATTTATAATGCTGTTTTTTTTCATATATTGTGATATATGATGTGATATAAAATCTGTGATGGATTATGATGTGTTTGGATGATAAAGGCCTTTTTATTTGGTATTTTAAATACCATAAGTATTACTGGAATTATAAAAGGAAATATTTGTGAAACAAATAAAATTATAAAAGGAAATATTTGTAAAACAAATAGAATAGAAAAAGGAAATATTTGTAAAACAAATAGAATTGAAAAAGGAAATATTTAGGAAAAAAACAGAATTGAAAAAGGAAATATTTGGGAAACAAATAGAATTATAAAAGGAAATATTTGTAAAACAAATAGAATTATAAAAGGAAATATTTGTAAAACTTATAAAATTGAAAACAGAAATATTTGTAAAATAAATAGAACTATAAAAGGAATTATTTGGGAAACAAAAAGAATTATAAAAGGAAATATTTGGGAAATAAATAGAATTATAAAAGGAAATTGGCAAGATATAAAAGAACTATGAGATGATGGATTTAAAGGAAATTTTTAAATAGAAATCTGTTTTAACACATAAATGGAGAAAATTAATTTATAAATAATGTTTTATAAATTAACTAAAATAATTTATCATGGGATAAATTGAATATATAAGTCTGAATTTATATAGAGGAGAAGAAATCAGTTTTAACACTGATATTTTAAATGGTAATTGAACTTAGCATTTATAAAGGGAATTATAAACGAGACTTTAAGTATTAGAAGTAAAAAGGAGATTTTGTATAATTAATTCTATAAATAAAAGTATAAATAGAATTTGGAAATGGGATATTATGTTAAAATACAAAATCAAACTGATTGATTATATAAAAGAGTTTTTATTCACACTCGATGTGAATAATGGGTTTAAATAAATATTTTATAAATTAAAACAATTTATAAAGGAAGTTAGATTTTGAAATAGGAATTTGAATGAGATAGGAAATGATGATCAAATAAAATAGTGGATTCTATTTAGGGAGAAACAATTTGGTTGGGAATTTATAAAATGATTCGATGAACAGAAATTGAGCCTATAATATATATATATATATATATATATATATATATTGAAATCAAGTTTTGATTTGATTAAATAAATTCCAGATTTCTGTAAAGGAATAATATTCCCATTTTAAATAGAATAATGGTTTTTAAAGCAATCGTTTTGCAGATTTAAAATAGTTATAAAAGGAAATTGATAAATGTTGGGAAGTACTAAATTCAAAAATGAATTTAGAAATTGAGTTGACCAGAATGGTAAATTATTCTGGAGTTCGAATTGTATATCGAATAGAGTTTATTCGAAAGAGAGTTATCAAATATAAGTTACTCGAAGAGAGTTAATCGAATATAACTTACTCGAAGAGAGTTAATCGAATATAAGTTATTCGAAAAGAGTTAATCGATTATAATTTATTCGAAGGAGAGTTATCGAATAGAGATTATTCGAGAGAGAATTATGCATTAGATTTTGACTGTATCGAATGTAGGAAAGTACTATTTATTTTCTGGTTTTTAAACCAAGATTTATTTGTTTAATAAATTTATTAATTATTATTTATTCAAATTAAAGAATAAAGTTATATTTGAAGTTAGATATTTCGAAAGTAGGGATTATATCGTTATCGTTATAACCAATGTTTTTATATAAGAAGTTGAATGGTAAACTGAATCTGAGAGTTGTGTGAGTAATGATTTGATAAGACAATTTAAATGGGGTTAAGGAAATTAGAAACTGATTAGAGATTAGTTAAGTTGAATAGTTTTCTGGGTGTTAATCTGATGTTTGTTTCGGCCCTTGGGGTTGATATTTAGGGAATTGTTCTCTTCCTGGTTTACCATTAGAGATGGATAGATGTAGGAAGATAGTCCAATGTTAATAGCATATATTTTCTAAATTCAGAAAATAAAAATTTCACGGATATATAGGTAATGGGAAATGAATAAATTAATTTAAATGGAATACTGTTGATTGATGATTGATCGATAAAATTTCCATTTGGAAATAAGATCGTTGTGTGTATGGATGTTTTCCTTTGATAGTTAAATAACCAACTATCAAAGTTTTGACCATTTTTCCGTCATTAATACGGAGAGACCGGGATCAGACTTATTATCTGAAAACCACTTCGTATGGACATTAGCGTTGCAAATCGAATATGATAAAGATAATTGAAGACGGAGTTTATGCAAGGGCTATTCTGGCAATCCTAGGTAGAAATTGCGTAAGATGGATTTACAGAATAGTGCCTTCGGTTTGTCCAGTCCCAGGACAACCTATATGGAAGAATGTCTAACAGAGTATATCTAATATATCGCGTAAGTTGATCTCTTCAAACGTATTTATGTTTGGTGATGGAGGAATTCGTTTCTCTTAGTTGTATACTCATGGTATTTTTAGGGAAAGATGTGACATTCAAAGTTAATGATGGTGTGATCTATACGTTATGGCCTCTAGCCTCACAGCCAGGAAATGGTATAAAATTGGGTAGGTCGCATGACTAAGTGGTT
The DNA here is from genome assembly GCA_030737875.1 of Allium sativum. NCBI lineage: Eukaryota > Viridiplantae > Streptophyta > Magnoliopsida > Asparagales > Amaryllidaceae > Allium > Allium sativum. The sequence goes on along the minus strand of CM060918.1, from coordinate 574,317,248 downwards.
AGCTACCAATTAGGGTGTATTGTCACCTAATGTGACGCCCCGCCCCGCACCAACCGACATTTACTCCAAAAGTGCGTTGTACACATGTCCAGTTGGCATGGAACGGTCGTCAGAAGAAAAGAAAGAAGAGAACGAACTAACAAGGAGCCTGTAAAATGTCTCACAGCGCATGGAACAAAATATAATAGCAACATACTTGACATAAAACAGGTGAGACAGTGCATAAGCTGAAAACAAACTAGCATAGCAGCGGAAAATCCAAGTACAGCTTATGATCCAAAGCTAACATTATTACAACTTTTCAAACTGTCTCAAAACAAAAGCAAGATAAAGGAGGTACACTACTAATGCCCAATTAGCGACCACCAACGACACAGGGAGAATATCTATATATCATACGTGGAAGCCTCTTGCTCGCCTCCGAATCAGCTACTCGCGCACCACCAGCTAACCTGTCTCTAGTCTGCTCGTGTGAGCACCCAAAGTAAAACGAGGGGACATAAAACTCTGGGTCAGACATAAAGCCTGGTATGAGCGATAAGCATCTAAACAGAACAATAACAGGTAGACTAAAACATACCTGAACTTGGACCTGCAACCAAAGAGTTAGCACTACATATTGTACAACACTCTAAGGTGCCATTTCAAATGGTGTAAAGATAACGGGGGGTAGGGTGTGCATGTTATAGTGATGTCAAACAATCAAGCATAGCAATCATCCTCACATCCCTCACTCAGTGCGTAAAGCATACGATATCTACTACTTTGGTCACCTAATACTTTGGGCCATGACGGAATCCAATCCCATGTAACTATCACTACAAGCCCACTATCCATCTCTCAGTGGTGAACCAAAGTTATGAATACCGACAACCCCTTTGCACACGTCCCGCAGCAAAGCCCAACCATGAAGTGAACTCATTGGTTCCCATCTGGATCCTGAGCTCTAACTTCCTACTTGGACTTCCTTTGCATCTCGGGTCTTGGTCGAATTGGAGTTGGTCTTCAGAAAAGTCGTCGCGTAGAAGTGGCCCTGAATTCGGTTCGGCAGAATGCTTCATAGTATACTCCTGGATGCGGTTCGGTTCGGTGGTTCTCCTCCTTCAGACGTCGGTTCGGTTCGGGTGTGTTGAGATGGCTTGGTTCGGGTGTGCTTTCCCATGTCTCCAAATTTGTTCTCCTTTGGTCTCTCCGACCCGATCCCCTGTAGTCCCTCCGATCCGATGCCTTTAGTTTCCCTCCGATCTGATCCCCCCCGGTCTCTCTCCGATCCGATCCCCTTTGGTCTCCCTCCGATCTGATCCCCCTTGATCTCTCTCCGATCCGATCCCCAACCAAACTCCAACCCTTTTAGCACGTAGCCTTCCTTCTTGCCAGTCCCTCATTCATGTATTGGGTTCTGATCCGGTTCGGTACTCTGCTCAGCTCTACCAATCCGACCCGAGCTCCCTAACCCGATCCAATCCGAAACCCTGCACAACTTTCTGCAACTTTTCCAGCAACTTGTTTACGCCATTCGACGATGTTTTCGACCAATCTAACTTTTCTAAACAACCACAAATGATTCCAAACAGTCGTAGCAACAAATAGAAGTGACCTCAGACACCAAAACAACAACATGATGAGTTAAAATGGATCAAACATAGCCTAAAACCCCAATTTTCCCTTAAGCATGTTCAAGAACAATTTAGCATAGGATTAACAAAACTTAACCAAATTAACCCAAACTTCTAACAGAGGCCTAAAATATTATTTAAGAATTTATAAGTATTTTTCCAGAATTTATTAGTGTATAAATTCGTTAATCTTCACTAATTACCTTTAATTAACCGTAATTAGTGCAAAACTATGCAAATCACTCACCTTAGCCACAAATATACCTCAAAACTGAAATGAATCTCAGTTTGGCGTGAATACTGATGTCCAACAGCAGCTCTAACCTTGCTCTGGTGCTAATCCTCTTTGATTTGATGTAGATTAAGCCAAAACTTGATTAAGAAGTGATTTGGAGGTGATTTAGAGGTTGGAGGCCATTACTAGGGTTTCTAAGAGGTAAATGGCGGCTAGAAAACTGAAATAGAATGAAAACCTAACTCATTTCAGCCTCCCCTTAACCCTAATCCCGAAATGGGTTATGAGCCCATTTGCTAATCACCTCTTTTGGCCCGGTTAAGCAGTTTTTCATCTTCCAAACCTTATTTCAGCCATATCTCCCAAACGGTAAGTCCGTTTGGCTAATGTGACCACTCTACGGAAAGGTAAACCATCATCTGAAGCCAATGGAAGTAATTTCAGGTCAAAAATCCTTTCCAATCAAAAGTTAAGGATGAAACAAGATCAGCTAGGGGTAAAATGGTCTTTTAAAAATCAACAAAAATCATGAACATGAGAAATAACCCCAATAGTTGTCCCCCAACTCTACATGACCATACGACTTCGTATGAGAAAGAAATAAATATTCTACGATCCTTCGATGCGTAGAATGCGGGTTGTTACATTCTCCCCCCTTAAGAAATTTCGCCCCTGAAATTCCCTAACCAAAACACACAAAGGGTCCCGCATGCCTATCAACCATAAAACAACAATCAACATGCAAAACAAGTCTATCCTAGCATGCGGTTTACTAACAAGGGAAGAAACTATCACTACCAAAACCTTACCAGGCAAAGAGTTCTGGATACTTCTTCCTTATATCCTCCTCTGTTTCCCAAGTACAGTCTTTTTCATTCTCACCCCACTGGACTTTGACTAGTTTCACCGCCTTCCTTCGAAGCTGCTTCGTATCGTTCCCAACAATACGCATAGGCTTGCGGTTCTCAACCGCCTCGGGTTCAACGTCGCTATCGTCCAACTGATCTGGTGAAATAGCCACATTAGGGTCTTGCACAAACTTCCTTAACTGGGAAACATGAAATACGTTGTGAACTCCCGCTATCTTGTCATGTAGCTCTACTTCATACGCCAAATTCCCAACTTGCTCGAGGACTGGGAATGGACCAACAAATCTTGGTGCTAACTTACCTCTCCAACCAATTCGAATCACATTCTCAATGGAGAGATCTTAACGAACACCAAGTTGTTCACGAAGAATTCCAAATCTCTTCGTCTCTTATCGAGATAAGTCTTCTGCTTATCTTGGGTAGCCTTCATTCTCTAATATAAAATTCACTCAAATACCATCATGACCTGACCTAGTCCTTGGTAAACTATCAATATAATCCATTTGAGACTTGTTCTCAATGGTTGTGACAAACCACTAAGCTTCCTTTGCTCAGCTTTAACTAACTAGAAATTCATGCATTTGGACATAAACTTCCCAACGTCTTTCTTTATCCTTTCCCAGTAGTAGATCTGCTCCATGTCTCAATACATCTTGTTATCACTGGGATGTATAGTCAATTTCGGGTGATGATATGCTCTAAGCACTTCACCTCTCAGTCCATCTACGTTGGGTACAACTAGTCCCTTATTCTTTCGAAGCCACCCTTCTCGATCAAATCCCTACTTGATCATTCTCTTTCCATCGATACCCATCTCTATCCTTGAGATGGTTTCCAATAGATTAGGATCGTCCTTCTAACTGGAACCAATCCACTCAATCAAAATCGATCTAATCGTCAAGCTTACTAGCGTTTCTGAATCCAATTCACTCTTGGTTCTGAAATCATATCTTGTGATATACTCTAGTTGCTTCCATCCTGGAAACAAAACCCCTAAACTAGCATGTCTCCTACTCAGTGCAACTATTACTGTACCCAAATCCTTTACTATGATCACTCTGCCCCATGGAGTCATGGAAACTCCACTGCACTGATCAATAGCCACTAGTCCTTTGCTATGTCCACTCTGCCCCGTGAAGTCATAACAACTCCACTGCACTGGCTCATAGCCTTACTATTCCTTTACTATGTCCACTTTGCCCCTCGAGTCATGACGACCCTACTGCACTGGCTCATAGTCCTACTACAATCACTTTGTTCCCCATCGCTGAAACCCTACAGGTGATAGTCTACTCAAGGGAAGAAAAATAGGAACAACATAGCAACCATAACATCCATCAAACAAGTCCTACCTATCACCTGCTAAATTCATAAACACATCGACACCTACATGACTGGTCTAACGAATCCCAATATGTCGATTCTAGTATGTCTGGTCCAACCAACATCAATAACTAATGGAAGCCCAGCCTCCATACATACACCGATGCCTACTTGACTGGTCCAACCAATCCCAGGCCAATTGAAGCCCCGCCTCCCTACAGACTACCGTACGTCCAACGTACGTTTATCCTCCAAGGATAACTCTATCACGTCCAACGAATCCAGGGTAACGGGCATCCCCAGATACCCCTTCTTTTAGTCCGCCTAAAATACTTGAGTCCAACCCAAGTCTATCCATTGTCTTGCTGCCCTCTCGAGTCCAACTCAAGCCGAATCCAATTCCTTGCAGCCTTATGAGTCCAACTCGATTCAATCTACAACTCAGACGCAGTCTTGAGTATCCATTACCGACAAACTCTAGTCCAACGTGAGTCATCGTCTCCTTATTCGTTGCATCTCCAAGATCAACTGACACCCATTTTCCTTTTACGAGTTCAAGTCCAACTTGAATCGCCCTAATCTTCGTTGTATCCTCCATGATCAACGAACACATCCTATTCCTTCAAAGTTCTACTATCCAATAGAGAACATCAACATAGGGTCCTAAACAATCCATTACTTTGCATCTTTCTCGAGTCCCACTCGAGCAATCTCATAACCCTATCGAGTCTAACTCTGGGCAGTCTATACCATTGAACAGCCTTATCATGTTCCGTCTGCCCATCACTCCTTGAGTAAACCAAAATATCATCCAATGAAATATCACAACAACTATTTACCCCTCACGCAAACCATCCTAGTCGAAATCGACATTCCACAAGCATAACCCCCAAAGGCCTAAACCAATATCAGACAAGCACCCAAGGAACATCTCCTCCGAGTTCGGACAACCCATGTGAGGTGATACAAGCAAAACAATCTAGCACTGGAGCACTCATTTGCCTCCCAGAGACAACTAGAACTTATTACAACGATAACCTCTTAGCTTCCTTAACTCCAGTTACTATCGCCATCACTAGGTAGGTACCTAATACCACCCTATTCCTTTAGAGTAGATCGACTCCCCAAAATAATGCTAAACCCAGTGAAGCCCAAAACAAAGCAATCACAACAAACATACATCCATGACTCGATAAGACCACATTACAACAAATCATGCCAAAACTAGTCGAACCACCAATCGGGTTCGTCACAACTAGAGGTCTATCGACTATCTCGGGTGTGTCAAACAATACCCGAACAGAAACTCCTTAAATAGAAAGCATACCTTTTATAACGACACCCTTTCCCTTCTGCGCCGCACTTGGAACATTCGACGAAGAAGGAACTGCGTTGATAGCATACGCTTTCACAATCTGCTTCTCCCTAGGAGGTTGTGGGCAATCATCCTTGTGATGTCCCGCCTGGCCGCAGTTAAAGCACTTCCTTTCCCCAGGCTTTTCTCGACAATCTCTGGCATAGTGGCCCTTCTTGCCACAACTAAAGCATTCGCCATCTTTCTTATTTTTCTTATTCTTACCATCCTTTATCGGGTTATGCTTCCTCTTGTTCTGAGAATTCTTCTTGCCTTCACCGCCTGCTTGCGGCTTTGGCTCCTCTGCAGATGCCGTAGCAACCTCAGTCTTCGACTTAGGGAAAAGGCTCTCCGACCTTAATGCATTTCCTACAATAGACTCGAACGTCTCATCGATATGGTTTATAAGTCTTTCCCCGAAGTACCCATCCAAGCCAATTATGAACTTCTCGTTCTTCTTTTCGACTGTATCGTTAAGGGACCATCCATATTTCGATAAAGTATCGAATTCTGCGATGTACTCCGAGACTGCCCTACCATTCTGCTTAAGCTCCAAGAACTTCCTGAACAATTCTGATTATTGAGCAGCTGGAATAAAATTATCACAAAAGCGAGTCTTAAACTGATTCCAAGTAACTTGATCCTCTGGAGTAGCTGTCTTAATGGCATTCCACCAATTCATCGCTCGCCCTTGCAGCTGACGAGACGCTAGCCTTCTCTTCATCGCAACCTCAAGACCCAAGTCCTTGAAGATACGATCACAGCTATCTAACCAATCCTGAACATCTGTGGCCGACTCCGTTCCGTGGAATGCCTTCCTACTAAGGTTAGTGTAATCCTTGCACAACTTGGCGAAATCGACCCTAGGCGCCTACACTACTGGACCACCACCAATTCCGGGATTGGGAACTGCCCCTTGCACCTCCCTAAGCATGTCTCTCATGAGGTCTGTAACGACCCGTATTCTACGCACCATAGGACCATAGGATATTTGTTTCTTTCACATACGAAGTCGTATGGTCATGTAACTTTGGGAGACGACTATTGGGGTCATTTCCCATGTTCATGATTTTTCCCGATTTTTAAATGACCATTTTACCCCTGGTTGGTACTGTTTTGGCCGTAACTTTTGATTGGAAAGGAATTTTGACCTGAAACCACTTCCATTAGATTCGTTTGATGGGTTACCTTTCCGTAGAGTGGTCACAATAGCCAAACGGACTAACCGTTTGGGAGATATGGCTGAAATAAGGTTTCGAAGGTGAAAAACTGCTTAACCGGGCCAAATCGGGTGGTTAGTGAGTAGGCCCATAACCCATTTCGGGATTGGGGTTATGGAAAGGCTGAAATGAGATAGAGAATCATTCCATTTCAGTTTTCTAGCCTCCACTTATCACCAAGGAACCCTAAAAATGGCCTCCAACCTCTAAATCACCTCCAAATCATCTTTTGGTCAAGGATTTGGCTTAGCAACCTCTAATCAAGGAAGATCTACACCAAAGCAACATTGGAGCTGCTGTTTAGCATTGGGATTCACATCAAATCAGAGATTTATTTCAGATCTTAGTTTATTTGTGGCTAAGGTGAGTGATTTGCATAGTTTTACACTAATTATGGCTAGTTAAGGGTAATTAGTGTTAATTAGCGGATTTATACACTAATAAATTCAGGAAAAATGTTCATAAATTCCTAAATGATGTTTTAGACCTCTGATATGAATTTGGGTTAATTTGGTTAAGTTTTGCTAATCCTATCATTAGTTTCACCTAAACATGCTTAAGGGGAAATATGAGGTTTTGGGTATGTTTGATCCATTTTAACCTATCATATTGATGTTTTGATGTTTGTGGTTGATTATGCATGTTGCTATGACTGTATGAGATGTTTTGTGATTGATTTCAATAGTTAGAATGGTCGAAAACGTCGTCGAATGGCGTAAACACTTGCTGGAACAGTTTCAGAAAACAGTGCAGGTTTCAGATCGGATCGGATATGGGGCTCGGATCGGGTATGTTGAACTGGGCAAGGGATTCGATCGGATTGGAACCTGACACTTGAGGAAATTGGCAAAAAGGAAGGCCACGCTAACTGAACTGGGATCGGATCGGATAAAGGAGAAGCGATCGGATCAGATAAAGGAGGAGCGATCGGATCGGATAAAGAACGAGGGAGCGGATCGGAGCGGAAGCACGAATTGGATAGAAGATGGCACCTGACCCGAACCGAAGTGGGACACCCGATCCGAACCGACGCGATGGAGTGGACTCGACCCGAACCGTTGCAAGTTGGAGACCTCGATCCGATCCGCCAGGGGTGATGACGACCCGACCCGATCCAGTATAGAAGGAGCATTCTGACCCGAACCGAACTGATGATTAGGGGGAGATCCGAACCGACCTAGTATTGACCAATAACCCGAGATGCAAAGGTAGTCCAATATGGGAAGTTAGAGCTCAGGATCCAGTTGGGAACCAATGAGTTCACTTCATGGTTGGACTTTGCTGTGGGATGTGTGCTAAGGAGTTGTCGACGTTCATAACTTTGATTCACCACTAAAAATGAATGATGGCTACTTATCAGTGCAGTAGGGTCATTATGACCTGAGGGTCAAGGTGATGGTAGCAAGACTACGTTATCAGTGCAGTAGGGTCATTATGACCCAAGGGGCAAGGTGATGCGTAGTAAGACTATGAGCCAGCGCAGATGGGGTGAACAACTCCATGGGGCAAGTGGACATAGTAAGGATTGGTAAGGCTATGAGCCAGCGCAGATGTGGTGAATAACTCCATGGGGCAAGTGGACATAGCGAAGGATTAGTGGCTACGTTATCAGTGCAGTGAAGCCATTTTATGAATTCATGGGGCAAAGTGATCGTAGCAAGGGTGGGTGATCGAAGTGGTGAATATCGTATGCTTTACGCACTGAGTGAGAGATGTGAGGATGGATGCTATGTTTGATTGTTTGCCATCACCATGACATGCACACCTCCCCCACCTCCGTATCTTTATACCATTTGATATGGCACCTTAGAGTGTTGTACAATATGTAGTGCTAACTCTTTGGTTGCAGGTCCAGGTTCAGGTATGTTTTAGTCTACCTGTTATTGTTCACTTTAGATGCTTATCGCTCATACCAGGCTTTATGTCTGACCCAGAGTTTTATGTCTCCTATTATTACTCTGGGTGCTCACACGAGCAGACTAGAGACAGGTTAGCTGGTGATGCGCGAGTAGCTGATTCAGAGGCGGGCAGGAGGCTTCCACGTATGATATATATATACACATTCTCCCTGTGTCGTTGGTGGTCGCTACTTGGGCATTAGTAGTGTACCTCCTTTATCTTGCTTTTTCTTTGAGACATTTGAAAAGTTGTAATAAGCTATATTTTGGATTTCCGCTGCTATGATGTTTAGTTCTGGTTTTCAGCTTATGCACTGTCTCTCCTGTTTTATGTCAAGTATGTTATTATTATATTTTATTCTATGCGCTGTGAGACATTCTACAGGTTCTTTGTATGTTCATTTCCTTCTTCCTTTTCCTTCTGACGACCCGTTCCGTGCTAACTGGACATGTGTACAGCGCACTTCTGGAGTGAATGTCGGTTGGTGCGGGGCGGGCCGTCACACTTGGTATCAGAGCTCTAGGTTGCGTAGTTAACCTAGGGAAAGACACCAGGGAGAGATAGTACGTATATGAGAGCGCGTATTTGTAATTACTTTGGTTTCCAAAAGCTATATATATATATATATATATACTATTGGTAGTATAAGAATGAAGTCGCACTGCACTAGCACCACTATGGGGTCGTTAATCGTTTCCCTTTTTCAGATTGACGATGAGCCGAGACACGAGGGTTCTGGTAGAGGGACCAACCATAGGAATGCCGCTGACATGAGGGCGATGTTTACTAACCTCATGAGAGACATGCTTAGAGAAGTGCAAGGGGTAGTTCCCAATCCCGGAGTTGGTGTTGGCCCAGTAGTGCAGGCGCCTAGGGTCGATTTCGCCAAGTTGTGCAAGGATTACACTAATCTTGGTGGGAGGCCGTTCCACGGGACGGAGTCGGCCACAGATGTTCAAGATTGGATGGATAGCTGTGACCCGTATCTTCGATGACTTGGGTCTTGAGGATGCGATGAAGAGAAGGCTAGCATCTCGTCAGCTGCAAGGGCGAGCGATGAATTGGTGGAATGCCATTAGAACAGCTACTCCAGAGGATCGGGTTACTTGGGTTCAGTTCAAGGCTCGCTTTAGCGAGAAGTTTATTCCAGCTGCCCAGAAGTCGGTGTTGTTCAAGAGGTTCTTGGAACTCAAGCAGAACGGAAGGGCAGTTTCTGATTATATTATTGAGTTCGACACTTTGTCGAAGTATGGACTGTCTCTCATTGACACTCCTGAGAAGAAGAATGAGAAGTTCATTACTGGCTTGGATGGATACAGGGGGGAAAGGCTTATCAATCACATCGATAAGACTTTTGAATCAATCGTGGGGAAAGCTTTGAGATCAGAGAGTCTTTACCCTAAGTCAAAGACTGAGGCTGCATCAAGCAGGCGGTGGAGGCAAGAATAACTCTCAGAATAAGAGGAAGCATGACCAATCTAAGGGTGGTCAGAAAAAGAGCAAGAAGGAGGTTGAGTGCTTCAGCTGTGGTAAGAAGGGCCATTATGCTAAAGAATGTCGGGCCAAGCCAGCGGAAAGGAAGTGCTACAACTGTGGTCAAGTGGGACATCATAAGGATAAGTGTCCGCAACCTCTTAAGGAGAAGCAGATTGTGAAAGCATATGCTATTGATGCTGTTCCTTCTTCGTCGAATGCCCCAACTGCGGCGGAGAAAGGAAAGAATGTTGTTATTCAAGGTATGCTTTCTATTTATGATGTACCAGTTCGAGTTTTGTTTGATACTGGGGCATCCCGTTCCTTCATATCTAGTGACCTGGTAGATAGGTTGGGACTGGAACTCGAGATAGTCGATAGACCATTGGTTGTGACGAACCCGATTAGGGGTTCGACTAGCCTTAGTATGATTTGCAGGAATTTGGTCTTATCGAGTCATGGATGTATGTTTGTATGTGATTGCTTTGTTTTGGGCTTTATTGGGTATGGCATTATATTTGGAGTCGATTGGCTCCAAAGATACGGGGTGGTGGTAGACTGTGAGGGCTTTTTGGTGACAGTGAGGGCGGATGATGGGCGGAGGGTAGTGTTTGGTAGTCTACCTAGTGATGGGGTTATGGCTAGTTTTGTAAATTCCCTCGACATCCCGCAGGATGAGTTGTCAGATGTGCCCATGGTTGGCCAGTATCCGGACGTCTTCGAGGAGGTGACCGGGCTTCCACCACACCGAGAGATTGAGTTCCGTATTGATTTAGTGAAAGATGCCAGACCTATAGTGATGCCACTTCGTCGTATGGCACCAAGGGAGCAGCGAGAGCTCGAGGGTGCAAGTCAGCAATCTTTTGAAGAAGGGACTTATTAGAAAGAGTGTCTCCGAGTGGGGAGCACCAGTTGTGTTTGCCACTAAGGCAGATGGTTCCCTTCGTTTGTGTGTGGACTATCGCGAGTTGAATAAGGTAACGAGGAAGAATAAGTATCCTCTACCACGGATAGATGATTTGTTTGATCAACTGGAAGGAGCAAGAGTGTTCTCCCAGTTGGACCTCGCGACAGGATTTCATCAGCTACGAGTAGCGGATGAGAGTGTTCCAAAAACGGCATTTAGGACGCCGCCTGGATTCTATGAGTGGTTGGTCATGCCATTTGGGTTGACCAATGCACCAGCCTACTTTGTGGATCTTATGAATCGAGTATTCAGAGATCAGTTGAATAAGTTTGTTCTTGTGTTCGTGGATGATATCCTTGTTTACTCAATGACAGAGGAGGAACACAAGGGACACTTGAGGATAGTGATGGAGGTGTTGAGGAAACACCAATTGAAAGCGAAATTCTCTAAGTGTCATTTTTGGAGAAGGGAAGTGAGATTCTTGGGTCATGTTGTTTCCGAGAGTGGTATTGCCGTGGACCCTGCGAAGGTGGCTACGGTACAGAATTGGTCTACACCCAAGAATGCAACAGATGTAAGAAGTTTCTTGGGATTAACTGGATATTATCGTAAGTTTATCCAGGACTTCTCCAAGATAGCAGCACCATTGACTCAATTGACTAAGAAGAATCAGTCCTTCGTCTAGGACGGAGTGTGTGAGGATGCCTTCAAGAGTCTAAAGGAGAAGTTGACGCGTGTGCCAGTGTTAGTCATTCCTAAGGGGAATGAAGAGATGACGGTATACACGGATGCTTGTGGTACTGGACTGGGTGCTGTATTGATGCAAGGAGGTAGGGTTGTAGCTTATGCTAGTCGACAGCTAAAGCCGCATGAGAAGAAGTATCCTACCCATGATTTGGAATTAGCAGCGATCGTATTTGCGCTGAAGATGTGGAGACACTATCTCTTGGGAGAAAGATTTGAGTTGTTTACCGATCATAAATCGTTAAAATATCTCTTCTCTCAGAAAGATCTGAATCTCCGTCAGCAAAGATGGTTAGAGTTCTTGGCTTCGTATGATTTTGATATCGCATATACACCTGGGAAAGGTAATGCGGTAGCCGATGCCTTGAGTAGGAGACATGCCAACTTAGGGGAAATGTTTCTTGAGTGGAAGCAACTGGAATATATCGCGGGGTTTGATTTCAGACCAAAGTGCGAATTGGATCCAGTTATGCTAGCTAGTTTGACGATCAGACCCACTTTGATAGAGCGGATTGGTTCCAACCAAAGGAACGATCCTAATCTATTGGATATCATCTCCAAGTTAGAGATGGGTATCGATGAGGAGATGAATGTGTATGGGCTTGATCGAGATGGATGACTTCGGAAGAATGGAAGACTAGTTGTGCCCAACGTGAATGGTTTGAGAGATGAAGTGCTTAGAGAATGTCATCACTCAAAACTAACTATACTCCTGGTGGTAATAAGATGTATCGAGACATGAGACAGACTTACTACTGGGAAGGGATGAAAAGAGACGTTGGGAAGTTTATATCCAAATGCATGAATTGCCAGCTAGTTAAAGCCGAGCAAAAGAAGCCTAGTGGTTTGTTGCAACCATTAGAAATTCCCGAATGGAAATGGGAGCAAGTCTCGATGGATTTCATCGATGGTTTACCAAGGACTAGATCGGGATATGATAGCATTTGGGTAATTGTGGATCGATTGACTAAAAGTGCAAGATTTATACCAGTCAAATCGACCAGAACGGCAGCCAGGTTGACATAATTGTATATGAAGTGGGTAGTGAGATTTCACGGAGTACCTAAAAGCATTGTGAGTGACCGAGACCCGTTGTTCACTAGTGGGTTTTGGAAGAGCTTACAAGAGGCTCTAGGGTCAGAGTTACATCTCAGTACCGCATATCATCCTCAGACCGACGGTCAAATGGAGAGGGTGAATCATATTTTGGAAGATCTCTTGAGAGCATGTATATTGGATTTTGGTGGATCATGGGATGACCATTTGCATCTAGTAGAGTTTGCATATAATAATAGCTACCAATCCAGTATCGGTATGGCTCCATATGAAGCTTTGTACGGAAGACCGTGCAACTCACCATCATGTTGGATAGAGACTGGCGAGAAGTTTATGCTTGGACCAGATATGGTGTGGGAAACTTCAGATAATATCAAGATCATTCAACAACGAATGAAGGTTGCCCAAGATAGGCAGAAGAGTTATGCTGATAAGAGGAGAAGAGACTTAAAATTCTCCGTTGGTGACTTGGTGTTTGTCAAGATTTCTCCGTTGAAGAGCGTAATTCGATTTGGCAGGAGAGGCAAGTTGGCACCAAGATTTGTTGGCCCATTCCCTGTTCTTGAACTAGTCGGGGATTTGGCATACAGAATTGAATTACCAGAGAAGATGGCGGGAGTTCACAATGTATTTCATGTTTCCCAACTAAGGAAGTTCGTTCACGACTCAGATATGACTATTTCACCTGATCAGTTAGAGGACTTCGAAGTAGAACCCGAGGCGGTTGGGAACCGCAAGCCGATTCGTATTGTGAGGCACGATACGAAGAAACTTCGAAGGAAGGCGGTGAAGCTAGTCAAGGTTCAGTGGAGCGAGGACGAGAATGATTGTACTTGGGAGATAGAGGAGAGCATTAGGAAGACATACCCAGAACTCTTTGCCTGGTAAGATTTTGACTTCGATTTAGTTTTCTGCATGCTAGGATAGGTCTGTTTGCTTGCTTTGCATGTTTTATTGTTGTATGTGATTGTTAGGCATGTGGGATCTTTTGTATGTTTTGGGTTAAGGAATTTCGGGGACGAAATTTCTTAAGGGGGGGAGAGTGTAACGACCCGTATTCTACGCACCATAGGACCGTAGGATATTTGTTTCTTTCACATACGAAGTCGTATGGTCATGTAACTTTGGGAGACAACTATTGGGGTCATTTCCCATGTTCATGATTTTTCCCGATTTTTAAATGACCATTTTACCCCTGGTTGGTACTGTTTTGGCCGTAACTTTTGATTGGAAAGGAATTTTGACCTGAAACCACTTCCATTAGATTCGTTTGATGGTTTACCTTTCCGTAGAGTGGTCATAATAACCAAACGGACTTACCGTTTGGGAGATATGGCTGAAATAAGGTTTGGAAGGTGAAAAACTGCTTAACCGGGCCAAATCGGGTGGTTAGTGAGTAGGCCCATAACCCATTTCGGGATTGGGGTTATGTGAAGGCTGAAATGAGATAGAGAATCATTCCATTTCAGTTTTCTAGCATCCACTTATCACCAAGGAACCCTAAAAATGGCCTCCAACCTCTAAATCACCTCCAAATCATCTTTTGGTCAAGGATTTGGCTTAGCAACCTCTAATCAAGGAAGATCTACACCAAAGCAACATTGGAGCTGCTGTTTAGCATTGGGATTCACATCAAATCAGAGATTTATTTCAGATCTTAGTTTATTTGTGGCTAAGGTGAGTGATTTGCATAGTTTTACACTAATTATGGCTAGTTAAGGGTAATTAGTGTTAATTAGCGGATTTATACACTAATAAATTCGGGAAAAATGTTCACAAATTCCTAAATGATGTTTTAGACCTCTGATATGAATTTGGGTTAATTTGGTTAAGTTTTGCTAATCCTATCATTAGTTTCACCTAAACATGCTTAAGGGGAAATATGGGGTTTTGGGTATGTTTGATCCATTTTAACCTATCATATTGATGTTTTGATGTTTGTGGTTGATTATGCATGTTGCTATGACTGTATGAGATGCTTTGTGATTGATTTCAATGGTTAGAATGGTCGAAAACGTCGTCGAATGGCGTAAACACTTGCTGGAACAGTTTCAGAAAACAGTGCAGGTTTCGGATCGGATCGGATATGGGGCTCAGATCGGATATGTTGAACTGGGCAAGGGATTCGATCGGATTGGAACCAGACACTTGAGGAAATTGGCAAAAAGGAAGGCCACGCTAACTGAACTGGGATCGGATCGGATAAAGGAGAAGCAATCGGATCAGATAAAGGAGGAGCGATCGGATCGGATAAAGAATGAGGGAGCGGATCGGAGCGGATCGGAGCGGAAGCACGAATTGGATAGGAGATGGCACCCGACCCGAATCGAAGTGGGGCACCCGACCCGAACCGACGCGATGGAGTGGACTCGACCCGAACCGTGGCAAGTTAGAGACCTCGACCCGATCTGCCAGGGGTGATGATGACCCGACCCGATTCAGTATAGAAGGAGCATCCTGACCCGAACCGAACTGATGATTAGGGGGAGATCCGAACCGACCCAGTATTGACCAATAACCCGAGATGCAAAGGTAGTCCAATGTGGGAAGTTAGAGCTCAGGATCCAGTTGGGAACCAATGAGTTCACTTCATGGTTGGACTTTGCTGCGGGACGTGTGCTAAGGAGTTGTCGACGTTCATAACTTCGATTCACCACTAAAAATGAATTATGGCTACTTATCAGTGCAGTAGGGTCATTATGACCTGAGGGGCAAGGTGATGGTAGCAAGACTACGTTATCAGTGCAGTAGGGTCATTATGACCCGATGGGCAAGGTGATGCGTAGTAAGACTATGAGCCAACGCAGATGGGGTGAACAACTCCATGGGGCAAGTGGACATAGTAAGGATTGGTAAGGCTATGAGCCAGCGCAGATGGGGTGAATAACTCCATGGGGCAAGTGGACATAGCGAAGGATTAGTGGCTACGTTATCAGTGCAGTGAAGCCATTTTATGACTTTATGGGGAAAAGTGATCGTAGCAAGGGTGGGTGATCGAAGTGGTGAATATCGTAGTCTTTACGCACTGAGTGAGAGATGTGAGGATGGATGCTATGTTTGATTGTTTGCCATCACCATGACATGCACACCTCCCCCACCTCCGTATCTTTATACCATTTAATATGGCACCTTAGAGTGTTGTACAGTATGTAGTGTTAACTCTTTGGTTGCAGGTCCAGGTTCAGGTATGTTTTAGTCTACCTGTTATTGTTCACTTTAGATGCTTATCGCTCATACCAGGCTTTATGTCTGACCCAGAGTTTTATGTCTCCTCTTATTACTCTGGGTGCTCACACGAGCAGACTAGAGACAGGTTAGCTGGTGATGCGCGAGTAGCTGATTCGGAGGCGGGCAGGAGGCTTCCACGTATGATATATATATATATACACATTCTCCCTGTGTCGTTGGTGTTCGCTACTTAGGCATTAGTAGTGTACCTCCTTTATCTTGCTTTTGCTTTGAGACAGTTGAAAAGTTGTAATAAGCTATATTTTGGATTTCCGCTTCTATGATGTTTAGTTCTGGTTTTCAGCTTATGCATTGTCTCTCCTGTTTTATGTCAAGTATATTATTATTATATTTTATTCTATGCGCTGTGAGACATTCTACAGGTTCTTTTTATGTTCATTTCCTTCTTCCTTTTCCTTCTGACGACCCGTTCCGTGCTAACTGGACATGTGTACAGTGCACTTCTGGAGTGAATGTCGGTTGGTGCGGGGCGGGCCGTCACAAGGTCAGCAAACATCGCCCTCATGTCAGCAGCATTCCCATTATTGGCTCCCCTACCAGCACCTCTAGCATATCGGCTCATCGTCAATCTGTAAAAGGTGAAACGATTAACGACTACATAGTGGTGCTAGTGCAGTGCGACTTCATTCTTATCCTACTAATAGTATATATATAGCTTTTGAAAACCAAAGTAATCACAAATACGCGCTCTCATATACGTACTATCTCTCCCTAGTGCCTTTACCTAGGTTAACTACGCAACCTAGAGCTCTGATACCAAATGTGACGCCCCGCCCCGCACCAACCGACATTTACTCCAAAAGTGCGCTATACACATGTCCAGTTGGCACGGAACGGTCGTCAGAAGAAAAGAAAGAAGAGAACGAACTAACAAGGAACCTGTAAAATGTCTCACAGCGTATGAAACAAAATATAATAACAACATACTTGACATAAAACAGGTGAAACAGTGCATAAGCTGAAAACAAACTAGCATAGCAGCGGAAAATCCAAGTACAGCTTATGATCCAAAGCTAACATTATTACAACTTTTCAAACTGTCTCAAAACAAAAGCAAGATAAAGGAGGTACACTACTAATGCCCAAGTAGCGACCACCAACGACACAGGGAGAATATCTATATATCATACGTGGAAGCCTCCTGCTCGCCTCCGAATCAGCTACTCGCGCACCACCAGCTAACCTGTCTCTAGTCTACTCGTGTGAGCACCTAGAGTAATAAGAGGGGACATAAAACTCTGGGTCAGACATAAAGCCTGGTATGAGCGATAAGCATCTAAACGGAACAATAACAGGTAGACTAAAACACACCTGAACCTTGACCTGCAACCAAAGAGTTAGCACTACATACTGTACAACACTCTAAGGTGCCATTTCAAATGGTGTAAAGATAACGGGGGGTGGGGTGTGCATGTTATAGTGATGTCAAACAATCAAGCATAGCAATCATCCTCACATCCCTCACTCAGTGCGTAAAGCATACGATATCTACTACTTTGGTCACCTAATACTTTGGGCCATGACGGAATCCAATCCCGTGTAACTATCACTACAAGCCAACTGTCCATCTCTCAGTGGTGAACCAAAGTTATGAATATCGACAACCCCTTTGCACAAGTCCCGCAGCAAAGCCTAACCATGAAGTGAACTCATTGGTTCCCATCTGGATCCTGAGCTCTAACTTCCTACTTGGACTTCCTTTGCATCTCGGGTCTTGTTCGAATTGGAGTTGGTCTTCAGAAAAGTCGTTGCGTAGAAGTGGCCCTGAATTCGGTTCGGCAGAATGCTTCATAGTATACTCCTGGATGCGGTTCGGTTCGGTGGTTCTCCTCCTTCAGACGTCGGTTCGGTTCGGGTGTGTTGAGATGGCTTGGTTCGGGTGTGCTTTCCCATGTCTCCAGATTTGTTCTCCTTTGGTCTCTCCAACCCGATTCCCTGTAGTCCCTCCGATCCGATGCCTTTAGTTTCCCTCCGATCTGATCCCCCCCGGTCTCTCTCCGATCCGATCCCCTTTGGTCTCCCTCTGATCCGATCCCCCTTGATCTCTCTCCGATCCGATCCCCAACCAAACTCCAACCCTTTTTGCACGTAGCCTTCCTTCTTGCCAGTCCCTCATTCATGTACTGGGTTCTGATCCGGTTCGGTACTCTTCTCAGCTCCACCAATCCGACCCGAGCCCCCTAACCCGATCCGATCCGAAACCCTGCACAACTTTCTGCAACTTTTCCAGCAACTTGTTTACGCCATTCGATGACGTTTTCGACCAATCTAACTTTTCTAAACAATCACAAATCATTCCAAACAGTCATAGCAACAAATAGAAGTGACCTCAAACACCAAAACAACAACATGATGAGTTAAAATGTATCAAACATAGCCTAAAACCCCAATTTTCCCTTAAGTATGTTCAAGAACAATTTAGCATAGGATTAACAAAACTTAACCAAATTAACCCAAACTTCTAACAGAGGCCTAAAACATTATTTAAGAATTTATAAGTATTTTTCCAGAATTTATTAGTGTATAAATTCGCTAATCTTCACTAATTACCCTTAATTAACCGTAATTAGTGCATAACTATGCAAATCACTCACCATAGCCACAAATAAACCTCAAAACTGAAATAAATCTCAGTTTGGCGTGAATACTGATGTCCAACAGCAGCTCTAACCTTGCTCTGGTGCTAATCCTCTTTGATTTGATGTAGATTAAGCCAAAACTTGATTAAGAAGTGATTTGGAGGTGATTTAGAGGTTGGAGGCCATTACTAGGGTTTCTAAGAGGTAAATGGCGGCTAGAAAACTGAAATAGAATGAAAACCTAACTTATTTCAGCCTCCCCTTAACCCTAATCCCGAAATGGGTTATGGGCCCATTTGCTAATCACCTCTTTTGGTCCGGTTAAGTAGTTTTTCACCTTCCAAACCTTATTTCAGCCATATCTCCCAAACGGTAAGTCCGTTTGGCTAATGTGACCACTCTACGGAAAGGTAAACCATCATCCGAAGCCAATGGAAGTGGTTTCAGGTCAAAACTCCTTTCCAATCAAAAGTTATGGACGAAACAAGATCAACTAGGGGTAAAATGGTCTTTTAAAAATCAACAAAAATCATGAACATGAGAAATAACCCCAATAGTCGTCCCCCAACTCTACATGACCATACGACTTCGTATGAGTAAGAAATAAATATTCTATGATACTTCGATGCGTAGAATGCGGGTTGTTACACCTAATCTAGAGAAATTCCATTTACTTCTATAATCTATTTCGATATTGTCCCTTTCAAGAAATGGTTGCTGATCCCAACCGATGGTGATAATACATTCCATACACTCAAGCGAAATGAGTGATCGGTCATGTTTAGCCTGGGTTACAAGATGTTCTTATGGAACCTGGTGTATTCCTCTCTAGAGACACACTATCGGAAGGTGGTCCCATACCTTTCCAGTTGGATTCCATTACCCAATAAGCGCCCGTGGACTTTAATTATATATTATGTATGTGGAACGTGAGATGAAAGCGTTCTGGTAGACGATTATTTAGTTGTGGTTGATAGACACTATTATAATATCAAAAGAGTTTTGATATAAAGATTATCATTTCTTTCAAAAAAGGATTTTGAATGTTAAATCAAGTGTTTTTGTAACAACCCGGAAAATCTGAACCAGTTTAATTTTTTTTAATTGGCTATTTGAGTGAATTTTTAAATATTTAAAATAAATATTTTAAATAGTAATGACGAAAAGTATGTTTGAATCGATGTTTAAAAATAAATATAATCATTTAGAATTATAAACAAAGCCTGAAATGGCGCGGCAGTTTGAGAAATTGAATTCAAACTTTGACTGACTGTACTGGGTGCAAAATAAAACGGATTTTAGTGAAATCAAAAATATTTAAATTTGTTAGTGAATATCTTTCTAACGAATCTGAAAAATCGAAGTTTCGTAGTGGGAGTCAAAAGTTATGGCCAAATGAATTTTCAAAAAGGTCGCTATAGAATTTATATAGCCCGTGAAAATAGACATTTTGCAAACGACTTCGGAATTCGACGAAACAACTTTTGTTGGATCCGGGATGTCAAATTATTGCTAGGTTTCAAATTTCATAATTTTTGAAGTTAATATGTGAGCGTGGCAAAGGAAAATGTATTTGGTGAATTTTTGTTAATTTGGATCAACCAGAAAATGGCCATTTTTCAAACAGTCTCAGAATTCGACGAAACTAGTTTTGTTGGAACCGTATCGTCGAAACATAGCTAGATTTATTTTTCGGGAATTTTTAAAATCAGTATGTGGCCCCGGCAAATTGAAATGTACGTTCAAATTAAATATTGAATGTCTTATATTTTAATTTGAAGGAAAACTGATTGAAACAGACGAATGGGCCTTCGAAACATATCCCATTGTGTTCGGAATGGGGGTGTTTAGCTAGGGGCGACAGTCGTTGGGTTTGGATTAGAGTTCGGATGTGAAAATACCTTTAAAAATTTAAATATATAGATGGGCCAATAGGAATTTTCTTTCATAAAATAAAAATATAAAAAAAATCAAACCCATCCCCCCCCCCCCCCCCCCGTTCAACGCGATCGACGGTGGCCCCCCTTCTTCCCTTCACTCCTCAAATCCGACCGCCTCGTTCATCATTGACCCCCACCCTTGTTGGGCTTCTTATAGATCCCACCACCCTCTTTAAATTCAGACCCGTCACTCCTCCTGTCGTCGCGCCGTCGCTGAGAACCGACACCCCAAAACTGCACCGCCTCGCGCCCGATTCCACGTGCCACGTCAGCTCGAGTTAGGGTTGCGGGCATTGACGGGAAGCTCTCTCCAGGCTCTAGGCCATGGCACCAACCGATTGCAACCTCGTTCAACAGATTAGAAGTTATTTGAAGACCTAGTTTTGAACAAATCAGATAGGTAACAACTGATAATATTAAAACTGATTTAATAGCACTTTAAAGCGCTATGGTTTATGATTCCACTGTAAAAATCATATCTTTTTCGTTTGTGGTCGAAATCCAGTGAAACAAGAGACAGTGGACTCGTGTGGTCGTCTTCTACATTCTAGAAGAGACCGGATATTTTTCAGAGCCTTCTGCTATTTTTGGTGGAGTGGAACCCAATGTGATATTTCTAATTTATAAACGATATGGAAAACAAAGATGTATAAATTATATAGTCGATGTATGAGTTATATAAGCGTTGTACACCATATGTATAAGCATTGTATAAGTTGTATGTTCGATGTATAAGTTATATATGCGTTGTAAAAGTGATATATGCGTTGAAATTAATTGAAATGATATTGAAACGAAAGTGAAACATATTTATATACGAATATATATATATATACTCCCCTCGTCCGCAGACCATGGATGATATTTATTGGCTGTGATATTGTTTGGATCATTTGGTTGATGTGAAATTTGGTGAATAATGCGAATGGTTGATAGAATTGTTTGTGGTTGAGAATGATTGACTGTGGTTGAAAAATACCCATTTTTGGTTGAAAACAAAATTAGAATAGGTTGTGGAAATAAAAGAAAACATGCTCGCCTGCGTGCGAATTAGATGCATGAAATCCCCATTGTCAAAAACCGCAAGGTTTTAAGGTAGAGCGAGGAGTCGTGCATCGATACGGTCCCGGTTTTAACTACCCTGCCGTTATGCTGCCGAAATTTTCAATAATATTCATGTGTTAGAATTATTTTAATGTGTTGAAACTATATTCGTGTGATGAATAGAAATTCATGTGTTGAATAGAAATTCATGTGTTGAACGACATTCATGTTTTGAAATAAATTGTTTTATAATAAAAATCATATTTTTATCATCTATATGAACTATATAAAATAGTCGTGTTTTGAAATAAATTGTTTTACAATAAAAATCACATTTTTATTATATACATGAATTGTTAAAAATAGTGAAGTGTTGAAATAAATGTTTGTTGGATAAAAATATCATTTTTATCAAATGTATGAAATGAATATGGTTTTGAAATCGAAGAGGATTATATATATATATATATATATATATATATAATAAATCGAATAACGAAGCTGAATTTCGTGTTTTGAAATCGTGATTTCAAACGATTAGTGCGGGAGATCCAACCATCGGATTTTCCTGAAACCACAACCGTTGGGTTCGCTTCGGAAATATCTTTCCAACGACACCAACTTGGTAAAGATCCATAGGTTGGATTGTCTGGAATGTTTAATTCAAATCTGAAGAAAAACAGCGCCAGAATCGATTATATATATATATATAATTAAATTAAATCGAATACAACGCTACAGTTCGTATTTTGAAATCGTAACTTCAAACGATTAGTGCGGGAGATCCGACCGTCGGATTTTCCCAAAACTGAAACCGTTGGATTCGTTTTGAAAAGATCTTTCTGATGATATAAAATTTGTGAAGATCCAACGGTTAGATTTTCAGATATGTGTAAATCAAATCTGGAGAAAAACAACGCCATGGCCGCGTTATGGCCTGAAGTGTTGTTTTGTATAAATTGGCTATTTTTAAATAAATAAAAATAGCGATAAATCATGATAAAATATTATAAATGATATGGAATAGAAATAAACTGAATTTGCTCGGTTTATGTGATATTTGTTGGTTGAAAGTGTTTGATGTGAAATTACATTAAAGAACAGAATTGGTGATGTCGAATAATTTAACCATTGAAATGAATTGATTTGAAGTTCTAAATATACGTGAATTATTTGAAAAGGCCGAGTAAATTCTCATTTCAAATAATTGATCGACGATTGAAAGTCGAAGATATGAAGACGATGCAAGACCGATGATCTTCACATCGAATGGAGGGGTGCTACTGATGCTCATGATGGGAGTAGCTACCTTGACGGGGCTGAAGTAGTAGCCGTCCGGACGTACATGTTGATTGTACGGATATGTGAGGAATAAAGATCCTTTGGTTTCGTTCATACCAGAACGGACTTGTAAATGGACTGTGTGTCTGACATTGGATTTCATTCTGTGTGATTGATAGACGTCAGTTGCATGGCGTGAATTGCCTGTGTGGCATGCTGAGATGCAATGATCAAAGCTTTTGTTAAAAAGCAGAGCTTTGTGGTGGATGATCAAAGCACTGCCTGCGTGGCATAGCTTTGTGTATAACGTAAATTCGCGAGCCTCACACCCCGGTATGGACTAGAAACGGGAGAGGACTTCAGGTAGGACATGCGTTTCTTTCTAGCTAGAGGTGGTGTCAGTGCTTAAACTGGTTGACATTTATATTATTTTCACCTGTGTGGTTGCTGCTGTTGCGAGGCGCCTCGGATATATCGGTGACTATGTGAAGCCGATGGAGTCATTCGTTGGCTCATTTACGGCCCAAAGGGCGAGGAAACGCAGTGTTCAGGCATTTTAATCCACATCGGTGGACCGGCCCTGACGATCCAATGGCCCACCTGTGTTTGGGTCCTGAGACATGGGCTAGATTGTCTCCAAGCGGTGGGGACGATCGCTGGCCTTGGTTCATGACGGAAATCCAATTTCCAAATACGACATCATGCGGTTTTGATTGTATACCTATATATGGCGACATAATGGTATGGGGCACTTATGCCGTCTATGATTGATATTTATGATTTTATCTAAAATTAGAAAACTAACTGGAAACGAGCTAGGACGGTTGATTTCCTGGGTATTGGTCTGATGTTGGTTTTGGCCTTCGCGGTTAATACTTAGGGAATCGTTCTCTTACTAGTTTACGGTTGGAGTCTGATTAAGAATTAAACGATAAAATTTACATTTTTTTAATGATTTGTTTTGCTCGTATCAAGCATATTTTGGCCATTATAAGGTAAAACTCTATCCTCCGGTTTTTGTTGCATTGTGTGATGGGAACTGAGTCTTATAATGGCTTCATCGTTATAAAAAGCATTGCGATGTTTAAAAGATTTATTTGTTTTAAAGCACTGGCAATCCAATGGAGTAAACCCGTTCCGCGAAAGTGGCGTGGTCCTGTGATTAGCCATATTTGAAAATATGTTAAGTAGATTTCTCATACTAGTCCCATGACTGACTCGTAGTTTGTTTCACTTGCAAACTCGGGTGCCCTTTTTTCTACACGGGCAGCCTTGTATTCAGGTTTTAGCAGGCTCTTTCTGGATATCTAGAACTGAAGATGGATTCTATCATTTATCTCTTTTTATGTTGTTTAGCTCCTGTTGTACATATTACGTTTTGTTTTTTGTTGTAGACATTTATGTATAGCTGAACTGTATTTTGTACTAAGTATGATCCTGTATACTGTGTAACTCTAATGATTATGTTTATCCAGTGTATTCTATTGTACATTATCTGGTGTATTTAATTATTTATGTTCTGTTGTTATCTGTTTATGTGTTATATTCCAAAGATTACCCTTGCAACGTCCTATCGGGGTTTGGGGTCGTCACAAACGTGGTATCAGAGCTTTGGTTAAGCTTAGTTCTGGAATATAACATATTAATGAACTCGTCAGAAATAGAATCGGTAGTGTTCTAGGACGAGTAACTCATTACAGATAGGATCAATAATATCCTAGTATGAGTATAGCAGAATTAAATACACCTCGATAGACACATTTACATTCAAGTATATGTCTCTATGCTTTATAATATCGTTTCTGTTGACCTGACACTTGGTCTGCTATTTGCAGAAGTACTAGAAAATGAGTGCCAGAAACAGAAGGAATGCAGACCCAGATATAGAAGTTCTATTTATGAAATATAGAAATCTCGGTGGAGTACCATTCTTGGGCGAAGAATCTATTGCTAAAACACAAGCTTGGATTCGTTCTGCTGAGAAAATCTTTGAAGGTTTAAAGCGTAGGGATGACCATAAAAGATTACTGGCATCTTGGGCACTCAAAGACAAAGCTTTGTTCTTGTTGGATACAATTATTAAGTATAATCCAAAAGGTGATATCACCTGGGATAGATTCAAAGAGCTTTTCAGTGAAAAATTTATTCCTCCAGAAGCAACTGAGCGGTTGTGTGGTGAATTCTACTATTTGATACAAGGGGATATGAATATCACGGAATATCATAAGAGATTCAATGAACTTTCTCATTTTGCTCCACATGTGATTCAAAAGCTAAAGATGAAGAATCTGAGGTTTATAAACGGTCTTCAAAGAAAATACCAGAATAAAGTAATGGGGCATGTGAAGCTTCCTTTTTCTGAAATGATATACATGGCCTACCAGTATGAGGATCTCGATAGGAAAGGTATGTTGCGAGACGAAGAGGAAGTTAGTTCTAGCAGCAAAAGAAAATTCGAAACAGATAGCCCAGAGATGAGTACATAGCCTGAGGCCAGTACGAAGTCTGAGGTCAGAAAGAAGCCTAGATTCCATTGGGAAAAGGTTATACCTGAGAAAGGGTCAGTAACGACTGCAATATGCAATAATTGCAAGAAGCCAGAGCATTTTCAAGGGAATTGTAAATCCTCGAGGAAAGAAAGAAATGTTGGATCAAAATCCAATAAGAAAGGTCGAGAAAATAGGAAATGTAACCTTTGCCATCAGGCGGGACATATTGCGAAGAATTGCTGACTATCACATAAATCTTGAAGTGGTTCAAGTAAATGAAGTGGCAGAGTTCCTGCATCCTCGTCTAGTCAGGAAAGGCCAGCTGTTCTAGAAGTCACGCGTACTGTCAAAGATATTCCAATTAAAGTACTGTTTGATACAGGAGCGTCACGAAGCTTTGTTGCAAAGAATGCAGTTAAGAAACTGGATTTGAATTTGAAGAAGCTCATAAAGCCCATAATGGTACATAATCCGGTCGGGGGTTCCCTCGATCTTAGTTGGGTTTGTGGAATTCCTGTTTCTTTTTCTCGTTATCGGTTCCCCACTATCGCGATCGTTATGAATTTTACCGAATTCGATCTCATTCTGGGATTGGACTGGTTAACCCAATATGAAGCCGAAGTTAAATGCGCCGAGAGAGTTGTTAAGGCAAAAACAAAGTTCGGGGAATATATAACCATTCCATGTGAAGGACCGAATTCTAATAGAAAAGACTTCTGGGTAGCTTTAGATGTTTCTCCTGCTCAGATAGAACCTGTTCCTGTCGCCGTAGAGAATATTCCTGTCAACATTGAAAATATCCCAATTGTCAAGAACTATGCGGATGTGTTCGAAGAAGTTGTTAGCTTACCTTCGCAGAGGGAAATTGATTTCAAGATCGCTTTAGTTCCAAATGCAAGGCCAATAGTTCATGCTATTCGAAGAATGACCTTGAAAGAGAAAGAAGAGTTAGATAATCAAACGCGACAGCTAGTATGGAAAGTTCTGATCAGGCCAAGCTTTTCTGATTGGGGGGCAGCAGCAGTATTTGTCCCGAAATCAGACAGTACTCTACGACTTTGTGTTGATTACCGGGATCTCAATAAGCAGACATTGAAAAATAAATACCCATTGCCGCGGATTGATGATCTACTGGATCGATTGAATGGAGCACAAGTGTTTTCACGAATGGACCTAGCTACATGTTTCCATCAGCTTCGTATTGCCGAAGAGTGTGTTCCTTTGACAACATTCAGAGGTCCGGACTTATTCTACGAGTGGTTAGTAATGCCGTTCGGCTTATGTAACGCTCCAGCTTATTTTGTCGATCTAATGAACCGGGTATTCAGAGGGGTATTGAATAAATTTGTTTTGGTTTTCATTGATGATATACTGATCTTCTCTAAATCAGAAAGCAAACATGAAAAACATTTGGAACAAGTGTTAGAAATTCTCATAAAGAATGTGTTAAAAGCAAAGTTTTCCAAATGTATATTCTGGCAAGAAGAAGTCAAATTTCTTGGCCACGTCGTGTCAAAACAAGGAATTTCAGTGGATCCCGGTAAAATCACTGCTATTCAGAATTGGAAACAGCCTCGTACGCCCACATAAATCAGGAGTTTTCTTGGATTGGCCAGTTATTATTGGAAGTTCGTTGAGAATTTTTCGAAGATATATAGTCACTTAACGAAGCTTACTAAGAAACATTCGAGATTCAACTGGACTCCCGAATGTGAGGCAGCTTTCCAGGAGCTGAAGTTAAAATTGACGACTGCTCCAGTACTCACAATTATTGATGGCAATCAGGATTTAAAAGTCTGGAATGATGCTTCTAAAGAAGGCCTTAGCGCAGTGTTAATGCAAATAGGCCATGTAGTCGCGTATGCTAGCCGTCAATTGAAACCACATGAAAAGAATTGTGTAACTCACGATCTTGAATTGCTAGCTATAGTGTTTGCTATTGAAATTTGGAGACATTATCTATTGGGTGGGAAGTTTGAATTATTCACTGATCATCAATCATTGAAGTATTTATTCACCAAGAAGGATCTGAATATGAGACAACAGCGTTGGTCAGAATTTCTCGTAGCTTATGATCTAGATATTTTGTATACTCCGGGAAAAGCCAATGTTGTAGCTGATGCGCTTAGCAGAAAGAATGTGATCATCGCCAGTATTATCATTACACTATCGTTGATTGATAAAATAGCTATTCTTCAGAAAGACGATAGTTTTATTAAGGAGATGATCAGAAGAATTCAAAAGGGCGAAGTCTCCAGTTTCCAAGTGAATGGCGCAGGAGTTCTGAGATTGAAAGGTAGAATTTGTGTTCCCGACAATCTTGAGCGCAAAAGAGAAGTAATGGACGAGAGCCACAAGTCCAAACCGAGCATCCACCCAGGGGTTAGTAAAATGTACAATGACCTCAAGCGAACTTTCTGGTGGAAGGCAATGAAAAGAGATATCTCTATATATGTTAGCCGGTGTTCTACTTGTCAACAAGTTAAAAGCGATCATCAGAAGCTCGCTGGATTGTTGCAACCTTTGGAAATTCCAAGGGGGAAGTGGGAACAGATTTCTATGGATTTCATAGATGGTTTGCCTAGAACCAGGAAAGGAAATGACAGTATTTGGGTGAACGTAGATCATTTCGCGAAGACCGCCCATTTCATGCCTGTCAGATCGAACAGAACTGCTCAGAGTCTGGCGTAGATATAATTCAAAGAAATTGTTAGACTGCACGGAGTTCCCATGAGCATCGTTAGTGATCGTGACCCGATTTTTGCCAGTAAATTTTGGGAAGCATTCCGAGCAGAATTGGGAACGAAACTGAACCTGAGCACCGCATATCATCCTCAGACGGATGGTCAAACTGAGAGGGTGAATCGTATTCTAGAAGATTTGTTGCGGGCTTGTATTATTGATTTTGGCGGATCATGGGAAGACCATTTGCATTTGGACGAATTCTCATATAACAACAGCTACCAAGCGAGCCTGAAAATGTCAGCATTCGAAGTATTGTATGGTAGACCGTGTCGATCCCCTGCTTGTTGGGTAGAACTTGGCAATAGACTCGCATTGGGGCCAGATATGATTCGCGATGCTGCAGATAAAGTCGATTTCGTTAAGAAACGATTACTAGCCACCCAAAGCCGACAGAAAAGCTACACAGATAAGAGAAAAAGAGATATATCATTTGTTGTTGGCGACTATGTTTATTTGAAGGTATCTCCGATGAGAGGAGTTATCTGATTCAGTAAGACAGGGAAATTGGCACCCAAATTCATTGGTCCGTTTCCTATTCTTGAACGGATTGGAACTCTCGCTTATAGGGTTCAGTTGCCTGATTGGTTGCCTGTAATGCATAATGTATTTCACGTATCTCAACTTCGAAAGCATGTGCATGATTCGGACTTGATCGTGGAAGAAGCAACGCAATGGGATATAGAAATCACTCCAGAATTGGCAGTTAGGAGAGAGCCGCTAAAGATAATTGGCAAAGAAACCAATGAGTTGTGCAACAAAAAGGTTCACTTAGTCAAAGTGCAATGGAGTGGAGATCCGCAAGATTGTACTTGGGAAACTGAGGAGAGCATTAAGAAAGTCTACCCTAAGTGCAGGGTGGATGTCTCTGATTGACTCTGGTGCAAGGTACATCTACCATACTTTGCATTTACATTCTGTTCTTTACTTTGCTCTTGTTTTCTTTGCATTAATGTATAACTTTTTAATTATATACTCTGAATGTTTTCAAAAGAGTATATGAATTAATTAGTATGACTTTGAAAAGTTAAAAATAAAATTGATTGTTGTTTGTGTTGTGTGATAGTGGATTTGATTAATTAAATTATTAGAACGATAGTTAATTTAATCAATAAGAGAATGAATGGTAGAATTTATTCGATTAAATCACACATTGAACTAGTTTAAAAATAGATAGAAATATATACATGTGCATTATATATGTTTCAACAGGTAAATGAATTAGCTGTTGAGTAAAGATTTTATTTGCGTGCCCGACAAATAGGTAAACCTTAATGAGTTGGATGCGCAATTTTATTATTATATCAACTCCTGTGAATGCCATTGGATGCGGAGTGCTGGTTGTTCTGTGTGTAATAATAAATGTCTCCATAGGATAGTAACAATTAATTTTGAACTACACTACATGGCATACTTCTTGAAGATAGGCATACTTCATCATATACCGCTTAAGCATTTGGAGCTTGTGTGACAAGGTTGAAGATTTACCGTACGAGCGTGAGGCTTGTATGGCGATGACTATATTTTACAGGTTGAACTGATGACTGATATGGACCATATAAAATATAATGGTAAATTTCCAGATTAATAAAAACCCCACACCGGTCTGGAGATGACAATAAACACGTCTCTCTGGTCATTAAGGCACAAAAACCATTTATAGGGTGACGAGAATTTATTCTCTGGAGTTATGATCTATACACACTCCCCTGTGGACACCAGAATATATCACTATAAATATGTGCATGCTTATTAGGATTTATTGGCTACCTAATACGGCCCAATAAATTTCCAAACCCCTCCCCGTATAAAGGAGGTTATGGCGAAATTTTTCGAAAACTCAGGGTGCTAGCCAAATTTTTGAGGAATTTGAAAACTCTCAGAAACTGAAAAGTCGGAGAATGGAATCCAGATTGAAAGTAGAGTTGGTTAATTAATCCACTTTCGACTTTGTACCTTTTCGGGGACGAAAATTTTTAAGCGGGGGAGATTGTAACAACCCGGAAAATCTGAACCAGTTTAATTTTTTTTAATTGGCTATTTGAGTGAATTTTTAAATATTTAAAATAAATATTTTAAATAGTAACGATGAAACGTATGTTTGAATCGATGTTTGAAAATAAATATAATCATTTTGAATTATAAATAAAGCCTGAAAAGGCGCGGTAGTTTCAAAAATCGAATTCAAACTTTGACTGACTGTACCGGGTGCAAAATAAAACGGATTTTAGTGAAACCAAAAATATTTAAATCTGTTAGTGAATATATTTCTAGCGAATCTGAAAAATCGAAGTTTCGTAGCGGGAGTCAAAAGTTATGGCCAAATGAATTTTCAGAAAGGTCGCTATAAAATTTATATAGCCCGTGAAAATAGACATTTTGCAAACGACCTCAGAATTTGACGAAACCACTTTTGTTGGATTCGGGATATCAAATTATGGCTAGGTTTCAAATTTCATAATTTTTGAAGTTAATATGGGAGCGTGGCAAATGAAAATGTGTTTGGTGAATTCTGTTAATTTGGATCGACCAGAAAATGGCCATTTTTCAAACGGTCTCAGAATTCGACGAAACTAGTTTTGTTGGGACCGTATCATCGAAACATAGCTAGATTTATTTTTCGGAAATTTTTAGAATCAGTATGTGCCCCCGGCAAATTGAAATGTACGTTCAAATTAAATATTGAATGTTTTATATTTTAATTTGAAGGAAAACTGATTGAAACAGTCGAATGGGCCTTCGAAACATATCCCATTGTGTTCGGAATGGGGGTATTTAGCTAAGGACGACAGTCGTTGGGTTTGGATTGGAGTTCGGATGTGAAAATAATTTTAAAAATTTAAATATATATATGAGCCAATAGGAATTTTCTTTCATAAAATAAAAATATTAAAAAATCAACCCCCCCCCACCCGTTCAACGCGATCGACGGCAGCCCCCCTTCTTCCCTTCTCTCCTCAAATCCGACCGCCTCGTTAATCATTGACCCCCACCCTTGTTGAGCATTTTGTCGATCCCACCATCCTCTTAAAATCCAGACCCGTCACTCCTCCTGTCGTCGCGCCGTCGCTGAGAACCGACTCCCTAAAACCGCACCGCCTCGCGCCAGATTCCACGCGCTACGTCAGCTCGAGTTGGGGGTTGCGGGCATCGACGGGAAGCTCTCTCCAGGCTCTAGGTCGTGGCACCAACCGATTGCAACCTCGTTTAACGGATTAGAAGTTATTTGAAGACCTAGTTTTGAACAAATCAAATATGTAACGACTGATAATATTAAAACTGATTTAATAGCACTTTAAAGCGCTACGTTTAT
Organism: Allium sativum; assembly: GCA_030737875.1. Lineage (NCBI taxonomy): Eukaryota > Viridiplantae > Streptophyta > Magnoliopsida > Asparagales > Amaryllidaceae > Allium > Allium sativum. The sequence continues at coordinate 574,285,915 of CM060918.1, read as the reverse complement.
GATTCCACAGTAAAAATCAAATGTTTTTCGTTTGGGGTCAAAATCTTGTGAAACAAGAGACAGTGGACTCGTGTGGACGTCTTCTACATTCTAGAAGAGACCGGATATTTTTCTGAGCCTTCTGCTATTTTTGGTGGAGTGGAACCCAATGTGAGATTTCTAATTTATAAACGATATGGAAAACAACGGTGTATAAATTATATAGTCGATGTTTGAGTTATATAAGCATTGTACACCACATGTATAAGCGTTATATAAGTTGTATGTTCAATGTATAAGTTATATATGCGTTGCAAAAGTGATATATGTGTTGAAATTAATTGAAATGATATTGAAAAAAAAGTGAAACATATTTATATATTAATATATATATATATATATATGTACACTCCCCTCATCCACAGACCATGGACGATATTTATTGGTTGTGATATTGTTCGGATTATTTGGTTGATGTGAAATTTGGTGAATAATGCAAATGGTTGATAGAATTGTTTGTGGTTGAGAATGATTGACTGTGGTTGAAAAATACCCATTTTTGGTTGAAAACAAAATTAGAATAGGTTGTGGAAAAGAAAGAAAATATGCTTGCCTGCGTGCGAATTGGATGCATGAAATCTCCATTGTCAAAAACCGCAAGGTTTTAAGGTAGAGCGAGGAGCCATACATCGATACGGTCCCGGTTTTAACTACCCTGTCGTTATGTTGCCGAAATTTTCAATAATATTCATGTATTAGAATTATTTTCATGTGTTGAAACTATATTCATGTGTTGAATAGAAATTCATGTGTTGAATAGAAATTCATTATTGAACGACATTCATGTTTTGAAATAAATTGTTTTATAACAAAAATCATATTTTTATCATCTATTTGAACTATATAAAATGGTCGTGTTTTGAAATAAATTGTTTTATAATAAAAATCATATTTTTATCATCTATATGAACTATATAAAATAGTCGTGTTTTGAAATAAATTGTTTTATAATAAAAATCTTATTTTTATGATCCATATGAACTATATAAAATAGTCGTGTTTTGAAATAAATTGTTTTACAATAAAAATCACAATTTTATTGTATACATGAATTGTTAAAAATAGTGAAGTGTTGAAATAAATGTTTGTTGGATAAAAATATCATTTTTATCAAATGTATGAAATGAATATTGTTTTGAAATCAAAGAGGATTATATTTATATATATATATATATATATAAATATAACTAAAATAAATCGAATAACGAAGCTGCAGTCCATGTTTTGAAACCGTGATTTCAAACGATTAATGCGGGAGATCCGACCATCGGATTTTCCCGAAACCACAACCATTGGTTTCGCTTTGGAAATATCTTTCCGACGACACCAACTTTGAAAAGATCCAACGATTGGATTGTCATGAATGTTTAATTCAAATCTGAAGAAAAACAGCGCCAGAATCGATTATGTTTATATATATATAATTAAATTAAATCGAATAACGACACTGTAGTTCGTATTTTGAAATCGTAACTTCAAACAATTAGTGCGGGAGATCCGACCGTCGGATTTTCCCAAAACTGAAGCCGTTGGATTCATTTTGAAAAGATATTTCTAATGATATAAAATTTGTGAAGATCCAACAATTAGATTTTCAGATATGTGTAAATCAAATATGGAGAAAAACAGCGCCACGGCCGCGTTATGGCCTTATGCGTTGTTTTGAATAAATTGGCTATTTTTAAATAAATAAAAATAGCGATAAATCATGATAAAATATTATAAACGATATGGAATAGAAATAAACTGAATTTGCTCGGTTTATGTGATATTTGTAGGTTGAATGTGTTTGACGTGAAATTCATTAAAGAACAGAATTGGTGATGTCAAATAATTTAACCATTGAAATGAATTGATTTGAAATTCTAAATATACGTGAATTATTTGAAAAGGCTGATTTAATTCTCATTTCAAATAATTGATCGACGATTGAAAGTCGAAGATATGAAGACGATGCAAGACCGATGATCTTCACGTAGAATGGAGGGGTGCTACTGATGCTCATGATGGGAGTAGCTACCTTGACGGGGCTGAAGTAGTAGCCGTCCGAACGTACATGTTGATCATACGGATATGCGAGGAATAAAGATCCTCCGGTTTCGTTCAGACCCAGAACAGACTTGTAAATGGACTGTGTGTCTGACATTGGATTTCATTCTGTGTGATTGATAGACGTCAGTTGCATGGCGTGAATTGCCTGTGTGGCATGTTGAGATGCAATGATTAAAGCTTTTGTTGAAAAGCAGAGCTTTGTGGTGGATGATCAAAGCACTGCCTGTGTGGCATAGCTTTGTGTATAACGTAAATTCGCTAGCCTCACACCCCGGTATGGACTAGAAACGGGAGAGGACTTCAGGGAGGACACGCGTTTCTTTCTAAGCTAGAGGTGGTGTCAGTGCTTAAACTGGCTGACATTTATATTATTTTCACCTGTGTGGTTGCTGCTATTGCGAGGCGCCTCGGATATATCGTTGACTACGTGAAGCCGATGGAGTCATTCGTTGGCTTATTTACGGCCCAAAGGGCGGGGAAACGCAGTGTTCAGGCATTTTAATCCACATCGGTGGACCGGCCCTGACGATCCAATGGCCCACCTGTGTCTGGGTCCTGAGACATGGGCTAGATTGTCTCCAAGCGGTGGGGGCGATCCCTGGCCTCGGTTCATGACGGAAATCCAATTTCCAAATACAACATCATGCGGTTTTGATTGTATACCTATATATGGCGAGATATTGGTATGGGGCACTTATGCCGTCTATGATTGATATTTATGATTGTATCTAAAATTAGAAACTAACTGGAAAACGAGCTAGGACGGATGGTTTCCTAGGTATTGGTCTGATGTTGGTTTCGGCCTTCGGGGTTAATACTTAGGGAATCGTTCTCTTACTAGTTTACGGTTGGAGTCTGATTAAGAATTAAACGGTAAAATTTACATTTTTTAATGATTTGTTTTGCTCGTATCAAGCATATTTTTACCATTATAAGGTAAAACTCTATCCTCCGGTTTGTGTTGCATTGTGTGATGGGAACTTAGTCTTATAATGGCTTCATCTTTATAAAAAGCATTGCGATGTTTAAAAGATTTATTTGTTTTAAAGCACTGGCAATCCAATGGAGTAAACCCATTCCGCGAAAGTGGCGTGGTCCTGTGATTAGCCATATTTGAAAATGTGTTAAGTAGATTTCTCATACTAGTCCCATGACTGACTCGTAGTTTGTTTCACTTGCAAACTCGGGTGCCCATTATAAATGGCGGGCTCTTTCTAGATAGCCGGAGCTGAAAATGGATTCTATCATTTATCTCTTTTTATGTTGTTCAACTCCTGTTGTACATATTATTTTTTGTTTTCCGCTGTAGACATTTATGTATAGCTGAACTGTATTTTGTACTAAGTATGATCCTGTATACTGTGTAACTCTGATGATTATGTTTATCCAGTGTATTCTATTGTACATTATCTGGTGTATTTGATTATTTCTATTCTGTTGTTATCTGTTTATGTGTTATATTCCAAAGATTACCCTTGCACCGTCCTATCGGGGTTTGGGGTCGTCACAGTTTTGGATTCTCATGAGGGAAAAACCCGTTCCATGTTATATGGCGTGGTCTTATGAGATATCGTTTACTTCCTCAAACTGTTTTAGATTGTTTACTCATACTAGTCCTATGACTGACCCGGAGTTTATTTTGTTTTGTTTTTCCTAAACTCTTGGGTGCTTAAATTTGTATGGGAAATTAAGTAGTCGGGATTTTACAGATATACTGAGAGCTTGGAGCAGGAGGCTTTAGGATTTTATAGCAATTGTTTATTTCCATTGTGTTGTAAGTATTGTACTTCGATATTGATATGTATATTCAAGTACAGATTTGTATTTCAAAGCTATGTTATATAGTACATTTTATTCGTTCTGTTGTGAGGTTCGTGTTACTCTGATGTTGTTATGTTCTTCTCCCTCTTCTATTCCAATTTTCTATGTTATCTATTCTTACCCTCTAACTTCTTTCTATTTACATTCTGGTATTTCCTATTCTTGAATAGTCGACATAGTGTTGTGTGTTGATTTTCAAGGTCGAATATTCACGTTCGTTACAGTGGTATCAGAGAGAGGTTAAGTTAATACCTTGGCTCTGTGGCGTGACTCAGTAGAGATGGGGTAGTAATACCCTAGATAGAGTTTGAGTGTATATGTACGAGAGAACATATTTGTAGATTTTACAAAAAAATTGTTTCATATTGTGGAGATTTATTGGTTGAGTGGGTTATGAATTCGGGTCAATCAGTTTGATCCACTGTATCGATAGGGGTTTCTAAACACTTGAAACCAAATGGTACTTGGCATGGACCCAATTACAAACTTGCAAAGAACATATACATGGGATATTATCATGTAGGCATAATGGTCTTAACTCAGAACATCTGTATATAAGTCTTAACTTGGACTTAGAAAAATGTATACAACCTATATTAAACATATAAACATATAGGTGTAAATTCTAACATTAACCATATACTTGTATGTGATGTGGCTTTCATTCTAAATATACAATAGGATCAATATCAAGTCAATTATACCACAAACATCCCAATACCATTCACAATACAATCATTTCAATACACAGATACGAATTAACATCGTCGTTATACAACAGTAAAATTCCATTTCCACTTTACATCGAAACAAGTCTTAGTTTTATTCTCATCGGAAAAATCACTATACTTACAACAAACGACGAACTTGAGTTCTGGTTTCTGAGTTCTGAATTTGCAATGCTTTCCTTTGGGTAGATAAACATTGTTTGAATCTTGTTTTTACTTTAGTTTTGCTCGTCTCTAAGCTTTCTCTAACTGACGGCTACTCTTAGTTTCTTCCCGGTAGCATGACGGCTCTAGTTCTATTTTATTTGTGTGAATTTAGGTTGAGTGTTGGGTTGTATTTATAGAATTTCAGATTGATTTGAGCCGTCAGATGATCATAGAGTGAATCCAGACCATACACACCAAGAGGAGCCAACCAGAAAGTGACAAATCAGCCCTAGTGACACACCAGAGCTCAGGAATTCGACCAGAACCTGACCAGGACAGCCTAGGCCTGACCAGGTCGACCCCCAGGTCGACCTGGGTACCCAGGTCGACACCCAGGTCGACCCCCTGGTTGACCTAGTTCCTAGGCGGGATTCCCACCAAGCCCAGTTTAGGTCTATTTTTCGAATTTTTGAACTGAATTTGAACTGTTTGAATTTTAAATTGAATTCTGAAACTTCGGAAGGTCATAACTCCTTCATACGAAGTCCGATTTACGCAAACTCGGACTCTATCTCTAGCAGAATTCCGAGACGAGCGAAATGGCATAACCTGTTTCCCTTAATTCCTTCATTTTGAATTAATTAGACTTTAATTTGTTAATTAAACGTTAACTGAAAATTCGGGGTGTTACATTCTCCCCTCCTTAAAGGATTTCGTCCCCGAAATCTTCAAGTCTGGAAGAACGTATATCTTACCATCCAATCATCCATCTACTCAACCAACAAACACAGACGTCCATTGTCCTTAAAAGACTTCTAATGCTTCATGATCATATGCATAGTGTGTGTATATGTCCTCATCTAATGCAAAAATTAGGCGGTCTACTGATTCAGTTGACCTCCTTAATGCGAATCATTTAAGTGTCATGAATCCATTATGTATGCAAATTTTTTCCTACTCATAATTCTACATGAGTGCGCGACCATTCATACAAATGCGACATCCATATGACAACATATCAAGTTTCAACCACATACAAATATGAATACATATATGCTTATGAAATATGGAAGTGACTGTGTCGATCTAATACCTAGGGTGTGTGTGTATATGCATCCACGAGCAACCACTTGCCGCCATCAACCATAACATGTTTCAAATACATGTTTACATCCATTAGTTTCTACCTAAGGAGTTAGGAGAAAAAGGACCGAGAAGATACACTAAAAGGTAGATACAAGCATAAACTTATGGTAAAAGAGAGGTCAAAGACGTACCCTCAAAAAGAAAAGGGTAGGCAACGCGTATTCTGTCCTCAGTTTCCCAAAACGCATCTTCCTCGGCATCTCTCCATTGAACTTTAACAAGCTTGACTTCGCGGTTGCGTAACTTTTTGATTTCAGTTCCTACGATTCGTGTTGGAACTCTCCTCACGGTTGTTTCTCGTTCTATTTCAACTTCTTCTAGAATGATTGGCTCTACCACTTCTGCAGACTCATGTAAACATTTCTGGAGATGAGAAACGTGAAAGACATTGTGAATTCCAGCCAACCTTTAGGGCAGCTCTACTCTATAAGCCATTTTGCCAATCTTCTCGATGATAGAGAATGGTCCCACGAATCTTGGTGCTAGCTTTCATGCGGATCCAAAGCGAACGACGTTCCTTAAAGGAGATACATTAAGGAAAACCCTGTCACCAACCTCAAACTCAAGGTCGGTCCTTCTTTTGTCCGCGTAGGATTTCTGTCTATCTTGGGCAGTCTTCATTCTCCTTCATATCAAGTCCACTTTTTTTGAAGTCTCTCTAATCATGTCTGGCCCAAGTATAAGTATGTCTGTAGACCCCCACCAACAAGTTGGTGATCGGCACGGTCTTCCATACAAAGCTTCGAAGGGCGCCATGCCGATGGTTGCTTGGTAGCTGTTGTTGTAGGCAAATTCCACTAAAGTAAGATGATCCTCCCATGTCCCTCCAAAGTCAAGAACGCACAGTCTCAAAAGATCTTCTAATACTCTGTTCACCCTTTCCGTCTGACCATCAGTTTGGGGGTGATAGGCCGTGCTCAAGCATAACTGTGTGCCTACAGCTTCTTGCAGACTCCGCCAAAACTTACTCGTAAAGATGGGTCAGACACTCATTATGCTGGAGGGTATTCCATGGAGTCGAACTATTTCCTTGAGATAAAGAGATGCTAGAGATGAGGCAGTCCTCCAACTCTTGACAGGTATAAAGTGGGCGCTTTTTGTGAGCATGTCCACTATTTCCCAAATGCTATTATTGCCCCTTCTTGACCTAGGCAACCCATCAATGAAGTCCATTGAAATGCTATCCCACTTCCATTGTGGGACTTCTAGAGGATGAAGCAGTCCTCCAGGCTTCTTTTGTTCCGCCTTGACCTGTTGGCATGTCATGCACTTAGAAACGAAATCTGCCACGTCCTTCTTCATGTCATTCCAAAAGAAAACTATTTTTATGTCTTTGTATATTTTGTCTCCACCTGGATGTATTGTCATCTTGGAATGATGTGCTTCCTCGAGAACCATCTTTACTAAATCCCTTGCCTGTGGGACACATAGTCTTCTATCTCGTCTCAACCAACCCCTGGCATCCATGGAGTATCTATTGAGGTGACTAGAGGTCTCTCCCATGATTAATTTGTCCATTACTTCGGCTAGATGAGGGTCTTCTTTTTGCGTGGCTCCGACCGAGTCTAATAGAGTATGTCGCACTTCTAATGTTGCTAGCAGGCCGGGTACAAAGTCAGTGGAGGGCCTGAATTTAAAGCTTTCTATGAACTCCAAGCTTTGACTTTCCACAAAAAGAGGGCTTAAGGTTAGCTTCTTTCTGCTTAAGGCGTCTGCTACTGCATTGCCCTTGCCAGGCGTGTTGGAAATCTCAAAATCGTATGAGGCAAGAAACTCTATCCACGTTTGCTGCCTCAAGTTGAGATCTTTCTGCGAGAATAGGTATTTCAATGATTTATGCTCAGTAAACTGTTCAAATTTCTCACCTAGAAGATAATGGCGCCAAGACTTAAGCGCAAAAACGATGGCTGCCAACTCTAGGTCGTGGGTCGGGTAGTTTTTCTCATGTACTTTTAATTGTCTTCCACCATAAGCCACTACCTTCCCTTCTTGCATCAGAACAGCGCCTAGTCCCGTTCCGCATACTGTGAACATTTTGCTTCCATCAGGCAATGTCAGAACTGGGGCTGTTGCAAGAGCCCTTTTCAAACGTTGGAAAGCAATATCACAATCCAAATCCCAAGCGAACACTAGATTCTTCTTTGTTAGCCTTGTGAGTGGAGCTGAGATTTTCGTGAAATCTCTAATGAACTTTCGGTAAAAAACTGCTAGCCCGAGAAAGCTTCGGACTTTGGTTGCATTTCTTGGTGCCTTCCAATCTTGGACCGCCACCACTTTCACGGGGTCCACATCTAACCCCTCTTTGGACACTACATGTCCAAGAAACCTTACTTCTTCTCTCCAAAAGTGGCACTTGGAGAATTTGGCTTTCAGCTGATGAACTCGAAGAGTTTCCATGATCTCTTTCGGATGCTGAGCATGTTCTTCCTCATTCTTTGAGAATATCAAAATATCGTCTACGAAGACAACCATAAACTTGTTGAGTAATTCTCTGAACACCCTTCTCATTAGATCTACGAAATAAGCGGGTGCATTTGTCAAGCCGAAAGGCATGACAAGCCACTCGAAGAAACAGTCTGGGGTTCTGAATGTCGTCTTATCAATGCTATCTTCAGCTACCCTTAGCTGATGGAACCCAGTAGCCGGATCAAGTTGGGAGAAGACCGACGCTCCTACAAGCTGATCAAACAAATCGTCTATTCTGGGAGGCGGGTGTCTATTCTTCTTAGTCAGCTTGTTTAGCTCCCTATAGTCCACACAAAGACGTAGTGAGCCATCTACATTAGTGTCAAACACCACTGGAGCACACCATTCCGAGATACTCCGCCTTATAAACCCATTCTCGAGAAGCTCCTTAACTTGCTTACTGAGCTCCCTTTTCTCCTTTGGAGCTATGAGTCTACCAGTTAAAGCTACGGCTTTGCATTATCAACAAGATATATGCGGAAGTCTATTTCTCGCTTCGAAGGTAAGCCCTTCACCTATTCAAAGACATCCGGATATTCACGGACCACTCTAACCGACTGCAAATTCCCAACAGAAGTATCAAGCGACTCTAGATAACTAAGCATAACAGCATTCAAGGGATTACAAGAAATTTCTAGAGTGTTATCGAGCTGAGTCAAGAGTCTAACCACTCTTTTCTCACAATCAAGAATGGCACCATTACTGGATAATCAGTCCATGCCTAAGATCAATCCATATCCCGAGAAACCCAAAACAAAGGCACTACATCTAAACTCAACGCTTAGAATAGAGATTTTCAAATCCAAAAAACCATTGACAAATAAGGTGAGCCCCCAATTGGATTTGCAACAACCAAGGGATATTCTACCATACTAGTGTCTAGGTGCAGAGATTCTACTAAAGCAAATGAAATAAAGGAGTGTGATGCGCCAGAATCAAAGAGAGTACGAACTGGATTATCATAGAGATAAACTAAGCATTCTACAGAAATATTTCTACCTCATTCCCACGGAGGTGCTACCAGCGCGTGAAACTGTCCCCCTGAAGTGGATCCAGTCCTCTATCCCTGCCCCCGCTTCTTTGGGCAGTCCTTAGCCATGTGTCCAGTCTCGCCGCAATGGAAACAACCACCATTCATCTTCGCTTTCTTCTTTCTGCAGTATTTCTCTATATGTCCAACAATGCCACGGAAAATACACCTTCTTTTTTCAGGGGATTTGTTGTTCTTCCCGCCCTTCTTGAAGTCTGTTTTCTTAGCTTGTAAATCCTCTTTCTTTTCTTGAGGCACTTCCACCTTTGCCTCTTTCTTGCCTTTATCTTCTTAGTGTAGCAGCACCATGTCCACCAAGCTTTCATAAGTCACCCCTATGGGTATATGGGTCATAACAAGGCTGTGTAGAGGCTCATTCAGACCTTTGACGATGCGAAGGGCCTTCTTGTGTTGGGTGTTTACTAAATCCAGCCCAAATCTGGCCAGCTTATTAAAATGATTGACGTACTCCTTGATCGTCATACTTCCTTGTTTAAGAGTTAGGATCATCCCCATCTGCAGGCTTCTTTCAGCTTGGGAGAGGAATTTCATCTCAAACCTCATCCTGAAATATTCCCAAGTTTCCACTGGCCTCTCAGCATAGGTAACCTCCCACCAATAGGAGGCTTTGTCTTTAAGCAACCACACTGCTAGTTGTATCTTTTTCCTGTCGTCAAATTCGAAGATGACGAGCAAATCTTCGGTCTCCTTCAGCCAGTTCCTTGCTACCACAAAGGATTTAGTTCCATAAAAGTCCTTTCCGCCCATAGCCTTGAAGTCTCTACACGTCTTAGCGAAAGCATTTCCAAGAGGAGGAGGAGGAACCGCTGCCACTGTGGGAGGAGGAATGTCTGCTGGGCTCGCACAATTGGCCCTAGCCTCTAGGCACCTTCGGAACTAGCCAGGTATCGATACTCCTTCTGGAAGGTTAAGATCTCCAGACATGCTGAAACAAAAGGAAAGATTCAAGACAAAAGGGTAGAGAGATAGTGCATATGGCTTTGGGGAATTATGCCTTTTAAAAACAATGCTTTTTCTTGAAAAAAATGCTTCTTTAAACTTCTTTTTGAAAATAGTTTCAAAAACCTTTTATCTAATCTAGTAAACATGTGCTCTGATACCAAGTGAAACACCCTACCTCCATTAAAGTCACTCATAAAGGGAATGCCTTAACTTCGGTGGAGGTTTATAAGTAAAAGTCAAAGATAAAACACAGGACAAATATAAACACATATATATAAGCAGCGGAAAACAAACAGACTTTCATTTCATAAATACATGTTCATACAAAACATTTCCATAATTGTCTCACAATAACTTTCAAAACATTACATCATCATTTTTGTCTTAATTATTAAATAAGGAAGCATAAAACATGATTAAAGCAGCATAAATCCCCATAGAACGTGTCCAAAAGCCATAGCCAAGGTGAGAGAGTCCAAACCATACATCTACTATCTTGAAGCTTGCAAAGAGTCTGACTAAGCTGGGTTGTTTCCTCCCTGTGGACCTGGAGGGGAAATGGAAGAAAAGAAGATGACAGAAAAATAGAGTCAGACATAAAGCCTGGTAAGTCTAGTGACTCTTCAGTATGAGAATAAGAAAAAGGGCATGATAGGTATAAACTGGAAACAGGAAAGTATCATAAACTAAGATAAAGCAGTTTTGAACCGAATATACTATCACACCCCACACTATATCTCCGCACCTACTTGTATTTTTTTTGGATTGGCACCCCATGATCAAGGTGAAGTGATCCCCTTTCTAAAGATCGGCTCCTACTCGTAAAATCATATGTGTCATACGGCCCCCAATGATTGTAGATACCTATGCTGGTCCCACCATGGGGTGTATCAAGTCCCATGGTGGCGGTCTGACACAATTCTAGAATGCATAGTGTATACTACTTGTGCCCAATGCCCTGTTTGTCTACTCCGAAGTGTGTACACGCCCACACTCCGTTAGAACCCACATTGTTGCACCAAACGCCGTCGCCTTTGACCGCTTACAATCAGCCCAGTAATCGTGCCCCGCCCTGCCTAGTTTCGGGGTACCATGATACCTAATTGGGTTACTTCTAAAATGGGTCACCGTTACTAGGGTTTTCTAGTCAAACATGTTAAGTGGTTAAGTGTCTGTATTAACCTAACCTCCCTACCAGTATAATTAAATGTTTAATTGGTTAAGTGTTTTAGTTAACTTAACCATACCGTCCTCATTCTAGCTTTAATCTATTCATTAAAGCACCGACCACTCACATTAGACAGGTATTGTTGCGGTTACTGGACAGCCGGTTGGTTCCGGGCAGGTTTACACCGCAACTAAGTCTAACCTCGGGTCCTTATTGGGCTTAATGCCTTAACCTCCTACATTGGATAGGTATTGTTGTGATTACTGGACAGCCGGGCGGGTCCGGGCAGGTTTACATCACAACTCAATCCAACCTCGGGTTAAGCATATTCGTATTTTCTAAATTTACATATTTGTCTCTTTTACTTGTTATATGTTAATGTTATGGCCCATTTTTCAAGTTCGCTATCTTTTTAGGCATGGCAATTCATACCATTTAAATGTCACCAATCATTGGCATGTGCCAAACATGCCAACACATATATTTTTCATGTTTAACCCCAACGATATTTCCCCCGTTTGTACGTTCGCAAAATTATAATGAATGTTGGGCTAGATATTTCAGCCCAACTTATAAACATAGAAGGGAAAGCCAAGAACATGAAATATTATAAATAACATAAAGGGTGTGAGACATATGAACTTGCAACTTTGCGATCTAAATAACATAAATCATGGGTTTCAACTTGTCATGTGAACTTGCATTCAAATAAGAATCTAATTAAATAGGCGTCACATGAAATGGTATAATTTAGACTTGCATAAAACATAAGCCTAAACATATTTTTATCTAGGCATAACTTCAAACACAAACTAGCATGTGACAAAGTTATTACATGTCCATAAAAATGTCTATTTTTGACATTAACCCAAAAGCGTGAACTATATCAAATCATGTATCCTTTTATAACATGAAACTTGCAATAATCATGTGAAACCAAATGGTACTTGGCATGGACCCAATTACAAACTTGCAAAGAACATATACATGGGATTTTATCATGTAGGCATAATGGTCTTAACTTACAACATGTGTATATAAGTCTTAACTTGGACTTAGAAAAATGTATACAACCTATATTTAATATAAATATATAGGTGTAAATTCTAACATTAACCATATACTTGTATGTGATGTGGCTTTCAATCTAAATGTACAATAGGATCAACATCAAGTCAATTATACCACAAACATCCCAATACCATTCACAATACAATCATTTCAATACACAAATACGAATTAGCATCGTCGTTATACAACAGTAAAATTCCATTTCCACTTTACATCGAATCAAGTCTTAATTTTATTCTCATCGGAAAAATCACTATACTTACAATAAACGACGAACTTGAGTTCTGGTTTCTGAGTTCGGAATTTGCAATGCTTTCCTTTGGGTAGATAAACATTGTTTGAATCTTGTTTTTACTTTAGTTTTGCTCGTCTCTAAGCTTTCTTTAACTGACGGCTACTCTTAGTTTCTTCCCAGCAGCATGACGACTCTAGTTCTATTTTATTTGTGTGAATTTAGGTTGAGTGTTGGGTTGTATTTATAGAATATCAGATTGATTTAAGCCGTCAGATGATCATAGAGTGAATCCAGACCATACACACCAAGAGGAGCCAATCAAAAAGTTACAAATCAGCCCTAGTGACACACCAGAGCTCGGGAATTCGACCAGAACCCGTCCAGGCCAGCCTAGGCCTGACCAGGTCGACTGGGCAGGTCGACCCCCTGGTCGACCTGGGTACCCAGGTCGACCCCTGGTCGACCTGGATATTGGGTGGGAATTTTCCCGCCCAGCCCAGTTTGGGTCTATTTTTCGAATTTTTGAACTGAATTTGAACTGTTTGAATTTTAAATTGAATTCTGAAACTTCGCAAGGTCATAACTCCTTCATACGGAGTCCGATTTACGCAAACTCGGACTCTATCTCTAGCAGAATTTCAAGACGAGCGAAATGACCTAACCCGTTTCCCTTAATTCCTTCATTTTGAATTAAGTAAACTTTAATTTGTTAATTTAATGTTAACTGAAAATTCGGGGTGTTACAGGAGTAGAAATCGGTTTTAACACCGATATTTTAAATGGTAATTGAACTTAGCATTTATAAAAGGAATTATAAATGAGAATTTAAGTGTTAGAAGTAAAAAGGAGATTTTGTATCATTAATTCTATAAATAGAGGTATAAATAGAATTTGGAAATGGGATATTATGTTAAAATACAAAATCAAACTGATTGATTATATAAAAGAATTTTTATTCACACTCGATGTGAATAATGGATTAACATAAATATTTTATAAATTAAAACATTTATAAAGGAAGTTGGATTTTGAAATAAGAATTTGAATGATATAGGAAATGGTGATCAAATAAAATAGTGGATTCTATTTTGGGAGAAATAGATTGGTTGGGAATTTATAAAATGACTCGATAAACAGAAATTGAGCCTACAATAATATACATATATATATATTGAAATGAAGTTCTGATTTAGTTAAATAAATTCCAGATTTATGTAAAGGAATAATATTCACGATTTAAATTGAATAATGGTTTTAAAGCAAACGTTTTGCAGATTTAAAATAATTATAAAAGGAAACATATAAATGTTGGGTTGACCTGAATGGTAAATTATTCTGGAGTTCAGAATGTATATCGAATATAGTTTATTTGAAAGAGAGTTATCGAATATAAGTTACTCGAAGAGAGTTAATCGAATATAAGTTATTCGAAGAGAGTTAATTGAATATAAGTTATTTGAAGGAGAGTTATAGAATAGAGATTATTCGAGAGAGAATTATGCATTAGATATCGACTATATCACATGTAGGAAAGTACTATTTACTTTCTGGTTTTCAAAACCAAGATTTATTTATTTAATAAATTTATTAATTATTATTTATTCAAATAAGAGAATAAAAGTTATATTTGAAGTTAGATATTTCAAAAGTAAGCATTATAACGTTATCGTTATAACCAATGTTTTTATAAAAAAGTGGAATCGTAAACTGAATCTGAGAGTTGAGTAAGTAATGATTTGATAAGAAGATTTAAATGTAGTTAAGGAAATTAGAAATTGACTGGAGATTAGTTAAGTTGAATGGTTTTCTGGGTATTAATCTGATGTTCGTTTATGCCTTTAGGGTTGATATTCAGGAAATTGTTCTCTTACTGGTTTACCATTAGAGATAGATAGAAAGATGTGGGATGATAGTGATACGTGAATAAGAAATTGAAATGTTTTCCAATGTTAATAACATATATTTTCTAAATTTAGAAAATATGAATTTCACGAATATATAGGAAACGGGGAATCCATTTGGAAATAAGTTCGTTGTGTGTATGGATGTTTTCCTTTGATAGTTAAATAACTTACTATCAAAGTTTTGACCATTTTTTTGTCGTCAATACGGAGAGACCGGGATCAGATTTATTATCTGAAAACAAGACATTAGCGTGGAAAATCGAATATGATGAAGTAATTGAAGACGGAGTTTATGCAAGGGCTGTTCTGGCACTCCTAGGTAGAAATTGCCTAAGATGGATTTACATAATAGTGCCTTTGGTTTGTCTAGTCCCAGGACAACCTGTATGGAAGAATGTCTGGCAGAGTATATCTAATATATCGCGTAAGTTGATCTCTTCAAACGTATTTACGTTTGGTTTCAAAGGAATTTGTTTCTTTTAGCTGTGTACTCGTGGTATTTTTGGGGAAATCAATTTGTGATTTGGCGGGTATGACGATGTGACATTCAAAGTAAATAAAGGTGTGATCTATATATTATGGCCTCTAGCCTCATAACCAGGAAATGGTATAAAACCAGGTAGGTCACATGGCTAGGTGGTTAGCAGAAAATTATGGTGTATTGTCACCTGTTCTAGAGAAATTCCATTGACTTCTATAATCTATTTCATTGTTGTCCCTTTCGGGAAGCAGTTGTTGATCCCAACTGTTGGTGATAATACATTCGGTACACTCAAGCGAAATGAGTGAGTGGTCATGTTAGCCGGGGTTACAAGATGTTCTTGTTGAACCTGGTGTATTCCTCTCTAGATATACACTGTCGGAGGTTGGCCCCATACCTTGCCAGTTGAAATCTATTACCCAATAAGCGCCCATGGACTTTAATTATATATTATGTATGTGGAACGTGAGATGAAAGTGTTCTGCTAGATGATTATTTAGGTGTGGTTGATAGACACTATTATAATATCAAAAGTGTTTTGATATAAAGATAATTATTTCTTTCGAAAAAGGATTTTGAATGTTAAATCAAGTGTTTTGGATTCTCATAAGGGAAAAACACGTTCCATGTTATACGGCGTGGTCTTATGAGATATCGTTTATTTTCTCAAACTATTTTAATTTTTTTACTCATACCAGTCCCATGGCTGACCCGCAGTTTATTTTGTTTTGTTTTCCCTGAACTCTTGGGTGCCCAAATTTGTACGGGCAGTCAATTAGTTGGGATTTTAAAGATATACTGAGAGACTGGAGTAGGAGGCTTCAGGATTTTATAGCAATTGTTTATTTCCGCTGTGTTGTAAGTGTTGTACTTTGATAATGATATGTATATTCAAGTACAAATTTGTATTTCAAAGTTATGTTATATAGTATATTTTATTCGTTTCGCTGTAAGGTTCGTGTTACTTTGATGTTCTTATGATCTTCTCCTTCTTCTATTCTAATTTTCTATCTTATCTATTCTAACCCTCTGACTTCTTTCTACTTATGTTCTAGTATTTTCAATTCTTGAATAGTCGACATAGTGTTGGTGTTTATTTTCGAGATTGAATATTCGCGTTCGTTACAGTGGTATCCGAGCGAGGTTAAGTTATTGCCTTGGTTCTGTGGCGTGACTCGGCAGATATGGGTTTGTAATACCCTAGATTGAGTTTGAATGTATATATACTAGAGAAGGTATTTGTAGATTTTACAAAAAAAATGTTTTATATTGTGGAGATTTATTGATTGAGTGGCTTATGAATTCGGGTCAATCAGTTTGATCCACTGTACTGATAGGGGATTCTAAACACTTGAATAGGATAAACCGACATAGTATGTTTTGAAAAGAGGGTAAATGAAATAATTTTACCTAAATTATATTTTGATGTAAAAGAATGAGTAATGTTTGAAGTATTATAGTATATTGGATGTGTTGTTTGATTATAATTGAAATGGATATGTAAATAGACAATCGGGATTCATATGAATGTAATATATGGAAATTAGATGAATTAAATCTGAAATTAAAATCGGAATTGGAATTAAAAATTCCTAAAATTTGGAGAAGTGTTTATAAATGGATTGGATTAAATATATGAGAATTTTGAAATCCTGGGAGATTTTAATTTGTTTTACACGAATTGTGAAGGATATTTTTAAATAATTTCAAAATGGAAGTGTTTAAGAATGAGTTTTCAATATGTTATAGTATTGAACTCACTTCGATCGCTGGAAAATAACTCTGATGATGCTGGCCACTTCACCGTTTTCATTTTTGAGTTCTAAGTGACAAATCACAACCAAAGAGGAAATGATTTGTTTTGGATACTGGAAAGGAAAGTTTGATTTTTGATGTGGTAAACTATTTGAAACCCCAAGAAAAGATTGTTTTGAATTAAAAACAAATTAAATAGATATTGGTGAAAGCAAATAAGAATTGAAGTGTGTTAAGTGGAAATTGAATTGAAAATAGAAAGATACCGAGTAAGATTGGATTTTGTTATATAATTTGACTCAGGAGAGTGATTGGTTTGATTCTTGAATAAAAAACCAGATTAGAGCTTTGAGATGAAGGTACTAATTAGAGGATTTAATTAGTTAATGTAATACGTGGGAGTGAAACTTAATTTGGTTAAGTATATTGGACTGCTAAGTTAAGAGTTTGGAATCAGGAATGAAACTTGAGTTTGGAATTGAATTTGGCATGTATAAGCAAATAGCTGTGTTGAGGATAAATGGATTGGAGTTTGAATTAAATGACATTGGTATATATTGAATGGGTAGTAGACGGAAACGATATAATGATATGCCTCACAAAAGGTACAAGATTATATTTCATATTGGGTATGATTTTTTTATGAGCCGAATTGGCAAGCCGCTTGGCTGTTTGGTTTTCTTTTGGATTGGAGAAGGCCTAGAGAGGCGAGTTGTAGTTGTACTGATTGACCAGTACAAAGGAGGTACTGATCTCGGAATTGGAATCAACACCAAGGATGCAAATATGCGATTCACCAATTATGGTTTGAGTTAGAGTATGAGGCCACAAACGCAAAGTAAAAGTATAAAAATGAAGACAAGAAGCTTTTTATAGGGGTTCAATTCAACATGAATCTACGTCCACTTCTGATCAATTCTCATTATGATACTTGAGCTTACAAAATATGGATTTCCCCTCATTACATTCATTCCTCTCTTTTAGCTCTCTTTATGATCAAACTTCTCTTGAATTTGGCAAGGAATTGATGGGATATCTAGCTTCGTGGTAGTAGAAGTATGGATCTTCAATCACTTAAATGCTTTGATCCCTTTCCATGATTTGATAGGAGTTTTGAGTTAGATGTAGATTTAGAGTGGATTGGAGAAGATATGAAGTTGTTTGAATGATGTTGGAGTGATTTATCATGTAGCTTGAATCAGACTGAAGGTGCTTAGATTTAATGATCATTTACATGGAATTGATCTACATATAGTTGGAAAAGTGTTGTTGAATCCATAGAAGCCATTAGAGAAGTTGTAGGTGAGATTTGAATTTGGCGGCACCTCCTCGTTCGAATGAATTTTCCCCCTATCAATGTGAAATATGAGGGGTATTTATAGTTGAAGATAAGGGTGAGTGGCAACCTTGTAAATATGTGTGTATATTTGGTGTTAGGATCGCACTTGGTTAGCAGTCCATACTTTAGCTTCACGGTCTAAAACATGCCGCTCACGATCTAAAAAGGGGGGACGCGGTCTAAAGTAATAACACGGCCTATGAAGGCACAGGCTAAAGACTTACGGATTAAACATGTATTGCAGTTGAGACAACTGTGCTATGCGGTCTAATATGGAATGGTGGACCGAAAGTATTTGCGATCTAAATTATCTACGGGCTAAATTTGCCAGTGCTGGAACGTGCTAAGACAGGGCAGCCTGTCGTTTGTACTTTACAGCTGTCCCCCAAGCTTTATCATATACACCGTCAAGTGCATTATTTTGTAAATGACTTGAGCATATTTTATCCCATACGACATGAGCTAAAGGTATCGGACTTAAAATGATGGGCGGACTCAGGATGCCATGAGCTAAAGGTATCAGAACGAAATAAAGAGTGCTTGTGGGTTTGAAGCAGTTGTACGGTCTGAACGACCTAAAAGCATCTACTGTGCAACTTCTTTGTTGCGACTTAAAATAAGGGATGATCTAAAAACATACTCACGTCAAAGTATGGTTCAGCGATCTAAAAGTTTGGCACGGTCTAAATGAGCAGTTGTTGACCAAAACACGAAAGGACCCAAAAATGTTTGCTTCCAATTCAGGTGGTTCTAGCAAAACAAACATGTAACGTGGCTTGCTTTATTCCATATTGAATCAAGCAAAAGTGGAACTCTCTATTTACAACTATGCCATTCTCGTCTTGTAGTAAAATTGCTTCACTATTTCATATATATGGCTATGGTCATTCCATTTTGTTCCTCATAAGTCCAAAGCTTTGGATATGTTTGAAAACCTGTTTTTCTTATGTCAACCTACTGATGTATCAAGTGATCAATTTTGGTCCTTGCTTTTGTGTACATATCTCATGTTTAAATATTATGGACAACACATGCGGGCGTGCTAAAAGATAAAATTCGCAGACCAAAGTGTGCACACGGGCTAAAGCATCCATGCGAGCTAAAGGCTCTAGTAAATTCCATGTTAGCAGTCCAAAAACTGCGGACTAAAGTGTGCGCGCGAGTTAAAGGAGCAGAATGGGATAAAGATGTCAGATGCGGGTGAAATGGAATCGTGAACTAACTAATGTTGTGTGCCGATGCTCGCGCGTTCTTCATAATTTGGAATCGTGTTTTCACAACGGGGTTAACATTTGCCCCTCAAATCTTGTATTTTTTGCTTGCGAGAAATGCGGGCTTCGAAATGAACTTTGTTGTTTATACGTCTTTTGCTTGTTTGATTTGCATACAGAATTTTTCTTCCTGATTCAAGCTTATTGTCGATAACTTGAACTTCACTTTATTTTCTGAAATGCTGTGTCGCACAAATTTTGTTGCGCTAACAAGTGCTCCAATTTTGAATTCAGAATTTGTTGTTGTCAGTGGTGTGCCAGTATGTGAATGCCCCGATTTTAACTTAGGCCTTGTTTACTGCTACAACCTGTCTTTACCAAAACATTATATATTTTCTAGGCTAATATTTTTGTTATTGACTGCCTAAATCAACAACAGATTAGTCATTTAATCATTAACTATGATGAATTTCCATTGAGTGAAGAGTTTTCACAGACTTACTTTATTTAATGATTTAAATCTGTTAAATGTTGTCTGCAAAACACGGCACTCTATCTTGGATTCATGTTAACTCTTAAAATCAACTAGCCGACAGAATTCGACTGTGGATTTCAAGTGCTATTATTCTAACTGAATTTCATGGTAATGTATGATATTTCACATTTGGGAAATACGCATCTAAGAGATTTTTCGATTTCCTTTCAATTTTTTCCCAGAGGTATTTTGGATTCTACACCCGTGCTTGGGCAAAAATTAAACATTTATCGTGTCTAAGATTTTCAGACACTACGCAAGTTAAGTGATTAATGTCCAAACTCTGTTCACAATCCAGCCGGGTTAATTCAGTCATTGGAGACATTTTCCCCTCAATTATACTGATTAATCCAAGCGCCGGTAATTTTAGAAGGGGTGCCCTAGATAGGATTTCAGTTAAAGCCCTAATGTTTGTCGTTAACGGATTAGGTGCTTCCTTATGCTGATGATCAATCGGGTACCCCGGAGAGGACTTTGGTTAAATCCCCAATGTTTGTCATTATCGCATCAGGTACTTCCTGATTCTGAAGATCAATCGGGTGCCCCCGGAGAGGACTTTGGTTGAATCCTCAATGTTTGTCGTTGTCGCATTAGGTACTTCCTGATTCTGATGATCAATCGAGTGCCTCCTAAGAGGACTTTGTTTAAATCCCAAATGTTTGTCGTTATCGCATCAGGTACTTCCTGACTCTGATGATCAATCGGGTGCCCCTGGAGAGGACTTTGTTTATATCCCCAATGTTTGTCGTTATCGCATAAGGTACTTCCTGATTCTGGCAGTCAATTGGGTGCCATCAGAGAGGACTTTGGTTAAATCCCCAATGTTTGTGGTTAACGCATCAGGTACTTCCTGATTCTAACGAACAGTTGGGTACACCCGGAGAGGACTTTGGTTTATACTGGTCCTTCCAATGTGTTTGTTGGTCCTTCCGGCCTGTTGTTGGTACTTCTAACATCAGGTTTGTTGGTCCTTCTGACTCGGTGCTGGTTATTCCAACTCTGGGTTGGCTCTAATTCCCTTGTTGGCCGCTTGACTTGGCGGGCTATTTCGGATTGGGAATCGAAGCTTTGAAACTTTCACTTAGGGGAATGCCCCTTCAATGAAAGTTACAAAATTCTCATTTACTTGTCGTGGCTCTTGTTCATTGTTTGAATCTTTGCGACATTCCCATTCACTTCTCAAGACGGTACTTTTCTATTTTTTCATCTGTGCATGTTGATATTTATAGCAGTTTGTGCTTGAGTTATTGTTGTTGGGGTCGCTATGCTTTGTCTGATTCTGAAGGAACAAGAGCTCGACAGATAACCTGCAACATGGAATCATTTTTATTAAAGTTTTGATTTGATATGAGATTTACAAGCTAGAAATTATTTTAGACAGATATGCTCTTAATCATAGATCTAAAATTCAGTACATCACTTGCAATTTATTACAGGCTGTTTACAAGAAGTTTCGTATATAACAGAAAGTTGAACATGAAATTAAGCATGAACTAAAGCAGGAAATAGAGCATGAAGTAAAGCAGTGATGACGTTGATTTCTTATTCTGGGCCATTGGAATTGAAGCATAATCAGCAGTTATTAGTTGATGATTAGCCTTGGCATGGTTTGAACAAAAGCTTCGCTGTTTGTTGACCCCGGGCCCTGGGGATTTGGAACAGTGTTTGAGGATTGTGTATTTTTCACATATTGTTGCAGACGATTCTTCCTAATCAGCTCTTCGATTAGCGATTTCAGATGCCTACACTCGTTGGTGTTGTGGCCTGGTTGATTATGGAAACGACAGAACTTTCCAGAGTTTGCTTGTTGGTCATTGATTTTCTAAGGCTTAGGTATTGATAAACTTCGGTGTCTTTGGTTGCAGCAAAGATATTTTCTGTAATGTCATTTAAATGTGTTAGCTCTGATGGATTGGCAAAAGGTGGCTTCTTGCCGTCTTGATTTTCCTTTCCGTCGCCTCCTCTTTTTTGACCTTCGTTATTTTTCTGATTGTACTGAGTAGCAGTCTTTTTTGGAGCTTCGAGAAGCAGGTTAGCATCAATAATCTGAAGAGGTACTGGACCAGTTTCGACTCTCATGTACTCCTCGGCTTTTTTATAGAATTTCTCGAGTGTACTTGGCTCTTTCATTTTAATCCACTTACCAAATTCGCTCTTCTCGTCTATAGCGCCGATTAGAGACATTATGATCATGCGAGGTTCAGGATTGCCTACTTCAGATACATCATCATTAAACCTTTTAAGGAAAACTTTGATAGATTCTTCTGGATTTTGCTTTATGGACATAAGAGAGATAACGTCCTTAGCTTTCATAGCTTGCAATCTGGACTGCTCTTTGAATTTCAGAGTCAAATCATCAAATCGGTCGACGGATTTGGGCAGCAGAAACCATAACGATGCGACACCTTCTAGATAGAGAGGGAAGCACAAGCATTTGATTTCATCAGTTTCCTTAGCTGTGTTCATGTGCCACTCGTATTTTTATAGGAAGTGATTCAAATCAGAATTTCTGTTATATGGGGACAAAGTAGGATGAGTGAACTTTTTGGGGAATTCAGCCTTGCGGATCTTTTTTGTGAATGGATTTTTGACAATGGAGAAGTCCATTCCCTTTCACTATCCTTGCGAGGTATGCTATCTCTCATGATTTGCTTTACCACATCCGCGATATATTCCTTCGATTTGTGTTGTTCCGGAGAACAGACTTCGATCTATTTTCCAGATGCTTGCTGTGGTGAGCGATCGTGTTTAGAGGATCTAGGTCTTTTACTTCCACTATGGGAAGGTGCCCCTTGACGGAACTTGCAACTCATCGATTATTTCGATCGGAATGGTTTATGGCTTTCAACTTTGGGTCTTCGACATTAGCGTCGTCTTTGTCAGCAAATTCTTCCATGTTATCATCGTGAGAATCGGAGGCCGATGAGTTTGCATTCTCTTCAAGGTTGACATGAATTTTTGGAGGAGGAGCGGGATTTGCTTGAGCATTTAAGAGAGCGCTTACTTTATCCATCAAAGATTGATTATCATCCATAAGAGTTTTATTAGCATCGATGAAGGCTTTATTGGGAATTTCCATTCATTGACTCAAGTTAGCGACAACGAAATCTGATTCAGCCTTGGTTACTCTGGCTCTGGATATTGAATTTTCCCTAACTTCGAAATGGTTAGCGAGTGGAGTATTTCATTATTAGCAACTTTGTCATTATCTTTGATGACTTTGCTTGTGGTCTTCTTCGACTTAGCCATTATTTTGGAGATGCGGTTTAGAATTTTAATGCAAGGCTTTTAGACTTGAGAGAAGGAAGGAGATGAAAACATGGCCTCACGGTGGACGCCAAATGTTGATCTCGGAATTGGAATCAACACCAAGGATGTAAATATGCACTTCACCAATTATGGATGAATTAGAATATGAGGCCACAATGGCAAAGTAAAAGTATAAAATTGAAGACAAGAAGCTTTTTATAGCGGTTCGATTCAATATGAATCTGCGTCCACTTCTGATCAATTCTCATTATGACACTTGAGCTTACAAAATATGGAATCCCCTCAATACATTCATTCCTCTCTTTTAGCTCTCATTATGATCTAACTTCTCTTGAATTTGGCAAGGAATTGATGGGATATCTAGCTTTGTGGCAGTAGAAGTATGGATCTTCAATCACTTAAGTGCTTTGATCCCTTTCCATGATTTGATAGGAGTTTTGCGTTAGATGCGGATTTAGAGTGGATTGGAGAAGATAAGAAGTTGTTTGAATGAAGTTGGAGTGATTTATCATGTAGCTTGAATCAGACTGAAGGAGCTTAGATTTAATTGGAGAGAGCTTTAATGATCATTGACATGGAATTGATCTACATGCAGTTGGAAAAGAGTTGTTGAATCCATATAAGCCATTAGAAAAGTTGCAGGTGAGCTTTGAATTTGGTAGCATATTCTCGTTTGAATGAATTCCCCCTCCACCCTATCAATGTGAAATATGAGGGGTATTTATATTTAAAGATAAGTGTAACGAACCGATAAATTTCGATGTTTAAATATATGAAGTTATTTAAAATTTAATGTTTGAATGAATTCTATAACTAGAGTTTAAGTTGAAACTTGAATTTTAGAATAAATTTAAAACATTAACTGGAGTTCTAAACACGTTAGTTGTTTAAAATATAAAATTTAAAATTGATAACTTAAGCTAAAATTCAATTAATTGAAAATAAATGCGAAATCGATACATTGTAAACATTATTCTTAAAATTTAAAGTACGAAATAAATTATGAAATTCAATATTTGAGATAAATGTAACTATACATAGCGAATGAATAAATTTTGAAATATAATACACAAATTTGTTCTGTTAGCTGTAAATTTGTAAACCATGAATAAATCATCAAGAATTGAAAAGTTGTCAGAAATCAAGCGAATTCAAATTTGAAATACTAGATGATATTCTAAAAACAACGACATTTCACTTCGTACAATTCAGACTTTTATTGTTTCAAAATATTTGATTTCGAGTTAAAAAAAGTACCAAAATTAAACAACGCTTGTTACTTGTATCGTTGTTCGTATTCTCGTATATGTGCGTTTGTATTGATATTTATGGATTCATTTCTCACTATAAATATGGTAAACATATATATATGTATATATATATATATAATAAGGAGAAATAAACAACATGTTTGAAAATGTCAGAGAAATGATTACACGCGTACTTCGTTCCTTCTTGTTTAACCCGTTCATTCACTTTTTAAAAAAGTAACTGATAACATATACGTACAAATAGCTAATAACAATACACATACCCATCAATTTGCCATGCGTTACTCTCTGTTTCCATTTACTTTCCCTTTCCCCGTCTTCTACCGAACTAAACCAAAATCAAACGCAAGTAAAAAGAAGACGAGAAAGCACGAATTGAATAATAATGACACCTCCTTCCTCTATTACCAAATTGTTTTGTGCCTTCCAAATTGAACCGCAACCATGACTTCATGCCTTCACCTTAATCGTGCACCTCCTCCTCTTGGTGTTATTGTCAACGTCCGACCGTGAGGATCCACCACCGAACTCACCGTCTTGAAGACCGTGCACCGACCACGACTACCAAATTTCTGCCTCCTCCTTGTTGTAAAACCGAAGTCCTAAATTGAATTAAAAAAAATGATGGCTTTCTTAATCCCGACCTCCCCTGTACCGTAAGCGCTGATTTCCCTTGAAGAGCCACGACCATGAGTCACTTGGATCCACCAGATCACAGTCCGCCCTCCCCGTCGGTTCAAAAATTGTCGACTTCCACTAAGCACTCTAGGTGCTCGGGAAAATGCCTGGAAGGCTACTACGATTGGCTTGAGGCTTACTGGTTTACGCTGCGAATTCGATTTTTCTCGAATCTATGTATACTGTTCAGTTGTCGGTCTATTCAATCCTAGGTGGTGAGTTTTATTTTGATTATCGTATATTTATTCGCATGTGTGTCATATGGTTTTAAACACCATTTTGATCATTGTTTTGTTAATGTAGTTTGAGACTGGTGACATAATCGAAATGGAGCAGCTTGAGCTGATCTGTCTTGTATGTCGAGGGTCGGGTTGGAATGTGGGTTTGCACGTCTCCAATATTACATTTGCGTACATATATTCATATGTGTACGTGAACACAAACTTATTGGATGTATGTTCATCGTTTGGCTGTCAAGTTTCACTCTTAAGTTTTCCTGTCAATTTCATATTCGCCTTCTAGTCTTGAAAGGTGAGTTTCCCTCACTCACATCTAATTTTTAATTAAGTGAATTAAAGACTTGAAATGTTGGATGAAATGTCAGGATTTCTTATAAATTTATATTTGTTTGTTATGGGATTTGTGCGCATGTTAAACACATTATTCCCTTATATGACATGTTTGGATGCGAAGTGTGATATGTTATGTTTGTATTGCTCACCTTACAAGTTCCCTATAGATGTAGGAAAAATCACCATGGGTTGAAATGATATACACCCAAATGAATTGTATAGATTTTTGAAATATGTTCAAATCAATTTAGGATGCGGGTTGAAATGATATTTATCCGTGATTCGAATTCCCTTTAAAACGGATTGAATTGACACATATCCGTATCAATTGACCATAGAATAGAAATTATATATGGATGATGTGGTCAATAAAATTCTACTTTATAAAATGTTATAAGTACGCATTGATTTAATAAATAGTCTTTGAAATGAACTTTTTGTGCAAAGAAAATTTTGGAAGAAATTTCTCGAATTAAATTTTATTAAATTTGTTTAATAAAAGGATGTTTAAGTTTTAGTTTAAAATTTTAAATATTTTGAATTAAGATTTGACTTTACCCAAGCCTTAATTGATATTTGATTTGTATAAGTATAGCAAAGTTTTCAATGCTATGCTAATTTAAAGCGTTAAATTCAATATAGAATTTCAGTTAACGGATCATTTTAAGTTTTTTTCCCAAAATCTTGATGCAAACATTTAGTTTAATAAATTTTATAAATATAACTTGAAAGAATTTAACGTAATTCAACTATTGATAAAGATATGATCGATAAAATTTACTTGAATTTACTTAAGTTTGGGAAAGCTTAAAAAGTGTACAAACATATTTGTAAAAGATTTACATTTAGGTTATGATGTGAGTTAAACGAAATTTTATGAAACTTGACTTCGTGTAGTTTAATATAAAGTTTTATATTGAATAATTAAAAATGCTTAGTTAGTTATTTGTTTCTTTTAAAAGGATTAATAAAAATCCATCTTAGATAAATAAGGATTTGATTTAATGAAAGAATGTTAAACAAAAATTTTGGGAAAGATCCAAGAAATTGGAAAATGTGTTTTTAGTAAAGGTTGTTCAACATTAAGCTTTTGAATGGAAAATAGCAAATTTGGAATTCTTATCTAGATGACGACTTAACAACAATGGTGAAGTTGTTTTGAATTTAATAAACTTGAAATCCAAGTCGAAGTTAACTTAGAAATAATGGCATCGGATTGTTTCCACTTATAAGGAAATTTTAAGTCGAACAAATAAATGAGAAATTGACTTTAATATGAATGGTTAGAAGTTGGATTTTGTAATTTGTATTCGAATCGGATTGGACTATTTTATTAGAATTAAACTATATTTTTCTTAAAGATAAATCTACCTAACTACTCAGTTTTCACAAACTATTTATAACTAATAATTTAAAATAATTTTATCAAAGATTTTATATAATTTTTAACTATATATATATAAACACTGTTTTCAAAATTAATAGATAAACATTTTTTTTCTTTCTTTTTCAAAATTTTACTTTTCCAAATATATTTTATAAATCTTATGTCCAATCCGAGCCAATAAACTCGAAGTAATCAAAACAAAAAAAAACTAAACTCAAATCGTTTTGACAAGGAATATTTGCAAATATAAAATTTGAGATCCCAGCTAAACTACGAATCATCATAAGTAATTGATTTAGGACAATACTTAAAATAAATCTATTTGTAATACTCGGAATGTAGTTTCAAATTTAATGACCACAGTGTGAAAAATGTTAACGTGTGGTTGTTAAAGAGACCGAAGTCGGTAATTTCATACTCTCTTCCAATATCGATACCACTTTAACAACTGTTCACGTGGTGGAGAATCCAGAAGGAAGTAGGATGGTATGGAGGCGATTACTTGATTTGAAGAAAGAGAACGATAATGAATTGACCTTGACCTCCGGGTCATTATTAAAATGACTAAAACAGGTGCTATACCGTTACTAAGTGAGGTCGCACCTCTGATCGGACACGCTTCTTCGATACCATCTTGTGAAGACCCGCAACTTCCCCGTAAAGGAAAGCGTCGGATAGTTCGAGAACAAACCACAACAGAACGCATATAGAAGAACATTTCATTGTATATTACAACAATGCATCAGATTACAAGAATATACAGAGTATAAACAAATAAATATTACACAGAAATATCAGAGATTTAAATTACATTTAAATACATCGCAGCGGAAAATAATACAATACACAACTAGAATGAGATATACGGATACAAAGCTTTCCGGATATCGTTCCAGCTGTAAACCAGGATCCTGTGAATAAAATCTGCAAAACCGAAACTACTAGCTGCCCGTGTCAAAATAAGGGCACCCAGAGTTTAGGTTAAAACAATAAACTCCAGGTCAGTCATGTGACTGGTGTGAGAACTAAAACAGTTAATCTTTATTTTCAAAGTTAGGTAAATCAAGGGACCACGCCGTATAACACGGAACGGGTTTCCTCCCAAGAATACCAGTGCATAAAACCAACAGCGCAATGCTAAATAAAGAAAAATGAAGCTGTTATAAGACCCAGGTCCCATCACACAATGCAACGCAGTCGAGGATAGGGTTTTCCCTTATAACAGCCAAAGAATGCTTGATACGTTTTAAAACAAATCATTTGATATTATTATAAGTGCATAGTGTATAAAACACTTCAAATCATAAATATCAATCATAGGCGGCATAAGCGCCCCATCCCACTATGTCGCCATATATAGGATTACAATTAAAACCGCAAATGTCACGTATTTGGAAATTGGATTTCCGTCTATGAACCGAGGCAAAAGATAGTCCTCAACCGATTCGAGACTGTCTAGCCCGAGCCTCAGGAACAGCCGCAACTGCCCCTTGGATCGTCAGGGCCGGTCCACACGGAGTGGATTATTATGCCTGAACAATACGTCTCCCCACCCTATGGGGTGTAAGTCTGGTCCGTCAGCCGACCAGAATGCATTCGGCCGAAACCGATATAACCGAGGCGCCTCGCAACCGCAACAACCACATAAGTCAAACTCGTCAGGGCGTGTAAAACCACTGACGCCACTTCTAGCTAGAAAGAAACGCAAGTCCTCCCTGATGTCCCTCCCGTTTTTGGTTCATACCGGGTGTGAAACTCGCGAAGCAAACGTTACACAAAGCTATGCCACAAAGGCCTTGCTTTGATCATCACCACAAGACTTTGCTTTTCAACAGAAGCCTTGATCTTTTGCATCTTAGCATGCCACACAGGCAAACCATCCTATGCAACCGATATCAGTCACACAGAATGATATCCGATGTCAGACACACAGTCCATTTACAAGTCCGTTCTGGGTCTGAACGAAACCGGAGGCACCTAGTACCCCGCATATCCATCGATCTCCAAGTACGTCTGGACGATCACTAACTGTTTCCATCTTCTTGGGTGTACAGCCCAATCAAGATCATCAGTTATCACCCAAACGACGTGAAGACCTCCGGTCTTCGACCATCGTCTTCATCTTCGACTTATCGTCGTATCAGTTACTCAGAATGGGATAAACCCGGTCTTTCCGAATAACTCGCGTATATTTTAAATAAGTGTTACACAAACACAACATACGCCTCATTCCAATTCATTAGTCACTAACCGTAAATTAATCAAGAGAATAATTCCCCAAATATTAACCCCGAAGGCCGAAACCAACATCAGATCAATATCCAGAAAACCATTCTGCTTGGCTAACCGCCAGTTAGTTTCTAAATTTCACATTCAAATCTAATTAAAGATTTAACTATCGCCTGGAGCAAAACTGGTGATACTCCATTCTCGATCTTTTCAATCTAATTAAAGATTCATTAAAACTCCACTTGGTTTTAATCTGTGACTGGGTTAAAGAATCAGTGTCATTTAAGACACGGTTCACGATAAACCCAAAGTCACATCCCATTAATTATCGGGTTAAAGAACAAGTGTTATTTAAAACACTGTTCACGATAAACCCAAAAATCAATATCCATTCAATTCCAATTAAATATTATTTAATTGGTACACTTCATTAAATCTAAATCAAAAGATTTAATCATTTCTCAACTGGGTTCAAGAACAGTGTTAGTGAAGACACCATTCACGACAAACCCAAATCACATTTGATATTAAATACAAGGCTCTGAATAGAAAATATATCGGCCTATATTCAATATCAAATTCTACGATTAACAAATGTCGTATTGGAAATAACGATATAAAAATATATCTTTCAAATTTCCATAACAACACCTGTATAATCACGAATTCCAACATCGAAATATTCCGAAGACAATTTCGATTCAAATCCACTCCAATGCAATCATTGGAAATTTTGGTTATTTTCAAAACCCTTTTCGAATTCAATTTATTTATTTAAAAATAAATAGAATTATAATTCTAGTTCAAAACTAGTTCATTTCGATAAAAATCTATTTTTATCTTTTCAAATATGGAGTTTTTCATCCCAAATCTTCACAAATCATTTCTTATGATTTTACATAAATTATTACTATTTTTAATAATTTTATCAAGGCCCGTACAGTCGATTTCCATCAACGGCCATCGAACTGCACTTACAGCGACCTTTTTCGAATTTGATTTGGACATAATTCCAAATCCAACCGTTAGATTTCTAATTTCTAATATTCGTTAGAAAGCTCTTTTCGATACGAACCCAACGGTTCCGGTTTTAGGAGAATCCGACGGTCGGATCTCCCGTAATGTCCGTTTGAAATAAATGGTCGAAATTCGCGAACTGCCGCGGCGCGGCGCGTTCTATTCAGGCCATTATATTATATATTTAATATATATTTCGTCGATTTCTATTCAAAACGAATTATATAAATAGTTTTAAATTCGTTTCAAATTCTATTTCAACTTCTATTTCAATTCAAAGCAAAATTGAATTCTTCTTTATAAATTCGTTTCAAAATTCATTTCTGTTCAATTCAAATTTCAATTCAATTTGAATTCATATTCAATTTAATTCATTTCGAAATCGTTTTCAATTCAATTCATTTCGAAATCGTTTTCAATTCAATTCATTTCGAAATCGTTTTCAATTCAATTCATTTCGAAATCGTTTTCAATTCAATTCATTTCGACATCGTTTTCAATTCAATTCATTTCGAAATCGTTTTCAATTCAATTCATTTCGAAATCGTTTTCAATTCAATTCATTTCGAAATCGTTTTCAAAATCGATATAAATATCGATCACGTCAAAATGGCGTCAATCTAATCAACACGGCTTCATAAATTTCTAATTTCAAATATTCTATTTTAAAACTGGAATGAGGCCCAATCCATTACCATATAAAGTTAATTATATGGATTTTCATACAACACATGTATATAATAGCATGGAAAAATAATCAACCATCAACCAAAGTGCACTACACTGTATAAGCATCAAATATAGATATCCAACGCTTAAAACAGCCTGTCAATCAACCGATCGACATATTCAATCAATCGGGATGAGTGAACTTCAAATTTCATCCCAACACCCGTGTGGGGTTTCAAACAATCAAACACATATTTTATTTGTACCGTTGGGCGATGTGTAAAATTTATCGACCCAATCAATGTCCTTCAAATAGGTGTACATAAACAAACCATCTGGTTTGTAAATGAATATTTATTTATTCACATTCACGTTAAAAATTATATTTTTAACGATAACACATTTTATTTTAACATATGAATTTCTATTCAGTTCATTCTTTAAATAAAATGCTATTTTTATTTTTCTAACTTATTTTAGAAAATTTCGGCGGCATAACGGCACGATACTAGAAACGGGACGAGGCCTAGCCTTGTCCCCGGTCTAGTGAAGGCCCACGCCATTCACTCATCAATCAAATCACTTTCATTATGCATACCACAAAATTTGGAGTAAGGGTCTAACCTAGCCTTACTCCTTCGCCTTATAACAGCGCACGTCTAATCCTAACCAATTTATCGATTCGATTTTTCACACCACAAACCACATTCAAACCAATATCGCAATCAATCACCAAACAGTCAAACAAACAAGTCCATGGTCTGTGGACGATTGTGTCGGGTGCTACTAAGCACCGTCTGCATCCTAGTATATATATATAACTAGAAAAATAAATTGAAAGGTGAGAAATTCTCACATATAGCTGTCCTAGCTCCACGGCTCTTCTTTTGCAGAAGTCTTCGTCGTTTCGCCTTTTTGTCACCTTCGTTGTCCGCTTTCACTACATATGTAAAAATCCCATTTTTACTTCGCTATTCAATATATAAAAATCGAATTTTTATTTCGAAGTTCAATAGATAAAAATCGAATTTTTAGTTCGAAGTTCAATAGATAAAAATCGAATTTTTAGTTCGAAGTTCAATAGATAAAAATCGAATTTTTAGTTCGAAGTTAAATAGATAAAAATCGAATTTTTAGTTCGAAGTTCAATAGATAAAAATCGAATTTTTAGTTCGAAGTTAAATAGATAAAAATCGAATTTTTAGTTCGAAGTTAAATAGATAAAAATCGAATTTTTAGTTCGAAGTTCAATAGATAAAAATCGAATTTTTAGTTCGAAGTTAAATAGATAAAAATCGAATTTTTAGTTCGAAGTTAAATAGATAAAAATCGAATTTTCAGTTCGAAGTTCAATAGATAAAAATCGAATTTTTGGTTCGAAGTTAAATAGATAAAAATCGAATTTTTAGTTCGAAGTTCAATAGATAAAAATCGAATTTTTAGTTCGAAGTTCAATAGATAAAAATCGAATTTTTAGTTCGAAGTTCAATAGATAAAAATCGAATTTTTAGTTCGAAGTTCAATAGATAAAAATCGAATTTTTAGTTCGAAGTTCAATAGATAAAAATCGAATTTTTAGTTCGAAGTTCAATAGATAAAAATCGAATTTTTAGTTCGAAGTTAAATAGATAAAAATCGAATTTTTAGTTCGAAGTTCAATAGATAAAAATCGAATTTTTACTTTCGCTTTCAACTTATAAAAATATGATTTTTACTTTTGCTTTCAAATCTGATCTTTTTAATTTTAAAGTTCAAACCTTTTTCTAAAAATCAGTTTTTACTTTTATTTTAAAATCAGTTTTAAAATCTTATAAAATCAGTTTTTACTTTTAAAACAAAATCAGTTTTTATTACTTTTAAAAATATCAGTTTTAACCTTTAAACATTTTCAGTTTTTACTTTGTAAAAAAAATCAGTTTTCATTCTTAAAAAAAAAAAAACAGTTTTCATTCTTTTTAAAAAAAACCAGTT
Source organism: Allium sativum (assembly GCA_030737875.1). NCBI lineage: Eukaryota > Viridiplantae > Streptophyta > Magnoliopsida > Asparagales > Amaryllidaceae > Allium > Allium sativum. The sequence goes on along the minus strand of CM060918.1, from coordinate 574,252,760 downwards.
TTCATATTATAAATCCAATTCTGGTTTTAAACTATAAATGAAATTCTTTTCTGTTTTTAAATTCTTTTCTGTTTTTAAATTCCTTTCTGTTTTTAAATTCCTTTCTGTTTTTAAATTCCTTTAAAAACAAAACAGTTTTCATTTCATAAAATAAAAAAAAAAAAACAGTTAATCTTTAAAATACAAAAACAGAAATCTTTAAAATATAAAAACAGAAATAAAATATAAAAACAGAAATAAAATATTAATAAATAAATAAAAAACGAAAACTTACAGTCGAGGGGGGGGGGTTTCACCGCGGTTGAGGAGGCGAGAGGGGGTCAGCAACGGCGGCGGGTCCCTGGGCGGTTGGCGGTGCGGTCCCAGGCGGAGTTAGGGTTCGGGTTGGGGGTGTTTGCGTGGGACGTGGGGTTCGAACATCAGGAGGGAAAGGAGGAGAGGTAGGTGCGGAGGAGGGGAGAGGGGGTGCGATGGCCTGTCGACGGCGGTGGAGGGTGGACGTCGGAGGCGCGATCCAATCTGGAGAGTTTTTTTTTTTTCTTTTGTTCGATCAGAATAAATGAATAGGGGGGGGGGCCATAAGGAAAGGTAAGGGAGGGAGAAATAATTTAATAATTTTTTTTTTTTTTATTTTTTTTTTTAATTATTTAATTTGAAAAGGTTGACTTTTACATACGACCTCGAAACGAGGTCCACCGCCTGTCGTCCATAGCGTTTCACCCCCATTCCGAACACAATGGGATATGTATCGTAGGTTCATTCAATCGTTTCAATCAGTTTCTTTTAAATTTACATTTAAATCACAATATTGAATTTTAAACGTTCATTTCAAATTACCGGGGTCATATACTAACTAGAAAAATTCCAGAAAAATATTTTCTAGCTTCGTATTGACGATACGGTCCTAACAAAACTAGTTTCGTCGAATTTTGAGACCGTTTGAAAAATGGCCAATTTCCAGTCGATTAAAATCAACTGAAACTGGTCAAACGCGTTTTCCTTTGCCACGCTCACATATTGATTCGAAAAATTATGAAATTTGGAATCTAGCAATAACTCAACATCACGGACCCAATAAAACTGGTTTCGTCGAAATCCGAGGTCATTTGCAAAATGTCCATTTTTAAGGGCCTGAATTCCATAGCGACTATTCAGAATTTTCAACTGGACATATCTCTCAATTTTTAAAGTGAAATCCCAATTTCTTACATCCGTTAGAAAGATATTATCAATCAGATCCTAATGTTTTTGGTTTCACTAAAATCCGGATTGTTTTGCACCCGGTACATTCAATTGAAGTTTGAAATCGAATTATCGAACTACCGCGCCATTTTCAATTCTATTTATAATTATATATAAATATTTATATTCTAACGATGACGCGTATAATATATACGTTCGAATTCTATTCAAAATAAATTTCTCGTCGATATTATTTAAAATAATTCATTTTAAATAATCAAAATTCGCTAAAATTGCCAAAATAAAAATTTTAAACTGGCCCAGATTTTCGGGTTGTTACAATCTCCCCAACTTAAAACTTTTCGTCCCCGAAAAGGAACAAAGTCGAAAGTGGTTTGATTATTCAGCTCTATGTTCGATCTGGCTTTCATTCTCCAACCCTTTGGTTTCTGAGAATTTTCAAAATTTCAAAAATTTGGCTAACACCCTAAATTTTTGAAAAATTTCGCCATAACCTCCCCTGCACCGGGAGCATCGGGGAATTTCAAATAGCTTCCCCGGTCCTTCAGATCTCAAAAAAGAAAAAGAAAAAGCCAAGCGGCTAGCCAATAGGCTCACAAAATCATCATCACCCAAACAAAACAGGAAATTATGTAGTAAACATGTACCTATTTGTCGGGCAAACAAATTTTATTCTCTGGCTCTAGCCTCCTTGCTATGACCTGTTCAATATAAGTATATGTATGCAAGCAAATGCGACCAATTTTCAATACAATTCAATATTTGATTTAGTTAGGGTAAATGGCTAAAAATTAGCAAACAAATAAACAACCAACACAAACATCAATCAATTAGTGAATTAGAGTTTCAAATTCATAATTTTGATACATATACAAAAACCATGTTTTTGATGTCAATTCACAACAAAGTGTTCTAGCTATATAAGATTTGGTTCTCACACCAGTCTAATGGAAATATATAGATATCACACCTTCGAAACACGAATATAAATACTGATGATGTGGCCACATCATCAGAATTATCCCCGGGTGTCTAGAATGTGACTCTATATCTATCCAGTATATTAAAATTTCAAATACACGTGGATCAGACGTATACGCAAAATCTTTATATACTGGACTGTCCAACTCAATATAAATAGATAATCAAATACGAATAATTGATTTAAATTTTCAAAACAAAATTTGTTTTCATTTTCAAAAATATACTCTTCACACTCGTTCTAGGATACTACTGATCCTATCTCTAACGAGTCATCCCATTGGATATTACTAATCCAGTTATCTGATGAATTCTTTCGTATGGTTCTAATGTGTCTTGTTCTCTAGCTTTGTAAACCAAAGCTCTGATACCAACTGTGAAGACCCGCAACTTCCCCGTAAAGGAAAGCGTCGGATAGTTCGAGAACAAAACAAAACAGAACGCATACAGAAGAACATTTCATTGTATATTACAACAATGCATCAGATTACAAGAATATACAGAGTATAAACAAATAAATATTACACAGAAATATCAGAGATTTAAATTACATTTAAATACATCGCAGCGGAAAATAATACAATACACAACTAGAATGAGATATACGGATACAAAGCTTTCCGGATATCGTTCCAGCTGTAAACCAGGATCCTGTGAATAAAATCTGCAAAACCGAAACTACTAGCTGCCCGTGTCAAAATAAGGGCACCCAGAGTTTAGGTTAAAACAATAAACTCCAGGTCAGTCATGTGACTGGTGTGAGAACTAAAACAGTTAATCTTTATTTTCAAAGTTAGGTAAATCAAGGGACCACGCCGTATAACACGGAACGGGTTTCCTCCCAAGAATACCAGTGCATAAAACCAACAGCGCAATGCTAAATAAAGAAAAATGAAGCTGTTATAAGACCCAGGTCCCATCACACAATGCAACGCAGTCGAGGATAGGGTTTTCCCTTATAACAGCCAAAGAATGCTTGATACGTTTTAAAACAAATCATTTGATATTATTATAAGTGCATAGTGTATAAAACACTTCAAATCATAAATATCAATCATAGGCGGCATAAGCGCCCCATCCCACTATGTCGCCATATATAGGATTACAATTAAAACCGCAAATGTCACGTATTTGGAAATTGGATTTCCGTCTATGAACCGAGGCAAAAGATAGTCCTCAACCGATTCGAGACTGTCTAGCCCGAGCCTCAGGAACAGCCGCAACTGCCCCTTGGATCGTCAGGGCCGGTCCACACGGAGTGGATTATTATGCCTGAACAATACGTCTCCCCACCCTATGGGGTGTAAGTCTGGTCCGTCAGCCGACCAGAATGCATTCGGCCGAAACCGATATAACCGAGGCGCCTCGCAACCGCAACAACCACATAAGTCAAACTCGTCAGGGCGTGTAAAACCACTGACGCCACTTCTAGCTAGAAAGAAACGCAAGTCCTCCCTGATGTCCCTCCCGTTTTTGGTTCATACCGGGTGTGAAACTCGCGAAGCAAACGTTACACAAAGCTATGCCACAAAGGCCTTGCTTTGATCATCACCACAAGACTTTGCTTTTCAACAGAAGCCTTGATCTTTTGCATCTTAGCATGCCACACAGGCAAACCATCCTATGCAACCGATATCAGTCACACAGAATGATATCCGATGTCAGACACACAGTCCATTTACAAGTCCGTTCTGGGTCTGAACGAAACCGGAGGCACCTAGTACCCCGCATATCCATCGATCTCCAAGTACGTCTGGACGATCACTAACTGTTTCCATCTTCTTGGGTGTACAGCCCAATCAAGATCATCAGTTATCACCCAAACGACGTGAAGACCTCCGGTCTTCGACCATCGTCTTCATCTTCGACTTATCGTCGTATCAGTTACTCAGAATGGGATAAACCCGGTCTTTCCGAATAACTCGCGTATATTTTAAATAAGTGTTACACAAACACAACATACGCCTCATTCCAATTCATTAGTCACTAACCGTAAATTAATCAAGAGAATAATTCCCCAAATATTAACCCCGAAGGCCGAAACCAACATCAGATCAATATCCAGAAAACCATTCTGCTTGGCTAACCGCCAGTTAGTTTCTAAATTTCACATTCAAATCTAATTAAAGATTTAACTATCGCCTGGAGCAAAACTGGTGATACTCCATTCTCGATCTTTTCAATCTAATTAAAGATTCATTAAAACTCCACTTGGTTTTAATCTGTGACTGGGTTAAAGAATCAGTGTCATTTAAGACACGGTTCACGATAAACCCAAAGTCACATCCCATTAATTATCGGGTTAAAGAACAAGTGTTATTTAAAACACTGTTCACGATAAACCCAAAAATCAATATCCATTCAATTCCAATTAAATATTATTTAATTGGTACACTTCATTAAATCTAAATCAAAAGATTTAATCATTTCTCAACTGGGTTCAAGAACAGTGTTAGTGAAGACACCATTCACGACAAACCCAAATCACATTTGATATTAAATACAAGGCTCTGAATAGAAAATATATCGGCCTATATTCAATATCAAATTCTACGATTAACAAATGTCGTATTGGAAATAACGATATAAAAATATATCTTTCAAATTTCCATAACAACACCTGTATAATCACGAATTCCAACATCGAAATATTCCGAAGACAATTTCGATTCAAATCCACTCCAATGCAATCATTGGAAATTTTGGTTATTTTCAAAACCCTTTTCGAATTCAATTTATTTATTTAAAAATAAATAGAATTATAATTCTAGTTCAAAACTAGTTCATTTCGATAAAAATCTATTTTTATCTTTTCAAATATGGAGTTTTTCATCCCAAATCTTCACAAATCATTTCTTATGATTTTACATAAATTATTACTATTTTTAATAATTTTATCAAGGCCCGTACAGTCGATTTCCATCAACGGCCATCGAACTGCACTTACAGCGACCTTTTTCGAATTTGATTTGGACATAATTCCAAATCCAACCGTTAGATTTCTAATTTCTAATATTCGTTAGAAAGCTCTTTTCGATACGAACCCAACGGTTCCGGTTTTAGGAGAATCCGACGGTCGGATCTCCCGTAATGTCCGTTTGAAATAAATGGTCGAAATTCGCGAACTGCCGCGGCGCGGCGCGTTCTATTCAGGCCATTATATTATATATTTAATATATATTTCGTCGATTTCTATTCAAAACGAATTATATAAATAGTTTTAAATTCGTTTCAAATTCTATTTCAACTTCTATTTCAATTCAAAGCAAAATTGAATTCTTCTTTATAAATTCGTTTCAAAATTCATTTCTGTTCAATTCAAATTTCAATTCAATTTGAATTCATATTCAATTTAATTCATTTCGAAATCGTTTTCAATTCAATTCATTTCGAAATCGTTTTCAATTCAATTCATTTCGAAATCGTTTTCAATTCAATTCATTTCGAAATCGTTTTCAATTCAATTCATTTCGACATCGTTTTCAATTCAATTCATTTCGAAATCGTTTTCAATTCAATTCATTTCGAAATCGTTTTCAATTCAATTCATTTCGAAATCGTTTTCAAAATCGATATAAATATCGATCACGTCAAAATGGCGTCAATCTAATCAACACGGCTTCATAAATTTCTAATTTCAAATATTCTATTTTAAAACTGGAATGAGGCCCAATCCATTACCATATAAAGTTAATTATATGGATTTTCATACAACACATGTATATAATAGCATGGAAAAATAATCAACCATCAACCAAAGTGCACTACACTGTATAAGCATCAAATATAGATATCCAACGCTTAAAACAGCCTGTCAATCAACCGATCGACATATTCAATCAATCGGGATGAGTGAACTTCAAATTTCATCCCAACACCCGTGTGGGGTTTCAAACAATCAAACACATATTTTATTTGTACCGTTGGGCGATGTGTAAAATTTATCGACCCAATCAATGTCCTTCAAATAAGTGTACATAAACAAACCATCTGGTTTGTAAATGAATATTTATTTATTCACATTCACGTTAAAAATTATATTTTTAACGATAACACATTTTATTTTAACATATGAATTTCTATTCAGTTCATTCTTTAAATAAAATGCTATTTTTATTTTTCTAACTTATTTTAGAAAATTTCGGCGGCATAACGGCACGATACTAGAAACGGGACGAGGCCTAGCCTTGTCCCCGGTCTAGTGAAGGCCCACGCCATTCACTCATCAATCAAATCACTTTCATTATGCATACCACAAAATTTGGAGTAAGGGTCTAACCTAGCCTTACTCCTTCGCCTTATAACGGCGCACGTCTAATCCTAACCAATTTATCGATTCGATTTTTCACACCACAAACCACATTCAAACCAATATCGCAATCAATCACCAAACAGTCAAACAAACAAGTCCATGGTCTGTGGACGATTGTGTCGGGTGCTACTAAGCACCGTCTGCATCCTAGTATATATATATAACTAGAAAAATAAATTGAAAGGTGAGAAATTCTCACATATAGCTGTCCTAGCTCCACGGCTCTTCTTTTGCAGAAGTCTTCGTCGTTTCGCCTTTTTGTCACCTTCGTTGTCCGCTTTCACTACATATGTAAAAATCCCATTTTTACTTCGCTATTCAATATATAAAAATCGAATTTTTATTTCGAAGTTCAATAGATAAAAATCGAATTTTTAGTTCGAAGTTCAATAGATAAAAATCGAATTTTTAGTTCGAAGTTCAATAGATAAAAATCGAATTTTTAGTTCGAAGTTAAATAGATAAAAATCGAATTTTTAGTTCGAAGTTCAATAGATAAAAATCGAATTTTTAGTTCGAAGTTAAATAGATAAAAATCGAATTTTTAGTTCGAAGTTAAATAGATAAAAATCGAATTTTTAGTTCGAAGTTCAATAGATAAAAATCGAATTTTTAGTTCGAAGTTAAATAGATAAAAATCGAATTTTTAGTTCGAAGTTAAATAGATAAAAATCGAATTTTCAGTTCGAAGTTCAATAGATAAAAATCGAATTTTTGGTTCGAAGTTAAATAGATAAAAATCGAATTTTTAGTTCGAAGTTCAATAGATAAAAATCGAATTTTTAGTTTGAAGTTCAATAGATAAAAATCGAATTTTTAGTTCGAAGTTCAATAGATAAAAATCGAATTTTTAGTTCGAAGTTCAATAGATAAAAATCGAATTTTTAGTTCGAAGTTCAATAGATAAAAATCGAATTTTTAGTTCGAAGTTCAATAGATAAAAATCGAATTTTTAGTTCGAAGTTCAATAGATAAAAATCGAATTTTTAGTTCGAAGTTAAATAGATAAAAATCGAATTTTTAGTTCGAAGTTCAATAGATAAAAATCGAATTTTTACTTTCGCTTTCAACTTATAAAAATATGATTTTTACTTTTGCTTTCAAATCTGATCTTTTTAATTTTAAAGTTCAAACCTTTTTCTAAAAATCAGTTTTTACTTTTATTTTAAAATCAGTTTTAAAATCTTATAAAATCAGTTTTTACTTTTAAAACAAAATCAGTTTTTATTACTTTTAAAAATATCAGTTTTAACCTTTAAACATTTTCAGTTTTTACTTTGTAAAAAAAATCAGTTTTCATTCTTAAAAAAAAAAACCAGTTTTCATTCTTTTCAAAAAAAACCAGTTTTCATATTATAAATCCAATTCTGGTTTTAAACTATAAATGAAATTCTTTTCTGTTTTTAAATTCTTTTCTGTTTTTAAATTCCTTTCTGTTTTTAAATTCCTTTCTGTTTTTAAATTCCTTTAAAAAACAAAACAGTTTTCATTTCATAAAATAAAAAAAAAAAAAAAACAGTTAATCTTTAAAATACAAAAACAGAAATCTTTAAAATATAAAAACAGAAATAAAATATAAAAACAGAAATAAAATATTAATAAATAAATAAAAAACGAAAACTTACAGTCGAGGGGGGGGGTTTCACCGCGGTTGAGGAGGCGAGAGGGGGTCAGCAACGGCGGCGGGTCCCTGGGCGGTTGGCGGTGCGGTCCCAGGCGGAGTTAGGGTTCGGGTTGGGGGTGTTTGCGTGGGACGTGGGGTTCGAACATCAGGAGGGAAAGGAGGAGAGGTAGGTGCGGAGGAGGGGAGAGGGGGTGCGATGGCCTGTCGACGGCGGTGGAGGGTGGACGTCGGAGGCGCGATCCAATCTGGAGAGTTTTTTTTTTCTTTTGTTCGATCAGAATAAATGAATAGGGGGGGGGGGGGCATAAGGAAAGGTAAGGGAGGGAGAAATAATTTAATAATTTTTTTTTTTTTATTTTTTTTTTTAATTATTTAATTTGAAAAGGTTGACTTTTACATACGACCTCGAAACGAGGTCCACCGCCTGTCGTCCATAGCGTTTCACCCCCATTCCGAACACAATGGGATATGTATCGTAGGTTCATTCAATCGTTTCAATCAGTTTCTTTTAAATTTACATTTAAATCACAATATTGAATTTTAAACGTTCATTTCAAATTACCGGGGTCACATACTAACTAGAAAAATTCCAGAAAAATATTTTCTAGCTTCGTATTGACGATACGGTCCTAACAAAACTAGTTTCGTCGAATTTTGAGACCGTTTGAAAAATGGCCAATTTCCAGTCGATTAAAATCAACTGAAACTGGTCAAACGCGTTTTCCTTTGCCACGCTCACATATTGATTCGAAAAATTATGAAATTTGGAATCTAGCAATAACTCAACATCACGGACCCAATAAAACTGGTTTCGTCGAAATCCGAGGTCATTTGCAAAATGTCCATTTTTAAGGGCCTGAATTCCATAGCGACTATTCAGAATTTTCAACTGGACATATCTCTCAATTTTTAAAGTGAAATCCCAATTTCTTACATCCGTTAGAAAGATATTATCAATCAGATCCTAATGTTTTTGGTTTCACTAAAATCCGGATTGTTTTGCACCCGGTACATTCAATTGAAGTTTGAAATCGAATTATCGAACTACCGCGCCATTTTCAATTCTATTTATAATTATATATAAATATTTATATTCTAACGACGACGCGTATAATATATACGTTCGAATTCTATTCAAAATAAATTTCTCGTCGATATTATTTAAAATAATTCATTTTAAATAATCAAAATTCGCTAAAATTGCCAAAATAAAAATTTTAAACTGGCCCAGATTTTCGGGTTGTTACACATCTCTATGACTGTTGTGATCGATTTAGGTGTACCCTTTGATTATGGGAGTGTTTTCCGAGGTGGGTAGTAGTTGCTACTATGCGTTACCACCAGTCTGGGCATGCAAACGGTAGAATCCTATCTTGGGTATTCCTCGGTGCCTTGTCATATTTATCTTGATCGAGCCCCTACGATTTTGATTTGATGTTGTCGTATCGCGTCGCATCCCTATCTACCGACATATAGTTGTTTTATATGCAATGTGTACGACAATGTTTGTAAACGGCATAAGGGTAAAAAATGTAATCCCGGTTACGTTATTTTTAAATATTTACTTTACTGAGTAGACCTTATTATAATCGCGTACTATATTAAATGTATTAGTTTCACGGATACTTAGAGGATTAGATCCCAGACATCCTTTAAGTTACTGATGTATTTTATTAAACATTTCACCTGAGTTGTTTCACTTATATGAGAATGTTAGTCCCGACATGAGTATTACTTTTTTTGTTTATTTTGCAAAAAGTTTGGGTTAGCCTGAGTATTTCAGCTTTGGAGACTCACCTGTTGGAGCTCGAGTATTTTTTTTGGGGGACTTTAAGCATATATCTTTGGCTACCAAGTTTTATATTTCTTCCTGTGTTAGTAAGATTATGTATTCAATCTTCCACTGTCTCCTTATTTATTCTATACTCTGATAACATGTAAATTTAAAAGATTTTGTATTATTGTATAAATTTTACTTCCGTTGTGAGATATTTTGTGCTCTATGTCTATGATTTAGTGATGATTTATATTTCAACTTCATAAGCCATAACACTTCGTCATTTTGATCGATTCGAGTTGGTTTAATTACCGACTTGGAGCGGTCAGAAAAGGTAGGTTGTTACAACGTGGTATCAGAGCTTTGGTTATACAAAGCTTAGCTTATGAGGTTGAAACACTCAATAGAGATAGGATAGAAATACTCTAGAATGAGAAAAATCATCTTTGAATCTTACTCGAGCGAAATACTTTAAATGATTTAAAAAGGATTTTCTATATACGGAAATGATTTGAAATTTTAGCCTTATTTTAAAATATATACATGTTTTGTTTCAAATTTCTCATTCCTTCGAACTCATCCCTTTGTATAGATCCCTATTAAGGTAGGATTTTCGAACCTAAGTCTCGATCGTGCTTTGTCCCATCTTAGGAAATATAAATTTGCCGCTTCCTAAATTCCGAAATTCTTCGATTTAGATTTATTTATCCTTGATCAAATCCATTTTGTTCGTCCGTTTGTTCAGTTTCCAGGTTATGTTCCAACTTAGCTCGAATCGAATTAGATTGAGGCATGAGAATACAAAATAAAACCCAAATAAACAACTATGTGTTAAGTACTTAAGTTGTATTGAATAAATCGAAATGAAAATCCAATAGAAATGAGTTAAATATAAATTACAACCCAATATTAAAGGAAATTTCATCGATTAAACATTTGTGATCTCATAAACAATATTAAAGTAAATTTTATGTAAACAGAACTCGTGGGATTCAAATGTTGGAAATTAAATGACTTGGGACAACTATAATTCCAATTGGAACGTCGATAAATACTTAAACCATTTGATAAATGTTTGGATAAGTTTCAGTGAAATATTTTATAAAATTAAAATGAACTTTAATAAAACAAATGAGATTTAAACAAAGTTATATCTTCCTTACGGTGGAACCTAAATTGAATGAATGTGTAATTTAGAATGGAGATATTAGTAAAATATGTACATACGAGATTTCATAAGCGTAAGTAAAGCAAACACCAAATTTTAAGATTTTGAAACAAAAATATGTTTAAAACCTAAACCACTAGAAAAAGAATTCCTATATAATATATAAGATTTTCCATTGGAAGATTTGAGAATAGTAAATAAATAAACGATTGCAATCAAAATATGACAAAATAGATAAGTGGAGGAGATCTATAATTTTCCTTGCATGAAAAATTAGAACTAGATATGTTCTGAAATATACTATTTGTACAGACCTTTGTTTTGAAGAGAAGAGTTTTGAGTATTCTATTTTATGTCAAAGTTGGACTATTAGTTATGTAAAGATTTTGAATATACGCCTAGCTAATGTATATGTGGTGTAACAACCCGGAAAATAAGAACCAATTTAAATTTTTTAATTTGGCTATTTTAATGAATTTTGAATATTTTAAATAATTTATTTTAAATAAGAATGACTAAAAATTTATTTGGATCGCAGTTATAACGAATATATTTATTTTAATTATAAAACATGGCCTGAAATGGCATGGTAGTTTGAAAATTTGAATTCGAATTTGACTGACTGTACAAAATGCAAAATAAACTGGATTTTAGTGAAACCAAAAATATTTAAACCCGTTTAGAAACATCTTTCTAACAAATCTGAAAAATTGAAATTTCATAGCGGAAATCAAAAGTTATGACCAAATGAATTTTCAAAAAGATCGCTATGGAATAAATATAGCCCGTAAAAATAGACATTTTGCAAACGACCTCCGTTTTTGACGAAACCACTTTTTTTGGATCCAAAATGTCAAATTATTGCTATGTTTAAAATTCCAGAATTTTTAGAGTTAATATGTGAGCGTGGTGAAAGAAAACGTGTTTGGTTAATTTTAGTCAATTTGGATCGACTAGAGAATGGCCATTTTTCAAACGGTCTCCAAATTCGATGAAATTAGTTTTGTCGGGACCGTATCTGTGGCGGCCCGAACTTCCCCGTAAAAGAAACAACGAATTGCTTTGAGAATAAGACGAATCAGAACACAAATAGAAGAACATTTCATTGCTTATTTCAACAATCCCATTATAATACAAGAATATACAGAGTATGAATAAATATTATACATCAGAGAAATATCAGATATTTAAATTACATTACGTAGCAGCGGAAAATAATGTAAAACACAATTGAAAGAGACGAACGGATACAGAGCTTTCCGAATATCTTTCCAGCTATAAACCAGGAACCTGTGAATATAAATCTGCAAAACCAAAATTACTAGCTGCCCCTGTGGAAAATAGGGGCACCTAGAGTTTAGGCTAAAACAATATACTCTAGGTCAGTCATGTGACTGGTGTGAGAACTAAAACAGTTATTAAGTCTTTACTTTAAAAATAAAGTAAATCAAGGGACCACACCGTATAACACGGAACGGGTTTCCTCCCAAGAATACCGGTGCCTAGAATAAACAACACAATGCTTTTCGAAAAAATGAAGCTATTATATGATTCAGGTCCCATCACACAGTGCAACGCAAGCCGGAGGTTAAGGTTTTCCCTTATAATAGCCAAACATGCTTGGTTCGTTTAAAATAAATCATTTGATACTATTACAGGTGCATATACATTTCAAAAGCAAATTCAATCAATAATATCAATCCTAGATGGCATGGGTACCATATATCATGTCGCCATATATAAGTTACAATCAAATCCGTAATTTCGTATTGGAAATTTGGATTCCATCATGAGTTGAGTCAAGGGGCAAGCTCCTCACCGGCTTCGGGACACTCTAACGAATGGCCCAAGATTCCCCGTAGAGAACCCTTGGAATCGGCTGGGCCGGTCCTCTCTTACATTTGAGGATTAGTTATTCCTAAACACACGTTTCCCGGTCTTGTCAGACCTATCCATCGGCTCCGTAAAGACCGATATATTCGAAGTGCCTCGCATTCCAACATCCACAAAGGTATAATAATCAACAATGTCAGGGCGTAAAATGCTGACACCACCCATGGCTAGAAAGAAACGTCGTGTTCTCCCAACGGTCCTTATCCCATTTTTAACTCATACCGGGGTGTGAGGCTCGCGAATTAACGCTAAACCAAAGCTACGCTGTATTAAAGTCGTGCTTTGATCATCAACCACAAGACTCTACTTTTCAGCAAAATCCTTGATCACTGCATCTCAGCATGCCACACAAGCAATTCATGCCATGCGACTGATATCTATCGATATGTAACCTCTGAGATCGTACTTCTCAGAGAAGAGCGTTAAGTAAGAGAATAAATTCCCCATCGCATAACAGATATATATTTAATAGAAATCAATCAACACAGAACAAAATCCAGCGTCTGACACACATCCATTGACAAGTCCGTTCTGGGTCTGAACGAAACCGAAGGCACCTTATTCCTCTCCCGTACGTCCAATACAGGATAGAGGCCCTCGCATATCCGTCGATCTCTAAGCACGTCTGGGCGATCACCACTTATTACCTCGTCTTGGGTGTACAGCCCAATCAAGACATCAGTAATCATCCAAACGATGTGAAGACCTCCGGTCTTCAACCACCATCTTCATTGTCGACATATCGTCGATTCAGTTATTCAGAGTGGGATAAACTCGGTCTACCCAAATAACTCGTGTATATAATAAACATGTGCTATAAAACACAACATACTTCTCATTCCAATTTTGAATATTCTTTTATTTAGATATTCACATCTTTAGGGATTTATTCCCATTAATTTTATCAAAGATAAATTTTTTAAGATTTATTCTTTAATCTTCCTTTGGATATAATTTCGATCTAATTAGATGCATTAAAACTCCACTTGGTTTTAATCTTCCCAAAAATCAATATTAATGATTATTTAACTTGGGAAATCATATCTTGTCTTTAACTGGGTTAAAGAACCAATGTCATTTAAAACACGGTTCATGATAAACCCAAAACCACATTCCATTCCATCAGCCTCTAATCGTAAATTAGCAAGTGAACAATTCCCTAAGTATTAACCCCGAAGGCCGAAACCAACATTAGATAAATACCCAAGAAACCATTCAACTCAACTAATCTCTAGTTAGTTTCTGATTCTATTAACTCCATTGTTAATTGGGTTAAAGAACCAGTGTTATTTAAAACACTGTTCATGATAAACCCAAAGAACAATTTCAATTCAATTCCAATTAAATATATTGGAAAACTTTACTTTGGAAGATTCCCTTAAATCTTAATGAATTTTTTTATAAATTCCAAATCTCATTTCACTGTAAATCGGGTTAAAGAACGAATGTCATTAAAAAACACAGTTCACAACAAACCCAAAATCCCATCAGTCTCTAACCGCAAATTAGTAAGAGAACAATTCCCTGCGTATTATTTTTAAAAATAGTTACTTATTTTTAAACCATTTCAAATCCAATTTATTTATTTTTAAAATATTGGATTCATTATTCTATTTCAGAACTAGTTCATTTCGATAAAATATATTCTTATCTTTTCAAATATGGAATTTTTCAACCCAATTATTTCCAAATCATTTATTATGATTTTACACAAATTATTGATATTTTTAATATTTTATCAAGGCCCGTACAATCGATTTCCATGAACAGTCATCGAACTGCACTTACAATGACCTTTTCCAAATTTGATTTGGACATAATTCCAAATCCAACTGTTAGATTTCAAATCTCTCATATTCTTTGGAAAGCTCTTTCCGATACGAACCCAACGGTTTCGGTTTTAGGAGAATCCGACGGTCGGATCTCCTGTAATGTCCGTTCGAAGTCAATGGTCGAAATTCGTGAATAGCCGCGGCGCGGCGCGTTCCATGCAGGCCATATATTCAAAACATATATTCAAAATTGAATATTCCATATCATCGATATGTAAATGATAATATTTTCAAAACATTATATTTTGAAATCAATTCCTTTTCAACATTCATTATAAAAATGAATAAAGTCGATATAAATATCATTCACGTCAAAATGGCATTAATTTAATCAACATGGCTTTATATATTTAAATATATTCATGTCCATCCCAAATCGGACATTAAAATCAGATTTTGACCATTTACTGAATATTATTTTAAATTATTCGTTATTTTAAAATATTCTTTCTTTCTGAACAGGAATCAGACACATTCAATTACCATATAATTTGATTTATATGAATTTCATAAACACACGTACACAACAACAATCAAACATAGTCAACCATCATCCAACGTGCATTCTACACTACATAAGCATCAAATATAAATATTCAACGCTTATAACAGCCTGTCAATCAATCAATCGACATACAACTAAATATTGGGATTAGTGCATGTCCAATTTCATCAGAATACCCATGCGGGGTTTCAATCAACAAATAATGAATTTTATTTGTGCAGTTGGGCGATGTGTAAAATTTATTGTCCCAATCAATATCAGTCGAATCTGTGTACATAAAAAAATTGTCCGATTTGTTTATGAATATTTATTTTATTCATATACACATTAAAAATTATATTTTTAACTATAAAATATTTATTTTCAATCCACATCACACAATCAATTTTCATAACAGATCAATCAAACAAACAAGCCATCCATGGTCTGTGGACGATGGGTGTCGGGTGTTGCCAAGCGCCGTCTGCATCCTAGTATATATTTTAACTAGAAATAAAATTAAAGTGAGAAGTTCTCACCAAGGGTTCCACTCCTCCTTTCTCTATTGTCGCTTAGATTCGCCTTTTTGATTCCAATGCAGTCTTCTCTACGATGTTCATATTAAAAATCACATATTTAATATGATGTTTATATATTTGAAAATCGCTATTTTTATTTTGTCTTCCATTTGAAAATTATATTTCTAAAACGAAGCTACATATATAAAAATTATATTTTTAAAACGAAGTCATATTTTTAATCCTAAGTTCTATATATAAAAATATATTTTCTCACAATTCAAAATCATAGCTTTTTACATTTCAAAAATCATAGCCTTTTTGTTTCAAAAAATCAAATCTTTTTATATTTCAAAAATCAAATCTTTTTGTTTCAAAAATCAAATCTTTTTGTTTCACTACTATATATATTATACTTTTATATCTCTAATTAAATAAAACTCGTATTTTTATTATTTTATACAAAGATCATATTTTTATGGCAAAACATTTCAAATCCATACGTGCAAAAATCACATCTCTACCACATTAAAAATCACATTTTTAGTGGTAAAAATCACATCTTTATGCGAATAAAAACCATAACATCATATTCATAAAAATCAGATTTTTAAACATGGTTATAATATAATAAACTGAAAATAAAATAAATGTAAATATATAAAAAACACACCTTTAATTCAGATTTTTGTTAAAGGGGGAAGGGCTGCGGTGGTGTATTGGGAGGAGGATGCCTCAGGTGGGGGTGGAGGCTTCAGGGACGACGACGGTGGGCCAGTGGGCGGGTTTTGGGGGCTCGCGTTCGTGGGGGGAGGGGCATTTGGGTCCTAGTTGGAGAGGATAGAGGAGGGGACGCGACAGGAGGAGGGGATCGAGGTGAGGGGGTCTGGCGATGGGCTTCCGGCGTGGTGTGACGCCGGAGGGGGCGCCTGGGGATCGATCGCGGTTTTTTTTCTCTTTCTGATTTGAGCGATATAAAGTAAGGGGAGTTGACCTAGATTAAGGAGAAAACAGGGGGGCTTTTATATAATAATATATTTAATTTATTTCAAAAAAAGTAACTTTTTATTTTGAACTCCAAATCGAACCCACCTACTGTCGTCCATAGCTGATTACCCCTATTCCGAACACAATGGGATATATCGTAAACCAGTTTGGCTGTTTCGATCGGTTTCCATCAAAATCAAAATATAAATCTATATATTGAATTTGAACGCACATTTCAATTTATCGGGGCCACATACGGGCTCTAAAAACTCCCAAAAAATATTTTCTAGCTTCGTATTGACGATACAGTTCTAACAAAACTAATTTCGTCAAATTTTGAAACCGTTTGAAAAATGCTCATTTTCTGGTCGATCGAAATTGACTAAACTATTAAAACATGTTTTCTTTTTCCATGCTCACATTTTGATTCCAAAAATTATGAATTTTGGAATATAGCAATAACTTGACATCCCGGATCCAACAAAAGTGGTTTCGTCAAAAACGGAGGTTGTTTGCAAAATCGCCATTTTTAAGGGCTAAAATTCCATAGCGACTATTCTGAATTTTCAACTGGGCATAACTTTTTATTTCCGCTATGAAATTTGGATTTTCCAAATTTGTTGGAAAGATATTTTCAAATAGATCCTTATTTTTTTGGTTTCGCTAAAATCCGGTTTATTTTGAATACTGTACATTCATTTGAAATTTGAAATCGAATTTTCAAACTACCGCGCCATTTCCAATTCCTTTTATAATTAAAAATAAATATTTATATTCTAGCGTCGATTCAAATAAATATATATGTTCTAATTCTATTCAAAATAAGTTTCTCGTCGTTATTATTTAAAATAATTCATTTTAAATATCCAAAATTCACTAAAATTGCCAAAATAGAAATTTTAATTTGGTTCTGATTTTCCGCGTTGTTACAATCTCCCCCACTTAAAATTTTTTCGTCCTCGAAATGGAATGGAGCTGAAAGTTGTTTTACAAACCAACTCAACATTCAGTTTGGCTTTCATTCTTCAACTTTTCAGTTTCTAAGAATTTTCGAATTCTTCAAAAATTTGGCTAACACCCTAAATTTTCGAAAAATTTCGCCATAACCTCCTCTGTACGGGAGCACCGGGAAAATCTCAAAATCACCATACAGGCCTCTCCAATCCAAAAAGAAAAAGAAACAGCCAAGCGGCTAGCCAATCGGCTCATAAAATCATCAAAAACCCCAAGAAATACAATAAACATTTAACTATTTGTTGGGCAAACAATTTTATTCTTCTTCTCTAGCCTCTTTGCAATGACCTTTTCAATGGATACATATGTGCATACATGCAATTTCAAACAATTTTCAATACAATTCAGTATTTGGTACCATTTGGCTAAATTTACCGTTCTTTCACATAATGGTTTAAATGAATAATCGCATAACACAATCAACAATCATTTAGTAAATTAACGTTTTAAATTCATAATTTTGATACATATACAGAAAATCATGTTTTTGATGCCAATTCACTACAAACCCTAACTAGTTTTGGTTCTCACACTTGTCAATTGGAAATATATAAATATCACTCCTTCGAAACTCGAATACAAACTATTAATGCTACACAGTCATCAAAAGTTTCATCTCTGGGCGACTAGAGTGTGATTCTATATCTATCAAGTATATTAAAACTTCGAATACACGTTTGGAAGGCGTATATGCAAAATCTTTATATATTGGATTTCCCAAATTCAATACAAATAAATATTCAAATACGTATATATGATTTAAATTTTCAAAACAAAATTGGTTTTCATTTTTATTTTTAAAATAATACTCTTCACACTCGTTCTAGATACTACTGATCCCATCTCTAACGAGTCATTCACATTAGATATTACTAATCCATTCCCTGATGAATTCTTTCGTTCGGTTCTAATATGTCTTGTTCTCGAGCTTCGTAAACCAGAGCTCTGATACCAAATGTGGCGACCCGAACTTCCCCATAAAGGAAAGAACGAATTGCTTTGAGAACAAGACGAATCAGAAAACAAACAAAAGAACATTTCATTGCTTATTACACCAATCCAATAGAATACAAGAATATATAGAGTATGAATAAATATTATACATCAGAGAAATATCAGAGATTTAAATTACATTACATAGCAGCGGAATATAATACAGAACACAAATGAAAGGGGTAAATGGATACAGAGCTTTCCGAATATTGTTCCAGCTGTAAACAAGGATCCTGTGAATATAATTCTGCAAAACCAAAACTACTAGCTGCCCGTGTGGAAAATAGGGGCACCCAGAGTTTAGGTTAAAACAATAAACTCCAGGTCAGTCATGTGACATGTGTGAGAACTAAAACAATTATTAAATCTTAACTTTAAAAATAAAGTAAATCAAGGGACCACGTCGTATAACACCGAACGGGTTTCCTCCCAAGAATACCAGTGCATAGATAAAACAATGCAATGCTTTTTGGAAAATTGAAGCTATTATAAGACCCAGGTCCCATCACACAATGCAATGCAAGCCAGAGGATAGGTTTTCCTTATAATAGCCAAACATGCTTGGTACATTTAAAACAAATCATTTGATACTATTATAGGTGCATATACATTTCAAAATCAAATTCAATCATAAATACCAATCCTAGACGACATGGGTACCATACATCATGTCGCCATATATAAGTTACAATCAAATCCGTAATTTCGTATTGGAAATTTGGATTCCATCATGAGTCGAGGCAAGGGGCAAGCTCCTCAACGGCTTCGAGACACTCTAGCAAATGCCCTAGGATTCCCCGTAGAGAACCCTTGGAATCGGCTGGGTCGGTCCTCTCTTACGTTCGAGGATTAGTTATTCCAGAACACATGTTTCCCGGTCCTATCAGACCTATCCATCGGCTCCGTAGAGATCGATATAATCGAGGCGCCTTGCATTTCAACATCCACAAAGGTATAATAATAAACAATGTCAGGGCTAGTAAAACGCTGAAACCACCCATAGCTAGAAAGAAACGGCGTGTTCTCCCAGCGGTCCTTATCTTGTTTTTAAGTCATACCGGGGTGTGAGGCTCGCGAGTCAACGCTAAATACCAAGCTACGCTTTATTAAAGCCGTGTCTTGATCATCAACCACAAGACTCTGCTTTTCAACAAAATCCTTGATCACTGCATCTCAGCATGCCACATAGGCAATTCATGTCATGCGACTGATATCTATCGATATATAACCTCTGAGCTCGTACGTCTCAGAGAAGGGCGTTAACCAAGAGAATAAATTCTCCACCTCTAAACAGATATATATTTAATTGAAATCAATCAACATAGAATAAAATCCAGTGATAGACACACATCCATTTACAAGTCCGTTCTGGGTCTGAACAAAACTAGAGGCACCGAATTCCTCTCTTGTACGTCCAATACAGGAGAGAGGTCCTCGCATATTCGTTGATCTCCAAGTACGTTTGGACGATTACCACTTATTACCTCGTCTTGGGTGTACAGTCCAATCAAGACATCAGTAATCGTCCAAACGATGTGAAGACCTCCAGTCTTCAACCACCATCTTCATTGTCGACATTTTGTCGATTCAGTTATTCAGAATGGGATAAACCCGGTCTTCCCGAATAACTCACTTATATAATAAACAAGTGCCATAAAAACACAACATACGCCTCATTCCAATTGTGAATATTATTTATTTAAATATTCACATATTTAGGGATTTGTTCCCATTAATTTTATTAAAGATAAATTCTTTAAAATTTATTCTTTAATCTTCCTTCGCATACCATTTCGATCTAATTAAAGATGCATTAAAACTCTACTTGGTTTTAATCTTCCCAAAAATCAATATTAATGATTATTTAACTTGGGAAATCATATCCTGTCTTTAATTGGGTTAAAGAACCAATGCCATTTAAAAGACGGTTCACGATAAACCCAAAATCGCATTCCATTCAATCATCCTCTAACCGTAAATTATCAAGTGAACAATTCCCTAAGTATTAACCCCGAAGGCCGAAACCAACATCAGATCAATACCGAGGAAACCATTCAACTTAACTAATCTCCAGTTAGTTTCTAATTCTCTTAACTACATTGTTAATCGGGTTAAAGAACCAGTGTTATTTAAAACATTATTCATGATAAACCCAAAGACCAATTCAATTCAATTCCAATTAAATATATTAAATTAGAAAACTTTACTTTGGAAAATTCCCGTTAAATCTTAATGAAAAGATTTATAAATTCCAAATCTCATTTCACCGTAAATCGGGTTAAAGAACGAATGTCGTTCAAAAACACATTTCATAACAAACCCAAAATCCCATCAGTCTCTAACTGTAAATTAGTAAGAGAACAATTCCCTAAGTATTAACACTGAAGGCCGAAACCAACACCAGATCAATACCCAGGAAACCATGTAACTTAACTAATCTCCGGTCAGTTTCTAATTTTCTTAACTCCATTCGGTTCAAGAACAGTATTATTAAAGGTACCATTTACGACAAACCCAAAATCCAATTTGATATTAAATACAAGGCTCTGAATAAAAAGAATATATCGGCTTATATTCGATATCAAATTCTGAAACCGACAAATATCGTATTGGAATAACGATATATATAGCTTCCAAATTCCTCCACAATATCCGTATAATCACAAAATCCAAAATCAAAATATTCCGAAGATAATTTTGATTCAAATCCATTCCAATTCATATATTGGAAATTCTGGTTATATTTAAAACCATTTCAAATCCAATTTATTTATTTTAAAAATATTAGATTTATTATTCTATTTCAAAACTAGTTCATTTAGATAAAATATATTTTATCTTTTCAAAAATGGAATTTTTCATCCCAATTCTTTCCAAATCTTTTATTATGATTTTACACAAATTATTGATATTTTTAATACTTTATCAAGGCCCATACAGTCGATTTCCATAAACGATCATCGAACTGCACTTACAGCGACCATTTCCAAATTTGATTTGGACATAATTCCAAATTCAACTGTTAGATTTCAAATCACTCATATTATTTGGAAAGCTCTTTTCGATACGAACCCAAAGGTTCCGGCTTTACGAGAATCCGACAGTCGGATCTCCCATAATGTCTGTTCGAAGTCAATGGTTGAAATTCGTGAATTACCGCGGCATGGCACGTTCTATTCAGGCCATTATATATATAATATATACTACATATATTTCGTCGATTTCCATTTAAAACGTATTTTGTAAATCGTTTTAGATTCGTTTTCAATTTGATTTCAACTTCATATTCAATTTCAAATCAAAATTGAATATTCCATATCATCGATATATAAATGATAATATTTTCAAAACATTATATTTTGAAATCAATTCCTTTTCGATATTCATTATAAAAATGAATAATATCGATATAAATATCGTTCGCGTCAAAATGGCGTTAATCTAATAAACACGGCTTTATATATTTAAATATATTCGTGTCCATCCCAAATCGGATATCAAAATCAGATTTTGACCTTTTACTGAATATTATTTTAAAATATTCATTATTTTAAAATATTCATTATTTTAAAATATTCGTTCTTTCTGAACTGGAATCAGACACATTCAATTACCATATAATTTGATGTATATGGATTTCATAAACACATGTACACAACAACAATCAGACACAGTCAAACATCATCCCACGTGCATTCTACACTGCATAAGCATCAAATATAAATATTCAATGCTTATAACAGCCTGTCAATCAATTGATCGACATACAACTAAATACTGGAATTAGTGCACGTCTAATTTCATCCCAATACCCATGTGGGGTTTCAATCAACAAATAATGAATTTTATTTGTGCAGTTGGGTGATGTGTAAAATTTATCGTCCCAATCAATATCAGTCGAATGTGTGTACATAAAAAAATCATCCGATTTGTTTATGAATATTTGTTTTATTCATATACACGTTAAAAATTATATTTTTAACTATAAAATATTTATTTTCAATCCACATCACACAATCAATTTTCACAACACATCAAACAAACAAGCCGTCCATTGTCTGTGGACGACGGGTGTCGGGTGCGGCTAAGCACCGTCTACATTCTAGTATATATTTTAACTAGAAATAAAATTAAAGTGAGAAGTACTCATCAAGGGTTCCACTCCTCCTTTCTCTATTGTCTCTCAGATTCGCCTTTTTGATTCCAACGCAGTCTTCTTTACGCTGTTCATATTAAAGATCACATTTTTAATATGATGTTTGTATATTTGAAAATCGCTATTTTTATTCTGTCTTCCATTTAAAAATTATATTTCTAAAACAAAGCTACATATATAAAAATTATATTTTTAAAACGAAGTCATATTTTTAATCCTAAGTTCTATATATAAAAATAATATTTTCTCGTAATTCAAAATCATAGCTTTTTATTTTTAAAAAATCATAGCCTTTTTGTTTCAAACAATCATATCTTTTTATATTTAAAAAATCAAATCTTTTTGTTTCAAAAATCAAATCTTTTTGTTTCACTACTATATATATATAAATTTTACTTTTATATCTCTACTTAAATAAAAATCATATTTTTATTTTTCTATATAAAGATCATATTTTTATGGCAAAACATTTCAAATCCATACGTGCAAAAATCACATCTCTACCGTGTTAAAAATCATTTTTAGTGGTAAAAATCACATCTTTATGCGATGAAAAATCATGTCTTTATGCGAATAAAAACCATAACATCATATTCATAAAAATCAGATTTTTAAACATGGTTATAATATAATAAAATGAAAATAAAATAAAATAAATGTAAATTATAAAAAAAAACACCTTTAATTTGGATTTTTGTCGAAATGGGAATGGTTGCGGTGGTGTATTGGGCAGAGGCTGCCTCAGGTGGGGGTGGAGGCTTCAGGGACGGCGACGGTGGGCCAGTGGGCGGGTTTTGGTGGCTCGCGTTCGTAGGGGGTGTTTGGGTCCTCGTCATAGAGGATAGAGGAGGGGACGCGGCAGGAGGAGGGGATCGAGGTGAGGGGGTCTGGCGGTGGGCTTCCGGCATGGTGCGACGGCGAAGGGGGGGCGCCTGGGGATCGATTGCGGTTTTTTTCTCCCTCTTTCTGATTTGAACGATATAAAGTACGGGGGATTGATCTAGATTAGGGAGAAAATAGGGGGCTTATATTATTTAATTTATTTTGAAAAAAACTAACTTTTTATTTTGAACTCCAAATTGAACCCACCCACTGTCGTCCATAGCCAATTACCCCCATTCCGAACACAATGGGATATGTATCGTAAGCCAGTTTGGCTGTTTCAATCGATTTCCGTCAAAATCAAAATATAAATCTATATATTGAATTTGAGTGCACATTTCTATTTATCTGGGCCACATACAGGCTCTAAAAATTCCTGAAAAATATTTTCTAGCTTCGTATTGATGATACGGTTCTAACAAAACTAATTTCGTCAAATTATGAGACCGTTTGAAAATGCCCATTTTCTGGTCGATCGAAATTGACTCAAACTGTTAAAACACGTTTTCTTTTGCCACGCTCACATTTTGATTCCACAAATTATGAATTTTGGAATATAGCAATAACTTGACATCCCGGATCCAACAAAAGTGGTTTCATCAAAAACGGAGGTCGTTTGCAAAATCGCCATTTTTAAGGGCTAAAATTCCATAGCGACTATTCTGAATTTTCAATTGGGCATAACTTTTTATTCCCGCTATGAAATTTGGATTTTCCAGATTCGTTGGAAAGATATTTTCAAATAGATCCTAGTATTTTTGGTCTCACTAAAATCCAGTTTATTTTGAATCCTGTACATTCATTTGAAATTTGAAATCGAATTTTCAAACTACCGCACCATTTCCATTTCCTTTTATAATTAAAAATAAATGTTCATATTCTAACATCAATTCAAATAAATATATACGTTCTAATTCTATTCAAAATAAATTTCTTGTCGTTATTATTTAAAATAATTCATTTTAAATGTCCAAAATTCACTAAAATTGCCAAAATAAAAATTTTTAAATTGATTCCGATTTTTGCGTTGTTACAGTATAATCCAGACATTTCTAAATTTATTTTTTTGGAATTTTTAGAATCAGTATAGGGCCCCGGCAAATTGAAATGTACGTTCAAATCCGTATTTGAATGTTTTATATTTTAATTTGAAGAAAAACTAACCGAAATAATCGAATGGGCTTACGAAACATATTCCATTGTGTTCGGAATAGGGGTATTTAGCTAGGGGTGACAGTCGTTGGGTTTGATCTGGAGTTCGGATAGGAAAACACTATTTTAGAAAATTAAATATATATGGACCAGTAGAAAAATTCCTTTCATAATTTTTATTTTCCCAAAATCACGAAAAACCTCAGTACTCCTCAAGTCTATGATGGAAAGCAGTTCGCCGCTTCCCAGCCTGATTCCGGCGAAACAACTCACCAAAACCCTTCGACCCAGTTGAACTTTTTTGTAGATCTCACTCCACTCTTCAAATCCATACTAAGTACTTCCTCCATTGTTCAGCAATCATCGAGGTCTGCACCCTCGAAGTTTCGAACTTCGAACCGTCACCGCAGTTCATTGCCACCACAGAGTTCGACCGCGACCCCACCCCCCGGCGCGCCTCTCTACCCCCGACAACGTCGCATAGGCCGATCACCCTCAAGCTCCATCGTTTGCACGCAATCTCATGACCTAGTTTTGAATCATTCTGAAAAGGTACGGCCTGTATTTAATTAAAAGTAATATGACATTTAAAAGTGTTGCAAACTTGATTAATGGAATAAAAATCATATCTTTTTGCTATTTTGTCGAAATTTAGTGAAACAAGAGACATTGGACTTGTGGCGACGTCTTCTACATTCTAGAAGAGACCGGAGAATTTTTGGAGCTTCTTACAATTTTTGGAGAAGTGGAACCCAATGTGAGACTTCTAAATTCAAATTTGAATGGAATAGCGATGTATAAATTATATAATCAATGTATATGTTATATGTGAGTTGAAATGAAATTGAAATGGAATTGAAATAAATTTATCTACGTATGTATATATATATACACTCCCCTCGTCCACAGACCATGGACGATATATATTAGTTGTGTTTGTTTGGATTTTGGTTGATGTAATAACCCGGGAATCCGAGCCAATTTAAAATTTTTATTTTGGCAATTTTAGCAAATTTTGAATATTTAAAATAGATTATTTTAAATAATATCGACGAGAAATTTATTTTGAATATAATTCGAACGTATATATTCGTTTGAATCGACGATAGAATATAAATATTTATTTATATTTATAAAAGGAATTGAAAATGGCGTGGTAGTTCGATAATTCGATTTCAAAATTCAAATGAATGTACAAGATTCAAAATAAACCGGATTTTAGTGAAACCAAAAATAATAGAATCTAATAGAGAATATCTTTCCAACGAATCCGAAAAATTGAAATTTCATAGCGGGAATCAAAAGATACGTCCAGTTGAAAATTCTGAATAGTCGCTATGGAATTCAGGCCCTTAAAATGGGAATTTTGCAAACGACCTCGGATTTCGATGAAACCACTTTTGTTGGATCCGGGATGTAAAGTTATTGCTAGGTATCAAATTTCATAATTTTTCGAATCAATATGTGAGCGTGGCAAAGGAAAACGCGTTTGACTAGTTTTAGTTGATTTTAATCAACTGGAAAATGGCCATTTTTCAAACGGTCTCAGAATTTGACGAAACTAGTTTTGTTAGGACCGTATCGTAAATATAAAGCTAGAAAATATTTTTCTGGAATTTTTCGAGTTAGTATGTGACCCCGGTAAATTGAAATGCGCGTTCGAATTCAATATATACATTGATATATATATTTTGAATTTGACGGAAACTGATCGAAACAGCTGAATTGGCTTGCGATACATATCCCATTGTGTTCGGAATGAGGGTAATTAGCTAGGGGCAATAGTCGTTGGGCCTCGTTTGGAGTTCGTATTTAAAAGTAACTTTTTAGATGGAAAAAATTAAATAATATAATAATATAAAAGAAAGGGGGGCCCAAGCCCTTACCCCCTTAACCGGTAAACGCCCTCCCACTTTCCATTTCCCAAAACCGTAATCGAATTGAAAAAAGAAAAGAAAAAAAAACCCGCCATCGCAGATCGACGACCTCGCCCCACGTCGCGCCCGCCGCCACCGTCCTCCCCAGCTCCGCCTGACGCAACCCCCTCTCCTCTCGTCTCTGACTCCCTCTCCTCCCCAAGACGCGGCGCCCGAAGGCCAGAACCTCCCACCACCAAAGAAGAGGCCACCGCCACCCATTCAAATCCTCCAACCGCCGCCTGAATGGCCACCGCCCCCCTCGACCACTTGCGCCAACACCAGCAGCTCCACCGTTCACCCGCGAACCGAAACCCTAAAATCAATGTAAGATTTTATTTGCTGATTTTGTTTTCTTCATCATCATCTAAAAGTTTTGATTTTTATCGCATAAATGATTTGATTTTTTTTATTTAGCAAAGAAACCATTTTTATCATATATAAGTATAGGTTTATAGCGGTAAAACATGGGTTTTTATTGCAGTGAAGTATAAATTTTTATGACAAGAAAGTTGATGATTTTAAAACAAGAAAGTTGAAGATTTTAAAACAATAAAAGTTTAGATTATTTTTGACTTTAAAAAAATAGGATTTTTCACTTTTAAAAGATTGAACTTTTATAGATGAAAAACAAATGATTTTTAGACAGAATAAAAATATAATCTTTATTGCATGTAAAGGTTAAAAATATAATTTTTATAATATAGAAAGGATAAAAATATAATTTTTATAATATAGAAAGGTTAAAAATATAATTTTTATAAGGTAGAGAATATAAAAATTCGATTTTTAAATATTGAATAGCAAAGTAAAAATTCGTTTTTTATATATTGAATAGCAAAGTAAAAATTCGTTTTTTATATATTGAATAGCAAAGTAAAAATTCGATTTTTACATATGTTGAGGATACGGGCAAAGAAAGTGACAAGAGGCAAGAGCGGCGAAGATTTTCTCCTTAAGAAGAGTCGTGGCATTTGGATTAGCTATTTGTGAGAATTTCTCACTCTTTAATTTAATTTTCTAGTTATATATATACTAGGATGCAGACGGTGTTTAGTAGCACCCGACACCCGTCGTCCACAGACCATGGACGGCTTGTATGCTTGTTTGTTTGATTTTGATGTGTAGTTGATTGTGTGATGTGATGTGAAATGGAATAAAATATTTATATAAATGAAATTAAATATTTATATAGTTGAAAATATTTTAAAGTTAAAAATAGAATTTTTAACGTGTATATGAAATGAAATAAAAATAAACAAATCGGACGATTTGTTTATATACACACATTTGACTGATATTGATTGGGATGATAAATGTTACACATCGCCCAGCTGCACAAATAAAATCGGTATTTGATTGTTTGAAACCCCACATGGGTATTGGGATGATATATGACATACACTAATCCCAATAATTAGTTGTATGTCGATCGATTGATTTACAGACTGTTATAAGCGTTAAATATTTATATTTGATGCTTATACAGTGTAGAACGCACTTTGGATGATGGTTGATGATTTATCGTTGCTGTTATACACGTGTGGTTGAAAATCCATATAATTAACATTATATGGTAATTGATTGGGCCTCATTCCATATTTGAGAAAGAAATATTTGAAATAGAAATATTTGAAATAGAAATATTGGAAAAAGAAATATTTGAAAAAGAAATATTTGAAATAGAAATATTTGAAATAGAATATTTGAAAATAGAAATACATGAAGCCATGTTGATTAGATTGACGCCATTTTGACGTGAACGATATTTATATCGATTTTATTCATTTTATCATGAATATCGAAAGTGATTTCAAAATCTGATATTTTGAAAAGAATTGAAATTCGAATTAAATTGAATAGAATTGAATTCGAATTGAAATTGAATATAAATGAATTCGAATTGAAATTGAATATAAATGAATTCGAATTGAAATTGAATTGAATTGAAACGAACTGAAATTGAATTAGAAATCCATTTGAATTGAAATCAATTTGAAATGAATTTAAAATGAATTTATAAGGAAAAATTCAATTTTGATTTGAATTAGAAATGAAGTTGAAATCGTTTTGAAAACGAATTTAAACGAATTATAAAAATACGTTTTTAAAAGGAAATCGACGAAGTATATATATTATATATATAATATAATGGCCTGAATAGAACGCGTCGCGCCGCGGCAGTTCGCGAATTTCGACCATTGACTTCGAACGGATATTACGGGAGATCTGACCGTCGGATTCTCCTAAAACCGAAACCGTTGGGTTCGTATCGGAAAGATCTTTCTAATGAACATTAGAAATTTGAAATCTAACGATTGGACTTGGAATTATGTCCAAATCAAATTTGAAAAAAGGTCGCTGTAAGTGCATTTCGATGGCCGTTGATGGAAATCGGCTGTACGGGCCTTGATAAAATTATTAAAAATAGTAATAATTTGTGTAAAATCATAAGAAATGATTTAGGAAGAATTGGGATGAAAAACTCCATATTTGAAAAGATAAAAATAGATTTTTATCGAAATGAACTAGTTTTGAACTAGAATAGTAATTTATTTATTTTTAAAATAAATAAAGTGAGTTTGAAATGGTTTTGAAATATAACCAGAATTTCCAATAATTGAATTGGATTGGATTTGAATCGAAATTGTCTTTGGAATATTTCGATTTGGATTTCGTGATCATATAGATGTTGTTATGGAAATTTGAAAGATATGTATATATATCGTTATTTCCAATACGATATTTGTTGGTCGTAGAATTTGATATTGAATATAAGTCGATATATTTTCTATTCAGAGCCTTGTATTTAATATCAAATGTGATTTGGGTTTGTCGTGAATGGTGTCTTTATTAACACTGTTCTTGAACCCAGTTGAGAAAAGATTAAATCTTTTTATTTAGATTTAATGAAGTGTTCCAATTAAATAATATTTAATTGGAATTGAACTGGTATTGATTTTTAGGTTTATTGTGAAGAGTGTTTTAAATGACACTTATTCTTTAACCCGATAATTAATGAATGTGATTTTGGGTTTATCGTGAACTGTGTTTTAAAATGACACTGATTCTTTAACCCAGTTAAAGATTAAAACTAAGTGGAGTTTTAATGAATCTTTAATTAGATTGAAAAGATCGAGAATGGAGTATCACCAGTTTTGCTCCAGGCGATAGTTAAATCTTTAATTAGATTTGAATGTGAAATGGTAATTGAATTTGCCAATAACACTGTGGTGTTAGATATGAAGTATTACCAGTTTTACTTCATGGGATAAATAGGTTGGGATTGGGAAATAAAATAAATGATTACTCCGGTGTGGTTCGCTAATCCCGACTAGTTTGAATTGATATTCAAAAGAAGATTAAAGAGTAAATTTGAAGAATTTATCTTTGATAAAATTAATGGGAACCTTTCCCAAAGTATAAGAATATTGGAATAAAAGAATATTCTGAATTGGAATGAGGCGTATGTTGTGTTTGTGTAACACTTATTTAAAGTATACGCGAGTTATTCGGGAAGACCGGGTTTATCCCAATCTGAATAACTGATACGACGATAAGTCGAAGACGAAGACGGTGGTCGAAGATCGGAAGTCTTCACGTCGTTCGGGTGATTACTAATGATCTTGATTGGGATGTACACCTAAGAAGATGGAAACAGTTGGTGGTCGTCCAGACGTACTTGGAGATCGATGGGTATGCGGGGTACTAGGTGCCTCCGGTTTCGTTCAGAACCAGAACGAACTTGTAAATGGATTGTGTGTCTGACATTGGAATTCAGTATGTGTGATTGATTTCTATTAAATATATATCTGTTTGGCGGCGGAGAATTTATTCTCTTGCTTAACGCCCTTCTCTGAGACGTACGAGCTCAGGGGTTATATACTGATGGATATCAAACGCATAGAGTGAATTGCCTGTGTGGCATGCCTAAGTGGCGAATGATCAAGGCTTCTGTTGAAAAGAAAAGTCTTATCGTTGATGATCGAAGCACAGCCTTTGTGGCGTAGCTTTGTGTGACGTTTACTTCGCGAGTTTCGCACCCGGTATGAACCAAAAACGGGAGAGGATGTCAGTGAGGGCATGCGTTTCTTTCTAGCTAGAAGTGGCGTCAGTGGTTTTACACGCCCTGACGAGTTTGACTTATGTGATTGTTGCTGTTGCAAGGCGCCTCGGTTTGATCGGACGATCCGGGTCCGATGGAGTCATTTGTTGGCTCACTTACGCCCCATAGGGCGGAGAGACGTATTGTTCAGGAATAATAATCCACATCGGTGGACCGGCCCTGAGGATCCAGGGGGCAGTTGCGGCTGTTCCTGAGACATGGGCTAGATTGTCTCGAATCAGTAGAGGACTATCTTTTGCCTCGGTTCAGAGATGGAAATCCAATTTCCAAATACGTGACATTTGCGGTTTTAATTGTAGAACTAGTATGGCGACATGATATATGGTACCCATGTCGTCTATGATTGATACTTATGATTTGAAGTTGTTTTATACACTATGCACTTATAGTAGTATCAAATAATTTGTTTTAAATGTACTAAGCATATTTGGCTATTATAAGGGAAAACCCTATCCCCCGGCTTGCGTTGCATTGTGTGATAGGACCTGGGTCTTATAATAGCTTCATTTTTTCAAAAAGCATTGCGCTGTTTTGTTATATGCACTGGTATTCTTGGGAGGAAACCCGTTCCGTGTTATACGGCGTGGTCCCTCGATATATCTGATTTAAAGTAAAGTTTTAAATAACTGTTTTAGTTCTCACACTAGTCACATGACTGACCTGGAGTTTATTGTTTTAACCTAAACTCTGGGTGCCCTTATTTTCGACACGGGCAGCTAGTAGTTTTGGTTTTGCAGATTTATATTCACATGATCCTGGTTTACAGCTGGAATGATATCCGAAAAGCTTTGTATTCGTATATCTCTTCTAGTTATGTATTGTATTATTTTCCGCTGCTATGTAATTTAAATCTCTGATATTTCTGTGTAATATTCATATATACTATGTATATTCTTGTAATCTGATGTATTGTTGTAATATACAATGAAATGTTCTTCCGTCTGCAATCTGTTGTGTCATGTTCTCAAAATAATTCGTTCTTTCTCTTCTCTTCGGAGACTGGGGAAGTTCGGGTCGTTTCATCGTGGTATCAGAGCTTTGGTTTACAAAGCTCGAGAACAAGACACGTTAGTACCATACGAAGGAATTCATCGGAAATTGGATTAGTAATATCCAATGGGAATGACTCGTTAGAGATAGGATCAGTAGTATCCTAGAACGAGTGTGAAGAGTATATTTTTAAAGTGAAAAAAAATTTTGTTTTGAAAATTTAAATCAATTATTCGTATTTGATTATTTATTTGTATTGATTTGGACAGTCCAGTATATAAAGATTTTGCATATACGCCTTGCAAACGTGTATTTGAAGTTTTAATATACTGGATCGATATAGAATTACACTCTAATCGCCCGGAGATGATTTTGATCATGGAGGTCCATCATTACAATTTATGTTCGTGTGACGAAAGTGGGATTTCTATATATTTCCAATTGACTGGTGTGAGAACCAAAACTAGATATGGCCTATTGTTGTGATTTGGCATCAAAAATGTGATTTTTGACAATATATCAAAGTTATGAATTTGAAAAGCTAATCAACTAATTGATTGATGGTTGTGTTGTTTGATTAATTAAAATTTGAACCATTTAGTCAAATTGTACCAAATAGTGAATTGTATTGAAATTGGTCGCATTTGCATGCATATACATGTACTTACATTGAACAGGTCATAGCAAGGAGGCTAGAGCAGAAGAATAAAATTTGTTTGCCCGGCAAATAGGTACATGTTTACTATAATTTACTGTTTTGTTTGGGTGATGATGATTTTATGAACCGATTGGCTAGCCGCTTGGCTTTTTCTTTTTCTTTTTGAGATCAGAAGGCCTGTATGGCAATTTCGGGATTTTCCCGTGCTCCCGGTGCAGGGGAGGTTATGGCGAAATTTTTCGAAAATTTAGGGTGTTAGCCAAATTTTTGAAAAATTTGAAAAGTTTTTAGAAACTGAAAAGTTGAAGAACTTAAGCCGTAGTGAAAACACTGGAAGTCGAGTTGATTAGTTAAACAACTTTCGGCTTTGTTCCTTTTCGGGGACGAAAAGTTTTAAGTGGGGGAGATTGTAATAACCCGGAAATCCAAGCCAATTTAAAATTTTTATTTTGGCAATTTTAGCGAATTTTGAATATTTAAAATAGATTATTTTAAATAATATCGACGAGAAATTTATTTTGAATATAATTCGAACATATATATTCGTTTGAATCGACGATAGAATATAAATATTTATTTATATTTATAAAAGGAATTGAAAATGGCGCGGTAGTTCGATAATTCGATTTCAAAATTCAAATGAATGTACATGATTCAAAATAAACCGGATTTTAGTGAAACCAAAAATAATAGAATCTAATAGAGAATATCTTTCCAACGAATCCGAAAAATTGAAATTTCATAGCGGGAATCAAAAGATACGTCCAGTTGAAAATTCTGAATAGTCGCTATGGAATTCAGGCCCTTAAAAATGGGAATTTTGCAAACGACCTCGGATTTCGACGAAACCACTTTTGTTGGATCCGGGATGTAAAGTTATTGCTAGGTTTCCAATTTCATAATTTTTCGAATCAATATGTGAGCGTGGCAAAGGAAAACGCGTTTGGTCAGTTTCAGTTGATTTTAATCAACTGGAAAATGGCCATTTTTCAAACTGTCTCGGAATTTGACAAAACTAGTTTTGTTAGGACCGTATCGTCAATACGAAGCTAGAAAATATTTTTCTGGAATTTTTCGAGTTAGTATGTGACCCCGGTAAATTGAAATGCGCGTTCGAATTCAATATATATACTGATATATATTTTGAATTTGACGGAAACTGATCGAAACAGCTGAATTGGCTTGCGATACATATCCCATTGTGTTCGGAATGAGGGTAATCAGCTATGGGTGATAGTCGTTGGGCCTCGTTTGGAGTTCGTATTTAAAAGTAACTTTTTAGATGGAAAAATTTAAATAAAATAATAATATAAAAGAAAGGGGGGCCCAAGCCCTTACCCCCTTATCAGGTAAACGCCCTCCCACTTTCCCATTTCCCAAAACCGTAATCGAATTGAAAAAAAAACCGCCATCGTAGATCGACGACCTCGCCCCACGTCGCGCCCGCTGCCACCGTCCTCCCCAGCTCCGCCTGACGCAACCCCCTCCCCTCTCGTCTCTGACTCCCTCTCCTCCCCAAGACGCGGCGCCCGAAGGCCAGAACCTCCCACCACCAAAGAAGAGGCCGCCGCCACCCATTCAAACCCTCCAACCGCCGCTTGAATGGCCACCGCCGCCCTCCCCCTCGACCACTTGCGCCAACACCAGCAGCTCCACCGTTCACCCGCGAACCGAAACCCTGAAATCAATGTAAGATTTTATTTACTGATTTTGTTTTCTTCATCATCATCTAAAAGTTTTGATTTTTATCGCATAAACGATTTGATTTTTTTTATTTAGCAAAGAAACCATTTTTATCATATATAAGTATAGGTTTATAGCGGTAAAACATGGGTTTTTATTGCGGTGAAGTATAAATTTTTATGACAAGAAAGTTGATGATTTTAAAAAAAGAAAGTTGAAGATTTTAAAACAAAAGTTTGGATTATTTTTTACTTTAAAAAGATAGGATTTTTCACTTTTAAAAGATTGGACTTTTATAGATGAAAAACAAATGATTTTTAGACAGAATAAAAATATAATCTTTATTGCATGTAAAGGTTAAAAATATAATTTTTATAATATAGAAAGGATAAAAATATAATTTTTATAATATAGAAAGGTTAAAAATATAATTTTTATAAGGGAGAGAATATAAAAATTCGATTTTTATATATTGAATAGCAAAGTAAAAAATCGTTTTTTATATATTGAATAGCAAAGTAAAAATTCGTTTTTTATATATTGAATAGCAAAGTAAAAATTCGATTTTTACATATGTAGAGAATACGGGCAAAGAAAGTGACAAGAGGCGAGAGCGGCGAAGATTTTCTCCTTAAGAAGAATCGTGGCGTTTGGATTAGCTATTTGTGAGAATTTCTCACTCTTTAATTTAATTTTCTAGTTATATATATATATACTAGGATGCAGACGGTGTTTAGTAGCACCCGTCGTCCACAGACCACGGACGGCTTGTATGCTTGTTTGTTTAATTTTGATGTGTAGTTGATTGTGTGATGTGATGTGAAATGGAATAAAATATTTATACAAATGAAATAAAATATTTATATAGTTGAAAATATTTTATAGTTAAAAATAGAATTTTTAACGTGTATATGAAATGAAATAAAAATAAACAAATCGGACGATTTGTTTATATACACACATTTGACTGATATTGATTGGGACGATAAATTTTACACATCGCCCAGCTGCACAAATAAAATCGGTATTTGATTGTTTGAAACCCCACACGGGTATTGGGATGATATATGACATACACTAATCCCAATAATTAGTTGTATGTCGATCGATTGATTGACAGACTGTTATAAGCGTTAAATATTTATATTTGATGCTTATACAGTGTAGAACGCACTTTGGATGATGGTTGATGATTTATCGTTGCTGTTATATGCGTGTGGTAGAAAATCCATATAATTAACATTATATGGTAATTGATTGGGCCTCATTCCATATTTGAGAAAGAAATATTTGAAATAGAAATATTTGAAATAGAAATATTGGAAAAAGAAATATTTGAAAAAGAAATATTTGAAATAGAATATTTGAAAACAGAAATACATGAAGTCGTGTTGATTAGATTGACGCCATTTTGACGTGAACGATATTTATATCGATTTTATTCATTTTATCATGAATATCGAAAGTGATTTCAAAATATGATATTTTGAAAAGAATTGAAATTCGAATTAAATTGAATAGAAATGAATTCGAATTGAAATTGAATATAAATGAATTCGAATTGAAATTGAATATAAATGAATTCGAACTGAAATTGAATTGAATTGAAAACGAACTGAAATTGAATTAGAAATCCATTTGAATTGAAATCAATTTGAAATGAATTTAAAACGAATTTATAAGGAAAAATTCAATTTTGATTTGAATTAGAAATGAAGTTGAAATCGTTTTGAAAACGAATTTAAACGAATTATAAAAATACGTTTTAAAAAGGAAATCGACGAAGTATATATATTATATATATAATATAATGGCCTGAATAGAACGCGCCGCGCCGCGGCAGTTCGCGAATTTCGACCATTGACTTCGAACGGATATTACGGGAGATCCGACCGTCGGATTCTCCTAAAACCGGAACCGTTGGGTTCGTATCGGAAAGAGCTTTCTAATGAATATTAGAAATTTGAAATCTAACGATTGGACTTGGAATTATGTCCAAATCAAATTTGAAAAAAGGTCGCTGTAAGTGCAGTTCGATGGCCGTTGATGGAAATCGACTGTACGGGCCTTGATAAAATTATTAAAAATAGTAATAATTTGTGTAAAATCATAAGAAATGATTTGGGAAGAATTGGGATGAAAAACTCCATATTTAAAAAGATAAAAATAGATTTTTATCGAAATGAACTAGTTTTGAACTAGAATAGTAATTTATTTATTTTTAAAATAAATAAAGTGGTTTTGAAATATAACCAGAATTTCCAATAATTGAATTGGAATGGATTTGAATCGAAATTGTCTTTGGAATATTTCGATGTTGGATTTCGTGATAATATAGATGTTGTTATGGAAATTTGAAAGATATGTATATATATCGTTATTTCCAATACGATATTTGTTGGTCGTAGAATTTGATATTGAATATAAGCCGATATATTTTCTATTCAGAGCCTTGTACTTAATATCAAATGTGATTTGGGTTTGTCGTGAATGGTGTCTTTATTAACACTGTTCTTGAACCCAGTTGAGAAAAGATTAAATCTTTTTATTTAGATTTAATGAAGTGTACCAATTAAATAATATTTAATTGGAATTGAACTGGTATTGATTTTTGGGTTTATTGTGAAGAGTGTTTTAAATGACACTTATTCTTTAACCCGATAATTAATGAATGTGATTTTAGGTTTATTGTGAACCTTGTTTTAAAATGACACTGATTCTTTAACCCAGTTAAAGATTAAAACTAAGTGGAGTTTTAATGAATCTTTAATTAGATTGAAAAGATCGAGAATGGAGTATCACCAGTTTTGCTCAAGGCGATAGTTAAATCTTTAATTAGATTTGAACATGAAACGGTAATTGAATTTACCGATAGCACTTTGGTGTTAGATATGAAGTATTACCAGTTTTACTTCATGGGATAAATAGGTTGGGATTGGGAAATAAAATAAATGATTACTCCGGTGTGGTTCGCTAATCCCGACTAGTTTGAATTGATATTCAAAAGAAGATTAAAGAATAAATTTGAAGAATTTATCTTTGATAAAATTAATGGGAACCTTTCCCAAAGTATAAGAATATTGGAATAAAAGAATATTCTGAATTGGAATGAGGCGTATGTTGTGTTTGTGTAACACTTATTTAAAGTATACGCGAGTTATTCGGGAAGACCGGGTTTATCCCATTCTGAATAACTGATACGACGATAAGTCGAAGATGAAGACGGTGGTCGAAGACCGGAAGTCTTCATGTCGTTTGGGTGATTACTGATGATCTTGATTGGGATGTACACCCAAGAAGATGGAAACAGTTGGTGGTCATCCAGACGTACTTGGAGGTCGATGGGTATGCGGGGTAATAGGTGCCTCCGGTTTCGTTCAGACCCAGAACGAACTTGTAAATGGACTGTGCGTCTGACATTGGAATTTAGTCTGTGTGATTGATTTCTATTAAATATATATCTGTTTGGCGGCGGAGAATTTATTCTCTTGCTTAACGCCCTTCTCTGAGACGTACGAGCTCATGGGTTATATACTGACGGATATCAAACGCATAGAGTGAATTTCCTGTGTGGCATGCCTAAGTGGCGAATGATCAAGGCTTCTGTAGAAAAGCAAAGTCTTGTGGTTGATGATCGAAGCACGGCCTTTGTGGTGTAGCTTTGTGTGACGTTTACTTCGCGAGTTTCGCACCCGGTATGAACCAAAAACAGGAGAGGACGTCAGGGAGGGCATGCGTTTCTTTCTAGCTTAACGTGGCGTCAGTGGTTTTACACGCCCTGACAAGTTTGACTTATGTGGTTGTTGTTGTTGCGAGGCGCCTCGGTTTGATCGGACGATCCGGGTCCGATGGAGTCATTTGTTGGCTCATTTATGTCCCATAGGGCGGAGAGACATATTGTTCAGGCATAATAATCCACATCGGTGGACAAGCCCTGAGGATCCAAGGGGCAGTTGCGGCTGTTCCTAAGACATGGGCTAGATTATCTCGAATCGGTAGAGGACTATCTTTTGCCTCGGTTCATAGATGGAAATCCAATTTCCAAATACGTGACATTTGCGGTTTTAATTGTAGAACTAGTATGGCGATATGATATATGGTACCCATGCCGTCTATGATTGATACTTATGATTTGAAGTTGTTTTATACACTATGCACTTATAGTAGTATCAAATGATTTGTTTTAAACGTACTAAGCATATTTGGCTATTATAAGGGAAAACCCTATCCCCCGGCTTGCGTTGCATTGTGTGATAGGACCTGGGTCTTATAATAGCTTCATTTTTCCAAAAAGCATTGCGCTGTTTTGTTATATGCACTAGTATTCTTGGGAGGAAACCCGTTCCGTGTTATACGGCGTGGTCCCTTGATATATCTGATTTAAAGTAAAGTTTTAAATAACTGTTTTAGTTCTCACACCAGTCACATAACTGACCTGGAGTTTATTGTTTTAACCTAAACCCTAGGTGCCCTTATTTTTGACACGGGCAGCTAGTAGTTTTGGTTTTGCAGATTTATATTCACAGGATCCTGGTTTACAGCTGGAATGATATCCGGAAAGCTTTGTATCCGTATATCTCTTCTAGTTGTGTATTGTTTTATTTTCCGCTGCTATGTAATTTAAATCTTTGATATTTCTGTGTAATATTCATATATACTCTGTATATTCTTGTAATCTGATGTATTGTTGTAATATACAATGAAATGTTCTTCCGTCTGCGTTCTGTTGTATCGTGTTCTCAAAACAATTCGTTCTTTCTCTTCTCTTCGGAGACCGGGGAAGTTCGGGTCGTTTCAGTTGACGTGAAATTTGGTTGATAAATGCGAATGGTTGATAATGGTTGTTAGTGGTTGGAACAAAATTGGAATTGTTTGTGGAAAAACTCAATGTGATATGAAAATGATTGAAATGATTAGATCATTAGGATAAGCCCCTTAGGGAACGTCGCGAGGCCTAAGGTAGTGAGAGGAGCCATACTTGGGACGGTGCCTGTTTTATACCCCCTGCCGTTATGCTGCCAAAATTTTCTTAAATATTCATGTGTTTGAATTATATTCATGTGTTGAAATATATTCATGTGTTGGAAATATATTCTTATGACGAATGAATTGTTTGAACGATAAAAATCACATTTTTATCATGTATATGAAGTATATAAAATATTCATGTTTGAGATAAATTGTTTTAACAATTGTTAGACCAAAAAGTGGTTCTAACACCCAAATTGATTAAAAGCAGAATGAAATAAAATCAAAAGTAAAATAGAGACACAGAATTTATAGTGGTTCGGCGAAGAAAAGCCTACGTCCACTTGTCAATCACTATTTCCAATGATATAGTTGCAATTACAATGAGATATTCACTCAAGATCACTCACAACTCACATACATCCACTCATTTGTCTCAAAACAAATGTTGAAAGACGATTTGGATTATCCGGGAGTGCTGGAATTCGGTTTATGAAAGTGTTGAACTCTCAAAGTGCCAAAAAGAAGAAGATCCTTCTCATTGTCTCCAGACAGGGTATTTATAGGTGAAAATTTGCTCAGAACCCGATCCAAATCGGAGCCACGTGCCTTCCATCCCATCATCCTCGGGTTCGGATGGATTTCAGTGTTGACAACGCATCAGTGTAGTGGACGTTGGGGGCAAGAACTGGTCACAACCGCTCCGCATCTTCAGGCGATCATGGGGGAAAGCGATGTGGATTACTGGTTCGGTTCGGAAGAGCCTGCAAAGGGGGTTCGGATCGGAGTACCCGATCCGACCCAGATTAACTTAGAACTAAATCTTTATTCACTTTGCTCCGCTCCGTTCCGATCTAACTGATAGTAGGCGGCCCTCCGCTCCGGCTGACAGTAAACAACTCTCTGATCCAGATAGCAGTGTCTCCTTGATCCAAACAGTAGTGGTTTTCCGATCCGATCAGCAACGTTCCTCCGATCTGACCCGCTATGATGCTCTCTAAGTTCTTCAATGTTTCACATCTCGACTTTGTGTTGCCCAGTTCACAAAGTGGGCTAACATTTTGCCCCCTCAAAGGATGCTTCTGTT
This sequence comes from Allium sativum, assembly GCA_030737875.1. Classification (NCBI taxonomy): domain Eukaryota; kingdom Viridiplantae; phylum Streptophyta; class Magnoliopsida; order Asparagales; family Amaryllidaceae; genus Allium; species Allium sativum. The sequence goes on along the minus strand of CM060918.1, from coordinate 574,212,356 downwards.
GGAGACGGAGCATGCTTTGATTATCATTGCACAGCGTCTTCTAGGTAATTTTTCCTTTGATTTTCCTTGTGTTTTCATCTTCTCCTTCGAACTTCAATTTAATTCACTGCTGAGTTACAGAATCCTATTCGGTTCGGATTCCGATCCGAACAGACCCCCTCTTCTTTCTATTTTTCACTGGACTATTGGGCCAAGCTTTACTACTAGACTGTCGATCCGGTCCGATCGGGGAGACGAATAGTCACTCTGCTTCTCTATATAAACTGGTCTTCATCTTCCTCTCATTTCCTTTTATCGTTTACCCTTTCTGTTTCGGAACTCCAGAAAAAAGAAATAAGATCCTTTCACCATTCTCGTGCGAATTTCCAATTTACATACTCTGGTAGGTTTGACTCCCTAATTAATTTCGTGATAACAAGTTTTAATTGAAACTGATGGTCAATTCGACCGATCTGGACATGGTTTCCACGCCGCAATCTCCTCTTCCTTCGTTATCGTCGTTGGTGGCCTCGCTGCTACTTCGAGGCGTTGGAAGAGGGAGTTACGGTTTGAGGCAAAAAAGGAGGAAGAAGAAGAAGATAGCAAGGAGTCAGTTCGGGCGGCGGAATATGGAAGGTGAAAAAAGGGGAAAAGAAAAGAAGAGAAGTTCAGAAGATCAGATCGGGTCGGAGCAAGAAGTTAAAAAAAGGGTGGAAGGGAGCTTGCCTAACCTGATCGGGTCGGACTGTAAGATAAAAGGAGGAGAAGTATGACTACGTGATCCGATCCGAACCGTTAGGGGACCCTACCTCCGAGCCGATCCGATTTTGATTTCTGAGTTTCAAAGTTTATCCGAGCCCAAGACGAGGCCGCACCCCCGATCCAATCCCAATGAACGCGCCCAAACCGAACCGAAGAGCAGTCCATCTTAATGCATAAAAACTTGTTTAACTGGCCCAATCAACTTTTGGCATAATCTTTAACTTAATGGACAGTTAGGATAGTGCCTTGCGAACGTAACTGGACATCAAGAACTACTTCAATCCTTTGTACTTTGCCAAAATTTTGCGTCGCACTTTTAAACATTTACTTTGCACTTTCCGCATACACCATTTACACTTTAGTTTGCCCACATGCACGGGGGGACACGGGCTAATTTACTCTAACTTGTGCTATTGCTTCTTCAATAGTTTTATGACCATGAGACCCAGACGCTCTTCCAGACTAGCTGAGAAGAAAGAGACCCCGGAAACCTCCAACAAAATTACTCTCGAGGACATATCTTCTCCGTCGGATCCAGAATGGAATAATGAGGGTTCAGACTACGAGGTTGGAAATCGCGAAAGTGACAATGTGTCTTCGGAGGGTGAAGTTTCTCTAAGTTTTGAAGAGGAAGGGGGGATTGGTGACGATCGGGCTCCTGATGAGTTTGAATCAGCTATCATATTGGAATCACCCCAAGATTCTGTTGAATCAACAATCGACAACGACGGACTTATCCGGATTTGTTTGAAATACGGGATACTAAAAAGGGACACTCTAGTGCCTTCGAGATCTGACCGTCCCCACAACCCTCCAGAAGGATATATGGCAATCACTCGGTTGATGTGCATGGTCGGTGCTATCCCTCCATTTTCTCCCTTCATCGTTGACTTTCTAAGACAAATGTGGATTGCCCCCATGTAGCTGCATCCCAATTCTTATGCGTACTTACATACCTTATATATAGCATACCGTGAGATCTTAGGCATAGAGCTCACTTTCGATGACGTTCATTTCTTCTACAACTTCAAGCATCGGACTCGAGAAACTCCTTCTTTCTGCTATTTTGAGTCTGTCCCTAAGAGGAAGATAATTTCAGCGCCATTCAGTAGTAAAGCTGGAGATTCCAGACTGGAATGGTTTTATGTGAAGCGACAGCCTGGGTGTGCCAGGAGGTGGACGAAATTAAGTAAAGCACTGATTTTCTAAATCTTGGCTCTATACATTCAAGTCATCGCCTTAACTCATTTTTCTTTTTATTTGCAGTCGAGAACCCAAAACAAATATCAGACCAGGTGTTCTTTGACCGGATGCACCAGCTCCTTAATGGCGATCAGAAGTTCCTGACTATTGATGAAGTCCTTAAGGATGAATATCTTCATTTTCATGGGCTGCTATCTGTTACTCGTAGTATCGGTCATGGGACGGCTCCATACGTATATATTCCCCCAGTGGATGTAGTCCCAGAGACAGGAGAAGGTTCGGGAGCTCCTACAGTGCCTCTTCAAACTTCACCTTCTCCATCTTCTACTCAAAATGATGAATTGGCTAACTTGGCCGAAAAGCATCGTGAAGGGTATACTGCTCCTGAGGATGCCATTTCTCCAGAAAGGTCAACGTCTTCTAAAGAGTCGCCAATTGATGCTTCCGAAGGAGATGTCCCTAGTACTGACGACCCATTATTTCAGGGTTTGGGGGATCTCCCCTTACCTGAAACTATATACACTTCAGAGGATTTTAGGAAGGATCCTTTAGTTTTCACCTCTTCTGAAGAGACCACTCCTGCTAAGGCCAAAGAGCCTGCCCGTACTAGTCTAGCTTCGGACTCGGGTTGGTTGGGGGGAAACACACCACTTAGGACACACTTTACACAATAGCATTACCACTCATTGCACCTCCCTCTCTGTGAAACTATTGATTCTGAATTTCATTTGTCTTATTGTGCAGGCACGATGTCCCGATCTTACTATGATATCAGGAAGCTCCGCCGCAGCATGTCTAATCCACCTTATGACACTGAGTATGATCGCCGCGACGATCGCAGTAGGGAGGAGAGAAGGCCTTATGAACCCTATCGCTCTCGAACCTCGCGTTCTCGCTCTCCCGTTCGGTCGGACCAAGAGAAATATAAAGGTTATCAAGGTCGTAGGGAAGAGGACAGGCCACAATCAAAAGACTCCACCTCATCCCAAGAAAAGCGCAGCAGGGAGAGAAGTCCACCAAAAGATACTGAGTCGCGAAGTAAACGCAAGGTCCCTGCTAAACGGCCTAGAACAGATAAAGAAACTATTGAATCCTCCACACACAGGGACACTTAATTGACGATCCCCGCCCCTCCGCCACTAGATGCTGAAACTGCAATCAAGCGGGCGTATTTGGAGGAGCAATTTCCTGAACATTATTTCGAGAGCTTGACTTTTTTACCTGCCCTCGAGCCTATTTCTTCCAGGTGGGCAGATGAGGCCAAAGCAAAGATAGATGCGGTTGAGAAACAGTATTCTGAAATGTTCAAATATTCACGCAACCTTTCCAGAATCATCCGTACTCTAATCACAAATGTTGATTCAATGCAAAAAACCGCGGAAGAAGATGCAAAGGCCTTAAAGAATGTAGGAAAAGATTTAGAGGACACACAGGCCCAACTTGCTGTTGCTCAAAGGGACGCTACTAGCTTCAAACAACAATTTGAAGATATGCAAAAACGTTATCATGATTTGCTTGAATCTCACACTCAAGAGCGTTCTGAGTTAAAAAAGCAAGCTGAAGATGCTAGGTCGGATGCCACTAAAACGCGCCTTGCCTACACTGACCTTGAACAGAAAAATGCCGAGTTAGCAAAGAGGAATGCTGAGCTAGAAAAGAAAAATGCTGACTTGGCTTCTAAGCTAATGGAGGCGGAGAACAAAGCTGCCCTGGCGGAGGGTAACGTCGAATGTGCTATCAAATCCGCTGAGGAGGCCCGCAAACAATTGTCAGAGGCGGAGGCTGAGATTCAAGGTTTCGGCAAATTAATGATTGAATTCTTTGCGCATATCATCCGTCGCCGGAACATTTCTTGGATTGAGGATTATCCATCTACTCTAGTCCAAGTATGGAGTCAGATCGTTGAGTGGGAAAAAGAGGAGCTCAAGGTTGATTCCATCGATGAGGACAAGCTGATGGAGAAATACTTAAGGGATGATGAGCCAGAACGCCTAGCTGAAGGGCGCCGCCTCATTGCTGATGCTATGGAAGAAGAGAGGCGGAGGACTAAACAGAAGAACATTCCCGAGGCTGGTTCTTCTTCTACTGCCCCCGCAACTTCTGAAGTAGAGGGGTATGATCCTGAAAACCCGGGAATCCCTCGAACAACTCTGCTATCCCCTATCCCCGAAATGGCATCAGAGACAGCAGTTACCCCGGCCGAGAAGTCTTCGGAAGGTATCCCTACATTTTCTCCTCAATTCGTCAAGGCTATTTCTCCCTTTCGCCACGTGATTGAGCAATCGATGAAAAACCCATTGTTTTCTCCTGAGTTGATAACTGTTGCTTCTCACTCTGTAGGTATTGAGCCATCCGGAAAGACAGATGTGATTCAGGGAGCCACCTCTGGGGCAGAGCCTACGGAGAAGGCAAAAGGGGGGAAGGACAAGGCTACTCCTATAGATTTGGGAGAAGGAAGCGAACCGTCTAAGGCTGACACTCCCCATGATGAAGAAATGATAGCAGCCTTAAAGGATGATGGCGGCGACGGAGGACATGAGGAAGATCCAGAGGTGGCAATAGTCGGGGAGTAGAAAAGTGCAGATGATGTTACTTTGGCTGCAATGAAAGCTGACCAAGATAAACGCTTGCAGTTAAAAGCTGAAGACTTAGACCCTGAAATCCTCAAGCCTCTCGCAGTTGTGGATGCGGGATCAAGTTTAGTTGTTAAGCTTTCAACTAGATCTATTACAGAGGAACTCGCTAAAAAATCTTCTCTTGATTCCAGCGCTCCGCCCTCTGGGAAGAAGTCAACTGGTTCCAGCGCCGCATCTTCAGGAAAGAAAAAATCAAAGCGCATCTTGACAGAGGCCGAGAAAGAGGCAAAGGATGCGGAGAAAGCCGCCAAGAAGCCCAAGCCTCACTCGAAATCTAAATAGTGGGTTGTCTTACGTTGTTTTAGCATTTGGTAGACCAACAATTGCTGCTATAAGGGCGGCTCTTACACCTTCTTTTTGGCTATTTTCCTGTACAAATTCATTCATTCGTAAATAAAAAATAATCATTTTCTGCAATGTTTGTTAACCATTAGTTCTGCACTTATGTAAGAATGCATGTTTTACTATAGTTGTGTAATGAAGTTATGGTAGGGGGAAATATGTATATACATATATGCCCCCAGTCGATCTCAAAAACTATTCAAGACTTAATCAAGTAGTCTGAATGCCCCCGATTTTCTGACGGGATTGCATTTTCTGTGTCGTCAATGCCTATCGTTTTTTCTGGCATTTTTTTATATACTCTCCTGTCTTATACTCAGGTTAGAGTTCTTACTGAGGCGGTCTCTTGTCTGGGTGCACCTTCACGCCTCAGAGGACGTCGTCTTCCCGTCCTTTTATACTCTCTCTCAATTCTTGAGAGTTAGAGTTAAGAATGTCGTTTTCTCATTCTTTTATGTCTTGTCGCACAAATAGTCGTTGTGCTTTTTCTTGCATATAAACTGTTTCCAACCTTTCAGGTTTTAAATCATCTTATATTCCATAATCGCAACAGAATAGTAGATGAAGGTATATATATATAATGCATGAAAGTAAATGACACACGATATTTTTATAGTGGTTCGGCTAAGTCGTAGCCTACATCCACTTTATAGTCCTTTATTCATATCATCAGATTTTCCTAAGGCAAGTCGTGCCTTATTACAGAGTTCATAAGAAAAATAACAAAGAGTACAACATTTCTAATCCAAATATCGCATCAAGTGTTGGGCATTCCATGCCCTAGGGACTTCTTCGCCATCTACGGTCGTTAACTTGAAGGTTCCTTTTTCAAGTTTCCGTTGGATGACAAAGGGTCCTTCCCACTTTGGACCGAGGTGAGGAAGGGATGGAAAGACTCTCTTTAGCACCAAATCTCCTGGTTCAAAAGTCCTAAGGCGAATTTTTTTGTCATAATAGCGTGCCATCTGACGTCGATGTCTTGCTGCACGCAAATCCGCTTCATCCCTTTTTTCTTCGATTTCATCAAGAGACTCGAGTAAGAGTGCCCGATTCGTCATCGGGTCATAATACGTCACCCGGTGGGAAGGAATTTCAAGCTCTACTGGAATTACTGCTTCTGAACCAAAAGAGAGAGAGAAAGGGGTATGACCAGTAGCGGTCTTAAATGTTGTTCGATATGCCCACAAAGTTAAGGGCAATTCGTCAACCCACTTTGCCTTTGCGCGCTCTAACCGTTTCTTGAGGATGGATTTTATAACTTTGTTTATTGCTTCAACTTGCCCATTCGACTGCGGATAAGCAACCGCAGTATACCGTTTGTCAATCTTATATTTCTGGCAGAAATTTCTGAATTCAGTACCATCGAACTGGGTTCCGTTGTCAGTTATAATGGTCCTTGGGATCCCGAATCGGCATATAATATTTCTAACCACGAAACTTATCACCTTTCTCACCGTGATCTTAGTTAAGGGCTCAGCTTCCACCCACTTCGTAAAATAGTCCACACCGACTATTGCATATTTCGCTCCTCCTTTAGCAATCGGTAGAACTACGATGATATCAATTCCCCACGTGGCAAAAGGCCAAGGACTCACCATCGATTTGAGTTGGGTCGACGGTGCTCTGGGGATTTTGGCGAATCTCTGGCACTTATCGCAGCGTCGTGAATAATCAGCTGCATCTTTATTAATTGTGGGCCAGAAGTATCCATACCGCAATATCTTTTTCGCTAAAGTCTGACCTCCTGTATGATCTCCACACTCACCTTCGTGTACTTCTCTTAGTACACGTTTGATGTCGTCGTGTGCTATACACCGTAATAGGGGCATAGAAAATCCTTGCATATAAAGAGTATCATCTTGTAGGACATATCTGGTAGCCTTGCGAACTATATCCCTTTTCTCACTCTTCTTTGATGGGAGTGTTCCACTCTTAAGGAAGTTCTTAATTGGGGTCATCCACGACTCCTTCTCCGGTTCTGCTTCGAAAGCGAACTAAATTTCCATCGACTCAAAGCTTGGCGATTCCAACGTTTCAATTGGAATTATTTTAGTTTCTTCTGGATTGTCGGAACTAGCTAGCTTTGCCATCCTGTCTGCCTTTTGGTTTTCGGCTCTTGGGATATGCGTTATACTGTACCGCTCCAGGTTGCTCAACAGCTTTTCCACTTTCCCGAGGTAGGCGATGAGTCGAGGTCCCCGGGCCACAAATTCCTTTCGCACTTGGCAAACAACGATTTTGGAGTCGTAGAATATGTCCAACATTTTTATTCCGAGGTCTTTAGCAAGCTTCAGCCCGGCAATCAGGGCTTCATATTCAGAGTCATTGTCAGTCGCCGAAAATTCTAATCGTAGAGCATAATATAACGACTGCCCTTCAGGAGTAACTAAGACGATTCCAGCTCCGGACCTTCGGTCGTTTTTGGCTCCATCTGTGTATAGCTTCCATGAATCTATCTTTAACTCATCTTCGGACTTGACCACTCTGTCATTGATCACTTCCTCCTCTGGGATAGTGAACTCTGCTATAAAATCTGCCAGAGCTTGCCCCCTGATCGACCTTCGTGGCTGAAAATTTAAATCAAACTGACTTAATTCTATATTCCATTTGATCAACCTTCCCGATGCTTCGGGTCTCTGCAACACCTGCCTCAGAGGCTGGTCAGTGTATATAGTTATTGGATGAGCTTGGAAATAGTGACGAAGTTTTCGGGATGCGATTAGGAGGCTGTAAGCGAGCTTCTCAATCTTTGGGTAGTTGCGTTCTGCTGCTGCCAATTTCTTGCTTACATAATATACTGGCCTTTGCACTTTGTCTTCTTCTCGAACCAATGCTGTGCTAACAGCGTGAGCCGAGACTGCCAAGTAAACAAACAATTCTTCGTGATCCACTGGCTTTGACAAAATCGGCGGTTTTTCTAGTAGTTCCAATAAATTTCGAAAGGCCTCAACACAGTCCGGAGTCCACTCGAAGTTCTTCTTTCCCCTTTTAATCAAATCAAAAAACGGGATGCATTTGTCTGTGGCTTTGGAGATAAATCTACTCAACGCGGCTACTTTCCCTGCAAGACTTTGGACATCTTTAATTCTTCTCAGCTCTTCAATGTTTCTAATCGCTGCTATTTGGCTGGGATTGATTTCAATTCCTCGGGAGCTCACAATGAAGCCTAGAAATTTTCTCGATGCCACTCCAAATGAACATTTCAAAGGATTCAACTTCATCCGATACTTTCGCAGGATACCAAACATTTCTGCCAAGTCTTGCATATGGCTGGAGGACTGTTTCGATTTGACAAGCATATCATCTACATAAACTTCCATAGTCTTCCCTATTTGATTATAAAACATTCTGTTCACTAGGCGCTGATAAGTGGCTCCGGTGTTTTTCAATCCGAATGGCATTACAACATAACAATATAACCCCAAATTTGTAATGAAGCTCGTATGTTCTTGATCTGGCACGTACATAGGAATTTGGTTGTATCCGGAATATGCATCCATGAAAGAGAGAAGCTCATGTCCCGCTGTCGAATCTACAAGCTGGTCAATCCTGGGAAGTGGGAAACTATCTTTCGGGCAAGCTTTGTTCAAATCTGAAAAATCAATGCAAGTCCGCCACTTTCCATTCGGCTTCTTTACTAAGACGGGATTCGATATCCAGTCGGGATATGTCGAATCTCGAATAAATCCGTTCTGTTTCAGCTTCTCCACTTCTTCTTTGAGAGCAGCCGACCTCTCTGGGCCTAGCATACGTCTCTTTTGCTTCACAGGCGGGTGTTTTGGGTTTACATTTAGTGAGTGACTTATGATGGATGGCGATATCCCACACATGTCAGCGTGGGTCCAGGCAAACACGTCCAAGTTCACCTTCAAGAAGTCCGTTAGTTCTTCGGCCCGACGTGGATCCAACTGAGATCCAATCTTCAAAACTCTTGTTGGATCAGCTTCATCAATAGGAATGTCCACTGTCGCTTCATTAGGAGTTGCATTTCTAGTGTCTGGTTCCTCGTCTTTTCTGGGATCCAGGTCTTCAGGCGTTCCTTTGGGCAACTCCTTCGGGGCCGATCCCTCTAATTGTTACGCCGAGCCCTCCTTCGGAGGAGGCGAGGCATCTTTACTCTCGATGTTAAGTCCTTTCATCAACATCTTTAATTCGGCAACATAGCAGGCCCATCCGGAGACTTGATCCCCTCTCATTACTCCAGTTCCGGCTTCAGTTGGGAACTTAAGCAATAAACACCAAGGGGCGTTGCAAGCCCTGAACTCAGCAAGGGCAGGCCTTCCCAAAAATGCATTATAAGGCGAATCTACGTCCAATACTACGAACTGAAGCATCCGTACTCTTCGGCATTCTCCTTGTCCCAAGGTTACAGGCAATTCTATGTACCCCATTGGGGCTGTCGACGCCCCGTTGAAGCCTCGGATCCAACCTTTGCATGGCTTCAAATCTTCAGATTCAAGCTTCATATGATCGAATGACTTTTTAAATAAAATATTAACAGAGCTTCCATTGTCTACTAACACCTTATGAACCAAGGCCGGCCCAATGGTGGTAGTAATGACCAACGGATCATCGGTAGGTGACTGAATCCCAGTATTATCTCTGCTACGGAATACCACGTCGTCAAACATTGTCTTTTGTTGCTTTATGGGGGCGATATCTTCCAAATCATCACATTCATCCACATCTACATGCTTGGAAGCATTTACATACTGATCCATCGCTCTAAAACTGCGGATTGTTGGGTGGGGTCCACCCACTATGGAGTTAATAACAATTCCCTTGCCTTTCTGCTGCGCCGTAGGCTTGGGAGCAGATTGAATCTGTTTTGGAGCCTGCTCTCCTTGCCCCCTGTCCCTCGGGGCAACCTTATATTCATCCAGTTTCCCTTCGCGCAGCAGCTTCTCAATCACGTCTCTCAAATGTCGACATTCATTGGTTGAATGCCCATGAGTTCCATGAAACAAACAAAACTTCCCAGTTGCCATTTCTTTCTCCGTTGAGTCGCGAGGTGGCGGTCTTTTATATTGCAAAACATTGTATGTATCCAAGTAAATGTTCTCCAGAGTGTCGTTCAACGGTGTATAATTCTCATAAGTCTGGAATCGGGGTCTTTTGTTAGGATCACTTCCCCTATTTCTATTTCTTCTGTTACCATTCGCGTTACAGTTATTGTTGTTGCCCCCGTTTCCAGAATTGTCGTTTCCACTCTTGTTTCCCACATTTACTTCAACTTTTCCGGAACTTTCCCTAGACTGCTTCACGGCGACGTTACTCTGAACATTTTCTTTTGAAGCCGCTTCAGACTTTCTCTTTCGGTTTGCCCTGGCCTCCTCTCGTTTTAAGTGAATATCGGACTTTTCATAAAATAACTCTCTCGTGGAGGGTGTCTTTCCAGAAAGGTAATCTCCAAACTCGGAGTCAGGATCGACTCCTTCCATCAAAGCCATCAAGATGGTGGGCTCATGCGGGTCACTAACTTCAGTCACAGCTAAGTTGAAACGGTCGAGATATGACCTCAAAGACTCTCTGGGCGCCTGCTTAATTCTTGATAATTCAATAACACTCTTAGACTTTCGGGTATGGAGTCGGAACTGATTCATGAAACGTTCGCTCAATTCCCTGTAATTCGATATCGAACGAGGGGGAAATCGGGTAAACCATAGCAGCGCCACATCTTCTAAATAGATTGGGAATGCTTTACACTTCACTGCGTCAGGAGCAGCAGCAGCATTCATGAGCCACGAGTATCGCATCAAATGCTGTCCCGGATCGGTTCTCCTACTGTACTTGTCCATCTGCGGCAGGTTAAAACGTCGAGGAAACTGAAAATTGAGGATGTCGTCAGTGAAAGGAGTATGGCTCCGCTCAATGCCATAATCTTCATTGGTATAATTCCGGCTTTCGGACATAATCTGGCGTACCATCGCCTGTACATCAGCATTAGTTAGGGGCCGTTCAGGCTCCATGGCCCTGGTATCCGGGTTCCTTCTGGGCTCTTGTTCAGGAGATGCCCTTCTTTTTGAGCTGCTTCTGCTCTGCTGCACTCCCTACGCCCCCGGTCGATCTCGGGAGGAGGGGGCTGGAGCATCTGCCCCTGAGTGGGGTTAGTATGGTTAGGGTCTCTCAAGCTTGGACCATTGGTTCCTAGTGCTCGTGCAATATCCTCGCGGGACCCCAAAGATCCGAACGTCAGTTGCTCCAAATTCTGAGGTCGTTCGAGCGGCCTTCTTTCACGGGGCCGTTCTTCCTCGGAAGAAGAAGACTGATCCATTGGTGTGTGGCGAACCGGGGATGGGGTTTTCTGTCTACGGAGTTCGCTAATTTCCCTGCTCATGAGTCTCATGTTTTCTTGCATCATGAGGTTGGTACGCTCGTGGATTTTCATAGCCTCTCTAGTACTCTCAAGCATGTCAAGTAGGCGCGAGAAATCTCCTTGAGTAATGGGTGCGGATGGATTGACCTGATCATTGACCCTGGTGGCTGGAATCAGAGCATTTGTGGGGGCTTGAGTAGAAGTTCCAACATCACCAAGTGTCGGGTCGGTTCGGAGATGGGAAATCGGGTCGAGTCGGAGCTGGGAAGCCTGTTCGGGTCGGAGCTGGAAAGCCAGGTCGGGTCAGTGTAGGGCGAGCTGCTCGGGTCGGTTTAGGTTGGGGGAATGCACTGCTTCTGTAACAACCCAAAATTTTGAATAACATGTTATAACATAAATCAAGGTAGAATTAAATTCTAAAATCTGAATCAAGGGAAACGGGCTGTGCCATTGCGTTCATCTCGGAAAAATACGCGAAATAGAGTCCGAGTTTTCGAAAAACGGAGTCCGTATGACCAAGTTATGGCCCAATGAAGATTTCAGAAAATTCCAAGCCCGAAAACAGTTCAAATTCGAATTCAGATTTAAATTTCAACCAAGGTAGAATGGGCGGGAATTTTCCCGCCCCAGGCAGGGTCGACAAAGGGGTCGACACCAGTGTCGACCCCCCCCAATAGGTCGACACCCATGTCGACCCAGGGGTCGACCCCCCTGGTCGGACCAGTTTTTCTGGTGCACCATTTGTGACGTGTTGAGTCTGCTCTGGAAGCTTCTGACGAGATTTGACGGACCTGATGTGTTTTAGGGTTAATACTAGGGTCTAAATTAACCTAATCACCTATAAAAAGGCCCCTAGACCTAGCCTAAACCCTCATTAATCATCCCTACAACTAAACTATGTCAAAATGTTTATCAATCATGGCCTCCTTCTTCTTCATGAAAGCATGAGTGTCTCAAATCAATCTATGTCATAAAAGAGTCATCTTTCTTAAGTAAAAGAGCCTCCTTTCTTTGTCTTTGGGGTTATTACTTCTTGTTTCAAGGCGTTTAAGTGGAGCTTATTATTTTCTTTGCGGATTTTGCTTGTGGCTTCGTCTCAATCTTTATATATATTGATCTAGATCGCATAACCGCTCATTGTAAGCCCTATACTACTCTTAGATTCTAACTATGAAGTTAAATGTGATATGTTGCAAGTTGAGTTTGGGCCTAAGTATGATATATGATTTGATCTTATCATGTTATGCATGAATATGTTCTATGCATGTTTGTAAACCTATGATCTTATCATGTTATGCAAGAATATATTCTATGCAAGTTTGAAAACCTATCACCTTGACCTTGTGGGCTAAAAGCTATAAGCTTTATGTTGAAATGTTGCATTATATAACATGAGAACTCTTATAACCTTTATGATAACTTGCATATAATGCTATATGCGAACTTTTAGCCATCATCCTATGTCATTCATAATCATGTTTCACCTATTTGCTTAAGTGGATATTATGCATGTTTTGAGGCCTATGATGTAATATGCAAGCTTATGAACCTATTTATGCCTCATATGCCACCATGTTTAACTTGTGGCCAACCTTATTACCTTATGCCCCTTTTTGTCATGCTTTTGCCAAGTTCCCCCTTTTGATCTATGTTATGTTATGCGAAACGTACATGCGATGGGAATACGTTGGGTTGGGTAATATTAATGACATGAAACATGATTTTAAAATATGACATGAACATTGACTTGTGATTATGTTGTAAACATAATGATGGACATGGCACTTAGAAAATATGAGTGTGGCCAACTCGAGGTTGGGTTGAGTTTGTAGCATAAATCTACCCGGAACCGACCGGCTTAACTAGTGGCTACAAGCAATAGGACCCAATGTGAGTAGTTGGTCATGTCGCACTTGAAAACCCGAGGTTAGACCAAGTTGTGGTGTAAAGCTACCTGGACCCGCCCGACTTAACTAGTAACCACAACAAGGTCTAATGTGAGAGGTTGGGTGCATTAAATTAATTAATGACACATGGTAGGGTTAAGTCATGGACCACTTGAATACTTAACCAATTAAACATGATGGGTTGACGCGGTTAAGTCATGAACCTTGGGTACACTTAACCATCTTGATACTTGATTAAGTAGGGTTAACCACATTTAACCCGCTAGAAACCCTAGTTACGTGGTCCTTTTCACCAGTAACCCTCTTGATTGTATCATGATACCCTAGGGACTAGGCTAGGGTGGGGCACGATTACTGGGTTGACATGTAAGCGACCAAAACGACGGCTGAGTAGGTGCGCCAGTGTAGGTTCAGGCGGACCATGGTCGTGCACATGGTCCGGAGTTGAAAAAGCAGACACGGGCACCCGTAGGTTTAGACTGTGCGTGCTTGATCTGTGTTCGTGGTTGGCACCCTAGGGCTTGATACACCCTAGGGTGGACCTAGCACAGTTTGACTACACTTCGTGATTGGGCCGTATGACACCGACACTTGACGAGTTAGGCTTTTAGGGAGCCGATCGACTAGACCGTGTTGTTGGACCTTGATCTAGGTCATCTCGGGGTATTGGGCCAAGATTGGGCCAAGGGATCATTTCTTGATTTTACTTGACATGGATTGGAATACTAGTACACTCCTGGTGCAACTTAACCTTGTATATGTGATGCCACACTTGATCTATCTTGTTAACTTTTCACCATGCCAGTTATCACCCTACATCTCATCTCTGTTTTACATGTTCAGTTAACTTTATTAGTTTTTATACTAATAGTAGATAGGACTTACCAGTCTTTTTGATTGACCCGTTTTCTTTCGCCTCTTTTCTTCCGTTTCCCCCCCCCCCCCCCCAGGTTTGCAGGGTGGGAACACTGTTACCTAGCTGGATCTTTTGCTACTTTTTAGGATAGCTCACGTATGGTTTGAGCATGCTATGGCCTTATGCTACTTTGGGGATAGTTACTTTATGTTTCTTTTTCAGTTTTTCAGTTTATGTTCTAGACTTTGTTTTATGGGAAAATAATGAACGAGTACTTTGATGTAACTTGACTATGGTTTTGAAATGCTAGTTTTATCCGCTGCATTATTTACTCTGTTTTTTTTTACTTATATGTTCTATCTTGTGATATCTGCATGCATGTTTACCTCGTTTAACGCCCCTCCAAAGCTAGTGTCCTTGCAAGAGTGGCATTGGCGGAGGTGGGGTGTTACATTTGGTATCAGAGCATAAGGTTTACAAGATTTGAGCAAAAGGTTTTTAAAACTTACCTTTTGAAAAACTATTTTCAAAACCAATTAAGTATTTTCCAAAGAAAAGTCTAGTTATTTTAAAAAGGCTATTCCCCAAAAGCCATTAGCACTCTCCTTCGTTTCCTTGTTCTAAATCTATCTTTTCCTTTTTCAGTATGGCCGATCTTAACCTTCCCGAGGGAATGACCATTCCTGGATGGTTCCGGAGGTACTTGGAAGCTAGGGCCAACAATGTGGGCCTAGCAACCACCCCCACCGTAACTGAGGTTCCTCCTCCTCCTCCTCAGAATCCACAAGCAGATTTCGCTAAGATTTGCAAAGACTTTAAGGCGATGGGTGGAAAGAATTTCATTGGGACGGAGACTTTTGTGGAGGCACGAAATTGGTTGAAAGAAACCGAGGATCTTTTCGCTATCTTTGATGTGGAAGACCATAGAAGGGTTTTATTAGCAGCATGGCTATTAAAAGAAGAAGCTGCTTATTGGTGGGAGGTCACCAATGCTATGAGGCCTATAGAGACTTGGGCCGACTTTAGGACAAGATTTGGGCTTAAGTTTCTATCATCAACTGAGGCAAATCTGCAATTGGAGAATTTTTTATCTTTGAAGCAAGGGGACATGACAGTGAGGGAGTATGTGAATAAGTTTAATCAGCTTGCTCGATTTGGTTAGGACATGGTTAATACTCCCCAGAAGAAGGCTTTACGCTTTGCACGAGGGTTGAATGAGCCATTACAAGGTTTAGCCCTATCTCATATACCCATGGGGGCCACTTTTGAAGGACTAGTAGACATGGCATTGCTTCAAGGAGACGATAAGAATGGCAAGAAGGAAGTCAAGGCTAATGAGACTCAATCCAAGAAGACAGACTCCAAGTGGGGAGGAAATCAGAGCAATCAGAACAACAAGAACAACAAGGGCAACAAGACCAAGGCAAAGGACACAAGAAAATGCAACTTCTGTGGGATTGTTGGGCACATAGCCAAGGATTGCAGAAAGAAGAAGAGGAAGCAGGGCGAATGCTTTCATTGTGGAGAGACTGGACACTTTAGCAAGGATTGCCCCAAGAAGAAAGGGCAAGGGCAGAATCAGCATGCAGGATCTTCTGGAGGGCAAGTGCATGCCCTCAACACTGCTCCAGTTCAGGACCGAGGTAGTATTTCTGTAGAAAGTCTTGTTTATATTTCTGATTATCCTGTTCGCACCTTATTTGATTCTGGCGCATCGCATAGTTTTATTTCTTCTGACATTGTTGAAAGTTTGCACCTAAGTACTAGTCTAGTTGAGGATCCCGTTTGTGTTTCAAATCCAATTGGGGGTTCCGCCCATCTATCTATGATTTGTGTGGATTTGAAGATTTCCATCTTGACCGTAGAATTCACGTGTAATGCTTATGTTCTCGGGTTCACGGGATACGGGTTGATCTTGGGCATGGATTGGTTGTCCAGTTATGGAGCCATTCTCAATTGTGAACATAGGGTGGTGAGGCTCATGACTCGCCTCGGTAATACCCTAGAAATTTCTTGTAACCCTAGAGGTCCCGTCATGTTATGTTATCTTGAATCTCTTGACTCGTCCATCGATGATCTACAATCTGTAAGGGTGGTCCGAGACTATCCTGATATCTTTGAAGAAGTTAAGGGGTTACCCCCTAAACGAGAGATAGATTTCCGCATTTATCTAGTCGACAATGCCAAGCCAGTTTCATTGCCCGTTAGGCACATGGCCCCACGTGAGAGAAGGGAGCTCAGTAAGCAAATCAAGGAGTTGCTTGAGAAGAATTTTATTAGGCTAAGCATTTCTGAATGGGGTGCTCCTGTGGTATTCGCTACTAAGGCGGATGGTTCGCTTCGTCTATGTGTTGATTATCGAGAATTGAACAAGCTGACAAAGAAGAATAGGCACCCGTTACCGAGGATTAATGATCTCTTTGACCATCTTGTTGGTGCTTCTGTTTTCTCTCAGCTCGATCTAGCCACCGGATTCCATCAGCTTAGAGTAGCTGAGGATAGTATCGATAAGACTGCGTTTAGGACTCCAGATGGATTCTTTGAATGGCTTGTCATGCTATTCGGGTTGACTAATGCACCCGCCTACTTCGTAGATTTGATGAGTAGGGTGTTCAGGGAGCTCCTTAACAAGTTCGTGGTTGTCTACATGGAGGATATTCTGATCTTCTCAAAGGATGAGGAAGAACATGCCAGACATCTCAAGGAAGTGATGGATACGCTTAGAGCGCATCAGTTGAAAGCCAAGTTCTCCAAATGTCATTTTTGGAGAAGGGAAGTTCGGTTTCTTGGACATATAGTTTCTAAGCAAGGCATAGCGGTGGATCCCGCGAAAGTGGTTGTGGTTCAAGACTGGAAGACTCCTAGGAATGCAACCGAAGTAAGAAGCTTTCTCGGTCTGGCGGGCTACTATAGGAAGTTCATTAGGGACTTCGCTAAGATTTCGGCCCCTCTTACTAAGTTGACAAAGAAGAACTTAGTCTTTGCATGGGACTTGGAGTGTGAGCTTGCTTTTCAAAGGCTCAAGAGAGCCCTTACCACAGCTCCAGTTTTGGCATTACCCGATGGCGGTAAGATGTTTACCGTGTACACAGATGCATGTGGCACGGGATTAGGTGTTGTTCTAATGCAAGAGGGAAGAGTGATATGTTATGGGGGTAGGCAACTTAAAGTTCATGAGAAGAACTATCCCACTCATGATTTGGAATTGGCGGCGATCGTCTTTGCACTCAAATCCTTGCGCCACTATCTACTAGGCGAAAGGTTTGAGGTGTATACTGATCACAAGTCACTCAAATACCTCTTCTCGCAGAAAGATCTGAATCTAAGGCAGCAAAGGTGGATGGAATTCTTAGCATCTTATGACTTCGAGATAGCTTACACCCCTGGCAAGGGTAATGTTGTGGCAGATGCACTAAGCAGAAGAAGGTTGACTTTGAGTCCCTTGTTTATTGAGATGAAGAACTTAGAGTTCTTGGCAACCTTTGATTTCACGACGGCTGTTGAGTCGATGACGGGTTCATTAGCATCCCTTGAGCTTAGACCCACACTTCTTGATCAAGTTGGGGCTTCCCAGAAGGAAGATCCACAGATAGTCGAAGTCATGGACAAGTTAACTCGAGGTGAGACGTCTAGTCACCTTTCTAGATATACTATTGATGACAAAGGTTGGCTAAGGCGTGATGGAAGGCTATGCGTTCCACAAGTAGGAGACTTGGTGCATAAAGTTCTCGAAGAAGCACATCACTCGAAGATGACTATACATCCGGGAGGAGATAAAATGTATAGAGATATGAAGCGCATTTTCTTTTGGGCTGGAATGAAGAAAGATGTGGCAGAATATGTTTCAAAGTGCATGGTGTGCCAACAAGTGAAAGCCGAGTCAAAGAAGCCCGGTGGGCTATTACATCCATTGGAGGTCCCGCAATGGAAGTGGGAGAGTATTTCTATGGATTTTGTGGATGGATTGCCCAGGTCAAGGAGGGGGAACACGAGCATATGGGTCATAGTTGACAGACTTACGAAGAGTGCTCACTTCATTCCAGTAAAGAGCAAGAGGACCGCATCATGGCTGGCATCTATTTATCTCCGAGAGATAGTGCGGTTGCATGGAGTTCCTTCTAGCATAGTTAGCGATCGTGACCCAATTTTCACTAGCCAGTTCTGGAATAGTTTGCAAGAAGCGATGGGTACGCGATTGAATCTGAGTACAGCCTATCACCCCCAGACGGATGGCCAAACCGAAAGGGTGAATAGAGTGCTAGAAGATCTTTTGAGGCTTTGTGTTCTTGACTTTGGTGGTACTTGGGAAGACCACCTTCCTCTTGTAGAGTTTGCTTATAATAATAGCTATCAAGCCAGCATAGGGATGGCACCATTTGAAGCTTTGTATGGGAGGCCGTGTAGGTCACCATCTTGTTGGTGGGAGACAACAGATAGGCTTATACTTGGGCCCGATATGATACGGGACACATCCGAGAAAGTTGAATTGGTGAGAAGACGGATGAAAGCGGCCCAAGATAGACAGAAATCCTATGCTGACAAGCGAAGGGCAGATTTGGAGTTCGAAGTGGGAGACAGGGTTTTCGTGAAGGTTTCTCCTTTGCGTAATGTGGTACGATTTGGAGCAATTGGGAAGCTGGCACCAAGGTTCGTAGGACCCTTCCCTATCATAGAGAGAATTGGAAAGATGGCCTATAAGGTGGAATTGCCCGAGAAGCTAGCCAAAGTGCATAATGTCTTTCATGTCTCGCATCTCCGAAAGTGCCTTCATGAGTCTGCTGAAGTGGTTGAACCAAGCATTCTTGAAGACGTGGAAGTAGAAAAAGAGGCAACCTTGAGGAGAGCTCCAATTCGTATTTTGGGAACAAAGATCAAGAAGTTAAGGAATCAAGAAGTCAAATTGGTGAAAGTTCAGTGGAGTGAAGCCGATGAAGATGCAACTTGGGAAACCGAGGAGAAGATGCGTGAGCTTTATCCATTCCTTTTTGAGGGTACATTCTCAATCTCCTTTCCTAAGTAGCATATCTTCCTTTTTGATATCCATGTTTATCCTGCTTATCTTGTTATCTCGTTAACCTTGTCGTGAGAACCTTAGGTAGAAACCCTTTGGATAAAACATGTATTTGAAACATGTTATGCTTGATGGTTGCAAGTGGCTGCAAGTGTTTGCAAGTGGATACTCGTGGATGCATGATACACATTAGGCACTAAGATCGGCTCACACACTTTCATGTTGCATATGCATGAGTGCTTATACTTATTCATGGATGAAACTTGTTGTGCTATCACGTGGATGTTGCATATGAATGAATGTTATGTGCACTCATATAGAGATTATAAATTATGTTAGGAATTTGCATACATATGGACTCATTTCACTAACATACTTTGCATTAAGGGGGTTTACTGAATCAGTAACCGCCTGATTTTTGCATTAGATAAGTACATATACACACACCTTTGCATATGATCATACAGCATTTAGAAGCCTTTAAGGACAATGACTGCACGTGGATGATGTTTTGAGTAGATGGATGATGGATGGTAGGATACGTTCTTCCTAACTTGGAGATTTCGGGGACAAAATCCTTTAAGGAGGGGAGAATGTAACAACCCGAATTTTTGAATAACATGTTATAACATAAATCAAGGCAGAATTAAATTCTAAAATCTGAATCAAGGGAAACGGGCTGTGCCATTGCGTTCGTCTCGGAAAAATACGCGAAATAGAGTCCGAGTTTTCGAAAAACGGAGTCCGTATGACCAAGTTATGGCCCAATGAAGATTTCAGAAAATTCCAAGCCCGAAAATAGTTCAAATTCGAATTCAGATTTAAATTTCAACCAAGGTAGAATGGGCGGGAATTTTCCCGCCCCAGGCAGGGTCAACACAGGGGTCGACACCAGTGTCGACCCCCCCCCCAATGGGTCGACACCCATGTCGACCCATGGGTCGACACCCATGTCGACCCAGGGGTCGACCCCCCTGGTCGGACCAGTTTTTCTGGTGCACCATTTGTGACGTGTTGAGTCTGCTCTGGAAGCTTCTGACGAGATTTGACGGACCTGATGTGTTTTAGGGTTAATCCTAGGGTCTAAATTAACCTAATCACCTATAAAAAGGCCCCTAGACCTAGCCTAAACCCTCATTAATCATCCCTACAACTAAACTATGTCAAAATGTTTCTCAATCATGGCCTCCATCTTCTTCATGAAAGCATGAGTGTCTCAAATCAATCTATGTCATAAAAGAGTCATCTTTCTTAAGTAAAAGAGCCTCCTTTCTTTGTCTTTGGGGTTATTACTTCTTGTTTCAAGGCGTTTAAGTGGAGCTTATTATTTTCATTGCGGATTTTGCTTGTGGCTTCGTCTCAATCTTTATATATATTGATCTAGATCGCATAACCGCTCATTGTAAGCCCTATACTACTCTTAGATTCTAACTATGAAGTTAAATGTGATATGTTGCAAGTTGAGTTTGGGCCTAAGTATGATATATGATTTGATCTTATCATGTTATGCATGAATATGTTCTATGCATGTTTGTAAACCTATGATCTTATCATGTTATGCAAGAATATATTCTATGCAAGTTTGAAAACCTATCACCTTGACCTTGTGGGCTAAAAGCTATAAGCTTTATGTTGAAATGTTGCATTATATAACATGAGAACTCTTATAACCTTTATGATAACTTGCATATAATGCTATATGCGAACTTTTAGCCATCATCCTATGTCATTCATAATCATGTTTCACCTATTTGCTTAAGTGGATATTATGCATGTTTTGAGGCCTATGATGTAATATGCAAGCTTATGAACCTATTTATGCCTCATATGCCACCATGTTTAACTTGTGGCCAACCTTATTACCTTATGCCCCTTTTTGTCATGCTTTTGCCAAGTTCCCCCTTTTGATCTATGTTATGTTATGCGAAACGTACATGCGATGGGAATACGTTGGGTTGGGTAATATTAATGACATGAAACATGATTTTAAAATATGACATGAACATTGACTTGTGATTATGTTGTAAACATAATGATGGACATGACACTTAGAAAATATGAGTGTGGCCAACTCGAGGTTGGGTTGAGTTTGTAGCATAAATCTACCCGGAACCGACCGACTTAACTAGTGGCTACAAGCAATAGGACCCAATGTGAGTAGTTGGTCATGTCGCACTTGAAAACCCGAGGTTAGACCAAGTTGTGGTGTAAAGCTACCCGGACCCGCCCGGCTTAACTAGTAACCACAACAAGGTCTAATGTGAGAGGTTGGGTGCATTAAATTAATTAATGACACATGGTAGGGTTAAGTCATGGACCACTTGAATACTTAACCAATTAAACATGATGGGTTGACGTGGTTAAGTCATGAACCTTGGGTACACTTAACCATCTTGATACTTGATTGAGTAGGGTTAACCACATTTAACCCGCTAGAAACCCTAGTTACGTGGTCCTTTTCACCAGTAACCCTCTTGATTGTATCATGATACCCTAGGGACTAGGCTAGGGTGGGGCACGATTACTGGGTTGACATGTAAGCGACCAAAACGACGGCTGAGTAGGTGCGCCAGTGTAGGTTCAGGCGGACCATGGTCGTGCACATGGTCCGGAGTTGAAAAAGCAGACACGGGCACCCGTAGGTTTAGACTGTGCGTGCTTGATCTGTGTCCGTGGTTGGCACCCTAGGGCTTGATACACCCTAGGGTGGACCTAGCACAGTTTGACTACACTTCGTGATTGGGCCGTATGACACCGACACTTGACGAGTTAGGCTTTTAGGGAGCCGATCGACTAGACCGTGTTATTGGACCTTGATCTAGGTCATCTCGGGGTATTGGGCCAAGATTGGGCCAAGGGATCATTTCTTGATTTTACTTGACATGGATTGGAATACTAGTACACTCCTGGTGCAACTTAACCTTGTATATGCGATGCCACACTTGATCTATCTTGTTAACTTTTCACCATGCCAGTTATCACCCTACATCTCATCTCTGTTTTACATGTTCAGTTAACTTTATTAGTTTTTATACTAATAGTAGATAGGACTTACCAGTCTTTTTGACTGACCCGTTTTCTTTCGCCTCTTTTCTTCCGTTTCCCCCCCAGGTTTGCAGGGTGGGAACACTGTTACCTAGCTGGATCTTTTGCTGCTTTTCTGGATAGCTCACGTATGGTTTGAGCATGCTATGGCCTTATGCTACTTTGGGGATAGTTACTTTATGTTTCTTTTTCAGTTTTTCAGTTTATGTTCTAGACTTTGTTTTATGGGAAAATAATGAACGAGTACTTTGATGTAACTTGACTATGGTTTTGAAATGCTAGTTTTATCCGCTGCTTTATTTACTCTGTTTTTTTTACTTATATGTTCTGTCTTGTGATATCTGCATGCATGTTTACCTCGTTTAACGCCCCTCCAAAGCTAGTGTCCTTGCAAGAGTGGCATTGGCGGAGGTGGGGTGTTACAGCTTCAGATTCTCCTACCCGGATCGGATCGGAGCTCTCCCCCTGAGTGCGGTTCGGATTTCCTGTATCAGTCCGTCCTGCTACTGAGCTCTGCCCACGAGACCTTGTCACAACTGCATTTTGCTGATCTTCACCAACTCCGTTTCCTCGACTAGTTTGAACTTCCTTACCTTTTCCTTTGGCCATAGTTCTTCAACAATAAATTCAACAAATATTCAAGAGCGTCGAAACTTGAGGATTAACTTCTTTGAACTCAACGGTCCAAAAAGTAGTACGATAATCCCGAAAAACAGAGAATTCGGATGATTCTCAGTGATAGCACCAAAATGTTAGACCAAAAAGTGGTTCTAACACCCAAATTGATTAAAAGCAGAATGAAGTAAAATCAAAAGTAAAATAGAGACACAGAATTTATTGTGGTTCGGCGAAGAAAAGTCTACGTCCACTTGTCAATCACTATTTCCAATGATATAGTTGCAATTACAATGAGATATTCACTCAAGATCACTCACAACTCACATACATCCACTCAATTGTCTCAAAAAAAATGTTGAAAGACGATTTGGATTATCCGGGAGTGCTGGAATTCGGTTTATGAAAGTGGTTGAACTCTCAAAGTGCCAAAAAGAAGAAGATCCTTCTCATTGTCTCCAGACAGGGTATTTATAGGTGAAAATTTGCTCAGAACCCGATCCGGATTGGAGCCACGTGCCTTCCATCCCATCATCCTCGGGTTCGGATGGATTTCAGTGTTGACAACGCATCAGTGCAGTGGACGTTGTGGGCAAGAACTGGTCACAACCACTCCGCATCTTCATGCGATCATGGGGGAAAGCGATGTGGATTACTGGTTCGGTTCGGAAGAGCCTGCAAAGGGGGTTCGGATCGGAGTACCTGATCCGACCTGGATTAACTTAGAACTAAATCTTTATTCACTTTGCTCCGCTCCGTTCCGATCTAACTGATAGTAGGCGGCCCTCCGCTCCGGCAGACAGTAAACAACTCTCTGATCCGGATAGCAGTGTCTCCTTGATCCAAACAGTAGTGGTTTTCCGATCCGATCAGCAACGTTCCTCCGATCCGACCCGCTATGATGCTCTCTAAGTTCTTCAATGTTTCACATCTAGACTTTGTGTTGCCCAGTTCACAAAGTGGGCTAACAACAATAAAAATCACATTTTTATTATATATATGAATCATTAAAAATATTCAGATTTGAAATAAATTGTTTCGACAATAAAAATCACATTTTTATTATATATATGAATCGCTAAAAATAGCCATGTGTTGAAATAAATATTTATTGGGTAAAAATATTATTTTTACCACGTATATGAAGTTTGAAAATCGAAGAACGAATTATATTTATATAAATATATATATATAAATATAATTAAAATAGAATTAATAACGACGCTGCAGTTCATGTTTTGGAATCATGATTTTAAACGATTATACCGAGAAATCCGACCATCAGATTTCCCCGAAACCGAAACGTTGGGTTCGCTTTGAAAATATCTTTCCAAGGATATCAAATTTGTAAAGATCCAGCAGTTAGATAGTGTGAAATGTTTAATTCAAATCTGAATAAAAGCAGTGCCAGAATGGATTATATTATATATATATAATTTTAAAATAAAACGAATAATGACGCTGTAGTTCGTATTTTGAAATCGTAATTTTAAACGATTGTACCGGGAGATCCGACCGTCGGATTTTCCCAAAACTGGAAACGTTGGGTCCGTTTTGAAAAGATATTTGCAATGATATAAAATTTGTAAAGATCCAACGGTTAGATTTTCAAATGGGCTATTTTTAAATAAATAAAAATAGCGATAAATCGTTATAAAATATTATAAATGGTATGGAATGGAAATAAACTGTATTTGCTTGGTTTATTGGATATTTGATGGTTGAATGTGTTTAACATGAAAATTACATTAATGAACTGAATTATGGATGTCAAATTATTTTACTATGGAAATGAATTGATTCGAATTCTAAATATACGTGAATTATTTGAAAAGGCCAAGTTAAATCTCATTCCAAATAATTGGTCGACGATTAGAAGTTGAAGATATGAAGACAGTGCAATACCAATGATCTTCACATCGAATGGATGACTACTGATGACTTTGAGGGGAGTTGCTTCCCTGAAGGGGTTACAATGGTGGTTGTCTGGACGTACTTGTTGATCGTTCGGAGGTGCGAGGGTCTCTCTCCTATATTGGACATATGGGACGAGGAATAAGGTGCCTCCGGTTTCGTTCAGACCTAGAACGGACTTGTAAATGGATGTGTGTCTGATGTTGTAGATGACATCATAGCATACAGAGATGTTGTAATCAAGGCTTTTGTTGAAAAGCAGGGCCTTGTAAGCACGACTTTAAATAGCATAGCTTTGCATATAGCATTAATTCGCGAGCCTCACACCCCGGTATGAACCAGAAACGGGAGAGGACATCAGGGAGGACATGCGTTTCCTTCTAGCTAGGAGTGGTGTCTGGGTTTTACACGTCCGGGCGTTTTACTTATGTGGATAATGGATAGCGAGGTACCTCGGTTATTTCGGTCTCTTCGGAAGTGATGGTTTGGTCAGGATATGACCAGTTAACGCCCCATAGGTTGGCGAAACGCAGTATTCAGGCATTTTAATCCACTCCGTGTGGACTGGCCCTAACGATCCAAGGCTTGACTGAGTACTTTCCTAAGGCTCGGGCTAGAGAGTCTCGAAGTAGTAGGGACGACCCTTTGCCTTGGTTCATGACGGAAATCCAATTTCCAAATACGACATCATGCGGCTTTGATTGTAGAACTAGTATGGCGACATAGTAGTATGGGGTACTATGTCATCTATAATTTATACTTATGATTGAAATTGTTTTTGAAACATATACACACTAGTAATAATATCAAATGCTTTTGTTTTCTACGTATCAAGCATATTTTGGCCATTATAAAGTAAAACTTTATCCTCCGGTTTGCGTTGCATTGTGTGATGGGACCTGAGTCTTATAATGGCTTTTTTTGTAAAAAGTATTGCGATGTTTAAATGATTTACTTGTTTTAAGCACTGGCAATCCAATGGAGTAAACCCGTTCCGCGTTAGCGGCGTGGTCCTGTGATTGGCCTTATTGTAAAATAAGTTAAGTAGATTTCTCATACCAGTCCCATGACTGACTAATAGTTTGTTTCACTTGCAAACTCGGGTGCCCAATTTTCTTCGTAGGCAACCTTGTATTCAGGTTTTAGCAGGCTCTCTCTGGATAGCTATGGAGCTGAAGATGGATTCTGTCACTTTTTTTATGTTGTTCTGCTCCTGTTATGTATATTATGTTTGATTCCGCTGTAGACATTTTATATAAAGCTGAAACTATGTGTTGTACTAAGTGTGATCCTGTATACTGTGTAACTTTGATGATTATGTTTATCCAGTGTATTCTGTTATACATTATCTGGTGTAATGATATATTTTTGTTCTGCTATTATTTGTTTATGTGTTATTCCAAAGATTACCCTTGCCACCGTGGAACGGGGGTTTGGCGTCATCACATGCGGAATCCTGTACGTATTAGATAGATATAATGTCACAATCTAGTCGTTGGGAAATAATTTTGGCGATGACTGCAGCATCACCAAAATTTATTTTCAAGTTTCGAAAGTGAGATGAATATATATTTCCAATTGAGGCATCGAATTAATGCTTATTTTTGGAAGAATGGGGAGAAATTTAGCTTTGAATAAGCAACTAGAAAAATGGAAGCCGACTTCGAATCAATAAAAGTTATAGATTTTTTTCTTTACATAGAATCTAAACTAGAGCTGCTGTGTAAATCTATTTTTGATAATTAAAATACAAGAAACCTATGGCTTAAGATAATTCGGAACAAATAAGTTGTTTACAAATAAAGAAAAATTAAAATAAGGCGCTTGAACGACGAAGTTAATGCAACAAAGTGGAAAATGCATTCAAGTCAACATGAATTTAGTGGTCCATTCACAAATTGAAATGAATGGGAGAAATTTTGATGAATCAAATAAAGCGACGATGCGAAGAAAAAATATGCATAAATGAAATGTAACACAGTAAGCTTGAACGAAAAAATGGCACATGTAGCATTGAATTTGTGGATTTTAAATATTGTTATCTAGCGAAACAAATAAAAATGAATTGAATAAAGGCAACCAAAAAAAGAACGTTAATTGTGAATTCGTTGTAATTTAACAAAAAAATGTAACTAATAATTTAATAGTGAAATGAATTTTGGGGTAAATCACAAACGAGCTAAAGAGATATACAAAAAGAGTAGCTTAGATAAGCTCGACATACTAGAATAAATGTTGAGTGAAATGGAAAAAATAAATAGATCGACAAAGTAGAGTGACTCATAGGAAATGGAGTATTGGTGAGTGGAATGATTGTAAATAATATTAACATAGAACGTAATTTAATAAGCTTGGATGATGAATAAATTTAATTAAACCTATCTTTAAATATAGAATAAGATTCTGCGAATCAGATGAATTATACATATTTGCTACTATTGAACAAACAAGAACAAGTAAGAATTGAATAAATGACATATAAGCATAATATATGTATGTGAGTTGAGATAAGAGAAGATTTACCACACTAAACGTAGCTTAAATGTCAAATAGCTTTTATGGAACTTGTGTAGGACTTTTGAAGATTATTTGAAACCACTTACATTTTGTTGCATATGCTTTGTATATAATTTTGCTTCGTTATCATTCACTTCCAAGTGAAAAAATAATTTGAAAGTAGATGATTCTTGTAAGTAAGATGAAGTAAATGGTACTAAAATAAAGAAAGTGTATTTGCATGTTAAATTTTGTATGTTTCTTTGTTCCATTTGCAATTTTTGTCAAAATGTTGTCTTAGTTCATGTTATATTTGCGTGCGGGCATGTATGTGCATTTGTTTCATCTATATTTCATTAAAATGTCTATGCAAACTCATGTCATGCTTTGCATATTATTATGTACATTAAGGCTTTATCATATATATGCTTGAGTTCATATATGTTTTGAGTGTCTTAGTAGGTTGCAATGGCGCGCTTTGCTTATGGAGCTTGCTTTTGCGCCAAGATGCTAACAAAATAAGAAAATACGCTTTAAAACGCTATAAAAGGTACATATCTTTGGTTACATATCGCTTTTGGGCCATTTATTTGTTGTTTCCCCCACATAGAGATGCCTCATCGTATAGGTGAGGTGTATATATTGTGTTTTTATTATTTTTGTGTAACACCCCACATCCGTTAATGTCACTCACAAAGGGAATGCATTAAGTTTCGTGGAGCATTATAAGTAAATAGAACAGAATATTACAAGACAAAAAAGTAGTACTTGAAAATTTTGTAATTTTATTGCAGCGGAAACAGAAATAACTTTGATTACATTTCCAAATACCAGAATCATGTACATAATATTAGTCTTGTACAAAACCTTCAGAGTACATAATTTTAAAGCCATAATCCCCAACAGAGAAATGCCATAAGCAAAATCAAAGCCAAGCAATACACCTTTCAACTTCAAGATGGAAGAAAGAGATATCTGAACTAAGATTGAGTATTTCCTCCCTAAGAATCTTGGGGGGGGGGGGACGGAAGAAAAGAGGCGAAACAAACTAGGTCAGGCATAAGTTTGGTGAGTCTCCAGTGACTTTAACAATATAATCATTAAAGTAACAGGATAACGTTGATTGCGCTTCTAATCACTACAGGATAATTACTACACTGCACCAATGCTAGTAACACTGTATCATTACTAGTTACATCACACCCTTACTAGTCCCATACTAAAAGTTGATCCCTCTTACTAATCATGATAATGGTAGTTTCGTGTACTCCTAGCTGCTATCGTAGGTGCCCGTTTTTTGCTCCTACCCCCACAAGTTGTACCCACTACCATCCTCGTTCAATCGGCTCCCTAACTCGCATGTATTTATTACTAGTGTCATTCGACCTCGCTTGTATGTATTCATTACTTGTGTAATTCGGCCTCGCCTGTATGTAGATACCTGTGCTGGCCCTATCATGGGGTGTATCAATTCCCATGATGGCAACCCGACACGATTCAAGATGCATAGTGTATACTACTAATGCCCAGTGCCTGATTTTTCCACTCCAGAGCATGTGCACGCCCATACTCCATCGGAACCTACACTGCTGCACCACCCGCCGCTATTTTGACCGCTTATAATCAGCCCAGTAATCAAGCCCCACCCTGCCTAGCTCAAGGTACCATGATACATCTATGTGGGTTACTGCTGAAATGGGTCCCCGTTACTAGGGTTTTCTAATCAACATGTTATAATGGTTAAGGGTTCTCAATTTAACTTAACCCCACCCATTTGCTTAATTAACATGTTGTGCTGGTTAAGTGTTGCCTATTCATATGTTACTTAACCTTCTCACTGATTAATGCATGTTTATTTAATGGTTAAGTTTGTGGGCCTATATATATACTAATATTACCCATTTACCCAAGATTTACTTAACCCTTCCCCTTATCAAGTCCATATGTATTATTGGTTAAGATTGCCTTAAACCTATCCACTTTGTTCATGTAATATTGGTTAAGTTGTCTTCTTGTCCATGTTAACTTAACCCAGCCACCTAACATGTTGTATTGGTTAAGTGTCGCCCGTTCATATGTTACTTAACCTTTCCATTCTTAGCATGTCTGTTCCTTAGCTTTAATTTATTCATTAAAGCACCAACCTCTCACATTAGAACTGTTGTTTGCGGTTGCTGGATGTGCCGGGCGGTTCCAGGCAGGCCTCTACCACAAACTCATTCTAACCTCGGGTTTTTGGGATTAATGCGCTAACCTCTCACATTAGATCTATGTTGTTGCGGTCGCTGGATGTGCCGGGTGGTTGCGGGCAGTCTTAAAACGCAACTCAATCTAACCTCGAGTTAGGCACGTTCAACTTCTAGCCAATTTACATGTTTACCATTCATGTCCAAGTTTATATGTAAATTATCTATAAGTGTGGTCAATTCAAGTTATTCCATATTTTCTAGTTATGCCCAAAATTAATTATATGATTACAACCCTTTTTTATGCCAATTACATAATATTCAACCTTTACCTTAACTTTTCCCCAACGTTCCACGTCGTTCGTGTGTATAGTTGATGTGATACGTTAGGATCGCAATTAGCCCAACTCATAAAAAAAGGAAAAAGGGAAGAAACACATGACATCATAACTAGCATAAACAATATAGATCTAAGACGGCATAAATCTAGTAAACATATAAAAATAGATCCAATCAACATATTGAGTGCGAACTAGCACGGATCTAAACATAAACTTGCACGGATTTAAACATATGAACTGGTCTCGATCTAAACATAAACTTGCACGAATTTAAACATATGAAAATATAGTTCTAAACATATGGACTGATATGGATCTAATCATATAAACATGTATATCTAAACATATGAACATATAGTTCTAAACATATGAAATGATATGGATCTAATCATATAAACATGTAGATCTAAACATATGAACATATAGCTCTAAACATATGGACTAATATGGATCTAATCATATAAACATGTAGATCTAAACATATGAACATATAGTTCAAAACATATGGAATGATATAGATCTAATCATATAAACATGTATATCTAAACATATGAACATATATAAAATATGATCTTACATGTATGAACATGACTTGCATATAATCTTTCATAACTTGCATAGATCGAGCAATCTTGCATACATAATTAGGCATATGAATTAACATAGAACATAACTTGCATATAATGAATCAAATCAAGCATAAATCAAAACATTGTTTGCAAAGACATAAACTTTATATGATTTACAAACATTTTCATACAGTCCAATTAATAACTCATCACAATTACGTTTAAACAATTATCTTGTGAAAGTAACTGCACTCACAGAAAACGGATCTTGAATTCTGGGATCTGATTTCTGAAGTTGCTAAGCTAATCCATTGATGTAGGCGTTGATTCGTTCATTGTTGTTCTAGGATTCCTTTTCGTAATCCTAGGCTTTGAATCTTTATCTCTTATCTTTTTATCTTTAATCTAGAATTTCATTTGTTATGGTGGTGGCTAGGTTAATTTGTAGATGAACAGCATGACGGCATCATAGTTTAGGGTTGTGAGGTCTAGGGTTGAGGTTTGCGGTGATTATATAGAAGTTTACGATTAATATGGGCCTTTAGATCAACCTAGGAGTCATCAAAGCCATCCAAACCCAAGAGAGCCAACCAGAGCATAACACATACGCCCTAACACCTCAGAAAATTGTCACTGTCCAGATCAGTTCGCATGTGTCGACCCTACAGGGAGGTCGACACCCATGTCGACACCCCCTAGGAGGGGTCGACACCCCTTGGGGGGTCGACACCCTTGAGCGGGAAATTTCCCACTCAGCTATTTTCTGAAATTTTGAAACTCGAATCTGCTTTAATTATTTAATTATTATTTTAATTTAATTTTTGCTTAAACTTGAAAACTTCTAACCTCCATAACTTCTTCATACGGAGTCCGATTCACGCAAACTCGGACTCTATCTCGAGCATAATTCCGAGATGAACGCAATGGCATAAACCGTTTCACCCAATTCTTCATTTAAAGATTAGTTATTCTTTAATTATCTCTTACGTCCTGTTTTAAAATTACGGGGTGTTACATTCCCCCTTACTTAAAGGATTTCATCCCCGAAATCTTCAAGTCAAGAAGAATGTGTATCCTACCATCCAATACCCATCTACTCAGCCATTCAATCACAAGCATCTATTGTCCTTAAAGAGGTTTCGAATGCTTTCATGATCATATGCATAGTGTGTGTATATGTCCTTATCTAATGCAAAATTAGGCGATCTACTAATTCAGTTGACCTACTTAATGCAAATTATGTCAGTGCCATGAGTCCATCATGTATGAAATTATTCCTAATCGTACTTTATAACTCCTACATGAGTGCACAATCATTCATAGAAATACAACATCTATATGATAACACATCAAGTTTCAATCCATATACAAATACATATATGCATATGCAATGTGAAAGTGATTGAGGCGATCTAGTGTCTAATGTGTGTGTAAATGCATCCACGAGCAACCACTAGCAAACACTTGCATCCACTCGCATCCACTAGCATCCACCAAACATAACATGTCTCAAACACTTGTTTACAACCATAGGATCTTCCTACCTAAAGATCAAGAATGTAATCGAGAGGATGCACTAAACGATAGGACAAGTCTAAACAATGTGATAGAAAAAGGAGAAATTAAGAGTCTACCCTTAAAAATGAAATGATGCAGCGTATGCATCTTGTCTCTTGTCTCCCAAGTCGCGTCTCCTTGATCATCTCCTCATTTGATTTTAACCAACTTGACCTCTCTGTTGCGTAACTTCTTGATCTCCGATCCAAGGATGCATTTAGGAGCTCGTCTAATCATGGCATCTTACTCCACTTCCACTTCTCTAAGCATGCTCGGCTCCACTATTTCCATGGTATCATGTAAACACTTCTTCACATGTGACACGTGAAACATGTCATGAACACCACTAAGCTTTTTTGGCAACTTTACCCTGTTGTTTGTCCAATTCTTTCTGTAATGGGGGATTGCCCTACGAACTTTGGTGCTAATTTCCCCACACTCCCCAAAGCGAACTACGTTCCTCCACGGTGACACTTTAATAAAAACCATCGAACTCAAGGTTAGTTCGTCTCTTGCCAGCATTTGACTTTTGTCGGCCCTGTGTTGTCTTCATTCATCTTTGAATCAAGTCTATCTCCTCAGAAGTTTCCCTAGCCATGTCTGGCCTAAGTAAAATCTTATTCGTTGATTTCCACCAACAAGTTGGTGATCGACACGGTTGTCCATAATAAACCTAATACTAGCTTAATAACTGTTGTTATAAGCGAACTCCATAAATGGAAAGTGCTCTTCTCGTGTCCTCCAAAATCTAGGATACATAACCTTAAAAGATCTTCAAGGATTCTATTCATCCTTTCTGTCCATCCATCCGTCTGTGGACGATACGCGATGCTTAAACATAATTGCGTACCTGTAACACCCCACCTCTACTAGGGTCACTCACAAAGGGAATCACTAGTTTTGGAGGAGCGTTATCGAGGGAAAAAATCACAGAAATATTACAAGACAGATATAAAGAAAACTGCGGAAGAAGATAAATTTCATTACTTTCAAAATAGTCAAAGCCTTTTTCATCCAAAGTACCAAATAGCCAAAGCCATCATTTTCCATTACAACAAATTCTGTCTTGCATAAATAAAGAAGCATAAAATCTTAAAACAGCAAAAATAGCATAATTCCCTAATATAGCAGAAATGCAGCCATAGCAGAGCTCAAGATCAAACCATACATGAGCTAAACAGAAAGCAAGATAAATCCAAGTTAAGTGCTAGAGTTTCCTCCCTAAGAACCTGGGGGGAAACGAAAGAAAAAGAGGCGAAAGAAAACGGGTCAGTCATAAAGACTGTTATGTCCTAGTGACTTTCAGCATAAAAACAGGTAAAGGTAACATGACATGTATAAACTGAATGTAAACATAAGGATTCTGTCAAGATGGGCAAGATAGACTAAGATAACATGATAAATCATGTATAAATCAAGTATAGCATCGCATGTTCAAGATTCGCTGCACCAACTGTACTAGTATCCCAAACCCATGTCATATATTAACCATGAAATGATCCCTAGGCCGAATATCATGAAATGACCCATTCCGGGGTCATACGGAATGATCCATTAATCGATCGGCTCCCTCCAAGTTCTAGCTCGTCATGTGTCTGTGTCATACGGCCCTATCACGAATGTAGTCACCTGTGCTAGGTCCACCATAAGGTGTATCAAGCCCTAGGGTGCCAACCACCGACACGAATCAAGCACGCACAGTGTAAACCTACTGATGCCCAATGCCTGCTTTTTCAACTTCGGACTACGTGCACGACCATAGTACGCCTGAACCTACACTGGCGCACCAACTCAGCCGTCGTTCTGTCGCCTACAATCAGCCAAGTAATCATTCCCCACCCTGCCTAGTTCCAAGGTACCATGATACATCTAAGTGGATTACTGCTGAAATGGACCGCCTAACTAGGGTTTTCGTCCAACAAGTTAAGTGTTGTTATTTAAATTCGTGACTTAACCCTTATCAGTCAGCATGTCAAGTTGGTTAAGTGTTTTCTTTCAATTTCATGCCTTAACCCCACTAATCATGTATCAAGTTGGTTAAGTGTTGTCTTTCATGTTCATGACTTAACCCTATCATGTGGCATTAATTCATTAATGCACCCCAACCTCTCACATCAGACCTGTTGTTGTGGTCACTGGATATGTCGGGCGGTTCCGGGAAGATTTACACCACAACTCAGTCTGACCTCGGGTTTCAAGCGCGATATGACCAACTACCCACATTGGAAACTGTTGTTTGCAGTCACTGGATTTGTCGGGCGGTTCCGGGCAAAATTACACTGCAAACTCAACCCAACCTCGAGTTGGCCATTTTCAAGTTCATTCTAGTGTCATGTCCATGTTCAAGTTTCATGTCAAGTTTGTGTCAAGTTTCATGATTCATGTTCATAACCAATCCATGTTTTGCCTAATCTACCCAAATCGTATTCCCATCGGCCGTAAACGTGAATCGATCTAGATTACAAGCAAATTCAAATCCAAAATAAAAGGGAATAATCAAAACTATGATAGGCAAAAGAACGAGCACAAGGTGATAAATCTAGCATGATATAGCTTGAGATAATTGGTTATAACATCACTGGCATATAGAATAATAGTCCCAAAATATTAGGATTACAGTTCTAGCATAATAAGGAGATAGTC
Source organism: Allium sativum (assembly GCA_030737875.1). Taxonomy (NCBI): domain Eukaryota; kingdom Viridiplantae; phylum Streptophyta; class Magnoliopsida; order Asparagales; family Amaryllidaceae; genus Allium; species Allium sativum. Next base: position 574,177,978 of record CM060918.1, on the reverse strand, counting down.
ATGATAAAGGTGATAATCCAAACTTGTGAAAAGTAGATTGATTCAACATCACAGGCATGATAATACAGTGGACATGAAGGAGTTTGATTTACAACATGAATAGGTCCAAACTGATTTCATAGCAATATTCCCAAATGTCAAGATCCAAGATGGAAACTAGAATAGATGTGAATCGATTATCATACTTAAGTCCAGTTTCACTTTATCTCATGTCCAAATTACAATTAACAAGTTTAAATCTCAAAGTAACTAGAACTTACAGTGCGCGGATCGAGAAATTAAGATGCAGAAGTTGATTCTAGAAAGCAGTCATTGAACATTGAATCTCAACTTGATTGAAAATCCCCAATTTGCGAATCTTGCGTTGCTTGAAGAAGAAGGTAGAAGAACTCTCGATTAATTTTTATTTGAATCTTTGAAGAAGAAGAAGTCATGTCCATCAAGAATTTGTGCAGCATAAGGTTAGAGAAGAATGGTGCGAGGTGGAATGGGTATTAGGTGGGTTTATATAGGATTAGGAGAACGAATCTAGTCAGAAAACGTGTTTAAAAACATCAGAATGTACCCAGTTCAAAAACTGGGTTTCGTCACCAGGTTGACCTCCAGGTCGACCATAGTGTCGACCTGGTCCCTAGGAGGTCGACCATAGTGTCGACCCCTAGGACGACCTGGTCCTGGGCGGGAAATTTCCCGCCCAGCCTGCGCTGGGATTTGAATTCGAATTTCGAGCTGTTTTCGATTCTGAAAATTCCTGAAACTTCAAAGGGTCATATCTCCCTCATACGGAGTCCGTTTTTCGAAAAACTCGAACTCGTTTCGAAGCATAATTTCGAGACGAACGCGATGGCGCAACCTGTTTCCCTTGATTCTTCTTTTAAAATTTAATTCTGCCTTGATTTATGAATTTAATATGTTATTAAAATACAGGGTATTACATTCTCCCCTCCTTAAAGGATTTCGTCCCCGAAATCTCCAAGTTAAGAAGAATGTGTCCTACCATCCAACATCCATCTACTCAAAACATCATCCACAAGCAGTCATTGTCCTTAAAAGATTTCTAACGCTGTATGTACATATGCAGAAAGTGTGTGTATATGTACTTATCTAATGCAAAAGATCAGGCGGTTACTGATTCAGTAGACCTCCTTAATGCAAAATATGTTGGTGTAATGAGTCCAACATGTATGAAAAATCCTAACATACTTTATAATCTCTACATGAGTGCACAAACATTCATTCATATGCAACATCCAAATGATAGCATATCAAATTTCTATCTATGTACAAGTATAAGCACTCATGCATATGCAACATGAAAAATGTGACTGAGCCGATCTAGTGCCTAATGTGTGTTATGCAACCACGAGCAACCACTTGCAACCATCAATCATAACATGTTTCAATCACATGTTTACATCCAAAAGGGTTCTACCTAAGGTTCTCAAGATAGGATCGAGAAGATAACAAGACAAACATGGATAGCAAAAGCATGTACATGATACGAAGGTATGTAAACTTATAGGAAAAAGAGATCGAGAATGTACCCTAAAAAAGAATTGGGCATAGCACGCGTATCTTCTCTTCGGTTTCCCAAGTTGCGTCTTCTTGGGCTTCACTCCATTGTACTTTAACTAACTTGACTTCTCGATTCCTTAGCTTCTTGATCTACGTTCCTAAGATACGAATCGCAACTTGCCTCAATGTTGCTTCTCTTTCCACTTCTACGCCTTCAAGGATGCTTGGCTCAACCACTTCGGCAGACTCATGTAAGCACTTTCGGAGATGCGAAACGTGAAAGACATTGTGTACTCCGGCCAACTTCTCGGGTAACTCTACCTTATAGGCCATCTGTCCAATCCTCTCGATGATAGGGAACGGTCCTACGAACCACGGTGCTAACTTTCCAACCGCTCCAAAGCGAACCACATTGCGTAAAGGAGAAACTTTTATAAAGACCATATCTTCGACTTCAAACTTTAGGTCTGTCCTTCCCTTGTCCGCATAGGATTTCTGTCTATCTTGGGCCGTTTTCATCCGTCTTCGTATCAATTCAACCTTCTCGGAAGTGTCCCTTATCATGTCGGGTCCAAGTATGAGCTTGTCTATCGACTCCCACCAACAAGTTGGTGACTTGCACGGTCTTCCGTATAAAGCTTCGAATGGTGCCATTCCTATGCTCGCTTGCTAACTATTATTATACGCGAACTCAATGAGAGGTAGGTGATCTTCCCAAGTACCACCAATGTCAAGAATGCATAGTCTCAATAGATCCTCTAGTACCCTATTTACCCTTTCGGTTTGTACATCCGTCTGTGGGTGATAGGTCGTGCTTAAACTTAATCGTGTACCCATTGCTTCTTGTAAACTATTCCAAAATTCACTAGCGAAAATCGGGTCACCATCGCTAACTATACTAGAAGGAACTCCATGCAATCGTACAATTTCTCGAAGGTATATAGACGCTAGCCATGATGCGGTCCTCTTGCTCTTCACTGGAATGAAGTGAGCGCTCTTCGTGAGTCTATCTACTATAACCCATATGCTAGTATTGCCCTTCCTTGACCTAGGCAATCCATCCACGAAATCCATCGAGACACTCTCCCATTTCCACTGCGGAACCTCCAAAGGATGCAATAGCCCACCGGGCTTTTTCGACTCGACCTATTCTTGTTGGCACACCATGCACTTAGAAATGAATTCCGCCACGTCCTTTTTCATCCCATCCCAAAAGAAAATGCGCTTCATATCCTTGTACATTTTATCCCCTCCGGGATGTATAGTCATCTTCGAGTTATGCGCCTCTTCGAGAACTCTCTTTACTACGTCTCCTACTTATGGAACACATAGTCTACCATCACGCCTTAGCCATCCCTTGTCATTTATGGCATACCTACTGAGGTGACTTGACATCTCACCTCTAATCAACTTGTCCATAATCTTGACTATCTGTGGGTCTTCCTTTTGTGAAGTCCCTACTTGGTCTAGAAGCATAGACCTTACCTCAAGAGATGCTAATGTGCTAGCCAACAACTTAACAACAGGTGTGAAATCAAAGGTTGCTATAAACTCTAGACTTTTCCTTTCAACAAACAAAGGACTCAAAGTCTACCTTTTCCTACTTAGCGCATCCGCCACCACGTTACCCTTGCTAAGGGTATAAGCTATATTGAAGTCATACGATGCCAAGAATTCCATCCACATCTGTTGCCTTAGATTCATTTTTTTTTTGCAAAAAGAGGTACTTAAGCGATTTGTGATCAGTATACAACTCGAACTTCTCACCTAGAAGATAGTGGTTCCAAGACTTAAGCGCAAAAACAATCGCGGCCAATTCCAAGTCATGTGTGGGATAGTTTTTCTCATGAACTTTAAGTTGTCTACCCCCGTAGAATATCACTTTCCCTTCTTGCATTAGGACAGCGCCTAATCCCGTGCGGCACGCGTCTGTGTACACTGTAAACATCTTACCTCCGTCGGGTAATGCCAAAACTGGAGCTGTGGTAAGGGCTCTCTGAAGCCTTTGAAAAGCAACGTCACACTCTATGTCCCATGCAAAAGCTAGGTTCTTCTTCGTTAACCTAGTAAGAGGGGCTGAAATCTTAGCGAAGTCCTTAATGAACCGAGAAAGCTTCTCATTTCCATTGTGTTCTTAGGAACTTTCCAGTCTTGCACTGCAACTACCTTTGCGGGGTCCACAGCTGTACCTTGCTTAGAAACTACATGTCCAAGAAACCGAACTTCTTTACTCCAAAAATGACACTTGGAGAACTTAGCCTTTAACTCGTGTGCTCTAAGTGTATCCATGACTTCCTTGAGATGTCTAGCATGTTCTTCCTCATCCTTTGAGAAGATCAAAATATCGTCCACGAATACCACCACAAACTTGTTAAGGAACTCCCTAAACACCCTACTCATCAAGTCTACGAAGTACGCGGTTGCATTCGTCAAACCAAACGGCATGACAAGCCATTCGAAGAAACCATCCAGAGTCCTAAATGCAGTCTTGTCAATGATATCCTGAGCCACTCTAAGTTGATGGAATCCTATAGCTAGATCGAGTTGAGAGAAAACAGATGCTCCTACAAACTGGTCGAACAAGTCATCGATTCTCAGTAGTGGGTGCCTATTCTTCTTAGTCAGCTTATTTAACTCACGATAATCTACGCGTAGACGAAGCGAACCATCCGACTTAGTAGCGAATACCACCAGAGCACCCCATTCAAAAATGCTTCGCCTAATGAAATTTTTCTCAAGCAACTCCTTAACTTGCTTACTAAGCTCTTTTCTCTCTTGCAGGGCCATGTGTCTAACGGGCAATGCAACCAGCTTAGCATTATCAACAAGATATATACGGAAATCTATCTCGCATTTAGTGGGTAACCCCTTAACCTCATCAAAGACATTAGGATATTTTCGGACTACCCTAACTAATTGCAAATCATCGAAAGACGAGTCAAGAGATTCTAGATAACATAACATGATAGGACCCATAGGGTTACAAGAAATTTCAAGGGTATTACCAAGGCGAGTCACGAGTCTAACTACCCTTCGCTCACTATCGATAATGGCTCCATTATTGGACAGCCAATCCATGCCTAGAATCAAACCGTATCCCATAAATCCGAGAACATAAGCATTACATATGAATTCTACGCTTAAGATAGAAATCCTCAAATCCACACAATTCATAGATAAATGAGCGTAGCCACCAATTGGATTTGAAACAATAACGGGATCCTCAACTAGACTAATACTTAGGTGCAGAGTTTCAACAATATTATAAGAAATAAAAGTATGTGATGCACCAGAATCAAACAAGGTTCGAACAGGATGATCAAAAAGATAGACTAAACTTTCGGCGAAATATTTCTACCTTGTTCTTGCGGAGTTACCGTGAGAGCGTGGACTTGTCCTCCAGAAGAAGTTCCAGCTCCCTGCCCTTGCTTCCATGGGCAGGCCCTAGCCATGTGTCCTATCTCACCGCAGTGGAAACAGCCACCCATCTTCCTTTTCTTCTTCCTGCTGTATTTGACCAGATGTCTAGGAATGCCACATAAATTACACTTTCTCTTTTCACGGGGTTTGTTGTTCTTCCTGCCTTTCTTTGGATCAGCCTTCTTGTTCTGTGACCCTTCCCCCTTCTTATCTTGAGGCACTTCTGCTTTTGCCTCATTCTTGCCCTTGTCTTCCTCATTTAAGAGGGCCATGTCTACTAACCTTTCGTAAGTAGCCCCCATAGGTATGTGGGTCATAGCCAAGCTATGAAGTGGCACATTCAATCCCTTGAAAAAATGGAGAGCCTTCTTATGAGGAGTATTCACTAAGTCCAGTCCAAATCAGGCCAGTTGATTGAATTGATTGACGTGACCGTCATACTTCCTTGCTTAAGAGATAAGAATTTTTCCAGCTGTAGACTTCGTTCAGCTTGTGAGAGGAATTTCATCTCAAACATTATCCTGAAATCCATCCATGTGTCAACATGTCTTTCAGCGTTAATGACTTCCCACCAATAGGCAGCTTCATCTTAGAGCAACCATACTGCCAACTGTTCCTTCTGCCTATCGTCCACCTTGAAGATAACGAATAGATCCTCAGTTTCTTTGAGCCAGTTCCTCGCTTCTACGAATGATTCATTTACCTTGAAATTCTTTCCACCCATGGCCCTAAAATCTCTACAGATCTTTGAGAAAGCATCTGCACGAGGAGGAGGAGGAGGAATATCTGTTGGGCCTGCATCGTTGGCCCTAGCCTCTAAGTACCTCGTGAACCAGCCAGGTATTGGCACACCCTCTGGAAGGTTAAGATTCCCAGGCATGCTGAAATGTAAAAGAAAAGATTCAAACGAGGAAACAAAGGATAGTGCTAATGGCTTTTGGGGAATAGCCTTTAAATAAAACAAAACTTTTCTTGAAAAATGCTTCTTTGTAAACGGTTTTGAAAATATTTTTAGAAGGTTTTAAAAACTTTTTCCCAGACTGATAACCTTCTGCGCTGATACCAAGGGTAACACCCCACCTCCGCTAGGGTTACTCACAAAGGGAATGCACTAAATTTGGAGGAGCGTTATCGAGGTAAACAATCATAGAAATATTACAAGACAGATATAAAGAAAACAGCGGAAGAAGATAAATTTCATTACTTTCAAAATAGTCAAAGCCTTTTTCATCCAAAGTACCAAATAGCCAAAGCCATTATTTTCCATTACAACAAATTCTGTCTTGCATAAATAAAGAAGCATAAAAGCTTAAAACAGCAAAAATAGCATAATTCCCCAAGGTAGCAGAAATGAAGCCATAGCAGAACTCAAGATCAAACCGTACATGAGCTGAACCAAAAGCAAGAGAAATCCAAGCTAAGTGCTAGAGTTTCCTCCCTGAGAACCTGGGGGGGACGAAAGAAAAAGAGGCGAAAGAAAACGGGTCAGTCATAAAGACTGGTAAGTCCTAGTGACTTTCAACATAAAAACAGGTAAAGATAACATGACATGTATAAACTGAAAGTAAACATAAGGATGTTGTCAAGATGGGCAAGATAGACTAAGATAACATGATAAATCAAGCATAAATCAAGTATAGCATCACATGTTCAAGATTCTTTGCACTAACTATACTAGTATCCCAAACCCATGTCATATATTAACCATGAAATGATCCCTTGGCCCAATATCATGAAATGACCCATTTCGGGGTCATACGGAACGATCCATTAATCGATCAGCTCTCTACAAGTTCTAGCTCATCGTGTGTCTGTGTCATAAGGCCCTATCACGAATGTAGTCACCTGTGCTAGGTCCACCATAGTGTGTATCAAGCCCTAGGGTGCCAACCACCGACACGAATCAAGCACGCACAGTGTAAACCTACTGGTGCCCAATGCCTGCTTTTTCAACTTCGGACTACGTGCATTACCATAGTCCGCCTGAACCAACACTGGCTCACCAACTCAGTCGTCGTTCTGGTCACTTACAATCATCCCAGTAATCGTGCCCCACCCTGCCTAGTTCCAGGGTACCATGATACATCTAAGTGGGTTACTGCTGAAATGGACCGCGTAACTAGGGTTTCCGTCGAACAGGTTAGGTGTTGTCATTTAAATTCGTGACTTAACCCTTATCAGTCTAGCATGTCAAGTTGGTTAAGTGTTGTCTTTCAATTTCATGACTTAACCCGACTAATCATGTATCAAGTTGGTTAAGTGTTGTCTTTCATGTTCATGACTTAACCCTATCATGTGGCATTAATTCATTAATGCCCCCAACCTCTCACATCAGACCTATTGTTGTGGTCACTATATATGCAGGGCGGTTCCGGGAAGATTTACACCACAACTTAGTATGACCTCGGGTTTCAAGCGCGATATGACCAACTACCCACATTGGATCGTATTGTTTGCAGTCGCTGGATTTGTCCGGCGGTTCCGGGCAGAATTACACTGCAAACTCAACCCAACCTCGAGTTGGCCATTTTCAAGTTCATTCTAGTGTCATGTCCATGTTCAAGTTTCATGTCAAGTTCGCGTCAAGTTTCATGTCAAGTTTCATGATTCATGTTCATAACCAATCCATGTTTTGCCTAATCTACCCAAATCGTATTCCCATCGCACGTAAACGTGAATCGATCTAGATTACAAGCAAATCCAAATCCAAAATAAAAGGGAATAACATCAAAATTATGATAGGCAAAATAACGAGCACAAGGTGATAAATCTAGCATGATATAGCTTGAGATAATTGGTTATAACATCACTGACATATAGAATAATAGCCCCAAAACATTAGGATTACAAATCTAGCATAATAAGGTGATAGTTATGATAAAGGTGATAATCCAAACTTGTGAAAAGTAGATTGATTCAACATCACAGGCATGATAATACTATGGACATGAAGGAGTTTGATCTACAACATGAATAGATCCAAACTGATTTTATAGCAATATTCCCAAATGTCAAGATCCAAGATGGAAACTAGAATAGATGTGAATCGATTATCATACTTAAGTCCAATTTCACTTTATCTCATGTCCAAATTACAATTAACAAGTTTAAATCTCAAAGTAGCTAGAACTTACAGTGCGCGGATCGAGAAATTAAGATGCAGAAGTTGAATCTAGAAAGTAGTCGTTGAACGTTGAATCTAAATTTGATTGAAAATCCCCAATTTGCGAATCTTGCGTTGCTTGAAGAAGAAGGTAGAAGAACTCTCTAGATTTGATTAATTTTTATTTGAATCTTTGAAGAAGAAGAAGAAAAAGAAGTCATGTCCATCAAGAATTTGTGCAGCATAAGGTTATTGAAGATTGGTGCGAGGAGGAATGGGGATTAGGTGGGTTTATATAAGATTAGGGGAACGAATCTTGTCTGAAAACATATCTAAATACATCAGAATGCACCCAGTTCAAAAACTGGGTTTCGTCACCAGGTCGACCCCCAGGTCGGCCAAAGTGTTGACCTGGTCCCTGGGAGGTCGACCATAGTGTCGACCCCCAGGTCGACCTAGTCCTGGGTGGGAAATTTCCCGCCCAGCCTGCACTGGGGTTTGAATTCGAATTCGAATTTCGAGCTGTTTTCGATTCTGAAAATTCCTAAAACTTCGGAGGGTCATATCTCCCTCATACAGAGTCCGTTTTTCGAAAACTCGGACTCGTTTCCAAGAAGAATTTCGAGACGAACGCGATGGTATACCCTGTTTCCCTTAATTCTTATTTTAAAATTTAATTCTGCCTTGATTTATGATTTAATATGCTAGTAAAATACAGGGTATTACAGTACCTACTGCCTTTTGCATATCACCTTTTCCTCTTGCATTGAAAACTGCTCCAAGCCCTGCCTTGCAAGTAGTGGTATATACTGTGAACGGTTTGCTCCCATCTAGCAAAGTCAAAACTGGGGCTGATATCTTCACAAAGCCATTAACGAACTTCCTATAGTAGCCCGCCAACCCTAGAAAACTTCTTACTTCCGTTGCTTTTCTAGGAACCTTCCAATCTTGGATTGCCACCACCTTTGTAGGATTCACTGCTATCCCTTCCCTAGAGACCACATGTCCTAAGAACCTCACTTCTTTCCTCCAAAAATTACATTTGGAGAACTTAACTTTGAGTTGATGCGCTCTAGGGTCTCTAAGACTTCGCTAAGATGTAGGGCATACTCTCCCTTGCTTCTAGAGAAAATCAAAAAACTATCGACAAAGACTACCACAAACTTGTTTAGGAACTCCCTAAACACCCTATTCATCAAGTCTACAAAATATGTGGCTACATTCGTCAAACCAAAAAAAAGTATGACGAGCCCTTCGAAGAAACCGTTAGGAATCCTAAAAGCAGTATTTTCTATGCTATCCTCAGCTACCCTCAGTTGGTGAAATCCTATAGCTAAGTCCAACTGCGAGAAAACCGAAGCACCAGCTAACTGATAGAACAAATCATCTATCCTCGGCAATGGGTGTCTATTCTTCTTCGTGTTCTTGTTCAGCTCCCTATAGTCCATGCAAAATATAAGCGAACCATTAGTCTTCGTAGAAAAAACAACTGGGGCACCCCATTCCGAAATGCTTCTTCTTATGAACCCTTTCTCAAGTAGCTCCCCTACTTGTTTACTGAGTTCCCTCTTCTCTCTCGGAGCCATGTGGCGCACTGGCAATGCAACTGGCTTTTCATTATCTACAAAGTATATTCGGAGGTCTATCTCGTGCCTCGGGGGTAGACCCTGAACCTCATCAAAGATGACACCATACTCATGGACTACACGAACAAATTTCAAATCATCGATGAATGCGTCAAGAGATTCTAGGTAGCTAAGCATCACTGAACCCCTAGGGTCACAAGAAATATCAAGGGTCTTTCCACAACGAGTCAACAGTCTAACTACCCTCTTTTCACAGTCTTGGATGGCACGATGCCTGGCTAGCTAATCCATCTCTAGAATCAAGCCATAGCCCGTGAAACCAGGAACGAAGGTGTTGCATCCCAACCCAATGCCCAAGATGGACACTCTCAAAACCCGAAAAACCATAGATAAGTGAGCCGAACCACCAATAGGATTTGAGACTACAATGGGATCCATAATTAGACTAGTATTTAGGTGCAGTGTCTCAACTAACGAAGCAGATACAAACGATTGCGAAGCGCAAGAGTCAAACAGAGTTTGAACAGGATGACTGAAAAAGGAAAATCAAACTTTCAACAGAAATGCTTCTATCTCTCTCCTGTCCTGGTGCCATAAGTGCATGAACCTGTCCTCCAGAAGTAGGTCTTGTCCATGACCATGTCCGTACCTCCTTGGGTAATCTTAAATCATAAGTCCTACCTCGCCGTAATGGTAACAACCATGCTTCTTCTTCTTCTTATAGTCCTTAGTTATATGGCCTGTTATACCACAACAAAGGCACCTTCTTTTGTTATGGGGGTTAATTATTCTTTGTACTTTCTCCTTTACCTTCTTCGTGGTTTAAATCCATATCAACAAATTCCTCATCCTTGGGTTGTGTTCCTCAGCCTAAACTTCCTCATCGACTAAGCAGCTAGCTGAACTTTCCTTCCATTGTCTCTCCAAGATACCAAATGAGTCCTTCACTTCCTTAAGCCAATTTATATCCTCGACAAACGTCTCAGTCTCATGAAAAGGTTTTCCGCTCATCGCACTTAAGTCCTTCCATATCTTAGGAAAGGCATCTAAACACGGAGAAAGAGACTCAAAAACGAAAAAGGAAGAGATTCGAAACAAAGAATCAAAAGATAGATATATGGCTTTTAGGGATTATGTTTTTCATAGTAAATCTTTATCTTGAAAAATCCTTCTTTGAAACATGTTTATGAAAATAATACTTTTGAAAATGGTTTTAAAAAATTTTTATTTGTTCTGGTAACCTTCAGCTCTGATACCATGTGTAACACCCCACATCCGTTAATGTCACTCACAAAGGGTATGCATTAAGTTTCGTGGAGCATTATAAGTAAATAGAATGGAATATTACAAGACAGAAAAAGTAGTACTTGAAAATTTTGTAATTTTATTGCAATGGAAACAGAAATAAGTTTGATTACATTTCCAAATACCAAAATCAAGTATATAATATCAGTCTTGTACAAAACCTTCAGAGTACATAATTTTAAAAACTGTAATCACCAACAGAGAAATGTCATACGCAGAATCAAAGCCAAGCAATACACCTTTCAACTTCAAGCTGGAAGAAAGAGATATCTGAACTAAGCTTGAGTATTTCCTCCCTAAGAACCTGGGGGGAACTGAAGAAAAGAGGCGAAACAAACTAGATCAGACATAAGTCTGGTGAGTCCGGTGACTTTAACAGTATAATCACTAAAGTATCAGGATAAGAACATAAACTGGAAAGCAAGAAATGACTGTAGAATAAATAGGCATGACAAGGCAGACAAGATGAACAAGATATAATGTTGATTGCGCTTTTAATCACTACAGGATAATTACTACATTGCACCAATGCTAGTAACACCGTTTCATTACTAGTTACTCCGCATCCTTACTAGTTCCATATTAAAAGTTGATCCCTCTTACTAATCATGATAATGGTAGTTTCGTGTACTCCTAGCTGCTAACGTAGGTGCCCTTTTTTTGCTCCTACCCCCACGAGTTGTACCCACTACCTTCCTCGTTCGATTGGCTCCCTAACTCGCATGTATTTATTGCTTGTATCATTTGACCTCGCTTGTACATATTCTTTACTTGTGTCATTCGGCACCGCTTGTATGTAGATACCTGTGCTGGCCCCATCATGGGGTGTATCTGTAACGACCCAGAAAATCTGAACCAATTTAAAATTATTAAATTGGCTATTTTAGTGGATTTTAATTATTTAAAATAAATATTTTAAATAATAACGATGAAAAGTAAGTTTGAATCGACATTTGAAAACGAATATAACTAATTCTATTATAAACAAGGCCTGAAATGGCGCGGCAGTTTCAAATTTTCATTTCAAACTTTGACTGACTGTACCGGGTGCAAACCAAAACGGATTTGAGTGAAACCAAAAATATTTAAATCTGTTTGTGAATACCTTTCTAACGAATCTGAAAAATCGAAGTTTCATAGCGAAAAGCAAAAGTTATGGCCAAATGAATTTTCAGAAAGGTCGCTATTGAAATTTTATAGCCCGTGAAAATGGCCATTTTGCAAACGACCTCGGACTTCGACGAAACCACTTTTGTTGGATCCAGGATGTGAAGTCATTGCTAGGTTTCAAATTTCATAATTTTGAAGCTAGTATGTGAGCGTGGCAAAGGAAAATGTGTTTTGGTCAATTATAGTTAAATTGGATCGACCAGAAATGGGCCATTTTGCAAACGGTCTCAGAATTTGATGAAACTAGTTTTGTTAGGGTCGTATCGTCAAAACGTAGCTAGATTTATTTTTCTGTAATTTTTCGAATCAGTTTGTGGCCCTGGCAAATTGAAATGAACGTTCAAATCAAATATTGAATGTTGTATATTTTAAATTGAAGGAAAACTGACTGAAATAGTCGAATGGGCCTACGAAACATATCCCATTGTGTTCGGAATGGGGGTAAAACGCTAGGGATGACAGTCGTTGGGTTTGGATTGGAGGTCATGTCAGAAAACCCCTTTTAAAACCTCTCGGCCAATCAGATTTTTTATAAAATAAATTAAATAAAAAAGGCGGAAACCCTTTTCTCTCTCCCCGATTCGACGACGGCCATTCTTCCATCCTTCTCTCCTCTTTTTCTCTCCGATCTCTCATCAAAACGCATAGGTCCTGTTGGGAATTTTGAAGAGCTCTCTTCCAGCTTCAAATCCATCCGACCCTCGCCCCCCATCGTGGTGCCAACATCGAGATTCACGCCCACGAACTCGCGAAGTTCGTCGCGCCGCCGGGGAGCCATCTCGCCGTCGAGTTCGACTTGGGTGCCATCGATAGGCGCGCCACACGACGCCCTACATCGTGGTATGGTCTGATTTTGACCAAGTGCAGCAGATTGAAAACGATCGCTAAACCTAGTTTTGAATGAATTAGCAGAAGGTACGACTGTGTTTTATTTAATCTGTTTTTAACATTTAAAAACGTTACGAATTGGAATTTATTTATAAAAATCATATCTTTTTCGTTTGTGATCAAAATTCAGTGAAACAAGAGACACCGGGACCGTGAGGACGTCTTCTACATTCTAGAAGAGACCGCATATTTTTCCGAGCCTTTTGCTATTTTTGGTGGAGTGGAACCCAATGTAAGATTTCTAATTTATAAACAATATGGAAAACGACGATGTATAAATTATATAGTCGATGTATGAGTTATATAAGCATTGTACACCTCTTGTATAAGCGTTGTATAAGTTGTACGTTCGATGTAAAAGTTATATATGCGTTGTAAAAATTATATATGTGTTGAAATAGAAGTGAAATGCTATATATATATATATATACACACGCCCCTCTTCCACAAACCATGGACGATATTTATTGGTTGTGATTGGTGTGAAAATTGATTGATAGCGAATGGTAGATTGAAATTGTTTGTGGTTGAAATTGATTGATTGTGGTTGAAAAATACCCGTTTGTGGTTGAGAAATATTTGGTTGAAACCACATAGGATTAGTTTGTGGAAATGGAAAAAAATATACATGCCGCCTGCGTGCGAACTAGATGCATGATTCCCCATTGTCAAAAGCTGCGAGGCTTTAAGGTAGAGCGAGGAGCCGTACTAGGGACGGTCCCGGTTTTAACTACCCTACTGTTATGCTGCCGAAATTTTGAATAATATTCATGTGTTAGAATTATTTTCATGTGTTGAAACTATATTCGTGTGTTGAATAGAAATTCATGTATTGAACGACATTCCTGTTTTGAAATAAATTGTTTTGCAATAAAAATCACCTTTCTATCTATATATATAAACTATAGAAAACCTTCATGTGTTGAATCGAAATTCATTCATTGAATAGAAATTCATGTGTTGAATGGTATTCGTGTTTTAAATATAAAAATCACCTTTATATCTATATATATATAAACTATAGAAAACCTTCATGTGTTGAATCGAAATTCATTCGTTGAATAGAAATTCATGTGTTGAATGGTATTCGTGTTTTAAATATAAAAATCACCTTTTTATATATATATATATATAAACTATAGAAAACCTTCATGTGTTGAATCGAAATTCATTCGTTGAATAGAAATTCATGTGTTGAATGGTATTCGTGTTTTAAATATAAAAATCACCTTTTTATCTATATATATAAACTATAGAAAACCATCATGTGTTGAATCGAAATTCATTCGTTGAATAGAAATTCATGTGTTGAATGGTATTCGTGTTTTAAATATAAAAATCACGTTTTTATCTATATATATAAACTATAGAAAACCTTCAGGTGTTGAATCGAAATTCATTCGTTGAATTGAAATTCATGTGTTGAATGGTATTCGTATTTTGAAAGAAATTGTTTTATAATAAAAAATCATATTTTTATTACCTATATGAAACTATATAAAATAATCTTGTTTTGAAATGAATTGTTTTACAATAAAAATCACATTTTTATTTTATACATGAATTGTTAAAAATAGTGAAGTGTTGAAATAGAAGACAGTTAGACAAAAATATCATTTTTATCAAATGTATGAAAAGAATATAGCTTTGAAATCAAAGAATCGATATATATATATATATATATAAATAGAATTGAAATATATCGAATAACGAAGCTGCAGTTCGTGTTTTGAAACCGTGATTTCAAACGATTAGTGCGGGAGATCCGACCGTCGGATTTTCCCGAAACCGAAACCGTTGGGTTCGCTTTGGAAATACCTTTCCAACGACACCCACTTTGTAAAGATCCAACGGTTGGATTGTCTGGAATGTTTAATTCAAATCTGAAGAAAAACAGCGCCAGAATCGATTATATATATATATATATATATATATATATATATATAATTATATCGAATCGAATAACGACGCTGCAGTTCGTATTTTGAAATCGAAACTTCAAACGATCATATCGGGAGATCCGACCGTCGGATTTTCCCGAAATTGGAACCGTTGGATTCGTTTGGAAAGATCTTTCTAATGATGTAAATTTTGTGAAAATCCAACGGTTATATTTTCAGATATGTGTAAATCAAATCTGAAGAAAAACAGCGCCACGGCCGCGTTATGGCCCGAAGCTTCGTTTGAATAAATTGCCTATTTTAAATAAATAAAAATAGCGATAAATCGTTATAAAATATTATAAACGATATGGATGTGAAATTTAGAAATTAACTAAAGGTTAGCTAAGTCAAATGGTTTCCTGGATTTTGATCTGATGTTGGTTTCGGCGTTCGGGGTTAATATTTGGGAAATCGTTCTCTTACTGATTGACGGTTAGTGACTAATGAATTGAAATGATGCGTATGTAGTGTTTGTGTAGCATGTGTTTATTATATATGCGAGTTGCTCAGAAAGACCGGGTTTATCCCATTCTGAATAACTGAATCGACGATAAGAAATCGAAGATGAAGACGGTGGTTGAAGACCGGAAATCTTCACCTCGTTTGGATGGTAACTGATGTCCCGATTGGGAGGCATCCCGAAATATGGATAATGAGTGGTGATCGTCCAGATGTACGTGGAGATCGATGGGTTTGCGAGGTATATAGTGCCTCCAGTTTCGTTCCAACGCAGAACGGACTTGTAAATGGATTGTGTGTCTGAAATTGGAATTTATTCTATGTGATTGATAGCCATCAGTTGCATGGTGTGAATTGCCTGTGTGACATGCTAAGATGCAGTGATCAGGGCTTCTGTTGAAAAGCAAAGTCTTGTGATTGATGATCAAAGCCCCGCCTGTGTGGCGTAGATTTGTGATTAACGTGAATTCGCGATCCTCACACCCCAGTATGAACCAGACACGGGAGAGGACATCAGGGAGGGCATGCGTTTCCTTCTAGTTAGAAGTGGCGTCAGTGGTTTTACATGCCCTGATGAGTTTGACTTATGTGGTTGTTGCTGTTGCGAGGCGCCTCGGTTATATCAGTCGATCCGGGACCGATGGAGTCATTCGTTGGCTCATTTACGCCCCAAAAGGCGGGGAAACGCAGTGTTCAGGCATTTTAATCCACATCGGTGGACCGGCCCTGACGATCCAAGGGTCACTCGAGCTCTGATCCTGAGGGGCGGGCTAGAGCGTCTCAAAGTCGGTAAGGACTATCTTTTGCCTTGGTTCATGACGGAAATCCAATTTCCAAATACGTGACTGTGCGATTTTGATTGTATATATCTATGGTGACATGGTATATGGTACCCATGCCGTCTACGATTGATAGTTATGATTGAAATTGTTTTCGAAACCTATAAACACTAGTGATAATATCAAATGCTTTTGTTTTATTTCTATCAAGCATATTTTGGCCATTATAAGGTAAAACTCTATCCTCCGGTTTGCGTTGCATTGTGTGATGGGAACTGAGTCTTATAACGACTTCATTTTTATAAAAAGCATTGCGATGTTTAAAAGATTTATTTGTTTTGAAGCACTGGCAATCCATTGGAGTAAACCCGTTCCACGAAAGTGGCGTGGTCCTGTGATTAGCCATATTTCAAACGTGTTGAGTAGATCTCTCATACTAGTCCCATGACTGACTCGTAGTTTGTTTCACTTTCAAACTCGGGTGCCCTTTTTCTACACGGGAAGCCTTGTATTCAGGTTTAGCAGGCTCTTTCTGGATAGCTGGAGCTGAAGATGGATTCTATCATTTATCTCATTTTATGTTGTTCAGCTCCTATTGTACATTATGTTTGTTTTCCGCTGTAGACATTTATGTATAGCTGAACTGTATTTGCACTAAGTATGATCCTGTATACTATGTAACTCTGATGATTACGTTTATTCAATGTATTATTTGTTCATTATCTGGTGTATTTATTTATTTCTGTTCTGTTGTTATCTGTTTATGTGTTATATTCCAAAGATTACCCTTGCCACCATCAGTACGGGGTTCAGGGTCGTCTCATTTGGTATCAGAACTTTGGTTAAGCTTAGTTCTGGAATATAACATATGAACGAACTCGTCAGAAATAGAACCAGTAGTGTTCTAGGACGGGTAACTCTATACAGATAGGATCAGTAATATCCTAGTATAAGTAAAGCAGAATGAAATACACCCCAGTAGACACATTTACATTGAAGTATTTGTCTCTATGTTTTGCAATATCTTTTCTGTTGAACTGAGACTTTGTCTGCTAATTGCAGACGCACTAGAAAATGATTGACAGGAACAGAAGAAACAATCGTATGGCTCGACCAGCAAATGAGCCAGTTGTGCTCCCGCAGCCAGAATCAGATATAGAAGTCCTATTCAAGAGATTTCGAAATCTGGGTGGATCGCCATTCTTAGGCAAAGAGTCCATTATGGAAACACCAGCTTGGATTCGTTCTACTGAGAAAATCTTTGAGGGTTTAAAGCTGAGAGATGATCAGAAAAGATTATTGGCGTCTTGGGCACTCAAAGAAGAATCTTTGTTTTGGTGGGATTCAGTTATTAAAGATAATCCAGAAGGTGATATCACCTGGGATAGATTCAAAGTGATTTTCCTAGAAAGATTTACTCCTCCCGGAGCAACCGAGCGGTTATGTGATGAATTCTCTTATCTAATACAAGGAGATATGACCATTCCAGAATATCATAAGAAATTCAACGAACTTTCTCACTTTGCTCCTCATCTGATTCAAGATCCAAAGATGAAGAATTTGAGATTTATTCATGGCCTTCAAAGAAAATATCAGAACAGTGTAATGAGGCATGTGAAGCTCCCCTTTTCTAAAATGATATACATGGCTTACCAGTAAGAAGATCTCGACAAGAAAGGTATGTTGCCTTACGAAGAAGAAGTCGGTTCTAGTAATAAAGTTGGGTCTGAAACTGATCGTCCTGAGGCCAGTACGATGTCTGAGGTTAGTAAGAAGCCCAGTGCCAAGAGGAAAAGGGCTAAATCTGAGAAAGAACCAGTAACGACTGCCACATGCTCAAGCTGCAATAGACCAGGACATTTGGCGGCAGGTTGTAAATCTTGGAACCAACGAAGAAAGAATAAGTTCAAACCCCAGATTGGATTTCAGGAGAATAGAAAGTGCAATCGATGCTTTCAGTCGGGTCATCTTTCAAAGGCCTGCCCGCTATTCAAGAAGTCTAAAACAGTACATATAAATGAAGTAGCAGAAACTTCTGAGCCCTCAGCTATTCAGGAAAGGCCAGATGTTTTAGAAGGCACGCTCAATGTCAAAAACATTCCAGTTAAAGTACTGTTTGATACAGGCGCGTCGCGAAGCTTCATTGCCAAGAATGCAGTTAAGAAGTTGGATTTGAATTTGAAGAAGCTCAAAGAACCAATGACTGTCCAAAATCCGGTTGGGGGTTCCATCGATCTCGGTTGGGTTTGTGCAGTACCTGTCTCTTTTTCCTGCTATAAATTCCCTACCATCGCGGTCGTCATGAATTTTACAGAGTTTGATCTTATCTTGGGGTTAGACTGGTTGACCAAGTATGAAACTGAGGTTAAATGCGCCGACAGAGTCGTTAAGGCAAAGATAAAATCAGGTGATTATATAACCATTCCCTGTGAAGGCCAAAATTCAAATAGAAAAGATTTCTAGGCAGCGTTGGATGTTTCTCCTGCTCAAATAGAAAATATTACAGAAGTCATAGAGAATATTTCCGACCTAGTAAAAGATATTCCTGTCGTCAAGAATTATGCGGATGTGTTTGAAGAAGTTGTTCGCTTACCTCCGCAGAGAGAAATAGATTTCAAGATTGCTTTAATTCCGAATGCAAGGCCGGTAGTTCACGCTATTCGAAGAATGTCCTTGAAAGAGAAAGAGGAATTAGACAATCAAACACGACAGCTTGTATGGAAGGGTCTGATCAGGCCTAGTTTCTCTGATTGGGGAGCAGTAGTGGTGTTTGTCCCAAAATATGACGGTACTCTGCGTCTATGTGTGGATTATCGTGATTTGAACAAGCAGACAATAAAGAACAAATATCCATTGCCGCGAATCGATGATTTATTGGATCGTCTGAATGGAGCACAAGTATTCTCAAGGATGGACCTAGCTACAGGCTTCCATAAACTTCGAATTGCCGAAGAGTGTGTTCCTATGACAGCATTCAAAGATCCAGACTTATTCTATGTGTGGTTAGTAATGTCGTTCGGCTTATGTAACGCTCCAGCATACTTCGTCAATTTGATGAATAGAGTGTTCAGAGGGGTCCTGAATAAGTTTGTTCTGGTTTTTATCGATGATATTCTAATCTTCTCTAAATCAAAAGCCGAACATGAAAAGCATTTGGAACAGGTTTCAGAAATTCTGAGGAGGAATGTATTGAAAGACAAACTGTCCAAATGTATATTCTGGCAAGATGAAGTGAAATTTCCGGGCCACGTCGTATCGAAAGAAGGAATTGCTGTGGATCCAAGTAAAATCACAGTTATTCAAAATTGGAAACAGCCCAGTACTCCAACAGAAGTCCGCAGTTTTCTCGGATTGGCTAGTTATTACCGGAAGTTCGTTAAAAACTTTTCGAAGATATCTGGTCACTTAACGAAGCTTACAAAGAAGCACTCTAAATTCAAATGGACTCCAGAATGTGAGGAGGCTTTTGAAGAGCTAAAGTTAAGATTAACGACTGCTCCAGTGTTAACCATTATCGACGGCAATCAGGATTTAAATGTCTGGACAGATGCTTCTAGAGAAGGCCTGGGTGCAGTACTAATGCAAAGAGGTCAAGTGATCGCTTATGCTAACCGTCAGCTGAAGCCACATGAAAAGAACTATGTAACTCATGATCTTGAGTTGTTGGCTATAGTATTCTCTTTGAAAATCTGGAGGCACTATCTTCTGGGTGAGAAATTTGAACTGTTTACAGATCACCAGTCGCTAAAGTATCTGTTCACCCAGAAAGACTTGAATCTGAGGCAGCAACGTTGGCTACAATTCCTTGTAGCATATGATTTCGAGATTCTATACACTCCAGGGAAAGCCAATGTCGTAGCCGATGCGTTAAGCCGAAAGAATGAAATGATCGCCAGCTTTGTTATCACGACTTCATTGATAGATAAAATATCTGCTCTTCAGAAGGATGTTCACTTCATTCGGAAGATCAGAGTGATAATTCAGAAAGGCGAACCCTCGAGTTTTCAGGTTGATAATGATGGGATTCTAAGGCTGAAAGGTCAAATTTGTGTTCCTAACATTCCTGAGCTCCGAAAGGAAGTACTGGATGAATGCCACAAGTCAAAACTTAGTATCCATCCGGGAGTAAGAAAAATGTATAATGACATCAAACGCACTTTCTGGTGGAAGTCGATGAAGAGGGACATTTCTTTATATGTTAGCCGATGCCCTACTTGCCAGCTAGTCAAAAGCGACCAACAGAAACTTGCTGGACTGTTGCAACCGCTGGATGTTCCAGGCTGGAAGTGGGAATATATTTCCATTGACTTCATTGATGGTTTGCCCAGAACCAGGAAAGGAAATGATAGTGTTTGGGTGATCGTAGATCGCTTCACGAAGACCGCCCATTTCATACCTATCAGATCAAACAGAATTGCTCAGAGTCTGGTGCAAACATATTTCAAGGAAATTATTTGACTACATGGAGTGCCGCTCAGTATAGTCAGTGATAGAGATCCAATATTCACTAGCAAATTCTGGGAGGCATTTCAAGTAGAGCTGGGAACAAAGCTGAACTTAAGCACCGCTTATCATCCTCAGACAGATGGTCAGACTGAGAGGGTGAATCGTATTTTAGAAGATCTATTGCGGGCTTGTGTTCTAGATTTCGGTGGATCATGGGAAGACCATCTGCATTTGGCTGAATTCTCTTATAAGAACAGCTACCAGGCGAGGCTGGCAATGTCACCATTTGAAGCATTGTATGGTAGACCGTGTCGATCTCCTACTTGTTGGGTCGAACCCGGTAATAGACTTGTGTTAGGGCCTGATATGATTCGAGAAGCTGCCGACAAAGTCGATTTTATTAAGAAACGATTACTCGCTGATCAAAGCCGCCAGAAAAGCTATGCCGATAAGAGAAGGAGAGATATATCGTTTGCAGTTGGCGACTATGTATATTTGAAAGTATCGCTGATGAGAGGAGTTATCCGGTTCGGTAAAACTGGGAAGTTGGCGCCCAAATTCATTGGTCCGTTTCCTATTCTTGAACGGATCGGAACGCTCGCTTATAGGGTTAAATTGCCTGATTGGTTGCCTGGAGTGCATGATGTATTTCACATATCTCAACTTCGAAAGCACGTTCATGATCCAGACTTGATCGTGGAAGAAGCAGCTCAACAGGATATTGAAATTACCCCAGAATTGGCTATGATAAGAGAGCCGCTAAAGATCATCGGCAAAGAAACCAAAGAACTGAGGAACAAGAAGGTTTACTTAGTCAAAGTGCAATGGAGTGGAGATCCGCGAGATTGTACTTGGGAAACTGAGGAGAGCATTCAGAAAGTCTGTCCTAAGTGTCGAGTGGATATCTCTGATTGACTCCGGTGCAAGGTACATTTACCATAATTTGCATTACCATTTAGTTCTCTACTTTGTTGTTATTTTCTTTCCATGGATGTGCACCTTTAGTTCTATAGTTTGCTTAAATTAAAAAGAGTGTATGAATTAATTTGTATGATTTTGAAAAGTTAAAAACAAATTGATTGTTGTTTGTGTTGTGTGATAGTAGATTTGATTAATTAAAATTATTGAAACAATAGTTAATTTAATCAATAATAGAATGAATGGTAGAATTTATTCGATTAAATCACACATTGAACTGATTAGAAAATAGATAGAAATATATACTTGTGCATTATATATGTTTGAACAGGTAATTGGATAGCTGTTGAGTAAAGAATTTATTTGCGTGCCCGACAAATAGGTAAACCTTAATGAGTTGGATGCGAAATATTATTATATCAACTCCTGTGAATGCCATTGGATGCGGAGTGCTGGTTGTTCTGTGTGTAATCATAAACGTCACCATATGATAGTAACAATTAAGTTTGAACTACACTACATGGCATACTTCTTGAAGATAGGTATACTTCATCATATACCACATAATCATTTGGAGCTTGTGTGACGAGGTGGAAGATTTACCATACGAGCAAGAGGCTTGTATGGCGATGACTATATTTTACAGGTTGAACTGAAGACTGATATGACCATATAAAAATGTAACGATAAATTGCCAGATCAATAAAAACCCCACACGGGTCTGGAGTTGACAATAATCACGTCTCTCTAGTCATTAGATACGGCACATGGATTATTTATTTCCCACACGGGACGAGGTGACGAGGATTTATCCTCTGGAGCAATTAAAATACACACTCCCTCAGGCTTTGACAGGGTGACAAGAATTTATTCTCTGGAGTTATTATCTATACACGCTCCCCTGTAAACACCAGAATATATCACTATAAATATGTGTATGCTTATTAGGATTTATTGGGTACCTAATACGGCCCAATAAATTTCCAAACCTCTCCCCGTACAAAGGAGGTTATGGCGAATTTTTTTGAAAATTCCGAGTGTTAGCCAAATTTTTGAAGAATTTGAAAATTCTCAAAAACTGAAAAGTTGGAGAATGGAAGTCAAATTGAACGTAGAGTCGATTAATCAAACCACTTTCGACTTTGTTCCTTTTCGGGGATGAAAAGTTTTAAGTGGGGGAGATTGTAACGACCCGGAAAATCTGAACCAATTTAAAAATTTTAAATTGGCTATTTTAGTGGATTTTAGTTATTTAAAATAAATATTTTAAATAATAACGATGAAAATTAAGTTTGAATCGACATTTGAAAACGAATATTATTAATTCTAATTATAAACAAGGCCTGAAATGGCGCGGCAGTTTCAAATTTTCATTTCAAACTTTGACTGACTATACCGGGTGCAAAACAAAACGGATTTGAGTGAAACCAAAAATATTTAAATCTATTAGTGAATACCTTTCTAACGAATCTGAAAAATCGAAGTTTCATAGCGGAAAGCAAAAGTGATGGCCAAATGAATTTTCAGAAAGGTCGCTATGGAAATTTTATAGCCCGTGAAAATGGCCATTTTGCAAACGACCTCGGAATTCATCGAAACCATTTTTGTTGGATCCGGGATGTGAAGTCATAGCTAAGTTTCAAATTTCATAATTTTTGAAGCTAGTATGTGAGCGTGGCGAAGGAAAATGTGTTTTGGTCAATTATAGTTAAATTGGATCGACCAGAAATGGGCCATTTTGCAAACGGTCTCAGAATTCGACGAAATTAGTTTTGTTGGGGCCGTATCGTCAAAACATAGCTAGATTTATTTTTCTGGAATTTTTCGAATCAGTCTGTGGCCCTGGCAAATTGAAATGTACGTTCAAATCGAATATTGAATGTTATATATTTTTAATTGAAGGAAAACTGACTGAAACAGTCGAATGGGCCTACGAAACATATTCCATTGTGTTCGGAATGGGGGTAAAACGCTAGGGACGACAGTCGTTGGGTTTGGATTGGAGGTCCTGTCAGAAAACCCCTTTTAAAACCTCTCGGCCAATCAGATTTTTTATAAAATAAATAAAATAAAAAAAGGAGGAAACCCTTTTCTCTCTCCCCGATTCGACGACGGCCATTCTTCCATCCTTCTCTCCTCTTTTTCTCTCCGATCTCTCATCAAAACGCATCGGTCCTGTTGGGAATTTTGAAAAGCTCTCTTCCAGCTTCAAATCCATCTGACCCTCGCCCCCCATCGTGGTGCCAGCATCGAGATTCACGCCCACGAACTCGCGAAGTTCATCGCTCCGCCGTTGAGCCATCTTGCCGTTGAGTTCGACGTGGGTGCCATCGATAGGCGTGCCTCACGACGCCCTACATCGTGGTATGGTCTAATTTTGACCAAGTGCAGCAGATTGAAAACGATCGCTAAACCTAGTTTTGAATGAATTAGCAGAAGGTACGGCTGTGTTTTATTTAATCTGTTTTTAACATTTAAAAACGTTACGAATTGGAATTTATTTATAAAAATCATATCTTTTTCGTTTGTGATCAAAATTCAGTGAAACAAGAGACACCGGGACCGTGAGGACGTCTTCTACATTCTAGAAGAGACCGCATATTTTTCCGAGCCTTTTGCTATTTTTGGTGGAGTGGAACCCAATGTAAGATTTCTAATTTATAAACTATATGGAAAACGACGATGTATAAATTATATAGTCGATGTATGAGTTATATAAGCATTGTACACCTCTTGTATAAGCGTTGTATAAGTTGTACGTTCAATGTAAAAGTTATATATGCGTTGTAAAAATTATATATGTGTTGAAATAGAAGTGAAATGCTATATATATATATACACACGCCCCTCTTCCACAAACCATGGACGATATTTATTGGTTGTGATTGGTGTGAAAATTGATTGATAGCGAATGGTAGATTGAAATTGTTTGTGGTTGAAATTGATTGATTGTGGTTGAAAAATACCCGTTTGTGGTTGAGAAATATTTGGTTGAAACCACATAGGATTAGTTTGTGGAAATGGAAAAAAAATATACATGCCGCCTGCGTGCGAACTAGATGCATGATTCCCCATTGTCAAAAGCTGTGGGGCTTTAAGGTAGAGCGAGGAGCCGTACTAGGGACGGTCCCGGTTTTAACTACCCTGCCGTTATGCTGCCGAAATTTTGAATAATATTCATGTGTTAGAATTATTTTCATGTATTGAAACTATATTCGTGTGTTGAATAGAAATTCATGTACTGAACTACATTCCTGTTTTGAAATAAATTGTTTTGCAATAAAAATTACCTTTTTATCTATATATATAAACTATAGAAAACCTTCATGTGTTGAATCGAAATTCATTCGTTGAATAGAAATTCACGTGTTGAATGGTATTCGTGTTTTAAATATAAAAATCACATTTTTATCTATATATATAAACTATAGAAAACCTTCATGTGTTGAATCGAAATTCATTCGTTGAATAGAAATTCATGTGTTGAATGGTATTCGTGTTTTAAATATAAAAATCACCTTTTTATCTATATATATAAACTATAGAAAACCTTCATGTGTTGAACAGAAATTCATTCGTTGAATAGAAATTCATGTGTTGAATGGTATTCATGTTTTAAATATAAAAATCACTTTCTTTTCTATATATATAAACTATAGAAAACCTTCATGTGTTGAATCGAAATTCATTCGTTGAATAGAAATTCATGTGTTGAATGGTATTCGTGTTTTAAATATAAAAATCACCTTTTTATCTATATAAATAAACTATAGAAAACCTTCATGTGTTGAATCGAAATTCATTCGTTGAATAGAAATTCATGTGTTGAATGGTATTCGTGTTTTAAACATAAAATCAACTTTTTATCTATATATATAAACTATAGAAAACCTTCATGTGTTGAATCGAAATTCATTCGTTGAATTGAAACTCATGTGTTGAATGGTATTCGTATTTTGAAAGAAATTGTTTTATAATAAAAATCATATTTTTATTACCTATATGAAACTATATAAAATAATCTTGTTTTGAAATGAATTGTTTTACAATAAAAATCACATTTTTATTATATACATGAATTGTTAAAAATAGTGAAGTGTTGAAATAGAAGACAGTTAGATAAAAATATCATTTTTATCAAATGTATCAAAGGAATATAGCTTTGAAATCAAAGAATCAATATATGTATAAATAGAATTGAAATATATCGAATCACGAAGCTGCAGTTCGTGTTTTGAAACCGTGATTTCAAACGATTAGTGCGGGAGATCTGACCGTCGGATTTTCCCAAAACTGAAACCGTTGGGTTCGCTTTGGAAATACTTTCCAACGACACCAACTTTGTAAAGATCCAACGGTTGGATTGTCTGGAATGTTTAATTCAAATCTGAAGAAAAACAGCGCCAGAATCGATTATATTTATATATATATATATAATTATATTGAATCGAATAACGACGCTGTAGTTCGTATTTTGAAATCGAAACTTCAAACGATTATATCGGGAGATCCGACCGTCAGATTTTCCCGAAACTGGAACCATTGGATTCGTTTTGAAAAGATCTTTCTAATGATGTAAATTTTGTGAAGATCCAACGATTAGATTTTCAGATATGTGTAAATCAAATCTGAAGAAAAACAGCGCCACGGCCGCGTTATGGCCCGAAGCGTCGTTTGAATAAATTGGCTATTTTAAAATAAATGAAAATAGCGATAAATCGTTATAAAATATTATAAACGATATGGATGTGAAATTTAGAAATTAATTGAAGGTTAGCTAAGTCGAATGGTTTCTTAGATTTTGATCTTATGTTGGTTTCGGCCTTCGGGGTTAATATTTGGGAAATTGGTCTATTACTGATTGACGGTAAGTGACTAATGAATTGAAATGATGCGTATGTAGTGTTTGTGTAGCACGTGTTTATTGTATACGTGAGTTGCTCAGAAAGACCGGGTTTATCCCATTCTGAATAACTGAATCGACGATAAGAAATCGAAGATGAAGACGGTGGTTGAAGACCGGAAATCTTCACCTCGTTTGGATGGTAACTGATGTCCTGATTGGGAGGCATCCCGAAATATGGATAATGAGTGGTGATCATCCAGACGTACGTGGAGATCGATGGGTTTGCGAGGTATATAGTGCCTCCGGTTTCGTTCCAACGCAGAACGGACTTGTAAATGGATTGTGTATCTGACATTGGAATTTATTCTATGTGATTGATAGCCATCAGTTGCATGGTGTGAATTGCCTGTGTGACATGCTAAGATGCAGTGATCAGGGCTTCTGTTGAAAAGCAAAGTCTTGTGATTGATGATCAAAGCCCCGCCTGTGTGGCGTAGCTTTGTGATTAACGTGAATTCGCGAACCTCACACCCCGGTATGAACCAGAAACGGGAGAGGACATCAAGGAGGGCATGCGTTTCCTTGTAGTTAGAAGTGGCGTCAGTGGTTTTACACGCCCTGACGAGTTTGACTTATGTGGTTGTTGCTGTTGCGAGGCGCCTCGGTTATATCGGTCGATCCGGGACCGATGGAGTCATTCGTTGGCTCATTTAAGCCCCAAAGGGCGGGGAAACGCAGTGTTCAGGCATTTTAATCCACATCGGTGGACCGGCCCTGACGATCCAAGGGTCACTCGAGCTATGATCCTGAGGGGCGGGCTAGAGCGTCTCGAAGTCGGTAAGGACTATCTTTTGCCTTGGTTCATGACGGAAATCCAATTTCCAAATACGTGACTGTGCGGTTTTGATTGTATATATCTATGGCGACATGAAATATGGTACCCATGCCGTCTACGATTGATAGTTATGATTGAAATTGTTTTCGAAACCTATAAACACTAGTGATAGTATCAAATGCTTTTGTTTTATTCGTATCAAGCATATTTTGGCCATTATAAGGTAAAACTCTATCCTCCGGTTTGCGTTGCATTGTGTGATGGGAACTGAGTCTTATAACAGCTTCATTTTTATAAAAAGCATTGCGATGTTTAAAAGATTTATTTGGTTTGAAGCACTGGCAATCCATTGGAGTAAACCCGTTCCACGAAAGTGGCGTGGTCCTGTGATTAGCCATATTTCAAACGTGTTGAGTAGATTTCTCATACCAGTCCCATGACTGACTCGTAGTTTGTTTCACTTTCAAACTCGGGTGCCCCTTTTTCTACACGGGCAGCCTTGTATTCAGGTTTAGTAGGCTCTTTATGGATAGCTGGAGCTGAAGATGGATTCTATCATTTATCTCTTTTTATGTTGTTAAGCTCCTATTGTACATTATGTTTGTTTTCCGCTGTAGACATTTATGTATAGCTGAACTGTATTTGCACTAAGTATGATCCTGTATACTGTGTAACTCTGATGATTACGTTTATTCAGTGTATTATTTGTACATTATCTGGTGTATTTATTTATTTCCTTTCTGCTGTTATCTGTTTATGTGTTATATTCCAAAGATTACCCTTGCCACCGTCAGTACGGGGTTCGGGGTCGTCTCAGTATCAATTCCCATGATGAAAACCCGACACGATTCAAGATGCATAGTGTATACTACTAATGCCCAAAGCCTGCTTTTTCTACTCTAGAGCATGTGCACACCCATACTCCGTCGGAACATACACTGCTGCACCAACCGCCGCTATTTTGACCGCTTATAATCGGCCCAGTAGTCATGCCCCACCCTGCCTTTCTCATGGTACCATGATACATCTATGTGGGCTACTGCTGAAATGGGTCCCCATTACTAGGGTTTCCTAATCAACATGTTATAATTGTTAAGTGTTCTCAATTTAACTTAACCCCACCCATTTGCTTAATTAACATGTTGTACCAGTTAAGTGTTGCCTATTCATATGTTACTTAACCTTCTCACTGATTCACGCATGTTTATTTAACGGTTAAGTTTGTGGGCCTATATATACTAATATTACCCACTTACCCAAGATTTACTTAACCCTTCCCCTTATCAAGTCCATATGTATTATTGTTTATGCTTGAATTAACCCTATCCGCTTTGTTCATGTAATATTGGTCAAGTTGTCTTCTTGTCTATGTTAACTTAACCCACCCACCTAACATATTGTATTGGTTAAATGTCGCTTGTTCATATGTTACTTAACCTTTCCATTCTTAGCATGTCTATTCCTTAGCTTTAATTTATTCATTAAAGCACCAACCTCTCACATTAAAACTATTGTTTGCGGTTGCTGGATGTGTCGGGCGGTTCCGGGCAGACTTCTATGCAAACTCATTCTAACCTCGGGTTTTTGGGCTTAATGCGCTAACCTCTCACATTAGATCTATGTTATTGTGGTCGTTGGATGTGCCGAGCGGTTTCGGGCAGTCTTACGCCGCAACTCAATCTAACCTCGGGTTAGGCACATTCATCTTTTAGCCAACTTACATATTTACCATTCATATCCAAGTTTATATGTAAATTATTCATAACTGTGGTAAATTTAAGTTATGCCACATTTTCTAATCATTCCCAAAATTAATTATATGATTACAACCCCTTTTTATGCCAATTACATAATATTCGACCTTTACCTAAACTTTTCCCCAACGTTCCTACGTCGTTCGTGCGTATAGTTAATTTGATACGTTAAGTTCGCAATTAGCCCAACTCATAAAAAAAAGGAAAAAGGGAAGAAACACATGACATCGTAACTGGCATAAACAATATAGATCTAAGACGGCATAAATCTAGTAAACATATAAAAATAGATCCAGTCAACATATTGAGTGCGAACTAGCATGGATCTAAACATAAACTTGCACTGATTTAAACATATGAACTGGTCTGGATCTAAACATAAACTTGCACGGATTTAAACATATGAACATATAGTTCTAAACATATGGACTTATATGGATCTAATCATATAAATATGTAGATCTAAACATATGAACATATAGTTCTAAACATATGGACTGATATGGATCTAATCATATAAACATGTAGATCTAAACATATGAACATATATAAAAAATGTTCTTACCTGTATGAATATGAATTGCATATAATCTTTCATAACTTGCATAGATCAAGAAAACTTGCATACATAACTTGCATACGTAATTAGGCATATGAATTAACATAGAATATAACTTGCATATAATGAATCAAATCAAGCATAAATCAAAACATAGTTTGCAAAGACATAAACTTTATATGATTTACAAACATTTTCATACAGTCCAATTCATAACTCATCACAATTACGTTTAAACAATTATCTTGTGAAAGTAACTGCACTAACAGAAAACGGATCTTGAATTCTGGGATCTGATTTCTGAAGTTGCTAAGCTAGTCCGTTGATGTAGGCGTTGATTCGTTCGTTGTTGTTCTAGAATTCCTTTTCGCAATTCCTAGACTTTGAATCTTTATCTCTTATCTTTTAATCTTTAATCTAGAATTTGATTTGTTATGGTGGCGGCTAGGTTAGTTTGTAGATGAACAGCATGATGGCATCATAGTTTAGGGTTGTGAGGTTTAGGGTTGAGGTTTGGGGCGATTATATAGAAGTTTAGAATTAATATGGGCCTTTAGATCACCCAAGGACTCATCAAAGCCATCCAAATCCAAGAGATCCAATCAAAGCATGATACATGTGCCCTAACACATCAAAAAATCGTTACTGTCCATATCAGTTTGCATGTGTCGACCATACAGGGGGGTTCGACACCCATGTCGACACCCCTAGGGGGGTCGACACCCATGTCGATACCCCCGGGGAGGTCGACACCCCTGAGGGGGAAATTTCCCACTTAGCTATTTTCTAAAGTTTTGAAACTCGAATCTGCTTTAATTATTTAATTATTATTTTACTTTAATTTTTGCTTAAACTTGAAAAACTTCTAACCTCCATAACTTCTTCATACGGAGTCCGATTCACGCAAACTCGGTCTATCTCAAGCAAAATTCCGAGACGAATGCAATGGCGTAACCCGTTTCACCCAATTCTCCTTTTAAAGATTAATTATTCTTTAATTATCTCTTATGTCCCATTTTAAAATTACTGGGTGTTACATTTTGTGTATGGGAAAATTTTCCCGATCGAACCGTGTAGGGGAGAGACTGCCGAAATTTTTCATAAATCCGGGTGTTAGAAAACTTTGAGTTTTAAAATTCTATAACTTAAACTTTCTTTCTAACAAGTTTTAAGCGAACAAATGGGTACTTGAGTAGTGATATATAGGCATATTTAGACGCGACATTTCCTTTTGGAGGACGAAAAGCGCTAAGTGGGGTAGAATGTAACGAACCGATAAATTTCGATGTTTATATATACGAAGTTACTTAAAATTTATTGTTTGAGTGGATGTTATAACTAGAGTTTAAGTTAAAATTTGAATTTTAACATAAATTTAAAACATTAACGGGAGGTCTAAACATGTTAGTTGTTTAAAATATAAAATCTAAAAATGATAGCTTAAGCTAGAACTCGACTAATTGAAAATAAATGCGAAATCGATAATTTATAAACATTATTCTCAAAATTTAAAGTATGAAATAAATTATGAAATAAATTATGAAATCTAATATTTGAGATAAATGTAACTATACATAGCGAAGGAATAAATTTTGAAATATAATACACAAATTTGTTCTGTTAGCTGTAAATTTGTAAACCATGAATAAATCATCAAGAATTGAATAGTTGTTAGAAATCAAACGAATTCAAATTTGAAATACTAGATGATATTCTAAGAACAAAGACATTTTGCTTCGTAAAATTCGAACTTTATTGTTTCAAAATATTTGATTTCAGATTAAAAAAAGTACCAAAATTAAACAACGTTTGTTACTTGTATCGTTGTCCGTATTCTCGTATATGTGTGTTTGTATTGATATTTATGGATTCATTTCTCATTATAAATATGGTAAATATATATATAATAAAGAGAAATAAGCAACACGTTTGAAAATGTCAGAGAAGTGATTACACGCGTACTCTGTTCCTTACCTTCGCTCCTCCTTGTTTAATCCGTTCATTCAGTTTAAAAAAAGTAACTGATAACATATACATACAAACAGCTAATAACAATACATGTACCCATCAATTTTCCATGCGTTACTCTCTGTTTCCCTATACTTTCCCTTTCCACATCTTCTACTTCACTAAACCAAGATCAAACACAAGTAAAAAGAAGAAGAGAAAGCTTGAATTAAATAATATCGACACTTCCTTCTCTATTACCAAATTGTTCTGTGCCTTCCAAATTGAACCGCAACCATGACTTCATGCCTTCACCTTAATCGTGCATAGTGTCAATGTCACCGTCCAAACCTGAGGATCCACCACCGCACTCACTATCTTGAAGACCGCGCACCGACCGTGACTACCAAGTCTCTGCCACCTCCTTGTTGTAAAACCAAAGTCATAAATTGAATTAAAAAACGATGGCTTTCTTAGTCCCGACCTCTCCTTTACCGTAAGCGTTGCTTTCCCTTGAAGAGTCACAACCATGAGTCACTTGGATCCACTAGATCGCAGTCCGCCTTTCCCATCGATTCAAAAATTGTCGACTTCCACTAAGCACCCTAGGTGTGAAAACCTGATATACACGTAAATGTGTATATTTTATCCGCTTATTTATCTTATTTTCCCTTTAAAATAATTGATACTTTGTATTTATAGCTGTATTTTCAGATTGTTGACAAGAAGCATGGTTTAGAGCATTTGATGGATAAAGCATGAAGAATTTGCTTAAAAAGAGTGAAGTTTAAAATTGCTAAAGCTTGAAGAGTCTGAAGCTTGAAGAACGGTTGCAATTATATTTCAGTTAAGAAGATTTGGCTCAATAAAGACTCAAACTGCATTCACATTAGCTCATTAGGAAGGCCTCTTACTCATGTTGCGTTCACACTAGCCTATTTGCTAAACCACTCACTCTAAAGCTGCGTTCACACTGGCTTATGTGTTATTTGGGTTATTTCTTTAGTCCCACATTATGTAATTAGCTAGCTAGCCTTTGTCATATCAGCTATAAATACCTTGTATCTCATTCATTGTAAAACACATTGGGTTTTATTCTGTAATTCTCTTCTTGGAATAAAATCATTCTTCTTCCTCTTTTCTATTTAGTTTTAGTTTTATTTATGTTCTTGTTATTTAATTTCTGTTTTTCTTCTTCTTTAGCTATGTCTAGCTAATCCCCTTTGATTAGGGGGTGATGACGCTGATAGTATGATTCAATATGAATCACATAGCCAAAGGATGAGGAATTCATGTATATAGATCTAGATGTGAACCAAGGGTTAGATCTGAACCTTAATATCCTGTGTCGTTTAAGAGCTATGCTCCTTCACAGGGTATATTCGTGTTCGGTCTAACAATTATCAGATTTAGATCTAATTTTAGGGTTTTAGAAATTAATTAGTAAATCTGTCCTGATAGTCTATGGTTGTAGAGCTGAGCTCCTGCATAGGTTATGCTTGTCGTTATTTACATATTTGTTTCTAAAAACTTATTATCGTTGATTCATGTTTGTGACAGAAACATGTATTAGATCTGGTTAACCTTTTGGCTATTGATGATTATGAATCTGATCTATGTCATTATCCCCTAATTGCTTTCACTTAGTGTTAAAACTCTCTTTTATTTAATTTCTGCTATTTTCTTTGTTTTCCACCAATCAAAAGTTAGGGATAACTTGATTGGATTTATTAATAAAATAATTTGGTCCCAGAGTTCGACACCCTCTACAACAATCCTTGTTGTTTAGGAAAGACGAACGGATTTTACAGTTGTTTACAACTGCATAATTTGTTCGCAAACAAAACCCGTAACTTCCCCGTAAAGGAAAGTGTCGGATAGTTCGAGAACAAGCCACAAAAGAACGCATACAGAAGAACATTTCATTGTATATCACAACAATGCATCAGATTACAAGAATATACAGAGTATAAATGAATATATATTACACAGAAATATCAGAGATTACAATAAATTACATAGCAGCGGAAAATAATACAATACACAACTAGAAGAGATATACGGATACAAAGCTTTCCGGATATCGTTCCAGCTGTAAACCAGGATCCTGTGAATATAAATCTGCAAAACCAAAACTACTAGCTGCCCGTGTCAAAATAAGGGCACCCAGAGTTTAGGTTAAAACAATAAACTCCAGGTCAGTCATGTGACTGGTGTGAGAACTAAAACAGGTAATAATCTTTATTTTAAAGTTAGGTAAATCAAGGGACCACGCCGTATAACACGGAACGGGTTTCCTCCCAAGAATATCAGTGCATAAAACAAACAGCGCAATGCTAAATAAAGAAAAATGAAGCGGTTATAAGACCCAGGTCCTATCACACAATGCAACGCAAGCCGGGGGATAGGGTTTTCCCTTATAACAGCCAAAGAATGCTTGATACGTTTAAAACAGATTATTTGATACTATTATAGTGCGTAGTGTATAAAACAACTTCAAATCATAAGTATCAATCATAGGCGGCATGGGTACCATATATCATGTCGCCATACTAGTTCTACAATTAAAACCGCAAATGTCGTATTGGAAGTTGGGTTATCATTTATGGTATGAACCGAGGCTAGGGGCAAGATCCTCACCGATTCGAGACGCTCTAGTCCGTGTCTCAGGCAAGCGCGCAGGCAAGCCTTGGATCGTCAGGGCCGGTCCACCGATGTGGATTATTATGCCTGAACACTACGTTTCCCCGCCCTTTGGGGCGTAAGCCTGGCCCGTCAGCCGACCAGAAGCATCGGCCGAAACCGATATCACGAGGCGCCTCGCTTTTCAGCAAGTAATAATAAGCAACATCCACATGAGTCAAACTCGTCAGCCAGTTCAAGCACTGACGCCACTCCTAACTAGAAAGAAACGCATGTCCTCCCTGAGGTCCGTCTCCCGTTTTTAGTTCATACCGGGTGTGATACTCGCGAATCAACGTTACACAAAGCTACGCCACACAAGTCCGTGCTTTGATCATCAACCACAAGACTTTGCTTTTCAACAAAAGCCTTGATCCATGCAACTCAGCATGCCACATTGTCAGTCCATACTGTACCACTGATTTCTGCCAATATATAACCTCTAGGCTCGTACGTCTCAGAGAAGGGTGTATAGCAAAAGAATAAATTCTCTGCCACCAAACAGATATATATTTAGCAGAGATCACCAATACAGTATAAAGGAATACAACGTCAGACACACTATCCATTTACAAGTCCGTTCTGGGTCTGAACGAAACCGGAGGCACTTTCCTCGCATATCCATCCATCTCCACGTACGTCTGGACGATCACCAACTGTTTCCATCTTCTTGGGTGTACAGCCCAATCAAGATCATCAGTAATCACCCAAACGACGTGAAGACCTCCGGTCTTCGACCATCGTCTTCATCTTCGACTTATCGTCGTATCAGTTATTCAGAATGGGATAAACCCGGTCTTCCCGAATAACTCGCGTATATTTTAAATAAGTGTTACACAAACACAACATACGCCTCATTCCAATTCATCAGTCACTAACCGTAAATTAATCAAGAGAATAATTCCCCAAATATTAACCCCGAAGGACGAAACCAACATCAGATCAATATCCAGGAAACCATTCTGTTTAGCTAACCGACAGTTAGTTTCTGAATTTTACATTCATAGGGAAAGGTTCCCATTAATTTTATCCAAGATAAATTCCTTGAATTTATTCTTTAATCTTCTTTTGAATTTCGATTCAACTAGTCGGGATTAACGAACCTTACCGAAGTAATCATTTGTTTTAATTTCCCAATCCCAACCTATTCATCCCATGAAGTAAAATTGGTGATACTTCATATCTAACACCACGGTGTTATCGGTAAATTCAATTACCATTTCACGTTCGAATCTAATTAAAGATTCTACTATCGCCTGGAGCAAAACTGGTGATACTCCATTCTCGATGATTTCAATCTAATTAAAGATTCATTAAAACTCCACTTAGTTTTAATCTTTAACTGGGTTAAAGAATCAGTGTCATTTAAAACACAGTTCACGATAAACCCAAAATCACATTCCATTAATTATCGGGTTAAAGAACGAGTGTTATTTAAAACACTGTCCACGATAAACCCAAAAACCAATATCAATTCAATTCCAATTAAATATTATTTAATTAGTACACTTCATTAAATCTAAAATAAAAAGATTTAATCTTTTCTCAACTGGGTTCAAGAACAGTGTTAGTGAAGACACCATTCACGACAAACCCAAATCACATTTGATATTCAATACAAGGCTCTGAATAGAAAATATATCGGCTTATATTCAATATCAAATTCTACGATTAACAAATGTCGTATTGGAAATAACGATATAAATATATATCTTTCAAATTTCCATAACAACATCCGTATAATCACGAATTCCAACATCGAAATATTCCGAAGACAATTTCGATTCAAATCCACTCCAATGCAATCATTGGAAATTCTGGTTATTTTTAAAACCCTTTTCAAATTCAATTTATTTATTTAAAAATAAATAGAATTATAATTCTAGTTCAAAACTAGTTCATTTCGATAAAAATCTATTTTTATCTTTTCAAATATGGAGTTTTTCATCCCAAACTTTCACAAATCATTTCTTATGATTCTACACAAATTATTACTATTTTTAATAATTTTATCAAGGCCCGTACAGTCGATTTCCATCAATGGCCATCGAACTGCACTTACAGCGACCTTTTTCAAATTTGATTTGGACGTTACTCCAAATCCAACCGTTAGATTTCTAATTTCTAATATTCTTTAGAAAGCTCTTTTCGATACGAACCCAACGGTTCTGGTTTCAGGAGAATCCGACGGTCGGATCTCCCGTAATGTCCGTTTGAAATAAATGGTCGAAATTCACGAACTGCCGCGGCGCGGCGCGTTCTATTCAGGCCATTATATTATATATATAATATATATAATATATATTTCGTCGATTTCTATTTAAAACGAATTATATAAATAGTTTTAAATTCGTTTCAAAAGCAATTTCAACTTCCATTTCAATTCAAATCAAAATTGAATTCATCTTTATAAATTCGTTTTAAAATTCATTTCTATTCAATTCAAATTTCAATTCAATTTGAATTCATTTCAATTTGCTTTCAATTCAATTTGAATTCGTTTTCAATTTAATTCAATTTCAAAGTCGTTTTCTATTCGATTCAATTCAAATTGGTTTTCTATTCGATTCAATTCGTTGTATATTCCATTGAAATCAAATTCGTTATATATTCAAAACAAATTCGATTCGAATTCGTTTTCTATTCAATTTGGTTCAAATTTCATTTCAAAACATTCGATTTCGAAATCACTTTTCAATATTCATTTTAAAATGAATAAAATCGATATAAATATCGTTCACGTCTAAATGGCGTCAATCTAATCAACACGGCTTCATATATTTCTATTTTCAAATATTCTATTTCAAATATTTCTATTATTAAAATATTTCGTTCAACACATGACCAATCTCAATGGATGAGTACTGTCAACACATGAACCTTTATTTTATATTGATAAAGATGTAAATTTTATTACTAAAATATTTCGTTCAACACATGACCAATCTCAATGGATGAGTACTGTCAACACATGAACCTTTATTTTATATTGATAAAGATGTAAATTTTATTACTAAAATATTTCGTTCAACACATGACCAATCTCAATGGATGAGTACTGTCAACACATGAACCTTTATTTTATATTGATAAAGATGTAAATTTTATTACTAAAATATTTCGTTCAACACATGACCAATCTCAATGGATGAGTACTGTCAACACATGAACCTTTATTTTATATTATTCTTTATTTTCTAAATTGGAATGAGGCCCAATCAATCACCATATAATGTTAATTATATGGATTTTCATACATCACACGTATATAATAGCTTTGAAAAATAATCAACCATCAACCAAAGTGCACTACACTGTATAAGCATCAAATATAGATATCTAACGCTTATAACAGCCTGTCAATCAATCGATCGACATATTTAATCAGTCAGGATGAGTGAACTTCAAATTTCATCCCAACACCCGTGTGGGGTTTCAAACAATCAAACACAGATTTTATTTGTGCAGTTGGGCGATGTGTAAAATTTATCGTCCCAATCAACGTCCTTCAAATAAGTGTACATAAACAAACCGTCCGGTTTGTAAATGAATATTTTATTTATTTACATTCACGTTAAAAATTATATTTTTAACGACAAAACATTTTATTTCAACATATGAATTTCTATTCAATTCATTTATTCTATAAAATGATATTGTTATTTCTCTAACTTATTTTAGAAAATTTCGGCGGCATAACGGCACGATACTAGAAACGGGACGAGGCCTAGCCTTATCCCCGGTCTAGTGAAGGCCCACGCCATTCACACATCAATCAATCCATTTAATTTCACCAAACAATTCAATCCAATCAAATAATCTAACTAATTTATGCAATCAAACAAACAAGTCCATGGTCTGTGGACGATTGTGTCGGGTGCTACTAAACACCGTCTGCATCCTAGTATATATATATATAACCAGAAAAAGAATTTTGAAAGGTGAGAAATTCTCACATATAGCTATCCAATACCACGACTCTTCTTTGATATAAATCTTCGTCGTTATCACATCTTTGTCATCTTCGTTGCCCGTAGCCACTACATATGTAAAAATCACATTTTTACTTCGCTATTCAATATATAAAAATCACATTTTTACTTCGATGTTCAATATATAAAAATCACATTTTTACTTCGATGTTCAATATATAAAAATCGAATTTTTTACTTTGCTATCATATAGATAAAAATTCCATTTTAAAAATATAGATTTCGCCTTTCTTCTTTTTCCCTTCAAAATCAAATCTTTATAACTCGTTATGGATAATAAAAATTATAACTTCCTTGTTGCAAAAATCTATATTTTTCCCGAAGTAAAAATCATATTTTTACTTCACTACTCATCTCAAAATATCGTCCTTTCTATTTCATCACTATAAAAATCACATTTTTATTATGCTACCTATATAAAGATGATATTTTTAATATTCCTATCATGTAAAAATTATATTTTTTATTCTCTACCTAAACAAAAATCATATTTTTATATCATCTAGATAGTAAAAACTATATTTTTAATACTTTAAAAATATAAAAATCATATTTTTATTTCTTCTATATAGTAAAGACTATATTTTTAATACTTTAAAAATATAAAAATCATATTTTTATTCCTTTAAAAATTATTCCATATCTTTACAATTCTAAAAATCGTATCTTCTATTTTAAAAACATCTCCTTTCTATTTTTAAAATTCAGATCTTTCTATCATACAAATCCAAGTTTTATCAAATTAAAAATCTAAGCTTTTTCAATTTTGAAAAACAATGTACACTCTTATTCACTCAAAAGAAATCAGATTTTTAAACTGATTAAACTAAACTAAATATTTAAAATCAATTATAACAAACAATCAGAAAAGAAAACTTACACTGCATCGCTAAGGGGGGGTCTGGTGGGTCTTGGGGTGCTGGCGGCATTCGATTCAGCTAGAGGAGGGGAGAGAAGAGGAGCAGGCGGTGGAGGCTAGGGGGTGGAGCTTCTGGAGGGGCGGTGGTGGGTTTCGGGTTCAGGGGGGTGC
The DNA here is from genome assembly GCA_030737875.1 of Allium sativum. Taxonomy (NCBI): domain Eukaryota; kingdom Viridiplantae; phylum Streptophyta; class Magnoliopsida; order Asparagales; family Amaryllidaceae; genus Allium; species Allium sativum. Next base: position 574,138,801 of record CM060918.1, on the reverse strand, counting down.
ACGATCGGACAGGGAGGAGGGTTCGTCGGGCTTTAGAGGGGGGGGCTCTCGATCCGACGAGGGGGGGGTCTTCTCGAGGCGGCGGTGGTCCTCCGAGGGTGGCGGCGGGTTTTCGCAGTCGCTTTTCCTTTTTTTTTTAAATCGATCTGTTAATTGATATGAAGGGGGGTGAGAAAAAGGATATATAATAATATATTATTTTATTTAGTTAATCAATTTTAAAAAGCAACTTTTATTTTTGACCTCGAAACGAGACCCACCGCCTGTCGTCCCTAGCGTTATACCCCCATTCTGAACACAATGGGATATGCATCGTAGGCTGATTCGAACGTTTCGATCAGTTTCCGTTAAAATCAACATATAACTCTATATATTGAATTTGAACGCGCATTTCAATTTACCGGGGTCACACACTAACTCTATAAATTGCAGAAAAATATTTTCTAGCTTCGTATTGACGATACGGTCCTAACAAAACTAGTTTCGTCGAATTCTGAGACAGTTTGAAAAATGGCCATTTTCCAGTCGATTAAAATCAACTAAAATTGGTCAAACGCGTTTTCCTTTGCCACGCTCACATACTGATTCGAAAAATTATGAAATTTGGAACCTAGCAATAATTTTACATCACGGACCCAACAAAACTGGTTTCGTCGAAATCCGAGGTCGTTTGCAAAATTTCAATTTTTAAGGGCCTGAATTCCATAGCGACTATTCAGAATTTTCATCTGGACATATCTTTTGATTCCCGCTATGAAATTTCGATTTGTCGGATTCGTTGGAAAGATATCATCAATTAGATCCTAATGTTTTTGGTTTCACTAAAATCCGGATTGTTTTGCACCCGGTACATTCAATTGAAGTTTGAAATCGAATTATCGAACTACCGTGCCATTTTCAATTCTATTTATAATTATATATATAAATATTTATATTCTAACGACGACGCGTATAATATATACGTTCTAATTATATTCAAAATAAATTTTTCGTCGATATTATTTAAAATAATTCATTTTAAATAATCAAAATTCGCTTAAATTGCCAAAATAAAAATTTCAAACTGGCCCAGATTTTCGGGTTGTTACAATCTCCCCCACTTAAAACTTTTCGTCCCCGAAAAGGAACAAAGTCGAAAGTGGTTTGATTCATCAACTCTACGTTCGATCTGGCTTCCATTCTCCAACTTTTCAGTTTCTGAGAATTTTCAAAAATTTCAAAAATTTGGCTAACACCCTAAATTTTCGAAAAATTTCGCCATAACCTCCCCTGCAATGGGAGCATCGGGAAATCTCAAATAGCTTCCCCGGTCCTTCAGATCTCAAAAAGGAAAAAGAAAAAGCCAAGCGGCTAGCCAATAGGCTCATAAAATTATCATCACCCAAACAACGCAGTAAATTATGTAGTAAACATGTACCTATTTGTCGGGCAAACAAATTTTATTCTCTGCTCTAGCCTCCTTGCTATGACCTGTTCAATGATATACTTGTATATGCAAGCAAATGCAACTAATTTTCAATACAATTCAATATGTGATTCAATTAGGCTAAATGGCTAAAAATTAGCAAACAAATAAACAAACAACACAAACATCAATCAATTAGTGAATTAGAGTTTCAAATTCATAATTTTGATATATATAAAGAAAATCATGTTTTGATGCCAAATCACAACAATGTATTCTAGCTATATTAGTTTTGGTTCTCACACCAGTCTAATGGAAATATATAGAAAATCACACCTTCGAAACTCGAACATAAATGTTGATGATGCGATCGCTATCATCAATATCATCTTCGGGCGACTAGAGTGTGATGCTATATCTATCCAATATATTAAAACTTTGAATATACGTTTGCAAGGCGTATATGCAAATTCTTTATATACTGAATTGTCCAAAATCAATATAAATAAACTATTCAAATACGTGTAAAACGATCTAAATTTCAAAACAGAATTGTTTTCATTTGAAAAATATACTCTCCACACTCGTTCTAGGATACTACTGATCCTATCTCTAACGAGTCATTCTCAATGGATATTACTAATCCAATATCTGATGAATTCTTTCGTATGGTTCTAATGTGTCTTGTTCTCTGAGCTTTGTAAACCAAAGCTCTGATACCAACCGTTGAAAACCCGTAACTTCCCTGTAAAGGAAAGTGTCGGATAGTTCGAGAACAAGCCACAAAAGAACGCATACAGAAGAACATTTCATTGTATATCACAACAATGCATCAGATTACAAGAATATACAGAGTATAAATGAATATATATTACACAGAAATATCAGAGATTACAATAAATTACATAGCAGCGGAAAATAATACAATACACAACTAGAAGAGATATACGGATACAAAGCTTTCCGGATATCGTTCCAGCTGTAAACCAGGATCCTGTGAATATAAATCTGCAAAACCAAAACTACTAGCTGCCCGTGTCAAAATAAGGGCACCCAGAGTTTAGGTTAAAACAATAAACTCCAGGTCAGTCATGTGACTGGTGTGAGAACTAAAACAGGTAATAATCTTTATTTTAAAGTTAGGTAAATCAAGGGACCACGCCGTATAACACGGAACGGGTTTCCTCCCAAGAATATCAGTGCATAAAACAAACAGCGCAATGCTAAATAAAGAAAAATGAAGCGGTTATAAGACCCAGGTCCTATCACACAATGCAACGCAAGCTGGGGGATAGGGTTTTCCCTTATAACAGCCAAAGAATGCTTGATACGTTTAAAACAGATTATTTGATACTATTATAGTGCGTAGTGTATAAAACAACTTCAAATCATAAGTATCAATCATAGGCGGCATGGGTACCATATATCATGTCGCCATACTAGTTCTACAATTAAAACCGCAAATGTCGTATTGGAAGTTGGGTTATCATTTATGGTATGAACCGAGGCTAGGGGCAAGATCCTCACCGATTCGAGACGCTCTAGTCCGTGTCTCAGGCAAGCGCGCAGGCAAGCCTTGGATCGTCAGGGCCGGTCCACCGATGTGGATTATTATGCCTGAACACTACGTTTCCCCGCCATTTGGGGCGTAAGCCTGGCCCGTCAGCCGACCAGAAGCATCGGCCGAAACCGATATCACGAGGCGCCTCGCTTTTCAGCAAGTAATAATAAGCAACATCCACATAAGTCAAACTCGTCAGCCAGTTCAAGCACTGACGCCACTCCTAACTAGAAAGAAACGCATGTCCTCCCTGAGGTCCGTCTCCCGTTTTTAGTTCATACCGGGTGTGATACTCGCGAATCAACGTTACACAAAGCTACGCCACACAAGGCCGTGCTTTGATCATCAACCACAAGACTTTTCTTTTCAACAAAAGCCTTGATCCATGCAACTCAGCATGCCACATTGTCAGTCCATACTGTACCACTGATTTCTGCCAATATATAACCTCTAGGCTCGTACGTCTCAGAGAAGGGTGTATAGCAAGAGAATAAATTCTCTGCCACCAAACAGATATATATTTAGCAGAGATCACCAATACAGTATAAAGGAATACAACGTCAAACACACTATCCATTTACAAGTCCGTTCTGGGTCTGAACGAAACCGGAGGCACTTTCCTCGCATATCCATCCATCTCCACGTACGTCTGGACGATCACCAACTGTTTCCATCTTCTTGGGTGTACAGCCCAATCAAGATCATCAGTAATCACCCAAACGACGTGAAGACCTCCGGTCTTCGACCATCGTCTTCATCTTCGACTTATCGTCGTATCAGTTATTCAGAATGGGATAAACCCGGTCTTCCCGAATAACTCGCGTATATTTTAAATAAGTGTTACACAAACACAACATACGCCTCATTCCAATTCATCAGTCACTAACCGTAAATTAATCAAGAGAATAATTCCCCAAATATTAACCCCGAAGGCCGAAACCAACATCAGATCAATATCCAGGAAACCATTCTGTTTAGCTAACCGACAGTTAGTTTCTGAATTTTACATTCATAGGGAAAGGTTCCCATTAATTTTATCCAAGATAAATTCCTTGAATTCATTCTTTAATCTTCTTTTGAATTTCGATTCAACTAGTCGGGATTAACGAACCTTACCGAAGTAATCATTTGTTTTAATTTCCCAATCCCAACCTATTCATCCCATGAAGTAAAATTGGTGATACTTCATATCTAACACCACGGTGTTATCGGTAAATTCAATTACCATTTCACGTTCGAATCTAATTAAAGATTCTACTATCGCCTGGAGCAAAACTGGTGATACTCCATTCTCGATGATTTCAATCTAATTAAAGATTCATTAAAACTCCACTTAGTTTTAATCTTTAACTGGGTTAAAGAATCAGTGTCATTTAAAACACAGTTCACGATAAACCCAAAATCACATTCCATTAATTATCGGGTTAAAGAACGAGTGTTATTTAAAACACTGTCCACGATAAACCCAAAAACCAATATCAATTCAATTCCAATTAAATATTATTTAATTAGTACACTTCATTAAATCTAAAATAAAAAGATTTAATCTTTTCTCAACTGGGTTCAAGAACAGTGTTAGTGAAGACACCATTCACGACAAACCCAAATCACATTTGATATTCAATACAAGGCTCTGAATAGAAAATATATCGGCTTATATTCAATATCAAATTCTACGATTAACAAATGTCGTATTGGAAATAACGATATAAATATATATCTTTCAAATTTCCATAACAACATCCGTATAATCACGAATTCCAACATCGAAATATTCCGAAGACAATTTCGATTCAAATCCACTCCAATGCAATCATTGGAAATTCTGGTTATTTTTAAAACCCTTTTCAAATTCAATTTATTTATTTAAAAATAAATAGAATTATAATTCTAGTTCAAAACTAGTTCATTTCGATAAAAATCTATTTTTATCTTTTCAAATATGGAGTTTTTCATCCCAAACTTTCACAAATCATTTCTTATGATTCTACACAAATTATTACTATTTTTAATAATTTTATCAAGGCCCGTACAGTCGATTTCCATCAATGGCCATCGAACTGCACTTACAGCGACCTTTTTCAAATTTGATTTGGACGTTACTCCAAATCCAACCGTTAGATTTCTAATTTCTAATATTCTTTAGAAAGCTCTTTTCGATACGAACCCAACGGTTCTGGTTTCAGGAGAATCCGACGGTCGGATCTCCCGTAATGTCCGTTTGAAATAAATGGTCGAAATTCACGAACTGCCGCGGCGCGGCGCGTTCTATTCAGGCCATTATATTATATATATAATATATATAATATATATTTCGTCGATTTCTATTTAAAACGAATTATATAAATAGTTTTAAATTCGTTTCAAAAGCAATTTCAACTTCCATTTCAATTCAAATCAAAATTGAATTCATCTTTATAAATTCGTTTTAAAATTCATTTCTATTCAATTCAAATTTCAATTCAATTTGAATTCATTTCAATTTGCTTTCAATTCAATTTGAATTCGTTTTCAATTTAATTCAATTTCAAAGTCGTTTTCTATTCGATTCAATTCAAATTGGTTTTCTATTCGATTCAATTCGTTGTATATTCCATTGAAATCAAATTCGTTATATATTCAAAACAAATTCGATTCGAATTCGTTTTCTATTCAATTTGGTTCAAATTTCATTTCAAAACATTCGATTTCGAAATCACTTTTCAATATTCATTTTAAAATGAATAAAATCGATATAAATATCGTTCACGTCTAAATGGCGTCAATCTAATCAACACGGCTTCATATATTTCTATTTTCAAATATTCTATTTCAAATATTTCTATTATTAAAATATTTCGTTCAACACATGACCAATCTCAATGGATGAGTACTGTCAACACATGAACCTTTATTTTATATTGATAAAGATGTAAATTTTATTACTAAAATATTTCGTTCAACACATGACCAATCTCAATGGATGAGTACTGTCAACACATGAACCTTTATTTTATATTGATAAAGATGTAAATTTTATTACTAAAATATTTCGTTCAACACATGACCAATCTCAATGGATGAGTACTGTCAACACATGAACCTTTATTTTATATTGATAAAGATGTAAATTTTATTACTAAAATATTTCGTTCAACACATGACCAATCTCAATGGATGAGTACTGTCAACACATGAACCTTTATTTTATATTATTCTTTATTTTCTAAATTGGAATGAGGCCCAATCAATCACCATATAATGTTAATTATATGGATTTTCATACATCACACGTATATAATAGCTTTGAAAAATAATCAACCATCAACCAAAGTGCACTACACTGTATAAGCATCAAATATAGATATCTAACGCTTATAACAGCCTGTCAATCAATCGATCGACATATTTAATCAGTCAGGATGAGTGAACTTCAAATTTCATCCCAACACCCGTGTGGGGTTTCAAACAATCAAACACAGATTTTATTTGTGCAGTTGGGCGATGTGTAAAATTTATCGTCCCAATCAACGTCCTTCAAATAAGTGTACATAAACAAACCGTCCGGTTTGTAAATGAATATTTTATTTATTTACATTCACGTTAAAAATTATATTTTTAACGACAAAACATTTTATTTCAACATATGAATTTCTATTCAATTCATTTATTCTATAAAATGATATTGTTATTTCTCTAACTTATTTTAGAAAATTTCGGCGGCATAACGGCACGATACTAGAAACGGGACGAGGCCTAGCCTTATCCCCGGTCTAGTGAAGGCCCACGCCATTCACACATCAATCAATCCATTTAATTTCACCAAACAATTCAATCCAATCAAATAATCTAACTAATTTATGCAATCAAACAAACAAGTCCATGGTCTGTGGACGATTGTGTCGGGTGCTACTAAACACCGTCTGCATCCTAGTATATATATATAACTAGAAAAAGAATTTTGAAAGGTGAGAAATTCTCACATATAGCTATCCAATACCACGACTCTTCTTTGATATAAATCTTCGTCGTTATCACATCTTTGTCATCTTCGTTGCCCGTAGCCACTACATATGTAAAAATCACATTTTTACTTCGCTATTCAATATATAAAAATCACATTTTTACTTCGATGTTCAATATATAAAAATCACATTTTTACTTCGATGTTCAATATATAAAAATCGAATTTTTTACTTTGCTATCATATAGATAAAAATTCCATTTTAAAAATATAGATTTCGCCTTTCTTCTTTTTCCCTTCAAACTCAAATCTTTATAACTCGTTATGGATAATAAAAATTATAACTTCCTTGTTGCAAAAATCTATATTTTTCCCGAAGTAAAAATCATATTTTTACTTCACTACTCATCTCAAAATATCGTCCTTTCTATTTCATCACTATAAAAATCACATTTTTATTATGCTACCTATATAAAGATGATATTTTTAATATTCCTATCATGTAAAAATTATATTTTTTATTCTCTACCTAAACAAAAATCATATTTTTATATCATCTAGATAGTAAAAACTATATTTTTAATACTTTAAAAATATAAAAATCATATTTTTATTTCTTCTATATAGTAAAGACTATATTTTTAATACTTTAAAAATATAAAAATCATATTTTTATTCCTTTAAAAATTATTCCATATCTTTACAATTCTAAAAATTGTATCTTCTATTTTAAAAACATCTCCTTTCTATTTTTAAAATTCAGATCTTTCTATCATACAAATCCAAGTTTTATCAAATTAAAAATCTAAGCTTTTTCAATTTTGAAAAACAATGTACACTCTTATTCACTCAAAAGAAATCAGATTTTTAAACTGATTAAACTAAACTAAATATTTAAAATCAATTATAACAAACAATCAGAAAAGAAAACTTACACTGCATCGCTAAGGCGGGGGGTCTGGTGGGTCTTGGGGTGCTGGCGGCATTCGATTCAGCTAGAGGAGGGGAGAGAAGAGGAGCAGGCGGTGGAGGCTAGGGGGTGGAGCTTCTGGAGGGGCGGTGGTGGGTTTCGGGTTCAGGGGGGGTGCACGATCGGACAGGGAGGAGGGTTCGTCGGGCTTCAGACGGGGGGGCTCTCGATCCGACGAGGGGGGGGGTCTTCTCGAGGCGGGGGTGGTCCTCCGAGGGTGGCGGCGGGTTTTCGCAGTCGCTTTTCCTTTTTTTTTTTAAATCGATCTGTTAATTGATATGAAGGGGGGTGAGAAAAAGGATATATAATAATATATTATTTTATTTAGTTAATCAATTTTAAAAAGCAACTTTTATTTTCGACCTCGAAACGAGACCCACCGCCTGTCGTCCCTAGCGTTATACCCCCATTCCGAACACAATGGGATATGCATCGTAGGCTGATTCGAACGTTTCGATCAGTTTCCGTTAAAATCAACATATAACTCTATATATTGAATTTGAACGCGCATTTCAATTTACCGGGGTCACACACTAACTCTATAAATTGCAGAAAAATATTTTCTAGCTTCGTATTGACGATACGGTCCTAACAAAACTAGTTTCGTCGAATTCTGAGACAGTTTGAAAAATGGCCATTTTCCAGTCGATTAAAATCAACTGAAACTGGTCAAACGCGTTTTCCTTTGCCACGCTCACATACTGATTCAAAAAATTATGAAATTTGGAACCTAGCAATAATTTTACATCACGGACCCAACAAAACTGGTTTCGTCGAAATCCGAGGTCGTTTGCAAAATTTCAATTTTTAAGGGCCTGAATTCCATAGCGACTATTCAGAATTTTCATCTGGACATATCTTTTGATTCCCGCTATGAAATTTCGATTTGTCGGATTCATTGGAAAGATATCATCAATTAGATCCTAATGTTTTTGGTTTCACTAAAATCCGGATTGTTTTGCACCCGGTACATTCAATTGAAGTTTGAAATCGAATTATCGAACTACCGTGCCATTTTCAATTCTATTTATAATTATATATATAAATATTTATATTCTAACGACGACGCGTATAATATATACGTTCTAATTATATTCAAAATAAATTTTTCGTCGATATTATTTAAAATAATTCATTTTAAATAATCAAAATTCGCTTAAATTGCCAAAATAAAAATTTCAAACTGGCCCAGATTTTCGGGTTGTTACACTAGGTGCTCGGGAAAATGCCTGAAAAGCTACGCGATTGGCTTGAGGCTTACTGGTTTACGCTGCGAATTGGATTTTCTCGAATCTACGTATATTATTCGGTTTTCGGTCTATTCAATCCAAGGTGGTGAGTTTTATTTTGATTATCGTATATTTATTCGCATGTGTGTCATATGGTTTCAAACATCGTTTTGATCACTGATTTGGTTAATGTAGTTTGAGACTGGTGATATAATCGAAATAGAGCAGCTTGAGCTAATCTGTCTTGTATGTCGAGGGTTGGGTTGGAATGTGGGTTTGCACGTTTCCAATATTACATTTGCGTACATATATTCATATGTGTATGTGAACACAAGCTTATTGGATGTATGTTCATCGTTTGCCTGTCAAGTTTCACTCTTAGTTTTTCCTGTCAATTTCATATTCGCCTTCTAGCCTCGAAAGGTGAGTTTCCCTCACTCAGAACTAATTTCTAATTAAGTGAATTAAAGACTTGAAATGTTGGATGAAATGTTAGGATTGCTTAAAAATTTATATCTGTTTGTTATGGGATTTGTGCACATATTACACACATTATTCCCTTATATGACATGTTTGGATGCGATGTGTGATATGTTATGTTTGTATTGCTCACTTTTCAAGTTCTCTATAGATGTAGGAAAAATCACCATGGGTTGAAATGATATACACACAAATGAATTTTTTAGATTTTTGAAATATATTCGAATTGATTTGGGATGTGGGTTGAAATGATGTTTACCCGTGATTCAAATTCCCTTTAAAACGGATTGAAATGATACATATCCATATCACTTGACCATATAATAGAAAATTTTATATGGACGCTGTGGTCAATAATAATCTATTTTATAAAAATGTTATAAGTACGCATTGATTTAATAAATAGTCTTTGAAATGAACTTTTTGTGCAAAGAAAATGTTGGAAGAAATTTCTCGAATTAAATTTTATTAAATTTGTTTAATAAAAGGATATTTAAGTTTTAGTTTAAAATTTTAAATATTTTGAATTAATATTTGACTTTACCCAGACCTATATTAATATTGATTTTTTATAATATAGCAAAGTTTTCGATGTTATGCTAATTTAAAGCGTTAAATTCAATATATAATTTTAGTTAACAGATTGATTTAAGTTTTTTTTTTCAAAATCTTGATGCAAGCATTTAGTTTAATGAATTTTATAAATATAGCTTGAAAGAATTTAACGTAATTCAACTATTGATAAAGATACGATCGAAAGAATTTACTTGAATTTACTTAAGTTTGGGAAAGCTTAAAAAGTGTTCGAACATATTTGTAAAAGATTTACATTTAAGATTAAGATGTGAGTTAAATGAGATTTTATGAAACTTTACTTTGTGTAATTTAACATAAAGTTTTATATTGAATAATTAAAATTGCTTAGTTAGTAATTTGTTTCTTTTAAATGGATTAATAAAAATCTATCTAAGATAAATAAAGATTTGATTTAGTGAAAGAATGTTAAAGAAATTTTTTTGGGAAAGATCCAAGAAATTGGAAAATGTGTTTTTATTAAAGGTTCTTCGACATTAAGCTTTTGAATGGATAATAGCAAATTGGGAATTTTCATCTAGATGACGACTTAACAAAAATGGTGAAGTTGTTTTGAATTTAATAAACTTGAAATCTAAGTCGAAGTTAACTTAGAAATAATGGGATGGGATTATTTCAACTTATAAGGAAAATTTGAAGTCGAACAAATAAATGAGAAATTGACTTGAATACAAACGGTTAAAAGTTGGATTTTGGAATATGGATTCGAATCGGATTGGACTATTTTATTGGAATTAAACTATATTTTTCATAAAGACAAATCTTCTTAACTACTTAGTTTTCACAAACTATTTATAATTAATAACTTAAAACTATTTTACCAAAGATTTTATATAATTTTTAACTATATATATATAAACACTATTTTCAAAATGAATAGATACACATTTTTTTTCTTTTCTTTCCTTTTCAAAATTTTACTTTCCTAAATGTATTTTAGAAATCTTATGTCCAATCCGAGCCAATGAACCTGAGGTAATTAAAAAAAACTCGAATCGTTTTGACAAGGAATATTTGCGAATATAAGATTTGAGATCCCAGCTGAACTAATAATGAATCATGTTAAGTAATTGATTTTAGGACAATACTTAAAATAAATCGACTTGTAATACTCGGAATTTAGTTTCAAATTTAATGACCACAGTGTGAAAAGTGTAAACATTTGGTTGTTAAAGAGACCGGAGTCGGTAATGTCATACTATCTGCCAATATCGATACCACTTTAACAACTGCGCAATTGATGGAGAATCAAGAACGAAGTAGGATGGTATGGAGCCGATTACTTGATTTGAAGAAAGAGAATGATAATGAATTGACCTTGACCTCCGAGTCATTATTAAAATGACTTAAACAGGTGCTATACGTGATTAATTGAGGTTGCACCTCCCATCAGACACGCTTCTTCGATACCGTCTCTATAACTATTGTGATCGATTTAGGTGCACCCTTTGATTATGGGAATGTGTTCCGAGTTGGGGGGTAGTTGCTACTATGCATTACCACCAGTCCGGGCATGCAAATGGTAGAATCCTACCCTGGGTATTCCTCGGTGTCTTGTCATATTTATGCTGATAGAGCCCCTACGATTTTGATTTGACGTTGTCGTATCGCGGCGCATCCCTATCTGCCGACATACAGTTGTTTTATATGCAATGCATACGACAATGTTTGTAAACAGCGTAAGGGTAAAAAATGTAATCCTGCTTACATTATTTTTAAATATTTACTTTACTGAGCAGACATTACTATAATAGCGTACTATATTATATGTATTAGTTTCACGGATCCTTAGAGGATGGAATCCCAGAGATCCTTTAAGTTACTGATGCATTTTGTTAAACATTTTACTTGAGTTGATTCACTTATATGAGAATGTTAGTCCTGACTCGAGTATTTTGTTTTATTTATTTTGCAAAATGCTCGGATCAGCCTGAGTATTTCAGCTTTGGAGATTCACCTGTTGGAGCTCGAGTATTTTTTTGGGGACTATAAGCATATATCTTTGGCTACCAAGTTTTATATTTCTTCCTGTGTAGTAAGCTTATGTATTCAATCTTCCACTGTATCCTTATTTATTCTATACTCTGATATCATGTAAATTTAAAAGATTTTGTGTTATTGTATAAATTTTACTTCCGCTGTGAGATATTTTGTGCTCTGTGTCTGTGATTCTATGATGATTTATATTTAAACTTCATAAGTCATAACAATCTGTCATTTTGATCGATTCGAGTTGGTTTAATTACCAACTTGAAGCGGTCTGAAAAAGCAGGTTGTTACAATAATGATGAGTGGCACACTTGTAAATAAGTGTGTATAGTTGGTGTTAGGCTCGCATTTGGTTGGCAGTCCAAACTTTAGCTTCACGGTCTAAAACATGCCGCTCACGATCTGAAAAGGGGGGACGCGATCTAAAGTAATAACACGGCGTATGAAGGCACGAGCTAAAGACTTGCGGATTAAACGTGTATTGCGGTTGATACAGCCGTGCTAGGAGGTCTAACATGGAATGGTGGACCAAAAGTATTTGCGATCTAAATTATTTGCGAGCTAAAATTGCCTGTGTTGGAATGTGCTAAGACAGGGCAGCCTGTCGTTTATGCTTTACAGCTGTGCCTCTAACTTTATCATATATACCGTCACTTGCATTATTTTGTAACCGACTTGAGCATATTTTATCCCATACGGCATGGGCTTGAACGACATTAAACTGTATGTACCGCACGACCTTAAATGTTGGTCGGACACAGGATGCCTCGAACTAAAGGTATCAGAACAAAATAGAGTGTGCTTGCAGGTTTGAAGCAGTTGTACGGTCTGAACAGCCTAAAAGCATCTACTGTGCAACCTCTTTACTGCGACTTAAAATAAGGGATGATCTAAAACCATACTCACGTCAAAGTATGGTTCAGCGATCTAAAAGTTTGGAACGTTCTAAATGAGTAGTTGCGGACCAAAACACGAAAGGACCCAAAAATGCTTTCTTCCAATTCATGCGGTTCTAGCAAAACAAACATGTGACGTGACTTGCTTTATTCCATATTGAATTATGCAAAAGCGGAACTCTCTATTTACTAATGTTCCATTCTCGTCTTGTAGTGAAATTGCTTCACTATTTCATATATATGGCTGTGGTCATTCCATTTTGTTCTGCATAAGTCCAAAGCTTTGGATATGTTTGAAAACCAGTTTTTCTTATGTCAACATGCTGATGTGTCAAGTGATCAATTTTGGCCCTTGCTTTTGTGTACATATCTCATGTTTAAATATTATGGACAACACGTGCGGGCGTGCTAAAAGATAAAATTAACAGACCAAAGTGTGTGTGCGAGCTAAATCATCCATGCGAGCTAAAGGCTTTAGTAAACTCCATGTTAGCAGTCCAAAAGCTACAGACTAAAGTGTGCGCCCGAGTTAAAGGAGCAGAATGGGCTAAAGATGTCAGATGCGGGCGAAATGGAATCGTGAACTAACTGAAGCTATGTGCCGATGCTCGCGCATTCTTCATAAGTTTGAACCGCGTTTTCACAACTGGGTCAATAAGAGGTGCTGGCGAAATTTTTTGAAATTTTAAGGGGTTAATTTTTTTTCAGAATTTTTGAAAATTTTCATTAGTCGAAATGAATTAATATTTTAATTGAATTTTTTTTGTTTTGTCGAAACTGAAGTTAAAGAAGTAAACAAATAATTTTTAACCCAGTTATAGGGTTCATTTTCTTCCTTAGTAATTTCGGGGATGAAATTCTTTTAAGGGGAAAAGAATGTAACGACCCGTATTTTTAACGGATAATAAATAATTTATTTAATTATTTAAATAATGGTTTGGTAATTTAAAATGACCAAAATTAAATAATAGTGAATATTTAATTAATATAAATAGTAGAATAATATACTTAATTCCGAAATAATCGGAATTAAGTTGAATTGACAATATTGTGTGAATTGGACAATTCAAAATATATAATTCAGTTCAAAAATTAATAATATTAGTGAATTTATTTATATATGTCAGTTCAACGTATAATTTATATTTTAATTATAATCGAGCTCGAAATGGCGTGACAGTTCGTAATTGAACGATTCGAACTTCAAACGAATATACAGAATCCATTTTAAGCCGGATTTCTATGAAACAAGAAAGATTCGGAGCTAGTGAAGTATATTTTTCTATTGGAAGATAAAAATCGAGATTTCATCCTTTAGATTGTGAGTTGTGTCCAAATCAATTTTTCAAAAAGTCGCTATGAAATTCCTTCATAATTTATAACGATTTATTTATATTATAAATGGATTTTCAGTATAAATTGAATACTGTTTTAATCGGGATTTAAATGTCGAGTTATAAATTCAGATAGGAATATTTTGGATCTGTATTATACTCTATGTGAATATATACGATAATATTAATTTATTAGTATTAATTTTAATTATTTTTAAATATATTAATATTTAAATGGGTTTATTTAGAGCTTTAAAAATAGCCATTTTTGCAAACGAGCTCTGTTTTCGACGAAACTAATTTTTTTGGATCTGGAATATTAAATTATTGCTAGATTTCAATTTCCGTAATTTTTGGAGTCAGTATGCGGCTGTACTGGATTTTAATGTGAAAAGTAGTCGATAATTGGACTTCAAAAATATGTTGGGTTAGCAAACTGATTCGGAATTCGACAAAACAAGTTTCGTTGGGTCCGTAATGTCAAACTGTAAGTGTATGTCCAGTTTCATCGAATTTGGATATCATATGTGATCTTAGAGATTTTTAAAAGACGAATACAAAAAACGATAAAAGTATAAATTAATATAAAAATATAACAAGCTTCTTAAGCAAGGCCAAACCATACCCTATAAATAAGCTACCATGGATACCTTAAACCCTTATTTCAATATCCTCGTAGTCAATGACATTGTGAGCCGCCAGAACTATTCTCCCTCAAATACAATTCGTAACTTGTAAATTCTCAAACAATTCATACCAAACTCTAAAAATCATCAAATAAATATATTTGAACTTGCTCTACATGTCGATAGCAATTTTGGGATGTTCGAACCATTTCATTTTCCCTGAAAGGTGTACAACGAATAGCTTGGGTTCGCGAAACCTTACAGTTAGAGCATCGATTCATCATTTGGTTGTTGTCCTTGGAGTACTAGAGGGGTTTAGGAGCTTGCTGAAGTTCTTGTGTGAGTTTGGTGAGAAAAACCATTGGGCGTTTTCTCTAGTTCACCGTGATAAAAGAAAATTGGAAACCGTAGGGGAGAAAGGGTGAGTGTGAGTTTGCTGTAAATGATATAAAGATGAAGTGTGTGCGAAGAGATAAACCAAGTGGTGAATTTTTGTTAATTTTAGGGTAGAAAGATGTCGATGGTTGTACTGGTGGAGCTCATCTAGGTCTGGTCATCGCAACATTTAGGTGGGATTCGAGCTAGTTGTTTTGGAAATGGGTAGGACGAGAATTTGATGAGAAGAAGTTTTGTGAAATTTGGTTGGGGTTTTAATGGAAAGATGATGGATTGTTGTGGAGTTGAAGCTCAAAAATGGCTACTGAGTATAAGAGGGTTCGAAATGTCTGGGTAAGAGGAAGATGTATTGCGTTAAACAGGGATTAGGAGTTCAACAGTAATTAAGGTTAATATATAAGTAAGTTATACTTATATTGTTAATGGTCTTTTAAAGTGTGTACATACTTCTAAAATTCATAACTTCATCATACGTTATCAGAATTGGACAAAACAGGATCCGATGGAATCGTATGAACGACGGCTACAAAATGGAACTGACTCGGAGTGAATTGGAGCTCGTTACAATTTATAGCGAAATAAATTGCTTGATCTGAATCAACGATGGTTATCGTTATTTAAGGATAAACCGACCAATGTGAGTAAATCTCACTAACTCTGATCATTTAATATTTTATAACGTATTTTTAGAATTGATAAATATTTCTTGACTGCGGCATATTGACTATTTGGATGAACTGCTAATTAATTGGTTGAGAATATAGATAACGATATATATATCGTTAATTAAATATTGATTTTGTTTATTAGAATATTTCATTTTGAGATGAAATTTGAGGTTAACTATATTGTTTAACATCTGTTATGCAGGGAAACAGGTTGGAGGGATCCAACTGGATTCCTCAATATTTGTAATACTGTTTTTTTTATATATTGTGATATAAAATCTATGATGGATTATGATGTGTTTGGATGATACTGGCCTTTTCATTTGGTATTTTAAATACCATAAGTATTACTGGAATTATAAAAGGAAATATTTGTGAAACAAATAGAATTATAAAAGGAAATATTTGGGAAACAAATAAAATTGAAAAAGGAAATATTTGGTAAACAAATAGAATTATAAAAGGAAATATTTGTAAAACAAATAGAATTATAAAAGTAAATATTGTTAAAACAAATAGAATTGAAAATGGAAATATTTTTAAAATAAATAGAATTATAAAAGGAATTATTTTGTAAACAAATAGAATTATAAAAGGAAATATTTGGGAAATAAATAGAATTATAAAAGGAAATTGGCAAGATATAAAAGAACTATGAGATGATGGATTTAAAGGAGATTTTTAAATAGAAATCTATTTTAACAAATAAATGGAGAAAATTAATTTATAAATAATGTTTTACAAATTAAGTAAAATAATTTATCATGGGATAAATTGAATATATAAGTTTGAGTTTATATAGAGGAGTAGAAATCGGTTTTAGCACCGATATTTTAAATGGTAATTGAACTTAGCATTTAAAATATTGATTATTTTAAATGGTAATTTTTATATCCATTATTCACCGATAAAATATTGATTATTTAAAAGAATTTTTATTCACACTCGATGTGAATAATGGATTAAAATAAATATTTTATGAATTAAAACATTTATAAAGGAATTTGGATTTTGAAATAGGAATTTGAATGAGATAGGAAATGGTGATCAAATAAAATAGTGGATTCTATTTTAGGAGAAATAGATTGGTTGGGAATTTATAAAATGATTCGATAAATGGAAATTAAGCCGATAATATATATATATATATATATATATATATATTGAAATCAAGTTTTGATTTGATTAAATAAATTCCAAATTTCTGTAAAGGAATAATATTCATGTTTTAAATTGAATAATGGCTTTTAAAGTAAATGTTTTGCAGATTTAAAATAGTTATAAAAGGAAACTGATAAATGTTGGGAAAATCTAAATTCAAAATGAATTTAGAAATTGACTTGAACTGAATGGTAAATTATTCTGGAGTTCAGAATGTATATCGAATATAGTTTATTCGAAAGACAGTTATCGAATATAAGTTATTCAAAGAGAGTTAATCGAATATAAGTTATTCGAAGAGAGTTAATCGAATATAAGTTATCCGAAGGAGAGTTATCGAATAGAGATAATTCGAGAGAGAATTATGCATTAGATTTCGACTGTATCGAATGTAGGAAAATACTATTTACTTTCCCGTTTTCAAATCAAGATTTATTTATTTAATAAATTTATTAATTATTATTTATTCAAATTAAAAATAAAATTTATATTAGAAGTTAGATATTTCAAAAGTTGGGATTATAACGTTATCATTATAACCAATGTTTTTATAAAAGAAGTGGAATCGTAAACTAAATCCGAGAGTTGCATAAGTAATGATTTGATAAGAAGATTTAAATGGAGTTGAGGAAATTAGAAACTAATTGGAGATTAATTAAGTTGAATGGTTTTCTGGGTATTTATCTGATGTTTGTTTCGGCCTTCGGTGTTGTTATTCAAGAAATTTTTCTCTTACTGGTTTACCATTGGAGATGGATAGATGTGGGAAGATAGTGATACGTGGATAAGAAATGGAAATGTTTTCCAATGTTAATAACATATATTTTCTAAATTTAGAAAGTAAGAATTTCACGAATATATGGGAAATGGGGAAATGAATAAATTAATCATAAATTAATTTAAATGGAATAATGTTAATTGATGAATGATTTATAAAATTTTAATTTGGAAATAAGATTGTTGTGTGTATGGATGTTTTCCTTTGATAGTTAAATAACGACTATCAAAGTTTTGTCTATTTTTCCATGTTAATACGAAGAGACCAGGATCAGATTTATTATCTGAAAATCACTTCGTATGGAAATTAGCGTTGCAAATCGAATATGATGAAGATAATTGAAGATGGAGTTTATGCAAGGGCTGTTCTGGCAATCCTAAGTAGAAATTGCCTAAGATGGATTTACATAATAGTGCCTTCGGTTTGTCCAGTCCCAGGACAACCTGCATGGAAGAATTTTTGAAAGAGTATATCTAATATGTCGTGTAAGTTGATCTCTTCAAACGTTTTTATGCTTGGTGGCGGAGGAATTCATTTCACTTAGCTGTATACACGTGGTATTTTTGGGGAAATCAATTTGTGATTTGGTAGGTATGACGATGTGACATTCAAAGTAAATAAAGGTGTGATCTATACGTTATGGCCTCTAGCCTCATAACCAGGAAAAGGTATAAAATTAGGTAGGTCGCATGGCTAAGTGGTTAGCTGCCAATTAGGGTGTATTTTAACTTGATCTAGAGAAATTCCATATACTTCTATAATCTATTTCGATGTTGTCCCTTTCGGGAAACGGTTGCTGATCCCAACTGTTTGTGATAATACATTCGGTACACTCAAGCGAAATGAGTGACCAGTCATGTTTAGCCTGGGGTACAAGATGTTTTTGTTGAACGCGGTGCATCCTCTGTAGAGATACACTGTCCGAAGGTGGTCCCATACCTTGCTAGTGGGAATCCGTTACCCAATAAGCGCTTAAAGACTTTACTTATATATTATGTATGCGGAACGTGAGATGAAAGCGTTCTGCTAGATGATTATTTAGTTTTGGTTGATAGACACTAACTTCTTTCTATTTATGTTCCATGACTAACCCAGAGTTCATTTTGTTTTGTTTTCCCTAAACTCTTGGGTGCCCAAATTTGTACATGCAGTCAAGTAGTTGGGATTTTACAGATATACTGAGAGCTTGGAGCAGGAGGCTTCAGGATTTTATAGCAATTGTTTATTTCCGATGTGTTGTAAGTGTTGTACTTTGACAATGATATGTATATTCAAGTACAGATTTATATTTCAGAGTTATGTTATATAGTATATTTTATTCGTTCCGCTGTGCGGTTCGTGTTACTCTGATGTTGTTATGTTCTTCTCCTTCTTCTATTCTAATTTTCTATCTTATCTATTCTCACCCATTAACTTCTTTCTATTTACGTTCCGGTATTTCAGATTCTTGAATAGTCGACATGTTGTGTGTCGATTTTCGAGATTGAATATTCGCGTTCGTTACAACAATGCTCTAACTGTTTGGGTTCTAAGCTTTTACTTTGATGTACTATGTAATCATATTATTTTTTGCTAAGGTGTTCATAGTCATGCCTGCTTGATTGGGGTATTTTTTGGCTTTGTATATTTATATACATACATGTATGACGCACTGGACTGTATGCTGTATTAGTCTTTTATGTTTAATGAAGTAAGGCATGAATCTTGCGATTCACTACCTTTTGCATCAAAAAATAATTATTATTTTTAGAATTAACGACTAAAAATTTATTTAAAACAAAGTCTGAATGTATAAATTTAAAATTGAATTAAAAACGAGCTCGTAACGTCTCGGTAGTTCGAAAATTTAGTTTTGAACTTTAAATGAATGTACAGAATTCAAAATAAGCCGGATTTCTATGAAATAAGTAACGTTAGGATTTGTTTAATAATATCTTTCTAAGAATGTGAGAAATTTATATTTCGTATTATAAATTGTAAGTTATGTCCAAATTAAAATTTAAAATAGTCGCTATGAAATCGTTTATAAATTATAACGATTTATTATATATATAAAAGGATTTTTATTATAAAATGAACACCGTTTGATTAGAAATTTGAGATATCGAGTTTAAAACTCAGGTATGTTTATTTTATGGCAATATGATATTTCATTTGGATATATATACGATGATAGTAATTAGTTTGTCATCAATTTGAATGATTTTGAAATTTAATAATGTTATTATAATATTACGTATCCCTTAAAAATAGCCATTTTGCAAATGACCTCCTTTTTCGATGAAACCAATTATGTTGGATCCGGAATGTCAAATTATTATCAAGTTTAAAATTTCAAGTCAACTGGAATTTGTATGTGAGTGTGGTAAATTTAAATGTATGTTACAATTCAATAATAATTCAACAAGCTAGAAGCAAGGCCATTTTTCAAACGGTCTCCAAATTTGAAAAAACCAGGTCCATTAGAACCGTATTTTTGGAACATAGCTAGCTAGATTTCAAATTTCATAATTTTTTAAGTCAATATGTAGCCTTGGCTGATTAAAACATACGTTCAAATTCAAAGTTTAACATTATATTGATGTATATTTTAATTTGAATAAAAACTAATCGAAATGATCGAATCGGCTTACGAAACATATCACATTGTGTCTGGAATGGGGGTATTTGGTCATAGGCAAAAGTCATTGGGATTCATTTGGAGTTCTGAGCATTAAACAAGTAAAGTATGATTTAAATAATATAATATATATACCCATATTTTATCCAAACCCTAATCCATCTAACCAGCCACTCCAGTTCCTATCGGTGGCCAAGCCAGCTTGAAATTTCCTTCCTCGATCATGCTCGATCCCCCACTAGTTAGCTCGTGAGCTAAACACAAAAATCATAGAGCTCTTGTGACAACCCGAATTCCGAAAGACTAATTTTTTTTTTTAAATTCCAATCTATTGAAACTCAGATTGGTTTGCTCCGGTATCCTGCAGAAAAGACAGAGGCATAAAACATGTTAGAGCTTAGAAAATATCTCATAGCGGAATGGATAAAATATAATATAAATCAAAGTATAGCCTTACCGTATTAATATACTGCCTTACCAGTATCCAAAGCTATAATGTCTCGTGTCTCTGCCACGAATTTGATCTACGAGTATGTTAGGAGGAGTGGGTCAGAACACAAGTTCTGGTGACTAGATTTAAGCTATAAACTTCGGATTATCCTACATATATCGTTCAATCATATTTCCTTATTTATTAGGTCACTTGGTTTATTAGCACTCAAGGCTTACACACACGTCGTACCTATTTACTTCCCATTGGATTAACCTAATATATAATATATGTAGCTACCCCAAATATTGAGGTACACCCCATGGTACCCCACTCGCACGGTCTCCACCGTAACACCATCGAAATATACGCAGTCCCTCATCCTATGTCGTATTGTCATATGGATAAAAATATGATGTTCCTCATACATCTATCATTACTATGCTATGTAAACGTGCTGACTGCCACCTTTGTTCGAATCAGACTCCATACTGGAGTAATGCCCTTGTAATGACCCGCATTGGCAGAGGTATTATAATTAATTTATTTAATTATCTAAATAGTGATATAGTGAATTAAATGGTCGTGGAATTAAATAATGATGAATATTTAATTAAAATAATAAATTAAATAATATATTTTAATTCTGAAATAATCAGAATTGGCTGAAAGACGATATGGTGTGAACTGTATCATCTGTGATATTTAATTCAGTTTAGAATTGAATTAGAATAACGAATATATTATTTGAAAGACAGTTTGAACGTATAATTATATTATAATTAGAATCGAGCTTGAAATGGTGTTGTAGTTCGTAATTTGGCGATTTGAACTTCAACTGAATGTAAAAGATTCGTTTTAAGCCAGATTTCTGTGAAACAAGAAACGTATGGAGCTGGTGGAGTATATCTTTCTAGTGGAAGAGAAGAATCAGGATTTCGTCGTGTAGATTTTGAGATATGTCCAAATCAAAATTTAAAATAGTCGCTATAGAATCGTTTATCGATCGTAACGGTTTATTCGATATAACTAGAGATCGGGTTTGAATTTAGACAAGGTTCTTTTGAGACATAGTGATAATTTAATTTTTAGAATTTTATAGTAATTTTTAATTAATTAAATAAGCAACTTTTTATTTGGAGTACTTTGCACCTTGTAATCAACAGTGTGAGGTTTCACAATATGAGTTACCCTACCGATATTTTTATATTTTTGAGATCCTGGTACATCGCTGATTACAACGGTATTTTTATGTTCGTCGATTGAGGTCCGAAAACGAGTGAAGTTATATGTAACAGGGTATCGAAATTTTGTAAAGGTTAAACGAACATATACACATTTTCTTTCTTGTTCTCGCACGTCCTCTCCGCATCTATGGTTAGTCGTGTCCTCTGCAAACATCGCTCAAGGGATAAGCGATGCTAAGTAATCCACGTACACAAATACTTTATATAAATACCCTAAACCCTTCATTCATTTGTCAACTCTTTCCGCCGTCGGTTTGTTCTTCACACAGCAAACATGGCGAGCAAAACAAATCAAAAGAAATTCAAACAACAATCTATAAATCATAAAACAACTGTCTTTGAATTCCTGATGGAAAGTTCTTCAATCCCATATATGTATTGTGGCGTTCGAATCTATTTCCGTCGAAGTCCAGCCTTCACAGTAGACTAGGGTTCAAGAATCCGAATATTTTAAGATTTGATTCACATTTTTGATATCATTTTTGGGTTGAGGGGATTGATTGGGGTAGGTATGAAAGATTCCGGGAAATTCTGGGTAAATAAAGTTCGATGCTTTTTCCGTACCGTGGGTGGGATCCTGAAGGACGGAACGACGAGGGGGGTGCGAGTGATTCATTGTAGGGGTAGTCGGAGAGGGTGAGTGATGAGATGAACGTTGGTAGGGTTGGTTTGGAAGTTGACGGTTTGCAAAGGGAGAATGGGTAGCTGAAAGGGGACTGTAAGGTGGAAACAGGCGTTGGAACTGGTAATTGG
Organism: Allium sativum; assembly: GCA_030737875.1. Classification (NCBI taxonomy): domain Eukaryota; kingdom Viridiplantae; phylum Streptophyta; class Magnoliopsida; order Asparagales; family Amaryllidaceae; genus Allium; species Allium sativum. Next base: position 574,115,721 of record CM060918.1, on the reverse strand, counting down.
GAGAGAAGGATTTCAGGGATCGGAGTTTGGGCCAACACAAGGTGAAAGCCCAAATTTTGGAAATCTCATGTCTGGTTAATTAAAGACTGTCACAAGTTTTACTTTGATTCTGGAGTTTGAATTGTGTAGAGGTGGATGCGAATTTTATTTGGATAACAAGGACAACGGGTTTGAGTTGTACAAGAAGAGTTGGGCCGATTTTGCATAGCTCATAGAGAAAGAAAAAAAAAGAAGAAAAAAGAAAGAAGCAGAAACATTTGTTTAAATTTGGAATTGGGAAGGAGCTAAGGTAATCAAAGAAAAATGGTCCGAGAATATGTATGTGGACAGCAGCACTTGGAATTGTCAAGTACGTTAAGGAATCAAGATAGAGCACTGTGGATTGAGTGAAATTATTGGGCCGATTTCTTTTACGGTAAGGCCTGAGTTAAAATGAATTCACTTAGTTGTAAATATAATATATTCGTCATACATGGTCAGAATTTTGAGCGGTCAGATCCGTTGGGATCGTATGGACGGTGGCTCCACAATGGAACTGACTGGGAGTGAATCCAAGCCCATTACAATTTATAGCAAATTAAATTGTTCGTCTGAATTAGGTGATGGTTATCGTTATTAACGATGATCGTCCAATGTGAGTAAATCTCACTAACTCTGAACATTTTAAAATTTCATGTTGTATTTTTAGAACTGTTAAATATTGGCTGATTGACTGTGTGTTGACTGTTTGATTGAACTGCCAGTCAGTTAGTTGAATTTCTATACTGATTCTATTTAACAGAATATATCATATGGAACTGAAAGTGATGTTGATTTTATTGTGTAACATCTGTGGATGCAGGGAAACAGGTTGGAGGAATTCGACTGGATTCCTCAACAGTTATTTTATTGTATTCATATATTGTGATATATGATGTGGTTTATAATCTGTTGTTGATTATATATGTATGGACGATATTGGACATCATAGCTTGATATGTTAAACACCATCAGTGATACTAGAATATCAAAAAGAAATTTTCAAATATTTATATTGAAAATGAAATGTTTATAAAATCATAGGATTTTATAAAAGAAATATTTATTTAGAAAATAAATAAAAGTAAATATTTATTTGGAAAATAAATAGAGAAAATGGAAAGGGAATATTTATTTAGGGAATAAATAGAATTATAAAAAGAGTATAATTATTTAGGGAATAAATAGGATTATTAAAATGGATTGGTCAAATGAGTTAGTTAAACCAGATTTGTCAAATAAGTTAGTTAAACTAGATTAACCAAATGGGCTAAGTTAGTCAAGTTAACCAAATGGGCTAAGTTAGTCAAGTTAACCAAATGGGCTAATTTAGTCAAGTTAACCAAATGGGTGAAGTTAGTCGAGTTAATCAAATTGTATTTAGTTAAAGGGGTTATTCGAATTAGTTATTCGAATAGAGTTAAATAAATAAAGGTTATTCGAATTAGTTATTCGAATAGAGTTAAACACATAAGAGTTATTCGAATAGAGTTAAATAAATAAGGGTTATTCGAATTAGTTATTCGAATGGAGTTAAACACATAAGAGTTACCAAATTAGTTATTTGAAAGTCGATTATAGTTTAATCGAAAGGAGTTAAGTAAAAAGAGTTAATCGATTAGGGTTAAATAAATAGACTTAATCGAATTTAGTTTATTCGAAGAAAGGTTTCCGAATCTAGTTATTCGTAAGAGAGATTATCAAATATAGTTATTCGAAGGAAAGAATTATCAAATAAGATGATTCGAAGGAGAGTTACGTAAGGAAGTTTGTTAAAGAATTAAAAGAGTGAACTTTGTCTATTTCAAGGTTAGAAACGTTGTTCAGTTAAGGTCTGAGAGGTAGTTATACCCCAACTTGATTGACTTCGTTTTTAATTTAGAAATGTTTAAGGTTCGAGAGTGAAAGTGGTTAAGTGAATTTAGTAAATAAGTATAGAAGTTCGAGTTGTCGTCGCGATGCTGATTTAAACATCTGTTTAAATCCAAGTAAAAAGGATTTGGAAATGTTTTCCAAATAGAATCAGAAACGTAATCAAATATTGAAATTGGGAATATGGATTAGAAATGGAAATGTTTTCCAGTGTTAACGTATTTTTGCTAAACATAGAAAATAAGGAAATATATATATATATATATATATATATATAATTGATGATTGATTGATAAAATTTCCATTTGGAAATAATATCGTTGTTTGCACACCTGTTTTTCTTTGATGGTTAAATCACCGACTATCAAAGTTTTGATCATTTTAACGTTGTTAATATGGAGAGACCGGTTGGATTATTATCCAAAGAACCACTCTGTATTGGCATAAGCGTTGCGAATCATATATGCCAAAGATAATTAAAGACGGAGTAAAGTGCAAGGGCTATTGTATAAGTCTTAGATAATAGTGCCTAAGATGGATATACTGAATAGTACCTTCGGTTCATCCTGTTCTTGGATGACTTGTATGGACGGATGTCTGACAGAGTATTTCCAGACGATCACGTATATTGATTTCTTCAACCGTACCAAGAGTGGAAGCGGAGAAGGAAACTTCTTTTAGCTAACACATAATGTATGGTTGAGGACGTCAATCGGTGATTTGATGGATTTGACGATGTGACATTCGAAGTGAATCTGATGTGATGATGAAGCGTAACCTCAAGCCTCATCAACCGGTAAATGACAGAAATCGGGCAAGCAGCATGGCTAAGTCGGTCGCTCCGAAGTAGGGTGTATAATCACCTGATCTAGAGTTTCATTTATTTCTAAAAATCTATTGTTGATGCTGTCCCATTCGGGAAACGGTTGCTGATCCCAACCGTTGGTGATATACATTCGATACACTCAAGCGAAATGAGTGGTCGGTCATGTGTGGCCGGGTTGCAAGATGTTCTTGTTGAACCCAGTGTATTCCTCTCTATAGGTACACTAGTGAAAGGTGGTTCCATACCTTGTCATAGTTGGAAATCCATTACCCAGTACGTGCTTGCGGTTTTGATTGTATACTATATATGTAGAACGTGAGATGGAAGCGTTTCTGCTCGATGATTATTATTATTGTGGTTGATAGACATTATTATAATATCAAAAGGTTTTTGACATAAAGATAATTTGGATTCTTAAAAGGAAAAAAAAACCGTTCTGTTATACGACATGGTCTTATGAGATATCGTTTACTTGTTCAAACTGTTTTAAACTGTTTTACTCATACCAGTCCCATGACTGACCCGGAGTTTATTTTGTTTTGTTTTCCCTAAACTCTTGGGTGCCCTATTTTGTACGGGCAGTCAAGTAGTCGGGATTTACAGATATACTTGAAGAGCTGGAGCAGGAGGCTTCAGGATCATATAGCTATAGTTTATTTTTGCTATGTTGTAAGTGCTGTACTTTAATAATAATGTATATTCAAGTACAAATATATATTTTAAGTTATGTTATATGTATTATATGTTATTCGTTCCGCTGTGAGATTCGTGTTACTCTGATGTTGTGTTGTTCTTCTTCTTCTATTCTAAGTTTCTATCTTATCTTTCCTCACCCTCTAATTTCTTTAATTAATTACCGGGACTTTTAGATGTTTGGTTATCAACATCGTGTTTATGTCGATAACCAAAGTCGCTAAAATTCCGGGTCGTTACAGCCCTTAAGTCTACGATACACCACCCAAAGCGGACATGCATGTATCTAGACCGTTCACCTTACGTATCTTCAATTGTAGCTCAATGCCTCAATCCACGTCCTCTAATGTGCACCGAGTTCCATGTCAGGGAGATACAAGAAGCACGGAACTCGGTCGGGGGCTTTTCCATATCTGTACAGGCCCTCTTTAAAGAGCCTCTATATACAGATATACCTAGGGTCTGTTTTCGTGGTGGCTATGGCCCCACCTCGGCCCCTCCCTCAACTAGTAAAGACTACTAGAGCTAAGCGACTGCCCCTACGCAACAATTTAAACATCCATGTGGCGTCTTCCCTCAACCCCTTACTCCGATGTGAAGGGTGAAATGGTATCTTGGGTTTAGCTCGAGTCTTTCCGCATCCCACTGGCTGCCGATGATGGGTGTTCGACGGTCTACTATCCTTGTTGATCATGTCCCTCTGCCTCCTCATTAGGCAACCGCCAAACCACCCTGGTGTCACCTCGTCACAGCATTGTGACTGCAGAGCTACATCTGCAGTCAAGGCCCACCCACCTAGTAGTTACGCGCAGACCCATCCTCTGTGGACATAGCCTAAGACATCTGTCGTCGCACAGAGGACTACTAGGAGCACCTTATGTACCTCAGGAAGCTGCGTGCTTCCCCTTCTAGTCCTTCGGAGCCATCAGAACAATCAGATGAATGTGCGCTCCCCCTCGTGCCTTATAACACCTCGATGATCTACCCCGTTGGGTTATTCACCCTCAACTGTACGGACTGGTCTAAGCGCCTTACTTTAGCCTATTGTTAGACCACTACAACAAATTCACCCTATTACAACGGTGCAACACCGTTGTAATATCATTTTACAACGGTGCCCCCACCGTCGTGTATGCAGACGTGGTAATATATTATTTTTTATTACAACTTTTCTGCACCGTTGCAGCACCGTTGTAATAGGATTATTTAACAACAGTTATCAACCGTTGTAATAAATTTTTTTACAAGTTGTCGTATATACTATAGTACAGTTAGAGTATACGTATAACAACTTTTATCACCGTTGTAATAAACTATATTACAACTTTTATCCCCGTTGTTGTAGATTTTGTAATAATGTTGTGTTCATTTATATAACAACATGTCTGCACCGTTGTAATTTCATTGATATTACAACATTTTTCCACCGTTGTGAATTGATTTATATTACAACATTTTCACACCGTTGTAACATGACTTATTACAACTTTTTTTTCTGTTGTAATTTGCATGGACCTGACTAGTAAAACAAATTCATATATATTACTGATAATATGATTCACATTTCAATGCAACAAATATTAGTACACAGAATCATTTATATATATTACTTAACATAATATTCGATCAACATAACACGCAAGTACGTAGTACATCACCAACTTAACCGTGTCACCAAAAACATAACCCAATATATACATAACATAACCGTGTCACCAAAAACACAACCGTTTCATAATACATGCATGATTTAACCCAATATGTACATAAGAAAGATGGAATGTCTACGAAAGCATACCCTACGAAAGCACTCTAGCTGAAGGCAACGTAATTTTTATTCCAGGCCACAGTTGATCCAACAGCTTCTCCAATAGTAGTCATTGCGGAATTCGGCTTCCACAAGAATGCTTCTGGATTCACCGCCACGTCAATCCAAACTTTCCAGCCTTGCGATCCAAGTTTTTTAAAGTGCACCAAAGCTTCTGGATCAGTGGATGCCACTCTTCCTTCCGCAACAACTTGTTTTTCCCAATTCAATATCTTACACTTTCTGCCCTCATTTCCATCAGCTTGCACTGCTGTTTTTCTGGCCGGATTTTTCTGCTTAGACTGTTTTTCTGTTTTGCTGCCGTCAGTTTTAGATGGATGCTTTTCATTTTCAGCTGATTGCTTTCCATTTTCAGGTGCCTGCTTTCCATTTTCAGGTGCATGCTTTCCATTTTGTTTAGACAGTTGAACTGCCAAGGTATTGCTTCCACGGTGTGACTGCAAACAAAAAAAATCTAGAAAATCTGAACTGGAAACTAAAAACAGAAAGTGAGGCAAATAAATACATGGAACTAAATACAAAAGACAGTAAGCACTTATGTATAATCCAAGGCTTATGCATCATAGACAGTAAGCACTTATGTATAATCAAAGGCTTATGTATAATCAAAGACAAGACACACGACTAAGTTTAAGTTAATTTGATGGCTGTTGAGTGGAGTAGTTTCAGTTACTGCCAGTTGTATTGTGAGAACAATGCAATAGATTTAACGACAGAACAACACCACCAGAAGCGTCTTTCTAAGCTGGGAACAAAGAGTGGATGAGTTGAATCTATGAAATTTATGTGTAATGGATTGTTATCTTTATTTATTTTACAAATAATTTCCTTATTTTTGTTTAATCTACGAATGTAATTATAAAACCTGAGAATGGTAAAGATAGTGAACACAATAGAAAAACACAGTAATACATCTGCAAACTCTTTCTTTTTAAACCCTTAGTGATTGAATATAGTATGATGCAGGCGCGCGCGCGCACACACACACACACATATATATATGCATATATGTTTGTGAATATGTATGTGTAACTAATTGTTCTTCATGTCAAAAACTGGACGAAATATGAAAACAGTGGATCTTTTGTGAATAAACTCTGTGCAAACTCTCTGAATTTAATCTAGTGTGGGTATAGATATGAGTACTTTGATAGATTATTAGTTGACTACACTTATATATGACTGGAAGTGATTAACTATGTGAAGTAAGATCTAGAAATGAGAAATTTCCTTTACTGTTGTATGAATACAATAATAATAAAAGATGAACACCTCACTTTCAAAAATAAAGTACCCCAATTTTAGCATGTTTTAGATAACTGTATAAACACAAAGGTTATTCCAAATTGAATTTAGTTTACGTTAAAAAGTTCTTCAGCTTCTAATGCGCGGTAATTTAGTTTAACAGTACCCAACCCCCTCCATTTACTGTCCTTAAAATCACCCTAAAATTTCACAGTTCGGTAAAAGCATTTCAATGAAATGTTACATCTTTTTATCAATTATACCAATAAAAAAGGGTACCTGAGGCGTATTAGGATCAGGATTTGCTGGATTTCCCGCATTAGCTTGCTTTTCTTTTAGATCCTGTAAAGATTGCATATACATAGGTCATATAAAATTAGCACAAAATATGATTTTGGTCATATAAAACTAGCACAATTGGGAAGCCGTAAATTTGAAACACATTATGAAAAAAAAAAGGCATTTTGCTTTGCTCTTTTTTTAATATATTTTTTCAATTGTAGAGACATAATGGGTTATGTCCAAGAACAAACATTGTACAAACGGCCATGTCTTATTTCTTTAACCTGGGAGATTAAGAATTAAAAGAAAAAAGTGTTAAAATGTAACCAGATATCGTGGCAAAGGATCATGAGAATAATCCAAGGCATTCTACCTCTGGTGAAGTTTTTATTATTGGCTCCATGCTACGGCAGCAAAATGCCATAGCCCATAGGCGATTGCTGGTTCTTTTTAAAATTTTGGAGCCTATGTTTATTGATCAGCAACCCAGCACCAGCAGATCCCGAAAATCACAAATAGGAGTATTTGTTTAATACAACCATACTATGAAGAATTAAGGTATTAATTTGAAAACTCTCCGAAATAAGTTAAATAACACAAAGCAAATCGAAGGCAATCAGATTGAAGGCCAATGTAAGAATATATCCACACTGAATTCAGACTCATACCATCTTAGCATCGTCTTGCAATATAAAAAATTGAAATGATTCTTATTTCAATATAAAAAATCGAAGGCAAACAAAAATAACTTTATTTCATACATAATGCCAGAACTAATAGGAAATAGCCGACAGATCCCGAATCAAAGAGTAGGAATAAATTGATGAACGTTGAAAAAATTAAATAAACTTCAATTTAATTGATAGAAGAAATCAGTCGGACGTAGCTGGTTAAAATCTTATTTCCATTTGACAACAAACCAATGAGAATCCGAACGATTCTTCTCTACATAGCACAAATCACGCCAAAAACTAATTAACCAAGCTTGATGAATAATATAAATTTTGCTTACCATAATACCTAGAATTCTGCAGAGTGTTGAAAAATCGGATCTAAAGGCTTTTAGCCTAAATCCTAATGATAATAAACCTTGCGACAAACAGTTGCAATTTAAGATGAAAGCTGGAAGCAGATATTTGTTCCAAAAAACAATGCTAAAGGTTTAGAAACAGGACCATAAAGAGAGAGGAGGAAAATGTTCGAGTTGGCTCTGTAAACTGCTGGATAAATGGATTTCTGAGGAATATATATATACATGGCAGAAACCCCTAGATAAATAGTTTGGGTTAGAGTGGCACTGGGTCTGGTCACACTGTTTTTTCCGAGTTGTTTTAAAACATTACCCACTACTGATTGGTACCGTTGGCTACGAAAAGAAAATGCAATTGGTCAAATAATCGACGTAACCGGAGCATTATAATGGAATAACATGGGTCAATCTGGAAAATCAGCATGAGAAAACCACACCGCAATTATCAAACCGGGAATTTACCGGAAATTCCGAAATATCCGGAACGGAACCGGAAACCGACAATAACTTGGTTTTTAATTAACAGGAAAACAGGAAAAATCGCCGTTAAAATAAATTTCTAATTAACACTTACCATCAACATCGTAGTGAGCTCCTGTACTTTGGTCTCCAATCCACTAACTTGGTTTCGCAATGCATGTACTTCACCTGATGAGCTACCCCGAATACGAAGCTGAGATGGTACAACCCCAAAACCAAGCCCTCTTACACGTCCTCCATGCTCCTGACCAAAAAGCTTCGACACGCCATCTTGAGTAACTGATGTTGCTCCATGAGAATCCTGACTTGCGGCATTATGATGCTCGTTTATCTTAGACTACAAATTAAAAAACATCCAAAATTCAGAAATTAAAATTAAAACTACGTTAACAATAGCAACAGTTTCTGATATTGTATATTTGAACTTATTCTTACTATGCATTCGGCAGCAATTGAATTCGGAGGTTTTCCATCTTTTCTAGTGTGGCCTTTGCACCACAATTCGTCTCTAGTGATAGTAGATGTTGACGTTTCCTTTTTCTGCAAAAATAGCTTAACAGCTTCAGAATTTTTCATGTGATAACATATAATAGTTGCTTTAACAATATTTTTTTACCATTTCTTCTTCCAATCTTGCATAACCTTTTCTGCTCATGGTGTGTGGAACTTTATTCTTTTCTCTAATGCTTTTGAATCTTTGGCTTGTTGCCTATAAAATCAATTCAGTAAATATGATATAGGAAAATGTAATATATTTAACAGTTAAACTCAGTAAGACAAAAATAACCACCTCAAACTTTTCTGACAATTTTTCAGTTACAAAAGCATTCCACTCGTCATCGCTCTTTATATTGAACGGTTTTAGGCTTGCTAAAGTAACGGTAGAGTCGGGATTTTGAGACGCTTTTTTGATAGCTGCAACTAACCTTGATTTCGACTCCTTCCACCGCTGTCCTATTATCATTAACAAGTAATCCTTATACACCATATCTACCTTGAATCTTGACTGCGCGCACACACAAAAAAAAAAAAAAAAAAACAGCAGATTAGTCTCTAACAGTATTGCAAAATGCAATGTTGTACCACAGCAGGTATATAATTTGTTGCTTTGAATATTGAGACATATAATATGTAACAGTATTGCAATGTGCATAATGCATATGTCATTATAAAGAGAACTATAGCAGGCATATAATATGTTGCTTTTAATATTGAGACATATAAGTACTCCCTAACATAAATAACATAGAATCAGTAAAATTAAATACAACTTAAAGCCAGAATTTACTATTGAAAGCCAGAATTTATTATTCACAGATCATCCCTCAAATCGTACACAAGCCAGAATTTATCATTCACAGAATTTACTATTGAAAGCCATAATTTACTATTGAAAGCCGACATATGGTATACAAGTCAAATATCAGTACGTACCTCTATACAAGTCCATAGATCATCCCTCAAATCGTCACCGACGTTCCTCCATGTGCTAATGGTAAAAGGCACCATCTCCCTTGCTAGAGTACCAATATATGACGACAAATGTTTGGAATTAGCACCTATTGCTTGTCCGCGTTCATTAAATTCAACTTCCGGCTTCTCATCCGGTATCATAGCTAATGATTTCATCATCGTTCTGCCTCTCTTTCTTCTAGCTTGCTTCAATCTTTGATCTTCAGTAGAATCGGGTTGAATTTCGTTTGGACTGGAATCATCGTTGGCTGGAGTTTCACGGAAGTGTAGTTGACGGGCAGGGGGCTGTGCTGGGTTTGTATTGTCGAAGGGGCTGTTATTGGAAGGAGGGGGCTGTATCTGGTTTGTAGTGTCGACGGGGATGCTACTGGAAGGAGGAGGGGACTGCATCCCTTCTGCAGTGTGGCCAAGGTTGCTTCCATGTTTGCGAATTGTGCGTATTGGGTATTCAGCATGTTTTCGAGGAGATCGTCTTATAGCAATATTTAATTCACGAAGCAACGGAAGTGGTCCATCTGGGTGTTCGTTGATTCTAATCCCAACCGGTCTTTCATCAGCAGCACGAACAGCTGCAAGTGCAGCTAAACTTTGCTTTTTTGCTCTTTTGCTTGCAATTTTTGAGCTCTAAAAAATAAAAAATTTAAGTCAGTTTTCAATAGCTAAAAAATAAAAATCTTAAGTCATTTTTCAATGGCTGAACATACAATATATTTTAAACTGAGCACTACATGAACATCATAAGACGAACTGTGTTGTTCATCAAAATACAAGCGACTACAGTGAAATGATTATATTTTAAACTGAGCACTGAGCACTGAGCAATGGCAAGGGTACAAGTGGGTAAAATAAAAGTGACATAAAAATGTTTTTTTTTTTGCCAGTGCTCAGTTTAAAATGTACATACGGAAGGCATATAAATACTGGTAGGTGCTGCTGAATAAAGTCTTTAATCAAAATGTAGGGAGTAAATGTGCTTATCGCGTTTGAAACGTAACCGAGGAATGGATTTTCCAAATCAGTGGCTGCCGGTTCTTTGGGTTTTCCAATCGTTATATCAGACTCACAAAATTGTCGTTAAGGAGTATTTGGTTATTAAAATATCCATCGAATTATTATGACAAATCTACACTAGATTCCACCTTGACACCAAAAAGGAAATAAAGGAGCCTTGATGCCGATCTGCTGATCAAGTAGCCACAAGTGGCAAGGGCATGAGGTGGAGACGGAGTCCACTTCTCCGCAAGTACATCTACGTACACATGAGGACCATTTTTTATGCACATATTCATTTTATCTATTGAAAACTACTTGCACATATTCATTTTATGCACATTTTTTAAGCACATATTCATCTGCTGATCTAATAAAGAATTTTTATGCACATATTCATTTTTCATTAATTAATTGAAATGAACATTCACATTTAAAAATCATAAGATATTACAACATTAAACAAAAACATATTATTCTGACATTAAAATATACATATAAATTATTTATTGTTAATAGGTTAAACATACAAGTCATATAAACAAATAAATCACGCGTGAAGCACTTGCCATACAACTCACATTATATTAACTTAATGCAAGTTTGCAATCTACAACTCACATTATATTAACTTATTGTTCCTGGAGCTTTTTCTTATTCTTATTATTATTGTTACCGCATATATAGGAATAGCTGGACTTACAATGATTATATCACATTACATTCATCGTATGATTGTTGTTTAGTCCATATATAGGAATAGCTGGACTTACAAAGCTTTACCTAGAACAATGCAGAGGAAATAACTTGACAAACGATTTACAAAGCTTTACCTAGAACAATGCAGAGGAAATAACTTGAATACCTCTCCTTTGTCTAGCACCATCTTCCTCGCCGATAATACAAGATCAATCTTCCTCGTCGACCTATAAAAAAACAAAACGATTTACAAAGGATTAGAACATCACACTAAATATAGCACTACTTTGTAACAACCACGTACAAAATAAAATACACATGCAAAGAACATAAAATAGAAAATAAAGTTATTTTGATACACGCTAAGATGTCAATCTTATATCAGATTTTTTTTTTCTTTTTTTTCATTCTAACAACACATTTTATGGTATATATGAACATGCATAAAATAAAAAATCAATAAAATATGCTTATAACATACCAAAATACCGTTACAACCCTCCCTTACGTAACTTTCATCCCCATTATCTACGTCTCTATCATCAAGTTGTGACTCATCCAATGGTTTACTAGTTTCCTTTGGAAATAGGACACCCCTCAAGTATAAAATCATTTTGTTCCACTTCATTTCGGTTTTTCCTCTCTCCAATTTGTAATGCATCTTTAATATATCCAGAGCAATATTTCATACATTCTTCGGAAACATAGCGCTCAGCAATGCACCCTTCAGGCCGTGCTTGATTTTTAACGTACCCTTTTAATATTTTCATATATCTATAACCAAAATGAATAAACAAGTTACTTTCATAACTATAGATACTTTTAACCGTCAATTATTTATAATAAATATTACCTCTCAAATGGATACATCCATCGATATTGGACCGGCCCACAAATTCTTGCTTCTCTCCCTAAATGTATTGTTAAGTGAATCATGATATCGAAAAAGGAAGGGGGAAAGAACCTCTCTAGATCACATAGTGTTAATGCAACTTGATAGTCCATTAATTCTAATTTATCCCTATCAAGCACTCTTTGGCATATGTCATTAAAAAATGAACATAGTCGTAGTAGTGCATTCCTTATCCCTGTAGGTAGAAGTCCTCTTAATGCAATGGACAATAGTTGTTGCATCAAAACATGATAATCATGAGACTTAAGGTTTGATATCTTGTCTTCTTTTGCAAAACATTTTCCAATATTTGAGCTATATCCATCAGGCACTTTCAAGTTCTTCATTCTACTATAAAAGATCTCTTTTTCTTGATCGGATAAGGTGCACGGTGCGGCTGGGAGCAATACTTTATTTCCAATGTCTATAGGATGCAATTTTTTTCTAATGCCCATTGCTTCTAGATCTTGGCGTGAATTGAGGCCATCTTTTGATTTTCCTTTGATATCAAGCAATGTACCAATAATACTTTCACCAATATTTTTCTCAATATGCATCACATCTAGATTATGCCGCAAAGGAAGTGCCTAAAAATTGACAAAACACAACTAATTAAGTACTAAGTAGCAAACATGAATAGAAAATGGAAAGCAATGTGTTTCTAGTTAAATTTCACCTTCCAATAAGGCAAGTCAAAGAAAATGGACCTCTTCTTCCACATTGTACATACTTTTTTCATCATAGTTTTCCTTTTCCTTTTCCTTTCACCTTTCTCTTCCTTTTTTAATTTTTCCCCCAATCATTAATAATATCTTGAACATCATCAAAGATTTGAACACCAGTTTGTATTTGAGGCCTTTCTCTATTCTCTATAGTTCCATCAAATAAGTTTTTCCGTTGACGATACTCATGGTTAGGTTCAAGGAATCGTCTATGACCCATGTATGCACACTTTTTACTAAATGGTAGCCATATTGAGTAGGTATTGACACCACAAACTGGACATGCTCTCTTACCTTTTACAGGGCAACCAGCTAAATTTCCGTAAGCTGGAAAATCATTGATTGTCCACATAAGAATAGCATGTAATCTAAATTCACTACGACTGTAAGCGTCGTACGCTTTCACCCCTTTATCCCACAATTTTTTCAAATCTTCAATAAGTGGTTGCAAGTATACATCAATGTCATTTCCCGGTTGTCGTGGCCCAGGACTTAACAAAGATAGCATCATATTATCTTTGTGCATACAAAGCCACGGAGGAAAGTTGTAAGCAACAAGAAACACTGGCCAACAACTATATCCACAATTCCAATCACCGAAAGGATTAAAGCCATCAGATGCAATGCCAAGCCTTAAATTTCGTGGATCGGAAGCAAAAGAATGATACATTCTATCAATCGTAGCCCACTGAGTAGAATCCACTGGATGACGCAATTTACCATCATCACTCTTATGACTGCTATGCCATCTTAGTTGTTCTGATGTTTCTGGGGATGCAAACATTCTTTTCAGTCTTGGTATCAGTGGGAAGTATCTCAAAACCTTCATAGGTATTTTGGTTTGCTTCCCATCTTTAGTAGTCTTGTTTTTTTTCCAGCGAGACTTACCACACTTAGGACAGAAATCACTATTTGCAAGCTCTTTTCTAAATAAACAACAATCATTTACACATGCATGTATCTGCTTATAGCCTAAACCAAATGACTTAAGCAACTTCTTTGTTGCATATGTAGAATCAGGAAGCATGTTTTCTTTAGGCAACATATCCTTTAGAAGTTTAAGAAGCTCTGTAAAAGTCGTGTCCGATATACCATTTCGCGCTTTGTGCTTGAAAAGAAGTACTGTAGCAGACAACTTTGTGTGGCTTGCACAACCGGGATACAAAGGAATTTCGGCATTCTCCATCATTTCCTCAATACCTTCCCCATGTCTTGCTTCAACATTGGCTTCTACCTCCTCATCATAGATTTGCGCATCAACATACATTCTATAAGTATCTGTCTCACTATTATTTTGTGATGGCCGTTTTTCTCCATGAAAAATCCATATATCATAGGTTGGGTCCATTCCAAAACAAATCAAGTGTGACACAACTTCCCTTGATGTTTGCCAAATTAGATTCCTACAATCACGACATGGGCATCTAATTTTTTCGGGATTCCCTTCACTCGCAACATGCCCATATACAAAATTTTCCACAGCTTGCCTATATTCGCTTGTCATTCTACAACACAAAAAATGTATTAATACTCCTTCTTAAATACTTATAGTGTGATGCTAGGGCACCTCGTTTTCTTCTTGCTAATACCAAAATTTTATACTACATTCTTCCTAACACCAAACTCATTCATAAATACTTATATTTGTTTATAATGGTATTAGGAAGTACATCAAATTTATTGTACTTATTATTTTTATTCGTGGTATTAGTAAGAGGAAAATGATGTGCCCTTAGCATCACACTACTTAGAACTATGGAAGTAATAGCCAAAATGATGAAACCTTGGTAGATTGACCCATGCTTTGTCCATCTTGGTAAAACAACGCCTCTAATTTTCGGACCTACTATAAAGACTTATGCTCAACATTATTGTACAACTTGGTTATACGCACCCACCTTATCTACCCCTCTTATGCTTCACCTATCATACTTCGACCCACCCTCTAAAACAACGTATTTGCATAATAATATATATATCATCAAAATAAACACAAATAAAAGACCATCACACATAGGGGTGAGCATACTTTGATTTGTGACATGGGCATCTAATTGCACTTAAACTGAATAGTTCTTCTGTAAGTCATATGACTCATATTATTCAAATTCTGAATTTCAATTAAACTGAATTGCACTAAAAATTATGCCTTGTACAGAACAAGAAAAATGATTGAACATGTTTCTATTTACTTTGATTTGTGACACGATGTTTGAATTTATATTTCAGGGTCTCTCAGCCATGAGGCAAGGGAGGTACTATCTGCTCTGGTCTTTGAAGGTTCGGTTTAATGTTAGTAATATATGTTAAAATGAAGTTAATTTTTTTATACTAGAAATGATACATGTTCTTCAGCTTTATAATTTTGCTTGGATGTTGTACATTTATTAATTTGAGATGTTAAGTTAGAGATTCAGATCTAAAACTTCATACCCTAATGACATCAGTTCAAGCAGAAAAACACTAATATGAGAAGAACTATTTAGTTTAGCTATTGTTAGTTTAGGATTTGCAGTTTTGGTTCAATTGTGAGAAGAACATGTACCAAAATTGACAGAACTTTTGAGAAGAACTATTCAATTTGGCTGTTGTGTTAGTTCAGGATTTTTTTTCCAAATGAAACAGCTAATTTGTTTTCCAAATGAAACATCCAAATGAATTAGATTTTTTCTGAAATCATTGGAGTATTATCCAATGTTTTCTATCCAATGTTTTCTGAAACATCCAAATGAAACAACTAATTTGTTTTCCAATGTTTCATCCAAATGAAACATCCAAATAGATGTAAACTAAACTGAAACATCCAAATGAAACAGCCAAACAGAGTTTAGCATTGGTTATGAAATATCATTTGATAATAATCCGATGTTTTCTGAAACAGTTAATTTGTTTTCCAAATGAAACATCCAAATGAAACATCTAATTAAAAGGATAAATGACACAGTATGACACAGTAGCGATTGTTACAATCAGTATGACACAGTAGCGATTGTCACATGCAATTGAGACAACGAATAAAAATTGTACTGTGAACCGAATAAAAATTGTTACAATCAGTATGACACAGGAGCATTGTCACATGCAATTGAGACAACGAATAAAAATTTACCAGCGAGATACGTAGGCGATCGGGTAGTGGCGATTGAGTAGCGGCGATCGAGCAGTGGCGATTGAGCAGCGGCGATCGAGCAGTGGCGATGTGATGTGAAGCGGCGATGTGAAGTGGATCGAAAGGGGAATTAGGGTTTGCGGTGGAATACGATGGAAAAGGAAATTCGGAATACTATGGAACACGATGGAAGAACCGATGTCAAAAGGCACGTTTAATTGAAGAACCGACGGAAATTTTGTTAAGTATGTACTATGTACGCTGATATGTACGCTGTGTTTATGGAAATTTTGTTAAGTATGTACTATGTCAACTTAGGACCTTTTTACTTAATAATTAGACATGCTTGTTTTGATTGTATGCTTATTTTGAATTTATTTAGAACAAAATAGAGAACATGATAGATTGGAACATGCGGTATAGTTGACTCAATTGTCATTGATTACTTGAACAAAGCATAAGCAAACAGCATTGGAAGAACAACAATTATTGACATCTTATAATTTATTTCATACTTACATTGGATGTAAGAAGAAAAGCCAGTGTTTTTCTTTGCTGAACCGAAATACAGACATGTCGATAAATTACTTGTACAACCAACAAACTACAACCTTATATCAATAGTTTTTTTTAAAGGCATGTTGATAGTGTACAGAACAGGGACCATTCTTATGCAAAAAGAGTAGTCAATTATCATATGTTTGACTGTCTAAGATGCCATATTCTAGAAACTGAGTAAAATTAAAAAGTAATACATAGGTAATGTGTTTTCTATGGAATGGTACATGTGCGCCAAGGAATACATGCTTAAAGTAGGATGCATGTACCCATAAACTCATGGCTTGTGTACATACATCCAAAAACAGGTAGATAGGCACAGACCCAAAAAAATTTAAGTTAATTATAATCGAGAGGAATACTTATTACAAACTTATGTTACTATTAATTAATAAAGTAGCTAGTTAACATATATTAACTATTAAAAAAAATTACTACTTATTAACTATTAATTATTTAAAAATAATTGACAAATATTATTGATTCCCAAGTTTATTATTAATTATTATTATTAAGTTTCAATATAATTAGTTACTAAATATAGATATTATAAACATGAAGTATGCACTAGGCATCTCAATTACAACGAATAAAATGAAAAGTTGTGATATATATGTTTATTACAACAGTGAGTTTTGCAAGGTTGTAAAAAGGGGTCTATTACAACGGTGGACGCCACCGTTGTAAAATAAAAGTTGTAATATGGTAATATATATGCTCTTTACAACAGTGAGTAATGCAACGTTGTAAAAAAGAATCTATTACAACGGTTATTAATGCACCGTTGTAAAATTAAAGTTGTGATATGGTAATATATATGTTCTTTACAACAGTGATAATTTCACCGTTGTAAAAAACATTTATTACAACAGTGCGTTTTGCACCGTTGTAATAAATGCTCTATTACAACGGTGATTTATGCACCGTTGTAAAATTAAAGTTGTAATATGGTGTTTTTGTTGTAGTGGACCCTATGTCTAAACGTTCTTTTATGCGCGTGTCTCACCTCCTCAAGTTTCCATTTGCTTGGTTATTCCCATTCATATTGAATTCTTATCCACATTACCAAGTTTCCCATGCTTATTAATATCAACCAAATAACTTAACCCGTTAAGTTTATTAATAAGCCCACAACATTTTATTCTCTAACTTGTGATCCAAGGTCGGTGACCACAATCCCTTTATATGCTTGTTTGTAACATGTTCTACGTAGCAAGTTATTATGCATGTCTAATTCAATAATCTTTACAAGTTATGCTTACCCTAAAAGGTATCTTTAATTTTCATAACTTTAATATTTCTACCGATTATGTGCACCACTAGGTGTCTTTAGTACATAACCTTATCGAGCTAAGTTTTGCCAGCCGATATGTAAATATTACCCACCCCCTTTGTAACACCCTAAATTTTCTGTTAACATTAAATTAACAAATTAAGGTATAATTAATTCTAAATGAAAGAATTTAGGGAAACGGGTAACGCATTTGCTTTCGTCTCGGAATTCTGCTTGAGATAGAGTCCGAGTTTGTGTAAATCGGACTCCGTATGAAGGAGTTATGACCTCCGGAACTTTTAGAATTCAATTTAAATTTCAAACAGCTAAGAATTCGGTTTAAATTTCAAAAACAGACCCAAACTGGGCTGGGAGGGAAAATTCCCGCATAGGAACCAGGTCGACCTGGGTACCCAGGTCGACCAGGGGGTCGACCAGGGGGTCGAGCTAGGGGTCGACCTGCCCAGTCGACCTGGTCAGGTCCTGGCTGGCCTGTTCTAGTTTTGGTCGAATTTATGAGCTCTGGAGTGTCATTAGGGCTGATTTGTCACTTTCTAATTGGCTCCTCTTGGTGTGCATGGTCTGGATTCACTCTATGACCATCTGACGGCTCAAATCAATATGAAATTATATAAATACAACCCAACACTCAACTTCAATTCACACAAATAAAATAGAACTAGAGCCGTCATGCTGCTGGGAGGAAACTAGGAATAGCCGTCAGTTGGAAAAAGCTTAGAGACGAACAAATTCACATATATGTAAGATGATTTAGTCTGTGTTGTAAATTCACATATATGTAAGTTGATTTAGTCTATGTTCCAAATTCACATATATGTCTATGATGCAAATTCACATATATGTATGTGGCTTAGTCTACATTGCAAGTTCACACTCATGACATTCATGATAACTATTTTGCAAGTTCACCCCTATTGTGTTCATATTGACTATGCCAAAAATGCCAAGTTTACACCTATGTCATGTTTATGTTAATGGATTTCTTTATGCAAATTTTGTGTACGCTAAATTAAGCTAAGTTTTTAGCCTAATATTATATGTCAAAAATCATGCGAGCGGAAATTTAGGCTAAGATTGTTAGCCTAATATTTAGACGGGGTAACGTTGGGAAAAATTTGTAATTATAGGAAACTTGACATAAATGGATGAAAAATCACACAGATAATTTATGGATTGAAACGATATAAATTATATACCTAAAAATAATGAATTTGGAAAGTGGGCCATAACATTTAATTGTTAACAAATTACATATAAGAATAAAAGAACAAATATGTAAATTTAGAAAATACGAGTATGCTTAACCCGAGGATGGATTGAGTTGTGATGTAAACCTCCCCGGACCCGCTCGGCTGTCCAGTAATCACAACAATACATATCCAATGTGGGAGGTTAAGGCATTAAGCCCAATAAGGACCCGAGGTTAGATTGAGTTGCGGTGTAAACCTGCCCGGAATCGACCGACTGTCCAGTAACCGCAACAATACCTGTCTAATGTGAGTGGTCGGTGCTTTAATGAATAAATTAAAGCTAGAGTGAGGGTGGTAGGGTTAAGCTAACTAAATTACTTAACCAATTCAACATGTTAACTAAAAGATGGGTGGGGTTAGGTTAATACAGACACTTAACCATTTGACATGTTTGACTAGAAAACCCTAGTAACGGGGACCCATTTCAGCAGTAACCCAATTAGGTATCATGGTACCCTAAAACTAGGCAGGGTGGGCACGATTACTGGGCTGATTGTAAGAAGTCAAAAGTGATGGCGGTTGGTGTAGCCGTGTGGGTTCTAACGGAGTGTGGGCATGCACACACTTCGGAGTAGACAAACAGGGCACTAAGCACCAATAGTATAACCTATAAATTCTAGAATTGTGTCGGGCCGCCACCATGGGACCTGATACACCCCATGGTGGGACCAGCATAGGAATCTACAATCAAGAGGGGCCGTATGACACATATGTTTATGCGAGTAGGAGCCGATCTTTAGAAAGGGGATCGCTTCACCTTGATCATGGGGTGCCAATTGAGACAGTGCAAGTAGGTGCAGAGAAGTAATAGTGAGTGCGTTTAGTATAGTTAGTATTTCCTACCATATCTTATCTTATATTCTGGTATTGTCCTGTTCTCATTTTATACAAGTCATGATCTTTTTATTGTTCTCATGCTAGAATTATAACTAGACTTACCAGACTTATGTCTGACCCATTTTCCTTTCGCTTTCTTTTCTTCCGTTTCCCCCCAGGTCCATAGGCAGGAAACACCTCAGCTTAGTAAGATTTTTCATCCAGCTTGAAGAGAGAGAATGTATTGCTTGGATCTCTTTCGTTTTGGGCTATGGCTTTGGACATTCTATGGTGATTTATGCAGTTTAAACTTTGTTTCATGCTTCTTTAAATTTTAAATCAAGACAGTATTATGGTTGTAATAATTGGAAATTTGTTTTGAGGCAACAATGGAAATGTTTTGTATGAACATGTATTTATGAAATGAAAGTCTATTTGTTTTCCATTACCTATATATATGTGTTTATATCTGTCTTGTGTTTTATCTGTGACTTTTACTTATAAACCTCCATCGAAGTTAAGGCATTCCCTTTGTGAGTGACCTTAATAAAGGTGGGGTGTTTCACTTGGTATCAAAGCACAGGTTTACCAGATTAGATAAAGGTTTTTGAAACTATTTTCAAAAAAGAATTTTAAAGAAGGATTTTTTTTCAAGAAAAAGTGTTGTTTTTAAAAAGGCATAATTCCCCAAAGCCATTCGCACTATCTCTCTATCCTTTTGTCTTGAATCTTTCCTTTTTGTTTCAGCATGTCTGGAGATCTTAACCTTCCAGAAGGAGTACCGATACCTGGCTGGTTCCGAAGGTACCTAGAGGCTAGAGCCAATGGTGCGGGCCCAGCAGACATTCCTCCTCCCACAGTGGCAGCGGTTCCTCCTCCTCCTCCTCGTGGAAATACTTTCGCTAAGACGTGTAGAGACTTCAAGGCTATGGGTAGAAAGGACTTTTATGGAACTGAATCCTTTGTAGTAGCAAGGAACTGGCTGAAGGAGACTGAAGATTTGTTCGTCATCTTCGAAGTTGACGACAGGCAAAAGATACAGTTAGCAGTGTGGTTGCTTAAAGATGAAGCTTCTTATTAGTGGGAAGTTACCCATGCTGAGAGGCCAATGGAAACTTGGGAAGATTTCAGGATGAGGTTTAAGATGAAATTCCTCTCCCAAGCTGAAAGAAGCCTGCAGATGGAGAAGTTCCTAACTCTTAAACAAGGAAGTATGACGATCAAGGAGTACGTCAATCAGTTTAATCAACTGGCCAGATTGGGCTGGAATTAGTGAACACCCAACACAAGAAGGCCCTTCGCTTCGTCAAAGGTCTGAATGAACCTCTACACAGCCTTGCCATGACCCATATACCCATGGGGGCGACTTATGAAAGCTTGGTGGACATGGAGCTGCTACACGAGGAAGATAAAGGCAAGAAAGAGGCAAAGGTGGAAGTGCCTCAAGAAAAGAAAGAGGGTTTGCAGGCTAAGAAAACAGACTTAAAGAAGGGCGGTAAGAACAACAAATCCCGTGAAAAGAGAAGGTGTAATTTATGTGGCGTTGTTGGACATATAGCGAAAGACTGCAGAAAGAAGAAGGCGAAGATGAATGGTGGTTGTTTCCATTGCGGTGAGACTGGACACCTGGCTAAGGAATGCCCAAAGGAGCGGAGGCAGCGACAGAAGACTGGATCCACTTCAGGGGGACAGGTTCACACGCTGGTGGCACCTCCACAGGAACGAGGTAGAAATATTTCTGTAGAAAGTTTAGTTTATCTTTATGATCATCCAGTTCACACTCTCTTTGATTCTGGCGCATCACACTCCTTTATTTCATCTGCTTTAGTAGAATATCTGCACCTAGACACTAGTATGGTAGAAGATCCCTTGGTTGTTTCAAATCCAATTGGGGGCTCATCTTATTTGTCAATGGTTTGTTTGGATTTGAAAATCTCTATTCTAAGCGTTGACTTTAGATGTAGTGCCTTAATTTTGGGTTTCTCAGGATATGGATTGATCTTGGGCATGGACTGGTTATCCAGTAATGGTGCAATTCTTGATTGTGATAAAAGAGTGGTTAGACTCTTGACTCGGCTCGGTAACACTCTATAAATTTCTTGTAATCCCTTGAATGCTGTTATGCTTAGTTATCTAGAGTCGCTTGATGCTTCTGTTGAGAATTTGCAGTCGGTTAGAGTGGTCCGTGAATACCTGGATGTCTTTGAAGAGGTGAAGGGCTTACCTCCGAGGCGGGAAATAGACTTCCGCATATATCTTGTTGATAATGCAAAGACCGTAGCTGTACCAGTTAAACACAGGGCTCCAAAGGAGAGAAAGGAGCTCAGTAAGTAAGTTAAGGAGCTTCTCGAGAAGGGGTTTATAAGGCGGAGTATCTCGGAATGGGGTGCTCCAGTGGTGTTCGCCACCAAAGCAGATGGCTCACTATGTCTTTGTGTGGATTATATGGAGCTAAACAAGCTGAATAAGAAGAATAGACACCCGCTTCCCAGAATAGATGATTTGTTTGATCAGCTTGTAGGTGCGTCAGTTTTCTTCCAACTTGATCTGGCTACTGGGTTCCATCAGCTAAGGGTTGCTGAAGATAGCATTGATAAGACGGCGTTCAGAACCCCAGATGGTTTCTTTGAGTGGCTTGTCATGCCTTTCGGCTTGACAAACGGACCCGCATATTTCGCAGACCTAATGAGCAGGGTGTTCAGAGAATTCCTCAACAAGTGTGTGGTTGTCTTCGTAGACGATATTTTGGCCTTCTCAAAGAATGAGGAAGAACATGCTCAGCATCTGAAGGAGGTCATGGATACTCTCCGTGCACATCAGCTAAAAGCGAAATTCTCCAAGTGCCACTTCTGGAGAGAAGAAGTAAGGTTTCATGGACATATAGTGTCCAAAGAGGGGTTATTTGTGGACTCTGCGAAAGTAGTGGCAATGCAAGATTGGAAGGCACCAAGAAATGCAACCGAAGTCCGAAGCTTTCTCGGGCTACCAGGTTTTTACCGAAAGTTCATTAGAGATTTTGCAAAAATCTTAGTCCCACTCACAAGGCCAACAAAGAAGAATCTAGCGTTCGTCTGGGATTTGGATTGTGTTATTGCTTTCCAACGCTTGAAAGGGGCTCTCACAACAGCCCCAGTTCTTACATTTCCAGATGGAAGCAAAATGTTCACAGTATACACAGACGCATGTGGAACGGGACTAGGCGCTGTTCTGATGCAAGAAGGAAAGTAGTAGCTTATGGTGGAAGACAATTGAAAGTTCATGAAAAGAACTACCCAGCCCATGATCTTGAGTTAGCCGCCATCGTCTTTGCGCTTAAGTCTTGGTGTCATTATCTCCTAGGTGAGAAGTTCGAATTATATACTGACCATAAATCATTGAAGTATCTTTTCTCGTAGAAAGACCTTAACTTGAGGCAGCAAAGGTGGATAGAGTTTCTTGCCTCGTATGATTTTGAGATTTCCTATACTCCTGGCAAGGGCAACGTAGTAGCAGATGCCTTAAGCAAAAAGAAGATAACCTTATGCCCTCTCTTTGTGGAAAGGCAAAGCTTGGAGTTCATAGCAAGCTTTAACTTTAGACCCTCCATCGTCTTTGTACTCGGCCTGCTAGCAACATCAGAAGTGCGACCAACTCTATTAGACTCAGTCGGGGCCGCACAACGCGAAGACCCTCAGCTTGTTGATGTGATTGATAAGTTAATTAGGGGTGAAACTTCTAGTCACCTCAATAGGTACTTCATCGATGATAAGGGCTGGCTGAGGCGAGATGGGAGACTATGCGTCCCACAAGCAAGGGATTTGGTAAAGACGGTTCTCAAGGAAGCACACCATTCCAAGATGACAATACACCCAGGTGGAGACAAGAGGTACAAAGACGTAAAGAGAGTTTTCTTTTGGGACGGCATGAAGAAGGACGTGGCAGATTTCGTTTCTAAGTGCATGACATGTCAACAGGTCAAGTCGGAACAAAAGAAGCCTGGAGGACTGCTTCAACCTCTAGAAGTCCCACAATGGAAGTGGGATAGCATATCAATGGACTTCATTGATGGGTTGCCTAGGTCAAGAAGGGGCAATACTAGCATTTGGGTAATAGTGGACAGGCTCACAAAAAGCACCCACTTTATACCTGTCAAGAGTAGAAGGACCGCCTCATCTCTAGCATCTCTTTATCTTAAGGAAATGGTTCGACTCCATGGAATACCCTCCAACATAGTGAGTGACCGAGATCCTATCTTTACGTGCTAGTTTTGGCGGAGTCTGCAAGAAGTTGTAGGCACACAGTTATGTTTGAGCACGACCTATCACCCCCAAACTGATGGTCAGATGGAGAGGGTGAACAGAGTATTAGAGGATCTTTTGAGACTGTTCATTCTTGACTTTGGAGGGACATGGGAGGATCATCTCCCTTTAGTGGAATTCGCCTACAACAACAGCTACCAAGCCACCATCGGCATGGCACCCTTCGAAGCTTTGTGTGGAAGATCGTGTCGATCACCAACTTGTTGGTGGGAGTCTACAGACAAGCTTATACTTGGGCCAGACATGATTAGAGAGACTTCAGAAAAAGTGGACTTGATACGAAGGAGAATGAAGACTGCCCAAGATAGACAGAAATCCTACGCAGAAAAAAGAAGGACCGACCTTGAGTTTGAGGTTGGGGACAGGGTTTTCCTTAAGGTATCTCCTTTAAGGAACGTCGTTCGTTGTGGATCCGTAGGAAAGCTAGAACCAAGATTCGTAGGACTGTTCCCTATCATCGAGAAGATTGGGAAAATGGCTTATAGAGTAGAGCTGCCCGAAAGGTTGGCTGGAATTCACAATGTCTTTCACGTTTCTCATCTTCGGAAATGTTTACATGAGTCTGCGGAAGTGGTGGAGCCAGACATTCTAGAAGAAGTTGAAATAGAATGAGAAACAACTGCGAGGAGAGTCCCAACTCGAATCGTAGGAACTAAAATCAAAAATCTACGCAACCGCGTAGTCAAGCTTGTTAAAGTTCAATGGAGCGATGCCGAGGAAGATGCGACTTGGGAAACTGAGGACATAATACGCGTTGCCTACCCTTTTCTTTTTGAGGGTACATCTTTGACCTCTCTTTTTCCATAAGTTTATGCTTGTATCTACCTTTTAGTGTATCTTCTCTGTCCTTTTCTCCTAACTCCTTAGGTAGAAACTAATGGATGTAAACATGTATTTGAAACATGTTATGATTGATGGCGGCAAGTGGTTGCTCGTGGATGCATATACACACACCCTATGTATTAGATTGGCTCAGTCACTTCCATGTTGCATACGCATATATGTATTCATACTTGTATGTGGTTGAAACTTGATATGTTGTCATATGGATGTCACATTTGTATGAATAGTTGCGACACTCATGTAGAATTATGAGTAAGAAAAAAAATTGCATACATAATGGATTCATGACACTTACATGATTCGCATTAAGGAGGTCAACTGAATCAGTAGGCCACCTAATTTTTGCATTAGATAAGGACATATACGTACACTATGCATATGATCATGAAGCATTAGAAGTCTTTTAAGGACAATGGACGCCTGTGTTTGTTGGTTGAGTAGATGGACGAATGGATGTTAGGATATACATTCTTCCAGACTTGAAGATTTCGGGGACGAAATCCTTTAAGGAGGGGAGAATGTAACACCCCGAATTTTATGTTAACATTAAATTAACAAATTAAGGTATAATTAATTCTAAATGAATGATTTTAGGGTAACGGGTTAAGCCATTGCGTTTGTCTCGGAATTCTGCTTGAGATAGAGTCCGAGTTTGTGTAAATCGAACTCCGTATGGAGTTATGACCTCTGGAAGTTTCAGAATTCAATTTAAATTTCAAACAGCTCAGAATTCGGTTTAAATTTCAAAAACAGACCCAAACTGGGCTGGGCGGGAAAATTCCCGCCCAGGAACCAAGTCGACCTGGGGGTCGACTTGGTGGTCAGCCTGGGTACCCAGGTCGACCAAGGGGTCGATCTGGGGGTCGGCCTGGGTGTCGACCTGCCCAGTCGACCTGGTCAGGTCCTGGCTGGCCTGGTCGGGTTCTGATCGAATTTTTGAGCTCTGGTGTGTCACTAGGGCTGATTTGTCACTTTCTAATTGGCTCCTCTCAGTGTGTATGGTCTGGATTCACTCTATGACCATCTGACGGCTCAAATCAATCTGAAATCCTGTAAATACAACCCAACACTCAACTTCAATTCCCACAAATATAATAGAACTAGAGCCGTCACGCGGTTGGGAGGAAACTAGGAGTATCCGTCAGTTGGAGAAAGCTTAGAGATAAACAAATTCTAATTCAATTAAGAATCAAAACAACGTTTATCTACCCAAAGGAAAGCAATGCAAATTCAGAACTCAGAAACCAGAACTCAAGTTCGTCGTTCGTTGTAAGTTTAGTTATGTTTTGGAATGCGAATCAAAATCAAGGTCATGCCTCGGAAATAAATTAAAAATAGAACGATGATTATTATGTTATATGTGGAATTGAATGATATTGATCTATGTCTGTGGTTCTATTTTGTTATCATGTTGAATTGGGAATTAATGGATAAATCTATTCATATGTATATGAACTTGGAGTATAACCTTTATGACAAGTTGTGTAGTTTATCATGTTATGCAAGATTTAGGTTGTAAAATCCTATCACATATGTGACCAAATGTTAGTTCCATATGTTTATGTGTATATGTTAAACCTATGCCGTAAATCAAGTTCACAATTATTCATATGTTTGTGATTGATTTGCAAGTTCACATATATGTAAGATAATTTAGTCTGTGTTGTAAATTCACATATATGTAAGTTGATTTAGTCTATGTTGCAAATTCACATATATGTCTATGATGCAAATTCACATATATGTATGTGGCTTAGTCTACATTGCAAGTTCACACTCATGACATTCATGATAGCTATTTTGCAAGTTCACCCCTATTGTGTTCATATTGACTATGCCAAAAATGCCAAGTTTACACCTATGTCATGTTTATTTTAAGGATTTCTTTATGCAAATTTTATGTACGCTAAATTAGGCTAAGTTTTTAGCCTAATATTATATGTCGAAAATCATGCGAGCAGAAAATTAGGCTAAGATTGTTAGCCTAATATTTAGACGGGGTAACATTGGAAAAAATTGGTAATTATAGGAAACTTGACATAAATGGGTGAAAAATCGCACAGATAATTTATGGCTTGAAACTGTATAAATTAAATACCTAAAAATAATGACTTTGGAAAGTGGGTCATAACATTTAATTTTTAACAAATTTACATATAAGAACAAAAGAACAAATATGTAAATTTAGAAAATACGAGTATGCTTAACCCGAGGATGGATTGAGTTGTGATGTAAACCTGCACGGACCCGCCCGGCTATCCAGTAATCACAACAATACCTATCCAATGTGGGAGGTTAAGGCATTAAGCCCAATAAGGACCCGAGGTTAGACTGAGTTGCGGTGTAAACCTGCCCAGAACCGACCGGCTGTCCTGTAACCGCAACAATACCTGTCTAATGTAAGTGGTCGGTGCTTTAATGAATAAATTAAAGCTAGAATGAGGATGATAGGGTTAAGTTAACTAAAATACTTAACCAATTCAACATGTTAACTAAACTGATGGGTGGGGTTAGGTTAATACAGACACTTAACCATTTAACATGTTTGACTAGAAAACCCTAGTAATAGGGACCCATTTCAGCAGTAACCCAATTAGGTATCATGGTACCCTGAAACTAGGCAGGGTGGGGCACGATTACTGGGTTGATTGTAAGCGGTCAAAAGCAACGGCGGTTGGTGTAGCAGTGTGGGTTCTAATGGTGTGCGGGCGTGCACACACTTCGGATCAGAAAAACAGGGCACTAAGCACCAGTAGTATAACCTATGCATTCTAGAATAGTGTCGAGCCACCACCATAGGACCTGATACACCCCATGGTGGGACCAGCATAGGAATCTACAATCAAGTGGGGCCGTATGACACGTATGTTTATGCGAGTAGGAGCCGATCTTTAGAAAGGGGATCACTTCACCTTGATCATGGGGTGCCAATTAAGACAGTGCAAGTAGGTGCAGAGAAGTAATAGTGAGTGCATTTAGTATAGTTAGTATTTCCTTCCATACCTTATCTTATATTCTGGTATTGTCCTGTTCTCAGTTTATACAAGTCATGATCTTTTTATTGTTCTCATGCTAGAATTATAACTAGACCTACCAGACTTATGTCTGACCCATTTTCCTTTCGCTTTCTTTTCTTCCGTTTCCCCCCCAGGTCCACAGGGAGGAAACACCTCAGTTTAGTCAGATTTTTCATCCAGCTTGAAGAGAGAGAATGTATTGCTTGGATCTCTTTCGTGGGCTATGGCTTTGGACATTATATGGGGATATATGCAGTTTAAACTTTGTTTCATGCTTCTTTAAGTTTTACATCAAGACAGTATTATGGTTGTAATAATTGGAAGTTTGTTTTGAGGCAACAATGGAAATGTTTTGTATGAACACGCATTTATGAAATGAAAGTCTGTTTGTTTTCCGTTGCTTATATATATGTGTTTATATCTGTCTTGTGTTTTATCTGTGATTTTACTTATAAACCTCCACCGAAGTTAAGGCATTCCCTTTGTGAGTGACCTTAATAGACGTGTGGTGTTTCACCCTCAGATTTGCTTAGCCCACTCACTATCCAACCAATTTTGCTTAACCCTAGCTTTGGTTCATATTCATACAACCCCTATGGATTAGATT
Organism: Allium sativum; assembly: GCA_030737875.1. Lineage (NCBI taxonomy): Eukaryota > Viridiplantae > Streptophyta > Magnoliopsida > Asparagales > Amaryllidaceae > Allium > Allium sativum. Next base: position 574,086,879 of record CM060918.1, on the reverse strand, counting down.
AGGTTAAGTAGTTCAAATCATTACCATGCCCATTTATGGTTTATAACGGGCTAGACCTCCCACATTAGGCCTGCTACTTGTGGATGCTGGATATGCCGGTCGGGTCATGGCAGACTTTTTCCACAAGTTGGGCCTAACCTCATGTCATAGCCCATCTTGTATTTGCACACTTAGACCTCTCACATTAGGTTCAATATTAGTGACTGCTAGATATGTCGGTCGGATCCGGGAAGACTTCCACCACTAATGCAACCTAACCTCGTGTCATAAGTGCTATTACAATTTCTAATTGCAATCTCAGGCATTTATTATTAACCAATTATTTAAACCTATGTCTTTATAGGTGTTAACACCCATTTACCCCATTATACTCATGATGGATTATATGTCTAACTTCATATTATTCAAATTATGCCAATTCATATTTTTCATGAGATCCCATTTGCGCCCAAATCATTTTTCTTTACTTATGATCCAATTTTAAAGTCTTTAAACATAATTTGGTCGATGCCCAAAACCCATATTTATTCAATTCCATATTAACATGAATCCATATAATCATATACTTACCCCAATTATTCCCTGTATATAATTAGAACAAATTTACATGTAAACTTTTAGCACTCCAACAAATCCAATATATGAATTATATCATGTAAACATTCCAACATTTCAACTGATAATATACGAATTATTCATATTAACACTTTGACGGTATATCATGTTACTCATTCCCACATGTCAGTTAAACCACTTTAATCATATATTTAGACATCTTAACTTGTCAACCAATTAAACATATTATCTAGTTTTGTGCAACAATTTATTTTATCAAATTAAACCTTCCAATATGTTCATTATGGGGAATGCCAAACGATAGCGGTACTATTATTCAAAAAGTATGTTTTAAACCTACTCACCTTTCATGCTTTCCCCAAACTTTGGATCCAATCCATTCTATCATCCATGATTTCCCCTTTTCCCTTTGATTAGATTCGGAGATTATGCATTTATAGTTTTTACTAAAAGTGAAAGAGAAGGAAATTGAAAGATAGACTTGATCTAGGAATTACCTTACAAATTAGTGTTAATTTGTTGTATTTAGAGTAAGAAAGGGACTACTGTTGTAGAATCCCAGATCTCCAAGCTTGAATAATCCCAATGGTTGAAGAAGGAAAAGGTTAGAACTAATCACGTTGAAGCAGCACTTCGTCGTCACCATTGAATTAAGTGAATAAGATAATAGGTCTAGGGTCTTATTTATAGGGGAAGCAGAAAAGCATGGTCCTTTGGATTCAAAATCAGAACCATCCACGTCATCAGAAGGTTCCAGAACCGAGGGTGGGTCGACCCCGAGGTCGACCCCCCTGTTGGTGGGTCGACCCCTAGGTTGACCCACAACGGTCTGTGAATGCCGACAAATGGATTAGCTGTTGAGTAAAGAATTTATTTGTGTGCCCGACAAATAGGTAAACCTCAATGAGTTGGCTGCGCAATTTTATTTATTATATCAACTCCTGTGAATGCCATTTGATGTGGTGTGCTATTGTTCTGTGTGAGATTATAAACAACACCATAGAATAACAACAATTAATTTTGAACTACACTACATGGCATACTTCGTGAAGATAGCATACTTGTTCTGTGTGAGATTATAAACAACACCATAGAGTAACAACAATTAATTTTGAACTACACTGCATGGCATACTTCGTGAAGATAGCATACTCTATCATATACCACATAAGCATTTGGAGCTTATGTGATGAGGTTGGAATTACCATACAAGAGAGACGCTTGTATGGGGATTACTGCATTTCAGGTTGAATCGAAGATGAACTATTGATTTCATTGCATATCATACTCCATATAAGCATTTGGAGCTTGTATGACGAGGTTGAGATTACCATACGGGCAAGATGCTTGTATGGCGACGATTGAATTGTGGGTTGAACTGAGGACTGACATGGACTAAATAAAATATAATGGTAAATTGCCAGATTATATAAAAACCCAACACGAGTCTGGAGTTGACAACAATCACGTCTCTCTAGTTATTAGATACGACACATGGATTATTTATTTTCCAACACTGGACGAGGTGATGAGATTTATCTCTGGAGTAATTTACACACTCCCTCGGGCATAGAATAGGTTGCTAAAAATTGTGTGTGCTTATACAGGATTTATTGGGTACGTAATACGGCCCAATAAATTTCCAAAACCTTCTCCGTACAAAGGAGGTTATGGCAAAAAAATTCGAAATTAAAAGGCATTAGCCAAATTTTTGAAGTGAAAGTGGTTTGGAAATCATCGATTTAATTTCATTTTTATATATATGTATATATAATTAAAATAAAATGAATATCGACGCTGTAGTTCGAATTTTGATATCGTAATTTTAAACGATTATTACGGGAGATCCGACCATCGGATTTTCTCGAGACCAGAACAATTGGGTTCTCTTTGGAGAGATCTTTTCAACTATATAAAATTCGTTAAAATCCAATGGTTAGATTTTGTGAAATGTATAATCCAAATTTGGAAGAGAGCAGCGCCAGTGCCATCGAATGACCTGAAACGTCGTTCAATGAAAATGGACTATTTTTATATATAAAAAATAGCAAAAAATCGTTATAAAATATTATAAGCGATATGGAATGGAAATAAACCGATTTTACTTGGTTTAATGGATATTCTAATAGTTAGATGTATTTGACATGAAATTATTATATTGAATTGAAAAGTGAATGTTGAATAATTTAACCATGGAAAAGAATTGGTTTGAATTCCATGTATACGTGAATTATTTGAAAAGGCCGAGTTAATTCTCATTTTAAATAATTGATCGACGATTAAAAGTCGAAGTTATGAAGACGATGCGAGACCGGTGATCTTCACATCGAATGGATTACTACTAATGCCCTAGATCGGTTAGCTCCCAAGAGGGTTACAGTGGTAGTAGTCCGGACGTATCTGTCGATTGTCCAAATGTGCGAGGTCCTCTCTCCTGTATTGGACATATGGAATGAGGAATAAGGTGCCTTCGGTTTCGTTCCGACCCAGAACGAACTAGTAAATGGATGTGTGTCTGATGTTGTATATTATTCTGTGTTGATTGATATCTATTTAATATATATCTATTTGGTGGCAGAGAATTTATTCTCTTGCTTAACACCCTTCTCTAAGACGTACGAGCTTAGAGGTTATATATTGATAGACATCAGTCGCGCGTGGAATGTCAATGTGGCATGCCGAGATGAAAATGATCAAGGCTTTTGTTGAAAAGAAGGGCCTTGTGGTTGATGATCAAGCATGCTTTAAAATAGCCCAACTTTTTGTAGCGTTAATTCGCGAGCTTCACACCCGGTATGAACCAGAAACGGGACGAAGGACTGCAGGGAGGACATACGTTTCTTTCTCGCTAGGAGTGGTGTCATGGTATGGAGCCCAGACATTTTTACTTACGTGGATGATGGAAAGCGAGGTGCCTCGGATATATCGGTCACTACGGGGCCGATGGATGATATGGTCGACATACTAACCGGATTTACATCCCATAGGGCGGGGAAACATATTGTTCAGGGATTATTAATTCACTTAGGTGGACTGGCCCTGAAGATCCAAGGGTCGATGCGTTCTGATCTTGAGACATGGGCTAGATTGTCTCGAATTCGGTAAGGACGATCCCTTGTCTTGGTTCATGACGGAAATCCAACTTCCAATACGGCATTTTGCAGTTTTGATTATAAATCTATATATGACGACATAGTACATGGTAGCTATAGAGCCTATGATTGATATTATGATGGAAATTGTTTTTCGAAACATATATGCACTAGTAATAAAATCAAATGATTTTGATTTATATGTATCAAGCATATTTTGGCCATTATAAGGTAAAATTCTATCCTCCTGTTTACATTGCATTATGTGATGGGACTTGAGTCTTAAAATGGCTTCATTTTTGTAATAAGCATTGCGATGTTTAAAAGATTTACTTGTTTTATGCGCTGGCAATCCAATGGAGTAAACCCGTTCCGCGTTTGCAGCGTGGTCCTGTGATTAGCCTTATTATTAAATAAGTTAAGTAGAGATCTCATACCAGTCCTATGACTGGCTCGTAGTTTATTTCACTTTGCAAACTCGGGTGCCCCTATTTCTAAACGGGCAGCCTTGTATTCAGGTTTTAGCAGGCTCATTCTGGATAGCTATGGAGCTGAAGATGGATTCTATCATTTTTATTATGTTGTTCAGACTTTGTTATGTATATTATGTTTGATTCTGCTACAGACATTTTATATAAAGCTGAAACTATATTTTGTACTATGTATGATCTTGTTATGCTATGTAACTCTGATGATTATATTTGTTCCAGTGTAATCTGATGTACATTTTATGGTGCAATTCTATATTTTCATTCTGCTATTATTGTTGATATGTTATATTCCAACGATTATCCTTACTTCCGTGGCATAGGGGTTTGGGGTCATCATATTTTGGTATCAGAGCATTGTTTGATCTTAGTTCCGGAATATAGCATTTTAACGAACTCGTCAGAAATAGAATCAGCAGTATTCTAAGATGAGTAACTCATTATAGATAGGATCAGTAATGTCCTAGAATGAGTAAAGCAGAATGAAATACACCCCCATATATGCATTTATACTAAAATATATGTCTCTATGCTTTCTAATATCTTTTCTGTTGGCCTGACACTTTGTCTACTATTTGCGGATATAATAAGAAAATGAGTGGCATAAGTAGGAGAAGTAATTCTATGGTTCAACATCTAATGAGCTAATCGTGCTCCCACAGTCAGAACCAGACCTAGAAACTCTAGTAAAGAAGTATCGAAATCTGGGAGGAGTACAATTCTCGGGCATGGAATCTGTTATTGAAACTCAAGCGTAGATGCGTTCTTCTAAGAGAATTTTTCTAGAATTAAAGCTGAGAGATGATCAGAAAAGATTACTGGCATCTTGGACACTCAAAGACGAAGCTTTAATTTGGTGGGAAATGGTTACTATGGATAATTCAAAAGGTAATATTACATGGGATATATTTAAAGAAATTTTCAAAGAAAGATTTATTCCTCCAGAAGCAACTGAGCAACTATACGATGAGTTCTACAATCTGAAACAAGGAGACATAACCATTCAGGAGTACCAGAATAAATTCAATGAACTTTCTCGTTTTAGCCCGTAGCTAATTCAAGATCCTTTGAGAAAGAATCTAAGCTTTATTAATGGACTTCAAAGGAAATACGAAAGTTGGGTAACCGCACATGTTAAGCTTCCCTTTTCTGAGATGATAGAAATGGCTTGTTGCTATGAGAATCTCGATAAGCAAGGTGTTTTGGAAGATGAAGAGGAAGATTGTTCTAGCAACAAATGGAAGTTTAAAACTGATAACCCTGAGGCAAGTACAAAGCCTGAGGTTAGTAAGAAGCCTAAAGCCAACAAGAAATGGGTTAAATCTAAGGAAGAACCATTAATGACTGCCATATACAATAACTGCAATAAGCCAGGGCATTTGCTAAGGTATTGCATATCTCTAAAGAAACAAAGGAATGTTGGGTCTAAATCCAATAAGAAGTTTCAAGAGAATAGGGAATGCAATAAATGCCACACTACTACAAAACAGGTCTATTGCTTTGCCTCATTTGCTTCGGTTGTTCTTATAACAGAAGCAAATAGTATCATTTGCTTCTGTTCTGTTAATAACAGAAGCAAATGCAGTGAAGCAAATGGTATTAATTGCTTCGGTTATGACAATAACAGGAGCAAATAGTATAATTTGCTTCTGTTGTACACAAAACTAAAGCAAATGCACCGAAGCAAATAATGTATTTGCATCAGTACCATAAGAACAGAAGCAACTATATCGAAGCAAATAATGTATTTGCATCAGTTCCATAAGAACAAAAGCAACTACACCAAAGCAACAATAAAATATTTTATCAAAGCAAATGCACATATCGATAATCATAGACAACCTTACACATGTCATTATTTATAATTTATTATAACGAATGATAGTTAATAAATAATCAATAATTATATTTTATATTTAGTAATTTATTGTAGTTAATTACTAATATTTAGTAGATTGTGGTTAACATTTACTAATTTCATTTAATAACTAACACATGGACTAATAATTAATACTAAATAATTAACAAATAATATTCAGTACTGAATGTTTAACATTTATCATTAAATTAATTAGTATTACTTAATAATTAATTAAGAACTAATATCTAATAATTAATTTTCGATAATTATTATTTAATAATTACTATTAAATAATTAATTATTAATTATTATATATAATTAAGACTAATTAATATTTAGCAATCAATGTTATAATTTAATATTTAGCAATCAATGTTATAATTATTATCAATAAATAATTTATAACTACAAATTATTCTTAATAATCAATAATTATGTTTTATATTTAATAACTTATTGTAGTTAATTACTAATATTTAATAAAATATACTTAATTTTTATTGATTTCACTTAATAATTAATAAATTAATTAATAATTGATTTCTAATAATGACCGTTTAACATTTAATTATCAAATAATATTAATATTAAAAAAATTAAAATTCTAAATTAATAAATAATAATTTATATTTAATAATTAATATCTATTGTATACTATGATTGTGAGAAATTAATATTGATTATTTTAACCATCAATAATAACTATAGGGGTGGGCGCGGTTCAGTTCAGTGCGGTTTGAAGCTCAAACCGCTTCCGCACCACATCAAACGGTTGATCAAAAATACAAACCATTATACTAACCGTTCAAACGGTTTGGTTTCGGTTCGGTTTCGATGCAATACAGTCCAGTTTTGGTTCAGTCCGGTTTGAACCCATATTAAATATGAAACAAGAAAATTACTTCCATCAACAATCAATTTACGATTGTATGACATTGTGTCACCTGAATGTTAAAACATAAAGTGTTATCATTAATTAATATAACTACCACATACGTTGAAAATAGAATATATATCGAAGTTAGATAGGAATTTGTTAATTTTTTTATAAACATTGTCGGTGTAGCTATGCGGTTCGATTCGGTTTAATATGGTTTGGTAAAATTTCAAACTGCAACCGAACCGTATCATTGCGGGTACGTTCGGTTTGGGCTATTTGCTTTAAAGAGGGAATCTGGTGCGGTTTTCCGCGTCGTTTTTGCGGTTTGGTCTGGGCGGTTTCCACATTGCGGTGGGGTTTATGCCCGCCTCTATAATTTAATATTTAGCAATCAATGTTATAATTACTATCGATAAATAATTTATAACTACAAATTATTCTTAATAATCAATAATTATGTTTTATATTTAATAGCTTATTGTAGTTAATTACTAATATTTAATAAATTATACTTAATTTTTATTAATTTCACTTAATAATTAATAAATGAATTTATAATTAATAATTAATTTCTAATAATGACTGTTTAACATTTAATTATCAAATAATATTAATATTAATATTAAAAAAATTAAAATCCTAAATTAATAAATAATAATTTATATTTAATAATTAATATCTATTATATACTATGATTGTAAGAAATTAATATTGATTATTTTAACATTCAATAATAACTACTATGACTAAAAATTAATTTTCAATAGATAATAATTACAATTAATAACTAATTTTTACTAGTTATGTAATAATTATGACTAAAATTTAATACCCAAGTTGTGATATTTAGTGTTTAATAAATAAACTTAAATAATTATTAATTAATAATGATTATAAAGAAAATTAATAATTAATAAATAATAATAAATAATACTATTAAATAATTAATGATCACTAATTGTTAAATTATAGTATTAATAAATAATTTATAGTTACTATTTATCACAAATAATTAATATTTTTTATATTTAATATTTTTCTCTAGTTAATTATCGATAATGAGTAAATAATAGTTCATATTTATTAATTAGGTCAGTGACTAATTAATATAATAAATAATTAACAATTAATGTTTACTAATTGTTAGACCAAAAAATGGTCCTAACACCCAAATCATCGTATTTCGAGCATAGGATATGAAGGAATAACTGAAAAAATAAGAGAAAAAATAAGAGAAAAAGCAAGATAACAGGATTTTTATAGTGGTTCGGCGTTAACGAGCCTACGTCCACTTCATATTTTCTCATTTCATTCACAGATTACAATTACAATAAAGATTTTCTCTCAATCATTCGAATTCAATGAATAATTCTCTTTGAATTCTTTGATTTTATTGAGGAAGATGGTGGTTATTCATGGGGAAGTGTTAGCCATGGCATCCATGGATGTTGAGATGCAAAAGGACCCTTGAAAATGCTCCCTGGAGGTGTATTTATAGTTTAGGAAATCCCATATGGTGATCAGGTCGTGGTAAGACACGTGGCACCCGATCCGGGAAAGTAGGAGCGGTCATAGCCTCAAGAATAGGTCAACATTCATGTATAGAAGCAGGTTCGGTCCAGGCGGTTCGTGACCATGTTGTGCACCACGAATCGAGTCGTGGTCATGAGGGGCTCCTCGAGTCAGATCATGGATCATGGGTGTGTCACGAACGGATCGTGATGAGGGCAAGCCGAGGGGGGCGATCCGATGAGGGGCGAGCCGGTCCAGGAGGTGATGCTTCGTCACTTCATCCAAATGATTGCCAAATTACACCCATTCACGGAAACGGGCGTAACTTTCAAACCGTAAGGCCGATTGGGCCAAACGAAAGCTCTACTTGAAGCTAATTCATAGGGCTACAAGTGATGTGAATATATCCAAATGAGGTCGTTTGATAGGGGTTTCGGGCCAGTTTATACTGATGTTGTGATTTAGACCAAACTGCCCTATGTCTTCTGACGATGCATCCAATGCCGGAGAGTGATGTTATCCGGAGATTCCATATGTGACAGCATTTACCCAGAAGTGTATCAACGTGATCTTTGCTTTGGGTATCCTGGTCACAAAGCAGGCTAACATTTTGCCCCCCAAAGTACATCTTATCACAGATGAGATGTGCTTTGAATGTGTTGAGCTAAATCTCTCTGGAACGTCATTTATCCTTGAGAAGGCTTTTTCCAATTGTTGCATTGCTTCCCTGGGAGCTAGTCAAGCCAAGTTCCATGGAAGGAGTATTCGAGACGATCAAGAAATTGTTTAAACCTTGTCGAATCAAAAGATCTAATTCATCCGTCAGAAGTCATGCTAAATCGTTGGTTCCCGAGCATGATTCTACATGCACAGGTCGTTGCCAAACAACTTCATCATTCTATGCAAGCCAAGCGCGTGGTAGGGTTGGACTTTCTTTTTCATATGAGTCAATTTATGAAGTAGCCACCCAAATCATGGGGCAATGTAAGAATCTTTGGGCTCTGAGCTAACAACTGGACTGTTGGGATGAAGCATATTAGAATCAACGTATGAATTTGTCATTTGTACTTAAGTTTGGATTATCTTGATATCTTGGTATTGATCCAGGATCTTAAAATCGCATTGAATCGTTACAGTAAGGCATCCGAGATCCATGATCACTCTGGAACGTAGTCGATGGAATCCACCATTGTTATGGATCATTTCTTAATCCCATATTCACATATGAAGTAGTCAGTAAGGGATGTTGTTAAAATCATGTGGACCAGTGCCTATGGGATCGTCACCATCGCAAGGTAGTAGATAGGTTTGTCACACCTTCCATCCAGTGTAGTTTGACTCTTTAAGTTCACATTTGATCCGCAATTTAGCTCGCTTGGTCTGGGAAGATGAATCAGGTCATACTCTGGAGGCTTAACGTACATGTTTTGAATCTCATTCCATGCCAGGATTGTATTTAGAGTTAGTCTACGAATCAACACTTGTGCTCTCAGTTCCATCGGAGGACAAGCAAAGTCAGGGCTTATGCCCCCAGCATCGATGGGGGTTAAAGTAAGTCAATCAGGCATCCAATCTTCAGGGTCTTATACTTCCAGTCATTGCATTGGATAAGAGTTACAGGTTCAACAATCTTAGTCGACCCAAGACATTCTATGCTTTCTCTCAATTCAGCAAGAATTGGTGTTGTATACGCAAATTTTCGAATTATATTTGCTTTGATATCGTCTCTACTCTTTGGTCGGATAGTGAGGATTGCCTCATCAGATGTTAGCAAATTCGGTTACTCCCATTGGATCAGTTGTGGAGTTAAGTAAGCTTGCTAAATGCGAGTGGATAAATGTTGTTATGAAGTCAGTTGGGCCCCTCCGTTTATGCTTCAACATAGTCTGAATTGGTCGTCACAGTCTTGTTGAGCCTCTTTCTCATGCTCGGTTCAATTGAACTTGACAAACAAGATCATGAGGTCGATTAGCGGTATATATTCTCTTTGAAATTGCACATTCTTGTCATTGTTTTCCAGGGCTTTTCCTTTGTCCTTATCGTTTCAGGAATTGGAAGGTGCTCCATTCTTTAGTCGGAAAAGCATCTTGGTCCTTCTTCTCGACTTTAACACCTTCTTGTCATGGAAGTATGTCCGCCTCAGGGTTGAATTCATCAAAGCTTCTGAGAAAATCTCGTTACATAGAAAATTTAAAATCTAGGGGAAAAACAAGGGATCCTGATGTCCTATATGTAAGGGCTGTGATTGTCGTTATCCATATCATCTTGAGAAGTGCCACCTCTCAAGAGGCACCGAATCAAACTGGCAAGCAGGTTGCCATCAGAGAATTACTGCATATTGTCGTATCATGTTTGGTGCCCTCAGCATTGAATCTGAGATTACAAAGGGGGTCTTTCCTGAGTTCTTGTTTCTGCTTCGATATTGCCCCCTGGTCATAGTTCGAGTTATTCGACCCGACCGGGTTCCTGATCTTCGAATTGTCACATTCTTGCTTGGAGCTGAGTGTGAAGTATCGCTCGAGTATCCATTCGGGTTGGGGGTAATGCTAGCCGTGCATGACCTAAGTTTGTTATAATTCTTGCATTCTCATCTAGGATGTTGCAGGTAGTTGTTCTATTGACCATGTTTCCATTCAGGATGTTCTGAATCAGAGCCGCATGCTGCATGCCTGCTGGTTGGCTCGTGTTCAACCCGAGATGATGGTTGCTATCTGACTGTGCCAAGTTCATTTTTGCTGAAATTTCAATTTTATCATTTCCAGCGAATTGATGATTGCTGCTTGGCCTTCTGATTCGGCGCTGGTGCCTCTAGCGTGAAGTTTTGAAATAGGTAAAGGCCAGCCTCGGGCTTCTTGGTTCCACTTGAGTAGTAGCTGTCAATCAGGTTTCTATCATTCAATTCTGAATATAGACATCGGGTAGTAAAACTATGCTGCCTAAGGCTCATATTTCGTGCCCCCATCCATGGGGGTTTTGTTCTGAGTAGTAGACTTCGAATCCATGTATTTCATACTCCCTCTTCGCATCATGAGTCAGAGCTGGGTGAAAATTGATATGTTGATACTCGGTCCATGCTAATGTCTTGTCTCCTATCCAGGCCATAATTGCTGCATAGGATATGCCCAGCCTTATCTGAACTTTCCAGTCTGGAAGTAAGTTTGGACTAGAAAATGGGCATTCTCTCTGCATCCGTTTTGTGGACCTTAAGGGGCCTGTAAAAATCACAACATAAGTTAAATACAAGCACGTAAGCTATGCCGTTTGTGAATATTTTCAATGGTTATGCCCCCAGTTCAGGGGTAACGGAATGAGACAGATAGTCGGATCAATTCCCTTTCAAATTTAGACGAATGATGGCGTATTCTGGATAGTTGGGGAAATCTTTAATCCTAAATGCCACGATCGTGCTAGATCGTATTATGATCGGAAAACCAACGACCGCTCAGGATCGTATTAAGGCCGGATAGAAATCCAAAAATCCCAGGGCTTCACCGGGTCCTTCCCAGTCGCGAATATAAAGTCGCATGACATGTCATTGAATAATTCATTCTCAAGGCTTCCTTTCGGTCGCCGCCTTGAACTGCATAGGAAGTTTAGCATTGGGCATTGGTGTCATCCTCCTACATGTCCCCCTTTAGTTGCTTTCTACTGGTTTGTTATTGTTGTTGCAAGTGCCGCCCTCGCGTTTTGTTTAGCTTTGTTCAATAAACCTGCACTTGGTAAATGAAACATTATAAGTTATCAATGCAACTATAAATGAAAATGCACTAAAGTAGTATGTATGTATGGGTATGCACCCAATCAACCATTAACTTAGTGCCTGGCCAGGGCTTGCTGAGGATTGATTAGGACCATAACTGTGTTGCCCCCATGTCCGGACATGGAGGATCCGGGCTCAACTTTCAGTTTTGCCCGCGACACTCCGGTGGGGAAGGAGCCCTTGACTGGCATTTTGATATATGCCTTTATACTCTCTCTGGAGTTCGAACTCAGCTTTCAGTCTGCTCCCCGATCCTTCAACAGGGTAGGAGTTCTTGGGGGCGCTAAGTCTGTAGTGCCTTTATACTCTCCCAATCCTTCAGTGGGTTAGAGTTCGAGCTCGGTTCTTAGTCTGCTCACCGATCCTCCAGCGGGGCAGAAGTTCTGGGGCGCTAAGTCTCTAGCGCCTTTATACTCTCCCGATCCTTCAGCGGGTTAGAGTGTATTTCGAGGCGGTTTTAGTTACGGTGCACCATTATGCCTCATGGACATTCTCTCTGGTCCTTTATACTCTCTCTCGAATCATGAGAGTTAGAGTGGTTCAGGCAAACGGTCATATCATTCGCCCCGGCATTCCTTCTACACTCTAGTTCAAAGAGTGGGACTTTGCCGTTTCGGGTGTTGTTCTCGAGATCGGTTCCGGTCCATGCTCCACGCTTCACTCTGGCGAATGGAGCTTTTGGACAAGTGGTCGGGTCACACTCATCCTAGGTTTATATTTCTGTCCAAGCTCTGTGGATAGCATCAGTCAATCAAATAGTTGGGAAACGTTTGCCAAGGCTTTGTGTTCCTCCAAACAATCTATGAGAGGAGTAGTTGGAACCAAACTTCGGGTACCTGTATCATTCATATCATATGAGTTAGTCATGTCAATAACTTTAGAGTCATGTAAAAGAAAATTTCATGAATGGAAAATAAGAATATCAATGGGCATTACTGCCCCCCCTTTCGGCGTTCATGTAATCTTGTGGCATCGAGGATAGATCGAGCCATATAGATGGTCACACCGCGTCAATCTGGAGTCGGACTCCGACTTTGTAATTCAATGACTTATGTACAATTGTCTTGTGGTCTTCCACGTGTGAGTCAGGTATCAGATAGTCATCTCAAATCCACTTTGAGTTATACAACTTTGGTTAGATGCGGGGGCGCGGCTTTGCAAACGAGCAGTCCAGTCGAGCCCGTTACAACAGTGCTCCTAACTCTACATGCGGGTGTTAAAAGTCTGATCGGTACCAGATCTGAGGTACCTACACAATCCATATATAAACTTTTATGAGTTAATTACATCGGCAACTCATAAAGAATGTAAATATAAGATTCATGGTTAAAAAGTAGCCCTGTTAGAGGAATGAATATCATTCTGATAGGGAATTGGAATTACGTGCTCTTTTCCGGTTAACTCTTCCTTATCCTGTCTCTGCCATGGGATGGATGCCAGAATCTTAAGCTGATGATGAATATCTTTTCAAATTATTGCGGGGCGGCGGTCCCAAGAACGAATAGATCTTGATCGGGATCTTGAGATGGCAAAGGTGGTTAGGTAAATATCATAAGCGATTGATAAGGTCGCATCTCCTTTGAATCGCCTTTTTGCCACCATGATGAGGGTAAGGATAGAGTTTCAGGAAGTCGCAACTGTACCGCTAATGGAAGTACACCATCACATTGGTGTTAGGATGGCAATTGGCATGAGAACAATGGATTTACGCTTATAGAAACTTTTGCACTTTTTATGCTAGAAAATAGGATATTGCGGCTGGTGGGATAGTCATATCTCATAGATTTGCTGATAGGCCTTCGATTCCATATCGGGACAAGAGTTGGTGCGCAAACAATTAATTAGCTTTCGGACGTGAGCATTCTAAACTTTCAACCTGCAAATTTTTAGGCAAGACTAAGGCAATTGGTCATGCAAGCTTTTGATGTATCATCTTTGAATTAGATGATGTATTCATGAGCAATCCATGCTCGATATCTAGTTGCCCCTCCGTTTGGGGCATGGGTTGCTTGACAGATAACTGATGGAAGGAGTGGAACTGTGAGTCTTCGCTTTCTAGCTTCAAAATGCCATTCACCAGAAGTTTCATTCATGTGCATCTCCCATCTAACGAGTGACTAAATAGTGATTTTATTGAATCAGTTAGGGCGGTGATTCAGCAATGGGACTTGTTGGTGTTTGTCTTGGGACAACCTTCCAAGGGAAATTAGCAATGTCGACATGCATGTCATATCTTCTAGATACAACGGACGATGGTTCACCTTTCACCTCCTCTTGCCGGAAGCATTCTGTAATGCAGGAAGGTCTTTACGGGGATTGTCTATGACTCCTTCTGGGGCTCGGTATCCAATATTAGATCGACTTCCATCTGATTAATTGTTGGATTTTATAGTGTTTCGATGGGATCATCTCCGTCTTTTCTGGATTGTCGGAACCTTCTAACTTGGTCAGATTATATGCCTTCTGACCTTTTATGTGCAAAATATGAGGTATGTTGTAACGTTCCAATCCACCCAACAGCTTTTCTACTGGTTCTTGGTAAGCTGCGAGTTGTGGTTTCTTCGACTGGAATACCTTTCGAGCCACCCTTCGAGGGTTATCTGCAAAACTCCGGCATTGGATCGTCGATCATTTCTTGCACCATCTGTATTCAGTTTCCAGATGCTTGATTTCGTCTTTCATTCCGAGGGGCCATTTTCTTCATCTAACATATCCTCTTCGGGAACGGTACATTCAGCGATGAAGTTGGCTAATGCTTGCCCCAGTACGGACTTCTTTAGGATGGAATTGATATCAGACTAGTTCAGCTCTATGTCCCGTTCGAGCAACTTTTTAGATGCATCAGGTCGCTGCATGTCCTGTCGCAGCGGCTCACAAGTGCGTATAACAATCGGATGAACTTGGAAGTAGTAGGGGAGATTTTTTAGAGCAACTAGCGAGTTATAGATGACCCTTTCAATTTTTGGGTTGTTGCGCTCTACCACGGCGACCTTCTTGTTCACATTATAGACTAGTTCCTAGACCTTTTCCTCATTACATGTAAGTGGTGCCAACTTTCCTGTTAAGCGTCAGACAACTTTAATTCTTTGTTGTTCATGGATGTTTATGATCATTGCAATCTGATCAGGGTTGATTTCGATTCCGTGTGAGCTAACTATGAGGCCAGGAAGCTTTCTCGATGCAATGCCAAACGAGCACTTCAAAGGGTGAAGCTTCATTTCAGATGTTGAACATCTCTGTCAGACTTGAAATGTAGCAGGTTGATCGCTTGGACTCCATAATTGTATCATCTATATGAATTTCCATGGGCCTTTCACTACGGATGTGGACCATACAATTCAGTAAGTGTTGGTATGTTGCCTCGGCATTCTTCAGTCTGAATGGCAGCTCCATATAATAGTACAGTTCAAGGTCCATGTTAAAACATGTTTATTCATGATCAGGCACATGCATAAAAATCTGGTTGTAACTTGCGCACATGGCCATATGAGGGAGACATTCGTGTCCAGTCATTGAATCCACAAGCCTGTCAATTCTGAGTGATGGGAATCTTCCTTTTGGGCGAACTTTGTCTAAATCTGAAAAATCAATGCATGTGCGCCATTTTCCATTAGCATTCTTGACGAGGATGGGATTTGATATCCAAGCGGGATGTGTGGCATCTCACTTCAAGACAGATGTTCTCATACGCCTTATTTGCCTGACAGGGGCACACTTCAGTTTTATACTTGACAAGTGACTCATATCCTATGGTAAAATCCCGCGAGTATCAGCATAAGTCCAAGTGAACACATCCAAGCTCGCCTTAGTCAGGTCGGCGTCAACAATCGGAACATGCGCAGTTGCATCATTAGATGTCACCCTTCTACATCTGAATCACCATCCTCTTTGGGGTCCAGGTCTTCAGGCATATCAACGGGCAATTCCTTTAGTGATGCTCCCTTTATTCACAATATCGACACCTCCTTCACACTCCATTTCATCTGGCGGGGAAATGTCTTTTGGGTTTCATGCCACCTGTGTTGTGTAGCATATTCTAGCCAAATAGTCATCTTCACCAATAACTTGGTCACCATTTCAACTCCATCTTCGGTTGGGATATTTAGCAATAGGCAGTAGGGTGCAATGCAGGCTCTGAATTCTATTGGAGCTGGTTGGTCGAGACTTTGATCAGATAATCTTAAATGCAATAGCGTGGCTGGCAAATGAAGTGGAGAGCTAATGGTTGATTCATATTTGCGTTAATCTCAAGCTCTCGTCTCTTGACCAAGGTCATATGGTGACTGATGAGCAATCAAGTTGTGATCACTTGTGCAAACATCCATATGTCTGATCATGGCTTGCGACAGTTCAACTGGTACCTAACTCTGGGCACCAAAGTGTGTTGATGTGACCAATTTATAGTGGAAATCAATCTTCATTAATGTCGTGGATAGCAGTTATGCATTGGAAAGGTCAGTCAAGTTCTCCCAGGTATAGATCGTAGGATATATGTCTTTCATTATACCATACAAGTGAATTGTAGATTTGTAATAATCCTTAGTCACTTTCTAGTATCTTGTCATTGCGAGTCATCGTTGCTATGATCATCCGAGTCTCCAGAATACTGCCTGGACGGTTCCATGTTAATGCTTTCTGGGACCCCACCCATCGGATAGGTTTAAGTCATCTAAACCAGGTGATTACTACTCGTTCATGGAAAACATCAGTTGCTTTGGTGAAATCAATACACCATCAGAACTCTGTGAGAAGAGGCTGTTACGAGACAATCATTATCTCGTATACTATTGTATCCAGCATGTCAAATCTTTTCAATAGCTCCTCATATTGAATAACATCAATAAATAGGTGTTATTTCTCTGGGAAGAATCTCAGTCGTCGTCAATTAGTTGTCGATATGATCAGACTATCTACCGAATCTCGATTGGTAAGTATTAACTATAGGACAAAGCATACTCCGAGCCGAAGGTGAGCCGTGCTCCGAGCCGAAGGCGAGGCCGTCAGCGGGTCCGAGCGCAACGCCGGTGGGGGTCTGGGGCCTCATAGTCCCGGCGGCGATCGACCTAGCTGGTTAGGTCGAAAATGTGGGCACCGCACTATTTTTTTGATTTTGGAAGATGGAGGCTTTTCTTAAATGATCCGAAAATTGCATTTTTCATGAAAACTGTCACTTTTTTGAGTCAGGTCATGACCCTTGTTCATCATTCATTTTCGGATCATGGATGAGTCATCAACTGAATCAAGATCTTCGTATCGGGTCGCGGGACCTGCTCTAGGTCGGGTCGTGATTGTTGTCTGCCCCCACGCTTTTCTGGATCGCGATATCACCATCAGGTTGAGCGGGTCGAGTGCATCTCTTTGAATTGTGGTCCAGACATTTCTTCAGTTCATGGGACACGGTTTGTGAATCAGATATATCCCCGGATCGTGGTTGCCTTCAGGGTTGTGGAACGAACTGATATGCAAAGGCCTTCAAATTCCTAGCTTCTGGTCAGATCGCGGGTACATTTTGAGACCCGTTCGTGGCCACCCCCATGAGCCGCGGTGTCCACGTTTTCTCATCTTTAGTTCGGATCGAGGAAGTCACTTTGGAGCGGTTCGTGGTGCCCCCTGCGAGCTGCGAACCGCGAACCAGCCACCTGCTCCTGCGCGTTATCTGCTTGTTCATCATTTGGTCGTGAAGCACGCGATTCCTTTGTTTTCTTCGAAGACACAAAGTTCTGATTTTACCGTAATAAATGATGTCTTCAAAAATGGTAGAAATGCGGACTGTTTTATTCGAACTTTCAAATCCAAATAGTAGAATAGCAATCTGATAGGCTGAGAATTCACTTCTCAGTGAAAGCACCAAAATGTTAGTCCAAAAAATGGTCCTAACACCCAAATCATCGTATTTCGAGCATAGGATATGAAGGAGTAACTGAAAAAATAAGAGAAAAAGCAAGACAACATGATTTTTATAGTGGCTCGGCATTAACGAGCCTACGTCCACTTCATATTTTCTCATTTCATTCACAGATTACAATTACAATAAAGAATGTCTCTCCATCATTCTAATTCAATGAATAATTCTCTTTGACTTCTTTTATTTTATTGAGGAAGATGGTGGTTATTCATGGGGAAGTGTTAGCCATGACATCCATGGATGTTGAGATGAAAAAAATCCCTTGAAAATGCTCCCTGGAGGTGTATTTATAGCTGTAGGAAATCCCATATGGTGATCAGGTCGTGGTAGGACACGTGACACCCGATCCGGGAAAGTAGGAGTGGTCATAGCCTCAAGAGTAGGTCAACATTCATGCATAGAAGCAGGTTCGGTTCAGGCGGTTTGTGACCATGTTGTGCACCATGAATCGGGTCGTGGTCATAAGGGGCTCCACGAGTCGGATCATGGATCATGGGTGTGTCACGAATGGATCGTGATGAGGGCGAGCCGAGGGGGGCAATCCGATGAGGGGCGAGCCAGTCCAGGAGGTGATGCTTCGTCACTTCATCCAAATGATTGCCAGATTACACCCATTCACGGAAACCGGCGTAACTTTCAAACCGTAAAGCCGATTGGGCCAAACGAAAGCTCTACTTGAAGCTAATTCAGAGGGCTATAAGTATTTGATGTGAATATATCCAAATGAGGTCGTTTGATAGGGGTTTCGGGCAAGTTTATACTGATGTTGTGATTTTGACCAAACTGCCCTGTGTCTTCTGGCGATGCTTCCAATGCCGGAGGTGATGTTATCCGGAGATTCCATTTGTGACAGCATTTACCCAGAAGTGTATCAACATGATCTTTACTTTGGGTAGCCTGGTCACAAAGCAGGCTAACACTAATTACATTCAACTACAATTAATATATAATAATTAATGCTTAATATTTAATAAGTAATAAGTAATATTTAATATTTATTAATTAATCAATAATTGTTTTTCAAAAAAATTACGTAATAATTAAGTCTAATAATTAACAATAATAATAAGCAAAATTAATAATTATTAATATAATTATTAAGGGTACTGCTAGAATGACCGACTTTAAAGCTTTATTTCAACCGGCTACTAACATTATTTAAGGCGTAAAAAGTGGAGTTCAGGGTGGGTTCTATATTTCTTATCTCTGTGCCAGTTGAAAACTGCGGATTTGTGGCCGGTTGAAGTAGTAATATCGAATTATTAATAATTAGTATAAATAATATTAATGTTTATTAATTACATTTAATAATTATCAAACTAAATCTAAATATAAATGTTTAAGATTTTATATTTAATCAATAAGTGATATTTAGTAACTAAGATGTAATGTTTATTAATCAATTTCTAATTCTTATTAAGTAGTTAGTGGTATACCGCCATACTCGCATCATCTAACAATTAGTCTGAATGCTATAATCTCTTGGGCTTCTAGATGCAAGCCTCAAAGCACGGTCCTCATAAGTATCTCCACCGTCTTTGCAAATCAGTAACGCTACCGGTTATTATAATCACGTGCTTCTGCCTTTAGGTTTTCACGTTTTCATTCCGCCGCCTCCTTTCTTTCCCTGCTCTTCGTTTTTCTGTTCTTCGTTACCGGTCATCAGCCTCATCTTGTAACGTCGATCTACAGCAGCTGAGATCTGAAGCTTCAATTCTTTTCATTGTTACCGACGGTGTAAAGAACAGTGCCGAGATCTGAAGCCTCATCTTGTAATCCTGATTTGGTGTGAAGCTTCGATTCTGATACATCGAGACAGTGAAAATGCGTATACAGTTTATTGAGTCATCCCGATTCTGATACATCGAGGTCTGAAGCCTTTTTATTTAATTTATTATTTCCATACACCTAACTATTAGAATAATCGAAACAAAATTGTTGAAAGGATAAAAGAGCTGGCTTGCATTGTGATGCTTTTAATATGAGATTCAGAAAATTACTGTGTGCGATAAAGGTATGGTACTTAATTAATTTTGGAAAGTCCTTTTTGTTTTGGTTAAGAAACTCAATTTAACCGATTCTAAGAATGTTTTTAGTATTAAGATCATCTTTAATTACCTATGAATAATCCTTCAAATATGCCAACGTAAATTACAGAGCGAACATTAAGAATTGATTATCATTTATTTTATTCACACCAAAGGTTCTTAAACTAAAGTTATATATAGTATTTATTATATATAAGGTATGTTATACGTTGCTGTTAAGAGTGAATAAGAATTCGTTCATTTATCTATTAGGAAAACCACACTTAATGTAAGATTTATATTGCATTGTTTGTAACAAATTTGAGTTGTATGCTTTCTGACTGTTTACTGAATTTATTCTAGTTTCGATGTTTATTTTATTTTTTGTATTTCCCTTCAGTGTTCTATATGTTTATGCGTAATGGGAATAGATATACTGTATGCCTGTCTTACACTAGAATCAGTTGCAAATAAAATGATCAGTGGCATAGCAAGTGTTAGATCACAATGTAGGTGAGATCATTGCTAGTGTCAATAATTGGGCTTTGGATAAACTGTTAGAAAAACATTGCAGACAACTTGCAACATCCAAGTACGAATGAAACTGAATAAGGAAAAAGGTTAGAAGACCAGCATCCATACAGTTCAACTGCATTGAGTATCAGCTGAAGAAATCTATAATGTATGTTTTATTAGTTTGATTGCACAATGTACACCTTGATGTAATGCGAAAAGTTTCTTGTAAAGTATGTTGTGATCATTTATATAGGGTCCACAATAGTACATCAAATAAATGTTCAGACAAATTGCATAGAAAAAAAATTCAGTTCATATAGTAATGCATTAATTCGCTTACACAAATTGAGTTATAAATTTGTTCATTTGCAGAGTTATTAAATAGCTTCTTAATTTTATACAAGGATAACCCTTTAACCATCTATGTACAAATTGGATACATCTTTAATTTGTCAAAGATTAGTTATGCTACTGTGCAATAGTAATCCAGTAAAAAAGGAAAAAACTTTCTTTTTGTATTTGAAAATTTTGAATTTTTTGATTTTCTTTTAAGATTGATTTTTTTCCAGAACAATATAATTATACAGAATTATGAACATTTGATTCTTAATATTTGTAAAATTGAAGTAAATCTTAATGAATTAGAACCTATTATAGTGGAAAAATTGAATCTTAGTCATGAATGAAACAAGAAATGATGTATCTATTAACAATCGACAAGAAAAAAGGTGTAATACAATGGAAAACCTAAAATAGTTTCTGTTATGTATTTTTTTTATTAAGAGTGAAATATAGTCTACTCCCAATGATTTTTATATTTACTGTAATCAGATACAGAAAATACTAGTTATACCCCTTGAATTCACCATATAATGAATCTTAATCATGGCCCTTTTGTTAAAATGTATCATAATACTGTGAATTCTATGGTTGTTATGATAAAGGTAAATATGCTAGTATCATACCATTTTCAAACACTTGGTAATCAATATTGAATTTCAATGGGATAACATTGTTATTGGTATGTTTACAGTAAGTTTACCAATTTTAATGGTGAATTCAGTGGCAAGGAATGTTAAAACTAGCGGTAACGATAAATTTATCAATGATTTTAATTATAATATTTTATTTTAAAATTTAACCAATGGTTTGATTTATGATGATGCTTTCCATTATTGTTATTTTTCAACTTTAATTTTTGAGTTGAGAAAAACTATATTTTTATGTAACTATAAATAACTTGTGATGAATCAAGTAATTTCTTGACCTCAACTACTAAATTAAAGTGTTGATATGTACATATCAGTGGATTTAGTATCAATAACAATAAACTTGATTTTTATCATTAACAAAGCAACATTATAACACACTTTTGATGTTATATCTATTGGTAAACTTATGTATATCACCCACCTGTATATCAAAAGTTATGGTTTGCATTTTTAGTTTGCTATAGGGGCTTGTACGATTATGTTTTTTCTAACATCGATAATATTAACAGTTTCTATGATTTTTACCTATGTTTTGGTGCCTTCATATAATTTATCTAATTTAAAATTTACGTTGCATGTTTGATGGATTAAGAGGACAAATGTGCGTTCGACTTGCTTTACTGCGTGGCATTTATGGTCATGGACAAGTTTTGGCTGGAGATGAATGCTTCATATATGGAATTCAATGTCTGATTTCTATACTTCATAGGCATATATCCCTAGTTTAATATGTATTATATATAGCTGATGCACCATCTTGCAGGAAGTGTTGGGTGAGACACAGGCACAGTTGTAAATAGATTTTTATTTTATTTTATTAGTTTCACCCATGTAACAAACATTGTTTGTTTGTCTTGTTCCTACAAAAAAGAAGTTGCATTGTGAATTGGTGCAACTAAATATCCTGCTACACATTTACAAAAGTATTTACAAGAGTAAATATGTGATAACATAATAATTCATTCTTTTTTATTTGTTTTATGCTGCAGGCGCATTTGGTTTTGGAACATGCTCCAAGCTTGAGTAAGCTACATATTTTCAGCAAATAATAATGCGATGTGTGTTCTATATTGGTTGAAGTTGATACAACAGTTAGCCTTATTTTACTTGTTACACTATTTAGTTTTATACCGTTATGCAACATTGACATTTAGGTAGAACGGAATATTATATATCGATATAGTATACATTTAGTTTAATTTCAATGTTTTATATTGATATTGCAGTTATGTTTAGTGATATTGCTGTGCTTTCTGTTCTGACTTTAAATGCAATTTGATGTTGTTTCAGGTTTTAATTAAAACCCAAAGTAGTATTTTTTTTCTTGCTTCAGCCACTTTTTGCTTCGGTTGTTTGGAGCAATTGAAGCAAAATAGTGGCCATTTAGAACGGAAGCAACAGGTGTAGACCTGCTGCGTCATCTGCATTTTCTTCGGTTATTGAACTAAAACAACAGGGGTAAACAACCAAAGCATAAAATATTATTTGCTTTGGTTGTTTGTCCGAAGCAACAAATTTTGGTCTGTTGCGTCTTCTACAGTTGCTTCGGTTCCAGAACAGAAGCAACAGGGGGTAAATAACCAAAGCAACTGACAATGGTTTTGTAGTAGTGCCATCAGACTGGTCATCTTGCAAAGAATTGCCAGCTATCAAAGAAGGTTGAAGTAGCACATGTAAATGAAGTGGTAGAAGTTCCAGCACCCTCAATTAATAGGGAAAGACAAGAGGTTTTAGAAGGCACTCTTACTATTAAAAATATTCCTGTTTCAGTATTATTTGACATTGGTGCATCACAAAGTTTCATTTCATGTAACACAGTGAAAAAGTTAAAGTTAAAACAAAGGAATCTTAAAGAGTCGATTAGGGTTCCTAATCCGATAGGAGGTTCGCTTGTTCTCGATTTATATTGTAGAGTGTTGATCTCTTATTCTTGTTACTGGTTTCCTATTAATTTGATCGTCATGGATTTTTCTGAGTTCGATGTTATTCTCGGGCTAGAATGGTTAACGAAATACGAGGCCGAAGTAAAATGTGCTGAAAGAATATTTAAAGTTATAACGAAGTCGGGAGATATTATTATACCATGCCACAGATCATATTCAGATATAAAAGAATTTTGGGCTGCTCTGGAAGTTACTCCCACTTTAATCGAGAAGATTCCTGTTGTTAAAAACTACGCGGATGTGTTTGAAGAATTTGATAGCTTACCGCCGCAAAGAAAAATTGAATTCAAGATCGATTTAATTCTGAATGCAAGGCCAGTAATGCATTCTATTCGGAGGATGACCCTGAAAGAGAAAGAGGAATTGGGCGATCAAACTTGACAATTGCTATGGAAAAGTCTGATTAGGCCTAGTTTCTCTGATTGGGGAGCAACAGTGGTGTTTGTTCCTAAGTCAGACGGTACTTTCAGATTATGTGTTGATTATCGTGACTTGAACAAGCAAACATTGAAGAATAAATATCCATTGCCCCGCATTGATGATTTATTGGATCGTTTGAATGGACCGAAAGTATTTTCAAGAGTGGACCTAGCTACAGGTTTCCATCAGCTGCGAATTGCCGAAGAATGTATTCCTTTAATAGCATTCAGAGGTCCAGACTTCTTTTATGAGTGGTTAGTAATGTCATTTGTCTTATGTAACACTCCAGCTTATTTCGTCGATCTAATGAATAGAGTATTCAGATAAATCTTGAATAAATTCGTACTGGTTTTCATTTGATGATATATTAATCTTCTCTAAGTCAGCTAGTGAGCACGCTAAACATTTAGAACAAGTGTTAGAGATTTTGAGAAAGAACGTATTGAAAGCCAAATTTTCTAAGTGTATATTCTGGCAAGAAGAAGTGAAGTTCCTTGGTCACGTCATATCAAAGGAAGTAATTTCAGTAGATCCCAGCAAAATTACAACTATTCAAGATTGGAAGCAGCCTAGGACACCCACTGAAGTCCGAAGTTTTCTAGGATTGGCTAGTTATTACCAGAAATTCGTTAAGCATTTTTTGAAGCTATATAGTCCAATGACACAGCTTACTAAGAAGCATGCCAGATTTAATTGGACTCCAGAATGTGAGGCAACTTTCCAAGAGCTGAAATTACGGTTGACAACAGCTCTAGTGTTAACTATTATCGATGGCAATCAAGATTTGACAGTCTATACCGATGCTTCTCTTAAAGGTGTTGGTGCGGTATTAATGCAAAGGGGCCAAGTAGTTGCTTATGCTAGCCGTCAATTGAAACCGCATGAGAAGAGATACGCTACTCATGATCTTGAGTTACTAGCCGCCGTGTTTGCTTTGAAAATCTGGAGGCACTATCTATTGGGTGAGAAGTTTGAATTATACACTGATCATAAGTCATCGAAATATTTGTTCACCTAGAAGGATTTGAATTTGAGACATCAGCGTTGGTTAGAATTTCTTGCAGCATACGATCTAGATATTTTGTATACTCCAGGGAAAACCAATGTTGTAGCTGATGCGCTTAGCAGAAAGAACGCGATCATCGCTAATCTAATTATTACACCTCCATTGTTTGATAAGATCTCTGCTCTTCAAAAGGATGATCACTTCATTCAGAGGACAAGAGAGGGAATTCAGAAAGGCAAAACCTCGAGTTTCTAGGTTGATAATAAGGGGGTTTTGAGGTTAAAAGGCCAAATTTGTGTACCGAGTATTTCTGAGCTCAGAAGGGAAATACTAGATGAATGTCACAAGTCCAAGCTTAGTATCAATCTAGGAGTGAGTAAAATTTATAATGATATCAAGCGCACTTTCTGGTGGAGATATATGAAAAGAGACATTTCAATATATGTTAGCTGGTGTTCTACTTGTCAACAAGTCAAAAGCAACTAACAGAAACTCGTCGGATTGTTGCAATCGTTGGAGGTTCCTAATTGGTAGTGGGACCAAACTTCCATGGACATAGATGGGTTGCCCAGATTTAAGAAAGGAAATGACAATATATGGGTGATCGTAGATCGTTTCACGAAGACCGCCCATTTTATCCTTATTAGATCAAATAGAACGGCTCAGAACTTGGCGTAGATTTATCTCAAAAAGATCGTTAGACTACATGGAGTTCCCAGTAGTATTGTTAGTGATCGTGATCCGATATTCACTAGTAAATTCTGGGAAGCATTCCAGGAAGAATTGGGAACAAAGTTAAATCTTAGCACCGCATATCACCCTTAGACAGATGGCCAAAATGAGAGGATAAATCATATACTAGATGATTTATTGCGGGCATGTATTACTGATTTTGGCAGATCGTGGGAAGATCACTTACATTTGGCTGAGTTCTCATTATAATAACAGCTATCAATTGAGCTTGGGAATGTCAACTTTCGACGCATTGTATGGTCGACCATGTAGATCTCCCGCATGTTAGGTAGAATCAGGCAATCGACTAGTATTGGGTCCCGACATGATTCGTGAAGCTTCAGATAAAGTCGATTTCATTAAGAAGCGACTACAAACAGCTCAAAGCCAACAGAAGAGTTATGCAAATTCTAGAAGAAGAGATTTAGCATTCGTTGTTGGTGACTATGTATATCTGAGAGTTTCTCCGATGAGAGGAGTAGTCAGATTCGAGAAGACAGGGATGTTGGCGCCTAGATTTATAGGTCCATTTCCTATAGTAGAAAGGATTGGAACTCTTGCTTATAAGGTTCAGTTACCTGACTGGTTGCCCGAAGTGCATGATGTATTTCACATGTCTCAACTTCGTAAACATGTGCATGATCCAGACTTGGTCGTTGAAGAAGCAGCGCAACAAGATTTGGATATTACTCCGAAATTAGCTGTAAGAAGAGAGCCGATAAAGATTATTGGCAAAGAACTAAAGTGATATGGAACAAGCAGGTTCATTTAGTCAAAGTGCAGTGGAGCGGTGATCCTCGAGACTGTACATAGGAGACAGATGATAGCATCAAATAGGCTTATCCCAAGTGCATAGTGGACATCTCTGAGTAGCTCTGGTGCAAGGTACATTTACAGTATATTCTATTTCCATTTTGTTTCCTATTTTACTGTTGTTTCCTTTTCGGGGACGAAAAGTTTTAAGTGGGGGAGATTGTAGTAACCCGGAAAGTCAGAACCAAGGTAAAAATTTTATTTTAGCTATTTTAATGAATTTGGAATATTTAAAATGGTTGATTTTAAGTAATAATTTCAGTCGAAGTTAGATCGAATAAATTTAATTATATAACGAGCCTGAAATGGCGCGGCAGTTTGAAAATTTGATTTTGAACTTTGACTGAATGTACATGATTCAAAATAAATCGGATTTCAGTAAAACCAAAAATATTTAAATCTGTTTAATTATATCTTTCTAACAGATCTGAAAAATTGAAATTTCATAGCGCGAATAATAAGTAATGGCCAGTTAAACATTCATGATAGTCGCTATGGAATTTAGTATAAATATAGCCCTTAAAAAGTAGACATTTTGCAAATGACCTTCGTTTTCGACAAAAACCACTTTGGTTGGATCCGGGATGTCAAATTGTTGCCAGATTCCAATTTCCATAATTTTTGGAATTAATATTTGAGCGTGGCAAAGGAAAACGTGTTTGGTAATTTCAGTTTGAATTGGAACGACCAGAAAATGACCATTATTCAAACAGTCTCCAAATTTGACGAAATTAATTTTGTTGGGATCGTATCGTCCCAACATAGCGAGATTTATTTTTTGGGAATTTTTGGAATTAGTATGTGGCCCTGGCAAATTAAAATGTTCATTCAAACCTAAAATTGAATGCTTTATATTTTAATTTGAATAATAACTACTGGAACAGTCGAATGTGCTTACGAAACATATTCCATTGTGTTCGAAATGGGGGTAATTAGCTAGAGCTGATAGTCGTTGGGTTTAATTTGGAGTTCGGATGGAGAAACGAGAATTTCGGGAAAAAAAAATATGAGCCAATCAAAAAATTTCTTTCATTATTTTTATTTTCTAAAAATCACGAAAAAACCACCATTACCCTCTCATTGAACGATGACTATTCTTCAATTCTTCTCTCCTCCGTAACTTCAAATCCACTCAATAAAATCGAATGCTCCAGTTGGGAATTTTGTAGATCTCCCCACGAGCTTCAAATCCATACCTGGTTTGCCAACTATCATGGAGTATTTTCTCTGAATCACCTCTGGGAAGTCAGCATCTTCGAAGCGTCGACGCCGTTGATTGCCGCCACCGATTTGAACCGCACCCCCGTCGATCTGTGCGCCGCTCCTCCCCCGTCAGCGTGGCGCAACCTGATCATGTCCAAACTGCATGGATTGGAAGTAAAATCGAAACCTAGTTTCGAACCTCTACTGAAACTAACGGCTGAGGTATATTTTAAAGTTTATAACACTTTTAAGTGTTTCGAAATGTGATTTAAGAATAAAAATCATATATTTAAGATATTTTGTTGAAATCCAGTGAAACAAGAGACATTAACTCATGACAACGTCTTCTACATTCTAGAAGAGATCGGAGAATTTTTGGAGCTTTCTACAATTTTAGAAGGAGTGGAACCCAATGTGGGATTTCTTAATTCAAGTTGGAATGGAATAGCGACGTATAAATTATATAATCGACGTATAAATTGTATACGCATTGTATATCTCACATACAAGCGTTGTATAAATTATATATGCGATGTATAAGTTATATATACGTTGTATAAATCATATGTGCGTTGAGTTGAATTGAAATGAAATTGAAATGGAAATAAATATATTTATATACATATATATATACTCCCCTCGTCCATAGACCATGGACGATATAAATTGATTGTGTTATGGAAAATGATTGTGTTATGGAAATTAATTGTGGTTGTGAATGATTGATTGTGTCTGCAACAAAATTGATTTGTTTGAGGAAAATTCATTGTGTTATGAAAATGAAAGATATTGTGGAAATTATAGAAATGAAACCCCTTGTATGGCCGTAAGGTCTAGGATAGCAGAGGAGCCATGCTTCAACACGATGCTGGTTTTAGTTACCCTGCCATTATAATGCCGAAATTTTCTAAAATATTCATGTGTTGTAAAATATTCATGTTTAAAATAAACTGTTTAGATAATGAAAATCACATTTTTATTATGTGTATGAAGTATATAAAAATATTCATGTTTGAACAATAAAAATCACATTTTTATTGTATATATGAATCACTAAAAATATTCGTGTTTGAAATAGAATGTTTTAACAATAAAAATCAAATTTTTATTGTATATATGAACTGTTAAAAATAACCAAAGGTTGAAATAAATATTTGTGGATCGAAAACAATATTTTTAACATTTATATGAATTGCTAAAAATAACCAAATGTTAAAAAATATATTTGTGGATTGAAAATAATATTTTTAACATGTATATGAACTGTTAAAAGTAACCAAAGGTTGAAATAAATATTTGTTGATTGAAAATAATACTTTTAACATGTATATGAACTGTTAAAAATAACCAAAGGCGGAAATAAATATTTATGGATTGAAAATAATATTTTCAACATGTACGTGAACTATTAAAAATAACCAAAGGTTGAAATAAATGTTTGTTGATTGAAAATAATATTTTTAACGTGTATATGAACTATTAAAAATAACCAAAGGTTGAAATAAATATTTGTTGATTGAAAATTATATTTTTAACATGTATATGAACTGTTAAAAATAACTATAGGTTGAAATAAATATTTTTTGATTGAAAATAATATTTTTAACATGTATTTGAAGTGTTAAAAATCATCATGTATGGAAATAATTACTTGTTTGCTAAAAATATTATTTTTAGTGTAAATATGCATATACACACATATGTTGAACAGGAAAATGGATTAGTTGTTGAGTAAATAATTTATTTACTTGCCCAATAAATAGGTAAACCTTAATGAGTTGGCTGCACAATTTTATTTATTATATCAACTCCTTTGAATGTCATTGGATGCGGTGTGCTGGTTGTTCTGTGTGAGATTATAAACAACACAATAGAATACCAACAATTAATTTTGAACTACACTGCATGGCATACTTAGTGAAGATAACATACTCTATCATATACCACTTTAGCTCCATAAAAGCTTATGTGACGAGGTTGGAATTACCATACAAGCGAGACGCTTGTATGGAGATGACTGCATTTCAGGTTGAACCGAAGACGATCTATTGATTTCATAGCATATCATATTCCATTTAAGCATTTGGAGCTTGCATGACGAGGTTGAGATTACCATACGGGCAAGACGCTCATATGGCGATGATTGAATTGCAGGTTGAACTAAGGACTGATATGTACTAAATAAAATATAACGGTAAATTGCCAAATTAAATAAAAACCCCACACGGGTCTGGAGTTGACAATAACCACGTCTCTCTAGTTGTTAGATATGACACAAGGATTATTTATTTTCCAACACTGGACGAGGTGACGAGATTTATCTCTGGAGTAATTTACACACTCCCTCGGGCATAGAATAGGAAAAATTGTATATGCTTATATTGGATTTATTGGGTACCTAATACGACCAAATAAATTTCCAAACCCCTCTCCGAAGAAAGGAGGTTATGACGAAATTTTTCAAAATTTAAAGGCGTTAGCCAAATTTTTGAAGTGAAAATGGTTTGAAAATCATCAAATTAATTATATTTATATATTCATAAATATAATTAAAATAAAACGAATAACGTTGCTGCAGTTCATGTTTTGAAATCGTAATTTTAAACGATTATTACGGGAGATCCGACCGTCGGATTTTCCCGAAACCGAAACCGTTGGGTTCGCTTTGGAGAGATATTTCCAACGATATAAAATTCGTTAAGACCCAACGGTTAGATTTTGCGAAATGTTTAATTCAAATTTGGACGAGAGTAGCACCAGTGCCATCGAATGACCTGAAACGTCGTTCGTTGAAAATGGACTATTTTTATATATATAAAAAGAGCGAAAAATCATTATAAAATATTATAAGCAATATGGAATGGAAATAAACTGATTTTACTTGGTTTATTGGATATTCTGACGATTAGATGTATTTGATATGAAATTATTATATTAAATTGAAAAGTGAATGTCGAATAATTTAGCCATGGAAAAGAATTGATTTGAATCCTATGTATATGTGAATTATTCGAAAATGTCAAGTTAATTCTCATTTCAAATAATTGATCGATGATTAAAAGTTGAAGATATGAAGACAATGCAAGACCTGTGATCTTCACGTCGACTGGATTACTAATGATGCCCTGAATCGGTTAGCTCCCAAGAGGGGTTACAGTGGTAGTAGCTCGGACGTATTTTTTGATTGTCCGGATGTGCGAGGTCCTCTCTCCTATATTGGACATATGGGACGAGGAATAAGGTGCCTCCGGTTTTGTTTAGACCTAGAATGAACTAGTAAATGGGTGTGTGTCTGACGTTGTATTTTATTCTGTGTTGATTGATCTCTATTAAATATATACCTGTTTGGTAGCGGAGAATTTATTCTCTTGCTTAACACCCTTCTCTAAGACGTACGAGCTTAGTGGTTATATATCGATAGACATCATTCGCATGGCGTGGAATGTCAATGTGGCATGCTGAGATGCAAATGATTAAGGCTTTTGTTGAAAAGCAGGGCCTTTTGGTTGATGATCAAAGCACGGCTTTAAAATAGCATAGCTTTGTGTAGCGTTAATTCGTGAGCTTCACACGCCGGTATGAACCAGAAATGGGTTGAAGGAGTACAGGGAGGGCATAAGTTTCTTTCTAGCTAGGAGTGGTGTCATGGTATGGAGCCCAGACATTTTTACTTATGTGGATGATGGAAAGCAAGGCGTCTTGGATATATCGGTCACTATGGGGCCGATGGATGATATGGTCGACATACTGACCGGATTTACGCCCCATAGGGCGGGGATACGTATTGTTCAGGGATTATTAATCCACTTAGGTGGACCGGCCTTGAAGATACAAGGGTCGATGGGTTTTGATCCTGAGAAATGGACTAGATTGTATCGAATTCGATAAGGACGATTCCTTGCCTTGGTTTATGATGGAAATCCAACTTCCAATACGACGTTTTGCAATTTTGATTGTAAACCTATATATGACGACATAGTAGATGGTAGATATGGCGCCTTTGATTGATATTATGATGGAAATTGTTTTTGAAACATATATGCACTAGTAATAATATCAAATGAGCTTGATTTACACGTATCAAGCATATTTTGGCCATTATAAGGTAAAACTCTAGCCTCCGGTTTGCGTTGCATTGTGTGATGGGACTTGAGTCTTATAATGGATTCATTTTTGTAATAAGCATTGTGATGTTTAAATGATTTACTTGTTTTATGCACTGGAAATCCAATGGAGTAAACCCGTTCCGCGTTAGCGGCTTGGTCCTGTGATTAGCCTTATTATTAAATAAGTTAAGTAGATTTCTCATACCAGTCCCATGACTGACTCGTAGTTTATTTCACTTTGCAAACTCGGGTGCCCCTATTTCTACACGGACAACCTTGTATTCAGGCTTTAGTAGGCTAATTTTAGACAGCTATGGATCTGAAGATGGATTCTATCATTTCTATTATGTTGTTCAGACTTTGTTATGTATATTATGTTTGATTCCACAACAAACATTTTATACAAAGCTGAAACTATATTTTGTACTAAGTATGATCTTGTTATGCTGTGTAACTCTGATGATTATATTTTTTCCAGTGTAATCTGATGTACATTATGTTGTAACCGTTGTGATTAATCCGATTCAAGACCACTTGAATCTGATATCTAAACCACAATGCACTAGCGGAAGACTAGATCGTTGTTAGACTTGCAAAAACAACCAAAGCAATAACTCTAGTCACATAACCTAGATCAACCAATCACAAACAATCCAAATCTCATTCACAAGCATGAAACTAATGACAAAGTAGCAAAAATAAATCACACAAGGATTTATAGTGGTTCCACTAACATCTTGTTAGTGTACATCCACTTTAGAGAGAGTATTTAATTACCACGATGAAAGGAATACAAGAGATTGATCCAATAATCACTATATTTCAATATAGAAAAGAGTTTGAGGAGAATAGAATTGAAGAATTGGAATTCGGCTATAAACCCTAATTCTCCCTTGAGAATAAACCCTTGATACCAAATCAAGTCTTCAAGCTCCTCCCACTAACACCTCAGAAAATAGCTTATATAGGGATAGACCAATTGCCCAAATTGCCCCCATATCTTCACAAATCAACTTACAAGGTTTTCAGCCCTAAATAGCCCAATTCAATATTCATATGTCTGTCGTGGTAGGTGACAGACGTATGTCCCTCCCAGGGAATTATTTGGGCTCCAGCTCTCAGCTCAGACGTCTGTCGCATCCATGACAGACGTCTGTCCCCCTCCCAGACATCTGTCGTGGGGATGACAGACGTCTGTGGAAACTTTCGGGAAAATCCCCCTGTAGTGACAGACGTCTGTCGTCCCATACAACAGACATCTGTCGCACTGTACATAGAACAACTTACTCATTTCAGCTCATATCTTCCTCATGCGAACTCCGATTTGCGAACGATTTTCTCCTATGCGAAGCTATCTTCGACCACTTCAATCTACCATATAGTATCACATATTACAACACATTATCTGGTGTAATTCTATATTTCTGTTCTGCTGTCATTGTTTATTTGTTATATTCCAATGATTATCCTTGCTTCCGTGGTATGGGGGTTTGGGGTCATCACATTATATTTATGCAAACTTCTAACCTTACTAACATCTTCATACGGTGTCTGATTTACGCAAATCAAGTGTCTATCTTGACCAGAATTTTGAGATGGACGCAAAGGCGCAGTCCGTTTTACATAATTCTGAATATTTAATTAAGTTATACTTATTTTAATATCTTAAAAATATGGGGTGTTATAGCTCTTCAAGCGCTTTCAATCCATACGGGATAGATCACGTTTGGCGCTGTAATTTGAGAGATCTTTGGGTTAAACCCGCGACTTTCGAACATCGTCCCATGGTGCAGGAGGGGTGAAAGTTCACCACAAAGCCAGGTGATGGAAAAGGAGATGAAGCTCTACGGCGTGGCAGTTTTAGATCAAGGGCAGGAGGCTTCTGGTGAGTGCAGCGGTGGAAGAATTGGTGTGAAGATGAGGTTCGAAAGTTCGATTTTGTACTTGGGAGAGTAACTGTAGAGAGGAAGATTAATTAGGTTTAATTATTTAATTAATATTCTTAAGTTTACTAATTAATGTAATTAACGTGTAAATGGTTATAACTTGTTCAAACAGAAGCGGAATCAAATGATTCAAGTTACGTTGGAATCGCATCATCGAGCACTACGCCATGGAACAGACCTAAACAGATTCAGAAGCAGTTCGAAGTATTGATTAAATTAAATGCATCGTTTAATTTAATTAAAACAATTGTTTTATAACAATTTCAAAACCGATCAATGTGTGAACTCTCTCACTCAACTAATTTGTATATTTATTCTATTTTATAACTGAATATATATTGATTGTCTATTATTGCAATGTTTGTTTGTGGATGATGGATGCTTACAGTTAAATGTTATTATTTTTAAACTGTGAATATATGTGTTGTCAAATGAATTTTTTATATTATAAATTATTTTGGAATGACAATTTGCCCATACGTCTCCCAAAAATGTAGCAAAGTTCACATGGATTGTGATCTAAAACTCACACGATTATTGGGACGATTATTTTACACATCGCCTAAGTATGAAAATAATAATCACTGGATGATGGATGAAAACCCCACATGGGTCTTGGGATGATAATTAATTCACACATTTTCCTTGTGTTTAGTTGTATGTCAATCAATTGGTTGATAGACCATTATAAGGGTTATTTAATTATTTAAAGCTTATACAGTTGTTGATGCACTCTAGATGTGAATTGGATGTTTAATAATTGTTTATCACTATCGTTGAATACGTGTGATGCATGAAAACTATATAAATAAAATCGTATGGCAATTGGTTGAATCTCATTTCAATCCGGAATTAAAACGAATATTTTGATATAATATTCAGTGAAAAGTCAAAGCTTGATTTTTTTATGCCCGTTTTTGGATGGACACAAAGATTATAAAATTATAATGAATATTCATGACTGAGATGAACTGATTTGAATTAATTTTCATTTAGTCAAGGCTTGTCCAAGTTTAATTTGAAATGAACGGTAATTTCAAAATATGAAGTAGAGTTAAGTAAATAAACGACATTTTAAATCGAGCGAATTCTTTGGTCGATCTTATTTATTTTCATATTGAATATCAAGAAGAATTGATTTCAAAATGTGATATTTTGAAAATATTATTATTTTAATATTATAATAATATGGGTTGTTCAATTTTGATTTAAAATTGAAATGGAAGTTGAAATCGTTTTTAAATAAGATTATAAACATTTTATAAAATACGTTTTGAATGGAAATTAACAAAATATATTATATATAACATAATGGCTTAATAAGAAGATATTTCATTTTGAAGTAAATGATTGAAAACAAATTTCAAATGGTAGTTGAAAATATTTTAGATAATTTATAAAATATATTGGAGAACAATTCGATTTATTTCCATTTATAAATCGATTAGGGCTTGAATAGGGCGTGTCGTGCTGTGAAAGTTCACGAAGTTCAACCTATAACTTCAAATTGATGTAATGGGAGATCCGACAGTCAGATTCTCCTAAAGCCGGAACCGTTGGGTTTGTATTGAAATAATCTTTCAAATGATAATAATAGTTTTAAAATCTAACGGTTAGATTTTGAGAAATGTTTTGTTCAAATTTGAATAAAAATAGCGCTTGTGCAGCCAAATGACCTGAAACGTCATTTAACTTAAATGGCCAATTTTTAAATGATTAAAAATAGGGAAAATTTAAGTTAAATCATAATAAATGATTTGAAAAGATTTTGGATGAAATATTCCAAGTTTATAAAGATAAAACATATTTTTATTTGAATAAATTGTTTATACACATGAGTAAAGAACTAAAAGGAATTGAAATGATTTTAATATAACCAAAAATTTTCCACATGGGAATTGGAAAGGATTTGGTTAGGAATTGGAAAGGATTTGTTTGGAAATTATCTTTGAATACTTCGGTACTGGATTCCGTGATTATACGGATATCATTGAGGAATTTAGAAGATATAGATATCATTACTCCTAATACGATATATGTTGGTTTTAGAATTTAATGTTTAATATTAGTCGATATACTTTCTATTCAGAGCCTTATATTTGACATCAAGTTGGATTTTGGGTTGGTCGTGAATGGTGTCTTTAATAACATTGTTCCTAAACCCAACTAAAAGTGAAGTTTTCCAATTAATATATATAATTGGAATTAAATGGAAGTTAATTTATGTTTTATCGTGAACAATGTTTTAAATGACATTTGTCCCTTAACCCAGTTAAAGACTGGGTTAATTTCCTAAGATTGAATAATCATTAAGCAATGATTTTTGAGATTAAAACTATATTGGAATTTTAATGAATCTTTAACTAGTTTGAATTGTAAATCTAGTAATTGAAATTACCAAACACTAGAAGC
This sequence comes from Allium sativum, assembly GCA_030737875.1. Classification (NCBI taxonomy): domain Eukaryota; kingdom Viridiplantae; phylum Streptophyta; class Magnoliopsida; order Asparagales; family Amaryllidaceae; genus Allium; species Allium sativum. The sequence goes on along the minus strand of CM060918.1, from coordinate 574,050,689 downwards.
GTTAGAAAATGGAGTACCACCAGTTTTACTCTATACAATTGTTAAATCTTTAATTAGATTTGAACGTTAAATGGTAATTAACTTTACCGATAAAACAATGGGTGTTAGATATGGAGTACTACCAGCTTTTCTCCATGGGATGTATATGATGGGATTGGGATAGTAAAATGAATTATTACTTAGATAAGGCTTGATAATCATGACTAGTTTTATAAACCTTAATTTGGTTTAAGTTGTGAAAATATATTGTAATATATTTTGAAATGATTTCCAAGGAATGGATTAAACAATAAGTTTAAATAAGATAATCTTTGATAAGATTAATGGGAATTTTTCCCAGATTAAATAATATTTGAATAAAAGAATATTCAGAACTGCAATGAGGCATAAAATATGTTTTAATTTCATTTGACTATAAGATATGCGAGTTGTTCGTAAAGATCGGGTTTACCCTATTCCGAATAACTGATACGACGATTAAAAGTCGAATATTTGAAGATGGTTGTTGAAGACCGAAGATCCTAAAATCATTTGGATTATTGTCGATGTCTCGCTTGGGAGTGACCCCCAAGATAGGTTATATGCGGTGGTCGTCCGGACGTACTTGGAGATCGACCTATGTGAGGGCCTCTCTCCTGTATTGGACATATAAGACGAGGAATAAGGTGCCTCTGATTTCGTTCAGATCTAGAACGGACTTGCAAATAGATTGTATGTTTGACGTTGTATTTTGTGTTGATCTCTGCTAAATGTATATATGTTTGATGCCGGAGAATTTATTCTCTTTGCTTAACACCCTTCTGTGAGACCTACGAGCTCAGAGCTTATATATTTTTGGACATCAATGAAATGGTATGGATTGACAATGTGGCATGTTGAGATGCATGGATCAAAGCTTCTGTTGAAAAGCAGAGATTTGTGGATATCGAAGAATGGCTTTAATACAGCCTAACTTTGTGTATAGCGTTAATTCACGAGCTCCACGCCCCGGTATGTACCAAGAACGGGACGAAGGACAACAAAGAAAGGATATATGTTGCCTTCTAGCCAGAAGTGGTGCCTTGGTATGGAGCCCAGGCATTTTTACTTATGTATATGATGGAAAGAGAGGTACCTCAGGTACAAAGGCCCTTGATGGTTGACATATAGACAAAGGTCGATTGAAAGACCAGATTTTTGGTGGGATAGGATCGGGGAACATACTGTTCAGGAGTAATCCTAATCAGCGACGGCTGGCCAGCTCTACCGCACTAAGGTCAATGTGCTCTTTCCCTGAGGCATATGCTAGATTGTCTCGAATTGTAAAGGAAGATCCCTTGCCTTGGTTCATATATGGAAATCCAAATTACAATATGCTATTTTACGGTTCTACTTGTAAAACTATATGGCGGCATAGTGGTATGGGACATTCATGTCATCTAGGATTGATACATTTATATTTGAAATTGATTTATGCACTTATACTAATAATAAAAGATAAATTTCGTGTATTGAGCATGTTTGGCCATTATATGGTAAAACTCTACTCTTCGGCTTGCGCTTGGATTGTGTGATGGGACTTGAGTCATATAATAGCTTCAGTTTTCCTTTTAGCATTGCATTATTTGTTTTACGCACTGATATTCATGGGAGTAAACCCGTTCCGTGTAACGGCGTGGTCCCTTGATTTACCCAACTTTAAAACAAAGTTAATAATTGTTTTAGTTCTCACATCGGTTTCATGACTGACTCGGAGTTTATTGTTTCCCACCTAAACTCTGAGTGCCATATTTTCCACATGGGCAGATAGTAGTTTTGGATTTGTTGATATTTCTTTTCGCAGGATCCTGAATTATGGCTGGAGCTATACTATGGAATGCTTTATATCGGTGTATTTCCTTCAGCTGTGTTAGTTGATGTTTTCTGCTGCTATGTTTTTTAAATCTTTGATATTATTTTTCCGCTGTATATTTTTTATTTTTTTTATTTGTACTTTGCTATCTTGTACTTTGATGTAAGTTATTGTAATAGCAATGAAATTTTCTCTTGTTCTGTGTTCTGATGAGTTTTGTTCTCAAAGCAAGTCCGTCTTCTTGTTCAGTTTAGGTCTGTTGGGAAGTTTGGGTCATCACAGTTGGTATCATAACTCTGGTTTATAAAGTCTGAGAACGAGACACATTAAAACCGAATGAAAGAATTCATCAGAGATAGGATTAGTAATATCCTATAAGATTAACTCATTAGAGATAGGGTTAGTAATACCCTAGAATGAGTTTAAAGAGTATTATTTATAAAAACAAAATTAATTTTGAAAATTATATCTTTTAATAAGTATTTCATTATTTTATTTGATTTTCAGTTTGGACTATCGAGCATAAGAAGATTTTGCATATACGCCTTGCATATTTGATTTTGAGTTTGGAGTATCGAGCATAAGAAGATTTTGCATATACGCCTTGCAAACGTGTATATGAAGTCTCAAATATACTGGATAGATATAGAATCACATTCTGGTCGCTTAGGAATGATTCTGATGATTGGTAGCATCATCAGTATTTATTTTTGAGTTTCGAAAGTGGGATATCTATATATTTCCAATTGAATGGCTTGAGAACCAAGAACTTACTTAGAGTTTAATGTTTGTGATTTAGCCTTGAAACTATATTTTTGAGTATATAACAGTTATATGTTTGGAAAATCAAATCAACTAATTTATTGCTAGTTGAGATATGTGATAATTAGTTTAACTAATAAAAATATTGGAAGAATAAAACCAATAAGAGAATAAAAGGTAAATTAAACCAAATCAAATTTAATGTTGAACTGAATTGAAAGATTAGTTTGGATTGGATGTGTATATATATTAGACAGGTTATTGGTTTAAAGCCTAGAAGAGGAATAAAATTGCATTCCCAACAAAAAGATACATATTTATTGTTTTGATTAAGTTTGATGAATTTATAAGCTGATTGGATAGCCGCTGCCTTTTGGATTTTCTTTTGATTGATGAGAGCGTGTAAAAGATAGTTATAGTTGTACTGACAGATTAGCACAAAGGAGGTTATCATAAAAAAAATTAAAAATTTAAGGTGTTAGCCAAATTTCGAGAAATTGGAAAGTTCTCAGAAATTGAAAAGTTAAAGAACTTGAGTTGAGCAAAGGTTGAGTTGGTTAAGTAAACAACTTTCGAGTATCGTTCCTTCTTGAGGACGTAAAGTTTTTAAGTGGGGGAGATTGTAACAACCCATAATTTTTACCAATTTAAAATTTTATTTTTAAATGAATTTAATGGAATTTAAAATTTTAAAATGATTTATTTTGAGAATTAAAGACTAAAAATTTATTTAAAATGAAGTCTGAGCGTATAAATTTAAAATTTAATTAAATACAAGCTTGAAACATGGCGGTAGTTTGAAATTTTATTTTTGAACTTTAAAAGAATGTACATAACTCAAAATAAGTCGGATTTTTATAAAACAAGAAACGTTAGGATCTGCTTAATAATATCTTTCTAACAAATATGAGAAATTATGATTTCATATCATTAACTGTAAGTTAGGTCCAAATTAAAATTAAAAATAATCGCTATGCAATCGTTTATAAATTATAATGATTTATTACATATAATAAAAGGATTTTTATTCTAAAATGAACACCATTTGATTAGAAAATTATGATATCGGGCTTGAAACTCAAGTATGTTTATTTTAAGGCTATATGATATTTCATTTGGATATATAGGATAATACTAATTAGTTTATTATTAATTTGAATGATTTTGGAATTTAATTATATTATTATAATATTACATAGCCCTTAAAAATCGTTATTTTGCAAACGACCTCCGTTTTTGATGGAACCAAATTTGTTGGATCCGAAACGACAAATTATTGTCAGATTTAAAATTTCAAGTCAATTGGAATTTGTATATGAGCATGATAATTTAAATGCATGTTGTGATTCAGTTATAACTAAATAAGCTAGGATTAGCTGCCTTGGCAGAGATCGCTAATCAATAGCTTTCGAAGCTTCGCAAAAACCGAAAAATGGCAGTCGTGCTACAATAAATTTCTGTGTTCAGTGTACTATTTTTTCCCATTACTTTGTCTTTCCAGCTCACGCATTTTGTCCTTAACCCCTCCCTCCCTGCTCCGCCGCTTCTACACCACCTCTCGCCACCTAGCATCCTCCCCTCTACCTAATCACCCTTCACGTCGCTAGTAGCTTGCTTCACCCTCCCCCCTCTTCTCGTCGCCAGCTCTCTACACCTCCACCCATCTCTCTCCCCTCTCCACCCCTCACGCCGCCAGCTATCCCCTCTCAGACCCATTCTATTCCATCCTTCTACCAAGTCCTGGTGGTCTTTCGCTGGGCGTGTTCCATCATTGAGGTCGCCTGCCAAGGCAACTACAAATGACCCTAACTACCTGCCTCTTCTTGCGCCGAGTCCTATTGTTGGTGCTCTGGCCATCACATCTTCCTGTAATGCTACATCACCTTCAGCTTCGAATCCCGCAGTGCCCTATGTCTAGAGCTGCACTTAAAAGTTTTTCTAACATTGTCTCAAGTCATACAAAAAATTCTTGTCCAAAATCTTTCTACATGGGTGAACCAACGGTGTTTTTTTCACCCATGCAGAGATCCTGATTCTCTAGCTGTAGTGACCCAAAAATCCCCCTCTTAAAACTTTTCATCCCCGAACAGGAACGAACCTAAGAAACGAAGACAACAAATTCGTATACTATATCATGATTATGCTCTCTCGCATACGTAATGCTCTCAACTCATTCTAGGGCATTACTAGCCCCATCTCTAACGAATTTTCTCATTCTAGGATACTACTAATCCTATCTCTAATGAGTATTCTTTACAGGATATTTCTAATCCTACCTCTGATGAGTCTTTTGTTCGGTTCTAACGAGTTGTACCCGAAAGATTTGAATTAACCAAAGCTCTGATACCAACTTTAACGACAAAACGAAATCTGGTAGGCTTTGCAACCATCCCTTCATCCCTTGTACACCAGTAGGCTTTAAATAAAAATGTCATTTTTAACATGTTATGCTAGAATAAAAGAATCATATGTTAATATATGTTTCGCTAGATAAAAAAGTCATTTTTTTAACATGTTAGTTCGGAATAAAAGAATCATATGTTAAAATATGTTTATGTTAGATAAAAATATCATCTTTAACATGTTAATGAAGTAATAAAAATAACCATTTGTTGAAATATGTTTATGTTACATAAAAATATTATTTTAAACATGTTAATGATGTGAATTAAATAGTCAGGCGTTGAAATATATGTTTGTATGTTAAAAATATAATTTTTAACATGAATATGAATTGTACAAAATTTCCATGTAATGTAATAAGTGGTGTTGAAATCGTCGAATGAATTATATTTATATATATAATATATAAATACAAATTAAACTAAAACGAATCGCGCTTGGTAGTTCGTGTTTCGGAGTCATAACTTTGAACGATTATACCGAAAGATCCGACCGTTGGATTTTCCCGAAACCGGAACCGTTGGGTTCACTTTGGAAAGATCTTTCCAATGGTACTAATTTTGTTAAGATCCAACGGTTAGATGTCGAGAAATGTGTAATTCAAATTTGGATAAAAACAGCACCAAGACCGCGTATTGACCTGAAGCGTCGTTCGAATTAAATGGGCTATTTTTATATAAATAAAAATATCGATAAATCGCTATAAAATATTATTAATGATTTGAAATGATTTGAATTATATATATTCGAGAATCATTTGAAAATACTTAGTTCAATCTCATTTCAAATAATTATACGACGATTTAAAGTCAAAGACATTGAAGATGGTGGTTGAAGACCGGCGATCTTCACATCGAATGGACGACTACTAATGCTCTGCATTGGTTAGCTCCCACTAAAGGGTTAAAGTGGTAGTTGTCCGGACGTACTTGTTGATTATCCGGATATGCGAGAACCTCTCTTCCGTATTGGACCTACAGGACGAGGAATATGGTGTCTCGGGTTTCGTTCAGACCTAGAACGGACTTGTAAATGGATGTGTGTCTGACATTGGATTTTTTTCTGTGTTGATTGATTTCTATTAAATATATCTCTGTTTGGTGGCGGAGAATTTATTCTTTTGCTTAACACCCTTCTCTGAGACGTACGAGCTCATAGGTTATATATTGATAGACATCAGTTACATAGCGTGAATTATCAATGTGGCATGCTAAGATGCAAATGATCAAAGCTTTTGTTGAAAAGCAGGGCCTTGTGGTTGATGTTCAAAGTAAAACTTTATTTACTATAGCTTTGTGTATATCGTAACTTCGCGAGCCTCACACCTCGGTAAGAGCCAGAAACGAGATAAGGGAACGCATGGAGTGCACGACATTTCTTTCTAGCTAGAAGTGGTGTCATGATATGGAAACCAGACATTTTTACTTATGTGGGTAATGGAATGAGGCGCCTCGGATATTGGTCGCTACTGTTCAAATGGTAGGTCCGATAGGACTGGGAAACGTGTTTTCAGGAATTGCCAATCAATTAACGTATTTATGGACCGACCCTGCAGGATCCAAGGGTTCGCCAGCGTCCGAGCCCTAAGACATTTGCTAGAGTGTCTCGAATCAGTAAAGATACCATCCCTAACCTTGACTCATGACGGAAACCCAACTTCCAATACGACATTATGAATTTGATTGTAAACCTATATATGGTGACATAGTATATGGTAGTTATGCCATCTAGGATTGGTATATTTACTTTGAAAATGTTTTAAACTGACTAGACACTAATAATAATATCAAGTTTTATACGTATCAATCATTTTTGACCATTATAAGGTAAAACTCTATCCTTCGGTTTGCGTTGCATTGTGTGAAAGGACTTGAGTCTTATAATGGTTTCATTTTTCTAAAAAGCATTGCGTTGTTTTAAAAGATTTACTTATTTTATGTGCTGGCAATCCAATGGAGTACACACGTTCCGCGTTAGCGGTATGGTCCAGTAATTAGCCTCATTATTGGATAAGTTAAGTAAGATTTCTCATACCAGTCCCATGACTGACTCGTAGTTTGTTACACTTGCAAACTCGGGTGCCCCTATTTCCATACGGGCAGTCGAGTGGCGTGTTTTGCAGATATTTATTTATTGAGCAGGATTAGGGATCGAAGATTAAAGCAGTGTCTAGAGCATTGGTAGTCTTTCGCTGTGTTAGTTTATTGATTCCGTTGCATTGTATTGCATTTATTGTAAATTGATCTTCCACTGTATTATAATTTTGATGTACTCTGATATATTCTGTACTCTGATGTTACGTTATTATGATGTAATAAAAGTCTTCTGTTGTTGTTCTGAAGTTGTTGTATACCCAAAGTTAGTGTATCCGACGATTTCCGCGAGGGGGGTTTTCGGGTCACTACACTAGCCCACACAAACACTCACTTATGGGTAGATTCTCCACTACACGTCCTCTGGTTGAACAAATTCGTAAGGCATTCACCAAATTTTCTTTAATTGCTTAAGCTAAGATTGGTACAATATACGAACAACACATACTAATTCAATTGTTCAACGAGGAAGATTATTTACGACTATGGCTTAGAGAGCATTTTACGATTTTGAATGCTTAAATGAAAGTCTTTAAATGGTCTATTAGCTTTCATCCCCTTTTAGATGGTCCGTTGTTTCCGGTTTGGGCCTCATTTCCTTACCTTCCGGCTCATCTCTACAATAAAGAGGCATTGGAAGCTTTGTGTGAACAAATTAATAAGCCACTTAAGGATGATGAAGCCACCATTAGCCGTAGCCTCCCTAGTTAACCCCCTGTTTGTGTGGAGTTGAACTTGTGTCGTTCTCCACCATTGAGAATATTTGTTAGGAAAAATGGATGCGATTTTTGGCAATATATGGAATATGAAAATCTCCCAATTTATTATCCGAAATGTAGGAAATTGGGTCACACACCGCTTGCAGAATGTAAAGAGGTTTATGTCAATCACAATTTAGAGGAGAATTTACCCAACAGTTATCACTCGGATCCCATTGGCCGCACTCCCTAAAGATTCCCCCTCTCTGTCAACATCCCCAAGTATAATGAAGCCATTCCGACTCAATTTGGTTCTGTTGTTACCAAACAAAGCACTCCCGAAAAATCGAAATATCGGGATCATGTTCCTAAATCTACCGCGGTACCGTCGAGACCCCGTGTATCGACTGTTTCTAGAAGTCCTGACTTATTAAGTCAAGTCTCACTCACTAACTCTATCCCCACATCCTGCATGTCAAGTGATCAGGGTACAAACTCCATGGAAAATCCTTCTCATATGATGGCCATTGCTATTACAGATGGTTGTTCCAAAATGTTAAATACAACTCAGCCGAAAGTTAGTCCTCTTGTTTCATGTGCAGGTAAGAGTCTGTCCACTCATATACTATCCCAAGCCCAAACCACCACTCATCTAGCCTCCCAAGCAGCGTATGCTGCCAACTGTGTGGTTCCACGTATGGACATGCATGCAAATTCCTTGTATCATGCAACTCCAGAAATCAATACCAATGTTACGCCTGGTTATGCCATCCCAAACTTTGCTACAATTGATTCTCTCATTTAAACCCTTCCATTGCAATATCTGTATGCGCCAAATGACGTACAAATTGCACAACTTATCTTAAATGCAGGACTCTAGAACCGAAGTGCTTCTTGTGGCCAGTTCAATCATTGTGGTATGGCTATTCATCTTGACCATTGGACACAGCAACTAATTTTTCGGCATAATTTTTCTCCACATGTCCCTATGTTGAATGGTTCAGACGGCACGCCCCCTTCGGATATGCCTGCAGGTCCTATTCAACCCTATGATCCAACTATGGCTTTCAATCCGTTATTAGTGGACATTTGAGGTCTGGATCGTCGACGCACATTGATCACATGCCTTCGCAGTTCAATGATATAATATATGGATTATCCAACTTTGGCTCGCCTCCATCCTTGGCTATGTTGGCAGGTTCCAACAATCAAATGGTCCGGCTTATACTGTTCCTTCTAAATATGAGCCACACGCTAGTTTACTGGATGTCAACAGCTCCTCCATCAAGCGTGGTCGGGTCCAAGCGCGCAAAGTCAAGAAGCGAATTGATGCTTCATGTCACATTGATGTTGAGGGCACTGATCATGACATGGAAGCTGATGATTTACTATCCGAGGAACTTTCCTCCGATAAAGAGCGGACTGCTGCTATTTCCAAATTGCACTCATCTGGTTCATGCGATAACGTTTTGTCTAAGGTGAGGGGTGTTTGCTCAATAGTTCCTTTGTCACTCACATATTGTGAAACTTCCAATGACCAGGTACAATTTGCACTCTTAGTTCAAGACTCTGCATTTACTTTTCATGACACTTTCACGTCTAGTATTTACACTAAAGCTCATGACATTACTATTGCCCAATCACCTATCCAATCTTCTTTCACCCCCTCGAATCATCCACAGAAATCTAACACTAATCCTGCTAATAAGTCTCCCTCCCCAGGACTTGAATCTATTCTACGCACTCCCCACTCGGATTCACCTCCACCATTTTCCACTTCTATCCACCTTAAAAGTAATCAGCCTGCAATCCGCTCTTCTCATACGAAGAGGGTGGTTCTGCCTCTCGAACCTAAAATGTTGGCAGCTATCGCCAAACATTCTAAAGCTTCTTCCCACTCTACTTTGCCATAATTAACATACTTTTCTAGAATATTCGTGGGATTGTAACGATCCGACGATTAATAGACTTAAGTGTATCTCTAAAACTCACAAAATCTCAGTTCTTACTATTCAAGAACCGATGGTTAAATCTTAATCGTTATCTTCTCTTGTTTGTAAATTAGGCTTCTTCAATGGGATTTCTAATTGTAATGGTAAAATTTGGGTCCTATGGAGATTTGATTGGACTGTTACAATCATTCGCGATTCAGAACAAATGCTAGCCTTTTCCATCAACATTTTTCCTAATGCTGATCCTCATCTGTTCACATGTGTCTACGCTAAATGTACGTGGGATGATAGACACGGCCTCTAGAACGATATTGCCTATTTTTCCTTTTTAAACTTCCACTCCTAGGTTATTGGTGGTGATTTTAACATCGTTGCCAATTAAGATGAAAAGATCGGTGGTAGTCCTACTAATGCTCAGGCTATCGATGATTTCAACCAATCTATTGCTTCCGTGGACCTGATGGAAATCTCGTTCTGTGGTTCCTCATACATCTGATGTAATAACCGTGATCGTATCAGTCGTATCTCCGCCAGACTTGATTGTGTTTTTGGGAACGCGGGATGGTTCGACAACCCTTTCAATTCAGTGGTTGATCATCTTCACCGGGCTAATTTTGATCATGCTCCTATGCTCCTCTGCCTTAAATCGAGTTTTGACTCGACTCCAAAATCTTTCCAATTTCAAAACATGTGGGTCTCTTACCCATCTTTCCCTGATATTATCAAGGGGGAATGGTATATACAAGTCTCTAGAAACCCCCTTCGGGCTTTTTCCACTAGATTGCACAATGTTAAGGTGCGGATCCACGACTGGAATAAAGCCACCTTTTCCAACATTTTTGATCGCGTCATGGAGGCTAACAAAAATGTCTCGATAACAGAAGCAATTTATGATGAAAATCCTTCTTTATCTAATCGGGATTCCTGGCTGCAAGCCAAATATGAATTTGACCAAGCCCTCCAATTTAGAGAGATTTTTTGGAAACAGAAAGCTCGGTTAAAATGGATCGTCCACGGGGACTCTAACTCTAAGTTTTTTCCACTCTTTAGTCAACAAAAACAGAACCAAGCTGCGATTCACAAAATTCAAAAACCTGAGGGCTCTTGGGACGTTGTAGAAGATGACATTGAATAAAACCATTGTAGACTTTTTTTCAAAGATCTCCTTGGCTCTCCTTTGGTCTCCTCTCCCGACCTGGACATTTTTGCGCATTCCCCATCCCAAGCTGGGTTTATCAAAGGATGACTCATTACGGACAACATTCTTCTAACCTAGGAACTTGTTTCGGGGATTAACCATAAGGCTAGAGGTGCGAATGTGGTTCTCAAATTGGATATGGCCAAGGACTATGGTTGTCTATCCTGGTTTTGTCTTATCAAGGTCCTTCGCAAGTTTTGTTTTTGCAAATCGTTTATTGACTTTGTTTGGAGACTTATCTCGAACTGTTGGTATTCCATTCTCATCAATGGTTGCCCCCAAAGACTTCTTTCCTTCCGGCATGGGTGTTTGGCAAGGCAACCCTCTATTACCATGCCTCTTCGTCCTAGCTGCAGAGGTCCTTAACTGTGGTCTCCAGAATCTCACCATTTCCGAGGAAATCAGGCATTATTCGCTTCCTAGTGGTGCGCCTATTATCTCCCCCTTTCCTCTACCGATGATATTCTTATATTTACTAACAGACAGTCTAGGTCTATTCCTAACCTTATCTCTTTCCTTAAGGTATACGAGCGATGCTTGGGTCAACTCGTTAACTCTACTAAAAGCTCCATAATCTGCCCTATTGGGGCCTCTACAGCTCTTAAAAGCAGGCTCCATATTGAAACCAACTTTGTCATTCTACACCTTCCTTTCTCATGCTTGGGCGTTCAACTCTATAGAGGTCGCAAACTTAACCTTTATTTTAGAGAGCCAATTGTCAAAGCTCGGAAATTGATCAACAAATGGAGTGGCTCGATCCTATCTCAAGCAGGTAGGCTTGTCCTCATTCAATCAGTTCTCAGCTCTCTAAGTTCTCACATTTTCACTGTCTCCGCACCCACTGACTCCTTTTTCATTGAATTTCAGTGTCTTTGTTCTAAATTCTTTTGGGGGTCGCATGACAACCACTTTAAGCATCAGTGGGTCTCTTAGGGGTGCATATGTCGTCCCAAGTCAGAAGGGTGTCTGGGCATTCGGAACTTGTAGGATATTTGTAAAGCTTACTGCTTTAAACTATGGCATCGTTTCCTACAGAATAATTCTATGTGGTCTAATTTTCTCCAGCATAAATATCGTAGACTTAGTTCTAGTGGTTTCTCTGGTACCCCTACTTTCGCTAGTGAAACTTGGAAATGTATGCAGAAATATAAAGCGCTTTATGATGAGGTTATGTCCTATAATCCACCCTTTTGGGCAAATGGCTCGTTTTCTCTTAAAAAAAGCTTGGGAGGCTATTAGGCCTCATTACCCATTTAGGCTCCCTTTCCACATGATCTGGGACAGGTATATCCTCCCAAAAATTTCCATTTTCAGGTAAAGACTTGTACACAATGGCTTACCTCTTGATCAGAACTTAACTAATCTTGGCATCGCCACCATCTCTAAATGTTGTAATTGTTCGATCGGACACCACGAATCTATATCTCATCTCCTTTGTAACAGTGAGGGGAAAACTTCATCTGGCTTCACTTTGGAAACCTCATGGGATTTGCATTGATTTCCGCATCACTCAACGCCCGCGGTACCTTCTGGTGGTCCAACTCCTGCGACAAATCCATCAGGGTTGTTCTTGCTTGCATTTTTCCTGCATATATTTGTTGGCAGATTTGGTGCACTCGAAATAGATTTCGATATGACAACAAGAATTTTGATCGTGCCAAAATCATTCATCTTATACATGACGATTTTAAAAACCTTTTCATCGCTACCCAATACAATGGTTCAGTTTGTAGATTCTTAAACACTTGTATCATAGACTTCAACATATCCTGCAATTTATGATGTTTTACTACAGTCTGGTTCACCATTACTATATTAGGTTTGGTTACTGCTGGATTTTGTATTTTCTTTTAGGATTGGTGATGCTAGCTCTATATCACATGCCTTTCTATGTTGGCTGGATGGGACTTGCCCTGGCTATTGGTCCACCTTATCTTGGAGCGCTCTGATCGTCTTTTCCATGCCAGATTCTTCCCTATTTGCTCAGATTTGGCACTTCTTGGTTTATATCACCTGGCATATTCATTCGCTCCCCACCTTCTCGGATGGTTTGGTTGCTGGTTCTTTACTACTTTGGCGCCTTGTTATACCGCTTAGACTTATTTGTATGTATTCATACTTTTTTGTCGTAGATTTCGGCTTTGTTGTACTATTGATGATTATCTTTTTTAGCCACCGTTGGGAGGCACTTTCCCAACCCTCCATTATATATTGCAGCACCACCCTACTATACCATCCTTTTGACGGTTTTTGAGGGATGACCTTTTGATTTTAAAAAAAAGCAAGAATTAAGGCCATTTTTCAAATGGTCTCCAAATTCGATGAAACCAGGTCCACTAGAACCATATTTGCTAAACATAGCTAGATTTCAAATTTTGTAATTTTTGGAGTCAGTATGTAGCCGTGGCAAATTAAAACTTCAAATTCAATGTTTAACATTATTTTGATGTATATTTTAATTTGAATAAAAAGTTACTGAAACAATCGAATTGGCTTACAAAACATATCACATTGTGTCCGGAATGGGGGTATTTATTTAGGGGCAAAAGTCGTTGGGATTCGTTTGGAGTTCGGAGTGTTAAACAAGTAAAGTATGAATTAAATAATATATATATATATATATACACACACACCCTTATATTTATCCAAACCCAAATCCATCTAACCAACCACCTCTAGTTCCTATCGATGGCCGAAATAGCTCAAAATTCCCTTCCTAGATCATGCTCGATCCCCCATGAATTAGCTCGTGAGCTCAGCACAAAAATCATAGAGCTCTTCAAGCCCTTTCAGTCCGTGCGGCATTGATCAAGTTTGGCACTGTAATTTGAAAGATCTTTGGGCTTAAACCCGCGACTTTCAAACATCATCCCGTGGTGCAGGAGGTGTGCGAGTTCTCTACCAAGCCCAACGATGGAAGAGGAGATGAAGCTCTACGGCATGGCAGTTTCTGATCAAGGGTAGGCGGCTTCTGGTGACTGCGACGATGGAAGAATTGGTGCAAGGATTGGGTTCTACAGTTCGATTTCATGCTTGGGAGTGTAATGATTGAGAGGAAGATTAATAAGGTTTAATTGTTTAATTAATTTTCTCAAGTTCACTAATTAATGTAATTAACGTGTAAATGGTCATAACTTGTTCAAAAAGTAACGGAATCAAATGATTCAAGTTGCGCTGGAATCGCATCATCGAGACTACGCTATGAAAAAGACCTGAACAGATTCAAAAGAAGTTGGAAATTTTGATTAAATTAAGCATGTCATTTAATTTAATTAAAACAATTGTTTTATAACAATTTCAAAACCAATCAATGTGAGAATTCTCTCACTCGACTAATTTGTATAGTTATTCTTTTTTATAACTGAATATATATTAACTGTTTGTGATTACAATGTTTGTTTGTGGATGATGGATGTTTACAGTTAAATGTTATTATTTTTAAACTATGAATATATGTGTTTTCAAATGAAACATTTATATTATAAATTATTTTGGGATGACAATTTGCCCATATGTCTCCCAAAAATGTAACTAAGTTCACATTGATTGTGATGTAAACCCCACATGGATATTGGGATGATAATTTTACACATCACTTAAGTATGAAAATAATAATCACTGTAAGATGGATGAAAACCCCACACGAGTCTTGGGATGATAATTAATTCACACATTTCCCTTGTGTTTAGTTGTATGTAAATCAATTGATTGAAAGACCGTTATAAGCGTTATTTAATTATTTAAAGCTTATACAATTGTAGATGCACTCTGGATGCGAACTAGATGTTTAATAGTTGTTTATCACTGTTGTTGAATACGTGTGATGTATGAAAACCACATAAATAAAATCATATGGTAATTGTTGAATCTCATATCAATCCAGAATTAAAATGAATATTTTGATATAATATTCAGTGAAAATTAGAAGCTTTATTTTGATGCCTAATTTTGGATGGACACAAAGATTATAAAATTAGAATGGATATTTATAACTGAAATGAATTGATTTGAATTAATTTTCATTTAATCATGGTTGGTCCAAGTTTACTTTGAAATGAACAACAATTTCAGAATATGGCGTTGGGTAGAGTAAATAAACAACATTTAAATTCGAACGAATTCTTCTATCGATGTTATTTATTTTCATAATGAATATCAAGAAGATTTGATTTCAAAATCTAATATTTTGAAAATATTATTAATTTAATATGAAAATAATATAGGATGTTCAATTTTGATTCAAAACAGAATTGGAAGTCGAAATCCTTTTTAAACGAGATTATAAACGTTTTGTAAAATATGTTTTGAATAAAAATTGATAAAATTTATTGCATATAATATAATGGGTTAATAAGAAGATATTTGATTTTAAAGTAAATGTTTGAAATAAATTTTCAAGATATTTTAGATAATTTATAGAATATTTGGGAAAGCGATTCGACTTATTTTTATTTGATTAGGGCTTGAATAGGACGTGTTGCGCAGCGATAGCTCGCGAAGTTTATCCCGTAGTGGGAGATCCGACCGTCGGATTTTGCTAAAACCGAAACTGTTGGGTTCATATCGAAATGATCTTTCAAATATGTAACAACCCGGAAAATCTGAACAAATTTAAATTTTCTATTTTGGCAATTCTGATGAATTTTGAATATTTAAAATGAATTATTTTAAATAATAACGACAAGAAATTTATTTTGAATAGAATTAGAACGTATATATTTATTTGAATCGAGTTAGAATATAAATATATATTTTAATTATAAAAGGAATTGAAAATGGTGCGGTAGTTTGAAATTTTGATTTCAAATTTCGAATGAATGTACAGGATTCAAAATAAACTGGATTTCAGCAAAATTAAAAATATTAGAATCTATTTGAAAATATCTTTCCAGCAAATCTGAAAAATTGAAGTTTCATAGCGAGAATAAAAAGTTATGCCCAGTTGAAAATTCAGAATAGTCGCTATGAAAAATATAGCCCTTAAAAATGAAAATTTTGCAAACGACCTCCGTTTCGACGAAACCACTTTTGTTGGATCCGGGATGTCAAGTTATTGCTAGATTCCAAAATTCATAATTTTCTGAATCAATATGTGAGCGTGGCAAAAGAAAACGTGTTTTGTTAGTTTTAGTCAATTTGGATCGACAAAAAAATGGCCATTTTTCAAACGGTCTCCAAATTTTGCGAAATTAGTTTTGTTAGGACCTTATTGTCAATATGAAGCTAAAAATAATTTTTCGGGAATTTTTAGAGTTAGTATGTGGCCCCGGTAAATTGAAATGTATGTTTAAAATTCAATATATAGATTTCTATTTAAATTTCAATGAAAACTGATCGTAACAGCCGAACTGGCTCACAATACATATTCCATTGTGTTCGAAATGAGGGTAATTAGCTAGGGGTGACAGTTGTTCGGTCTCGTTTGGATTCGAGCAAGAAAGTTACTTTTTGAATATATATATAGTGAAAATAAGGCTCAGGCCCCTAAAAGCAAACTTAATTAGGCTCACATCCAGTCATAAACTTATTATAAATTAAGTCCCTATTTTTCAAAACTTCATGAAATAATAATTAAAAAAAATTGAAAAAATCGTAAATTAATATTAAAATAAATTATGCATTCTACAAAAAATTCAGTCCAAAAAACACGGCAAAAAACAAAAAAACAGCAAGGAAACAGCGAAAAAATGCAGTTAAATGCATCATATTATGCACATATTTGATTTTTTGCATGCATATGTGCATGTATTCCAGTGCTTCCTTCCGCCTTGATTTATTTGCATATTTCTGTGCATGTATTGCACATTTCTTGTATAGAAGGATGCAATAATTCATAACAGTGAAACTCATTTCATTTTAATTTGCATTCAAGTGTGCAAATAAAACTGAAAACATACACAGATGCATGCAACATATCTGTAGGCAAAAACGTTAACTGAATTCCCTTTATGCAATAGTTGCATACATGTGTGCAACTACTGGCAATAGTTGCATACATGTATGCAAATTTTTTTTTCGATTGGCGTGGATCTTTGAGATTATTTTATTATTTTAGAAAATTTTTTTATGCACTACCACATTGTTTTTCTTGCAAGAAATGGAGGAGGCAAAGGGAAGAAAGGAGGAAGCGGAACTTTCAAGAGGTGTCAGGCGGAAGTAATTCTAGGGACCGGGTTTGAAGATTTTATATGGGAGGGACGTGTTTTTAATTTCAAACCTTAATAGGGACCTCTAAAAATCGCACCCATATATATATATATATATATATATATGTATATATATATATGAGGGGTTTGACCGGGGGGGGGTCAAACCCCTCATTCGATCTTTCTCGCGGTCAACGCAAGAAACCGCAACCCCCCCCCCTTTCTTCAAAAATCGCGATACCCCCTGCCACCACTGGCGCATCGCCCCCCTCCCACCTTCCGCCGCGACGCCTAACTAAGGCTCCCCTCTCTCTCCTTCCACCGCTCCCTCCTCTTCTCCTTCTCCCTCCTCGCAAAATCCGAAGCCCAAGGCCCCCACGACGGAAAACCCACCTCCGACCATCCCCTAGCCCATCGCCCGCCTGAGCCTCCTCACCCAACCTCCAAATCGCCTCCTCCGGCTGATTGAAACCCCCTCCTTCAAATAGAAATGTGAGTTTTTAAATATTTATTTACATTTCTTTGTTTTTCAGTTTTTACATATGGTAGTTTACATGGAAATGTGATTTCTTTGTGTATATAAAAAGGAGATTTTTATTTACAAAAGATTTGATTTTAAACATATTAAAAATATGATTTTTATATTATATAGATAATAAAAATATGATTTTTATATTATAGAGATAATAAAAATATGATTTTTATAATATGAATTGCGATATGAAAATATTATTTTTAGTTAGATAAAAATATAAATTTTATTGTATGTATGTAATAATATAAAGATTCGATTTTTATTGTTGAAATGATGAAGTAAAAATATAATTTTTATATAGAAAGAAGCGTTGTAAAAATATATGATTTTTATATATGAAGCGCCATTGTGAAAATGTGATTTTTAAAATAAACATCATATTAAAAGTGCGATTTTTACTATGAATAGCAGGAAAAGATCGCATAGGAAATTTGGGCAAATCCGAACCGTTCAGAAATAGAGAATGGAGGAGTGGAACCCAAAGGTGAGAACTTCCCACTTTGAATTTTATTTTCTAGTTAAAATATGTGCTAGGATGCAGACGGTGCTTAGCAGCACCTGACACCCATCATCCACATACCTTAGACGACTTGTTTGTTTGTTTGATTGTGTTGTGAAATTTTATTATGTGATGTGTAATGGAGTAAATAAAATATTCTTGTGTTGAAATAAAATATTTTATAGTTAAAAATATAATTTTTAACGTGTATATGAATAAAATAAATATTCATTTACAAATCAGATGATTTGTTTATGTACACTGATTTAACTAATATTGATTAGGACAATAAATTTTACACATTGCCCAACTGTACAAATAAATCTGTGTTTGTTGTTTGAAAACCCCACACGGGTATTGGGATAATATTGGACATACACTAATCCCAATATTTAATTGTATGTCAATCGATTGATTGACAGGCTGTTGTAAGCATTGAATATTTATATTTAATGCTTATGTAGTGTAGAATACACTTTGGATGATGGTTGATTGTTTATCATTGTTGTACTATACATGTGTTGTATGACATCCATATAATCACATTATATGGTAATTGATTGTGTCTAATTCCATTTCAGAAAGAATGAATATTTTGAAATAATGAATATTTTAAAATAATGACTGTTTTAAAATAATATTCAGTAAAAGATCAAAATGTGATTTTGACGTCCGACTTGGGATGGACATAAATATATTTAAATATATATAGCCTCGTTGATTAGATAACGTCATTTTGACGTGGACGATATTTATATCGATGTTATTCATTTTTATAGTGAATATCGAAAAGGAATTGACTTCAAAATATAATATTTTGAAAATATTATCATTTATATATTAATGATATGGAATATCCAATTTTGATTTAAAATTGATTATGAAGTTGAAACTGTTTTGAAAATGAATTTAAAATAATTTATAAAATATGTTTTAAATAGAAATCGACGAAATATATATTATATATATATATATTATAATGGCCTAAATAAGAACACACAGTGCTGCGACAGTTCGCGAATTTCGACCATTGACTTCGAACGGACATTACGGGAGATCCGACCGTTGGGTTCTCTTAAAACCGAAATCATTGGGTTCGTATCGAAAAGAGATTTCTAATGAATATTAGAGATTTGAAGTCTAATGGTTGGATTTGGAATTATGTCCAAATCAAATTTGGAAAATGTCGTTGTAAGTGCAGTTTGATGGTCGTTTATGGAAATCGACTGTACAGGCCTTGATAAAATTATTAAAAATATCAATAATTTGTGTAAAATCATAATAAATGATTTGGAAAGAATTGGGATGAAAAATCCCATATTTGAAAAGATAAAAGTAGATATTTATTGAAACGAACTAGTTTTGAACTAGAATTATAACCTAATTATTTTTAAAATAAATCAATTGGATTTGAAATGGTTTTAAAAATAACCATAATTTCCAATATATAAATTGGAAATGGATTTGAATCGAAATTATCTTCAGAATATTTCGATGTTGGATCTTATGATTATACAGATATTGTTATGGAAATTTGAAAGATATATTTATATCGTTATTTCCAATATGATATTTGTTGATTGTAGTATTTAATATTGAATATAAGCCGATATATTTTCTATTCAGAGCCTCGTATTTAATATCAAATGGGATTTTGGATTTGTCGTGAACGGTTTCTTCAGCAACGCTGTTCTTAAACCCCATGTGAAGAGAATAAATCTTTTAATTAAGATTGTTAGAGTTTCCAATTTTATTTAATAATTGGAATAAAATGGAATGTGAATTGGGTTTATCATGAACTGTGTTTTTAACGACATTCGTTCTTTAACCCGATTTACAATGAAATGTGATTTGGAATTTATAAATCTTTTGTTAAGATCTAAAGGAGATTTTCCAACGTAAAGTTTTCCAATTTAACATATTAAATTGGAATTGAATGGAATTCGATTTGGTAATAATCGAAGTAAGCTTCTATAGAGGAAGACGGTTAATATATATGGAATTTAAAAGGCCTTGTCGTTATTCCATTTATATTATCAGTTGGATATGGAAGTTTATATCGATTATATATATATATCAATTTGTTTTCCATGAAGATTCCATTGTTAATGGAATGTGATTTTGGGTTGTCGTGAATGGTATCTTTAATAATACTGTTCTTAGACTCAAATGGAGTTAAGAAAATCAGAAACTAACTGGAGATTATTAGTTAAGTCGAATGGTTTCTTGGGTATTGATCTGATGTTTGTTTCGGCCTTCGGGGTTAATACTTAGGGAGTTGTTCAATTGCTAATTTACAGTTAGAGGCTGATGGAATGGAATGTGATTTTGGGTTTATTGTGAACCGTGTTTTAAAGGACATTGGTTATTTAACCTAGTATAAGAAAGGAATGAGAGTTTGGGTTGTCGTGAATGGTATCTTTAATAATACTATTCTTAGACCCAATGGAGTTAAGAAAATCAGAAACTAACTGGAGATTAGTTAAGTTGAATGGTTTCCTGGGTATTGATCTGATGTTGGTTTCGGCCTTCGGGGTTAATACTTAGGGAATTGTTCACTTGCTAATTTACCGTTAAAGGCTGATGGAATGGAATGCGATTTTGGGTTTATCATGAACCGTGTTTAAATGACATTGGCTCTTTAACCCAGTTAAAGACAAGATATGACTTCCCAAGTTAAACAATCGATAATATTGATTCTGGGGAAGATTAAAACCAAGTGGAGTTTTAATGCATCTTTAATTAGATTGAAATGATATCGAAAGGAAGATTAAAGAATAAATTTAAATAATTTATCTTTGATAAAATTAATGGGAACCTTTCCCAAAGTATAAGAATATTTGGATAAAGGAATATTCTAGATTGGAATGAGGCGTATGTTGTGTTTTTATAGCACTTGTTTATTATGTACGCGAGTTATTCAGAAAGACCGAGTTTATCCCATTCTGAATAACTGATTCAACGATATGTCGAGGAAGAAGAAGGTGGTTGAAGACCGGAGGTCTTCACGTCGTTTGGATGATTACTGATGTCTTGATTGGGTTGTACACCCAAGACAAGGTAATAAGTGGCGATCGTCCAAACGTACTTGGAGATTGACCGGATATGCGAGGACCTCTCCCTGTATTGGACATATGGGGGAGGAATAAGGTGCCTCCGGTTTCGTTCAGACCGAGAACGAACTTGTAAATGGATGTGTGTCTGACATCGGATTTCATTCTCTGTGATTGATAGACATCGGTTGCATAGCGTGAATTGCCTATGTGGCATGCTGAGATGCAAATGATCAAGGCTCCTGTTGAAAAGAAGAGTCTTGTGGTTAATGATCAAAGCACGGCCTTTGTGGCATAGCTTTGTGTAGTGTTAATTCGCAAGCCTTACAACCCTGTGTAAACCCGAAACGGGAGAGGACTTCAGGGAGGACATGCGTTTCCTTGTAACTAGGAGTGGTGTCAGCGTTTTGCAAGCCCTGACATTTTACTTATGTGGATGATGGATAGCGAGGCGCCTCGGTTATATCGGTCGTTCCGGGGCCGATAGTTTGGTCGGGATATGACCAGTTACGCCCTATAGGACGCAGAAATGTAGTGTTCAGGCATTTTAATCCACATCGAGTGGACCGGCCCTGACGATCCAAAGGCTTGACAAAGTACTTGCCTGACATGGGCTAGAGCGTCCCGAAGCGGTAAGGACGATCCGTTGCCTTGGTTCATGATAGAAATCCAATTTCCAATACAAGACATTTTGGTTTTAGTTGTAATCCTATATATGGGGACATAGTTGTATGGGGCACTTATGCCATCAATGATTGATACTTATAATTGAAATTGTTTTGTCACTATACACTTATAGTAATAATAAAACATGAAATTTTACGTACCAAGCATTCTTGGCTATTAAAAGGTAAAAACTCTATCCTCCGGCTTGCGTTGCATTGTGTGATGGGACCTGAGTCTTATAATAGCTTTGTTGTTCTTTATTTAGCATTGCGATGTTGTTTTATGCATTGGTATTCTTGGGAGGAAACCCATTCCGTGTTATACGGCATGGTCCCTGGATTTACCTAACTTTAAAATAAAAATTAATAACTGTTTTAGTTCTCACACCACTCATATGACTGACCTAGAGTTTATTGTTTTGACCTAAATTCTGGGTGCTCCTATTTTCTACACGGGTAGCTAGTAGTTTTGCTTTTGCAGATTTATATTCACAGGATCCTGGTTTATAGCTGGAATGATATTCGAAAAGCTCTGTATTCGTATATTCTTTTCAGTTGTGTCTTGTATTGTTTTTCCACTGCTATGTAATGTATTGTAAATCTTTGATATTTAGTAAATGTGTAATATTTATTCATACTCTGTATATTCTTGTATTCTAATGAAATTGTTGTAATAAGCAATGAAATGTTCTTCTATTTGTGTTCTATTCGTCTTGTCCTCAAAGCAATCCGTTCTTCCTCTTCTCTTCGGAGACCGGGGAAGTTTAGGGTTCCTACCGTGGTATCAGAGCTTTGGTTTACAGAGCTCGGAGAACAAGACACATTAGAACCAAACAAAAGAATTCATCAGAGATTGGATTAGTAATTTCCAATGAGAGTGACTCATTAGAGATAGGATCAGTAGTATCCTAGAATGAGTAGGAAGAGTGTTGTTTTAAAATAAAAAAATGAAAACCAATTTTGTTTTGAAATTTTAAATTTTATTATTCGTATTTGAATATTTATTTTAAAATGATTTGGACAATCAAGTATATAGAGTTCTGAATACACGTCTGATCCACGTGTATTGAAGCCTCAAATATACCGGATAGATATAAAATCACACTCAAGTCGCCCAGGAATGATTCTGATGATGGGTACCTATCGTCAGTGTTGTGTTCGAGTTTAGAAAGTGAGATATCTGTATATTTCCAATTGACTAGTGTGAGAACCAAAATATAGTTAGAATATATTGTTGTGAATTGGCATCAAAACATGATTTTTGGATGCATAAAAGCTATAAATTTGAAACGTTAATCAACAAATTGATTGATGGTTGTATTGTTTGATTATTAGGTTAAATAATGAGATTGTTGAAACTAATATGTACATGAAAGTTAAATTTAGCCAAATCAAGCCAAATTTGAACTAAATTGAAATTTATAGCATTTGCGTATATGTACATGTATACGCATTGAAGAGGTCATAGCAGGGAAGCTAAGTAGAGGAATAAAATTGATTGCCCGACAAATAGGTACATGTTTATTGTATTTCTTGGGGTTTTTGATGATTTTATGAGCCGATTGGCTAGCCGCTTGGCTGTTTCTTTTTCTTTTTGATTGGAGAGGCCTGTGTGGCGGTTTGGGGATTTTCTCGGTGCTCCCGTACGAAGGAGGTTATGGCGAAATTTTTCGAAAATTTAGGGTGTGAGCCAAATTTTTGAAAAATTTGAAAAGTTCCTAGAAACTGAAAAGTTGAAGTACTTAAGCCATAATTAAAATAATGAAAATTGAGTTGGTTTGTAAAACAGCTTTCAGCTCCGTTCCTTTTCGAGGACGAAAAATTTTAAGTGGGGGAGATTGTAACAACCCAAAAAATCTCAACCAAATTAAAAAAATTATTTTAGCAATTTTGATGAATTTTGAATATTTAAAATGAATTATTTTAAATAATAACGACGATAAATTTATTTTGAATAGAATTAGAACGTATGTATTTATTCGAATTGACATTAGAATATAAATATATATTTTAAATATAAAAGGAATTGAAAATGGCGCGATAGTTTGAAAATTCGATTTCAAATTTCAAATGAATGTACAGGATTCAACATAAACTGGATTTTAGCAAAATCAAAAATATTAGAATATATTGGAAAATATCTTTCAAACGAATCCCAAAAATTGAAGTTTCATAGCGGGAATAAAAAGTTATGCCCAGTTGAAAATTCAGAATAGTCGCTATGGAAAATATAGCCCTTAAAAATGAAAATTTTGCAAACGACCTCTGTTTTCAACGAAAACACTTTTGTTGGATCCGGGATGTCAAGTTATTGCTAGATTCCATAACTCATAATTTTCTGAATCAATATGTGAGCGTGGCAAAAGAAAACGTGTTTTGTCAGTTTCAGTCAATTTGGATCGACCAGAAAATGGCCCTTTTTCAAACGGTCTCCAAATTTGACAAAATTAGTTTTGTTAGGACCGTATCATCAATACAAAGCCAGAAATAATTTTTCAGGAATTTTTAGAGTTAGTATGTAGCCCCGGTAAATTGAAATGTACGTTTAAAATTCAATATATAGATTTATATTTTAATTTCAATGAAAACTAATCGTAACAGCCGAACTGGCTCACGATACATATCCCATTGTGCTCGGAATGGGGGTAATTAGTTGGGGGTGACAGTCATTGGGTATCATTTGGAGTTCGAGCAAGAAAGTTACTTTTTGAAATATGTGTGTATATATATATATATATATAAAAGGTTTGAACGGGGGGTCAAACCCCTCATTCGTTCTTTCTCATGGTCAAAGTGAGAATCCAGAGCCCCCCTTTTCTTCAAAAATCGCGACACCCCCTACAA
The DNA here is from genome assembly GCA_030737875.1 of Allium sativum. Classification (NCBI taxonomy): domain Eukaryota; kingdom Viridiplantae; phylum Streptophyta; class Magnoliopsida; order Asparagales; family Amaryllidaceae; genus Allium; species Allium sativum. The sequence goes on along the minus strand of CM060918.1, from coordinate 574,026,010 downwards.
CTACTGGCGCACCGCACCCCTCCCCCTTTCCACCGCGACGCCTAACCAAGGCCCCCCCTCTCTCCTTCCACCGCTCCCTCCTCTTCTCCTTCTCCCTCCTAGCAAAATCTGAAGCCCAAGGCCCCCACGACGAAAAACCGCACCTTCGACCATCCCCTGGCCCACCGCCCGCCTATGCCGCCTCCCCCAACCACCAAATTCCCTCCTCCGGTTGATTGAAACCCCCTCCTTCAAATAGAAATGTGGGTTTTTAAATATTTATTTACATTTCTTTGTTCTTCAGTTTTTACATATAGTAGTTTACATGGAAATGTGATTTCTTTGTTTATATAAAAAGGAGATTTTTATTTACAAAAGATTTGATTTTAAACATATTAAAATATGATTTTTATATTATATAGATAATAAAAATATGATTTTTATATTATAGAGATAATAAAAATATGATTTTTATAATATGAATAGCGATATGAAAATATTATTTTTATTTAGATAAAAATATAAATTTTATCGTATGTATGTAATAATATAAAGATTCGATTTTTATTGTTGAAATCGTGAAGTAAAAATATAATTTTTATATAGAAAGAAGCATTGTAAAAATATATGATTTTTATATATGAAGTGCCATTGTAAAAATGTGATTTTTAAAATAAACATCATATTAAAAATGTGATTTTTACTATGAATAGCGGGAAAAGATCGCATTGGAAATTTGGGCAAATCTGAACCATTCAGAAATAGAGAATTGAGGAGTGGAACCCAAAGGTGAGAACTTCTCACTTTGAATTTTATTTTCAAGTTAAAATATATGCCAGGATGTAGACGGTGCTTAGCAGCAACCGACACCCATCGTCAACAGACCATGGACGACTTGTTTGTTTGTTTGATTGTGTTGTGAAATTTTATTGTGTGATGTGTAATGGAGTAAATAAAGTATTCTTGTGTTGAAATAAAATATTTTATAGCAAAAAATATAAATTTTAACGTGTATATGAATAAAATAAATATTCATTTACAAATCAGATGATTTTTTTACGTACACTGATTTGACTGATATTGATTGGGACGATAAATTTTACACATCGCCCAACTACACAAATAAATCTGTGTTTGTTGTTTGAAAACCCCACACGGGTATTGGGATGATATTGGACATAGACTAATCCCAATATTTAGTTGTATGTCAATCGATTGATTGACAGGCTGTTGTAAGCATTGAATATTTATATTTGATGCTTATGCAGTGTAGAATACACTTTGGATGATGGTTGATTGTTTATCATTGTTGTACTATACATGTGTTGTATGAAATCCATATAATCACATTATATGGTAATTGACTGTGTCTGATTCCAGTTAAGAAAGAATGAATATTTTGAAATAACGAATATTTTAAAATAATGAATATTTTAAAATAATATTCAGTAAAAGATCAAAACGTGATTTTGATGGCCGATTTGGGATGGACACGAATATATTTAAATATATATAGCCGCGTTGATTAGATAACGCCATTTTGACATGAACGATATTTATATCGATTTTATTCATTTTTATAATGAATATCGAAAAGGAATTGACTTCAAAATAAAAGATTTTGAAAATATTATCATTTATATATTAATGATACGGAATATCCAATTCGATTTAAAATTGAATATGAAGTTGAAACTGTTTTGAAAACGAATTTAAAATGATTTATAAAATACGTTTTAAATGGAAATCGATGAAATATATATTATATATAATATAATGGCCTGAATAAGAATGCGCCGCGTTGCGGTAATTCATGAATTTCGACCATTGACTTCGAATGGACATTACGGGAGATCCGACTGTTGGATTCTCCTCAAATCGGAACCATTAGGTTTGTATCGAAAAGAGCTTTCTAACAATATTAGAGATTTGAAATATAACAGTTGGATTTGGAATTATGTCCAAATTAAATTTGGAAAAGTTCGCTGTAAGTGCAGTTCGATGGCCGTTTATGGAAATCGACTGTACATACCTTGATAAAACTATTAAAAATATCAATAATTTGTGTAAAATCATAATAATTGATTTGGAAAGAATTGGGATGAAAAATCCCATATTTGAAAAGATAAAAATAGATTTTTATCGAAATGAACTAGTTTTGAACTAGAATTATAATCCAATTATTTTTAAAATAAATAAATTGGATTTGAAATGGTTTTAAAAATAACCAGAATTTCCAATATATAAATTGGAAATGGATTTGAATCGAAATTGTCTTTGGAATATTTCGATGTTGGATCTCGTGATTATACATATATTGTTATGGAAATTTGAAAGATATATTTATATCGTTATTTCCAATACGATACTTGTTGATTGTAGTATTTGATATTGAATATAAGCCGATATATTTTCTATTCAGAGCCTTGTATTTAATATCAAATGGTATTTTGGGTTTGTCGTGAACGGTGTCTTCAGTAACACTTCTCTTAAACCCCATGTGAAGAGAATAAATCTTTTAATTCAGATTGTTAGAGTTTCCAATTATGTTTAATAATTGGAATAAAATAGAATGTGAATTGGGTTTATCATGAATTGTGTTTTTAATGACATTCATTCTTTAACCCGATTTACACTGAAATGTGATTTGGAATTTATAAATCTTTTGTTAAGATCTAAAGTAGATTTTCCAAAGTAAAGTTTTCAAATTTAACATATTAAATTGGAATTGAATGGAATTCGATTTGGTAGTAATAGAAGTAAGCTTCTATAGAGGAAGACGGTTAATATATATGGAATTTAAAAGGCCTTGTCGTTATTCCATTTATATTATCGGTTGGATATGGAAGTTTATATCGATTATATATATCGATTTGTTTTCCATGAAGATTCCATTGTTAATGGAATGTGATTTTGGGTTGTCATGAATGACATCTTTAATAATATTGTTCTTAGACCCAGATGGAGTTAAAAAAAATCAGAAACTAAATAGAGATTATTAGTTAAGTTGAATGGTTTCATGGTTATTGATCTGATGTTTATTTCGGCCTTCGGGGTTAATACTTAGGGAGTTGTTCAATTGCTAATTTACAGTTAGAGGCTGATGGAATGGAATGTGATTTTGGGTTTATTGTGAACCGTGTTTTAAAGGACATTGGTTCTTTAACCTAGTTAAAGACAAGAATGAGATTTTGGGTTGTCATGAATGGTATCTTTAATAATACTGTTCTTAGACCCAATGGAGTTAAGAAAATCAGAAACTAACTGGGGATTAGTTAAGTTGAATGGTTTCCTGGATATTGATCTGATGTTGGTTTCGGCCTTCGGGGTTAATACTTAGGGAATTGTTCACTTGCTAATTTACGGTTAAAGGCTGATGGATTGGAATGTGATTTTGGGTTTATCGTGAACCATGTTTTAAATGACATTGGTTCTTTAACCCAGTTAAAAACAGGATTTAATTTCTCAAGTTAAACAGTCATTAATATTGATTTTTGGGAAGATTAAAACCAAGTAGAGATTTAATGCATCTTTAATTAGATTGAAATGATATCCAAAGGAAGATTAAAGAATAAATTTAAAGAATTTATCTTTGATAAAATTAATGGGAACCTTTCCCAAAGTTTAAGAATATTTGGATAAAGGAATATTCTAGATTAGAATGAGGCATATGTTGTGTTTTTATAGCACTTGTTTATTATATACGCGAGTAATTCAGAAAGACCGGGTTTATCCCATTCTGAATAACTGATTCGACGATATGTCGAGGATGAAGACAGTGGTTGAAGATCGGAGGTCTTCACATCATTTGGATGATTACTGATATCTTGATTGGGCTGTACACCCAAGACAAGGTAATAAATGGTGATCGTCCAGACGTACTTGGAGATCGACTGGATATGCGAGGACCTCTGCCCTGTATTGGACATATGGGGGAGGAATAAGGTGCCTCCGGTTTCATTCAGACCCAGAACGAACTTGTAAATGGATGTGTGTCTTACATCGGATTTCATTCTCTGTGATTAGTAGACATTGGTTGCATAACGTGAATTTCCTGTGTGGCATGCTGAGATGCAAATAATCAAGGCTCCTGTTGAAAAGCAGAGTCTCGTGGTTGATGATCAAAGCACGACCTTTGTGGCATAGCTTTGTGTAGCGTTAATTCGCGAGCTTCACACCCCGGTGTGAACCAGAAATGAGAGAGGACTTTAGGGAGGACATGCATTTCCTTCTAGCTAGGAGTGGTGTCAGCCTTTTGCAAGCCCTGACATTTTACTTACGTGGATGATGGATAGCGAGGCACCTCGGTTATATCGGTCGTTCCGGGGCCGACAGTTTGGTCGGGATATGACCAGTTACGCCCCACAGTGCAAGGAAACGTAGTGTTCAGGCATTTTAATCCACATCGAGTGGACCGGCCCTGACGATCCAAAGGCTTGACAGAGTACTTGCTTGAGACATGGACTAGAGCATCTCGAAGCGGTAAGGACGATCCTTTGCCTTGGTTCACGACGGAAATCCAATTTCCAATACGAGACACTTCGGTTTTAGTTCTAATCCTATATATAGCGACATAGTGGTATGGGGCACTTATGCCGTCTATGATTGATACTTATGATTGAAATTGTTTTGACACTATACCCTTATAGTAATAATAAAACATGAAATTTTACGTACCAAGCATTCTTGGCTATTGTAAGGTAAAAACTCTATCCTCCGGCTTGCGTTGCATTGTGTGATGGGACCTAAGTTTTAAAATAGCTTCATTGTTCTTTATTTAGCATTGCGCTGTTGTTTTATGAATTGGTATTCTTGGGAGGAATCCCGTTCCGTGTTATACGGCGTGGTCCCTGGATTTACCTAACTTTAAAATAAAGCTAATAACTGTTTTAGTTCTCACACCAGTCATATGACTAACCTGGAGTTTATTGTTTTGACCTAAACTCTAGGCGCCTATATTTTCTACACGGGTAGCTAGTAGTTTTGGTTTTGCAGATTTATATTCACAGGATCATGGTTTATAGATGGAATGATATTCGGAAAGCTCTGTATCCGGATATTCTTTTCAGTTGTGCCTTGTATTGTTTTTCCGCTGTTATGTAATGTATTGTAAATCTCTGATATCTAGTAAATGTGTAATATTTATTCATACTCTGTATATTCTTGTATTCTGATGAAATTGTTGTAATAAGCGATGAAATGTTCTTCTGTTTATGTTCTGATTCATCTTGTCCTCAAATCAATCCGTTCTTTCTCTTCTCTTCGGAGACCGGGGAAGTTTAGGGTTCTTACAAAATGATAATAAGAGATTTAAAATCTAACAGTTAGATTTTGAGAAATGTTTTATTCAAATTTGAATAAAAACAGTGTTAGTGCAGCAAAATGGCCTGAAACGTCATTTAACTTAAAGGACCTATTTTTAAATGATTAAAAATAGGGAAAACTTATGTTAAATAATAATAAATGATTTGAAAATATTTTGGATGAAATATTCCAAGTTTATAAAGATTAAAGATATTTTTATCTAAATAAATTGTTTATCAACTTGAGTAAAGAATCAAAAGGAATTGAAATGGTTTTAATATAACCAGAATTTTTCCATGTACGAATTTGAAGGATTTGGTTGGAAATTATCTTTGGATATTTCAATATTGGATTCCGAGCTTATATGGATATTATTGAGGAATTTGGAAGATATAGAGTTCGTTATTCCCAATACGATATCTTTTGGTTTCAGAATTTGCTGTTGAATATAAGTCGATATAATTTTATTCAGAGCCTTCTAGTTAACACTGTTCTTAAACCCAACTAAAAGTGAAGTTTTCCATTAATAAATATAATTGGAATTAAATGGAAGTTGATTTTAGGTTTATCATGAACAATGTTTTAAATGACATTTTTTCTTTAACCCAGTTAAAGACAGGGTTAGTTTCCTAAGATTGAATAATCATTAAGCAATTATTTTAGAGATTAAAACTAAGTTGGAGTTTTACGTAATCTATAATTAGATTTAAATGTAAATGGAGTAGTTAAACTTACCAAACACGAGAAGTGTTAGAGAATGGAGTACCACCAGTTTTACTCCATACGATAGTTAAATCTTTAATTAGATTTGAACGTTAAATGGTAATTAACTTTACCGACAGCAATATGGGTATTAGATATGGAGTACTACTAGTTTTTCTCCATGCGATAAATAGGATGGGATTGGGATAATAAAATGAATGATTACTTCGGTAAGGCTCGATAATCCCGACTATTTTTATACACTTTAATTTGGTTTAAGTTGGGAAAAGATATTATAAAATCTTTTGAAATGATTTCCATGGAATGGATTGAAAAACAAGTTTAAATAAGATAATATTTGATAATATTAATGGAACTTTTGCCAGAGTAAAAAAATATTTGAATAAAAGAATATTCTGGATTGGAATGAGGCATATAATGTGTTTTTATATCACTTGATTAGATAATACGCGAGTTATTCATAAAGGCCGGGTTTAACCCATTCTGAATAACTGATACGACGATTAAAAGTTGAAGAATTGAAAACGGTGGTTGAAGACCGGAGTTTTTCACATTATTTGGGTTATTGATGATGTCTCGCTTGGGAGGTACACCCAAGACGAGGTTATAAGTGGTGGTCATCCAAACGTACTTAGAGATCAACCGAATATGTGAGGGCTTCTCTCCTATATTGGACACATGGGATGAGAAATAAGGTGCCTTCGGTTTCGTTCAGACCCAGAACGGACTAGCAAATGGATTATATGTCTGACATTGTCTTTTGTTCTGTATTCGTTGATCTCTACTAAATGTATATCTGTTTAGTGGCGGAGAATTTATTCTCTTAGCTTAACACCCTTCCATGAGACCTACGAGCTCAGAGGTTATATATTGGTGGACATCAATGACATAGTATGGATTAACAATGTGGCATACTGAGATGCATGGATCAAAGCTTTTGTTGAAAAGCAAAGATTTGTGGATGATGATTGAAGCATGGCTTTAATACAGCCTAGGTTTGTGTATAGCGTTAATTTGCAAGCTTCACACCTCGATATGAATCAAAAATGGAACGAAGGTCAGCAGAGAAAGGACATACGTTGCCTTCTATCTAGAATTAGTTCCTTGCTATGGAGCCCAGGCATTTTTACTTATGTAGATGATGGAAAGCGAGGTACCTAGGATATAGACGTACAAAGGCCCTTTCTGGTTGACATACAGACCAAGGTCGATTGAAAGACTATATTTTAGGTCCAAAAGGACCAGGGAACATATTGTTTAGGAGTAATCCTAATTAGCGACGGTTGCCCGGCTCTGCCGCTCCAAGGTTCGATGTGTTATGTCCCTGAGGCATGTGCTTGATTTTCTCAAATCGGAAAGGAAGATCCCTTGCTTTGGTTCATAGATGGAAATCCAAATTCCGATACGCGATTTTACGGTTTTAGTTGTAAACCTATATGGCGGCATAGTGGTATGGGACACTCATGTCGTTTTGGATTGATACATTTATATTTGAAATTGATTTCAGCACTTATAATAATAATAAAGGATAAATTTTGTGTATCAAGCATGTTTGTCTATTATAAGGTAAAACTTTACCCTTTGGCTTGCACATGCATTGTGTGATGGGAGCTAAGTCTTATAATAGCTTCATTTTTCCTTCTAACACTTCGTTTTTTGTTTATGCACTGGTATTCATGGGAGTAAACCCATTCTGTGTTATACGGCATGGTACCTTGAATAACCTAACTTTAAAACAAAGTTAATAATTGTTTAAATTCTCACACCAATCCCATGATTGACTTATATTTTATTGTTTCCCACCTAAACTCTGGGTGCCCATGTTTTCCACATGGACAGCTAGGGGTGGGCGCGGTTCGGTTCGGTGCAGTTTGAAGCTCAAACCGATTCCGCACCGCATGAAACGGTTGATCAAAAATGCAAACCTTTATACTATTCAAATGGTTCGGTTTCAGTTCGGTGAGGATGTAATACAGTCCGGTTTTGGTTCGGTCCAGTTTGAACCCGTATTAAATATGAAACAAGAAAATTACTTCCATCAACAAACAATTTACGATTGTATGACATTGTGTTACCTGAAGGTTAAAACACATAGTGTTATCTTTAATTAATATAACTACCACATACATTGAAAATAGAATATATATATCGTTAAATTAAAAGTTAGATATGAGTTTGTTATTTTTTTTACTATAACATTGTTAGTATAGCTATGCGGTTCGGTTCGGTTTAATATGGTTTTGTAAAAGTTCAAACCACAACCGAACCGTATCGTTGCGTGTCGGTTCAGTTTGGGTTGTTTCCTTTAAAGAGAGAATCCGATGCGGTTTTCCGCACCGTTTTTGCGGTTTGGTCTGGTCGGTTTCAGCATTGCAGTGCGGTTTATGCCCACCCCTATGGACAGCTATTAATTTTGGATTTGTAGATATTTCTTTTCATGGGATCCTGAATTTTGGCTGGAGTTATACTATGGAATGCTTTGTATCAGCGTATTTCCTTTTGTCGTGTTAGTTGATATTTTCCACTGCTATGTATTTTAAATCTCTGAAATTATTTTTCCGTTGTATATTATTTATTTTTATTAATTTGTACTCTAATATGTTGTACTTTGATGTAAATTGTAGTAATAGCAATGAAATGCTCTCTTGTTTTGTGTTCTAATGAGTCGTGTTCTCAAAGCAATCCGTCTTCTTGTTCGGTTTTGGCCAACTGGGAAGTTCAGGTCATCACAATATATATCGAATGATTGAAATAAAATCCAAAGTTTGACTTTCGATTTTGGTCGAAGGATATTATTATATACATTTGTATAACTTAATTTTTCATCTGGAAGCGATGCTTGATTTCTAATTTCCAATTATCAAATTTAAATTGGATTTTTCCAATTATTCCGAATAACCCAACTCTTCGTAATGGGATATAAAATTTTAAGCTAAATATAATATAAACGAGTTTAAAATTAAATATATGAATCATAAAAATTATATTTTATTATATGAGTTTTTTTTGGAATGTTAAATGAAATTTTTGTTTAAGAAATATTTCGAACAAAGTAATGGTATTAAAAGAGAAGTTTGATATTATATAAATACGACCTTATGAAATATAAGTAAAATTCCAAAATTATTTATTTGAAATCTTGAAAGATTTGAATTTCAATAATATTCAATTAAACAAAATGATTGATAAAATCATAAAATTAATTTGAACTAAACTAATATTGAGATGAATAAAATTTTGAGAACCTTTGATTCTATGAAAAAAATGTGAAATGAAGTTTCCAAAATTATATATACGAATTATATACGTATGTAGTTAATTTAAAATAGTTGGTTTGAAAGGAACTCGATATGAAATGATAATCTTTTATATAAAGGAATTTGTCTAAGAATGATATATTAGAAATTATGACTTGAAAAATTTTATGTATATAATGATATACATTTTGAAACTAAGGTAAGAGGATTACCTTCCTCCAACAATCAGGGTCCTACTCAGTAGGAACACATGTCGATATTTCTTTAATTTTAGGTAGTTCGGATATAATACTAATGAGTTTCCATTGACTCAACTGCATAGCAAATTTTTCAAGGGAGAGAATTCTTATGAGTACTAATGTTTCCTAAGGAATAATGGTGTAACCATTGTGTATATGGTTACACATGGCGTAATTCGAAGGGTAGCGTTTTCCTAGGGTCTATGGTTGATAGAGACATAGAAGTAGATTACGATCCATATGTTTTTTTTTTGAGGTGTTATGCCGAAATGCATAGACCACTGATTGCCTAGTCACCTAAAGTTGTGGTGCTTTGTCCTCTCGACTTATTGATAGAGCGACTTTAAGGGTGGTGTTTCATAGTGATCTTAGGTTTATTTGTTTATTTTATCTGTTAATATGTTCATAACGAAATTCACAAGGGAGATATTTCCTATGGGTACGCATGTTTCCTGGGTGACCCAGACGTAACAATTGTTCATTTGTGATTCACAAATAGTTTCATCAATTTTATCGGATTATATTTCCTGCACATATTTTTAAAATTTCCCAAGTATTTTCACTTGATCTTGAAACGAGTTTACTTAGTACTAAGAGATTTCTAGTCTTACGTTCGATCAACGTGTTACTACAATTCTTTATGAACATGTATAAACTTGTTGAAACATCGAGTTACCAAAACTATTTTTGATATATAAGTATTTTTGATAAAAAATACCTTTTTTAAAGCATTTAAAATTGAATATAAAATAAAAACTTGAATAAATATGTTGGTACAACTAAGAAACTAATGGAAATAAAATGAGAAAGGAGAACTTGATCATTCGATTCATGACAATTTTGATTCAGATTCAAATATAAAATTTTGGTTCAAAGTAGAATTGTTTGGTCAATTTACGACGACAAACATTGATACGTTCTTCTGATAAGAATTTAAAATTCCCTATCATAGTTTATTGCTATGTAAGAAGAATGGACGTTACAAATCAAGGAGTCAAATCAATGCCTATACTAGAATGATCGGGTTACCAATACTAGTTGGAAACAAAATTTTATATTCGAACAAGCGATCGAATTTGATATGCACACAAATAATATTATTTAAATGTTGGTTTCCTTGCCTAGTTCCTTTTCAAGATCATAGCAACCCGGAAATTTTATGATATTATACAAGTTGGAATATAGATACAAGTTTTTATACAAAAAATTTGCTACATATAAATTAAGTTGAAATAAAAGGGAAATGAACTTTTAAAATTAATATAAACATAAGAATGACAAACGAAGTGTTACACTAATGAGATTTGTATCAAATGGAAATTTTTAATTATAAATTGAAATTAACTTAAAGGTATTAGATGTAAAATTAAATCTAAGCTGAAAAATGGACTTAAAATGTAGAATGAATATTAGTAATTCAATATAAGAAAATTTGATTTCAATGAATGTAACTCCATTAAATGATTAAGAATATGAATGTTGATAATTGAATGAAAATAAATAAAAACTAATGAATTGAATGTAAACCCATTTAGTATAACTAAAGTGATTGTGAATATTTTGAAATTAAATAAATTAGACGTAAGTACAATGAATGTAATATTAGCATTGCATGATTGTATGCTTATGTTTTTACATATGATTTTTCTACATTTGCTTACGGTCTTGTATTGCTTATGCTATGTATGTTATTTCTACCCATTTACTTGCTCTCACATGTTGCTAAGTGTTTACCAGTAGCAATTGGCATGTGCTTCGCTTTTCGAGCTCGCTTTTTACACAATATTGTTAAAATATGCTTTCTAGTAATGACAAGGAGCTACATGTTTCGGACTACATATCATAATTTGGTATAATATGTTATTTTATCATGTTTTGGGATGCGTTATCATTGAGACGAGATGTGTGTGTATGTGTGTGTGTGTATATATATATATATGCATTGTAAAAAAATTCACTAAAGTCGTGTAAAAGGAGTCGCTACCGAAATTTTTCATAATTCCAAATGTTAGAAAATTTTTGAGACTTTAAAATCTTTTAACTCATTTTCTTGAAATAGGTCTAAAGACTAAGTGAAGTTATATAAGTTGAATGCTTTGTTTAAAATGTTATCTAAGTATGATTTTCTACGTCGTTCTTTTTCAAGAACGAAAGTTTTTGAGTGGCTGAGAGTATAACGACTCGTAAATTTCAAAAAATTAAATATTATGTTTAATTAAAATTTAATGTTCAAATTTAAATCAAAATTAAATAATAAAATTTAATATTTGAAATACGTTTAACTAAACTTAGCGCATGAATAAATTTCCTATTGAAATGCATAGATTTTATTCTGATTCGCGAAATTTAAGTTAAAAATCATTGGAAACAACAAGTTAACGAATTCAAATTTTGTTTGTCTAACGATAATATTCCTTTTTTTAAAATAATAACAACACTTTTCATTTTATAAAATTCAAACATATATCGCTCCTAATTTACAATTTCGTTTGTTAAAACACATAAAGTCTACTATTGTATTTTGTGCGTATTTGCATGTTCTCTCTCTTATCTCTTTCCCTTTGTGATTTTATTTCGAATTTTAAATAAGAAATAAATAAAAGAATTGGGCTGACATGTCATGCCGAATTAACCACATTTAATTCCTGTAACATTATCTAAATTTGAAGAGATTTTTCAAAGATAGATACTATTCTTCCATCTTGCCTACACATTATTTCTCTACCATTCTCTTTTATGTATTCTACTCTCTACCATCTTCTTCTCTTTAATTTTTCTTTCTTATTTTTTCCCAAAGAAATTTTTCTACATGCAAATCTTGTCATTCATTATAATTAATAGAGGGAGAAGAAAAAGTATGCAATCCCTCTTCCTTTTCTTCTTCAAAAAACAAAAACATCACTCATCCTCTCTGGAAATTTCGACTTCTACTTTTTCCCTTTCTTCCTTCTTCACATTTTTTCCTGCCAAATCCCGCTTTTCCTCCTCCATCTGAAATCACCCAACCTATCTCTGCCCCCTCACCTGATGTAACACCCCGTAATTTTAACAACACTAAAGATGATAAATTAAAGAATACATAATTTAAATATTCAGAATTAAGTGAAACAAACTATGCCGTTGCGCTCGTCTCGGAATCCTGGTCAAAAAAGACACCTAGTTTGCGTAAAACGGACACTGTATGAAGAAGTTATTAAGGTTTGAAGTTTGTATACGCATAAGAAGAATATACATACATATATATATATATACATATATATAATTTAGAATTCAAAACAGTTCAAAATTCATGTAGAAAAGGGGAGTGGGAAAATTCCCGCCCAAGGTGTCGACCCCTGGGTCGACCCCATCAAGGGGGTGTTGAACCCTGGGTCGATACATCAAGGGGGGTCGACCCCCTCACGACATCTCTAGGAAGAATTCTCCTGGCTAAATGTGAACTCCTTTCTTGACTTGGTTCATTGGCTTTAGGCTATAAATAAGACCCTATTTCTCTTGTTTCTCCACACCTAAAACAATGGAGAACTAGATGCTTCCTCAACCAAGATTAAATCAAGTCTTTTCTTCTTCAGCAATTAACTAGAGTTATTCAAGGTTAGAGGTCTGTGATTCAACATCTAGAACCCCTCTTCTATTTATTAGATCCAATCACAGTGAGTCTATGTTAATTTTAGATCTAGATACTTAAAAGTTAATCTTGGCCTGACTATAACTTGGATCTAAGCTTGTGACTATTTGAATCATATCAGATCTACTATAACCTGTGTATTTAAGCAATTATGACATTACTGCGATCTAGATCTAATCCTATACCTATTTATCATGTCAGTCCTGCCATTGTTAGTTAATTTAATTCATTACTTAGATCTCATCATGCATGTTTATGATGTCCCTATTATGTTAGAATCTATTCTACTATCACATGTTCATCAGACCTGTTTCTATATGCCTATCTTGTCATTATGCCCAACTTTATCGTTGTATGTTTATTAGTTACTATGCCTATTTCTGCCATTATATGTCAATCTTGTTATTATGACCATTTTTATCCTCTTTCCATCTTCTTTTCTCTTTTGTTTTTATATAGCCAGGCTGCGTTCGAGCCAAGGCATGCCGCTGAAATACGCGAACATGTAAAATTTGGAACGAGGGGAAAATGTTAAAATTGGGGCATAACTTGTATTGGGAAATTTGGGCATAAATTGAATGTAATACATGAATTTGGATTTGGGGCATAAACTACAATTGTGATTAAAAATCTTAATTTGGGGCATATGGTTCATTATGATCATGACTTGGGAAAGGGGCATGAAAACCTATAATGACATAGGAACAATTGGTTAATAATTGAAATGCCTAGAATTATAGTAATTAGAAACCGTAACTGCACTTAGACATGAGGTTAGATTACACTTGTTGTTGAAGTCAGGCCGGAACCGTCCGACATATCCAGCAACCACAAGTGGTGAACCTAATGTGAGAGGTCTAAGTGCATAAAAATGTGACGTGCTTGTGGAAGAAGTCTGCCTGGATCCGCCTGGTATACACAGCATCCACAAGTTGTGGGCTTAATGTGGGAGGTCTAGTATAACCATAAATGAATATGGTAATAAACTTGAATACTTAACCTAGTTAAATCCATAGGGATTGTATATGTTAACTTGATTAGGGGTTAAGTAAAATTGTACGAAACAGTGAGAGGGTTAAGTATATCTTGGGTTGGTGGGTAATATTTATATATAGGCCCACAAACTTAACCTGTTGGGTTACGCAATCTTTTACTCTGGTATGGCATAACCTGTGGAAAACCTAGTGGGGATGCAAGCATAGGGGGGAGCTTGTATCATCTTGTGTGTAGGAACTATTTCAGTCAGTAACCTATATATAGGTATCAAATGAGTACTCCGAACTAGGTTGGAGTCGGGGCATGCTTATTGGGCTAATTGTAAAAGATCCAAACGAAGGGGTGGTGTGGGCAGCGCGTTCTGACGGGGGCATGTGCATGCATGGGTCCGACAGAAGAGGTTTAGATGTCGTGACATCAATAGATATAGTTGTGCACATTCTGAAAATGAAGGGTTGCCACTTTAGGAAGTGATACATCCTTTTGTGGGGCCAGCACCGGGTATCTACATAGTAGAGAGTCGATCGATTAGGGTAGTAATTAGGGTACATCTAGACTCTGGTATGTTTTGGAGCCCGTTATCCTTAGGAGTAACTCTGGTATGTTTGGTTGCCTGTAGATTGTATGGGGTTAAAACCTCTCACTAGAAGTACACTTAAGTCTATCATCTTATAGTTGTTAGGATCATCTCATTTTGGTTATACTAGTATTGGTATAGAGAGAGAAAGAGAAAGTACTAAGAGAATAGAAATAGATTCTATCATGTTTATCCCGTTTACCTTTTCATACCTTCCTTTTATGATATTATCTCTCTTATCCATATTATATGACTGTCATGATACTTTTACTTATTTATATGCTAAAAGTAACTGGACTCGCCAAACTTTATGTCTGACCCATTTTGTTTCCTATTCTTTCCCTTCCGTCTCCCCCCAGGTTCTCAGGGTGGGAATACTCAAGCTTGATCAGGAATTTGCTTTCATCTTGCTTGGAGATGCTTAGATGTACTGCTTTATTTCATATCTCTCCCAACTATGGCTATGTTTTGGGGATTATGCTTCTTTTATTATTGTACTCTGATGTTTTAAGTACAAGATAGAAATTTTAACGATGTACCGGTTTTATGCATTTTAGACATATGATGTAACCATGTTTTGAACTACAATGTTTTCTACTTAATAAAATTTTAAATTCCGCTACTACTTTATATCTGTCTTGTAATGTTTATGTTCCTGTTTACCTATAACGCTTCACGAAATTTAATGCATTATCTTAATGAGTGATATTAACGGATGTAGGTTGTCACACTTGTTATCAGAGCCGAAGGTTACCAGATCGGGTAAAAGATTTTGAAAATATCTTTCAAAAAGGTTTTAAAAGAAAGCATTTTCAAAAGAAAAAGTGTGTTTTGGAAAACATATTACCCAAATCCATATGTAATATCTTACGATTCTCCGCCTGAATCCCTTTTCTTTTCTTTTCAGCATGTCTAGGGAACCTAATATTCCTGAGGGCGTTACGATACCAGGTTGGTTCTATAGGTATCTAGAGGCCACGGCGCTTGCTAATGGTCCATCAAACGTTCCTCCCCCAGCTGCACCCGCTATTCCTCATCCTCTTCCTTCGCGAGTAGATAATTTCTCTAAGATCTGCAAAGATTTTTGTGCTATAGGTGGAAAGCCATTCCTAGGAACCGAAACTTTCGTAGAGGCAAGGAATTGGCTCAAAGAGACGGAGGAATTGTTTGGAATTTTTGAAGTTGATGATCATAGGAAGATTCAGTTAGCCGCTTGGCTGCTGAAAGATGAGGCTTCATTCTGGTGGAAAGTGACGCAAGCAAGCGTCTAGTGGAGACTTGGGATGATTTTCGGTAGAGGTTTGAAATGAAAATTCATTCTCAAGCTGGGAAAAGTACGCAAATGGAAAGATTTCTGGCACTGAAGCAAAGAGGCATGACTGTCAAAAAGTATGTTCACAAATTCAATTAACTGGCGAGGTTTGGGTTGGAGCTAGTGGATATTCTACATAAGAAAGCTTTGTGGTTTGCTAGAGGATTGAATGAACCCCTCTATGGGTTAGCTATGTCTCATATTCCGATGGAAGCAACTTTTGAATGGTTCGTTTATATTACATTCATGCATGAGGAAGATAAAGGAAAAAGGAAAGAAACTAGGGTGGAGGAACATAAAATAAGAAAGTGTGGCCAAAGAAAGGACAACATCAACAACAAAAGAAGGGCAGAAAGAACGACCAGGCTAAGGATAAGAGGAAGTGCCAAAATTGCGGACGTGAGGTCCACTTGGTAAAGGACTGTAAAAGAAGGAAGAATGCTTTCTTCAGTTGTGGAGAGGTCATACACTTTTCTAAGGAATGCCCGAAAAAGCAAGGCCAAGGTCAAAGGGCAGGAGCTTCTGGAGGGCAGGTGCATGCTCTTGCGACCAGTGCTCCAGATCGAGGTAGGAAAGTTTCCGTTGAAGGTTTGATTTCTCTTTCCAATCATCCTATTAAAACTCTTTTTGATTCTAGCGCTTTGCATTCATTTATATCTGATTCTGTGGTTATGTCTCTGCACCTTAGTACTAGTTTGGTAGTGGATCTCATTGTTGTCTCAAACCCCATTGGTGGTACGGCTCATTTATCTATGATTTATCAGGGTTTGAGAATATTAGTGTTAGGCGTCGAATTAGAATGCGTCACATATGTTCTTGGCTTCATAGGCTATGGATTGGTTTTAGGGATGGATTGGCCAGCAATGTATGGTGCCATTCTGTATTGTGAGAGGAGGGTGTCACACTTTTGACGTTCCATGGGAGGAGCCTCGAGATTTCTTGTGATCCAAAGCGGTCTGTCATACTTAGTTCCCTAGAGTCACTTGATGCATCTGTCGATGATCTGCGATCTATACCAGCAGTCCGTGAATATCCTAATGTTTTTAATGAGATTTGGGGCTTACCTCCGTGGCGTAAGATCGATTTTCGTATATACTTGGTGGACAATGCAAAGCCAGTTGCATTGTATGTGCGCCATATGGATCCAAGGGAAAGGAAGGAGCTTAGTAAGCAAGTAGGGGAGCTAATTGAGAACGGGTTTATCAGGCGAAGCATATCCGAATGGGGTGCTCCGGTGGTATTTGCAACTAAGGCAGATGGTTCGCTTCGCTTATGTGTAGACTATAGAGAGTTGAATAAAATCACCAAGAAGAACAGGCACCCACTTCCGAGGATAGATGATTTGTTTGACCATCTTGTTGGTGCATCCGTTTTCTCTCAGTTAGACTTGGCCATGGGATTTCATCAACTGAGGGTGGCCGAGGACAGTATAGACAAGACCTCTTTTAGGATTCCAGATGGTTTCTTCGAAAGGCTCATTATGCCTTTTGGGTTGATGAATGCACCGACCTATTTTGTTGATCTGATGAGTAGATATTTCGGGAGTCTTAAAACATGTTTGTCATGGTCTTTGTTGATGATATCCTGATTTTCTCGTAGAGCGAGGAAGAGCTTGCCTTACGTATAAAGGAGGTTTTGAAAACTCTGCGTGCGCATCAGCTTAAGGCGAAATTCTCCATATGCCATTTTTGGATAAAAGAGGTGAGATGTCTAGGGCATGTGGTCTCTAAAGATGGGATAGCAGTAGATCCCGCAAAGGTAGTTGCAGTTCAAGATTGGCAGATCCCAATGAATGCAATGGAGGTGAGAAGTTTTCTTGGATTGGCAGGCTTTTATAGGAAGTTCATTAAGGACTTTGCAAAGATATCAGCCCCACTCACCAGGCTAACAAAGAAGAAACTAACATTTCTTGGGGTGTTTACTGTAAGGATGCTTTTCAGCGATTGAAGAGGGCTCTAACAACAGCCTCAGTCTTGATTTTGGCTAATGGGAACAAAGTGTTCATAGTATACACCGATGCATGTGGCATAGAGATTGGTGTTGTTTTGATGCAAGAGGGAAGTGTGGTATGTTATAGAGGTAGACAGTTAAGAATTCAGGAGAGGAACTACCCTACCCATGACTTAGAGTTGGCTTTCATAGTATTCACGCTTAAGATTTGGCATCATTATCTACTTGGAGAGAATTTCGAGTTGTATATCGATCATAAATCTCTCAGGTACATGTTCTCGCAGAAGGATCTTAATTTGAGGCAACAAAGATGGATGGATTTCCTAACGTCCTATGACTTTGAAATTGCTTATAGCCCTGGCATGGGTAATGTGGTGGCGGACGCACTGAGTAGGCAGAGGATGGCATTAAGTCCTCTGTTTATGGTAAGGAAAATCTTGGAGTTTATATCGACTTTAGACCCTCCACTGAGTTTTTGCCTAACTTGTTTGCATCACTAGAGGTGCAACGTACTCTTATGGATTATACAGGAGCTTCGTAGCGAGAGGATCCACAGATTTCAGACATCTTGGATAGGCTCAATAAAGGGGAGACTTCTAGTCACCTCAGTATATATTCCATAGATGATAGAGGGTGGTTGCGATGAGATGATAGGCTTTGTGTTCCCCATATTGTGAGTTTGTTGAAGACGGTCTTAGAGGAAACCCATCATTCTCGGATGACTATTCATCTAGGTGGTGATAAGATGTATGGAGATATGAAGAGGGTTTTCTTTTGGGCTGGGATAAAGAAAGACGTGGCGGAGTTTGTTTCTCAATGTTTGATTTGCCAGTAAGTAAAAGCCGAGCAAAAGAAGACCAGTGGTTTACCTCATCCTTTGGAGGTCCCACAGTGGAAGTGGGGAACGTCTCTATGGATTTCATCGATGGTTTGCCTAGATCAAGAAAAGGCACCACCAGTATTTGGATTGTAATAGACAGACTTACTAAGAGCGCTCATTTCATTCCAGTTAAGAGTAAGAGGACGGAGGCATGGTTGGCAGCAATTTACGTTCGTAAGATAGTTTGTCTTCATGGAGTACCTTTCAGTATCATATGTGATCGTGACCCCATTTTTACTAGTGAATTTTGGAGGAGCTTGCAAGAATAACTAGGTACATAGTTGTGTTTGAGCACCACTTATCACCCTCAGACCGATGGACCGACGGAGAGGATGAATAGAGTACTTGAGGATCTTTTAAGACTGTGTATCCTAGACTTCGGAGGAACTCGGGAAGAGCACCTTCCTTTAGTAGAGTTCGCCTACAACAACAGTTATCAAGCTAGTATTGGCATGGAACCCTTCGAAGCATTATAAGGACGACCCTATAGATCACCAACTTATTAGTGGGAGTCTACAGAAAGACTTCTACTTAGACCAGATATGGTTAGAGAAACTTCCAAAAAGGTTAATCATATTAGACTGCGAATGAAGACAGCTTAGGATAAGCAGAAATCCTATGCAGACAAGAGAAGGACTGACATTGAATTTGAGGTGGGAGACATGGTTTTCATTAACGTATCACCATTAAGAAATGTGATTTGCTTTGGATCTACAGAGAAATTGGCACCAAGATTTGTTAGGCCATCTCCGATAACAGAAAGGATTGGCCAAATGGCCTAAAGAGTAAAGCTACCAGAAAGACTATCTAGCGTTCATGATTTTTTCTACGTTTCTCATTTGCAGAAGTTTTTGCATGATACTGTAGAAGTAGTAGCCGAGTATATTGGAGGAAGTAGAGGTGGAACGGAAGGCGACAGTTAGGCGAGTTCCTACCTGTATTCTTGGATCATAAGTTAAGGAGCTACATGATAGAGAAGTCAAGTAGATGAAAGTTCAATGGGGAGATAACCAAGAGGATGCAACTTGGGAGACCGAAGACAAGATTCTCGCTTCATACCCTTTTCTTTTCAAGGGTATGTTCTTAACTTCCTTTCCAAAGCTTCTATTCATGCTTGTTTCTATCATTTAAGTATATCCTATCAATCAAATATTCGACCCTTAGGTAGGAATCCCATGAATGAAAACATGTGTTTAAGACATGTTATGTTTGATGAATGCAAGTGGATGCAAGTGTTTGCTAGTGGTTGCTCGTGGATGCATATACACACACACATTAGGCACTAGTCAGCTCAATCACTCTCATACTGCATATGGATGTATGTGCATTTTTCTTCTTTTTATGAATGGAAATGGATGTATCATCATATGGATGTTGCATTTGGATGAATGATGGTGCACCCATATAGAACTTACATGTTATAATAGGATTATTTGCATACATGATGGATTCTTGGCACTAACATACATTGCATTAAGGAGGTTGACTGAATCAGTAGATCACCTGATCTTTCGAATTAGTGTAGGGACATATACACACATCTTTGCATATGTTTATATAAACATTAGGAATCTTTAAGGACAATGGATACCTGTGATTTGTGGATGAGTAGATGGGTGATGGTTGTTAGGATATACATTCTTCTTAACTTAGAGATTTCGGGGACAAAATCCTTTGAGTAGGGAGAATGTAACACCCCGTAATTTTAACAACACTAAAGATGATAAATTAAAGAATGATTAATTTAAACATTCATAATTAAGTGAAACGGACTGCGCCATTGCATTTGTCTCAGAATTCTAGTCAAAATAGACACCTGGTTTGCGTAAAACGACGCCGTATGAAGAAGTTATTAAGGTTTGAAGTTTGTATATGCATAAAAATCATATATATATATATAGTTAATCCAGAATTCAAAACAGTTCAAAATTCATGCAGAAAAGGGGAGTGAGAAAATTCCCGCCTAGGGGTGCCTACCCATCAAGGGGTGTCGACCACTGGGTCGACCCCATCAAGGTGGTGTCGACCCCTGGGTCGACACATCAAGGGGGGTCGACCCCCTCACGACAGATCTGGGCTGAATTAATCTGGCTGAATGTGGACTCCTTTCTTGACTTGGTTCATTGGCATTAGGTAATAAATAAGACCCCATTTCTCTTGTTTCTCCACAACTAAAACAATGGAGAACTAGATGCTGCCTCTTCCAAGATTAAATCAAGTCTTTTCTTCTTCAACAATCAACTAGAGTTATTCAAGTTTAGAGATCTATGGTTCAACATTTGCAAACCCTCTTCTATTTTTTACATCCAAACACAGTGAATCTATGTTTATTTTAGATCTAAGTACTTAAAAGTTAATCTTGACATGAATTTAACTTGGATCTAAGCCTATGACTATCTAAATCATATCATATCTGCTATGACCAGTGCATTTAAGTTATTCTAACATGACTACAATCTAGATCTAAACCTATACCTATTTATCATGTCAGATCTGCCATTGTTAGTTGATCTAGTTCATTATTTAGAACTCATCACGCCTTTTTATGATGTCCCTATTATATTATAATATGTTTTACTATCACATGTTCATCAGACCTGTTCCTATATGCCTATCTTGTAATTGTGCCCAACTTTGTCACTGTATGTTTATTAGTTGCTATGCCTATTTCTGCCATTATATGTCAGTCTTGTTATTATGACCATTTATATCCTCTTCCCTTCTTCTTTTCCCTTTTATTTTTGTATAACCAGGCCACCTTCGAGCCTAGGCATGCCGCTGAAATATGCGAACACATAAAATTAGGAACAAGGAGAAAACATTAAAATTGAGGCTTAACTTGTATTGGGAAATTTGGGCATAAATTGAATGTAATACATGAATGTGGATTTGGGGCATAAACTGCAATTGTGATTAAAAACCTTAATTTGGGGTATATGGCTTGTAACACCCCACCTCCGCTAGGTCACTCACAAAGGGAATGCACTAGTTTTGGAGGAGTGTTATCGAGGTAAACAATCACAGAATTATTACAAGATAGAACATAAATAAAACAGCGGGAGATTCAAAAGCTAAATTTCATTACTTTCAAAAAGAGTCAAAACCTTTTACATCAAATAGCCAAGGTCATTATTTTCCATTACAATAAATTTTGTCTTGCATAAATAAAGAAGCATAAACTTGAAACAACAAAAGGAGCTTAATTCCCCAAAGGTAGCAGAAATGCAGCCATAGCATAGCTCAAGATCAAACCGTACATGAGCTGAACCGAAAGCAAGTGAAATCCAAGCTAAGTGCTAGAGTTTCCTCCCTGAGAACCTGGGGGGAACGAAAGAAAAAGAGGCAAAAGAAAATGGGTCAGTCATAAAGACTGGTAAGTCCAAGTGACTTTCAGCATAAAAACAGATAAAGGTAACACGACATGTACAAACTGAAAGTAAACATAAGGATGTTGTCAAGATGGGCAAGATAAACTAAGATAACATGATAAATCAAGTATAAGTCAAGTATAGCATCACATATTCAAGGTTCGCTGCATCAACTGTACCAGAATCCCAAACCAATGTCTTATATAAATCATGAAATAATCCCTTAGCCCAATATCATGAAATGACCCATTTCTAGGTCCAACGAAATGATCCACAAGTCGATCGGCTCCCTACAAGTTCTAGCTCGTCATGTGTCTGTGTCATACGGCCCTATCATGAATGTAGTCACCTGTGCTAGGTCCACTATAGGGTGTATCAAGCCCTAGGGTGCCAACCACCAGCACGAATCAAGCATGCACAGATAAACCTACTGATGCCCAATGCCTGCGTTTTCAACTCCGGACCAAATGCACGACCATAGCCCGCCTGAACCTACACTGGCACACCAACACAGCCGTCGTTCTGGTCGCTTACAATCAGCCCAGTAATCGTGCCCCATCCTGCCTAGTTCCAGGGTACCATGATACATCTAGTGGGTACTGCTGAAATGGACCGCGTAACTAGGGTTTCCGTCTAATAGGTTAAGTGTTGTCATTTAAATTCGTGACTTAACCCCTATCAGTCTAGCATGTCAAGTTGGTTAAGTGTTGTCATTCAAGTTCGTGACTTAACCCGCCTACGTGTCATGTCAAATTGGCTAAGTGTTGTCGTTCAAGTTCATGACTTAGCCCTACGAATCATGTGTCAAGTTGGTTAAGTGTTGTCTTTCATGTTCATGACTTAACCCTATCATGTAGCATTAATTCATTAATGCACCCCAACCTCTCACATCAGACCTGTTGTTGTGGTCACTGGATATGCCGGGCGGTTCCGGGTACAACTCAGTCTGACCTTGGGTTTTCAAGTGCGATATGACCAACTACCCACATTGGATCCTGTTGTTTGCAGTAACTGGATTTCCCGGGCGGTTCCGGGAAGAATTACACTGCAAACTCAACCCAACCTCGAGTTGGCCATTTTCAAGTTCATTCTAGTGTCATGTCCATGTTCAAGTTTCATGTCAAGTTCGTGTCAAGTTTCAAGGATAAGTTTCATGCCAA
Source organism: Allium sativum (assembly GCA_030737875.1). Classification (NCBI taxonomy): domain Eukaryota; kingdom Viridiplantae; phylum Streptophyta; class Magnoliopsida; order Asparagales; family Amaryllidaceae; genus Allium; species Allium sativum. The sequence goes on along the minus strand of CM060918.1, from coordinate 574,002,637 downwards.
GTTTCCTTCAATTACCAATTTTTCCCAACGTTACCACGTCTAAATATTAGGTTAACAATCTTAGCCTAATTTTATGTTCGCATGATTTTTGACATACAATATTAGGCTAAAAAATTAGCCTAATTTAAAGTACACAAAATTTTCATAAAGTGATTCATTAGCATAAACATGACATAGGTGTAAACTTGGCATTCTCGGTATAGTCAATATGAACACCATAGGTGTGTACTTGCAAAATAATCAACATGAATATCATAGGTGTGGTCTTGCAACGTAGACTAAATCAACATACATATATGTGAATTTGCAACATAGACTAAATCAACTTACATATATGTGAACTTGCAAATCAATCACGAGCATATGAATAAGTGTGAAATTAAAATATGACATAGGTTTAACATATACACATAAACATGTAGATCTAACATTTAGTCACATATGTGATATGATTTTACAACCTAAAACTTGCATAACATGATAAACTACACAATTTATCATAACAGGTTATACTTCAAGTTCCTATACATATGAATAGACTTATTCATTATTTCCCAATTCAACATGATAATAAAATAGAACCACAGGCATAGATCAATATCATTCAATAACATAATCAATCTATTTTCAAGGCATGGCATAACTGAATAAATTGATTAAAACATCGCAGGCATATAGATCTGATAACATTATGAACATGAAAAGGTTTGAATACTAATCTAAATTCAAGAACATGGATAGATCTAACTTAAATAGAAAAATCCCCAAAATCAAGATCCAAGGAAAAATAAAGAAAATAGATCTGAATATATAAAATCGCTTAGATCAAATTTTCATTGTCATAATCCTAGGCAATAACCTCATAGGTGATTAGCCACAATTGTCCTTGTCATAGTTATAGGCAATAGTCTTATATTCACAGTCATAGGCATAGTCTTATGTTCACCGTCATAGTCATAGGCATAGTCTTATGTTCACCGTCATAGTCATAGACATAGTCTTATGTTCACCGTCATAGTCATAAGCATAGGCATAGTCTTATGTTCACAGTCATAGGCATAGTCATGGTCGTATGTTCACAGTCATAGGCGTAGTCATAGTCTTATGTTCACAGTCATAGGCATAGGCATAGTCTTATGTTCACCGTCATAGTCATAGTCTTATGCCATTAACAATAGTTTCAACGTCGTAGACAATATTCCCAATAGTCAAGATCCAAGAAGAAAACAAGAATAGTTATGAATCATACATAAATCAATTCCAATTTAACATGCCTATATTAGATTTATAGTTTTTATCTAAAAGTAACTGGAACTAACAGATCGTGATATAAGAAATTTAGATGTAGAAGTCAAGTATAGAAATTTGTCGTAGAGCGTTGCGATGTCGTTGATCTATTCTCTTGAATTATTGTAGAATCGTTGATCTTTGCTTTGAATCGAGTTTGAATGCTTAAGCTTTAATTTGGAGGCGGCGGCCATGGTTCAAGGGGTAAATTAGCAGCATAGCAGTGTAAGAATGATTTGTATGAATTAGGCTAGGTCTTAGGATGTATTCATAGGGGTAGCAACTAGTTTAGGCCCTTAGATTAACCCTAGAATCAATCTGGGCCATCAAAACACGTCTCAGGCTTCAAAAATGGGTTCTGGGTCAAAACAGGCCGACCAGGTCGACCTGTAAGGGGGGAGGTCGACCATATGGTCGACCTGGGGGGGTAGGCCGACCCTAAGGTCGACCACATGGTCGACCTGACCCCCAGGTCGACCTGCCTGGTCTGAAATTTGCTGAATCTTCTACAGGCCATAACTTCTTCATCCGGACTCCGATTTTCGAAAACTCAGACTCTATTTCATGCATAATTCCGAGACGAACGCAATGGCGCAACCCGTTTCCCTTGATTATTGTTTTAAAATTTAATTATGCCTTGATTTATGGTTCTAACATGTTATAAAAAATCGGGTTGTTACATTCTTCCCTCCTTAAAGGATTCCGTCCCCGAAATCTTCAAGTTAAGAAGAATGCATCCTATCATCCAATCAACCATCTACTCAACCATCATCCACAAGCAACCATTGTCCTTAAAAGATTTCTAATGCTATATGAACATATGCAGAAAGTGAGTGTATATGTTCCTTATCTAATGCAAATGATCAGGCCTGATTGATCTTCCTAATGCAAAATATGTTTAGTGTAACACCCCGTATTTCTATTAATAACAATGTTCACAAAATATGAAGACCCGTAACTTCCCCGGTGAGGAAAGCGCGGATAGTTCGAGAACAAGCCACATCAGAACGCATACAGGAGAACATTTCATTGTTATTACAACAATTCCATCAGAATACAAGAATATACAGAGTATAAATGAATATTACACAGAAATATCAGAGATTTAAATTACATTTAAATACATCACAGCGGAAAATAATACAATACACAACTAGAAGAGATATACGGATACAAAGCTTTCCGGATATCATTCCAGCTGTAAACCAGGATCCTGTGAATATAAATCTGCAAAACCAAAACTACTAGTTGCCCGTGTGGAAAATAGGGGCACCCAGAGTTTAGGTTAAAACAATAAACTCCAGGTCAGTCATGTGACTGGTGTGAGAACTAAAACAGTTGTAAATCTTTATTTTAAAGTTAGGTAAATCAAGGGACCACGCCGTATAACACGGAACGGGTTTCCTCCCAAGAATACCAGTGCATAAAACAACAGCGCAATGCTAAATAAAGAAAAATGAAGCTATTATAAGTCCCATCACACAATGCAATGCAAGCCGGAGGATAGGGTTTTTACCTTATAATAGCCAAGAATGCTTGATACGTTTAAAACAAATCATTTGATACTATTATAAGTGCATATTGTATTAAACATCTTCAAATCATAAGTATCAATCATAGACGGCATAAGCGCCCCATCCCACTATGTCGCCATACTAGGCTCTACAAATAAAACCGAAATACACGTATCGGAAATTGGATTTCCATCATGGTGGCTCCTGATTCGAAAGATCGATCGCGTAGTGCAATTCCCCACGGCTTACGTCCCAACAAGAGAAAACACCGTCTGCACATCCGCACATTTGGGACCAGAGTATCACCGCGGCTTACGTCCCAGCGAGAGAAAACACCGCTTACTCTATATATCCCTGAGCACTAAGCTCATCTCGGTCGACCGAATCCACGACACCACTAAGGTGCCCATCCACTAAAAGCATACTGATCAAACCATCAGTTTACCAGCATACCGAGGTGTGAGGCTCACGAATCAACGCTATACACAAAGCCATGCTATATTAAAGCTGCGCTTTGATCATCATCCACCAAACGTTGCTTTTGAACAAAAGTCTAGATCACTGCATCTCAGCATGCCACACTATCAATCCATATCGTACCACTGATTTCTGCCAATATATAACCTCTGAGCTCGTATGTCTCAGAGAAGGGCGTTAAGCAAGAGAATAAATTCCCCGCCGCCAAACAGATATATATTTAGCAGAGATCAATGAATACAATATAAAGGAATAAAATGTCAGACACACCATCCATTTACAAGTCCGTTCTAGGTCTGAACGAAACCGGAGGCACTTTCTTCGCATATCCGTCGATCTCCAAGTACGTCTGGACGACCACCGACTGATTCCCTCATCTTGGGTGTACAGCCCAATCAAGATCATCAGTAATCACCCAAACGATGTGAAGACTTCCGGTCTTCGACCACCATCATCATCTTCGACTTTTCGTCGAATCGGTTATTCAGAATGGGTATAAACCCGGCCTTTCCGAATAACCCGCGTATATAGTAAACAAATGTTACCTAAACACAACATACGCCTCATCCCAATTCAACAGTCACTAACCGTAAATTAGCAAGAGAACAATTCCCCAAAAATTAACCACGAAGGCCGAAACCAATATCAGATCAATACCCAGGAAACCAGCCTTCTTAGCTAACCTACAGTTAGTTTCTAAATTTCACGTTCTTAGGGAAAGGTTCCCATTAATTTTATCAAAGATAAATTCTTTAAAATTTATTCTTTGATCTTCCTTTGGATGTCATTTCAAACCAAATTATGGTTTTCCAAACTAGTCGGGATTAGCGAACCACACCGAAGTAATTATTTATTTTATTTCCCAATCCCAATCTATTCATCCCATGAAGCAAAACTGGTAATACTTCATATCTAACACCACGGTGTTATCGGTAAATTCAATTACCATTTCACGATCAAATCTAATTAAAGATTTAACTATCGCTTTGGAGCAAAACTGGTGATACTCCATTCTCGATCTTTTCAATCTAATTAAAGATTCATTAAAACTCCACTTAGTTTTAATCTTTAACTGGGTTAAAGAATCAGTGTCATTTAAAACATGATTCACTATAAACCCAAAATCACATTACATTTCAATCAGACCCTAACCATAAATTAGCAAGTGAGCAATTCCCTAAGTATTAACCCCGAAGGCCGAAACCAACATCAGATCAATACCCCAGAAACCATTCAACTTAACTAATCTCCAGTTAGTTTCTGATTTTCTTAACTCCTTTGGGTCTAAGAACAGTATTATTGAAGATACCGTTCACGACAACCCAAAATCACGTTCTATTAATTATCGGGTTAAAGAACAAGTGTTATTTAAAACACTGTTCACGATAAACCCAAAAATCAATACCTATTCAATTCCAATTAAATATTATTTAATTGGTGCACTTCATTAAATCTAAAATAAAAAGATTTAATCTTTTCTCTACTGGGTTCCAGAACAGTGTTAATGAAGACACCATTCACGACGAACCCAAATCACATTTGATTATTAAACACAAGGCTCTGAATAGAAAATATATCGGCTTATATTCAATATCAAATTCTATGACCAACAAATATCGTATTGGAAATAACGATATAAATATATCTTTCAAATTTCCCATAACAATACCTGTATAATCACAAAATCCCACATCGAAATATTCCGAAGACAATTTCGATTCAAATCCATTTCCAATCAATATATTGGAAATCCTGGTTATTTTCAAAACCATTTCAAATCCACTTTATCTATTTTAAAAATAAATAAATTATTATTCTAGTTCAAAACTAGTTCATTTCGATAAAAATCTATTTTTATCTTTTCAAATATGGAGTTTTTCATCACAATTTTTCCCAAATCATTTCTTATGATCTTACACAAATTATTGATATTTTTAATAATTTTATCAAGGCTCGTACAGTCGATTTCCATCAACGGCCATCGAACTGCACTTACAACGACCTTTTCCAAATTTGATTTGGACATAATTCTAAATCCAACCGTTAGATTTCAAATTTCTAATATTCGTTAGAAAGCTCTTTTCGATACGAACCCAACGGTTCCAGTTTTAGGAGAATCCGACGGTCGGATCTCCCGCAATGTCCGTTCGAATTCAATGGTCGAAATTCACGAACTACCGCGGCGCGGCGCGTTCTATTCAGGCCATTATATATATAATATATATATATTATATATATTTCATCGATTTCCTTTTTAAAACGAATTTTATAAATCATTTCAAATTTGTTTCAAAACAATTTCAACCTTTATTTCAAATTCAAATCAAAATTGAATTTTCCCTTATAAATTCTTTTTCCATTCACTTCTATTTGATTTCAATTCAAATCGATTTCAATTCGTTTTCAATTGAATTCAATTCAATTCAGATTTGTTTTCTATTCGATTCAATTCAAATTCGTTTTCAATTCAATTCAATTCGAATTCGTTTTCTATTAAATTCAATTCGAATTCGTTTTCTATTCAATTCAAATTCGTTTTCAATTCAATTCGAATTCGTTTTCTATTAAATTCAATTCGAATTCGTTTTCTATTCAATTTAAATTCGTTTGAATTTCAATTCAATTCGAATTCGTTTTCTATTAAATTCAATTCGAATTCGTTTTCTATTCAATTCAAATTCGTTTGAATTTCAATTCTTTTCAAAATATCAGATTTTGAAATCACTGTCGATATTCATTATAAAATGAATAAAATCGATATTCATTATAAAATCGATATAAATATCGTTCACGTCAAAATGGCGTCAATCTAATCAACACGGCTTCATATATTTCTATTTTCAAATATTCTATTTCAAATATTTCTTTTTCAAATATTTCTATTCAAATATTTCTTTTTCAAATATTTCTATTCAAATATTTCTATTCAAATATTTCTATTCAAATATTGAATGAAGCCCAATCAATTACCATATAATGTTAATTATATGGATTTTCTACAACACATGTATACAATAACAACGATGAATAATCAACCATCATCCAAAGTGCACTCTACACTGTATAAGCATCGAATATAAATATTTAACGCTTATAACAGCCTGTCAATCAATCGATCGACATACAACTAACTATTGGGATTAGTGTATGTCGTATTTTATCCCAATACCCATGTGGGGTTTTCAAACAATCAAAAACAAATTTTATTTGTGCAGTTGGGCGATGTGTAAAATTTATCGTCCCAATCAATATCAGTCAAATGTGTGTATATAAACAAATCGTCCGATTTGTTTATTTTTATTTTCCCTTCATATATACGTTAAATATTCTATTTTTAACTGTAAAATATTTTTAACTATATAAATATTTTATTTCATTTCACATCACATCACACAATCAACTACACATCAAAATCAAACAAACAAGCATACAAGCCGTCCATGGTCTATGGACGACGGGTGTCGGGTGCTACTAAACACCGTCTGCATCCTAGTATATATTTCAACTAGAAATAAAATTAAAAAGTGAGAAATTCTCACCTAAAGCTAAATCCAACGCCTCGATGCTTCTTTGTAGAAAATCTTCGCCACTCGCCCTTTGTCACTTTCTTTGCCCGTATTCTCTACATATGTAAAAATCACATTTTTACTTCGCTATTCAATATATAAAAATCGAATTTTTACTTCGTTATCCAATATATAAAAATCGAATTTTTACTTTGCTATTCAATATATAAAAATCGAATTTTTACTTCGCTATTCAATATATAAAAATCGAATTTTTACTTCGCTATACAATATATAAAAATCGAATTTTTTCTTCGCTATACAATATATAAAAATCGAATTTTTACTTCGCTATTCAATATATAAAAATCGAATTTTTACTTCGCTATTCAATATATAAAAATCGAATTTTTACTTCGCTATACAATATATAAAAATCGAATTTTTACTTCGCTATTCAATATATAAAAATCGAATTTTTACTTCGCTATACAATATATAAAAATCGAATTTTTACTTCGCTTTACAATATATAAAAATCATAACTTTCCTATATTAAAAATGTAAACTTTTCTATATTAAAAATATGAATTTTCCTATATTAAAATTATGAACTTCCCTATACAAAAGATCAAGTCTTTTGTTTATTAAAAATCATATATGTCATAAATGAAAAAATCATACATTTTACATAAAATCAGCTCTTTATTTTCTTAACAAAATAAATTAACTAATTAAGTTAATTAATTACCTGATATAATATTAAACCCTTCGCTAATGGTCTTCTTCCAACTCCAGTTTCCCGATTGAAGCATCCACGGCTATGGCTTAATGGCGCACAGACTACCTGGGACCGGAGTACGATCTAAAATCCCCTGGAGTAGTGCTCGACGGAGGGTGGAGAGTTCGGTTGGGCGACACGTTGGATTGGGGACGGGTTCAGGCGAAGCGGTGTCTTGAGGTGCTGCTGCTTACGAGGGTCGAAGAGGAAGGAGATGGTCGGAGTTGCGAAGCGAGGTGGCTAGGCTTGCGATGGCGGTGGTGTAGAGGAGCTCCGACGGCGTCGATCTGAACAGGCGCGATTTTTTATTTTTTTTCCTAAATCGATATTGAACGCTGGATGGGGGCTAAAGCAGTGGTTTGACTTTGAGGGATAAGAGAATAAGGGTTTGACTAAGTATAAGGCTTTATATAATATTATATTTAATTTAATAATTGTTTAGCTTAAGGTTCTCACATACGAACCCCAAACTAAACCCAACGACTGTCGTCCCTAGCTAATTACCCCCATTCCGAACACAATGGGATATGTCACGCAGGCTGATTTGATCGTTTCGATCAGTTTTCAATTAAATTCTCATTTAAATTATTATATTGAATTTGAACGCACATTTCAATTTACTGGGCCACATACAGACACTAAAAATTTCCGTAAAATATTTTCTAGCTTCGTATTGACGATACGGTCCTAACAAAACTAGTTTCGTCGAATTCTGAGACCGTGGGAAAAATGGCCATTTTCCAGTTGATTAAAATCAACTGAAACTGGTCAAACGCGTTTTCCTTTGCCACGCTCACATATTGATTCGAAAAATTATGAAATTTGGAATTCGGCAATAATTTGACATCACGGATCCAACAAAAGTTTTTTCGTCGAAATCCGAGGTCGTTTGCAAAATGGCTATTTTCAAAGGCCGAAATTCCATAGCGACTATTCTGAAATTTCAACTGGACATATCTTTTTATCCCCGCTATGAAATTTTGAATTTTCTGATTCGTTGGAAATATATTCTCAAATAGATCCCAATGTTTTTGGTTTCACTAAAATCCGGATTGTTTTGCACCCTGTACATTCAATTGAAGTTAGAAATCGAATTATCGAACTACCGCGCCGTTTTCAATTCCTTTTATAATTATAAATAATTATTTATATTCTAACGACGAACTATATAATATATACATTCGAATTCTGTTCAAAATAAATTTCTCGTCGATATTGTTTAAAATAATCTATTTTAAATGTTCAAAATTCGCTAAAATTGCCAAAATAAAAATTTTAAACTGGCCCTGATTTTCGGGTTATTACACAAAATTAAAGAATAACTAATCTCAGACGTGAGAATTGTGGGAAACGGGTTGCGCCATTGTGTTCGTCTCGGAATTCAGGTTGAAATAGAGTCCGAGTTTGCGTGATTTGGACTTCGTATGAAGGAGATATGGCCATTGGAAGTTTCAGAAAATTCAAAATTCGAAGTCAAACAGGCCAGGCGGGAAATTTCCCGCCCAGCACCCCAGGTCGTCTGGGGAGTCGACTGGGCAGTCGACACCCCCAGGACCAGGTCGACTGCGCAGTCGACTTGGGTATCGACCTGGTCAAGTCGGCCAGGTTTTGGCAGAGCCCAATCTTGAGCTGCTGATGTGTCTTTAGGGCTGAGTTGGCTAATTTAACGGTTCAGGTTAGTTCTGAGTTGATCTGACGGTCTAAATAAATCCTAAACTCTATATATACCTAGGCAGTCTCTCACTCTAAAATCACATGAAAAATAGAATAGCCGTCGTCATGCCATCGCCATGGAACTCAGTGTAGCCGCCGCCAACTAAGAAGGAAGAAAGCTAATCAAAACTCTAATTCTACTCAACTCTAAAGCAAATCAAGACTCTCTTTCTTTTCTAATTGTGAGTATGATGATCTTTATAAGATTATTAGCAAACTAATTAGATTAAGATGTGATATGGATCACAAGAAAATGATGTGAATTGTCATATATGTTGTTGTAAATCTTATGTTATCATGTATGTTGAAAATCCTATGTTATGTGATGATGATATCCTATATGTTGTAAATCATGCTATGATGATATTATATATGTTGCAAGTTTCTATGCTAAGTTGCGATGTTACAAAGCCATGATGTTATTATGTTGTAGTTAGCTTATGAATCATGATGTTGATTATATATATTTGGGCTATGATGATTCACATGATAAATCACATGTACCTATGCAAGTTTAGATTTATTAGTATGTATAATCTCACATATTGTATGACATCTATTTAGATCTAGAATTATGACATCTATTTAGATCTAGAATTATGCTATGACATGTGTGAGTTATATGTATTATATGCTAGTTCACACCATCATTATGTTGCATAAACCACATATGCAAGTTTATAAATGAACTTGGGTTATGATCATATTATGTAAGTTGTGACATTTAACCAAACAAGTTGACACCTTTAGATCCATGACATGTGTAGTTTTATGCAAGTTTCACCCCTATTATGATTTGATCTATTTTATTTGTCTATATGTTGTGATAATTTATCTTTGTGCTATGAGTTAGACTATTCGAGTCTAACGTATATTTTTCGTTGAATAAGCGAACGTATAACGTGGGGTAGGGGTAATATTAAGGATTTAATATTAAGAAATTGGGGTGCAATTGATATGATTTTGCATACTGTAAGTGGATGGCCATAATTGAGTCAATTATGGACATCATTAAAATTGGAATTAATTAATGATTTGAATAGGGATATATTTAAAACTGGGGTAAAACATTATGAGTGTCAATCAATGCTTAGGACACGAGGTTGGACTCGTTTGTGACGTAAAACTGCCCGGACCCGCCCGGCAAATCCAGTAGTCACAAATGTCATCATAATGTGAGAGGTCCTAGGCCCAAACTAAAGCATAACAGTTGTAAAGACACGAGGTTAGACTCTTTTATGGTATAAGACTGCCCGGACCCGCCCGGCGAATCCAGCTGCCATAAATGTCTGTCTAATGTAAGAGGTCTTTATAAGGTTATGGCCTTAATGAATTAAGAAATACTTAACCAGATAAACATGTGAGGTGGGACATGGGGTTAAGTAGGTGCCTTGGGTGGCATGAGGAATCTAGTGGGTGCGTTTAGTGGCATTTGAAATACGATTAGTAAGACTTAACCAAACACACATGTAAATGAACATGACTAAGAGGGTTAAGTGGGATGTACTAGTGGGGACAAGCTTAGGTGGATAGCTTGTGGTAAGTAAAGGGGCCCATTTCAACCAGTAACCCAAAACGTATCTTTGTGGGCTCGACCCAAGTCGAGGACGGGACACGCGTACTGGGCATGACTATAAGAGGCCAAACGGGTTAGCAGTGGCAACGCAAGTCCAACGGGTTCATATGCGTGTGTGGACCCGGGCTGGTAGGTAAGACGTTGTTGCATCGTGTAGGTATAAGCCGTGCATCCTCAAGTTGTATCGGGTTGCCACTTTAGGGGAGTGATGCACCCCACTGTGGGGCCAGCACGGGTATCTACGAGTAGGGAGCCGATCGAAAGTGAGTAGTGGGGTACACGTAGCGGAGATAGGGGAAGGAGGCACCTATGTAGTCAGCTAGGGTTACACGAAGTTATTTATAAAATTTCTAAGTGAAGCAAGTGGGATCAACCTTTAGGGTGACTGGTGTGGTGCAGTGTAGTAATTATTCGTTATTATTAGGTGTGCCTTTAACGTTATCTTTATCTGCTCTTCCATACCCAATAGTTCATAGACATTTCCTTATTTTCCATCTTGTGCCTCAGTCTAATTATTTTGATAATAGTATTGTTAGAATTATCATACTCGCCAGACTTTATGTCTGACCCCCTCCATTTCTATCTTTCCCCCCTCCAGGTCCTCAGGGTGGGCCCAGCTCTAGCGGAGTTTGATTGGATTGCTTTATCTCTCTTTTGGAAAGCTTGGACCGCTGAAGTAAAGTCCAGCTTGTTATCTTCTTTAATGGCTATTTATGTAATGGGGTTATGTATTTTGTTTTATCAAGATGGATATTGTACTTGACTCTGATTTATGGTTTTATGATGTAACAAACATGTTTAATTTCCGCTGCAATGAAATAAAGTTTTAGATTTCCAAGTACTACTTATTATCTATCTTGTTGTAATTTTTCTGTTCTATATTCACTTAAAACCTCCATGGAAGTTAATGCATTCCCTTTGTGAGTGACATTAATGGACGTGGGGTGTTACACGTGGTATCAGAGCTTAAGGTTACCAGAACAGATAATTTTTTTAGAAAAACTATTTTTCTAAAGTATTTTTGGAAGAAGTGTTTTCAAAAACATGTCTTGATGAGTAATTTAAAGAGGAAAGTTTTTATGAAAAACATAATCCCCAATAGCCATATATCTTTATCTTTCGAATTCTCCATTTTGAATCTTTCCTTTTTCGTTTCAGCATAGCTGAAGATCTTAACCTTCCGGAGGGTGTAACGATACCAGGATTGTATAGGAGGTTATTAGAGGCTAGGGCCGCTGCAGGTCCAGCCAATGTTCCTCCACCACCAGTTGCACCCGCTCCTCCTCCTCCTCCCCCTCCTCGCGCTGATACTTTTGCAAAGACATGCAAGGAATTTAAGGCTATGAGTGGAAAACCTTTTCGAGGGTCAGAAACGTTTGTGGAAGCTAGAGATTGGCTTAAGGAGGTGGAAGAATTGCTAGAAATATTTGAAGTAGAAGAAGGGAGGAAAGTCAAATTAGCAGCTTGGTTAATGAAGGGAGAGGCCTCGTTTTGGTGGGAGGTCACTAATGGGGAGCGTCCTGTTGATTCTTGGGCGGATTTCAGACGTAGGTTTGAGGCAAAGTTTCTCTCAAGGGCAGAAGAGAATCTATACATGGAAAGGTTCTTGACATTGAAGCAGGGAAATCTATCAGTGAAAGAGTATGTCAACAAATTTAACCAATTGGCAAGGTTTGGCTTAGATTTGGTGAACACGCAGGAGAAGAAGGCTCTGAGGTTCGTTAATGGCTTGAATGAGCCATTGCAGGGGTTGGCTATGACCCACATCCCTATGGGGGCCACCTTTGAGAAGCTAGTAGACATGGCACTCATGCACGAGGAGAAAGGCGCTAATGCTAATAAGGCACCCGAGAAGAAAGGGGATTAGAAGAAACCACAACAGCAAAACAAGAAGGGTGGTAAAGACAATAATGGCAAAGGAAAGAAAAGATGCTTTAACTGTGGGACACCAGGCCATCTCAGCAAGGATTGCAGAAAGAAAAAGAAGATTGGCTGTTTTCACTGTGGTGAAGCGGGACATCTAGTGAAGGACTGCCCAAAGAAGGGGCAGAGGGCAGGGTCTACCTCGGGAGGACAGGTGCAGGCTCTTATGGCACCAGGGCAGGCAAGGGGACAAGTTCAGGCTCTCGCGGTCCCACCGCTGCAAGAACGAGGTAGAACCATTTCTGTTGAAAGCTTAGTTTTTTTGTTTGATCATCCTGTCCGTACCTTATTCGATTCGGGCGCATCGCATTCGTTTATCTCTACATCATTAGTTGAATCACTGCACTCAAACACCAGTTTAATAGAGGATCCCTTAGTTGTTTCGAATCCAATTGGGGGCTCAGCTTATTTGTCCATGATATGTTTGGATTTGAAAATTTCTATACTTAGCATTGGGTTTAGATGTGATGCTTATGTTTTGGGCTTCACAGGCTATGGGCTAATTTTAGGAATGGATTGGTTATCCAGAAATGGGGTCGTTCTTGATTGTGAAAGGAGAGTAGTTAGGCTCATGACTCGCCTTGGCAACACTCTCGAAATCTTTTGTAATCCCATAAATTCCGTTATGCTAAGTTATCTAGAATCGCTTGACGCGTCGGTGGAAAATCTACGATCTGTTAAAGTAGTCCAAGAATATTCGGATGTGTTTGAGGAGGTGAAGGGCTTGCCTCCGAAGCGGGAGATAGATTTTCGAATATGTCTTGTGGATAATGCAAAACCAGTATCTTTGCCAGTACGCCACATGGTTCCTCGTGAAAGGAGGGAACTCGATAAGCAAGTGAAGGAGTTGCTTGAGAAGGGGTTCATAAGACGAAGTACATCGGAGTGGGGTGCTCCAGTAGTATTTGCCACGAAGGCGGATGGGTCCCTTAGACTTTGTGTGGACTATAGAGAACTTAATAAGCTTACTAAGAAGAACATACACCCACTGCCGAGGATTGACGATCTCTTCGATCAGTTAGTTGGCGCCTCAGTGTTTTCGCAGTTGGACTTAGCCACTGGTTTCCATCAGTTGAGAGTGGCTGAGGATAGCATAGACAAGACTGCCTTTAGGACTCCGGACGGTTTCTATGAATGGCTAGTGATGCCCTTCATCTTGACAAACGCCCCCGCATACTTTGTTGATTTGATGAGTAGGGTGTTTAGGGAGTACCTTAATAAATTCGTGGTGGTCTTTGTAGATGACATCTTGATCTTTTCTAAGGACGAAGAAGAGCATACCCTACATCTTAGGGAAGTGTTGGAGACCCTTCGAGCACTTAGTCTTAAAGCTAAATTTTCTAAGTGTCACTTCTGGAGGAAGGAAGTACGGTTCTTAGGGCACGTGGTTTCCAAAGAAGGGATAGCTGTGGATCCCGCGAAGGTAGTGTCCATCCAAGATTGGAAGGTCCCTAAAAATGCTACCGAAGTGAGAAGTTTCTTGGGTTTGGCTGGCTACTATAGGAAGTTTATCAATGACTTCGCAAAGATATCAGCTCCATTAACACGTTTGACGAAGAAGAACCTAGTTTTCACATGGGACGTAGATTGTGATGATGCGTTCCAACGTTTGAAGAGAGCTTTGACTTCAGCCCCAGTCTTAGTGCTGCCAGACGGGAGTAAGCCGTTTACTGTTTATACCGATGCTTGTGGGACAGGACTAGGCGCAGTCTTAAGGCAAGAGGGAAGGGTAATAGCCTATGATGGAAGGCAGTTAAGGGTGCATGAGAAAAATTACCCTACACATGACCTAGAGTTAGCCGCAATTGTTTCCGCGCTTAAGTCTTGGCGTCATTACCTTCTTGGCGAGAAATTCGAATTGTTCACTGACCACAAATCTTTAAAATACTTATTCTCTCAGAAGGACTTGAACTTAAGGCAACAAAGGTTTATGGAGTTCTTAGCGTCCTACGATTTCGAAATAACATATACCCCTGGCAAGGGTAACGTGGTGGCAGACGCCTTAAGTAGGAAAAGGTTGTCCTTGAGCCTATTGTTTGTTGAGCGGCGAAACTTAGAATTCATCTCTAGGTTTGACTTTAGACCTTCCGTTGACTTTGTACCCGGTTTGCTAGCATCCTGGGAGGTCAGACCTACGCTTTTGGGACGGATTGGTGAGGCACAGCGAGACGACCCACAGTTGGTTGGGTTAGTAGAAAAGCTCAAAAGAGGGGAGTCATCAAGCCATCTCCGTAGGTATACCCTGGATGATAAGGGTTGGTTACGTAGGGATAGTAGACTTTGTGTACCTCAAGACGAAGGTTTGAGGAAGGCTATTCTTGACGAAGCACATCATTCGAAGATGACCATTCATCCCGGCGGGGACAAGATGTACAAAGACATGAAGCGAGTTTTCTTTTGGGCCGATATGAAGAGGGATGTAGCCGAGTATGTTGCTAGATGCTTGGTGTGCCAACAAGTAAAAGCGGAGCAAAAGAAACCCGGTGGGTTGCTTCACCCATTGGAGGTTCCACTATGGAAGTGGGAAAGTGTCTCGATGGACTTTGTGGATGGATTACCAAGATCAAGGAAGGGTAATACGGGGATTTGGGTTATAGTAGACAGACTTACTAAGAGCGCCATTTCATTCCCGTGAAGAGTAAGTGGACTGCTCCATGGTTAGCTTCTGTATACGTTCGAGAGATAGTTCGTTTGCATGGTGTTCCTTCTAACATAGTAAGCGACCGTGATCCTATCTTCACTAGCGAATTTTGGAAGAGCTTGCAAGAGGCGGTAGGGACTCAGTTATGTTTGAGCACCGCGTATCATCCTCAGACGGACGGCCAGACCGAGAGGGTGAATCGCATTCTAGAGGATCTTTTGAGGCTATGTATCCTAGACTTTGGGGGTACATGGGAAGAGCATCTTCCGTTGGTGGAGTTTGCATATAATAACAGCTTTCAGTCCAGCATTGGCATGGCACCTTTCGAAGCTCTTTATGGACGACCTTGTCGTTCACCTACATGTTGGTGGGAATCTACGGAGAAGATCTTACTTGGGCCCGATATGATTAGAGAGACTTCGGAAAAGATTGACTTGATTCGAAGGAGGATGAAGACGGCGCAAGATAGGCAGAAAACTTATGCAGACAAAAGGAGGACAGATCTTGAGTTTGATGTTGGGGACATGGTCTTTATCAAAGTGTCTCTATTATGGAATGTTGTTCGCTTTGGGTCCTTTGGGAAATTAGCACCAAGGTTTGTAGGGCCGTTTCCTATTAAGGAGAAGATTGGACAGATGGCGTATAGAGTGGAGTTGCCTGATAGACTTAGTGGTGTACACGACGTATTCCATGTGTCACATTTGAGGAAGTGCTTGCATGAGACCGTGGAAGTGGTAGAGCCGAGCTTTCTTAGAGAGGTGGAGATAGAGCGTGATGTGACAATTCGACGAGCTCCTACGCGCATTCTTGGGTCGGAGATCAAAAAGTTGAGGAATCGAGAGGTCAGACTAGTCAAAGTGCAATGGGGAGATGATGAGAGCAACGCTACTTGGGAGACAGAAGAGAAGATGCGTTCATTTTACCCTTTTTTTTTAGGGTATGTCTTTTAATTTCTCCGTTATTGCTTAGCTTGTACTTATCTTATCTTTAGTATGTCCTCTCGCTAGTATCTTTGACCTTTAGTTAGGATAATCCTATGGTTGAAACATGTGTTTGAGACATGTTATGTATGATGGATGCAAAGTGGATGCAAGTGTTTGCTAGTGGTTGCTCGTGGATGCATATACACACACTATTAGGCACTAGATCGGCTCAGTCACTTCATATTGCATATTGCATATATATGGATGTATTTAGTAAAATGGATGTATGAGGATTTTTTTATCATATGGATGCTGCGTTCAGATGATGATTGTGCACACATGTAGAGATAATATGTAGCATTAAGGAAATTTTGCATACATAATGGACGCATGGCACTATCATGATTTGCATTAAGGAGGTCAACTAAATCAGTGGACCGCCTGATTTTGCATTAGATAAGGAACATATACACACACTTCTTGCATATGTTCATACAACATTAGAAACTTTATAAGGACAATGGATGCCAGTGTTTGATGGTTGAGTAGATGGTTGTTTGGATGTTAGGATATACATTCTCCTTAACTTGTAGATTTCGGGGGCGAAATCCTTTAAGGAGGGGAGAATGTAACACCCCGTATTTCTATTAATAACAATGTTCAAAAAATTAAAGAATAACTAATCTCAAACGTGAGAATTGTGGGAAACGGGTTGCGCCATTGTGTTCGTCTCGGAATTCAGGTTGAAATAGAGTCCGAGTTTGCGTGATTTGGACTTCGTATGAAGGAGATATGGCCATCGGAAGTTTCAGAAAATTCAAAATTCAAAATTCGAAGTCAAACAGGAAAGGCGGGAAATTTCCCGCCCAGCACCCCAGGTCGTCTGTGGAGTCGACTGGGCAGTCGACACCCCCAGGACCAGGTTGACTGCGCAGTTGACTTGGGTGTCGACCTGGTCAAGTCGGCCAGGTTTTGGTAGAGCCCAATCTTGAGCTGCTGATGTGTCTTTAGGGCTGAGTTGGCTAATTTAACGGTTCAGGTTAGTTCTGAGTTGATCTGACGGTCTAAATAAATCCTAAACTCTATATATACCTAGGTAGCCTCTCACTCTAAAATCACATGAAAAATAGAATAGCCGTCGTCATGCCATCGCCATGGAACTCAGTGTAGCCGCCGCCAACTAAGAAGGAAGAAAGCTAATCAAAACTCTAATTCTACTCAACTCTAAAGCAAATCAAGACTCTCTTTCTTTTCTAATTGTGAGTATGATGATCTTAATAAGATTATTAGCAAACTAATTAGATTAAGATGTGATATGGATCATAAGAAAATGATGTGAATTGTCATATATGTTGTTGTAAACCTTATGCTATCATGTATGTTGTAAATCCTATGTTATGTGATGATGATATCCTATATGTTGTAAATCATGCTATGATGATATTATATATGTTGCAAGTTTCTATGCTAAGTTGCAATGTTACAAAGCCATGATGTTATTATGTTGTAGTTAGCTTATGAATCATGATGTTGATTATATATATTTGGGCTATGTTGATTCACATGATAAATCACATGTACCTATGCAAGTTTAGATTTATTAGTATGTATAATCTCACATATTGTATGACATCTATTTAGATCTAGAATTATGACATCTATTTAGATCTAGAATTATGCTATGACATGTGTGAGTTCTATGTGTTAGATGCTAGTTCACACCATCATTATGTTGCATAAACCACATATGCAAGTTTATACATGAACTTGGGTTATGATCATATTATGTAAGTTGTGACATTTAACAAACAAGTTGACACCTTTAGATCCATGACATGTGTAGTTTTATGCAAGTTTCACCCCTATTATGATTTTATCTATTTTATTTGTCTATATGTTGTGATAATTTATCTTTGTGCTATGAGTTAGACTATTCGAGTCTAACGTATATTTTGCATTGAATAAGCGAACGTATAACGTGGGGTAGGGGTAATATTAAGGATTTAATATTAAGAAATTGGGGTGCAATTGATATGATTTTGCATACCGTAAGTGGATGGCCATAATTGAGTCAATTACGGACATCATTAAAATTGGAATTAATTAATGATTTGAATAGGGATATATTTAAAACTGGGGTAAAAGATTATAAGTGTTAATCAATGCTTAGGACACGAGGTTGGACTCGTTGGTGACGTAAAACTGCCCGGACCCGCCCGGCAAATCCAGTAGTCACAAATGTCATCCCAATGTGAGAGGTCCTAGGCCCAAACTAAAGCATAACAGTTGTAAAGACACGAGGTTAGACTCTTTTATGGTATAAGACTGCCCGGACCCGCCCGGCGAATCCAGCTGCCATAAATGTCAGTCTAATGTGAGAGGTCTTTATAAGGTTATGGCCTTAATGAATTAAGAAATACTTAACCAGATAAACATGTGAGGTGGGACATGGGGGTTAAGTAGGTGCCTTGGGTGGCATGAGGAATATAGTGGGTGCCTTTAGTGGCATTTGAAATACGATTAGTAAGACATAACCAAACACACATGTAAATGAACATGACTAAGAGGGTTAAGTGGGATGTACTAGTGGGGACAAGCTTAGGTGGATAGCTTGTGGTAAGTAAAGGGGACCCATTTCAACCAGTAACCCAAAACGTATCTTTGTGGGCTCGACCCAAGTCGAGGACGGGACACGCGTACTGGGCTTGACTATAAGAGGCCAAACGGGTTAGCGGTGGCAACGCAAGTCCAACGGGTTCATATGCGTGTGTGGACCCGGGCTGGTAGGTAAGACGTTGTTGCATCGTGTAGGTATAAGTCGTGCATCCTCAAGTTGTATCGGGTTGCCACTTTAGGGGAGTGATACACCCCACTATGGGGCCAGCACGAGTATCTACGAGTAGGGAGCCGATCGAAAGTGGGTAGTGGGGTACACCTAGCGGAGATAGGGGCAGGCGGCACCTATGTAGTCAGCTAGGGGTACACGAAGTTATTTATAAAATTTCTAAGTGAAGCAAGTGGGATCAACCTTTAGGGTGACTGGTGTGGTGCAGTGTAGTAATTATTCGTTAGTATTAGGTGTGCCTTTAACGTTATCTTTATCTGCTCTTCCATACCCAATAGTTCATAGACATTTCCTTATTTTCCAGCTTGTGCCTCTGTCTAATTATTTTGATAATAGTATTGTTAGAATTATCATACTCGCCAGACTTTATGTCTGACCCCCTCCATTTCTACCCCCCTCCCTCCAGGTCCTCAGGGTGGGCCCAGCTCTAGCGGAGTTTGATTGGATTGCTTTATCTCTCTTTTGGAAAGCTTGGACCGCTGAAGTAAAGTCCAGCTTGTTATCTTCTTTAATGGCTATTTATGTAATGGGGTTATGTATTTTGTTTTATCAAGACGGATATTGTACTTGACTCTGATTTATGGTTTTATGATGTAACAAACATGTTTAATTTCCGCTGCAATGAAATAAAGTTTTAGATTTCCAAGTACTACTTATTATCTGTCTTGTTGTAATTTTTCTGTTCTATATTCACTTAAAACCTCCATGGAAGTTAATGCATTCCCTTTGTGAGTGACATTAATGGACGTGGGGTGTTACATTTAGTGTCATGAATCCAACATGTTTGCAAATAGTCCTAGTCACATTAACACTATATGTGTGCACAAACATCCATCCATATGCAACATCCACATGATAACACATTCAATTTCATCCACAAACAAGTATAAACACTCATGGATATGCAATATGAAAATGTGTCTGAGCCGATCTAGTGTCTAATGTGTGTTATGCAACCATGAGAAACCACTTGCGACCACTTGCAACCATTTGCAAACATCAACCATAACATGTTTCAATTACATGTTTTCATCCAAAAGAGTTCTACCTAAAGATATAGTCGAATGATAGAAGCAAGTAAAAACTTTGTGCCTATTAGGCAATGTCAAAACTGGAAATCTACATCACATATATACTGATTAGGAGAAGAACTCCCTAAGCACCATCCCTGAAGACCAAAATCAACATCAGAGTGATACCCAAAGGATTTCTTAACCCAACCAATATATGTGTTTCTAGAAAACTAGGTCACAATAAATCCCTTCCTAAAACCAACCCGTATCCTATAAAACCCAAAAAGTTTAGTCAACCCAACGGACACCCTCAAGCCCTAACATGTATTACTAACAGATGAGTCAAACTCCCTATGGGGTTTGCAACCGAAACATGAATGATAATAGGACCGAGAGGGTATACTTAAAAGATAGCATGCAAGTAAGCTTTACAGGAAAAGAGGGATCAAGGATATACTCTTAAAAAGAGATATGATGCACGTATCTAGTCTTCAATCTTCTAAGTCACATTTCCTTGAGATTAACTCCATTGTGCTTTTACCTTTTCCTCCTTTGTGGATTAAGCCATATGAACAAGTTTCTCATCCTTAGGCTTGTTGACAAGTTTCTCGAAAGCTACCTCCATCGCATAGCAACCCAACAAAGCTTGAAACAAGATTAGTCGCAGAAGGAACTGCTGCGGCAACAGATGGAGAAAAGAAAGGAAAAGAGATTCAAACAAGGAAACAAAGGATAGTGCTAATGGCTTTTGGGGAATAGCCTTTAAATAAAACAAGACTTTTCTTGAAAAATGCTTCTTTGTAAATGGTTTTGAAAATAGTTTTAGAAGGTTTTAAAAACTTTTGCCCAGTCTGGTAACCTCCTGCTCTGATACCAAGTGTAACACCCCCACCTCCGCTAGGGTCACTCACAAAGGGAATGCACTAGTTTTGGAGGAGCGTTATCGAGGTAAACAATCACAGAATTATTACAAGATAGAACATAAATAAAACAGCGGAAGATTCAAAAGCTAAATTTCATTACTTTCAAAAAGAGTCAAAACCTTTTACATCAAATAGCCAAGGTCATTATTTTCCACTACAATAAATTATGTCTTGCATAAATAAAGAAGCATAAACTTGAAACAACAAAAGGAGCTTAATTCCCCAAAGGTAGCAGAAATGCAGCCATAGCATAGCTCAAGATCAAACCGTACATGAGCTAAACCGAAAGCTAGTGAAATCCAAGCTAAGTGCTAGAGTTTCCTCCCTGAGAACCTGGGGGGGAAACGGAAGAAAAAGAGGCGAAAGAAAACGGGTCAGTCATAAAGACTGGTAAGTCCAAGTGACTTTCAGCATAAAAACAGATAAAGGTAACATGACACGTATAAACTGAAAGTAAACATAAGGATGCTGTCAAGATGGGCAAGATAGACTAAGATAACATGATAAATCAAGTATAAGTCAAGTATAACATCACATATTTAAGGTTCGCTGCATCAACTGTACTAGAATCCTAAACCCATATCTTATATAAATCATGAAATAATTCCTTGGCCCAATATCATGAAACGACCCATTTCTAGGTCCAACGAAACGATCCACTAGTCGATCGGCTCCCTACAAGCTCTAGCTCGTCATGTGTCTGTGTCATACGGCCCTATCACAAATGTAGTCACCTGTGCTAGGTCCACCATAGGGTGTATCAAGCCATAGGGTGCCAATCACCGACACGAATCAAGCATGCACAGATAAACCTACTGATGCCCAATGCCTGCTTTTTCAACTCCGGATCACGTGCACGACCATAGCGCGCCTGAACCTACATTGGCACACCAACACAGCCGTCGTTCTGGTCGCTTATAATCAGCCCAGTAATTGTACCCCACCCTGCCTAGTTCTAGGGTACCATGATACATCTAGTGGGTTACTGATGAAATGGACCGTGTAACTAGGGTTTCCGTCTAATGGGTTAAGTGTTGTCATTTAAATTCGTGATTTAACCCCTATCAGTCTAGCATGTCAAGTTGGTTAAGTGTTGCCATTCAAGTTCGTGACTTAACCCGCCTACGTGTCATGTCGAATTGGCTAAGTGTTGTCGTTCAAGTTCATGACTTAGCCCTACGAATCATGTATCAAGTTGGTTAAGTGTTGTCTTTCATGTTCATGACTTAACCCTATCATGTAGCATTAATTCACTAAGGCACCCCAATCTCTCATATCAGACCTGTTGTTGTGGTCACTGGATATGCCAGGCGGTTCCGGGCAGAATTACACCACAACTCAGTCTGGCCTCGGGTTTTCAAGTGCGATATAACCAACTACCCATATTGGATCCTATTGTTTGCAGTAACTGGATTTGCCGGGCGGTTCCGCGTAGAATTACACTGCAAACTCAACACAACCTCGAGTTGGCCATTTTCAGGTTCATTCTAGTGTCATGTCCATGTTCAAGTTTCATGTCAAGTTCGTGTCAAGTTTCAAGGATAAGTTTCATGCCAAGTTTCCTACAATTGCCAATTTTTTCCAACGTTACCCCGTCTAAATATTAGGCTAACAATCTTAGCCTAATTTTCCATCCGCATGATTTTTGACATATAATATTAGGCTAAAAACTTAGCCTAATTTAACGTACACAAAATTTGCATAAAGCGATTCATTAGCATAAACATGACATAGGTGTAAACTGGGCATTCTCGGTATAGTCAATATGAACACCATAGGTGTGTACTTGCAAAATAATCAACATGAATATCATAAGTGTGGTCTTGCAATGTAGACTAAATCAACATACATATATGTGAATTTGCAACATAGACTAAATCAACTTACATATATGTGAACTTGCAAATCAATAACGAGCATATGAATAAGTGTGAACTTGAGATATGACATAGGTTTAACATATACACATAAACATGTAGATCTAACATTTAGTCACATATGTGATATGATTTTACAACCTAAAACTTGCATAACATGATAAACTACACAATTTATCATAACAGTTTATACTTCAAGTTCCTATACATATGAATAGACTTATTCATTAATTCCCAATTCAACATGATAATAAAATAGAACCACAGGCATAGATCAATATCATTCAATAACATAATCAATCTATTTTCAAGGCATGGCATAACTGAATAAATTGATTAAAACATCGCAGGCATATAGATCTGATAACATTATGAACATGAAAAGGTTTGAATACTTATCTAGATTCAAGAACATGGATAGATCTAACTTAAATAGAAAAATCCCCAAAATCAAGATCCAAGGACAAATAAAGAAAATAGGTCTGAATAGAAAATCAATCTTAGATCAAATTTTCATAGTCATAATCCTAGGCAATAACCTCATAGGTGATTAGCCACAATTGTCCTTGTCATAGTTATAGGCAATAGTCTTATATTCACAGTCATAGGCATAGGCATAGTCTTATGTTCACCGTCATAGTCATAGGCATAGGCATAGTCTTATGTTCACAGTCATAGGCATAGTCATGGTCTTATGTTCACAGTCATAGACGTAGTCATGGTCTTATGTTCACAGTCATAGGCGTGCGTAGTCATAGTCTTATGTTCACAGTCATAGGCATAGGCATTGTCTTATGTTCACCATCATAGTCATAGTCATAGTCTTATGCCATTAACAATAGTTTCAATGTCGTAGACAATATTCCCAATAGTCAAGATCCAAGAAGAAAACAAGAATAGATATGAATCATACATAAATCAATTCCAATTTAACATGCCCATATTAGATTTATTGTTTTTATCTAAAAGTAACTGGAACTTACAGATCGTGGTCTAAGAAATTTAGATGCAGAAGTCAAGTCTAGAAATTTATCTTAGAGCGTTGCGGTGTCGTTGATTTGTTCTCTTGAATTGTTGTAGAAGCGTTGATCTTTGATTTGAATCGAGTTTGAACGCTTGAGCTTTAATTTGGAGGCAGCGACCATGGTTCAAGGGGTAAATTAGCAGCATAGCCGTGTAAGAATGATTTCTATGAATTAGGCTAGGTCTTAGGATGTATTTATAGGGGTAGCAACTAGTTTAGGCCCTTAGATTAACCCTAGAATCAATCCGGACCATCAAAACACGCCTCAGGCTTCAAAAATAGGTTTTGGGTCAAAATAGGCCGACCAGGTCGACCTGTAAGGCGGGGAGGTCGACCATATGGTCGACCTGGGGGGTAGGTCGACCCTAAGGTCGATCATATGGTCGACCTGACCCCCAGGTCAACCTGCCTGGTCTGAAATTTGCTGAATCTTCTACAGGCCATAACTTCTTCATCCGGACTCCGATTTTCGAAAACTCAGACTCTATTTCATGCAGAATTCCAAGACAAACGCAATGGCATAACCTGTTTCCCTTGATTCTTATTTTAAAATTTAATTCTTCCCTGATTTACGGTTCTAACATGTTATAAAAATTTGGGTTGTTACATGGTTCATTATGAACATGACTTAGGAAAGGGGCATGAAAACCTATAATGACATATGAATAATTGGTCAATAATTGAAATGCCTAGAATTATAGTAATTAGAAACTGTAACCACGCTTAGACATAAGGTTAGATTGCACTTGTGGTGGAAGTCTGCCCGGAACCGCCCGACATATCTAGCGACCACAAATGGTGAATCTAATGTGAGAGGTCTAAGTGCATAAACACGTGACGTGCTAAGACACGAGGTTAAGTCCGACTTGTGGAAGAAGTCTGCTCGGATCTGCCCGGCATATCCAGCATCCACAAGTTATGGGCTTAATGTGGGAGTTCTTGTATAACCATAAACGAATATGGTAATAAACTTGAATGCTTAACCTAGTTGATCCATAGGGATTGTATATGTTAACTTGATTAGGGTTTCAGTAAAATTGTATGAAACAGTGGGAGGGTTAAGTATATCTTGGGTTGGTGGGTAATAATTACATATAGGCCCACAAACTTAACCTGTGGGGATATGCAATCTTTTACTCTAGTATGGCATAACCTGTGGAATACCTAGTGGGGATGCAAGCTTAGGGGGAAGATTGTATCATCTTGTGTGGGGGACCCGTTTTAGTTAGTAACCTATATATATGTATCAAACTAGTACTCCGAACTAGGTTGGAGTCGGGGCACGCTTACTAGGCCGATTGTAAGAGATCGAAACAAAGGGGTGGTGTGGGTGGCGCGTTTCGACGGTGTCATGTGCATGCATGGGTACGGCAAAGGAGGTTTAGACGTCGTGACATTAGTAGATATGGTTGTGCACATCCTGAAAACGAAGGGTTGCCACTTTAGGAAGTGATACATCCTTCTGTGAGGCCAGCATAAGGTATCTACAGAGTATGGAGCCAATCGATTGGGGTAGTAATTAGGGTACATCTAGACTCTAGTATGTTTAGGAGCCCATTATTATCCTTAGGGGTAACTCCGGTATGTTTGGCTACCTGTTGATTGTATGGGGTTAAAACCTCTCACTAGAAGTACGCTTAAGTCTACCATCTTATAATTGTTGGGATCATCTCATTTGGTTATACTAGTATTGGTGTAGAGAGAGAAAGAGAAAGTACTTAAGAGAAGCGCAATACATTCTATCATGTTTATCACGTTTACCTTGTCATGCCTGCCTTTTATGATGTTATCTCTCTTATCCACCTTATATGCCTGTCATGATACTTTAACTTATTTATATGCTAAAAGTAACTGGACTCGCCAGACTTTATGTCTGATCCATTTTTTCCCTCATCTTTTTTTCTGTTTCCCCCTCAGGTTCTCAGGGTGGGAATACTCAAGCGTAATCAAAACTCCTCTTCCATCTTACTTGGAGCTTCTTAAAAGTACTACTCGATTTCATATCTCTCCCTACTATGGCTATGTTTTGGGGATTATGTTTCTTTTATTATTGTACTCTGATGTTCTAAGTACAAGAAAAAAAATTGATGATGTGCTGGGTTTTATTCATTTCAAACATATGATGTAACCATGTTTTGAACTACGATATTTTCTGCTTAGTAAAAAAATTTTATTCCGCGCTTATTTTATATCTGTCTTGTAATGTTTCTGTTCCTGTTTACCTATAACGCTTCACGAAACTTAATGCATTCTTTTAATGAGTGACATAAATGGACGTGGGGTGTCACACTTGACCCTTCACCACTAGGACCTCCACCTTCCTCTGCCCTATAGTCTAGCACCTTCCACTCCCTTATCCAATGACCGCCGCTACTTACCATAGCCACGCTCTCACATCCACGCAGCCGCGAGAGATCCAAAACCCACTAGCAACAAACTCCTTATCCTCTAACCTTCGGCTCTATTTAACCTTGCCCTCCACTGCCTTGAAAAACCACCATCCCTGATACAAAAACCTACAGCCTTGCACAAGCCCAAACTGTAGTCGTTACATCCCCTCCTCCCCTCCTTTATTTAAAAAAAGAAAAAGAACCAAACTAGCTTGCTTGTTCGATTTTGTCGATGTGCGGTTATGTTATTGCTTGCTTCCTTTCCAGAACCACGGAAAATATATATTAAAGCTCATCAATAACATTCTAATGAAAATTTAATTGTTGAATTCGCGATAGGTAGTTGCTGCACTGGTTAATTTATTTAATTCTCAGTTTGGAAATTTGAAACTTACATTGACACCGTTGAAACCTAATATTGGAATGAACTGATTCAATTGTTAGTTGATAGGTTGTCGATATATTTTTTATATTAAATTAAATCTAAATGCAACGTCCCGGATTTTTAGCCAATTTATTTTGAACATTTAAATTAGTTTTAAATGTTGAGTTAGAAATATGAATGAATATGGAGTTTATCGATTTAATAATCGATATACGATTTAATTTCGAAGATGTTGAATTATCGTAATATGAAACGATAATAATTGAATTGGCAGTTAAAACTGAATCAAAATGATTCTATCGATTAATATAAATTCTATTAGAATTAGAACGATGATAATAATTTATTATCAATGAATTTGATTGTTATGAATCGGTTTATATTTTAATCGATTTAATTTAATGAAAATTAGGGTCACATCCCTAAAAGAAAACTTAATTCATGCCACATCCCTCCCAAGTTTGAAATATAAACCCGCCTCCTATTTATCACTTCCACCTGCTCTTTTCAAAAGTTCCGTCTTTTACAAATTTCAGCCAAAATTTTTGGGGTACCACATAAAAAAACAAAAATTCTAAAATCTGGAAATATTCTCGGAAGTCCACGCAAAGAAAAAAAAAGTTGCATACATTTATGCAACTTTTGCCTATAGTTGCATACACGTATGCAACTATTTCATATGCTGTTTTCTTCAGAAATTCTGGACTAAAACTTGCATACTTGTGTGCAACTAATTGGAATACCCACACACATGTATGCAAGTATTTCATGCAGAAATCTGAACTAATATTTATGCAAGTGAATTTATGCACACTTGTATACCAAAATTATGCTGTACTTGCATAGATGTATGCAAAAAAATCAAACACGGATGCATGATTCAAAAATATGCACGGATATATGTTGGAAAATACAGATTTGTGCATACTATTATGCATTGAACTGCAATACCGTTGTTGTTTCTGTTTTTTTTTTTTTTTTTTTGATGCCTTGTTTGATTGTTTTTTAATCTGAATATTTCAGAGTTTACATGTTTTAATTAATTATGAATTTACGTATTTTTTTAGTTGTTTTTGTGAGTATTTGAAAAATAGGGGCTAAATTTACAATAAGTTTATGACCGGACCTGAGCCTAATTTAAAATATTAACAGTGACTTGTAAAAAATATACCCTTTAATTTAACCTATGAAAATAAATAATTTTCAAACAGTCTTAGAATTCAATGGAACAAGTTCCACTGGATCCGTAATAGCATATTATTATTGGATTTTAAATTTGGTAATGTTTGGATTAATCATTTGAATGTACGATTAGAAAACTCTTAGAAATAATTAAATTGAATTTTATTTCAATCATCGATTTAAATTGATATTTTTTCCATATAATCTAATTTGTCCCCGGAACCTATTCCAGTGTGTTCAGAATAGTGGTTAAACCCTAGAAATGTCAGTCGTTGCACCCCGATTGATGTTCATTACCACAAGATATTATGGTTTATTATATATATGTATATATATATATGTATATATATATACGTATATATTTGTGTATGTATGTATGTATATATCAAAACAAAATGTATTCTAATCTCATCAAATAAATTACGCCAACCTACATATCCTTTAGCAATCAAATTTTCAAATCCTAAAGCCGACCTCTATTTCTCCATTCCACAGACCTATTTTTCTTCAAGCTGAAATTTATGTTTCCTTCCTTCCCTCCAAAGCTATCAGAGAAATTATGGTGTGTACTTCTGTTTCCCATTCTCATTTATAAATACGCAGCACAAACCCCCTTTAAACCATTTTCCTCTTTGTTCCTCAACAACCAAAAAGGAAGAAAACACCGAAGCCATTCTTCTTTCCGATTTTCAAAAATTCAAATATAAAATCGAATCAAATCAGAACCTCGTTGTTCATTCGAAACCAGCTTGGTGCATGCGATGCTTTTATGGGGGATCGATTTTCCCCAAATCAATAGGTAAGGCACGAGTTTTTCTAGAGTAAAGTACGAGATTCGGGGGAGTCACCTTAGTTTGTGAGAGGTCGAGTATCGAGTAGGTGGTCTGGTGTAAGGTGCGATGAGGTTAAAGGCGATCAAATCTTGCTCGTAGTAGAAGGGGAAATCACGATGTACCTAGAAGTGTTAATTCAAGGAAAAATGGGGCCGCCTTTCTCCTGTACCAATGCACGAGTTGGAGGATGATTGTCTGGAGGTGCTCGCGCATGTAAGTGGTTGGCGATTGTGGAGGATTTGGTTGGTGGCAAAAATGCATAAAGAGGAGGTTAATGGGTTGGTTTTTGATCAACAAGTATTTATGTTGTTTGTTATTTCGAGCTAGAAGGAAACGTAGTTAGGCATGGATTCTTTAATGTTTGACAGAAGATGATAAATGTAATTAAAAGCTAATTAAATAAGTTTTTATCTTAATTTAATAATTTATGATATTTGAATTATTCAGTTGCTTATAAAATGAAGTTCTAATTCAGACGGAATCAGATTTGAATACCGTCCATTTCATTGAGCTTGTATGGACTTAAGCTTCGCAATGGAATTTGATTTGGAATTTAATTCGTTGAAATCAGTTATGGAATTTTGATTTAAATCGAATATTGTTTGATTTAAGTTAAAATTGTATTGGAATTGCAATGGAAAACCAAGGTGAGTAAACTCACACTTTGGATTCATTTATAATTTATTATAAACAAATATCTATTTGATATAATGGTATATGATGCTTGTTGGTTGTTTGTATGCATTGAATAATTGTTGATGAATTGTGGCTATTATATATATTAGTTATATTTAGGCTTAGTGGTTGTGGCTATTGTGTATATATATACACACAGACACACATATGTAAATATATATATATATATGTATGTATGTATGTATGTATGTATGTATATGTATGTAATTGTGTATGTATATTGGATATTTTGCGCAGTACCATTAGGGGATGATATCCCTATGCGCCCCACAATATATATAGTGGATGACCTTCCAACCACGATATTCTTCCTTGCAACAGGATTGGTATTATTTTTCTTGACTAATATCTTTGGATGAAAGAAAAATAGGTTGGTGGGATCCAACTGGATTCCTCAAATTTAATTTATAGTTATTACATATTTATATATGTGTGATGTGTTAAATTGGATTGATGGTTGTGTATTTGGATTTCTGAATTTTATTGGCCATGTATATTGATATAAAAGTTATCATAAAAAGGGGTTTTTAGATTTGAAAGGGGAAATTTATTTTTCCAAAGTGGAAATTGGATTTCAAACGTAATTTTAATTATAAACTTGTTTTAATTTAAAATAAGAAGTTAAATTTATAAATGACGTTTATAAATGAAAAAAATTTATCATTGGATAATTTATAAATTTAAATTTAAGTATGAATTTTAAAAAAAAGGGATTGAGAATCATTTTCAAAGGAAATGATGTAATTTTTCCCGATGTTCGGAATGCAAAATGAATTAAAATAAATCCATAAAGATTTATGATTAGAATTCGACTATGTTGAATTAAAAAAAACAGATTATTTCCAGAAAGGATATTGGAATTTTATTTTATAGAAATTGTAATTTAGAATTAAAAATGAAATAAATTTTGTGTGTGTATATATATATATTATAATAGTAAATTATTCAAAAATAGGAATTCGGTTACAAATATATTTTGAAATAGAAGCCTATTCTAAAAATAAAACAAGAAAGGGAAAGTAATGATCATTGTATAATTTGGAAGTTTAAATTCAAATGTGAATTTCGAAAGGAAAGTGGAGATCTTATAAGAGAAACGATAAAATTTATTCTGATGTTAAGAATATAAACCGAATTAGGAATAATCAAAAGGATTTATAAATTGAATTTGATTATATCGAATTTTATAAAATAATTTATTTCCAAGGAAATTGAGATAGAGTTTAATATAGAAAATTTAAGTTGTGAATAAATTCATAACCGAGAAGAATTTTGATTGAAAATAGAAAATTGTGGAAAATCAAGATTTTTTAAGTTAGCTCTAGAAAAATGGGTTGGTTTATATTAAAATGTTAAAAAAGTATAGTTGAAAATTAATTTAATAAATGAAGTTTAAACATTAATATTTAATTTAATTAAAACGAACTCGTTGTAGCATGGTAGTTAGTAATTTGACGATTCGAACTTCAATTGAATATATAAAACTCAACATAAGTCGGAATTTGATGAAACAGGAAACGTTTGGACCTATTTAATGATAATTTTCTAGTGGAAGAGAAAATTCTGGATTTCATGCTATAGATTTCGAGTTATATCAAAATCAAATTTTAGAAAAGTCGCTGCAAAATCGTTTATAAACCATAACAACTTATTTAATATATTAAAAGTATTTTAAGTAAATAAAATCTGAATTTCCATTAGTAAAATCCAGTTTTGATATATAAAATAAACACAAACTCAAGTGGAATAGATGAAGTGATTTTTGGAACAAAATCAGATTTAGTTATTGAATGAAGTTAACTAAGTATAAAGTAATTCGTTAAAGAAGTTTTCGACTGAACTTAACCTTTGTTATATAAATCGGATTTGTGATTACAATTTGAAATTGAATATGAAACTCGAGTTAGAAGTGGAATTCGACTTGTGTACAGAAAAATTTAAAAATATATTCGAATATGATATGTTTCAATCAAAAGTACATTAGGCATAGAGCTAATTGAAGAAGTGGTTAGCTAATTTTGTTAAAAATGATTGGATTGATTGAAAAAATCGAGAATGGGCGTATATATGTTAAACTTGTATTAAATGAAGGGAATGAAGAATATAAATTGAATTCCCAACAAAAAGTTACATGTTTAATTCCACATGAGATTTTATGAGCCAATTGGGCAAGCCACTTGGCTTTTTTATTTTCTTTTTGAATGGAAAGGGCCTAGAGAGGTAATTTGTAGTTGTACTGATAAAGTCGTACAAAGAAGATGCTGGCGATTTTTTTTTGAAAATTTAAGGAGTCTTGCCTGTTTTGAAAAAAAAAATTTGAAAATTTAAAGTCGTAAAAAGTAGAATATTATAAACAAAAAGGAAATCTATAAATTTAAATATGGTAAGAATAGAAAGAGAAATGTATACACATTTAAAAATGGATAATTGGATATATATGATGTTGATTATTCAGGATAAGTGGTCTTGCCTGTTTTGAAGTTACGGATGTTGTTCACTTAAGGTCTGAGAGGTAAGTATAATCCAATTTGATTGATTTCGTTATTAATCAATAAATAGAATGATTCGGTCTCGAAGATCAATGTTAATAAGATTTAACTGAATGTAATATTTTGGGTTGTTGTAATGATGTTTTATGCGAATTTCATTTTAACTTAAGTAAATGCAATTTGGAAACGTTCTCCAAATAAAATGAAGAACATTTTCCTAAGTATAAAAATGAATGGTTGCGTGGAAGGGACAAGTAACTGAAAATGTTTTTCGATTGTAAATAAAAGATATTTTCTAGTAGAGAAAATAAAGAAGGCGGAATACAGAAATCTTTCTATATAGCATCAGAGGCCAAAGCATTAGAAAATATTCGGGCAAGAATATCGAAAGGAATTTGGGTAGTGATTTAATTAATGAAATATTAAAAAGGCCAGTGATTTGTTTGATGCTTAGTCAATGACATTTCCAGTTGAAAATTTGGATGGATGTTTGTTTTCTTCGATAGTTAAATAACCAATTATCGAAGTTTTTGGCCATCATTGTCAATACGTGTAACGACCCAGAAAATCTGAACCAATTTAAAAATTTTAAATTGGCTAAAATAATGGATTTTAAATATTTAAAATAAATATTTTAAATAATAGCAATGGAAAGTGAGTTTGAATCGACAATTGAAAGCGAATATAATTAATAATAATTATAAACAAGGCCTGAAATGGCGCTGTAGTTTCAAAAATTGAATTCAAACTTTGTCAGACTGTACCGGGTGCAAAACCAAACGGATTTTAGTGAAACCAAAAATATTTAAATCTGTTAGTGAATACCTTTCTAACGAATCTGAAAAATCGAATTTTCATAGCGGAAAGGAAAAGTTATGGCCGAATGAATTTTCAGCAAGGTCGCTATGGAATTTATATAGTCCATGAAATTGGCCATTTTGCATACGACCTCGGAATTCGACGAAACCACTTTTGTTGGATCCGGGATGTGAAGTTATTGCTAGGTTTCAAAATTTCATAATTTTTGAAGTTAATATGTGAGCGTGGCAAAGGAAAATGTGATTTGGTCAATTACAGTTAAATTGGATCGACCAGAAAAGTGCCATTTTGCAAACAGTCTCAGAATTCGACGAAACTGGTTTTGTTGGGACCGTATCGTCAAAACATAGCTAGATTTATTTTTCTGGAATTTTTCGAATCAGTTTGTGGCCCTGGCAAATTGAAATGTACGTTCAAACTAAATATTGAATGTTATATATTTTAATTTGAAGGAAAACTGACTGAAACAGTTGAATGGGCCTACGAAACATATCCCATTGTGTTCAGAATGGGGGTATTTAGCTAGGGGCGACAGTCGTTGGGATTCATTTAGAGTTCATGACGTTAAACAAGTAAATTCCCAAATTTAATAATATTAAATTATATTATATATAAGTCAACATTGGTCAAATGAAACCCTAAATCTCGTTGCCTTTTTCTGAGCCGCCTCCTGCGAATTAACG
Source organism: Allium sativum (assembly GCA_030737875.1). NCBI lineage: Eukaryota > Viridiplantae > Streptophyta > Magnoliopsida > Asparagales > Amaryllidaceae > Allium > Allium sativum. The sequence continues at coordinate 573,969,137 of CM060918.1, read as the reverse complement.
GTCGGAATTCTTGGAAATTCGATCCCAAATTTATCCTCTACCATTTCGAATTAGTTCGTGATCCCAAAGCAAAACCGGTGGCGCCTTCTTCGACCTCTCGAATGATACGGCTTTGATCAGATCTCAGGTGGTGGTTTTCTTAAATCACTCGCTGGAAGTGGAGCCGCTCTTTTCAATTTCTGGAGCCCGAGACTCGATCGAGTTCAACTAAATGGGGCGACAGAGGTCGAGCTTGCGGAGGCGGGGCGCGTGGCATGGTCAGATCGCCGTCAAGCTGAGCGACGGTGGTGAAAATTGGAATCCTAGTTTGAGCAGATAAGGAAAAGCGACGACCTAATATTTGAAGAAGAAAGGTTTAATTATTTTATTTAATTAATTTATTAATTATCCTTTAAACGTCATCAACGCATTAAAACCCGTATCTTTTTCGTTTCTAAACGAAATTCGATGAAACAGGAAACATCGTGACCCTGTGGACTCCTTCTACATTCTAGAAGAGACCGCATATTTTTCTGAGCCTTCTGCTATTTTTGGTGGAGTGGAACCCAATGTGAGATTTCTAATTTAAAAACAATATGGAAAATGATGATGTATAAATTATATAGTCGATGTATGAGTTATATAAGCGTTGTACACCTCATGTATAAGCGTTGTATAAGTTGTATGTTCGATGTATAAGTTATATATGCGTTGTAAAAATTATTTATGTGTTTAAATAGAAGTGAATTGCTATATATAAATATATACGCCCCTCGTCCACAAACCATGGACGATATTTATTGGTTGTGATTGTTGTGAAAATTGATTGATAGCGAATGGTTGTTTGGGATTGTTTGTGGTTGATATTGATTGATTGTGGTTGAAAAATACCCGTTTGTGGTTGAGAAAAATTTGGTTGAAACCACATAGGATTAGTTTGTGGAAATGAAATAAATATATACATGCCGCATGCGTGCGAACTAGATGCATGATCCCCATTGTCAAAAACCGCGAGGTTTTAAGGTAGAGCGAGGAGCCGTACTAGGGACGGTCCCGGTTTTAACTACCCTGCCGTTATGCTGCCGAATTTTTTTGAAATATACATGTGTTAGAATAATTTTCATTCGTTGAAATAAATTACATATGTTGAAAGAATATTCATGTGTTGAGCTGCAATTCATTCGTTGAGTTGAAATTCATGTGTTGGATATTATTTGAATTTAAACAAATAGTTTTAGCGATAAAAATCACATTTTTATATATATACAAATTATAGAGAATATTCATGTGTTGAATTGAAATTCGTTCGTCGAGTTGAAATTCATGTGTTGAATGTTATCGTATTTTAAAATAAAATGGATAGACAATAAAAACTACATTTTTATTGTGAATATGAAGTGTTAAAAACATTCACGTGTTGAATAAATATTTTTGACGATAAAAATATTTCTTTTATCATGTATACGCTTTGATAAAAATACACACGTGTTGAAATAAATAATAGTTTGCTAGAAATATTATTATTGGCTTTGTTCTGCATATATATACATGTGTTGAACAGGAAAAATGGATTAGCTGTAGAGTAAAGAATTTATTTGCATGCCCGACAAATAGGTAAGCCTTGATGAGTTGGCTGCGCAATTTTATTTTTATATCAACTCCTGTGAATGCCATTGGATGCGGAGTGCTGGTTATTCTGTGTGAAATAATAAATATCTCCATAGGATAGTAACAATTAAATTTGAACTACGCTACATGGCATACTTCTTGACGATAGGCATACTTCATCATATTCCACATAAGCAATTGGAGCTTGTGTGACGAGGTGGAAGATTTACCATACGAGCGAGAGGCTTGTATGGCGATGATTATATACTACAGGTTGAACTGATGACTGATAGGGACTCTATAAAATATAACGATAAATTGCCAGATTAATAAAAACCCCACACGGGTCTGGAGTTGACAATAATCACGTCTCTCTAGTTATTAGATACGGCACATGGACTATTTATTTCCACACGGAAACGGGGTGACGAGAATTTATTCTCTGGAGTGATTATCTATACATGCTCCCCCGTAAACACCAGAATATATCACTATAAATATGGGAATGCTTTTTAGGATTTATTGGGTACCTAACACGGCCCAATAAATTTCCAAACCCCTCCCCGTACAAAGGAGGTTATGGCGAAATTTTTCGAAATATTAAGGCGTTAGTGAAATATTTGAAGTGAAAACGAAGTTGAAAATATAGAATGAACTATAGTTGGAATTATAGAATGAACTATATATATATATAAATATAAATATAATTAAAAGGAAACGTGGCCGTGCAGTTCGTATTTTGAAACCGTGATTTCAAACGATTGTACCGGGAGATCCGACCATCGGATTTTCCCGAAACCGCAACCGTTGGGTTCGCCTTGGAAATATCTTTCCAACGGCACCAACTTTGTAAAAATCCAACGGTTGGATTGTCTGGAATGTTTAATTCAAATCTAAAGAAAAACAGCGCCAGAATCGATTATATTTATATATATATATATAAATATAATTATATTTAATCGAATAACGACGCTGCAGTTCGTATTTTGAAATCGAAACTTCAAACGATTATACCGGGAGATCCGACCGTCGGATTTTCCCGAAACTGGAACCGTTGGATTCATTTTGAAAAGACCTTTCTAATGATGTAAATTTTGTGAAGATCCAACGGTTAGATTTTCAGATATGTGTAAATCAAATCTGAAGAAAAACAGCGCCACAGCCGCGTTATGGCCCGAAGCGTCGTTTTGAATAAATTGGCTATTTTAAAATAAATAAAAATAGCGATAAATCGTTATAAAATACCATAAACAATATGGAATGGAAATAAACTGAATTTGCTCGATTTATGTGGTATTTGATGGTTGAATGTGTTTGGTGTGAAAATTACATTAAAGAACAAAATTGGTGTTGTCGAATGATTTAACCATTGAAATAAATTGATTTGAAATTCTAAATATACGGGAATTGTTTGAAAAGGCCGAGTTAATTCTCATTTCAAATAATTGACCGACGATAAGAAATTGAAGATAAAGATGGTGGTCGAAGACCGGAGATCTTCACCTCGTTTGGATGGTAACCGAGGTCCTGATTGGGAGGCATCCCGAAATATGGATAATGAGTGGTGATCGTCCAGACGTATGTGGTGATCGATGGGTTTGCGAGGTATTTAGTGCCTCCGGTTTCGTTCAGACCCAGAACGGACTTGTAAATGGACTGTGTGTCTGACATTGGATTTTATTCTGTGTTGATTGATCTCTGTTAAATATACATCTGTTTGGCGGCGGAGAATTTATTCTTTTGCTTAACGCCCTTCTCTGAAACGCACGAGCTCAGAGGTTGTATATCGATGGACATCAGTCGCATGGCATGAATTGCCTGTGTGGCATGCTAAGATGCAGTGATTAGGGCTTCTGTTGAAAAGCAAAGTCTTGTGGTGATGATCAAAGCACCGCCTGTGTGGCGTAGCTTTGTGTATAACGTGAATTCGCGAGCCTCACACCTCGGTATGAACCAGAAACGGGAGAAGGACCTCAGGGAGGGCATGCGTTTCTTTCTAGCTAGGGTGGTGTCAGTGACCTACCAGCCCTGACATTTATATACTTTTCACCTATGTGGTTGTTGCTGTTGCGAGGCGCCTCGGTTAGATCGGACGATCCGGGTCCGATGGAGCCATTCGTTGGCTCATTTACACCCCAAATGGTGGGGAAACGCAGTGTTCAGGAATTTTAATCCACACCGGTGGACCGGCCCTGACGATCCAAAGGCTTGACTGAGTACTTGCCTGAGGGGCGGGCTAGAGCGTCTCGAATTCGGTAAGGACTATCTTTTGCCTTGGTTCATGACGGAAATCCAATTTCCAAATACGACATCGTGCGGTTTTGATTGTATACCTATATATGGCGACATAGTGGTATGGGGCATTAATGCCGTCTATGATTGATAGTTATGATTTGAAATTGTTTTCAAAACATATAAACACTAGCAATAATATTGAATGCCTTTGTTTTATTCGTATCAAGCATATCTTGGCCGTTATAAGGTAAAAACTCTATCCTCCGGTTTGCGTTGCATTGTGTGATGGGAACTGAGTCTTATAATGGCTTCATTTTTATAAAATGCATTGCATTGTTTAAAAGAATGATTTGTTTTAAAGCACTGGCAATCCAATGGAGTAAACCCGTTCCACGAAAGTGGCGTGGTCCTGTGATTTGCCATATTATATATGTGTTGAATGGATTTCTCATACCAGTCCCATGACTGACTCGTAGTTTGTTTCACTTTCAAACTCGGGTGCCCCTTTTTCTACACGGGCAGCCTTGTATTCAGGTTTAGCTGGTTCTTTCTGGATAGCTGGAGCTGAAGATGGATTCTATCATTTATTTCTTTTTATGCTGCTCAGCTCCTATTGTACATATTATGTTTGTTTTCCGCTGTAGACATTTATGTATAGCTGAACTGTATTTGTGCTAAGTAAGATCCTGTATTCTGTGTAACTCTGATGATTACTTTTATCCAGTATATTCTATTGTTCATTATCTGGTGTATTTATTTATTTTGTTCTGCTGTTATCTGTTTCTGTGTTATATTCCAAAGATAACCCTTGCCACCGTCAGTACGGGGTTTGGGGTCGTCTCAATATGGAGAGACCGGTTGGATTTATTATCCGATAACCACTCCGTATAGGCATTGTAAATTAGATTATTTGAAGATAATTGAAGACAGAGTAAATGCAAGGGTTGCTCTGTTTACAAGATAGTGCCTTCGATTTGTCCGATCCCAGGGCAACTTTCATGGACGAATGTCTGATAGAGTATGCCTAACAGATCACATAAGACGAACTTTTCAAGGTATTACATTAGTTGGTGGAGGAATTCATTTCTCTTAGCTTTTTATAACCATAATATTTTTTGGAAGATCAACTAGTGATTTGACGGGTTTGACGATGTGACATTCAAGGTAAATGGTGGCGTGATGTTCTAAAAAGTGATCATGACCGCAAGCCTTGCAATCGGGAAATGACAAAAATCGAGCAGACAGCATCGCTAGTTGGGTCGCACCCAAACAGGATGTATTATCACCAATCTAGAGAAAAAATTATTTGTTCTTCTTTTGATTCTGTATCTTATGGATTACAGTTGGACGGCCGACAACCATGGGTGATAGTACATTCGGTCCACTCAAGCTGAATGAGTGCCCAATCATGTGTGACCGGGTTGCAAGATGTTCTTGTTGAACCCCCAGTGTATCCCCTCTGGAGTATACTAATCGGAAGGTGGTCCCATACCTTGTCATAGTTGGAATCCAATCTCCAAAAAGTACCCTATGGTTTTTGATTTCATACTATGTATGTGGAGCGTGAAAGGCAAGCGTTCTGCTAGATGGTTATTTATTTGATTAGACATTATTATAACATTACCAGATTTTGATATCAAAAATATTTTAGTTCTCGTAAGGTAAAAACCATATGTATTTGTGTACGGATCGGTCTTACGATTACCCTTTCTTTCATAAGGTCTTTCAAAGTTAATCAAAATGGTTGGAGTTTACTCACACCAGACTCATGACTGACCCACAGTTTACCATCATAAGCAGTCAAGTGTTTCAGGCTTTTACAGATACACTTGGTGGAGCTTGAAGAAGGAGGATTCACCGTTATTTATTTAGAGTTATTTCTGCTAAGATGTATACGTGTTGTACTCTGATATGTTATGTATGTACAATACAGATTTTGTATTTCAAAGTTATGATATATGATATTATATTTTGTTCGGTTTTGCTATGAGATTCTGATGTTTTCTTTTGTTCTATCTTTTATCTATTTCTATTTATTTAACCCTAATAACTCATATTTCTGTGCAATTTGGGTTGGATGTGTGTTGTTTTAGTCATCTCAGATGGTACGGATTTGCAGGCCACTACAGCTGGTATCAGAGCTTAGGTTGAGCGAACACCAAGGCTTTGGTGGGGGTTTACTCATTAGAGATAGGGTCAATAGTACCCTAAATGAGTTGAGTGTATACATACGAGAGAGGATATTTTAAGTTGATATAAAATTGTTTTATATTATGGTTGCTTGTCTATTAAGTGGTTTATAAATTCCGATTGAATCATGGGATGCCATGACGTCGATAGAAGTTTCTAAACACTTGAACAAAATAGTTCGACAAAATATTGTTTAGAGTGGGCAAATGGAATAATTTTACCCAAAATTATATTTTGATATAAAAGGTATAATTTTCTAAAATTATTTATATACGGATGAGTTGGTTGTTATTTTGATATTATAAAATTGGAATGGTTATATATAATCAAATATAAATTGCATGAACAATATATACAAATGAGATAAAATTGAATTGAATTCAAACCAGAATTGGAATTTAAATCTTGAAAAGTTGGAAAAAAAATTCCGTTATATTAAAATAATATAGCTTTGTTTTGGAAGGATTTTTGAATAAAAATCATTTTGAATGAATTTTGGAAGTGATATAGCACTGAACTCGCCTCAGTCGCTAGAAAATAGTTCTGATGATGATCGGACATCATCGATGTTCATTTTTGGGTTTCTAAGTGATTGGTTGCTACCATGGTAAAATTTCTAAAGGAAATTATTTGGGAAAACAAGTTGTTTTGAAAACTTCAAATGTTTTGAAATTGAGATCAGAATAAATATATATATATATATGATTTCAAAAGGGATTTGAAATAAAAACTCAAGAATTTGAATTTTGGAATTTAATTTAAGTAAGCTAAATGGATCGAAATCAATAAGTTGATCAGAATCAATTGGAATGAATTTAAATGTCTGGGAATGGTATATGAATTGGATGTGAATAAATTGGTCGTAAATCATTCAATTAAGTGAATGTTACAGAAATTTCTTAGAAAAATGATTTGTTTGTGATGAACGGAAGTAAGTCAAATTTGATTAGACCATAAAAACATTATATAAATTGATTTGGAATTAATTTGAAGTGAGAAAATATATTGTGTGTGGTATAAATTCAATAAAAGTGAAATATAAATAGAATACATGTAAATGAATATGCAAAACACTTGGAGTTAAATTAAATGGTATATAAATTGAATGTAATAAGTAATTGAGTATTGGAAACTTATGGTTATGGACAAATGCATGCAACAACATTTTTTGGTTGAAATTTATATGTTTCGCACTTGTTAGTAAATAAAATATATTGAATTGCATATAATTGAAACTTATGGGTTTAAATTAAGCAAGTATATGTACATGGAGCTACCTGGCTTGATTTTGGATATGTAGATTGCTTATATGGAAAGTATGTGTGCTTAATAAATGCTTATATAAGGTATGCCTATGGAAAAAAAATAAAAAATTAGGATATATGAAAAGTTTTCCGACTGTGTGGGTCGATGTATAATTTTCCAAATCTTTTGATAGATTGCAAAAGCTCCTCCGTACAGGGGGAGACTCTGCCAAAAAATTTCCAAAATCTTGGGAGCTGGAATTTTTTTTCAAAAGTTTTATAAGAAAATTATAAAAATAAAAGAGATGATTTTTAATTTAAAGGTTTCTGAATGGGAAATACAAAGTTAAATATTTCCATGAAAACTTAAAATTGTATGGAACTTCAATTACAGAATATAAAATGTTGAGTTATAACAAAGTGGGCTTTTGAAAAATTAAAGAGTTTGTAGCATTTCTTCTGCCTTACTGATTTCGGGACGAAACTCTATTAAGGGGAAAGGAATGTAACGTCCCGGATTTTAAGTTGATTTATTTTGAACAATTAAATTAGTTTTAAATGTTGAGTTAGAAATATAAATGAATTTTAATATGGAATTTATCAATTTATTAATCAATGCACGATCTAATTTCGAAGATATTGAGTTATCATAATACGAAAAGATAATAGTTGAATTGGTAGTTAAAACTGAATCAAAATGATTCTATCAATTAATATAAATTCTTCTGGAACTAAAACGATGATAATAATTTATTATCAATGAATTTGATTATTCTGAATCGATTTATATTTTAAACGATTTAATTTAACCTATGAAAGTAGTTAATTTTCAAATAGTCTTAGAATTCAACGGAACCAGTTCTATTGGATCCATAATAGAATATTATGGTTTATCGTTTGAACATACGATTAGAAACACTTATAAATAATTAAATTGAATTTAATTTCAATCGTCGACTTAAATTGATATATTTTCCATATGATCGAATTAGGCTCCGGAACATGTTCTAGTATGTTCAGAATAGTGGTTAAACCATAGAAATGTCAGTCATTGCCCCCCAATTGATGTACGTTACCATAAGATATTTTGGTTTGTTATATATGTACATATCAAAATTAAAATCTATTCTAATCTCATCATATATGCATATCCTTCAACAACCTTATTTTCTAATCCTAAAGCCAACCTCTATTTCTCCATTGCACGGACCTATTTTTCTTCGAGCTGGAATTTATGTTTCCTTCCTTCCATCCAATCCTATCAGAAAAATTAATGGTGTGTACTTCTGTTTCCCATTGTCATTTATAAATACGCAACACACACACCCTTTAAACCATTTTCCTCTTCGTTCCTCAATAACTAAAAAGGAAGAAAACACCAAAGCCCTTCTTCTTTCCGATTTTCAAAAATTCAAATATAAAATCGAATCAAATCAAAGCCTCGTTGTTCATTCGAAACCAGCTTGGTGCGTTTGATGCTTTTATAGGGTATCGATTTTCCCTAAATCAATAGGTAGGGCACGAGTTTTTTGAGAGCAGAGTATGAGATTCAGGGGGACTCACCTTGGTTTGTGAGAGGTTGGTTGTTACGTAGGTAGTTTGGTGTATGACGCGATGAGGTTAAAGGCGATCAAAGCTTGTTCGTTGTAGAAGGGGAAATCGCGATGCACCTGAAAGTGTTAATTCAAAGAAGAAAAAGGTGTCACCTTTCTCCTGTACCAATGCGCGAGTGGGAGGATGACTGTCTGGAGGTGCTCGCGCATGTAAGTGGTTGGCGATTGTGGCAACTTTAGTTGGTGGCAGAAATGCATGAAGAGGAGGCTAATGGGTTTGTTTTTGATCGACAAGGAGTTTTGTTGGTTGTTATTTCGAGCTGGAGGGAAATGTAATTAAGCGTGGATTCTTCAATGTTTGACAGAAGACGATAAACGTAATTAAAAGGTAATTAAATAGATAATTGTCTTAATTTAATAATTTAATTTTTTTTTACGATATTTGAAATATTGGTTGCTTATAAAATGAAGTTCTAATTCAGATGGAATCAGATTTGAATACCGTCCATTTCGCCGAGCTCGTATGGACTTAAGCTTCGCAATGGAATTTGATTTGGAATTTAATTTTTTGAAATCAGCTATGGAATTTTAATTGAAATCGAATATCGTTTGATTTAAGTTAAAATTGTTTTGGAGTTGCAAATGAAAATCAAGGTGAGTAAACTCACTCTCTGGATTCGTTTATAGTTTGTTATAAACAAATATTTATTTAATATAATGTTATATGATGTTTATTGGTTGTTTGGATGCATTAAATAATTGTTGATGAATTGTGGCTATTATATATATATATATTAATTATATTTAGGCTTGGTGGTTTTGGCTATTATATATATATATATATATATATATATATATATATGTGTGTGTGTGTGTGTGTGTGTGTGTGTGTGCGTGTGTATATATATATATTGGATATTTCTGCAGTACCATTAGGGGATGATTTCCCTATGCGCCACACAATATATATAGTGGATGACCTTCCTACCACGATATCCTGCCTTGAAGCTGGATTGGTATTATTTTTGTTAACTAACATTTATGGATGTAAGGAAAACAGGTTGGTGGGATCAAACGGGATTACTCAGATTTAATTTATTGTTGTTACATATTTATATATGTGTGATGTGCGGAATTGGATTGATGGTTGTGTATTTGGATGTTTGAATATTACTGGCCCTGTATATTATTATTTAAAAATACCATAAAAAGGGATTTTTTTAGATTTAAAAAGGGAAATTTATTTTTCCAAAGTGGAAACTGGGTTTCAAATGGAATTTGAAATAGAAACTTTTTTTAATTTAAAACAAGAAGTTAAATTTATAAACGATGTTTATAAATGAAAAAGAAAAATTATCATTGGATAATTTATAAATTTAAATTCAAGTATGAATTAAAAAAGGGATTGTGAATCATTATCAAAGTAAATGATGTAATTTTTTCCGATGTTCGGAATGCAATATGAATTAGAATAAATCCATAAGGATTTATGATTAGAATTCGACTATGTCGATTAATAAAAATATATTACTTCCAGAAAGGATAGTGGAATTTTATTTAATAAAAACTGTAGTTTAGAACTAAAAATGAAATAAATTCTATACATATATATATATTATAATAGTAAATTATTCCAAAACAGGAATTGGGTTTCAAATATATTTTGAAACAAAAGCCTATATGTTGACCAACTTTTTGGCAAAAGTAGTCACGGTTAAACGGATCGAAGCCCAACATCCAGAAAATCTCTTCAGCATCGACCAACCAGACGATGTAGCAACTCGCGCCTCAGAAAGGCCAGGGTAGGCTCGGCCTAAACCAGCTTCCTTCAAGATCAGCCCAAACCAAGGCTGACTCGAGCCGGTCTCCTTCAGGCTGCAACTCGATAAGCCCGGAAGAATCGCTCCTCCCAACCGACCAAGTTAGTCGCTTCCTCTAAAACAGGATCGACGGAATATCTCGGATCTATCTGAATATATCCAAATAAATCATTCGATGCTCAGCACGGCTCTCAAGGCAATAAAGGCAGTTAACCATCTCCGAACAAAGCTCTACTTTTGATTCACCTCACCTCGAGTGCCACGTAAGCCACTATTTTCGAGGATACTATTAATCAGCAGTAAACTGGGTCTCACCGCCGTGGCTACTTCCGCTGATCGAGCTCCATGTGTCCAAACTCCAAAAAAGAGGAAAGCCACGTGGCGGCCCTCTCATTCTACTTCTGCACCTATAAATACACCCATGCTTAAAGTGGAAAAGCGAATTTTTTTTTGGAAATAGACTTATTTTCGGTTGCTTCAATCCTTAGCTGAACTTCTCCTCTTAAATCTATGTTTCTCCACGGCTAAGTCTAAAAATAGCCAATTCTTCTTCTTCCTCAAAATTGAAAAAGCATTGTACTTGTAATCATAAAGAAAATCAATACATATAAAATGGACATAGGCACCATCTTTGCCGAACCACTATAAAAATTATTGCATGTTCCCTGTATTACTTACTTTTCTGTATTTCATAATCTTGTGTGTTTTCCTCATGATTGGGGGTTGACTGCCACTAGTGACCAACTTTTGACATCAACACTTTGGCGCATCAAGTAAGGGTCAAACATACAACCTTCTGCTAATTCCGACCTATGGCGAACAAGCAGAAGAAAGATGCAACATCTTCCCGTCCCATGAATGCCGATGCAGCCGATACAAATGTTGTAGAAGCAAGTAAGGAAGTTTCCTCTCATGAAGACATGTCCCGATATCTTTCCCGAGACGACATGGATATGATTATGGCCAAATTCAAAGGCTATATGACATCTCAGGATAAACTCCTCGAACGACAACAACAATTGATGGATCACCTTCTCAATCGAGTGGAGATTGAATTAAATGCTTCAACATCAATCCCTCCATCGACCGGGGCTGCGGCAGCTACCGAACTTCAGTCTACACAGAATCAGGCCACTGATCAGATCATGCCTTTGCTTCCTCCTGGCACGGCTCCACCTCCTAATCAATCACAGCCAGGAGCATCACTTCCAGCAACCAGCGCAGCCGCAGCTACAGATTCATAGGAGGCCCGCGATCAAAATCTAGGTCATTTGACCACTTTGCCTCCACTCTTAGGGACAACTCGACCCCTCGGACCAATCGAGCAACCACTCGGTGACTCAGAATCAATGTCATTCCCATTACAATCCGGTATCTTCCAGTAGACTCGTCTAATGACTCTTCCCCTTCAACGAAGAGCTAGTGGAGTCTTCCCTTCGAACTAGGGAGACCACTCTACCATACCGGTTCTCATCATGGAAGAAGAAAACGGTACCGTAAACCCTCCTAACATTGCCCCGACTGAGGGCAACGCCGAGCCCCGAACATCACATGCTATGTTGGATCAGATCGAACCTTCTGTCATGGGTACGTTCAATTCTCATCAGGTTTAAAAGAGGACATTCTGCCTAGAAACACTAGCCAGGGATCATCCTCAACTTCACTCAACTCTCGGAGGTCGAGCACAACCAACAGCCACGCTTCTGAGCATGCTTTCATTGGATCCTGGAGCTGGAGTTCTCTAGAATGCAGAGCTGGATTCATGGCAATGACTCCTCGAAGATAGAAGCCAACTGTGCAAGCATTATCCAGCGTTTCACCCAGGGGAACTCTTCCCAGCATGACATAGATAATATCCACTGCAGCCCCTTCACCAGGGAGATCAGAAACTCCTGCAATCCTCCAGACTTCAAGGTCCCAGCTATTGAGCCTTACAATAGTTAAACTGGCCCAACCATCCACCTCATGTGATATATGCGCCATACGGAAGTGCTCGGCGCATCGACCAATGTCATGGCCAAGTGCTTCCCACTCTTCCTCACATAGATAACTGGCAGTGGTTTCGACAGCTAACAACAGAGTCGATCAACAGCTGGAACACACTGATCACCCACTTCATCGAGAGTTCAGAGTTCATATCTCTCGATCGAAGAGTGTCATGTTCCTAACCTCAAACAAGAAACGTCCGGGAGAAATGCTTTGGTCATTCCTCGAAAGATTCAAGTGGTTGTAGCATCCATCGATCGACCAGGGCCATCGATGGTGCTCATGGTCATCATTGCAGGTGTTCATAATCAATCATAAATCTCTATCTCTTTAACCAAAGATTCCCCAAGGATATAGAAGATTATTTATGCAAAGGTTGAACGATTTCTCCGAAAAGAAGATTCCAGCATTGAGATGGAGAGCCTCAAGGTCCTAGCCACCAAACAAGGGGGTCCATCTCACATCAATAGCCAGAATAAAGGAAAAGGAAAGGCCCCCGAGAAGAATGAACGCAACGTACGACCTCGAAGAGAAGAATGAACCCATTCCTCGAGCTCCTAGAAATGGAAAGGACCCCGAGACAAGCACTCCAGCATTATCTTCAATTGATAAAATTTAGACTTCTTATTTCCATTGTATGTTTGTTTCCTTCAGTAAAAAGGATATGTTGATGTACATATGTACGGGGTTAGGATTTAGCTCTTATGCATGCTCTGGAATCAGCGTTCATCCTTTTAGAATTTATTTCTTGTAAATAATTCCTTAGTAAACGATGATTTTTCTTTTCCAAACATGGACTATGTTTGAATGATTTAAGCTGAGTATGGACTATATTGTCCCCTTCTAAGACTTATCGAATGACCTTATAAGAATTCAAGCATGGATGACAATTGCCACAAGCCGAGTATGGTTAATAGTCGCCTCCTCCATAAGCCAAGTACGGTTAATACTCGCCACCTCTATAAGTCGAGTATCGTTAATATTCGCCACCTCCATAAGCTAAGTATGGATAATACTCGCTACCTCTGTAAGCCAAGTATGGTTAATACTCACCATCCCTCTAAGCCAAGTGTAACAACTGCTCACCCAGAACTTCAAGCCAAGTATGGTTAATTCTTGCCCAAACAGATCAAAAGCCTTCTCTAGAACGAGAATGGCCTATACATTCTCTACACATACTGGAACTTACAACCAGGATCGACGATCATTGTCTCGGCCTTAATACGGTCCTCGATGGTTTTCGGTTTTCTAGCCTTAATATCATATACTTCGGTGTTAGTGTTCTGGTCTTAATACAACAATCAGGACTACCGGAATTCTGGCCTTACTATGGTTCGGTGCAACCATCTCTACCCGTAAATTGGACTTCGATGCAACGGTCAGAACAAACCTCCTTTACCAAGAAAGATGTATTCTGAGGGGCAAAGTGTAGACCAAATTTTTGGCAAAAGCCGTCATGGTTCAACGGATTGAAGCCCAACATCTAGAAACTCTCTTCAGTATTGCTCAACCAACCTACGTAGCAACTCGCGTCTCAGAAAGCCCAGGCAAGGCTCGGCCTAAACTAGCTTCCTTCAAGATTAGCCCAAAGCAAGGCTGACTCGAGTCGGTCTCCTTCAAGCAAAAACTCGACGAGCCCAGAAGAATCGCTCCTCTCAACCGACCAACTTAGCCACTTCCTCTAAAATAGGATCGACCGAATATCTTGGATCTATCTAAAAATATCCAAATAAGTCATTCAATGCTCAACCCAGCTCTCAAGGCAATAAAGGCGGTCAACCATCTCCGAAAAAGCTCTACTTTTGATACACCTCACCTCGAGTGCCACGTAAGCCACTATTTCTGAGGATACTATTAATCAGCAATAGACCGGGTCCCACCGCCGAAACTACTTCCACTAATCAAGCTCCATGTGTCCAAGCTCCGAAAAAGAGGAAAGACACGTGGCGGCCCGCTCTTCCCACTTCCTCACCTGTAAATACACCCATGCTTAAGGTGGAAAAGAGAACTCTCTTTTGGAAAAACGACTTTTTTTCGGCTGCTTCAATCCTTGGCTGAACTTCTCCTCCTAAATCTAAGTTTCTCTATGGCTAAGTCTAAAAATAGCCAATTCTTCTTCTTCCTCAAAGTATAAAAAGCATTTCACTTGTAATCATAAAGAAAATTAATACAAGTAAAGTTGACGTAGGCACCATCTTTGTCGAACCAGTTAAAAATTCTTACGTGTTCCCTGTTTTGTTTACTTTTCTTTACTTTATAATCATTACTTGTGTGTTTTCCACGCGATTGGGGGTTGATTGTCACTAATGACCAACTTTTGACATCAACACTATTCTAAATATAGAACAAGGAAGGGAAAGCAATGATCATTTTATAATTTGGAAGTTTAAATTCAAATGTGAATTTCAAAACGAAAGTGGAGATCGTTCAAAAGGGAAACAATAAAATTTATTCTGATGTTCGTAATATAAACCGAATTAAGAATGATCCAAGGGATTTGTAAATTGAATTTTATTATATCAAATTTTATAAAATAATTTATTTCTAAGGAAATTGAGATAAAGTTTAATATAGAAAATTTAAGTTGTGAATAAACTCATAGCGGAGATGAATTTTGATTGAAAATAGACAACTATAGAAAATCGGGATTTTTAAGTTAGCTTTGCAAAATAGGGTTAGTTTATATTAAAATGTTAAAGAAGTAGAGTTGAAAATTAATTTAATAAATGAAGTTTAAACATTAATATTTAATTTAATAAAAACGAACTTATGGTAGCATGGTAGTAAGTAATTTGAAGATTCGAACTTCGATTGAGTATATAAAACTCAACAAAAGTCAGAATTTGATGAAACAAGAAATGTTCAGACCTATTGAATGATAATTTTCTAGTGGAAGAGAAAAATCTGGATTTCATCTTATAGATTTTGAGTTATATCAAAATCAGATTTTAGAAAAGTCGATGTATAATCGTTTATAAACCATAATGACTTATTTAATAAATTAAAAGGATTTTGAGTAAAAAATCTTAATTTCCATTAGAAAAATTCAGTTTTTCATTATAAAGAAATATGAACTCAAGTGGAATAGATGAATCGATTTTTGGAACAAAATCAGATTTAGTTATTGAATGAAGTTAACTAATTATAAAGTAATTAGTTAAAGAAGTTATCAGTCGAACTTAACCTTCGTCATGTAAATCGGATTTGTGAATTACAATTTGAAATCAAATATGAAACTCGAGTTAGAAGTGGAATTCTACTTGTGTATAGAAGAATTTAAAAATATATTCAAATATGATATGTTCAAATCAAAAGTGAATAGGCAAAGAGCTAACTGAAGAAGTGGTTAGGAATTTTGGTAAAAATGATTGGATTGATTGAAATATATCAAGAATGGATGTATATATGTTAAACAGGTATAAAATGAAGGGAATGAAGAATATAAATTGAATGCCCAATAAAAAGGTACATGTTTGAATTCTATGAGATTTTATGAGCCTTTTGGGCCAGCCGCTTGGCTTTTTGATTTTCTTTTTGAATGGAGAGTGCCTAGAGAGGTGATTTGTAGTTTTACCGATTGAGCTGTACAAAGAAGATGCTGGCGATTTTTTTTGAAAATTTAAGGAGTTAGAATAATTTTTAAGAATTTTGATAAGAAATCAGTATATTGATGTGTGTGTGTGTGTGTGTATATATATATATAATTCGATAAGGAAACAAACTTAAAATAGAATATTATAAACAAAAAGGAAATCTATAAATTTAAATCTGGTAAGAATAGAAAGAGAAATGTATACACCTTTAAAAATGGATAATTGGCTATATATGATGTTGATTATTCGAGATAAGTGGTCTTGTCTACTTTGAAGTTAAGAATATTATTCAGTCAAGATCTGAGAGGTAATTATACCCCAACTTGGTTGATTTAATTATTAACTAATAAATAGAAAGATTTAATCTCGAAGATCAATATTAATAAGATTTAATTGAATGTAGTATTTTGGGTTGTTGTAACGATGTTTTACGCAACATTCATTTTAACCAAGGTAAATGTAATTTGGAAACGTTTTCCAAATAAAATGAAGAATATTTTCTTAAGTATAAAAATGAATGGTTGCATGGAAGGGACAAGTAACTGGAAGTGTTTTCCGATTATAAATAAAAGATATTTTCTAATTATCGAAAATAAAGAAGGCGGAATATGGAAATCTTTCAATATAGCGTAAGAGGCCAAAGCATTAGAAAATATTCGGGCCGGAATATCGAAAGGAATTTGGGAAGTGATTTAATTAATGAAATATTAAAAAGGCCAGTGATTTATTTGGTGCTTAGGCAATGATATTTCTAATTGGAAAATTGGATGGATGTTTGTTTCCTTTGATAGTTAAATAACTGACTATCGAAGTTTTTGGCCATTGTTGTCAATACGGAGAGACCGGTTGGATTTATTATTCGAAAACCACTCCGTGTAGGCACTGCATATTAGATTATTTGAAGATATTTGATGATGGAGTAAATGCAAGGTTTGTTCTATTTACAGGATAGTGCCTTCGATTTGTTCAATCCTAGGACAACTTTCATGGACGAATGTCTGAAAGAGCATACTTAGCATATCACATAAGAAGATCTTTTCAAGTATTACGTTTGGAGGTGGAGGAATTCATTTATCTTAGATTTTTATAGCCATAACATTTTTGGGAAGATCAACTGGCGATTTGATGGGTTTGACGATGTGACATTCAAAGTAATTGGTGGTGTGTTGTTCTAAAAAGTAATCGTGGCCTCAAGCCTCACAACCAGGAAATAAAAAAAATCGGACTAGCAACATGGCTAGTTGGGTCGCATCTAAGAAGGTCGTATTATCACCAATCTAGAGAAAAATTCATTTGATCTTCTTTCAATTCTGTATCTTACGGATTACGGTTGGGCGGCCGACAACTATGGGTGATAATACATTCGGTCCACTAAAGCTGAATGAGTGACCGGTCATGCGTGGTCGGGTTGCAAGATGTTCTTGTTGAACCCCAATGTATCTCCTCTAGAGTACACTGATCGGAAGGTGGTCCATACCTTATCATAATTGGAATCCAATCTCCAATAAGCGCACTGTGGTTTTTGATTTTACACTATGTATATGGAGCGTGAAATGCAAGCATTCTACTAGATGTTTATTTAATTGATTAGACATTATTATAAAATCACTGAGTTTTGATATCAAAAATGTTTTGGTTATCGTAAGATAAAACCATCTGTATTTATGTGTGGATCGATCTTACATTTACCCTTTCTTTCAAAAGGTATTTCAAATTTAAACAAAATGGTTGGAGTTTACTCAAACCGGTCCCATGATTGACCCAGAGTTTATTTTGTTTGTTTTACCCTAAACTCTTGGGTGCCCAAATTTGTATGGGTAGCCAAGTGTTTCAGGCTTTTACATATACATTTGGAGGAGCTTGAAGTAGGGGGCTTCACTATTTGTTATTTATAGTTATTTCCATTGTGATGTATATGTGTTGTACTCTAATATGTTATGTATGTAGAATACAGATTTTGCTTTTCAAAGTTATGGTATATGATATTTTGTTTGGTTCCACTATGAGATTCTGATTTTTTTTGTTCTATCTTCTACCTATTTCTATTTCTTTAACCCTAATGACTTGTATTTCTGTGCAATTTGGGTTGACGAGTCTTGTTTTAGTCAACTCAGATGGTACAGATTTGTGGGCCACTACACTAAATTAAAATCATCGTGTTAAATTTAAAATTAATTAAGTGAATTGTCAATTTATTACAATCTATTTTACATGAAATAATAACGTGTTAATTTACATAAAATATTAATTGTAAACGAAATAATAGCAACAGATTTATGATTGTGTTATTTTTGAATGTTGTATGCTTATGTGAATTTATTTTGTCATCATCCTTGTTATCACACTTCATATTCACGATATTTTAAGCTGTATATATTTATGTTGGTTTTGGTCAATCAAACGCAACACCCAAATCCAGAGAGTAAAACAGTAAACCTGGACATAGAGTGCATAAAATAAAGTGATACGGAGAATTTATAGCGGTTCAGTAAGTCATGCTTGTGTTCATTGAAAGGTAATCTTTATTGTTTATATCGTATGGCTACAAGTACAGTCCTTTTGGTTTAAAGAAATGAATAGAAAATAAGTTAAGTGTTAGCAATGGCAATATCCATTTTTATGAGAGCCATGAGAGGAAAATCCAAAAGCAAAAAAAAGATCCCAAGACAAGAAGATCTTTGGAAATTTTCCCAAGCCAAAAGATTCCTAAGTCAAGAAATCCATTTCTTGTATCCCGATGAGGTATTTATAGGATGGAATTGGAGGGAAAGGCAACAGGTACGTCGAAAACACGGCCTAAGAGGGCCAGAAGCCCGAGCAAAAATTATCGATCCCTAAAATAAAAATCCATGAATACCGATCCTGAAATACTGATCCTCGAAGACTTTAAAGATTTACACTGATCCTTGAATCTTCCATGAGTTATACCGATCCCGAAAGACTTAAGGGACTTTACACTGATCCCTAAATACATATCCCCAAACACTTAGGAGATTTTCACCGATCATTGAACCATCCATGAGTTATATCCATCCCCAAAGACTTAGGGAATTTTACACATATCCTTGAACATCGATCCCTGAATATCAATCCTCAAAGACTTAGGATATTTTCTTCAATCTTTGAACCATCCATGAGTTATAACGTTTCCAAGTACTTAGAGGATTTTACACCGATCCCCGAATACCGATCACTAAATACCTATCCTTGAATACCAATCCCTGAATATCGATTGTAACAACCCGCCTTTTTTACCAGTTTTCACCTGTAATTGAACCAACTTAAACCGTTCACAAAGACGGATTGTTATGGGTACTTACATATTTGCACAAAAATAACATAACTTTTATTTCATTTCATTGATTACATCAAAGATTACAAGGAATATCAGAGTACCTTATATGCTTAGTGGAAATAAACTCTCCAGCGGAAAATAATCAAATCATAACTGTAGCTTCAAATATGAATCCAACTCTAAAATCTATACCTGCAAATTAAATTTCTAGCTGCCCGTGCAAAAAATATGGGCACCCAGAGTTTAGGTGTGGGAAACAATAAAATCTAGGTCAGTCGTGGGACTGGTGTGAGAACTCAAAAACAGTTATTATTTAGGATTCATTTTAAAGTTGGGAAATTCACCGGACCACGCCGCTAACGTGGAATGGGTTTACTCCATGTGAATTCTCGTGCATCGAAACTCGTTATAACTTTGAAAAATGAAGCTATCGTAAGCTCATCCCACATCACACAATGCAAGCGCACGCTAGACGGGCGAGTTTTGCCTTATGATAATCAAAAATGCTTTATTACGTGAAAATCCTCTTTTAATACAATAAGTGCATAGTGTTGAAAACCATTTTGCAAATCAATATATTAATCTTAGCGAGCATAGTAACTATGCCCACATACATAATTTACAAACAAAATGAAAGGCTCGTATTGGTTGTTGGGTTTCCAATATGATGGTTCTTGGCATGAAAGATCAATCGAGGACATGAGGCTACATATCTCCCAGTTAACATCCAGACAACGGACACGGAATACATAGCGCGGAAGTATACACCAGATAACATCCAGACTTAGACACCATATATACTTTATTCCCTTAGGTTTCGAAGTAGATCTACAGTCAAAGCTTTCAATTTTCACTAGAGATTATGTATACAACCTAACCGTCGGTTTACTATCAATCCGGGGTGTGAGGTTCGTCGAGGTCACAATATACACAAAGCTGTGCTTCAATGGCCATGCTTTGATCATCACTAGCTCATTTCATAACTCAAGTATGCTTGTAACACCCCACGTCCATTAATGTCACTCACAAAGGGAATGCATTAACTTCCATGGAGGTTTTAAGTGAATATAGAATAGAAAAATTACAACAAGACAGATAATAAGTAGTACTTGGAAATCTAAAAATTTATTTCATTGCAGCGGAAATTAAACATGTTTGTTACATCAGGAAACCATAAATCAGAGTCAAGTACAATATCCATCTTGATAAAACAAAATACATAATCCCATTACATAAATAGCCATTAAATAAGATAACAAGATGGACTTTACTTCAGCGGTCCAAGCTTTCCAAAAGAGAGATAAAGCAATCCAATCAAACTCCGCTAGAGCCGGGCCCACCCTGAGGACTTGGTAGGGGAAAAAGATAGAAATGGAGGGGGTCAAACATAAAGTCTGGCGAGTATGATAATTCTAACAATACTATTATCAAAATAACTAAACTAAGGCATAAGCTGGAAAACAAGGAAATGTCTATGAACTATTGGGTATGGAAGAGCAAATAAAGATGACGTTAAAGGCACACCTAATTACTAACGAATAATTACTACACTGCACCACACCAGTCACTCTAAAGGTTGATCCCACTTGCTTCACTTCGAAATTATATAAATAGCTTCGTGTACCCCTAGCTGACTACATAGGTGCCGCCTGCCCCTATCTCCGCTAGGTGTACCCCACTACCCACTTTCGATCGGCTCCCTACTCGTAGATACCCGTGCTGGCCCCACGGTGGGGTGTATCACTCCCCTAAAGTGGCAACCCGATACAACTTGAGAATGCACGGCTTATACCTACACGATGCAACAACGTCTTACCTACCAGCCCGGGTCCACACACGCATATGAAACCCGTTGGACTTGCGTTGCCACCGCTACCCCGTTTGGCCTCTTATAGTCAAACCCAGTATGCGTGTCCCGTCCTCGACTTGGGTCGAGCCCACAAAGATACGTTTGGGTTACTGGTTGAAATGGGCCCCCATAAGCTATCCACCTAAGCTTGTCCCCACTAGTACATCCCACTTAACCCTCTTAGTCATGTTCATTTACATGTATGTTTAGTTAAGTCTTACTAATCGTATTTCAAATGCCACCAAAGGCACCCACTAGATTCCTCATGCCACCCAAGGCACCTACTTAACCCCCGTGTCCCACCTTACATGTTTATATGGTTAAGTATTTCTTAATTGATTCAGGCCATAACCTCATAAAGACCTCTCACATTAGACTGACATTTATGGCAGTTGGATTTGCCGGGCGGGTTCGGGCAGTTTTACACCATAAAAGAGTCTAACCTCGTGTCTTTACAACTGTTATGCTTTAATTTGGGCCTAGGACCTCTCACATTGGGCTCACATTTGTGACTACTGGATTTGCCGGTCGGGTCCGGGCAGGTTTACGTCACAAACGAGTCCAACCTCGTGTCCTAAGCATTGATTATCACTTATAATCTTTTAGCCCAGTTTTAAATATATCCCTATTCAAATCATTAATTAATTCCAATTTTAATGATGTCCATAATTGACTCAATTATGGCCATCCACTTATGGTATGCAAAATCATATCAATTGCACCCCAATTTCTTAATATTAAATCCTTAATATTAACCCTACCCCACGTTATACGTTCGTTTATTCAACGCAGAATATACGTTAGACTCGAATAGTCTAACTCATAGCACAAAGATAAATTATCACAGCATATAGACAAGTAAAATAGACCTAATCATAATAGGGGTGAAACTTGCATGAAACTACACATGTCATGGATCTAAAGGTGTTAACTTGTTTGGTAAAATGTCACAATTCACATAATATGATCATAATCCAAATTCATGTATGGACTTGCATATATGGTTTAGGCAACATAATGATGGTGTGAACTAGCATCTAACACCTAGAACTCACACATGTCATAGCACAATTCTAGATCTAAATAGGTGTCATGGCATATGTTCATAATCTTTACTAATCAATCTAAACTTGCATACATAATTTGTCATATAGATCAACATAGCCCAAATAATATCAACCTTATGATTTGATTAACATGAACTAATTAGCATAGATAATAACATCATGACTTTATAACATGTATGATTTATCACAACTTAGCATAGAAAATTACAACCTATACAATATCATCATAACATGATTTACAACATATAGGATATCATCATCACATAACATAGGATTTACAACATACATGATAGCATAAGGTTTACAACAACATATATGACAATTCACATCATTTTCTTATGATCCAAATCACATCTTAATCTAATTAATTTGCTAATAATCTTGTTAAGATCATCATACTCACAATTAGAGAAGAAAGAGAGTCTTGATTTGCTTTAGAGTTGAGTAGAATTAGGGTTTTGATTAGCTTTCTTCCTTCTTAGTTGGCGGCGGCTACACTGAGTTCCATGGCGGTGGTATGACGGCGGCTATTCTATTTTTCATGTGAATTAGAGTGAGAGACTACCTAGGTATATATAGAGTTTAGGATTTATTTAGGCCATCAGATCAACTCAGAACTAACCTGAACCGTTTAATTTGCCAACTCAGCCCTAAAGACACATCAGCAGCTCAAGATTGGGCTCAGCCAAACCCTAGCCGACTGGATCAGGTCGACACCCAGGTCGACTGCCCAGTCGACTCCCCAGTCGACCTGGGGTGCTGGGCGGGAAATTTCCCGCCTAGCCTGTTTGACTTCGAATTTTAAATTTTCTGAAATCTGTTTTGAATTTTTTGAAACTTCCGATGGCCATAGCTCCTTCATACGAAGTCCAAATCACGCAAACACGGACTCTATTTCAACCAGAATTCCGAGACGAACACAATGGCACAACCTGTTTCCCACAATTCTCACGTCTGAGATTAGTTATTCTTTAATTTGTTAATATTAATATTAACAGAATTACGGGGAATTACATTCTCCCATCCTTAAAGGATTTCGACCCCGAAATCTTCAAGTCAAGAAGAATGTATATCCTAACATCCAATCGTCCATCTACTCAACCATCAAACACAGGCATCCATTGTCCTTATAGACTTCTAATGCTTTCATGTTTAAATGCGCAGTGTGTGTATATGTCCATATCTAATGCAAAATCAGGCGGTCCACTGATTCAGTTGACCTCCTTAATGCAAATCATGATAGTGCCATGCGTCCATTATGTATGCAAAAGTTCCTTAATGCTACATATTATCTCTATATGCATGCACAATCATCATCTGAATGCAGCATCCATATGATAAAACAATCATCATACATCCATTTTACTAAATACATCCATATATATGCAATATGCAGTATGAAGTGACTGAGCCGATCTAGAGCCTAATAGTGTGTGTATATGCGTCCACGAGCAACCACTAGCAAACACTTGCATCCACTTTGCATCCATCATACATAACATGTCTCAAACACATGTTTCAACCATAGGATTATCCTAACTAAAGGTCAAAGATACTAGCGAGAGGACATATTAAAGATAAGATAAGTACAAGCTAAGCGATAACGGAGAAATTAAAAGACATACCCTCAAAAAGAAAAGGGTACAACGAACGCATCTTCGCTTCTGTCTCCCAAGTAGCGTTGCTCTCATCATCTCCCCATTGCACTTTGACTAGTCTGACCTCTCGATTCCTCAACTTCTTGATCTCCGACCCAAGAATGCATGTAGGAGCTCGTCGAATCGTCGCATCACGCTCTATCTCCACCTCTCTAAGCAAGTTCGGCTCTACCACCTCCGCGGTCTCGTGTAGGCACTTCCTCAAATGTGATACATGGAATACGTCGTGTACACCACTAAGTCTCTCAGGCAACTCCACTCTATACGACATCTGTCCAATCTTCTCCTTAATAGGAAACGACCCTACGAACCTTGGTGCTAATTTCCCAACGGACCCAAAGCGAACAACGTTCCGTAATGGAGACACTTTGATAAAGACCATGTCCCCAACTTCAAACTCAAGATCTGTCCTCCTTTTGTCTGCATAAGATTTCTGTCTATCTTGCGCCGTCTTCATCCTCCTTCGAATCAAGTCGATCTTTTCCGAAGTCTCTCTAATCATATCGGGCCCAAGTAAGATCTTATCCGTAGATTCCCACCAACATGTAGGTGAACGACAAGGTCGTCCATAAAGAGCTTCGAAAGGTGCCATGCCAATGCTTGATTGAAAGCTGTTATTATATGCGAACTCTACCAACGGAAGATGCTCTTCCCATGTACCCCCAAAGTCTAGGATACATAGCCTCAAAAGATCCTCTAGAATACGATTCACCCTCTCAGTCTGGCCGTCCGTCTGAGGATGATACGCGGTGCTCAAACATAACTGAGTCCCCACCGCTTCTTGTAAGCTCTTCCAAAATTCGCTAGTGAAGATAGGATCACGGTTGCTTACTATGTTAGAAGGAACACCATGCAAACGAACTATCTCTCGAACGTATACAGAATCTAACCATAGAGCAGTCCTCTTACTCTTCACGGGAATAAAATGGGCGCTCTTAGTAAGTCTGTCTACTATAACCCAAATCCCTGTATTACCCTTCCTTGATCACGGTAACCTATCTACAAAATCCATCGAGACACTTTCCCACTTCCATTGCGGAACCTTCAATGGGTGAAGCAACCCACCGGGTTTCTTTTGCTCCGCTTTTACTTGTTGGCACACCAAGCATCTAGCGACATACTCGGCCACATCCCTCTTCATACCGGCCCAATAGAAAACTCGCTTCATGTCTTTGTACATCTTGTCCCCGCCGGGATGAATGGTCATCTTCGAACGATGTGCTTCGTCAAGAATAGCCTTCCTCAAACCTTCGTCTCGAGGTACACAAAGTCTACTATCCCTACGTAACCAACCCTTATCGTCTAGGGTATACCTACGGAGATGGCTTGATGACTCCCCTCTTTTGAGTTTTTCTACTAACTCAACCAACTGTAGGTCGTCTCGCTGTGCCTCACCAATCCGTCCCAAAAGCGTAGGTCTGACCTCCAAGGATGCTAGCAAACCGGGTACAAAGTCAACGGAAGGTCTAAAATCAAACATAGAGATGAATTCTAAGTTTCGCCGCTCAACAAACAACGGACTCAAGGACAGCCTTTTCCTACTTAAGGCATCTGCCACCACGTTACCCTTGCCAGGGGTATATGCTATCTCGAAGTCGTAGGACGCTAAGAATTCCATCCACCTTTGCTGCCTTAAGTTCAAGTCCTTCTAAGAGTACAAGTATTTTAGCGATTTGTGATCAGTGAATAATTCGAATTTCTTGCCAAGAAGATAATGATGCCAAGACTTAAGCGCGAAAACAATAGCGGCCAACTCTAGGTCATGTGTAGGGTAATTTCTTTCATGCACTCTCAACTGCCTTCCACCATAGGCTATTACCCTTCCCTCTTGCATTAGGACTGCGCCTAGTCCTGTCCCACAAGCGTCAGTATAAACAATAAATGGCTTACTCCCATCTGGCAATACTAAGACTGGGGATGAAGTCAAAGCTCTCTTCAAACGTTGGAACACATCATCACAATCTACGTCCCATGTGAAAACTAGGTTCTTCTTCGTCAAACGTGTTAATGGAGCTAATATCTTTGCGAAGTCTTTGATAAACTTCCTATAGTAGCCAGCCAACCCCAAGAAACTCCTTACTTCGGTGGCATTTTTAGGGACCTTCCAATCTTGGATGGCCACCACCTTCGCGGGATCCACAGCTATCCCTTCTTTGGAAACCACGTGCCCTAAGAATCGAACTTCCTCTCTCTAGAAGTGACACTTAGTAAATTTAGCTTTAAGGTTATGTGCTCGTAGAGTCTCCAACACTTCCCTAAGATGTAGGGCATGCTCTTCTTCATTCTTAGAAAAGATCAAGATGTCGTCTACAAAGACCACCACGAAGTTATTTAGGTACTCCCTAAACACCCTACTCATCAAATCAACAAAGTATGCGGGGGCTTTTGTCAAACCGAAGGGCATCACTAGCCATTCATAGAAACCGTCCGGAGTCCTAAAGGAAGTCTTTTCTATGCTATCCTCAGCCACTCTCAACTGATGGAAACCAGTGGCTAAGTCCAACTGCGAAAACACTGAGGCGCCAACTAACTGATCGAAGAGATCGTCAATCCTCGGCAGTGAGTGTCTGTTCTTCTTAGTAAGCTTATTAAGTTCTCTATAGTCCACACAAAGTCTAAGGGACCCATCCGCCTTTGTGGCAAATACTACTGGAGCACCCCACTCCGATGTACTTCGTCTTATGAACCCCTTCTCAAGCAACTCCTTCACTTGCTTATCGAGTTCCCTCCTTTCACGAGGAGCCATGTGGCGTACTGGCAAAGATACTGATTTTGCATTATCCACAAGATATATTCGAAAATCTATCTCTCGCTTCGGAGGCAAGCCCTTCACCTCCTCAAACACATCCGAGTATTCTCGGACCACTCTAACAGATCGTAGATTCTCCACAGACGCGTCAAGCGATTCTAAATAACTTAGCATAACGGAATTTATGGGATTACAAAAGATTTCGAGTGTGTTGCCAAGGCGAGTCACGAGCCTAACTACTCTCCTTTCACAATCAAGAACGGCCCCATTTCTGGATAACCAATCCATTCCTAAAATTAGCCCATAGCCCGTGAAGCCCAAAACATAAGCATCACATCTAAACTCAATGCTAAGTATAGAAATTTTCAAATCCAAACACATCATGGACAAATAAGCTGAGCCCCCAATTGGATTCGAAACAACTAAGGGATCCTCTACTAAACTGGTGTTTAAGTGCAGTGATTCAACTAATGATGTAGAGATAAACGAATGCGATGCGCCCAAATCGAATAAGGTACGGACAGGATGATCAAACAGAAAAACTAAGCTTTCAACAGAAATGGTTCTACCTCGTTCTTGCAGTGGTGGGACCGCGAGAACCTGAACTTGTCCCCTTGCCTGCCCTGGTGCCATAAGAGCCTGCACCTGTCCTCCCGAGGTAGACCCTGCCCTCTGCCCCTTCTTTGGGCAGTCCTTCACTAGATGTCCCGCTTCACCACACTGAAAACAGCCGGTCTTCTTTTTCTTTCTGCAATCCTTGCTGAGATGGCCTGGTGTCCTACAGTTAAAGCATATTTTCTTTCCTTTGCCATTATTGTCTTTTCCACCCTTCTTGTTTTGCTGTTGAGGTTTCTTCTGATCTCCTTTCTTCTCGGGTGCCTTATTAGCATTAGTGCCTTTCTCCTCGTGCATGTGTGCCATATCTACTAGCTTCTCAAAGGTGGCCCCCATAGGGATATGGGTCATAGCCAACCCCTGCAACGGCTCATTCAAGCCATTAACGAACCGCAGAGCCTTCTTCTCCGGCTTGTTCACTAAGTCCAACCCAAACCTTGCTAACTGATTAAATTTGTTGACGTATTCTTTCACTGATGAGCTCCCTTGCTTTAATGTCAAGAACCTTTCCATATATAGATTCTCTTCTGCCCTTGAGAGAAACTTTGCCTCAAACCTACGTCTGAAATCCGCCCAAGAATCAACAGGACGCTCCCCATTAGTGACCTCCCACCAAAACGAGGCCTCTCCCTTCATTAACCAAGCTGCTAATTTGACTTTCCTCCCTTCTTCTACTTCAAAGATTTCTAGCAATTCTTCCACCTCCTTAAGCCAATCTCTAGCTTCCACAAACGTTTCTGACCCTTGAAAAGGTTTTCCACCCATAGCTTAAATTCCTTGCACGTCTTTGCAAAAGTATCTACGGGAGGAGGAGGAGGAGGAGGAGGAGGAGCGGGTGCAACTGGTGGTGGAGGAACATTGGTTGGACCTGCAGCGGCCCTAGCCTCTAATAACCTCCTATACCATCCTGGTATCGTTACACCATCCGGAAGGTTAAGATCTTCAGCCATGCTGAAACGAAAAAGGAAAGATTCAAAATGGAGAATTCGAAAGATAAAGATATATGGCTATTGGGGATTATGTTTTTCTTAAAAACTTTCCTCTTAAAATCACTCATTAAGACATGTTTTTGGAAATACTTCTTCTAAAAATACTTTAGAAAAATAGTTTTTCTAAAAAAATTATCTGTTCTGGTAACCTTAAGCTCTGATACCACGTGTAACACCCCACGTCCATTAATGTCACTCACAAAGGGAATGCTTTAACTTCCATGGAGGTTTTAAGTGAATATAGAACAGAAAAATTACAACAAGACAGATAATAAGTAGTACTTGGAAATCTAAATCTTTATTTCATTGCAGCGGAAATTAAACATGTTTGTTACATTAGGAAACCATAAATCAGAGTCAAGTACAATATCCATCTTGATAAAACAAAATACATAATCCCATTACATAAATAGCCATTAAAGAAGATAACAAGCTGGACTTTACTTCAGCGGTCCAAACTTTCCAAAAGAGAGATAAAGCAATCCAATCAAACTCCGCTAGAGCGGGGCCCACCCTGAGGACCTGGTGGGGGAAAAAGATAGAAATGGAGGGGGTCAGACATAAAGTCTGGCGAGTATGATAATTCTAACAATACTATTATCAAAATAACTAGACTAAGGCATAAGCTGGAAAACAAGGAAATGTCTATGAACTATTGGGTATGGAAGAGCAGATAAAGATAATGTTAAAGGCACGCCTAATTACTAACGAATAATTACTACACTGCACCACACCAGTCACTCTAAAGGTTGATCCCACTTGCTTCACTTAGAAATTATATAAATAGCTTCATGTACCCCTAGCTGACTACATAGGTGTCGCCTGCCCCTATCTCCGCTAGGTGTACCCCACTACCCACTTTCGATCGGCTCCCTACTCGTAGATACCCGTGCTGGCCCCACAGTAGGGTGTATCACACCCCTAAAGTGGCAACCCGATACAACTTGAGAATGCATGGCTTATACCTACACGATGCAACAACGTCTTACCTACCAGCCCGGGTCCACACACGCATATGAAACCCGTTGGACTTGCGTTGCCACCGCTACCCCTTTTGGCCTCTTATAGTCGAACCCAGTATGCGTGTCCCGTCCTCGACTTGGGTCGAGCCCACAAAGATACGTTTGGGTTACTGGTTGAAATGGGCCCCCACAAGCTATCCACCTAAGCTTGTCCCCACTAGTACATCCCACTTAACCCTCTTAGTCATGTTCATTTACATGTATGTTTGGTTAAGTCTTACTAACCGTATTACAAATGCCACCAAAGGCACCCACTAGATTCCTCATGCCACCCAAGGCACCTACTTAACCCCCATGTCCCACCTTACATGTTTATCTGGTTAAGTATTTCTTAATTCATTCAGGCCATAACCTCATAAAGACCTCTCACATTAGACTGACATTTATGGCAGCTGGATTTGCCGGGCGGGTCCGGGCAGTCTTACACCATAAAAGAGTCTAACCTCGTGTCTTTACAACTGTTATGCTTTAATTTGGGCCTAGGACCTCTCACATTGGGCTGACATTTGTGACTACTGGATTTGCCGGTCGGGTCAGGGCATGTTTACGTCACAAACGAGTCCAACCTCGTGTCCTAAGCATTGATTATCACTTATAATCTTTTAGCCCAGTTTTAAATATATCCCTATTCAAATCATTAATTAATTCCAATTTTAATGATGTCCATAATTGACTCAATTATGGCCATCCACTTATGGTATGCAAAATCATATCAATTGCACCCCAATTTCTTAATATTAAATCCTTAATATTACCCCTACCCCACGTTATACGTTCGTTTATTCAACGCAGAATATACGTTAGACTCGAATAGTCTAACTCATAGCACAAAGATAAATTATCACAACATATAGACAAGTAAAATAGACCTAATCATAATAGGGGTGAAACTTGCATGAAACTACACATGTCATGGATCTAAAGGTGTCAACTTGTTTGGTAAAATGTCACAATTCACATAATATGATCATAATCCAAATTCATGTATGGACTTGCATATATGGTTTAGGCAACATAATGATGGTGTGAACTAGCATCTAACACCTAGAATTCACACATGTCATAGCACAATTCTAAATCTAAATAGGTGTCATGGCATATGTTCATAATCTTTACTAATCAATCTAAACTTGCATACATGATTTTTCATATAGATCAACATAGCCCAAATAATATCAACCTTATGATTTGATTAACATGAACTAATTAGCGTAGATAATAACATCATGACTTTATAACATGTATGATTTATCACAACTTAGCATAGAAAATTACAACCTATACAATATCATCATAGCATGATTTACAATATATAGGATATCATCATCACATAACATAGGATTTACAACATACATGATAGCATAAGGTTTACAACAACATATATGACAATTCACATCATTTTCTTATGATCCAAATCACATCTTAATCTAATTAATTTGCTAATAATCTTGTTAAGATCATCATACTCACAATTAGAGAAGAAAGAGAGTCTTGATTTGCTTTAGAGTTGAGTAGAATTAGGGTTTTGATTAGCTTTCTTCCTTCTTAGTTGGCGGCGGCTACACTGAGTTCCATGGCGGCGGTATGACGGCGGCTATTCTATTTTTCATGTGAATTAGAGTGAGAGACTACCTAGGTATATATAGAGTTTAGGATTTATTTAACTCAGAACTAACCTGAACCTTTTAATTTGCCAACTCAGCCCTAAAGACACATCAGCAGCTCAAGATTGGGCTCAGTCAAACCCTAGCCGACTGGACCAGGTCGACTGCCCAGTCGACTCCCCAGTCGACCTGGGGGGGTGTCGACTGCCCAGTCGACTCCCCAGTCAACCTGGGGTGCTGGGCGGGAAATTTCCCGCCTAGCCTGTTGACTTCGAATTTTAAATTTTAAATTTTCTGAAATCTGTTTTGAATTTTCTGAAACTTCCGATGGCCATAGCTCCTTCATACGAAGTCCAAATCACGCAAACTCGGACTCTATTTCAACCAGAATTCCGAGACAAACACAATGGCGCAACCCGTTTCCCACAATTCTCACGTCTGAGATTAGTTATTCTTTAATTTGTCAATATTAATATTAATAGAATTACGGGGTGTTACAATGGTACATTGAAAAATCATGACATATCACCGATTTCGATCAATGCATATCATCTAAGTTCGTATGCCTTAGAGACGAGGATAATATATTGTCGCAAATCCGATATATATTAACGGAAATCAGTGTTATGCAGTCAATTCCACTGTCAGACACACAATCCATATAGGTCCGTACTGGGTCTGATTGGAAAAACAACCCGAAAATATTCAAATATATTCAGATTTCATGCCACTTATAACCTCGTATCAGGTGTACGACCCGATCCGACATCAGCAATCAACCCAAACAATTCAAATATACTCGGTCTTCACTTATCAATTTCCAAGTTTCCATTATTATACGTCGTATTATTACTTAAAATGGATTTCGAACATATATTTGATCCCGGACTTTCCAAATAATAAGCGTTTTAAAACAATAGCTATGGACATTACGAGTTTCTCAATTCAAATCCCCTTTCCAAGTCGTTATCAATTCCTTTCAAATTAAGGTTGAATTCATTTAATTCCCTTACCCCCGTTATCATCTTAATCCTTTTCTCGAAATTCAATGTTCATTTCCAACCTTATATTTCAAAAACCAAAATCCATTTATTAGTCGTTATCCCGTAACTACCCAATCTTTATTTGGATTTGAATTTTCATTCGTGACAATTCAAATAATTGATATTTCAAATATAAGTTTAAATAGAATTTAATCGACTTATATTTGGTATTGATTCACAAACTCGGGCAGACACTATCAGAATCTGTATATAAATATGTTTTAATATTTCTGATAGTATTCGTCTACTCTTGAAATTCCGTATCGAATATCCGAAGACTAACTCTACCCAAACTCATTTCATTTTTAATTCAACTTCTCATATCTTATTTATAATTCAGATAAATTCCATACCATATATTTAAACTCTTTTAAAAAAAATCCTTTTCCATAATGATTCATGGTTTATAATCTTTAAATTCAAATCGTTTCAAAGAAATGGTATAATAACGTTAAAAACGTAACGGAAAGTACTAAGAAATGGTTATTTAACCAAATGGATCCAGAATCATTCCAAATTTACATATTTTAACTCAAATCACTTTTAAATAATAAAATACAATTTATCATATTTTTCTGGATTTTAAATAATTTTAGAAGTCCATTTTATTCGATTTTTCTTTACGGTCGTCGAACTGCACTTATAGCGATCTTTTCAAATTTTAATTTAAACATAACTTGAAAACCATACATTGGAATTTAAAAATTCCTTTTCTATTCAAAAACCATCCTTAATATAAATCCGTCTTTCTTTGTTTCAAGTCAATCCGATTCAAAACGTTCAAGTTATAACCATTTGAAATATAAAATCGATATTAACGAACTATCGCTACGTGACACGTTCGATTCACACTATATAAAGCTTTAACTATAAATCTTTCCATTCCTTTTCCCAAAATAAATTTCATTTCCATAATTTTAGAATAAACCTGTATTTTAAATCTCTGTTCCCGAAATAATATTTTTACATTCCCAATTTTTGTCCAATATCATTTTAAATTCTAAATTTCCATTTCAAATAAAATTGAATGAAAATAATACTTTATTTAAAATCATTCGACTATTATTATTCGAAACCTTTATGGAACCAGGAAATCGCATAAAGTCCAATATTCCAATTTTTCAAATACTTCATAACACATTAAATTGAAAATTTAATTATAATATTTGCAAACTTCATTCAAACATTTTCAAAATAACTATTCCAAAAATCATTATTTTAAATTTCAACTTCCATTTCAAAATAAATTGAAATGGTAATATTTTAATCAAACTCGGTTAATCATTTATAAATAACCATCAATGTTGAATATTCTCTTTCGATCCCAATGCAATTTTAACAACCAACGAACGATTGAAATCTCTTTCAAACTATTTCGTACGAAAGTTATTTACTCAATTTGATTTCTAAATAGTTTAAATTTAAATTTAAACTACATTCCAATTTTTATTTCAATAAATATTATTATTTTCAATGAAAGGGGATTGAAATTAATTACCCGTATGATTCCACCACTACGGTGTATGTGACATTCATTCAACCAGATTTAACCAACTAAACAGTCATGAATCCATTCATCGTAACCACAAAAAAAAATTAAACAACCAATTACTATGCACAAAGCGTTATAGTAAATAACGCTTGGCGTATGGTGTATACTAACTGTATAAACATCCATCAACAACCAATAACAAACATTCATATCAATCCATGATCATTAACGAATTATTAATTATAATTAATACTAACTATAGTTAACCACTATAACTAATTTAAAAATAAATTTAAATTAGAAATCTCACCCAAAACTCTCCAAATTCCATCATCAAGACCTGTATCCACTGCGCATCAACTCACGAATAATCATGTATAACTTCACGGTCGACGCTATTTGTAGGTGTACGAATTCCTTGCAATACAAAAATGTTCTTATGTATATAAATGAATATATATACATCAACCTATCCTTATATTTCCCAAGTGGGTAGCCCATACTAAGAAATTACGAACATGCCAAGGACGTGTATAGTGGAGCTGAGTGGTCGGAAGACATTGCATAGGAAAGTTGAGCAGTTAAAAGGAGGAATCGAAAGGGATCTTAAAAGGGGCATCTGTGGATTTTTAAGGGAAGCAGCAGTTCCTGAAAGATTTGTTTAAACAGGGAGAGGAGAAGGTTGTGGTCTTAGCCAAGGGAGTGGCGGACACGTGCGCAGGTGATGGACGAGGTTAGTGGCGGTGGTGAGCCAGTGGGTTTGCGGACTTAGGTGACTGCTAGTGGCACAAAAATGTCGGTGCATGTGGCGGTATGGTGGATGTAGTTTGCAGAGAAGAGCGGCCGACTAGTTTAAGTAGACGTGTCAAAAGGGTGAGGTAGGGTCATATGAGGGTCAAGTAAAATTTGACCCGACCCTCTAGCTACATACAATAGCTTGATCCTTTTTGAGTTTCTTAATTAAAGGGTTAACCCATTACAACCCTTATAACACTAATAGTAATGAAAGTTTTTAAATTTGATTTATTTAATAAAAACAAATGCTAAATTTTTTTATTTTCAAAATATTCCATAAAATTTTGAACTTTAAAAATTTGAAATTCAAGTGTCGAATTATTCGAATACAAAAGTTAATAAAAGAATTATTCGAAAATTAAAAAGTTAAAAGGACAAAATTACGAAAATACCCTTTATGTTAAAAAAGTGAAAAAACAAAATAAATTTTAAAAAATCAAGAAAATTACAAAATGAAAAGTAAAAAAAGAATTATTTTAAAATAACGATTTTTAATGCTAAAACCGCTAAAATTACGAAAATACCCTTCATTTTGAAAAAAGTGAAAAAAACAAATAAATTTCAAAAAATTACGAAATGAAAAGTTAAAAAAGAATTATTTTATAATAACGATTTTTAAAGCTAAAAATTCTAAAATTTCGAAAATACCCTTCATTTTGAAAAAAGTGAAAAAAATAAATAAATTTCAAAAAATCCAGAAAATTACGAAATGAAAAGTTAAAAAAGAATTATTTTAAAATAACGATTTTTAAAGCTAAAAATGCTAAAATTACGAAAATACCCTTTATTTTGAAAAAAGTGAAATAAATTAATAAATTTCAAAAAATTCAGAAAATTACGAAATGAAAAGTTAAAAAAGAATTATTTTAAAATAACGATTTTTAAAACTAAAAATGATAAAATTACGAAAATATCCTTCATTTTTGAAAAAAGTGAAAAAAAAATAAATTCCAAAAAATCCAGAAAATTATGAAATGAAAAATAAAAACAGAATTATTTGAAAATTATGATTTTTAAAGCTAAATATGCAAAATTATGAAAATAAAAGGTATTTCATTTAGTAATTTTAGCCAAACTTGTAATAAATTTTACTTTTTCCAAAAAAGGGTATTTTCGAAATTTTAGCATTTTTAGCTTTAAAAATCGTTATTTTAAAATAATTCTTTTTTTACTTTTCGTTTCGTAATTTTCTGGATATTTTGAAATTTATTTATTTTTTCACTTTTTTCAAAAATGAAGTGTATTTTCGTAATTTTAGCATTTTTAGCTTTAAAAATCGTTATTTTAAAATAATTCTTTTATTACTTTTCATTTCGTAATTTTCTGGATTTTTTGAAATTTATTTGTTTTTTTCACTTTTTTCAAAACGAAGGGTATTTTCGTAATTTTAGCATTTTTAGCTTTAAAAATCGTAATTTTCTTTTTTTACTTTTCATTTCTTAATTTTCTGGATTTTTTGAAATTTATTTATTTTTTTCACTTTTTTCAAAATGAAGGGTATTTTCGTAATTTTAGCATTTTTAGCTTTAAAAATCGTTATTATAAAATAATTCTTTTTTACCTTTTCATTTCTGAATTTTTTGAAATTTATTTTTTTTTCCACTTTTTTCAAAATGAAGGGTATTTTCGTAATTTTAGCTTTAAAAATCATTATTTTAAAATAATTCTATTTTTACTTTCCATTTTGTAATTTTCTGGATTTTCTGAAATTTTTTCATTTTTTTCACTTTTTCCAATATGAAGGGCATTTTCGTAATTTCGGTCCATTTAGATTTAAAAATCATTATTTTCGAATACTTCATTTTTTTAATTCTCATTTCATAATTTTCTGGATTTTTTGAAAATTTTTCTTTTTTTTCACTTTTTCCAAAATAAAGGGTATTTTTGTAATTTTGAGATTTTTACATTTAAAATCGTTATTTTAAAGTATTACTTTTTTACTATTTGGGTAAGTGGATTACCCATTTGTAACCCTTTTAAAAAAGGGTCAACCCTTTATGATTCATGTAATAAAAATTATAAAAGGGTTGACCCAACAGGGTTGTAATTAGGGTAAAATGGGTTGGGTAAAAGGGTAGGGTCATATTTGACAGGTCTGAGTTTAAGAAGGGAAAAAGGTGGTCTTGGTATTGAGGAGCTGCATTTTAAGAAGAGGAATAGGAAGGGCTGTTGAGTGTAGAACTGGGCATGACATGATGTTGAGGAGTGCTTGGCGGTGCTTGAGGAGTCAAAGGGGAAGATGAGGGTGGCAAATTAATGACCGACGTGTTAACGTTGCTATGGAAATGCCAACGTGAGGGAGCGAATCCCATGCATCAAGAAGAAAAGAGAAGTGGGGGGGAAGTGGTTGATGCGGTGAGGAATTTGAGGAACTGATGAAAAACAGTGAAGAAAGGAAAGAAAAAGATGGTGGAAGCAAAGTTTCATGAGAAGCTAAAAGAGCGAATGGTGAGAGAAAAGAAGTGTGGTTCTTAAGGAGGTAGAAAAAGAGTAACGCATGGTAAAAGAATTTGACAAATGTCTTACATGCCTACCAATTTCTACACATGTTGACTATCACTAAACGGTGATATCCCAATATTCTGGAATTCCTTTACTATGCATATAAGGGTATTGTTTAACACGCTTGAGTTATATTAGCACAGACACCGTGAAAAGGTAAGTAGGCAAACAACTGGGTCCAAGTGTATGTGTTTATTTAGATTTCGAATGGCGATGAAATTTTGGTTGTATATAATGACGTGTACATATATCAAAACAAGAATAAACTAAACCGGTTGATTGATTCTGTAAGGTATCAACAGACCACAGTGACCCTAAAATATGGTAGAAAAACATATGCTTATTTTCCAAATTAAAAATTATATAAAATTATATAAAATATTTTAAGTTTGCACGTGTAGAAACCGAACGATTATTTGAAATGGATATTTAATTATAATTTATATTTAACCAAACAACTTTAAATCTTAAATCTATTTAAAATCCATAGATATATACATAACAGCTTAACTCTAAATATTCAAAAATATACTTGTAAAAATCCTATATACTATATAAATAATCATTTTTTTAAATAAATCATTCTTTACAAAATATATTAATATCACTAATCAAATTTAAATAATATCATTACTTACAAATATTCATAAATACAGTCTAAAAACACTCTTTTTAAATATATATGTTCTTATCACTCATAACCCTAAATATAACCTTTAAATAAGTTTGTGTTACAAAATTCATACTTATAAAATAAATTTATTTATTCAAACTAATAAAAAAGAACTATCGATATTTAAATCTTATTAAATATATACAGAAAATCCCAAATTGTATTATAGAAATTCAATTTAAACTTAGTAAAATCCTAGGTTATTACATTCTCTCCCTTAAGGCTTTTCGTCCTCGAAAAGGAGAAATTGTTAAATCATATACGTATAAAACAAAATATTTTCTAATATCCAGTTTAAAATTTAAATAAAATAAAAAATACAGTTTTAAAACTTGGAAATCAAAGCATGAAATAATTACTTCGACTTAATGTCCCGGTTTTAATTTCAAATCACTTGAAACATTATCATTTTCGTTTCATATCGAATCATACTTGCTTCGGGATTTTCAAAACCAAAATCATTTCAAAAATTTAAAATAATTTACGATAGATGACATAAACATTTATGTCCCAAGTCGAGAGGTTTCTCCCAATGACAAGGCCACTAGGCACGGCCTACGCACGTATTGATATACGATGTCTCTCCGGACCCAGAGGAGATCATCAATCAAGGGTTTACACCCACATTATACTTTCTTTAGTCAAGGGTTACTCGAATCTTAGCAAAAAATCATTTCTTTTCGTATCCCAAAGTTAAAAGCATTTCGAAATCATAATTTACAAATACTTTCAAATCATATTGTTGTTGTTTTCTAAACATTTCAAAATATCGGAATTTCAAGTCATTAAAATTTTATGTTTATAAACCATTTTAAAAACCATCCTGGTTTATAAAACATACCAAGTTTTCAAACAAATAAATTTCAAATTATTTTCGAAACATTCTTGAGATAAGATTTTGAACAACTACACATATGAAAATACTTTTCAAGAGATTCATAAAATTTCCTTTTCAAATTTTATTTGAAAATTGTTAACACAAATACTATAAAATTTATTTATTTCAATATCGACTTGTCCATAGATCAATAAAAGCAATGCAAGGGATTTAGGGATCAGATTGGACAATTTCAAAAATTCAAGCACAAATGGTTCGAAAGATAAGCGACAAATGATGATAGGTCAAGGGAACAAAACATGGCAACAAGCGAACGGATAAAATTATGATTTCAGGACATTCATTAGTATTTCAAATTTGTTATTCAAATTTATTCAAGTTATTCGTAATTCAATTGCAAATTCAATTTATGCTCCACATAATGGAAACATTACTTATTTATATTTCACTTATCTATTCCCGTTCATATTAGCTTATCAAAACATTTATTCAAACAATTTCAATTACTTATCTATGCGGTTTCGAGTATTTCTCGACGTTTAAATTGGAACCATACAGTCATCCCACTTTCGTAACTCGAAAATAAATACTGATGATAATCGATCAATCACAAGAATCATCCCCAAGCGACTATAGTGTGATTTTATATCTAAATAGTATATACTGAATTTCGTATATATGTTGATCAGACATATATTCAAAATCCTTATATACTTGATAGTCCGATCTCGACGTCCAATAAAATACTCAAAACCCTTATCATAATTTATATTTTAAAACAATTACACTTCAAAATATTTTACTTAGTTTCAAAATAATTTATATTTTCAAAAATACGCTCTCTCAGACATAATACTCCAGAATCTTATTCTAGGGCATTTCTAACCCTTTCTCTAATGGGATACTATAACTCTGATGAATCCTATCTTTTGTACAAATATGTAGTAACCTATAGCTTTGTATAAACCTCACTCTGATACCACATGTAACGACCAACCTTTTTGACCAGTTTTCACGGTAATTAAACCAACTTAAATCGTTCACAAAGACAGATTGTTATGGGTACTCACATATTTGCACAAAAATAACAAAACTTTTATTTCATTTCATTGATTACATCAGAGATTACAATGAAGAAAGTTATTCCCACTTTCAGGCCTAGAGAGAGTATAGTTGTTAGAGATGCTTGTGAGGAGGTAGCGATTGATGTTACATCACATAGTCCACAAGGTTTCTCTAATAGTGTTGGTGATGTGCATGATTCTAGAGAAAATTCAGTTCAAGGTGGAGTTGAAGGAAGACTAGTGATGTTGTTGCTACTCGGGTTGGTCGTCGTGCTATAAGACCACCCGAAAGATATGGTGATTGGAATTATCTTAGCTTTTGTGAGAATTCAGACTATGCGCTTCATGTAGTTCAAGATGAGCCGACGGACCTTGATGACATCATGAGTTTGATTGATAGCTCGAAGTGGAATTGTGTCATAGAGGAAGAGATGCTATAGTTAATGAAGAACCAAACTTGGGAATTGGTTCCACTTCTTAAAGGAAATTGTTCTATTGGGTGCAAATGGATATACAAGGTGAAGGACGATGGAAAATACAAAGCTAGGCTAGTGGCTAAGGGGTTTGCACAGAGGAAGGGAAAGGAGTATAATGAGATCTTCGCACCAGTTGTGAAACATACTTCTATCCGGACATTACTTGTCATAGTTGTTATTCACGACTTGGAGTTAGAGCAACCTGATGTGAAGACCGCCTTCTTGCATGGTGACTTGGATGAAGACATTTACATGGAGCAACCAGAATAGTTTGCTATAAATGATAAGTCAAAATTGGTTTGCAAGTTGAAGAAATCACTATATGTTTTGAAGCAATCACCTAGACAATGGTACAAGAGGTTTGATCATTTCATGCTTGAAAGTAGTTTCCATCGAAGCATCAAAGATGCTTGTGTATATTTCAAGAAGTTGGAAAATGATTGTTGGGTGTATTTACTTTTGTGTGTGGACGATATGCTCATTGCTTCTAAGGGTAAGGAAGAAATCAACAAGTTGAAATTAAGATTAAAAGCAGAATTCGAAATGAAAGACCTTGGAGAAGCTAAGAAAATTTTGGACATGAAAATCGAAAGGGATCGAAAGCATTTTGGGTTGAAATTAACTCAAAAGGAATATATTAGAAAAGTGTTTTTCTAGTTTAGCATGGAGGATGCAAAGGCTTTAAATACACATTTACCTTTCCATGTAAATCTTTCGAGTAAGGGATCACCTATCGAGGAGAAAGATAAGGCTTATATGACAAACGTGTCATATGCTAGTGTAACACCCCACATCCGTTAGTGTCACTCACAAAGGGAATGCACTAAGTTCTGTGGAGCATTAGAAGGTAAAAGATGCAGATAAATTACAAGACAGACAAAAATTAAACAGCGGAAAATAAAACTTTGCTTTATTAATAAAATAGTTTGTACAACGATTTCTTTATAATATCAGAGTATCATCTGTCTTACAAAATAAAGAAGCATAAAACAACATTTATATTCCCCAATGTAGCAAGAGCCAGCCATAGCATCTGAAAAGAGAATCCAGCAAAACTTCGACAAATCTTCAAGCTGGGTAAGAGTGACAGTCCAACTTAACCTGAGCTATACTATTCCCTCCTTTACTACCTTGGGGGGGGGAAACGGAAGAAAAGAAGACGAGAGAAAAACAGAGTCAGACATAAAGCCTGAGTAAGTTCAGTAACTTCTAGCATGTGAACATGGAAAAACAAAACGACATGAATTAACTGAATACAAGATAACACCATGATGATAGGGTTGGCAAGATTAGACAAGATTAACACAAGATATGCTAAGATAAGATAAACTGGATATGTTCTAATACTTTCGCCGCTTCGCTATTTCCTTGTTATACTGGTTTCTATATCTCTGCACCACCTAACTAGTGTCCCAACTAGTAACGATTACGTGATCCCAATCCCGGTAATTTCGGTTGCCTTCAGGCATACATTTATTATTTATTACCTAGATCTAATCTAGGGTTTTCTATCAAGTACTTTCTAGATTCAACTAGAGTTTACGCTATCTGCTGATCGCTTCTCGGATTCAGTGTTTATGCCACCTAGTCCAACTAGGGATTATGCTACCTGTCGAACGATGTCCCCAAGTCTAGGACACACTACCTAGAGTGGTATATGTTCCTATACTTCCCCACGCATGTATCGCGAATCATTATCGCTTGCCTAGATGCACATGTCCTGTAATGTGCGGCCCGAGTCCTGTGGCAGGGCAAATCAAGAAACACAGAACTCGGTCGGGAGCTTTCAGATATCTGCCGATGCAGATGCTAATGTCTGCTTTTATTCCAATGGTTATGGTCCCACTCGACCCCTCCCTCAACTAATGAAAGGCACACCTTGAAAAATGAGAACTATACGCAGGCCCCCTATGCCCCACTAACCTATGGACATCCTCACCCATAACTAGATAGCAAGTATATGGTCTTTTGGAGTTCTCCACCTTTCCGCTTCACGTATCTCGATTGACTGAAGATGGATGGTAGACGACGAGTTGCTATCACAGGGCTACCGTTTTCTCGCCGAATCACGCTGGTCCATCCTAGTCTTTAGGTTGCCATATTTTGCAACCAAGGCATACCCTTGGTTCTTCTACCGCAGACCTTAACCTCTGTGAGCCCAGGAGGATCATCTGCAGCCTCACAGAGGGATACCAAGAGTACCCTCACGTCCCCTCGAAGCTTCGGGCTTCGTAACCCAATTCGTTGGAGCCTTCTTTTTACTTAGACGGACATTCGCTCCTTCCCGTGTTATACTAAGAATTACTACTTAGTTTTGCTAACTAAGGTTTACCACTTAGTTTCCAGAATCGTTGTTTTCTTAACTAAGGTTTACTACTTAGCTCCTTTTGACTAAGGTTTACTACTTAGTTCTCTTTCTCGTCAATTCAGATTGGTTAAGTGTCCTTAGTCAATTCAAGCTAACTTAACCCTCTTCATTTATCCTGTTAAACTGGTTAAGTGTTATCAGTAATTCATGTTGACTTAACCCTGCCACAAACCAAGTTATATTGGTTAAGTATTTCTTATTACTTAACCCTACCCATTCATCCTGCATTGGTTAAGTGTTCCTTTTTAACTTAACCTTGCCCGTCTGTTTTAACTAACATGTTATTAATGGTTAAGTATTATCCCTTCATGTTTTCAACTTAACCCTATTCCTTTATCAAAATCTGATGGTTAAGTGCTCAAGTTTACTTAACCCTACGGTCTAGTCCGGCTAACATATCAAATTGGCTAAGTGTGTTAAATTTTACTTAACCCCAACCTCTAGTCTAGATAACATGTTAATTTGGCTAAGTGTATTAACTTTACTTAACCCCACCTTTTAGTCTAGTTAACATGTTAATTTGGCTATGTGTATTAACTTTACTTAACCTCGCCTTCCAGTCTAGTTAACATGTAAATTTGGATAAGTGTTTTCTTAGTTACTTATCCCCTACAAATCTTGTCTTGTTACCATGTTAAGTTTGGTTAAGTGTTCCTATGGACTTAACCCTCCCATTCTAGCTTAACTGTGC
This sequence comes from Allium sativum, assembly GCA_030737875.1. Lineage (NCBI taxonomy): Eukaryota > Viridiplantae > Streptophyta > Magnoliopsida > Asparagales > Amaryllidaceae > Allium > Allium sativum. The sequence continues at coordinate 573,926,139 of CM060918.1, read as the reverse complement.
TAAGTTGGTTAAGTGTTCCTATGGACTTAACCCTCCCATTCTAGCTTAACTGTGTTAAGTGTCTGTATGAACCTAACCCCACCCACCGGTCTGGTTATCATGTTGAATTGGTTAAGTGTCTTAGTTAACTTAACCCTACCATTCTTGTTCTAGCTTTAACTAAATAAATTAAAGCCGCTACCACTCACATTAGACAGATATTGTTGCGATTACTGGATGTGCCGGTTGGTTCCGGGCAGGTTTACATCGCAACTCAGTCTAACCTCGGGTTAGGCATATTCGTGTTTCTAAGTTCAAAGGGTTTTGATTATTTTTCAAACCAGGTTTTGAAATTAACCATCCCATCCGTCAGATCAGTTAGGGATAGCCAGGGAGAGCAGGAAACTTGTATTTTCCAAACCCAAGCCTAGACACTATCCTCTCTGTCACCCTAGAACTTTCTGGTGTGTTATTTAAAGAGATGTCATTAATAAACCTTTAATTTGTCTAAATTTACATTTTCTCATTTAGGACAAATTCTATAAGTAAATCATTCCTAATTTACTTATTTCATAATTACTCTTTTAATGTAAATTGTCAACATTTTTTCTTATGGCCCATTTTCCCCTCTATATCATATTTATGCTTTTTGGTATGTAAGCTATACCAAATTAAGTGTCACTAACCATGATTTTGCTAAACCTGACAATTACTCCCGATTATGGCCAATTTCAAATTTATGCCGATATACTTATCATGCCAAATTAGCTAATCCAATTCTGATTTAACATTCTAATTACAGTTCATGTCAAACTAGACTTATTATTCTAGTTCACAATTCATGTAAATGCTAGATTTACAAGTCAATACTAGATTCAAACTACACATCCTATAATTCATGTCAAATTTATCCAATTTGCATTTCTACGAACATGCCATAATACATGTTCCCAATTTATGCCAATTTCCAAGTTTATAACTACGTTTTTAGTAAATTTCATATTTTGCCCAAATCGTATTCCCACCGTTCGTATAATCGTAATTCAACCTAGATTATAAATAAATCTAGATTCGTAGAAAATAGGGAATGAACCAGAGATGCTATGAAAAAGATAGACATGATAACTGGCATAAAATGATAATTTACTAATTACAGACCTAACGAATTACACTGAAATTGATCTAAAACATCGAAGGCCTATAGGTCTGAAAATCTAATGACATAAAAAGGGTTGAATAACGACGTAGGTTCAAGAACATGGGTAGACCTAACTTAATAGGTAAATTCCCAAGGTCTAAAGCCAAAGAAAACCAAGAATAGACAGAATAGATAATCGGGTTTGGACCCAATTTCACAGTCACAAAACTTAAGCAACACTTTCCTAGTCATGAATCATAGGTGTTTAATCACAGTTGTCCTTGTTATGTCATAGGCAATAGTTTATGTTTCCTAATCAAAGGCATAGGCTTATGTTCATAGTCAAGGAAATAATTATTATAGTCACAGTCATAGGCAATGTTCATAGTCATAGGCAATGTTCATAGTCATAGGCAATGTTCATAGTCATAGGCAAGGCCTAATTGGTCATCGAATCATAACAGTTCTTCATTAGGTCCAAGGATATAAGCACTGATAGAAAGATTTGGCATATTCTTTTATTCATTTAATTTCATGTCACGAACAGAGAGAAACGTTCAAATCTAAAAAGTAACCGACTTACAGAGATTAGATTAGATTCGTAGAAAAACAGTCGTTTGAATCTTCACTTGAATCCTAGCTTGACTTGAATCTCCTCTTGAAAGTCTTGAGCAGCATTTCCTCGTCTTGATTTGTTTTATATATTATTTATTTATACATTTTCTTAGAGGCAGCATAAGGATAGAAAAGAATTGTGAATAGAGAAGGAGACTAAGGCTGATTATATAGGATTAGGCGGACGAATCTGGTCAGAATGGCGTCCGGATACAGAAGAACGAACCAGACTGCAGATCTGGAAAAAGCAGGGAGGTCGACCCCCAGGTCGACTACCCAGTCGACCTGGGTCTTGGGCGGGAAAATTCCCGCCCAGCCCAATCTGGGTCCGATTTTTGAATTTTGAACTCGTTTTCTGACCTGTTCGAATTTTAAATCGAATTCTGAAACTTCTGAAGACCATAACTCCTTCATACGTAGTCCGATTAACGCAAACTCGGACTCTATCTCATGCAGAATTCCGAGACGAACGCAATGGCGCAGCTCGTTTCCCTTGATTTTGATTTTAAAATTTAATTCTGCCTTGATTTGTGAATCATAGTGTTACAGAATTACGGGGTGTTACATTCTCCCCCACTTAAAAGGATTTCATCCCCGAAATCTTCAAGTTAGGAAGAATGTGTCCTACCATCCAATCACCCATCTACTCAACCATTCAATCACAGGCATTCATTGTCCTTAAATGATTTCTAATGCTTTCATGTTCATATGCATAGTGTTGTGTATATGTCTTTATCTAATGCAAAATCAGGCGGTCTACTGATTCAGTTGACCTCCTTAATGCGAATCATGTCAGTGCCATGCGTCCAATCATGTATGCAAGCATCCCTAGTTATGTAAATACTACATGCGTGCACAGCCATTCATCCATATGCAACATCCATATGATAACATATCAAGTTCAACTTACAAACAAATACATATCTGTAAATGCAATATGAAAGCGTCCGAACTGATCTAGTGTCTAATACGTATGCATATGCATTCACGAGCAACCATTAGCAACCACTTGCAACCATCAACCATAACATGTTTCAAATACATGTTTACATCCAAAAGAGTTTCTACCTAAGGATTGAAGATATGACCTAGAGGATATACTTTGGAAAGAGAGAAACAATTATGCGTAAAGTTCCTACAAAAAGAAATCAAGGATGCACCCTTAAGGAAAAAGGGTATGATGCTAGTATCTAGCCTTCTTGAGCTTTACTCCACTGTATCTTTAACTAATTTAACTTCACGATGGTGAAGTTCCTGATCTCCATTTCCAAAATAAACAGATGTCAATCATGGTACCAAGTATATGTACTAAGATGATTAGAGGTCTCCCTCTTATCCACCATGCCATAACTATAAGGGTCGAAAGGTTACTACGTGCTTTTTAGAGTGCCTGTCACAACTATTCATCTCTCACGCAAACTATCCTAGTCGAACTCGACATTCCTCAAGTACAAGCCCCAAAGGCCTAAACCAATATCAGACAAGCACCCAAGGAATGTCTCCTCCGAATTTAGACGATCTACGTGAGATGATATAAGCAAACTCGATAGCTATTCTCAAATCCCTACTAACCAAAAATAAACTGGTCGGACCACTAATTGGATTTGAGACTCTAGTGGGATCTTTCTACTATACAAGTACTATGGTGCAGAGACTCAACTATGGAAGTGGATATGAACAAATGTGAAGCGCTAAAACCAAAGGAAAGAGTACGAACAGCAAAACTAGACTCTTTCAACATAACTTCACTACCCTTCTCCTAGGTACGCTTGGTGGCAAAAGTAGGTACTTGTCCTTCTGAAAATCTTGTCCTTTGCCCTTAATTACATGCCCTATTACACCATAGTAAAGATATTTTTGTCTTAGGTTTTATAATTCCTTCCTTCTTTGTGAGCTAAATCTACATCCATGAATTCCTCATCCTAGGGTTATGCTCCTTAGCCAAACTCCTCATCCCCTTCCGTGTGTAGTCATGTTGACAAATCTTTCGAAAGCTGCTTCCATCGTACAGAAAACCCTATAAGCTTGAAAGAAAAACTAGTCGCAGGTGAAACTACTACGGTTATAGATGGAAGTCGGGCACTACTTCGCCCTTCGATGAGGTTACCTCCCAGAAAGCCAGGAGCCCCAGAGACTCAAGAAAGAAGGAGACAAGAATTCAAAAAGAGGAAGAGAAGATAGTGCGTATGGCTTTGGGGAATATGCCTTTAAAACAAATCTTTTCTCTTGAAAATGCTTCTTTTAAAACCGTTTTGAAAATAATTTTTCAAATCTTTTATCTGATCCGGTAACCTTCAGCTCTGATACCACGTGTAACACCCCACATCCGTTAGTGTCACTCACAAAGGGAATGCACAAAGTTCTGTGGAGCATTTGAAGGTAAAAGATGCAGATAAATTACAAGACAGACAAAAATTAAACAGCGGAAAATAAAACTTTGCTTTATTGATAAAATAGTTTGTACAACGATTTCTTTATAATATCAGAGTATCATCTATCTTACAAAATAAAGAAGCATAAAACAACATTTATATTCCCCAATGTAGCAAGAGCCAGCCAAAGCATCTGAAAAGAGAATCCAGCAAAACTTCGGCAAATCTTCAAGCTGGGTAAGAGTGACAGTCCAACTTAACATGAGCTATACTATTCCCTCCTTTACTACCTGGGGGGGAACAGAAAAAAAGAAGACGAAAGAAAAACAGAGTCAGACATAAAGCCTGAGTAAGTTCAGTAACTTCTAGCATGTGAACATGGAAAAACAAAACGACATGAATTAACTGAATACAAGATAACACCATGATGATAGGGTTGGCAATATTAGACAAGATTAACACAAGATATGCTAAGATAAGATAAACTGGATATGTTCTAATACTTTCGCCGCTTCGCTATTTCCTTGTTATACTGGTTTCTATATCTCTGCACCACCTAACTAGTGTCCCAACTAGTAAACATTACGTGATCCCAATCCCGGTAATTTCGGTTGCCTTCAGGCATACATTTATTATTTATTACCCAGATCTAATCTAGGGTTTTCTATCAAGTACTTTCTAGATTCAACTAGAGTTTACGCTATCTGCTGAACGTATCTCGGATTCAGGGTTTATGCCACCTAGTCCAACTAGGGATTATGCTACCTGTCGAACGATGCCCCCAAGTCTAGGACACACTACCTAGAGTGGTATATGTTCCTATACTTCCCCACGCATGTATCGCGAATCGTTATCGCTTGCCTAGATGCACATGTCCTGTAATGTGCGGCCCGAGTCCTGTGGCAGGGCAAATCAAGAAACACAGAACTCGGTCGGGAGCTTTCAGATATCTGCCGATGCAGATGCTAAGGTCTGCTTTTATTCCAGTGGTTATGGTCCCACTCGACCCCTCCCTCAACTAATGAAAGGCACACCTTGAAAAATGAGAACTATACGCAGGCCCCCTATGCCCCCACTAACCTATGGCCATCCTCACCCATAACTAGATAGCAAATATATGGTCTTTTGGAGTTCTCCGCCTTCCGCTTCACGTATCTCGATTGACTGAAGATGGATGGTAGACGACGAGTTGCTATCACAGGGCTACCGTTTTCTCGCCGAATCACGCTGGTCCATCCTAGTCTTTAGGTTGCCATATTTTGGAACCAAGGCATACCCTTGGTTCTTCTACCGCAGACCTTAACCTCTGTGAGCCCAGGAGGATCATCTGCAGCCTCACAGAGGGATACCAAGAGTACCCTCACGTCCCCTCGAAGCCTCGGGCTTCGTAACCCAATTCGTTGGAGCCTTCTTTTTACTCAGACGAACATTCGCTCCTTCCCGTGTTATACTAAGAATTACTACTTAGTTTTGCTAACTAAGGTTTACCACTTAGTTTCCAGAATCGTTGTTTTCTTAACTAAGGTTTACTACTTAGCTCCTTTTGACTAAGGTTTACTACTTAGTTCTCTTTCTCGTCAATTCAGATTGGTTAAGTGTCCTTAGTCAATTCAAGCTAACTTAACCCTCTTCATTTATCCTGTTAAACTGGTTAAGTGTTATCAGTAATTCATGTTGACTTAACCCTGCCACAAACCAAGTTATATTGGTTAAGTATTTCTTATTACTTAACCCTACCCATTCATCCTGCATTGGTTAAGTGTTCCTTTTTAACTTAACCTTGCCCGTCTGTTTTAACTAAAATGTTATTAATGGTTAAGTATTATACCTTCATGTTTTAAACTTAACCCTATTCCTTTATCAAAATCTGATGGTTAAGTGCTTAAGTTTACTTAACCCTACGGTCTAGTCCGGCTAACATATCAAATTGGCTAAGTGTATTAAATTTTACTTAACCCCAACCTCTAGTCTAGTTAACATGTTAATTTGGCTAAGTGTATTAACTTTACTTAACCCCACCTTTTAGTCTAGTTAACATGTTAATTTGGCTATGTGTATTAACTTTACTTAACCTCGCCTTCCAGTCTAGTTAACATGTAAATTTGGATAAGTGTTTTCTTAGTTACTTATCCCCTACAAATCTTGTCTTGTTACCATGTTAAGTTTGGTTAAGTGTTCCTATGGACTTAACCCTCCCATTCTAGCTTAACTGTGCTAAGTTGGTTAAGTGTTCCTATGGACTTAACCCTCCCATTCTAGCTTAACTGTGTTAAGTGTCTGTATGAACCTAACCCCACCCACCGGTCTGGTTATCATGTTGAATTGGTTAAGTGTCTTAGTTAACTTAGCCCTACCATTATTGTTCTAGCTTTAACTAAATAAATTAAAGCCGCTACCACTCACATTAGACAGATATTGTTGCGATTACTGGATGTGCCGGTTGGTTCCGGGCAGGTTTACATCGCAACTCAGTCTAACCTCGGGTTAGGCATATTCGTGTTTCTAAGTTCAAAGGGTTTTGATTAATTTTCAAACCAGGTTTTGAAAGTAACCATCCCGTCCGTTTGATCAGTTAGGGATAGCCAGGGAGAGCAGGAAACTTGTATTTTCCAAACCCAAGCCTAGACACTATCCTCTCTGTCACCCTAGAACTTTCTGGTGTGTTATTAAAAGAGAGGTCGTTAATAAACCTTTAATTTATCTAAATTTACATTTTCTCATTTAGAACAAATTCTATAAGCAAATCATTCCTAATTTACTTATTTCATAATTACTCTTTTAATGTAAATTGTCAACATTTTTTCTTATGGCCCATTTTCCCCTCTATATCATATTTATGCTTTTTGGTATGTAAGCTATACCAAATTAAGTGTCACTAACCATGATTTTGCTAAACCTGACAATTACTCCCGATTATGTCCAATTTCAAATTTATGCCGATATACTTATCATGCCAAATTAGCTAATCCAATTCTGATTTAACATTCTAATTACAGTTCATGTCAAACTAGACTTATTATTCTAGTTCACAATTCATGTAAATGCTAGATTTACAAGTCAATACTAGATTCAAACTACACATCCTATAATTCATGTCAAATTTATCCAATTTGCATTTCTATGAACATGCCATAATACATGTTCCCAATTTATGCCAATTTCCAAGTTTATAACTACGTTTTTAGTAAATTTCATATTTTGTCCAAATCGTATTCCCACCGTTCTTATAATCGTGATTCAACCTAGATTATAAATAAATCTAGATTCGTAGAAAATAGGGAATGAAACAGAGATGCTATGAAAAAGATAGACATGATAACTGGCATAAAATGATAATTTACTAGTTACAGACCTAACGAATTACACTGAAATTGATCTAAAACATCGAAGGCCTATAGGTCTGAAAATCTAATGACATAAAAAGGGTTGAATAACGACGTAGGTTCAAGAACATGGGTACACCTAACTTAATAGGTAAATTCCCAAGGTCTAAAACCAAAGAAAACCAAGAATGAACAGAATAGAAAATCGGGTTTAGACCCAATTTCACAATCACAAAACTTAAGCAACACTTTCCTAGTCATGAATCATATGTGTTTAATCACAGTTGTCCTTGTTATGTCATAGGCAATAGTTTATGTTTCCTAATCAAAGGCATAGGCTTGTGTTCATAGTCAAGGAAATAATTCTCATAGTCACAGTCACAGTCATAGGCAATGTTCATAGTCATAGGCAATGTTCATAGTCATAGGCAAGGCCTAATTGGTCATCGAATCATAACAGTTCTTAATTAGGTCCAAGGATATAAGCACTGATAGAAAGATTTGGAATATTCTTTTATTCCTTTAATTTCATGTCACGAACAGAGAGAAACGTTCAAATCTAAAAAGTAACCGACTTACAGAGATTAGATTAGATACGTAGAAAAACAGTCGTTTGAATCTTCACTTGAATCCTAGCTTGACTTGAATCTCCTCTTGAAAGTCTTGAGCAGCATTTCCTCGTCTTGATTTATTTTATATATTATTTATTTATACATTTTCTCTGAGGCAGCATAAGGATAGAAAAGAATTGTGAATAGAGAAGGAGACTAAGGCTGTTTATATAGGATTAGGCGGACGAATCTGGTCAGAATGGCGTCCGGATACAGAAGAACGAACCAGACTGCAGATCTGGAAAAAGCAGGGAGGTCGACCCCCAGGTCGACTACCCAGTCGACCTGGGTCTTGGGCGGGAAAATTCCCGCCCAGCCCAATCTGGGTCTGATTTTTGAATTTTGAACTCGTTTTTTGACCTGTTCGAATTTTAAATCGAATTCTGAAACTTCTGAAGACCATAACTCCTTCATACGGAGTCCGATTAACACAAACTCAGACTCTATCTCATGCAGAATTCCGAGACGAACGCAATGGCGCAGCCCGTTTCCCTTGATTTTGATTTTAAAATTTAATTCTGCCTTGATTTGTGAATCTTAGTGTTACGGAATTACGGGGTGTTACAGCTAGTGCGATTGGTAGTTTGATGTATGTCATGGTGTGTACAAGACCCGATATAGTAAATGTCGTCGGGGTGGTTAGTCGGTACATGGCTAATCCAGAGAAATTGCATTGGGAAGCAGTAAAGCTTTTCTTGAGATACTTGAAAGGTACAACATCTCATGGCCTTATTTTTAGGGGTAGCAAGGAGAATAATTGCATGTTGGTTGGTTACTATAATTCGGAGTATGCTGGTGATAGAGATCAGAGCAAATCAACATTCAGATATGTCTTCACTCTCGGTGGCACAACCATAAGTTGGAGATCGAGATTCCAGACCATAGTTGTTTTATCCACTACGGAGGCGGAGTTGATAGCTGCGGTGGAGGCAGCAAAGGAAGCACTTTATTTGAAGCAATTGTTGTGTGAGTTGGTTTTGAACATGATATTGTGGATGTTCAATGTGATAGCCAAAGTGCTATCTATTTGGTGGAGAATTTGGCGTTTAGCTCACGGACCAAGCATATTGAAGTGAGAGAGTCATTTCTAGTAGCCATGAACGAAAACAAGTAAGTATGCCTTCGGAAAGTGCACACAAAGGATAATGCTGCAGATATGTTCACCAAGTCATTATCGGTTGGAAAGTTCGAGTATTACTCGAACTTAAATCGCTTGGAGAGGTGCTAGGTGCCACGGGATGACACGGTTGAGGGAGAAGTTTGGTTATGAATGGAGAAGAGTATTAGTGAGAGATTGGAATTTTATCTGCTTTGTATGGTTGTCTTTTGGTGAGTTTGGTGAGACTAATTTTGAAGTTGGGTGTTTTCAACACTTCATTGGTGGGTAGGGGATTTACCTGAACTCGTTGGTGGAGTGCAATGGGCGGTGGTTATGTCGGTGTTCATTGGGAAAACATTCAAGCTTGCTTGGTATAAGGTAGAGGATGATTTAGTATCATCGGTGCTCGTGATGGAGATGGATAGAGTATCAAGGTGGAGTGTTAAATTTTGCGATACTATATGGTAGAATTGAAGTGGATGGAACTAGCTTCATCTTGAAGAAGACGATTTGCAAATCGAAGCTCATAAGTGAAAGTTACAGGTGTACAAGTGCAAGGTTTCAGCAGAGCCCAACGACAGACGTTTGTCCTGGCATGACAGACGTTTGTGCTGTCAGGGTCAGATTTTCCCGAGAGCTCTGCAGATATCTGTCACTTTTGGATAGACGTCTGAGCTGGAGACAGACATCATTGGAAGGTGACAGACACCTGTGCTGAAACAAACATATTTCCCGGATTATGGACAAACGTCTATTACAACACGACAAACGCCTGAGGCGACTTCTGAAGCAATTTCGAACTGAAAATTTTACAGACTGATTTGTGATGGTTTAAGGTGCAATTTGGGCAATTGCTAAATATTAGTCTCCCTGTATAAGCTATTCTCAAATCCAAAAGGGTTCATACTGAAAAAGGTGACTAATCAAGAAAATAAGATATAAGTTTATTCTAATTAGAGTTTTGGTAATCTTAATCTTCTTCAATTCTCATCTCCACAAAATCAAAATTTTCTGATGAATTTGATTATTGTAATCAATCTCTTGTACTCTTCATTGGTATTAATAAAAAGTTTTCTTTCAAAGTGGATGTACACTAACAAGATGTTAGTGAAACCACTATAAATCCCTGTGTGATTTACTTTTCCTTATTGCATCTATTTCTCTTGTTTGGTGATTGTGATTGACTATTGGATTGGGTTAAGATTGTTTTAATATATTGATTGGTTGTTTTTGCATATTTACCATGATCTCGTCTTCCATTATGTTTGAGGTTTTGATTTGAGCCGCCTTAAGTCAAAATTTCTCTAAGATAAAACCAACTCCAAAAAGCATACACAATTTATAACGTAAAAAGCTAACCAATTACAATATAATTTACATAGAAATACAGATACAAAGGTTTCCAAGCCTTAAAGAAGTGCATATGGGCTGACCCTGTAACAAACACTTAAGCTATTTCGACTACTAAAATTTGCCTACTTAATTACGCATGTTTTGCCATCAAATTATATGCTCGTTTTTCTCTAATTTTCAGCCAAGTAAAAATCTGTTCAGCAACATCGGAGCAATGTTCATGTTACAATAACAAGCTCATACTGTAAATTTCCCTTACTTATATGCAAGGAAAGCACATTGCTTGAAGTTTCACATGTGGTTCAAATGCTGAAAATGACCATGCATAGATGGTTGATGTATTATATGCAAATCTGTAGTTGCAGTGCAGTTGCTCTCCTCTGTGACTACATTCCTGCAAAATAAAATAAAATAAAATACAATTAACTTAGTTGATGACTAGTAACTTCTAGCAGTAATATGCTTGTGCGGATATGCTGATTATTCAAGATAGATTATCCATATTACTTAAGATGGTAACCTGTGTGAAGGTCTAGTTAGAGTGCAGAGAAAGGAAAAGAAAAGAAAGTTTTGAGTAGACAGTGCATGAATAAAGAATCTAGTCAAATGCAGACAACTTGAAAGTTGAAACATGGCTCACATCACATTTTGCAACAAATTCCTTTGTCTTGAAGCACATAAAAATGGGGATGAAAAATCCTATGAAACTGTATAGATTTTAATGCAAGTGGAAAGACAGCTTTGACAGATTTCTAATGAGGCAGGGAAAAATTCTTGTAAAGCATCTTGTTTAACACTGGCTAGTGTAGAATCAGATACATCATTGATTGCAACTTCATTAAAGCCATTGTTGTTGGTTGTCTTTACTCAAAAGTATTTGTCAAATAAAATCAAATTTGCTTTTGCTTTTATTGATGAAGTATTTTCCTTTCAAACTATTAAGTCCAAATATGAATTTGTTAAAACTATCCATTAGTATATGTATATATATATATATATATATATATATATATATATATATATATATATATATATATATATATATATATATATATATATATGAAATAATCAAATGATGAATAAAAAAGGAAAGCATACTCTCTAGGACGAGATGCCCAAATAGAGCTGAGGGCACGAAGGCGATTGTAGTACTCTCCTATTGCCAGGAAACACTTTGCTGACTGTCGAGTTGTCAATATGCGGCAAAGCTGGTGTAATGTTTGCTGCCTTAAATTATCAGCCTGTTTCAAACCAAAATCATATTATAAGCTATTTCATTGACGTAGAAAACTCATGGACCTTTGCCAATCTATCTATTATTAAGTAATAGTAAAACTGATTTGCTATATCACCTGAAATAGATTTGCAATAATATCCGAGTGTGAGAGGAAATAACGGGCTCCTAGTAATTTACCTTCAAATCCTAGTAATCTATATCTTTAATGATGCAACAATTTAATTTTCTTCCATCATTTTATAACCAAGTTTCTACAATTTGTAGCTATTTCTTCATTCTCTCTTACAGTTTTACATTCATCTCCATATTCTTTGAGAATATGGTATTTCTATTACAAACACACATGTACCTTTGTTTGATCAGATGCAGTAAACATTGTTTACCTGATCAAATGAATTAAATTTCTAAGATCGAATTCAACATAAATATGTTTTTATAAAGAAAAGTAATATATTCTAAATTTTATACTGATAATATCGGTAAAACGTTATTGACTTCGTAACCGCAGGTTTTAGTTCAAATCTTTGAGGCATATAATAATAATATCATAAAAAGATCAGTAAATTAAACATATAAGCAGAAATCTTCAACCATTCAAAATGATGACAGTCCTTATTAGTTGAGAAGAAGAAAACGACAGAGTAGAATTGTAAAACTAAGGGATTTGCCTGGTTTTTTTTTTTTTTAAAATTTGTGTTCCAGCACTAGAAGTCTGAGAATCAATAAATTTATCAATAAAAATAGAATAAACCATCTTTACTCACCCAGTCAACTACAACTTGTAGAAATAATAGCCCAATAGTATTATATTGATGGATATGAGAAATTAAGACAAGCATACACCAATTAAAGTAATTAAATATACTTGGCACTTTATCGATATACAATGGTTAAGTTGTTGCATCCTTTTCTCGTTACTATACACTGATAGCGACATGTTAAAGTATGGAATTTAATTTACAAGTTGAGAGTTTAAACAAATCAACCTGCCAAATTTTATCTAATTTTGTAGTTATTCCATCTCCAAATTTAAAGGCAAATAAACAGAAAGTTGTTGTTGTTTTTTTTTTTTTTTTTTTTTTTTTTTTTTTTTATGATTAGAAGGTGAGAAAGGTGGTGTCTGGCGCAATGGTAAGGTTAGCTGGTAATCTGGAGCGCGCAGGTTCGAGTCCCGGCTTCTTCACATATGTGAGGGAAAGTCTTTGGCACTAATCGACCACCCCCAGAGCTCGGAAAGCCGTGAGTATAGTACCAGGACGGGAGACTAACCTGGGAAGTCCTCCCGCGCTTGAGTACGGGAGTTTTTGGCACTGGGTATCCACCAATGATTAGAAGGTGAGAATAGTACCAGAATGTGAGACTGATAAGTCCTCTCACGCTTGAGTACCATATCAAACTTTTTACTGGTAGCTAATTATTAAATAAACTACAGCTGTACCTGGATCCATTTTTGCAATGGATTATCCACGAACTAAAAGTATAGTTATGTTCAGTCGTGAAATCATATTGGCAATCATAATCAGATATTTCTTATTAGTTAAAAGATAGAGAACACAAAAGAACATAACCAAACCACTACATAATTTTTTATGCATTGTGCGACCCAACATCAAAATTTAGTACTATTTGCATCAATGAAGGCAAATCAAAGACAGAGGGGCCTATCCAAATATTCTTATCTAGTACTATGCAACTACATGATAAGACCAATCCTTAACCAAGCATATATATAACAAATAAAGATGTCTAGAAACAGTAAAATTAATGAATAAAAAGAATACCTGGTGTACGAATCCTTCAAGACTGGCTAGTCTTTCAAGTGCCATGGCCATATGTCCCATAAAATTACCAACATTTGCACTTTCACTGAGGGACCCACTTGAAATCGTGTCAGACAATGAATGTTGCAGCTGCTCGAAGCCTTGTGAGAGCGCATCTTCCATCTGTTGTGATGATTGTTGAAGGTTGCATATTCCCATTAGCTGTTGCTCCGTTAGTGGGTCAAGCTGTGGCATGACCATCTGCAGATGTAGATTTTTTGTAATATATGGTTAAATTATCATGGCTAATAGTTAATTTATAACCTTCCTCTATATATCCACGTATTTAGCCTGATACTGGTACACTGAAATTCAGAAACATCAAGCTTCTTAATTATATAGTTACTAACTCAAATTATATCAAAGAAGTAGTAGATCGATGTCTTCTTTAATACTATTAAAGCATTAGTTTCACATGATCTACATACATAAATGATAGTCAAAATGATCTTAAACAATACCCAGCCGGACACATTTTATTTATAAGCCCCAGGGAAAAAGAAAAAATAATAAAAAATCAACTTTGCCACGTTCAAAATTTATTACAAAAATAACCATGGTTTTATCACAAGATCAGGATTTATAAGATCCGTGCAATCTTAAAGTCCACAAGCACAAATTTACAATTTGTACTTGAACAATATTTTGTTTTTTTTCCTGTGAAAATTTGTGCTTGAACAATGCAAAATGCTGATAAAGTGAAATAGAGATATATTTTTATAACTAGTTTTGAACTAGGCTTAAGGTCGAAAATTGGTTTTTCATCTCAGGTCTGGAAATAAAATTTGTACTATCCAGCCTATTCTTTATGGCGGGCTTTCATATTGAGTATATCATCACAAATTGTTACATTACCAGGTCGACCCAATATACATAGTACAAGGAATTAAAACGAAGCGGTCATTGATAGCAACGCAAATACTCAGAAAATTATGTACTTTATTCAAGCAAGCGCAGAAATCCCAGCTTGCCAGAATGTGGTTCAGATGAATGCTAAACTAAGTTTCATTTTGTTTTAATAATATATATTTGACGGTTTAAGCTTCAGTTTGAAATGCATGGACAGAATGCACCATTGCAAATGCTTCAAAAGGGTAAAAGAAAAGTTTACAAACCTTGATCAAATCAGATGGTCTGAATCCACCCATCCATATGAAACATCTTTCAGCAGGAGATACCCACATTCCCGTGATTATATGCAACACATCAGTTTTTGCTGCTATACCCTTTAATCGAAAAATCCCATCATAACTTGAGAGGCATTCCTCTACTATGACTCTTAAATCGCTGTCGGATAAATGAGTTTGCAATCCTCCTCTCAACTCATTTATTTGTTTGTTGTTCTCATCCAACCATCGAGCATATTCCATGTCAAACATTGCTGCAGCTATTTTCAAAGCATTAATCATTAGCATAATGAGAATAACTGCAGTGTCTGTATCACGGAAAATTCTAGTTACCTGAACTGATACTTCCATTTGCATTGCCCCCACCTAGAAAGATACCCTATAATACATTTGTTAACCTTTTTATTGGTTTCAGTAACACAATATTCACACATATCATTAATGGAGCATAAGCACTAACCTGTGATCTAGCCCTATGAAGATCGTGTTCCAGTTGAGCAAGTTTGATTCGACTAGATTCAAGTTGCTGCACATAAGCCTGTTAAAATATCTTTCCCTGTGTTAGATGTACGTGTAGAAATATATTAATAGCTTTATTGATACAAGAACTGCTAAGAATGGTACTTACCTTCCTTCTAAGTCTGCTCTTTTTCGCTGCCTCTCGATTCTGAGCTAAGCGTCTTAACGTCTGCCACAAAAATAGCATTTAGCTCTTGAAGTCAAAATTTTCAAACCAACTAATCAAGTTTTTCTTATAGTAATGATCTTACTAGCAAAAAAGTTACTGCTGTCTAAAAATTTGAATATTTTGACAAAAATAAAGCTAAACACCACTAAGTTTTCTTCCCCTTTACTGTTCTTTTATTACTTCCTTTTATATAACACAGTGCAATTTCAAAATCCCTTAAGATATCTTAATTTGATGCTACCAAAAGAGAAGATTGCTGCCACTGAGAAACCTTATAGGGATAAAGAACACTAGTATGAAGCATGATCGTATAATTTATCATGCACAAGTGGTTGACTAATGAAAGTGGCACTAATTCAACTAATTAAACAATATATACATGCATTAATCATGAAATTTGACTACATGCTGCCTAAATGTACTGGTAAATGCATCTATGTCCTAATGCAAAATATTTGGAAGTAAGTTCATTTTGTATCATGCATAGGAAGCTTTAATAGTATCATAACCTTGGCATCTAGTTTTTTCCCATCTCTCTCAGCAGTTGCTGCCTTCCACTGAAATAATAAAATACAAAAATGAATGGGAACATTAATATGAAATCGAGAAAGAAATCATAAAAATAAAAGCAGATACTAAAGGAATTAAGAAATTTAAGTACAGATAAGTGGTAGTTTCCAACAAACAAGGCAAATAACAACATTTTTTTCAAAACAGAAAATTAAAGAACAGATATGTTATATGCATTAAAACCTACTTTAGTAGCTTTGGGATGTAGGCAGGCTTGCCTCAGCCTGCACCCTCATTTTAAGCCGGGCTAGTTTATCCCATCAAAGGGGTTATTGCATGCCTCCGTAAATAACAAGTCGTTAAAGTGACGTTGCCAACAATCGAACCCACTCGCACTAGTGGGGAGCTGGGTGGCCTTGACAACCACACTAGATTAGTTGACAAAGGTACTCACACCCTACTTTCCCCTTCCGGCCACCACACAATTCTGTTCAGCCGTAAACGGTTGAACCGCCTTCATGTTCGTCAGCCAGAAAAGACGGCTGTGCAGTGTAAATTTTGAGGAGTGCACCGTTCGGCGGTGAACAGCCGAACGAGCCTGGTGGCCGAAAGATAGAAGTGGAGTGTGAATAGCAACATACTATAGAAATATATAATTCTTTATTTTGATACAATAAGATATTAAATAAGACACACCTTATCTTGGGGTTTTGATTGAGAATCGTTAGCAACCATGTCATGGTTCTGGTTTGGGTTAGAATATGATTGATCAGATGAACCTTTAACACTGACGGGAGAGTCCATTTCTAATTGAGAAATTGTGTGTTGAGCCGATCCTGAATCTGCACTTTCTGCTGATAGTGAATTCTCCTAATTAAAGGCATGACATACGATCCTTATTACCATGGGGAAATTTCATTAAATCATTTAATAAGATTATGCTGGAAAGGTAAAACTGAATGCCACTCTTTTTTTCATTTGATGATTTAAGAAGGAAGATTGGAGAAAATACCTTATTGGTTTGCTGAAGCCTCATTGGCCAGGAAGGAAAAATCACAAGAGTACTAGGAGGGGGTCTTGTACTACAAAAAGCTGCGAAATAAGAAGGGAATCAAAATTTCAGAAGATCAAATTAAGTCTGCCAACTTTATATAATGTGTACTATGGAGTAGAAATACAAGGACTATAATGTCAGTGTTCTAAAAAGAGGTTATATTCTATCCTATTATTTCCTCTCTTTCTCTCTCCAAAAGTAAGAAGATTTACAGTGTGAGTTATTGTGTGCTTTTAAAGCAATTTAAACCTGCCCTCGTTCATCTGATGAGTGTGATGATTATTTCGAACTTAAAGTTACGCTTTTCCCGAGAATTCTGATGATCAAGAATATGTGTCCGCACCACTTTTCCCTATGCTTTTCTGCACTTGGTCTAAGCTTGAACAAAAAACTGATCATAGATGAAACTGGAATTCAAATGGAATGTTAAGGGTAATTTGGTCCAACTATTGGAAACTAGTGGAGATGCAGAGAAGAAGAGAGCAGAATAGTTCTTTTTTTTTTCTTCAAAATAAATAAATAAAACAGTTAACATTGCCCAACGAATGTATACTAAAATATAAACAACCGAAAATTAATGAGAAAGAAGCAAACATACGTTTCTCTTCTTCATCGTTCCTAATGCCGACTACTCCTTGCATGAGAGCTTCTTCAAGTTCGCCAAAATAACTTGCCCCTTCTTGATCACTACTGAAATATAATACATGGTCCATTATTATGGAATATATAATATAGTATTTTGTAGAAACAGCTAAATTCTGGTTGAAAAGATAAAACAAAAATAGTGAGTTTGAATTAATATAAGAAATATACACAAGAATGGATAAGGCTCAAAATTCAGAAAACTGGTGGGGAAGATGTGTAATCCATTAAAAGGCTATTGCTTTTACTATATTGGTTTGCATCGATATAAAAAAATAGAAAAAAGAAAAGTGATGAATGATGATAGGATAGAGAAAAGTGAAACTAATTAGAGCCTTTCCAAATGGTTAAAAATTCAAACATATTGCATATATACGTGCAAAAACATTAAATCTACACAGGAATACTGAGACTATATAAGAAATTTCAGGAGCAAGAAATTAGAATGAAAAATAAAATAAAAAAACACCAGTACACATACAAGAAATTGGTGGCAGGAGGAAGAATAGCTTGTTTCAAATGGTTAGATTCTGAAATTTCATTTTCGCCGACGTGATTATGACTATTTGCCATCCAAGAATTTTCTCCTTTAGGCATTTCTCACACTTAAAAAATGCATGCAACCAATAAAGCTCCCTTCAAAATGTTTATGGAAATTTCAGCCTTACTACAAGATCAAAACAAATACATAGGGTCAAACTGATGAATATTTTACTAAATGAAAAAACAAAACAAAATTACCATCTAGAGGTTAAGTCACTGAACGAGCTAAAAGTTCACACACTTGAACACTATATACACCTCTATTTCTTGTACTTTCGAAGATGAAAAATGTTATAGGTAGTTTGAGTTATTATGGCACTCTGTTTTGTAATAACTGCAAACCCCAAGAACTTATACAAGGTACATAGAAGATCTCTTGGTCTTGCAAACTGATTTTGTAGCAAAGAAAAATGAGAGAGAAAAGAGAGAGATGATAGGAAATGAAATTAATAAAAGAGTTAATGGTTTTTGGCAGTGAGTTACTTGAATCACTGACTCCTACTCCAAACTTTGTAACCGACTGTATCCCCTCATTGGTTGTTATTTTGGACTTTTCAATATATTATTATATATACTAATACTATTAAACTATTTATTGTTTACTTGAGATAAATAAACTAACATTACTAATTTTACAACTCACTGTTACAGCATCAAAACTTGATCGTTTTTTTAGTTTATTTAACCTATGGTTTTATTTACTGGATTCCAAAAAAAGACTTCCACTCTTGCAATGAAGAAGAAAGATAAATTTGACCTAAAATTAATTCCAAAAATATCTTTGTAGGTTAAAGAAGTTTCTGGTGTTCTAATAAAAATTGCAGCAAAACTGGAAGTCTCGAAGGAAATGTCAAAATTTTTGCCCGAAATAAATCTAGTGGCTGATGTTAAATATGTTGCCTAAAATGGAGGGATCTCCGTGAATTACGGTGAAATCGGTAAATCGGGCTCCCCTATTTTCGGGCTCAGAAGCATCACTCTAAAAATTGTCTTCTTATAAATTAGCATTGCTGAATACTTTATTAATTGTGTATCAACTTTTGATCACAATTGAAATTGTCGCTCTAGTTCATCCAACTAAGATTCAATGTCTATAATTTTTGTCACCTACCTGTTCTTGCTCTACCTCAGCCATTCTTCTATTAATAAATTAAACAATATATAAATAACTTCAAAATTAATTACATGGTTGAAATCAAATGGATGCATAGGAACACAAGTATTTGAGGATATGTGCAGCATTTCCTTGTTATGCAACCAAAAGTCTGCCCAATATTTATTATTTATGTCATAGATGCAAATCCGGAAAAGTGGATACAAGAGAAGAGATGAAATGCTCGCTCGCAAACATAACTATCTCTTCTTGTCTAATCCAGTTTAATCCCGTTTTGAGAAAAAAAATATTTTTGTCTGATCCAACTTGTGGACGAACTTTTTTCTTCATCCAGTATATCATACTGGATAGGTTGCCTAGCTTTCTTATATTTCAACTACTGGATTTTCTTTTTATGGTTAGCTAGGATGTGTGAAACTTAAGTTATAAAGTGATGGCAAAATCATGGCAACTGTATACATCCATGTCCCTTAATAATCTGCTCGGGGATGAAATTGATCATGTATGATGTATCTATCTAGTATATAGATGATAAATGTATCTACTTCTCAATCTTGGAGGGTTTTTATTTTTATTTTCTTATATTGGATAAAGGATTTGAAATGGAGAATATAATTATTCAGAAAGGTTGTTATTCAAGAATAGCATACTATGAAAATAGAAGAACCCTGTTCTTAGATAGTTGATACAAAACCAAACCTCCGATAGAGAAGAAACAATACGATAACCACAACGAACAAGTTTGAACTTGGTATAGGAATGTGAATGAATATAATTGGCATTATCTTAAAATTCCAACTAAAGTTGATGTATATGATAAAAGTATTTTATTTTAACAAACAGCCAATTCAAGCATGCTATAAATTACTATTCAATAAAATTCATATTATATGTATACCGCCATTCAAACAAAGACATGCAAATTCCAATTAAAAAAACAAACAACAAATAAAGGTATGATGTCTGACATTAGTTAGATATATAGGTCAGGATCTAAACCCCACTGTTAATTACATATACAATCATATATTTGCTTATTTGTTCCTTCAGTTCTCTTGTCTCACCTAAGGCACTAATATACTGATCCATCAAGTTATTTCTAACAACTGATAGGAGCCTTTAATTTTTCATTTTTAATACCCTCCTAAAAAAGATTAGTTTTGTGTTATCCCTTTGTTGAAAGGTCCACATCTAATCCTTGTCAAATACCTAAAACCATCCAACACTTGGATTCCTTTATAAAATTCACTTAATTAACTTAATCACAAATTGAGATTAGGATACAATCATCTTTTGCATTCTTTTGAAATTTATTATGACTTAGTGCACAAAGCTTTCTGCACAAGCTCAAATGGAAGAAACGAGTTTATATGCCTCATACACTGTGAAGCCTACCATTTTCGTATACTTGCTGAAGAAAGATGAAAATATTAACGAATTCAAACAGATTTATTTATGTGTACTTTGAAATCGATTTCCATTTCATTTGTTAGAGTTGTTATTTTTATAATGAGCTACTTCAGATACCTGTAGTACTCTTCCGTCGTTGTGTACCAATAAATGTTATACAGTAGTACCTATGTTGACTGTGTAGTTGTTTGTATTAGGGGTTACTAATATATCTACTAAAGATTTCAAACCACTAATCCAATTATGCTTAATTTTGATTATATCATCGGAGCATCTAATCAGATTATCCTTATTAAAAACTGAGGGTCTTTGTATCAATAAAAATGACAGCTACCCTTATAAGTCCAGTTAAACGCCTTCGCTCATTTCATATTACTTCCAATATCAATCATTGATTTTAAATGATTGACCCTTTATGATTTAGGCCTTAAATTAGGTGGTTTATTATATTGACCTGACCTTTAATTATTTAATGAAAAGCTTGCAATGACTTAATCATGTTTTAATCATGACAACAACCAATAGAAGTTCATAATTTTCTGTAAAAAGCTATATGAATTAGTGGACATTGACATTAAGGTTTACGTGAATTATGTGGTTACCATGTACTGGTAGTTTTGTTCATTTGAAAGAAGACTATTTTCTTCCGGTTGTCATGCAAATGCAGTAAACTAACATGGGTCGATCCAATTTCCCACTCTGTCTCTGTGTGTGTGTGTGTGTGTGTGTGTGTGTGTGTGTGTGTGTGTGTGTGTGTAGGTTAAGACAGTCAATTGATTACAAAATTTTCAGTATGACTGTATATAGTTATATTTTAATGTTGGATTTTTGCTCTATCAACCACTCACTAGAACATGGATTCAATTTGTAGAACCCTGGTATGAATGATCCATCGACTTGACTTTTTTTCTTCAATGGTCGATGGATAACTAACAAATAATTCTAGCAAGCAACCCAAAAAGGTTGGGATGGTTATATTTCCTGTTTATGACCTTGATTTGCACGTTACTCTGTATATTATTGACCATATGCATATGAATTTATTTTTGGGATTTCAGAGTGACAACACAGAACAAGTATCTCACATACTTCTGTATAACAATCATGATACTTGTCACTGATTAGTGTTGTCAACTTAAGGAGTTCAAGCCTATAAGTTACAACAAAATTATTTGAAGAAGCACGTGGATTAAACAGAATTACGCAAATTTGACAGCTTCACAATATAATTTTATCCTATGCAACTAGAATTTGTTTTGTTTTCCCTTAAAGTAGTTGCCCAGAGTAAGGTTTTGGGTATAATAAATGAAAAATAGAGTGTTGAAGTAAGTCATAATTGTAACATCATACACATTTCCTTTATATGAAGTTTTCATCAACATAAAAGTAGTTTGAGATCCAAGACATAGTTAAAGTATGAAATGTCATCATATTTTACATTTGGGATCAGCAATAACTTTGACATTTCATTATTCATAAGAATATGTAGTTTGCTCGTACGTAGATGTTCCATTGAGAAGCAGAGCTTAGCTAAAAGAGATCATATGTTCCACGTGTATAAATATTTTGGGAGAAGTTTTGAGGTGTTAGATCTAAACAGAGCAACTATCCAGCCAATTGTATAGTTTTAGGCTAATCCCAACTAGCTTTCATCTAACTCTAATACCTTTGAAGTTTGAAGTTTGGCCTCATAAATAGTTAGAGATGAGCTACAATGATCAGTTTGTGAGTGTCATCACTAAATAGAAGAAAGCCCAGGTTTATATCTCATTACGAGCTGCATGTGAAAGAGATCCTTTAAATCTGTAGTGGGGTCATTTGGGTCCAGTATCACTTTATTCCTTAATGCTAAAAGGCCCGAAAATAATTTTGTCAAAATGTGCGAAAAGGGAACCGAACGGCTGCTGCCGCGTCTTCCTATTTAATCCCACGCTCCCCCGTGAATTGCGTCACTTTCTTACGTTTTCGCACCCTATTTTATGGGCCGTGTAGCACTGCTGTACTTTATTAGCCATGGTAAGTAATAACCGACAAAATAAGTGCAAGAAAATCCATAGCTTTCTATAGAATACGCCGACTAAATCAGATGAAGAGAGGCAAAAATATGTGGAACTTGTACATTCAGTAACAACAATGCATGCATGCAAGCATCCAAGATGATAGTGAACAAAGCGGGAAAAAATTCCAGACAAGTCGCTCTAAATGAACAGCATTCCTAACCTATCACAATGTACTAATTTCCACACGGTTTTTTGGCTTTATTATGATCATAATACACCACACATGACTGATTATTCATTACAGTTGAGACTAATCAGTGTCCTCTCATTTATGGATCCTAACTACACGTACGTGGATGGAGATATGACAGACATGTTCCTATCGGCAAAAAAAATTAAAATAAAAGCATGTGGTATTCTGTATTCATGATCTGTTAACGGTAACACCAACAGAAAGTATAAGATAATAAGAATCAAGGTTCTTCGCTTTGCTTTTATGGAAGAAACCAAGAATTACAAATGTCCTAGTCTATCCAAGCTAACTCCATAACCAATCATACCATACTTGTTGAAAAAATATAAAGACTCTGCATGATGTATGTTATAGTTCCCAAATTTTAGCCTGGGCTATAACCCAGGTTATAACATACATGAAACCTCTCTTGTTTGCATCAAATCAACCAACCTAAGGTATTGATGTATGTTAAAACTTAAAACTAAAAATTTCCCCGTTTACCTTCAGCTAGGGACTTAGAATCATAAGTTATGTGAACTTCAAGCTTATGTGAAATATATGTTTACGCATTTCTTACTTTGGTTGTTATAAATACCACTACCTTAAACATGGTTTGAAAATAAAAGAAATAACCACAAATTTTGCTATGCATATCTGTAGAATTAGCTAAGCAAGAGTCAAACCACCCGACAAGGATAGTGATATTGGACCAAGGCATTAGCTCAACTGAAAAGTGCATTCTCCACCTGAAAAGGGACCCCAAACACAAATGCCCTCGTGAAAACAAGTTACTCAATTATAGTCCATAATGACAGGAAAGTATGGAGAGATATTGTATATATACACATACAGGGATAAGTCTTTTTAGCTCTGAACCGAATAAAGCCACGCGGTATGCTTGTGGTTTTGGGATTCAGAGTAGTTCATGTGATCAGATACTTCTCGAACATTTGGTCAAACAGGTTACGTGCAGCATTGATGAAAACGGGTTGTGATCACATACCGCTACCCGAAATGCAAGTGGCAATGAGATTTGCATTATTATCGTCACTGATATTGAGATTCCAGAATTTTTCTTCCACACCCCACTTGTTCCCCTGCTTTATCGCCCATAGTTTCTTTGCCAAGCCGCTTTTTATTTTTTCGTTTCAATTCACAATTTATTTTCACCCGAATCATCATGGAAAATGCATGAAGGTGAGAAAATGAAGGTAATGAATCTCTCGGAAAAAAGGAAAAAAAATTCTTCATCACCGCCTTCCAAAACCCCGCGTGGAATACGTTATACATAAATTTGTAAACCTATATTTCACATAAGCGTAAGTCATATTCAAGTGTTTTTAGTTTACATCTAGGTTACATATATAAAGAAATAAAGAAATAAATTTATTCTGCAATTGTTAGGCACAAGATAATTTCATATATATAGAGCCTTATGTGAAAATAATAAAAAGACTTCATGTAAATATGTATTTAAATGAAAGATTTAGACTTAATAGCGAGATATTAATTACTTCCTCCGGTTCACAATGTAAGAAGTTTTAAGAAGTTTGTTTTATTTCAAAATATAGGATGTTTAAGAATGTTATTCCAACTTTATCCCTTCCATGATAAATGATAGAAACCCAAAGGTTATTTTATAACTATTTTTTATACATGAAAAGGTAAAAAGTGGTTGATGGGAATAGAAATAGTAGTTGGCAGCTATGAAAAGAGAAATTAATATGTAAGACAAAACTAATTAAGTATGGGGTGAATTTGTAGAGGAGAGCAGCGACTTTAATGAAAAATCATAAGAAGTAAAGACTCAAGTTTTACGCTTGAGATTTGAATTATTGCAGACACTTTTATGATAGGTAAAAGACCAATATTATTAGGTAAAGACTATTGTGACGGCCCGTCCCACACCAGCCGATATTTCCAATGAAAGAGCGCTGTGCCGATGTCCAACCAGCACGGGACGATCGTCAAAGAAAGGAAATGTAAGGAATCTGAACTAACAAGAAACATGTAGAATGTCTCACAGCGCTTGTAATAAAATATAATAATAGCATACTTGACATAAAACAGGCGAGACAGTGCATAAGCTGAAAACTAAACCATAATCATCATAGCAGCGGAAATCCAAAATACAGCTTATGATCCATAACCATTATTACAAGTTCAAAATACTGTCTCTAAAGCAAAAGAGAGAAAAGGTACACTACTAATGCCCAAAGCAGTGACCATCAACAACACACGGAGAATATATGTAGATAATACGTAGGAGCCTCCTGCTCGTCTCCGGATCAGCTACTCGTGCATAATCAGCTAATCTGTCTCTAGTCTGCTCGTTTAAAAGCACACAGAGTAATAAGAAGAGACATGAAACTCTGGGTCAGAAAAAAGTCTGGTATGAGCGATAAGCAGCAAAATAGAATAATAACAGGTATACTAAACCATACCTGAACCTAGGGATGGCAATGGGGCGGGGCGGGCGCGGGTAGTACCACCCCAACACCCGCCCCGTTGGATGATTTTTTGCCCCGTGCCCGCCCCATACCCGCACGGGTATCCATTAAACGTGTTTTAAACAGGTTGCGGGTAATTGCGGGTATTCGTGGGTATCCATTATATTTATTCAATTTATTTTTTAGCCATTTATTGAAATTATTCAAAAGTACATTTGGTAAAAAAAACAAATTAGACCAATGCTTAAATGCTAACATCAAAATACCAATACATATTTAAACCAATATCCAAAAACCAAGAGACAACAACAGAAGTTTCCATCAAAATATCAACAACCAGTTATAAATTGTTGAGTAAAATCTTGCACACAAATACCGAACAACCAACAACAATATTTTTTGTACTGACTATTGAAAATAAATCACATTCAATACGGGTACGGGTACCCGCGGACATGGATATCTTACTATCCGTACCCGCCCCATTAATTAACGGATATTAAAAATACCCATTTATTTTACCCACGGATACCCATTTAACTATCCATTTCATATCCATAACGGATTTTACCCACGGATAACCGCGGGTACGGATTTTTTTGCCATTCCTACCTGAACCTGGACCTGCAACCAAAGAGTTAGCACTACATACTGTACAATACTCTAAGGTGCCACTAACATATGGTGTAAAGAATACGGGGGTGGGGGTGTGCATGACATAGTGATGGCAAACAATCAATCATAGCAACCATCCTCACATCTCTCACTCAGTGCGTAAAGCATACGATATCCACCACTTTGATCACCTAATGCCTCGCTATGATCACTATGCCCTATGGAGTCATAACGACACCACTGCATTAATCCATAGCCACTAATCATTTGCTATGTCCACTCTGCCCCATGGGGTTATGACAACTCCACTGCACTGGCTCATAGCTTTGCTACGTTCACTCTGCCCCATGGAGTAGTAACTACCCCACTGCACTGATACGTAGCCTAACATCCGTCTTGGTGGTGAATAAAAGCTATAGATGTCGATAATCCCTTAGCATACGTCCCGCAGCAAAGTCCAATCATGGAGTCAACTCTTTGTTTCCCAACTGGATCCTAAGTGCAAACTTCCTATTTGGACTTCCTTTGCATCTTAGGTTTTGGTCGAATTAGAGTTGGTCTTCAGAAGAGTCGTCGCGTAATTGCAGCTCCAATCCGGTTCGGTTCGGTGGTCCTTCCCTGGTTCGGTTCGGCTTGCTCCACTTCCTGGCCATCCGGTTCGGTTCGGTTCGGAGCTCCACCCTCGGTTCGGTTCGGTGCTTCCATGTCGCTTGGGTTCGGCTATCTCACAATCTTGATTCGGTTCGGTGCTTCTGCCTTAGTTCGGTTCTGCCTTTCTTTCCTCTAGTTAATCCGATTCGATCCCATGTCTAGCTTTAGTCCAATACCAACTCCAACCCTTATACAAGAGGGCTTCCTTTTTGCCAAGCCCTCGTTCTTGTACTAGGTTCTGATCCGGTTCGGTTCTCTGCTCAGTTCCCCGATCCGACCTGAGCCCCCTAACCCGATCCGATCTGAAACCCTGCACTACTTCCTGCAACTTTTCCCGCGACTGTTTTACGCCATACGACGACGTTTTCGACCATTCTAACTTTTATAATCAATCATAAAGCATACCATACAGTCATAGCAACATATAGAATCAACCATAAACACCAAATCAACAATATGATGTATTAAAATGGATCAAACATAGCCAAAATACCATATTTTCCGTTAATCATGTTTAAGAAAAACTAATGATAAGAAAAACTTAACCAAACTAACCAAATTTTCTAACAGAGGGCTAAAACAATATTTCAAAATTTATAAATATTTTTCTAGAATTTAATCATGTTTAAATTCGCTAATTAACGCTAATTACCCTTAATTAACCATAATTAGTGAGGAACTATGCAAATCACTCACATTAGCCACAAACAAAATACCCAATCTGAAATTATCTTCTGTTTGGCGCTGTTCCCAAGGCTATACAGTAGTTCTGACCTTGATTTGGTGCTATTTCCCTTTGCTTAGATGTAATTAAGCCAAATCTTCAATTAGAAAGTGGTTTAGAGATGTTTTAGATGTTGAGGCCATTACTAGGGTTCCAAGAATGAACGTGGCGGCTAAAAAAGCGTCTAAGGAAATGTTTTCTAACCCTAATCAGCCCCTGTATACCCCTAATCCCGAAATTCCCCAATGGGCCTAGTTATTAACTACCCAATTAAGTCTGGTTAAGCATTTTTCACGTTTTAAGCATTGTTTCAGCCATATCTCCCAAACAGTGAGTCCGTTTGGCTGATGTGACCACTCTACGGAAAGATAAACCACCATCCGGATCTAATGGAAGTGGTTTCAGGTCAAAACTCCTTTCTAATCAAAAGTTATGGCCGAAACAAGATCAGCTAGCGGCAAAACGGTCATTTAAAAATCGGCAAAAATCATGAACATGGGAAATGACCCCAATAGTTGTCTCCCAAAGTCACATGACCATACGACTTCGTATGTGAAAGAAATAAATATTCTACGATCCTTCGATACGTAGAATGCGGGTCGTTACATTCTCCTTCCCTTAAGAAATTTCATCCCCGAAATTCCTTAAACCAAAACATACAAAGGATCCTACATGCCTACCAATCATTAACAAAATAATAAAACATACAAAACAACACAACAAGCCTATCCTAGCATGCGGTTTACTAATAAGGGATTACTATACCTATATAAAACCTTACTAGGCAAAGAGTTCTGGATACTTCCTCCTTATGTTCTCCTCTGTTTCCCAAGTACAGTCTTCCTCATCACCACCCCACTGAACTTTGACTAATTTCACCGCTTTCCTTCGAAGCTGCTTCGTATCGTTCCCAACAATACGCATAGGCCTGCGGTTCCCAACCGCCTCGGGTTCAACCTCGATATCATCCAACTGATCTGGTG
Source organism: Allium sativum (assembly GCA_030737875.1). Lineage (NCBI taxonomy): Eukaryota > Viridiplantae > Streptophyta > Magnoliopsida > Asparagales > Amaryllidaceae > Allium > Allium sativum. The sequence continues at coordinate 573,897,846 of CM060918.1, read as the reverse complement.
TAATAATCACATTAGGGTCGTGCACAAACTTCCTTAACTGGGAAGCATGAAATACGTTATGAACTCCTGCCATCTTCTCAGCTAATTCAACTTTATATGCCAAATTCCCAATTTGCTCGAGAACTGGGAATGGACCAACAAATCTTGGTGCTAACTTGCCTTTCTTGCCAAATCGAATCACGCTCTTTAACGAAGAAATCTTGACAAACACTATGTCACCAATGGAGAATTTTAAATCTTTTCTCCTCTTATCAGCATAACTCTTTTGTCTATCTTGAGCAGCCTTCATTCGTTGTTGGATAACCTTAATCTTATCAGAAGTTTCTCTTATCACATCTGGTCCAAGCACAAACTTCTCACCAGTTTCTAACCAACATGATGGTGAATTGCATGGTCTTCCGTACAAAGCTTCAAATGAAGCCATACCAATACTGGATTGATAACTATTATTATATGCAAACTTTACTAGATGCAAATGGTCATCCCATGATCCACCAAAATCCAATGTGCAAGCTCTCAAGAGATCTTCTAACACTCGATTCAGCCTCTCTGTGTAACACCCCGTGTATTTTATAACTGTGAAATTCATAAATTAAACTATAACTAATTTTAAATCAAAGAATTAAGGGAAACGGGATATGCCATTGCGTTCGTCTCGGAATTCTGCTTGAGATAGAGTCTGAGTTTGCGTAAAACGGATATCGTATGAAGAAGATATGGACGAACGAAGTTGGGCGAAAAATCGGAAAACGGGTCAGAATGCACTGGCGCACTTGGGAAGTGCGCCAGAACAAAAATGCACTGGCGCACTTGGGAAGTGCGCCAGTACATTTTTGACCTGGCGCACCTGCCAAGTGCGCCCAGGTCAAAAATGACCTGCTGGTCAGGTCTGGTCAGGTCCTGGCTGGCCTAGTCTGTGTTTGGTCGATTTTCTGAGCTTTGCCTTGTCACTAGGGCTAGGTGTCAGCTCCTGGTTGGTCTCTCCTTCAAACGAACGGCTATTATTGGACCAAGCTTCATCGACGGTCTAAATCAACTCACAAACTCTATAAAAAGGACCTAAGTCTAACCCTAATTCACACAAACTAAAATGGAGATGAGACCGTCATGTTGCTGAGGAGAAACTAAGTATAGCCGTCAGAAATTGAGAGGCAACTAGGAGATAATTCAAAGCTTAAAGCAACGTTAATCAAATCAAAGCAACGCCTACAACAAAGGATAGCATCTCCAAATTCAGAATTCAGATTCCTGAATTGAAGATTCGTCATACGCTGTAAGTAGAGTGCTATTCCGATATGAATTAAATAATTGTGTTGATTTGTGTAATGTAAGAAATGGAATTGTGGCGATAATAATCTATATTTGTATGTTGCTTTGATGCAAAACGATTTGGGGATATTATGGTATACGATTGGATATTTGCAAGTACGCGATTTGCGTTGGAAACGAAATGGAATTGTGGCGATAATGAATTATATTTGTATGTTATTTTGATTCTAAACGATTTGGCAATGCTATGGTTTTATTCATACAAGTATGTGGCTTATGTTGACAACCACATGTTGTGGAATTTTGATTGGGACTTATGCAAGCATATGATTCATATTGAAAACTACATGTTTGTGGTAGTTATTTACAACACCCATTTGGTAAATGCGAGTATAAGATTCATGTTGAAACAACAACTATATGTTGTAATAGTTTATTTTGAAATTCATGCAAGTCTATGATCTATTGTTATGACAACATGATGTAAAATTCTATGGTCATCTTTAGTGTAATTTGATTCACCTAAGTATTATGATTCATATGAAGTTAGGTTGGAATTGGCATCATAGTTCAAGTATAAAAATCATATTTTTGCGATAGTGACAAAAGCACGCATCTTTGTAAATTTGTATTAATTTTATGAACATGACTAAACTATGTTCGTTATTATGCCCAATTGAAAAACATGTTTTTAGGCTCATGTTGTTATCATAAGTTACATTAGAATTACATTAGAGTTACATTCCTCTTGCAAGTTTACATAGATAAAATAAAAACCATGATGTAAGTTTAGATATATTTATGCTATAATTCTATGAATAGAATGAAAACCATGATTCATATAAGAATTAGGTTGGGATAATTCTAGTTGAACCATACTTTTGTATTAGTGACAAAAGTAAGTACCCTTTTGTTAACATGTAGTGATTTTATGAACACGATTAGTTTATGCCTAAATAAAAATATAGGCTTATATTTCTAGTCAAGACCCTGTGCCAATAATAATGATATCTAATTTAGTTAGATTCTTAATTTCAAGTTTACATGGTTAGTTGAACCTATGATTCATGTTTAAGTTTATGCCATTATCATATGACTAGAATAATTCATGTTTAAGTACTGCTTATGCCATAATCATATGAATAAAATAATTCATGTTTAAGTATTGTCTATGCATTAACCATATGAATAGAATGATTTATGTCTAAGTATTGTTTATGCTATGATTATATGGATAAAATGATTCATGTTATGCCATGATTATATGGTGTTACAATTGCAAGTTCACATGTGCCTATTTCATGTTAATTTAATCGTTCGTTGCAAGTTCATGCGTTCACACTCCCCTTTTTCATGTTACTTTATAAACACCATGTTATAGCCTCCCCTTTTCATATGGCTAAATTGGGTTTAAGTATTAAACCCAACACACCTTACATTGGAACGAACGTATAAAACGGGGGTAATGACGTTTGGGCTAAATATAGAACATATGTGTTGGCATGTTTGACGCACGCCAATAACTTTGAAAAACAATTAAGTGGCATAAATAAATCTTAACCAATAAAGATGAATTTGAATAATGGGCCGCAAATATTTACATATAAAAAGAAAAGAGACAAAATATGTAAATGTAGAAAATACGATGTGTTTAACCCGAGGTTGGATTGAGTTGTGATGTAAACCTGCCCGGAACCGCCCGGCTGTCCAGTAGTCACAACAATACCTATCCAATGTGGGTGGTTAAACACGGAGCCCAATAAGGACTCGAGGTTAGACTGAGTTGTGGCGTAAGACTGCCCGGACCCAACCGGCAACAGGCAGCCACAACAATACATGTCTAATGTGAGAGGTCAAGGCTTTAATAAGACAATTAAGGCTGAGTCAGGATTGATAGGATTAAGTAAATTATATTAATACTTAATCAAAATGGAACATGCTAAACTAAACAGACTGATTGGGGGTTAGGTTTATAAAACACTTAACCAACTTAGCATGTTGTCTAGAAATAGAAAACCTAGCAGCGGGGGACCCTTTTCGCAGTAACCCTACAAGGTATCATGATACCCTGAAACTAGGCAGGGTGGGGCACGATTACTGGGCTGATTGTAAGAGGTCAAATCGACGGCGGTGGTGCAGCAGTGTAGGTTCTAACGGGGTGCGGGCGTGCACACACTCCGGCATAGAAAAATAAGGCACTGGACACCAGTAGCATACATGTGCATTCTAGGATTGTGTCGGGCCGCCACCATGGGACTTGATACACCCCATGGTGGGACCAGCATAGGTAACTACAACATCGGGGGCCGTAAGACACATGTAACTACGCGAGTAGGAGCCGATCATCATAAAATGGATCACTTCACCCTGATTATGGGGTGCCCGTTGGGAACTAGTTTATATGGGTACAGAGATTAATATGGGGTACGATAGTATATTCGACCCTAGACAACTTAACTAAGGTTATGGTGCTTTCCCATTTCTAGTTTATACTTATCATACCCAGTTCTTTATTCATAGACTGAATAGTCCTAGACTTACTCAGGCTTTATGTCTGACTCTACTTTTCTTCCGTCTTCTTTTCTTCCGTTTCCCCCCCAGGTCCACAGGGAGGGAATACCGCAGCTTGACCAGCCTTCATATCCAGCTTGAAGAGAAAGAATGTATTGCTTGGATCTTTTCGTTTTGGACTATGGCTTTGGACAGCAACTATGGGACTTTTGCAGTTTACTTATGTTTTCTTTATGCTTCTTTAAATAATGTAATCAAGACAGTTATGAAGATGTTATGTTTTTGGAAGTATTGTAAGACAATTATGGTATGGTTGGTGTAACACGTATTTTAATGAAATAAAAGTTGTTGTTTTCCGCTGTTCAAAAATATGTGTTCTTATATCTGTCTTGTATATCTGTGACTTATACTTATAAACCTCCACCAAAATTAGGGCATTCCCTTTGAGAGTGACCCTAACGGAGGTGGGGTGTTTCACTTGGTATCAGAGCATAGGTTTACCAGATAAGATAGAAAGTTTTGAAAATTTATTTTCAAAAAGGAAATTTAAAGAAGCATTTTTAAAAGAAAAATATTATTTTATTTTTTTAAAAAAAAGGCAAAGTCCCCCCCCCCAAAGCCATAGGAACTATCTCTTATCCTTCGTTTTGAATCTATCCTTTCTGTTTCAGCATGTCTGGAGACCTTACTCCCCAGCTGCTGACGCTTTCACTCCTCCTCCTCCACATGAACCGGCAAGCGGGAGAGTCCCAGAGTAGGAAGACGAATAATAGTCAAACAAGAAAGGATCGTAACAGTAATAACAAGAAACGGGAAAAAAGGAAATGCAATTTTTGTGGTACGGAAGGGCACATAGCCAAGGATTGTAGAAAGAGGAAAAGAAAGCAAGAAGAATGTTTTCATTGTGGGGAGACTGGACACATCAGCAAAGACTGCCCAAAGAAACGAGGTATAAATACTTCTGTAGAAAGTGTAGTTTATCTTTATGATCACCCCGTTCGCACTTTATTTGATTCCGGCGCGTCACACTCCTTTATCTCGTCTACTTTAGTGGAATCTCTGCACCTAAAAACTAGTATGGTAAAGGACCCCTTAATTGTTTCAAACCCAATTGGGGGCCCAGCTCATTTGTCTATGATCTGTTTGGGATTGAAAATTTCTATTCTAAGCGTAGAATTTCAATGTAGTGCCTTTGTTTTGGGCTTTTCGGAATATGGTTTGATTTTGGGCATGGATTGGCTATCCAGTAATGGGGCCATCCTTGATTTTGAGAAAAGGGTTGTTAGGCTCCTAACCCAGCTCGGTAACACTTTGGAAATTTCTTGTAATCCCTCGTATGCGGTTATGCTTAGTTATCTTGAATCGCTAGATGCCTCCGTTGAAAAATTTGCAATCGATTAGAGTGGTCCGGGAATATCCGGATGTCTTCGAAGAGGTGAAGGGCTTGCCTCCGAAGTGGGAGATAAACTTCCGTATATATCTTGTAGATAATGCAAAGCCCGTTGCGTTGCCCGTTAGACACATGGCTCCACGGGAAAGGAAAGAGCTCAGTAAACAGATTAAAGATCTTCTAGAGAAGGGGTTCATTAGAAGGAGCATTTCAGAATGGGGCGCTCCAGTAGTGTTCGCCACTAAGGCAGAAGGTTCATTTCGCTTATGCATGAGTCGTAAAGAATCACCTTAGTAAGTACATTTGGCAACATGGTTGACATTTATTTCCAAAAGATAGTTCCTTTACGTGGAATACCTGATAATGAGTGGACGAGATCCAAGATTCACTAGTGAATTTTGGAGAGCTTGCATGAAACCATGAGTACGCCGTCATGCTTGAGCCAAGTATACTAGAAGTAGAGTAAGTGAAAGAGGAACGAGAGGCAACAGTGAAATAGGTTCCAACTCATATTTTGGAAACAAGAATTAAGAAGCTACGAAATTGTGAAGTTAAGGACGGACAAAGCATAATGGAGTTAAGCTCAAGAAATGCGACTTAGAAGATTGAAGACTAGATTCGTGCATCATATCTCTTCTTAAGAGTATATCCTTGACCCCTCTCTTCCTGTAGATCTTACTTGCAAGCTATCTTTTGCGTATATCCTCTCGGTCCCATTCTCAATCCAATTTCTGTTGCAGACCCCATAGGGAGTAAGACTCATCTGTTAGTAACACATGTTGGGGCTTGAGGGTGTTCGTTGGTTTGACTAAATTTTTTTTTTTGGGTTTTATAGGATACGGGTTGGTCTTAGGGAGGGACTTCCTTGTGACCTAAAAGGAGTCCATCATGCTTAGTTTCCCAGAATCATATATAGTGGTTGGGTTGAGTAATTCTTTGGGTGTCAGTCTGATGTTGATTTCGGTCTTCGGGGCTGATGCTTAGAGAGTTCTTCTCCTAATCAATATATATGTGGCATAGATTTCCAGTTTTGACATTGCCTAATGGGCACAAAGTTTTTACTTGCTTCTATCATTCGACTATACCTTTAGATAGGAACAATTGGGAAAATGGCCTATAGATTAGAGCTACCCGAAAGCTGGCCGGAGTTCACAACGTTTTTCATGTTTCACATCTCCGAAAATGTCTACATGAGTCTGTTGAAGTGGTAGAGCCAAATATCCTAGAAGAAGCTGAAGTGGAACGCGAAGCAACCATAAGAAAAGTTCCAACCCGCATATTAGGAACGGAAGTGAAAAAGCTACGCAACCGCGAAGTCAAGCTCGTCAAAGTTCAGTGGAGCGACGCCGAAGGAGATGCAACTTGGGAAACTGAAGCTAAAATACGCGCAGCCTACCCTTTTCTTTTCGAGGGTACATCTTTGATCTTTCCTTTTTCCTTAAGTTGCGCTTTTATCTATCTTTTTTTAGGTATATCTCCTCGACCTTATCTTTTAGGTAGAAACCCTTTCGATGAAAACATGTAATTGAAACATGTTATGGATGATGATTGCAAGTGGTTGCAAGTGATTGCTAGTGGTTGCTCGTGGTTGCATATACACACACAATCTAGGTTTTAGATCGGCTCAATCACTTCATATTGCATATGCATATATGTTTGCATTCGTATATGGTTGAAGTTTAATATGTTGTCATATGGATGTTGCATTTGTATGAATGATTGTGCACTCATGTAGAATCATGAATAGGAGGATTTGCATACATAATAGATTCATAGCACTTACATAATTCGCATTAAGGAGGTCAACTGAATCAGTAGACCGCCTGATTTTGCATTAGACAAGTACATGTACACACACACTTCGCATATGATCATGAAGCATTAGAAGTCTTTTAAGGACAATGGATGCTCGTGTTTGATGGATGAGTAGATGGATGTTTGGATGTTAGGATGTACATTCTTCCTGAACTTGAAGATTTCGGGGACGAAATCCTTTTTAAGTGGGGGAGAATGTAACACCCCGTGTATTTTATAACTGTGAAATTCATAAATTAAACTATAACTAATTTTAAATCAAAGAATTAAGGGAAACGGGATACGCCATTGCGTTCGTCTCGGAATTCTGCTTGAGATAGAGTCTGAGTTTGCGTAAAACGGATATCGTATGAAGAAGATATGGACGAACGAAGTTGGGCGAAAAATCGGAAAATGGGTCAGAATGCACTAGCGCACTTGGGAAGTGCGCCAGAACAAAAATGCACTGGCGCACTTGGGAAGTGCGCCAGTACATTTTTGACCTGGCGCACCTGCCAAGTGCGCCCAGGTCAAAAATGACCTGCTGGTCATGTCTGGTCAGGTCCTGGCTAGCCTAGTCTGTGTTTGGTCGATTTTCTGAGCCTTGCCTTGTCACTAGGGCTAGGTGTCAGCTCCTGGTTGGTCTCTCCTTCAAACGAACGGCTATTATTGGACCAAGCTTCATCGACGGTCTAAATCAACTCACAAACTCTATAAAAAGGACCTAAGTCTAACCCTAATTCACACAAACTAAAATGGAGATGAGACCGTCATGTTGCTGAGGAGAAACTAAGTATAGCCGTCAGAAATTGAGAGGCAACTAGGAGATAATTCAAAGCTTAAAGCAACGTTAATCAAATCAAAGCAACGCCTACAACAAAGGATAGCATCTCCAAATTCAGAATTCAGATTCCTGAATTGAAGATTCGTCATACGCTGTAAGTAGAGTGCTATTCCGATATGAATTAAAAAATTGTGTTGATTTGTGTAATGTAAGAAATGGAATTGTGGCGATAATAATCTATATTTGTATGTTGCTTTGATGCAAAACGATTTGGGAATATTATGGTATACGATTGGATATTTGCAAGTACGCGATTTGCGTTGGAAACGAAATGGAATTGTGGCGATAATGAATTATATTTGTATGTTATTTTGATTCTAAACGATTTGGCAATGCTATGGTTTGATTCATACAAGTATGTGGCTTATGTTGACAACCACATGTTGTGGAATTTTGATTGGGACTTATGCAAGCATATGATTCATATTGAAAACTACATGTTTGTGGTAGTTATTTACAACACCCATTTGGTAAATGCGAGTATAAGATTCATGTTGAAACAACAACTATATGTTGTAATAGTTTATTTTGAAATTCATGCAAGTCTATGATCTATTGTTATGACAACATGATGTAAAATTCTATGGTCATCTTTAGTGTAATTTGATTCACCTAAGTATTATGATTCATATGAAGTTATGTTGGAATTGGCATCATAGTTCAAGTATAAAAATCATATTTTTGCGATAGTGACAAAAGCACGCATCTTTGTAAATTTGTATTAATTTTATGAACATGACTAAACTATGTTCGTTATTATGCCCAATTGAAAAACAAGTTTTTAGGCTCATGTTGTTATCATAAGTTACATTAGAATTACATTAGAGTTACATTCCTCTTGCAAGTTTACATAGATAAAATAAAAACCATGATGTAAGTTTAGATATGTTTATGCTATAATTCTATGAATAGAATGAAAACCATGATTCATATAAGAATTAGGTTGGGATAATTCTAGTTGAACCATACTTTTGTATTAGTGACAAAAGTAAGTACCCTTTTGTTAACATGTAGTGATTTTATGAACACGATTAGTTTATGCCTAAATAAAAATATAGGCTTATATTTCTAGTCAAGACCCTGTGCCAATAATAATGATATCTAATTTAGTTAGATTCTTAATTTCAAGTTTACATGGTTAGTTGAACCTATGATTCATGTTTAAGTTTATGCCATTATCATATGACTAGAATAATTCATGTTTAAGTACTGCATATGCCATAATCATATGAATAAAATAATTCATGTTTAAGTATTGTCTATGCATTAACCATATGAATAGAATGATTTATGTCTAAGTATTGTTTATGCTATGATTATATGGATAAAATGATTCATGTTATGCCATGATTTTATGGTGTTACAATTGCAAGTTCACATGTGCCTATTTCATGTTAATTTAATCGTTCGTTGCAAGTTCATGCGTTCACACTCCCCTTTTTCATGTTACTTTATAAACACCATGTTATAGCCTCCCCTTTTCATATGGCTAAATTGGGTTTAAGTATTAAACCCAACACACCTTACATTGGAACGAACGTATAAAACGGGGGTAATGACGTTTGGGCTAAATATAGAACATATGTGTTGGCATGTTTGACGCACGCCAATAACTTTGAAAAACAATTAAGTGGCATAAATAAATCTTAACCAATAAAGATGAATTTGAATAATGGGCCGCAAATATTTACATATAAAAAGAAAAGAGACAAAATATGTAAATGTAGAAAATACGATGTGTTTAACCCGAGGTTGGATTGAGTTGTGATGTAAACCTGCCCGGAACCGCCCGGCTGTCCAGTAGTCACAACAATACCTATCCAATGTGGGTGGTTAAACACGGAGCCCAATAAGGACCCGAGGTTAGACTGAGTTGTGGCGTAAGACTGCCCGGACCCAACCGGCAACAGGCAGCCACAACAATACCTGTCTAATGTGAGAGGTCAAGGCTTTAATAAGACAATTAAGGCTGAGTCAGGATTGATAGGATTAAGTAAATTATATTAATACTTAATCAAAATGGAACATGCTAAACTAAACAGACTGATTGGGGGTTAGGTTTATAAAACACTTAACCAACTTAGCATGTTGTCTAGAAATAGAAAACCTAGTAGCGGGGGACCCTTTTCGCAGTAACCCTACAAGGTATCATGATACCCTGAAACTAGGCAGGGTGGGGCACGATTACTGGGCTGATTGTAAGAGGTCAAATCGACGACGGTGGTGCAGCAGTGTAGGTTCTAACGGGGTGCGGGCGTGCACACACTCCGGCGCAGAAAAATAAGGCACTGGGCACCAGTAGCATACCTGTGCATTCTAGGATTGTGTCGGGCCGCCACCATGGGACTTGATACACCCCATGGTGGGACCAGCATAGGTAACTACAACATCGGGGGCCGTAAGACACATGTAACTATGCGAGTAGGAGCCGATCATCATAAAATGGATCACTTCACCCTGATTATGGGGTGCCCGTTGGGAACTAGTTTATATGGGTACAGAGATTAATATGGGGTACGATAGTATATTCGACCCTAGACAACTTAACTAAGTTTATGGTGCTTTCCCATTTCTAGTTTATACTTATCATACCCAGTTCTTTATTCATAGACTGAATAGTCCTAGACTTACTCAGGCTTTATGTCTGACTCTACTTTTCTTTCGTCTTCTTTTCTTCCGTTTCCCCCCCCCCCAGGTCCACAGGGAGGGAATACCGCAGCTTGACCAGCCTTCATATCCAGCTTGAAGAGAAAGAATGTATTGCTTGGATCTTTTCGTTTTGGACTATGGCTTTGGACAGCAACTATGGGACTTTTGCAGTTTACTTATGTTTTCTTTATGCTTCTTTAAATAATGTAATCAAGACAGTTATGAAGATGTTATGTTTTTGGAAGTATTGTAAGACAATTATGGTATGGTTGGTGTAACACGTATTTTAATGAAACAAAAGTTGTTGTTTTCCGCTGTTCAAAAATATGTGTTCTTATATCTGTCTTGTATATCTGTGACTTATACTTATAAACCTCCACCAAAATTAGGGCATTCCCTTTGAGAGTGACCCTAACAGAGGTGGGGTGTTTCACTCTGTCTGACCGTCGGTTTGAGGATGATACGCGGTACTGAGATATAATTCTGATCCTAACGCCTTTTGTAAGCTCTTCCAAAACCCACTAGTAAACAACGGGTCTCGGTCACTCACAATGCTTTTAGGTACTCCATGAAATCTCACTACCCATTTCATATATAGCTTAGCTAACTTAGCTGCCGTTCTATCCGACTTGACGGGTATAAATCTTGCACTCTTGGTCAATCGGTCCACAATCACCCAAATGCTATCGTGGTCCGACCTAGTCCTTGGTAACCCATCAATGAAATCCATTGAGACTTGTTCCCATTTCCATTCTGGAACTTCTAATGGTTGCAACAAACCACTAGGCTTCTTTTGCTCAGCTTTAACTAGCTGGCAATTCATGCATTTGGATATAAACTTCCCAACGTCTCTTTTCATCCCTTCCCAGTAAATATGCTTCATGTCTCGATACATCTTGTTACCACCGGGGTGTATAGTCAGTTTTGAGTGATGACATTCTCTAAGCACTTCATCTCTCAATCCATTGACATTGGGTACAACTAGTCTTCCATTCTTTCTAAGCCATCCATATCGATCAAGCCAATACTCGTTCATCTCCTCATCGATGCCCATCTCTAACTTGGAGATGATTTTCAATAAGATAGGATCGTCCCTCTGACTGGAACCAATCCGCTCAATCAAAGTGGGTCTGACCGTCAAACTTGCTAATACTTCCGGATCCAATTCGCACTTTGGTCTGAAATCATACCCAGCGATGTACTCCAGTTGCTTCCATTCTAGAAACATAGCCCATAAACTGGCATATCTTCTACTCAATGCATCAGCTACCGCGATTCCCTTTCCTGGTGTGTATGCGATATCGAAATCGTAGGAAGCCAAGAATTCTAACCATCTTTGCTGTCGGAGATTTAGATCCTTCTGAGAGAAAATATACTTTAGTGACTTATGATCAGTAAACAACTCGAATCTTTCTCCCAAGAGATAATGTCTCCATATCTTCAGTGCGAACGCGATCGCTGCCAATTCCAAATCGTGGGTAGGGTATCTTTTCTCATGCGGTTTCAGCTGCCGACTAGCGTAAGCTACAACCCTACCTCCTTGCATCATTACAACACCTAGTCCGGTACCACATGCATCTGTGTATACTGTCATCTCTTCATAGGAATGATTAATACTGGTGCACATGTCATCTTTTCCTTTAGGCTCTTGAATGCATTCTCGCACTTTTCGTCCCAGACGAAAGCTTGATTCTTCTTGGTCAACTGAGTCAACGGTGCTGCTATCTTGGAGAAGTCTTGGATAAACTTACGATAATATCCAACTAATCCTAAGAAACTTCTTACGTCTGTTGCATTCTTAGGCGTAGACCAATCTTGTACCATAGCCACCTTCGCAGGGTCCACGGCAATACCATTTTCTGAAACAACATGGCCCAAGAATCTCACTTCCCTCCTCCAGAAGTGACACTTATAAAACTTTGCATTCAATTGGTGTTTCTCAACACCTCCATCACTATCCTCAAATGTTCCTTGTGTTCTTCCTCTGTCCTTGAATAAACCAAGATATCGTCTATGAACACAAGAACAAATTTATTCAATTGATCCCTGAATACCCTATTCATAAGATCCACAAAATATGTTGTTGCATTGGTCAACCCGAATGGCATGACCAACCACTCATAAAATCCAGACGGCATCCGAAATGCCGTTTTAGCTATACTCTCAGCTTCCACTCCAAGTTGATGAAAACCTATCGCGAGATCCAACTAGGAAAATACTCTCGTGCCACTCAACTGATCAAACAAATCATCTATTCGCAGTAGAGGATACTTATTTTTCCTCGTCACCTTATTCAACTCGCGGTAGTCTACACACAATCGAAGGGAACCATCGACCTTGGTAGCAAACACAATTGGTGCTCCCCATTCAGAAACACTTCTTTTGATAAATCCCTTCTTCAAAAGATCGCTTACTTGCTCCCCGAGCTCTCGCTGCTCCCTTGGTGCCATACAACGAAGTGGCATCACTATAGGTGTGGTATCTTTCACTAAATCAATACGGAACTCAATCTCTCGGTATGGTGGAAGTCCGGTCATTTCCTCGAAGACATCTGGATACTGGCCAACCACGGGCATATCTGACAACTCATCATGCGGGATGTTGAGGGAATTTAGAAAACTAGCCATTACCCCATCACTAGGTAGACCACCAAACACTACCCTTCGCCCATCATCTGCTCTAACTGTCACCAAAAAGCCGTCACAGTCTACCACCACCCCGTATCTTTGGAACCAATCGACTCACAAAATAATGCCAAACCCAGTAAAGCCCAAAACAAAGCAATCACAAACAAACATGCTGCATCCATGACTCGATAAGACCACATTACGACAAATCATACAAAGGCTAGTCGAACCACCAATCGGGTTCGTCACTGCTAAGGGTCTATCGACTATCTCGAGTTCCAGTCCCAACCTATCTACCAGGTCACTAGATATGAAGGAACGGGAAGCTCCGGTATCAAACAATACTCGAACAGGAACATCATAAACAGAAAGCATACCTTGAATGACAACATTTTTTCCTTTCTCCGCCGCGGTTGGGTCATTCGAGGAAGAAGGAACAACATTGATAGCATATGCTTTCACAATCTTCTTTTCTTTAGGGGGTTGCGGACACTTATCCTTGTGATGTCCCATTTGGCCACAGTCGAAGCACTTCCCATCCGCTGGCTTGGCCCGACATTCTTTGGCATAGTGGCCCTTCTTACCACAGCTGAAGCACTCGACATCTGTCTTATTCTTTTTCTTTTGGCCATCCATGGTCTGATTCTGCTTCCTCTTATTCTGAGATCCATTCTTGCCTCCACCGCTTGCTTGCGGCTTTGGCTCCTCTGCATATGCAACCTCAGTCTTGGACTTATGTTATAGACTCTCTGGTCTCAAAGCTTTCCCCACAATCGATTCAAATGTCTCATCGACGTGGTTAATAAGTCTTTCCCCCAAGCACTGATCCAAGCCTGCTATGAACTTCTTATTTTTCTTCTCGGGAGTGTCAATAAGGGATAATCCATACTTCGATAAAGTATCGAACTCTGCAATGTACTCCGAGACTGCCCTACCATTCTACTTAAGCTCCAGAAATTTCCTAAACAACTCTAACTTTTGGGCAGCTGGGATGAACTTATCACTGAATCGGGCCTTAAACTGATCCTATGTAACTTGATCCTCTAGAGTAGCTGCCTTAATAGTATTCCACCAATTCATTGCCCGTCCTTGCAACTGACGGGACACTAGCTTTCTCTTCATCGCATCCTCGATACCAAAGTCTTCGAAGATACGCCCACAGCTATCCAACCAATCTTGAACATCCGTGGCAGATTCCGTTCCGTGGAACGACTTTCCACCAAGACTAGTGTAATCCTTTCATAGCTTGGCGAAATCGGCCCTAGGCGCCAGCACCGCTGCACCACCACTATTAGCAGCATTAGGAACTGCCCTCTGAACGCCCCTAAGCATCTCTCTCATGAAGTCAGTGAACATAGTACTCATGTCAGGAGCATTCCCATTATTGGCTCCTCTACCATCACTCCTCATATATCGTCTCATCGTTCAATCTGTAAAGAGAAACGATTAACCATTCTCTTTGTGGTGTCAGTGCAGTGCGACTTCATCCTTAGCTATAATAATAGTATATATATAGCTTTTGAAAACCAAAATAATCACAATTACGCACTCTCATATACGTATTATCTCTCTTTAGTGTCTTTCCCTAGGTTAACTACGCAACCTAGAGCTCTGATACCAAGTGTGATGGCTCACCCTGCACCAGCCGACATTTCCAATGAAAGAGCGTTGTGCCGATGTCCAACCAGCACGGGACGGTCGTCAAAGAAAGGAAAGGTAAGGAATTTGAACTAATAAGGAACCTGTAGAATGTCTAACAACGCACGGAATAAAATATAATAATAACATACTTGACATAAAACAAGCGAGACAGTGCATAAGCTGAAAACTAAACCATAATCATCATAGTAGCAGAAATTTAAAATACAACTTATGATCCATAACCATTATTACAACTTCAAAATACTGTATCTAAAGAAAAAGAGAGGAAAGGTACACTACTAATGCCCAAAGCAGTGACCATCAACAACACAAGGAGAATATATGTAGATAATACGTAGGAGCCTCCTGCTCGTCTCTGGATCAGCTACTCGTGGGAAATCAGCTAACCTATCTCTAGTCTGCTCGTTTAAGAGCACTCAGAGTAATAAGAAGAGACATAAAACTATGGGTAAGACAAAAGTCTGGTATGAGCGATAAGCAGCAAAACAGAATAATAACAGGTATACTAAACCATACCTGAACCTGGACCTGCAACCAAATAGTCAGCACTACATATTGTACAATACTCTAAGGTGCCACTAACATATGGTGCAAAGAATACGGAGGTGGGGGTGTGCATGACATAGTGATGGCAAAAAATCAATCATAGCAACCATCCTCACATCTCTCACTCAGTGCGTAAAGCATACGATATCCACCACATTGATAACCCAATGCCTTGCTATGATCACTCTGCCCCATGGAGTCATAACGACACCACTGCACTGATCCATAGCCACTAACCCTTTGCTATGTCCACTCTGCCCCATGGGGTCATGACAACCCCACTGCACTGGCTCATAGCCTTGCTACGATCACTCTGCCCCATGGAGTAGTAACTACCCCCACTGCACTGATACGTAGCCTAACATCCGTCTTGGTGGTGAATCAAAGCTATAGACGTCGATAACCCCTTAATACACGTCCCGCAGCAAAGTCCAATCATGGAGTCAATTCTTTGGTTCCCAACTGGATCCTAAGTGCAAACTTCCTATTTGGACTTCCTTTGCATCTCGGGTTTTGGTCGAATTGGAGTTGGTCTTCAGAAGAGTCGTCGCGTAATCACAACTCCAATCGGTTCGGGTCGGTTCGGTTGTCCTTCCCTGGTTTGGTTCGGCTTGCTCCACTTCCTGGCCATCCGGTTCGGTTCGGAGCTCCACCTTGGTTTGGTTCGGTGCTTCGATATCACTTGGGTTCGGCTATCTCACTATCTTGATTTGGTTCGGTGCTTTTGCCTTAGTTCGGTTCTGCCTTTCTTTCTTCCAGTTAATCTGATCCGATCCCATATCCAGCTTTAGTCCAATACCAATTCCAACCCTTATACAAGAGGCCTTCCTTTTTTCCAATCCCTCATTCTTGTACTAGGTTCCGATCCGGTTTGGTTCTCTGCTCAGTTCCCCGATCCGACCAGTGCCCCCTAACCCGATCCGAAACCCTGCACTACTTCCTGCAACTTTTCCAGCAACTGTTTTACGCCATACGACGGCGTTTTCGACCATTCTAACTTTTCTAATCAATCACTAAGCATACCATACAGTCATAGCAACATATAGAATCAACCATAAACACTAAAACAATAATATGATGTATTAAAATGGATCAAACATAGCCAAAATACCATATTTTCCCTTAATCATGTTTAAGCAAAACTAATGATATGATTAGCAAAACTTAACCAAATTAACCAAATTTTCTAACAGAGGCCTAAAACAATATTTCGAAATTTATAAATGTTTTTCCAGAATTTAATCATGTTTAAATTCGCTAATTAACGCTAATTACCCTTAATTAACCATAATTAGTGAGAAACTATGCAAATCACTCATCTTAGCCACAAACAAGATACCCAACTGAAATTATCTTCTATTTGGCACTGTTCCCAAGGCTACAGCAGTTCCAACCTTGATTTGGTGCTATTTCCCTTTGATTAGATATAATTAAGCCAAATCTTCAATTAGAAAGTGGTTTAGAGGTGTTTTAGATGTTGGAGGCCATTACTAGGGTTCCAAGAATGAAAGTGGCGGTTGAAAAAGTGTCTAAAGAAATGTTTTCTAACCCTAATCAACCCTTATATACCCTAATCCCGAAATTCCCCAATGGGCCTAGCTATTAACTACCCAATTAACCCCAATTAAGCAGTTTTTCACCTTTTAAGCATTGTTTCAGCCTTATCTCCCAAACGGTGAGTCCTTTTGGCTAATGTGACCACTCTATGGAAAGGTAAACCATCATCCAGATCTAGTGGAAGTGATTTCAGGTCAAAACTCCTTTCCAATCAAAAGTTATGGCCGAAACAAGATCAGCTAGGGAAAAACGGTCATTTAAAAATCAGCAAAAATCATGAACATGGGAAATGACCCTAATAGTCGTCTCCCAAAGTCACATGACCATATGACTTCGTATGTGAAAGAAATAAATATTCTACGATACTTCGATGCGTAGAATGCTTGTCGTCACAACTATACAGACACTTTCACAATAGATAGATGACAATCATGATAGGTAAAGAACATATGTGAACTTTCATGATAGGTAGTATACTGACACTTGTGTGATAGGTAATATACAGTCACTTTCATGATAGGAAGATGAATTTCATAATAGGTAGTATACATGCATTTTCGTGATAGATAGTATACAAGCACTTTCATGATAGGTAGACAGATGACTATCACAACTGTGATAAGTAGAGACATTACAGACAATGACTGTTACAATAAGTAGAGAATCGAAAAGATAATGAACATCATAATAATAGTAGTTAGAAACCTTAAAATTAGCAAATGCTCGATAGAGACTGAGATGGGAGCGTAAAAGGTATATTGTTTGGACGTCCGTCTTAATAATAAACAGACATGCATAACGGTGCTAAAATTAATTGCCCTAGAAAAGACGAAAACTGGAGGAAGCACATCCTAACGGTGCCTAAGCGTACAGGCATCAATGTTGGAAATAATTCACTTGGGTTCTAAAGCACTGATAGGTAGAAGTCCATCTAAACAAATACGCGGCTAGCTTTTACGTTGGAAATAATTAACCACAAAAGGGATGGCCAATCTTAATGATGATTGTATGGGCGGATTTTGGTTAGTATAAGAGGCATTAGGCTACTAAGTGTAGGCATGGAAGGGTAATACGAAGGAAAAAGGTCCGATAGGTTGATCATCGGGTAGACTAGGCACAACTTTTAAAATAAAATTCATGGTGTAAAACATTCACTTTAAGAAAGCATGAACACAGAACCTTTATGACACCTAAAATAGTTTTGAGACTATTATCACTTGATCTTTTTTGTTCCACCAGTTTACTTCTTATACTGGACTTTTATGTTTGACATGGTCCTTTTATCTTTCTCCAACATTAGGCTGCGGGGAAGTAGTGAAATTAGGGAGGCTTTGGAGCATAGCTTGAGAGCTCTATTTTTCACTATGTATTTTCATCTTCATCTTTAGTTTAATTTGGTTGTAACTGCATTTGGATGGGATATCTATATGTACTCTAATCTCTGTTTCGAGGCCGAGGTGTTTGACATTATGATATTATTTCTCATGATACTCTAAGATGATGAATTTATTGAAGATTTTAAATATATTATAATTTCCGCTGCAAATTATTTTATTTTTATGTCATGTTATCTTAGTCTCTATATGTTTTAGCTATACCTAGATGACCCCCGCTCATTGACATGACTTGATAGGGGTATGTCAAGGGGTGTGGGTTGTCACATTTGATATTAGATCTTAAGTTTTTAAGATTCCTAAAACTGGTTCTAAATTAAAGCATTTTTCAAAAAGGTTTTGAAGGAAAAGTATTAGAAATATATATATATATATATATATATATATAATGAACGATCACCGAAGACTTCGGAAAGCCGCTCATCTTGGAAGGTATAAGGTTACCCAGTCCGCAACTGCAAGCTTATATCTTGGAAGGTATAGGACTATGGAAATCTGAATCCCTTCCTTTAAATCTTGCCCTTCTTGTTTGAACCTTTGTCTTATCTCTTGCAAAAAATGGCTAATGTCCCTAATCTCCCTAATATTCTAGGTATTAACATGTCTACTTGGTTCCATAGATACTCACATGCTATGGGACCCGAAGAGTACCAGAATAATGTGCAAGATGATGCACTTATCGATGGAGCTCCCGCCTATTCATCTGGCATGGTACATTTTTGTGGATTTTGTGAGTACTTCGCTAACCTATCAAGACTTATGTTGAGGCGAGATCTTAGATAAGGAAGAGCGAGAAGTCTTTTGGACTAATAAGGCTAGAGGATAGGACCAAGACACAGCATGCCACTTGGCATCTGAAGGATTAGACACTATGTTTGTAGGAAGTTCTTAAAGCTAAACTTGGAGAAATTGATCGAGTTTGTTTTAGGAGGAGATTTGAAAGTAAGTTTTCATCGCAAGCAAAAGGAGTGCAATTAGAAAGGTTTATCAACTTGAAGCAATAAGAGATGTCCATTGAGAAGTGTATTAATCAATTCAATGAGTTATTGATATTTGGAGTGGAGTTTGTTAACACTCCCCATAAGAAGGCCTTAAAGTTCACAAAAGGTTAAACTAATCATTGCGAGGGTTGTCAATTAGTCATGCGCATGGGGACCACATTCAATACGCTTGTTGAGATGACCTTAATTGCAGTGGTAAAGAAAACAGATGTTCCTAATGCAGCTGCTGGAATGGAGAAAGTTTTTTGGAAGAATAGAAAAAGAAGAAAGGATAAGGGCCATAAAAAATTCAAAAGGGTTCCAAGTATCATAATCATGGGGAATCAGGCACTTAAAGCTAGGGAATCAAATATAATCATCTAAAAGGGAAATGCATTTTATGTAAGCAACTGAGGCACATTAGTAGAAACCACTAATAGAGGACTGGAGCTATACCTAGGGCTGCCACCCAATCTGCTCAAATACAGGCACTGGAGGCTACTCCATCCACTAGTAGGTGGCAAGATAGAGGGGAAAGGGTTATAGTATAAGGTGTGATTTCTATCTCTGATTTTCTCATTCATGCTTTGTTTGATTCTAGAGCATCTCATTCCTTTATTTCTAGCACTTTATTTAATTCTTTGCACCTAGATATTTATATAATCACAGACCTAGTTGTAGTTTCTAACCCCGTGGGAGGATCCACTTATTTATCTACGATATGCCAGGGTTTGAAACTTATGATCCTGGATGTAGAATTTGATTTTAATGCTTATGGCATGGGATTCTCTGGGTACGGGTTGGTATTATGGATTGGTTATTTTGTCATGTATAGGGCTATTCTTAATTACAATAGGAGGGTCATCAATCTATGTACTTGTGGTGGACACACCCTATAGATTTCTTACGATCTGAGATATTCATTCATGTTGAGCTATCGTTACTCCCTAGATGAGATGAGTTCCGTACCTCTCATTCGAGTTTCCAAATGTTTTTAAGGAGGTCAATAGACTTTTGCTGAAGAGAGAGATAGAGTATATCTTTCTGACAATGCCAGAACTGTGGCATTTCCAATAAGGCATATAGCTCCAAAAGAAAGGTGAGAGTTGAGTAAGTATATAAAAGAGCTTCTGGAAAAGGGATCCATTAGAATGAGTATCTCAAAATGGGAAGCACCAATTTTCTTTGCTACAAAGGCGGATGGCCCCTTGAGACTCGTGTGGATTACCGAGAATTGAACAAGTCGACTAAGAAGAACTGCACCCCTTCCTTGTATTGATGATATCTTTGATCAGTTAGTAAGGGAAAACCGTTCTCTCTTAGATAAACCTAGCTATTGGTTTTCTCAATTAAGGGTAGCAGAGGATACTATTGATAATACAGCTTTCCAAACACCTAATAGATTTTATGAGTGGTTAGTTATTCCCTTTGTACTAACTAACGCTTAAGGTTATTTTGTAGATTTGACGAGTAAGGTGTTTAAGACATCTTGAATATGTTCATAGTGGTCTTTATAGATGATATTCATATTTATTTGGAAAGTGAAGAAGAGCATGCTTTGCACCTAGAGCAGGTCCTTAGCACCCTCCAAGGGCATAATCTAAATATAAAATTTTCCAAGTGTTAATTTTTGGAGAGAGGAGGTCCACTTCTTGGGATATATAATTTTTGAGCAAGTGTTAGTTGTAGATCCCTCCAAAGTAGTAGTGGTGCAAAAGATTGGAAAGTCCCCAAGAACGCCACAGAACTTAGCCATTTTCTTGGTTTCATAGGTTGTTACAGGAAATTCATTATGGACTTTGCGAAGATTTCTGTACTTTTGAACCGCTTTACCAAGAAGAACTTAGTATTTTATTTGGATGAAGAATATGATGAATCCTTATCAGATTGAATAAAACCTATACCAGTGCGCCGACGCTAGTGCTTTCTTATGGTATTAAGTCCATTACTGTTCACGCTGATGCATATGGTACCGGACTTAGTGCGATATCGATGCAAGATGGTAGGGCGGTATATTATGCCAATAGGCAGCTTAAGACTCACAAGAAGGACTACCCTACGCATGACCTAGAGTCAGCTGTCATCATCTTTTCCCTTAAGTGATGGAGGTATTGTTTTCTAGGAGAGAGATTCGAGTTATTTATAGACTACAAGTTCCTAAAGTATTTATTTTCTCATAAGGCCTTAAACTTAAGGCAACATTAATGGATGGAGTTCACAACGTCTTATGACTTTGAGATCTCATATACCCCGAGTAATGGGAATGTAATCGCAGATGCGTCGAGTTAAAAGAAGGTAGTTTGAGTTCTTTGTTTGTAGAGTGGGGACATTTAGAATATATAACAACTTTTGATTTTAACCCTCTATCGATCTTACCCCTGGATTATTAACAACTTCGGATATTCAACCTATTCTTTTAGATTAGACTGGCTTTAGGCATAGGGAAGATAAGGCGATAACAGATATATGGATATGAAAAGTGGAGGAAAGACATCGGGGCATCTCTAATGTTATTCTATTAATTCAAAAGGATGGCTGAGAAGATAAGGCACATTGTGTGTACCTCACTCGGGTGATTTGATGAGTCCAGAATTCGATGAGGCTCATCACTCGAGGATGGCCATTCATCCTAGTAGTGAAAAAATGTATTGAGACATGAAGAGAATATTCTTTTGGCCTGGCATGAAGAGGCAAGTGGTTGATTTTGTAGCTAGACAAATGACATGCCAAAAGGGTAAGGCAGAGCAGAAGAAACCCGAAGAATTACTCTAGCCTTTGGACATACATCAATGGAAGTGGGATAGTATCCCAATGGATTTTGCGGATGGCTTACCCTGATAAAGGAGGAAGAATGAAAATATATGGGTAACAGTAGATAGGTTGACTAAATGTGCCCATTTTTTCTCAGTTCGAAATAAGAGCGCAGTATCTTTGGCATCGCTATATATGAAAGATCATTCGACTACACGGAGTTCCATCCAGTATAGTTAGTAGGGATCCAATTTTTACTAGTGAATTTTAAAAGTTCCTGCAAGAAGCGTTGGTATTCAGTTAAATTTAAGTAAAGCTTATCATCCAATAATTGGTGGTCAAATGAAAGGATGAAACATAGTTTAAGAATGAATAGAGTTTTGGTAGATCTTTTCATATGTGCATTTTAGGCTTTGGTATGACTTGGGAGGATCATCTACCATTAGAGGAATTCACATACAACAACAGTTATTAGGCTTGCATTGATATGGCTACATTTGAGGCCCTACATTGAAGGCCTTGTAGATCTCCCTCTTTTTGGTAGGATAATATGGATAGACTCTTGCTTGGGTCAAATATGGTTAGGGATACTTCTAAGAAAATAGAGTTAACTCGGAGGAGGATGAAAGCTTTCCAAGATTATCAAAAGTCATATGCTGATAATAGGAGGATCGATTTTCAATTTGAGGTTAGAGATTTGGTCTTTGTAAGGGGCTCGCCCTTGAGGAATGTTTTGAGGTTTGGTTCAGTAGAAATTCTTGCTCCTAGATTTATGGGACCTTTTCTCATTATTGTTAGGATCAAAACGATGGTGCGTAGAGTGAAGCTCTCCTAGAGATTGATTGGTGTTCACAACGTCTTTCATGTCTCACACTTGAAAGTATTTGCATGACCCAACAGTAGTAGTAGAGCCTAGTCAAGTGGAAGAAGAGGAAGTGGAGAGGGAGTCATTATTCTATCATGTACCTACCTGTCTTATAGACATAATGTAAGTGAATCGATAAACAAGGAGATTCTGCTTGTCAAGATTTAGTGGGTAGACAATTTTGAGGAAGCTACTTAGGAGCTCGAAGAGAAAATTTGCGCTTTTTATCCATAGCTTTTTGATGCTACACTTTTGAATTATTTATCTTAAGCTTTTTCCTTTGTTATGGTCTTTCTTTTAATACCTTATGGAAGGGTAGATCTTAGGGATTGGGTTTCTGGATGGTATGGACGAATGTAAATATGTTATTAGAACATGTTATGTAATGTTATGTATGATGGATGCAAGTATTTGTATGTGGATGCAAATGGTCGTATACATACACATTAGACACTATATGGGTTGAACAACCAGTTAGAAATGCATATTACATATGCATATGGATGTGTGATTGCATTTATTGTTACATGGTTGTCATATACATAGTTAACTATTATATGAATGTTGCATATGAATGATGGATGAATCGTGCATATAGAACTATCAATTATCATTAGGACTTTTGCATACATTTAGATGCATAAGCAAATTTGCATAAAATGGGGTCGACTGAATCAGTAGAGCGCCTAATCCTTTGCATTATATAAGAAGATTTGCATTTCACGATTGCACAAACATAGAGTTTGCATTAGAAAAAATAAGGAAAATGGATGCAACAGATGATGTTTTAGTAGATGAATATGGATTTTAGATGTGATTGATATTACATTTTTCTATCTTTAGCGATTTTGGAAATGAAATCCTTTAGGGAGTGGAGAATGTACTGCCTCAAGAATTAGTAATAATAATAAGGTTAATGAATAAATAAACTTATATATATGTCTGAATTTGGCTACCGGAGCTTCACTAACGAGCCCATTGTGATTTTCTAGGCAATTTTCATATATAACTTATTATGATATAAGTTAGGACGAGAGAAAATGAACAAAAGAAAATGTTTAAATTTAAAAACCAGGTTCTAAGAATAAAAGAAAAAGAAATGGCTCGAGTTCATAAATGAAAATGATTTAATGATCTTGAGTGGAAAAGTCATTACTTTAAACAGATTCATAAGTCAACCAACTGAGAAAATTTTACCTTATTCAACCTTCTCAAGAAGCACATCGCTTTCAAATTGACAAATGAGTGCTAGAAAGCATTCAAAGACCTACAAAAGCACTTGAGTTATCCCCTAAAATCATTTAAGCGATAGACTTAGAAACTCTTTTCCGTTATTTAGCTGCTTTGGGCCATGCTGTAACTTTGGCCTTGGGGAGAGATAGAGTTAGGGTTCAAAAACCCGCATATTATGAGAGAAAAAGACTAGGTGCCATCGAGAAGTATTACCAGGTGATTGAAAGTGTAGGATCTAGATTAATCCTAGAGGGGGTGAATAGAGTTTATTGCAGTTTTGAGTAATATAAAAAAATATCACAGCTCAGATCACAGTAGAGTAAATTAATGCGGAAAGTAAATGACACAGATTTTACCCAGCTTCAGCAGACCATGTTTATTGTTGCATTCCCCAAGGTTACTACTAGAATTAAAACAATCTCTACGCTTACAAAATCCCTGCAAACGTGCGATAACCACTACCAACTGTTCTAATTCTATGCTCAACCCCAACAATGATCCTTATCCCCAAGATCAGATTTTCCTCGAATTACATACCCGTAACTCATAAACCCTGGTTTATAAAACTAGAAAACATTTGAAGAGTTTACAAAAATAAAATCACTTAAAAAACAAATAAAAAAACCTTTAGTTTTAAAATTGATCGGTCCCCTTGTCACTTTAAAAAAATAGTCTCTCTTCAAATCAATGGCCACCAAACAGTATGATTATGGTTTTCTTCATCCCCCAAATCGCGACTTCAAATCGTTGATCTGAAGAAGCATTCTCTGATTCTTTGGTTCCTTCTTGCTCGCTTGTTTTCGATTTGAGATTTGGCTAGCGATCTATAACACCCCGGATTTTTGAATAATCGAATTAACTAAATTAAAGAATAAATGTTTAGCATTGTTCTAAGGTTTGTAAGCAAAAGACTAAGTAGCTCATTTGGTTGGAACATGTGACTTGCATACAAGAGGTACAGAGTTCGATCCCCGCCAACGCCATATTTTTGTTTTAGAGGAATGGCTAAAAAGCGGCTTAGTGTGAACGCGGTTCAAAAAGTAGTTTAGTGTGAAAATGGTTCATTAGGAAGATAGAAATATATATAGATATATTTATAAAAATAAAATAAAAGTCAACCTAAAATTTAAGAAAAAATTCAAAACAGCGGAAGCGGGAAGGCAAAACACCAAACCAACCTATTTTATGGGTCGACCCAGCCGAGACCCGCTGGGTCGACCCCAGGGTCGACTTAGGAGGTTTGGAATTGGTCCCGTCGGCCCTAAATGGTCTATGACGAAATTTTATGTTTTAGGGCTTAGGTGGCGATTTCTGGTTGGTCTGTTGACATCATTTCTTGGTTTCTAAGGCCTAGATGGATCCTAGAGTGATCCGACGGCTTAAATTAATTCAAAGCTCTATAAAAAGACCCATAGACTTAAACCCTAAATTAGAATTAAAACTAAAACTATGGCCATCATGCTGTCGTCTTGAACCCTAGAGTAGCTGCCACCAATTAGAAGGATTAAAGCAACTCAATTCAATCCAACAGCAAATTCAACCACAACAAAGGGACGCTAATAAATTCCAGAACTTTGTTGAATGGTGAGTTCGATCACTTTAACAAAATAATTGCTAAATTAATTATGATGTGATATACGTTGGATTATAAGTTGTGCTTGTGAATCTAATTCATATGTTTAATCATGTATGTTAACTTGATTCATAATATATGATGTTATGCAAGTTTTATATATGATGTTATGCAAGTTTCATGTATGATGTTATGCAAGATTAATATGATTATGCAAGTTAATATGATTATGCAAGTTTCATATATGATGTTATGCAAGTTAATATGATTATGCAAGTTTCATATATGATGTTATGCAAGTTAATATGGTTATGCAAGTTTCATATATGATGTTATGCAAGTTAATACGATTATGCAAGTTGTACATATGATGTTATGCAAGTTAATAGGATCACGCAAGTTGTATGCGAGTTATATGAGGTTATGTAAGTTTGGATCTAAAATATATGCTAGTAGTTCATGATGTTAACTTGTGTCAATGAATCCCTTTTTATAATCCAATCACCTAGGTTTATAACATCAGTTTTATGCGAATATGGATGTGGAACATATGCTAGTTCGTATAAGTATTATGTTCATATGCAAGTTTAAGTGATAATTGGATTCACATATATACAAGTTCACACCTTTAAAGTTTAGATCCATATTCAAGTTGACATTTTTATGTTGAAACTATGACATGCATAGTTATGCAAGTTTACACCTTTATGTGGATCCATAGTTTACTCAGGTTAACACCTTTTATTGGATCCATAGTTATGCAAGATGACACCATTATGTTTAGGTTGACGACATACATAGTTTATGTAAGTTTGTGATAATTACCTAGGCTAGTTGGATGTAAAACT
Organism: Allium sativum; assembly: GCA_030737875.1. Taxonomy (NCBI): domain Eukaryota; kingdom Viridiplantae; phylum Streptophyta; class Magnoliopsida; order Asparagales; family Amaryllidaceae; genus Allium; species Allium sativum. The sequence continues at coordinate 573,871,353 of CM060918.1, read as the reverse complement.
ATGTTTATACATGCAAGTTCACACCTTTTAGATCTATGATTTTTGGATCCTTGATAATACAAAGACTATGCAAGTATGTTGTAATTCTTAATTGCAAGTTAGATGCAAATTAGATCTATTATTGTGTGTATGTGACTTTGTGATGTTTATTCCCTTTTTTTTTAGTATTAGACTATTTGCTAGTCTAATATGTATATGTCATGTTAAGTGAAAGAATGACGGGAGTACGATGGGGATAATAGTGGATACACACATATTGTGAATTTGGCATGCAATGGCCTAAAAAGGCATGTAATTAATTTTAAGGAATAAAATTAATTAGTGATGAAATTGGTATAATTTATATACCATAAATAGATGAGCATAATTTAGGTGATAAATTATGGACATAAATAAATATGGAAATTTGAATAGGGACAGTAATTCAAATTTGGGGAAAATTAATTATGTATAATTAATTGCCTAAGACACGAGGTTGGACTCATTTGTGGTGTAAAACTGCCCGGACCCACCCGACAAATCCAGCAGCCACAAATGGTAGCCCAATGTGAGAGGTCAAAGGCCCAAACTAAATGCGTAACAATTGTATGGACACGAGGTTAGGCTCGTTTGTAGTGTAAGACTGCCCGGACCCGCCCGGCAAATCCAACAGCCACAAATGCCAGTCTAATGTGAGAGGTCCTACAGGGGTTACGGTAGTAATAAATTAAGAAACACTTAACCAAAGTAAAACATGTGGTGGGACATGGGGGTTAAATGTGTGCCTTGGGTGGCATGAGAAAATACGATTAGTAACACTTAACCAAGGTAAATCATGTGGTGGGACATGAGGGGGTTAAGTGGGTGCCTTGGGTGGCATGTGAAATCTAGTGGGTGCCTTGGGTGGCATTTGAAATACGATTAGAAATACTTAACCAAAATTGAAACATGTAATTGAAACATGAATAAGAAGTGGGTTAAGTGGGAAATACTAGAGGGGACCAAGCTTAGGTGGATAGCTTGTGTCAAGTCATGGGGGCCCATTTCAACCAGTAACCCATACGTATCTATGTGGGCTCAACCCAAGTCGAGGACGGGACACGCATACTGGGCTTGACTGTAAGAGGCCAAACCGGGTTAGCGGTGGCAACGCAAGTCCAACGGGTTCATATGCGTGTGTGGACCAGGGCTGGTAGGTAAGACGTTGCATCGTGTAGGTATAAGCCGTGCATCTTTGGTAGTATTGGGTTGCCACATTGGGAAGTGATACACCCCACTGTGGGACCAACACGGGTATCTACGAGTTAGGGAGCCGATCGAATGGGGCAGGGTAGTGGTTACACCTAGTGGAGATAAGAGCAGACGGCACCTATGTAGTCAGCTAGGGGTACACGAAGCTACCACTATTATTAATAATTATTAAGGGGGTACACCTAGTGGAGATAGGAGCAGGCGGCACCTATGACGTCAACTAGGAGTACATGGAATTACCATTATTACTTATTGAAGGGGTACATCTTGTGGGGATAGGTACACGCTGGGTATCTATGATAACAACTAGAGATATACAGTCAAACATGGAGGATAGTGGGTACATCTAGTAGTACACGAAGCTATCATCGTTCTATTTAGCCAAGAGGGATCAAATTTCTAGAGTGACTAGTAGGGGTGCAGTTAGTGTTAATACAGTACAGTATGGTACAGTATAGTAATTATCCTATATTGATTAGGAAGCGCCATTAACGTTATCTCTGTTTCTCTTGATTGCCTTGCCATACCCATTTGGTTCGCACAGTCATTATCTTATTCTCCAGCTTATATCTTATCATATTGCTTTAATAATTATGTTGTTAGAGTCATCGGACTCGCCAGACTTTATGTCTGACCCCCTTTGTTTCCACCTCTTTTCTTCCTTCCCACCCTCCAGGTTCTAAGGGTGGGACTAGTACTAGTGGAGCTTGATTGGGATCTCTTTGGGAGCACTTGGATTTAGATTGCTGAAGTAAAGTTCAGCCTATCATTTTCTTTATGGCTATTTGTAGTAGTGGGATTATGTACTTTGTTTTATCAAGATGGATATTATGTACTTGACTTTGGTTTATGGTTTTTGATGATGTAACCAAACATATTTACCTTCTGCTGCAATAAATAAAGTTTTAAATTTTCAAGTACTGCTTTATATCTGTCGTGTTGTGATTTTCTGTTCTATATTCACTTAAAATGCTCCATGGAAGTTAATGCATTCCCTTTGCGAGTGACATTAATGGACGTGGGTTGTTACACATGGTATCAGAGCTGAATGTTACCAGAACAGATAAGATATTTTGTAGAACTATTTTTCAAAAGCATTTTTATAAAGAATACTTTCAAGAATATGTTTGTAGAAGAGTATTTTTGAAAGAAAGGTTTATTTTAAGAACATAATCCCCAAGAGCCATATATCCTTCCTTCGATTCTCCGTTTTTAATCTCTTCCTCTTTCTCTTTTTGAGTTCCCCCCCCTCCGCGTATAGATGCTTTTTCTAAGATAAATAAGGACTTCCGTACGAAGGATGGAAAACCACTTCAAGGGACTTAGATGTTTGTCGGGCTAGAAGTTAGTCCAAGGAAGTGGAGGGCTTGTTGGTACCTTTAAGATAGACGATGGGAGGAAGGTTCAAATAGCTGTTTGGTTAACAAAGGACGAAACCTCATCTTGGTGGGAGGTCACGAATGGAGAATGTGAAGAAGAAGGCTAGTTGTTTTGGAGAAATAGGACACCTTATGATTGTCCAAAGAGGCAAGGACAAAGTACAGGATCTTCTGGAGGGTAGTTGTATTCCCTCACGGCTGGTATACCTGATGGGGGTAGGACCGTCTAGGTTGAAATTTGGTTTTTTTATCATCCTGTTTGAACTTTGGCGCTTCATACTCATTATAACTGCTTCGTTAGTTGAAACACTGCACCTAAATACTAGTCTAGTTAAGGATCCCATCCTAGTCTCAAATCTTGTTGGTGGTTCGGCTCATCCTTCAATGGTTTGTCGAGATTTGAGAGTGTCTATCTTGAGCATTGGATTTGCATGCAACGCCTTCGTCCTTGGTTTCACGGGCTATAGTTTTATTCTAGGGGTGGATTGGCTAGCCAGGCGGGGTGCCATCCTAGATTCTGAAAGGAGGGTAGTTAGATTATTGGTTCGTTATGGAAAGACCCTCATATTTCTTGTGACCCTAGGGGTTCAGTGATGCTTAGCTACCTAGAATCTTCTGACGCATCCAACGATGATTGGGAGTCTGTTTGTGTGGTCCGTGAGTATGGAGACGTCTTTGATAAAGTGCGGGGTTTACCCAGAGGCGCGAAATAAGTTTTCGTATGTGCTTAATAGATTAAGCAAAGCCAGTTATGTGATCAGCGGTGGTTTTGGAGCAAGACTGGCAAGGACAACCAGAGTCGGTCAAGTGCTCAATTGGTTGGCTGTCTTACTAGTATCATCTCACGTAGGTCGTCTGAATTCGAAGGAGGTATCCCTTGGGTGTTTGTCTGATATTGGTTTAGGCCTTTGGGGCTTGCACTTGGGGGATGTCGAGTTCGACTAGGATGGTCTGTGTGAGAGATGGATAGTTATGACAATTTTTCATGGGATAATATCCTGGTTTTCTCTAGAAGCAGAGAAGAGCATGCCCTACATCTTAGGGAAAGCTTAGGGACCCTAAAAGCGCACCAGCTTAAAGCTAAGTTCTCCAAAATACCATTTTTGGACGAAAGAAGTGAGGATTTTAGGGCATGTGGTCTCTAGGGAAGGGTGATATGTTATGGTGGAAGACAGTCGAAAGTCCATGAGAAGAATTACCCTACCCACGACTCAGAATTGGCTGCCATAGCTTTTGCGCTCAAGTCTTGGCGTCATTATTTTCTTGGTGAGAAGTTTGAGTTGCTTGCAGACCATAAGTCGCTAAAGCACTTGTTCTCTCAGAAAGATTTAAACCTGAGGCAACAAAGGTGGATGGAGTTCTTGGCGTCCTACGATTTCAAGATAGCATATACCCCTGACAAGGGTAACGTTGTGGCGGATGCCTTGAGTAGGAAAAAGTTGACATTGAGTCCTTTGTTTGTCGAGCGACGTAGCTTAGAGTTTATCTCTACCTTTGACTTTAGACCATCTATTGATTTTCTACCCAACTTGCTAGCGTCCTTGAGGTTAGACCTACGCTTTTAGGATGGGTTGGAGAGACACAGCGTGATGACCCATAGTTGATGGAGTTAGTAGAGAATCTCATAAGAGGGGAGTCATCAAGCCACCTAAGTAGGTATACCCTAGATGATAAGGGTTGGTTGCGTAGGGACGATAGACTTTGTGTATCACGGGATGAGAGCTTGAGGAAGGCTATTCTTGATGCACATCATTCGAAGATGACCATTCATCCCGGCGGGGACAAGATGTACAAAGACATGAAGCGAGTTTTCTTTTGGGCCGGTATGAAGAGGGATGTGGCCGAGTATGTCACTAGATGCTTGGTGTGCCAACAAGTAAAAGCGGAGCAAAAGAAACTCGGTGGGTTGCTTCACCCATTGGAGGTTCCACAATGGAAGTGGGATAGTGTCTCGATGGATTTTGTCGATGGATTGCCGAGATCGAGGAAGGGTAATACGGGGATTTGGGTTGTGGTAGATAGACTTACTAAAGAGCGCCCATTTCATTCCCATGAAGAGTAAGAGGACTGCTCTATGGTTAGCTTCCGTATACATTCGAGAGGTAGTCCGTTTGCACGGTGTTACTTCTAGCATAGTGAGCGATCGAGATCCTATTTTTACTAGCGAGTTTTGGAAGAGCTTACAAGAGGCAGTAGGGACTCAATTATGTTTGAGCATCGCATATCATCCTCATACGGACGGCCAGACCGAGAGGGTGAATCGTATTCTAGAGGACCTTTTGAGGCTATGTGTCTTAGACTTTGGTGGTACATGGGAAGAGCATCTTCCGTTGGTGGAGTTCGCGTATAATAATAGCTTGGCATGGCACCTTTCGAAGCTCTTTATGGAAGGCCTTGTCGTTCACCTACATGTTGGTGGGAATCTACGGATAAGATCTTGCTTGGGCCCGATATGATTAGAGAGATTTCGAAAAGATCGATTTGATTCGAAGGAGGATGAAGGCGGCGCAAGATAGGCAGAAATCTTATGCGGACAAGAGGATGATAGACCTTGAGATTGATATTAGGGACATGGTCTTTATCAAGGTGTCTCCATTACGGAATGTTGTTCGCTGTAGGTCCGTTGGGAAGTTAGCACCAAGGTTCGTAGGGTCGTTTCCTATTAAGGAGAGGATTGGGCAGATGGCGTATAGAGTGGAGTTGCCCGAGAGACTTAGTGGCGTACACGATGTATTCCATGTGTCACATTCGAGGAAGTGCTTGCACGAGACCGCGGAAGTGGTAGAGCCGAGCTTGCTTAGAGAGGTGGAGATAGAGCGTGATGCGACGATTCGGCAAGCTCCTACGTGCATTCTTGGGTCGGAGGTTAAGAAGTTGAGGAATCGAGAGGTCATGCTAGTCAAAGTGCAATGGGAAGATGATGAGAGCAACGCTACTTGGGAGATGGAAGAGAAGATGCGTTCATTATACCCTTTTCTTTTCGAGGGTATGTCTTTTAGTTTCTCCTTTATCGCTTACCTTATACTTATATTATCTTTAGTATGTCCTCTCGTTAGTACCTTTGAACTTTAGATAGGGTAGTCCTATGATTGAAACATGTGTTTGAGACATGTTATGTATGATGGATGCATGTGGATGCAAGTGTTTGCTAGTGGTTGCTCGTGGATGCATATACACACACTTTAGGCACTAGATCGGCTCAGTCACTTCATATTGCATATTGCATATAAATGTGTGTGCATATTTAAGCTAATGGATGTATAATGGTTGTGCTATCATATGGATGTTGCATTTTGGTGAATGGTTGTGCACACATGTAGAAATAATATGTATCGATAGGGTTCTTTCGCATACATAATGGACGCATGGCACTATCATGGTTTGCATTAAGGAGGTCAACAGAATCAGTAGACTGCCTGATTTTGCATTAAATTTGGAACATATACACGCACTTTTTGCATATGTTCATACAACATTAGAAATTCTATAAGGACAATGGATGCCTGTGTTTGATGGTTGAGTAGATGGTTGTTTGGATGTTAGGATATGCATTCTCCTTAACTTGGAAATTTCGGGGGCGAAATCCTTTAAGGAGGGGAGAATGTAACACCCCATATTTTTGAATAATCGAATTAACTAAATTAAAGAATAAATGTTTAGCATTGTTCAAAGATTTGTAAGCAAAAGACTAAGTAGCTCATTTGGTTGGAACATGTGACTTGCATACAAGAGGTACAAAGTTCGATCCCCGCCAACGCCATATTTTTGTTTTAGGGGAATGGCTAAAAAGCGGCTTAGTGTGAACGCGGTTCAAAAAGTAGTTTAGTGTGAAAATGGTTAATTAGGAAGATAGAAATATATATAGATATATTTATAAAAATAAAATAAAATTCAACCTAAAATTTAAGAAAATAATTCAAAACAGCGGAAGCGGGAAGGCAAAACACCAAACCGACCTATTTTATGGGTCGACCTAAGACCCGCTGGGTCGACCCCAGGGTCGACTCAGGAGGTTTGGAATTGGTCCCGTCGGCCCTAAATGGTCTATGGCAAAATTTTATGTTTTAGAGCTTAGGTGGCGATTTCTGGTTGGTCTGTTGACATCATTTCTTGGTTTCTAAGGCCTAGATGGATCCTAGAGCGATCCGACGGCTTAAATTAATTCAAAGCTCTATAAAAAGACCCATAGACTCAAACCCTAAATCAGAATTAAAACTAAAACTATGGCCATCATGCTGTCGTCTTGAACCCTAGAGTAGCCGTCACCAATTAGAAGAAGATTAAAGCAACTCAATTCAATCCAACAGCAAATTCAACTACAACAAAGGGACGCTAATAAATTCCAGAACTTCGTTGAATTGTGAGTTCGATCACTTTAACAAAATAATTGCTAAATTAATTATGATGTGATATACGTTGGATTATAAGTTGTGCTTGTGAATCTAATTCATATGTTTAATCATGTATGTTAACTTGATTCATATTATATGATGTTATGCAAGTTTTATATATGATGTTATGCAAGTTTCATGTATGATGTTATGCAAGATTAATATGATTATGCAAATTAATATGATTATGCAAGTTTTATATATGATGTTATGCAAGTTAATATGATTATGCAAGTTTCATATATGATGTTATGCAAGCTAATATGATTATGCAAGTTTCATATATGATGTTATGCAAGTTAATATGATTATGCAAGTTGTACATATGATGTTATGCAAGTTAATAGGATCACGCAAGTTGTATGCGAGTTATATAAGGTTATGTAAGTTTGGATCTAAAATATATGCTAGTAGTTCATGATGTTAACTTGTGTCAATGAATCCCTTTTTATAATCCAATCACCTAGGTTTATAACATCAGTTTTTATGCGAACATGGATGTGGAACATATGCTAGTTCGTATAAGTATTATGTTCATATGCAAGTTTAAGTGATAATTGGATTCACATATATACAAGTTCACACCTTTAAATTTTAGATCCATATTCAAGTTGACATTTTATGTTGAAACTATGACATGCATAGTTATGCAAGTTTACACCTTTATGTGGATCCATAGTTTACTCAGGTTAACACCTTTTATTGGATCCATAGTTGTGCAAGATGACACCTTTATGTTTAGGTTGACGACATACATAGTTTATGTAAGTTTGTAATAATTACCTAGGCTAGTTGGGTGTAAAACTATGTTCATACATGCAAGTTCACACCTTTTAGATCTATGATTTTTGGATCCTTGATACTACAAAGACTATGAAAGTATGTTGTAATTCTTAGTTGCAAGTTAGATGCAAATTAGATCTATTATTGTGTGTATGCGACTTTGTGACGTTTATTCCCTTTTTTTTAAGTATTAGACTATTTGCTAGTCTAATATGTACATGTCATGTTAAGCGAACGAATGACGGGTGTACGATGGGGATAATAGTGGATACACACATATTGTGAATTTGGCATGTAATGGCCTAAAAAGGCATGTAATTAATTTTAAGGAATAAAATTAATTAGTGATGAAATTGGTATAATTTATATACCATAAATAGATGAGCATAATTTAGGTGATAAATTATGGACATAAATAAATATGGAAATTTGAATAGGGAAAGTAATTCAAATTTGGGGAAAATTAATTATGTATAATTAATTGCCTAAGAAACGAGGTTGGACTCATTTGTGCTGTAAGACTGCCCGGACCCTCCCGGCAAACCCAACAGCCACAAATGGTAGCCCAATGTGAGAGGTCAAAGGCCCAAACTAAATGCGTAACAATTGTATGGACACGAGTTTAGGCTCGTTTGTGGTGTTAGACTGCCCGGACCCGCCCGGCAAATCCAGTAGCCACAAATGCCAGTCTAATGTGAGAGGTCCTACAGGGGTTACGGTAGTAATAAATTAAGAAACACTTAACCAAAGTAAAACATGTGGTGGGACATGGGGGTTAAGTGTGTGCCTTGGGTGGCATGAGGAAATACAATTAGTAACACTTAACCAAGGTAAAACATGTGGTGGGACATGAGGGGGTTAAGTGGGTGCCTTGGGTGGCATGAGGAATCTACTGGGTGCCTTGGGTGGCATTTGAAATACGATTAGAAATACTTAACCAAAATTGAAACATGTAATTGAAACATGAATAAGAAGTGGGTTAAGTGGGAAATACTAGAGGGGACCAAGCTTAGGTGGATAGCTTGCGTCAAGTCATGGGGGCCCATTTCAACCAGTAACCCATACGTATCTTTGTGGGCTCGACCCAAGTCGAGGACGGGACACGCATACTGGGCTTGACTGTAAGAGTCCAAACCGGGTTAGCAGTGACAACGCAAGTCCAACGAGTTCATATGCGTGTGTGGACCCGGGCTGGTAGGTAAGACGTTGTTGTATCGTGTAGGTATAAGCGGTGCATCTCCGGTAGTATTGGGTTGCCACTTTGGGTAGTGATACACCTCACTGTGGGACCGGCACGGGTATCTACGAGTTAGGGAGCCGGTCGAATGGGGTAGGGTAGTGGGTACACCTAGTGGAGATAGGAGCAGACGACACCTATGTAGTCAGCTAGGGGTACACGTAGCTACCACTATTATTAATAATTATTAAGGGGGTACACCTGGTGGAGATAGGAGCAGGCGACACCAATGACGTCAGCTAGGAGTACATGGAATTACCATTATTACTTATTGAAGGGGTACATCTAGTGGGGATAGGTACACACTGGGTACCTATGATAGCAACTAGAGATATACAGTCAAACATGGAGGATAGTGGGTACATCTAGTAGTACACGAAGCTATCATCGTTCTATTTAGCCAAGAGGGATCAAATTTCTAGAGTGACTAGTAGGGGTGCAGTTAGTGTTAGTACAGTACAGTACGGTAGAGTATAGTAATTATCCTATATTGATTAGGAAGCGCCATTAACGTTATCTCTGTTTCTCTTGATTGCCTTGCCATACCCATGTGGTTCACACAATCATTACCTTATTCTCCAGCTTATATCTTATCATATTGCTTTAATAATTATGTTGTTAGAGTTATCAGACTCGCCAGACTTTATGTCTGACCCCCTTTGTTTCCACCTCTTTTCTTCCTCCCCCCCAAGGTTCTAAGGGTGGGACTAGTACTAGTGGAGCTTGATTGGGATCTCTTTGGGAGCACTTGGATTTGGATTGCTGAAGTAAAGTTCAGCCTATCATTTTCTTTATGGCTATTTGTAGTAGTGGGATTATGTACTTTATTTTATTAAGATGGATATTATGTACTTGACTTTGGTTTTTGATGATGTAACTAAACATATTTACCTTCTGCTGCAATAAATAAAGTTTTAAATTTTCAAGTACTGCTTTATATCTGTCTTGTTGTGATTTTCTGTTCTATATTCACTTAAAATGCTCCATGGAAGTTAATGCATTCCCTTTGCGAGTAACATTAATGGACGTGGGGTGTTACACGATCAAAACTTGTGAGTACTGTGATTTGGTTTTCTTTTTCCTTCGAATTTGTTGCTTGGTTTAGATGATTAGCAGATGATGAATTGGTGTTATTTATAGGGTGTAGAAACCCTTAAATCTCTGATTTCATGAATTGATTTTGCTCTTGGTTGTTGCGTGGTTCTTGCATGATTGTCCAATTGATTTTCACGGCATTGAATTGCTTGTTTGTTGCTTAACTAAATTGTGGTACCCTCTGGGTATTGAGAACATGTTACCATGTATACCTAGTTGAATTTTGTAAACTATTTATTGAAATTTCTAGCCTAAAAAACAGATTTGCGATTCTCTAGAAAGAATTAAATATGTGAATGCCCTGTTGATTTCCGGAAACAATTTTGAAATCGACAATTGATTTCTTGCCCAATATAATTTTTGAACATATTTGATAAATCTTGCATGGCATTCCCAAATATGAAATTTGATTGTTTTTGGAAAACTTCATAATTTATTTCTTGCCCAAGTTCTGGCATGCCATTTAGTTTTTGTTCTTCACAGTTAATTGATACACACATTTGATATTTTGTTGACATTGTCTTCATTCAACTTGCACTGCCATGTTGTGTACTTTTGCACCACCTCATACCTTGTTGAGCCATTGTGTACATGATGTATATATATGTTGCACTTCCTTGATTCAATTTTGCATATGAGAACTGTATTGCCTTATTTAAAATTGTTGCTAGCCTTTGTCTATCTTGGTGTGGCACCATATATGTCATGCTATGGTATATGTGTACATGCCACATATGTGCAGCTTCACCTTCACCTTCACTGGTGCATGTTGTACTTGCACTAATACTTGTACACTAGTTTGAGCTGGTTTGATACCTCTATCCAAGATTTTACTGTGTATACTTGTGTTTATCTGATTCATGTGCATTTGTTCTACTACTTGTAGTAACCAAGTATTTGGACACATGCATGTTGCTACATCTTGCTTGTTGTACTTTATTTGTTTTGGGCTATGCACTTGAGTTTGTGGTGTTGTGCCTGCTTGTACATATGTACACGCTAGTTTCTTTATCATGCTTCCTGTTGCACTTTGCCTAGTTCTAGTTTCCATACAGTATTGCCATTGCCTTGTTGTTGTGTCCCATCTTGATCTTGAAGTAAACTACGTACATGTGTCACTGACTTGCTTGTATTTGGAATTTTGAACTTGCCATTTTTACATGACATGTTGATTGATCATCTCGAATCTAAAAATGCATTTCTGGACTGTCATGTTTCTTGACTTTGCTTGTTGCCACTTTGTTGTTTGATTGAGTATTACCTTGTTGTATCAGCACATATATACGTGGTCTTGGTTATGGAAAATCTTCATCTTGCCCATGCATGCATTTGTATTGACCATAACAACTTGGGCATTGTACTTGGTGGGTCTATTCTTAAATAACTTGACTTTTGCTTGATGCTTGAAACTGCAACATGTTGCTTTGTCCATCCATGGCTTTGTGAGATCCCTGACTTGACTTTGACATTCTTGTTTTGTCTTGTGCACGCTAAAAACTTGTGCAGTTGCATCTCTTTGCTAGTTTCTTTGTGCATGAACCTGATTCATGCCATTTTGCTTCATACTTGGATATATTTGCACCTTGTACACTAGTTGAACTTGCCATTGTACATGTCATATTGCTTCAAGTCACTGCCTATGCATTCTCACCTTGTGTTGCACCTGAAATTGAAATTTGTGCTTGTCCCTTGTGCTTCCTGAACTAGTTTGGTTTGAACATATTTGACCATTCTCTTATGTTCGTGAACCTTGGCCAGTATTGTAGATGGCTACATGCTATTGTGAACTCATGCCTGCCTTGATTCATGTTATTTCACTTGAGTTGTCCCTTGTGCTTGCACTTGTCTAGCCCTTACCTTTGTGCATTTGTGCTGATGAAACTGCCATGTCACTCCTTGCAGCATTGATTTTTTTGTTGCATTACTATGCTTCCACTCATGTACATGTGTACAATTTCCCTTGTTCACTGAATTTGCTTGAACTGTGCACTCATAGATATTTGACAATATTTCCCCTGCATATTATATACGTGTATATACATACACATGTATTGCGCATGTGCAATTATATTTTTATTTACATTAGCAGACCACTATACGTTGTGTCGTGGCTGGTCAAGATCTGCAGACCACAATTGTGAGTTGAGGCTGGTCTTGATCAGTAGACCACTATAGCTATGTTGAGGCTGATCTACGGGCACTCGATATATAGTCTACCTTGTGATATTTACAGTGAATCACTATGAATATCACAAGCAGTCTAGAAAAAATATATATATATATATACATATCAGACCAAGTCAAGGAATATGATGAGAGACACAACAAAATTCTTAGGTAAACAAATTTTAAAATAAATTTATATCTGACAGAATTTTAAATCTATTTTTTTGTTTACTGCGTGTGTTTCTGTGGCATGTGTGCAGTTGACCGGACTGACTATGAAGCAGACTGAAGACAGAGTGTGTCAGTGTATGAGTGAGTCTGTATATGAGATTGTATATCTGTACAACTGAGTGAATTGAGTGTTGTAGTGAGGAATCAAATGTACAAGTGAAATTGAATGTATTATATCAGTGAGATGTACAATAGTGGAGTTAAAAGTTTTTACTATTTGAAATGTTGAAATAAAATATTATATTTGAATAAAACACTGCTTGAATATTTAATTCTTGTTCAATTGCATTCTTATTCAAATATGAATATTTATTTATGTATGTGATGTAGTATAGAATAGTCAAATTTATATTATAATATATATGTTTGTTATCATCAAACAAAACTTATATTGTTATATACAACAATCTCCCCCTTTTGATGATGACAAACATATATTAAGATTTTTAATACAATAAATATGTTTGACAGTTAAGTGTAGAACTCCCCCTATATGTATGCTCCCCCTACAACTGACTCCCCCTATTTATGTGTATATGAGTGAAGAAAAAATTATAATTGAATTTCAAATATTAAAATATTCATGAAATATTCAATCAAAATCTTAACCATTCTCCCCCTTTTGTTATCATCAGAAGGATATAGAAATTAAAATAGTGATGAAAATAAACTACAAATATAGAATCAGATCAAGAGAATGTATATCATAAATCTCATTCAATCAAACAAAAATCATAATATTCTTCAAACCAATGGCAAATTTCACATTGTAGAATGATCGATTTACAATGAATTTTTTAAAATGGAGAGAGTTATGAAACATATAAACTCCAATTATTTTGTAATAATCCAAAAAAATGCGCACAGAATAGCAATGGATTTGGACTATGGTTATAAATTCAAATCAAATGACAAAATCAAATAATCGCAAACCCCAAAAACTATCGATCAATAAATCATAATATAACATAAAATAGTGACATATTTCACAAATCAGAAAATGGATTGATAGGTTGGTTTTTACATAACAAGGAAGAATTCATGTATATAAATTTTTATTTATTTTCTTTTTATTTTAAGAGCACACTATCCACACATAGCCTATTAGGACTTTTAAATGGGATCAACTGCAACTTAAATGAGGTTAGAGATGGTTAGAGAAATACTTATTATATACAAAATATCCTCAGTATATAAAACCAAAATGCATGACCATATCTAGGTTTTTAAAATGAGGTTAGAGAAATACTTATTATATGCTAAATATTCTTAGTATATAAAACCCAAATGAATGATAGAATTATGGTAGGTACAGAGATGCTTGTGAAATAAATTTCTAAATTAATCATATTATGAAATATGATCAACTATACCGGGATTTTTGATAAATTTTCAATTATCTCTTATTTTGGAAAATAGTATAGTTACATTTCCATCACAAATTTTGAAACTGTATATTTGTTGATGATTTTTAAAAAAATATTAAACTCTCCACATTAAATAAAGCCATGATGGATGACAGAATGATGATATAAAAAGAAGATGGTCATAAAATAAGCGCCAATTCAAAGATATTATAAAATCTGTTCAAACATCATGAGAATTTAATTAAAAAACTCCTTTTGTTGTGAAATATATTATAGTCACAACTCATCACGATTTCATAAATTAATAATAATATTGATGAGTTCCAAATATAGTTCAATTCGGTCAATGATTTCAATTTCTAAATGAATAATCAAAAGTGATTTTAAAATTGAAAAAATCAATTACAAGAGGGATTTTGAACGATCTATACAAGTTGAAAATCATTTAAAAAAAGTCATACAATTGAATGAGAAAATTTTCAAGACATTTGACTAATACCACTTGGAGCTATTAATTGCCCATAGAAGTACACTGATTTTTCAGAATAAGTCAATCCTAAGCCAACAAATCTAACAATCCAGTCCCATTTATTAGAGCAACAAACTTTCAAATTCAAAACATAATTCATAGAAGAATTTTTCACAATTATTTGAAACAAGCACAAGGGACATATCACGATCCAAGATTAAAGGAATTCATTTGAAATCACTTGAAGAGATGAGAAAATTTCAAGATTCAATAAATCGATCACACAAGATTATCAATTTCAAATCCAAGAAGTGAGTGAGATTCAAGATATAAACAATATCAAATGATTTAAAAAAAATCAAATATCCACGCCAAATGATCATGATTTAAAAATGAATTTCAAGATTGAACACAACAATCGATGCCAGATGATTTTTAATTCAAAATATCCAAGTCATATTAAAACAATGAAATTATCAGAACTGAAAAATAGTAATGTGTTATAATGAGTGTAGTTTTTCAAGTCTTTCCAAAATGAATTGGAAGAAAACTCAAAAAAGAAAGGCTGGGAAATTTATTATCTTTTCAAAACATCAAAAATTTCCGAATTTCAAGAAACAGTGTTCAAAATATGTACAAGATACCATAACAATGTTAGAAATTCAGAAATCATAAAGAAAATTAAACTTCAAAAGAATTGCAGAATATTTACAATTTTAAATTCACAAATCTAGAAATCATCCAAAACATGAGAGTTTTAGATAAATGAATCTAATTTTTAGAAAATCAAGAATTTTGCAATTTAAAGTTAAAGAATCTCAGAATATGAAACAACCCACCTCCATTAATGTCACTCACAAAGGAAATGCATTAACTTCAGTGAAGCGTTATAGGTAAAAGATGCAGATAAATTACAAGACAGACAAATAAAGCAGCGGAAAACGAAGTCATTTTATAAGCAACGTAGTTCAGACAAGCTTTTACAACAATTGACTCAATCATACTTAAAGGTACTGCATAAAACTTCTGTCTTGATTCAAAAACTTCCAAGTATATAAGAAGCATAAAACATAGCAAAGTAGCATAAGCCCCCAAATTAAAGTGAAAACACAGCCATAGCCAAAGATAAGAGGATCCAAACAATACATCAAAGAATCTTCAGCTTGGAAAGAGAAACGGTCCAAACTAAGCTGAGCTATTCCCTCCCTGACTACCTGGAATTAGAAACGGAAAAAAAGAAGACGAAAGAAAACAGATCAGACATAAAGCTTGGTAAGTCCAGTGATTTTCAGTATGTAAACAGGTAAAAGTAAAATGACATGAATAAACTGAATATAAGACAATACCGTGATAACAGGGATAACAAGATAAGGTTAGCATAAGATATGATAAGGCAAGGTAAACTAAATGCACTTCTACTCTTTCTCTGCTTCGCTACTACCCTGTTATTCTGATTTCTATATCTCTGCACTACCTAGCTAGTGTTCCAACTAGTAATTTGTATAAAATGATAATGTGATCCCAATCCCCGCAATTGTGGTAGCCTTCAGGTGTACATATATTATGAGGATCCCACCTCTATCTGCCTAATTGCCAGGGATATGTTAGATGTACCCTTACTATCCTATCAATCGGCTCCCTACTTGTATTAATTTTCCTTGTGTCTGTGTCAGTCGGCCCTCTCTTATGTGTAGATACCCTGTGATGGTCCCACCATAAGGTGTGTCAATCCCTATTGTAACACCCCACATCTGTTAAGGTCACTCACAAAGGAAATGCCTTAACTTCAATGGAGTATTATGGGTACTGGAACAGAAATATTATAAGACAGACATATATAAAACAGCGGAAAATAAAGTGGAAGTACTTCAAATCATTTATTAAATATAAATGTTTACAAGAAAAGCCCATCAACTTCCAATACCCAATTTCATAGTTAAAATATCTGTCTTGCTCAAAAACAAAGAAGCATAAAAACAAACTGCAGTATTCCCCAATAAAGCAAAGCAAGCCATAGCCAAGAGAAATCCAAGCCATACATGAAAGAGCCTTGGAGCTTGGTAAGATCCGAACTAAGCTGTATTCCCACCCTGTGAACCTTGGGGGGGGGGGAACGGAAGAAAAAGAGGCGAAACAAAACGGGTCAGTCATAAAGACTGAGTAAGCCCTAGTGACTTTCAGCATAAATATGAGTAAAGATAACATGGCATGAATAAACTGAAAGTAAACATAAGCATGATGACAAGGTAGGCAAGATAAACTAAGATAACAAGATAAACTATGATAACAAGATAAACTAAGGTAACAAGATAAACTTCGGGCACGATGAAACAAGTATAACATTCCATATTTCCTATCAAGTATCCCATCGCATGGTTTCTATCAAGAATAACATCGCAAGGTTTCTAAGCTTTACTATTAAAACGATATCTATTTGCTCTGCACCACCTAACTAGCATCCTCATAAGTGTCTTACATGGAATGATCTGTACCCCTACTAGTATCCCAACTAGTGTCCTGTGTAACAAGGATCCGTACCCCCTACTAGTGTCCCAACTAGTAGCCCGTGTTATATAATAATTACAACGTGATCCCAATCCCCGCAATTATGGTAGCCTTCAGGTGTACATCGATTTTGAGGATTCCACCTCGATCACCCCAATGGCCATGTATATATTCGATGCACCCTTACTACCTTATCGATCGGCTCCCTACTTGACCTAGTTCTCGTTTGTGTCACACGGCCCCCTACTTGTAGATACCTGTGCTGGTCCCACCATGGGGTGTATCAAGTCCCATGGTGTCAACCCTAACACAATCAAGATGCACAACTTTATACCTACTGATGCCCAGTGGCTAAATTTTCTACGCCGAAGTGTGTGCACGCCCGCACTCCGTTAGAACCTGCACTGCTGCACCAACCGCCGATAATTTGACCTCTTATAATCAGCCCAGTAATCGTGCCCCACCCTGCCTAGCTCAGGGTTCCGTTGATACCTAATGTGGGTTACTGCTGAAATGGGTCCCCGTTACTAGGTTTTTCTAATGGTTAAGTCTGTGGGCCTATATTCTCTGATATTACCCACCAACCCTGATGTGTACTTAACCCCGCTACTGGTTCAAGCATGTGTATTTAATGGTTAAGTGCATGTGGGCCTATATTTACTAATATTACCCACCAACCCGATATGTACTTAACCCTTCTACTCGTCATGTTACCATGGTTAAGTGTTTACCTTAGTTAACTTAACCTTTCTCGCTTATTATGTTTGATTGGTTATGTGTGGTTTATTAACTTAACCCCGTTCGTCTATCTGGTTACATTAGTTAAGAATTTTCTTGTTAACTTAACCCCATGTGTTACTTAACCCTACCACGCATCACATCAGATTGGTTAAGTGCATGTTAACTTAACCCCATCCACTAGTCATATTATAATGGTTAAGTGTTATCAACTTATTCAAGTTAACTTAGCCCACCCGCTTGTCCTGTTATGTTGGTTAAGTGTTACTACTTAACCGCAACCACTTGTCTAATTAACCCATTGTATTAGTTAAGTGTTCTCATTAACTTAACCTCACTCTCTAGTCTAGTTTAATCATGTTATAATGGTTAAACATTTGCTTAACCTTACCCACTCCCGTAGTCAACATATTAAATTGGTTAAGTGTCCAGATTAACCTAACCCTACCCACCAATTTAGTTAACATGTTGAAATTGGTTAAGTGTTCTAGTTAACTTAACCCTACCAACCCTAGCTCAGCTCTAGTTGTCTTATTAGGGCACCAACCTCTCACATTAGACAGATATTGTTGTGGCTGCCGGTGTGCCGGTCGGGTCCGGGCAGTCTTACGCCACAACTCAGTCTAACCTCGGGTCTTTATTGGGCCTAATGCTTAGCCTCCTACATTGGATAGGTATTGCTGTGATTACTGGACAGCCGAGCGGGTCCGGGAAGGTTTACATCACAACTCAATCCAACCTCGTGCTAAGCATATTCGTATTTTCCAATTTACATTAATTATGTAAATTATTCAAATTCAAATTTACTGCCCATCTCATTAAATTAGGTATATAATTAATACCATTTTATGCCATAATTCTAATTTACATTTTAATTATGTAAATTGTTCAAATTCAAATTTACTGCCGAATTTGTTTCCAATCAATCTCATTAAATTAGGTATATAATTAATACCATTTTATGCCATAAATCACTTATGTGATAAATGACCAATTTATGGCAAGTTTTCCTATAATTAATCATTTTAACCCACCGTT
Source organism: Allium sativum (assembly GCA_030737875.1). Taxonomy (NCBI): domain Eukaryota; kingdom Viridiplantae; phylum Streptophyta; class Magnoliopsida; order Asparagales; family Amaryllidaceae; genus Allium; species Allium sativum. The sequence continues at coordinate 573,852,724 of CM060918.1, read as the reverse complement.
ACCCCGTCTAATATTAGGCTAATTATCTTAGCCTAATTTACGTTCGTATGATTTTTGAGTATAAAGTTTAGGCTAAAAACCTAGCCTAATTTAATGTACACAAATACACAATCATAAACATGACAAAGGTATAATTTTGGCATTGATGGCATAATTAATGTGAACATAATGGGGTGAACTTGCAAAATGACATCATGAACATTACAGGGGTGAACTTGCAAAATAACCATTATGAACATTATAGTGTCATAAGTGTGAACTCGCAATTATAAGCTAATTCAACATATATGTGTATTTTTAACATAGGCCATATTAACATACATACATGAGAATTAGCAATATGAACTAATCAATATACATATGTTAATTTGCAACATAGGCAAATCAACATACGTATATTCGAGTTAGCAACATAGGCTAATCAACATACACATGTGTTACTTGGTAATATAGATTAAATTAACATACTCACAAGCCAATCACAAATATATGATAAGTGTGGCATAGGTTTTTCCTATACATAAACATGTAGATTTGACAATTTGTCGCATGAATCTACAACATAAACTTGCATAATAAACTTATCAATAATTCCCAATTAAACATGATAATAGAATCAAATCACTGGCATATTATACAACATGACAAACATTGTACTCAATAATTCCCAATCCAACATGATAATAGAATCAAATCACTGGCATAATATTATACAACATAACCAAACATAATAAGCATCGTACTATTTTCATTTGATCGCAAAACATGATCTTAATCTTAATTCACATTCCGCAAATATAGCTAAACTTACATCAATTTCACTTTATTTCATCGCCATATTATAATTAAATATTTAGATCTGAAAATAACTAGAACTTACAATGCGTAGATCGATAATTAAGAACAGAGATTGTCGTAGAATCGTTGTAGTGACGTTGATCTATTCTCTTGAATTGTTGTAGAAAGCTTTCACCTTCGATTTAAAATCCAATTTGAATGCATAAGCTCTTGAAGTTGGAGATGGAGGCCATGATCAAGAGAGATTTGGGCAGCACTTCGTTGTTAGGATGAATTGTAGTGAATTAAGCTGGGTCTTAGGGTGTTTTTATAGAAGTAGGAGCTAATTTAGGCCCTTAGATAAATGCTAGAACAGATCTGAACCCTCAAAATCCGTTACAGGCCATCAGAACAGAGCACAAGGCCAAGCAGGTGCTCCCAGGCCAACTAGGCTTGACCAGGCAAGTCGACACCCATGTCGACTGCCCAGTCTACATGGGGGGGGGGGGGTGTCGACTGTGCAGTCGACACCCCTGTCGACTTGACCTGGGCGGGAATTTTCCCGCCCTGCCCCCTGTGTGTTTGAATTCGAATTATGCTCTAGTTTTAAACTGTTTTGAACTTGAAATTTTCTGAAAACTTTGACGGGCCATAACTTGGTCATACAGACTCCGATTATCGAAAACTTGGACTCTATTTCGCGTATTTTTCCGAGACGAACGCAATGGCACAGCCCGTTTCCCTTGATTTAGATTTTATAATTTAATTCTGCCTTGATTCTTGTCTTAGCATGTTATTAAAATTCGGGTTGTTACATTCTCCCCTCCTTTAAGGATTTCGTCCCCGAAATCTCCAAGTTAGGAAGAACGTATCCTACCATCCATCATCCATCTACTCAAAACATCATCCACAGGCAACCATTGTCCTTAAAGGATTTCTAATGCTGTATGAACATATGCAAGAAGTGTGTGTATATGTTCCTTGTCTAATGCAAATGATCAGGCCTGATTGATCTTCTAGATGCAAAATATGTTTAGTGCCATGAGTCCAACATGTATGCAAATAGTCCTAGTCACATAAAGACTATATGTGTGCACAAACATCCATCCATATGCAACATCCACATGATAACACATTCAATTTCATCCACAAACAAGTGTAAACACTCATGCATATGCAATATGAAAGGTGATTGAGCCGATCTAGTGCCTAATGTGTAAATGCATCCACGAGCAACCACTAGCAACCACTTGCAACCACTTGCAACCATCAATCATAACATGTCTCAAACACATGTTTACATCCAATTGTTCCTACCTAAAGATATAGTCTAGTGATAGAAGCAAGTGAAAACTTTGTGCCCATTAGGCAATGTCAAAACTGGAAATCTACGCCACCTATATCCTGATTAGGAGAAGAACTCTCTAAGCATCAGCCCCGAAGACCGAAATCAACATCAGACTGACACCCAAAGAATTACTCAACCCAACCAATATATATATATATATGTTTCTAGGAAACTAAGCATGACGGACTCCTTTTTTTTTTAGGTCACAAGGAATCCCTTCCTAAAACTAACCCATATCCTATAAAACCCAAAAAAAGTGTTTAGTCAACCCAACGAACACCCTCAAGCCCCAACATGTGTTACTAACAGATGATTCATACTCCCTATGGGGTTTGCAACAGAAATTAGATTGAGGATAGGACCGGGAGGATATACACAAAAGATAGCATGTGAGTAAGCTCTATAGGAAAAGAGAGATCATGGATATACTCCTAAAAAGAGATATGATGCGCGAATCTAGTCTTCAATCTTCTAAGTTGCATTTCTTTGAGCTCAACTCCATTGTGCTTTGACCGCCTTTAACTTCACAATTCCGTAGCTTCTTAATTCTTGTTTCCAAAATATGGGTTGGAATCCATTTCACTTTTGCCTCTCGTTCCACTTTCACTTATTCTCCTCCTAGTATACTCGGCTCAAACATAACTGCGTACTCATGGTTTCATGCAAGCTCTCCAAAATTCACTAGTGAATCTTGGATCTCGTCCACTTACTATCAGGTACTCCACACAGAAGAACTATCTCTTGGAAATAAATGCCAACCATGTTGCCAAATGTACTTACTAAGGTGATTCTCTACAACTCATGCATAAGCGAAATGACCCATCCGCCTTAGTGGCGAACACTACTCGATTGGATTACAAATTACCAATAAATGTGTCAAGAGATTCTAGGAAACAAATCATGATAGAACCCTAAAGGTTACATGCGACTTCGAGGGTATTACCGAGGCAAGTCAAGAGTCTAACTACCCTCTTTTCAAAACCGAGAAGGTCACCCTTACTGGATAACCACTCCATCGCTAGAATCAACCCATAGCCCAAAACATAAACATTACTTCTAGACTCAACACTTAGCATAGACATTCTCAAATCCAAACAAGTCATGAATAAATGAGCCGATTTCCCCAACAGGAAAAAAAATGGGATCCTCTACCATGCTAGTACTAAGGTGCAGAGACTCAACTTTCGAAGCAGAATTAAAAGGATGCGATGTACAAAAACAAAGTTCTAGTGGGATGACAGAAAAGAAAAGCTAAACCTTTAACAGGAACGTTACCACTCTCTTAGGTACGCTAGTAGTGAGAGCATCCAATTGCCCTCTCGACGATCTTGTCCCTTGCCCTTATCCTATAATACTTAACTACATGTCCCTTCTCACTAAAGATACTCTCTCTTGTCACGGGTTTTACTATTCTTTCACTTTGGCCTCTTTCCTCTCACCTTTTTTTCCTCCTTCGTGGATTAAGCTATGACAACTATCTTCTTGTTCTTATTGTCCTTGTATAGTTTGTTGACAAGTCTCTCGAAGCTACCTCCAACGCACGGCACTCTACCCAACTTGAAATAAGATTAGACGCAGATGGAACTACCACGGCTACAGACGGAGGTTGGGCACTCCTTTTCCCTCTGACATGTGTCGGATGCCAACGAAACTATGGTGAAAAGAGAGAGAAGAGATTTCAAAGAGAATCAAAAGATAGTGCATATGGCTTTGGGGAATTTGCCTTTTAATTAAAACAAAATTTTCTTGAAAATTTGCTTCTTTGTAAATGTTTTGAAAATAATTTCAGAAGGTTTTTGAAAACTTTTGCCCAGTCTGGTAACCTTCTGCTCTGATACCAAATGTAACACCCCACATCTGTTAAGGTCACTCACAAAGGGAATGCCTTAACTTCAATGGAGTATTATGGGTACTGGAACAGAAATATTACAAGACAGACATAAATAAAACAGCGGAAAATAAAGTGGAAGTACTTCAAATCATTTATTAAATATAAATGTTTACAAGAAAAGCCCATCAACTTCCAATACCCAATTTCATAGTTAAAATATCTGTCTTTCTCAAAAACAAAGAAGCATAAAAACAAACTGCAGTATTCCCCAATAAAGCAAAGCAAGCCATAGCCAAGAGAAATCCAAGCCATACATGAAAGAGCCTTGGAGCTTGGTAAGATCCGAACTAAGATGTATTCCCACCTTGTGAACCCGGGGGGGGGGGGGGGGAACGGAAGAAAAAGAGGCGAAACAAAACGGGTCAGTCATAAAGACTGAGTAAGTCCTAGTGACTTTCAGCATAAAAATGAGTAAAGATAACATGGCATGAATAAACTGAAAGTAAACATAAGCATGATGACAAGGTAGGCAAGATAAACTAAGATAACAAGATAAACTATGATAACAAGATAAACTAAGGTAACAAGATAAACTTCGGGCACGATGAAACAAGTATAACATCCCATAGTTCCTATCAAGTATCCCACCGCATGGTTTCTATCAAGAATAACATCGCAAGGTTTCTAAGCTTTACCATTAAAACGATATCTATTTGCTCTACACCACCTAACTAGCATCCTCATAAGTGTCTTACATGGAATGATCTGTACCCCTACTAGTATCCCAACTAGTGTCCTGTGTAACAAGGATCCGTACCCCCTACTAGTGTCCCAACTAGTAGCCCGTGTTATATAATAATTACAACGTGATCCCAATCCCCGCAATTATGGTAGCCTTCAGGTGTACATCGATTTTGAGGATTCCACCTCGATCACCCCAATGGCCATGTATATATTCGATGCACCCTTACTACCTTATCGATCGGCTCCCTACTTGACCTAGTTCTCGTTTGTGTCACGCGGCCCCCTACTTGTAGATACCTGTGCTGGTCCCACCATGGGGTGTATCAAGTCCCATGGTGGCAACCCTGACACAATCAAGATGCACAGCTTTATACCTACTGATGCCCAGTGGCTAAATTTTCTGGTCCGAAGTGTGTGCACGCCCGCGCTCCGTTAGAACCTGCACTGCTGCACCAACCGCCGCTAATTTGACCTCTTATAATCAGCCCAGTAATCGTGCCCCACCCTGCCTAGCTCAGGGTTCCGTTGATACCTAATGTGGGTTACTGCTGAAATGGGTCCCCGTTACTAGGTTTTTCTAATGGTTAAGTCTGTGGGCCTATATTCTCTGATATTACCCACCAACCCTGATGTGTACTTAACCCCGCTACTGATTCAAGCATGTGTATTTAATGGTTAAGTGTATGTGGGCCTATATTTACTAATATTACCCACCAACCCGATACGTACTTAACCCTTCTACTTGTCATGTTACCATGGTTAAGTGTTTACCTTAGTTAACTTAACCTTTCTCGCTTATTATGTTTGATTGGTTATGTGTGGTTTATTAACTTAACCCCATTCGTCTATCTGGTTACATTGGTTAAGAATTTTCTTGTTAACTTAACCCCATGTGTTACTTAACCCTACCACGCATCACATCAGATTGGTTAAGTGCACGTTAACTTAACCCCATCCACTAGTCATATTATAATGGTTAAGTGTTATCAACTTATTCAAGTTAATTAGCCCAACCGCTTGTCCTGTTATGTTGGATAAGTGTTACTACTTAACCGCAACCACTTGTCTAATTAACCCATTGTATTAGTTAAGTGTTCTCATTAACTTAACCTCACTCTCTAGTCCAGTTTAATCATGTTATAATGGTTAAACATTTGCTTAACCTTACCCACTCCCGTATTCAACATATTAAATTGGTTAAGTGTCCAGATTAACCTAACCCTACCCACCAATTTAGTTAACATGTTGAAATTGGTTAAGTGTTCTAGTTAACTTAACCCTACCAACCCTAGCTCAGCTCTAGTTGTCTTATTAGGGCACCAACCTCTCATATTAGACAGATATTGTTGTGGCTGCCGGTGTGCCGGTCGGGTCCGGGCAGTCTTACGCCACAACTCAGTCTAACCTCGGGTCTTTATTGGGCCTAATGCTTAGCCTCCCACATTGGATAGATATTGTTGTGATTACTGGACAGCCGGGCGGGTCCGGGCAGGTTTACATCACAACTCAGTCCAACCTCGTGCTAAGCATATTCGTATTTTCCAATTTACATTAATTATGTAAATTATTCAAATTCAAATTTACTGCCTAATTTGTTTCTAATCAATCTCATTAAATTAGGTATATAATTAATACCATTTTATGCCATAATTCTAATTTACATTTTAATTATGTAAATTGTTCAAATTCAAATTTACTGCCCAATTTGTTTCCAATCAACCTCATTAAATTAGGTATATAATTAATACCATTTTATGCCATAAATCACTTATGTGATAAATGACCAATTTATGGAAAGTTTTCCTATAATTAATCATTTTAACCCACCATTACCCCGTCTAATATTAGGCTAATTATCTTAGCCTAATTTACGTTCGTATGATTTTTGAGTATAAAGTTTAGGCTAAAAACCTAGCCTAATTTAATGTACACAAATACACAATCATAAACATGACAAAGGTATAATTTTGGCATTGATGGCATAATTAATGTGAACATAATGGGGTGAACTTGCAAAATGACATCATGAACATTACAGGGGTGAACTTGCAAAATAACCATTATGAACATTATAGTGTCATAAGTGTGAACTCGCAATTATAAGCTAATTCAACATATATGTGTATTTTTAACATAGGCCATATTAACATACATACATGAGAATTAGCAATATGAACTAATCAATATACATATGTTAATTTGCAACATAGGCAAATCAACATACGTATATTCGAGTTAGCAACATAGGCTAATCAACATACACATGCGTTACTTGGTAACATAGATTAAATTAACATACTCACAAGCCAATCACAAATATATGATAAGTGTGGCATAGGTTTTTCCTATACATAAACATGTAGATTTGACAATTTGTCGCATGAATCTACAACATAAACTTGCATAATAAACTTATCAATAATTCCCAATTAAACATGATAATAGAATCAAATCACTGGCATATTATACAACATGACAAACATTGTACTCAATAATTCCCAATCCAACATGATAATAGAATCAAATCACTGGCATAATATTATACAACATAACCAAACATAATAAGCATCGTACTATTTTCATTTGATCGCAAAACATGATTTTAATCTTAATTCACATTCCGCAAATATAGCTAAACTTACATCAATTTCACTTTATTTCATCGCCATATTATAATTAAATATTTAGATCTGAAAATAACTAGAACTTACAATGCGTAGATCGAGAATTAAGAACAGAGATTGTCGTAGAATTGTTGTAGTGACGTTGATCTATTCTCTTGAATTGTTGTAGAAAGCTTTCACCTTCGATTTAAAATCCAATTTGAATGCATAAGCTCTTGAAGTTGGAGATGGAGGCCATGATCAAGAGAGATTTGGGCAGCACTTCATTGTTAGGATGAATTGTAGTGAATTAAGCTAGGTCTTAGGGTGTTTTTATAGAAGTAGGAGCTAATTTAGGCCCTTAGATAAACCCTAGAACAGATCTGAACCCTCAAAATCTGTCACATGCCATCAGAACAGAGCACAAGGCCAAGCAGGTGCACCCAGGCCAACTAGGCTTGACCAGGCAAGTCGACACCCATGTCGACTGCCCAGTCGACATGGGGGGGGGGTGTCGACACCCCTGTCGACTTGACCTGGGCGGGAATTTTCCCGCCCTGCCCCTGTGTGTTTGAATTCGAATTTGGCTCTAGTTTTAAACTGTTTTGAACTTGAAATTTTCTGAAAACTTTGACGGGCCATAACTTGGTCATATGGACTCCGATTCTCGAAAACTTGGACTCTATTTCGCGTATTTTTCCGAGACGAACGCAATGGCACAACCCGTTTCCCTTGATTTAGATTTTATAATTTAATTCTGCCTTGATTCTTGTCTTAACATGTTATTAAAATTCGGGTTGTTACACCTATGATAGCAACCCGACACGATTCAAGATGCACAGTGTATAGCTACTGGTACCCAATGCCTTCTTTTTCCACTCCGGAGTACGTGCACGCCCGTAATCCGTCAGAACCTACACTGATGTACCCCCTGCTGGTATTTTGACCGCTTATAATCAGGCCCATTACTAGGGTTACTGCAGAAACAGGTCCCGTTACTAGGGTTTCCTAGGGTCTATTCGCATACCCCCCAAATTGGTTAAGTGTTATCCATCCATTCAAGTTAACTTAACCCACCCACACATCATGTCATATTGGTTAAATGTTGTCCATTCATGTCAACTCAACCCACCCACTCATCATGTCATGTTGGTTAAGTGTTTCTTATTAACTTAACCCTTCTTATTCATCATGTTGTATTGGTTAGGTGCTTCCTATTAACTTGACCCTGTTCATTCATCATGTTATATTGGTTAAGTGTTTCCCCTTAACTTAACCCCACTCGTTCATCATGTTATATTGGCTAAGTGTTTCCCATTAACTTAACCCCACTCGTTCATCATGTTATATTGGTTAACTTAACCCTACTCAATCATCATGTTGTTCATTGGCATTATTTCTTTTATTAATGCACCAACCTCTCACATTAGAATTGTTGTTTGCGGTTGTTGGATATGCCGGGCGGTTCCGGGCAGACTTCTACCGCAAACTCATTCTAACCTCGGGTTTTGGGCTTAATGCGCTAACCTCTCACATTATACCTGTTGTTGCGGTTGCTGGATGTGCCGGGCGGTTCCAGGCATACTTACACCGCAACTCAATCTAACCTAGGGTTAGGCATGTTAATCTTTTATCCAATTTACCTATTTACCATACATGTCCAAGTCTAGATTTTATTTGCTAATTATACCAAATTCACAAAACTAGTCATTTTCCAATTCTCAAGTTATGCCCAACAAAGCCAATTGCAAGTTATGCCCCCACAAATTCAATTACAAGTTATTACTCAGAATAGGTTACGCCCAATCTTCCCAAATTTGCAATAATAGTCATGCCCCAAAATCACAATATACATTATGCTTGGCGTCCGAACCAGTAGTTATGCCCAATCTAAACTTGATATTCCAATTTATAGTTACACCCAATCTAGATTTAATATTTCAATTTATAACAAGTTCACAACAATAACAATTATGCCCCAAATCACAAGTTACAAATTATATTCCACTGTTACCAAATAGATTATCCCCCAATATCCCCGCATGCCAATCGCACGTATAACAAGATTCAGTCTAGATTCTAGGTTAATCTAGATTCATAAAATAAAGGGGAAGAAAGAAGGAACATAAATGAGAGTTGGCATAAAAACAGGCATTATAATGATAGATCTGTCAAATATAACATTATGGATCTAAGTGGATTACAGATCTGTTAGAATTGAGGTATAATAAAGATAGATCTGAAATAAACTGATAGAAATAACCTCGTAGACATATAAATCTGATGTGAATAACATCATGAACCTAAAAGGATTATATATCCGATGTTCAACAAAGATAGTCATGATTGAATTGATATAATAACTTCTTAGGCATGTAAAATCATAGATTCAATAGAAAGATAGGGATAAATCTGAAAAGATTGTCTCATCATCAAGCATGGACTTAGATACATTTTATTACATGCCAAGATTACTATTAGTTATTTAAATCTAAAATTAACATGAACTTACCTTGCTAGGATTAAGAAAAGATAATTGAATCATTGTTGTTGTAGCAAAACTAATCTTCTAATTTGATTTGAGGCTCCCTAAATTTCTTCCTGAATTTAGGTTGAAGAATGATGGCTAGGCTAGTTTAGAGATGGACAGAATGGTGGCAATAGAGAATAGGGTTGTGAGGTTAGGGTTTAGGTTTAGAGATGTATATATAGGAGTATAGGATCAATTTGAGCCTTTAGATCAACCTAGGAGTCATCAGAGCCATCCAAACCAAAGAGATACATCACCCAGCCAACCACAGCATGACACATAAGCCCTAATACCTCAGAATTCGTCATTGCCACATCATCTAGGTACAAAATGAAGTATTTCGCCTAGATCTGGGGGGGGGGGGGTCAACACCGGGGTCGACACCCTTTAAGGGGGTCAACATCTTCTGCGGGAATTTTCTCGCCGAACATATTTTGGATGATTTTGAATTTTGAACCAACTTTTGACTTTGTGACGGCCCGCCCCGCACCAACCGACATTTGCTCCAAAAGTGCGCTGTACACATGTCCAGTTAGCACGGAACGGGTCGTCAGAAGGAAAGGGAAGAAGGAAATGAACATACAAAGAACCTGTAGAATGTCTCACAGCGCATAGAACAAAATATAATAATAACATACTTGACATAAAACAGGAGAGACAGTGCATAAGCTGAAAATCAGAACTAAACATCATAGCAGCGGAAATCCAAAATACAGCTTATTACAACTTTCAAACTGTCTCAAAGCAAAAGTAAGATAAAAGAGGTACACTACTAATGCCCAAGTAGCGACCACCAACGACACATGTAGAATGTGTATATATATATATCATACGTGGAAGCCTCCTGCCCGCCTCTGAATCAGCTACTCGCGCATCACCAGCTAACCTGTCTCTAGTCTGCTCGTGTGAGCACCCAGAGTAATAAGAGGAGACATAAAACTCTGGGTCAGACATAAAGCCTGGTATGAGCGATAAGCATCTAAAGTGAACAATAACAGGTAGACTTAAACATACCTGAACCTGGACCTGCAACCAAAGAGTTAGCACTACATACTGTACAACACTCTAAGGTACCATATCAAACAGTGCAAAGATACGGAGGTGGGAGGTGTGCATGTCATAATGATGGCAAACAATCAAACATAGCATCCATCCTCACATCTCTCACTCAGTGCATAAAGCATACGATATTCACCACTTCGATCACCCAACATACCTTGCTACGATCACTTTGCCCCATGAAGTCATAAATGGCTTCACTGCACTGATAATGTAGCCACAAATCCTTTGCTATGTCCACTTTGCCCCATGGAGTCACAAGAACCCCACTGCACTGGCTCATAGCCTTACTAATCCTTACTATGTCCACTCTGCCCCCATGGAGTCGCAATGACCCCACTGCACTGGCTCATAGTCTTACTAATCCTTACTATGTCCACTTGCCCCATGGAGTTATTCACCCCATCTGCGCTGGCTCATAGTCTTACTACGCATCACCTTGCCCCTCAGGTCATAATGACCCTACTGCACTGATAACGTAGTCTTGCTACCATCACCTTGCCCCTCAGGTCATAATGACCCTACTGCACTGATAAGTAGCCCATCATTCATTCTTAGTGGTGAATCGAAGTTATGAACGTCGACAACTCCTTAGCACGCGTCCCGCAGCAAAGTCCAACCATGAAGTGAACTCATTGGTTCCCAACTGGTTCCGGGATCCTGAGCTCTAACTTCCATTTGGACTGCCTTTGCATCTCGGGTTATTGGTCATCACCATCGAATTGGATCGGATCGGCCTTCAACATTCTTCATCGGATCGGATCGGCCTCATCTGGTTCGGATCGCGGTTCGCCCTTCCCAAGCACGGTTCGTGGCTCCTTCTTCCACTCGTGGTCGATCGGATCGTGGACCCCCTTCGGATCGTGCTCCATGCTCCTTGGCGTCGGTTCGTGGCTTCATCTCCAGGTCAGATCGTGACCATCTTCGGATCGCGACTCGTGGATCGTGAGTGCATCGGATCAGGTTCCATCTCCACGCGGATCGGGTCGTAATGCTCATTGGCGATCCAGATCGAAGTACTTCAGTTTGGGCACGGCGCTGCATCGATTCGTCTCGTGGGTCTAACCACGATCGGGTCGGGTCGGGGGAGGAATAAGCGATCCGATCCGGGTTAACTTCCAGCGACGGTTTACACGCCTCTCGACGGCGTTTTCGACCATTCTAACTATTGAAATCAATCAAAAACATACCATACAGTCATAGCAACACATACAAGTGATCTCAAACACCAAAACAACAATATGGTAGGTTTAAATAAATCAAACATAGCCAAAACCCCATATTTTCCCTCAAGCATGTTTAGGTGAAACTAGCCATATGATTAACAAAACTTAACCAAATCAACCCAAATTCATATCAGAGGTCTAAAACATCATTCCGAATTTTATAAACATTTTTCCAGAATTTTATCATGTTTAAATTCGCTAATTAACACTAATCACCCCTAATTAGCCATAATTAGTGCAAAACTATGCAAATCACTCACCTTAGCCACAAATAAACTAAGATCTGAAATAAATCTCTGATTTGATGTGAATCTCTATGCTAAACAGCAGCTCCAACGTTGATTTGGCGTAGATCTTCCTTGATTAGGGGTTGCTAAGCCAAATCCTTGACCAAAAGGTGATTTGGAGATGATTTAGAGGTTGGAGGCCATTTTTAGTGTTCCTTGGTGATAAGTGGAGGCTAGAAAACTGAAATGGAATGATCCTCTATCTCATTTCAGCCTCCCCATAACCCTAATCCCGAAATGGGTTATGGGCCTATCCACTAATCACCCGATTTGGCCCGGTTAAGCAGTTTTTCACCCTCCAAACCTTGTTTCAGCCATATCTCCCAAACGGTAAGTCCGTTTTGCTATTATGACCACTCTACGGAAAGGTAAACCATCAAACGAATCCAATAGAAGTGGTTTCAGGTCAAAATTTCTTTCCAATCAAAAGTTATGGCCAAAACAGTACCAACTAGGGGCAAAATGGTCATTTAAAAATCGACAAAAAATATGAACATGGGAAATGACTCTAATGGATGTTTCCCAAAGTTACATGACCATACGACTTCACATGGGAAAGAAATAAATATTCTACGATCCTATGATGTGTAGAATACGGGTCGTTACACTCTTCCCCCCTTAAGAAATTTCGCCCCCGAAATTCCCTAATCCAAACACACACAAAGGTCCCGCATGCCTATCAACCATAAAACAACCATCAAACATGCAAAACAAGTGAAATAAGCGTATCCTAGCATGCGGAATAACTAAATCGCAAAGTAAATCTTACCAGGCAAAGAGTTCTGGATATGCCTTCCTAATGCTCTCCTCTGTCTCCCAAGTACAATCATTCTCGTCCTCGCCCCACTGAACCTTGACTAGCTTCACCGACTTCCTTCGAAGTTGCTTCGTATCGTGCCCCACAATACGAATCGACTTGCGGTTCCCAACCGCCTCAGGTTCTATTTCGAAGTCCTCTAACTGATCAGGTGAAATAGTCATATCCGAGTCGTGAACGAACTTCCTTAGTTGGGAGACATGAAATACATCGTGAACTCCTGCCATTTTCTCTGGTAAGCCAACTCTATACGCCAAATTCCAGACTAATTCCAGAACAGGGAATGGGCCAACAAATCTTGGTGCTAATTTGCCTCTCCTGCCAAATCGTGTCACGCTTTTCAACGGAGAGATCTTGACAAACACCAAGTCACCAACGGAGAATTTCAAGTCTCTTCTCCTCTTATCAGCATAGCTCTTCTGCCTATCTTGGGCAGCTTTCATTCGTTGTTGAATGATCTTAATCTTACCTGAAGTTTCTCACAACACATCTGGTCCAAGCACAAACTTCTCGCCAGTCTTTATCCAACATGATGGTGAGTTGCACGGTCTTCCGTACAAAGCTTCATATGGAGCCATACCGATACTGGATTGGTAGCTATTATTATATGCAAACTCTACTAGATGCAAATGGTCATCCCATGATCCACCAAAATCCAATATGCACGCTCTCAAGAGATCTTCCAATATACGATTCACCCTCTCCGTCTGACCGTCGGTCTGAGGATGATATGCGGTACTGAGATGTAATCCTGACCCTAGAGCCTCTTATAAGCTCTTCCAAAATCCACTAGTGAACAACGGGTCTCGGTCACTTACAATTCTTTTGGGTACTCCATGAAATCTCACTACCCACTTCATATACAATTCTGCCAACTTGGCTGCCGTTCTGGTCGATTTGACTGGTATAAATCTTGCACTCTTAGTCAATCGATCCACAATTACCCAAATGCTATCATATCCCGATCTAGTCCTTGGTAAACCATCGATGAAATCCATCGAGACTTGCTCCTATTTCCATTCGGGAATCTCTAATGGTTGCAACAACCCATTAGGCTTCTTTTGCTCGGCTTTAACTAGCTGGCAATTCATGCATTTGGATATAAACTTCCCAACGTCTCTTTTCATCCCTTCCCAGTAGTAAGTCCGTCTCATGTTTCGATACATCTTATTACCACCGGGATTTATAGTCAGTTTTGAGTGATGACATTCTCCAAGCACTTCATCCCTCAAACCATTCACGTTGGGCACAACTAGTCTTCCATTCATCCGAAGCCATCCATCTCGATCAAGCCCATACGCATTCATCTCCTCACCGTCGATGTTCATCTCTAACTTGGAGATGACTTCTAATAGATTAGGATCGTCCCTCTGGCTAGAACCAATCCGCTCTATCAAAGTGGGTCTGATCGTCAAACTAGCTAGCATGACTGGATCCAATTCGCACTTTGGTCTGAAATCAAACCCCGCGATATACTCCAGTTGCTTCCACTCAAGAAACATTGCCCCTAAGCTGGCATGTCTCCTACTCAAGGCATCGGCTACCGCATTACCCTTCCCAGGTGTATATGCGATATCAAAATCATACGAAGCCAAGAACTCTAACCATCTCTGCTGACGGAGATTCAGATCTTTCTGAGAGAAGAGATACTTTAACGATTTATGATCGGTAAACAACTCAAATTTTTCTCCCAAGAGATAGTGTCTCCACATCTTCAGCGCAAACACAATCGCTGCCAATTCCAAATCATGGGTAGGATACTTCTTCTCATGCGGCTTTAGCTGTCGACTAGCATAAGCTACAACCCTACCTTCTTGCATCAATACTGCACCCAGTCCGGTACCACAAGCGTCCGTGTATACCGTCATCTCTTCATTCCCTTTAGGAATGACTAACACTGGCGCACGCGTCAACTTCTCCTTTAGACTCCTGAAGGCATCCTCACACACTCCGTCCCAGACGAAGGACTGATTCTTCTTAGTCAACTGAGTCAATGGTGCTGCTATCTTGGAGAAGTCCTGGATAAACTTCCGATAATATCCAGCTAATCCCAAGAAACTTCTTACATCTGTTACATTCTTGGGTATAGGCCAATCCTGTACCGTAGCCACCTTCGCAGGGTCCACGTCAATACCACTCTCTGAAACAACATGACCCAAGAATCTTACTTCCCTTCTCCAAAAATGACACTTAGAGAATTTCGCTTTCAATTGGTGTTTCCTCAACACCTCCATCACTATCCTCAAGTGCCCCTTGTGTTCCTCCTCTGTCCTTGAGTAAACAAGGATATCATCCACGAACACAAGAACAAACTTATTCAACTGATCTCTGAATACTCGATTCATAAGATCCACAAAATAGGCTGGTGCATTGGTCAACCCAAATGGCATGACCAACCACTCATAAAATCCAGACGGCGTCCTAAATGCCGTTTTCGGAACACTCTCATCTGCTACTCGAAGCTGATGAAATCCTGTCGCGAGGTCCAACTGGGAGAACACTCTTGCTCCTTCCAGTTGATCAAACAAATCATCTATCCGCGATAGAGGATACTTATTCTTCCTCGTCACCTTATTCAACTCGCGATAGTCCACACACAAACGAAGGGAACCATCTGCCTTAGTGGCAAACACAACTGGTGCTCCCCACTCGGAGACACTCCTTCTAATAAATCCCCTCTTCAAAAGATTGTTGACTTGCACCCCGAGCTCTCGCTGCTCCCTTGGTGCCATACGACGAAGTGGCATCACTATAGCTCTGGCATCTTTCACTAAATCAATACGGAACTCAATCTCTCGGTGTGGTGGAAGCCCGGTCACCTCCTCGAAGACGTCCGGATACTGGCCAACCACGGGCACATCTTACAACTCATCCTGCGGGATGTCGAGGGAATTTACAAATCTAGCCATAACCCCATCACTAGGTAGACTACCAAACACTACCCTCCGCCCATCATCCGCCCTCACTGTCACCAAAAAGCCCTCACAGTCTACCACCACCCTGTATCTTTGGAGCCAATCGACTCCCAATATAATACCATACCCAGTAAAGCCCAAAACAAAGCAATCACAAACAAACATACATCCATGACTCGATAAGACCAAATTCCTGCAAATCATACTAAGGCTAGTCGAACCACCAATCGGGTTCGTCACAACCAATGGTCTATCGACTATCTCGAGTTCCAGTCCCAACCTATCTACCAGGTCACTAGATATGAAGGAACGGGAAGCCCCAGTATCAAACAAAACTCGAACTGGTACATCATAAATAGAAAGCATACCTTGAATAACAACATTCTTTCCTTTCTCCGCCGCAGTTGGGGCATTCGACGAAGAAGGAATAGCATCGAGAGCATATGCTTTCACAATCTGCTTCTCCTTAAGAGGTTGCGGACACTTATCCTTCTGATGTCCCACTTGACCACAGTTGTAGCACTTCCTTTCCGCTGGCTTGGCCCGACATTCTTTAGCATAATGGCCCTTCTTACCACAGCTGAAGCACTCAACATCCTTCTTGCTCTTTTTCTGGCCACCTTTAGATTGGTCCTGCTTCCTCTTATTCTGAGAGCTATTCTTTCCTCCACCGCCTGCTTGCGGCTTTGGCCCTTCTGCAGATGCAGCCTCAGTCTTTGACTTAGGGTAAAGGCTCTCTGATCTCAAAGCTTTCCCCACGATCGATTCAAAAGTCTCATCGATGTGGTTGATAAGCCTTTCCCCCAAGTACCCATCCAGGCCAGTTATGAACTTCTCATTCTTCTTTTCAGGAGTTCGATAAGAGACAGTCCATACTTCGACAAAGTGTCGAACTCAGCAATATAATCAGAAACTGCCCTTCCGTTCTGCTTGAGTTCCAAGAACCTCTTAAACAATACTGACTTCTGGGCAACTGGAATAAACTTCTTGCTAAAGCGAGCCTTGAACTGAACCCAAGTAACCTGATCCTCTGGAGTAGCTGTTCTAATGGCATTCCACCAATTCATCGCTCGCCCTTGCAGCTGACGAGACGCTAGCCTTCTCTTCATCGCATCCTCAAGACCCAAGTCATCGAAGATACGGTCACAGCTATCCATCCAATCTTGAACATCTGTGGCCGACTCCGTTCTGTGGAACGACTTTCCACCAAGATTAGTGTAATCCTTGCACAACTTGGCGAAATCGACCCTAGGCGCCTGCACTACTGGGCCAACACCAACTCCGGGATTGGGAACTGCCCCTTGCACTTCTCTAAGCATGTCTCTCATGAGGTTAGTAAACATTGCCCTCATGTCAGCGGCATTCCCTTGGTTGGTCCCTCTACCAGCACCCCTCGTGTCTCGGCTCATCGTCAATCTGAAAAAGGGAAACGATTAACGACCCCATAGTGGTGCTAGTGCAGTGCGACTTCATTCTCATACTACTGATAGTATATATATACATAGCTTTTGAAAACCAAAGTAATCACAAATACGCACTTTCGTATACGTACTATCTCTCCCTAGTGTCTTTCCCTAGGTTAACTACGCAACCTAGAGCTCTGATACCAAGTGTGACGGCCCGCCCCGCACCAACCGACATTTACTCCAAAAGTGCGCTGTACACATGTCCAGTTAGCACGGAACGGGTCGTCAGAAGGAAAGGGAAGAAGGAAATGAACATACAAAGAACCTGTAGAATGTCTCACAGCGCATAGAACAAAATATAATAATAACATACTTGACATAAAACAGGAGAGACAGTGCATAAGCTGAAAATCAGAACTAAACATCATAGCAGCGGAAATCCAAAATACAGCTTATTACAACTTTCAAACTGTCTCAAAGCAAAAGTAAGATAAAGGAGGTACACTACTAATGCCCAAGTAGCGACCACCAACGACACAGGGAGAATGTGTGTATATATATATATATCATACGTGGAAGCCTCCTGCCCACCTCTGAATCAGCTACTCGCGCATCACCAGCTAACCTGTCTCTAGTCTGCTCGTGTGAGCACCCAGAGTAATAAGAGGAGACATAAAACTCTGGGTCAGACATAAAGCCTGGTATGAGCGATAAGCATCTAAAGTGAACAATAACAGGTAGACTAAAACATACCTGAACCTGGACCTGCAACCAAAGAGTTAGCACTACATACTGTACAACACTCTAAGGTACCATATCAAACAGTGCAAAGATACGGAGGTGGGGAGGTGTGCATGTCATAATGATGGCAAACAATCAAACATAGCATCCATCCTCACATCTCTCACTCAGTGCATAAAGCATACGATATTCACCACTTCGATCACCCAACATACCTTGCTACGATCACTTTGCCCCATGAAGTCATAAATGGCTTCACTGCACTGATAACGTAGCCACAAATCCTTTGCTATGTCCACTTTGCCCCATGGAGTCACAAGAACCCCACTGCACTGGCTCATAGCCTTACTAATCCTTACTATGTCCACTCTGCCCCATGGAGTCGCAATGACCCCACTGCACTGGCTCATAGTCTTACTAATCCTTACTATGTCCACTTGACCCATGGAGTTATTCACCCCATCTGCGCTGGCTCATAGTCTTACTACGCATCACCTTGCCCCTCAGGTCATAATGACCCTACTGCACTGATAACGTAGTCTTGCTACCATCACCTTGCCCCTCAGGTCATAATGACCCTACTGCACTGATAAGTAGCCCATCATTCATTCTTAGTGGTGAATCGAAGTTATGAACGTCGACAACTTCTTAGCACGCGTCCCGCAGCAAAGTCCAACCATGAAGTGAACTCATTGGTTCCCAACTGGTTCCGGGATCCTGAGCTCTAACTTCCATTTGGACTGCCTTTGCATATCGGGTTATTGGTCATCACCATCGAATTGGATCGGATCGGCCTTCAACATTCTTCAACGGATCGGATCGGCCTCATCTGGTTCGGATCGCGGTTCGCCCTTCCCAAGCACGGTTCGTGGCTCCTTCTTCCACTCGTGGTCGATCGGATCGTGGACCCCCTTCGGATCGTGCTCCATGCTCCTTGGCGTCGGTTCGTGGCTTCATCTCCAGGTCAGATCGTGACCATCTTCAGATCGCGACTCGTGGATCGTGGGTGCATCGGATCGGGTTCCATCTCCACGCGGATCGGGTCGTAATGCTCATTGGCGATCCGGATCGAAGTACTTCTGTTTGGGCACGGCGCTGCATCGATTTGTCTCGTGGGTCTAACCACGATCGGGTCGGGTCGTGGGAGGAATAAGCGATCCGATCCGGGTCAACTTCCAGCGACGGTTTACACGCCTCTCGACGGCGTTTTCGACCATTCTAACTATTGAAATCAATCAAAAACATACCATACAGTCATAGCAACACATACAAGTGATCTCAAACACCAAAACAACAATATGATAGGTTTAAATAAATCAAACATAGCCAAAACCCCATATTTTCCCTCAAGCATGTTTAGGTGAAACTAGCCATATGATTAACAAAACTTAACCAAATCAACCCAAATTCATATCAGAGGTTTAAAACATCATTCCGAATTTTATAAACATTTTTCCAGAATTTTATCATGTTTAAATTCGCTAATTAACACTAATGTAACGACCCGCATTCTACGCATCATAGGATCGTAGAGTATTTATTTCTTTTACATACGAAGTCGTATGGTCATGTAACTTTGGGAGACGACTATTGGGGTCATTTCCCATGTTCACGATTTTTCCCGATTTTTAAATGACCATTTTACCCCTAGTTGGCACTGTTTTGGCCATAACTTTTGATTGGAAAGGAATTTTGACCTGAAACCACTTCCATTGGCTCCGAACGATGGTTTCTCTTTCCGTAGAGTGGTCACATTAGCCAAACGGACTTACCGTTTGGGAGGTATGGCTGAAACAAGTTTCAGATGGTGAAAAACAGCTTAGTTGGGCTTAACCGGGTGATTAGCAGCTAGGCCCAAGGGGAATTTCGGGTTTAGAGGTATAGGAGGTCTGATTAGGGTTAGGTTATCACTTTCATTTCAGTTTTGAGCAGCCACAAACCTCTTTGAGATCCTAGTAATGGCTTCCTACATCTAAAACACCCCAAATCACTCTCTAATTGAAGATTAGGCTTAGCAACACCAAATTAAGGAGAAAAAGCACCAAAGTAAGGTTGGAACTGCTGTTAGACATCAGTATTCGCCCCAAATCAGAGGAGTTTCAGTTCTGAGAATTTCATTTGTAGCCAAGGTGAGTGATAACATCATTTTGACACTAATTACGGTTAATTAAGGGTAATTAGTGAAGATTAGCGAATTTATACACCAATAAATTCTGGAAAAATTCTTAAAATTCTAAAATAATGTTTTAAGGCTCTGTTAGAAATTTGGGTTAATTTCGATGTGTTTTGCTAATCGTATGCTTAAACATGATTAGGAGGGATTATAAGAAAATGTGAGGTTTTGGCCACTTTTGATCCATTTTGATTCATTTAAATTGTTGTTTGTTGTTTGTGGTTGCTATTACATGTTACTATGACTCTATGGTATGTTTTATGATTGATTAGAATAGTTAAATTGCTCGAAAACGTCGTCGAATGGCGTAGAAAGCTTGCTGGAAAGTTGCAGAAGTGTGCAGGCTCCGAACCGGTTCGGATCGGAGAAAAGGGGTCGGATCGGACTAGGGAACTGACCAAGGGAATCCGAACTGGATGAGGACTTGCCACTGGAAGGAGTTTGGCAGGAAGGAAGGCCATTACTTAGAGTTGGAGTTGGACAGAAGATCGGATCGGAGCGATGGAGCAGGACGGATCGGAGGAAGAGAACAGATCGGATCGGAGCGATGGAGCAGACCGGATCGGAGGAAGAGAACAGGACGGATCGGAGCAGGCAAACAAGTCAAACAGGAAGAATCGGATCGGATGAACTACCTCCGAACCGAACTCAAGCAGAGGCACCCGAACCGAACCGATATCTGAAGGGGGAGAATCACTGAACCGACCCGACCCGGAGGGAGACACCGACCCGACCCGAAGTGGACTACCGACCCGACCCGATGATGGTGATGACTACCGAACCGAACAGAATTCTAGGACTGTTAATGCGCGACAACTCTTCTGAAGACCCACTCCAATTCGACCAAACCCGAGATGCAAAGGAAGTCCAAACGAGAAGTTGGAGCTTAAGATTCAGATGGGAATCAACGAGTTCGCTTCATGGTTGGGCTTTGCTGCGGGACGCGTGCCAAGGAGTTATCGACGTCTATAGCTTTGGACCACTATGGTAGGAGGTACGAAGGCGGATTCAGGGCCATTATGGCATTGGTAGAACCAAGGGCTACGACCAATGAAGTGGGTCATTGAAATGTTTGGTCATGACTCCAAGTGTTTGGCTTGGTCACAGCAGGGTTCCTACAAGTCGGGATTCGTCGTTACCTCAGTTTGTCTAGTGTTCCAAAGTGGTAGATGTCGTACGCTTTATGCACTGAGTGAGAGATGTGAGGATGGTTGCTATGGATGATTTGTTTGCTATCATTGTGACATGCACACCCCACCCCCGTATTCTTACACTATTTATTATGGCACCTTGGAGTATTGTACGGTATGTGGTACTAACTCTTTGGTTGCAGGTCCAGGTTCAGGTATGGCTTAGTATACCTGTTATTATTCTGTTTAGATGTTTATCGCTCATACCAGGCTTTATGTCTGACCCAGAGTTTTATGTCTCTTCTTATTACTCTGGGTGCTCACACGAGCAGACTAGAGACAGGTTAGCTGGTGATGCACGGGTAGATGATCCGGAGACGAGCAGGAGGCTTCCACGTACTATATACATAATATTCTCCCTGTGTTGTTGAAGATCACTGCTTGGGCATTGTTGGTGTATCTTCTATTTTAGCTTTCTTTTGTTTAGAGACAGTAAATTTGGAAAGTTGTAATAAGCTGTATTTGGATTTCCGCTGCTTTGAGATTGATGTTGGTTTTAGTTATCAGCTTATGCACTGTCTCGCCTGTTTTATGTCAAGTACATTATTATTATATTTTATTCTATGCGCTGTGAGGCATTCTACAGGTTCTTTGATTAGTTCATTCCCTTCTTTTCTTTCTTATGACGACCGTCTTGTGCTAGTCGGGCATGTGTACAGCGCACTTTTGGAGGAAATGCAGGCTGGTGCGGGGCGGGCCGTCACACTTGGTATCAGAGCTCTAGGTTGCGTAGTTAACCTAGGGAAGTTATCAGGGAGAGATATTATACGTATACGAGAGAGCGTATTTGTGATTACTTTGGTTTTAAAAGCTATATATATATACTATTAGTAGTATAAGGATGAAGTCGTACTGCACTAGCACCACTATGGAGTCGTTAATCGTTTCCTTTTTCAGATTGACGATGAGCCGAGATACTAGAGGTGCTGGTAGGGGAGCCAATAATGGGATTGCTGCTGACATGAGGACGATGTTTACTGACCTCATGAGAGAGATGCTTAGGGATGTGCAGAGGGCAGCTCCCAATGGTGGAAATGGTGGTGGTCCACTAGTGCAGGCGCCAAGAGTCGACTTCGCCAAGCTGAATAAGGATTATACTAGTCTTGGTGGGAAGTCATTCCATGGAACGGAGTCGGCTACGGACGTTCAGGATTGGTTGGATAGTTGCGAACGTATCTTCGAGGATTTGGGTATCGAGGATGCGATGAAGAGGAAGCTAGCGTCCCGTCAGCTGCAAGGGCGGGCAATGAATTGGTGGAATGCTATAAAGGCAGCTACTCCCGAAGATCAGATTACTTGGGAGCAGTTCAAGGCTCGCTTTAGCGAGAAGTTCATTCCAGCTGCTCAGAAGTCAATGTTGTTTAAGAAATTCTTGGAGCTCAAGCAGAATGGCAGAGCTGTCTCGGAGTATATTGCTGAATTCGACACTTTGTCAAAATATGGGTTATCTCTTATTGATACTGCCGAGAAAAAGAATGAGAAATTCATAACTGGTTTGGATCAATACTTGGGGGAAAAACTTATTAACCACATCGATGAGACGTTTGAATCGATTGTGGGGAAAGCGTTAAGATCAGAAAGTCTCTACCCTAAGCCAAAGACTGAGGTTGCATCCGCAGAGGAGCCAAAGCCACAAGCTAGTGGTGGAGGCAAAGGTGGTTCTCAGAATAAGAGAAAGCAGAATCAGGCAAAGGATGGCCAGAAGAAAAAGAATAAGCAAGATATGGAGTGCTTCAGTTGTGGTAAGAAGGGCCATTATGCTAGTAATTGTCGGGACAAGCCAGCGGATAGGAAGTGCTTCAATTGTGGCCAATTGGGACATCACAAGGACAAGTGTCCGCAGCCCCCTAAGGAAAAGCAAATGGTGAAAGCATATGCTCTTAATGCTATTCCTTCTTCGTCGAATGCCCCAACTGCGGCGGAGAAGGGAAAGAATGTCGTCATTCAAGGTATGCTTTCTGTTTATGATGTTCCTGTTAGAGTTTTGTTTGATACCGGAGCTTCCAGTTCTTTCATATCTAGTGACCTGGTAGATAGGTTGGGATTGGAGCCCGAGATTGTCGATAGACCTTTAGTAGTGACGAACCCGATTGGTGGTTCGACTAGTCTTAGCATGATTTGTCGTAATGTGGTTCTATCGAGTCATGGATGCATGTTTGTTTGTGATTGCTTTGTTTTGGGCTTTACTGGGTTTGGCATTATTTTGGGAGTAGATTGGCTCCAAAGATACGGGGTGGTGGTAGACTGTGAGGGCTTGTTGGTGACAGCTAGAGCGGATGATGGGCGGAGGATAGTGTTTGGTGGTCTACCCAGTAAGGGGGTATTGGCTAGTTTTCTAAACTCCCTCGACGTTCCGCATAGTGAGTTGTCAGGTTTGCCCGTGGTTGGCCAGTATCCGGATGTTTTCGAAGAAGTGACCGGACTTCCACCACACCGAGAGATTGAGTTTCGTATTGATTTGGTAAAAGATGCCAGACCTATAGTGATGCCACTTCGTCGTATGGCACCAAGAGAGCAGCGAGAGCTCGAGGTGCAAGTCAGCGATCTTTTGAAGAAGGGATTTATCAGAAGGAGTGTTTCTGAATGGGGAGCACCAGTTGTGTTTGCTACCAAGGCGGATGGTTCCCTTCGTTTGTGTGTAGACTACCGCGAGTTGAATAAAGTGACGAGGAAGAACAAGTATCCTCTACCACGGATAGATGATTTGTTCGATCAGTTGAGTGGCGCGAGAATGTTTTCTCAGTTGGATCTCGCGACAGGTTTTCATCAGCTTAGAGTGGAAGCTGGGAGTATAGCTAAAACGGCATTTCGAACGCCGTCTGGATTTTATGAATGGTTGGTTATGCCATTTGGGCTGACTAATGCCCCGGCATATTTTGTGGACCTTATGAATAGGGTATTCAGAGATCAGCTGAATAAGTCTGTCCTTGTGTTCGTTGATGATATTTTGGTCTATTCGAGGACAGAGGAAGAACACAAGGAACATTTAAGGGTAGCGATGGAGGTGTTGAGAAAACACCAATTGAAAGCAAAGTTTTCTAAGTGTCACTTCTGGAAGAGGGAAGTGAGGTTCTTGGGCCATGTTGTATCAGAGAATGGTATTGCTGTGGACCCAGCGAAGGTGGCTACGGTACAAGATTGGCCTACGCCCAAGAACGCAACAGATGTAAGAAGTTTCTTGGGACTAGCGGGATATTATCGTAAGTTTATCCAAGGTTTCTCCAAGATAGCAGCATCATTGACTCAGTTGACCAAGAAGAATCAAGCTTTTATCTGGGATGAAAGGTGCGAGAATGCATTCAAGAATCTAAAGGACAAGTTGACAAGTGCACCAGTGTTAGTCATTCCTAAGGGGGATGAAGAGATGACGGTATACACGGATGCCTGTGGTACCGGACTGGGTGCTGTATTGATGCAAGGCGGTAGGGTTGTAGCTTATGCAAGTCGGCAATTGAAACCGCACGAGAGAAGATACCCTACCCATGATTTAGAATTGGCAGCAATCGTGTTCGCGTTAAAGATGTGGAGACACTATCTCTTGGGAGAAAAGTTTGAGCTGTTTACAGATCATAAGTCGTTAAAGTATCTATTCTCCCAGAAGGATTTAAATCTCCGTCAGCAGAGATGGTTAGAGTTCTTAGCTTCCTATGATTTTGACATGCATACACACCAGGAAAGGGCAATGCGGTGGCTGATGCATTGAGTAGAAGACATGCCAGCTTAGGGGCTATGTTCCTTGAATGGAAGCAACTGGAGTTTATCGCGGGGTTTGATTTCAGACCAAAGTGTGAATTGGATCCAGAAATGTTAGCAAGTTTGACGATCAGACCCACTTTGATTGAACGAATCGGCTCTAGTCAGAGGGACGATCCTAACCTATTGGAAATCATCTCCAAGTTAGAGATGGGTATCGATGAGGAGATAAACAAGTATGGGCTTGATCGAGATAGATGGCTTAGAAAGGATGGAAAGCTTGTTGTACCCAATGTCAATGGATTGAGAGATGAAGTGCTTAGAGAATGTCATCACTCAAAGCTGACTATACACCCCGGTGGTAATAAGATGTATCGAGATATGAAGCAGACTTACTACTGGGAAGGAATGAAACGAGACGTTGGGAAGTTTATATCCAAGTGCATGAATTGCCAGCTAGTTAAAGCCGAGCAAAAGAAGCCTAGTGGGTTGTTACAGCCCTTGGAAATTCCCGAATGGAAATGGGAGCAAGTCTCGATGGATTTCATCGATGGATTACCAAGGACTAGATCGGGATATGATAGCATTTGGGTAATTGTGGATCGACTAACTAAAAGTGCAAGGTTTATACCAGTCAAATCGACCAGAACGGCAACTAAGTTAGCAGAATTGTATATGAAGTGGATAGTGAGATTTCATGGAGTACCTAAAAGCATTGTGAGCGACCGAGACCCGTTGTTTACTAGTGGGTTTTGGAAGAGCTTACAAGAGGCTCTAGGGTCAGAGTTACATCTCAGTACCGCATATCATCCTCAGACCGACGGTCAGACGGAGAGGGTGAACCGTATTTTGGAAGATCTCTTGAGAGCATGTATATTGGATTTTGGAGGATCATGGGATGACCATTTGCATCTAGTAGAGTTTGCATATAATAATAGCTACCAATCCAGTATCGGTATGGCTCCGTTTGAAGCTTTGTACGGAAGGCCGTGTAACTCACCATCATGTTGGATAGAGACTGGCGAGAAGTTTATGCTTGGACCAGATGTGGTGAGGGAAACTTCAGATAAGATCAAGATCATTCAGCAACGAATGAAGGCAGCCCAAGATAGGCAGAAGAGTTATGCTGATAAGAGGCGAAGAGACTTAAAGTTCTCAGTTGGTGACTTGGTATTTGTCAAGATTTCCCCGTTGAAGAGCGTAATACGATTTGGCAGGAGAGGCAAGTTGGCACCAAGGTTTGTTGGCCCATTCCCTGTTCTTGAACTAGTCGGGAATTTGGCATATAGGATTGACTTACCAGAGAAGATGGCGGGAGTTCATAACGTATTTCATGTTTCCCAACTAAGGAAGTTCGTTCACGACTCAGATATGACTATTCCACCTGATCAGTTAGAGGACTTCGAAGTAGAACCCGAGGCGGTTGGGAACCGCAAGCCGGCCCGTATTGTCGAGTACGACATGAAACAACTTCGAAGGAAGGCGGTGAAGTTAGTCAAGGTACAGTGGAGCGAGGACGAGAGTGATTGTACTTGGGAAACAGAGGAGGACATAAGGAAGAGGTATCCAGAACTCTTTGTCTGGTAAGATTTTGACTTCGATTTAGTTTTTCCGCATGCTAGGATAGGCTTGTTTGCTTGTTTTGCATGTTTGATTGTTATATGTGGTTGTTAGGCATGCGGGATCCTTTGTATGTTTAGGGTTAAGTAATTTCGGGGACGAAATTTCTTAAGGGGGGGAGAGTGTAACGACCCGCATTCTACGCATCATAGGATCGTAGAGTATTTATTTCTTTTACATACGAAGTCGTATGGTCATGTAACTTTGGGAGACGACTATTGGGGTCATTTCCCATGTTCACGATTTTTCCCGATTTTTAAATGACCATTTTACCCCTAGTTGGCACTGTTTTGGCCATAACTTTTGACTGGAAAGGAATTTTGACCTGAAACCACTTCCATTGGCTCCGAACGATGGTTTCTCTTTCCGTAGAGTGGTCACATTAGCCAAACGGACTTACCGTTTGGGAGGTATGGCTGAAACAAGTTTCAGATGGTGAAAAACAGCTTAGTTGGGCTTAACCGGGTGATTAGCAGCTAGGCCCAAGGGGAATTTCGGGTTTAGAGGTATAGGAGGTCTGATTAGGGTTAGGTTATCACTTTCATTTCAGTTTTGAGCAGCCACAAACCTCTTTGAGATCCTAGTAATGGCTTCCTACATCTAAAACACCCCAAATCACTCTCTAATTGAAGATTAGGCTTAGCAACACCAAATTAAGGAGAAAAAGCACCAAAGTAAGGTTGGAACTGCTGTTAGACATCAGTATTCGCCCTAAATCAGAGGAGTTTCAGTTCTGAGAATTTCATTTGTAGCCAAGGTGAGTGATAACATCATTTTGACACTAATTACGGTTAATTAAGGGTAATTAGTGAAGATTAGCGAATTTATACACCAATAAATTCTGGAAAAATTCTTAAAATTCTAAAATAATGTTTTAAGGCTCTGTTAGAAATTTGGGTTAATTTCGATGTGTTTTGCTAATCGTATGCTTAAACATGATTAGGAGGGATTATAAGAAAATGTGAGGTTTTGGCCACTTTTGATCCATTTTGATTCATTTAAATTGTTGTTTGTTGTTTGTGGTTGCTATTACATGTTACTATGACTCTATGGTATGTTTTATGATTGATTAGAATAGTTAAATTGCTCGAAAACGTCGTCGAATGGCGTAGAAAGCTTGCTGGAAAGTTGCAGAAGTGTGCAGGCTCCGAACCGGTTCGGATCGGAGAAAAGGGGTCGGATCGGACTAGGGAACTGACCAAGGGAATCCGAACTGGATGAGGACTTGCCACTGGAAGGAGTTTGGCAGGAAGGAAGGCCATTACTTAGAGTTGGAGTTGGACAGAAGATCGGATCGGAGCGATGGAGCAGGACGGATCGGAGGAAGAGAACAGATCGGATCGGAGCGATGGAGCAGACCGGATCGGAGGAAGAGAACAGGACGGATCGGAGCAGGCAAACAAGTCAAACAGGAAGAATCGGATCGGATGAACTACCTCCGAACCGAACTCAAGCAGAGGCACCCGAACCGAACCGATATCTGAAGGGGGAGAATCACTGAACCGACCCGACCCGGAGGGAGACACCGACCCGACCCGAAGTGGACTACCGACCCGACCCGATGATGGTGATGACTACCGAACCGAACAGAATTCTAGGACTGTTAATGCGCGACAACTCTTCTGAAGACCCACTCCAATTCGACCAAACCCGAGATGCAAAGGAAGTCCAAACGAGAAGTTGGAGCTTAAGATTCAGATGGGAATCAACGAGTTCGCTTCATGGTTGGGCTTTGCTGCGGGACGCGTGCCAAGGAGTTATCGACGTCTATAGCTTTGGACCACTATGGTAGGAGGTACGAAGGCGGATTCAGGGCCATTATGGCATTGGTAGAACCAAGGGCTACGACCAATGAAGTGGGTCATTGAAATGTTTGGTCATGACTCCAAGTGTTTGGCTTGGTCACAGCAGGGTTCCTACAAGTCGGGATTCGTCGTTACCTCAGTTTGTCTAGTGTTCCAAAGTGGTAGATGTCGTACGCTTTATGCACTGAGTGAGAGATGTGAGGATGGTTGCTATGGATGATTTGTTTGCTATCATTGTGACATGCACACCCCACCCCCGTATTCTTACACTATTTATTATGGCACCTTGGAGTATTGTACGGTATGTGGTACTAACTCTTTGGTTGCAGGTCCAGGTTCAGGTATGGCTTAGTATACCTGTTATTATTCTGTTTAGATGTTTATCGCTCATACCAGGCTTTATGTCTGACCCAGAGTTTTATGTCTCTTCTTATTACTCTGGGTGCTCACACGAGCAGACTAGAGACAGGTTAGCTGGTGATGCACGGGTAGATGATCCGGAGACGAGCAGGAGGCTTCCACGTACTATATACATAATATTCTCCCTGTGTTGTTGAAGATCACTGCTTGGGCATTGTTGGTGTATCTTCTATTTTAGCTTTCTTTTGTTTAGAGACAGTAAATTTGGAAAGTTGTAATAAGCTGTATTTGGATTTCCGCTGCTTTGAGATTGATGTTGGTTTTAGTTATCAGCTTATGCACTGTCTCGCCTGTTTTATGTCAAGTACATTATTATTATATTTTATTCTATGCGCTGTGAGGCATTCTACAGGTTCTTTGATTAGTTCATTCCCTTCTTTTCTTTCTTATGACGACCGTCTTGTGCTAGTCGGGCATGTGTACAGCGCACTTTTGGAGGAAATGCAGGCTGGTGCGGGGCGGGCCGTCACAACTAATCACCCCTAATTAGCCATAATTAGTGCAAAACTATGCAAATCACTCACCTTAGCCACAAATAAACTAAGATCTGAAATAAATCTCTGATTTGATGTGAATCTCTATGCTAAACAGCAGCTCCAACGTTGATTTGGCGTAGATCTTCCTTGATTAGGGGTTGCTAAGCCAAATCCTTGACCAAAAGGTGATTTGGAGGTGATTTAGAGGTTGGAGGCCATTTTTAGGGTTCCTTGGTGATAAGTGGAGGCTAGAAAACTGAAATGGAATGATCCTCTATCTCATTTCAGCCTCCCCATAACCCTAATCCCGAAATGGGTTATGGGCCTATCCACTAATCACCCGATTTGGCCCGGTTAAGCAGTTTTTCACCCTCCAAACCTTGTTTCAGCCATATCTCCCAAACGGTAAGTCCGTTTTGCTATTATGACCACTCTACGGAAAGGTAAACCATCACACGAATCCAATGGAAGTGGTTTCAGGTCAAAATTCCTTTTCAATCAAAAGTTATGGCCAAAACAGTACCAACTAGGGGCAAAATGGTCATTTAAAAATCGACAAAAATTATGAACATGGGAAATGACTCTAATGGATGTTTCCCAAAGTTACATGACCATACGACTTCACATGGGAAAGAAATAAATATTCTACGATCCTATGATGTGTAGAATAGGGGTCGTTACACTCTTCCCCCCTTAAGAAATTTCACCCCCGAAATTCCCTAATCCAAACACACACAAAGGTCCCGCATGCCTATCAACCATAAAACAACCATCAAACATGCAAAACAAGTGAAATAAGTCTATCCTAGCATGCGGAATAACTAAATCGCAAAGTAAATCTTACCAGGCAAAGAGTTCTGGATATGCCTTCCTAATGCTCTCCTCTGTCTCCCAAGTACAATCATTCTCGTCCTCGCCCCACTGAACCTTGACTAGCTTCACCGACTTCCTTCGAAGTTGCTTCGTATCGTGCCCCATAATACGAATCGACTTGCGGTTCCCAACCGCCTCAGGTTCTATTTCGAAGTCCTCTAACTGATCAGGTGAAATAGTCATATCTGAGTCGTGAACGAACTTCCTTAGTTGGGAGACATGAAATACATCGTGAACTCCTGCCATTTTCTCTGGTAAGCCAACTCTATACGCCAAATTCCCGACTAATTCCAGAACAGGGAATGGGCCAACAAATCTTGGTGCTAATTTGCCTCTCCTGCCAAATCGTGTCACGCTTTTCAACGGAGAGATCTTGACAAACACCAAGTCACCAACGGAGAATTTCAAGTCTCTTCTCCTCTTATCAGCATAGCTCTTCTGCCTATCTTGGGCAGCTTTCATTCGTTGTTGAATGATCTTAATCTTACCTGAAGTTTCTCTCACCACATCTGGTCCAAGCACAAACTTCTCGCCAGTCTCTATCCAACATGATGGTGAGTTGCACGGTCTTCCGTACAAAGCTTCATATGGAGCCATACCGATACTGGATTGGTATCTATTATTATATGCAAACTCTACTAGATGCAAATGGTCATCCCATGATCCACCAAAATCCAATATGCACGCTCTCAAGAGATCTTCCAATATACGATTCACCCTCTCCGTCTGACTGTCGGTCTGAGGATGATATGCGGTACTGAGATGTAATCCTGACCCTAGAGCCTCTTGTAAGCTCTTCCAAAATCCACTAGTGAACAACGGGTCTCGGTCACTCACAATGCTTTTGGGTACTCCATGAAATCTCACTACCCACTTCATATACAATTCTGCCAACTTGGCTGCCGTTCTGGTCGATTTGACTGGTATAAATCTTGCACTCTTAGTCAATCGATCCACAATTACCCAAATGCTATCATATCCCGATCTAGTCCTTGGTAAACCATCGATGAAATCCATCGAGACTTGCTCCCATTTCCATTCGGGAATCTCTAATGGTTGCAACAACCCACTAGGCTTCTTTTGCTCGGCTTTAACTAGCTGGCAATTCATGCATTTGGATATAAACTTCCCAACGTCTCTTTTCATCCCTTCCCAGTAGTAAGTCTGTCTCATGTTTCGATACATCTTATTACCACCGGGATGTATAGTCAGTTTTGAGTGATGACATTCTCTAAGCACTTCATCCCTCAAACCATTCACGTTGGGCACAACTAGTCTTCCATTCTTCCGAAGCCATCCATCTCGATCAAGCCCATACGCATTCATCTCCTCACCGTCGATGTTCATCTCTAACTTGGAGATGACTTCTAATAGATTAGGATCGTCCCTCTGACTAGAACCAATCCGCTCTTAATTCCAAGACGAACGCAATGGCGTAACCCATTTCCTCTAATTCTTCATTTAATAATTAATTATCTTCTAATTATCTCTGGTGTCATGTTTTAGAATTACGGGGTGTTACATTCCCCCTACTTAAAGGCTTTCGTTCCCGAAATCTTCAGGTCAAGAAGAATGTATATCCTACCATCCAACATCCATCTACTCAACCATTCAATCACAAGCATCCATTGTCCTTAAAAAGGTTTCTAATGCTTTTCATTAACATATCTATAGTTGTGTATATGTCCTTATATAATGCAAAATCAGGCGGTCTATTGATTCAGTTGACCTCCTTAATGCGAATTATGTCAGTTCCATGAGTCCATCATGTATGCAATTTCTCCAAATCGTACTTTATAACTTCTACATGAGTGCACAATCATCCATACAAATGCAACATCCATATGATAACACATTAAGTTTCAATCCATATACAAATACATATATGCATATGCAATATGAAAGTGACTGAGCCGATCTAGTATCTAATGTGTGTATATGCATCCACGAACAACCACTAGTAACCACTTGCAACCATTTGCAATCATCAACCATAACATGCTTAAAATACATGTTTACATTCATTTCTACTTAAGGATCAAGAATGGGACCGAGGAGATATACTTAAAAGATAGATACAAGCATGCATAAACTTATGGAAAAAGAGATCAAAGATGTACCCTCAAAAAGAAAAGGGTAGGATGCGCGTATCTTATCTTCAGTCTCCCAAGTCACCTCTTCTTCAGCGTCACCCCATTGTACTTTAACTAGCTTGACCTCACGATTTCGAAGCTTCTTGACCTTCATTTCCAAAACTCACTAGTAAAGATAGGATCTCGATCACTTACTATGCAAGAGGGTATCCCATGTAGTCGGACTATCTTTCCAAGATAAACAGATGTTAACCATCAAACCAAGTGTATATACTAAGATGATTAGAGGTCTCTCCTCTACTTAGCTTACCCACCATGTCACAAATCTGAGGGTCTTCATGTTACGTCGCTCCTATCTGATCCAAAAGCGTAGGCTGCTCTTCTAGTGATGTTAAGAAGGCAGGTACAAACTTGACTGAGGGTCTAAAGCTAAAGGTTGCTATGTACTTCAAACTTTACCCCTCTTAAGGTCTTTTTTTTAGGGCGCCTGCCACAACATTACCCTTGTTAGGGGTATAAGCAATCTCAAAGTCGTATGAGGCAAGAAATTCCATCTATCGTTGTTGCCTCAATTTCAGATCTTTTTGCGAGAACAAATATTTTAAGGACTTATGATCCGTATATAGTTCAAACTTTCTCTCTTAAAAGATAATGATGCCAGGACTTAAGAGCGAACACTATAACAGCTAATTCCAAGTCATGGGTAGGATAGTTTTTCTCATGTACTTTCAACTGCCTTCCTCCATAACAAACTACCCTCTCTTCAAGCATTAAAACAGCGCCTAACCCTGTCCCACATGCATCCATATAAACTATAAACATCTTGTTCCCTTCGGGCAATGTCAAGACTGGGGTTGTCGTCAAGGTTCTCTTCAGTCGTTGGAAAGCAACATCATGAATCAAATCTGAAACACCCCACCTCCGTTATGGTCACTCTCAAAGGGAATGCCCTAATTTTGGTGGAGGTTTATAAGTATAAGTCACAGATACACAAGACAGATATAAATACACATATTTTTGAACAGCGGAAAACAACAGCAACTTTTATTTCTTCAAAATACGTGTTACACAAACCACGCCATAAATTTCTTACAATACTCCCAAAAACATTACATTTTCATAACTGTCTTGATTTCATTATTTAAAGAAGCATAAAAACATAAGTAAACTGCATAAGTCCCATAATTGCTATCTAAAGCCATAGTCCAAAACGAAAGAGATCCAAGCAATACATTCTTTCTCTTCAAGCTGGGTGTTAAAACTGGTCAAGCTGCGGTATTCCCTCCCTGTGGACCTGAAGGGGGGGAACGAAAGAAAAGAAGACGAAAGAAAAGTAGAGTCAGACATAAAGCCTGAGTAAGTCTAGGACTATTCAGTCTACGAACAAAGAAATGAGCATGATAAGTACAAACTGGAAATGGGAAAGCACTATAAGCTAAGTTAAGTTGTCTAGAGTCGAATGTACTATCGTACCCCATATTAATTTCTGCACCCCTATAAACTGGTTTCCAACAGGCACCCCATAATCAGGGTGAAGTGATCCATTTCTAATGATCGGCTCCTACTCGCATAGTTACATGTGTCTTACGGCCCCCGATGTTGTAGTTACCTATGCTGGTCCCACCATGGGGTGTATCAAGTCCCATGGTGGCGGCCCGACACAATTCTAGAATGCACAGGTATACTACTGGTGCCCAATGCCTAATTTTTCTGCGCCGGAGTGTGTGCACGCCCGCACCCCGTTAGAACCTACATTGCTGCACCACCGCCGTCGATTTGACCTCTTACAGTCAGCCCAGTAATCGTGCCCCACCCTGCCTAGTTCAGGGTATCCTGATACACCTTGTAGGGTTACTGCTGAAAACGGTCCCCCGCTACTAGGTTTTCTATTTCTAGCCAACATACTAAGTTGGTTAAGTGTTTTGTAAACCTAACCCCCAATCAGTCTGTATAGTTTAGCATGTTCAATTTGATTAAGTATTAATTCAATTTACTTAATCCTATCAATCCTGACTCAGCCTTAATTGTTTTATTAAAGCCTCGACCTCTCACATTAGACAGGTATTGTTGTGATTGCCTGTTGCCGGTTGGTTCCGGGCAGTCTTACGTCACAACTCAGTCTAACCTCTGGTCTTTATTGGGCTCAATGTTTAACCACCCACATTGGATAGGTATTGTTGTGACTACTGGACAGCCAGGCGGTTCCGGGCAGGTTTACATCACAACTCAATCCAACCTCGGGTTAAACACATCGTATTTTCTAAGTTACATATTTTGTCTCTTTTCTTTTTATATGTAAATATTTGCAGCCCATTATTCAAATTCATCTTTATTGGGTAAAATTAATTTATACCCCTTAAATGTTCTCAAGGTCATTGGCATGCGTCAGACATGCCAACACATATGTTTTATATTTTTAACCCAACGTCATTACCCCCGTTTTATACGTTCGCTATATTTAACATATGTTGGGTTTTAACATTTAAACCCAACTTAGCCACATGAAAAAGGGGAGGCTTAGAACATGGTGTATATATATTCTAAGTAACATAAAGAGGGGTGTGTGAACGCATGAACTTGCAACATAGCGAACTAATTAACATAAATTAGGCACTTGTGAACTTGCATTGTAATAGCATATAATCATGACATAAAACATACCTAAACATGAATCATGGTTTTTAATCTATTCATGTAAACTTGCATTTAAAATGTAAATCTAACTTAATTATGTTTCGCATATATTATCATATGATTTTGATAACAACCTAGGCCTAAAACATATTTTGTTTGGGCATAAAGTCAAACATAAACTAGCCATGTTCATAAAGTCAACACAAGTTCACAAAGGTGCTTACTTTTATCACTAATACAAAAGTATGGTTTTACACTTGAATCATGATGCCAATTCCAACATAAATTCATATGAATCATAATACTCAAATGGATCCAACTACGTTAAAAATGATCATAAAAATATACATCATGTTGGCCTAATAGTGAATCACATACTTGCATGAATATCAACTTTGTTGTAATAAACTATCACAAACGTATAGTCGTTAACTTTCAATATGAATTATATACTTGCAAATATCCAATAGGTGTTGTAATAAACTACCACAAACATAGTCGTTAACTTTCAGCATAAGTCATTTACTTGCAAATATCCAATAGGTCTAACATCATTATACCACAACATCACAAATCTATTCATAATTAGAATCATAGCAACATACAATTATGAATTATCATCACCACAAATTAAGTACAATTCCATTTCTCATTTTACACAAATCAAAACACAATTATTCATTCATATCGGAATAGCACTCTACTTACAACGTATGACGAATCTTCAATTCAGGTTTCTGAATTCTAAATTTGGAGATGCTATCCTTTGTTGTAGGCGTTGTTTTGATTTAGTTGTCGTTGCTTTAAGCTTTCGAATCGTCTCCTAATCGTCTCTCAATTTTGACGGCTACTCCTAGTCTTTCTTCAGCAGCATGACGGTCTCATTCTCATTTTTATTTGTATGAATTAGGTGGAGTCTTAGGTCCTTTTTATAGAGTTTGTGAATTGATTAGAACCGTCGATGGAGCTTGGATTAATATTAGCCGTTCGTTTGAAAGAGAGACCAATCAGGAGATGACACCTAGCCCTAGTGACAAGGGAAGGCATAGAAATTCGGCCAAGCATAGACCAGGCCAGCCAGGGGGGCTGGGTTCGACCTGGCTCAAGGGCCAGGTCGACTACCCAGTCGACCTGGGTGGCCCAGGTCGACTACCCAGTCGACCTGGGTGCCTTGGGCGGGAAAATCCCCGCCCAGCCCAATCTAGTCCGATTTTTAAAATTCGAATTTGTTTTCTGAGCTGTTTTTGTCTGTTTGAATTTTAAACTGAATTCTGAAACTTCCGGAGGTCATATCTCCCCCATACGGAATCCGTTTTATGCAAACTCGGACTCTATCTCAAGCAGAATTCCGAGACGAACGCAATGGAGTATCCCGTTTCCCTTAATTCTTTGATTTGAAATTAATTATACTTTAATTTGTGAATTTCACTGTTATAGAATACACGGGGTGTTACATTCTCCCCAACTTAAAAGGATTTCGTCCCCGAAATCTTCAAGTTTAGGAAGAATGTATATCCTAACATCCAAACGTCCATCTACTCATCCATCAAACACGAGCGTACATTGTCCTTAAAAGACTTCTAATGCTTCATGATCATATGCGAAGTGTGTGTACATGTACTTATCTAATGCAAAATCAGGCGGTCTACTGATTCAGTTGACCTCCTTAATGCAAATTATGTAAGTGTCATGAATCCATTATGTATGCAAATTCTCCTATTCATGATTCTACATGAGTGCACAATCATTCATATATAAATGCAACATCCATATGACAACACATTAACTTCAACCATATACGAATATAAATACATATATGCATATGCAATATGAAGTGACTGAGCCGATCTAAAACCTAGATTGTGTGTGTATATGCAACCACGAGCAACCACTAGCAATCACTTGCAACCACTTGCAACCATCATCCATAACATGTTTCAATTACATGTTTTCATCCAAAGGGTTTCTACCTAAAAGACAAGGTCGAGGAGATATACCTAAAAAGACAGATAAAAGCGCAACTTAAGGAAAAAGAAAGATCAAAGATGTACCCTCGAAAAGAAAAGGGTAGGCTGCGCGTATTCTAGCTTCAGTTTCCCAAGTTGCGTCTTCCTCGGCGTCGCTCCACTGAACTTTGACGAGCTTGACTTCTCGGTTGCGTAGCTTTTTCACTTCCGTTCCCAATATGCGGGTTGGAACTTTCCTCACGGTTGCTTCGCGTTCCACTTCAACTTCTTCTAGAATGTTTGGCTCTACCACTTCAGCGGATTCATGTAGACATTTTCGGAGCTGCGAAACGTGAAAGACGTTGTGAACTCCAGCTAGTTTTTCAGGTAGCTCTAATCTATAGGCCATTTTCCCAATTTTCTCGATAATAGGAAACGACCCTACGAATCTTGGTGCTAGCTTCCCTGTGGTTCCAAAATGAACAACGTTCCTTAGCGGAGATACCTTAAGAAAAACTCTGTCCCCAACCTCAAATTCAAGGTCGGTCCTCCTCTTGTCTGCATAGGATTTTTGTCTGTCCTGAGCTGTCTTCATTCTTCTCCGTATTAGGTCTACTTTCTCTGAAGTCTCTCGGATCATATCTGGTCCAAGTATGAGCTTATCAGTAGACTCCCACCAACAAGTGGGCGATCGGCACGGTCTTCCATATAAAGCTTCGAAGGGCGCCATTCCGATGGTGGCTTGGTAGCTGTTGTTGTAAGAAAATTCCACCAAAGGAAGATGGTCTTCCCACGTCTCTCCGAAGTCAAGGACGCACAGTCTTAAAAGGTCCTCCAAAACTCTGTTCACTCTTTTTGTCTGGCCGTCGGTTTGGGGATGATAGGCTGTCCTCAAGCATAACTGTGTGCCTACCGCTTCTTGCAGACTCCGCCAAAACTCACTTGTGAAGATAGGGTCTCGGTCACTAACAATGCTGGAGGGTATTCCATGGAGTCGAACAATTTCCTTGAGATAAAGAGATGCTAGGGATGAGTCAGTTCTTTTACTCTTGACAGGTAAAAATTGGGCGCTTTTAGTAAGCCTATCCACTATTACCCAAATGCTAGTATTGCCTCTTCTAGACCTAGGCAGCCCATCAATGAAGTCCATTGAGATGCTATCCCACTTCCACTGCGGGACCTCTAGAGGATGGAGCAGACCGCCAGGCTTCTTCTGCTCCGCCTTAACCTGTTGGCAAATCACACACATAGAAACGAAATCTGCCACGTCCTTCTTCATGCCACTCCAAAAGAAAGTTCTCTTTATGTCCTTGTACATTTTATCTCCGCCTGGATGTATCGTCATCTTGGAGTGGTGTGCTTCTTCGAGAACCGTCTTTACTAAATCCCTTGTCTGTGGGACGCATAGTCTTCCGTCTCGCCTTAGCCAACCCTTATCGTCAATGGAGTATCTGTTGAGGTGACTTGAGGTCTCACCCCTAATTAGCCTATCAATCGTTTCCACAAGCTGAGGGTCTTCGCGTTGTGACTTGAGGTCTCATTTTTATTTGTATGAATTAGGTGGAGTCTTAGGTCCTTTTTATAGAGTTTGTGAATTGATTAGAACCGTCGATGGAGCTTGGACTAATATTAGCCGTTCGTTTGAAAGAGAGACCAATCAGGAGCTGACACCTAGCCCTAGTGACAAGGCAAGGCTCAGAAATTCGGCCAAGCATAGACCAGGCCAGCCAGGGGGGCTGGGTTCGACCTGGCTCAGGGGCCAGGTCGACTACCCAGTCGACCTGGGTGCCCCAGGTCGACTACCCAGTCGACCTGGGTGGCCCAGGTCGACTACCCAGTCGACCTGGGTGCCTTGGGCGGGAAAATTCCCGCCCAGCCCAATCTGGTCCGATTTTTGAAATTCGAATTTGTTTTCTGAGCTGTTTTTTTCTGTTTGAATTTTAAACTGAATTCTGAAACTTCCGGAGGTCATATCTCCCCCATACGGAGTCCGTTTTATGCAAACACGGACTCTATCTCAAGCAGAATTCCGAGACGAACGCAATGGCGTATCCCGTTTCCCTTAATTCTTTGATTTGAAATTAATTATACTTTAATTTGTGAATTTCACTGTTATAGAATACACGGGGTGTTACATTCTCCCCCACTTAAAAGGATTTCGTCCCCGAAATCTTCAAGTTTAGGAAGAATGTATATCCTAACATCCAAACGTCCATCTACTCATCCATCGAACACGAGCGTCCATTGTCCTTAAAAGACTTCTAATGCTTCATGATCATATGCGAAGTGTGTATACACGTACTTATCTAATGCAAAATCAGGCGGTCTACTGATTCAGTTGACCTCCTTAATGCAAATTATGTAAGTGTCATGAATCCATTATGTATGCAAATTCTCCTATTCATGATTCTACATGAGTGCACAATCATTCATATATAAATGCAACATCCATATGACAACACATTAACTTCAACCATATACGAATATAAATACATATATGCATATGCAATATGAAGTGACTGAGCCGATCTAAAACCTAGATTGTGTGTGTATATGCAACCACGAGCAACCACTAGCAATCACTTGCAACCACTTGCAACCATCATCTATAAAATGTTTCAATTACATGTTTTCATCCAAAGGGTTTCTACCTAAAAGACAAGGTCGAGGAGATATACCTAAAAAGACAGATAAAAGCGCAAATTAAGGAAAAAGAAAGATCAAAGATGTACCCTCGAAAAGAAAAGGGTAGGCTGCGCGTATTCTAGCTTCAGTTTCCCAAGTTGCGTCTTCCTCGGCGTCGCTCCACTGAACTTTGACGAGCTTGACTTCTCGGTTGCGTAGCTTTTTCACTTCCGTTCCCAATATGCGGGTTGGAACTTTCCTCACGGTTGCTTCGCGTTCCACTTCAGCTTCTTCTAGAATGTTTGGCTCTACCACTTCAACGGATTCATGTAGACATTTTCGGAGGTGCGAAACGTGAAAGACATTGTGAACTCCAGCTAGTTTTTCAGGTAGCTCTAATCTATAGGCCATTTTCCCAATTTTCTCGATAATAGGAAACAGCCCTACGAATCTTGGTGCTAGCTTCCCTGTGGTTCCAAAACGAACAACGTTCCTTAGCGGAGATACCTTAAGAAAAACTCTGTCCCCAACCTCAAATTCAAGGTCGGTCCTCCTCTTGTCTGCATAGGATTTTTGTCTGTCCTGAGCTGTCTTCATTCTTCTCCGTATTAGGTCTACTTTCTCTGAAGTCTCTCGGATCATATCTGGTCCAAGTATGAGCTTATCAGTAGACTCCCACCAACAAGTGGGCGATCAGCACAGTCTTCCATATAAAGCTTCGAAGGGCGCCATTCCGATGGTGGCTTGGTAGCTGTTGTTGTAGGCAAATTCCACCAAAGGAAGATGGTCTTCCCATGTCCCTCCGAAGTCAAGGACGCACAGTCTTAAAAGGTCCTCCAAAACTCTGTTCACTCTTTTTGTCTGGCCGTCGGTTTGGGGATGATAGGCTGTGCTCAAGCATAACTGTGTGCCTACCGCTTCTTTCAGACTCCGCCAAAACTCACTTGTGAAGATAGGGTCTCGGTCACTAACAATGCTGGAGGGTATTCCATGGAGTCGAACAATTTCCTTGAGATAAAGAGATGCTAGGGATGAGGCAGTTCTTTTACTCTTGACAGGTAAAAAGTGGGCGCTTTTAGTAAGCCTATCCACTATTACCCAAATGCTAGTATTGCCTCTTCTAGACCTAGGCAGCCCATCAATGAAGTCCATTGAGATGCTATCCCACTTCCACTGCGGGACCTCTAGAGGATGGAGCAGACCGCCAGGCTTCTTCTGCTCCACCTTAACCTGTTGGCAAATCACACACTTAGAAACGAAATCTGCCACGTCCTTCTTCATGCCACTCCAAAAGAAAGTTCTCTTTATGTCCTTGTACATTTCATCTCCGCCTGGATGTATTGTCATCTTGGAGTGGTGTGCTTCTTCGAGAACCGTCTTTACTAAATCCCTTGTCTGTGGGACGCATAGTCTTCCGTCTCGCCTTAGCCAACCCTTATCGTCAATGGAGTATCTGTTGAGGTGACTTGAGGTCTCACCCCTAATTAGCCTATCAATCGTTTCCACAAGTTGAGGGTCTTCGCGTTGTGACTTGAGGTCTCATTTTTATTTGTATGAATTAGGTGGAGTCTTAGGTCCTTTTTATAGAGTTTGTGAATTGATTAGAACCGTCGATGGAGCTTGGACTAATATTAGCCATTCGTTTGAAAGAGAGACCAATCAGGAGCTGACACCTAGCCCTAGTGACAAGGCAAGGCTCAGAAATTCGGCCAAGCATAGACCAGGCTAGCCAGGGGGGCTGGGTTCGACCTGGCTCAGGGGCCAGGTCGACTACCCAGTCGACCCCTAGGTCGACTATGTTGTCGACCTGGGTGCACCAGGTCGACTACCCAGTCGACCTGGGTGGCCCAGGTCGACTACCCAGTCGACCTGGGTGCCTTGGGAGGGAAAATTCCCGCCCAGCCCAATCTGGTCCGATTTTTGAAATTCGAATTTGTTTTCTGAGCTGTTTTTGTCTGTTTGAATTTTAAACTGAATTCTGAAACTTCCGGAGGTCATATCTCCCCCATACGGAGTCCGTTTTATGCAAACACGGACTCTATCTCAAGCAGAATTCCGAGACGAACGCAATGGCGTATCCCTTTTCCCTTAATTCTTTGATTTGAAATTAATTATACTTTAATTTGTGAATTTCACTGTTATAGAATACACGGGGTGTTACATTCTCCCCCACTTAAAAGGATTTCGTCCCCGAAATCTTCAAGTTTAGGAAGAATGTATATCCTAACATCCAAACGTCCATCTACTCATCCATCGAACACGAGCGTCCACTGTCCTTAAAAGACTTCTAATGCTTCATGATCATATGCGAAGTGTGTGTACATGTACTTATCTAATGCAAAATCAGGCGGTCTACTGATTCAGTTGACCTACTTAATGCAAATTATGTAAGTGTCATGAATCCATTATGTATGCAAATTCTCCTATTCATGATTCTACATGAGTGCACAATCATTCATATATAAATGCAACATCCATATGACAACACATTAACTTCAACCATATACGAATATAAATACATATATGCATATGCAATATGAAGTGACTGAGCCGATCTAAAACCTAGATTGTGTGTGTATATGCAATCACGAGCAACCACTAGCAATCACTTGCAACCACTTGCAACCATCATCCATAACATGTTTCAATTACATGTTTTCATCCAAAGGGTTTCTACCTAAAAGACAAGGTCGAGGAGATATACCTAAAAAGACAGATAAAAGCGCAACTTAAGGAAAAAGAAAGATCAAAGATGTACCCTCGAAAAGAAAAGGGTAGGCTGCGCGTATTCTAGCTTCAGTTTCCCAAGTTGCGTCTTCCTCGGCGTCGCTCCACTGAACTTTGACGAGCTTGACTTCTCGGTTGCGTAGCTTTTTCACTTCCGTTCCCAATATGCGGGTTGGAACTTTCCTCACGGTTGCTTCGCGTTCCACTTCAGCTTCTTCTAGAATGTTTGGCTCTACCACTTCAGCGGATTCATGTAGACATTTTCGGAGGTGCGAAACGTGAAAGACGTTGTGAACTCCAGCTGGTTTTTCAGGTAGCTCTAATCTATATGCCATTTTCCCAATTTTCTCGATAATAGGAAACGGCCCTACAAATCTTGGTGCTAGCTTCCCTGTGGTTCCAAAACGAACAACGTTCCTTAGCGGAGATACCTTAAGAAAAACTCTGTCCCCAACCTCAAATTCAAGGTCGGTCCTCCTCTTGTCTGCATAGGATTTTTGTCTGTCCTGAGCTGTCTTCATTCTTCTCCGTATTAGGTCTACTTTCTCTGAAGTCTCTCGGATCATATCTGGTCCAAGTATGAGCTTATCAGTAGACTCCCACCAACAAGTGGGCTATCGGCACGGTCTTCCATATAAAGCTTCGAAGGGCGCCATTCCGATGGTGGCTTGGTAGCTGTTGTTGTAGGCAAATTCCACCAAAGGAAGATGGTCTTCCCACGTCCCTCCGAAGTCAAGGACGCACAGTCTTAAAAGGTCCTCCAAAACTCTGTTCACTCTTTTTGTCTGGCCGTCGGTTTGGGGATGATAGGCTGTGCTCAAGCATAACTGTGTGCCTACCGCTTCTT
Organism: Allium sativum; assembly: GCA_030737875.1. NCBI lineage: Eukaryota > Viridiplantae > Streptophyta > Magnoliopsida > Asparagales > Amaryllidaceae > Allium > Allium sativum. Next base: position 573,809,318 of record CM060918.1, on the reverse strand, counting down.
GCAGACTCCGCCAAAACTCACTTGTGAAGATAGGGTCTCAGTCACTAACAATGCTGGAGGGTATTCCATGGAGTCGAACAATTTCCTTGAGATAAAGAGATGCTAGGGATGAGGCAGTTCTTTTACTCTTGACAGGGAAAAAGTGGGCGCTTTTAGTAAGCCTATCCACTATTACCCAAATGCTAGTATTGCCTCTTCTAGACCTAGGCAGCCCATCAATGAAGTCCATTTAGATGCTATCCCACTTCCACTGCGGGACCTCTAGAGGATGGAGCAGACACCGTCTTAGAGTGGTGTGCTTCTTCGAGAACCGTCTTTACTAAATCCCTTGTCTGTGGGACGCATAGTCTTCCGTCTCGCCTTAGCCAACCCTTATCGTCAATGGAGTATCTGTTGAGGTGACTTGAGGTCTCACCCCTAATTAGCCTATCAATCATTTCCACAAGCTGAGGGTCTTCGCGTTGTGACTTGAGTTCTCATTTTTATTTGTATGAATTAGGTGGAGTCTTAGGTCCTTTTTATAGAGTTTGTGAATTGATTAGAACCGTTGATGGAGCTTGGATTAATGTTAGCCGTTCGTTTGAAAGAGAGACCAATCAGGAGCTGACACCTAGCCCTAGTGACAAGGCAAGGCTCAGAAATTCGGCCAAGCATAGACCAGGCCAGCCAGGGGGGCTGGGTTCGACCTGGCACAGGGGCCAAGTCGACTACCCAGTCGACCTGGGTGGCCCAGGTTGACTACCCAGTCGACCTGGGTGCCTTGGGCGGGAAAATTCCCTCCCAGCACAATCTGGTCCGATTTTTGAATTTCGAATTTGTTTTCTGAGCTGTTTTTGTCTGTTTGAATTTTAAACTGAATTCTGAAACTTCCGGAGGTCATATCTCCCCCATACGGAGTCCGTTTTATGCAAACTCGGACTCTATCTCAAGCAGAATTTCGAGACGAACGCAATGGCGTATCCCGTTTCCCTTAATTATTTGATTTGCAATTAATTATACTTTAATTTGTGAATTTCACTGTTATAGAATACACGGGGTGTTACTAAATCCCAAGCAAAAGTTAGATTCTTCATCGTCAATCTAGTAAGTGAGGCTGGTACCTTCACAAAGTCCTTAATTAACTTCCTATACCAGCTCGCTAATCCAAGAAAACTTCTTACTCACGTTGTATTCCTTGGGACCTTCTATTCTTGCATCGCAACTACTTTTGCGGGATCTACTGTTATCCCTTCCTTGGATATCACATGTCTTAGAAACCTTATTTCTTCTCTCCAAAAATGATATTTGGAGAACCTAGCCTTAATATGATGCACTTGAAGGGTATCCAAGATTTCCCTTAGATACAAAGCATGTTCTTTCCCACTCTTTGAGAAAACCAAAATATCATCTATGCACAAGCGAAGTGAACCATCCGCCTTTGTAGCGAAAACAACTGGAGCACCCGATTTAGAATTACTTTGCCTTATGAACCCTTTCTCAAGTAACTCTTTTACTTTTTTACTGAGCCCTTCCATTCCCTTGGAGTCATGTGTCGTACAGGTAATGCAACTGGATTTGCATTGTCAACTAGATATATGCGGAAGTCTATCTCGCGTTTTAGGGGACAAACCCCTAACCAAATCAAAAACATCTACGTACTCATGGACTACTCTAACGGATCGCAAATCGTCGATAGATGCATCAAGTGATTCTAGGTAGCTAAGCCAAACTGGTCCCTTAGAATAACACAAAATCTCAAGGGTATTCCCGAGGCAAGTCAAAAGTCTAACTACCCTCCTTTCACAATTACTAGCTAACCAATCCGTGCCTAGAATCAACCTATGGACCATGAAACCAAAAACATAAGCATTACACTTAAACTCAATACTTAATATAGCTATTCTCAAATCCTTACAAACCAAAGATAAATGAGCCGAACCACCAATTGGATTTGAGACAATAATGGGATCTTCTACTATACAAGTACAAAGGTGCAGAGACTCAACTATGGAAGCAGATATAACCGAATGTGAAGTGATAAAATCAAAAAGAGTACTAACAGGATTGTTCCAAATTTGGGATTAAACACCAAAGGTGTAAAAGTTACACTTCACCTATTCGGTAAGAATGTGGAACCGCAAAATCGCAAAACAAACAAGTAAAAGCAAGTAAGAGCACAAAGGAGTTTTTATAGTGGTTCGATTCTCTATGAGTCTACATCCACTTTCAATCAATTCTCATTATAATATTCAAGCTTACAACACAAGAATCTTCCCTCATTACAATCTTTTCTCTCTTTTCTCCCTCCTTATGATCTAATTTCTCTTGAATTTGGTGAAGAAAATGAGGAGATCTCTTAGCTTTGTGATGAATCTTCAACCACTTGTGTGCTTTGATCCTCTTTAATGAACTTCATAGATCTCATGGTGAATTAACATTCGATTTAGGCTTTGGAGAGGATTAGAGAAGATATGAAATTGCTTGAGAGATTTATTATGTAGCTTGAATGAGATTGAAGGTGCTTAGATCCGATTATAGAAAGCTCTAATGATCATTGATTTGGATTTGATCTTCATGAAGTTAGAAAAGTGTTGATGAATCCATAGAAGCCATTAGAGAAGTTGTAGATGAGCTTTGAAATTGACGGAGTCTACTTATAGGAATGAATTTTCGGTCCCCCCTCGAATGAATTATGAGGGGTATTTATAGATGATTTTAGCCCAGGTGGCAATTGTGTAATTATGCAGAAAACGACATGACTCACTTTCGACATGGTGAGGTGCGACATGACTTTCAGTGGCACTTTGGTAAATATGTATGGCTCAAAGAGCAAGAAATAAATTGCGACATGGACTGGTTTACGGTATGATGACCTTATTCAAACGACCAGATTTTTCCCAATATAAATGACTCAGATCGCTTTATAAAGGAATCGAACCAAGCTTCCATATGCCCTTAACCGGTGACAGCTGGCAAATGTTGTTCTCTCCCTCCATCAGTCTCGTATCTTCATTTGTTCATTGCATTATTTATATGTAATATGAACACCATTAACGACATGGCGTGCTATTTTCATATTATAATTGGCGGCATGGTACAGTTGCCACGACATGATCCAAATATGGTCTTTACGAGATGAATGCTAATGACTTTCTTTTGAATTTGAAACTGTAGCATGGTTCTGTGATTTCATCCAAACGGCATGACTCTCATGTTTCATACGACATGGATTGGTTTATGGAAGGCGCCATGCGACATGAAGATATATGTGCAAACGATATGGATAGCTATACGCCTTCGCTTGAACGATATGCTTCTGCTCATACCATGTTCATGATTCACAACTTTTCATAGCTGTTCATACTTCGTATGTCCTTGTGTAAGACATTTCGTATAAACTGAAGTTACTTGCGTATAATGTACACATGAATTGTCCTATGCATTATAATCTATGTCATCTCTACTAATATATAGGTCAACGCATCCTCCATTCATGTATGCATTATGCCACGTGGCACAACTTCCTTGTCTATGTTCTACAGCAACTCGCTATATTTGGAATGGCTTGAACTGGGCAATCTCCATTTCTCCGAAAAGGCCTGCTTCAAACGGTATGAGTGTCACCAAGTTGTCCTGTCATGCTCTAACTTGCATGAACGCGGCATGGAGGCCTTTTGTCCCTTACGACATAACGACATAGGTACATACGGCTTGGACCAAAAGGAGTATAACGACATGGTATATGATAATATATGTGTGGCTTTACGTATTGACAGTCGAACCTCTCATACCTTGACCTGTGTTGGCAAAGAAGCTTGAATGCTTCCCTGTGGTCTTCACGTATGTCCAAAACTTCATATATTAATCCATTCTTTATTGTTCAATGTATTTGCAGGTACTGGATATCATTTGAATGGTCATGACGATATGAGCAACTGTGTTATTGTTATCATGATGTGAATGGTATGAATGACATGACATTGATTTTCCAACATGGTTTATGACATGAGTGGGAACAACATAAATTGGTTGCGCCTTACTGAGAGCTTGATGTTGTTCGACCTGGTTCCGTGCCGCATTCACGACTTGAATATATGTTGCGCTAACGGCTCTAATTATGTCGCACTGGATGACTTGAGCTTGAGTCGTGTTAACGACTTGGCTTTTGCGGAATGAATCTGACGTCTTGCGACTTGAGTTCGGGCGACATAGGATTAGCGCTCTCAGCGGTTTGGCAGTCGGTCGATATGGTTTCATGTCGTGTTAACGACTTAAGCGGCTTCGACGCACTATTTTCTGAACCGCGTTCTAAGAACGGGGTTAACATTTGCCCCTCGAAGCTTGTATTTTTTGTTTGCGAGAAATGCAGGCTTCGAAATGAACATAATTTGCGTTGAGATTTAGTCGTAGCTTTTTGTTCTGCTATGATGAACCATTATTTGAATTTGTATGCTTTGTGTCACCTGCTCTGTAATGAAAACAAGTGTTTGCAAGATTTGTGGGCTTATACTTTGTCATTGATCGCCCACATCAATAACAGGTTAGTTTAATCATGAATAATAGCTAATTTTATTTTTGAATTGAATAACGTATCTGCACAGAATTGTTAGCAGTTTATAATTCACTGAATATTGTCTGTACAAATGCGATATTCGAATTTGAATTCGCATTAAATGCTTGAAATCATCTAATCGACTAGAGCCGACTGTTGTTTTCAAACATTATCGTTTTATGACTTATATGATGGAGTATGGTATCTCACAGTTGAGAAATACATATCTGTGATTATTTTCTATTTCTCTTTGGAAAATCTTTGACTATATGTGCCCCGGCTCTAGAGGTCATCATTAGCCTTCACTATGAGAAGATTTTCACTGCTCAATGTTTGTTTGTCATGCTGATCAATTTTGGTATTGAAGATTCCGCTAGATGCCCCGTGTTTTAGCGAGGTCCTTTTAATCCAACGTGTTTTTCGTGCGATTGAATCAACATGATGGATTTCATTGAACGTTGTTGATATCTCCTATGGAGAAGTCGCTTTCTCTATGGAAAGGGATTTTTGGTTGTTGCATCGTTTCGCAGTGCGAATTCCCGCGAGGTTTGGGTTAAGGCTGCATCGCTCCGCGCTTACGAACTCCCATGCTTTGTCTTGCTTTAGCAAGCTCCCGCGCTTCGTTTTGCATCTACGGATTCCCGCAAACCATTGGGTTAAGGCCACATCGCTCCGCGCATACGAACTCCCACGCTTCGTCTTGCTTTTGCAAGCTCCCGCGCTTCGTCTTGCTTTTACAAGCTCCCGCGCTTCGTTTCGCGTCCACGGATTCGCGCAAACCATTGGGTTAAGGCCGCATCGCTCCGCGCCTACGAACTCCCACGCTTCGTCTTGCTTTTGCAAGCTCCAGCGCTTCGTTTCGCGCCTATGGATTCCCACAAACCATTGGGTTAAGGTTGCATCGCTCCACGCCTACGAACTCCCACACTTTGTCTTGCTTTTTCAAGCTCACACGCTTCGTTTCGCGCCTACGGATTCCCGCAAACCATTGGGTTAAGGTTGCATCGCTCCGCGCCTACGAACTCCTACGCTTCATCTTGCTTTACAAGCTCCCGCACTTTGTTTTGCGCCTACGGATTCCCGCAACCTTTGGGGGATGAGGTTTCCGATCCGTGATAGCTTGTTGCTCCTTTCGCCGTTTGATTTGTTGGGATTTCCTTGATTAACCGTTGAGTTTGTATTATCGGAGTTGCCTCATTTCGTCAGATCTTGAGGAGGCAAATGCCCACGGAATTGCCTGCAATGAGAAAATCATCTTTTAGCAATTTTTCATGCATATTCTATAAGTAAGAGATTTACACAAGCAGGCAACATTTCATTCGTAATACTTTTGTTCTGTATAATGCACGTAAACCATTATAGACTTTTTACAGGAAAGTAAAATATAGTAAAGAGTAAAGTAATGCAGAGAGGCGATAGTGATCACTTATTCTGAGCCGTAGATATTAGATCATCATCAACGGTTGTCAGTTGATTATCAGCCTTGGAATGATCTGAGCAGAAGCTACACTGCTTGGACCAGACTGATCATTTGATGCCCCTTGCCCTTGGGGAGCTGCAGAAGGATTTACATCTTGAGAGTTCTTCATGAATTGTTGCAGACGGTTCTTCCTAATCAACTCTTCAATCAATGATTTCAGATGCCTGCATTCGTTGGTGCTGTGGCCCGGCTGATTATGATACCGACAGAACTTCCCGGATTTAGTCAGATGGTCATTCATTTTTATTGGCCGAGGCTCTGGGTAATCTTCTGCGTCCTTTGTGGCAAGGTAGATGTTCTCGGGAGTGTTATTCAGAGGAGTTAACTCAGACGAGTCAAGAAGGCGAAACTTTTTATTAGCTTTGTTGTCGTTTCTGTCATTTACTCGCTTCTGCCCCTGAGTGTTCTTTTGATCACATTGAGTAGCAACACTTTTGGGAGCTTCAAGAAGTTGGTTACCACCGATGATATGAAGATGTATAGGATTATCGTCCACTCTCATGTACTCCTCCGCCTTCTTATAGAACTTGTCAAGTGTAGTCGGTTCCTTCATCCTTATCCATCTTCCGAATTCGCTTGTTTTGTCTATAGCGTCGAGTAAAGCCATGAGAACTATGCATGGCTCTGGATTCCTCACTTCAGACAAGGCAACATTGAATCGACTGAGGAAGGATTTGACAGTTTCCCATGGATTCTGTTTCATTGTTGAGTGTTATAGCATCCTTGGATTTAGTAGTGTACAGGCAGAACTGCTCTTTGAACTTTTTGGTCAGGTTGGAGAATCGATCAATGGATTTGGGTGGCAGCTTTGTGAACCATAATGATGCAGCACCTTCTAAGTAGAGAGGAAAGTACGTGCATCTCATCTCATCGATCGTCTTAGCTGCACTCATATGCCATTCATATTTGAATAGGAAGTAGTTCGGATCAACGAGACCGTTGTACAGAGGCAAAGTCAGAGGATTGAACTTCTTCGGACATTCTGCTTCAAGGATTCTTTCGGTGAATGGAGTCCTATCGGGAGAGAAGTCCCATTCTCTTTCGTTGTCTTTGCTAGCTTGATTCTTTTTCATGGCTCGTTCTATCATGTCCGAAATGTATTCTTCGGTGCTATGGCGCTCTGTGAAGCTGAGCTCTTTACCAAATGTTCTTCTAGGCATATGATCTCGATTAGAGAGCTTAGGCTCTTTGCCTTCTCGACGTGGAGGTGCCCTCGTGACACGATTAATGATCTTTCAAGCATTTGCTTTGGAATGGTCCTTAGCCTTTGATCTCAAATCCTCGATGTTAGCTTCGTCCCTGTCACTTGCCCAATCATAATCGTTTCCATATTGTCGTTGCGGTTATGATCGAAAGCGGGCGATTTATCATTCTCCTCGAGATCCACATGCACTTTTGGAGGGGCTGGATTTGATCGAGCATTAAGGATGGCATCAAGTTTTTCCATCATTGCTTTAGTAGAGGCATCCACTCGATTGTTTACGTTGGCAATAGCGGCATTTAGTTCATTTCTAGTCACGCCATCTCCACTTATCGAGTTTTCACCAACATCGAAATGGTTAGTAAGTAGTGTTTCTTCATTAGCAACGTCATCGGCTTCTATCACGGCTTTGCTAACGGTCTTCTTAGACTTTGCCATGATTTCGGAGAAGGATACAACATAGACCTTTAATGCAAGGATCTCAACTTTGAGAGAGTGCGAGAAGAGGTAGGGGATGCGAGCGCGGCCCCACGGTGGGCGCCAAATGTTTGCTCCAAATATGGGATCAAACACCAAAGGTGTAAAAGTTACACTTCACCTATTCGGTAAGAATGTGGAACCGCAAAATCGCAAAACAAACGAATAAAAGCAAGTAAGAGCACAAAGGAGTTTTTATAGTGGTTTGATTCTCTATGAATCTACATCCACTTTCAATCAATTCTCATTATAATATTCAAGCTTACAACATAATAATCTTCCCTCATTACAATCTTTTCTCTCTTTTCTCCCCCCTTATGATCTAATTTCTCTTGAATTTGGTGAAGAAAATGAATAGATCTCTTAGCTTTGTGATGAATTTTCAACCACTTATGTGTTTTGATCCTCTTTCATGAACTTCATAGATTTCATGGTGAATTAACATTCGATTTAGGCTTTGGAGAGGATTAGAGAAGATATGAAATTGCTTGAGAGATTTATTATGTAGCTTGAATGAGATTGAAGGTGCTTAGATCAGATTGTAGAAAGCTCTAATGATCATTGATTTGGATTTGATCTTCATGAAGTTAGAAAAGTGTTGATGAATCCATAGAAGCCATTAGAGAAGTTGTAGATGAGCTTTGAATTTGATGGAGTCTCCTTATAGGAATGAATTTTCGGTTCCCCCCTCGAATGGATTTTGAGGAGTATTTATAGGTGATTTTAGCCCGGGTGGCAATTCTGTAATTATGCAGAAAACGACATGACTCACTTTCGACATGGTGAGGTGCGGCATGACTTTCAGTGTCACTTTGGTAAATATGTATGGCTTAAAGAGCAAGAAATAACTTGCGTCATGGACTGGTTTACGATATGATGACCTTATTCAAACGACCAGATTTTTCCCAATATAAATGACTCAGATCGCTTTATAAAGGAATCGAACCAAGCTTCCATATGCCCTTAACTGGTGACAGCTGGCAAATGTTGTTCTTTACCTCCATCAGTCTCGTATCTTCATCTGTTCATTGCATTATTTATATGCAATATGAACATCATTAACGACATGGCGTGCTCTTTTCACATTATAATTGGCGGCATGGTACAGTTGCCACGACATGATCCAAATATGGTCTTTACGAGATGAATGCGAGCGACTTTCTTTTGAATTTTAAACTGTAGCATGGTTCTGTGATTTCATCCAAACGACATGACTCTCATGTTTCATACGACATGGATTGGTTTATGGAAGGCGCCATGCGACATGAAGATATATGTGCAAACGATATGGACAACCATATATGCCTTGGCTTGAACGATATGCTTCTGCTCATACCGTGTTCATGATTCACAACTGTTCATAGCTGTTCATACTTCGTATGTCCTTGTGTAAGCCATTTCGTATAAATTGAAGTTACTTGCGTATAATGTACACATGAATTGTCCTATGCGTTACAATCTATGTCATCTCTTCTAATATATAGGTCAACGCATCCTCCATTCATGTATGCATTATGCCACATGGCACAACTTCCTTGTCTATGTTCTACAGCAGCTCGCTATATTTGGAATGGTTTGAAATGGGCAATCTCCATTTCTCCGCAAAGGCCTGCTTCAAACGGTATGAGTGTCACCAAGTTGTCCTGTCGTGCTCCAGCTTACATGAACGCGGCATGGAGGCCTTTTGTCCCTTACGGCATAACGACATAGGTACATACGGCTTGGACCAAAAGGAGTATAACGACATGGTATATGATAATATACATGCGACTTTACATACTAACAGTCGAACCTCTCATACCTTGACCTGTGTTGGCAAAGCAGCTTGAATGCTTCCCCTGTGGTCTTTACATATATCCAAAACTTCATATATTAGTCCATTCTTTATTGTTCGATGTATTTGCAGGTACTAGATATCACTTGAATGGTCGTGGCGATATGAGCAACTGTATTATTGTTATCATGATGTGAATGGTATGAACGACATGACATTGATTATCCAACATGGTTTACGACATGAGTGGGAATGACATAAATTGGTTGCGCCTTACTGACGGCTTGACGTTGTTCGACCTGGTTCCGTGCCGCATTCATGACTTGAATATATGTTGCGCTAACGGCCCTAATTATGTCACATTGGACGACTTGAATTTGAGCCATGTTAACGACTTGGCTTTTGCAGAATGAATCCGATGTCTTGCGACGCACTATGTTAACGACTTGAGTTCGTGCGACATAGGATTTGCGCTCTCAGCGGTTTGGCATGGACGACTCGGTCGATATGGTTTCATGTCGTGTTAACGACTTAAGCGGCTTCGACGCACTATTTTCTGAACCGCGTTCGAAGAACGGGGTTAACAAGGATGATCATAAAAAAACTTTCTCAATAGAAGCTTTACGACCTCGCTCTCCGGTACGCTGGTGGTGAGAGCATGCACTTAACCTCCTGAAAATCTTGTCCTTTGTTCTTGCCCTTGTCCTTAATTATATGACCCGTTATACCATAATAAAGAGACTTCCTCTTATCTTAGGTTTTACTATACTTTCCTCCCTTCTTGTCCTGTGATTCTTCCACTTACACCTCTTTCTTTTTACCTCCTTTGTGAACCAAGTCCATATCCATGAGTTTCTCATCCTTGGGTTGTGCTCCTTAGCCAAACTCCCTCATTCTCATCTTTACCATCCTTGTGTAACATGTTGACAAGTCTCTAGAAAGCTGCCTCCATCGCATGGAAAACCCTACAAAGCTTGAAAGAAAATTAGCTGCAGGTGAAACTACTGCGGCTATATATGGAAGTTGGGTACTTCTTCGCCCTTTGACAGGTGTCGTAGTCTCATCAAGCCTACGGAACCATGACGCGATGAGGTTACCTCCCAGAAAGCCAGGAGCCCCGGAGACTCAGGAAAGAAGGAAATAAGGATTCAAACAGAGGATCAAAAGTTAGTGCATACGGCTTTGGGGAATATGCCTTTAAAACAAAAAATTTCTTTTGGAAATGCTTCTTTTAAAACCATTTTGAAAATAATTTTTCAAATCTTTTATCTGATCCGGTAACCTTCAGCTCTGATACCAAGTGAGACACCCCACCTCCATTAAAGTTACTCACAAAGGGAATGCATTAACTTCAGCGAAGCGTTATAGGTACAAGATGCAGATAAATTACAAGACAGACAAATAAAGTAGCGAAAAAAGGTCATTTTATAAGCAACGTAGTTCAGACAAGCTTTTACAACAATTGACTCAGTCATACTTAAAGGTACTACATAAAACTTCTGTCTTGATTCAAAAACTTCCAAGTATATAAGAGGCATAAAACATAGCAAAGTATCATAAGTCCCCAAATTAAAGTGCATACATAGCCATAGCAAAAGATAAGAGGATCCAAGCAATACATCAAAGAATCTTCAGCTTGGAAAGAGAAACGGTCCAAACTAAGCTGAGCTATTTCCTCCCTGACTACTTGGGGGGAGAAACGGAAGAAAAGAAGACAAAAGAAAACGGGTCAGACATAAAGCCTGGTAAGTCCAGTGATTTTCAGTATGTAAATAGGTAAAAGTAACATAACATGAATAAACTGAATATAAGACAATACCGCGATAACAGGGATAACAAGATAAGATTAACATAAGATATGATAAGGCAAGATAAACTGAATGCGCTTCTGCTCTTTCTCTGCTTCGCTACTACCCTGTTATTCTGATTTCTATATCTCTGCACTACCTAACTAGTGTCCCAACTAGTAATATGTATAAAATGATAATGTGATCCCAACCCCCGCAATTGTGGTAGCCTTCAGGTGTACATCTATTATGAGGATCCCACCTCTATCTGGCTAATTGCCATAGATATGTTAGATGTACCCTTACTATCCTATCGATCGGCTCCCTACTTGTATTAATTTTCCTTGTGTCTGTGTCAATCGTCTCTCTCTTCCGTGTAGATACCCTATGCTGGTCCCATCATAAGGTATATCAATCCCAATGATAGCAATCTGACACGATTCAAGATGCACAATGTATAACTACTGGTACCCAGTGCCTGCTTTTTCTGCTTCGGAGTACATGCACGCTCGTAATCCGTCGGAACACTGACGTACCCTCTACCGCTATTTTGACCGCTTATAATCAGCCCAGTAATCGTGCCCCACCCTGCCTAGTTCAGGGTAACGTGATACATCTATAAGGTTTACTGCTAAAACAGATCCCATTACTAGGGTTTCCTAAGGTCCATTCGCATACCCCCCAAATTGGTTAAGTGTTATCCATCCATTCAAGTTAACTTAACCCACCCACACATCATGTCATACTGGTTAAGCATTGTCCATTCATGTTAACTCAACCCACCCACTCATCATGTCATGTTGGTTAAGTGTTTGTTATTAACTTAACCCTTCTTATTCATCATGTTTTATTGGTTAGGTGTTTCCTATTAACTTAACCCTGTTCATTCATTATGTTATATTGGTTAAGTGTTTCTCCTTAACTTAACCCCACTCGTTCATCATGTTATATTGGTTAAGTGTTTCCTATTAACTTAACCCCCCTCGTTCATCATGTTATATTGGTTAACTTAACCCTACTCATTCATCATGTTGTTCATTGGCATTATTTCTTTTATTAATGCACCAACCTCTCATACTAGAACTGTTGTTTTTGGTTGCTGGATGTGCCGGGTGGTTCCGGGAAGACTTCTACCGCAAACTCATTCTAACCTCGGGTTTTGGGCTTAATGCACTAACCTCTCACATTAGACCTGTTTTTGTGGTTGTTGGATGTGCCAGGCGGTTCCGGACAGACTTACACCGCAACTCAATCTAACCTCGGGTTAGGCATGTTCATCTTTTATCCAATTTACCTATTTACCATACATGTCCAAGTTTAGATTTTATATGCTAATTATCCCAAATTCACAAAACTAGTCATGTTCCAATTCTCAAGTTATGCCCAACAAAGCCAATTGCAAGTTATGCCCCACAAATTCAATTGCAAGTTATTACTCAAAATAGGTTACGCCCAATCTTCCCAAATTTGCAATAATAGTCATGCCCCAAAATCACAATATACATTATGCTTGACATCCCAACAAATAGTTATGCCCAATCTAGATTTAATATTCCAATTTCGCCCTAAATCACAATTATGCCCCAAATCACAAGTTACAAATTATGTTCCACTATTACCAAATAGATTATTCCCCAATATCCCCGCATTCCAATCGCACATATAACAAGATTTAGTCTTGATTCTAGGTTAATCTAGATTCATAAAATAAAGGGGAAGAAAGAAGGAACATAAATGAGAGTAGGCATAAAAACAGGCATTAAAACAGGCATTAAAATGATAGATCTGTCAAATATAACATTATGGACCTAAGAGGATTACAGATCCGTTAGAATTGAGGTATAACAAAGATAGATCTGAAATAAACTGACAGAAATAACCTCGTAGACATATAAATCTGATGTGAAGAACATCATGAACCTAAAAGGATTTTATATCCGATGTTCAACAAAGATAGTCATGATTGAATCGATATAATAACTTCTTAGGCATGTAAAATCATATATTCAATAGAAAGATAGGGATAATCTGAAAAGATTGTCTCATCATCAAGCATGGACTTAGATTCATTTTATTACATGTCAAGATTACTATTAGGTATTTAAATCTGAAAATAACATGAACTTACCTTGCTAGGATTAAGGAAAGATAATTGAATCGTTGTTATTGTAGCAAAACTAATCTTCTAATTTGATTTGAGGCTCCCTAATTTTCTTCTTGAATTTAGGTTTAAGAATGACGGCTAGGCTAGTTTAGAGATGGACAACATGGTGGCAATAGAAAATAGGGTTATGAGGTTAGGGTTTAGGTTTAGAGATGTATATATAGGAGTATAGGATCAATTTAAGCCTTTAGATCAACATATGAGTCACCAAAGCCATCCAAACCAAAGAGATACATCACCAAGCCAACCACAGCGCGATACATAAGCCCTAATACCTCAGAATTCATCACTGTCACGTCATCCAGGTACAAAACGAAGTATTTCGCCTAGATCTGGGGGGAGGGGGTCGACACTACTATGGGGGGTCCACACCTATGTCGATACCCCTTAAGGGGGTCAACATACTATGGCGGAAATTTTCCCGCCTAGCTTGTTTTGAATGATTTTGAATTTCGAACCCATTTTTGACTTTTTGGACCTATTTCTGATGTACTGAACCCAATATATATATATTCTTCCTGCGCGTATACAAACTTCAAACCTTAATAACTTCTTCATACGGTGTCCGATTTACGCAAATTCGGACTCTATCCCAAGCAGAATTTCGAGACGAACGCAATGGTATAACTCCTTTTCTCTAATTCTTCTTTAATAATTAATTATCTTTTAATTATCTCTGATGTTATGTTTTAGAATTATGGGGTGTTACAGAATAAGTAAAAAAAATGTGCTAGTGTCAAAGTGAAAAAGTATTAAAAGAAAGGGAGAACAATAGGAAGTATGATGGAAGTGTAAAAAGGAAAATAGACTTAAAAAAATGTGAGTTCAGATATCGTACCTAGTTTTCAATTTGATGTTGTGGATTTCCAACTCGACAGTTATGGCAAAGGAACACTGAATGATTCAATGATACAGAATAACTTGAATTTAATTTCTCTTTCGCAAAGTGGTTCCTCAGCCTTCTCTAGTACCTAAGAATTTATAGGATCGAGTGGTCTAACAAATATTATTTTACCATTCATATCTTTGTTTTACTGTTTTGGTACCCTAACTCGTTTATATAATTATCCATTAACATCCACTAAAGTGCCCTTGGAAACCCAAATTCATTTGCTTTTACTTGAATTCTTTTTGTTATCTTTTGGGATCCAAAATTGTTTAAATGAATTGTTACAAAACAAGTTCTCTTCTTGAAAAAGTCCTTTGAAATTTTTAGAGTCTAAATTTTTAGGTCGATCTTTTCCAAAGCTTTTTGAAGAATTTTTAAAATCATTAAAACCAGATCCATGTTTATTTTGAGTAGTTAATTGATTTTTCAATAGCATATTCAATGATTTTTCTACATTTGAAAATCTTTAAAAACTCAATGCAGGACTGTTGACTTTAAATTTCAAAAGATTTTTCTCATTTATTAGCTTAGAGCAACGGTCAATCACAATTTCATTTTTCTCAGAATCATTTTGTTTCAAGATCGAAATTTCATTTTCAAGAAGTTTGATCTTAGCTTTTGACTCAGAAATCTCATATTCGAATTGATTTTTCTTTTCAAACACAAAATTTCTTGATTAATTTCATTTTCGAACTCATTTATATTCAATTCGATTTAAAAAAAATCTTCCTTAAGCACTTCATGTTTGGAATTTTTGACAATCTCAAAATTCTCCAATTCCTCTTGCAAAAAATTATTTTTTACTTTTTAGTTCAATCTTGTTTTCTTTTAAAAACAGAATTTCCTTTTCAAGTTTTTGAATATTATCATTGAGATGAACTAGATTATTTTTCAAATTGAAACAAATTTTGCCATCAGAGTTTGAAGAATTTACAGAGCATTCAAGTTTTGATTCCAAAACATTAATTTTGCATCACAACTCAAAGTTTCCAGATTTCAAGTTTTTGTTTTTCGAATTGAGACTATCAACGGTTTTAGTTAGATATATACAAATATGAACTTAATGTTTATATGGACATCTCCATCGCTATCATCATTCGTTTTTGCATTTGTAAATCCGGTTAAGCATACATCTGAATTTGAGATGACTTTTCGGGGTTTTGAGCACCTATTGTTCTTTCTTCCATACAATGCATCAAGAGTTCTCCGAATATCCTGCGCAGTTTAACTGTGGGAGATATGATTAGGTTGATCATTACTAAGATAAAAATAAAAAATATGTATAGCATGAGCACTGATAACTTTATTTCTCGTAACTAGCATATCACCCACATTTTCAGTAATATTTCAATATTCATAATTAACAGATTTTAAATAGAATTCAATTTTTGATTTTTAGATTAGAAACTATGTTCCATTAAAAAAAATTAGAATATTACTGGATTGACTCTCATTGGACTGAAAAATAGGGAAATCCATCACTCTATTTAGAAAATAACTGTGTTGGGACTACTTATAGGATCTAGATTAACCATGGAGGGGGTGAATAGGGTTTATTGTAGTTTTAGGGAATATGAAAAATTTCACAGCTCAGATCACAATAGAGTAAATAAATGTAGAAAGTAAATGACATAAATTTTACCCAGCTTCGGCAAACCCTGTCTACAACTGCATTCCCCAAGGTTTCTAACAGAATTAAAACAATCTCTGCACTTACAAAATCCTTGTAAACTCGTGATACCCGCTACCAACTATTCTAATCCTACGCTCAAAACCCAACACTAATCTTTATCCCCAAGATCAGATTTTCCTTGAATTACAAACCCGTGACTCATAAACCATGGCTTATAAACCTAGAAAGATATTCAAAGAGTTTAAAAAAATAAAAACACTTAAACAACAAACAATTGAAAAAAACCTTAGTATTAAAAATTAATCGGTCCCTTTGTCACTTTTAAAAAATAGTCTCTCTTCACTTCAATGGCCACCAAACTGTGACGACCCAAATTTTGGTACTCTTTGAGCTGACTAAATACAACCCAAGTCCAACTTAAAGAAACTAAAACTCAGGTGCCAAAGAAAGAAATTAGAGGATGAAAAAAGATAAGATAGAAAAGTTAGAATAGAAGAAAACGAAGAACATACACAAAATCAGAGTAAACACACATCTCACAACGGAGTGGATAAAATATAATAGATATATAATCACTTTTGAAATACAAACCGGATTTGAACTTACACATCATCAGAGTACATCACATATACAACATAGCGGAAAACTGAACTCTAAATATCTATTGTTGAAGCCTCCTACTTCAATCTCCTCCAGAATCTCTGTAAAATCCTGATCTACTTGACTGCCCATACAAATTTAGTCACCCAAGAGTTTAGGGAAAACATAGAAAAATAAACTCTGGGTCAGTCATGGGACTGGTGTGAGTAAACAATTTTAAGACAACTTTATACATGAAGGATATCTCATAAGACCACGCCGTAAAAACGGAATAGGTTTTTCCCTTATAGGACTCCACAATACTTGATTTAACTTTCAAAAATGTTTCGAAAGAAAAGATAATCGTAAGACTGATCCACAAATAAACATGGATGGTTTTTACCTTACGATAACCCAAAACATCTTTATATCAAAACTCTTCTGATATTGTTATAGTGTTTATAAATTCACAAATAAATTAGTAATCTAGCAGAACGCTTGCATCTCACGCTCTACATATATAGTATACAAATAAAAAACCGCTAGTGCTTATTGAATAATGGATTTCCAACTATGACAAGGTATGTAACCACCTTCCGATAGTGTATCTCTAGAGAGGAATACACTAGGTTCAACAAGAATGTCTTGCAACCCGGCCATACATGACCGATCACTTATTTCTCTTGAGTGTATCGAATATATTGTCACCTTACGATTGGTACTAACATAACCGCTCCCGGGAGATACAGAAGCAAAAGAAGTAACAAAATGAATATTCTCTAGATGGTAACAATACACCCTAATGGGAGCGACCCACATAGCCATGCTGCTTGCCCGATTTTTGTCATTTCCCGGTTGTGAGGCTTAAGGTCAGAACTTAGCTTTAAATATATCACATCTTCATTTACTTTGAATTCCACATCGTCAAACCCATCAAACCACTAATTGATTTCCCCAAAACCATGGGTATAAATCTAAGAGAAACGAATTTCTCTGCCACCAAACATAGTTTTGAAGAGATCAACTTACGCGATTTGTTAAGTATATGTAACGACCCGGAATTTTGGGCTGAATTTAAAAATTTTATTTTAATTATTTTAATGGGTTTTTAATATTTGAAATAATTTATTTTATATAATAACGACTATAAATTTATTTTAATTGAAGTTAAAAGGAATAGATTTTATTTAAATTGTAAAAGGAGTTAGAAATAGCGCGACAGTTTTAAAATTTGAATTTTAACTTTGACTGACTTTGCAGGATGCAAAATAAATCGGATTTTAGCGAAATAAAAAATATTAGAATCTATTTAAAAATATCTTTCCAACGAATCCGAAAAATTGAAATTTCATAATGGGAATCAAAAGTTATGTCCAATTCAAAATCTCAGACAAATGCTATGGAATTTATATATATAATATATAGGACCCAAAACACTACTTTTTACATACGAATGAATTGGGACTCGAAACCACTTCCATTGAGTTTAAAATGATGTTTCTACATTGAAAAAGTATAAACACTTATATATTTTGAGTTTCGGAAATTATTCATATTTATTTGTATTTTTAATATTAAATATATACGCCTTAAAAATGGGAATTTTGCAAATGACCTCCGAATTAGACAAAACCACTTTCTATGGATTCGGAATATTAAATTATTGTTAGATTCCAAATTTCATAATTTTTGAAGCTAGTATGTGGTCGTAATAAATTTTACAGTGAAAAACAGTCAATTTTCAGACTTTAAAAATTCGCTATTTATTCGAACGGACTCGGAATTCATCAAAACCAGTTTCTATGGATTCTTAATGTCAAGAAATAATTATGTTTCAATTTTCATAAAAAAGGGAATTCGCAGGCGTTAACACGGATTTTTAAACTAAGAAAACAGACAAAATTTGAAGAAAATAAAATACATAAGAGGTTAAAATAAGGGTAGTGGGCCTAATTTAATTATTAACCCATATAAAATATCATAAGTGCTGTCATTAGCTGAACCCTAAGACAAAACATAGCCACCTTCTTCTTCCTCTATTCCATGGCGGCTCTCTCCTCTAAAATTTATTTTGCAAATTAGCCCATGAAAACAAAATAGTTTATATCTCTCAATCAGAACAAAATCAGACCAAACCCTTTCTGTGTTTTGTTCATCTTCTTATCCTCTATCTACCATGAAAAATTTAAGACCTATCGTCGCACGGATTCGCCGGAATCTAGCTTAAAAGACAGAAAGCTGATTTCGGTTATTTGTTCACTGCGGGCCCCACGAAGAGAGATAGGTCGAGCGACTTCAGGCAGTGGTAGAGGGGAAGTATACAGTTCTTTTGGCGGTGGTGGCATGATCTCAGGTGGCCGGAATTGGCCGGAATGTCAATTTTACTGGAGGGGTGCTGAAAATAAGACAGTCGCAAAGATGAGCAATTTCCCGTCGATCCGTGCATTTTCGGGCGAAGTGACCCAAATAGAAGTTGTTCAGGAGGTCGATATCTAGCTACTAACAAAAATTGGTGGCATTTGGAGTACCGAGGCGGCCGCAGCACTGAGATGAACGGAAACTACATTTTTCCGTTCAACTGCAGATCGTGGGCCCCACGAGGCGAACTGGAGGAGGGACCACCAGGCGTCGAAAGAGGGGGAGAAGCCGGAGAGAATGGAGCTGGTTTCGTGCAATTTCGACTTACGGTTTGGCCGTGACAAGTATTTTAAGTTCAGGGTGCTGTTTGAAAAAAAAGGTTAAGGGCTTAAACGCGAAACATTTATTTAATTTTATATTCAATGTTCGTAATGCAATATTTTTACATACGAGATCGAAATTTGACGATTTTAGTTCTGCTGCGATCGTGGCGAAGAGAGCTTCGCGTGGACACAAAATTTGTCCAATTTGGAGGAAATTGAAATTTTGGGTAATTTTTACAAATTTAAATATTATTTAAATCGATTTGTTAACTTCGCAAGTGCATAACTTTTTGTCACGTTATCGAAATTGCATGAAACTGAATCCGTTGAGATCGTTATGTCAAGAGCTTCGAGTGAGCAGTAATTTTGTCTAATTCTGAGCAAGTTGAAAATTTGGGTAATTTTCATAATTTAAATTAATTATTTAATTATTACAAACTTCGAAAATTCATAACTTTGTGATACGAACTCGAAATCACGCGAAACAGGATTTGCTGCGATCAACGAGTTGAGAGCTTCGCAACGACACTAACTACGCCCAATTTGGAGCATGTTGGATCTTGGGCCAAAATTGGGCCCGAACCGTCATTTAAAGCCGGCAAAGGTGAGAACTCTTTTGCTCACTCAATTTTCGAATAGTTATTTATTTTTATAATTAAATGTAAATAAATTATTGGTGATGGAAGTAATTGTTTGTTGAACGGATTGTGGATTTGGATGTCATGTTATGTTTGAAATTGAAAATATTCAACAGGTTAAACTAATGATTTATTATTTATGATAATTTAAAATGATGTTACACTGCCATTGACAAGTTACCTGACTTGTTGATGTTGATTGGGACGATTGTTTTACACCTCGCCCAAGTGCACAAAATTATGTGTTGGCTGAAACCCCACACGGGTCTTGGGTTGATATTTGACTACACATCACCCTTGTGTTTAGTGTAAATTGCACTTTGGCTGTTATGTGAATGGTTGACATTATTATGGAATAAGTGCGATGTTTGAAATCTGTGTAATCAAATTACATGGAAATTGTGTGAGTCTCATTCCAATTTTGAGTTAAAGATTATTATAATCCAATATTCAATTAAAAGAACCGAAGGATGGTTTCCATGTTTTCAAATGGGAAGGTATGTATTGTCAAAGTTACAATAAAAAGAGTGAATTGGAAAGAAGACATTTTTTTATTAGTAAAAAGTTACAATAAAAGATTAGAATTAAAAGATACCCTTTTTAATTTTCAACATGTTAAATTAAGAAGATTTGTTTCAAAACTGAACATTTTGAAAAGATTAATATTATTGTTATCAATTTTGAATTAATGAATATTTTAATTTATACTCAATTAATGGAATTAATTGGCGTTGATTTAAATAGATTATATCTTTATTATTTAAAAGTTATAAAAAAGGAGATTTAATTATAAAGATTTCATATTTATTGTCCACATGTTAAGATAAGAAAGTTTGATTTCGAAATTTGAACGTTTTGGAAAGATTACATTTATTTGTCATTATGTGGCAATAAATAGATTTGATTTCAAAATAAGACATTTTGGGAAGATTATTATTAATTGCTATAACAATATGGAAAGTTTAAATATTTATAAAGATTTGAAAGGTAAGTGAAGATATTTGGAATCACGTCATTTTAGAATTAAAGAATATTTAAAATTAAGATTCTTTAATGGAAAGGATATTTTCAAAGAGTGCGTTTTAGAAAAGTTAATTATAATTATAAAATTATAATTGTACTTGGGCACGAGGTTAGGTCACATTTGTTGTGGAAGTCTACCCGGAACCAACCGGCTTATCCAGCAGCCACAAATGTTGGGCCTAATGTGAGAGGTCCAAGTGCGCAAATACGAATTGGGCCATGACACGAGGTTAATCCCAACTTGAGGTATAAGTCTGCCCGGAACCAACCGGCATATCCAGCATCCACAAGTCACAGGCTTAATGTTGGAGGTCTAGCCCAGTATAAAATATAAATGAATAAGATAATGAATTGGGCTATTTAATCTGTTTTAAATAGCAATGCCATTTTAACCCGAACGTGTTTATCGATTTATTTTATCCATTTTATAATGCATATTAAAAGAGCTAATTTCAAAATTAACATTTTGGAAACAATAAATATTCAATTTGGATTTAAAAATAAAAATATTACATTTTCAATGTAATAAAGATTGAAATGAAAATATTACATTTTCAATGTAATAACGATTTAATTAAAAATGTACCTTTATCGAAATGAACTAGTTATTGACTAGAATAAAAATCCAATTAATTAATATTTAATTGGAATGGAATAAAAGAATTGGATTTTGGGTTGTCGTGAACGGTGTCTTTAATAACATTGTTCTTAAACCCCGATTAGAAAGGAATAAATCTTTTAAATAAGATTTAATGGAATTTTCCAACCAATATTTAAATTGGAATTAAATAGTAAATATTAGTTTGGAAAAGATAAATCTTTTAATTGAGATTATTAGAGCTTTCAAGTATATTTAGTAATTGGAATAAATTGAAATGTAAATTTTGTTTATTGTGAACTATGTTTTTAACGACATTCGTTCTTTAACCCGATTTATAGTGAAAATATGATTTGGAATTTATAAATCTTTTATCTAGATTTAACGAAAATTTTCCAAAGTAAAGTTTTTCAATTTAATATATTAAATTGGAATTGAATGGAATTCGATTGGTTAATAATTGAAATGAATTTCTGTGGATGAAGACTGTTACTATATATGGAATTTAAAAGGCCTTGCCGTTATTCCATTTATATTATTAGTCTAATACAGAAATTTATACCGATTATATATATTGATCTAATTTCTGTGAAAATTCTATATTTTATGGAAAATGATATTGGGTTTATCTTGAACTGTGTTTTAAATGACACTAGTTCTTTAACCCAGTTAAAGATAAGAATTATATCTTAAAAGCGGTTATCATTAAATAATGATTTTTGATATTAAAACCGAATTGGAGTTTTAATAAATTCTTAGTTGAATTGAGTAGAATAATTTCAAAGGATTTTATCTTTGATAAAATTAGTGGGAACATTTCCCTAATAATAAGAATATTTTATTAAAAGAATATTCTAAATTGGAATGAGGCGTTGGATGTGTTTTTATAGCACTTGATTATAAAATACGCGAATTATTCAGAAAGACCGGGTTTAACCCATTCTGAATAACTAATACGCCGATCAAGAGTCGAAGATGAAGACGGTGGTTGAAGACCGGAGTTCTTCACGTCGTTTGGGTGGTTATTGCTATCTTGATTGGACCGTACACCCAAGACGATGCAAAAAGTGGTGATCATCCAAACGTACTTGGAGATCGATGGAAATGCGAGGAATAAGGTGCCTTCAATTTCGTTCAGACCCAGAACGGACTTGTAAATGGATTGTGTGTCTGACAGTGTATTCCTTTATATTGTATTCGTTGATCTCTGTTTAATGTATAGCTATTGGTGGTGGAGAATTTATTCTTCGCTTAACACCTAGTTATATATTGGTAGATGATCAATGATATGGTATGGTCTGACAATGTGGCAAGCCAAGATGCAATTGGTCAAGGCTTTTGTTGAAAAAGCAGAGCCTTGTGGGATGATCAAAGCATAGCCTGTTTAGGCGTAGCTTTGTGTATAGCGTTACTTCGCGAGCCTCACACCCCGATTGGAGTCTAAAACGGGAGAAGGGACCGTAGGGAGTGCACACGTTTCTTTCTAGCTAGAGTGATGTCAGGGACCTACCAGCGCTGACATTTTACTTATGTGGATGATGGATTTTGAGGCGCCTCGGATTTATAGGCCGTAAGTGGTCATACTATAGGTCCAAAAGGACCGGGAAACGTGTGTTCAGGAATTGCCAATCCACTTTCGATAGGTGTGGACCGGCCCTACCGCTCCAAGGGTTCACTGCGGGGGATCCTGAGGCATTTGCTAGAGTGTCTCGAATCGGTAAGGAGCTCCTCCCTAGCCTTGACTCATGATGGAAAACCAATTTCCAATACGACATTATGGTTTTGATTGTAAACCTTATATATAGCGATATAGTGGGATGGGGCGCTCATGCCGTTTATGATTAATACATTTACTTTCGAAATTGATTTCAACACTATGCACTTATAGTAATTTTAAAAGATAAATTTTCGCGTACCAAGCATATTTGGCTATTATAAGGTAAAACTCTATCCTAGGGCTTGCGTTGCATTGTGTGATGGGACTTGAGTCTTATTATAGCTTCATTTTCCTTTATTTAGCATTGCGCTGTTTATTTTTATGCACTGGTATTCTTGGGGGTAAACCCGTTCCGTGTTATACGGCGTGGTCCCTTGATTTACCTAACTTTAAAATCAACTTAATAATTGTTTTTGAGTTCTCGTACCAGTCCAATGACTGACCTGGAGTTTATTGTTTTAACCTAAACTCTGGGTGCCCATATTTTTCTACACGGGCAGCTAGTAGTTTTAGTTTTGCAGATATTGTATTCACAGGATCCTGTTCTACAGCTGAAGCGATATTAGGAAAGCTCTGTATCCGTGTATTAGTCTCAGTTGTATTTTGTATTAATTTTCCACTGCTATTTAAATGTAATTTAAACTCTGATATTATTGTACTTCCAATGTATATTGTTTATTCATACTTTGGAATAATCTTGTACTCTGATGTAATTGTTGTAACAGCAATAAAATGTTCTTCTGTTTTGTGTTCTGATTTGTGTTGTTCTCAAAGCAATCCGGGCTTTCCTTTACGGGGAAGTTTCAGGATATCACAGTATACTTTGTTTGACATTCGTCCATACAAGTTGTCGTGGGACTAGACGAACCGAAGGCACTACTTTGTAAACAGAACAACCCTTGCATAAACTCCGTCTTTAATGGTCTTTAACTTGACTTTAAATTAATCAATGCCTAAGTCGAAACAAAGTGGTATTTGGATTTCATTCAGGAAACCAATCCCGGTCTCTTTGAATCGATGATCGTTAAAATCTTTTAGGGACAAGTGATACATAAACGATCAGGTTATCACATTTAATAAGTTCCAATATATATATATATATATATATATATATATATATATATATATATATATTGTCAAGACTTACCTACAAAATTCCAGATTTCAACAATAGTTTTATATTATCCAAAAAGACATGTAAATGATTAAATTAAACTGAACAAGTATATTGGGTCATACCACAGCCTTAAAATAAATTAAATCCACAAATTAATCATCATAAGAGATCTTGTTTATCACAATTCAACAATTCAAATACAAATAAACGTCATTCTTAGATTGGTTGACCTTGGAAATTTGTTTTTTTCCAAATCATATACATCTCAGTTTAATTTGGTTTAAGAATCCATTTGTTTTGCTTGATTATACCATATTTGTTACAATCCATACGTCAATGTATACGACTTAAATATATAACTGTTATTTCATTAATTCAATATATAATTAATTTAAATTTTATTTAAAATGGAAACGAATGGAACTTTCCTAAATTCGACTTAGTCGATTACCGATTTAACATCTCCTCCCAGTTCGTCTTTATTCCATTTATTTTCTTAACATCAGAAATACCACATAGTTATTGGCCAATCGAATCACAACCGTTATTATCTACAAAACTTTTGATTTTAACATTTTTCACTTTGGATTGTGAATACCAT
The DNA here is from genome assembly GCA_030737875.1 of Allium sativum. NCBI lineage: Eukaryota > Viridiplantae > Streptophyta > Magnoliopsida > Asparagales > Amaryllidaceae > Allium > Allium sativum. The sequence goes on along the minus strand of CM060918.1, from coordinate 573,784,428 downwards.
TCCTCCTAGACTTTTTATCACATCACTTGGTTTCATTAACCAATACTAGTGCAGGGCTAAATTCCGTTCATCTAGTTATTTTATAATTTCACATGAATTTCAATATTTATTGATCACTATTAAATCGACTTTGAAATAATTTCTCGATTAAATTATAGTTATCGACATAAGTCGATTAAGTTAAAATAATATTCGCTTCAAATCATTTGAGTTAATTACATACAATATTACTGGCGATTAATCACCATCCATTCATCATTTCATATTGTTGATTATAGTTCAACTAATCCATTTTGAACTATTTATATTTTATTCTAATTTTAATTAATATAAAAGAAATAAATTAATTCTATTTAAATAAATTAATTCTATTTGTTTATTTATATAATAACTTCGTTTAACTCTAACCAAGTACAACTCCATTCACAATGATTCTGTTTGATTATTTACCGTCTACTCCCTTCAAACTACACCATCCAATACTACCACTGCTTCCCTTTTATCCCTTTTAGATGAATATATTTTTATATATATAAATATTAAAATATTCTTTAAGGGAAATTCATTTATTTTAATTGCTAAAAATTATATCCCTCTTCTAGCGTTAAACTTTTATATTTCGTTTACCTTCTCTCATTTACTTTTTGTTTTTTGTTTTTATTTTTCTATTCCCTATGAAACCAAATCATCCCAGCTTTACTATAGGCCCAAAGTCCCTTTTTCCTTTATGTTTCTTTAAGCCCGTTCAAGCCCAGAATTCTTTGCCTATGCCCTTTTTCCCTCTACAACCCATCTCCTTTCTCTTCCCCATTCTCCCTTTAACTTCCTTTCTTGTTCTAATCATCGTTTAACTTCCCCAGTGCATGCCGTGCACCGAGTACATGCACATATGCTCCTGTAACAACCCGAAAATCTGGGCCAGTTTAAAATTTTTATTTTGGCAATTTTAGCGAATTTTGATTATTTAAAATGAATTATTTTAAATAATAACGACGAGAAATTTATTTTGAATATAATTCGAACGTATATATTCGTTTGAATCGTCGTTAGAATATAAATAATTATATATAATTATAAAAGGAATTGAAAATGGCGCGGTAGTTCGATAATTCGATTTCAAACTTCAATTGAATGTACCGGGTGCAAAACAAACCGGATTTTAGTGAAACCAAAAATAATAGGATCTAATTGATGATATCTTTCCAACGAATCCGAAAAATCGAAATTTCATAGCGGGAACCAAAAGATATGTCCAGTTGAAAATTCTGAATAGTCACAATAGAATTCAGGCCCTTAAAAATGGAAAATTTGCAAACGACCTCGGATTTCGACGAAACCGCTTTTGTTGGGTCCGCGAAGTCAAGTTATTGCTAGATTCCAAATTTCATAATTTTTCGAATCAGTATGTGAGCGTGGCAAAGGAAAACGCGTTTGACCAGTTTTAGTTGATTTTAATCGACTAGAAAATGGCCATTTTTCAAACGGTCTCAGAATTCGATGAAACTAGTTTTGTTAGGACCGTATCGTCCATACGAAGCTAGAAAATATTTTTCTGCAATTTATAGAGTTAGTATGTGACCCCGGTAAATTGAAATGCGCGTTCAAATTCAATATATAGAGTTATATGTTGATTTTGACGAAAACTGATCGAAACAGTCGAATCAGCTTATGGTACATATCCCATTGTGTTCGGAATGGGGGTAGTTAGCTATGGACGACAGGCGGTGGGCCTCGTTTAGAGGTCGTATGAAAAAGTTGCTTTTTGAAAATAAATAAATTAAATAAAAAAAATCTCTCTCCTCCTCTCCTTTATTTCCTCAGGACCCCCCCCCCGTTCGATTGAAATCAGAAGAGAAAAAAAAGAACCCGATGGCTCCTCTCCCCAAGCCATCGGCCATCGGTGGCCACCCCCCCTTCCACATCGCACTGGGCGCGATTCCCTCTCCCCCCGAATTCGATTCCGCCGCCGCCTACAGGGTTCATCGCGCCACCGCTCGGGTCCAGCGCCGCGCTCCCCTCGCGCCTCCCTGACCACCCACTCAGCTGCGCCCTTCTCTCTCCCTCTACCCCCTTCAAAACCGCACAAGACAGCAGCGCCCAAACCCTAGCTGACCCGCGCCTCCATGAACCGACCCTCCCCCTCCCATCGCTGATGATGGCGAATGCTCCTCCTCCGCCCCCTTTCAGTTCAACGACGATGTGAGTATTTCTTTTATTTTACTTTGTTTTTATTTTGATTTAAAAACTTCGTTTTTGTTTTATTTTGTGGATCCTTCTATGAAACGGTTTAATTTAAAAAGATAAGTTTTTATATAAGTTAAAGGCGTGATTTTTATTAAGTTAGAGTTATGATTTTTAATAATAGAGAGAGGACTTTTATATGATAAAATAAATGATCTTTAAAACTGAAAATCAACGATTTTTATTTCTTTGAAAAGGTTTGATTTTTATATATTGAATAGCGAAGTAAAAATTCGATTTTTATATATTGAATAGCGAAGTAAAAATTCGATTTTTATATATTGAATAGCATAGTAAAAAATTCAATTTTATATATTGAATAGCAAAGTAAAAATTCGATTTTTATATATTAAATAACAAAGTAAAAATTCGATTTTTACATATGTAGTGAGTGCGGGCAACGAAAGTGACAAAAGACCAAAAGTTGGAGATTTCCTATATAAGAAGAGTCGCGGTGAATGGATTTAGCTTTGGTGAGAACTTCTCACTCTTCAATTTCTTTTTCTAGTTATATATATACTAGGATGCAGACGGTGCTTAGCAGCACCCGACACCCGTCATCCACAGACCATGGATGGCTTGTTTGTTTAATTGTTTGGTTGTGTAGTTGGTTAGATTATTTGGTTTGGAAATGAATTGTTTGGTGAAATGAAATTGATTTGATTGATGTGTGAATGGCGTGGGCCTTCACTAGACCGGGGATAAGGCTAGGCCTTGTCCCGTTTCTAGTATCGTGCCGTTATGCCGCCGAAATTTTCTAAAAATAAGTTAGAAAAATAAAGATAACATTTTATTTAATAAATGAACCGAATAGAATATTCATAGGTTGAATAAAATAGTTTGATCGTTAAAAATATAATTTTTAACGTGAATGTGAATAAATAAATATTCATTTACAAACTGGACGGTTTGTTTATGTACACCTATTTGAAGGACATTGATTGGGACGATAAATTTTACACATCGCCCAACTGCACAAATAAAATCTGTGTTTGATTGTTTGAAACCCCACACGGGTATTGGGATGATATTTGAAGTACACTAATCCCGATTGTTTAGTTGTATGTCGATCGATTGATTGACAGACTGTTATAAGCGTTGAATATTTATATTTGATGCTTATACAGTGTAGAATGCACTTTGGATGATGGTTGATTATTCATCGTTGTTGATATATACATGTGTTGTAGAAAATCCATATAATCAACATTATATGGTAATTGATTGGGCCTCATTCCATATTCGAAAAAGAAATATTTAAATAGAAATATTTGAAAAAGAAATATTTGAATAGAAATATTTGAAAAAGAAATATTTGAAAATATGAATATATGAAGCCGTGTTGATTAGATTTACGCCATTTCGACGTGATCGATATTTATATCGATTTTATTCATTCTATAACGAATATCGAAAGTGATTTCAAAATCTGAAATTTTAGAAAGAATTGAAATTCGAATTAAATTGAATAGAAGTGAATTCGAATTAAATTGAATAGAAATGAATTCGAATTGAAATTGAATATAAATGAATTCGAATTGAAATTTGAATATAAATGAATTCGAATTGAAATCGATTTGTAAAGAATTTAAAACGAATTTATATTGGAATATTCAATTTTGATTTGAAATTGAATATGAAGTTGAAACCATTTTGAAAATGAATTTAAAAACGATTTATAAAGCACGTTTTGAATTGAAATCGACGAAGTATATATTATATATATTATATATATAGTATAATGGCCTGAATAGAACGCGCCGCGCCGCGGTAGTTCGTGAATTTCGACCATTGACTACGAACGGATATTACGGGAGATCCGACCGTCGGATTCTCCTAAAACCGGAACCGTTGGGTCCGTATCGAAAAGAGCTTTCTAACGAATATTAGAAATTTGAAATCTAACGGTTGGATTTGGAATTATGTCCAAATCAAATTTGGAAAAGGTCGCTGTAAGTGCAGTTCGATGGTCGTTGATGGAAATCGACTGTACGGGCCTTGATAAAATTATTAAAAATAGTAATAATTTATGTAAAATCATAAGAAATGATTTGGGAAAAATTGGGATGAAAAACTCCAAATTTGAAAAGATAAAAATAGATTTTTATCAAAATGAACAAGTTTTGAACTAGAATTATAATTCTATTTATTTTTAAAATAAATAAACTGGATTAGAAATGGTTTTGAAAATAACCAGAATTTCCAATATTTATATTGGAATGGATTTGAATCGAAATTGTCTTTGGATTATTTCGATGCTGGATTTCGTGATGATACAGATATTGTTATGGGAATTTGAAAGATATATATATATATATCGTTATTTCCAATAAGATATTTGTTAGTCGTAGAATTTGATATTGAATATAAGCCGGTATATTTTCTATTCAGAGCCTTGTGTTTAATATCAAATGTGATTTGGGTTTGTCGTGAATGGTGTCTTCATTAACACTGTTCTTGAACCCAGTTGAGAAAAGATTAAATCTTTTTATTTAGATTTAATGAAGTGTACCAATTAATTAATATTTAATTGGAATTGAATTGATATTGATTTTTGGGTTTATGGTGAACAGTGTTTTTAAATAACACTTGTTCTTTAACCCGATAATTAATGGAATGGGATTTTGGGTTTATCGTGAACCGTGTTTCAAATGACACTGATTCTTTAACCCAGTCACAGATTAAAACTAAGTGGAGTTTTAATGAATCTTTAATTAGATTGAGAAGATCGAGAATGGAGTATCACCAGTTTTGCTCCAGGCATTAGTTACATCTTTAATTAGATTTGAACGTGAAATGGTAATTGAATTTACCGATAACACCGTGGTGTTAAATATGAAGTATAACCAGTTTTACTTCATGGGATGAATAGGTTGGTATTGGGAAATTAAAACAAATGATTACTTCGGTAAGGTTCGTTAATCCCGACTAGTTGAATCGAAATTCAAAAGAAGATTAGAGAATAAATTCAAGGAATTTATCTTGGATAAAATTAATGGGAACCTTTCCCTATGAATGTGAAATTTAGAAACTAACTGTCGGTTAGCCAAGCAGAATGGTTTTCTGGATATTGATCTGATGTTGGTTTCGGCCTTCGGGGTTAATATTTGGGAAATTATTCTCTTGATTAATTCACGGTTAGTGACAGATGAATTGGAATGAGGCGTATGTTGTGTTTGTGTAACACTTATTTAAAATATACGCGAGTTATTCGGAAAGACCGGGTTTATCCCATTCTGAACAACTGATACGACGATAAGTCGAAGATGAAGACGGTGGTTGAAGACCGGAAGTCTTCACATCGTTTGGGTGATTACTGATGATCTTGATTGGGCTGTACACCCAAGATGAGGGAATAAATCGGTGGTCGTCCAGATGTGCTTGGAGATCGATGGATATGCGAGGAAAGTGCCTCCGGTTTCCTTCAGACCCAGAACGGACTTGTAAATGGACTGTGTGTCTGACATTGGATTTCATTCTGTGTGACTGATATCGGTTGCATAGAGTGGTTTGCCTGTGTGGCATGCTAAGATGCAATTGATCGAGGCTTCTGTTGAAAAGCAAAGTCTTGTGGTGATGATCAAAGCACAGCCTGTATGGCACAACTTTGTGTAACGTGAATTCGCGAGCCACGCACCCCGGTTGTGAACCAAAAATGGGAGAGGACCTCAGGCAGGGCATGCGTTTCCTTCTAGCTAGGGTGGTGTCAGTGACCTACCAGCCCTGACATTTATATACTTTTCACCTGTGTGGTTGTTGCTATTGCGAGGCGCATCGGTTTGATCGGACGATCCGGGTCCGATGGAGCCATTCGTTGGCTCATTTACGCCCAAAAGGGCGGGGAAACGTAGTGTTCAGGCATAATAATCCACATCGGTGGACCGGCCCTGTCGCTCCAAGGCTTGCCTGCGCGCTTGCCTGAGACATGGGCTAGATTGTCTCGAATCGGTAGAGGACGATCCCTGGCCTCGGTTCACAGATGGAAATCCAACTTCCAAATACGTGACATTTGCGGTTTTAATTGTAGAACTAGTATGGCGACATGATATATGGTACCTATGCCGCCTATGATTGATACTTATGATTTGAAGTTGTTTTATACACTATACACTGATAATAGTATCAAATGATTTGTTTTAAAACGTATCAAGCATTCTTTGGCTGTTATAAGGGAAAACCCTATCCCCCGGCTTGCGTTGCATTGTGTGATAGGACCTGGGTCTTATAACAGCTTCATTTTCCTTTATTTAGCATTGCGTTGTTTGTTTTATGCACTGGTATTCTTGGGAGGAAACCCGTTCCGTGTTATACGGCGTGGTCCCTTGATTTACCGAACTTTAAAATAAAGATTAACAACTGTTTTAGTTCTCACACCAGTCCCATGACTGACCTGGAGTTTATTGTTTTGACCTAAACTCTGGGTGCCCCTATTTTGACACGGGCAGCTAGTAGTTTTGGTTTTGCAGATTTATATTCACAGGATCCTGGTTTACAGCTGGAATGATATCCGGAAAGCTTTGTATCCGTATATCTCTTCTAGTTGTGTATTGTATTATTTTCCGCTGCTATGTATTTAAATGTAATTTAAATATCTGATATTTCTGTGTAATGTTTATTTATACTCTGTATATTCTTGTAATCTGATGGTATTGTTGTAATATGCAATGAAATGTCCTTCCGTCTGCGTTCTATTTTGTCGTGTTCTCAAAACGATCAGGCGTTTCGAACGGTCTAGATCGGTTTAGCGACTGATTCAGATCGAGCGAAATTCCTTCTCGTCACAGTATCTCCCCCACTTAAAACTTTTCGTCCCCGAAAAGGAACAAAGTCGAAAGTGGTTTGATTAATCAACTCTACGTTCGATCTGGCTTCCATTCTCCAACTTTTCAGTTTCTGAGAATTTTCTAAAATTTCAAAAATTTGGCTAACACCCTAAATTTTCGAAAAATTTCGCCATAACCTCCCCTGCACCGGGAGCTACGGGAAAATCGCGAAATTGCCATATAGGCCTTCTGATCTCAAAAAGAAAAAGAAAAAGCCAAGCGGCTAGCCAATAGGCTCATAAAATCATCATCACCCAAACAAAACAGTAAATTATAGTAAACATGTACCTATTTGTCGAGCAAACTAATTTTATTCTCTGCTCTAGCCTCCTTGCTGAGACCTGTTCAATGTAAGTACAAGTATATGCAAGCAAATGCGACCAAATTTCAATACAATTCACTATTTGATACAATTAGGCGTAATGGTTCAAAATTATCAAACAAATAAACAAACAACACAAACATCAATCAATTAGTTGATTAGCATTTCAAATGCATAACTTTGATATGTAGTCAAAAATCAGATTTTTTGATGCCAAATCACAACAATAAGCCATATCTAGTTTCGGTTCTCACACCAGTCAATTGGAAATTTATAGAAATCTCACTTTCGTCGCTCGAAAATAAATACTGGCGATGGTGCCCCATCACCAGAATTATCCCCGGGCAACTAGAGTATGATTCTATAACTATCCAATACATTAAAACTTCGAATACACGTTTGCAAGACATATATGCAAAATCTTTATATATCGGATTGTCCAAATCAATATATAATAAATGATCAAATACGAATAAGGGATTTAAATTTTCAAAACAAAACTTGTTTTCAATTTTAAAAATATACTCTTCACACTCGTTCTAGGATACTACTGATCCCATCTCTAACGAGTCATTCCCATTGGATATTACTAATCCAATTTCTGATGAATTCTTTCGCATGGTTCTAATGTGTCTTTTTCTCTGAGCTTTGTAAACCAAAGCTCTGATACCAACTGTGACGAGAAGGAATTTCGCTCGATCTGAATCATTCGCTAAACCGATCTAGACCGTTCGAAACGCCTGATCGTTTTGAGAACACGACAAAATAGAACGCAGACGGAAGGACATTTCATTGCATATTACAACAATACCATCAGATTACAAGAATATACAGAGTATAAATAAACATTACACAGAAATATCAGAGATTTAAATTACATTTAAATACATAGCAGCGGAAAATAATACAATACACAACTAGAAGAGATATACGGATACAAAGCTTTCCGGATATCATTCCAGCTGTAAACCAGGATCCTGTGAATATAAATCTGCAAAACCAAAACTACTAGCTGCCCGTGTCAAAATAGGGGCACCCAGAGTTTAGGTCAAAACAATAAACTCCAGGTCAGTCATGGGACTGGTGTGAGAACTAAAATAGTTGTTAATCTTTATTTTAAAGTTCGGTAAATCAAGGGACCACGCCGTATAACACGGAACGGGTTTCCTCCCAAGAATACCAGTGCATAAAACAAACAACGCAATGCTAAATAAAGGAAAATGAAGCTGTTATAAGACCCAGGTCCTATCACACAATGCAACGCAAGCCGGGGGATAGGGTTTTCCCTTATAACAGCCAAAGAATGCTTGATACGTTTTAAAACAAATCATTTGATACTATTATCAGTGTATAGTGTATAAAACAACTTCAAATCATAAGTATCAATCATAGGCGGCATGGGTACCATATATCATGTCGCCATACTAGTTCTACAATTAAAACCGCAAATGTCACGTATTTGGAAGTTGGATTTCCGTCTGTGAACCGAGGCCAGGGATCGTCCTCTACCGATTCGAGACAATCTAGCCCATGTCTCAGGCAACCGCGCAGGCAAGCCTTGGAGCGACAGGGCTGGTCCACCGATGTGGATTATTATTCCTGAACACTACGTTTCCCCGCCCTTTGGGGCGTAAATGAGCCAACGAATGGCTCCATCGGACCCGGATCGTCCGATCAAACCGAGGCGCCTCGCAACAGCAACAACCACACAGGTGAAAAGTATATAAATGTCAGGGCTGGTAGGTCACTGACACCACCCTAGCTAGAAGGAAACGCATGCCCACCCTGAGGTCCTCTCCCGTTTTTGTTTCACAACCGGGGTGCGTGGCTCGCGAATTCACGTTACACAAAGCTGTGCCATACAGGCTGTGCTTTGATCATCACCACAAGACTTTGCTTTTCAACAGAAGCCTCGATCAATTACATCTTAGCATGCCACACATGCAAACCACTCTATGCAACCGATATCAGTCACACAGAATGAAATCCAATGTCAGACACACAGTCCATTTACAAGTCCGTTCTGGGTCTGAACGAAACCGGAGGCACTTTCCTCGCATATCCATCGATCTCCAAGCACATCTGGACGACCACCGATTTATTCCCTCATCTTGGGTGTACAGCACAATCAAGATCATCAGTAATCACCCAAACGATGTGAAGACTTCCGGTCTTCAACCACCGTCTTCATCTTCGACTTATCGTCGTATCAGTTGTTCAGAATGGGATAAACCCGGTCTTTCCGAATAACTCGCGTATATTTTAAATAAGTGTTACACAAACACAACATACGCCTCATTCCAATTCATCCGTCACTAACCGTGAATTAATCAAGAGAATAATTTCCCAAATATTAACCCCGAAGGCCGAAACCAACATCAGATCAATATCCAGAAAACCATTCTGCTTGGCTAACCGACAGTTAGTTTCTAAATTTCACATTCATAGGGAAAGGTTCCCATTAATTTTATCCAAGATAAATTCCTTGAATTTATTCTCTAATCTTCTTTTGAATTTCGATTCAACTGGTCGGGATTAACGAACCTTACCGAAGTAATCATTTGTTTTAATTTCCCAATCCCAACCTATTCATCCCATGAAGTAAAACTGGTTATACTTCATATTTAACACCACGGTGTTATCGATAAATTCAATTACCATTTCACGTTCAAATCTAATTAAAGATGTAACTTACGCCTGGAGCAAAACTGGTGATACTCCATTCTCGATCTTCTCAATCTAATTAAAGATTCATTAAAACTCCACTTAGTTTTAATCCGTGACTGGGTTAAAGAATCAGTGTCATTTGAAACACGGTTCACGATAAACCCAAAATCCCATTCCATTAATTATCGGGTTAAAGAACAAGTGTTATTTAAAAACACTGTTCACGATAAACCCTAAAATCAATATCAATTCAATTCCAATTAAATATTATTTAATTGGTACACTTCATTAAATCTAAATAAAAAGATTTAATCTTTTCTCAACTGGGTTCAAGAACAGTGTTAATGAAGACACCATTCATGACAAACCCAAATCACATTTGATATTAAACACAAGGCTCTGAATAGAAAATATACCGGCTTATATTCAATATCAAATTCTACGACTAACAAATATCTTATTGGAAATAATGATATATATATATATCTTTCAAATTCCCATAACAATATCTGTATCATCACGAAATCCAACATCGAAATAATCCAAAGACAATTTCGATTCAAATCCATTCCAATATAATTATTGGAAATTCTGGTTATTTTCAAAACCATTTCTAATCCAGTTTATTTATTTTAAAAATAAATAGAATTATAATTCTAGTTCAAAACTAGTTCATTTTGATAAAAATCTATTTTTATCTTTTCAAATTTGGAGCTTTTCATCCCAATTTTTCCCAAATCATTTCTTATGATTTTACATAAATTATTACTATTTTTAATAATTTTATCAAGGCCCGTACAGTCGATTTCCATCAACGGCCATCGAACTGCACTTACAGCGACCTTTTCCAAATTTGATTTGGACATAATTCCAAATCCAACCGTTAGATTTCAAATTTCTAATATTCGTTAGAAAGCTCTTTTCGATACTAACCCAACGGTTCCGGTTTTAGGAGAATCCGACGGTCGGATCTCCCGTAATATCCGTTCGAAGTCAATGGTCGAAATTCACGAACTGCCGCGGTGCGTTCTATTCAGGCCATTATACTATATATATAATATATATAATATATACTTCGTCGATTTCAATTCAAAACATGCTTTATAAATCGTTTTTAAATTCATTTTCAAAATGGTTTCAACTTCATATTCAATTTCAAATCAAAATTGAATATTCCAATATAAATTCGTTTTAAATTCTTTTCAAATCGATTTCAATTCGAATTCATTTATATTCAAATTTCAATTCGAATTCATTTATATTCAATTTCAATTCGAATTCATTTCTATTCAATTTAATTCGAATTCACTTCTATTCAATTTAATTCGAATTTCAATTCTTTCTAAAATTTCAGATTTTGAAATCACTTTCGATATTCGTTATAGAATGAATAAAATCGATATAAATATCGATCACGTCGAAATGGCGTAAATCTAATCAACACGGCTTCATATATTCATATTTTCAAATATTTCTTTTTCAAATATTTCTATTCAAATATTTCTTTTTCAAATATTTCTATTTAAATATTTCTTTTTCGAATATGGAATGAGGCCCAATCAATTACCATATAATGTTGATTATATGGATCTTCTACAACACATGTATATATCAACAACGATGAATAATCAACCATCATCCAAAGTGCATTATACACTGTATAAGCATCAAATATAAATATTCAACGCTTATAACAGTCTGTCAATCAATCGATCGACATACAACTAAACAATCGGGATTTGTGTACTTCAAATATCATCCCAATACCCGTGTGGGGTTTCAAACAATCAAACACAGATTTTATTTGTGCAGTTGGGCGATGTGTAAAATTTATCATCCCAATCAATGTCCTTCAAATAGGTGTACATAAACAAACCGTCCGGTTTGTAAATGAAAATTTATTTATTCACATTCACGTTAAAAATTATATTTTTAACGATCAAACTATTTTATTCAACCTATGAATATTCTATTCGGTTCATTTATTAAATAAAATGTTATCTTTATTTTTCTAACTTATTTTTAGAAAATTTCGGCGGCATAACGGCACGATACAAGAAACGGGACAAGGCCTAGCCTTATCCCCGGTCTAGTGAAGGCCCACGCCATTCACACATCAATCAAATCAATTTCATTTCACCAAACAATTCAATTCCAAACCAAATAATCTAACCAACTACACAACCAAACAATTAAACAAACAAGCCATCCATGGTCTGTGGATGACGGGTGTCGGGTGCTGCTAAGCACCGTCTGCATCCTAGTATATATATAACTAGAAAAAGAAATTAAAGAGTGAGAAGTTCTCACCAAAGCTAAATCCATTCACCGCGACTCTTCTTATATAGGAAATCTTCAACTTTTCATCTTTTGTCACTTTCGTTGCCCGCACTCACTACATATGTAAAAATCGAATTTTTACTTTGCTATTTAATATATAAAAATCGAATTTTTACTTTGCTATTCAATATATAAAAATCGAATTTTTTACTATGCTATTCAATATATAAAAATCGAATTTTTACTTCACTATTCAATATATAAAAATCGAATTTTTACTTCGCTATTCAATATATAAAAATCGAATTTTTACTATTCTATTCAATATATAAAAATCAAACCTTTTCAAAGAAATAAAAATCGTTGATTTTCAGTTTTAAAGATCATATATTTTATCATATAAAAGTCCTCTCTCTATTATTAAAAATCATAACTCTAACTTAATAAAAATCACGCCTTTAACTTATATAAAAACTTATCTTTTTAAATTAAACCGTTTCATAGAAGGATCCACAAAATAAAACAAAAACGAAGTTTTTAAATCAAAATAAAAACAAAGTAAAATAAAAGAAATACTCACATCGTCGTTGAACTGAAAAGGGGCGGAGGAGGAGCATTCGCCATCGTCAGCGATGGGAGGGGGAGGGTCGGTTCATGGAGGCGCGGGTCAGCTAGGGTTTGGGCGCTGTTGTCTTGTGCGGTTTTGAAGGGGGTAGAGGGAGAGAGAAGGGCGCAGCTGAGTGGGTGGTCGGGGAGGCGCGAGGGGAGCGCGGCGCTGGACCCGAGCGGTGGCGCGATGAACCCTGTAGGCGGCGGCGGAATCGAATTCGGGGGGAGAGGGAATCGCGCCCAGCGCGATGTGGAAGGGGGGGGGGGGGGTGGCCACCGATGGCCGATGGCCTGGGGAAAGGAGCGCGCCTCCCACGGCGGCGGTAGGGGAGGGCGACTGGGTCTGAGGGAGGAGCCATCGGGTTCTTTTTTTTTCTCTTCTGATTTCAATCGAACGGGGGGGGGGGGGGATCCTGAGGAAATAAAGGAGAGGAGGAGAGAGATTTTTTATTTATTTATTTAATTTATTTATTTTCAAAAAGCAACCTTTTCATACGACCTCTAAACGAGGCCCACCGCCTGTCGTCCATAGCTAATTACCCCCATTCCGAACACAATGTGATATGTACCATAAGATGATTCGACTGTTTCGATCAGTTTTCGTGAAAATCAACATATAACTCTATATATTGAATTTGAACGCGCATTTCAATTTACCGGGGTCACATACTAACTCTATAAATTGCAGAAAAATATTTTCTGGCTTCGTATTGACGATACGGTCCTAACAAAACTAGTTTCATCGAATTCTGAGACCGTTTGAAAAATGGCCATTTTCCAGTCGATTAAAATCAACTAAAACTGGTCAAACGCATTTTCCTTTGCCACGCTCACATACTGATTCGAAAAATTACGAAATTTGGAATCTAGCAATAACTTGACATCGCGGACCCAACAAAAGTGGTTTCGTCGAAATCCGAAGTCGTTTGCAAAATTTCCATTTTTAAGGGCCTGAATTCTATAGCGACTATTCAGAATTTTCAACTGGACATATCTTTTGATTCCTGCTATGAAATTTCGATTTTTCGGATTCGTTGGAAAGATATCATCAATTAGATCCTATTATTTTTGGTTTCACTAAAGTCCGGTTTGTTTTGCACCCGGTACATTCAATTGAAGTTTGAAATCGAATTATCGAACTACCGCGCCATTTTCAATTCCTTTTATAATTATATATAATTATTTATATTCTAACGACGATTCAAACGAATATATACGTTCGAATTATATTCAAAATAAATTTCTCGTCGTTATTATTTAAAATAATTCATTTTAAATAATCAAAATTCGCTAAAATTGCCAAAATAAAAATTTTAAACTGGCCCAGTATTTCGGGTTGTTACAGCTCCGAACAACGTTGATTCACTACTCCACCACCAACAAGTCTCGACGCCGTCCAGGAATGCCACTGATCCCCACTTCCGATCATACATCAACCCCTCCTCAAAAATCACCCTTCACCATTATCGCTTATGAATCACAAAGAAGGTTGTATTCAAAACAACCACCCTCCCCCCCCCCCCCCACCGATCCTGACCATCAGTTCGCCTGTCACCATCGCCATTCATCTCCCCATCCAACCGAGCACCTCTCCTCCCATTTGCATTGAACTCGATCACCCCCAACATCAATAGGAATCGATCAAAACACCCTACCTCTAAAACACTTCAAATTCCCTAAAACACCTCGTCCAGCCTCCTCAGTCTGTCGAAACCGACCGAAATCCGTCCATGTCTCCATCTACCCCTAATGTTGCTCCACCAAAAGCAGTTTTCCAAATTTTCAACCTAAATCCGTGATTTTAAAATTTTTCAACTCAAACCTAAATTAAACCCAAACTCAAGCTATAAGCTATTAAAAATCATGAAATTTGTTTTTAAAAACCACTATTTACCAATCTGAACTTATTCGAATGCCTGAAATCACCAAACTTGATGATAAAAAAAATGATTGTTGAAAACCTCTTTATTGTTTTTGACTTTTTCTATGTGTATGAGATGCAAATTAAACTGTAAATATTTTTAAAATACACATAAGACTAAATTGAATAATGTTTATATTAACCTCGAATCTTGTTACACTCTAGAATTTTGAATAGAGATTTTTATAAACTAATATAGGTGGTATATATTCACCAGTTGAACATACTGATGAGTTTAAAAGGATTTACAGTGATTCAATCCACATACAACCTGTATGTTTGATTCAGAAGTGACATAACACCTCCCTAAGCATATATATACCCTTATATAAGGTGCCCTACTTAACCATTAAAGATGAAAACTCCAGTGAGGTTTACTCATAATATTTTGTCCCTGTTCTTAGCCATTTAGGTTCCAGTTTCATGATCTAAATATTAGCCATAGTTTATTTTCAATATTTGCCAAGTCCATCTAATATAAACACATTTACATCTATGTACATAACTTTGTAATTTGAATGGTAAAACAGTACCTGAAACAGGTTTTGAGAGAGGAACAGAGGAGGCTCACTCACCTATATTCACTGTTTTTAAGTTCTTAAGCTTTAGGTTTCTTTTCCATTTTAGATTTACCTTCACATTCCAAGTTTTATATGAAAGTTATAACAACTAACACCACACATTCAAAAGTATATATACATTTATATGTGTATGCACCACCATGTATATAACAAGCATAAGGTAAATGAAAAGTTTACTCGCAATCAATTCCTCTGTTTTAAGTTTCCTATACAGAGTTTTCACCCTTTCTTGCCCAGGTTTTTCCTTCCATTTAGTTCAGCTTTTCCAGATTTGTTTACACTTTTGTTCGAGTGGAATATGGTGGTAAGCAATGGCAATATGTATATATAGATGCACAAAAATAATAAAATATGATGGCATTAAATTGGTGCATGTGGAATGAATTATGATGGAATGTTTACTGCTGATTGATGAGAGAAATGCAGCTATATGTTTTAGCTATTGTGAAGTCTGTTTTGTTGCCTAGTGTTATAGCTGATCTCCTACAACAAATTGATAGAAAGCATGAAGTCCTGCTTTTGTTTTTGTACAACAACTATATGAAGTACATGTGGGCATGTGCAATATTGGTTAAACTATGTATAGCTTGGTTGAAGAACATCTCGCAAAACAATTTTATAGTTGCTCCTTTATTGTTCCTAAAGACAAGGCATGATAGCCTATTAGGATAGCATGTGCTGAGATTTTCAAATATTTTTCTACTGGCCCTAGTCATGGTTGGGCTCCTTTCTCTAGCTAGAATTAAATCTACATAATACGCAACCATATGCAAAATGTACTAAAGGTTAAAATATTCCAATACTTATTTACTAAGCATCCTTAAATCATGAATGTCTTGTATATTTCAGTTCAATCAAATCAAATTACGCTACATCTTGGCATTTAAAGCCATATCCTTCCATATGCTTTAATGTAAAGTAATAGTTTAAATTAAATTATTCTTATTTGCTTTTTAGCATAACTACTATGTTTATTTGTATTTTAAAACACATTTGAATTTAAATACAAATGCTAAAACCATATGTACTTGTATAAATGAATATAATAAGTATGTATAAACATAGGATTTTATAAATTATTATTATTCTAATTTACTAGAATATTCAAACCTAATATCATTTATAATTTAACAAGCGTTAAAACGAATATAAAAATGCAAAAATAAAACAAGAAAACATTTCCAGCTTGTTTCACATTTGTCAAAATAATTTAACCCTTTTATATATGTTATTCCTGAAATTTCCCCAATATTTATTATTGACAAATTTATTATTTTAATTCAGTCACTGAATTAACCTGTAATAAACAGTATAACAAACTTAGACAAAAACTGGGACATTACACAAACAGTATGATTAGAGTTTCTTCATTCTCCGAATCGTGACTTCAAATCATTGCTTTGAAAAACTATTCTCTGATTCTTTGGTTCCTTCTTGCTCACTTGTCGTTTGATTTAAGATTTGGCTTGTGATCGAAACTTGTGAGTATTCTGTTTTGATTTGATTTTGCCTTCGAATTTGTTGCTTTTTTTCATGATTAGCCAATGATGAATTGGTGTTATTTATAAGGTATATAAACCCTTAAATATCTAATTTCATGAATTGATTTGGCTTTTGATTGTTGCGGTATTCTTGCATGATTGTCTAATTGATTTTCACGGCATTGAATCACTTGTTTGTTGCTTGACTAAATTGTCTTACCCTCTGGATATTGGGAACATATTGTCGTGTATGCCCAGTTGAATTCTGGAAATAATTTATTGAGATATCTTGCCTAAAAACAAATGTCCGATTTTCTAGAAAGAATTAAATACATGAATGCGCTGTTGATTTCTGGAAACAATTTTGAAATCGATAATTGATTCTTGCCCAAGATAATTTTTGAACAGAATAGATAAATTTTGCATGGCATTTATAGAAATGAAATTTGATTATTTTTGGAAAACTTTGTAATTTATGTCTTGCCTAAATTCTTGCATGTCATTCAGTTTGTGTTCTTCACAGATTAATTGATACACACATTTGATATTTTGTTGGCACTGTTTTCATGTAACTTGCACTGCCATGTTGTGTACTACTACATCACTTTATACTTTATTGAGCCATGTTGCATTCCTTGCTTCATATTTGCATATGAGATATGTGTTTCCTTATTTAAAATTATTGCTAGCCTTTGTCTATCTTGATGTTGCACCATATATGTCATGCTATGGTATATGTGTACATGCCATATATGTGCTGTAACGAACACAAATTTTCAACCTCAAAAATCGACATACAACACCATGTCGGCTATTCAAGCTTCAAAAATACCAGAACGTTATTGAAAGAAAATAGAGGGCGAGAATAGATAAGATAGAAAATTAGAATAGAAGAAGGAGAAGAACATAGATACAACATCAGAGTAATACGAATCTCATAGCAGAATGAATAAAGTATATTATACATCATAACTTTGAAACAAAAATCTGTATTTGTATACTAGAGTACAACACTTACATCACAGTGGAAACAAACAATAGCTATATAATCCTAAAGCCTCCTACTCTATCTCTACAAGTATATCTGTGAAATCCCGACTACTTGACTGCCCGTTCAAAATTGGGCACCTAAGAGTTTAGTGAATAAAAAAAAACTCCGGGTCAGTCATGTAACTGGTATGAGTAAACTCCAAACATTTGTTTAACTTTTAAAATCCTTTTAAAAGAAGGAATAATCATAAGACTAATCCACACATAAACACAGATGGTTTTTACCTTACAATAACCCAAAACATTCTTTTAAACTCCATACTCTTCTGATATTATAATAATGTCTAAATCAAAAAAATAACAATCCAGTGGAATGCTTTCATCTCACGTTCCACATATATAATATATAATGAAAACTGCGAGCACTTGTTGGGTAATGAATTTCCAACTATGACAAGGTATGGAACCACCTTCCGATAGTGTATCTCTAGAGGACAATACACTGGGTTCAACAAGAAACCTTGTAACCCGGCCACACATGACCGACCACTCATTTCGCTTGATTGTATCGAATGTATATCACCAACGGTTGGGATCAGCAACCATTTTCCCGAATGGGACAACATCAAATAGAATAAAGAATGAATTGAATTTCTCTAGATAGGTGATAATACACTCTAATTTGGAGCTACCCACTTAGCCATGCTGCCTGCCCGATTTTCGTCATTTCCCGGTTGTTGAGGCTTGAGGCCATAATGTACAGATCACACATTTATTCACTTTGAATGCCACATCGCCATACCCGCCAAATCTCAAATTGATTTCTCCAAAAATACCCTGGGTATATGGCTAAGAGAAATGAATTTTTCCTCCACCAAACATAAATACGTTTGAAGAGATCAACTTACGCGATCTGTTAAATATACTCTGTCAGACATTCTTCCATACAGGTTGTCCTAGGAATGGACAAACCAGAGGCACTATTCTGTAAATCCATCTTAGATAATTTCTACCTAGGATCACCACAACAGTCCTTACATAACTCCATCTTTAATTATCTTCATCATATTTGATTCACAACGGTAACGCCTATACAGAGTGGTTTTCAGATAATAAATATGATCCCGGTCTCTCCGTATTGAAGACGGAAATGGTCAAAAACTTTGATACTCGGTTATTTAACTATCAAAGGAAAACATGTGTACAAACAACAGTCGTATTTCTAAATGGAAATCTTGCCGAGCAAATCATCAATCAACACTGATCCCCTTTAATTTAATTTGTCATTCAATTATCCATTTCCCTATTCTCGTTTCCATATATTCGTAAATTATTATTTTCTAAATTAAGAAAATATATGTTATTAATCATTGGAAAACATTTCCATATTTACTCTCATTTTTATTTTATTTATATTAGAATTTTTTTTGATTCTTATTTGGAAAACATTTCCAAAACTCCTTCATTGGATTTAAACAGATGTTTAAATAAAACATTGCTATGCCAACTCAAACCATTACACTCATTAACTAAATTCACTTAATCAACCTTCACTATTGAACCTTAACCATTCCTTAGTTAAAAATGAAGTCAATCAAGTTGGGGTATAACTACCTCTCAGACCTTAACTGAACAATATTTCTGACTCGAAATAGACAAAGTACCCTTTTAAATCTTTAAAAAACTTCCTTATGTAACTCTTGGATTCTATTTACGAATCCACTTCTTTTACAGAAATCATTTGATTATAACAATAGTGTTATAATCCCATGCTTCCAAAATATAATAGCTTAAATATAACATTAATTTATTAATTTGGATAAATAAACAAACAACTAATTTATTAATAAATAAATCTTGATTAAAGACGAATAGTGAATAGTACTTTCTCGAATTCGATATAATCTAATTTCAACGTATAACTCTCTTTCGAACAATCTCTATTCGATTTAACTCTCTTTCGAATAAGTTATATTCGATTTAACTCTCTTTCGAATAAATTATATTCAATTAACTTTCTTTCGAATAAATTATATTTGATTAACTCCCTTTCGAATAACTCTATTTGATAACTCTATTTCGAATAACTCTATTTCAAATAACTATATTTGATAACTTTATTTCGAATAAATCTATTTCGATAACTCTATTTCGAATAACTATATTTGATATCTCTATTTCGAATAACTCTATTTCAAATAACTATATTTGATAACTTTATTTCGAATAACTAATATTCGATTAACTCTATTTAGAATAACTCTATTCCAAATAACTATATTTGATATCTCTATTTCGAATAACTCCATTCGATAAATCCCTTTCGAATAAGCTAATATTCGATTAACTCTCTCCGAATAACTTATGTTCGATTAACTCTCTTCGAATAAATAATATTCGATTAACTCTCTTCGAATAACTTATATTTGATTAACTCTCTTCAAATAACTTATATTCAATTTAACTCTACTCGAATAACTTATATTCAATTTAACTCTACTCGAATAACTTATATTCGACTAACTCTATTCGAATAACTAAATATTCTATTAACTCTATTCGAATAACTAATATTTGATTAACTCTATTCGAATTACTAATATTCGATTAACTCTATTCCAATAACTAATATTCGATTAACTCTATTCGAATAACTAATATTCGATTAACTAGTACGATTTTAACCCTACTTCCTATCTTATTCAAATACCCATTTGAATTCCTATTTCAAAACCCAATTTTCCTTATAAATATTTTAATTTATAATTTATTTATTTTAACCCATTATTCACATCGAATGTGAAAAATATTTCTTTTATATAATCCATTAAGTTTGATTTCGTATTTTAAAATAATATCCTATTTCCAAATTCTATTTATACTTCTATTTATAGAATTATTCATATGAAATCTCCTTTTTAATTCTAACACTTAAATCTCATTTATAATTCCCTTTATAAATGCTGAGTTCACATTCTATTAAAATATCGGTGTCAAAACCGATTTCTATTTCTCTATATAATTTCAGACTTATATATTCAATTTATCACATAATAAATATTTAATTTAATTTATAAAACATTATTTATAAATTAATCTTTTCAGTTTATCTGTTAAAACAGATTCTATTTAAAATCTACTTTAAATTTGTCTTTTCCATTTAACTGTTAAAACCGATTTCCATTCAATATTTATTTTCCACGTATTTCCTTTTATGAAATTCTATTCATTTCCCAAATATTTCCTTTTATAAAATTTTATTCATTTTCTAAATAAATATTCCTTTTATATTTCTATTTATTTTCTAAATAAATATTCCTTTTATAGAATCCTTTGATTTTATAAATATTTTCTTTTATAAAATCCTTTGATTTTATAGATATATTATTTTCAATATACACTTTGAACATTCCCGTTTTACATCCCAAAATTACTTATGGTATTTCTATTATTTAGAAATACCAAATCATAGTGCCAGTGTCATCCACACATACAAAATCAATCGCATAAAATATATCACATCATATATCACAATATATGAAAATAAACAGTAATAACTTTTGAGGAATCCAGTTGGATCCCTTCAACCTGTTTCCCTACATCCACAGATGTTAAACAATATAATTAACATCAACTTCATTTCAATATGAAATATTATGATAATAGAATCAATATTTGATTAAAGATATATATATATATATCATTATTTATAATTTCAACCAATCAATTAGCAGTTCATCCAAACAAACAACACACAGTAATCAATCATCATTTATCAATTCAAAAAAGTATAAAAATATAACTAGGTAGAGTTAGTGAGATTTACTCACATTGGACAGTTACCGTTAAATCGATTAACGGTCGATTAATTGTACCAGGCATTTTATTTTCCTTAAAATCCAAATGATCTCCAAACTATTCCAAACTAGCTTCATCGCGTAGCCTGCGTCAGTATGATTCCATTGGATCCAGTTTCACGCGATTCAATGATCGTATGAACTAATTACGATCATTGTAATTTTAACTTGAATTTAAACCAATTTAATTTAATTAATTATTAATTAAATTCTGATTCCTACTCACCGTTGCCACGTCAGAAATGCTTAATGCATTTTCATCCATCCTCCTTCACAAAACTGTAAATGTGAACCCAAGCCCACTGGAAAACCCAGGCCCATTCAATCCTCCTTCATTCTCCAGCTAGTCCTCTCGTCATTATCCACCATTGCCATGCTTACAATCGTAACTCTCCTCCCCACCGATCCACTAACCCTCCTTATCCATCTTCTGCATGCTCCAGTGGTATTTCCACCATCCCAAAACATTGCATTTGATCTCTTTTTTTTAATTAAAAACTGGGCTTTCTTAATATTTGGCCCATCCTCCTCCTGCCAAAATAAAACGCTACTTCTCCTCTTTGCCAAACCCGCATATCTCCAAGATTCCCCAATGAATAAAACAACTGCTACTCCTCCTTGTTTTCATTTTTGCTTACGATTAATCAATCATTACAGCTCCAATACACAGTGTTTCTTCACCGTTCATATGACTGCGAGCTCCTGCATGATTTTCCACCAATTCCGAACCCAACTGCTGTGTATATATATTCACCATTCCATTTCAAGTTTCCAGCATCACGTTTTCACTCAAAATCATCGTTCTTCCTCTTCGCAGTAATCCATTCCATTCACGTAAATCTAACCCCCTTTTCTTTTTTCTCGTGAGGCTTGGCTCGGTGATCGTTTCAGTAAATGCAAAAGTTCTACAACCGGCTCACCATATACTTGTTTGTAATTTTGGTTTGGCTTTCTCTCACGCGACCGAATAGTATTTGTAAATGTACCCATCATCTCATTTGTATTGGAAGAAGACACACACACACACACATATATATATATATATATATAAAGAAGGGAGAGGGAGAGGCTGTTGTGTTCATTTTGGCGGAGGAGAAAGGATTAAGAATGGAAAGAATGCATGTTATATATAGCTTTAGATTCCTTAATAACTAAGGAAAACAAATCATACATATATATGTTAATAGCTTAGGAAGAGAGTGCTCAGAATAGTTGGCACTTGCATATGAAAAGAACGTGCAAATGAAAAGCATACTTAACCAAGAAGTAAAATGAGGGATGTGCATTCAATTCAGGTGTACTATATCTATAAATGTAAAGGAGGGTAGTACGGCATGGAATGTCATAGAGTATGAAAGGAAGTCGCATATCTATGGTACTTCGCACATAAGACAATTTAGAAAATGGTATGTAACGACCCATATTTTTGGATCGATTTATTTGAAATATTTAATATGATTTTAAATATTTTATTGATAATATAAATGAATTTTTATACTAAGTTATTAATTTAATAATCGATTATTAAATTTCAAGTATATAGAATATCGTAATATGAAAATAGTATAATTTAATTCTGAATTAGAATTGAGTCAGAATAATTCAGATAATCAACATAAATTCTTTTTGGAATATATATGATAATAAATAATAATTTATTATCGAATAATTTATTTATTTTTGAATTTAAATTAGATTGTATTAATTTAATTTGTTTATTTATATTTACATTCAAATTAAATATCAAAATATATTCAATTAGTTCAGAATAGTGTTACACTGTTGAAACAACAGTGGTTACGTTAAAATAGTGGTTCATGGTTTAAATTAATGGACCCCGAGATATTTGATTATGGATAGGTTCAAAATCAAATCGATATCCATCTAAAAAGAATAAAAATCACTTTATATCGAATCATATTAAATACGAGATCAAATCGAATTCAAAACAAAATCAAATCAGATTAAATCAAATATCAAACCGCAATTAAAACTCGTGTACCTTACATAGTACTAGTTTCTTAATGGCTAAGTATTTTTCCTTTATAAAACCGGGCTTATCCCCTTTCCGTTTCTTTCTTCTGCAAACCAATTCACTTTAGAAAAAAAAAGATAAAATGGTTGCTCCACTACTTCTCAAAATTAAATAAAAAAATAAATGAAATATCCGTGTCCTCCTACCTTTCAAAATCGAGATCACCAAACCCATTATACCTAGTTTTTGGGTGCGATGCGGGTTTTATTGCTAGGGCCGATGCAAGTTCTTGAAACTTGATTTATTACAGTCGAGCTAAGGTTGGATTATTCGATGGATCGAGTGTTAAGGGGTGCGATTGGTTCGAGAAAAATAGGGCGACAATGAAGTTAGGATTATCGTGGTTCTGGAATCGAAGTTGCGAGGTATGAAGGGGGTCATGGTGCTCAGAAGCAGTTCGATGTAGAGAGGAAGCTCGCACACAATTTGAAAGGGATCGCATCGAGATTGATGTTGCGATTTGGTTTCCAGAAGGCTCGTCAGTTTTTCCGAACATAGGCTTGGATTCGATTAAGTAATTGGGGGTAACGATTGAAGCAACATGGGAGGATGATGGCAATCGATCACTCTTTGGTGAAGGAGAAAGTGGTGACTGAGTGGAGTCGATGTGAGTCAAATTAGGAGGTGCGATAGTGGGAACACGAGGAGAGGCCGACCGCTGATTTTGAGGAATGAACTGGATTGGTTTGGAAAGGATCGACAGCTAAAAAAGGGGAGTTCATTGTATTGTAAATGAAGGTTGCTTGAACGATATTCATGTTGATGTTTTAGACTTGCAATGAAGCGTTGGTGAGTTAGAGGCAGAATTTTGGTTGTTATATCGATCTGATAATGGAGACTTATGGTGATGAGTCAGTGTAATGGCGAAGAATGATAGTCGCTGTTTGATGTGTGGAGGCTTCGAGTTATAGAAGAAGTGATGAAACGTAGTAAAAGGGAGGTCAAAATGCTAGTTAAGTGTTAGGAAGATGCAGTTTTGTGGAAACAACATAATGGGTAATCGGATGGCAATGAGATAGTATAATAATTATGTGAAGTCGTACTGAACGGAACAGAATAGGCAGTAAGGTATACTTTGTTTTTCCAAAATTTTAAAATACTTAGATAGGTTATTTATTTACTTTATTAATTAATGTAAATAAATAATAGCTTAATCGATTTATAAAATTAAATAACCATAGGTACAAGACAGATTCAACTCGAGTAGTTTCGTAGTTGCGACGGTACATATTTAAACAGATAATCGACAAATACAAAGCCTGGTGAGTAAATCTCACTCATATTTTTATTTAGAATTATTTTATTCATTAAAATAATTGTTTGATGGTTGTTTGGTTGCATTAAAATATTATTGTGGATATTATAAATATATTAGTTACTTATTTGTTTGTGGCTATTATGTACATATTGGTGGTTGGATTCCCGCAGCATCATTAGCGGATGCCCACAGTATCATTAGAGGATGTCCCTATACGCCCATGCTATGATAGTGGATGACCTTCATACCGCGATATCCTGCCTCGAAGAAGGATGAGTATTATTTATGTTGACTAACGTCTGTGGATGCAGGAAAAACAGGTTGGAGGAATCCAACTGGATTCCTCAAAATTTATTACTGTTTGTTTTCACATATATATTATCATATATGATGTGTTATAAACTCCATGATTTGATAATTGAGTGTTTTTGGATATTTAAATATCACTGGGCAAAAATGTTGATATATAAAAATATCGTGAAAACGATATTTGAGATTTAAATGGAAAATTCTATTTTTCTAAAAATAGAATTTGAAATTCGAATGGACTAAAAATATTAACTTGTATTGAATAAACAAAACAAGTATTAAATTTATAAACGATGTTTATAAAATAATCGGGGAACTGAAGTAAATTTATAAACAGGGTTTATAAATAAAATGGAATGATTTTCATTAGATAATCAGGGAACTGAAGTGAATTTATAAACGTTGTTTATAAATGAAGAAAAATGAATTATCCTTGGATAATTGGGGAAATGTAAATACAAGTGTGAATTATAAAAGGGAAATTTATTTTTCCATAGTAGAAATTATAATTTCAAAAGAATTTTGAAATGAGAACTTGTTTTAGTATATATAAAACCGGGAAAGGAAATTTATAAACGATGTTTATAAATAAGGGGAGTTAATTGTCACTAGATAATTTGAAGTTTTAAATTCAAGTTTGAATTTAAAAATAGAGAGTTGAAATCATTTTGAAAAGTAAACAACGGTTGTTATTTTGGAATTCAGAATATAAAAGGAATTGGATTTCAAAGGGAATTTGAAATGGAAAATGTAATAACCCGGAAATGCAAGCCAATTTAAAATTTTTATTTTGGCAATTTTAGCGAATTTTGAATATTTAAAATGAATTATCTTAAATAATAACGATGAGAAATTTATTTTGAATAGAATTCGAACGTATATGTTATATAGATCGTCGTTAGAATATAAATATTTATTTTGAATTTTAAAAGGAATTCAAAATGGCGCGGTAGTTCGATAATTCGATTTCAAATTTCAAATGAATGTACCGGGTGCAAAATAAACCGGATTTTGATGAAACCAAAAATATATGAATCTAATTGAGAATATATTTCCAACGAATCCGAAAAATTGAAATTTCATAGCAGGGGTAAAAAGATATGCCCAGTTGAAAATTCTGAATAGTCGCTATGGAATTCAGGCCCTTAAAAATGGAAATTTTGCAAACGACCTCGGATCTCGACTGTAACAACCCGTATTTTCAATAATCTGTTATAACATAAATTGAGGCAGAATTAAATTATAAAATGGGAATCAAGGGAAACGGGCTATGCCGTTGCGTTCGTCTCGGAAAAATACGCGAAATAGAGTCCGGGTTTTCGGAAATCGGAGTCCGTATGACCCAGTTAAGGCCCATTGAAGTCTTCAGAAAAATCCTAAGTAAAAACAGATTCAAATTTAAAGAATTGGGCCAGCTGGGCCAAGGCGGGAAAATTCCCGCCAGGGGCCCCATGTCGACAGGCCTGTCGACAGGGTCCCCAGGGAGTCGACTGCCCTGTCGACAGCCCTGTCGACAGGGGGTAGCCAGGCAGATTAGCCTGGCGCACCTCTTTGGTTTGGGCTTGGTTGTGTGGTCTGGTTCTAGAGAGTTCCTAAATCTGACGGGCCAAAATTCACCTAGGGTTAATCCTATGGTCTAAATCACTCTAATCTTCTATAAATAAGCCCCTAATCCTACCCTTAAACCCCATAAATCATTCTAGCAACAAAACTATGCCAAAAACTAAACTCTCATGGCCTCCACCCTCTTCATACAATTCCTAATCAAATCCCTAAGAGATTTCCATGCATACAAGGGTATTTAGGCTTGTATGATCCTCCTTAGCTTGCATTAAAGGCTTATTTTTCTATTGGCATCATAAAGGAGGAGTCTTGATCAAGTTTGCTTGCATTTGGGGGCTTTAATTAGTTGCATAAGGGGTTTCTTGCATTGGTTATACTCATTTGAGTCCGCATAAACATTGTAAGCCCTCTTACCCTCATTTAGAAACTATAAAGTTAATGTGTGATGAAAGTTGGGGTTTATGTATGTTTATTGAGTTGTGCATGTTATGCAAGGGTACTAAGCCATGATTTGCAAATCTATTAAGTTATGCATGTATACTAAGCCATGATTTGCAAGATTTATAAGTTATGCATGTTTATGCAAGTTTGTTAAGCCATGGTTTGTATGTTTATTAAGTTATGCATGTTTATGCAAGTTTGCTAAGCCATGATTTGTATGTTTTGACAAGTTGTGCATGTTTTGGCAAGTTATGCATGTTTATGCAAAGCCATGGTTTGTATGTTTATTAAGTTATGCATGTTGATGCAAGTTTGCTAAGCCATGATTTGTATGTTTATTGAGTTATGCATATTTATGCAAGTTTAAAATGACAAGTTGTGCATGTTTTGACAAGTTGTGCATGTTTTGACAAGTTGTGCATGTTTATGCAAGTTTAAAATGACAAGTTGTGCATGTTTTGACAAGTTGTGCATGTTTATGCAAGTTTAAAATGACAAGTTGTGCATGTTTGACAAGTTATGCATGATTAAGGTAATATGCAAGTTCACTATGCTAAGTTATGCAAGTTTAACATGTTATGCATGTTTATGATAATATGCAAGATCACTATGCTAAGTTATGCAAGTCTAACATGTTATGCATGATTGTTGTGCAAGTTTATCATGTATGTTGTGCCAAGTTCCCTCTTCCTATCCTTTATGCGTTACCACGAATATGTAAGCGATAGAATGACGTTGGGGGTTTTGGGGTAAACTTAAAATACATGAAAATATAAGATTGGGAATTTACCTATTAAGTTAGGTCTACCCCTTGGGAATTTACCTATTAAGTTAGGTCTACCCAAGTAATTGTTGACTTGTAATTATGTTTTGAAATAAAGTGGACATGACACTTAGAAAACATAAGTGTGGCCAACTCGAGGTTGGGTTGAGTTTGTAGCGTAATTCTACCCGGAACCGACCGGCTTAACTAGTGGCTACAAACAATAGGACCCAATGTGAGAAGTTGGTCATGGGGTGCCAAGACCCGAGGTTAGACCAAGTTGTGGTGTAAAGCTACCCGGACCCGCCCGGCCTAACTAGTAACCACAACAAGGTCTAATGTGAGAGGTTAAGGTGCATTAAATTAATTAATGCCTCATGATTAGGGTTAAGTCAGGGTCCACTGATACTTAACCAATTTGGGAGTTCAAGGGATTAGAATGTGGTTAAGTTGTGAACCGTTAGCTACACTTAACTAGTTTAATCCATTTGGGAGTTCAAGGGATTAGAATGGGGTTAAGCCACACTTAACCAGTTTAATCCAGGATTAGTGAAGGGTTAAATCACACTTAACCCTCTTAGGAAACCCTAGCGGCGGGTCTGTTCCGGCAGTAATCCCAGTTTGGTATCATCACAACCCTAGAAACTAGGCTAGGGCGGGGCACGATTACTGGACGGATGTAAACGACCAAAGGGCGATGGCCGAGTGGTACAGCGGTGCGGGTCCGGCGGGCTACGGACGTGCACGTAGTCCGATGTTGGACAAACTCGAGGCACGGGTACCAGTAGGTTAGGGCTGTGCATTATTGCTTAAGTGTCCGGGGTCGACAACCGAGGGCTTGATACACCCAAAGGTGGGCCCAGCACAGACTACCTACATCCATATGTGGGCCGTATGGACATCAACACTTGACGTGTTAGGCTTGTAGGGAGCCGATCGACTAGACCGTTGGGTTGGACCTTATATTAAGGTCACTTCATGTTATTGGGCCAAGGTTTGGGCTAAGGGATCAATACCTGTTATGTTGGTTTACTAGTACACCGTGGTGCAAAACTTAACTCTGTTTATGCGATGACACCTCTATCTATCTTGTAGTTAATTTACCATGCCAGTATGTTGTTATCTATGATCATCTCAGTTCCCATCATGATGTTAACTTTATTAGTTTATAGACTGATCGTAGCAGGGCTTACTCAGTCTTTTTGACTGACCCGTTTTGTTTCGCCTCTTTTCTTCCGTTTCCGCCCCCCAGGTTCTCAGGGAGGGAATACAGGAACCTAGCTTGGATCTTAGCTGCTTTCTTGGATAGCTCATGTATGCTTTGGACTTGAGCTCGCTATGGTTTTTCCACTTTGGGGATAGCTACTTTTATGTTTTCCTTTTTCAGTTTCAGATGATGTTACTTCATGTACTAGACTTGTTTATTTGGGAAAATTGACATTTTGATGTACCAGACTTGTTTTTGAAATAGTTTAAAAATCTTCCGCTGTTTTATTTACTTACTCTGTTTATTTACATATATATATATGTCATGTCCTGCATTGCTATATCATTATGCATGTTTACCAATAATACCCCTCCAAAGCTAGTGCATTCCTTTGCGAGTGTCCCTGGCGGAGGTGGGGTGTTACATTTGGTATCAGAGCATATGGTTTACGAGAAGGGATAAAAAGGTTTTTAAAAACTTTTGAAAAACTATTTTCAAAACCAAGTATAAAGTATTTTCCAAAGAGAAGTCTAGTTGTTTTAAAAGGCTATTCCCCAAAAGCCATTAGCACTATCCTTTGACTCCTCGTTTGAACTCTTTCCTTTTCGTTTCCAGCATGTCTGATAATCTCATCTTGCCCGAAGGAGTAACGATACCCGATTGGTTTCGTCGGTACTTGGAAGTCACGGCACCGGTCCCGGGTGACCCTAATGTTGTCCCCCCAGTCGAGGCCGCTGTTCCTCCTCCTCCCGTAGCTGATGTTCCTCTTTCCCCTCAGCCTCCACAAGCGGATTTCGCGGAAACTTGCAAGAACTTTAAGAGGATGGGTGGCAAGAATTTTAATGGAACAGAGACTTTTGTAGAGGCAGGGAATTGGTTGAAAGAGACCGAAGATCTTTTAGCCACCTTTGATATAGGTGACCGCAGGAAGGTTTTATTAGCAGTATGGTTGCTAAAGGAAGAAGCTGCACGTTGGTGGGTAGTCACCACCGCTACTAGGCCAATTGAGACTTGGGATGACTTTAGAGGAAGGTTTGGACTGAGATTCTTATCACTGAAGCAATGGGACATGACTATTAGGGAATACATAGATAAGTTTAATCAACTGGCTCGGGTCGATTTAGACTTAGTTAATACAGCTCAGAAGAAGGCCCTACACTTTGCTTTAGGATTAAACGAGCCATTACGTGATTTGACCCTGTCTCATATACCCTTGGGGGCGACTTTCGAGAGTTTGGTGAATCTGGCCCTACTTCAAGAAGAAGATAACAATGACAAGAAAGAGGTCAAGGCGAATGAGTCTCAAGGCAAGAGAGTAAATTCCGGGAAACGGGGCAAGAATATGAAATGCAACTTCTGTGGTAAAGTTGGACATATGGCCAGGGAATGTAGGAAGAAGGAGAAGAGAAAGCGGGGCGAATGCTTTGATTGTGGTGAGTTTGGACATTTCAGCAAGGATTGCCCGAGGAAACGAGGGCAAGGTCAGACTCGGTATGCAGGACTATCTGGAGGGCGAGTTCACCCCCTCAATACCGTTCGTCCAGCTCATGATAGAGGTAGTGTTTCTGTTGAAAATCTTGTTTACATTTTCTGATTTTCCCTTTGTTTGATTCTGGCACATCGCATAGTTTTATTTCATCTAATCCAGTTGAAAGTTTTGCACCTAAATACTAGCCTAGTTGATGATCCCGTATGTGTTTCAAATCCAATTGGGGGTTCTGCCCGCCTGTCTGTGGTCTAAGTGGATTTGAAAATTTCTATCTTGAGTATAGAATTCTCGTGGGATGTTTATATTCTCGGCTTCAGGGGATATGGGTTGGTTTTGGGCATGGAATGGCTGTCCTATTTTGGAGCCATTCTGGGTTTTTGTGTATATAGGGTTGTGAGGCTCATGATTCGCCTCAGCAGTACCCTTAGAAATTTCTAGCAACCCTATGGGTCCCGTCATGTTATGATATCTTGAATCCCTCAACTCGTCTATCGATAGTTTGCAATCTGTGAGGGTGGTCCGAGAATATCCTGATATCTGGGGATAGATTTCCGTATTATCTGGTTGGTAATGCCAAGCCAGTTTCGTGGCCGATTAGGCACATGACCTCACGAAATGAGAGTTAAGAAAGCAAGTCAAGGAGTTGCTTGAGAAGAACTTCCTGAGACGAAACATTTTCGAGTAGGGTGCTCCAGTAGCATTCGTTACTAATGTGGACGGTTTGCTTCGCTTATGTGTTGATCTTCGTAAGAAGAATAGGTAACCGTTACCAAGGATCAATGATTTGTCTGATCAGCTTGTAGGAGCATCCGCTTTCTTTTGATCTAGCTACCGGATTCCATCAGCTTAGGATGGCTGAGGATGGAATTGACAAGACTGCGTTTAGGACTCTGGATGGGTTTTAGAATGGTTAGTCATGCTATTTGGTTTGACTAAGGCACCCGCATATTACGCGAACTCGATGGGTAGGGTGTTTAGGGGGTCCTTGAACAAGTTTGTCATGGTCGTCATAGACGATATTTTGATCTCCTCAAAAGAACGAGGAAGAACATGTTAGACATCTCAAGAAGGAGATGGATACGCTTGAGCCACCGGTTGAAGGTCAAGTTCTCCAAATGCCACTTTGGAGGAAAGAAGTTGGATTTCTTGGGCACATAGTTCTTAGGTAAGGCTTAGCGGTGGATTCCGCTAAAGTGGCTGCGGTTTGAGACCGGAAAGCTCTGAGAAGGGCAATTGAAGTAAGAAGCTTTCTCCGTTTGGCTAGTTAGTTAGCATTCCCGGAGCTTAGACTTACTCTTATGGATCAAGAAGGGAGTTTCACGGGAAGAAGACCCGCAGTTGGTCAAGAACATGGACCAGTCGACTCGAGGCGAGATGTTAGGTCACCTCGATAGGTATATTATAAAGGATGACTAAGGCGCGATAAGAGATTATGTGTTCCTCGAGTGAAAGACTTGGTAAAGAAGGTTCTTGAAGATGCGCATCACTCGAGGAGGTGACCGAATTGGTTTTGGAATACATGTTGTGCCACCAGGTTGAGGCCAAGTCATAGAAGCCCAGTGGGCCATTACCTCCATTGGAAGTTTCGCAAGGGAAGTGTGAAAACGTCTCGATAGATTATGTGGATAGACTGCCTAGATCAAAGAAAGGGAATACGGGTATGAGGATCATAATAGGTAGACTCACGAAGAGTGCTCATTTCAGTCCGGTGAAGAGCGAGAGGACTGCATCATGGTCAGCAACGGTTTACCCTCAAGAAGTTGGCCAGTTTTGAAATAGCCTGCAGAAAGCCATGGGTAGGCAACTGAATCTAGGTACGACCTATAGGCGGATGGTTCATGTCGATTAAGCCTGAGTTTTAGGAAATCACGTTTATAAGGGCAATTGGCAACGTGGAGTGGTATTTCCAAGAAAAGTTCTGCTGCATGGAATACCTTATGGTAAGAAGACGAGATCCAGGATTCACTAGTGAATTTTGGAGAGCTTGCATGAAATCATGAGGTTATAGTATGTTTAAGCCAAGTATACAGAAAGAAGAATAAGTGGGAAAGAAAGACGAGAGGCAATAATGAAATGAGTTCCAACTCGAATTTGGGAAATAGGAGTTAGGAAGCCAAGGAATCATGAAGTGGAAGATAGTCAAAGCACAGTGGAGTTAAGCTCAAGGAGACGTGACCAAGAAGAGTGAAGACTAGATACGCGCATCATATCTCTTTTTAAGAAGTGCATCCTTGACCCTTGTTTTCCCGTAGAGCTTGCTTGCAAGTTGTCTTTTGCATATATCCTCTCGGTCCCATTCCCGATCTTATTTCTGTTGTAAACTCCATAAGGGGGTTAAGACTCATCGGTTAGTACTATATGTCAAAGTTTGAATGGATTTCTGGTAATCCAAAAAGGAGTTTATCTAGTTTATCTAGTTTATCGTGCCTATCCTGTCATGAGAACCTTAGGTAGAAACCCTTTTGGTTGAAACATGTGTTTGAAACATGTTATGCTTGATGGTTGCAAGTGGCTGCAAGTGTTTGCAAGTGGTTGCTCGTGGATGCATTATACACGATTAGGCACTAGATCGGCTCGCACACTCTTCATGTTGCATATGCATGAGTGCTTACACTTATTCATGGTTGAAACTTGTTGTGTTATCACATGGATGTTGCATATGGATGAATGTTATGTGCACTCATATAGATACTATGAATTTAGGAATCTGCATACATATGGATTCATTTCACCGACATACATATGCATTAAGGAGGTTTACTGTATCAGTAGCCGCCTGATTTACATACATATGCATTAAGGAGGTTTACTGTATCAGTAACCGCCTGATTTTTGCATTAGAAAAGTACATATACACACACTTTTGCATATGTTCATCTAGCATTTAGAATCTTGTAAGGACAATGATTGCTCGTGGATGATGCTTTGAGTAGATGGATAATTGGATGGTAGGATACGTTCTTCCTAACTTGAAGATTTCGGGGACGAAATCCTTTAAGGAGGGGAGAATGTAACAACCCGTATTTTCAATAATCTGTTATAACATAAATTGAGGCAGAATTAAATTATAAAATGGGAATCAAGGGAAACGGGCTATGCCGTTGCGTTCGTCTCGGAAAAATACGCGAAATAGAGTCCGAGTTTTCGGAAATCGGAGTCCGTATGACCCAGTTAAGGCCCATTGAAGTCTTCAGAAAAATCCTAAGTAAAAACAGATTCAAATTTAAAGAATTGGGCCAGCTGGGCCAAGGCGGGAAAATTCCCGCCAGGGGCCCCATGTCGACAGGCCTGTCGACAGGGTCCCCAGGGAGTCGACTGCCCTGTCGACAGGGGGTAGCCAGGCAGATTAGCCTGGCGCACCTCTTTGGTTTGGGCTTGGTTGTGTGGTCTGGTTCTAGAGAGTTCCTAAATCCGACGGGCCAAAATTCACCTAGGGTTAATCCTATGGTCTAAATCACTCTAATCTTCTATAAATAAGCCCCTAATCCTACCCTTAAACCCCATAAATCATTCTAGCAACAAAACTATGCCAAAATCTAAACTCTCATGGCCTCCACCCTCTTCATACAATTCCTAATCAAATCCCTAAGAGATTTCCATGCATACAAGGGTATTTAGGCTTGTATGATCCTCCTTAGCTTGCATTAAAGGCTTATTTTTCTATTGGCATCATAAAGGAGGAGTCTTGATCAAGTTTGCTTGCATTTGGGGGCTTTAATTAGTTGCATAAGGGGTTTCTTGCATTGGTTATACTCATTTGAGTCCGCATAAACATTGTAAGCCCTCTTACCCTCATTTAGAAACTATAAAGTTAATGTGTGATGAAAGTTGGGGTTTATGTATGTTTATTGAGTTGTGCATGTTATGCAAGGGTACTAAGCCATGATTTGCAAATCTATTAAGTTATGCATGTATACTAAGCCATGATTTGCAAGATTTATAAGTTATGCATGTTTATGCAAGTTTGTTAAGCCATGGTTTGTATGTTTATTAAGTTATGCATGTTTATGCAAGTTTGCTAAGCCATGATTTGTATGTTTTGACAAGTTGTGCATGTTTTGGCAAGTTATGCATGTTTATGCAAAGCCATGGTTTGTATGTTTATTAAGTTATGCATGTTGATGCAAGTTTGCTAAGCCATGATTTGTATGTTTATTGAGTTATGCATATTTATGCAAGTTTAAAATGACAAGTTGTGCATGTTTTGACAAGTTGTGCATGTTTTGACAAGTTGTGCATGTTTATGCAAGTTTAAAATGACAAGTTGTGCATGTTTTGACAAGTTGTGCATGTTTATGCAAGTTTAAAATGACAAGTTGTGCATGTTTGACAAGTTATGCATGATTAAGGTAATATGCAAGTTCACTATGCTAAGTTATGCAAGTTTAACATGTTATGCACGTTTATGATAATATGCAAGATCACTATGCTAAGTTATGCAAGTCTAACATGTTATGCATGATTGTTGTGCAAGTTTATCATGTATGTTGTGCCAAGTTCCCTCTTCCTATCCTTTATGCGTTACCACGAATATGTAAGCTATAGAATGACGTTGGGGGTTTTGGGGTAAACTTAAAATACATGAAAATATAAGATTGGGAATTTACCTATTAAGTTAGGTCTACCCCTTGGGAATTTACCTATTAAGTTAGGTCTACCCAAGTAATTGTTGACTTGTAATTATGTTTTGAAATAAAGTGGACATGACACTTAGAAAACATAAGTGTGGCCAACTCGAGGTTGGGTTGAGTTTGTAGCGTAATTCTACCCGGAACCGACCGGCTTAACTAGTGGCTACAAACAATAGGACCCAATGTGAGAAGTTGGTCATGGGGTGCCAAGACCCGAGGTTAGACCAAGTTGTGGTGTAAAGCTACCCGGACCCGCCCGGCCTAACTAGTAACCACAACAAGGTCTAATGTGAGAGGTTAAGGTGCATTAAATTAATTAATGCCTCATGATTAGGGTTAAGTCAGGGTCCACTGATACTTAACCAATTTGGGAGTTCAAGGGATTAGAATGTGGTTAAGTTGTGAACCGTTAGCTACACTTAACTAGTTTAATCCATTTGGGAGTTCAAGGGATTAGAATGGGGTTAAGCCACACTTAACCAGTTTAATCCAGGATTAGTGAAGGGTTAAATCACACTTAACCCTCTTAGGAAACCCTAGCGGCGGGTCTGTTCCGGCAGTAATCCCAGTTTGGTATCATCACAACCCTAGAAACTAGGCTAGGGCGGGGCACGATTACTGGACGGATGTAAACGACCAAAGGGCGATGGCCGAGTGGTACAGCGGTGCGGGTCCGGCGGGCTACGGACGTGCACGTAGTCCGATGTTGGACAAACTCGAGGCACGGGTACCAGTAGGTTAGGGCTGTGCATTATTGCTTAAGTGTCCGGGGTCGACAACCGAGGGCTTGATACACCCAAAGGTGGGCCCAGCACAGACTACCTACATCCATATGTGGGCCGTATGGACATCAACACTTGACGTGTTAGGCTTGTAGGGAGCCGATCGACTAGACCGTTGGGTTGGACCTTATATTAAGGTCACTTCATGTTATTGGGCCAAGGTTTGGGCTAAGGGATCAATACCTGTTATGTTGGTTTACTAGTACACCGTGGTGCAAAACTTAACTCTGTTTATGCGATGACACCTCTATCTATCTTGTAGTTAATTTACCATGCCAGTATGTTGTTATCTATGATCATCTCAGTTCCCATCATGATGTTAACTTTATTAGTTTATAGACTGATCGTAGCAGGGCTTACTCAGTCTTTTTGACTGACCCGTTTTGTTTCGCCTCTTTTCTTCCGTTTCCCCCCCAGGTTCTCAGGGAGGGAATACAGGAGCCTAGCTTGGATCTTAGCTGCTTTCTTGGATAGCTCATGTATGCTTTGGACTTGAGCTCGCTATGGTTTTTCCACTTTGGGGATAGCTACTTTTATGTTTTCCTTTTTCAGTTTCAGATGATGTTACTTCATGTACTAGACTTGTTTATTTGGGAAAATTGACATTTTGATGTACCAGACTTGTTTTTGAAATAGTTTAAAAATCTTCCGCTGTTTTATTTACTTACTCTGTTTATTTACATATATATATGTCATGTCCTGCCTTGCTATATCATTATGCATGTTTACCAATAATACCCCTCCAAAGCTAGTGCATTCCTTTGCGAGTGTCCCTGGCGGAGGTGGGGTGTTACATCGACGAAACCACTTTTGTTGGATCCGCTATGTCAAATTATTGCTAGGTTTCAAAATTCATAATTTTTCGAATCAATATGTGAGCGTGGCAAAGGAAAACGCGTTTGACCAGTTTCAGTTGATTTCGATCGATTGGAAAATGGCCATTTTTCAAACGGTCTCAGAATTCGTTGAAATTAGTTTTGTTAGGAGCGTATCGTCAATACGAAGTTAGAAAATATTTTTCTGGAATTTTTCTAGTTAGTATGTGACCCCGGTAAATTGAAATGTGCGTTCAAATTCAATATATAGAGTTATATTTTGACTTTGACGAAAACTGATCGAAACAGTCGAATCATCTTATGATACATATCCCATTGTGTTCGGAACAGGAGTAATTAGCTATGGACGACAGGTGGTGGGTTCGATTTTGAGGTCGAAATAAAAAGTTACTTTTTGAAATTAAAAAAATCTCCCTCTCCCCTTATCACTCAGCCCCTCCCCCCCCCCCCCCCCCCCGCGATTCGATTCCTTCATAGAAAAAAAAAAGAGAAAAGGGGGAGGAATTGCGCGCGGGCCATCGCGCCGCCGGAGTGGCCGCAGCTCCGACCACCCTCCCCCCTTCTCCCGCTCCTTCCTTTTCTTCCCTCCCCCTCTGTTGTTAAACCGAAACCGCAACCCCCCTTTGAAACCCTAACCGCCAACCTCCACCAAATCCCCGACCAGCCGCGCCAACCTCCAGCACCCTCCGACGATCGGAAATCCCCCTACTGTAAGTTCTTATTCCCCTTCAATTTAATTTTTTTTCTGTTCTCTCTTTCTACAAAATGTTATGATGTTGCTTATGAAAATAAAATGAATGTTGTTTTTAAAAATTCTGACTTTTTTAAAATAGAAGTGATTTTGTTTAATGTAGGAAAAGATTAAAAATATAATTTTTATGGTAGTAGAAGATTAAAAATGTGATTTTTATATAGTAGAAATAATAAAGATGTGATCTTTATAGAAGTAGCCTTGTAAAAATATGATGTTTATATTATATAGATAATAAAAATTCGATCTTTATTATGTAGGGGATATAAAAATATGATTTTTATTCATGTAGAGTAATAAAAATATAATTTTTATTATATTACTAGCAAGATAAAAATATAATTTTTATCATCGAAGTATCGTTGTAAAGGGGCGATATTTACATATGTAGTAGCGGTATAAAAATAGAATTTTTATCTATATAATAGCGGTATAAAAATGTGATATTTATATATGTAGTGGATACGGACAAAGAAAGTGGCAAAGGGCGAACACGACGAAGATTTCTACATAAGAAGGGTCGTGGCGTTGGTTTAGCTAGTCGGTGAGAAATCCTCACTTTTAAATTTATTTCTTGTTAAAATATATACTAGGATGCAGACAGTGTTTAGTAGCACCCGACACCCGTCGTCCACAGACCATGAACGGCTTGTATGCTTGTTTGTTTGATTTTGATGTGTAGTTGATTGTTTGATGTGAAATAAAATATTTACATAGTTAAAATATTTTATAGTTGAAAATAGGATTTTTAACGTGTATTTGAAATGAAATAAATATAAACAAATCGGACGATTTGTTTATATACACACATTTGACTGATATTGATTGGGACGATAAATTTTACACATCGCCCAACTGCACAAATAAAATCTGTGTTTGATTGTTTGAAAACCCCACACGGGTATTGGGGTGATATATGACATACACTAATCCCAATAATTAGTTGTATGTCGATCGATTGATTGACAGACTGTTATGAGCGTTAAATATTTATATTTGATGCTTATACAGTGTAGAATACACTTTGGATGATGGTTGATTATTGGTCATTGTTGATATATACATGCGTTGTATGGAAATCCATAGAAATAAAATCTATGGTAATTGATTGGGCCTCATTCCAGTTTTGAAATAGAAATATTTGAAATAAAATATTTGAATAAAAATATTTGAAATAGAATATTTGAAAATAGAAATATATGAAGCCATGTTGATTAGATTTGCGCCATTTTGGACGTGAACGATATTTATATCGATTTTATTCATTTTTCAATGAAAATTGAAATGATTTGAAATTCGAATTAAATTGAAAAGAATTGAAATTCGAATTAAATTGAAATGATTTGAAATTCGAATTAAATTGAAAGGAATTGAAATTCGAATTAAACTGAATAGAATTGAAATTCGAATTAGATTGAAATAGAATTGAAGTCGTTTTGAATTGAATTTAAAACGTATTGAAATTGAACCGAAATTGATTTGAATTGAAATGGATTTGAAATCGATTTGAAATGAATTTAAACCGAATTTATGAGGAAAAATTCAATTTTGATTTGAAGTTGAAACTGTTTTTGAAACGAATTTAAAACAATTTATAAATACGTTTTAAAAGGAAATCGACGAAGTATATATTATATATATATAATATAATGGCCCGAATAGAACGCGCCGCGCTGCGGTAGTTCGTGAATTTCGACCATTGACTTCGAATGGATATTGCGGGAGATCCAACCGTCGGATTCTCCTAAAACCGGAACCGTTGGGTTCGTATCGAAAAGAGCTTTCTAGCGAATATTAGAAATTAGAAATCTAACGGTTGGATTTGGAATTATGTCCAAATCAAATTTGGAAAAGGTCGATGTAAGTGCAGTTCGATGGCCATTGATGGAAATCGATTGTACGGGCCTTGATAAAATTATTAAAAATAGTAATAATTTGTGTAAAATCATAAGAAATGATTTGGGAAGAATTGGGATGAAAAACTCCATATTTGAAAAGATAAAAATAGATTTTTATCGAAATGAACTAGTTTTGAACTAGAATAATAATTTATTTATTTTTAAAATAAATAGATTGGATTTGAAATGGTTTTAAAAATAACCAGAAATTCCAATAATTGAATTGGAATGGATTTGAATCGAAATTGTCTTTGGAATATTTTGATGTTGGATTTCGTGATTATACAGATAGCGTTATGGAAATTTGAAAGATATATAGATATCGTTATTTCCAATACGATATTTGTTGGTCGTAGAATTTGATATTGAATATAAGCCGATATAGATTTTCTATTCAGAGCCTTGTATTTAATATCAAATGTGATTTGGGTTTGTCGTGAATGGTGTCTTCATTAACACTGTTCTTAAGCCTAGTTGAGAAAAAGATTAAATCTTTTTATTTAGATTTAATGAAGTGTACCAATTAAATAATATTTAATAGGAATTGAATTGATATTGATTTTTGGGTTTATCGTGAATAGTGTTTTAAAGGACACTGATTCTTTAACCCAATCAAAGATTAAAACTAAGTGGAGTTTTAATGAATCTTTAATTAGATTGAAAAGATCGAGAATGGAGTATCACCAGTTTTACTCCAAGCGGTAGTTAAATCTTTAATTAGATTTGAAGGTGAAATGGTAATTGTATTTACCGATAACACAGTGGTGTTAGATATGAAGTATTACCAGTTTTACTTCATAGGATAAATAGGTTGGGATTGGGAAATAAAATAAATAATTACTTCGGTGTGGTTCGTTAATCCCGACTAGTTTGAAGTGATATTCAAAGGAAGATTAAAGAATAAATTTAAAAGAATTTATCTTTGATAAAATTAATGGGAACCTTTCCCTAAGAATGTGAAATTTAGAAACTAACTGTAGGTTAGATAAGTAGAACGGTTTCCTGGGTATTGATCTGATGTTGGTTTCGGCCTTCGGGGTTAATATTTGGGGGATTATTCTCTTGTTAATTTACGGTTAGTGACTGACGAATTGGAATGAGGCGTATGTTGTGTTTATGTAACACTTGTTTATTATATACGCAAATTATTCAGAAAGACCGGGTTTATCCCATTCTGAATA
Source organism: Allium sativum (assembly GCA_030737875.1). NCBI lineage: Eukaryota > Viridiplantae > Streptophyta > Magnoliopsida > Asparagales > Amaryllidaceae > Allium > Allium sativum. The sequence continues at coordinate 573,743,512 of CM060918.1, read as the reverse complement.
ACTGATTCGACGTGGTGCCGAAGATGTAGACGGTGGTTGAAGACCAGAGGTCTTCACGTCGTTTGGATAATTACTGATGATCTTGATTGGGCCGTACACCCAAAAGGAGGGAATCAGTTGGTGATCGTCTAGACGTACTTGGAGATAGGGCTGTAAACGGATGCAGTCGGATACGGATAGTGCCGTATCCGAATCCGTATCCGAAAATGAAAATCCGTATCCGAATCCGTATCCGATATCCGCGGATACCAGTTAAAAATATCCGTATCCGTATCCGTGGATATTTTCGGATATCCGAAAATATCCATATCCGCCTTAGCGAATACGGATATCCGAAAATATCCGAAATATCCGTATCCGAAACTTAACGCTGTACATTGGATGTGGTTATCCGAAAATATCCGAAAAAAATATCTGAAAATAAAACAATAAAAGTTTACAAATACATCGCTCACATACAAATTTGGCTTATAAAATATTTTTTTTGAAAATGTGAATACATCTAATTAAAAATTACATGCAAGACATCAATCAAATAAATTTCTTACAACAAATATTTTAAGAGATAAAGTGTTCAAAATATGAAATACACAACCCTAAGACTAAAATAAAACAAAACATAAATCATAGAAGCACATACACAATTATGTTTTAATTATAACCATACCACAAAATAAAATGAGTACATGATTTAAAATGTTGCATAATACAAAATACAACATTTCTTTATAATTAAATAGATGAGTTTAGGTTAGCTATTTTAAGGAAATTTATATATTAATTTAATCTTAAATATAAATTAAAATTATATAATATATACATACATACACATATCAGAAAATCGGACGGATATTTTTCGGATACGGATACCACTATAACCATATCCGTATCCGGAATGATTTTCGGATATCGGATATCTGTATCCGCATCTCGGATAACGGATATATTTCGTATTTTCGGATACGAATGCGGACGGATATCTGATTTTTCGGGTACCCGTTGACAGCCCTACTTGGAGATCGATGGATATGCGGGGTACTAGGTGCCTCCGGTTTCGTTCAGACCCAGAGCGAACTTGTAAATGGACTGTGTGTCTGACATTGGATTTCAGTCTATGTGATTGATTTCTATTAAATATATATCTATTTGGCGACGGAGAATTTATTCTCTTGCTTAACGCCCTTCTCTGAGACGTACAAGTTCAGGGGTTATGTATTGATGGATATCCATTGCATGGAATGAATTGCTGTGGCAATGGATCATGGCTTCTGTTGAAAAGCAAAGTCTTGTTGTTGATGATTAAAGCACGGCCTGTGTGGCGTAGCTTTGTGTAACATTGATTCACGAGCCTCACACCTCGGTGGTGAACCAAAAACGGGAGAGGACCTCAGGGAGGACATGCGTTTCTTTCTAGTTAGAAGTGGCATCAGTGGTTTTGCACGCCCTGACGAGTTTGACTTATGTGGTTGTTGCTGTTGCGAGGCGCCTCGGTTAGATCGGACGATCCGGGTCCGATGGAGCCATTCGTTGGCTCATTTACGCCCCAAAGGGCGGGGAAACACGGTGTTCAGGCATTTTAATCCACATCGGTGGACCGGCCCTATCGCTTCAAGGGCCCACCTGAGTCTGGGTCCTGAGACATGGGCTAGATTGTCTCGAATCGGTAGAGGACTATCTTTTGCCTCGGTTCACAGATGGAAATCCAACTTCTGGTACATGACTTTACGGTTTTATTTATAGAGCCTAGTGTGGCGACATAGTGGGATAGGGCGCTTATGCCGTCTATGATTGATACTTATGATTTGAAGTTGTTTTATACACTATACACTTATAGTAATAATAAATGATTTGTTTTAAACGTATCAAGCATTCTTGGCTATTATAAGGTAAAAACCCTATCCTCCGGCTTGCGTTGCATTGTGTGATGGGACCTGGGTCTTATAATAGCTTCATTTTTCTTTATTTAGCATTGCGTTGTTGTTTTATGCACTGGTCTTCTTGGGAGGGAACCCGTTCCGTGTTATACGGCGTGGTACCTTGATTTACCTAACTTTAAAATAAAGATCAATAACTGTTTTAGTTCTCACACCAGTCACATGACTGACCTGGAGTTTATTGTTTTAACCTAAACTCTGGGTGCCCTTATTTGACACCGGCAGTTAGTAGTTTTGGTTTTGCAGATTTATATTCACAGGATCCTGGTTTACAGCTGGAATGATATCCGGAAAGCTTTGTATATGTATATCTCCTTCAGTTGTGCATTGTATTATTTTCTGCTGCTATGTAATGTATTGTAATCTCTGATATTTTATAATGTGTAATATTGATTTATACTCTGTATATTCTTGTATTCTGATGGAATTGTTGAAATTAACAATGAAATGTTCTTCCGTCTGTGTTCTGTTGTGGATTGTTCTCAACTCAATCTGTGATTTCCCACAAGGGGGACTACGGGTCGTTTCAGATGGTATCAGAGCTTTGGTTTACCAAGCTCAGAGAACAAGACACATTAGAACCATACAAAAGAATTCATCAGATATTGGATTAGTAATATCCAATGAGAATGACTCATTGGAGATAGGATCAGTAGTATCCTAGAACGAGTGTGAAGAGTATATTCTTGAAAATGAAAGCAAATTTTATTTTGAAATTTAAATCAATTATTTGTATTTGATTATTTATTCTGTATTGGATTTGGGCAGTCCAGTATATAAATATTTTTCATATACGTCTGATCCACGTGTATTTGAAATTTTAATATACTGGATAGATATAGAATTACACTCTAATCGCCCGGAGATGATTTTGATGATGGAGCTCCATCATTAGAATTTATGTTCGAGTGACGAAAGTGAGGTTTCTATATATTTCCAATTGACTGGTGTGAGAACCAAAATTAGATAGGGCCTATTGTTGTGATTTGGCATCAAAAATCTGATTTTTAGACTATGTATCAAAGTTATGAATTTGAAAAGCTAATCAACTAATTGATTGCTGATTGTGTTGTTTGATTATTGGTTGATTAATTAAAATTTTAACATTTAGACAAATTGAATCAAATAGTGAATTGTATTGAAAATTTGTCGCATTTGCATGCATGTACATGTACTTTACATTGAACAGGTCATAGCAAGGCTAGAGCAGAAGAATAAAATTGTTTGCCCGACAAATAGATACATGTTTACCATAATTTACTGTTTTGTTTGGGTGACGATGATTTTATGAGTCGATTGGCTAGCCGGTGGGCTTTTTCTTTTTCTTTTGGACTGAAGAAGGCCATGGGAGGCTATATGAAATATCCCGAAGTCCCCGGTGCAGGGGAGGTTATGGCGAAATTTTTCGGAAATTTAGGGTGTTAGCCAAATTTTTGAAAAATTTGAAAAGTTCTTAGAAACTGAAAAGTTGAAGAAATTGAGCCGTAAAGAAAACAATGGAAGTTGAGTTGGTTTGTAAAACAACTTTCGGCTTCGTTCCTTTTCGGGGACGAAAAGTTTTAAGTTGGGGGGATTGTAATAACCCGGAAATGCGAGCGAATTTAAAATTTTTATTTTGGCAATTTTAGCGAATTTTGAATATTTAAAATGAATTATCTTAAATAATAACGAAGAGAAATTTATTTTGAATAGAATTCGAACGTATATGTTATATAGATCGTCGTTAGAATATAAATATTTATTTTAAATTTTAAAAGGAATTGAAAATGGTGCGGTAGTTCGATAATTCGATTTCAAATTTCAAATGAATGTACCGGGTGCAAAATAAACTGGATTTTGGTGAAACCAAAAATATATGAATCTAATTGAGAATATCTTTCGAACGAATCTGAAAAATTAAAATTTCATAGCGGGGGTAAAAATATATGCCTATTTGAAAATTCTGAATAGTCGCTATGGAATTCAGGCCCTTAAAAATGGAAATTTTGCAAACGACCTTGGATCTCGACGAAACCACTTTTGTTGGATCCGCGATGTCAAATTATTTCTAGGTTTCAAAATTCATAATTTTTCGAATCAATATGTGAGCTTGGAAAAGGAAAACGCGTTTGACTAGTTTCAGTTGATTTCGATCGACCGGAAAATGGCCATTTTTCAAACGGTCTCAGAATTCGATGAAATTAGTTTTGTTAGGACCGTATCGTCAATATGAAGTTAGAAAATATTTTTATGGAATTTTTCTAGTTAGTATGCGACCTCGGTAAATTGAAATGTGCGTTCAAATTCAATGTACAGAGTTATATTTTGACTTTGACGAAAACTAATCGAAACAGTCGAATCAGCTTATGATACATATCCCATTATGTTCGGAACGGAGGTAGTTAGCTATGGACGATAAGCGGTGGGTTCGATTTCGAGGTCGAAATAAAAAGTTGCTTTTTGAAATTAAATAAATAAATAAAAATAATTATCTCCCTCTCCCCTTATCACTCAGCCCCCCCGATTCGATTCCTTCATAGAAAAAAAAGAGAAAAGGGGGGGAGGAATCGCGCACCGCCAGGCGTGCTGGCCATCGCGCCGCCGGAGCGGGCGCAGCTCCGACCACCCTCCCCCTACTCTCGCCCTCCCCACCTCTTCTCCCGCTTCTTCCTTTTCTTCCCTCCCCCTCTGCTGTTAAACCGAAACCGCAACCCCCTTTGAAACCCTAACCGCCAACCTCCACCAAATCCCCGACCAGCCGCGCCAACCTCCAGCACCCTCCGACGATCGGAACCCCCCCCCCCCGCTGTAAGTTCTTATTCCCCTTCAATTTTTTTTTTTCTTTTCTCTCTTTCTATAAAATGTTATGATTTTGCTTATGAAAATAAAACGAATGTTGTTTATAAAAATTCTGACTTTTTTTAAATAGAAGTGATTTTGTTTAATGTAGGAAAAGATTAAAAATATAATTTTTATGGTAGTGGAAGATTAAAAATGTGATTTTTATATAGTAGATATAATAAAGATGTGATCTTTATAGAAGTAGCCTTGTAAAAATATGATGTTTATATTATATAGATAATAAAAATTCGATCTTTATTATGTAGGAGATATAAAAATATGATTTTTATTTATGTAGAGTAATAAAAATATAATTTTTATTATATTACTAGCAAGATAAAAATATAATTTTTATCATGGAAGTAGCGTTGTAAAGGGGCGATATTTACATATGTAGTAGCGGTATAAAAATAGAATTTTTATCTATAAAATAGCGGTATAAAAATGTGATATATATATGTAGTGGATACAGATAAAGAAAGTGGCAAAGGGTGAACACGACGAAGATTTCTACATAAGAAGGGTCGTGGCGTTGGTTTAGCTAGTCGGTGAGAACTCCTCACTTTTAAATTTATTTCTAGTTAAAATATATACTAGGATGCAGACGGTGTTTAGTAGCACCCGACACCCGTCGTCCACAGACCATGGACAGCTTGTATGCTTGTTTGTTTGATTTTGATGTGTAGTTGATTGTGTGATGTGATGTGAAATAAAATATTTATATAGTTAAAATATTTTATAGTTGAAAATAGGATTTTTAACGTGTATTTGAAATGAAATAAATATAAACAAATCGGACGATTTGTTTATATACAAACATTTGACTGATATTGATTAGGATGATAAATTTTACACATCGCCCAACTGCACAAATAAAATCTGTGTTTGTTTGTTTGAAAACCCCACACGGGTATTGGGGTGATATATGACATACACTAATCCCAAAAATTAGTTGTATGTCGATCGATTGATTGAAAGACTGTTATGAGTGTTAAATATTTATATTTGATGCTTATACAGTGTAGAATGCACTTTGGATGATGGTTGATTATTGGTCATTGTTGATATATACATGCGTTGTATGGAAATCCATAGAAATAATATCTATGGTAATTGATTGGGCCTCATTCCAGTTTTGAAATAGAAATATTTGAAATAAAATATTTGAATAAAAATATTTGAATAAAAATATTTGAATAGAAATATTTGAAATAGAATATTTGAAAATAGAAATATATGAAGCCATGTTGATTAGATTTGCGCCATTTTGGACGTGAACGATATTTATATCGATTTTATTCATTTTTCAATGAAAATTGAAATGATTTGAAATTCGAATTAAATTGAAAAGAATTGAAATTCAAATTAAATTGAAATGATTTGAAATTCGAATTAAATTAAAAAGAATTGAAATTCGAATTAAACTGAATAGAATTGAAATTCGAATTAGATTGAAATAGAATTGAAGTCGTTTTCAATTGAATTTAAAACGTATTGAAATTGAACCGAAATTGATTTGAATTGAAATTGATTTGAATTGAAATCGATTTGAAATGAATTTAAACCGAATTTAAGAGGAAAAATTCAATTTTGATTTGAAGTTGAAATTGTTTTTGAAACGAATTTAAAACGATTTGTAAATACGTTTTAAAAGGAAATCGACGAAGTATATATTATATATATTATATATATAATATAATGGCCCGAATAGAATGCGCCGCACTGCGGTAGTTCGTGTATTTCGACCATTGACTTCGAATGGATATTGCGGGAGATCCGACTGTCGGATTCTCCTAAAACCGAAACCGTTGGGTTCATATCGAAAAGAGCTTACTAACGAATATTAAAAATTAGAAATCTAACGGTTGGATTTGGAATTATGTCCAAATCAAATTTGGAAAAGGTCGCTGTAAGTGCAGTTCGTTGGCCATTGATGGAAATCTACTGTACGGGCCTTGATAAAATTATTAAACATAGTAATAATTTGTGTAAAATTATAAGAAATGATTTGGGAAGATTTGGGATGAAAAACTCCATATTTGAAAAGATAAAATAGATTTTTATCGAAATGAACTAGTTTTGAACTAGAATAATAATTTATTTATTTTTAAAATAAATAGATTGGATTTGAAATGGTTTTAAAAATAACCAGAAATTCCAATAATTGAATTGGAATGGATTTGAATCGAAATTGTCTTTGGAATATTTCGATGTTGGATTTCGTGATTAACAGATAGCGTTATGGAAATTTGAAAGATATATAGATATCGTTATTTCCAATATGATATTTGTTGGTCGTAGAATTTGATATTGAATATAAGCCGATATATTTTCTATTCAGAGCCTTGTATTTAATATCAAATGTGATTTGGGTTTGTCGTGAATGGTGTCTTCATTAACACTGTTCTTAAGCCCAGTTGAGAAAAAGATTAAATCTTTTTATTTAGATTTAATGAAGTGTACCAATTAAATAATATTTAATTGGAATTGAATTGGTATTGATTTTTGGGTTTATCGTGAACAGTTTTTTAAAGGACACTGATTCTTTAACCCAGTCAAAGATTAAAACTAAGTGGAGTTTTAATGAATCTTTAATTAGATTGAAAAGATCGAGAATGGAGTATCACCAGTTTTACTCCAAGCGGTAGTTAAATCTTTAATTAGATTTGAAGGTGAAATGGTAATTAAATTTACCGATAACACAGTGGTGTTAGATATGAAGTATTACCAGTTTTACTTCATGGGATAAATAGGTGGGGATTGGGAAATAAAATAAATAATTACTTCGGTGTGGTTCGTTAATCCCGACTAGTTTGAAGTGATATTCAAAGGAAGATTAAAGAATAAATTTAAAAGAATTTTTCCTTGATAAAATTAATGGGAACCTTTCCCTAAGAATGTGAAATTTAGTAACTAACTGTAGGTCAGCTAAGTAGAACGGTTTCCGGGGTATTGATCTGATGTTGGTTTCGGCCTTCGGGGTTAATATTTGGGGGATTATTCTCTTGTTAATTTACGGTTAGTGACTGATGAATTGGAATGAGGCGTATGTTGTGTTTGTGTAACACTTGTTTATTATATACGCGAGTTATTCAGAAAGACCGGGTTTATCCCATTCTGAATAACTGATTCAACGTGGTGCCGAAGATGAAGACGGTGGTTGTAGAGCGGAGGTCTTCACGTCGTTTGGATAATTACTGATGATCTTGGTTGGGCCGTACACCTAAAAGGAGGGAAACAGTTGGTGATCGTCCAGACGTACTAGAATATCGATGGATATGCGGGGTACTAGGTGCCTCCGGTTTCGTTCAGACCCAGAGCGAACTTGTAAATGGACTGTGTGTATGACATTGGATTTCAGTCTGTGTGATTGATTTCTATTAAGTATATATATCTGTTTGGCGGCGGAGAATTTATTCTCTTGCTTAACGCCCTTCTCTGAGACGTACGAGCTCAGGGTTATGTATTGATGGATATCCATCGCATGGAATGAATTGCCTCTATGGCATGCCTAAGTGGCAATGGATCAAGGCTTCTGTTGAAAAGCAAAGTCTTGTAGTTGATGATCAAAGCATGGCCTATGTGGCGTAGCTTTGTGTAACGTTGATCGCGAGCCTCACACCCCGGTGGTGAACCAAAAACGGGAGAGGACCTCAGGGAGGACATGCGTTTCTTTCTAGTTAGAAGTTGCGTAAGTGGTTTTACACGCCCTGACGAGTTTGACTTATGTGGTTGTTGCTGTTGTAAGGCGCCTCGGTTAGATCGGACGATTCGGGTCCGATGGAGCCATTCGTTGGCTCATTTACGCCCCAAAGGGCGGGGAAACGCAGTGTTCAGGCATTTTAATCCACATCGGTGGACCGACCCTATCGCTCCAAGGGCCCACCTGAGTCTGGGTCCTGAGACATGGGCTAGATTGTCTCGAATCGGTAGAGGACTATCTTTTGCCTCAGTTCACAGATGGAAATCGAACTTCCGATACGTGACTTTGCGGTTTTATTTGTAGAGCCTAGTGTGGCGACATAGTGGGATAGGGCGCTTATGCCGTCTATGATTGATACTTATGATTTGAAGTTGTTTTATACACTATACACTTATAGTAATAATAAATGATTTGTTTTAAAAGTATCAAGCATTCTTGGCTGTTATAAGGTAATAACCCTATCCTCCGGCTTGCTTTGCATTGTGTGATGGGACCTGGGTCTTATAATAGCTTCATTTTTCTTTATTTAGCATTGCATTGTTGTTTTATGCACTGGTGTTCTTGGGAGGAAACTCATTCCGTGTTATACGGCATGGTCCCTTGATTTACCTAACTTTAAAATAAAGATTAATAACTGTTTTAGTTCTCACACCAGTCACATGGCTGACCTGGAGTTTATTGTTTTAACCTAAACTCTGGGTGCCCTTATTTGACCCGGGCAGCTAGTAGTTTTGGTTTTGCAGATTTATGTTCGCAGGATCCTGGTTTGCAGCTGGAATGATATCTGGAAAGCTTTGTATCCGTATATCTCCTTCAGTTGTGTATTGTATTATTTTCCGCTGTTATGTAATGTATTATAATCTCTGATATTTTATAATGTGTAATATTGATTTATACTCTGTATATTCTTGTATTCTGATGGAATTGTTGAAATTAACAATGAAATGTTCTTCTGTCTGCGTTCTGTTGTGGCTTGTTCTCAACTCAATCCGTGATTTCCCACAAAGGGGACTTCGGGTCGTTTCAGAAAACTTGTTTTAATATATAAAACAAGAAAGATGGATTTACAAACGATGTTATAAGTCTAGCAAAATAAATTATCATTAGATAATTTAGACGTTTAAATACAATGAATCTGAAAGTGAATTGGGAAGTGTTTTGAAATATAATGATTGATTATATTTCGGAATCAGAAATATAAGCTGAGCTGAGAAAATCCAACGTGTTTATAATTGAAATTCGAATATATTGAATTTTATAAATAATTTATTTATATTAGGAATTGGAATTAAATATAGAAGATCGAAGTATAAATAAATTACCAAGTAAGGAAAAATCGACAATTATAGATAATCGAAAATATTATGTTAAATTGGGAAACTAATTTGATATATATTTTAAATATATCAGAATGGAGTTGAATTTATTATAAACGAAGTTTAAACCTATATATATATATATATATATATATATATATATAATTAAAACGAACTCGCCACCGCGCGGTAGTTCGTAATTTGGCATTTTAAACTTCAATTGAGTGTATAGAACTCAGTTTAAGTCAAAATTCTCTGAAACAAGAATCGCCAGGACCGATTTGATAATAGTTTTCTAATAAAAGAGAAAAATCTGGATTTCGTTGATTAAATTTTGAGTTATGTCAAAATCAATTTTCCAGGGAAACAACGCCATAACCATTATAAAACCATAATGGTTTATTTAAATAAATAAAAGAATTTTAAGTAAATAAAATCCGAATTTCATTTAAGAAAATTCCGGATTTGAGTTATAAATAATATATGAACTCTAATCGAGTAATGAAATGATTTTTGAAACAAAATCAAATCAGATGTTTAATTGTTGAATAGAATGAAGATTAATTAGTTAATGAAATTTTGGATCGAAATTGGGCTTTGGATCAGAAAAGGAGTTTGTATATTCCAATTCGAAATCGAATATGAAACTTGAACTGAAAATGAAATCCGATTTGTTATAAGCAAGTTAAAATTGTATTTGAATGTGATATGTTCAAATAGAAAGTGAAATAAGCAAAAGATCTAATTAAAAAATAAATTAGCGAATTTAGTTAAAATGGCCAGATTGAGTTAGAATAAAATTAGGAACGAATGTATATGGGTTAGACAGGTATGGGAAGAAGTGTATGAAGGTTATAATTTGTGTGCCCGACAATATGGTACATGCTTAAATTCCATATGAGGTTTTATGCGTCGAATCGGCAAGCCACTTGGCTTTTTGATTTTCTTTTTGAATGGAAAGGGCCTAGAGAGGCGAGTTGAGGTTTGAACTATTTGCCGGTACAAAGGAGGTTATGGCGAATTTTTCGGGAAATTTAAGGAGTTAGAATATTTTTAAGAAAATTTGATAGTTAGAAATCAAAGTATCGATATATATATAGAATTCGATAAGGAAACGAACTAAAAATAGAATAATATAAACAAAAAGAAAATCTGTGAATTTAATTCGAGTAAGAATAGAAAGATAAAAGTATATACGTTTTAGAAATGGGAAATTGGTTTAGTATGATGTTGATTATTCGAGGTAAGAGGTCTTGTCCGTTTTGAAGTTAAGGATATTTTCAGTCAAGGTCTGAGAGGTAGTTATACCCCAACTTGATTGATTTCATTACTAACTGATAAACAACAAGATCCAGTCTCGAAGAGAAATGTTTGAATAATAGTTAGTTGAATGCAGTGTTTTGGGTTGTTGTAACGATGTTTTACACAACATTCATTTTAACCCAAGTAAGTGGAAATTTAGAAATATAATAATAAATATTTCCTGAGTATAGAATTAAATGAATGGTCGTGGAAGAGATAATTAATTGGAATGTTCTCCAATTATAAGTAGAAAATATTTTCTAAGTGTAGAAAATAAAAGAAGGCGAGATATGGAAATGTTTTCCAAATAGCGTAAGAGGCCAAGATGATTATTGAAATTATTTGGTTAACAAATATTGATAAAGAAATGGAGAAATGATTTAATTAATGAAATACTAATTAAGGGGTCCAGTGATTGTTTGATGTTATGAATGGATGTTTATTTTTCTTCGATAGTTAAATAACCGACTATCGAAGTATTTGCCAATATCGTTGTCAATATGGAGAGACCAGTTGGATTATTATCCGAGAACCGCTCCGTATTGGTAGTAGCGTTGCGAATCAGATTATATAAAGATAATCGAAGAAGGAGTAAAGTGCAAGGACTTTTTCTATTAATAGAAATTGTGCCTTCGGTTTCGTTTAAACCCAGAACGAACATAAATGGTCGAATGTCTGACAAAGTATTTCCAATTATCGAATATGTTGGTCTGTATAAATATATATGGTGGCGGAGGATTTGTTCTCTTAGCATAATATCCAGAACATATTTGTGCAAATCAATTAATGATTTACGAATCTGACAATGTGGCATTCAAAGTGATTTTTCCATCAATGAATGATAAGAAATCGTAGCCTCAGGCCTCAACAACCGGAAAATGACAAAAATCGGGCAGGCAGCATGGCTATGTGGGTCTCTCCCATTAGGGTGTATAACCACCTATCTAGAGAAATTCCTTTTACTTCTTTAATCTATTGATGCTGTCCCATTCGAGAAACGGTTGCTGATCCCAACCGTTGGTGATATACATTCGATACACTCAAGTGAAATGAGTGGTCGGTCATGTGTGGGTCGGGTTGCAAGATGTTCCTGTTGAGCCCAGTGTATTTCCCTATAGAGATACACTATCGGAAGGTGTTTCCATACCTTGTCATGTTGGAAATCCAATCTCTAATAAGCGCCATGCGGTTTTTGATTTTATATTATATATGGAGCGTAAGATGCAAGCGTTCCACTAGATTCTATCAATTTAATGTAGACATTATTATAATATCACTGGATTTGATATCAAAAATATTTTGGGTTATCGTAAGGTAAAAACCATCTATGTTTATGTGTGGATCGGTCTTACGATTATCATTTCTTTCGAAAGGATTTTTAAAGATAAATAAATGGTTGGAGTTTACTCACACCAGTCCCATGACTGGCCCAGAATTTATTTTGTTTGTTTTCCCAAACTATTGGGTTCCCAAATTTGTACGGGCAGTCAAGTAGTCGGGATTTTTCAGATTCACTTGGAAGAGCTGGAAGCAGGAGGCTTCACCAGTTAGCTATAGACTATCATATTTCCGCTGTGTACTATGTGGTATCTAGAAACAGGTGTTTATAACTGTTCCAAGAATAACTGATGTGCTATGATAATGGTATGTATATACAGTTACTAATTTGTATTTCAAAAGTTATGTTATTAAATATATTTTGTTCGTTCCCATTTTTCTTCTATTCTAACATTTCTTTCTTTCTATTCCTCATCCTCTAACCTCTTTCTAATAATGATTCGTATTTCTGTGCAATTTGGGTTGGACGTGCGGTGTTATTAGTCGACTCAAAGGGTACGGATTTGCGGGCCGTTACAGTTGGTATCATAGCTTAGGTTTAGAGAATACCTAGGCTTTGGTGCGATGTGCTCATTAGAGATAGGGTCAGTAGTACCGTAGAATGAGTTGAGTGTATATATATGAGAGCGCACATTTGTTAATTGATATAAAAGTTATTTTATATTGTGTTGGCTAGTCTGTTGAGTGGTTTATAATTTCTAATCGAATCGTGGGACGCTAAGAAGTCGATAGGAATTTCTAAACACTTGAACAGAGAAATTCAACATAATAATGTTTTGAAGTGGGTAAATGAAATAATTTTACCCAAAAATTCTATATATAGAATGAATAATTTTTTGAAATTATTATAATATATGAATGTGTTGGATGTTAATATTATAATAAAATTGGATTATAAAAATTTGAATGGTAAATTATAACCTGATATAATTTGTATAAGAATGAAATATACAAATGAGATGAATTAAATTTGAATTCAAACCAGAATTTGAAATTTAAATCCTGGGAAGTTTGAAAATATTTTATGAAGTATATTAGAACAATATAGCTTTGTGTTTGAAGGATTTTGAATAAAAACCATCTTGAGATGGATTTTGAAAGTGATAAAGCACTGAACTCACTTCAGTGGCTGGAAAATAATTCTGATGATGATCGCGACATCATCGGTGTTCATTTTCGAGTTTCTAAGTGATGGATTGCAACCGTAGAAAATTTTTGGTGGAAATTTGTTTGAAAGAAAACAAGTTGTTTTGAAAAATTCAATGTTTTGAATTTGAGGTGGATATAAATATATACATATATTTATAGGATTTGAAATGAAAACCCAGGTATTTGAATTCTGGAAATTAGACTTAAGCAAGTTAAATAAATCAAGATGAATAAATTGATTAAAATCAATTTGAATGAATATGAAATGGATGTGAATATACTGATTATAGATCATTCGAATTAAATGAATGAAAACCAAAAGTTTTGGTTGGAACTAAAATCGTAGAAATATGATGTAACAACCCACATTCTACGCATCTAGGATCGTAGAATATTTATTTCTTTTTCTAGGTAAGTCGTATGGTCGTGTACTTTTGGGAAACGACTAGTGGGGTCATTTCCCATGTTCATGATTTTTGCCAATTTTTAAATGACCGTTTTGCCCCTAGTTGATCTTGTTTCGTCCATAACTTTTGACTGGAAAGGAATTTTGACCTGAAACCACTTCCATTAACTCCGGATGATGGTTTCTCTTTCCGTAGAGTGGTCATAATAGCCAAACGGACTTACCGTTTGGGAGATATGACTAAATTAAGGTTTAAAGGGTTATTTTCAGCTAATTGGGCTTAACCGGGTAATTAGCAGCTAGGCCCAAAGGGGGATTTCGGGATTAGTGGTACTTAGAGGCTGCTAGGGTTATGATTTCGGTTTTTACTTCATTTTCCAGCCGCCTAAGACATTCCTTCAAGTATAGCCATGGCCTCCACCTTCTAATTTCACTCCAAATCACCTCTAATCACTTTCTAATCAAAGATTAAGCAAAACTACATCAAACCAAAGGGGATTAGCACCAAATCAGAGAGAGTTGCTGGAACACATAGAGATTGGATCTATATCAGAGGAGTTTCAGTTCTGAAAGTTTAATTGTGCCAAAGGTGAGTGATTTGCTTAGTTTTTTCACTAATTACGGCTAATTAGGGTGATTAGCGAAGATTAGCGAAATTATGGCTCAGAAAAATCTAGAAAAATTCCCAAAATTCGAAAACATCATTTTATGCCTCTGATATGAATTTGGGTTAATTTGGACTAATTTTGTTAATCCCGAAATTTAGGGGATTAAGGGGTGAATAGTGTTAATTAGCGAAATTAAGCGTGATTAAAATCTGGAAAAATATTCAGAAATTCATAAATATTGTTTTAGACCTCTGTTAGAAAATTTGGCTAATTTGGTTAAGTTTTACTAATCCTATCATTAGTTGTTCTTAAACATGCTTAAGGGAAAATATGGATTTTTGGGTATGTTTGATCCGTTTTAACCTATCATATTGTTGTTTTGGTGTTTGTGGTTGATTATGCATGTTGCTATGACTGTATGAAATGCTTTTTGATTGATTTCAATAGTTAGAATGGTCGAAAACGTCGTCGAATGGCGTAAACACTTGCTGGAACAGTCTTAGAAAACAGTGCAGGGTTCGGATCGGATCGGACATAGGGCTCGGATCGGATATGTTGAACTGAGCAAAGAATCCGATCGGATCGGAACCCAACACTTGGGGGAAAATGGCAAATAGGAAGGCCACGCTAGCTGAACTGGGATCGGATCGGATCGAGGAGGACGGATCGGAGTGAAGGCATGAGAATGGATCCGATAGGAGCATGTGAAGGACGAGGGCACGGATCGGAACGGAGGCACGAGCTGGAGGGGAGATGACACCCGACCCGACCCGAAGTAAAGCACCCGAACCGAACCGATGGAGGACAACCGACCCGAACCGCACTAGGAGAAGACCCGACCCGAACCGCACCAGGAGAAGACCCGACCCGAACAGATGAAGGATACCCGACCCGAACCGATGGCTTGAGAAGGAACCCGACCCGACCCAGTATTGACCAATAACCCGAGATGCAAAGGTAGTCCAATATGGGAAGTTAGAGCTTAGGATCCAGTTGGGAACCAATGAGTTCACTTCATAGTTGGGCTTTGCTGCGGGACGTGTGCTAAGGAGTTGTCGGTATTCATAACTTTGGTTCACCACTGAGAGATGGATAGTGGGCTTGTAGTGATAGTTACACGGGATTGGATTCCGCCATGGCCCAAAGTATTAGGTGACCAAAGTAGTGGATATCGTATGCTTTACGCACTGAGTGAGGGATGTGAGGACGATTGCTATGCTTGATTGTTTGACATCACTATGACATGCACACCCCCACCCCCGTTATCTTTACACCATTTGAAAGGGCACCTTAGAGTGTTGTACAGTATGTAGTGCTAACTCTTTGGTTGCAGGTCCAGGTTCAGGTATGATTGGATTATACCTGTTATTATTCTGTTTAGATGCTTATCGCTCATACCAGACTTTATGTCTGACCCAGAGTTTTATGTCTCTTCTTATTACTCTGGGTGCTCACACGAGCAGACTAGAGACAGGTTAGGTGGATGCACGGGTAGCTGTACTGGAGACGAGCAGGAGGCTTCCACGTATGATATTTATGTATTATCTCCCTATGTTATCGATGGTCACTGCTTGGGCATTAGTAGTGTACCTTTTCCTTTCTTTTGTTTAGAGACAGTATATTTGAAGTTGTAATAAGGATGTTGGATCATAAGCTGTATTTTGGATTTCCGCTGCCATGTTAGACATGATTTAGTTTTTCAGCTTATGCACTGTCTCGCCTGTTTTATGTCAAAGTTATGTGATTATTATATTTTATTCCATGCGCTGTGAGACATTCTACAGGTTCTGTGTTAGTTCTTCACCTTCTTTCTTTCCTTCCGACGACCGTTCCGTGCTAGTTAGACATGTGTACAGCGCACTTTCGGAGGAAATGTCGGCTAGTATAGGGCGGGTCGTTACATTTGGTATCAGAGCTCTAAGTTGCGTAGTTAACCTGGGGAAAGTCATCAGGGAGAGATATTATACGTATATGAGAGCGCGTATTTGTGATTATTTTGATTTTTCAAAACTGGTTTTCAAAGCTATATAGATATATATATATACTATTAGCATATCTAAGGATGAAGTCGCACTGCACTGACACCACAAAGAAGATAGTTAATCGTTTTCTCTGTACAGATTGAACGATGAGCCGATACGTGAGGGGTACTGGTAGAGGAGCCAATAATGGGAATGCTGCTGAGATGAGGACAATGTTTACTGACCTCATGAGAGAGATGCTTAGGGATGTTCAGAGGGCAGCTCCTAATGTTGCTAACGGTGGTGGTGCAGCAGTGCAGGCGCCTAGGGCCGATTTCGCCAAGCTTAACAAGGATTATACTAGTCTTGGTGGGAAGCCGTTCCACGGAACGGAGTCGGCTACGGTTGTTCAGGATTGGTTGGATAGCTGTGAGCGTATCTTCGAAGACTTGGGTATTGAAGATGCCATGAAAAGGAAGCTAGCATCCCGTCAGCTTCAAGGACGAGAAATGAATTGGTGGAATGCTATTAAGGCAGCAACTCCAGAGGATCAGATTACATGGGATCAGTTTAAGGCTCGTTTTTGCGATAAGTTTATACCAGCTGCTCAGAAGTCAGAATTGTTTAGAAAGTTTCTGGAGCTTAAGCAGAACGGAAGGGCAGTTTCAGAGTATGTTGCTGAGTTCGATACTTTATCGAAATATGGGTTATCTCTTATCGACACTGCCGAGAAGAAGAACGAGAAGTTCATAACTGGTTTAGATGGGTACTTGGGGAAAGGCTTATAAACCACATCGATGAGACGTTTGAATCGATTGTAGGAAAGGCATTAAGGTCAGAAAGTCTTTACCCTAAGCCTAAGACTGAGGTCGCTAATGCATCTGCAAAGGAGCCAAAGCCGCAAGCAGGCGGCGGAGGCAAGAATAATTCCCAGACTAAGAGGAAACAAGACCAAACCATGGATGGTCAGAGTAAGAAGAATAAGAAAGATGGCGAGTGCTTTAGCTGTGGCAAGAAGGGCCACTATGCCAGAGATTGTCGAGAAAAGCCTGGGGAAAGGAAGTGCTTTAATTGCGGCCAAGCGGGACATCACAAGAATGAATGTCCACAATCTCCTAGGGAGAAGCAGATCGTGAAAGCATATGCTATCAACGCTATTCCTTCTTCGTCGAATGCCCCAACTACGGCGCAGAAGGAAAAAGGTGTCGTTATTCGAGGTATGCTTTCTATTTAAGATGTTTCTGTTCGAGTTTTTTTTAATAACAAGGTTTCCCATTCCTTCGTACCTAGTGACCTGGTAGATAGGTTGGAATTGGAACCCGAGATAGTCGATAGACCTTTAGTAGTGACAAGCCCGATAGGTGGTTTGACTAGCCTTTGTAGGATTTGTCGTAATTTGGTCTTATCGAGTCATGGATGTATGTTTGTTGTGATTGCTTTATTTTGAGCTTTACTAGGTTTGGCTTGATTTTGGGAGCTGATTAACTCCAAAAGTATAGAGTGAGAGTAGATTGTGAAGAGCCTTTGATGACCGTTAGAGTGGATGATAGATGAAGGGTGGTATTGGATCGCCTACCTTATGATGAAAATGATAACGGGAGTTAGAGAAGCAAATGTACATTGGATGTACAGTAGTTGGTCAGGACTTGGTCATGCGGTCGATGATAATTTCAAGTAAGATTGGCAAGGATAGCCAAAGTCAGTTATGGATGCTTGAGTGTTTGGATGTTTTGCTCATGTCATATCACGTAGATCGTCTGAACTCGGAGGAGATGTTCCTTGGGTGCTTGTCTGATATTGGTTTAGGCCTTTGGGACTTGTGCTCGGGGAATGTCGAGGTCGACTAGGATGGTCTGCATGAGAGATAGGTAGTTGTTGCGATTTTCATTGGATGATATCTTGGTTTACTCGAAGAGTGATGGGCAGTTGTGACAGGATAAGACTATTCGATGGTATGGACTGCCCCGAGTTAGACTCGATAGGGTAATGAGATGACTCGAGTGGGACTCAAGAAAGATGCAAAGCAATGAATCGTTTAGGACCATATGTTAATGTTCTTTTTGAAAGAATATGATGTGTTCGTTGGTCCAGGAAGGTGCAACGAAGGTTTGGACGATTCAAGTTGGACTTGAACTCGTAAAATAAAATAGATGTTCGATTGATCTTAGAGATGCAACGAATAGGGAGACGACTCACGTTGGACTAGAGTTTGTAGGTAATGGATACTCAAGACTGGGTCTGAGTTATGGGTAATAGATTGACTCGAGTTGGACTCGAGGAGGCTGCAAGGAATTGGATTGGCTCGAGTTAGACTCGAGAGGGCAGCAGGATAATGGATAGGCTTGGGTGGGACTCGAGTGTTTCAGGCGGACTAAAAGCAGGGGTATCTGGGGACGCCCGTTACCTTGGATCCGTTGGACGTGATCTAGTTATCCTTGGAGGATAAACGTGCGTTGGACGTACGGTAGTCCGTTTGGAGGCTGGGCTTCCATTAGTTATTGATGTTGGTTAGACCAGACATATAGGTGTTGATGTATTCAAGGATTTAGCAGGTGATAGATAGGATTTGTTTGATGGATGCTATGGTTGCTATATTTGTTCCTACCTTTCTTCTCTTGATTAGACTATCACCTGTAAGGATCCTGTTAAATGGAAATAGGATAGGTTTGTTGATCATAGCGAGATGATGGGTGTATGATACTTTACGTTAGACTTGAAGTATGTTTGGGCATTGTGGAGCGTCCGTTGATCTTGGAGATTCCGCGGATATAGGAGATTCAAGTTGGACTTGGACTCATAGGTAGGGTACCTAGATTCATTGGATGAGTCTAGCTCACCTTTAGAAGGTGAATGTACATTGGACGTGCAGTACAGATATGGGTAAGGTACCTAGATTCATTAGATGAGTCTAGTTCACCTTTAGAAGGTGAATGTACGTTAGACGTACAGTACGGATATAGATGTAGTGCCTAGGGTCATTGGATGGATCTAGTTTGCCTCTAAGAGGTGAATATACGTTGGACATGCAGTATGGATGTAGGCAAGATTCGGGTTAGACTTGAAAGGACATTTGGAATGTAGTTGGTAATTTGACGTATATGGTTGGATTACCTAAGAAGATGACAGTACGGACGGATGCTGTAGTACCGGACTAGGTGCGGTAGCTGATGCATTGGGTAGGAGACATGCCAGTTTAGAGGCTAGGTTTCTGGAATGGAAGCTACTAGAGTATATCATGGGGCATGACTTCAGACCTAAGTGTGAATTGGATTCAGAAACGCTAGTAAGCTTGACGATTAGATCGATCTGGATTGAGTGGAACAGTTCCAGTCAGAGGAACGATCCTAACCTATGGGAAATCGCCTCTAGGATAAAGAAGGGAATCGATGGCGAGAAGACGACTGTACTTGGGAAGTAGAGGATGACATAAGAAGGTCGTATTTGAAGCTCTTTGTCTGGTAAGATCTTAGCGGCGATGATTCTTCCTTTGTTAGAAAACCGCATGCTAGGATATGCTTGTTGTACTATCATGTATGTTTGATTGTTTGAAATTGGTTGATAGGCATGCGGGACCCATTGTTGTTTCTTAGTTAAGGAATTTCGGGGGCGAAATTTCTTAAGGGGGGGAGAATGTAACAACCCACATTCTACGCATCTAGGATCGTAGAATATTTATTTCTTTTTCTAGGTAAGTCGTATGGTCGTGTACTTTTGGGAAACGACTAGTGGGGTCATTTCCCATGTTCATGATTTTTGCCAATTTTTAAATGACCGTTTTGCCCCTAGTTGATCTTGTTTCGTCCATAACTTTTGACTGGAAAGAAATTTTGACCTGAAACCACTTCCATTAGCTCCGGATGATGGTTTCTCTTTCCGTAGAGTGGTCATAATAGCCAAACGGACTTACCGTTTGGGAGATATGACTAAATTAAGGTTTAAAGGGTTATTTTCAGCTAATTGGGCTTAACCGGGTAATTAGCAGCTAGGCCCAAAGGGGGATTTCGGGATTAGTGGTACTTAGGGGCTGCTAGGGTTATGATTTCGGTTTTTACTTCATTTTCCAGCCGCCTAAGACATTCCTTCAAGTATAGCCATGGCCTCCACCTTCTAATTTCACTCCAAATCACCTCTAATCACTTTCTAATCAAAGATTAAGCAAAACTACATCAAACCAAAGGGGATTAGCACCAAATCAGAGAGAGAGTTGCTGGAACACATAGAGATTGGATCTATATCAGAGGAGTTTCAGTTCTGAAAGTTTAATTGTGCCAAAGGTGAGTGATTTGCTTAGTTTTTTCACTAGTTACGGCTAATTAGGGTGATTAGCGAAGATTAGCGAAATTATGGCTCAGAAAAATCTAGAAAAATTCCCAAAATTCGAAAACATCATTTTATGCATCTGATATGAATTTGGGTTAATTTGGACTAATTTTGTTAATCCCGGAATTTAGGGGATTAAGGGGTGATTAGTGTTAATTAGCGAAATTAAGCGTGATTAAAATCTGGAAAAATATTCAGAAATTCATAAATATTGTTTTAGACCTCTGTTAGAAAATTTGGCTAATTTGGTTAAGTTTTACTAATCCTATCATTAGTTGTTCTTAAACATGCTTAAGGGGAAAATATGGATTTTTGGGTATGTTTGATCCATTTTAACCTATCATATTGTTGTTTTGGTGTTTGTGGTTGATTATGCATGTTGCTATGACCGTATGAAATGCTTTGTGATTGATTTCAATAGTTAGAATGGTCGAAAACGTCGTCGAATGGCATAAACACTTGCTGGAACAGTCTCAGAAAACAGTGCAGGGTTCGGATCGGATCGGACATAGGGCTCGGATCGGATATGTTGAACTGAGCAAAGAATCCGATCGGATCGGAACCCAACACTTGGGGGGAAATGGCAAAAAGGAAGGCCACGCTAGCTGAACTGGGATCGGATCGGATCGAGGAGGACGGATCAGATCGAGGAGGACGGATCGGATCGAGGAGGACGAATCGGATCGAGGAGGACGGATCGGAGTGAAGGCATGAGAATGGATCGGATAGGAGCATGTGAAGGACGAGGGCACGGATCGGAACGGAGGCACGAGCTGGAGGGGAGATGACACCCGACCCAACCCGAAGTAAAGCATCCGAACCGAACCGATGGAGGACAACCAACCCGAACCGAACCGATGGAGGACAACCGACCCGAACCGCACTGGGAGAAGACCCGACCCGAACCGCACCAGGAGAAGACCCGACCCGAACAGATGAAGGACACCCGACCCGAACCGATGGCTTGAGAAGAAACCCGACCCGACCCAGTATTGACCAATAACCCGAGATGCAAAGGTAGTCCAATATGGGAAGTTAGAGCTTAGGATCCAGTTGGGAACCAATGAGTTCACTTCATAGTTGGGCTTTGCTGCGGGACGTGTGCTAAGGAGTTGTCGGTATTCATAACTTTGGTTCACCACTGAGAGATGGATAGTGGGCTTGTAGTGATAGTTACACGGGATTGGATTCCGCCATGGCCCAAAGTATTAGGTGACCAAAGTAGTGGATATCGTATGCTTTACGCACTGAGTGAGGGATGTGAGGACGATTGCTATGCTTGATTGTTTGACATCACTATGACATGCACACCCCCACCCCCGTTATCTTTACACCATTTGAAAGGGCACCTTAGAGTGTTGTACAGTATGTAGTGCTAACTCTTTGGTTGCAGGTCCAGGTTCAGGTATGATTGGATTATACCTGTTATTATTCTGTTTAGATGCTTATCGCTCATACCAGACTTTATGTCTGACCCAGAGTTTTATGTCTCTTCTTATTACTCTGGGTGCTCACACGAGCAGACTAGAGACAGGTTAGGTGGATGCACGGGTAGCTGTACTGGAGACGAGCAGGAGGCTTCCACGTATGATATTTATGTATTATCTCCCTATGTTATCGATGGTCACTGCTTGGGCATTAGTAGTGTACCTTTTCCTTTCTTTTGTTTAGAGACAGTATATTTGAAGTTGTAATAAGGATGTTGGATCATAAGCTGTATTTTGGATTTCCGCTGCCATGTTAGACATGATTTAGTTTTTCAGCTTATGCACTGTCTCGCCTGTTTTATGTCAAAGTTATGTGATTATTATATTTTATTCCATGCGCTGTGAGACATTCTACAGGTTCTGTGTTAGTTCTTCACCTTCTTTCTTTCCTTCCGACGACCGTTCTGTGCTAGTTAGACATGTGTACAGCGCACTTTCGGAGGAAATGTCGGCTAGTATAGGGCGGGTCGTTACATATGAAAGGTTAAATTCCAACATAAGTGGTTTTTGAGAAGTTAATGGGTTTGTACCATTTTTCCTACCTTAGTAATTTCGGGGACGAAATTCTTTTAAGGGGGGAAGAATGTAACGACCCAGATTTTTGGATCGATTTATTTTAAATATTTAATATGATTTTAAATGTTTTATTGATAATATAAATGAATTTTTATACTAAGTTATTAATTTATTAATTTATTAATCGATTATTAAATTTCAAGTTTGTTGAATATCGTAATATGAAAACAGTATAATTTAATTTTGAAATAGAATTGAGTCAGAATTATTCAAATGATCAACATAAATTCTGTTTGGAATATATATGATAATAAATAATATTTTATTATCGAAGAATTTATTTATTTTTGAATTTAAATTATATTGTATTAATTTATTTTGGTTATATATATTTACATTCAAATTAAATATCAAAATATATTCAGTTAGTTCAGAATAGTTTTACACTATTGAAACAACAGTGGTTACGTTAAAATAGCTGTTCGTGTTTTAAATTAATGGACCTTGAGATATTTGATTGTGGATAGGTTCGAAATCAAATCGATATCCATCTAAAAATAATAAAAATCGCTTTATATCGAATTGTATTAAATACGAGATCAAATCGAAGTCAAAACAAAATCAAATCAGATTAAATCAAATATCAAATCGCAATTAAAACTCGTGTACCTTACATAGTACTAGTTTCTTAATGGCTAAGTATTTTTCCTTTATAAAACCATGCTTATCCCCTTTCCGTTTCTTTCTTCTGTAAACCAATTCACTTCAGGAAAGAAAAGATAAAATGGCTGCTCCACTACTTCTCAAAATCAAATAAATAAATAAATGAAATAGCCGTGTCCTCCAACCTTTCAAAATCGAGATCACTAAACCCATTATACCTAGTTTTTGGATGTGATGCGGGTTTTATTGCTAGGGCCGATGCGAGTGCTTGAAACTCAATTTAATACAATCGAGCTAAGGTTGGATTATTCGATGGTTCGAGTGTTGAGGGTTGCGATTGGTTCGAGAAAAATAGGGCGACAATGGAGTTAGGGATTATCGCGGTTCTGGTATCGAAGTTGCGAGGTATGAAGGGGGTCGTGGTGCTCAGAAGAAGTTCGATGTAGAGAGGAAGCTCACACAAAATTTTAAAGGGATCACATTGAGATTGATGTCGCGATTTGGTTTCCAGAAGGCTCGACAGTTTTTCCGAACATGGGCTTGGATTCGATTAAGTAATTGGGGGTAACGGTTGAAGCAACATGGGAGGATGATGGAAATCGATCACTGTTTGGTGAAGGAGAAAGTGGCGACTGAGTGGAGTCGATCTGGGTCAAATTAGGAGGTGCGATAGTGGGAACACGAGGAGAGGCCGACCTCTGATTTTGAGGAATGAACTAGATTGGTTTGGGAAAGGATCGACAGCTAAAAAAGGGAAGTTCAGTGTACTGTAAATGAAGGTTGCTTGAACAATATTCATGTTGATGTTTGAGACTTGCAATGAAGCGTTGATGAGTTGGAGGCGGAATTTTGGTTGTTATATCAATCTGATAATGGATACTTATGGTGATGAGTCGGTGTAACGGCGAAGAATGTTAGTCGCTGTTTGATGTGTGGAGGGTACGAGTTGTAGAAGAAGTGATGAAACGTAGTAAAAGGGAGGTCAAAATGCTAGTTTATTATTAGGAAGATGAGTTTTGTGGAAACAACATAATGGGTAATCGGATGGCAATGAGACAGTATAATAATTATGTGAAGTCGTAGTGACCTGATCAGAATAGGCAGTAAGGTATACTTTGTTTTTACGAAATTTTAAAATACTTAGATAGGTTATTTATTTACTTTATTAATTAATTTAAATAAATAATATCTTAATCGATTTATAAAATTAAATAACCATAGGTACAAGACGGATTCAACTCGAGTAGTTTCGTAGCTGCGACGGTATAGATTTAAACAGATATTCAACAAATACAAAGCCTGGTGAGTAAATCTCACTCATATTTTTATTTAGAATTATTTTATTTGTTAAAATAATTATTTGATGGTTGTTTTGTTGCATTAAAATATTACTGTGGCTATTATAAATATATTAGTTATTTAGGATTGGTGTTTGTGGCTATTATATATATATTGGTCGTTAGATTCCCGCAGTATCATTAGCGGACGCCCACAGTATCATTTGTGGGTGACCCTATACGCTCCACGCTATGATAGTGGATGACCTTCATACCGCGATATCCTACCTCGAAGCAGGATGGGTATTATTTATGTTGGCTAACGTCTGTGGATGCAGGAAAAACAGGTTGGAGGAATCCAACTGGATTCCTCAAAATTTATTACTGTTTATTTTCACATATATATTATCATATATGATGTGTTATAAAACCCGTGATCTGATAATTGAGTGTTTTTGGATATATAAATATCACTGGGCAAAAATGTTGATATATAAAAATATCGTGAAAACGATAGTTGAGATTTAAATGGAAAATTCTATTTTTCTAAAAATAGAATTTGAAATTCGAATGGACTAAAAATATTAACTTGTTTTCAATAAATAAAACAAGTATTAAATTTATAAACGATGTTTATAAAATAATCGGGGAACTGAAGTAAATTTATAAACAGTATTTATAAATAAAATGGAATGATTTTCATTAGATAATCAGGGAATTGATGTGAGTTTTTAAACGTTGTTTATAAATGAAGAAAAATGAATTATCCTTGGATAATTGGGGAAATGTAAATACAAGTGTGAATTATAAAAGGGAAATTTATTTTTCCAAAATAGAATTTATTATTTCAAAAGGGTTTTGAAATGAGAACTTGTTTTAGTATATATAAAACAGGGAAAGGAAATTTGTAAATGATGTTTATAAATAAGGGGAGATAATTATCATTAGATAATTTGAAGTTTTAAATTCAAGTTTGAATTTAAAAATAGAGAGTTGAAATCATTTTGAAAAGGAAACAATGGTTGTTATTTTGGAATTCAGAATATAAAAGGAATTGGATTTCAAAGGGAATTTGAAATGGAAAACTTGTTTTAATATATAAAACAAGAAAGATGGATTTACAAACGATGTTATAAATCTAGCAAAATAAATTATCATTAGATAATTTAGACCTTTAAATTCAAATCTGAATTTAAAAGTGAATTGGGAAGTGTTTTGAAATAGAATGATTGATTTTATTTCGAAATCCGAAAAATAAGCTGAATTGAGAAAATCCAACGGGTTTATAATTGAAATTCGATTATATCGAATTTTATAAATAATTTATTTATAAAAGGAATTGGAATTAAATATAGAAGATCGAAGTATAAATAAATATATTACCAAGTAAGGAAAAATGGACAATTATAGACAATCGAAAATATTATGTTGAATTGGGAAACTGATTTTATATATATTTTAAATATATCAGAATGGAGTTGAATTTATTATAAACGTAGTTTAAACGTGTGTATATATATATATATATATATATATATATAATTAAAACGAACTCGCCACAGCGCGGTAGTTCGTAATTTGGCGTTTCGAACTTCAATTGAGTGTATAGAACTAAGTTTAAGTGGAAATTCTTTGAAATAAGAATCACCAGGACCGATATATAATAGTTTTCTAATGAAATAGAAAAATCTGGATTTCGTCGAATAAATTTTGAGTTATGTCAAAATCAATTTTCCAGGAAAACAGCGCCATAACCATTATAAAACCATAATGGTTTATTTAAATAAATAAAAGGATTTTAAGTAAATAAAATCCGAATTTCATTTAGGAAAAATCCGGATTTGAGTTATAAATAATATCTGAACTCTACTGGAGTAATAAAATGATTTTTGAAACAAAATCAAATCAGATGTTTAATTGTTGAATAGAATTAACTAATCTGAAGAATAATTAGTTAATGAAATTTTGAATCGAAATTGGACTTTGGATCAGAAAAGGGGTTTGTATATTCATATTCGAAATCGAATATGAAACTTGAACCGAAAATGAAATCCGATTTGTTACAAGCAAGTTAAAATTATATTTGAATGTGATATGTTCAAATAGAAAGTGAAATAGGCAAAAGAGCTAATTAAAGAATAAATTCGCGAATTTAGTTAAAATGGCCAGATTGAGTTGGAATAAAATTAGGAACGAATGTATATGGGTTAGACAGGTATGGGATGAAGTGTATGAAGGTTTTAATTCGTGTGCCCAACAATAAGGTACATGTTTAAATTCCATATGAGGTTTGATGCGCCGAATCGACAAGCCACTTGGCTTTTTGATTTTCGTTTTGAATGGAAAGGGCCTAGGGAGGCAAGTTGAGGTTTGAACTATTTGCTGGTACAAAGGAGGTTATGGCAAATTTTTCGGGAAATTTAAGGAGCTAGAATATTTTTAAGAAAATTTGATAGTTAGAAATCAATGTATCGACATATATAGAATTCGATAAGGAAACGAACTAAAAATAGAATATTATAAACAAAAATAAAATATGTGAATTTAAATCGAGTAAGAATAGAAAGAGAAAAGTACATACGTTTTAGAAATGGGATATTGGTTTAGTATGATGTTGATTGTTCGAGGTAAGTGGTCTTGTCCGTTTTGAAGTTAAGGATGTTTTCAGTCAAGGTCTGAGAGGTAGTTATACCCCAACTTGATTGATTTCATTACTAACTGATAAACAGCAAGATCCAGTCTCGATGAGCAATGTTTGAATAAGAGTTAGTTGAATGCAGTGTTTTGGGTTGTTGTAACGATGTTTTACACAACATTCGTTTTAACCCAAGTAAGTGGAAACTTAGAAATATAATAATAAATATTTCCTGAGTATAGAAATAAATGAATGGTCGTGGAAGAGATAAGTAATTGGAATGTTTTCTAATTATAAATAGAAAATATTTTCTATGTGTAGATAATAAAAGAAGGAGAGATATGGAAATGTTTTCCAAATAGCGTAAGAGGCGAATATCATTATTGAAATTATTTGGTTAACAAATATTGATAAAGAAATGGAGAAATGATTTAATTAATGAAATATTAATTAAGGGGTCCAGTGATTGTTTGATGCTATGAATGGATGTTTGTTTTCCTTCAATTGTTAAATAACTGACTATCGAAGTATTTTCCAATATCATTGTCACTATGGAGAGACCGGTTGGATTATTATCCGAGAACCACTCCGTATTGGCAGTAGCACTGCGAACAGATTATATGAAGATAATCGAAGATGGAGTAAAGTGCAAGGACTTTTTCTATTAATAGAAATTGTGCTTTCGGTTTCGTTCAAACCCAGAACGAATGTAAATGGACGAATGTATGGCAAAGTATTTCCAATGATCGAATATGTTGGTGCGTATGAATATATATGGTGGCGGAGGATTTATTCTCTTAGCATAATATCCAGAACATATTTGTACAAATCAATTAATGATTTACGGATCTGACAATATGGCATTCAAAGTGATTGCTATAAATGAAGGACAAGAAATCGTAGCCACAGGCCTCAGCAACCGGGAAACGACAAAAATCAGGCAGGCAGCATGGCTATGTGGGTCGCTCCCATTAGGGTGTATAACCACCTATCTAGAGAAATTTCTTTTACTTTTTAATCTATCGATGCTGTCCCATTTGGGAAACTGTAACAACCCGAAAAATACAAGCCAATTTAAAAATTTTAAATTGGATATTTTAAAGGAATTTAAACAATTGAAATAGAATATTTCAATAAAATAATGAATTAGAAATAGTGTGGCAGTTTGAAAATTTGAATTCAAACTTTAACTGACTGTACCGGGCGCAAAATATAACGGATTTTAGTGAAACCAAAAATATTTAAATCTGTTTATGAATATCTTTCTAAAGAATCTGAAAAATTGTAGTTTCATAGCGGGAATCAAAAGTTATGGCCAAATGAATTTTCAGAAAGGTCGCTATAGAGAATTTATAGCCCTTGAAAATAGACATTGTGCAAACGACCTCGGAATTCGACGAAACCACTTTTGTTAGATCCGGGATGACAAATTATTGCTAGATTTCAAATTTCATAATTTTTGAAGCTAGTATGTGAGCGTGGCAAAAGAAAACGTGTTTGGTTAATTTCTGTTAAATTGGATCGACCAGAAAATGGCCATTTGTCAAATGGTCTCAGAATTCGACGAAACTAGTTTTGTTGGGACCGTAGCGTCGGAACATAGCTAGATTTATTTTTCTGGAATTTTTCGAATCAGTTTGTGGCCCTGGCAAATTGAAATGTACGTTCAAAACAGAATTTGAATCTTTTATATTTTAATTTGAAGAATAACTGACTGTAACAATCGAATTGGCCTACGAAACATATCCCATTGTGTCCGGGATGGGGGTATTTAGCTAGGGGCGACAATTGTTGGGTTTGAATTGGTGTCTGTGTGGAGAAACACTATTTTAAAATTTAATAAAACCACCGACCAATAGAAATTCTCCTTTCATAAATTAAAATAAAAAAAAAGTCAGAAAACCCTCGCCGCTCTCTCGTGCCCGACGACCCACGTTGCTCCCTCCTTCCCGACCAAATCGCCACCGCCACAGGCCACGCCAGACCGCGCCACTGCCTTACATCGAAAGCCCTCCCTTCCCTCTTCAAATCCGACCAACCCTCACCCTCCCTCTCTTCACCATCGTCAAGCACGAGCCCCTCCAAGATCTGTACTTTCCGCCGCCGCCACGAGCACTAGGCCCTACCGAGTTGGACGCCATTGCCGTGCGCCTGAAGCCCTCTCGACGCTCTTCCACGTTGTGCCCTCCGATAGTCGTATCGAGCCTCGGTTTTTGCGAAAACTGAAAACCTAGTTTTGAACAATCATGAAAGGTATCGGCTTTATTATATTTGAACTGAAAATAACACTTTTAAGTGTTGCAAACTTTGAAAAATCATATCTTTATGGTGTTTTAACGAAATTCGATGAAACAGGAAACATTGTGACCGCAAGGAGGCTCTCTACATCCTAGAAGAGACCGCGGATTTTTCTGAGCTATCTACGATTTTTAGCATCTCGAAAACCAATGTGAGATTTCTAAACTGAAATGTGAATGGAAATGACATGTATAAATTATATAAGCGAAATATAAATTATACACGTGTCGTATACCTCATGCACATGCGTTGTGTAAGCTATATGAGCGAAGTATGAATTATACATGCATTGTATAAATGATATGTGTGTTGGAATGGAAATAATATATATATATACTCCCCTCGTCCACAAACCATGGACGATATTTATTGATTGTGAATTAGCGTAAAAAAATGGATGAATAATGCGAATGGTTGATAGAATTGTTTGTGGTTGATATTGTTTGGTTGTGGTTGAAAAATACCCATTTGTGATTGAAATAAATTATGGAAAAGAAAAATCATACTCGCCTGCGTGCGAATTAGATGTATGAAATCCCCATTTTCAAAAACCGTGAGGTTTTAAGGTAGAGCGAGGAGACGTACTCGGGACGGTGCCGGTTTTAAATACCCTTCCGTTATGCTGCCGAAATTTTGAATAATATTCATGTGTTAGAATAATATTCATGTGTTAGAATTATTTTCATATGTTGAAATTATTTTCATGTGTTGAAACAAAAGTCATGTGTTGAAACAATATCCATGTGTGGAAATGCTCATGTGTTGAGAAGTTCATGTGTTGAAAAATAATTCATGTGTTGAATAAATAAATAATTTTAACAATAAAAATCACATTTTTATATATATGAACTATGTAGAATATTCGTATTATAAATAAATTGTTTCAACAATAAAAATAACATCTTTCTTATATATATACAAAACATATAAAATATTTCCATGTGTGGAAATGCTCATGTGTTGAGAAGCTCATGTGTTGAGAAGTTCATGTGTTGAATAAATATTTTTGATGATAAAAATACCATTTTTATCATGTGTGTGAATCGCTAAAAATATACAATGTTGAAATAAATATTTGTTTGCTATGA
This sequence comes from Allium sativum, assembly GCA_030737875.1. Lineage (NCBI taxonomy): Eukaryota > Viridiplantae > Streptophyta > Magnoliopsida > Asparagales > Amaryllidaceae > Allium > Allium sativum. The sequence continues at coordinate 573,712,691 of CM060918.1, read as the reverse complement.
ATATTATTTTTAACATGTATAGGAACTAAATAAAATATTCATGTGTTGAAGTATATTTTAGTTCGACAAAAATATCATTTTTAAGTGAAACGTGAAGTGTTAAAAATAAACATAAGTGGAGATAAACCTTTGTTCGCTGGAAATATATTTTTTAGCGTAGTTTTGCACACACATATATATATATATATATGTGTGTTGAACAGGAAATGGATTAGCTGTTGTGTAAAGAATTTATTTGCGTGCCCGACAAATAGGTAAACCTTAATGAGTTGGATGTGCAAATTTTATTATTATATCAACTCCTGTGAATGCCATTGGATGCGGAGTGCTAGTTATTATGTGTGTAATAATACTCATCGCCATAGGATAGTAACAATTAATTTTGAACTACACTACATGGCATACGTCTTGACGATAGGCATACTTCATCATATACCACATAAGCATTTGGAGCTTGTGTGACGAGGTTGAAGATTTACCATACGAGCGAGAGGCTTGTATGGCGATGACTATATATTACAGGTTGAACTAATGACTGATCTGGACTATATAAATTGTAACGGTAAATTGCAAGATTAATAAAAACCCCACATGGGTCTAGAGATGATAATAATCACGTCTCTCTGGTCATTAAGGCACAAAAACCATTTATAGGGTGACGAGAATTTATTCTCTGGAGTTATGATCTATATACACTCCCTTGTGGACACCAAAATATATCACTATAAATATGTGTGTGCTTATTAGGATTTATTGGGTACTTAATACGGCCTGTTGACCCGCTTTTTAGTCAAAGCAGTCACACATGGAATCTCTTCTCAACAATACGCTCAAGTGTTGAAAATACCGTCAGAAGACAGCAAGCGATTTGGTTGAAGTCGCATCACAAACAAAGAATGGCCCGGAACTCCTATCAGATGACCTTTTTTGGGCCCGAAATCAACAATTACAGAGCTATGCTCTGTAACACTTGTAGCTCTCTGAATCAGCTTCAGTTTGAGCATTGGTTCAGCTCAATCGGACTTACGGTTTGAAAGTTATGCCCGTTTCCGTGAACGCATGCAGAACCGGAAACTTGGAATTTGGAAATTGGCTTGACCTCCCGGATCGGATCGGACCCACTCCGACTCCACACTTCGAAGATGCTCAGACTTGGATTCCAGCTCACCTCGGTTTGGATCGGACCATCCGAACCCGACCCGCCTTGCACACTGCACAGAAGTGCACATCACGTCTTCGGTTCAGATGCTCCACCCCGGTTCGGTTCGGACCCGAACCGACCCGCCTGTATCATTTCCTACACACAAGTTTGACCTATTCTCAAGGAGTAACCGTCTCCTATTAATCTGGATCGGCTTCCACCTGTCCTAGCACGATCTGAAGACCACTCCTCCACTACTTCCGAGATCACCTCGGAGCTTGCCATGTGTCCCTCCGAACCGATCCGCTCCTGAGCTCCCTAGCAGCTTTTCTCCGCCTATAAATACACCACAAGGTGGCCATTTGAAGGGATCTTTTTGAAAACTTTCGGAACACTAACTCTTCATGGCCTCCATTATGGTTCTTCGCAAGGCTATTGCATAACCTAGAAGTCGAATTCCACATTGTAAACACGAGGATTTCGTGTATAAACGGAAAGTAAACAACATTGTAATAGCTTCTTAGGATTTAAGAAACAATAAAGTGGACGTAGGCTTGGATTGAGCCGAACCACTATAAAAATATCGTGTGTCTCCTCTTATTTTACTGCTTTTTCTACATTTATTCTCTGTGATTTGCGACTGTAAGGATTTTACATAGCATTTGGGTGTTAGTGCCAATTTTTGGTCTAACACGACCTAATAAATTTCCAAACCCCTTCCCGTACAAAGGAGGTTATGGCGAAATTTTTCGAAATATAAAGGTGTTAGTGAAATATTTGAAGTGAAAACGATATTGAAATCGTCGAATGAATTATCTTTATATATATATAAATATAAATTAAATTAAAATGAATCGAGGCCGTGTAGTTCGCGTTTTGAAATCGTAACTTCAAACGATTATACCGAAAGATCCGACCATCGGATTTTCACGAAACTGGAAACGTTGGGTTCGCTTTGGTAATATCTTCCCAATGATATAAACTTTGTTGGAATCCAACGGTTAAATTTTCAGATATATGCAAAACAAATTTTGGGAAAAACAGCGCCAATGCTTCGGCACGACCTGAAACATCGTTTAATTAAATAGGGCCGTTTTTAAATAAATAAAAATGGCGATATATCGTTATAAAATATTATAGACGATATAGAGTGGAAATAAACCGATTTTGCTTGGTTTGCTTGATATTTGGTGGTTGAATGTGTTTGACATGAAAACTATACTAAGGAACTGAAATGTGAATGTCGAATGATTTAACCATGTGAAGAATTGATTTGAAAATCTAAATATACGTGGATTATTTGAAAAGGCCGAGTTCATTCTCATTTCAAATAATCGATCGACGATTAGAAGTCGAACAGATGAAGACGGTTCAAGACCGGCGATCTTCAAATTGGATGGATGGGCGCTACTGATGCTCGTGATTGGAGTAGCTACCTTGGAGGAGCTGAAGTGGTAGCCGTCCGGACGTATTGTTGATTGTGCGGATATGCGATGAATTTGGTGCCTCCGGCTTCGTTCATACCCAGAACGAACTTGTAAATGGACTGTGTGTCTGACATTGGATTTTGTTCTATGCTGATTGATCTCTATTAAATATATATTTGTTTGGCGGCAGAGAATTTATTCTCTTGCTTAACGCCCTTCCCTGAGACGTACGAGCTCAGAGGTTATATATCAATAGAAATCAGTCGCATGGAGTGAATTGCCTGTGTGGCACGCCAAAGTGGCATATGATCAAGGCTTCTGTTGCAAAGCAAAGTCTTGTGGTTGATGATCAAAGCATGGCCTGTGTGGCGTAGCTTTGTGTATAACATGAATTCGCGAGCCTCACATCTCGGTATGAGTCAAAAACGGGAGAAGGACCCAAGGAGTGCACGACGTTTCGTTCTTGCTACGGTGGTGTCAGTGACCTACCAGCCCTGACATTTATATATACTTTTCACCTGTGTGGTTATTGGAATGCGAGGCGCCTCGATTATAGGTCTGTAAGGACCGGGAAACGTGTGTTCAGGAATTGCCAATCCTCAAAAGTAAGAGAGGACCGGCCTTGGAGGATCCAGGGATTGCTGTGTGCGGTCCTGAGTCTTTTGCTAGAGTATCTCGAACGGAGAGGAGCTTTCCCCTTGCCTCGACTCACGCTGGAATTCAATTTCCAATACGAAATTGCGGATGTGATTGTATTACTAGTATGGCGACATTGTGGTATGGGTCATTCATGCCGCCTATGATTGAAATTTATGATTGAAATTGCTTTTGAAACATATATGCACTAGTAATAATATCAAACACTTTTGTTTTATATGTATGATGCATCTCTTGGCCATTATAAGGTAAAAACTCTATCCTCCGGCTTGCGTTGCATTGTGTGATGGCACCTGAGTCTTATAATGGCTTCATTTTTATAAAAAGCATTGCGATGATTTAACCATTTACTTTATTTCATGCACTGACACTTATTGGAGTAGACCCGTTCCACGAAAGTGGCGTGGTCCTTTGATTTGCCTTATTATTGTTGTTTAATAAGTTAAGTAGATTTCTCATACCAGTCCCATGACTGACTCGTAGTTTGTTTCACCTTGCAAACTCGGGTGCCCTTATTTTCACAAGGGCAGCCTAGTTACAGGTAGCTGACATATATTGGCTTGGCACCGCAGTAGAGGTGCACTTTTGGCTCATGGCGAGGCTTGACTACATGTTGATGACTATGATTTTTCCGTCATTATTGTATATGTATATGATTCTGCCACGGGCGATGTAGACCGATGTTTCGTTTATGTATACTCTCTATATATGTGATTCCGCCACAGGCGATGTAGATTGATTATTTATTATTATTCACTAAGTTGTATACTGCATTGTGCTCTCTGATGTGGTGATATATATATGATTCCGCTGTCATATTTGTGTAAATTATTCTATTTCTTGTTTATGCTATTATTTGTACTCTGCTAATGATGATTTATGTGTTATATTCCAAAGATAATCCTTAACACCATAGCACGGGGTGGTATCAGAGCTTTGGTTAACCTTAGTTCTGGAATTCAACACATTAAACACTTCGTAAGAATAGAATCAGTAGTATTCTAAGGCGAGTAGCTCATTAGACATAGGACTAGTAATGTCCTAGAATGATCTAAGCAGAATAGCAAAAATAATTTGATCATTACAACGTTGTCTTTCCTTAAGTTCTTCTGCTTTACCATACAATAAAATTATCGTTTCTATAGGCTGACTCTTTTCTTGCTTATACAGAACTTGAACAATGGCTACCCAAGCAGCCGCTGGTAGAGGAGGCCGAGTTGGCCATGGCAGAGGATGAGGAGAAGTCCCAGCCGAAGATGGACCCTTAATACAACCCCCAGTCGCTCAACAATTCGAGCTTGACGGCGTGGCTAAAAGGTATAAGAACCTAGGAGGCAAAACTTTCTCTGGAACGGGCACTGTGATTGAGGCCCTAGCATGGCTGAAAACATGCAAGAAGATACTAGGAGGCCTGAGGCTAGGTGATCAAGATAAAGCTTTCATGGGTGCTTGGCTTTTGCAAGAGGAAGCCGAATTATGGTGGGAAGCTCTTATCACAGTGAAAAGAGATGCTGGTAGGACATGGGATGAATTCAAAGATTTATTCAAAGAAAAGTACGTCCTAGAGAAAGCCCTTGAGTGCATGCACGACGAATTCGCAAACCTCCAGCAAGGAGATCTTTCTGTGCAAGACTATCTGAACAAGTTCAAACAGTTATTCCGCTATGCTCCCGAGCTCGTCGCCACCGCTAAGTCCAAGAGGTTCATCCTCGGGCTAAAGCGGAAGTACCAAGACAGGGAAATGGCCCATATCAAGCTGCCGTTTAATGAATTAGTGGAGATGGCATGCAACTATGAGGACCTGGATCAAAGGAATCTCGATCTGGACCGCGCTAAAAGCCAGGCGGGGAATAAACGCAAGCCCTCTACAAACCAGCCAAAATCAAGCAATGCGGCATCCATGAACCAGTAGATTAGCAGGCCGCCAAAGGGAAGCTGCTACAATTGTGGCAAGGTGGGGCACTACTCAAATGTTTGCACAGCCCCGAAAAGGCAGAATACCGACTCTCAAGGTTCAAGCCAGGGCTCTCAGAACCATCGTTCGTGCTTTAACTGCCGCAGGACAGGACATCTTGTTAGATACCGTCCCTTGCTTAAGAAGGCCGAGGTTGCTCACGTATATGACGGGACGAAACCACCGGCTGCTTCCGATGGAGCAGGTAAACCCGTTGTTTTGGGAGGTACCCTTACAATTAAAAATAATCCTGTTTCTGTATTATTTGACACGGGTGCATCATGTAGTTTTATTGCTAGTAACACAGTTCACATGTTAAAGTTAAAACAAAGAAAGCTTAAAGAATCAGTTAAAGTTCATAATCCAATAAAGGTTCTATTATTCTCAGTTCATATTGTAAAGTGCCAGCCTCTTATTCTTTCTATAAGTTTCCTTTTGATCTAGTCGTTATGGATTTTCCCGAATTCGATATCATTCTCGGGCTAGATTGGTTAACGAAGTACTAAGCTGAAGTAAAATGTGAGGAAAGGATAGTAAAAATTAGAGCGAAGCTTGAATATATTACTGTACCATGCCATGGTTCGAATCTAGATAGAAAGGAATTTTGGTCTGCGTTAGAAGTTATTCCCACTTCCTTAGAAAAGATTCCAGTTGTTAAAAATTATGCGGATGTGTTTGTAGAAGTCGAAAACTTACCTCCGCAAAGAGAAATAGAATTTAGAATCGATCTGATTCCCAATGCCAGACTAGTAGTACATCCAATTCGCAGAATGACTCCAAAGGAAAAAGAAGAATTAGGCGACCAAACTCGTCAACTGCTATGGAAGGGTCTGATCAGACCTAACTTTTCTAGTTGGGGTGCAGCTGTAGTGTTTGTCCTAAAGTCAGACGGTACTCTCCGATTGTGTGTTGATTACCGAGACCTCAACAAACAGACGCTCAAAAACAAATACCCATTACCCTGCATTGATGATCTGCTAGACCAATTAAATGGGGCGAGAGTATTTTCCCGAATGGACCTAGCCACAGGTTTTCATCAACTGAGAATTGCCAAAGAGTGTGTTCCTTTGACAGCTTTCAGAGGCCCAGACATATTTTATGAATGGTTAGTAATGCCGTTCGGCCTATGCAACGCTCCAGCATACTTCGTCGATCTAATGAATAGAGTGTTCAGGGGAGTTCTGAATAAATTTGTCCTCGTATTCATCGATGATATTTTAATCTACTCCAAATCAAAACCTGAGCATGAAAAACATTTAGAACAAGTATTGGAGATTTTAAGAAAGAACGTCTTCAAAGCCAAATTCTCTAAGTGTGTCTTCTGGCAAGAAGAGGTGAAGTTCCTTGGCCATGTCGTGTCGAAGGAAGGGATTTCTGTAGATCCGAGCAAAATTACAGCAATTCAAGACTGGAAACAACCTACCACACCACAGAGGTTAGAAGTTTTATGGGGTTGGCTAGTTATTGTCAAAAATTCGTTAAAGATTTCTCAAAAATATCCGGTCCATTGACAAAGCTTACGAAGAAGCACGAGAAATTTAAGTGGACTTCCGACTGTGAGGAAGCTTTCCAGGAATTAAAATCGAAATTGACGACCGCTCCAGTATTAACCATTATCGATGGCAATCAGGATTTGACGGTTTGGACAGAAGCTTCTATTAGAGGTCTTGGTGCAGTGTTAATGCAAAGAGGCCATGTAGTCGCTTATGCAAGCCTCCAGCTGAAACCGCATGAGAAGAATTATGTAACTCATGATCTTGAGTTTCTAGCCATCGTTTTTGCTTTGAAAATATGGAGGCATTACTTGCTGGGTGAGAAATTCGAACTATTTACTGACCATCAATCATTAAAGTATTTGTTCACCCAGAAAGATCTGAATTTGAGACAGCAGCATTGGCTAGAATTTCTTGCCGCGTATGTTCTGGATATCCTATATATGCCAGGAAAGGCTAATGTAGTGGCTGATGCGCTCAGTAGAAAGACTGAAATCATCGCCAGTTTTATCGTTACGTCTTCATTGAATGACAAGATCTCTGATCTATAGAAAAATCACAATTTTGTTAGAGAGATGATTAGAAGAATTCAAAAAGGCGAAAGCTCCAGTTTCCAAGTGGATAGTGAGGGAGTTCTGAGATTAAATGGGAGAATTTGTGTTCCCTACATCCCTGAGCTCAAAAGAGAGGTGCTTGATGAATGCCATAAATCCAAGCTTTGCATTCATCCAGGAGTAAGTAAGATGTACAATGATATCAAGCGCACTTTCTGGTGGAAGGCGATGAAAAGGGACATTTCTTTGTATGTTAGCAGGTGCCCTACTTGTCAATTAGTCAAGAGCGACCAACAAAAGCTAGCCGGATTGTTGCAACCGTTGGAAGTCCCAGGTTGGAAATGGGAACAGATCTCCATGGATTTCATAGATGGTTTGCCCCGAACCAAGAAAGGTAATGATAGTATTTGGGTGATCGTAGATCGCTTCACGAAGACTGACCATTTCATACCTGTCAGATCCAATAGAACCGCTCAAAGTCTAGCACAGATATTGTTAGCCTGCTTTGTGGCCAGGCTACCCAAAGCAAAGATCATGTTGACATACCTCTGGGTAAATGCTGTCTCATATGGAATCTCTGGATAACATCGCTCTCTGGCATTGGAAGCATCGTCAGAAGACACAAGGCAGTTTGGTCAAAATCACAACATCAGTATAAACTGGCCCGAAACCCCTATCAAATGACCTCATTTGGATCTATTCACATCATATACTTGTAGCCCTTTGAATTAGCTTCAATTTGAGCTTTGGTTTGGCTCAATCGGACTTACGGTTTGAAAGTTACGCCCATTTCCGTGAACGGGTGTAAGCTGGCATATGACCGCGATCCGATCCGCCCTTGCCTACGCGATCCGATCCGACCTATGACCGCGATCCGACCTATGACCGCGATCCGACCCATGACCGCGATCCGACCTATGACCCCGATCCGACCCATGACCGCGATCCGACCCATGACCGCGATCCGACCTTCGGACCTGTTCACACGCAGCTTGTTTTGACATATTCTCAAGGCTACTGGCTCTCCTATTTTTCTGGATCGCCTGCCACGTACCCCATCACGAACCAGTCCTCCCCGGAGCTTTGCTACAACTATAAATACACCTTCAGAGGGCATTTTCAAGGGACTTTTGGCATCTCCTTGTCCATGGCTGCCATGGCTAACACTTCTCCATGAATAACTATCATCTTCCTCAATAAAAATTCAATGAATTCGGAGAGAATATTCATTGTAATTGTAATACATGAATGAAATGATAAAATATGAAGTGGACGTAGGCTCGTTAACGCCGAACCACTATAAAAATCTTGTTGTCTCACTTTTTCTATATTTTTTCAGTTATTTCTTCATATCCTATGCTCAAAATACGACGATTTGGGTGTTAGGACCATTTTTTGGTCTAACATTTTGGTGCTTTCACTGAGAATTGAATTCTCAGCCTATCGGATTGCTATTCATTATTTGGATTTGAAAGTTCGAAGAAAACAGTCTGCGTTTCTACCATTTTTGAATATTTCGTTGATTTCAGAAAATCAGAGCTTCATACCTTCGAAAAAAAGCTAAGGGTTCACAAGCTTCACGACCAAATGAGGATAATAAAGAAAATGTGCTGGAGGAGGTCGAGGGGATCGCGGATCGTTGATCGCGGATCGCGGGGAGACCACGATCCGGTCTCAAGATGAACCCACGACCCGACCGAGCAAGGAAGTCGCGATTCGACCCGGTGATACTTCCACGACCCGACCTGGAGAAGACCACGAACCGATCCGAAGCTGGAAGGTTGGAGTATCCTGATCGCCAAGCTGGACCACGAACCGGAGGACAGTAGCGAACCGCGATCCGGAAAAATGACGACGAACAAGGGTCACGACCCGATCCAAAAAAGTGACAATTTTTGGAAAAAATACAATTTTCAGATCATTTCAGAAAAGGCTCCATGTTCCAAAATCAAAAAAATCGTGCGGTGCCCACATTTTCGACCTAACCGGTTAGGTCGATCGCCGTCGGGACTGCGGGGCCCCGGACCCGCGCCGGCGCTGCGCCCGGACCCGCTGACGGCCTCGCCTTCGGCTCGGAGCACGGCTCATCTTCAGCTCAACATATATGTTGGCCAACAGCATTCATCAAAGCTTGTCAATGAAGAATAAACGGATTGTCAAAGAATTTGACAACGGAATGGCAACAATTAGAATTCCTCCAGAAGCCATGACCTCTATCTACCGATGTTATTGAATGTGAGGAGTTGTTGAAAAGATTCGACACGCTGACTATGGCAGTATACAAAATAATGATGGTCTCATAACAGCCTCCTCTTCCAGAGCTCCGATGGTGTAAAGATCATCCCAATGCAACCGATGATGTTCCTGAAAAAGTAGTGATCACCTAGTTTACGTGACTTAAACCTATCCAACGGTCGGGATACCAGATGACATTGACATAGAACAATCCGGACACTATTATGAAGATGACTCAGAAGATCCCAATGACCAAAATTCTCAATGGTGGGATACCCGATGGCAAATAAGGATCCTAGCACTACAAAGTTACCCTTCACTTGAATGACATGGTGTAAGACATGTGTCCTGCAGTTCACTCCCTGAAAGGCTTAGCTAACATTTGCAATGCCTATTTGTCGTCAACCGCATCGAGGAAGACTGATTTCCATAGAATAAAGGGCAGATCAATGTACTTTGGTGCCCAGAGTTAGGTACCAATTGAACCACCATAGGCCATGATTGGGCATATGGATCCCTGCCCGAATGATAGCAACTTTACTACTCACCAGCCACCGCATGACCTTGGTCAAGAGATGAGAGCTTGGGATCAACAAAAATACAAATCAACCATTAGCTCTCCACTTCATACAACAGTTGTGACAGGATATACGAACATTACTTGAAGCCTCACAAGCTATGCTATCATGTTCAAGCTCATCTGATCAAGATTCAGACAGACCGGCTCCAACAGAATTCAGAGCCTACATTGCACCCTAGTGCCTATTGCTAAATATGCCAACCGAAGATGGAGCGGGAATGGTCTATGGTGACCAAGTTATTGGCGAAGATGACTATTCAGCTGGATGGACCATGCTACGCAACAAAGATGGCGTGAAACCCAAAGATGCTTCCCCTCTAGATGAAATGGAGTGTGAAGGAGGTATCAATATTGCGAATAATGGGAGCATCACAAAAGGAATTGCCCAAGGATCTGTCTGAAGATCTAGATCCCAGCAAGGATCATCATTCGGGATGCAGAAGGGTGACATCTAATGACGCAACTACACGTGTTCCGATTGGTGATGTCGACCTGACTAAGGTCTTGAAATCGGATCTCATTTAGACCTCTTCCGAACGAAGGAACTGACATGCTTTCTACAGGCGAACCTGGATGTGTTCGCTTGGACCTATGCTAATATTCGCATGATTTTACCATAGTTTATGAGTCATTTATTGAGAATAAACCTGAAGTGTGTTCTTGCCAAGCAAACAAGACGTATGCTCGATCCAGGGAAAGCATCTACCATGAAAAAGGAAGTCGGAATGTTGAGAGGCAATGGTTTTATATGATGTGCCACACATCCCGCTTGGATATCAAATCCCGTCCTTGTCAAGAACGCTAATGGAAAATGGCGCACACGCATTGATTACTTAGATTTGAACAAAGTTCGCCCAAAAGGAAGCTTCCCGTCAATCAGAATTGACCAGCTTGTGGATTCAATGACTAGACATGAATGTATCCCTCTCATGGACGTGTGCGCAGCTTACAACCAAATTCTTATGCATGTGCCTGATCATGAATAAACATGTTTTATCATTGACCTCGAACTGTACTGTTATATGGAATTGGCATTCGGACCGAAGGATGCCGAGGCAACTTACCAGTGCTTACTGAATTATATGGTCCACAACCAAAGTGCAAGGCCCATGGAAGTCCATGTAGGTGATAGACTTATGGAGTCCGAGCGGTCAACCTACCAGGTTTCGAATCTGACAGAGATGTTCAATATCTGGAATGAACCTAAAGGCCTCATAGTCAGCCATGAACAACAAAGAATTAAAGGCGTCTGAAGCTTGGCATGAAAGTTGGCACCACTTGTGTGTAAGGAGGATAAGGTCTGGAAACTAGTCAATAATGTGAGCAAGAAAGTAGTCGTGGTATGCCCAAAGATTGAAAAACTCGTCTACAGCTTGCTGATTGCTCTAAGAAAGCTCCCCCATTACTTATAAGTTCATCCGATGGTATGTACCCTCACTAACTGCTACGACAGGTCCTGCAACGACCTGAGGCATCTGGAAAATTGCTTGATCGGGACATAGAGCTAAATCAGTTTGATCTCAACTCCCTCTTAAAGAAGTCCATACGAGGGCAAGCATTAACCAACTACATCGCGGAATGTACCACTCCCGAAGAGGATGTGGCAGATGTAGAAGATGCACCTGGAAGATGTAATCAGACGATGAAAAGAATGATTGACTGTCCGACGCCGGTGCCTTATTAATAACCCCTAAAGGGCGGTCAATTTACTATGCCTTGCGGTTGAAATTCTCCGCTACTAAGAACGGCTCCGAAGACGACACCCTGATTATCGAATTGAAACTCGCTAAGGAGTTGGGAATAGTGGCATTGAACATATTTTTTGACTTTCACATTGTTGTTCGCCAGGCTCGAAAGGAATTCCAGACGAAGGAACCACCACTCGCAGCTTACCTAGAACCGGAAGAAGGGTTGTTGGATGTATTAGAACATTACAACATATCTCATGTCCTGCGAGCAGAAGATCAGAAGGCAGATAATCTGACCAAGTTAGAAGGGTCCAATAATCTAGAAAAGATAGAGATGATCCCCATCAAGACACTATGAAATACAACCATTGATAAAATGGAAGTTGATCCAACGTTGGAGACCAAACCCGGAAGAGAGTCATGGTTAACTCCATGATAAACTTCCTACAGCACAGAATGCATCTAACAAGGTGAAGTGAAAGGCGTGCAATCGTTCTTTATGCCTCGAGATATGACATGCAATTCGACATTGCCTATTTCTCTTGGAAGGTTGTCCCAAAACAAACACCAACAAATGCAATTGCCAAATTCACCGCCCTGAATGATTCGACCAAATCACCAGTCAGCCACCCATTAGATGGGAGATGTACATGAATGAAACTTCTGGTGAACGGCGTTCTGAAGTTAGAAAGTGAAGACTCATACTTCCACTCTTTTCATCGATTATCTGCCAAATGACTCACTCCCCTAAGGCTGGGGGCAACAACAGATTTGAGCATAAATTGCTCGAGATTACATCATCTAATTCAGAGCTGATACATCAAGAATTTTCCTGGCCAATTGACTTAGTCTTGCCTGAAAGTTAGCGAGTTGAAGATCTAGAACGCTTACGCATGAATGCTGGTTGATTGTCGGCGCACCAACCCTTGTCCCCGATATGGGATCGAGGGTATATCAGCAAATTTATGTGATATGATTATCCCACCAGCAGTAATATCCTATTTCCTAGCATGGAAAGTGCAAAAATTTCTATAAGCATGAATCCATTGTTCTTATGCTAATTTACAACCTAACACCAATGCAAAGATGTGCTACCATTAGCAATCCAGTCATGACTTCCTGACACTCCATCCTTACCCTCAGCACGGGGGCAAAAAGACGATTTGAAGGAGATGCGACCTCATCACTCGCTTATAGTACCTACCTAGCCGCCTTTGCCATCTCAAGACCCCGACCAAGGTCTATTCATTTTTTGGGACTGCCGCCCCCATGATAATCGGAAAAGATGCCCCTCATCAACTAAAGGACTTTGGCAGCCCTTTATTGGCAGAGATAGGGCGAAGTAAAATGGACCTGCAATGAATATGCAATGCCATTTTTCACTCAGAATGATACTCATTCCTTTAACAGGATTATTCTATAACCATGACTCTTATATTTGCATGATTTATGAGTTATTGATGTAATTAACTCAGATGAATTAATATGTGGATGGTGTAGGTATCCAGGATTTGCTACCGATCAAACTTGTAACACCCGCATATAGAGCCATAGAGCAATACTATAACGAGCTCGACTGAACTGCTCGTTTACAAAGCCACGCTCTTCGTCTAAAGAATGCTGTATAGTTCAAGGTGGATCCGGGATGACCATCCAATCCTTGGCTCACACGTGGTAGACCACAAGACAATTGAACATAAATCTTTGAGTTGCAAAGTTGGAGTCCTACTCCAGAAGGACGCGGTGTGACCGTCTATATGGCTCAATCCTATCCGCGATGCCGCCAGACTACATGGATCCCAATAAAGGAGGCAACACTGCCTCTCGATATGCTTACGTTTTAACCATGCAATCTACTTTCACATGCTTTCCGAGTTATTGACATAACTAACTCGTGCGATGTGAAAAACACAGGTACCCGAAGTTTGGTGCCAGCCCATCCTCCCAAAGACTGTTCGGAGGAACGCAAAGCCTTGGCAAACGTTTTCCAACTGTTTGTCTGACTGACGTTAATCCTCAGAGTTTGGATTAAAATATATAAACCTAGGATGAGTTTGATGGGCGTGCATGATTGAAGACCGCTCGATCCATGACTCTAACTCTCAAGAGCCGAGAGAGAGTATAAAGGACGCGAAGATGACGTCCACAAGGCACGAAGGTGTACCATGATAGGAACCACCTCGACAACACTCTAACCTTGGCGACAGCCAGGAGAGTATAAAAGCGTCTCCGATTGAGCGCTGAGAAAGAACTCTTACCCCGCTGAAGGATCGGGGAGCAACAGAACAGCTGAGTTCGAACTCTAACCTTGGCGACCGCCAGGAGAGTATAAAAGCGTCTATGATTAAGCGCTGAGAAAGGTGCTGGAGACTCAGCACCCCCCATAATTTCTGCTCCGCTGAAGGATCGTTGAGCATATCATGAAACAAGCTAGGGCTCCTACCCCGCCAGAGTGTCGGGGGACTGACTGAACTCCGAGCCCGAATCCTCCATGTCCGGACATGGGGGCAAAACAGTTAAGGTCCTAATCTATCCTCAACAAAGCCCTGGCCAGGCACTAAGTTAATGATTGATTGGGAGCATACCTATACACACATACTACTTTAGTGCATTTTCATTTATAATTGCATTAACTACTTATAACGCTTCATGACTTATTTGCCCATTCGCAGGTACAAGACAATGCGAAAGGAACTAAATTTTTATTAGTAAACGCAGGTTTAAAAAAGATAACTAGTCAAGAACGCGAGGGACTCACTCGCAATGATGGCAACATGCTAATGGAAAACGAACAAAGGGTCGCGTCCAGAAGGATGATGCAGGCCCCTTGAAGACCAGAAAGCAGATGTAAAGAGAACGTCCATCTGCTGATCCCAACTTACTTCCAGAATGGGAAGCTCAGATAAGGCTGGATATATCCCACGTAATAATTGAACATGATGCAACCATTTCGTCCCCGACCTTTCCCTTGATGCAAAGAGCAAACGGGAGCACTCGAGGCGACTACAATCTGAACCTTCACCGCTTGATTTCTGTCCTCGGAGCTTGGATGGGAGACTAGGGCTTAGCATGGGCTGAATACCAACAATTCATTTTTGCACTCGACTCCGGCTCTTGATGCGAGAAGTGAACATGAATCCAGAGAAGACATGAATTCGAAGTGTACTGCTCAACAAAACCCCCTGTGGATAGGGGGCACATGATACGAGCCTTGAGCAGCATAGTTCAATTACTCGATGCCTCCGTTCCCAGCCGAATGACAAAAGCCTGATTGACGGCTAATGCTCGTGTAGAATCAAGAAGCCCGAGGCCGACCTTCACCTATTTCAGGAATGAACTGGAAGGCCGAGCAACAATCATCAATTCGTTGGAAATGATAAAATTGAAGTTCAGGTAGTGACGAACTTGGCACAGTCAGATATCAACCATCAGCTTGGGTTGAACACAAACCAATCAGCAGGTGCGCAGCATGCGGTTTCGATTCCCTACGTCATGGATGGAAACACGGGCAATGAAACAGCTACCTGCAACATCCTAGATGAGAATGCAAGAATTGTGACAAACTCAGATCATGCACGACTAGTTTTAACTCCAACTCGAATGAATACTCGAGCGACATTTCATACTCAGCTCCAAGAAAGAACGCAACAATTCGAAAAACAGGAACCCGGTCAGGTCGAATGACTCGAACCATGACCCGGGGGCAATATCGATGTGGAAACAAGAAATCAGCAAAGACCCCCTTTGTAATCTCAGATTCGAGGCTGGGGGCACCAGCCAGGGTCTTGATAATGTGAATCAATTCTTTGATGGCAACCTGCTCGCTAGTTTGATTCGGCGCCTCTCGAGAGGCGGCACTTCTCGAGATGATATGGATAACAACAATTACAGCCCTCACACATGGGACGTCAGGATCCCCTGTTATTCCCCCGGACTTTAAATTTTCTCTATAACAAGACTTTCTCAGAGATTTTGATGAACTCAACCCCCATCGATACTGGGGGCATAAGTACTGACATCGCTTGTCCTCCGATGGCACTGAGAGCACAAGTGTCGGTTCATAGACCCCCCATCGATACTGGGGGCATAAGTACTGACCTCACTTGTCCTCCGATGGCACTAAGAGCACAAGTGTCCGTTCATAGACTAACTTTGAAGACAATCCTGGCATGAAATGGGATTCAAAACATGTACGTCATGCCTCCGGAGTACAATCTTATTCATCTTTGCCGACCAAGCGAGCTAGCTTGTGGATCGAATGTGAACTTAAAGACTCAAACTACACCGAATGGAAGGTGTGACAAACCTATCTACTACCTCGCGATGGTGACGATCCTATAGGCACTGGTCCACATAATTTTAACAACATCCCTTACTAACTACTTCATATGTGAATATTGGATTAAGAAATGATCCGTAACAATTGTGGATTCTATCGACCACGATCCAGAGTGATCATGGCTTTTGAATTCCTTTCTGTTACGATTCAATGCGATTTTAAGATCCTGAATCAATATCAAGATATCAGGCTAGTCCAAACTTGAGTACAAATGACAAATTCGTATGTTGATTCTGATGTGCTTTATCCCAACAGTCCAGTTGTTAGCTCAGAGCCCAATGATTCTTACATCGCCCCATGATTTGGGTGGCTACTTCATTTATTGACTCATATGTAAAAGAAAGTCCAACCCTACCACGCGCTTGGATTGTATAGAGTGATGATGTTGTTTGGCGACGACCTATGCATGTAGGATCACGCTCGGGAGCCGACAATTTAGCATGACTTCTGACGGATGAATTAGATCTTTTGATTTGACAAGGTTTAAACAATTTCTTGATCGTCTCGAATACTCCTCTCATAGAACTTAGCCTGATTAGGCCCAATGGAAGCAATGCAACAATTGGATAAAGCCTTCTCAAGGACAAATGATATTCTAGAAAGATTTAGCTCAACATATTCAAAGCACATCTCATCCTCGATAAGATGTACTTTGGGGGGCAAAATGTTAGCCTACTTTGTGGCCAGGCTACCCAAAGCAAAGATCATGTTGACACACCTCTGGGTAAATGCTGTCTCATATGGAATCTCTGGATAACATCGCTCTCTGGCATTGGAAGCATCGTCAGAAGACATAAGGCAGTTTGGTCAAAATCACAACATCAGCATAAACTGGCCCGAAACCCCTATCAAATGACCTCATTTGGATCTATTCACATCATATACTTGTAGCCCTTTGAATTAGCTTCAATTTGAGCATTGGTTTGGCTCAATCGGACTTACGGTTTGAAAGTTACGCCCATTTCCGTGAACGGGTGTAAGCTGGCATATGACCGCGATCCGATCCGCCCTTACCTACGCGATCCGATCCGACCTATGACCGCGATCCGACCCATGACCGCGATCCGACCTATGACCCCGATCCGACCCATGACCGCGATCCGACCCATGACCGCGATCCGACCATATGACCGCGATCCGACCTTCGGACATGTTCACACGCAGCTTGTTTTGACCTATTCTCAAGGCTACTGGCTCTCCTATTTTTCTGGATCGCCTGCCATGTACCCCATCACGAACCAGTCCTCCCCGGAGCTTTCCTACAGCTATAAATACACCTTCGGAGGGCATTTTCAAGGGACTTTTTGCATCTCCTTGTCCATGGCTGCCATGGCTAACACTTCTCCATGAATAACTATCATCTTCCTCAATAAAAATTCAATGAATTCGGAGAGAATATTCATTGTAATTGTAATACATGAATGAAATGAGAAAATATGAAGTGGACGTAGGCTCGTTAACGCCGAACCACTATAAAAATCTTGTTGTCTCACTTTTTCTATATTTTTTCAGTTATTTCTTCATATCCTATGCTCAAAATACGACGATTTGGGTGTTAGGACCATTTTTTGGTCTAACGGATATATTTCAAAGAAATGGTTAAGCTGCATGGAGTTCCCATCAGCATAGTCAGTGATAGAGACCCAATATTTGCTAGCAAATTCTAGGAGGCGTTCCAGACAGAATAGGGAACGAAACTAAATATGAGCACCGCTTATCACCCTCAGACAGATTGCCAAACTGAGCGAGTGAACAGAATTCTAGAAGATTTACTACGGGCTTATATTATTGATTTTGGTGGGTCATGGAAAGATCACTTGCATTTGGCCGAATTCTCATATAACAATGGCTATCAGGCAAGTTTAAAAATGTCGCCATTTGAAGCACTATACGGTAGACCGTGCAGATCTCCTGCATGTTGGGTGGAACCTGGCAACAGACTTGTGTTGGGACTTGATATCACTAGAGAAGCATCTGATAAAGTCGATTTCATCAAGAAGCGGTTGAAAACCGCGCAAAGCCGACAGAAAAGTTATGCAGATTCTAGAAGAAGAGATTTGACATTTACTGTTGGTGATCATGTTTATTTGAAAGTTTCTCCGATGAGAGGAGTGATCTGATTCGGTAAAACTGGGAAGTTGGCACCCAAATTTATTGGTCCTTTTCCTATACTTGAACGAATTGGAACTCTTTCTTATAGGGTTCAATTACCTGATTGGTTGCCTGGAGTGCATAATATATTTCACGTATCTCAACTTAGAAGACATGTGCATGATCCGGATCTTGTTGAAGAAGAAGCAGCGCAACAGGACTTGGAAATTACTCTAGAATTAGGAGTTAGAAGATAATCGTTAAAAATTGTTGGCAAAGAAACTAAAGAGCTAAGGAGCAAGAAGGTTCATTTAGTTAAAGTGCAGTGGGGTAGTGATCCTAGAGACTGTACTTGGGAGACTAAGGAAAGCATTAAGCAAGCTTATCCCGAATGCAGAATGGACCTCTCTGACTAACTCCGGTGCAAGGTACCTTCACAATACTTTGCATTTACATTTTTGTTTCCTACTCTAATGTTGTTTCCTTTTCGGGGACGAAAAGTTTTAAGTGGGGAAGATTGTAACAACCCGGAAAATACGAGTCAATTTAAAAATTTTTAAATTGGATATTTTAAAGGAATTTAAACAATTGAAATAGAATATTTCAATAAAATAATGAATTAGAAATAGTGTGGCAGTTTGAAAATTTGAATTCAAATTTAATTGACTGTACCGGGCGCAAAATATAATGGATTTTAGTGAAACCAAAAATATTTAAATCTGTTTATGAATATCTTTCTAACGAATCTGAAAAATCAAAGTTTCATAGCGGGAATCAAAAGTTATGGCCAAATGAATTTTCAGAAAGGTCGCTATAGAGATTTTATAGCCCTTGAAAATAGACATTGTGCAAACAACCTCGGAATTCGACGAAACCACTTTTGTTAGATCCGGGATGACAAATTATTGCTAGGTTTCAAATTTCATAATTTTTGAAGCTAGTATGTGAGCGTGGAAAAAGAAAACGTGTTTGGTTAATTTCTGTTAAATTGGATCGACCAGAAAATGGCCATTTTTCAAACAGTCTCAGAATTTGACGAAACTAGTTTTGCTGGGACCGTAGCGTCAAAACATAGCTAGATTTATTTTTCTGGAATTTTTCAAATTAGTTTGTGGTCCTGGCAAATTGAAATGTACGTTCAAAACAGAATTTGAATGTTTTATATTTTAATTTGAAGAATAACTGACTGTAATAATCGAATTGTCCTACGAAACATATCCCATTGTGTCTGGGATGGGGGTATTTAGCTAGAGGCGACAGTCGTTGGGTCTGAATTGGTGTCAGTGTGGAGAAACACTATTTTAAAATTTAATAAAACCACGGACCAATAGAAATTCTCCATTAATAAATTAAAATAAAAAAAAGTCAGAAAACCCTCACCGCTCTCTCGTGTCGGACGACCCACGTTGCTCCCTCCTTCCCGACCAAATCGCCGCCGCCACAGGCCACGCCAGACCCCGCCACTTCCCTACCTCGAAAGCCCTCCCTTTCCTCTTCAAATCCGACCAACCCTCGCCCTCCCTCTCTTCGCCATCGTCGAGCACGAGCCCCACCAACATATGAACTTTCCGCCGCCGCCACGAGCACTGGGCCCCACCGAGTTGGACGCCACTGCCGCGCGCCTTAAGCCCTCTCGACGCTCTTCCATGCTGTGCCCTCCGATCGTCGTATCGAGCCTCGGTTTTCATGAAAACTGAAAACCTAGTTTTGAACAATCGTGAAAGGTATCAGTTTTATTATATTTTAACTGAAAATAACACTTTTAAGTGTTGCAAACTCTGAAAAATCATATCTTTATAGTGTTTTAACGAAATTTGATGAAACAGGAAACATCGTGACCGCAAGGAGGCTCTCTACATCCTAGAAGAGACCGGGGATTTTTCTGAGCTATCTACGATTTTTAGCATCTCAAAAACCAATGTGAGATTTCTAAACTGAGATGTGAATGGAAATGTCATGTATAAATTGTATAAGCGAAATATAAATTATACACGTGTCGTATACCTCATGTACATGCGTTGTGTAAGCTATATGAGCGAAGTATGAATTATACATGCATTGTATAAATGATATGTGTGTTGGAATGGGAATAAAATATGTATATATATACTCCCCTCGTCCACAAACCATGGACGATATTTATTGATTGTGAATTAGCGTGAAAAAATGGATGAATATTGCGAATGGTTGATGGAATTGTTTGTGGTTGATATTGTTTGGTTGTGGTTGAAAAATACCCATTTGTGATTGAAATAAATTATGGAAAAGAAAAATCATACTCGCCGGCGTGCGAATTAGATGTATGAAATCCCCATTGTCAAAAATCGCGAGGTTTTAAGGTAGAGCGAGGAGCCGTACTCGGGACGGTGCCAGTTTTAAATACCCTGCCGTTATGCTATCGAAATTTTGAATAATATTCATGTGCTAGAATAATATTTATTTGTTAGAATTATTTTCATATGTTGAAATTATTTTCATGTGTTGAAACAAAAATCATGTGTTGAAACCATATCCATGTGTGGAAATGCTCATGTGTTGAGAAGTTCATGTGTTGAAAAATAATTCATGTGTTGAATAAATAAATAGTTTTAACAATAAAAATCACATTTTTATATATATGAATTATGTAGAATATTCGTATTATAAATAAATTGTTTCAACAATAAAAATAACATCTTTCTTATATATATACAAACCATATAAAATATATCCATATGTGGAAATGCTCATGTGTTGAGAAGTTCATGTGTTGAAAAATATTCATGTGTTGAATAAATATTTTTGATGATAAAAATACCATTTTTATCATGTGTGTGAATCGCTAAAAATATACAATGTTGAAATAAATATTTGTTTGCTATGAATATTATTTTTAACATGTGTAGGAACTAAATAAAGTAGTCATGTGTTGAAGTATATTTTAGTTCGACAAAAATATCATTTTTAAGTGAAACGTGAAGTGTTAAAAATAACCATAAGTGGAGATAAACCTTTGTTCGCTGGAAATATATTTTTTAGCATAGTTTTGCACATATATATGTGTTGAACATGAAATGGATTAGTGTTGAGTAAAGAATTTATTTGCGTGCCCGACAAATAGGTAAACCTTAATGAGTTGGATGTGCAAATTTTATTATTATATCAACTCCTGTGAATGCCATTGGATGCGGAGTGCTAGTTGTTCTGTGTGTAATAATAAACATCGCCATAGGATAGTAACAATTAATTTTGAACTACACTACATGGTATACGTTTTGATGATAGGCATACTTCATCATATACCACATAAGCATTTGGAGCTTGTGTGACGAGGTTGAAGATTTACCATACGAGCGAGAGGCTTGTATGGCGATGACTATATATTACAGGTTGAACTGATGACTGATCTAGACTATATAAATTGTAACGGTAAATTGCAAGATTAATAAAAACCCCACACGGGTCTGAAGATGACAATAAACACGTCTCTCTGGTCATTAAGGCACAAAAACCATTTATAGGGTGACGAGAATTTATTCTCTGGAGTTATGATCTATACGCACTCCCCTGTGGACACCGGAATATATCACTATAAATATGTGTGTGCTTATTAGGATTTATTGGGTACCTAATACGGCCCAATAAATTTCCAAACCCCTTCCCGTACAAAGGAGGTTATGGCGAATTTTTTTGAAATATAAAGGTGTTAGTGAAATATTTGAAGTGAAAACGATATTGAAAACGTCGAATGAATTATCTTTATATATATATAAATATAAATTAAATTAAAACGAATCGAGGCCGTGTAGTTCGCGTTTTGAAATCGTTACTTCAAACGATTATACCGAAAGGTCCGACCATCGGATTTTCACGAAACTGGAAACGTTGGGTTCGCTTTGGGAATATCTTCCCAATGATATAAACTTTGTAGAAATCCAACGGTTAGATTTTCAGATATGTGTAAAACAAATTTTGGGAAAAAAGAGCCAGTGCTTCGGCACGACCTGAAACGTCGTTTAATTAAATAGGGTCGTTTTTAAATAAATAAAAATGGCGATATATCGTTATAAAATATTATAGACGATATAGAGTGGAAATAAACCGATTCTGCTTGGTTTGCTTGATATTTGGTGGTTGAATGTGTTTGACATGAAAACTATACTAAGGAACTGAAATGTGAATGTCGAATGATTTAACCATGTGAAGAATTGATTTGAAAATCTAAATATACGTGGATTATTTGAAAAGGCCAAGTTCATTCTCATTTCAATTAATCGATCGACGGTTAGAAGTCGAAGAGATGAAGACGGTTCAAGACCGACGATCTTCACATTGGATGGATGGGCGCTACTGATGCTCGTGATTGGAGTAGCTACCTTGAAGGAGATGAAGTGGTAGCCGTCCGGACGTATTGTTGATTGTGTGGATATGCTAGGAATTTGGTTTCTTCGGCTTCGTTCATACCCAGAACGAACTTGTAAATGGACTATGTGTCTGACATTGGATTTTTTTCTGTGCTGATTGATCTCTATTAAATATATATCTGTTTGGCGGTGGAGAATTTATCCTATTGCTTAACGCCCTTCTCTGAGACGTACGGGCTCAGAGGTTATATATCAAAAGAAATCAGTCGCATGGAATGAATTTCCTATGTGGCACGCCTAAGTGGCATATGATCAAGGCTTCTATTGCAAAGCAAAGTCTTGTGGTTGATGATCAAAGCACGGCCTGTGTGACGTAGCTTTGTGTATAGCGTGAATTCACGAGCCTCACACCTCGATATGAGTCAAAAATGGGAGAAGGACCCAAGGAGTGCATGACATTACTTTCTAGCTACGGTGGTGTCAGTGACCTACCAGCCCTGACATTTATATATACTTTTCACCTGTGTGGTTGTTGGAATGCGAGGCGCCTCGATTATAGGTCTGGAAGGACCGGGAAATGTGTGTTCAGGAATTTCCAATCCTCAAAAGTAAGAGAGGACTGACCTTGGAGGATCCAGGGATTGCTGTGTGCAGTCCTGAGGCATTTGCTAGAGTGTCTCGAACGGAGAGGAGCTTGCCCCTTGCCTCGACTCATGATGGAATCCAATTTCCAATACGAAATTGCGGATGTGATTGTATTTCTAGTATGGCGACATAGTGGTATGGGTCATTCATGCCACCTATGATTGATATTTATGATTGAAATTGCTTTTGAAACATATATGCACTAGTAATAATATCAAACACTTTTGTTTTATACGTATGAAGCATCTCTTGGCCATTATAAGGTAAAAACTTTATCCTCTGGCTTGCATTGCACTGTGTGATGGGACCTGAGTCTTATAATGGCTTCATTTTTATAAAAAGCATTGCGATGATTTAACCATTTACTTTATTTCATGCACTGACACTCATTGGAGTAAACCCGTTCCCCGAAAGTGGCGTGGTCCTTTGATTTGCCTTATTATTGTTGTTTAATAAGTTAAGTAGATTTCTCATACCAGTCCCATGACTGACTCGTAGTTTGTTTCACCTTGCAAACTCGGGTGCTTGGCACCGCAGTAGAGGTGCACTTTTGGCTCATGGCGAGGCTTGACTACATGTTGATGACTATGATTTTTCCGCCATTATTGTATATGTATATGATTCCGCCACGGGCAATGTAGACTGATGTTTCGTTTATGTAAACTCACTATATATGTGATTCCGCCACAGGCGATGTAGACTGATTATGTATTATTATTCACTAAGATGTATCCTGCACTGTGCTCTCTGATGTGGTGATATATATATGATTCCGCTGTCATATTTGTGTAAATTATTCAATTTCATGTTTATGCTATTATCCGTACTCTGCTAATGATGATTTATGTGTTATATTCCAAAGATTATCCTTAACACCGTAGCACAGGGTTTTGAGATCGTTATAGAAACGGTTGATGATCCCAACCGTTGGTACATTCGATACACTCAAGCGAAATGAGTGGTCGGTCATGTGTGGGCCGGGTTGCAAGATGTTCTTTTTGAACCTAGTGTATTTCCCTCTAGAGGTACACTATCGGAAGGTGGTTCCATACCTTGTCATGTTGGAAATCCAATCTCCAATAAGCGCCATGCGGTTTTTGATTTTATATTATATATGGAGCGTGAGATGCAAGCGTTCCGCTAGATTCTATTTATTTGATGTAGACATTATTATAATATCACTGGATTTGATATCAAAAATATTTTGGGTTATCGTAAGGTAAAAACCATCCGTGTTTATGTGTGGATCGATCTTACGATTATCATTTCTTTCGAAAGGATTTTTAAAGTTAAACAAATGGTTGGAGTTTACTCACACCAGTCCCATGACTGACCCAGAGTTTATTTTTTTTGTTTTCCCTAAACTCTTGGGCGCCCAAATTTGTACGGGCAGTCAAGTAGTCGGGATTTTTCAGATTCACTTGGAAGAGCTGGAAGCAGGAGGCTTCACCAGTTAGCTATAGACTATCATATTTCCGTTGTGTACTATGTGGTATTTGGAAACAGGTGTTTATAACTGTCCCAGGATTAATTGTTGTGCTTTGATAATGGTATGTACATACAGTTACTGATTTATATTTCAAAAGATGTTATTTAATATATTTTGTTTGTTCCGCTGTGAGATTTGTGTTCTTCGTTTTTCTTCTTTTCTAACAATTCTTTCTTTCTATTCCTCATCCTCTAACTTCTTTCTAATAATGATTCATATTTCTGTGCAATTTGGGTTGGACGTGTGGTGTTATTAGTAGACTCAAAGGGTACGGATTTGCTGGCCGTTACAAGGTATATATTTATTGTTTAAAATTTTATATTACCGCGCTACATAAACTTCCGTTGATGTCTAAGCAGCTACGGTCAAAAATAAAAATACTGTTGTGTTCATCAATGTGCACGATCCCACAGATATAATAATATTGACAAGTTAGCTTATTTTATGATATCCCGAAATGCTGATATAGGGTGTAAAACACTTCAAATTAAAAAGTTGCTTATTTTTCAAAATAAAAATTACAGTAAAATTCGAAAAATTAATTTATAACTACATAAAAAAAAATCTCGTTTAAATTCGCAATAAATAATTTAAAATAATTAAATTATCGTTATGGTTTATAAAGGATTTTATAACGACTATTTTAAAATTTGATTTGGACATAACTCACCATCTACACGACGAAGTCTCGAATTTTATCTTCCATTAGAAAAATATAGTTCACCAGCTCCAAACGTTTCTTGTTTCACAGAAATACAGCTTAAAATGGATTTTGTATATTCGTTTAAAGTTTGAATTGCCAAATTACGAACTGCCACGCCATTTCGAGCTCGATTATGACTAAAATATAATATATACATTCTAACACCGGTTATGAAATAGAATCATTATTATAATTCATTTCTAAACTAAATTAAATTAGTTAAATCATCTGATTCACACAACATTGCGAATTCTACTATTTCCGACAATTACGGAAATTAAATATATTATTCTATTATTTATAATAATCAACTATTCAATATTTTTTTAATTAAAAAACCATTCAAATGTCTAGATCACTATTTCAATAATTATATAAATTAATTATTATACTGTACAAATACGGGTCGTTACATTCTTCCCCCTTAAAAACGGACAGTGAATAGTACTTTTCTGAACTCGATATAATTAAATTTCAACGTATAACTCTCTTTCGAATAATCTCTATTCGATTTAACTCTCTTTCAAATAACTTGTATTCGATTTAACTCTCTTTCGGATAAATTATATTCGATTAACTCTCCAAATAAATTATATTCGATTAACTCCCTTTTGAATAACTTTATTCGAATAACTCTATTTCATAACTCTATTTCGAATAACTCTAATTCAAATAACTATACTTGATAACTTTATTTCGAATAAATCTATTTCGATAACTCTATTTCGAATAGCTATATTTGATATCTCTATTTCGAATAACCCTATTTCAAATAATGATATTTGATAACTTTATTTCGAATAACTAATATTCTATTAATTCTATTTCAAATAACTATATTTGATATCTCTATTTCGAATAACTCCATTCGATAACTCCCTTCCGAATAAGCTAATATTCGATTAACTCTCTCCGAATAACTTATGTTCAATTAACTCTCTTCGAATAACTAGTATTCGATTAACTCTCTTCGTGTAACGACCCAACTTTCGAAACACATCGGAAGTCGTGCCATTAATAAGAATAAAAATAGATAGAAGATAAAATCACATAAAACATCAGAATCTCACATCGTATTTTTTTTCGAAAGATGATACTTCATAATATTACACAGCAGTACATATTACATCAGAGCATCATAGATCTAGTGATACAAGCCATTCATAGTACATTCTTAATTATACATATTATTGACGACTAACTTGCAGACTTAATTATACAGTTGATAAGATAAGTAGACCAACACACAGAAAGTTCCATTCCAGCTTCTAAGTTTTATCCAATCCTGATTCACTTGTCTATTCATAACAAATGTTATGAATACCCAAGAGTTTAAGGGAAACACAGAAAAATAAACTCCGGGTTAGTCAGGGGACTGGTATGAGTAAACAGTTCAAAACAGATAAAAGAAATAAAAATATCTCATAAGACCACGTCGTGAATATGGAACGGGTTTTACCTTATAAGATCAAAACACTTTGTATATTTGAAATCATATATTACCATAGTGTCTATTAGTCCTCACTAATAAATTAGAATCTAGAAGAATGCTTGCATCTCACATTCTCCTATATAGTATACAAATAAAAACCGCTTGGCGCTTATGGAAATTGGATTTCCGACTATGACAAGGTATGGGACCACCTTCCGATGATGTATCTCTAGAGGAGAATACACCTGGGTTCAACAAGAACGTCTTGCAACCCGGCCCACACATGACCGACCACTCATTTCTCTTGAGTGTATCAAATATATATCACCAACGGTTGGGCTCAAACCAACGTTTCCCGGAAAGGGACAGCATCGAAAAAGATTAAAGAAGTAAAGGGAATTTCTCTAGATAGGTGATTATACACCCTAATGGGAGCGACCCACATAGCCATGCTGCCTACACGATTTTTGTCATTTTCTGGGTGTGAGGCTTGAGGCTAGACTTACCTTTTCATCACCACTATTTATTTTCTTTGAATGGCACATCGTCAAAACTTCCCAATAACTAATCGACTTCCCCAAAAATATATTATAGGTATACAGCGAGAGAAACGAATTCCTCTGCCACCGTATAAATACGTTTGGAGAGACCAACATACGTGATCAGTTAGAATTACTTTGTAAGACATTCGTCTATACAAGTTGTCCTGGGATTGGACAAACCGAAGGCACTATTCAAAAATAGTCCTTGTATATTGTCGTCTTCAATTTAAAAATCTCTAACGCGCGGCGTATAATCAAATCAAAGTGAAATGTTTATTTCGATCTCTTTGAAATGATTAGCGAATATTTCTTTTTATATTATTAATCCAACAAGATTATAATCTAATATAATTACATTTAAATTAAATAGTATATGATCATCTTACTTATGTCGGGTATTTTGATCATCTTTTAAAATGGACAGTTTCAGTGTGCATGCCGCACACGGTTTTTTTTTTCTTTCTATTTTGTTCGTCACTTTAAAAAAAATATACTTACATTATCCGTTAGAAAATATTTCTCATAATTATTCCTTAATCTAATTATTCAAAAATGAATTAAATTTATGATTTACAATATATATTTCAGCCTTTTACACTTTGTATTGTTTCATCAAATTTCACTTTGATCTCTTATACTCGATTCATTTCTTCTTCTTTCTATACAAATAAAGTTTCTCTTTTTATTTATCAATCTAAACATGATTAAAAATATTATATAAAATTCTTATTTTATGAAATACAAATAGTGTATGACCAGTTACTTTATATCAGCAACTTTAGTTTACAACAGACAATTTTTAGCGTATGTGTAACATACGGGTTTCGTTGTATTGACTTTAAACTTTAATTATTTCCAATTATAATTATAAACAAAGTTTATAATTTAATTTACAGTTCCTGCACTTTATTTTCAACTGCTAATAAAAACTGTACTGGTTCCTGATTCACTTCGTTTTGTTCTCTTGCTAATTAAACAAAAAGTTCTATTTTTATTTAAATATTTATTTCCCTTTTTATTTAATCCATTATTTAATTTAAAACAAGTTTAAATTTAACATATATTTAAAAATCCTCATTTAAAATCGAAAATGGCAAAGTACCACTTTCAGCTAAGTACCAGTTTGAAGTCATCAGTGTGCGCTCCTGAAATCAGGCCCGGTCACCACGGTTTGCAAAGTACCACTTTTTGTTAGCCAAACTACCACATGACCAAAGTACCATGTTCATTCTGTGGTGTGCACACATGAAAAATGACCCGGTTCCCTTGGTTTTGAAAAGTACCACATGGATTGCCAAAGTACCTCCCCACTTCTTCTTCTTCCTGTTCTTGACATGCCGTGCACATGCACCACAAACCCAACCACCAGCGACTATCCTTAACCATTCCGACGCGTCACGCATCGACTTCTGATCATGCTACCACCCTCCTACCTAACCATCATTGCCTGAACAGTGATTTCCCTAATTCGTTCTTGCTCCAGCGAAATGGCACCATTGAAGGAAATCACCACCACGCCTCGCTTCGTCTATGTGCCACTGCCACCTCCTTACCACATCAACCTGACACCCCGACGCCACTAACCCCCCTGGACAATACCCCCAAAACTCCATCGTCGACGAGCAGTTCCGTGAACAATAACCGAACCCAAAAACAAAATTTTACCCTATTTCGATTAAATTCCTCAATTTTATCCATTAGAAAAATTATTTCATATTTTTCCCAGAGTCCTCGATCCCAAGTGAAGCTCCACCTTCAGCCGCCTGGCGTACGGTGGCCTTGATGGTCGGAAGATCAAAGTTCAAATTTCGATCATCTCAGGATATCTCCTGATCCAAGCCATTAAAAATCGTGATTGTTCTTTTAAAAATCATCATTTCAATCCCTTATTATGTTTTTGTAATCAAATCAAGTTTTTAAACCATTTGAAATTCCATTTTGATTTTTTGATATAGAGAGTACTGTTGTTTACAACTTTCCTGATACTGTGCTTATTCCCTTGAACTAAGATGTTTTGATTTGGTTAAAAATACCCTGAATGTATACATTCCAACCTATTCTATCTTAGTATAAACAAGTGGCAATACCCCCTTCAAACCATCAAACATTTGTGCCCCTTTGTTGATTTAAAATCAACACAGTTCTGGTTGTTTCCAGTTTGAAACAACATACACAAAACATAGTATTTTAAACTAAAGATTTCCCATAGTTTATATACCATCCTTAATTCTTTCATAAAACACATAATGGCATTCAAACAAGGCTTGTGATCCAACAAAGATCATTCCAACAACAGTTTTAATTTAACAGTCTACTGGTAGAAAAATGCAGAAATCAAAATCTGAAATAAAAGGAAGTTTACTCACCTTACAAGCTTAAAGCCCTTAGCTTTGTTACTGATCTTTGAATGGTTTGTTGTGAGGGGAATGTGTATGCTCAGATCTTATTTATAGTGGTAGGAAATGAATAAAATAAGTGTGCGTTTAAAACTGTTTTTGGAAGATGCACAAATTAGTTTTCAGTTTTTTCAGTGACACGTGATAGACAACTCAACAAAATCAAACCACCACCTCTAAATCACATGGCTTGCCTCAGCCAACATCACCTGAAAATTCCGTATGCAACCACCAATTTTCTTCCTATTGGTTTACTATAAATCATCACCTTAAATTCCATTTACAACCCATGAACTTTCACAAATATTTTCTTGGTTTAAGCAATTTATATTATCCATTCTAGTTTCATATATGCTCAGTTTTCATAGGGTTTCTAAATCAAAATCTTTACATAACCAAAATGATTTAACCTAAAGATATATTAAATTCTACCTTTGCTTCCAAGGTAATACAAAATCTGAAACTTTTGTACCATTTAGATCTCGGCCATGTGATGATTTAACATGGAAAATTTTTGGAAAATTTATGTGTTAGTGTTTATCCAGGGTAGGCAAGATCCTTAGTTGATATGCACAAGGATTTGTAAAGTCTTTGTCACATATGTGTTGACAAATGCGAACAAGTTTTGAAAAAATGAAAAGGGAAATGACATTTCAGAAAATCACATGTTAAGAGAAAAATTTAAAAACTGAAAATATTTGATCAAAAATGATTTGCCATATGAACAATATTTTCTCTAGATTCTCTTTACAAGCTTATTACTAGTGTAGATGTTACCTTGAATCATTTTATATGGAAACATGTTTGAAAAAGGAATGGCTCTTTCATGTTTTGGTGTTTTGATGTACATATAGACTCGAACTTGCTTTGACAAAAATGTTTTGGCATGTTTTTATCCAAGGGTTAAAAGTTTCCAAATCAAAAATTTACAAAAAACCAAACTCTAAATCTTTTGAAAAAAATGAACAAAACATATGAACTAAAAATGGCATTTTAAAGAGATGCTATGTAAAAGTGTTATTCTTCATATATGTGTAAAATGAATTTAAACAAACGCTATCAAATACATGCTATCATACCTGGTTGTGTAAAAATTAGTTTTAGTGAATGCTGTAATATATGCATACGTAAATGCTATTATTCATAAGTTAACATGTTTTGAAAATTTCAAAGTCGGGATTTTTAAATATTATTTGTAAATACGTACTTACGATCAATTCATATCTGTGTCAACGATGATAAATACCCCGGGACATAACAATCCACCCACCTTAAAAAAATTTCATCCTCAAAATTTGTAAACAGTAGATTTAGAGTTATCGACTTATATATATAAATAATTAACAAACATCAACAATTTTCCTATTCAAAACCAAAAATATCTGTCCAAATTCCCTTTTTAACTCAATTGTCAATTTACTTAACTCCGTTAAGTATTATCCACAATCTTAATTCACGTAGTTAATCATAACCGTTTCGAGGCTCACAAATATGATTTAATTCCACAAATCGACCAGTTCACATTCTCTGAGTTCATATCCAAGTCCAACCTTAATTTCAGGAAATCCAAAATTTTAATTTAATTTAAAATTCTATCCTGATTTCAAGTATCAATATGATTGGATATTATTCTAATTTAATTCAACCATATTTAATTTATCTTGAGGCTGACCCTGGTTAATTAACTCCTTTTATCTAAAAAGAGTAAGGTACCTTTTGAAGCTCCATCCATTTTCACATTCTCATAAGTTGAGTACTTATCCATTAAATCATAGACCTTTGGTTGCTGTGACTTTTTCATAAGTGGACATTCTTTAACCAAGTGCCCAGGCTGATGACAGTTATAGCATGAAAATTTCTGGGGAATAGTATCACTTGTTCCCTTTGATTTCTGTTGAGGTTGCTCCGGTTGCTGAGTCTGCTGTGGCTTTTCCGTTGCTGGCTTCATACAAAACCTAGCAATGTGTCCCTTCTCCTTGCAGTTATGGCATTGCGTATCTTTATAACGCTCTTTGGCTTTTCCCCTATCTTTGGTATTCCCTTGTTGTTCCAGTTCGGATTAAATTTCCTTTTATTGGAATTCTCGCCACTGGGTTCTCCTGTCTGCTGTTTTGCAACTGGCTTTTTTCCCTCTAGTGCCTCATAACGAACTGCCATATCCACCAAATTGCCAAATGAAATCTTGAGATGCCCAATCATATTGACTTGCAAACTATCCTTCAACCCTGCTATAAACATTTCATTTTTCTTGAGTGGGGTATTGATCAGTTCTGGCCCAAAACAAGAAAGGGAATTGAACTTGTTCTCATATTCGGATATTTTCATGTTCCCTTGCTTAAGATCAATGAAATCCCGATACATTCTAATCTTTCCTGGAGCAGGTAGAAATTGTTCTTCGAAAGCTTCTTTGAATTTTTCCCAAGTGAAGTCTTCCTTAGGAACATTCGTGGTCTGAGCATCCCACCAAATAGCAGCAGCTTTTTGAAGTTGCCATGAAGCTAAGAGACGTTTCTGCTCATCATTCAATTTCAGTCCTTTGAAAATCCTCTCACAGGACCTCAACCATGCTTGGACTTCAATGAAAGATTCGGTCCCTTTAAAAACTTTTCCTCCCAGAGTCGTATATTCTTTACAAATAGTTGCAAAGCTTTTATCCCGCTGGACTGGTGCAACTTCCTCCATAGTTTCTCTTTGATCCTAGGATCCAGTATTACGACCAGTAGTAGTGGAAGTTCCACTAGCTCGACCTCTTTGTCCTCGGCTACTCATCTCAATCACCTAAATATAGCAGGTCGTCAATCCAGACTTGATTGGATATAACTAACTTAGGTATACCATCCAAGTTGATCTAAATTTATTTTGGATTTTCAAAAATACGATCTCTCACACTCAGCCAAAGCCTAGGTAATCAGTAACCTAAGCTCTGATACCAACTGTAATGACCCAACTTTCGAAACACATCGGAAGTCGTGCCATTAATAAGAATAAAAATAGATAGAAGATAAAATCACATAAAACATCAGAATCTCACAGCGGATTTTTTTTACAAAAGATGATACCTCATAATATTACACAACAGTACATATTACATCAGAGAATCATAGATCTAGTGATACAAGCCATTCATAGTACATTCTTAATTATACATATCATTGACGACTAACTTGCAGACTTAATTATACAGTAGATAAGATAAGTAGACCAGCACACAGAAAGTTCCATTCTAGCTTCCACATTTTATCCAATCCTGATTCACTTGTCTATTCATAACAAATGTTATGAATATCCAAGAGTTTAAGGGAAACACAGAAATATAAAATCCGGTTAAGTCAGCGAACTGGTATGAGGAAACAGCTTAAAAAAGATAAAAGAAATAAAAATATCTCATAAGACCACGCCATGAATACAGAACGGGTTTTACCTTATGAGATCAAAACAGAGGTCAAAACACTTTGTATACTTGAAATCAGATATTATCATAGTGTCTATTAGTTCTCACAAATAAATTCGAATCTAGAAGAATGCTTGCATCTCACATTCTCCTATATAATATACAAATAAAAACCGCTTGGCACTTATGGAAATTGGATTCCGGCTATGACAAGGTGTGGGACCACCTTCCGATGATGTATCTCTAGAGGCGAATACACCTGGGTTCAACAAGAACATCTTGCAACCCGGCCCACACATGACCGACCACTCATTTCTCTTGAGTATATCGAATGTATATCACTAACGGTTGGGATCAGACCACTGTTTCCCGAAAAGGGACATCATCGAAAAAGATTAAAGAACTAAAGGGAATTTATCTAGATAGGTGATTATACACCCTAATGGGAGCGACCCACATAGCCATGCTGCCTGCCCGAATATTGTCATTTCCTGGGTGTGAGGCTTGAGGCAAGACTTACCTTTTCATCACCACTGTTTATTTTCTTTGAATGCCACATCGTCAAAACTTCCCAAACACTAATTGACTTCCCCAAAGATATATTATAGATATACAGCGAGAGAAACGAATTCCTCTACCACCGTATAAATACGTTTGGAGAGATCAACGTACGTGATCAGTTAGAATTACTTTGTCATACATTCATCTATACAAGTTGTCTTGGGATTGGACAAACCGAAGGCACTATTCAAAAATAGTCCTTATATATCGTCGTCTTCAATTTAAAAATCTCTGACGTGCGGCGTATAATCAAATCAAAGTGAAATGTTTATTTCGGTCTCTTTGAAATGATTAGCTAATATTTCTTTTTATATTATTAATCTAACAAGATTATAATCTAATATAATTACATTCAAACTAAATAGTATATGATCATCTTACTTATGTCGGGTATTTTGATCATCTTTTAAAAAGGACAATTTCAGTGTGCGCGCCGTACACGTTTTTTTTTCTTTCTATTTTGTTCGTCACTTTTTTTTAAAAAAATATACTTACATTATCCTTTAGAAAATGTAACAACCCGGAAAATCTGGGCCAGTTTGAAAATTTTATTTTGGCAATTTTAGCGAATTTTGATTATTTAAAATGAATTATTTTAAATAATATCGACAATAAATTTATTTTGAATATAATTCGAACGTATATATTATACGCGTCGTCGTTAGAATATAAATAATTATATATAATTATAAATAGAATTGAAAATGGCGCGGTAGTTCGATAATTCGATTTCAAACTTCAATTGAATGTACCGGGTGCAAAACAATCCGGATTTTAGTGAAACCAAAAATAATGGAATCTAATAGTGAATATCTTTCCAGCGAATCCGAAAAATCAAGATTTCATATCGGGAATCAAAAGATATGTCCAGTTGAAAATTCTGAATAGTCGCTATGGAATTCAGGCCCTTAAAAATGGACATTTTGCAAACGACCTCGGATTTCGACGAAACCAGTTTTGTTGGATCCGCAGTGCCAAGTTATTGCTAAATTCCAAATTTCATAATTTTTCGAATCAATATGTGAGCGTGGCAAAGGAAAACGCGTTTGACCTGTTTCAGTTGATTTTAATCGACTGGAAATTGGCCATTTTTCTAACGGTCTCAGAATTCGACGAAACTAGTTTTGTTAGGACCGTATCGTCAATACGAAGCTAGAAAATATTTTTCTGCAATTTTTCTAGTTAGTATGTGACCCCGGTAATTTGAAATGTACGTTTAAAATTCAATATAGTGATTTAAATGTAAATTCAAAGGAAACTGATCGAAACGGTCAAATCAGCTTGCGATACATGTCCCATTGTGTTCGGAATGGGGGTAATACGCTATGGACGGCAGGCGGTGGGCCTCGTTTCGAGGTCATATGTAAAAGTCAACTTTTTAATAATTAAATAATAAAAAAAAAAAAATATTATTATCTTCTCCCCTTTATACTCCAGGCCCCCCCCCCGTTAGAAATCCGTTCAGATCTAAAACAAAATAAAAAAAAAAAAAAAAGATGAAGAAAATCGCGCTCCTCCTCCAGCCTTCCACCACCACCGCTGCTCGCCGCAACTCCCTCCTCAGCTTCCTCTTCCACCGCCGCTTCTCTCCTCCTCTCTCCGCCTTCTCCCTCCAGTCCCGAAACCCCCCATCTCCAATCGCGAGACCCCAGTCGCGAATCCAAGCCCCCCCCTCGACGAAGCCGATGGCCCCCCCCTCGACGAAGCCGATGCCCCCCCCCCTCGACGAAGCCGATGGCCTCCCCCTCTTCGCATACGGTAAGCATTCCTATTTTTACTTTTATTTTATTTTTATTTTAGAGTTTAAAATTAAATAGGATTTTTTTAAAAAACAAAAAAAAACTGAAAACTGATTTTAGATAAAAACTGAAAATTGGTTTTAGGTTAAAACTGAAAATTGATTTTAGTTTAAAACTGTAAATTTTAAAAAGTTTAAAACTGTAAATTTTAAAGAGTATTAAAAACTGATTTTTAACATAATTTAAAAACTGATTTTTAAAAGATTAAAACTGAATTGATTAAAAAAAAAAAAAAAAAAAAAAAAAAAAAAAGCTTTGATTTTTATAAACGAGATGATAGGATTTTTCAAGGAAGAAAAATAGAATTTTCATATGTCGAACTTCGATAGAAAAATAGAATTCTTATATGTTGAACATCGATAGAAAAATAGAATTCTTATATGTTGAACATCGATAGAAAAATAGAATTTTTATCTATTGAACTTCGAAATAAGAATATGATTTTTATATACTGAACTTTGAAGTAAAAATTCGATTTTTATATATAGAACTTCGAACTAAAAATTCGATTTTTATATATTGAACTTCGAACTAAAAATTCGATTTTTATATATTGAACTTTGAAATAAAAATTCGATTTTTATATATTGAACTTTGAAATAAAAATTCGATTTTTATATATTGAACTTTGAAATAAAAATTCGATTTTTATATATTGAACTTTGAAATAAAAATTCGATTTTTATATATTGAACTTTGAAATAAAAATTCGATTTTTATATATTGAACTTTGAAATAAAAATTCGATTTTTATATATTGAACTTTGAAATAAAAATTCGATTTTTATATATTGAACTTTGAAATAAAAATTCGATTTTTATATATTGAACTTTGAAATAAAAATTCGATTTTTATATATTGAACATCGAAATAAAAATTCGATTTTTATATATTGAATAGCGAAGTAAAAATGTGATTTTTACGTATGTAGTGAAAGCAGCAACGAAGGTGACAAAAAGGCGAAACGACGAAGACTTCTGCAAAAGAAGAGTCGAGATGGTTGGATTGCTAAAAGTGAGAATTTCTCACCTTTCAATTTATTTTTCTAGTTATATATATACTAGGATGCAGACGGTGCTTAGTAGCACCCGACACCCGTCCACAGACCATGGACTTGTTTGTTTGACTGTTTGGTGATTGATTGTGATATTGGTTTGAATGTGGTTTGTGGTGTGAAAAATCGAATCGATAAATTGGTTAGGATTAGACGTGCGCCGTTATAAGGCGAAGGAGTAAGGCTAGGTTAGACCCTTACTCCAAAGTTTGTGGTTTGCATAACGAATTGATTTGATTGATGTGTGAATGGCGTGGGCCTTCACTAGACCGGGGATAAGGCTAGGCCTTGTCCCGTTTCTAGTATCGTGCCGTTATGCCGCCGAAATTTTCTAAAATAAGTTAGAAAAATAAAATTAGCATTTTATTTAACGAATGAACTGAATATAAATTCATATGTTAAAATAAAATGTGTTATCGTTAAAAATATAATTTTTAACGTGAATGTGAATAAATAAATATTCATTTACAAACCAGACGGTTTGTTTATGTACACCTATTTGAATGACGTTGATTGGGTCGATAAATTTTACACATCGCCTAACTGCACAAATAAAATATGTGTTTGATTGTTTGAAACCCCACACGGGTGTTAGGATGAAATTTGAAGTTCACTCATCCTGATTTATTAAATATGTCGATCGATTGATTGACAAGCTGCTATAAGCGTTAAATGTCTATATTTGATGCTTATACAGTGTAGTGCACTTTGGTTGATGGTTGATTATTCATCGTTGTTGATATATACATGTGTTGTAGAAAATCCATATAATTAACATTATATGGTAATTGATTGGGCCTCATTCCAGTTTCGAGAAAAATAGAAATATTTGAAATAGAAATATTTGAAATAGAAATATTTGAAATAGAAATATTTGAAATAGAAATATTTGAAATAGAAATATTTGAAATAGAAATATTTGAAATAGAATATTTGAAAATAGAAATATGTGAAGCCGTGAGGATTAGATTGACGCCATTTTGACGTGAACGATATTTATATCGATTTTATTCATTTTAAAATGAATATTGAAACGTGATTTCGAAATCGAATATTTTGAAATGAATTGAATTGAAAACGATTTCGAAATGAATTGAATTGAAAACGATTTCGAAATGAATTGAATTGAAAACGATTTCGAAATAAATTGAATTGAAAACGATTTCGAAATGAATTGAATTGAAAACGATTTCGAAATAAATTGAATTGAAAACGATTTCGAAATGAATTGAATTGAAAACGATTTCGAAATAAATTGAATTGAAAACGATTTCGAAATGAATTGAAAACGAATTCAAATTGAATTGAAAGCGATTTCGAAATAAATTGAATTGAAAACGATTTCGAAATGAATTGAATTGAAAACGATTTCGAAATGAATTGAATTGAAAACGATTTCGAAATGAATTGAATTGAAAACGATTTCGAAATGAATTGAATTTTAAAACGATTTCGAAATGAATTGAATTGAAAACGAATTCAAATGGAATTGAAAGCGAATTGAAATGAATTCAAATTGAATTGAAATTTGAATTGAATAGAAATGAATTTTGAAACGAATTTATAAAGAAGAATTCAATTTTGATTTGAATTGAAAAGGAAGTTGAAATTGCTTTTGAAACGAATTTAAAACCATTTATATAATTCGTTTTAAATAGTAATCGACGAAATATATATTATATATATTATATATATAATATAATGGCCTGAATAGAACGCGCCGCGCTGCGGCAGTTCGCGAATTTCGATCATTTGTTTCAAACGGACATTACGGGAGATCCGACCGTCGGATTCTCCTAAAACCGGAACCGTTGGGTTCGTATCGAAAAGAGCTTTCTAATGAATGTTAGAAATTTGAAATCTAACGGTTGGATTTGGAGATACGTCCAAATCAAATTCGAAAAAGGTCGCTGTAAGTGCAGTTCGATGGCCGTTAATGGAAATCGACCGTACGGGCCTTGATAAAATTATTAAAAATAGTAATAATTTGTGTAAAATCATAAGAAATGATTTGTGAAAGTTTGGGATGAAAAACTCCATATTTGAAAAGATAAAAATAGATTTTTATCGAAATGAACTAGTTTTGAACTAGAATTATAATTCTATTTATTTTTAAATAAATAAATTGAATTTGAAATGGTTTTGAAAATAACCAAAATTTCCAATGATTGCATTGGAGTGGATTTGAATCGAAATTGTCTTCGGAATATTTCGATGTTGGAATTCGTGATATTACAGGTGTTGTTATGGAAATTTGAAAGATATATATGTATATCGTTATTTCCAATACGACATTTGTTAATCGTAGAATTTGATATTGAATATAGGCCGATATAGTTTCTATTCAGAGCCTTGTATTGAATATCGAATGTGATTTGGGTTTGTCGTGAATGGTGTCTTCACTAACACTGTTCTTGAACCCAGTTGAGAAAAGATTAAATCTTTTTATTTAGATTTAATGAAGTGTACCAATTAAATGATATTTAATTGGAATTGAATTGATATTGATTTTTGGGTTTATCGTGAACAGTGTTTTAAATAACACTTGTTCTTTAACCCGATAATTAATGGGATGTGACTTTGGGTTTATCGTGAACCGTGTTTTAAATGACACTGATTCTTTAACCCAGTCACAGATTAAAACTAAGTGGAGTTTTAATGAATCTTTAATTAGATTGAAAAGATCGAGAATGGAGTATCACCAGTTTTGCTCCAGGCGATAGTTAAATCTTTAATTAGATTTGAATGTGAAATTTAGAAACTAACTGGCGGTTAGCCAAGCAGAATGGTTTTCTGGATATTGATCTGATGTTGGTTTCGGCCTTCGGGGTTAATATTTGGGGAATTATTCTCTTGATTAATTTACGGTTAGTGACTAATGAATTGGAATGAGGCGTATGTTGTGTTTGTGTAACACTTTTATAATATATACGCGAGTTATTCGGAAAGACCGGGTTTATCCCATTCTGAATAACTGATACGACGATAAGTCGAAGATGAAGACGATGGTCGAAGACCGGAAGTCTTCACGTCGTTTGGGTGATAACTGATGATCTTGATTGGGCTGTACACCCAAGAAGATGGAAACAGTTAGTGATCGTCCAGACGTACTTGGAGATCGATGGATATGCGGGGTACTAGGTGCCTCCGGTTTCGTTCAGACCCAGAACGGACTTGTAAATGGACTGTGTGTCTGACATCGGATTTCATTCTGTGTGACTGATATCGGTTGCATAGGATGGCTTGCCTGTGTGGCATGCTAAGATGCAAATGATCGAGGCTTCTGTTGAAAAGCAAAGTCTTGTGGTGATGATCAAAGCACGGCCTTTGTGGCGTAGCTTTGTGTAACGTTTACCTCGCGTGTTTCACACCCGGTATGAACCAAAAACGGGAGACGGACCTCAGGGAGGGCATGCGTTTCTTTCTAGCTAGAAGTGGCGTCAGTGGTTTTACACGCCCTGACGAGTTTGACTTATGTGGTTGTTGCTGTTGCGAGGCGCCTCGGTTATATCGGTTTCGGCCGAATGCATTCTGGTCGGCTGACGGACCAGACTTACACCCCATAGGGTGGGGAGACGTATTGTTCAGGCATAATAATCCACTCCGTGTGGACCGGCCCTGACGATCCAAGGCTTGCCTGCGCGCTTGCCTGAGACATGGGCTAGATTGTCTCGAATCGGTTGAGGACTATCTTTTGCCTCGGTTCATAGATGGAAACCCAATTTCCAAATACGAGACTTTGCGGTTTTGATTGTATATCCTATATATGGCGACATAGTGGGATGGGGCGCTCATGCCGCCTATGATTGATACTTATGATTTGAAGTGTTTTATATACTATGCACTTATAATAGTATCAAATGATTTGTTTTAAACGTATCAAGCATTCTTTGGCTGTTATAAGGGAAAACCCTATCCTCGACTGCGTTGCATTGTGTGATGGGACCTGGGTCTTATAACAGCTTCATTTTTCTTTATTTAGCATTGCGCTGTTGGTTTTATGCACTGGTATTCTTGGGAGGAAACCCGTTCCGTGTTATACGGCGTGGTCCCTTGATTTACCTAATGATTTGAAATAAAGATTAATAACTGTTTTAGTTCTCACACCAGTCACATGACTGACCTGGAGTTTATTGTTTTAACCTAAACTCTGGGTGCCCCTATTTTCGACACGGGCAGCTAGTAGTTTTGGTTTTGCAGATTTATATTCACAGGATCCTGGTTTACAGCTGGAACGATATCCGGAAAGCTTTGTATCCGTATATCTCATTCTAGTTGTGTATTGTATTATTTTCCGCTGCTATGTATTTAAATGTAATTTAAATCTCTGATATTTCTGTGTAATATTCATTTATACTCTGTATATCCTTGTAATCTGATGCACTGTTGTAATATTCAATGAAATGTTCTTCTGTATGCGTTCTGCTGTGGCTTGTTCTCGAACTATCCGACGCTTTCCTTTACGGGGAGGTTGCGGGTCTTTAAAGTTGGTATCAGAGCTTTGGTTTACAAAGCTCAGAGAACAAGGCACATTAGAACCATACGAAAGAATTCATCAGATATTGGATTAGTAATATCCAATTAGAATGACTCGTTAGAGATGGGATCAGTAGTATCCTAGAACGAGTGTGAAGAGTATATTTTTTTCAAGTGAAAACAAATTTTGTTTTGAAAATTTAAATCAATCATTCGTATTTGATTTTCTATTTATATTGAGTTGGACAATCCAGTATATATAGATTTTGCGTATACGTCTGATCCGCGTGTATTCGAAGTTTTAATATATTGGATAGATATAGAATCACACTCTAGTCGCCCGGAGAAGGTACTGATGATAGCACGTGCATCATCGGTATTTATGTTCGTGTCTCGAAGGTGTGATTTTCTATATATTTCCATTAGGCTGGTGTGAGAACCCAAAACTTATATATAGCTAGAATACATTGTTGTGAATTGGCATCAAAAACATGATTTTTGTATATGTATCAAAATTATGAATTTGAAACTCTAATTCACTAATTGATTGATGTTTGTGTTGTTTGTTGAATTGTTTGATAATTTTTAACCAATTAGCCTGATTGAATCATATATTGACTTATATTGAAAATTGGTCGCATTTGCTTGCATACATGTATATCTTTTGGAACAGGTCATAGCAAGGAGGCTAGAGCCAGAGAATAAAATTTGTTTGCCCGACAAATAGGTACATGTTTACTACATAATTTCCTGTTTTGTTTGGGTGATGATGATTTTGTGAGCCTATTGGCTAGCCGCTTGGCTTTTTCTTTTTCTTTTTGAGATCTGAAGGACCGGGGAAGCTATTTGAAATTCCCCGATGCTCCCATTGCAGGGGAGGTTATGGCGAAATTTTTCGAAAATTTAGGGTGTTAGCCAAATTTTTGAAATTTTAGAAGTTCTCAGAAACTGAAAAGTTGGAGAATGGAAGCCAAATCGAACGTAGAGCTGAATAATCAAACCACTTTCGACTTTGTTCCTTTTCGAGGACGAAAAGTTTTAAGTGGGGGAGATTGTAACAACCCGGAAAATCTGGGCCAGTTTGAAAATTTTATTTTGGCAATTTTAGCGAATTTTGATTATTTAAAATGAATTATTTTAAATAATATCGACAATAAATTTATTTTGAATATAATTCGAACGTATATATTATACGCGTCGTCGTTAGAATATAAATAATTATATATAATTATAAATAGAATTGAAAATGGCGCGGTAGTTCGATAATTCGATTTCAAACTTCAATTGAATGTACCGGGTGCAAAACAATCCGGATTTTAGTGAAACCAAAAATAATGGAATCTAATAGTGAATATCTTTCCAGCGAATCCGAAAAATCAAGATTTCATATCGGGAATCAAAAGATATGTCCAGTTGAAAATTCTGAATAGTCGCTATGGAATTCAGGCCCTTAAAAATGGACATTTTGCAAACGACCTCGGATTTCGACGAAACCAGTTTTGTTGGATCCGCAGTGCCAAGTTATTGCTAAATTCCAAATTTCATAATTTTTCGAATCAATATGTGAGCGTGGCAAAGGAAAACGCGTTTGACCTGTTTCAGTTGATTTTAATCGACTGGAAATTGGCCATTTTTCTAACGGTCTCAGAATTCGACGAAACTAGTTTTGTTAGGACCGTATCGTCAATACGAAGCTAGAAAATATTTTTCTGCAATTTTTCTAGTTAGTATGTGACCCCGGTAATTTGAAATGTACGTTTAAAATTCAATATAGTGATTTAAATGTAAATTCAAAGGAAACTGATCGAAACGGTCAAATCAGCTTGCGATACATGTCCCATTGTGTTCGGAATGGGGGTAATACGCTATGGACGGCAGGCGGTGGGCCTCGTTTCGAGGTCATATGTAAAAGTCAACTTTTTAATAATTAAATAATAAAAAAAAAAAAATATTATTATCTTCTCCCCTTTATACTCCAGGCCCCCCCCCCGTTAGAAATCCGTTCAGATCTAAAACAAAAAAAAAAAAAAAAAAAAAGATGAAGAAAATCGCGCTCCTCCTCCAGCCTTCCACCACCACCGCTGCTCGCCGCAACTCCCTCCTCAGCTTCC
The DNA here is from genome assembly GCA_030737875.1 of Allium sativum. NCBI lineage: Eukaryota > Viridiplantae > Streptophyta > Magnoliopsida > Asparagales > Amaryllidaceae > Allium > Allium sativum. The sequence continues at coordinate 573,669,589 of CM060918.1, read as the reverse complement.
TCTTCCACCGCCGCTTCTCTCCTCCTCTCTCCGCCTTCTCCCTCCAGTCCCGAAACCCCCCATCTCCAATCGCGAGACCCCAGTCGCGAATCCAAGCCCCCCCCTCGACGAAGCCGATGGCCCCCCCCTCGACGAAGCCGATGCCCCCCCCCCTCGACGAAGCCGATGGCCTCCCCCTCTTCGCATACGGTAAGCATTCCTATTTTTACTTTTATTTTATTTTTATTTTAGAGTTTAAAATTAAATAGGATTTTTTTAAAAAACAAAAAAAAACTGAAAACTGATTTTAGATAAAAACTGAAAATTGGTTTTAGGTTAAAACTGAAAATTGATTTTAGTTTAAAACTGTAAATTTTAAAAAGTTTAAAACTGTAAATTTTAAAGAGTATTAAAAACTGATTTTTAACATAATTTAAAAACTGATTTTTAAAAGATTAAAACTGAATTGATTAAAAAAAAAAAAAAAAAAAAAAAAAAAAAAAGCTTTGATTTTTATAAACGAGATGATAGGATTTTTCAAGGAAGAAAAATAGAATTTTCATATGTCGAACTTCGATAGAAAAATAGAATTCTTATATGTTGAACATCGATAGAAAAATAGAATTCTTATATGTTGAACATCGATAGAAAAATAGAATTTTTATCTATTGAACTTCGAAATAAGAATATGATTTTTATATACTGAACTTTGAAGTAAAAATTCGATTTTTATATATAGAACTTCGAACTAAAAATTCGATTTTTATATATTGAACTTCGAACTAAAAATTCGATTTTTATATATTGAACTTTGAAATAAAAATTCGATTTTTATATATTGAACTTTGAAATAAAAATTCGATTTTTATATATTGAACTTTGAAATAAAAATTCGATTTTTATATATTGAACTTTGAAATAAAAATTCGATTTTTATATATTGAACTTTGAAATAAAAATTCGATTTTTATATATTGAACTTTGAAATAAAAATTCGATTTTTATATATTGAACTTTGAAATAAAAATTCGATTTTTATATATTGAACTTTGAAATAAAAATTCGATTTTTATATATTGAACTTTGAAATAAAAATTCGATTTTTATATATTGAACATCGAAATAAAAATTCGATTTTTATATATTGAATAGCGAAGTAAAAATGTGATTTTTACGTATGTAGTGAAAGCAGCAACGAAGGTGACAAAAAGGCGAAACGACGAAGACTTCTGCAAAAGAAGAGTCGAGATGGTTGGATTGCTAAAAGTGAGAATTTCTCACCTTTCAATTTATTTTTCTAGTTATATATATACTAGGATGCAGACGGTGCTTAGTAGCACCCGACACCCGTCCACAGACCATGGACTTGTTTGTTTGACTGTTTGGTGATTGATTGTGATATTGGTTTGAATGTGGTTTGTGGTGTGAAAAATCGAATCGATAAATTGGTTAGGATTAGACGTGCGCCGTTATAAGGCGAAGGAGTAAGGCTAGGTTAGACCCTTACTCCAAAGTTTGTGGTTTGCATAACGAATTGATTTGATTGATGTGTGAATGGCGTGGGCCTTCACTAGACCGGGGATAAGGCTAGGCCTTGTCCCGTTTCTAGTATCGTGCCGTTATGCCGCCGAAATTTTCTAAAATAAGTTAGAAAAATAAAATTAGCATTTTATTTAACGAATGAACTGAATATAAATTCATATGTTAAAATAAAATGTGTTATCGTTAAAAATATAATTTTTAACGTGAATGTGAATAAATAAATATTCATTTACAAACCAGACGGTTTGTTTATGTACACCTATTTGAATGACGTTGATTGGGTCGATAAATTTTACACATCGCCTAACTGCACAAATAAAATATGTGTTTGATTGTTTGAAACCCCACACGGGTGTTAGGATGAAATTTGAAGTTCACTCATCCTGATTTATTAAATATGTCGATCGATTGATTGACAAGCTGCTATAAGCGTTAAATGTCTATATTTGATGCTTATACAGTGTAGTGCACTTTGGTTGATGGTTGATTATTCATCGTTGTTGATATATACATGTGTTGTAGAAAATCCATATAATTAACATTATATGGTAATTGATTGGGCCTCATTCCAGTTTCGAGAAAAATAGAAATATTTGAAATAGAAATATTTGAAATAGAAATATTTGAAATAGAAATATTTGAAATAGAAATATTTGAAATAGAAATATTTGAAATAGAAATATTTGAAATAGAATATTTGAAAATAGAAATATGTGAAGCCGTGAGGATTAGATTGACGCCATTTTGACGTGAACGATATTTATATCGATTTTATTCATTTTAAAATGAATATTGAAACGTGATTTCGAAATCGAATATTTTGAAATGAATTGAATTGAAAACGATTTCGAAATGAATTGAATTGAAAACGATTTCGAAATGAATTGAATTGAAAACGATTTCGAAATAAATTGAATTGAAAACGATTTCGAAATGAATTGAATTGAAAACGATTTCGAAATAAATTGAATTGAAAACGATTTCGAAATGAATTGAATTGAAAACGATTTCGAAATAAATTGAATTGAAAACGATTTCGAAATGAATTGAAAACGAATTCAAATTGAATTGAAAGCGATTTCGAAATAAATTGAATTGAAAACGATTTCGAAATGAATTGAATTGAAAACGATTTCGAAATGAATTGAATTGAAAACGATTTCGAAATGAATTGAATTGAAAACGATTTCGAAATGAATTGAATTTTAAAACGATTTCGAAATGAATTGAATTGAAAACGAATTCAAATGGAATTGAAAGCGAATTGAAATGAATTCAAATTGAATTGAAATTTGAATTGAATAGAAATGAATTTTGAAACGAATTTATAAAGAAGAATTCAATTTTGATTTGAATTGAAAAGGAAGTTGAAATTGCTTTTGAAACGAATTTAAAACCATTTATATAATTCGTTTTAAATAGTAATCGACGAAATATATATTATATATATTATATATATAATATAATGGCCTGAATAGAACGCGCCGCGCTGCGGCAGTTCGCGAATTTCGATCATTTGTTTCAAACGGACATTACGGGAGATCCGACCGTCGGATTCTCCTAAAACCGGAACCGTTGGGTTCGTATCGAAAAGAGCTTTCTAATGAATGTTAGAAATTTGAAATCTAACGGTTGGATTTGGAGATACGTCCAAATCAAATTCGAAAAAGGTCGCTGTAAGTGCAGTTCGATGGCCGTTAATGGAAATCGACCGTACGGGCCTTGATAAAATTATTAAAAATAGTAATAATTTGTGTAAAATCATAAGAAATGATTTGTGAAAGTTTGGGATGAAAAACTCCATATTTGAAAAGATAAAAATAGATTTTTATCGAAATGAACTAGTTTTGAACTAGAATTATAATTCTATTTATTTTTAAATAAATAAATTGAATTTGAAATGGTTTTGAAAATAACCAAAATTTCCAATGATTGCATTGGAGTGGATTTGAATCGAAATTGTCTTCGGAATATTTCGATGTTGGAATTCGTGATATTACAGGTGTTGTTATGGAAATTTGAAAGATATATATGTATATCGTTATTTCCAATACGACATTTGTTAATCGTAGAATTTGATATTGAATATAGGCCGATATAGTTTCTATTCAGAGCCTTGTATTGAATATCGAATGTGATTTGGGTTTGTCGTGAATGGTGTCTTCACTAACACTGTTCTTGAACCCAGTTGAGAAAAGATTAAATCTTTTTATTTAGATTTAATGAAGTGTACCAATTAAATGATATTTAATTGGAATTGAATTGATATTGATTTTTGGGTTTATCGTGAACAGTGTTTTAAATAACACTTGTTCTTTAACCCGATAATTAATGGGATGTGACTTTGGGTTTATCGTGAACCGTGTTTTAAATGACACTGATTCTTTAACCCAGTCACAGATTAAAACTAAGTGGAGTTTTAATGAATCTTTAATTAGATTGAAAAGATCGAGAATGGAGTATCACCAGTTTTGCTCCAGGCGATAGTTAAATCTTTAATTAGATTTGAATGTGAAATTTAGAAACTAACTGGCGGTTAGCCAAGCAGAATGGTTTTCTGGATATTGATCTGATGTTGGTTTCGGCCTTCGGGGTTAATATTTGGGGAATTATTCTCTTGATTAATTTACGGTTAGTGACTAATGAATTGGAATGAGGCGTATGTTGTGTTTGTGTAACACTTTTATAATATATACGCGAGTTATTCGGAAAGACCGGGTTTATCCCATTCTGAATAACTGATACGACGATAAGTCGAAGATGAAGACGATGGTCGAAGACCGGAAGTCTTCACGTCGTTTGGGTGATAACTGATGATCTTGATTGGGCTGTACACCCAAGAAGATGGAAACAGTTAGTGATCGTCCAGACGTACTTGGAGATCGATGGATATGCGGGGTACTAGGTGCCTCCGGTTTCGTTCAGACCCAGAACGGACTTGTAAATGGACTGTGTGTCTGACATCGGATTTCATTCTGTGTGACTGATATCGGTTGCATAGGATGGCTTGCCTGTGTGGCATGCTAAGATGCAAATGATCGAGGCTTCTGTTGAAAAGCAAAGTCTTGTGGTGATGATCAAAGCACGGCCTTTGTGGCGTAGCTTTGTGTAACGTTTACCTCGCGTGTTTCACACCCGGTATGAACCAAAAACGGGAGACGGACCTCAGGGAGGGCATGCGTTTCTTTCTAGCTAGAAGTGGCGTCAGTGGTTTTACACGCCCTGACGAGTTTGACTTATGTGGTTGTTGCTGTTGCGAGGCGCCTCGGTTATATCGGTTTCGGCCGAATGCATTCTGGTCGGCTGACGGACCAGACTTACACCCCATAGGGTGGGGAGACGTATTGTTCAGGCATAATAATCCACTCCGTGTGGACCGGCCCTGACGATCCAAGGCTTGCCTGCGCGCTTGCCTGAGACATGGGCTAGATTGTCTCGAATCGGTTGAGGACTATCTTTTGCCTCGGTTCATAGATGGAAACCCAATTTCCAAATACGAGACTTTGCGGTTTTGATTGTATATCCTATATATGGCGACATAGTGGGATGGGGCGCTCATGCCGCCTATGATTGATACTTATGATTTGAAGTGTTTTATATACTATGCACTTATAATAGTATCAAATGATTTGTTTTAAACGTATCAAGCATTCTTTGGCTGTTATAAGGGAAAACCCTATCCTCGACTGCGTTGCATTGTGTGATGGGACCTGGGTCTTATAACAGCTTCATTTTTCTTTATTTAGCATTGCGCTGTTGGTTTTATGCACTGGTATTCTTGGGAGGAAACCCGTTCCGTGTTATACGGCGTGGTCCCTTGATTTACCTAATGATTTGAAATAAAGATTAATAACTGTTTTAGTTCTCACACCAGTCACATGACTGACCTGGAGTTTATTGTTTTAACCTAAACTCTGGGTGCCCCTATTTTCGACACGGGCAGCTAGTAGTTTTGGTTTTGCAGATTTATATTCACAGGATCCTGGTTTACAGCTGGAACGATATCCGGAAAGCTTTGTATCCGTATATCTCATTCTAGTTGTGTATTGTATTATTTTCCGCTGCTATGTATTTAAATGTAATTTAAATCTCTGATATTTCTGTGTAATATTCATTTATACTCTGTATATCCTTGTAATCTGATGCACTGTTGTAATATTCAATGAAATGTTCTTCTGTATGCGTTCTGCTGTGGCTTGTTCTCGAACTATCCGACGCTTTCCTTTACGGGGAAGTTGCGGGTCTTTAAAGAAAATATTTCTCATAATTATTCCTTAATCTAATTATTCAAAAATGAATTAAATTTATGATTTACAATTTATATTTCAGCCTTTTACACTTTTTATTATTTCGTCAAATTTCCCTTTGATCTCTTATACTAGATTTACTTCTTCTTCTTCTTTCTATACTAATAAAGTTCCTATTTTTATTTATCAATCTAAACATGATTAAAAAATTTATTTAAAATTCTTATTTTATGAAATACAAACAGTGTATGACTAGTTACTTTGTATCAACAACTTTAGTTTACAACAGTCAATTTTTAGCGTATGTGTAACATACGTGTTTCCTTGTATTGACTTTAAACTTTAATTACTTCCAATTCTAATTATAAACAAAGTTTATAATTTAATTTACAGTTCCTGCACTTTATTTTCAACTGCTGATAAAAACTGTACAAGATCCTGATTCACTTCTTTTCCTTCTCTTGCTAATTAAATAAAAAATTCTATTTTTTTTTAAATATTTATTTCCCTTTTTATTTAATCCATTATTTAATTTATAACAAGTTTAAATTTAACATATATTTAAAAATCCTCATTTAAAATCGAAAATGGCAATGTACCACTTTCAGCCAAGTACCGGTTTGAAGGCATCAGTGTGCGCTCCTGAAATCAGGCTCGGTCACCACGGTTTGCAAAGTACCACTTTTGGTTAGCCAAACTACCACATGACCAAAGTACTATGTTCATTCTGTAGCGTGCACACATGAAAAATGACCCGGTTCCCTTGGTTTTGCAAAGTACCACATAGATTGCTAAAGTACCTCCCCTCTTCTTCTTCTTCCTGTTCTTGACATGCCGTGCACATACACAACCAACCCAACCACCAGCGACTATCCTTAACCATTCTAATGCGTCACCTATCGACTTCTAATCATCCTACCACCCTCCGACCTGGCCATCATTGCCTGAACAGTGATTTCCCCAATTCGTTCTTGCTCCAGCGAAATAGCACCAATGAAGGAAATCACCACCACGCCTCGTCTATGTGCCACCGCCACCTCCTCGCCACATCAACCTGACACCCCAACGCCTCTAACCCCCCTGGACCGCAACCCCAAAACTCCACTGTCGTCGAGCAGCTCCGTGAACAAAAACCGAACCCAAAAACCACATTTTTACCCTATTTCGATTAAATTCCTCATCTTTATCCATTAGAAAAATTATTTCATATTTTTCCCGGAGCCCTCGATCCCAAGTGAAGCTCCACCTTCAACCACCTGGTGTACGTTGGCCTGGATGGTCGGAATTTGATCAAAGTTCAAATTTCGATCATCTCAGGATATCTCCTGATCCAAGCCATTAAAAATCGTGATTGTTCTTTTAAAAATCATCATTTCGATCCCTTATTATGTTTATGTAATCAAATCAAATTTTTAAACCATTTGAAATCCCACTTTGATTTTTTGATACAGAGAGTACTGTTGTTTACAACTTTCCTGATACTGTGCTTATTCCCTTGAACTAAGATGTTTTGATTTGGTTAAAAATACCCTGAATGTATACATTCCAACCTATGCTATCTTAGTATAAACAAGTGGAAATACCCCCTTCAATTCATCAAACATTTGTGCCCCTTTGGTGATTTAAAATCAACACAGTTCTGGTTGTTTCCAGTTTGAAACAACATACAAAAAACATAGTATTTTAAACTAAAGATTTCCCATAGTTTATATACCATCCTTAGTTCTTTCATCAAACACATAATGGCATTCAAACAAGGCTTGTGATCCAACAAAGATCATTCCAACAGCAGTTTTAATTTAACAGTCTACTGGTAGAAAAATGCAGAAATCAAAATCTGAAATAAAAGGAAGTTTACTCACCTTACAAGCTTAAAGCCCTTAGCTTTGTTACTGATCTTTGAATGGTTTGTTGTGAGGGGAATGTGTATGCTCAGATCTTATTTATAGTGGTAGGAAATGAATAAAATAAGTGTGCATTTATAACTGTTTTTGTAAGATGCACAAATCAGTTTTTAGATTTTTCAGTGACACATGATAGACAACTCAACAAAATCAAACCACCACCTTTAATTCACAAGGCTTGCCTCAGCCAACATCACCTGAAAATCCCCTACACAATCACCAATTTTCTTCCTATTGGTTTACTATAAATCATCACCTTAAATGCCATGTACAACCCATGAACTTTCACAAATCTTTTCTTGGTTTAAGCAATTTATAGTATCCATTCTAATTTCATATATGCTCAGTTTTCATAGGGTTTCTAAATCAAAATCTTCACATGACCAAAATGATTTAACCTAAAGATATATTAAATTCTACCTTGGCTTCCAAGGTAATACAAAATCTGAAACTTTTGTACCATTTAGATCTCGGTCATGTGACGATTTAACATGGAAAAATCTTGGAAAATTTATGTGTTAGTGTTTATCCAGGGTAGGCAAGATCCTTAGTTGATATGCACAAGGATTTGTAAAGTCTTTGTCGCATATGTGATGACAAATGTGAACAAGTTTTGAAAAAATGAAAAGGGAAATGGCATTTCAAAAAATCACATGTTAAGAGAAAAATTTAAAAACTGAAAATATTTGATCAAAAATGATTTGCCATGTGAACAATATTTTCTCTGGATTCTCTTTACAAGCTTATTACTAGTGTAGATGTTACCTTGAATCATTTTATATGAAAACATGCTTGAAAAAGGAATGGCTCTTTCATGTATTGGTGTTTTGATGTGCATATCGAATCGAACTTGCTTTGACAAAAAGGTTTTGGCATGTTTTTATCCAAGGGTTAAAAGTTTCCAAATAAAAAATTTACAAAAACCAAATTCTAAATCTTTTGAAAAAAATGAACAAAGTATATAAACTAAAATGGCATTTTAAAGACATGATATGTAAAAGTGTTATTCTTCATATATGTGTAAAATCAATTTAAACAAACGCTATCAAATACATGCTATCATAACTGATTGTGTAAAAATTGGTTTTAGTGAATGCTATAATATATGCACATGTAAATACTATTATTCATAAGTTAACGTGTTTTAAAAGTTTCAAAGTCAGGATTTTTAAATCGTATTTGTAAATACATACTTACGATCAATTCATATCTGTGTCAACGATGATATAAACCCTGGGGCATTACACTTCGAATAACTTATATTTGATTAACTCTCTTCGAATAACTTATGTTCGATTTCACTCTACTCGAATAACTTATATTCGATTTAACTCTACTCGAACAACTTATATTCGACTAACTCTATTCGAATAACTAATATTCGATTAACTCTATTCGAATAACTAATATCCGATTAACTCTATTCAATTAACTAATATTCGATTAACTCTATTCGATTAACTAATATTCGATTAACTAATATTCGATTAACTAATAATCGAACTTGCTTGTCTGATATTGGTTTAGGCCTTTGGGGCTTGTACTTGAGGAATGTCGAGTTCGACTAGGATGGTTTGCGTGAGAGATGAATAGTTGTGACAGGCACTCTAAAAATCACGTAGTAACCTTTCGACCCTTATAGTTATGGCATGGTGGATAAGAGGGAGACCGCTAATCATCTTAGTACATATAGTTGGTACCGTGATTTACATCTGTTTATTTTGGAAATGGAGGTCAGAAACTTCACAATCATGAAGTTAAATTAGTTAAGATACAGTGGAGTAAAGCTCAAGAAGGCTAGATACTAGCATCATACCCTTTTTCCTTAAGGTGCATCCTTGATTTCTTCTTTTTTTGGAGCTTTACGCATAATTGTTTCTCTCTTTCCAAAGTATATCCTCTAGGTCGTATCTTCGATCCTTAGGTAGAAGCCAATGGATGTAAACATGTATATGAAACATGTTATGGTTGATGGTTGCAAGTGGTTGCTAATGGTTGCTTGTGAATGCATATACATACGTATTAGGCACTAGATCAGTTCGGAGGCTTTCATATTGCATTTACAGATATGTATTTGTTTGTAAGTTGAAATTGATATGTTATCATATGGATGTTGCATATGGATGAATGGCTATGCACACATGTAGTATTTACATAACTAGGGATGTTTGCATACATGCTTGGACGCATGGCACTGACATGATTCACATTAAGGAGGTCAACTGAATCAGTAGACCGCCTGATTTTGCATTAGATAAAGACATATACACACACTATGCATATGAACATGAAAGCATTAGAAATCTTTTTAAGGACAGTGAATGCCTGTGATTGAATAGTTGAGTAGATGGGTGATTGGATGGTAGGACACATTCTTCCTAACTTGAAGATTTCGGGGAAGAAATCCTTTTAAGTGGGGGAGAATGTAACACCCCGTAATCTGTAACAGTAGGATTCACAAATCAAGGCAGAATTAAAATTTAAATTCAAAATCAAGGGAAACGGGCTGCGCCATTGCGTTTGTCTCGGAATTCTGCATGAAAACGAGTCCGAGTTTGCGTAAACCGGAGTCCGTATGAGGAAGATATGGCCTCCGGAAGTTTCAGCGAAGTTCAAATTTCAAAACAGACTCAGAAGCGGGCTAAGTGGGAAATTTCCCGCCCAGGACCCAGGTCGACCAGGGGGTCGATCTGGGTACCCATGTCGACCAGGGGGTCGATCTGGGTACCCATGTCGACCAGGGTGTCGACCTGGGGGTCGACCTCCCCGCTTTTTCCAGATCTGCAGCCTGGTTCGTTTTTCTGTATCCGGACGCCATTCTAACCAGATTCGTCGACTTCTACACTATAAAAACACCCCTAGGTCTCATATTTTCTCCTCACAACTTCTCTATGCCTATACTTTGCTCTAATTCTAATTAAAATAAAATAATATGAAAATCCAAGAAAAGGTTATGCTGCACAAGTTCTTCAAGGAGAGATTCAAATCAAGTCAGGATTCAACTAGAGATTCAAACGACTTCAACGACTGTTTTTCTACGAATCTAATCTAATCTCTGTAAGTCGGTTACTTTTTAGATTTGAACGTTTTCTCTATTCGTGACATGAAATTAAAGGAATAAAAGAATATGCCAAATCTTTCTATTCGAATCAGTGCTTATATCTTTGGACTTAATTAAGAACTGTTATGATTCGGTGACCAATGAGACTGTGACTATGAAACTATGGACCTTAGAACCTTATGCCTCTTTGACTATGAACATTTCCTATGACTATGAACACTGCCTATGACCGTGACTCATGACTATGAGAATTATTTCCTTGACTATGAACACAAGCTTATGCCTTTGATTAGGAAACGTAAACTATTGCCTATGACATGACAAGGACAACTATGATTAAACCTATGATTCATGACTAGGAAAGTGTTGCTTAAGTTTTGTGACTATGAAATTGGGTCTAAACCTGATTATCTATTCTGTCTATTCTTGGTTTTCTTTGGTTTTAGATCTTGGGAATTTACCTATTAAGTTAGGTCTACCCATGTTCTTGAACCTATACTATTCAACCCTTTTCATGTCGTAATATTACCATATCTATATGCCTGTGAATTGTCATCTTATGCCAGTTATTATGTATATTCTTTCATGGCATTTTGGTTCATTCCCTCTTTTTTCCACGAATCTAGATTTATTTATAATCTAGGTTAAATCACGATTATACGAACGATGGGAATACGATTTGGGCAAAATATGAAATTTACTAAAAACGTAGTTATAAACTTGGAAATTGGCATGAATTGGGAACATGTATTATGGCATGTTCATAAAAATGCAAATTGGATAAATTTGACATGAATTATAGGACGTGTAATTTGAATCTAGTATTGACTTGTAAATCTAGCATTTACATGAACTGTAAACTAGAATAATAAGTCTAGTTTGACATGAACTGTAATTAGAATGTTAAATCAGAATTGGATTAGCTAATTTGGCATAATAAGTATATTGGAATAAATTTGAAATTGGCCATAATTGCGAGTAATTGTCATGTTTGGCAAAAATCATGGTTAGTGACACGTAATTTGGTATAGTTTACATACCAAAAAGCATAAATATGATATAGAGGGGAAAATGGGCCATAAGAATAAATGTTGACAATTTACATTAAAAGAGTAATTAGGAAATAAGTAAATTAGGAATGATTTACTTATAGAATTTGTCCCAAATGAGAAAATGTAAATTTAGTCAAATTAAAGGTTTATTAACGACATCTCTTTTAATAATACACCAGAAAGTTCTAGGGTGACAGAGAGGATAGTGTCTAGGCTTGGGTTTGGAAAATACAAGTTTCCTGCTCTCCCTGGGTATCCCTAACTGATCCGACGGACGGGATGGTTACTTTCAAAACCTGATTTGAAAATTAATCAAACCCTTTGAACTTAGAAAATACGAATATGCCTAACACGAGGTTAGACTGAGTTGCGATGTAAACCTGCCCGGAACCAACCGGCACATCCAGTAATCGCAACAATACCTGTCTAATGTGAGTGGTCGCGGCTTTAATTTATTTAGTTAAAGCTAGAACAAGAATGGTAGGGTTAAGTTAACTAAGACACTTAACCAATTCAACATGATAACCAGACCGGTGGGTGGGGTTAGGTTCATACAGACACTTAACACAGTTAAGCTAGAATGGGAGGGTTATGTCCATAGGAACACTTAACCAACTTAACACAGTTAAGCTAGAATGGGAGGGCTAAGTCCATAGGGACACTTAACCAACTTAACATGGTAACAAGACAAGATTTGTAGGGGTTAAGTAACTAAGAAAACACTTAGTCAAATTAACTAGACTAGAAGGTGGGGTTAAGTAAAGTTAAAACACTTAGCCAAATTAACATGTTAACTAGACTAGAAGGTGGGGTTAAGTAAAGTTAATACACTTAGCCAAATTAACATGTTAACTAGACTAGAAGATGGGGTTAAGTAAAGTTAATACACTTAGCCAAATTAACATGTTAACTAGACTAGAGGTTGGGGTTAAGTAAAATTTAATACACTTAGACAATTTGATATGTTAGATGGACTAGACCATAGGAATAAGTAAACTTGAACACTTAACCATCAGACTGTGATTAAGGAATAGGGTTAAGTCTAAAACATGAAAGGATAATACTTAAACATTAATAACATGTTAGTTAAAACAGACGGGCAAGGTTAAGTTAAGAAGGAACACTTAACCAATACAGGTTGAATAGGCTTAAGTAATAAGAAATACTTAACCAATATAACTTGGTTTTTGGTAGGGTTAAGTCAACATGAATTACTGATAACACTTAACCAGTTTGACTGGATAAATGAGAAGGGTTAAGTTATCTTGAATTGACTAATGACACTTAACCAATCTAAATTGACGGGAAAGAGAACTAAGTAGTAAACCTTAGTTAAAAAGAACTAAGTAGTAAACCTTAGTTATGAAAACAACTATTCTGGAAACTAAGTGGTAAACCTCAGTTAGCAAAACTAAGTAGTAATTCTTAGTATAACACGGGAAGGAGCGAATGTCCGTCTGAGTAAAGAGAAGGCTCCAACGAATTGGGTTACGAAGCCCGAGGCTTCGAGGGGACGTGAGGGTACTCTTGGTATCCCTCTGTGAGTCTGTAGATGATCCTCCTGGGCTCACAGAGGTTGAGGTCTGCGTTAGAAGAAACAAGGGTATGCCTTGGTTGCAAAATATGGCAACCTAAAGACTAGGATGGACGAGCGTGATTCGGCGAGAAACCGGTAGCCCTGTGATAGCAACTCGTCGTCTACCATCCATCTTGAGTCAGTCAAGATACATGAAGCGGAAAGGTGGAGAACTCCAAAAGACAATATACTTGCTATCTAGTTATGGGTGAGGATGGCCATAGGTTAGTGGGGCATAGGGGGCCTGCGTATAGTTCTCATTTTTCAAGGTGTGCCTTTCATTAGCCGAGGGAGGGGTCAAGTGGGACCATAGCCACTGGAATAAAAACAGACCTTAGCATCTTCATCAGCAAATATCTGAAAGCTCTCGACCAAGTTCTGTGTTTCTTGATTTGCCCTACCACAGGACTCGGGCCGCACATTACAGGACATGTGCATCTAGACAAGCGATAACGACTCACGATACATGCGTGGGGAAGTATAGGAACATATACTACTCTAGGTAGTGTGTCCTAGACTTGGGGGCATCGTTCGACAGGTAGCATAATCCCTAGTTGGACTAGGTGGCATAAACCCTGAATCCGAGAAGCGTTCAACAGATAGCGTAAACTCTAGTTGAATCTAGAAAGCACTTGATAGAAAACCCTAGATTAGATCTAGGTAATAAATAATAAATGTATGCCTGAAGGCAATGGAAACTACAGGGATTGAGATCACGTTATCGTTACTAGTTGGGACATTAGTTAGGTGGTGCAGAGATATAGAAACCAGTATAACAAGGAAATAGCGAAGCGGCGAAAGTATTAGAACATATCCAGTTTATCTTATCTTAGCATATCTTGTGTTAATCTTGTCTAATCTTGCCAACCCTATCATCATGGTGTTATCTTGTATTCAGTTAATTCATGTCATTTTGTTTTTCCATGTTCACATGCTAGAAGTTACTGAACTTACTCAGGCTTTATGTCTGACTCTATTTTTCTTTCGTCTTCTTTTCTTCCGTTTCCCCCCCCCCAGGTAGTAAAGAAGGGAATAGTATAGCTCAGGTTAAGTTGGATTGACACTTTTTCCCAGCTTGAAGATTTGTCGAAGTTTTGCTTGGATTCTCTTTTCAGAGGCTATGGCTGGCTCTTGCTACATTGGGGGATATAAATGTTGTTTTATGCTTCTTTATTTTGTAAGATAGATGATACTATGATATTATAAAGGAATCGTTGTACAAACTATTTTATTAATAAAGCAAAGTTTTATTTTCCGCTGTTGCAATTTTTGTCTGTCTTGTAATTTATCTGCATCTTTTACCCTAAATGCTCCACAGAACTTAGTGCATTCCCTTTGTGAGTGACACTAACGGATGTGGGTTGTTACACTTGGTATCAGAGCTGAAGGTTACCAGATCAGATAAAGGATTTGAAAAATTATTTTCAAAACGGTTTTAAAAGAAGCATTTTCAAAAGAAAAGAGTTGTTTTAAAGGCATATTCCCCAAAGCCATACGCACTATCTTCTCTTCCTCTGTTTGAATTCTTGACTCCTTCTTGCTTGAGTCTCTAGGGCTCCTGGCTTTCTGGGAGGTAACCTCATCGAAGGGCGAAGTCGTGCCTGGCTTCCATCCATAACCATAGTTGTTTCACCTACGACCAGTTTTCTTTCAAGCTTATAGGGTTTTCTGTACGATGGAAGCAGCTTTTGAAGAGATTTGTCAACAAGACTACACATGGAAGAGGATGAGGAATTCATGGATGTAGATTTAGCTCACAAAGGAGGAAGGAATTATAAAACCTAAGACAAGAGGAAGTATCTTTACTATGGTGTGATAGGGCATATAATTAAGGAAAAGGGCAAGAACGAGGAACAAGATTTTCAGAAGGGCAAGTACATACTTTCGCCACCAAGCGTACCTAGGAGAAAGGTAGTAAAGTTCTGTTGGAAGAGTCTAGTTTTGTTGTTCGTACTCTTTCCTTTGGTTTTAGCGCTTCGCATTTGTTCATATCCACTTCCATAGTTGAGTCTCTGCACCATAGTACTTGTATAGTAGTAAGATCGCACTAGAGTCTCAAATCCAATTGGTGGTCCGACCAGTTTATTTTTGGTTAGTAGGGATTTGAGAATTGCTATCGAGTTTGCTTATATCATCTCACGTAGATCGTCTAAATTCGGAGGAGATATTCCTTGGGTGCTTGTCTGATATTGGTTTAGGCCTTTGGGGCTTGTACTTGAGGAATGTCGAGTTCGACAAGGATGGTTTGCGTGAGAGATGAATAGTTGTGAAAGGCACTCTAAAAATCACGTACTAACCTTTCGACCCTTATAGTTATGGCATGGCGGATAAGAGGGAGACCTCTAATCATCTTAGTACATATACTTGGTACCGTGATTTACATCTGTTTATTTTGGAAATGGAGGTCAGAAAATTCACAATCATGAAGTTAAATTAGTTAAGATACAGTGGAGTAAAGCTCAAGAAGGCTAAATACTAGCATCATACCCTTTTTCCTTAAGGGTGCATCCTTGATTTCTTTTTTTTTTTGGAGCTTTACGCATAATTGTTTCTCTCTTTCCAAAGTATATCCTCTAGGTCGTATCTTCGATCCTTAGGTAGAAGCCAATGGATGTAAACATGTATTTGAAACATGTTATGGTTGATGGTTGCAAGTGGTTGCTAATGGTTGCTCGTGAATGCATATACATACGTATTAGGCACTAGATCAGTTCGGAGGCTTTCATATTGCATTTACAAATATGTATTTGTTTGTAAGTTGAAATTGATATGTTATCATATGGATGTTGCATATGGATGAATGGCTATGCACACATGTAGTATTTAGAAAACTAGGGATGCTTGCATACATGATTGGACGCATGGCACTGACATGATTCACATTAAGAAGGTCAACTAAATCAGTAGACCGCCTGATTTTGCATTAGATAAAGACATATACACACACTATGCATATGAACATGAAAGCATTAGAAATCTTTTTAAGGACAGTGAATGCCTGTGATTGAATGGTTGAGTAGATGGGTGATTGGATGGTAGGACACATTCTTCCTAACTTGAAGATTTCGGGGACGAAATCCTTTTAAGTGGGGGAGAACGTAACACCCCATAATTCTGTAACACTAGGATTCACAAATCAAGGCAGAATTAAAATTTAAATTCAAAATCAAGGGAAACGGGCTGCGCCATTGCGTTCGTCTCGGAATTCTGCATGAAAACAAGTCCGAGTTTGCGTAAATCGGAGTCTGTATGAGGAAGATATGGCCTCTGGAAGTTTCAGCGAAGTTCAAATTTCAAAACAGACTCAGAAGCGGGCTGAGTGGGAAATTTCCTGCCCAGGACCCAGGTCGACCAGGGGGTCGACCTGGGGGTCGATCTGGGTACCCAGGTCGACCAGGGTGTCGACCTGGGGGTCGACCTCCCCGCTTTTTCCAGATCTGCAGCCTGGTTCGTTTTTCTGTATTCGGACGCCATTCTGACCAGATTCGTTGACTTCTACACTATAAAAACACACCTAGGTCTCATATTTTCTCCTCACAACTTCTCTATGCCTATACTTTGCTCTAATTCTAATTAAAATAAAATAATATGAAAATTCAAGACAAGGTTATGCTGCACAAGTTCTTCAAGGAGAGATTCAAATCAAGTCAGGATTCAACTAGAGATTCAAACGACTTCAACGACTGTTTTTCTACGAATCTAATCTAATCTCTATAAGTAGGTTACTTTTTAGATTTGAACGTTTTCTCTATTCGTGACATGAAATTAAAGGAATAAAAGAATATGCCAAATATTTCTATTCGAATCAGTGCTTATATCTTTGGACTTAATTAAGAACTGTTATGATTCGGTGACCAATGAGACTGTGACTATGAAACTATGGGCCTTAGAACCTTATGCCTCTTTGACTATGAACATTGCCTATGACTATGAACACTGCCTATGACCGTGACTCATGATTATGAGAATTATTTCCTTGACTATGAACACAAGCTTATGCCTTTGATTAGGAAACATAAACTATTGCCTATGACATAACAAGGACAACTGTGATTAAAACCTATGATTCATGACTAGGAAAGTGTTGCTTAAGTTTTGTGACTATGAAATTGGGTCTAAACCTGATTATCTATTCTGTCTATTCTTGGTTTTCTTTGGTTTTAGATCTTGGGAATTTACCTATTAAGTTAGGTCTACCCATGTTCTTGAACCTATACTATTCAACCCTTTTCATGTCGTAATATTACCATATCTATATGCCTGTGAATTGTCATCTTATGCCACTTATTATGTCTATTCTTTCATGGCATTTTGGTTCATTCCCTCTTTTTTCCACGAATCTAGATTTATTTATAATCTAGGATAAATCACGATTATACGAACGATGGGAATACGATTTGGGCAAAATATGAAATTTACTAAAAACGTAGTTATAAACTTGGAAATTGGCATGAATTGGGAACATGTATTATGGCACGTTCATAAAAATGCAAATTGGATAAATTTGACATGAATTATAGGACGCGTAATTTGAATCTAGTATTGACTTGTAAATCTAGCATTTACATGAAATGTAAACTAGAATAATAAGTCTAGTTTGACATGAACTGTAATTAGAATGTTAAATCAGAATTGGATTAGCTAATTTCGCATAATAAGTATATTGGCATAAATTTGAAATTGGCCATAATTGCGAGTAATTGTCATGTTTGGCAAAAATCATGGTTAGTGACACTTAATTTGGTACAGTTTACATACCAAAAAGCATAAATATGATATAGAGGGGAAAATGGGCCATAAGAATAAATGTTGACAATTTACATTAAAAGAGTAATTAGGAAATAAGTAAATTAGGAATGATTTACTTATAGAATTTGTCCTAAATGAGAAAATGTAAATTTAGACAAATTAAAGGTTTATTAACGACATCTCTTTTAATAATACACCAGAAAGTTCTAGGGTGACAGAGAGGATAGTGTCTAGGCTTGGGTTTGGAAAATATAAGTTTCCTGCTCTCCCTGGGTATCCCTAACTGATCCGACGGACGGGATGGTTACTTTCAAAACCTAATTTGAAAATTAATCAAACCCTTTGAACTTAGAAAACACGAATATGCTTAACCCGAGGTTAGACTGAGTTGCGATGTAAACCTGCCCGGAACCAACCGGCACATCCAGTAATCGCAACAATACCTGTCTAATGTGAGTGGTCGCGGCTTTAATTTATTTAGTTAAAGCTAGAACAAGAATGGTAGGGTTAAGTTAACTAAGACACTTAACCAATTCAACATGATAACCAGACCGGTGGGTGGGGTTAGGTTCATACAGACACTTAACACAGTTAAGCTAGAATGGGAGGGTTAAGTCCATAGGAACACTTAACCAACTTAACACAGTTAAGCTAGAATGGGAGGGCTAAGTCCATAGGGACACTTAACCAACTTAACATTGTAACAAGACAAGATTTGTAGGGGTTAAGTAACTAAGAAAACACTTAGCCAAATTAACTAGACTAGAAGGTGGGGTTAAGTAAAGTTAAAACACTTAGCCAAATTAACATGTTAACTAGACTAGAAGGTGGGGTTAAGTAAAGTTAATACACTTAGCCAAATTAACATGTTAACTAGACTAGAAGATGGGGTTAAGTAAAGTTAATACACTTAGCCAAATTAACATGTTAACTAGACTAGAGGTTAGGGTTAAGTAAAATTTAATACACTTAGCCAATTTGATATGTTAGATGGACTAGACCGTAGGAATAAGTAAACTTGAACACTTAACCATCAGACTGTGATAAAGGAATAGGGTTAAGTCTAAAACATGAAGGGATAATACTTAACCATTAATAACATGTTAGTTAAAACAGACGGGCAAGGTTAAGTTAAGAAGGAACACTTAACCAATACAGGATGAATAGGGTTAAGTAATAAGAAATACTTAACCAATATAACTTGGTTTGTGGTAGGGTTAAGTCAACATGAATTACTGATAACACTTAACCCGTTTGACAGGATAAATGAAGAGGGTTAAGTTAGCTTGAATTGACTAATGACACTTAACCAATCTAAATTGACTGGAAAGAGAACTAAGTAGTAAACCTTAGTTAAAAAGAGCTAAGTAGTAAATCTTAGTTAAGAAAACAACGATTCTGGAAACTAAGTGGTAAGCCTTAGTTAGCAAAACTAAGTAGTAATTCTTAGTATAACACGGGAAGGAGCGAATGTCCATCTGAGTAAAGAGAAGGCTCCAACGAATTGGGTTACGAAGCCCGAGGCTTCGAGGGGACGTGAGGGTACTCTTGGTATCCCTATGTGAGGCTGCAGATGATCCTCCTGGGCTCACAGAGGTTAAGGTCTGTGTAAGAAGAACCAAGGGTATGCCTTGGTTGCAAAATATGGCAACCTAAAGACTAGGATGGACGAGCGTGATTCGGCGAGAAACCGGTAGCCCTGTGATAGCAACTCGTCGTCTACCATCCATCTTGAGTCAGTCGAGATACGTGAAGAGGAAAGGCGGAGAACTCCAAAAGACCATATACTTGCTATCTAGTTATGGGTGAGGATGGCCATAGGTTAGTGGGGCATAGGGGGCCTGCGTATAGTTCTCATTTTTCAAGGTGTGCCTTTCATTATCTAAGGGAGGGGTCGAGTGGCACCATAGCCACTAAAATAAAAACAGACCTTAGCATCTGCATCGGCAGATATCTGAAAGCTCCCGACCGAGTTCTGTGTTTCTTGATTTGCCCTGCCACAGGACTCGGGCCGCACATTACAGGACATGTGCATCTAGACAAGCGATAACGACTCGCGATACATGCGTGGGGAAGTATAGGAACATATACTACTCTAGGTAGTGTGTCTTAGACTTGGGGGCATCGTTCGATAGGTAGCATAATCCCAAGTTGGACTAGGTGGCATAAACCCTGAATCCGAGAAGTGTTCAGCAGATAGCGTAAACTCTAGTTGAATCTAGAAAGCACTTGATAGAAAACCCTAGATTAGATCTAGGTAATAAATAATAAATGTATGCCTGAAGGCAATGGAAACTACAGGGATTGGGATCACGTTATCGTTACTAGTTGCGACATTAGTTAGGTGGTGCAGAGATATAGAAACCAGTATAACAAGGAAATAGCGAAGCGACGAAAGTATTAGAACATATCCAGTTTATCTTATCTTAGCATATCTTGTGTTAATCTTGTCTAATCTTGCCAACCCTATCATCATGGTGTTACCTTGTATTCAGTTAATTCATGTTGTTGTTTTTTCCATGTTCACATGCTAGAAGTTACTGAACTTACTCAGGCTTTATGTCTGACTCTGTTATTCTTTCGTCTTCTTTTCTTCCGTCCCCCCCCCCCCCCCAAGGTAGTAAAGAAGGGAATAGTATAGCTCAGGTTAAGTTGGATTGACACTTTTTCCCAGCTTGAAGATTTGTCGAAGTTTTGCTTGGATTCTCTTTTCAGATGCTATGGCTGGCTCTTGCTACATTGGGGGATATAAATGTTGTTTTATGCTTCTTTATTTTGTAACACAGATGATACTCTGATATTATAAAGAAATCGTTGTACAAACTATTTTATTAATAAAGCAAAGTTTTATTTTCCGCCATTGCAATTTTTGTCTGTCTTGTAATTTATCTGCATCTTTTACCCTAAATGCTCCACAGAACTTAGTGCATTCCCTTTGTGAGTGACACTAACGGATGTGGGGTGTTACATTAATCTTCTCAATTTATCTGTTACTACTTTAAATTAATCTTTTCCATTTATCTGTTAAAACTAATTTCCATTTATTATTTATTTTCCGCATAATTCCTTTTATAAAATTCTAGTCATTTCCCAAATATTTCCTCTTATAAAATTTTACCATTTTCTAAATAAATATTTCTTTTTTATTTCTATTTATTTTCTAAATAAATATTCCTTTTATCTTTCTAAATAAATATTCCTTTTATAAAATCCTTTGATTTTATAAATATTTTCTTTTATAAAATCCTTTGATTTTATAGATATATTATTTTCAGTATACACTTTGAACATTCCTGTTTTACATCCCTGTATTACTTATGGTATTTCTATTATTTTAGAAATACCAAATCACAGTGCCAGTGTCATCCACACATACAAAATCAATAATAGAAAATATATCACATCATATATCACAATATATGAAAATAAATAGTAATAACTTTGAAGGAATCCAGTTGGATCCCTCCAACCTGTTTCCTTGCATCCACAGATGTTAAACAATATAATTAACATCAATTAATTTCAATATGAAATATTCTGATAACAGAATCTATATTTGATTAATGACATATATATATATATTGTTATCTATAATTTGAACCAATCAATTAGCAGTTCATCCAAACAAACAGCACACAGTAATCAATTATCAATTCTAAAAATATGTTATAAAAATATAACTGGGTAGAGTTAGTGAGATTTACTCACATTGGACAGTTATCATTAAATAACGATTAACGCTCGATTAATTGTACCAGGCGTTTTAGTTTCCTTAAAATCCAAACGATCTCCAAACTGTTCCAAACTAGTTTCATCGCGTAGCCTGTGTCATTGATTCCATTGGGTCCAGTTTCACGCGATTCTGTGATCGTATGAACTAATTATGATCATTGAATTTTTAACTTGAATTTAAACCAATTTAACTTAATTAATTATTAGTTAAATTCTAATTCCGACTCATCGTTCCACGTCAGAAATGCTTAACACATTTTCATGCATCCTCCTTCACAAAACTGTAAATGTGAACCTGAGCCCACTGGAAAACCCAGGCCCATTCAATCCTCCTTCATTCTCCAACTAGTCCTCTCGTCATTATCCACCATTGCCATGCTTACAATTGTAACTCTCCTCCCCACCAATCCACTAACCCTCCTTATCCATCTTTTGCATGCTCCAATGGTATTTCCACCATCCCAAAACATTGCATTTGATCTCTTTTTTTAATTAAAAACTGTGCTTTCTTAACATTCGGCCCATACTCCTCCTGCCAAAATAAAACGCTACGTCTCCTCTTTGCCAAATCCGCATATCTCCATGCTTCCCCAATGAATAAAACAACAGCTACTCCTCCTTGATTCATTTTTGTTTACGATTGATCAATCAATACAGCTCCAATACACAGTGTTTCTTCACCGTTCATATGATCGCGAGCTCCTGCATGGTTTTCCACCACTTCCGAACCCAACTGCTGTGTATATATTCACCATTCCATTTCAAGTTTCCAGCATCACGTTTTCACTCAAAATCAACTTTCTTCCTCTTCTCAATAACCTATTCCATTCACGTAAATCTAACCTCCTTTTCTTTTTCTCGTGAGGCTTGGCTCGTTGACCGTTTTAGTAAATGGGAAAGTTCTACAGCCGGGTCACCATATACTTGTTTTTAATTTTGGTTTTGCTTTCTCTCACGCGACCGAATAGTATTTGTAAATGTACCCATCATCTCATTTGTATTGGAAGAAGAGACATACATATATATATATATATATATAAAGAAGGGAGAGGGAGAGGCTGTTGTATTCATTTTCGCGGAGGGGAAAGGATAAAGAATGGCAAGAATGCATGATATATATAAAGCTTTAGATTCCTTGGTCACTAAGGAAAAAAAATCGTACATATATATTCTAATATATATGTCCTTATACTTAAGAGCTAAGGAAGAGAGTGCTCGGAATAGTTGGCACTTGCGTACGAAAAGAACGTGCAAATGAAAAGCATCTTAACCAAGAAGTAAAATGAGGGATGTGCATTCAATTCAAGTGTACTGTATCTATGAATGTAAAGGAGGGTAGGACGTCATGAAATGTCATAGACTATGAAAGGAAGCCGCATATCTATGGTACTTCGCACATAAGACAATTTAGAAAATGGTATATATCTATGGTTTAAAATTTTAGTGTAGCGTGCTAAAGAAAATTCCGTTGATGTCTGAGCCGCTACGGTCAACAATAAAAATACTGTGGTGTTCAGCAATGTTCCACGATCCCAGATATAATAATATAGACAAGTTAGCTTATTCTGTGATATCCCGAAATGCTGATATAGGGTGTAAAACACTTCAAATAAAAAATTGCTTATTTTTCAAAATAAAAATTATAGTAAAATTCCAAAAATTAATTTATAACTACATCAAAAAAAATCTCGTTTAAATTCGCAATAAATAATTTAAAATAATTAAATTATCGTTATGGTTTATAAATGATTTGATAGCGACTATTTTAAAATTTGATTTGGACATAACTCACCATCTACACGATGAAATCTCGATTTTTCTCTTCCATTAGAAAAATATAGTTCACCCGCTCTGAATGTTTCTTGTTTCACAGAAATTCGGCTTAAAACGGATTCTGTATATTCGTTAAAGTTTGAACTGCCAAATTATGAACTACCGAGCCATTTTGAGCTCGATTATAATTAAAATATAAAATATATGTTCTAATGCCATTTATTAAATAGAATCATTATTAAAATTCAATTCTAAACTAAATTAAATTAGTTGAATAATCTGATTCACACAACATTGCGAATTCTACTATTTCCGACAGTTACGGAAATTAAATATATTATTCTATTATTTATAATAATCAAATATTCAATATTTTTTAAATAAACAACCATTTAAATCTCTAGATCGCTGTTTAAATAAATAAATAAATAAATTATTATATAGTAAAAATACGGGTCGTTACATGTGAAACACCCCACCGCCGTTAAGGTCACTCACAAGGGGAATGCCTTAACTTTGGTGGAGCATTATAAGTAAAATACACATATAATTTACAAGATAGACATATATAAGCAGCGGAAAAACTAACTTTATTTCAAACGTGGTTCATAACGAAACATTACGACAAACTGTTTCAAATCAACTTCCAAGTCATTACATCAAAATCTATGTCTTGATTATTACATAAAGAAGCATAAAACACAATAAAACTGCATAAATCCCCAAGTAGTAGTGTGTCCAAAGCCATATCCATAGATAAGAGGTTCCAAGTTATACATCACAAAGTCTTCAAGCTTGGAAAGATGAACAGTCCAAATTAAGCTGAGCTATTCCCTCCCTGGGAACCTAGGGGGGGACAGAAGAAAAGAGAGGGAAAGAAAATGGGTCAGACATAAGTCTGGTAAGTCCAGTGATTATTCAGCATGTAAACTGGTAAGAGAACCATGTCTTGAATAAGCTAGACACGGGACAATAACAAGGAAATAAGGTGACATAGGATAAGGTAAGATAAACAGGGCAAGATAAACAAGGCAAGATGAACTAATCATACTATCGCACTCATGTCCATATTCCATATTCTCTGCACCTACCAGATATTTCAACCATTGTCATGACTTCAAACCCAGTGATCCCTTTTCATTGATCGGCTCCTACTCGCACGCGTTTACTACTTGTGTCCTACGGCCCCGCTCGATAGTAGATACCTGTGCTGGTCCTACCATGGGGTGTATCAAATCCTATGGTGGCAACCCGACATGATTCAAGATGCACAGTGTATAATTACTGATGCTTAGTGCCTGCTTTTTGCACTCTGGAGTACGTGCATGCTCGTACTCCGTCGGAACCTACACTGACGCACCAACCGCCGTTGTTTTGATCGCTTATAATCAGCCCAGTAATCGTGCCCCACCCTGCCTAGTTCAGGGTACCATGATACATCTATGTGGGTTACTGCTGAAATGGGTCCCCGTTACTAGGGTTTCCTAGTCAACATGTTAAATTGGTTAAGTGTTCAAGTTAACCTAACCCCATCCATCAGTTTAGTTAACATGTTGCATTGGTTAAGTGTTGCCTTAATTAACTCAACCCTACCATTCCTAACATAGCTTTAAATAATTTTTTAAAGCACCAACCACTCACATTAGACAAGTATTGTTGAGGTTACTGGATGTGCCGGTCGGGTCCGGTCAGTTTAACACCGTAATTCAGTCTAACCTCGGGTTCTTTTGGGCTCGATTCACTAACCTCCCACATTAAATATATATTGTTATGGTTGCTGGATGTGCCGGGCGGTTCCGGACAGTCTTACACCGTAACTCAATCTAAACTCGGGTTAGGCATATTCATCATTTAAATTTACATATTTACCTCTTTATATTTATATGTAAGTTATTGTCATTCAAGTCAAGCCTCACTTTCCCTTTTAAATCAAGTTCATAATTTTAGGTATAAAAATTTATACCACTTTATGCCATAAAACATTTACATGTTCAAGAGCCATATATGCCAATTATATGTAATTTCATATTTTTCCCCAACGTTACCCCCGTTAAACATTCTCATAAATCACGTAAAATGTTAGGCTCGATACATAGCCTAACTTATACACAAAAGGGGAAAAAGAGGAACATGTAATAATTCCAACATCATAAAAATATGGATCTAACTACACATGTATCATATGAATATGGCATAGAACAATATACATTTAATTATGAACTTGCAAATTTAGATCTACTTAACATGAATCATGTAATAGGGGTTTTACATAGAACTTCATAAACTTAAAATTAGGCATGTAGTTGTGAACTTTGCAAATTAATTGGATCAAATCTAACATGAACCTAATCTTATTAGCATGTAGTTTTGGTCATATATGTGATCATGGTTGAACTTGCATAAGATTCCCAAACTGACATACAACATATATGTGTCATCACCAAATCATGCGACATGAATTGTCATCGCCAAATTATACAACATAGTATGTCATCGCCAATTTACACAATATGATATCCATCGGCAAATTATACAATATGGAATGTCGTCGCCAAATAACACAATATGATATCCATCGCCAAATTATACAATATGGTATGTCATTACCAAATTACACAATATGATATGCCATCGCCAAATCATAGTATGTCATCGCCAATTTATGTAATCGCCAAAGTATACAACATAATATGTCATAGACGAATTATACAACATATGGATTCATTGCAAAGCATTTAACATTTATCATTGTATTACATACAACATGAACACAAACATGATAAGGGTCATGGTCTTAATCAATTCTGTTTTAACAAAAAGGATAGGAATAGATTTACATTAGGTGATGTTCTACATCCAGTTATTTAGTCACAGTTCTAATATCGTTTAGGTCTAAATGATAACTGGACTTACAATAAAGGCGGCTAGTCTTGAGTTCTGGGATTTGTGTTCTGAAATTGAATAGCTCTCCTTTGTTGTAGACGTTAAATTCTCTTAGTTGAATTAGACTTGATTTGCAATTCCTAACTTGCTTTCTAGTCGAAGGAGAATGGCGGCTATTCTAGGCTAAGTATTGATAGCATGACGGTCTTAGGAATATTTTTGTGTGGCTTTAGGGTTTAGATTTAGGTTGCTTATGTAGAAGTTTGATTTAATAGGAGCCGTCAGATTAACCTAGAGCAAATCAAAGCCATTCAAACCTAAGAGAAGCAACCAAAACGTGCCACGCAAGCCCTAATGACACAACAATTCGTCACAGGAGAAAACACGTTATTTTTCAGATCTGACCTGAGGGGGAGATCGACCCCCAGGTCGACCTGTATGGGGGGAGGTCGACCCCCTGGTCGACCTCGCCTTGGGCGGGAAATTTCTCGCCCAGCCCGCTTCTGCTTCTGATTTTGAATTTTCTGAACTTTATTCTTAGTTGTTTATTTAAATTCTTGAATCTTCTTAAGCCCATAACTCCTTCATACGGATTCCGATTTATGCAAGCTCGGACTCTATATCAACCAGAATTCCGAGACGAACGCAATGGCATAACCCATTTCCCTTAATTCTTATATTTGTAATTATTTATTCTTTAATTCGTTACTTTAGTGTTTACAGAAAATACGGGGTGTTACATTCTCCCCTCCTTAAAGGATTTCGTCCCCGAAATCTTCGAGTCAAGGAGAACATATATCCTACCATCCAATCGTCCATCTACTCATCCATCAAACACAGGCGTCCATTGTCCTTAAAAGACTTCTAATGCTTCATGATCATATGCATAGTGTGTGTACATGTCCTTATCTAATGCAAAATCAGGCGGTCCACTGATTCGGTTGACCTCCTTAATGCATGTCATGTCGGTGCCATGAGTCCATTATGTATGCAATCATCCCTAATCATACTTTCTACATAAGTGCACAATCATTCATACAAATGCAACGTCCATATGATAACACATCAAGTTTCAATCATATACAAGTACATATATGCATATGCAATATGAAAGTGACTGAGCCGATCTAACACCTAATGTGTGTATATATACATCCACGAGCAACCACTAGCAATAACTTGCAACCACTTGCAACCATCAATCATAACATGTTTCAAATACATGTTTGCATCCATTGGTTTCTACCTAAGGATCGAGAACAACACTGAGGAAAATACTAAAAAGATAGATACGAGCATGAACAAACTTAAGGAAAAGAGATCAAAGATGTACCCTCAAAAAGAAAAGGGTAGACTGCGCGTATCTTGGCCTCAGTCTCCCAAGTCGCGTCTTCCTCAGCGTCACTCCATTGAACACTAACAAGTTTGACTTCGCTGTTGCGTAGCTTTTTGACTTCTGTACCCAAGATTCGAGTTGGAACTCTTCTCACAGTTGCCTCTTGTTCTACTTCTACTTCCTCTAATATGCTTGGTTCCACCACTTCCGTAGATTCATGTAAGCACTTTCGTAGGTGAGAAACGTGAAAGACATTATGAAGTCCAGCCAATCTTTCGGGTAGCTCTACTTTGTAAACCATCTTCCCAATCTTTTCAATGATAGGAAATGACCCTACAAATCTTGGTGCCAACTTTCTTGCGGATCCGAAGCGAACAATGTTCCTTAAAGGAGATACTTTAAGGAAAACCCTGTCTCCAACCTCAAACTCAAGGTCGGTCCTTCTTTTATCTGTGTAGGACTTACGTCTATCTTGGGCAGTCTTCATTCTTCTTCGTAACAAGTCCACTTTCTCTGAAGTTTCTCTAATCATATCTGGTCCAAGTATGAGCTTGTCTGTAGACTCCCACCAACAAGCTGGTGATCGACATGGTCTTCCATATAAAGCTTTGAACGGTGCCATGGCTATTGTGGCTTAGTAGCTATTGTTGTTGGCAAACTCCACCAAAGGAAGATGATCTTCCCATGTTCCTCCAAAATCAAGAATGCATAATCTCAAGAGGTTTTCTAATACTATGTTCACCCTTTCCATCTGACCGTCGGTTTGGGGGTGATAGGTCATGCTTAAGCATAGTTGTGTGCCTACAGCCTCTTGCAAACTCTTCCAAAACTCGCTCGTAAAGATAGGATCTCGGTCACTCACAATGCTGGAGGGTATCCCACGGAGTCGAACTATCTCTTTAAGATAAATGGATGCTAAAGATGAGGCAATCCTCCTACTTTTAACGGGTATAAAGTGAGCGTTTTTTGTGAGCCCGTACACTATTACCCAAATACTAGTATTGCCCCTTCTTGACCTAGGCAGCCCATTAATAAAGTCCATTGAAATGCTATCCCATTTCCACTATGGGACTTCTAGAGGATGAAGCAAACCACCAGGCTTTTTTTGCTCTTCCTTGACATGCTGGCATATCAAACACTTAGCGTCGAATTCAGCTACATCACTCTTCATGCCATTCCAAAAGAAAACTCTTTTTACGTCTTTATACATCTTGTCTCCATCTGGGTGTATGGTCAACTTGGAATGGTGTGCCTCTTTGAGAACCTTCTTCACCAAATCCCTTGCTTGTGGGACGCATAGCCTTCCATCCCGCCTTAACCAACTTTTATCATCGATGGAGTATCTATTGATGTGACTAGAAGTCTTACCCCTAATTAGCTTATCCATCACATCAACTAGCTGAGGGTCTTCACGTTGCGCGGTTCCTATTGAGTCCAGAAGAGTAGGCCGCACTTCTAGTGATGCTAACAGACCAGTCACACGATCAATGGAGGGTCTAAAGTCAAAATTGGCTATGTACTCCAATCTCTGCCTTTCAAAAAAGAGAGGGCTTAAGCTCAGCTTCTTTCTACTCAAGGCATCTGCTACTACATTGCCCTTGCCAGGGGTATAGGAAATATCGAAATCGTAGGATGCCAAGAACTCCACCCACCTTTGTTTCCTCAAGTTAAGATCTTTCTACGAGAAAAGGTACTTCAACGATTTATGGTTAGTATACAATTCAAACTTCTCACCTAGGAGATAATGGCGCCAAGACTTAAGCGCAAAGACGATGGAAGCCAACTCTAGATCGTGGGTTGGGTAGTTTTTCTCATGTACTTTCAACTGCCTGCCTCCATAAACTACACCCTTCCCTTCTTGCATCAAGACAGAACCTAGTCCCGTACCACATGCATCCGTGTATACGACAATCATCTTGCTCCCATCCGACAATGTCAGAACTGGGGCTGTTGTTAGAGCTCTCTTTAATCGTTGGAAAGCAATATCGCAATCGAAATCCAAATTGAAAATTAGGTTCTTCTTCGTCAACCTTGTAAGCGAAGCTGAGATTTTCGCAAAATCTTTGATGAATTTTCGGTAAAAGCCAGCTAGCCCGAGGAAGCTTTGGCTTCGGTCGCAATCCGTGGAACCTTCCAATCTTGCACCGCAACTACTTTTGCGGGGTCGATAGCTAACTCTTCCTTGGATACCACATGTCCAAGAAATCTTACTTCCTCTCTCCAGAAGTGGCATTTGGAGAATTTGGCTTTCAACTGATGTGCTTGAAGAGTATCCATAACTTCTTTCAAATGCTGCGCATGCTCTTCCTCACTCTTTGAGAAAATCAAAATGTCGTCTACGGAGACCACCACAAACTTATTGAGGAACTCCCCGAGCACCCTGCTCACCAAATCAACGTAGTAAGAAGGTGCGTTTGTCAGGCCGAAAGGCATGAAAAGCCACTTGAAGAAACCATCCGGAGTTTTGAATGCGGTCTTATCAATGCTGTCTTCAGCTACTCTTAGCTGATGAAACCCGGTAGCCAAATCTAGTTGGGAGAAAACCGATGCACCTACAAGCTGATCGAACAAGTCATCTGTTCTTGGAAGTGGGTGTCTATTCTTCTTAGTCAGCTTGTTTAGCTCCCGATAGTCAACGCATAGGCAAAGCGAACCGTCCGCTTTAGTTGCGAACACTACTGGAGCACCCCATTCCGAAATACTCTGCCTTATAAACCCCTTTTTAAGTAACTCTTTAACTTGCTTGCTGAGTTCTTTCCTCTCCCTTGGAGCCATGTGTCTAACGGGTAAAGCAACGTGTTTTGCATTATCAATGAGGTATATGCGGAAGTCTATCTCCCGCTTCGGAGGTAACCCCTTCACCTCTTCAAAGACATCCGAGTATTCACGGACTGCTCTAACAGACTACAAATTCTCAACAGATGCATCAAGAGATTCTAAATAGCTAAGCATAACAGAATTCATGGGATTACAAGAAATTTCGAGAGTGTTACCGAGGCGAGTCATGAGTCTAACCACTCTCCTTTCACAATCGAGGATGGCACCATTACTGGATAGCCAATACATGCCTAGGATCAACCCATAGCCCGTGAAGCCCAAAACAAAGGCATTACATCTAAACCCCACACTTAGTATAGAAATTTCCAAATCCAAACAAATCATTGACAAATAAGTTGAGCCCCCAATTGAATTTGAAACAACCAACGGATCCTCTACTAAACTGGTGTGTAGGTGCAGAGATTCAACTAAAGCAGCAAACATAAAAGAGTATGATGCGCCAGAGTCAAAGAGTGTACGAACAGTGTAACACCCCGTAAATCAGTTAATACTAATATTCACAAATGGAAGAATAATTAATTTCAAATATAAGAATATTGGGAAACGGGCTACGCCATTGTGTTCGTCTCGGAAAAATACGCGAAATAGAGTCCGAAATTTTGTAAATCGGAGTTCGTATGACCGAGATATGGCCTGGAGAAGTTTCACGAAAAATTCAAATTTTAAAACAGATTTCAAAAACGCAGAAATGGAGGCAGGCGGGAAAACTCCCGCCCAGACCAGGTCGACCTAGGGGTCGACTTGGGAGTCGACCTGGGGGGGGGGGCAGGTCGACACTAGAGTCGACCTGGGTGTCGACCTCCCTGGTCGAGCCCAGGTGACCTGGGTGCATCTGGTTGGGTTTTCGGGCTGTGTTTTTAGGGCTGGACGAAATCTAATGGCTCTAATCTATTCTAGGGTAAATCTAATGGCCTAAATGCATCCTAACATCCATAAATAAGTGGGCAGACTCTAACCCTAAATCACTTGAAAAATTGGAGAGCTACCGACATGCCGTTGCCATGGAGTTCAGCGTAGCCGTCACAAACTAAAGAAGAGGAGAAGGCCTAATCTACAAACTAAATCTACTCAAATCAAATCAAAAGCTCTCTCTCTTTCTATTTCTCTTCTTTAAAATTGTGAGTATGATGAATCTCACAATATTATTATAAAATAATTTGATTAAGTTATGAATGGATCACAAGAAAGTGATATGAATTGTTATCTATTTGTAAATTATGTTGTGGATCTCTTGTTATGCTATTATGTCATCATATATATGTTGTTATGTTGTAGTGATTATGTTGTAAATAATCCTATGCTATGTCATATGTGATTAATCATGCTATGCTATGTTATAAATCATGTTATGCCATGTTGTAAATCATGCTATGCTATGTTGTAAACCATATCATGCTATGTTGCAAATTATGATATGCTATGTTGTAAATCTTATATATGTTGTAGGTCTCATATTATCACATATGTTGAAATACTTATGTTATATGATAATGATGTCATGTTAAGTTGTGTTGAATCATACGATTTGTAAAATCATGATGTTATTATTTATGCGAATTGGATCATGTTTAAAGTTTATGTTTTTTTATAATAGATCTTGATTATGGGAATTTGCCTATTGAGTTAGGTGTACCCATATACATGAATCTAAAAATTAATTGGATCTTGAATATGGGAATTTGCCTATTAAGTTAGGTGTACCCATATACATGAATCTATGATTAAATGAATTTTGATTTTTGGGAATTTTCCTATTGAGTTAGGTGTACCCATATAAAACCATATTGTTAATGATGTTGATTCACACATGTCCTATACAAGTTTATGAAGTTTGATCAAAATCATATTATGTGAATTATGAATAAGTTGACACCCTTAGATCCATGACATGTATAACCTTATGCAAGTTGTAATTTTGGATGTATGCAAGTTTCACCCCTTGTTATGATTTATTTAGTCATATATACATGTTGTTATTGTGATAATCTCTTTTATGCTATGAGTTAGACTATTCGAGTCTAATATATATATTTTGTGAATAAACGTTCAAACGTGGGGTAGGGGTGATATTAGGAATTAATAAATTGGGTGCAATTTTGTATGATTTTGCACGCCTTGAATGGATGTCCATAATTGAGTCAATTATGGACATTGTTGAATTTGGAATTAATTAATAATTCAAGTAGGGAATTATTAAAATTGGGGAATGTGGATTATTAATAATAATCAATGCTTAGGACACGAGGTTGGACCCGTTTGTGACGTAAACCTGCCCGGACCCGCCCGGCAAATCCAGTAGTCACAAATGTCGGCCCAATGTGAGAGGTCCTAGGCCCAAACTAAAGCATAACAGTTGTAAAGACACGAGGTTAGACTCTTTTATGGTGTAAGACTGCCCGGACCCGCCCGGCAAATCCAGCTGCCATAAATGCCAGTCTAATGTGAGAGGTCTTTATGAGGTTATGGCCTTAATGAATTAAGAAATACTTAACCAGATAATCATGTAAGGTGGGACATGGGGGTTAAGTAGGTGCCTTGGGTGGCATGAGGAATCTAGTCGTTGCCTTTAGAGGCATTTGAAATACGATTAGACTTAACCAAATACACATGTAAATGAACATGACTAAGTGGGTTAAGTGGATGGACTAATGGGACAAGCTTAGGTGGAATGCTTGTGGGAAATAATGGGGGCCCATTTCAATCAGTATCCCAAAACGTATCTTTGTGGGCTCGACCCAAGTCGAGGATGGGACACGCATACTGGGTTTGACTATAAGAGGCCAAAACAGGGAGCGGTGGCAACGCAAGTCCAACGGGTTTCATATGCGTGTGTGGACCCGGGCTGGTAGGTAAGACGTTGATGCATCGTGTAGGTATAAGCCGTGCATCTCCGTTATATCGGGTTGCCACTTTAGGTGAATGATACACCCCACTGTGGGGCCAGCACGGGTATCTACGAGTAGGGAGCCGATCGAAAAATAGAAAGTGGGGTACACCTAGTGGAGATAGGGGCAGGCGGCACCTATGTAGTCAACTAGGAGTACGTAAAGTCATTAAGAAAGTTTCTAAGTGAAGCTAAGTGGGATCAATCTTTAGGGTGACTGGTGTGGTGCAGTATAGTGTTTATCCTTTAGTATTTAGGAGCGCCTATAACGTTGCCTTTAGCGATTGTCTATGTCCTTAATCTGCTCTTTCATAGACATTTCCTTGCTTTCCAGCTTATGCCTTAGTCTAGTTATTTTGATAATAGTATTGTAGAATTATCATACTCGCCAAACTTTATGTCTGACCCCCTCTTTTCCATCTTTTTCCCCCTTCAGGTCCTCAGGTTGGGCCAAGTTCTAGTGGAGTCTAATTGGACCACTTATCTCTTGGAGAGCTTGGACTGCAGAAGTAAAGTCCAGCTTGTTATCTTTCTTTTTAATGGCTATTTATTGTAATGGGATTATGTATTTTGTTTTTGT
This sequence comes from Allium sativum, assembly GCA_030737875.1. Lineage (NCBI taxonomy): Eukaryota > Viridiplantae > Streptophyta > Magnoliopsida > Asparagales > Amaryllidaceae > Allium > Allium sativum. The sequence goes on along the minus strand of CM060918.1, from coordinate 573,635,453 downwards.
GGAGACGGATGTTGTACTTGGTTATGATTTAAGGTTTTATGATGTAACAGACATATTTAATTTCCACTGCAATAAAATGAAGTTTTAGATTTCCAAGTGCTATTTATTATCTGTCTTATTGTAATTTCTCTGTTCTATATTCACTTATGACCTCCATGGAAGTTAATGCATTCCCTTTGTGAGTGACATTAATGGACATGGGATGTTACACGTGGTATCAGAGCATAAGGTTACCAGAACAGATAAAATTTTAGAAAAATATTTTTCTAAAGTATTTTTGGAAGAAGTGCTTTCAAAAACATGTTATTTAAAGAGAGTTTTTATGAAAAACATAATCCCAAATAGCCATATCCTTATCTTTATCTTTCGAATTCTCCATTTTGAATCTTTCCTTTTCCGTTTCAGCATGGCTGAAGATCTTATTCTCCCAGAAGGTGTGACGGTTCCAGGGTGGTTTAGGAGATATTTGGAGGCTAGGGCCACCACTGCAGGCCCAGCAGATGCTCCTCCACCCCCAGTTGCACCCATTCCTCCTCCTCGTGTTGACACTTTTGCAAAGACGTGCAAGGAATTTAAGGCTATGGGAGGAAAAACTTTTCAAGGGACTGAGACGTTTGTGGAGGCCAGAGACTGGCTTAAGGAGACTGAGGAATTGTTGGATATCTTTGAAGTGGAAGATGGGAGGAAAGTCCGTTTAGCTGCTTGGTTAATGAAGGGAGAGGCCTCGTTTTGGTGGGAGGTCACTAACGGGGAACGTCCAGTTGATTCATGGGCGGATTTCAGACAAAGGTTTGAGGCAAAGTTTCTTTCAAGGACAGAGGAGAATTTATATATGGAAAAATTCCTGACATTAAAGCAAGGGAGCTTATCAGTAAAGGAATATGTCAATAAATTTAATCAGTTAGCAAGGTTTGGCTTGGAGTTGGTGAACACGCCAGAGAAGAAAGCTTTGAGGTTTGTTAGAGGCTTGAATGAACCGTTGCAAGGGTTGGCTATGACCCACATCCCTATGGGAGCCACCTTTGAAAGGCTAGTAGAAATGGCACTTATGCATGAGGATAAGGCAGTTGAAAAGAAAGGGGATCAGAAGAAACCCCAACAGCAAAATAAGAAGGGTGGTAAAAACAATAATGGCAAAGGGAAGAAGAGATGCTTCAATTGTGGGACGCCTGGCCATCTCAGCAAAGATTGTAGAAAGAAAAAGAAGACTGGTTGTTTTCATTGTGGAGATGCGGGACATTTAGTGAAGGACTGCCCAAAGAAGGGGCAGAGGGCAGGGTCTACCTCGGGAGGACAGGTGCAGGCTCTTATGGCACCAGGGCAGGCAAGGGGGCAAGTTCAGGCTATTGCGGCCCCACCGCTGCAAGAAAGAGGTAGAACAATTTCTGTTGAAAGCTTAGTTTTTCTGTTTGATCATCCTGTCCGTACCTTATTCGATTCTGGCACATCTCATTCGTTTATCTCTGCATCATTAGTTGAATTACTGCACTTGAACACCAGTTTAGTAGAGGATCCCTTGGTTGTTTCAAATCCAATTGGGGGTTCGGCTCATTTGACCATGATATGTTTGGATTTGAAAATCTCTATACTTAGCGTTGAATTTAGATGTGATGCTTATGTATTGGGCTTCACGGGCTATGGGCTAATTTTAGGAATGGATTGGTTATCTAGAAATGGGGCCATTCTTGATTGTGAAAGGAGAGTAGTTAGGCTTGTGACTCGCCTTGGTAATGCTCTCGACATCTTTTGTAATCCCATAAATTCCGTTATGCTAAGTTATCTTGAATCGCTTGACGCGTCTGTAGAGAATCTACGATCAGTAGAGGTGGTCCGGGAATATCCGGATGTGTTTGAGGAGGTGAAGGGCTTACCTCCAAAGCGGGAGATAGACTTTCGAATTTATCTTGTGGATAATGCTAAACCCGTATCTTTTCCAGTGCGCCACATGGCTCCTCGTGAAAGGAGGGAACTCAATAAGCAAGTGAAGGAGTTGCTTGAGAAGGGGTTCATAAGACGTAGTATATCGGAGTGGGGTGCTCCAGTAGTTTTTGCCACAAAGGCGGATGGGTCCCTTAGACTTTGTGTGGACTATAGAGAACTAAACAAGCTTACTAAAAAGAACCGACACCCACTGCCGAGGATTGACGATCTCTTTGATCAGTTAGTTGGCGCCTCAGTGTTTTCGCAGTTGGACTTAGCCACTGGCTTTCATCAACTGAGAGTGGTTGAGGATAGTATAGATAAGACTTCTTTTAGGACTCCTGACGGATTTTATGAATGGCCAGTGATGCCCTTTGGTTTGACAAACGCCCCCGCATATTTTGTTGATTTGATGAGTAGGGTGTTTAGGGAGTACCTTAACAAATTCGTGGTAGTCTTTGTGGATGACATCTTAGTCTTTTCTAAGAACAAAGAAGAGCATGCCCTACATCTTAGGGAAGTGTTGGAAACCCTTCGAGCGCATAACCTTAAGGCAAAATTTTCTAAGTGTCACTTCTGGAGGAAAGAAGTACGGTTCTTAGGGCACGTGGTTTCCGAGGAAGGGATAGCAGTGGATCCCGCAAAGGTGGTGGCCATCCAAGATTGGAAGGTCCCTAAAAATGCAACCAAAGTAAGAAGTTTCTTGGGGTTGGCTGGCTATTATAGGAAGTTTATCAAAAACTTCGCAAAAATATCAGCTCCATTAACACAGTTAATGAAGAAGAACCTGGTTTTTACGTGGGACGAAGATTGTGATGATGCGTTCCAACGTTTAAAGAGAGCCTTAACTTCAGCCCCAGTCTTAGTGCTGCCAGACGGGAATAAGCCATTTATCGTCTATACTGATGCTTGTGGGACGGGACTTGGCGCGGTCCTCATGCAAGAGGGAAGAGTAATAGCCTATGGTGGAAGGCAGTTGAGGGTTCATGAAAAGAATTACCCTACGCATGACCTTGAGTTAGCCGCAATTGTTTTCGCGCTTAAGTCTTGGCATCACTATCTTCTTGGTGAGAAATTCGAACTGTTCACTGACCACAAATCATTAAAATACTTATTCTCTCAGAAGGATTTGAATTTAAGGAAGCAACGGTGGATGGAATTCTTAGCCTCCTACGATTTTGAAATAGCATATACCCCGGGCAAGGGTAACGTGGTAGCAGACGCCTTAAGTAGGAAAAGGTTGTCCTTGAGTCCGTTGTTTGTTGAACGACAAAGCATAGAATTCATCTCCATGTTTGACTTTAGACCCTCCGTTGACCTAGTACCTGGTTTGTTAGCATCCTTGGAGGTTAGACCTACACTTCTAGGACGAGTTGGTGAGGCACAGCAAGACGACCCACAGTTGGTTGAGATAGTAGAAAAGCTCAAAGGAGGGGAGTCGTCTAGCCATCTTCGTAGGTATACCCTAGACGATAAGGGTTGGTTACGAAGGGATAATAGACTTTGTGTACCACAAGACGAAGACTTAAGGAAGGCCATTCTTGATGATGCTCATCGCTCAAAGATGACCATTCATCCCGGCGGAGACAAGATGTACAAAGATATGAAGCGGGTTTTCTTTTGGGCCGGTATGAAAAAGGATGTGGCCGAGTACGTCGCTAGATGCTTGGTGTGCCAACGAGTAAAAGCGGAACAAAAGAAACCCGGTGGGTTGCTTCACCCATTGGAGGTTCCACTATGGAAATGGGAAAGCGTCTCAATGGATTTTGTGGATGGATTACCAAGATCAAGGAAGGGTAATACGGGGATTTGGGTTATAGTAGATAGACTTACTAAGAGCGCCCATTTTATTCCCGTGAAAAGTAAGAGGACGGCTCCGTGGTTGGCTTCTGTATACATTAAAGAGATAGTTCGTTTGCACGGTATTCCTTCTAACATAGTAAGCGACCGTGATCCCATCTTCACTAGTGAATTTTGGAAGAGTTTACAAGAGGCGGTAGGGACTCAGCTATGTTTGAGCACCGCATATCATCCTCAGACGGACGGCCAGACCGAGAGGGTGAATCGTATTCTAGAGGATCTTTTAAGGCTTTGTATCCTAGACTTTGGGGGTACATGGGAAGAGCACCTTCCATTGGTAGAATTCGCATATAATAATAGCTTTCAGTCTAGTATCGGCATGGCACCTTTCAAAGCTCTTTATGGAAGGCCTTGCCGTTCGCCTACATGTTGGTGGGAATCTACCGATAAAATCCTACTTGGGCCCGATATGGTTAGGGAAACATCGGAGAAGATTGATTTGATTCGAAGGAGGATGAAAGCAGCACAAGATAGGCAGAAATCGTATGCTGATAAGAGGAGGACAGATCTTGAGTTTGATATTGGGGACATGGTTTTTATCAAAGTATCTCCGTTACGGAATGTTGTTCGCTTTGGGTCCGTTGGGAAATTAGCGCCAAGGTTTGTAGGGCCGTTTCCTATAAAAGACAGGATTGGAAAGATGGCGTATAGGGTGGAGTTGCCTGAGGAACTTAGTGGAGTACACGACGTATTCCATGTATCACATTTGAGGAAGTGTTTGCACAAGACCGCGGAGGTGGTAGAGCCGAGCTTGCTTAAAGAGGTGGAAATTGAGCGTGATGCAACAATTAGACGAGCTCCTACATGCATTCTTGGGTCGGAGATCAAAAAGTTGAGGAACCGAGAGGTCAGACTAGTTAAAGTGCAATGGGGAGATGATGAGAGCAACGCTACTTGGGAGACAGAAGAGAAGATGCGTTCGTTGTACCCTTTTCTTTTTGAGGGTATGTCTTTTAATTTCTCCATTATCACTTAGCTTATCTTATCTTATCTTTTGTATGTCCTCTCATTAGTATCTTTGACCTTTAGTTAGGATAATCCTATGGTTGAAACATGTGTTTGAGACATGTTATTTATGATGGATGCAAAATGGATGCAAGTGTTTGCTAGTGGTTGCTCGTGGATGCATATATACACACACTTTAGGCACTAGATCGGCTCAGTCACTACATATTGCATATTGCATAAATGAATGTATTTAGTATAATGGATGTATAATGGTTGTACCATCATATAGATGCTGCATTCGGTTGAATGGATGTGCACGCATATAGAAGTAGTATGTAAGCAATTAGGATCTTTTGCATACATAATGGATGCATGGCACTGTCATGAATTGCATCAAGGAGGTCAACTGAATCAGTGGACCGCCTGATTTTGCATTAGATACGGACATATACACACACTATGCATTTAAACATAAAAGCATTAGAAGTCTATAAGGACAGTGGATGCCAGTGTTTGATGATTTAGTAGATGGTTGATTGGATGTTAGGTTAAACATTCTTCTTGACTTGAAGATTTCGGGGTCGAAATCCTTTAAGGAGGGGAGAATGTAACACCCCGTAAATCAGTTAATACTAATATTCACAAATGGAAGAATAATTAATTTCAAATATAAGAATATTGGGAAACGGGCTGCGCCATTGTGTTCGTCTCGGAAAAATACGCGAAATAGAGTCCGAAATTTTGTAAATCGGAGTTCGTATGACCGAGATATGGCCTCGAGAAGTTTCACGAAAAATTCCAATTTTAAAACAGATTTCAAAAACGCAGAAATGGAGGCAGGCGGGAAAACTCCCGCCCAGACCAGGTCGACCTGGGGGTCGACTTGGGAGTCGACCTGGGGGGGGGGGGGCAGGTCGACACTAGAGTCGACCTGGGTGTCGACCTCCCTGGTCGAGCCCAGGTGACCTGGGTGCATCTGGTTGGGTTTTCGGGCTGTGTTTTGAGGGCTGGACGAAATCTAATGGCTCTAATCTATTCTAGGGTAAATCTAATGGCCTAAATGCATCCTAACATCTATAAATAAGTGGGTAGACTCTAACCCTAAATCACTTGAAAAATTGGAGAGCTACCGACATGCCGTTGCCATGGAGTTCAGCGTAGCCGTCACAAACTAAAGAAGAGGAGAAGGCCTAATCTACAAACTAAATCTACTCAAATCAAATCAAAAGCTCTCTCTCTTTCTATTTCTCTTCTTTAAAATTGTGAGTATGATGAATCTCACAATATTATTATAAAATAATTTGATTAAGTTATGAATGGATCACAAGAAAGTGATATGAATTGTTATGTATTTGTAAATTATGTTGTGGATCTCTTGTTATGCTATTATGTCATCATATATATGTTGTTATTTTGTAGTGATTATGTTGTAAATAATCCTATGCTATGTCATATGTGATTAATCATGCTATGGTATGTTATAAATCATGTTATGCCATGTTGTAAATCATGCTATGCCTATGTTGCAAATTATGATATGCTATGTTGTAAATCTTATATATGTTGTAGGTCTCATATTATCACATATGTTGAAATACTTATGTTATATGATAATGATGTCATGTTAAGTTGTGTTGAATCATACGAGTTGTAAAATCATGATGTTATTATTTATGCGAATTGGATCATGTTTAAAGTTTATGTTTTTTTATAATAGATCTTGATTATGGGAATTTTCCTATTGAGTTAGGTGTACCCATATACATGAATCTAAAAATTAATTGGATCTTGAATATGGGAATTTGCCTATTAAGTTAGGTGTACCCATATACATGAATCTATGATTAAATGAATTTTGATTTTTGGGAATTTGCCTATTGAGTTAGGTGTACCCATATAAAACCATATTGTTAATGATGTTGATTCACACATGTCCTATACAAGTTTATGAAGTTTGATCAAAATCATATTATGTGAATTATGAATAAGTTGACACCCTTAGATCCATGACATGTATAACCTTATGCAAGTAGTAATTTTGGATGTATGCAAGTTTCACCCCTTATGATTTATTTAGTCATATATACATGTTGTTATTGTGATAATCTCTTTTATGCTATGAGTTAGACTATTCGAGTCAAATATATATATTTTGCGAATAAACGTTCAAACGTGGGGTAGGGGTGATATTAGGAATTAATAAATTGGGTGCAATTTTGTATGATTTTGCACGCCTTGAATGGATGTCCATAATTGAGTCAATTATGGACATTGTTGAATTTGGAATTAATTAATAATTCAAGTAGGGAATTATTAAAATTGGGGAAAGTGGATTATTAATAATAATCAATGCTTAGGACACGAGGTTGGACCCGTTTGTGACGTAAACCTGCCCGGACCCGCCCGGCAAATCCAGTAGTCACAAATGTCGGCCCAATGTGAGAGGTCCTAGGCCCAAACTAAGGCATAACAGTTGTAAAGACACGAGGTTAGACTCTTTTATGGTGTAAGACTGCCCGGACCCGCCCGGCAAATCCAGCTGCCATAAATGCCAGTCTAATGTGAGAGGTCTTTATGAGGTTATGGCCTTAATGAATTAAGAAATACTTAACCAGATAATCATGTAAGGTGGGACATGGGGGTTAAGTAGGTGCCTTGGGTGGCATGAGGAATCTAGTGGTTGCCTTTAGAGGCATTTGAAATACGATTAGACTTAACCAAATACACATGTAAATGAACATGACTAAGTGGGTTAAGTGGATGGACTAATGGGACAAGCTTTGGTGGAATGCTTGTAGGAAATAATGGGGGCCCATTTCAATCAGTATCCCAAAACGTATCTTTGTGGGCTCGACCCAAGTCGAGGACGGGACATGCATACTGGGTTTGACTATAAGAGGCCAAAACAGGGACCGGTGGCAACGCAAGTCCAACGGGTTTCATATGCGTGTGTGGACCCGGGCTGGTAGGTAAGACGTTGTTGCATCGTGTAGGTATAAGCCGTGCATCTCCGTTATATCGGGTTTCCACTTTAGGGGAATGATACACCCCACTGTGGGGCCAACACGGGTATCTACGAGTAGGGAGCCGATCGAAAAATAGAAAGTGGGGTACACCTAGTGGAGATAGGGGCAGGCGGCACCTATGTAGTCAGCTAAGAGTACGTAAAGTCATTAAGAAAGTTTCTAAGTGAAGCTAAGTGGGATCTATCTTTAGGGTGACTGGTGTGGTGCAGTATAGTGTTTATCCTTTAGTATTTAGGAGCGCCTATAACGTTGCCTTTAGCGATTGTCTATGTCCTTAATCTGCTATTTCATAGACATTTCCTTGTTTTCCAGCTTATGCCTTAGTCCAGTTATTTTGATAATAGTGTTGTAGAATTATCATACTCGCCAGACTTTATGTCTGACCCCCTCTTTTCCATCTTTTCCCCCCTTCAGGTCCTCAGGTTGGGCCAAGTTCTAGTGGAGTCTAATTGGATCGCTTATCTCTTGGAGAGCTTGGACTGCAGAAGTAAAGTCCAGCTTGTTATCTTTCTTTTTAATGGCTATTTATTGTAATGGGATTATGTATTTTGTTTTTGTGGAGACGGATGTTGTACTTGGTTATGATTTAAGGTTTTATGATGTAACAGACATATTTAATTTCCGCTGCAATAAAATGAAGTTTTAGATTTCCAAGTGCTATTTATTATCTGTCTTATTGTAATTTCTCTGTTCTATATTCACTTATGACCTCCATGGAAGTTAATGCATTCCCTTTGTGAGTGACATTAATGGACGTGGGGTGTTACAAACAGGATGATCAAAAAGATAAACTAAACTCTCAACAGAAACATTTCTACCTCGTTCTTGCGGAGGTGCCATGAGAGCATGAACCTGCCCTCCAGAAGTAGATCCAGCTCTCTGCTCTTGCCCTTGCTTTCTTGGGCAGTCCCTAGCCATGTGTCATGTCTCGCCGCAAGGGAAATAGCCACCCATCTTCCTTTTCTTCTTCCTACAGTCCTTAACCAGATGTCCAGGAATGCCACAAAAATTACACTTCCTCTTGTCATGGGGTCTGTTGTTCTTCCCACCCTTCTTGGAATCTGCCTTCTTGCTCTGTGATCCTTCCCCTTTCTTATCTTGAGGTACTTCCGCCTTTGTCTCTTTCTTGCCAACCTTATCTTCTTCTTGTAACAGTGCCATGTCCACTAGTCTCTCATAAGTTGCACCCATAGGTATATGGGACATAGCTACGCTATGCAGTGGCTCATTCAATCCTTTAACAAAACGAATATCCTTTTTATGTGGAGTGTTCACTAACTCCAATCCAAACCTAGCCAGCTGGTTGAATTGGTTAATGTATTCCTTGACCGACATACTCCCCTGTTTAAGAGCTAAGAACTTCTCCATCTGTAGGCTTCGTTCAGCTTGTGAGAGGAATTTCATTTCAAACCTCATTCTAAAATCCATCCAAGTTTCAATTGGTCTTTCAGGGTTAGTGACTTCCCAACAATAGGAAGCTTCGTCTTTGAGCAACCATACCACCAACTCTATCTTTTGCCTATCTTCCACTTTGAAGATATCGAACAAATCCTCATTTTCTTTGAGCTAGTTTCTTACTTCCATGAAGGATTCATTTCCATTGAATTTATTTCCATCCATGGCTCGAAAGTCCCTACATATTTTTGAGAAATCATTTGCACGAGGAGGAGGAGGAACCGCAGCAACTGGGGGAGGAGGAACGTCTGATGGGCCTGCGACATTAGCCCCAGCCTCTAGGTACCTTCTGAACCAACCAGGTACTGGCACACCCTATGGAAGGTTAAGATCCTCAGACATGCTGAAACGAAAAAGGAAAGATTCTAAACAAAGGATAAAAAGATAGTGCATATGGCTTTGGGGGGTTTATGCCTTTTTAAAATAAAACACTTTTTTCTTGAAAATTGCTTCTTTAAACTTCTTTTTGAAAAACAGTTTTCAAAATTTTATCTAATCTAGTAAACCTTTGCTATGATACCAAGTCAAACACCCCACCTCCATTAAGGTCACTCACAAAAGGAATGCCTTAACTTTGGTGGAGCATTATAGGTAAAAGACATAGATAATTTACAAGACAGACATATATAAGCAGCGGAAAAACTAACTTTATTTCAAACGTGCTTCATAACAAAACATTACGGCAAACTATTTCAAATCAACTTCCAAGTCATAACATCAAAATCTCTATCTTGATTATTACATAAAGAAGCATAAAACATAATAAAACTGCATAAATTCCCAAGTAGTAGTGTGTCCAAAGCCATAGCCATAGATAAGAGGTTCTAAGCTATACATCACAGAGTCTTCAAGCTTGGAAAGATGAATGGTAAAAATTAAGCTGAGCTATTCCCTCCCTGGGTACCTGGGGGGAACGGAAGAAAAGAGAGTGAAAGAAAATGGGTCAGACATAATTTTGGTAAGTCCAGTGATTATTCAGCATGTAAACTGATAAGAGAACCATGACTTGAATAAGCTGGACACAGGACAATAACAAGGAAATAAGGTAACATAGGATAAGGCAGGATAAACAGGGCAAGATAAACAAGGCAAGATAAACTAATCATACTATCGCACTCATGTCAATATTCCATATTCTCTGCACCTACTAGATATTTCAACCATTATCATGAGTTCAAACCCAGTGATCCCTTTTCATTGATCGGCTCCTACTCGCACGCATTTACTACTTATGTCCTACGACCCCGCTTGATTATAGATACCTGTGGTGGCAACCCAACACGATTCAAGATGCATAGTGTATAACTACTGATGCCCAGTGCCTGCTTTTTCCACTCCGGAGCACGTGCACGCCCGTACTCCGTCGGAACCTACACTGACGCACCAACCGCCATTGTTTTGACCGCTTATAACCAGCCCAGTAATCGTGCCCCACCCTGTCTAGTTCAGGGTACCATGATACATCTATGTGGGTTACTGCTGAAATGGGTCCCTGTTACTAGGGTTTCCTAGTCAACATGTTAAATTGGTTAAGTGTCCAAGTTAACCTAACCCCACCCATCAGTTTTGTTAACATGTTGCATTGGTTAAGTGTTGCCTTAATTAACTTAACCCTACCATTCCTGACTTAGCTTTAATTCATTTATTAAAGCACCAACCACTCACATTAGATATGTATTGTTGAGGTTACTGGATGTGTCGGTCGGGTCCGGGCAGTTTTACACCGTAACTCAGCCTAACCTCGGGTTCTTTTGAGCTCGATGCAATAACCTCCCACATTAGATATATATTGTTATAGTTGCTGGATGTGTCGGGTGGTTCCGGGCAATCTTACACCGTAACTCAATCTAACCTCGGGTTAGGCATATTTGTCTTTTTTAAATTTACACATTTACCTCTTTATATTTATATGTAAGTTATTGTCATTCAAGTCAAGCCCCACTTTCCCTTTTAAATCAAGTTCATAATTTTAGGTATAAAAATTTATACCACTTTATGCCATAAAACATTTACATGTTCAAGAGCCATATATGCCAATTATATGTAATTTCATATTTTTTCCCCAACGTTACCCCCGTTAAACGTTCTCATAAATCACGTAAAATGTTAGGCTCGATACATTGCCTAACTTATACACAAAAGGGGAAAAAGAGGAACATGTAATAATTCCAACATCATAAAAATATGGATCTAACTACACATGTGTCATATGAATATGGCATAGAACAATATACATTTAATTATGAACTTGCAAATTTAGATCTACTTAACATGAGTCATGTAATAGGGGTTTTACATAGAACTTCATAAACTTAAAATTGAGCATGTAGTTGCGAACTTTGCAAATTAATTGGATCAAATCTAACATGAACCTAATCTTATTAGCATGTAGTTTTGGTCATATATGTGATCATGGTTGAACTTTCATAAGATTCCCAAATTGACATACAACATATAGGTGTCATTACCAAATCATGCGACATGAAATTTCATCGCCAAATTGTACAACATAGTATGTCATCACCAATTTACACAATATGATCGCCATATTATACAATATGGAATGTCATCGCCAAATTACACAATATGATATCCATTGCCAAATGTCATTACCAAATTACACAATATGATATGCCATCGCCAAATTATAATATGTCATCGCCAATTTATGTCATCGCCAAAGTATACAACATAATATGTCATTGACGAATTATACAACATATGGATTCATTGCAAAGCATTTAAGATTTATCATTATAATACATACAACATGGTCACAAACATGATAAGAGTCATGGTCTTAATCAATTCAGTTTTAACAAAAATGATAGGCATAGATTTACATTAGGCGATGTTCTACATCCAGTTATTTAGTCACAATTCTAATACCGTTCAGGTCAAAATGATAACTGGACTTACAAAAAAGGAGGCTAGTCTTGAGTTCTAGGATCTATATTATGAAATTGAATAGCTCTCCTTTGTTGTAGACGTTGAATTCTCTTAGCTGAATTAGACTTGATTTGTAATTCCTAACTTGCTTTCTAGTTGAAGGAGAATGGCGGCTATTCTAGGCTAAGTACTGACGGCATGACGGTCTTAGGAATATTTTTGTGTGGCTTTAGGGTTTAGATTTAGGTTGCTTATATAGAAGTTTGATTTAATAGGAGCCATCAGATTAACCTAGAGCAAATCAAAGCCATTCAAACCTAAGAGAACCAACCAGAACGTGCCACGCAAGCCCTAATGACACAACAATTCATCACAGGAGAAAACACGTCAGTTTTCAGATCTGACTCTAGGGGGAGGTCGACCCACTGGTCGACCTGTATGGGGGGAGGTCGACCCACTGGTCGGCCTCCTGGTCGGCCTGGCCTTAGGCGGGAAATTTCCCGCCCATCCAACTTCTGCTTCTGATTTTGAATTTTGAATTTTCTGAACTTTATTCTTAGCTGTTTATTTAAATTCTTGAATCTTCTGAAGGTCGTAACTCCTTCATACGGATTCCGACTTACACAAACTCGGACTCTATCTCAAGCAGAATTCCGAGACGAACGCAATGGCCTAAACCGTTTCCCTTAATTCTTACATTTTTAATTATTTATTCTTTAATTCATTACTTTAGTGTTTACGGAAAATACGGGGTGTTACAACATGTGTAGATTCACCTTCACTGGTGAATGTTGTACTTGCATTGATACTTGTTCAACCATGTACACTGGTTTGAGATGGTTTGATATCTCTTTCCAAGCTTGTCTGTGTGTACTTGTGTTTGTCTGATTCAAGTGCATTTGCACTTGTTCTACTACTTGCAATAACTAAGTATATATTTAGACACATGCATGTTGCTACATCTTGCTTGTTGTACTTTGTTTGTTTCGGCTATACACTTGAGTTTGTGGTGTTGTGCCATGCTTGTACATATGTACACGACGGTTAATTTATCATGCTTCCAGTTGCACTTTCCCTAGCTCCAGCTTCCATACAGTATTGCAATTGCCTTGTTGTTGTATCCCATCTTGATCCTGAAGTAAACTATGTACATGTGTCACTGACTTGCTTGTATTTAGCATTTTGAACTTGCCATTTTTATATGACATGTTTCTTGATCATCTCGAATCTAAAAGTAATTTCTGGACAACCATGTTTCTTTAGTTTGTCATTTACCACTTTGTTGTTGACTCAGTATTAACTTGTTGTATTAACATACATACATACATACATATATATATATATGTGTGTGTGTGTGTGTGTGTGTGCATGCTCTTAGTTATGGAAAATCTTCCTCTTGCCCATGCATGCATTTGCCAAGTTGAACTATGTTCCACTTGAATTTTTGTGCACTTCTCATGTTAGCATTTGTATTGACCATAACACCTTAGGCATTGTACTTGGTGGGTCCATTCTGAAATAACTTGACTTTCGCTTGATGCTTAAAACTGCATTATGTTACTGTCGATCCACGGCTTTTTGCATGGACCAGTGTAACATCTCTTTGCTGGTTGGATCTATTTGATGGTTGCTTTGTGCATGGACCTATGTAACATCCTGTATTTTTGACGATATAATAATTAATATATTTAATTATTTTTTATAGTGGTTTGATAATTTAATTAGCTTTAATTTAATAATTTTAATTATTTAATTAATATAAATAGTGGAATAATATATAATATTCAAAATAGTCAAATTGGCAATATTGTGTGAATTGGATAAATATAAGATATTTAACAATATTTAGATTCGAGTTAAAATAACGAATTTATTTTATAAATGACGCCGAACGTATTAATTATAATATAAATTATAATCGAGCTCGTAATGTCGTGGTAGTTCGTAATATTATGTTTTGGACTTCAACTGAGTGTATAGGAATTGTTATAAATCAGATTTCTTCAAAACAAGAAACGTTTGAATCTATTGAGCTGTATTTTTCTAATGGGAGAGAAAAATCGAGGCTTCGTCTTATAAATTTTGAGTTATATCAAAATTAAAATTTTAGAAAGTCGCCATGGAATCATTTGTAAAATATAACGATTTATTTAATTAAATAAAATAAATTTTTGTGCCTAAATTGAGCAAACGATCAAATCAAGACGTGAGACAAGTTCTGTTGAGTTCGTATTGACATATAGAATTTTTCTGTAATTTTTCTTTTGAAAAAATAAGCTATTTTTGTTTAACGTATTTTGCACCAAAATCAATAATTTGGAACTTCACAAAATTAATTAACTTGTCTATTTTATTATAATTTTGGAATTGTGGCACATCACTCAACATACTCATATTATTGTTATTATCCATAACAGCTTGTAGGGGAACAGAGTTTTACATGGTAGGGTACGTGAATTTATAGCGGAGACTTATTTTACTATAACTTCATGCCTAAGCCTTATAGCTAACCGATACGTAGAAATCACTATGTTGAAAAGTATGAAAATCATATCCTATCCTAAACTAGCCTACGACAACTCAGTACACCCAGCTATGCCTTCAAAATCAAAAATAGTTGAAAGAAATGAAAGTTCATCCCATCGAAATCAAAATAGCTAAGATGTGAAAATTCATCACCGTCTGCAGCCAATCTATAAGCTACATATTTGCCTAATACTTAATGGCCAAGTTTATAGTCCTATATATATATGTATGTATACAGAGTCACTTCCATTTTTCCAGTTCAAACGTAAAACAAAATGGCAATGGATCTTACAAAAATTATTCGAACGTGTAAAATCCAACATATGCATATGATCCTCATAACCCACTCTTCAACCTCGTATAACTTTCAATGGGATCGACACCAATTGCATAAACTATGTTATATACAACAGGGACGTAGGGTTCAAAACTTCGGAAAGTTGAAGCTTTAATTCGAGGAACGAGTGTTATTTTTGGGTCGTGACATCGAACTTTAGCCCGTGCCAAAAATTGGGTGCATTTGGTGAATTTTTAGTTTGTTAGTTGAACTGGGGTAGTAAGGAGAGATTTGGTGATGATTTCTAAGGGATTGGTGCGAGTTATGTCTGGTGGCAATGGAGACATAGAGCTTGGGAAGTGGAGTTGATCGGTAGTGTTCGTTTTGTTATTGGTGGGGGAAAGGGGAGAACGAGATCAAAGAAATATTGGCCAAGGTGTTCGTGAATCATGAGCAGGTACTAGAGCGGATGTTTTAGGAGGGATGAGAACTATTCATGCGGTCTGGGTTAAACAAAGGGAGGGTGGGCTGGTTTAAAAGTTATTGGTGAGGCCCATTAGTAAAAATAGAACTAAAAGCTGCGAGAATTTATGAAGGAATATAACATTTGTTAGGCTATGCTATATCATGGAAGGAGAAAGTGGCATTTGAAATTAGGTAAATGGTGAAGCAAGATATAGGAGGAGCTCACTGATTTATTTATGAAGTAGAAATACTATTCATTTGGACGCAGGTATTTGTTTGGGCGGGCTGAATAAGTAAGGCCCAACTGTTTTAAATATATATGAAATTTAAGTTTAGTTATTTTTAAATTAATAAAGTTTTTACTTTTAAATGCTATATTTGGATCATACGTTATCAGAATTGCAAATGGTCTAATTCATTGGAATCGTATGAAGGCAAACTACATTATGAAGCTAGTTCGAAACCATTGCAAGCTCGTTAGAAATTATGGCATAATTAAACGCCTGAATTAATCAATGGAACGTTAATCGTTATTCAACGATTAACGACCAAGGTGAGTAAACTCGCTAACTCTATCCAGTTTTATAATTTTATAGTTATCTAATATTGATAAATAATGATTGAATGTTGTGAGATGGTTACTTGGATGGATCACTTATTAATTAATTGAAAGAATATATATAGTTATATATATATATATATATATATATGTAAGTCGTTAGTTGAATACTGATCATATTTATTATTATATTTCATATTGGTCTAAAATGGTATTATTCATGTTGATTAACGTCTGTGGATGCAGGGAAATAGGTTGGAGGGATCCAATGGATTCCTCAACAATTATATTGTTGTTTTCATATATTGCATTATGTGATGTGAAAAATAACCAGTGATTGATTATTGTGTGTTTTGGGATGTTTGAATAATGTTGACCCTGAAATAATTGGTATTTAAATACCGTAAAATATATTCGAATATATAGGGAAAGAAAACGGTGTTTTAAAAAGTTAAGTCTATTTTTAAAATAGAAATCGAATTTCGATTGGCTAGAATATATTAACTTGTTCAATTATATAAGACAATTAGTTGGTTTATAAACGATACTTATAAATGGGATGAAATAATTATTATCTAATAAATTGGAAATATAAATTCAGGAATGAAATAAAATGGGAATTGAGAATTGTTTTTCAAAGGGAAGCGATGAAGTAATATATTATATAATTCAGAATTTGACTAGATAAAGAATATCTGGTTAAAAAACCAATAATTTGTGATTGAATGTGTAACTGAGATTTAATTATAAACTTAATATATAATTAATCAAAAATTGACTTGTAAATGGAGTTTACGAAGTGAGATATGAATATGAATTTATAAAAGGACTATATAGTTGGAATTTTCAACTATAATGGTATTTATTATTTGAATCGATTTTTGAATTAGTAAAATGAGTACAGATTTCTATATGGGAATGATATTCACGTTTTAAAGTGAATAGTGATTTAAAAGCAAATGGTGTGCAAATTGGAATGATAAAAAAGGAAATTAGTGATGTATTGGAAGTGATGAATTCAAAACTGAATTTAAAAATTGGGTTGACCTGAAACTACGAGTTTATTCCAAAGTTCGAAACGTTATTCAAATATAGATTATTCGAAAGAGAGTTATACATTGAAATTCAATTATATCGAATTCAAGAAAGTACTATTTACTTTTTGGTTTTAATCAAGATTTATTTTTAATTAATAAACTATTTATTTATTCAAACTAATGAACAAAAGTTATATTTTAGTTAAATATGTCGGAAGTAGAGATTATAACATTATAGCTGAAATTAGTGATTTCCGCTAAAAGGAATGGATTCGTAAACTGAATTCGATAATTTGTGTAAGAAATGATTGGATAAGAAATTAAGAGATGGAGTAAAGGAAATTAGAAATTGACTGAAGATTAGTCAAGTTGAATGATTTTCCGAGTATCGATATGATGTTGGTTTTGGCCTTCGGGGTTGATACTTAGGGATTTGTTCTCTTACTAGTCTACAGTTAGGGATTGGTGGATGTGAAAGAATAGTGATGTGTGAATAAGAGATTACAATGTTTTCTAATGTTAATAATAACATATAGTTTTGAAATACGAAAAAAAGGAGTTGGGAATATATGGAAAATTTTCCAAGAAATCGTGAGAGGCTAAGCGAGTTTGAAAAATATTTGAGTAAAGATATTTAAGGGAAACTGGGAAATGAAATGGTTATTGATAAATCTATTTAAAGTGGCTCAGGGTTGATTGATGATGATCGGTAATATATCCATTTGGAAATAATACCATTATTTTTATGTATGTTTTCTTTTGATAGTTAAATAACCGGCTACCAAAGTTTTTGACCATTTTTCCATTATGGAGAGACCACAATCATATTTATTGTTAGACCGAGAGGAAGAGAACCTGATCCCCAATAGCACCTTGGTTCGGTTTAGCCTCATCCGACCCGACCCGCATCTCCCGCACGAACAGCTTATTTGACCGATTCTTGAGGCATTATCTACTCCTACTTGCATGAGATGAACGCCATCTCGCATATCACGATCTGGAGAGGCTTTCTCCACCTTTTCCACTACATTTCGGGATTAAAGGGATGCCCGGCACGTGGCATCCGAACCGAATTTCCATAGAGCTTCTCTACAGCTATAAATACACCACTCGAAGGCAAAAGGAAAGGATCTTTTGGCTCTAACTCCTTACGTCTTCCACCATTGCTCTCTGCAAAACATTTTCAGCAGTAAAGAAGCCAAATTCCACACTACAACACGAGGATTTCATGTATAATCTTCATTTTTCTCACTTCTTTTTCATCGTAAACACGAGGACTTTGTGCATAAACCAAGAGAATTATACTTGTAATAGCTTCTTAGGATTTAAGAAACTATAAAGTGGACGTAGGCTTGGATTGAGCCAAATCACTATGAAAAACTTGTGTGTCTCCTATTATTTACTGATTTTTCTACATTTATTATGTGATTGTGAGGATTTCACACCGCATTTGTGTGTTAGGCTCAGATTTCAGTCTAACATTTTGGCACACTAGGAAGGGGGCACACGATACTACTTTAATTTCTAGCCTCAAAGGAATCAGATTGCTCGACTGTTGGTTCAATGGTTAATGTAACAACCCTGATTTTTGGGGCTAATTTAAAATTTTATTTTAAGTAATTTTAATGAGTTTTGATATTTAAAATAATCTATTTTAAATAAAAATGATTGAAAGTTGATTCAAATCGAAGTTAGAATGAATAATTCAATTCTAATTATAAAAAAAAGTTAGAAATAGCGCTGTAGTTTGAAAAATCAAACTTGAACTTTGACTGACCATACAGGATGCAAAATTTAACGGATTTTAGTGAAACCAAATAATATTACAATCTCTTTAAAAATATCTTTCTGACGAATCTGAAAAATCAAAATTTCATAACGGGAATCAAAAGTTATGTCCAAATTTAAAATCTAGAAAGGTTGCTATGAAATTTATAAAGGTCAAAAATGCCACTTTTTGCATAAGAAGGAACTTGGACTCGAAACAACATCCATTGAATTCGGAATGATGTTTCTATATTGAAAAACAGTAAACACTTATATATTTCGAGTTTCAGAAATTATTTGTTTAAAAATGTATTTTTAATATTAAATATATTGGCCTTAAAAATAGTCATTTTTCAAACGACCTCTGTTTGAACCGGAATGTCAAATTATTGCTAGATTTCAATTTTCAGAATTTTTCGAATTAATATGTGAGCGTGGCAGAGGAAAATGTGTTTTGTCTATTCTAGTTAAATTTAAACGCCTTAAAAATAGCCATTTTTCAAACAGTCTCAGAATTCGACGAAAATAATTTTTTTGGATTCGTATCGTCATAAGAAAGCTAAAAATATTTTTTTTAGAATTTTCTGAGGTCGTATGTGGCCCCGGCATATTTTAATGAACGGTCAATATTTAATTAATTAATTTTTTAATGGAATTTTAAATAAAATATATACAAATTTTGGAATTGGGTCCCGAGACCTGTCCCATTGCGTTCAGAAGGCGTCAAAACCTTAAGAACGACAGTGAGCAGGCCAAATTTCGTGTTAGTGGCCAAACTTGCCTTTATTGGGTAATTAAATAATAATTAGTTTGACCTAATATTATATTATATAAATTCGCTACAGTCTTCTTCCCCAAACCCGTCGTTTCTTCCAGCCGCCAAACCCATACACCATCGAATTTTCAAACCTTTATTTCTCTCTCAATTCTCAATGGAATCCTTCACCGTTTGTCACGTTTCGAAGAGATTTCCGAGCTCTTCAAATACATACCGAACCCAACCCTCCTCGTTGCCTGAAATCGCCGCCCCGACCACACGAACCGCTGCCGCCACGCACTGAATTGCGCCACCCACGTGCGTGCGCACCCCCCCACTTCCCGGCGCCGATAGCCCTCTCGTAGCTCTCCAATCTCCCGCAAACCGTTTGCAAAACCATCGACTACAGCTCCCGAAATCCGAATTCAAAGTTTTGAACAAAACTGAAAAGAACGGTATGAACATTTCAGATTTTGCGACGCTTTTATCTGTTACAGCAGCAGTTGTGAAAAGTAATTGTTAATTAAAAATCGATAACAAATTCATACGAACACCAAACCGAAAAATTTCAGATCCGTGTGAAGCGTGACAGCAAATACTTCCCCTTAGAACTGATTGGGACAATTTCTGGATTTATTTGGATTTTAGATTCGCAATACCAAGGTGAGAATTCTATTTTAAAAATATGAATACTTATTTATTTATTTAATTCACTACAAAATCTATATTCATATTATATGAAATTCATGTTGTTGCTGCATAGATTATTATTTCCATGTTGATTGTTCTGTGATGGTTGTAATTCAGATTTACTTGTTATTGTTAGTGAATGATTGTATGTGATTCCCCTTTAGTTCATAGATTAGAAATTCAAAATTGATTGTATGAGGTGATTGTGAGTAAAGTTGTAGATTTGAACTCTATTTCTGAATCAATGTATAAAGGATTCAATTTTGGTTGTGAAATTTAAAGGATTCAACTTTGTTTTATATAAATTAAAAGATGGTAACTTGTTTATGTATAATAAAGTTTGAAACTTTGTTGTAACTTTGTTTAAAAAGAAAGATTGTAATTTTGTTTATAATAAAAAGATTTCACCTTTGTTTGTTAATTAAAAAATGTCACCCTTTTTATTATAAAATTAAAAGATATCATTTTTGTTTGAAAGAAAAAGACATTATTTTTGAAATAAAAGGAAAGACATTATTTTTGAAAGTAAAAAAAAGAAAGACAAATTCATATTTTTGTCAATATAAAGAGTAGCGACAAATTCTCATATTTTTGTCAATATAAAGAGTAGCGACAAATTCTCATATTTTATTCAATATAAAGAGTAGCGACAAATTCTCATATTTTTGTCAATATAAAGAGTAGCAACAAATTCTCATATTTTTGTCAATATAAAGAGTAGCGACAAATTCTCATATTTTTGTCAATATAAAGAGTAGCGACAAATTCACTTATTTTTGTCAATGTAAAGAGTAGCGACAAAATCACATTTCTATTTATAACATGAAACATTAGATAAGTTAAGAAAATATAATTTACTTCTTATATCTCATTAGAGTTCACAGAAAATGTTAATATATAATTTCTATCATTGGAAGTGATAGAAAAATGTGAATATACGTAATATCATTTTATTTTTTTTACATGAAATTAGAATCCATAGAAATGGTTAGTATATGAAACATCATTTTATATGTCATTAGAAATGGAAATTTTGTTAATATATAGAATTCACTTTTTTTTATGTCATTAGAAAAAGAGGAATTACTTTTATTATGTAACTATGGACATGAATTTACATTAAAGGATAAAAGTACATTTTTCATATGTAATTAAGAATAATAATTTACATTGTAAATTAAAAAAAGTACTTTTTTATATGTAAATTAAGAAGAAGAATTTACATTGAAAATAAAATGGCATTTTTGTATGTGATAAAGAGTAAGAAATTTAACATAGAATGTTAATTACATTTTTATCGTAATTAAAAGAAGGTTCTGTAAATATAAGACTAAAGAATGAATTGAACATTGCAATAAAATTTACATTTTTATGTAAATATGAGATTAAAGTATGAAATGCGGCGTTGAAATATAATTTACATTTCAATGTAAATAAAAGAAATAAAAATATAAAAGAAAGATTAAAAGATTCATTTTGACAAATGGAACAAGAAAGACAAAAGATTCATTTTGTCAAATATAAAAGAATGACAAAAATACGCATTAGAATGAAGTTACATTTTTATTAGAAGAAAAATTAAAATAAAATGAACATAACGATATTTTTGGCGCTATAGTTAGAGAATGAACATAACAATATTTTTAGCGTCATAGTTAGAAAATGTATACAACATATTTTTATTGTTGTAGTTAGAAATTATGGACATAACATATTTTTGCACTGTAATGAAATTTATATTTTTATATGTAAATATAAAGTAGAAATTTTCATCGTATGAAAATTTACATTTTTTATTAATGTAAATAAAATAGGAATTTTCACCGTAGGAAAATTTACATTTTTATTAATGTAATTAAAGTATGGAATTTACACCGCAAAGAAACTACATTATTTTAATGAAATTAAAACATGAATTTACACTGTAAATTATATTTTACATTTTTGTTATGTAAACAAAAGTATGAACTTGCATTGTAAATGAAATTTACATTTTTATATGTAAACAAAAGTAGGAATGTGCATTGATGATAAAGACTACATTTTTATTATGTAACTAAGAATGAGAATTTGCATTGCAAATAAAAATTACATTTTTATTTGAACTAAAGATATAATATTTGCTATGCAAATAAAAATTATATTTTTATTTGTAACTATGATATGAAATTTGGCAAGCGAACAAAATTTACATTTCCCAATGTAGCTATGATATGGGATTTTCTTTGTGAACAAAATTTACATTTTTATTTGTATTATAAATGAGAATTTGCACTGTAAATTGGAATTACATTTTTTTAAAGTATGATATTACATTGTAAGTTAAAATTACATTTTTATGATGTCACCTAAGAATAGAATTTACATTGCCATTGTAAAAAGCCAAGATCATTTTGGTTTTGCATTGAAATAGATAAGAATTGTTATTTTTGATTGGCATTAAAAGAATAGCAAAATTATTATTTTTGTTACATTGAAATTAAACAAACAAAAATATATTCATTTGTATAGAAATGAAGTTGACACCAAATTTATATTACATTTTGTTAGAAAATGGAGTGACACAAAAATACTCATTTTTGTTAAATTATAAATAACGTATAAAAAGATATATTCATGTTTGTTGTAATGAGAATGAAACACAAAAATACCTATTTTTGTTGAAATTGGAATGATACACAAAATATATATTTTGTGTATAAGATATGAATGGAAATTGAAAAATAAAGGAAAACGTGGTTGTGTGTGATGATATATATCAATGTTGGAAATTAATAAGAAATTTGTTGTTAGCAAGATATAGTGTAATAAAATACGTTTCATTACACATTATGAACATATCGATAGATTGTGAAACAAAACATTTATTACTTGTTGTGTAAATTACGTTAAGGAAATGGAAATTAATTATCTTTATATAGATAAAAATAAAGATAAATCGTTACAAATTACTAATAACGATATGAAATGATTTCCAACTTATATATATACGAGAATTATTTGGAAAGTCCGAGTTTATCTCATTCCAAATAATTTGAACGACGTTTAAAATTCAAGAGTTGAAGACGGCGATTGAAGACCGATGATCTTCACATCGAATGGACGACGACTGCTGATGCCCGTGATGGGAGTAGCTACCTTGAAGGGGCTACAGTGGTGGCCGTCCGGACGTAGTGTTGATTAGTACGGATTTGGCTTTCGCTCAGACCCAGAGCATAAGCTTGTAAATGGATTGTGTGTCTGACATCGTACTCCATTAAATATCATGTTATTAATCTTCTGTCGAATGTATGGATGTTTGGTGGCGGAGAATTTATTCTCTTCCTTAACACCCGTTCATATATTTCGGCAAAGGATTGGTAGTGTGATATGGAGTGACGATGTGGCATGCTAAGATGCATATGATCAAGGCTTTGTTGAAAAGCAGGCCTTGTGGGATGATCAAAGCATAGTCTGTTTAGGCGTAGCTTTGTGTACAGCGTGACTTCGCGAGCCTCACACACCTGCGGAGTCTAAAACGGGAGAAGGGAACGCAGGGAGAGCAACACGTTTCTTTCAAGCTAGAAGTGGTGTTTGGGTTTTAACACGGCCCGGCATTTTACTTATGTGGATGATGGAATGAGGCGCCTCTGATGATAGGTCCTATAGGACTGGGAAACGTGTGTTCAGGAATAACTAATCCACAACTCGTATGGCGGACCGGCCCTGCAGCTTTCCAAGGGTTCACTGCGGGGGATCCTGAGACATTAGCTAGAGTGTCTCGAATCGGTAGGAGCTCCTCCCTAGCCTTGACTCATGATGGAAACCCAAAATCCAAATACGACCCTACAAATTTGATTGTATTACTAGTATGGAGGCATAGTATATGGTAGCTATGTTTCCTAGGATTGATACATTTACTTTGAAATGTTTTGATATATACTAATAATAATATTAAACTCGTATTTGCCGTATTTAGCATGTTTAATCACTATAAGGTAAAACCCTATCCTCTGGTTTGTGTTGCATTGTGTGATGGGACCTAGGGATGGCAAAAAAATCCGTACCCGTGGTTATCCGCGGGTAAAATCCGTCATGGATATGAAACGGATAGTTAAATGGGTATCCATGGGTAAAATAAACGGGTATTTTTAATATCCGTTAATTAATGGGACGGGTACGGATAGTAAGATATCCATATCCGCGGGTACCCGTGCCCGTATTGAATGTGATTTATTTTCAATAGTTAATACAAAAAGTATTGTTGTTGGTTGTTCAGTATTTGCGTGCATGCTTTTACTCAACAATTTATAAATGGCTGTTGATATTTTGATGGATACTTCTGTTGCTATCTCTTCTTTTTTGGATGTTGGTATAAATATGTATTGGTATTTTGAGGTTAGCATATAATCATTGGTCTAATTTGTTTTTTTAACCAAATGTACTTTTGAATAATTTCAATAAATGGCTAAAAAATAAATTTAATAAATATAATGGATACCCACGAATACCCGTCATTACCCGCAACCTGTTTAAAACCCGTTTAATGGATACCCGTGCGGGTATGGGGCGGGCACGGGGCAAAAAATCATCCAACGGGGCGGGTGACGGGTTGGTACTACCCGCGCCCGCCCCACCCCATTGGGACCTGGGTCTTATGGTGATTCCATTTTTCTAAAAAGCATAACGTTGTTGTACGATTTACTTATTAGTTATTTTTGACACTTTTATGCACGGCAATCCATTAGAGTAAACCCTTTCCGCATTAGCGGCGTGGTCTTTGGATTTGTCCTATTAATAATGATCAATTAGTTAAGAATTTTCACACTAGTCCTTGTTTGGCATGCCTGGTAATAGGATGCAACATGATGGGGGGTTCTCGCTTCGCGGTTTGGTGGCGAACGAGAGACTCTTACCCCCACATGTCAATCCTACTCGTTACAGTTGGTATCAGAGCTTTGGTTAGCTCAAATCTTTGGGGTACAACTCGTTAGAACTAAACAAAAGACTCATCAGAGATTGGATTAGTAATATCCAATAAGAATACTCATTAGAGATAAGATCAGCAGTATCCTAGAATGAGAAAACTCATTAGAGATGGGGTTAGTAATGCCCTAGTATGAGTTGAGAGTAGCAAGCCTATAATATACGTATCTGTAATTATAATCTATTTTAGAAAATATGAATTTTGAATATATATATATATATATAAAAGTTATATATTTTAAAAAGTTATTCAACTAATAAAATTATGTAAACCAATGAAAAATTGTGTAGGATAATTAAACACTTTTAGCTTCGTTCCTTTTCGAGGACGAAAAGTTTTTTAGTGGGGGAGACTGTAACAACCCTGATTTTTGGGGCCAATTTAAAAATTTATTTTAAGTAATTTTAATGAGTTTTGATATTTAAAATAATATATTTTAAAGAAAAATGATTGAAAGTTGATTCAAATCGAAGTTAGAATGAATAATTCAATTCTAATTATAAAAAAAAGTTAGAAATAGCGTTGTAGTTTGAAAAGTCAAACTTGAACTTTGACTGACCGTACAAGATGCAAAATTTAACGGATTTTAGTGAAACCAAAAATATTAGAATCTCTTTAAAAATATCTTTCTAACGAATCTGAAAAATCGAAATTTCATAACGGGAATCAAAAGTTATATCCAAATTTAAAATCTAGAAAGGTCGCTATGAAATTTATAAAGGTCAAAAATGCCACTTTTTGCATATGAAGGAACTTGGACTCGAAACCGCTTCGATTGAATTCGGAATGACGTTTCTGCATTAAAAACAGTAAACACTTATATATTTCGAGTTTCAGAAATTATTAGTTTAAAAATGTATTTTTAATATTAAATATATTGGCCTTAAAATAGTCATTTTTCAAACCACCTCTGTTTTCGATGAAACCACTTCTGTTGGAACCGGAATGTCAAATTATTGCTAGATTTCAATTTTCAGAATTTTTCGAATTAATATGTGAGCGTGGCAGAGGAAAATGTGTTTTGTCTATTCTAGTTAAATTTAAATGCCTTAAAAATAGCCATTTTTAAAACAGTCTCAGAATTCGACGAAAATAATTTTGTTGGATTCGTATTGTCATAAGAAAGTTAAAATTATTTTTTTTAGAATTTTTTGAGGTCGTATGTGGCCCCGACATATTTTAATGAACGGTTAATATTTAATTAATTAATTTTTTAATGGAATTTTAAATAAAATATATACAAATTTCGGAATTGGGTCCCGAGACCTGTCCTATTGCGTTCAGAAGGCATCAAAACCTTAAGAACGACAGTGAGCAGGCCAAATTTCGAGTTAGTGGCCAAACGGGCCTTTATTGGGTAATTAAATAATAATTAGTTTGACCTAATATTATATTATATAAATTCGCTACAGTCTTCTTCCCCAAACCCGTCGTTTCTTCCAGCTGCCAAACCCATACACCATCGAATTTTCAAACCTTGACTTCTCTCTCAATTCTCAACGGAATCCTTCGCCGTTTGTCACGTTTCGAAGAGATTTCCGAGCTCTTCAAATACATACCGAACCCAACCCTCCTCGTTGCCTGAAATCGCCGCCCCGACCACCCGAACCACCGCCGCCATGCACTGAATTGCGCCACCCACGTGCGTGCGCACCCCCCCACTTCCCGGTGCCGATAGCCCTCTCGTAGCTCTCCAATCTCCCGCAAACCGTTCGCAAAACCATCGACTACAGCTCCCGAAATCCGAATTCACAGTTTTGAACAAAACTGAAAAGAAAGGTATGAACATTTCAGATTTTGCGAAGCTTTTATCTGTTACAGCAGCAGTTGTGAAAAGTAATTGTTAATTAAAAATCGATAACAAATTCATACGAACACCAAACTGAAAAATTTCAGATCCGTGTGAAGCGTGACAGCAAATACTTCCTCTTAGAACTGATTGGGACAATTTCTGGATTTATTTGGATTTTAGATTCGCAATACCAAGGTGAGAATTCTATTTTAAAAATATGATTATTTATTTATTTATTTAATTCACTACAAAATCTATATTCATATTATATGAAATTCATGTTGTTGCTGCGTAGATTATTATTTCCATGTTGATTGTTCTGTGATGGTTGTAATTCAGATTTACTTGTTATTGTTAGTGAATGATTGTATGTGATTCCCCTTTGGTTCATAGATTAGAAATTCAAAATTGATTGTATGAGGTGATTGTGAGTAAAGTTGTAGATCTGAACTCTATTTCTGAATCAATGTATAAAGGATTCAATTTTGGTTGTGAAATTTAAAGGATTCAACTTTGTTTTATATAAATTAAAAGATGGTAACTTGTTTATGTATAATAAAGTTTGAAACTTTGTTGTAACTTTGTTTATAATAAAAAGATTTCACCTTTGTTTGTTAATTAAAAGATGTCACCCTATTTATTATAAAATTAAAAGATATCATTTTTGTTTGAAAGAAAAAGACATTATTTTTGAAAAAAAAGGAAAGACATTATTTTTGAAAGTAAAAAAAAGAAAGATAAATTCATATTTTTGTCAATATAAAGAGTAGCGACAAATTCTCATATTTTTGTCAATATAAAGAGTAGCGACAAATTCTCATATTTTTGTCAATATAAAGAGTAGCAACAAATTCTCATATTTTTGTCAATATAAAGAGTAGCGACAAATTCTCATATTTTTGTCAATATAAAGAGTAGCGACAAATTCACTTATTTTTGTCAATGTAAAGAGTAGCGACAAAATCACATTTCTATTTATGACATGAAACATTAGATAAGTAAAGAAAATATAATTTACTTCTTATATCTCATTAGAGTTCACAGAAAATGTTAATATATTTTTTCTATCATTGGAAGTGATAGAAAAATGTGAATATATGTAATATCATTTTTTTTTACATGAAATTAGAATCCATAGAAATGGTTAGTATATGAAACATCATTTTATATGTCATTAGAAATGGAAATTTTGTTAATATATAGAATTCACTTTTTTTTATGTCATTAGAAAAAGAGGAATTACTTTTATTATGTAACTAAGGACATGAATTTACATTAAAGGATAAAAGTACATTTTTCATATGTAATTAAGAATGATAATTTACATTGTAAATTAAAAAAAGTACATTTTTATATGTAAATTAAGAAGAAGAATTTACATTGAAAATAAAATGGCATTTTTGTATGTGATAAAGAATAAGAAATTTAACATAGAATGTTAATTACATTTTTAGTGTAATTAAAAGAAGGTTCTGTAAATATAAGACTAAAGAATGAATTGAACATTGCAATAAAATTTACATTTTTATGTAAATATGAGATTAAAGTATGAAATGCGGCGTTGAAATATAATTTACATTTCAATGTAAATAAAAGAAATAAAAATATAAAAGAAAGATTAAAAGATTCATTTTGACAAATGAAACAAGAATGACAAAAGATTCATTTTGTCAAATATAAAAGAATGACAAAAATACGCATTAGAATGAAGTTACATTTTTATTAGAAGAAAAATTAAAATAAAATAAACATAACGATATTTTTGGCACTATAGTTAGAGAATGAACATAACAATATTTTTAGTGTCATAGTTAGAAAATGTATACAACATATTTTTAGTGTTGTAGTTAGAAATTATGGACATAACATATTTTTGCATTGTAATGAAATTTATATTTTTATATGTAAATATAAGTGGAAAACAGGGAGAAGGACAAACTTAACAAATTTTTTAATGAAAAGTATAGAAAGTTTAGAATTTAGTGAGTAGGTCAAATGACAGTGTAAATGGAAAATTGTTAGTGGGCCCCTTGAATTCCACCTTCAATGTAAATGTGTCCTTCTCCCTAATTTTAAAACTTCTCATATTTTTCACCAAAATTTTTCCAAAGTTTGTCCTCTAAAAGAAAATCCTCATAATATAAAGTAGAAATTTTCATCATATGAAAATTTACATTTTTTATTAATGTAAATAAAATAGGAATTTTCACCGTTGGAAAATTTACATTTTTATTAATGTAATTAAAGTATGGAATTTACACCGCAAAGAAACTACATTGTTTTAATGAAATTAAAACATGAATTTACACTGTAAATTATATTTTACATTTTTGTTATGTTAACAAATGTATGAACTTGCATTGTAAATGAAATTTACATTTTTTATATGTAAACAAAAGTAGGAATGTGCATTGATGATAAAGACTACATTTTTATTATGTAACTTAGAATAAGAACTTGCATTGCAAATAAAAATTACATTTTTATTTGAACTAAAGATATAATATTTGCTATGCAAATAAAAATTATATTTTTATTTGTAACTATGATATGAAATTTGGCAAGCGAACAAAATTTACATTTCTCAATGTAGCTATGATATGGGATTTTCTTTGCGAACAAAATTTACATTTTTATTTGTATTTATAAATGAGAATTTGCACTGTAAATTGGAATTACATTTTTTTAAAGTATGATATTACATTGTAAGTTAAAATTACATTTTTATGATGTCACCTAAGAATAGAATTTACATTGCCATTGTAAAAAGCCAAGATCATTTTGGTTTTGCATTGAAAGAGATAAGAATTGTTATTTTTGTTTGGCATTAAAAGAATAGCAAAATTATTATTTTTGTTACATTGAAATTAAACAAACAAAAATATATTCATTTGTATAGAAATGAAGTTGACACCAAATTTATATTACATTTTTGTTAGAAAATGGAGTGACACAAAAATACTCATTTTTGTTAAATTATAAATAACGTACAAAAAGATATATTCATGTTTGTTGTAATGAGAATGAAACAGAAAAATACCTATTTTTGCTGAAATTGGAATGATACACAAATTATATATTTTGTGTTTAAGATATGAATGGAAATTGAAAAATAAAGGAAAACGTGGTTGTGTGTGATGATATATATCAATGTTGGAAATTAATAAGAAATTTGTTGTTAGCAACATATAGTGTAATAAAATACATTTCATTACACATTATGAACATATCGATAGATTGTGAAACAAAACATTTATTACTTGTTGTGTAAATTACGTTAAGGAAATGGAAATTAATTATCTTTATATAGATAAAAATAAAGATAAATCGTTACAAATTACTAATAACGATATGAAATGATTTCCAACTTATATATATACGAGAATTATTTGGAAAGTCCGAGTTTATCTCATTCCAAATAATTTGAACGACGTTTAAAATTCAAGAGTTGAAGACGGCGATTGAAGATCGATGATCTTCACATCGAATGGACGACGACTGCTGATGCCCGTGATGGGAGCAGCTACCTTGAAGGGGCTACTGTGGTGGCCGTCCGGACGTAGTGTTGATTAGTACAGATTTGGCTTTCGCTCAGACCCAGAGCATAAGCTTATAAATGGATTGTGTGTCTGACATCGTACTCCATTAAATATCATGTTATTAATCTTCTGTCGAATGTATGGATGTTTGGTGGCGGAGAATTTATTCTCTTGCTTAACACCCGTTCATATATTTCGGCAAAGGATTGGTAGTGTGATGGAGTGACGATGTGGCATGCTAAGATGGATATGATCAAGGCTTTGTTGAAAAGCAGGCCTTGTGGGATGATCAAAGCATAGTCTGTTTAGGCATAGCTTTGTGTACAGCGTGACTTCGCGAGCCTCACACACCGGCGGAGTCTAAAACGGGAGAAGGGAACGCAGGGAGAGCAGCACGTTTCTTTCTAGCTAGAAGTGGTGTTTGGGTTTTAACACGGCCTGGCATTTTACTTATGTGGATGATGGAATGAGGCGCCTCGGATGATAGGTCCTATAGGACTGGGAAACGTGTGTTCATGAATAACTAATCCACAACTCGTATGGTGGACCGGCCCTGCAGCTTTCCAAGGGTTCACTGCGGGGGATCCTGAGACATTAGCTAGAGTGTCTCGAATCGGTAGGAGCTCCTCCCTAGCCTTGACTCATGATGGAAACCCAAAATCCAAATACGACCCTACAAATTTGATTGTATTACTAGCATGGAGGCATAGTATATGGTAGCTATGTTTCCTAGGATTGATACATTTACTTTGAAATGTTTTGATATATACTAATAATAATATTAAACTCGTATTTGCCGTATTTAGCATGTTTAATCACTATAAGGTAAAACCCTATCCTCTGGTGTGTGTTGCATTGTGTGATGGGACCTGGGTCTTATGGTGATTCCATTTTTCTAAAAAGCATAACGTTGTTGTACGATTTACTTATTAGTTATTTTTGACACTTTTATGCACGGCAATCCATTAGAGTAAACCCGTTCTGCATTAGCGGCGTGGTCTTTGGATTTGTCCTATTAATAATGATCAAATAGTTAAGAATTATCACACCAGTCCTTGTTTGGCATGCCTTGTAATAGGATGCAACATGATGGGGGGTTCTCGCTTCGCGGTTTGGTGGCGAACGGGAGACTCTTACACCCACATGTCAATCCTACTCGTTACAGTTGGTATCAGAGCTTTGGTTAGCTCAAATCTTTGGGGTACAACTCGTTAGAACTAAACAAAAGACTCATCAGAGATTGGATTATTAATATCCAATAAGAATACTCATTAGAGATAGGATCAGCAGTATCGTAGAATGAGAAAACTCATTAGAGATGGGGTTAGTAATGCCCTAGAATGAGTTGAGAGTAACAAGCCTATAATATACGTATCTGTAATTATAATCTATTTTAGAAAATATGAATTTTGAATATATATAAAAGTTATATATTTTAAAAAGTTAATCGACTAATAAAATTATGTAAACAATTGAAAAATTGTGTAGGATAATTAAACACTTTTAGCTTCGTTCCTTTTCGAGGACGAAAAGTTTTTAAGTGGGGGAGACTGTAACAACCCTGAATTTTGGGGCCAATTTAAAAATTTATTTTAAGTAATTTTAATGAGTTTTGATATTTAAAATAATCTATTTTAAATAAAAATGATTGAAAGTTGATTCAAATCGAAGTTAGAATGAATAATTCAATGCTAATTATAAAAAAAAGTTAGAAATAGCGCTGTAGTTTGAAAAGTCAAACTTGAACTTTGACTGACCGTACAGGATGCAAAATTTAACGGATTTTAGTGAAACCAAAA
Source organism: Allium sativum (assembly GCA_030737875.1). Taxonomy (NCBI): domain Eukaryota; kingdom Viridiplantae; phylum Streptophyta; class Magnoliopsida; order Asparagales; family Amaryllidaceae; genus Allium; species Allium sativum. Next base: position 573,603,181 of record CM060918.1, on the reverse strand, counting down.
ATATTAGAATCTCTTTAAAAATATCTTTCTAACGAATCTGAAAAATCGAAATTTCATAACGGGAATCAAAAGTTATGTCCAAATTTAAAATCTAGAAAGGTCGCTATGAAATTTATAAAGGTCAAAAATGCCACTTTTTGCACATGAAGGAACTTGGACTCGAAACCACTTCCATTGAATTCGGAATGACATTTTTGCATTGAAAAACAGTAAACACTTATATATTTCGAGTTTCAGAAATTATTTGTTTAAAAATGTATTTTTAATATTAAATATATTGGCCTTAAAAATAGCCATTTTTCAAACGACCTCTGTTTTCGACGAAACCACTTCTGTTGGAACCGGAATGTCAAATTATTGCTAGATTTCAATTTTCAGAATTTTTCGAATTAATATGTGAGCGTGGCAGAGGAAAATGTGTTTTGTCTATTCTAGTTAAATTTAAACGCCTTAAAAATAGCCAATTTTCAAACAGTCTCAGAATTCAACGAAAATAATTTTGTTGGATTTGTATCGTCATAATAAAGCTAAAATTATTATTTTTTTAGAATTTTCTGAGGTCGTATGTGGCCCCGACATATTTTAATGAACGGTCAATATTTAATTAATTAATTTTTTAATGGAATTTTAAATAAATTATATACAAATTTCGGAATTGGGTCCCGAGACCTGTCCCATTGCGTTCAGAAGGCGTCAAAACCTTAAGAACGATAGTGAGCAGGCCAAATTTCGAGTTAGTGGCCTAACGGGCCTTTATTGGGTAATTAAATAATAATTAGTTTGACCTAATATTATATTATATAAATTCGCTACAGTCTTCTTCCCCAAACCCGTCGTTTCTTCCAGCCGCCAAACCCATACACCATCGAATTTTCAAACCTTGATTTCTCTCTCAATTCTCAACGGAATCCTTCGTCGTTTGTCACGTTTCGAAGAGATTTCCGAGCTCTTAAATACATACCGAACCCAACCCTCCTCGTTGCCTGAAATCGCCGCCCCGACCACCCGAACCGCAGCCGCCACGCACTGAATTGCGCCACCCACGTGCGTGCGCACCCCCCCACTTCCTGGCGCCGATAGCCCTCTCGTAGCTCTCCAATCTCCCGCAAACCTTTCGCAAAACCATCGACTACAGCTCCCGAAATCCGAATTCAAAGTTTTGAACAAAACTGAAAAGAAAGGTATGAACATTTCAGATTTTGCGACGCTTTTATCTGTTACAGCAGCTGTTGTGAAAAGTAATTGTTAATTAAAAATCGATAACAAATTCATACGAACACCAAACTGAAAATTTTCAGATCCGTGTGAAGCGTGACAGCAAATAATTCCTCTTAGAACTGATTGGGACAATTTCTGGATTTATTTGGATTTTAGATTCGCAATACCAAGGTGAGAATTCTATTTTAAAAATATGATTACTTATTTATTTATTTAATTCACTACAAAATCTATATTCATATTATATGAAATTCATGTTGTTGCTGCGTAGATTATTATTTCCATGTTGATTGTTCTGTGATGGTTGTAATTCAGATTTACTTGTTATTGTTAGTGAATGATTGTATGTGATTCCCCTTTAGTTCATAGATTAGAAATTCAAAATTGATTGTATGAGGTGATTGTGAGTAAAGTTGTAGATTTGAACTCTATTTCTGAATCAATGTATAAAGGATTCAATTTTGGTTGTGAAATTTAAAGGATTCAACTTTGTTTTATATAAATTAAAAGATGGTAACTTGTTTATGTATAATAAAGTTTGAAACTTTGTTGTAACTTTGTTTAAAAAGAAAGATTGTAACTTTGTTTATAATAAAAAGATTTCACCTTTGTTTGTTAATTAAAAGATGTCACCCTTTTTATTATAAAATTAAAAGATATCATTTTTGTTTGAAAGAAAAAGACATTATTTTTGAAAAAAAAGGAAAGACATAAAGTAAAAAAAGAAAGACAAATTCATATTTTTGTCAATATAAAGAGTAGCGACAAATTCTCATATTTTTGTCAATATAAAGAGCAGCGACAAATTCTCATATTTTTGTCAATATAAAGAGTAGCTACAAATTCTCATATTTTTGTCAATATAAAGAGTAGCGACAAATTCTCATATTTTTGTCAATATAAAGAGTAGCGACATATTCACATATTTTTGTCAATGTAAAGAGTAGCGACAAAATCACATTTCTATTTATGACATGAAACATTAGATAAGTTAAGAAAATATAATTTACTTCTTATATCTCATTAAAGTTCACAGAAAATGTTAATATATAATTTCTATCATTGGAAGTGATAGAAAAATGTGAATATACGTAATATCATTTTTTTTTACATGAAATTAGAATCCATAGAAATGGTTAGTATATGAAGCATCATTTTATATGTCATTAGAAGTGGAAATTTTGTTAATATATAGAATTCACTTTTTTTTATGTCATTAGAAAAAGAGGAATTACTTTTATTATGTAACTAAGGACATGAATTTACATTAAAGGATAAAAGTACATTTTTCATATGTAATTAAAAATGATAATTTACATTGTAATTTAAAAAAAGTACATTTTTATATGTAAATTAAGAAGAAGAATTTACATTGAAAATAAAATGGCATTTTTGTATGTGATAAAGAATAAGAAATTTAACATAGAATGTTAATTACATTTTTAGTGTAATTAAAAGAAGGTTCTGTAAATATAAGACTAAAGAATGAATTGAACATTGCAATAAAATTTACATTTTTATGTAAATATGAGATTAAAGTATGAAATGCGACGTTGAAATATAATATACATTTCAATGTAAATAAAAGAAGTAAAAATATAAAAGAAAGATTAAAAGATTCATTTTGACAAATGGAACAAGAATGACAAAAGATTCATTTTGTCAAATATAAAAGAATGACAAAAATACGCATTAGAATGAAGTTACATTTTTATTAGAAGAAAAATTAAAATAAAATGAACATAACGATATTTTTGGCGCTATAGTTAGAGAATGAACACAACAATATTTTTAGCGTCATAGTTAGAAAATGTATACAACATATTTTTAGTGTTGTAGTTAGAAATTATGGACATAACATATTTTTGCACTGTAATGAAATTTATATTTTTATATGTAAATATAAAGTAGAAATTTTTATTGTATGAAAATTTACATTTTTTATTAATGTAAATAAAATAGGAATTTTCTCCGTAGGAAAATTTACATTTTTATTAATGTAATTAAAGCATGGAATTTACACCGCAAAGAAACTACATTGTTTTAATGAAATTAAAACATGAATTTACACTGTAAATTATATTTTACATTTTTGTTATGTAAACAAAATTATGAACTTGCATTGTAAATGAAATTTACATTTTTATATGTAAACAAAAGTAGGAATGTGCATTGATGATAAAGACTACATTTTTATTATGTAACTTAGAATGAGAACTTGCATTGCAAATAAAAATTACATTTTTATTTGAACTAAAGATATAATATTTGCTATGCAAATAAAAATTATATTTTTATTTGTAACTATGATATGAAATTTGGCAAGCGAACAAAATTTACATTTCCCAATGTAGCTATGATATGAGATTTTCTTTGCGAACAAAATTTACATTTTTATTTGTAGTTATAAATGAGAATTTGCACTGCAAATTGGAATTACATTTTTTCAAAGTATGATATTACATTGTAAGTTAAAATTACATTTTTATGATGTCACCTAAGAATAGAATTTACATTGCCATTGTAAAAAGCCAAGATCATTTTGGTTTTGCATTGAAAGAGATAAGAATTGTTATTTTTGTTTGGCATTAAAAGAATGGCAAAATTATTATTTTTGTTACATTGAAATTAAACAAACAAAAATATATTCATTTGTATAGAAATGAAGTTGACACCAAATTTATATTACATTTTTGTTAGAAAATGGAGTGACATAAAAATACTCATTTTTGTTAAATTATAAATAACGTGCAAAAAGATATATTCATGTTTGTTGTAATGAGAATGAAACACAAAAATACCTATTTTTGCTGAAATTGGAATGATACACAAAATATATATTTTGTGTATAAGATATGAATGGAAATTGAAAAATAAAGGAAAACGTGGTTGTGTGTGATGATATATATCAATGTTGGAAATTAATAAGAAATTTGTTGTTAGCAAGATATAGTGTAATAAAATACATTTCATTACACATTATGAACATATCGATAGATTGTGAAACAAAACATATATTACTTGTTGTGTAAATTACGTTAAGGAAATGGAAATTAATTATCTTTATATAGATAAAAATAAAGATAAATTGTTACAAATTACTAATAACGATATGAAATGATTTCCAACTTATGTATACGAGAATTATTTGGAAAGTCCGAGTTTATCTCATTCCAAATAATTTGAACGACGTTTAAAATTCAAGAGTTGAAGACGGCGATTGAAGACCGATGATCTTCACATCGAATGGACGACGACTGCTGATACCCGTGATGGGAGCAGCTACCTTGAAGGGGCTACAGTGGTGGCCATCCGGACGTAGTGTTGATTAGTACAGATTTGGCTTTCGCTCAGACCCAGAGCATAAGCTTATAAATGGATTGTGTGTCTGACATCGTACTCCATTAAATATCATGTTATTAATCTTCTGTCGAATGTATGGATGTTTGGTGGCGGAGAATTTATTCTCTTGCTTAACACCCGTTCATATATTTCGGCAAAGGATTGGTAGTGTGATATGAAGTGACGATGTGGCATGCTAAGATGCATATGATCAAGGCTTTGTTGAAAAGCAGGCCTTGTGGGATGATCAAAGCATAGTCTGTTTAGGCATAGCTTTGTGTACAGCGTGACTTCGCGAGCCTCACACACCGGCGGAGTCTAAAACGGGAGAAGGGAACGCAGGGAGAGCAGCACGTTTCTTTCTAGCTAGAAGTGGTGTTTGGGTTTTAACACGGCCCGACATTTTACTTATGTGGATGATGGAATAAGGCGCCTCAGATGATAGGTCCTATAGGACTGGGAAACGTGTGTTCAGGAATAACTAATCCGCAACTCGTATGGCGGACCGGCCCTGCAGCTTTCCAAGGGTTCACTGCGGGGGATCCTGAGACATTAGCTAGAGTGTCTCGAATCGGTAGGAGCTCCTCCCTAGCCTTGACTCATGATGGAAACCCAAAATCCAAATACGACCCTACAAATTTGATTGTATTACTAGTATGGAGGCATAGTATATGGTAGCTATGTTTCCTAGGATTGATACATTTACTTTGAAATGTTTTGATATATACTAATAATAATATTAAACTCGTATTTGTCGTATTTAGCATGTTTAATCACTATAAGGTAAAACCCTATCCTCTGGTTTGTGTTGCATTGTGTGATGGGACCTGGGTCTTATGGTGATTCCATTTTTCTAAAAAGCATAACGTTGTTGTACGATTTACTTATTAGTTATTTTTGACACTTTTATGCACGGCAATCCATTAGAGTAAACCCGTTCCGCATTAGCGGCGTGGTCTTTGGATTTGTCCTATTAATAATGATAAATTAGTTAAGAATTCTCACACCAGTCCCACGACTGACCCGTTGTTTGTTTCCACCTTTTTGTAAACTCGGGTGCCCTCTTTCCACACGTGCAGTCGAGCAGTTTGTCTACAGGTTTATCTCTTTAGCAGGATCCTGGATTGAAGCTTAAAGCTGTGTCCAGAATATTGGAAGTCTTCCGCTGCCCTAGTTATTTTATTTCCGCTGCAATGTATTGTAATATTGTAATTTACCTTCCGCTATATTATTAGTCAGTATACTCTGATATTCTGTACTCTGATGTAACATTTATTATTGATGTTATAAAAATCTGTTGTTGTTGTTCTGATGTGTTGTATTCCCAAAGTTAACGTAGGCGGGATTTGAACGGTTTTGATCGATTTTGCGATCGATTAAGGCCGGGCAAAATCCTACTCGTTACAGTTAAACAAAAGAAAGATGGAACCTTCTCTCGTACTGAGGACGTTGGTACAGAAGGCGTGAGGAATGAGGCGAGCCAGGAGGCTTCCTCTCATGGTGATCTATCGGCATACTTAACCAGAGACGAAATGGACGGCGTTCTCGCTAAATTGAGAACCCAGATGGCAAGGCAAGACGATCTCCTCCGGAAGCAGCAGGAGACGATGGATGAATTCTTCTCTCGGATGAATGGAAACCCGAGCAACAACACTCAATTCGATGGAAATAATGCAACAAACTCAACACCTGCAGGTGCACCAAACAAGATCGGATCGGATTCGATCCGAGCCGTAGGAACTGGGGGCAATCTGCCTCCCATTGGAAATGCGCAGCAAGCATCGCTCAATGTTCTGGATGAGAACGCTAGAATCGCGAGGGACTCAGGACAGGTTCGGCCAAACTCCGCTCCAGTTCGGATAGACACCTAGCCGTCAACTTCAGCTTAACGGCAACAAGAAGCAGCTCGGAGTCGAGAGTCAGGACCGGTTCGGAACCTCCGACCCGACGACCACCGTTCTGAACCGGATCACACTCCAAGCGGCGCATGCATTTCCAAACTCTAATGGAATCAACACTGGGGGTACCAGCTCTGACCTAGGCAACTTGCAACAGCTCTTTGAAGGCGGCCGACCCGTCAATTTGATTGATCGCCTCTCGAGAGGCCGGACTTATCAGAATGACATGGATGATGTCAATCACAATACATTCACATAGGAAATCAGGAATTCTCGCAATCCCCCAGATTCAAACTTCCACAACTGGAGCCCTACAACGGCAGGATTGATGCCACTGTGCATCAAATGCGCTATAAACGGCATATGGAAGTTCAATCAGCATCGGAATACGCAATGGCTAAATGTTATCCTCTCTTTTTGACCAATATAACTGCTATGTGGATTCGGCATCTGGAATCTGAATCGATCTACAGTTGGAACATGTTGGTCGCTCGCTTTATTGAACAGTTTCGGGTCCACATCGCTCGACCTAAGAATGTAATGTCACTTACTACAATCAAGCAGAGGCCCAAAGAAACTTTGAGCTCATTTTTGTAATGGTTCAACGTTGCAACAACATCAGTTGATTGACCTGAGCCATCTATGGTATTGATGGAGGCAGTATCTGGCGTTCTGGATAACTCGAAGTTCAAAAAATCCTTGTACCGAGGCCCACCACGGAATCTCAGCGAATTCTACCTTGAATCGAATATATTTCTACGTGAAGAAGACGCAACGCCTGAAAAGAAAATTCTCAACGTTAACATGCTCAAAGATGGAGGACTGTCTGATTCTGAAAAAGGCAAAGGAAAAGCTGCCGTCAAGAATGACCGCAACACTCAGCCCCGGAGAGGGCCTAGATATGAAAAGTACACCGAACTCAATTCGACCTTGACTGAAATCTACATGAACACAAATGGTGACGTCTCCTATCCAAAGCCTCCCAGGAGGGAGCCATCGCAAAGAGAAAGCGATTCTGGAAAATACTGCATATTTCATGATATGGACAGTCATGACACAAATGACTATATGCACTTACGAGACTTGATTGAGGAACTGGTTAGACGTGGAGAGCTACCCGAGTATGTGAAACAACCTATAGCGCCTGCACCCGCACTGCCACCACCTGCTCCGCGGAGAGGGAATGACCCTGGATCGAGCTCCCATGGGCCATCATCAACTGATCTGGATTGGATCACTCTGCATTTTCAACATTTCTTAGGATTTAAGATATATCTCTTTGCTTTCTTTAGGTTTTCTGATTGGCTAAATTAGAGTACACACGTTCGGGGTTAAGATTTACCTCCAAAGCGTGCTCTGCACTCGATGACAAACCAATTAGGATTTGCTTTGGTTTTGTACTATGAATTGAATAAGGAAGGACTTTTCAAACATGGATTATGTTTGGCGAATTTAAATGTCTTGTCAGGTTGTGGCAGGATTCTCAATCTCAATTAAAGTATGGCTTATACTTATCTCGGACCCCTAGGCATGGATTATGCCTAAGGACAGACTGTATTGTCAGGTTTTGGCAAGTATATCTCTATCTCAACATGAGTATGGATTATACTCACTAGGATTCTTAAGTATGGATTATACTCAGGAACGATGAATGATCTTGTCAGGATTGGGCAATGGAACTCAATAAAACTCGAGTATGGCTTATGCACAGTTTGAATTCCTGGAATGGCTTATACCCGGAAGGTTAGGTCCCTTGCCAGGTTTTGGCAGGATGATTCAAACGTCCCTCGAGTATGGATTACACTTGCAGCTGGAAGGCTCGACGTGGTCCTGGATTATCCAGAACATATCTTCCTTCAACCAGCAACAAATGTTCTGGGGGGCAAAATTTTGACATGCTTTTTAGTCAAAGTCATAACACATGAAATCTTTGGTTAACAATACACACAAGTATGGGGAATATCGTTCAGAAGACAGGAAGCGATTTGGTTGGAGTCGCATCACAAACAAAGATTGGCCCGAAGCTCCTATCAAACGACCTCTTTTGGGCCTGAAAACATCAATTACGGACCAAAGCTTATGTAATTCTTGTAGCGCTCTGAATTAGCTTCAAGTTGAGCTTTCGATTGGCTAAAACAGACTTACGGTTTGAAAGTTACGCCTGTTTCCGTGAACGCATGCAGAACCGGAAACTTGGATTTTAGGAATTGACTTGGAGCATATAACCCCTCGGATCAGATCGTCGTCACTAGTTCGGGTCGGACAACTGGATCAGGCCGGGTTTTGACCGTGCATACATCGGTACAGCTTGGCATTCACTTTGGCACTTCCGGTTCGGATCAGAGGAAGAGAACCCAATCCCCAACAGCACCTCAGTTCGGTTTAGCCTCATCCGATCCGACCCGCCTGGTATCTCCCGCACGAAAAGCTTGTTTGACCGATTCTTGAGGCATTATCTACTCCTAATTGCATGGGATGAACGCCTCCTCGCATAGCACGATCTGGAGAGGCTTTCTCCACCTTTTCCACTACATTTCGAGATTAAAGAGATGCCCGCCACGTGGCATCCTAACCGGATCTTCATAGAGCTTCTCTACAGCTATAAATACACCACTCGAAGGCAAAAGGAAAGGATCTTTTGGCTCTAACTCCTTACGTCTTCCACCATTGCTCTCTGCAAAACATTTTTAGCAGCAAAGAAGCCAAATTCCACACTACAACATGAGGGTTTCGTGTATGATCTTCATTTTTCTCACTTCTTTTTCATTGTAAACACGAGGACTTCGTATATAAACCAAGAGAATTGTACTTGTAATAGCTTCTTAGGATTTAAGAAACTATAAAGTGGACGTAGGCTTGGATTGAGCTGAACCACTATAAAAATCTTGTGTTTCTCTTGTTATTTACTGCTTTTTCTCCATTTATTCTGTGATTGTGAGGATTTCACACCGCATTTGGGTGTCAGGCCCAAATTTTGGTATAACATTTATTACCTGAAAACCACTCTGTATGGACATTAGCATTGCGATTCAAATATGATGAAGATAATGGAAGACAGAGTTTATGCAAGCGCTGTTCTAGCAATCCTAGGTAGAAATTGCCTATAATGGATTTATAGAATAGTGCCTTTGGTATGTCCAGACCCAGGACAACTTGAATGGACTAATGTCTGACTAAGTATATCTAATAGATAGCATTAGTTGATCTCTTTAAACTTATTTACATTTGGTGGCAGAGGAATTCGTTTCTCTTAGCTTTATACCTGTGGTATTTTTGGAGAAATATATTTGTGATTTGGTGATCAGACAATGTGGCATTCAAAGTAATTGAAGTGTGATCTGTCAAAAGATACGTTATGACCTCAAGCCTCATCAACCGGGAAATGACAAAAATCTGGCAGGCAATATGGCTAAGTGGGTCGCACCCAATTAGGGTATATTCTCACCATCTAGAGAATATTCATTTTTGTTCTTCTTTCATTTCTGTATCTCCCGGGAATGGTTATATTGGTATACCAACCGAAAATGACAATATGTTCGGAACATTCAAGCAAAATGAATGGTTGGTCATGTGTGGCTGAGTTACAAGATGTTCCTGTTGAACTCTAGTGTATCCCCTCCAGAGTACATGAATTGGAAGGTGGTTTCATACCTTGCCAGTGGTAAATCCAATCTCTAATAAGAGCCTGCGGTTTTGGATTGTGTAATATTTATGTAGTACGTGAGATGCAAGCATTCTGTTAGATTGTTATTTACTTGTATTAGACACTATTATAATATCAGAATAGTACTGATTTTAAAGGAATGTTTTGGGTTACCGTAAGGTAAAAACTATCCGTGTTTATGTGTGGATCGGCCTTATGATTATCCTTACATTTGAAAAGGATTTTTAAAAGTTAAACCTAATAGTTGGAGTTTACTCAACCAGTTCCATGACTGACCCAAAGTTTTTTTTGTTTTGTTTTACCCTAAACTCTTGGGTGCCCAAATTTGCATGGGCAGTCAAGTAGTCGGGATTTTACATATATACTTGGAAGAGCTTGGAATAGGAGGCTTCAACATTAGTTATATATAGAGTTTATTTCTTTGTGATGTTATGTGTTATACTCTGATAATAGTATGTTTATACAGTTACAGTTTTGCATTTCAAAAGTTATTATATAATATATTTTATTCGTTTTGCTGTGAGATTCGTGTTTACTCTGATTCTGTTCTTTTGTGTTCTTCTTCTATTCTAATTTTCTTTCTTTCTATTTCGTACCCTCTAACTTCTTTTATTAATGATCATGTATTCGATAACTGAATAGTTAACATAAGATTTTGTGTCAGTTTTCAGGTTTGAAAATCCTTTGGTCGTCATGGTAGTATCAGAGCTGAAGGTTAAGTGATTACCTTGGCTCTGTGGCGTGACTCAATAGAGATGGGATTAGTAACATCCTAGATTGAGTTTGAGTGTACATATATGAGTGAACATATTTGTAGATTGTATAAAAATGGTTTTATATTATCGAGATTTATCTGTTGAGTGGCTTATGAATTCTGGTCGATAGTGGGACTCTAAATGCTCAAATTCGATGAACCCACACGGTATGTTTTGAAAAAGAGGGTAAATGAAATAATGTTTCCCAAATTATATTTTGGTATAAAAATGGTTTATATTGGAATTATCATAATATATATTGGATGTGTTGGTAGTTATTATAATCCAGAAAGATTATAATTGAGATGGTTATATAAATAACCAATCGGAATTCATATTCGAATAATATATAAGATCAGATGAACTAAATCTGGATTTAATTAGAATTTGGAATTTAGATCTTGGAAACTTGGAAAATGTTTGTAAATGAATTTTGAATAAATATATGGAAAATTTAAAATCCTGGGTTAATTTGGAAATGTTTTCCAAACATTGTGAAGAACATTTTGAAGTAATTTAAAAATGGAAGTATTTGAAAATAATTTTTGAAAGTGATATAGTATTGAACTCACTTCGTTGGCTAGAAAATAATATCGATAATGGATCGCGACATCATCAGTGTTCATTTTCGAGTTTCTAATCGATGGATTACTACCAAAGTTTTTGTTTTTTAATTGTTTTGAGGAAACAAGTTGTCAAAAATATTTAAATGTTTTGAATTGCTATTATTATTTGTAAAAATATATGATTTCAAACTAATTTGAATTAAAAACCTAGGAATTTGAATTCTAAAACTCAAATTTAAATTATGAAGTTAAATGGATTGAAATGGTAAAAGTGAATAAATAAATTATAATTTAACTTAAACTATACTAAATGAAATTTGGATTGGATTAGAGATAATCTAGAATGGAGGTAAACTGTTTGGCAAGAATTTGGAATTGAGATTGGAGCTGTAGTTTGAAATGGAATTTGGCTTGGGCATAAGTAATTGATTGGATCCGAGGTTAAATTGATTAAATATTAATTGGGAATTCACGGATATATGTTGAAGTGATAGCAAAAGGAAGAGACAGAGTTGAATACCCAACAAAAAGGTACACGTTTTTATTTTATATAGGTACTAGGATGGGACCCGTGCTTCGCGCACGTGTGGAAGTGGAAAATAATGCGGTAGTTGATGGTGGAGTGAGCAGGTGGTTGTGCTAACGCTTTTGGGTGGAGCTGTAGTATTATGTTTAACTCGTATGATAGTGAATTTGGATATGAGGGGTATGTTTTTCTGATTTGAGACCGTGGGTCGTTCAGCCTAATTTTTAAAAGTTGCGTCCTAGATAATAATTTTTTTTAATAACTTTGTCTTTTTGCCTAATTTTTTGTTTATAAAAATTTTAGCATATTATTTTTATTTATAGGAATAGTGTGAAGGACAAAATGTAAGGAAAAAATTATCCATAAAGATAAGGGGTAAAAAATTTAACCATAAGGACAAACTTTAGTGTAAAGTATGAAATGATAGTGAGCACCTGAATTCCTCCCTTTACACTAAAAAGTGTCCTTATGGTTAAAATTTTAGCCTCTTGTCCTTCTGGATAAATTTTTTGTTAGATTTTTCCTTGTGCCTAAAAACCCCTTTATTTTATTCCAAATTCAATCCATAAATTCCACTTAAATAAATTTTCATTTTTTTCATTTTTTTTCCATGGACATTTTCTTATTTGATCATTTCATAGGAAATCATAGATAAAATTTATCCGTTAATCAGTTCATACCAATTCTTAGGTCTCTCCTTTACAACAAATACTATTATTATTATTTCCAAAGCTAATGCATTTTCAATATATTGTCAAATTCATTTCTTTATAGTGTAAAAAAATTTATTTAGTAATAATTACTCATAACTAATTTTAGAATAACTTCGTTTATTTATCAAAAATACTTTTTCTATGATTATAAAACATCGTTTCATATAATTTTGCTTTGAAGCCATGTTATATAATTAATAATCAATTCATCATACTAAATATGTGTCATCGTTACTTAACAAATAATCAACCTCAATCATCGTTGAACCACAGCTAATGTTTGTGAAAAATTATATTTTTGAATTCATCTTGTTTATAATTAGTCACTTTACAACACATTTCACAAAAAATATATCTTATATATTTTCCAGTTTGAAAACTGGTATTTTATTAACTATACAAATATTTATACACAGATGTTAAAATACAATATCGGTAACGTACACAATAATATACTCATTTTTCAATCAAACTTTGAGTAACATTCGCATGCTACCTTTACCAGCCTAATCACTAAGAAGAAGAGAAATAAATACCCTAAACTGAAAGCCTGTTCCTTATAGGTCATTAAAAGCATGATATAATATATGTACACTGTTATTCAAAACCTTCACCGTAAGTCCAATGGGTCAAAATGTGTAATTCCAAGAAACCAATAGCTTTTCATCCTACTGTGCTCAAAACCATATAGGCTTTCTAAAATTCAACTCGGTTTGCTTGCAAGTTAGCCACCAATTAGAAACGCATGGAGCTTCTTGTTTCTTTGCTTAGGCGGAGCAGCGGTCGTTTTGATTGAATGATTTGAATCAACAAATAAGCGTACTGCAAAAAATGAATTGTTCCACCGTTATACGATACGTTGGTTCAAAAATCAAATTAATAAGCAGATGAGTTTGTAAAACCTAACTTATTTATGATCAGTAAAAGATACTGACATTACCAGGGCATCACCTACGGACTTTATGCCTGTTGTGACACCGGAACCTTATCACCTACCAATCAGGAAACATAAATTAACACAAATTAAGTAACACTAACATAATTAAGATAAAAGAAATTGATCACAGTAATAGATCAGGAATCGATCATTTGCGAAGGAAAGTAAAAGGTTACTGTTATTGTTAATTTGAAGCAGATTGAGTATCGGCGAACTGCAGGAGTAAAGGCTGCTTTATTGTAACACAAATAGTAGATTAAAAAAAGACTTAACCAAAGGTACACACACACACAGATATATATATATATATATATATATATATATATATATATATATATATATATGTGTGTGTGTGTGTGTGTGTGTGTGTGTGTGTGTGCGTGCGTGTGTGCGTGCACGTGCGTATGCGTCATTTCACACAAACACAAAAAGATAGATAACCAGAGAGAGCATTGTAACATGATTAATGGAATCATTTTACTGGTTAATCTGTTAAATTCAATAATAAGGAATTGAATTTCTATCTAATGTTATAACATCTGATTTTAATGGTTTCGTTACACATACTCCACATCTTTAGATGTTTTCTAAAATATTTTATCCTGTACATAAACTTGTAAAGATCATTTCCAGTGACATCAAGTCTGAAACCCAGATGAACCTCATTAAATTACCTACTAAGTTGAGTCCAAGTATTATTAAATCAAAAAGCGATTCCTTTGCCCATGTTGTGTGGAAATAAATTTTAAGAAAGAAGAGTAAGATTAGTCCATGGGTTGTTCAAAAATTGTGTTTGGCAATTGTTATGAAACTCATAGTTCCAAAACATTCTGTGGATTTTACTTAAGTTCAAATGTTTGTAACTCTCCTCCAAACGAATGTAGCGGATGAATATCCACTAATAGTAAACGATGTATATGATGGCAATACGTTAAGGTCCCTAAATTAAGTCACGTTTGGAAACCATAATTTTAGCTTGAAAAATTAGTCTAAAACACACATACACACACACATAGAAATCATTACAAATCATAGGTAAAGGAGAAAAAAAATGTTGTTGAATGAATAAAATTTTGTATATAGTACTAAGTTAGAAAACAATGGGGGAAAATTGGTAGAAAGGAGGAAACATAAAAACAGGAGAAGCTCATTAAATATAGCAGAAGTTGTATACTTTGATTGAAAAATAAATAACATATTTGAACAACCTACTAAAAATATATGAATAAAATCTGCTGGTCAAATATAAGACATAACAGAATTGGCAGTCATTATAGAAAATCATTAAAAATCAAGGTTTCTTTCGGAACAGTGCTGTGAACAATGTCTGTAAACGTTGTTCAATCTATAAATCTTCATAAATCAACAAAATGTCAAACATTTAATTGAAACAGAAAAATAATAGAAATTTATGATATCATTATTTTTTGTAAGAAAACCTAAGCAGTGAGAATAGACCAATTAAACCTTTAAGTTAACAAAATAACAATAAAGAGTACAGATTATCCAAATTGAAATAATATAAGTTAAACGTAGATGGGTACAACAATTCTGAACACGAAAAAGCAATATCATAACGTCTGGTAGTCTTTTTGCCGTAAAAGATGATTAGTAAAACATCAGACAAAATAACGATAGTAGAAATATTAATTTATAGTCAATTCAAAAAAATAGAGAAAAAAACATGTGCTTGCTTCGTTGATAATATGAGCGTTGAATGGAAACAGGGTTTGTGAAGTCATGGTGAAATGATTACTTTTTTTTCGTTTATCCTCATTTTTATTCGCATATTTAGCTATTACAATATGCTCGTTGTCCAACTCCTGCATAGTTGGAAAATAGAATGATGTTTGAAAATTTTAGTCAAAAAACATGAAGGCATCAATGTCATATATACTTTTTTCTGCATGTGCTCAAACATTCATATTATACACCTAAGACATAGAAGTATGGAAATAAGCATCAAATACATTACATATGCAAGCAAAAAAAGATTCATGTGTGAATAATAATCCAATTTCTAGGCACCTTTTTAGGTTGTTGTTGTTCAGATGCATGGGCACGCAAACCGTTGATGCAGTTCATCATCCTGAAATAGAAATGAAAATCATGGGCATACCATTTAGTGATTACAAATCTTTGGTATGCATGTTTGAGCAAACCTGATTAAATTTCCTTTTCCCTTTTGAGGAAAGTTTCAGTATTAGATATATGTGTATCTGCATAACTCAATTTCTCTCTATTTGTTCTTGAGCTTAAGACCTACTTGAGCCGACTTTATTTAATAGCTTGCGAGCAATAATAAAATCCATGATTACCTGGAGCATTAGCTAGTAAACTCGAAATTAATAAAGTGGTGATATGTTTAAGAAATTAGATTATAGATTTTACAGAGCAGAAATATACAAAGACAAAAATAGATACATTCAACCACGTAAGAATGTTAAGCATAAGCATCTCCGTAGAAGCATTTATTAAGTTCAGTGCTTTCATCCTAGGAATTTACTTCATATATTTTGTAGGAAGTTGAAAATTTCAGTTAGGAAAAGCATGTCAATGATATGGATTCCACAATGCTTGGTTGTGATCAAAATTAAAATTAAAGATTTATGTAGAATGGGCATTATAATTAAGTTTAATGGTGTTGTTGTTACTGATCTTTGATCTCAACAACAATATTACACAATTTGGAGTAGTCAATCTATTGTTTTATTTGGTGTTTCCAAAAAGTTTTTGATAAATCAAAGTTCAGCACAAGTGCCACTCTTACTGAAAACAGAATAAACCGTACATACAAGAAAGCCTAGTACATATGGAAGCTAAATGATGTGTAGATCCAAAATGTGATGTCTATCTTGTAAAAATGATGTATTAGAAATTTTCCACAATGTGTGGCAAGTTTGTTAAGTTAGAAACAATTTTTAGTTCATTAAAAAATCTGAATGTGGTCAAAGACTCAAAAGTTCGTCCAAAAAGGAAAACAAGTCAGCAATGCAAAAATTAATGAATTTTAATGCAAGTGCTTATTGTAAGTACAATGGCAATCAAAAGTTTTAACCATTCCACTTAGACTCCAAATTTATAGCCAGGAAACAGATATTAAGTTCATATTTCATCGGTCTCTGGCGAGGCTCGCATTTGGTGAGGTCAGTTTAATAAATGAAAAAAAGGCAATGGAGTTCAACGGGGTAAGATAGTTGCAAGTAGAAGAAATAGTGGGATATAATGATAATGATTAAAGGGATGTAGATTGCATTAACTAACCATTGAACAAAAATTTGTTGTTGTTTGGATTAAAATGCATGACTTAATTGATCAGATTCTACTTTTACAGTCTCTGGAGGCAATTATCCAATTATGGTTGCATACAGTGCAATAATATTAATGGTACATGTAAAAAGGAGGAATAAATGTTAGAATAAAAATAGTGTTTCCAAATTGGAATCAAGTAGTCATATCCAAGGTCTTACAGGTTATAGCCAACAAATATTAGCAATGTATATATGAACTGATGAACAATGACAAAACCAGAAGAACTAATTAAATCAAAGAAATAATCATTAAGAAACCAAATCATTCTATAGTGATCATTGTTTAATGTTCGTTAATCATGACCCATGGAATAGGAGCCCATAATTTTCCAACAAAAATTTAAGCAACATCAGTTTTATGTAGGATTTGTTGAGAACAAGATTTTGATCGATGCCAACATATAAAGTTGCAATGAAGATCATTTTATAGAGATAAGGTTTTACATATATATACATTGAGTCATGTTAGAAATATGTTAAAATGTATCCTCAAAGTATAACACAAATGCACAAAAAGTTATTTCATATCTTCGTTGCTGAAATATGTATATTTGAGAAATTGAACAGTCATAGAAAAAGCCCAAACGGTCCAAGCTTCGACCGGGAAAGAGCGCAGAGCGATTTAGACTGTGGATCGAGGTCCTCCGGTCCACAGCCATAAACCGGTCGACCGGTCCAAATATGGACAGTCGACCGGTCAGTGTGTTTTTGCACATAACGGCTATTTTTCTAGAAGTTTTAATTTTAATTAAATTCAACCAGTTGACCGATGATTTTTAACCTGTCGACCGATTTTAAATAGAAGCAACCTTTCGTATAGACACTTCCATTTCTTTAAGAGTTGCTTCTCTTTCTCTTCACCAACGATCATGACTATTGTTTATAACTTTTCATAAATGGTTACAACTGTTTATTTCTTATTTAAACATCATGAAATCATCATTTCAATTCACCAAATCATTCTATATTCTCTCTAATTTCTAAATTGCATTTTCATACTCTTTGCAAAACAAAAGCTCTCCAAATTTAAATACTTGTTGAATCCTTGATTCAATTTAATATCATTTAATTCAACAAGCATTCTACTTCCTTAAATCTACGCATTCCAAGTATATACTCGAGGATCAGATTATAGGAAGATTGTACTTAAACTATTGACTATCTGTGTTGAATCAAGAACACAAAGCAGAAGTCAAACCATTGTATTAGTTGATGTCCCGTGTGTGATCAGGCAAGTGTTGAAGTCCTAAGTGTTGTAAGAGGCAAGTGTTGAAGTCCTCGTGTTGTTAGAGGCATGAAATCTCGTTCGGCTGCTTGGGTGTTGTATAGTTGTTCCTCCAGGTGAAGTGAGGTGGTTGTAAGTGAAAATCCAGAAGGTTGTCTGGGACTGGACGTAGGACGGTGCTCCGAACCAGTAAAAAAATCCCTGGTATGATTTTATTTTACTACATGTACTATTTTATATATGTGATTAGCTATTATTTCATACTTGTGTGTTATACACCATATTGCACGATCTGTGTGTACATACGCACACACTTTCATTTGGTATCGGAGCCTGGCGTTCTAGAGATCGTAACAACATCCTAGAACAAATGGCTATAAAGAAATCTAGTCAGGGAATTAGAAAATGGAAGAGCAATGTAACAACCCGTATTTTAATAACATGTTAAAACCATAAATCAAGGCAGAATTAAATTTTAAATAAGAATCAAGGGAAACGGGTTGCGCCATTTTGTTCGTCTCGAAATACTTCTTGGAAACGAGTCCGAGTTTTCGAGAAATGGAGTCCGTATGAGGAAGATATGACCCTCCGAAGTTTCAAGGATTTTCAGAACTGAAAAACAGCTCGAATTCGAAATTCAAATTCAAACCCCAGCGCAGACTGGGCGGGAATTTTCCCGCCCAGGACCAGGTCGACCTGGGGGTCGACACTATGGTCGACCTCCTAGGGACAAGGTCGACCCTATAGTCGACCTGGGGGTCAACCTGGTGTTGAAGCCCAGTTTTGAGCCTGGGTTCATTCTGATGTATCTGGTCTCGTTTTCAGTCTAGATTCGTCCGCCTAATCCTATATAAACAGCCTCCTAGCCTCATTCTCCTTACACAATTCTTCTCTAACCTTATGCTGCACAAATTCTTGATAGACATGGCTTCTTCTAAATTAAATTAAATTAAAATAAAACACGAAGACTGTTTCTTGAAGACTACAGCTAGGAATTGCATATTGGGGATTTGCTTCTACAATCAAATCAAGATTCAACGATTCAACAATTCGCCGACTAGTTTCTAGACTTGACTTCTGCATCTCAATTTCTTAGACCACGATCTGTAAGTTGTAGTTACTTTGAGATTTAAACTTGTTAATGGTAATTTGGACATGAGATAAAGTGAAATTGGACTTAAGTATGATAATCGATTCACATCTATTCTAGTTTCCATCTTGGATCTTGGCATTTGGGAATATTGCTATGAAATCAGTTTGGACCTATTCATGTTGTAAATCAAACTCTTTCATGTCCATAACATTATCATGCCTGTGATGTTGAATCAGTCTATTATTTACAAGTTTGGGACTATCACCTTATGCCATGACTATCACCTTATTATGCTAGATTTG
This sequence comes from Allium sativum, assembly GCA_030737875.1. Classification (NCBI taxonomy): domain Eukaryota; kingdom Viridiplantae; phylum Streptophyta; class Magnoliopsida; order Asparagales; family Amaryllidaceae; genus Allium; species Allium sativum. Next base: position 573,583,631 of record CM060918.1, on the reverse strand, counting down.
AAATCCTATTATTTTCTATATGCCAGTGATGTTGTAACCAATTATCTCAAGTTATGTCATGCTTGTCTTGTAATCTCTTTTATCACTTTTTGCTCGTCCTTTTTGCCTATCATAGTTTTGATGTTATTCCCTTTATTTCTGGATCTGGATTTACTTGTAATTTAGATCAATTCACGTTTATGTGTGATGGGAATACGATTTGGGAAGATTAGGCAAACATGAATTGGTTATGAATATGAATCATGAACTTGATAATATGCATAAGTTGAAACTTGACCTGAAACTTGCCATGCAACTTGACACGAACTTGACATGAATCTTGAACACGGACATGACACTAGAATGAACTTGAAAATGGCCAACTCGAGGTTGGGTTGAGTTTGCAGTGTAATTCTGCCCGGAACCGCCCGACAAATCCAGTGGCTGCAAACAATAGGATCCAATGTGGGTAGTTGGTCATATCGCGCTTAAAAACCCAAGGTCAGACTGAGTTGTGGTGTAATTCTTCCTGGAACCGCCCGGCATATCCAGTGACCACAACAACAGGTCTGATGTGAGAGGTTGGGGTGCATTAATGAATTAATGCCACATGATAGGGTTAGGTCATGAACATGAAAGACAACACTTAACCAACTTGACATGCTAGACAGATAAGGGTTAAGTCACGAATTTAAATGACAACACTTAACCTACTGGACGGAAACCCTAGTTACGCGGTCCATTTCAGCACTAACCCACTTAGATGTATCATGGTATCCTGGAACTAGGCAAGGTGGGGCACGATTACTGGGCTGATTATAAGTGACCAAAACGACGGCTGAGTTGGTGCGCCAGTGTAGGTTCAGGCGGACTATGGTCGTGCACATAGTCCGGAGTTGAAAAAGCAGGCATTGGGCATCAGTAGGTTTACACTGTGCATGCTTGATTCGTGTCGGTGGTTGGCACCCTAGGGCTTGATACACCCTATGGTGGACCTAGCACATGTAACTACATTCCTGATAGGGCCGTATGACACAAACACACGACGAGCTAGAACTTGTAGGGAGCCGATCGATTAATCGGTCGTTCCGTTGGACCTAGTAATGGGTCATTCATGATATTCGGCCAAGGGTTCATTTCATGGTTAATATATGACATGGGTTCAGGGTACTAGTACAGTTGGTGCAGAAATCTTGGACATCCGATGTTATACTTGATTTATACTTGAATTATCATGCTATCTTAGTCTATCTCGCCTATCCTGTCATCATCCTTATGTTTACTTTCAGTTTATATATGTCATGTTACCTTTACCTGTTTTTATGTTGAAAGTCACTAGTACTTACCAGTATTTATGACTGACCCATTTTCTTTCGCCTCTTTTTCTTTCGTTCCTCCCCAGGTTCTCAGGGAGGAAACTCTAGCACTTAGCTTGGATTTCGCTTGCTTTCGGTTCAGCTCATGTACGGTTTGATCTTGAGCTATGCTATGACTGCATTTCTGCTACCTTTGGGGAATTAAGCTACTTTTGTTGTTTTAAGTTTTATGCTTCTTTATTTATTCAAGGCAGAACTTGTTGTAATGGAAAATAATAGTTGGTACTTTGGATGTAAGAGGTTTTGACTCTTTTTGAAAGTAATGAAATTCAACCTTTGATTCTTCCACTGTTTTATTTATGTTCTGTCTTGTAATATTTCAGTATTTGTTTACCTCGATAACGCTCCTCCAAAACTAGTGCATTCCCTTTGCGAGTGACCCTAGCGGAGGTAGGGTCTTACACTTGGTATCAGAGCAGAAGGTTACCAGACTGGACAAAAGTTTTTAAAACCTTCTAAAACTATTTCCAAAACCGTTTACAAAGAAGCATTTTTCAAAAGTCTTGTTTTATTAAAGGCTATTCCCCAAAAGCCATTAGCACTATCCTTTGTTTCCTCATTTTGAATCTTTTCTTTTTCATTTCAGCATGTCTGTGAATCTTAACCTTCCAGAGGGCGTGCCAATACCTGGCTGGTTTAGGAGGTACTTAGAGGCTAGGGCCAGTGATGCAGGCCCAGCAGATATTCCTCCTCCAGCTGCAGCAGTTCCTCCTCCTCCTCCTCCTCGTGCAAATGCTTTCTCGAAAATCTGTAGAGATTTTAGGGCCATGGGTGGAAAAGATTTCAAGGGAACTGAATCATTCGTAGAAGCGAGGAACTGGCTCAAAGAAACTGAGGATCTGTTCGTTATCTTCGAGGTGGACGATAGGTAGAAGGTGCAGTTGGCAGTATGGTTGCTCAAAGACGAAGCTTCCTATTGGTGGGAAGTCACTAATGCTAAAAGACCTGTTGACACATGGATGGATTTCAGGAAGAGGTTTGAGATGAAATTCCTCTCACAAGCTGAATGAAGTTTAAAGCTGGAAAAGTTCTTATCTCTTAAGCAAGGAAGTATGACGGTCAAGGAGTACGTCAATCAATTCAATCAGCTGGCTCGGTTTGGACTGGACTTAGTGAATACTCCTCATAAGAAGGCTCTCTGTTTTGTCAAGGGATTGAATGAGCTAATTCATAGCTTGACTATGACCCACATACCTATGGGGGCTACTTACGAAAGGTTAGCAGACATGGTGCTCTTAAATGAGGAAGACAAGGGCAAGAATGAGGCAAAAGCAGAAGTGCCTCAAGATAAGAAGGGGGAAGGGTCACAGAACATGAAAACTGATCCAAAGAAAGGCGAGAAGAACAACAAACCCCATGAAAAGAGAAAGTGTAATTTCTCTGGCATTCCTGGACATTTGGTTAAAGACTGCAGGAAGAAGAAAAGGAAGATGGGTGGCTGTATCCACTGTGGTGAGACATTACACATGGCTAAGGTCTTCCCAAGGAAGCAAGGGCAGGGAGCTGGACCTTTTTCTGGAGGACAAGTCCACGCTCTCACGGTACCTCCGCAAGAACAAGGTAGAAATATTTCTGTCGAAAGTTTAGTCTATCTTTTTAATCATCCTGTTTGAACCATATTTGATTCTGGCGCATCACATACTTTTATTTCTTCTGATATTGTTGAAACTCTGCACCTAAGTACTAGTCTAGTTGAGGATCCTGTTATTGTTTCAAATCCAATTGGTGGCTCCGCTTATTTATCTATGGTTTGTGTGGATTTGAGGATTTCTATCTTAAGCGTGGAATTCACGTGTAATGCTTATGTTCTCGGATTTATGGGATACGTTTTGATTCTAGGCATGGATTGGCTATCCAATAATGGAGCCATTCTCGATTGTGAACGAAGTGTAGTTAGGCTCGTGACTCGCCTTGGCAATACCCTTGAAATTTCTTGTAACCCTATGGGTCTTGTCATGTTATGTTATCTAGAATCTCTTGACTTGTCTATCGATGATTTGCAATCAGTAAGGGTAGTCCGAGAATATCCTGATGTCTTTGATGAGGTTAAGGGGTTACCCCCTAAACGCGAGATAGATTTCCATATATATCTTGTTGATAATGCTATGCCAGTTGCATTGCCCGTTAGACACATGGCCCCGCAAGAGAGAAAAGAGCTTAGTAAGCAAGTTAAGGAGTTGGTTGAGAAAAATTTCATTAGGCGAAGCATTTCTGAATGGGGTGCTCCAGTGGTATTCGCTACTAAGGCGGATGGTTCGCTTCGTCTATGCGTAGATTATCGTGAGTTAAACAAGCGGACTAAGAAGAATAGGCACCCACTACCGAGGATCGACGACTTGTTCGACCAGCTTGTAGGAGCGTCTATTTTCTCTCAACTCGATCTAGCTACAGGATTCCATCAGCTTAGAGTGGCCGAGGATAGCATTGACAAGACCGCGTTTATGACTCCGGATGGTTTCTTCGAATGGCTCGTCATGCCGTTTGGTTTGACGAATGCCCCCGCGTACTTCATTGATTTAATGAGCAGGGTGTTCCGAGAGTTCCTTAACAAGTTTGTGGTGGTCTTCGTGGACGATATTTTGGTCTTCTCAAAGGATGAGGAAGAACATGCTAGACATCTCAAGGAAGTCATGGATACGCTTAGAGAACATGAGTTAAAGGCTAAGTTTTCCAAGTATCATTTTTGGAGAAAAGAAGTTCGGTTTCTTGGACATGTAGTTTCTAAGCAGGGTATAGCTATGGACCCCGCAAAGGTAGCTGCGGTGCAAGACTAGAAAGTTCCTAACAACGCAACAGAAGTGAGAAGCTTTCTCGGTTTGGCGGGCTACTATAGGAAGTTCATTAAGGACTTCGCTAAAATTTCATCCCCCCTTACTAGGTTAACGAAGAAGAACCTAGCTTTTGCATAGGGCATAGAGTGTGATGTTGCTTTTCAAAGGCTTAAGAGAGCCCTTACCACAGCTCCAGTTTTGGCATTACTCGATGGAGGTAAGATGTTTACGGTGTACACAGATGCGTGCGGCACGGGATTGGGCATTGTCCTAATGCAAGAAGGGAAAGTGATATGCCATGGGGGTAGACAACTTAAAGTTCATGAGAAAAACTATCCCACACATGACTTGGAATTGGCCGCGATTGTTTTTACGCTTAAGTCTTGGCGCCACTATCTTCTAGGTGAAAAGTTCGAGTTGTACACCGATCGCAAGTTGCTTAAATACCTCTTTTCGCAAAAAGGCAACAGAGGTGGATGGAATTCTTGGCATCATATGACTTCGATATAGCCTATACCCCTGGCAAGGGTAACGTGGTGGCGGATGCACTAAGTAGGAAAATGTTGACTTTGAGTCCTTTGTTTGTTGAAAGGAAAAGTCTAGAGTTTATAGCAACCTTTGATTTCACACCTGTTGTTGAGTTGTTGGCTAGCACGTTAGCATCTCTCGAGTTAAGGCCTACGCTTCTAGACCAAGTAGGGACTTCACAGAAGGAAGACCCACAGATAGTCGAGATCATGGACAAGTTGATTAGAGGTAAGATGTCAAGTCACCTCAGCAGGTATGCCATAGATGACAAGGGATGGCTAAGGCGTGATGGTAGACTATGTGTCCAATAAGTAGGAGACTTATTAAAGAGAGTTCTCGAAGAGGCACATCACTCGAAGATGACTATACATCCCATAGGAGGTAAAATGTACAAGGATATGAAGCGCATTTTCTTTTGGAATGGGATGAAAAAGGACGTGGTGGAATTCGTTTCTAAGTGCATGGTGTGCCAACAAGTAAAGGCCAAGTCGAAAAAGCCCGGTGGGCTACTGAATCCTTTGGAGGTTCCGCTGTGGAAATGGGAAAGTGTCTCGATGGATTTCGTGGATGGATTGCCTAGGTCAAGGAAGGGCAATACTAGCATATGGGTTATAGTAGATAGACTCACGAAGAGCGCTCACTTCATTCTTGTGAAGAGAAAGAGGACCGCATCATGGCTAGCGTCTATATACCTTCGAGAAATAGTACGGTTGCATGGAGTTCCTTCTAGTATAGATAGCGATCGTGACCGGATTTTCACAAGCGAATTTTGGAATAGTTTGCAAGAAGTAATGGGTACACAACTAAGTTTAAGCACGGCCTATCACCCACAGACGGATGGAAAAACCGAGAGGGTAAATAGGATACTAGAGGATCTTTTGAGACTATGCATTCTTGACTTTGGTGGTACTTGGGAAGATCACCTACCTTTAGTTGAGTTCGCGTATAATAATAGTTACCAAGCTAGCATAGGAATGACACCATTCGAAGCTTTATACGGAAGACAGTGCAAGTCACCAACTTGTTGGTGGGAGTCGATAGACAAGCTCATACTTGGACCCGACATGATAAGGGACACTTCCGAGAAGGTTGAGTTGATACGAAGACGGATGAAAACGGCCCAAGATAGACAGAAATCCTACGCGGACAAGAGAAGGACAGACCTAAAGTTCGAAATCGGAGATATGGTATTTATAAAAGTTTCTCCTTTACGCAATGTGGTTCGCTTTGGAGCGGTTGGAAAGTTAGCACGAGGTTCGTAGTACCGTCCCCTATCATCGAGAGGATTGGACAGATGGCCTATAAGGTAGAGTTACCCGAGAGGCTGGCCGGAGTACACAATGTCTTCCACGTTTTGCATCTCCGAAAGTGCTTACATGAGTCTGCCGAAGTGGTTGAGCCAAGCATCCTTGAAGGCGTAGAAGTGGAGAAGGAAGCAACATTGAGGCGAGTTCCAATTCGTATCTCAGGAACGGAGATGAAGAAGCGAAGGAATCGAGAAGTCAAGCTAGTTAAAGTACAGTGGAGTGAAGCCCAAGAGGACGCAACTTGGGAAACCGAAGAGAAGATATGCTCGCTATACCCATTTCTTTTTTAGGGTACTTTCTCGATCTCTTTTTCCTATAAGTTTACATACCTTCGTATCTTGTACATGCTTTTGCTATCCATGTTTGTCTTGTTATCTTCTCGATCCTATCTTGAGAACCTTAGATAGAACCCTTTTGGATGTAAACATGTAATTGAAACATGTTATGGTTGATGATTGCAAGTGGTTGCAAGTGGTTGCTAGTGGTTGCTCGTGGTTGCATAACACACATTAGGCACTAGATCGGCTCAGTCACATATCTCATATTGCATATGCATGGGTGCTCATACTTGTATATGGATGGAAACTTGATATGCTATCATTTGGAAGTTGCATATGAATGAATGTTTGTGCACTCATGTAGAGATTATAAAGTATGTTAGGAATTTGCATACATGTTGGACTCATTACACTAACATATTTTGCGTTAAGGAGGTCTACTGAATCAGTAACCGCCTGATCTTTTGCATTAGATAAGTACATATTCACACACTCTTGCATAAATTCATACAGCATTAGAAATCTTTTAAGGACAACGGTTGCTTGTGGATGATGGTTGAATAGATGGTTGATTGGATGATAGGATTTATTCTTCTTAACTTGAAGATTTCGGGGACGAAATCCTTTAAGGAGGGGAGAATGTAACAATCCGTATTTTAATACCATGTTAAAACCATAAATCAAGGCAGAATTAAATTTTAAAGTAAGAATCAAGGGAAACGGGTTGGGCCATTTCGTTCGTCTCGAAATTCTGCTTGGAAACGAGTCCGAGTTTTCGAGAAACGGGGTCCGTGTGAGGAAGATATAAGCCTTCGAAGTTTCAAGGGTTTTCAGAACAGAAAAACAGCTCGAATTCGAAATTCGAATTCAGACCCCAGCGCAGACTGGGCAGGAATTTTCCCGCTCAGGACCAGGTCGACCTGGGGGTCGACACTATGGTCGACCTCCCAGGGACCAGGTCGACACTATGGTCGACCTGGGGGTCGACCTGGTGCTGAAGCCCAGTTTTGAGCCTGGGTTCATTCTGATGTATCTGGTCTCGTTTTAGTCTAGATTAGTCTGCCTAATCCTATATAAACAGCCTCCTAGCCTCATTCTCTTTACATCGTTCTTCTCTAACCTTATGCTGCACAAATTCTTGATGGACATGGCTTCTTCTAAATTAAATTAAATTAAAATAAATCACGAAGACTGTTTCTTGAAGACTAAGGCTAGGAATTGCATATTGGGGATTTGCTTCTACAATTAAATCAAGATTCAACGATTCAACAATTCGACGACTAGTTTCTAGACTTGACTTCTGCATCTCAATTTCTTAGACCACGGTCTGTAAGTTCTAGTTACTTTGAGATTTAAACTTGTTAATTGTAATTTGGACATGAGATAAAGTAAAACTGGACTTAAGTATGATAATCGATTCACATCTATTCTAGTTTCCATCTTGGATCTTGGCATTTGGGAATATTGCTATAAAATCAGTTTGGACCTATTCATGTTGTAAATCGAACTCTTTCATGTCCATAACATTATCATGCCTGTGATGTTGAATCAGTCTATTATTTACAAGTTTGGGACTATCACCTTATGCCATGACTATCACCTTATTATGCTAGATTTGAAATCCTATTATTTTCTGTATGCTAGTGATGTTGTAACCAAATATCTCAAGTTATGTCATGCTAGTCTTGTAATCCCTTTTATCACTTTATGCTCGTCCTTTTTGCCTATCCTAGTTTAGATGTTATTTCCTTTATTTCTGGATCTGGATTTACTTGTAATTTAGATCGATTCACATTTACGTGCAATGGGAATACGATTTGGGTAGATTAGGCAAACATGAATTGGTTATGAATATGAATCATGAAATTGATAATAGGCATAAGTTGAAACTTAACCTAAAACTTGCCATGCAACTTGACACGAACTTGACATGAAACTTGAACATGGACATGACACTAGAATGAACTTGAAAATGGCAAACTCTAGGTTGGGTTGAGTTTGCAGTGTAATTCTGCCCGGAACCGCTTGTAAAATCCAGTGGCTGCAAACAATAGGATCCAATGTGGGTAGTTGGTCATATCGCTCTTGAAAACCCGAGGTCAGACTGAGTTGTGGTGTAATTCTGCCCGGAACCGCCCGGCATTTCCAGTGACCACAACAGCAGTTCTGATGTGAAAGGTTGGGGTGCATTAATGAATTAATGCCACATGATAGGGTTAAGTCATGAACAAGAAAGACAACACTTAACCAACTTGACATGCTAGACTGATAAGGGTTAAGTCACGAATTTAAATGACAACACTTAACCTGCTGGACGGAAACCCTAGTTACGTGGTCCATTTCAGCAATAACCCACTTAGATGTATCATGGTACCCTAGAATTAGGCAGGGTGGGGCACGATTACTGGGCTGATTATAAGCGACCAGAACGACGACTGAGTTAGTGCGCCAGTGTAGGTTCAGGCAGACTATGGTCGTGCACGTAGTCCGGAGTTGAAAAAGAAGGCATTGGGCATCAGTAGGTTTACACTGTGCATGCTTGATTCGTGTCGGTGGTTGGCACCCTAGGGCTTGATACACCCTATGGTGGACCTAGCACAGGTAACTACATTCATGATAGGGCCGTATGACACAGACACACGACGAACTAGAACTTGTAGGGAGCCGATCGATTAATGGGTCATTCCGTTGGACCTAGTAATGGGTCATTCATGATATTGGGCCAAGGGATCATTTCATGGTTAATATATGACATGGGTTTAGGATACTAGTACAGTTGGTGCAACAAATCTTGGACATGCGATGCTAAACTTGATTTATACTTGAATTATCATGCTATCTTAGTCTATCTTGCCCATCCTGTCATCATCCTTATGTTTACTTTCAGTTTATACATGTCGTGTTACCTTTACCTGTTTCTATGCTGAAAGTCACTAGGACTTACCAGTCTTTATGACTGACCCGTTTTCTTTCGCCTCTTTTTCTTTCATCCCCCCCAGGTTCTTAGGGAGGAAACTCTAGCATTTAGCTTGGATTTCGCTTGCTTTCGGTTCAGCCCATGTACGGTTTGATCTTGAGCTATGCTATGGCTGCATTTTTGCTACCTTTGAGGAATAAAGCTACTTTTGTTGTTTTAAGTTTTATGCTTCTTTATTTATTCAAGGCAGAACTTGTTGTAATGGAAAATAATAGTTAGTGCTTTGGATGTAAGAGGTTTTGACTCTTTTTAAAAGTAATGAAATTTAGCTTTTGATTCTTCCGCTGTTTTATTGATGTTCAGTCTTGTAATATTTCTGTGTTTGTTTACCTCGATACCGCTCCTCCAAAACTAGCGCATTCCCTTTGTGAGTGACCCTAGCGGAGGTGGGGTGTTACAAGCAACAAAGCAGAATCAGGAGAGCAAGGAAACAAATGTCTCATGGCTAAAGCCAGATGACAATCGGTATGTACAGATTCATTATATAAAGATCTTTTGCTAAACTATGAAAAATTATTGAAAGATTTTAAAATTTTGAGTAAACTCAATATAGTCATTTTAGCTAAGTCAAAAAATTGCGAGCAAGAAAATTCCAAATTGAAAGAAGAGAACAATTTTTTGGTAAAACAAGCCAAATATTTTGAAAATACCTTAGAAGAGCTTGTTTCTCAAAAAGATTTCCCTCAAAAAGAAAATGAGCGACTAGAAGATAAAAACAATGTTCTTTTAAAGGAAATCGATCTTTTGCAAAATAGAAATAAATCATTAGAAGACTCTTTAAATAATTCTAGTTCTTTAATTTCGTCTCTTGAAAAAGAGAATGTAGCTCTAACTGAAAAGTATTTGGAATTATCTAAAGAATGTGAGTTTTTAAAGGTGAATAATAATATTTTGCAAAATAAAATTTCTGACTCAAAAGAAAATTTTGAAAAATTACAATCTTCTTTAATTAATTCAGGATCTCTTTGTGGTCTCAAAACTGAGAATGCTTTAAAAAGCAAGAACTCTGAATTAAATTAGGAAATTGATAATTTTCAAAATAACAAAAATTCTTTTGTCACTCGTGATTGTGGAATTAAATTTGATAAATGTACAAATAAGTTCGCGAAATTAATAAAGGTCAAAATGATTTAAACATGATTTTATCTAGATCTCGACCTTTACATGACAAAAGTGGTATAGGATATAATAAAACCAATCATAGAAATAGTACTAGATATGCTTTTATGTACAATAAGAATATCACGGCTAGTACTAATGCACATCCAAGACCCAATTATTATAGAAATTCGAATACTTCTATGACTAGCGGTATTTATAATAAATATAGAAGTACGAAAAGGAATACCACTAGAGATTACTTGTAACACCCCTCATTTTCTATGAACATAAGAATGACAAATAAGAGAATAATTAAATTGTAACAGAACAATTAAGGGAAACGAGTTACGCCATTGCGTTCTTCTTGAAATTCTGCTTGGAATAGAGTCCAAGTTTGCATAAATTGGACTCCGTATGAAGAAGATATGGCCTTCAGAAGTTTCACTAAAAACCAGCCCGAAATTCAAAAACCAGATTTCGAAATTCAAAACAAACAACCGGGTTGGGCGGAAAAATCCCCGCCCAAGGGCCCAGGTCGACACTAGGGTCGACCTGGGGCTCGACTTGGGTAAACAGGTCGACACTAGGGTCGACCTTAGGGTCGACCTCCCCCTTTTCCATATCTGGAGACAGATCCATTTTTCTGCACTTGGACGCCTTTCTGACCGGATTCGTGAGCTCTAACCTATTTAAACACCCCCAAACCTAGCTTTCTCTCCACACAATTTCATTCTGCCTATATTCTGCCTCTATTCTAATTAAAAATTAAAATGGCATCGCTACTCTGCTAGAATCAAAACTAGAACTAGTTCATCTTCTTCCAATCTGAATAGAGTTAAAAGAGAACAACTATTTTCTAATCTAATCGATAGTCTACGCCAAAGAAGCGCTATTCAGTGTCAGAATACAGATCCCGGAAATCAAGATTTACCTTTTCAATCGTGCGTACAGTTATTTTCAGATATGAAATTTAATAATTATCTTGACATTTTTGTGAATCTGGATCTGAGGTTATGCATACTTTTATGTGGATCTATCTTGATTGTGATTGTTCTGTATCTGTTCCCTCTTTCCTTCCTTTTTGTTTATAGCCAGGCTACCACGAGCCTGCACCAAATCTCATAAGAGATTAACGCACAAATGCTAAATTTTGGGACAAATAATGGATAATGCATAATTGGACATGATTGATCTTTGATTGATTTGAGAAATGAACATATGTTGTAAATTAGATCTAGATCTGTGCATACTCTGTAATTTGGAAGAAGAGGAATCATTGTAAGATAACATGTGACTTGAAACTTAGGAACATAACGCATGTTTAAAATTAAGATCTAATTTTGAGATGTTATAATTTAAAGATCTAGATTTTTGGGCATATTTTTATGTAACGATTCATGATTTAAAAAAAAAGAATAAGTGACTTAGGCGTAGAGACCCATATTATACTAGGATAACTATCAATACGAATACGCCTAAAAGTAGATTTTTGTATAATTGGCATTAAAGGCTATAACTTGGCATAACTCATAGAGTATATCACGATTTGGGGCTTTTTTAGAGAATATTCTGTACTGTGCAAAGTTTAACCAAAAATTTAGGCATATGTTGTATTATGAATTATGTCCATGATTTAGGCATGAAAGTTTAGGCTTAATTTATGATTAGGCAAGATATGTAAATAAAATTTTGGAAATATATTATCTGCTAAATTTGTTATCTGCTCAATCTGTTGAATTGCCTAATTTGCTAAATCTGTTATCTGCTAAGTCTGTTGAATTTCCTAATCTGCTAATCTGTTGAATCGCCAAATCTGCTAGATCCGTTATCTATTGAATTGCCTAATCTTCTAATCTGCTAGATCCGTTATATGTTGAATTTCCTAATCTGTTGAAAGCTAAATAATTGTAATTTGGGTATGAAAATCCGTAGGCTCGATCTAAGATTTAGTAAAAATATGGAAATTCGATTAATCTGCTGTAACCAAGTTTAATCTGTTAAATGAACATAATTAGTCTGATATCTGTATAATCTGTATTGGAATGAATTGGCTATGACACGAGGTTAGACTCTATTGGCGGTAGAAGCCTGCCCGGAACCAACTGGCTTAACCAGCAACCGCAAACTGTCAGCCTAATGTGAGAGGTCGTAGGCATAACTAAAATATGCTTAGACACAAGGTTAGGTCTGGCTTGTGGCAAAAGTCTGCCCGGAACCGCCCGTCACATCCAACGGCCACAAGCTACCGACCTAATGTGAGAGGTCTATGCATTAATATTTAATTAATGCAAATTTAAGAGAAATTTGGTGTCTAGAAACGTGTTGGGTAGAAAGGGTTAAACCAACTAGACTGATGAATCGAATAAACCCATTTCGTGAATCTGTAGGCCCAATACAAAGTTAGACAATCTGTAAGTCTGTTAAATCCGTATATATGATCTGTTAATCTGAAAACTTGTTAACTTGATTGTCTGATCTGTGAACTAATAATCTGAACTCTGTTTGCAACTTGTAAACAAGTTAATCTGAAATCTGTTAGTCTAGGGACATAAGGTTAGGAGGGGAAATACTTGTGTCATATGTTGTTTGGGACCCATATTAATCAGTAACCTTTTCTGGTATCAAAACTTTGATCCCACGCTATGTAGGGGTCTGGGCACGCATACTGAACTGGTTATAAGTGGCTCATTCTGATAATGGCGAGAGATGTTGATGGTGCGTTCCAACCGGGTCATGTGCATACATAGATCCAGTTTTCTCTGAGGATGTAAGACATCGTGACCTCTGTAAATAGGCATGTGCCAATAGGTTGCCACTTTAGGGTGTGATACACCCTACTATGGGGCCGACATAGGGTATTTATGTATTAGGGAGCCGATCGCTTGGGGGTAGGACTTAGGGTACACTTAGTTCTGTCTGTTTCTGTGGGTACCGTCTGTTTCTGTTGGGTGGTAACACCTGTCTATTTCTGCGTGGTACCATCTGTTCGGGTGGTAAAGGCCCATCACTAGTGTACACCTAATTCTAACATTCTGTTTTTGCAGAGATTATTCTATTTCCGTTTCTGTTTAGACATTAGGGTACACCTAGTTTTATCTGTTTCTGTGGGTACCGTCTGTTTTTGTTGGGTGGTAACACCTGTCTGTTTCTGTGTGGTACCATCTTTTCGGGTGGTAAAGGCCCATTACTAGTGTACAATTAATTCTAACATTCTGTTTCCGTAGGGATTATTCTGTTTCCATCTCTGATTCCGTTTCCGATTCTATTTCTGTACCTTCTGTCTGTTGGGGTAGTAAAGGCGCATTAGTTGGGTGGTAAAGGCCCATTATTAGTATTCTGTTTCCGTACCTTCTGTCTGTTGGGGTGGTAAAAGCCCATTATTAGTATTCAGTTTCCGTACCTTCTGTCTGTTTGGGTGGTTAAAGCCCATTATTAGCATTCTGTTTCTGTACTATCTGCCTCTGTTCGGGTGGTAAAGGCCCATTACCAGCATTATGTTTCTGTACCGTCTGCTTCTGTTCGGGTGGTAAAGGCCCATTACTAGCATTTTGTTTCTGTAGAGATTACTCTGTTTTCGTTTCTGTTTCAGTTTAGACATTAGGGTAACAACTAATCATGTTATATTAGTATTAGTTCAGAGAAGTGAAAACCAAGTGAGAAGCTTAACTTAGCCTACATCATTCTGTTTCTTCTGTTAACCTGCTATTCCTGTTACGGTTATCTCTCATCCAGTTTTTTTAACATGTCATGATGCTATTATCTTTTTATATGCTGAAAGTCACTAGACTCACTAGACTTATGTCTGACCCAGTTTGTTTCACCTCTTTTCTTCCGTTTCCCCCAGGTTCTCACGGTGGGAACATAGGAGCTTGATTCTGATTCTCTCTGCTTGAAGTGTTTGAAGTATTGCTTGGCTTTGGCTTTATCTTTCGATGGCAGTTTATATTGGGGATTATGGCTTTTGAAAACTATGCATTCTGAAGGCTTTTGTACAAGACCAATATTTATGTACTTGAATTCCGATATTGTATTTTGAAAGATGTAACTAAACTCATTTCTGTTTCTGTTGTAATAAAGTTATATATTTTTCAAGTACTACTTTATCTGTCTTGTAGATTTCTGTTCTTTCTACTTAAAATGCTCCATCAAAGTTAAGGCATTCCCTTTGCAAGTGACCTTAACGGAGGTGGGGTGTTACACTTGGTATCAGAGCTTAAGGTTACCAGATTTGAAAAAAAGTTTTTGAAAAATATTTTCAAAAAGGTTTTAAAAAGGAAGTATTTTCAAAAGTAGAGTTTATTCTGAAAAACATAATCCCCAAGAGCCATATATCTATCTTTGATTTCCTGTTTAATCCTTGTTTCCTTCTTTTCTGAGTCTCCGGGGCTCCTGGCTTTCTGGGAGTAACCTCATCGCGACATGGTTCTATAGGCATGATGAGACTACGGTGTCTATCGAAGGGCAAAGAAGTGCCTACGTTCCATCTGTAGCCGCAGTAATTTCACTTACGGCTAATCCTCTTCTGAGCTTCGTAAGGTTTTCCATGCGACGAGGGCAACTTTGGAGAAAGACTTGTTAACATGTAAGAAGACTGGTTGTTTTCAGTGTGGTGAGACAGGACATCTGATCTAGGATTGCTCCAGATGGCAAGGGCAAATGGTAGAATCTTCTGGAGGGTAGATACTCTCGTAGTTGGCAGACAGGATAGAGGTGGAAATTTTTTTCCTTAGAAAGTTTTATTTCCTTATCTGATCATTCTGGCATTTTGATTCTGTAGTTGAGTCTCTACTAGTCTTGTTTCTGATTCTGCTATAGTCTCAAACCCCATGAGGGTTACGACTCATCTGTTTGTGATAAGTTGGGGTTTGAGGGTATCTGTGTTGGGTGTTAAGTTGACTATGACGCATACATTCTGGGTTTTTATCATGCTTAGTTTCCTAAGAATCATTTGATAATCTTATCTGTACTAGTAGTCTGTAAGTATCTGAATATTTCTGATAAGGTTAAGGGTTTTTACTCGAAGCATGAAGTAGATTTCCAGTTGGACATTTGTTTAATGGGAGTAGTTATCTGAGTGTCAATCTGATGTTGATTTCGGTCTTCAGGGATGATACTTAGGGGGTTATTCTCTTAAACCGATGTCTAATGGGAACCAAGCTTTTGTTTTAATTGTACTTGCTTCTATCACTCGACTTTATCCTATCGACCGAATCTTCGACCTTTAAGTAGCAACTAATGGGTGTAAACATGTGTTTGAGACATGTTATGTTTGATGGTTGCAATTGTAACAACCCGTAAAATGCGAGCCAGTTTGAAATTTTTATTTTGGCCATTTTAGCGAAGTTTGAATATTCAAAATGAATTATTTTAAATAATATCGTCGAAAAATTTATTTTGAATATAATTCGAACGTATATAATATACGCGTCGTCGTTAGAATATAAATATTTATATATAATTATAAAAGGAATTGAAAATGGCGCGGTAGTTCGAAAATTCGATTCCTAATTTCAATTGAATATACAGAATTCAATATAAGTCAGAATTGAACGAAACAAGAAATATTTGAATCTGTATAACTATATCTTTGTAACGAAGTTAACAAACTGAGATTTCATTTTAGAAATGATAAGATATGTCCAGTTTAAAATTAGAAATAGTCGCTGTGGAATTTATATATATTTTTATATATATAAGGCCCTTAAAAATAGCAATTTTGCAAAAGACCTCGGATTTCGACGAAACCAGTTTTGTTGGATCCGCAGTGTCAAGTAATTGCTAGATTCCAAATTTCATAATTTTTCGAATCAATATGTGAGCGTGGCAAAGGAAAACGCGTTTGACCAGTTTCAGTTGATTTTAATCGACTGGAAAAGGGCCATTTTTCCAACGGTCTCAGAATTTGACGAAACTAGTTTTGATAGGACCGTATCGTCAATACGAAGCTAGAAAATATTTTTCTGGAATTTATAGAGTTAGTATGTGGCCCCAGTAATTTGAAATGTACGTTTAAAATTCAATATAGTGATTTAAATGTAAATTCAACGGAAATTGATTCAAACAGTCGAATTGGCTTACGATACAGATCCCATTGTGTTCAGAATGGGGGTATTTACCTAGAGGCGATAGTCGTTGGGTTTGATTCTGAGTCCGAGTGCAAAGACAGATATCTTCAAAATTAAAATAAATAAAATATAAATAAAATAATATATAATCTTCTTCCAAAGTCAACAACCCTCATTACTTTCTAGTGTGGTCAAACATCAGGAAACCCGCCGCTGCCAAATTCAATAAAAACCCCAAATCGCTCAACTCCTCCGTCGCTCAATTCCTCTCCCCTCCATCTCGACTCACGTTCGCTCCCCTCGACCCCCGTTTAGCCTCCACCAATTCCCCCCCCCCTATGAACCTCCGCTGAAGACCTCGATAAGGAATCTGGAGGGGGGGTTGCGAGTCGGAAGAAAGGGTGATGGCCAGGTGCGGGTTTGGGCGAGCTTCGCAATAGAGTTCGTGGATCGTCGTCTAGAGGCTCAGGAAGGCGCATAGGCCGACGTCGTGGGAGGTTCCGAACTGGTTCAGGCGCTTCCAGGCGGCGGCAAGAAACCCCCCCCTTCGCAGCTACATCGGTGAGCCTTTCCTATTTTTATTTATTTTATTTATTTTCTTTTTTTATTTATTCTGTAAACTGTTTTTTTTAAGGTATAAAACCGAACAGATTTTGTTAAAAATATAAAAACTGTTTTATGTTAAAAATATAAAAACTGTTTTATGTTAAAAGTTTAAAAACTGTTTTATGTTAAAAGTTTAAAAACTGTTTTATGTTAAAAGTTTAAAAACTGTTTTATGTTAAAAGTTTAAAAACTGTTTTATGTAAAAAAAAAAAAAAAAAAAAAAACTGCATTTTATATGTTGAAAAAAACATATTTTTATATGTTGAAAGCAAAAGTAAAAAACATATTTTTATATGTTGAAAGCAAAAGTAAAAATCATATTTTTATATGTTGAAAGCAAAAGTAAAAAAAAAAAAACATATTTTTATATGTTGAAAGCAAAAGTAAAAATCATATTTTTATATGTTGAGAGCAAAAGAAAAAAAAACATATTTTTATATGTTGAAAGCAAAAGTAAAAATCATATTTTTATATGTTGAGAGCAAAAGTAAAAATCATATTTTTATATATTGAATAGCGAAGTCAAAATTCGATTTTTATATATTGAACTTTGAACTAAAAATTCGATTTTTTATATATTGAACTTTGAACTAAAAATTCGATTTTTATATATTGAACTTTGAACTAAAAATTCGATTTTTATATATTGAACTTTGAACTAAAAATTCGATTTTTATATATTGAACTTTGAACTAAAAATTCGATTTTTATATATTGAACTTTGAACTAAAAATTCGATTTTTATATATTGAACTTTGAACTAAAAATTCGATTTTTATATATTGAACTTTGAACTAAAAATTCGATTTTTATATATTGAACTTTGAACTAAAAATTCGATTTTTATATATTGAACTTTGAACTAAAAATTCGATTTTTATATATTGAACTTTGAACTAAAAATTCGATTTTTATATATTGAATAGCGAACTAAAAATTCGATTTTTACATATGTAGTGAAAGCGGACAACGAAAGCGACAAAAAGGCGAAACGACGAAGACTTCTGCAAATGAAGAGCCGTGGAGCTTGGATAGCTTTCGGTGAGAATTTCTCACCTTTCAATTTATTTTTCTAGTTATATATATATATATACTAGGATGCAGACGGTGCTTAGTAGCACCCGACACCCGTCCACATACCATGGACTTGTTTGTTTGGTTGTGTAGTTGGTTAGATTATTTGATTTGGATTTGATTGATTGGTTGAATTGGAAATTGATTAAAATTGATATGTGAATGGCGTGGGCCTTCACTAGACCGGGGATAAGGCTAGGCCTTGTCCCGTTTCTGGTATCGTGCCGTTATGCCGCCGAAATTTTCTAAAACATGTTAGAAAAATAAAAATATCATTTTATTGAATAAATGAATTGAATAGAAATTCATAGGTTGAAATAAAATGTTTTATCGTTAAAAATATAATTTTTAACGTGAATATGAAAATAGTGAAGTGAATAAATAAATATTCATTTACAAACCAGATGGTTTGTTTATGTACACTTATTTGAATGACATTGATTGGGACGATAAATTTTACACATCGCCCAACTGCACGAATAAAATAGTTGTTTGATTGTTTGAAACCCCACACGGGTGTTAGGATGAAATTTGAAGTTCACTCATCCTGATTGATTAAATATGTCGATCGATTGATTGACATGCTGTTATAAGCGTTAGATATCTTTATTTGATGCTTATACAGTGTAGTGCACTTTGGTTGATGGTTGATTATTTTTCAATGCTATTATATACATGTGTTGTATGAAAATCCATATAATTAATTTTATATGGTAATCGATTGGGCCTCATTCCAGTTTAGAAATAGAAATATTTGAAATAGAAATATTTGAAATAGAATATTTGAAAATAGAAATTTATGAAGCCGTATTGATTAGATTGACGCCATTTAGACGTGAACGATATTTATATCGATTTTAAAACGATTTCGAAATGAATTGAATTGAAAACGAATTCAAAATGAATTGAAAACGATTTCGAAATGAATTGAATTGAAAACGAATTCAAAATGAATTGAAAACGATTTCGAAATGAATTGAATTGAAAACGATTTCGAAATGAATTGAATTGAAAACGAATTCAAAATGAATTGAAAACGATTTCGAAATGAATTGAATTAAAAACGATTTCGAAATGAATTGAATTGAAAACGAATTCAAATGGAATAGAAAGCGAATTGAAATGAATTCAAATTGAATTGAAATTCGAATTGAATAGAAATGAATTTTTAAACGAATTTATAAAGAAGAATTCAATTTTGCTTTGAATTGAAATAGAAGTTGAAATAGAATTTGAAACGAATTTAAAACTATTTATATAATTCGTTTTAAATAGAAATCGACGAAATATATATTATATATATTATATATATAATATAATGGCCTGAATAGAACGCGCCGCGCCGCGGCAGTTCGCGAATTTCGACCATTTATTTCAAACGGACATTACGGGAGATCCGACCGTCGGATTCTCCTAAAACCGGAACCGTTGGGTTCGTATCGAAAAGAGCTTTCTAAAGAAGGTTAGAAATTTGAAATCTAACGGTTGGATTTGGAGATACGTCCAAATCAAATTCGAAAAAGGTCGCTGTAAGTGCAGTTCGATGGCCGTTGATGGAAATCGACTGTACGGGCCTTGATAAAATTATTAAAAATAGTAATAATTTATGTAAAATCATAAGAAATGATTTGTGAAGATTTGGGATGAAAAACTCCATATTTGAAAAGATAAAAATAGATTTTTATCGAAATGAACTAGTTTTGAACTAGAATTATAATTCTATTTATTTTTAAATAAATAAATTGAATTCGAAAAGGGTTTTGAAAATAACCAAAATTTCCAATGATTGCATTGGAGTGGATTTGAATCGAAATTGTCTTCGGAATATTTCGATGTTGGAATTCGTGATTATACAGGTGTTGTTATGGAAATTTGAAAGATATATTTTTATATCGTTATTTCCAATACGACATTTGTTAATCATAGAATTTGATATTGAATATAGGCCGATATATTTTCTATTCAGAGCCTTGTATTTAATATCAAATGTGATTTGGGTTTGTCGTGAATGGTGTCTTCACTAACACCGTTCTTGAACCCAGTTGAGAAATGATTAAATCTTTTTATTTAGATTTAATGAAGTGTACCAATTAAATAATATTTAATTGGAATTGAATTGATATTGATTTTTGGGTTTATCGTGAACAGTGTTTTAAATAACACTTGTTCTTTAACCCGATAATTAATGAATGTGATTTGGGTTTGTCGTGAATGGTGTCTTCACTAACACTGTTCTTGGACCCAGTTGAGAAAAGATTAAATCTTTTTATTTAGATTTAATGAAGTGTACCAATTAAATAATATTTAATTGGAATTGAATTGATATTGATTTTTGGGTTTATCGTGAACAGTGTTTTAAATAACACTTGTTCTTTAACCCGATAATTAATGAATGTGATTTGGGTTTGTCGTGAATGGTGTCTTCACTAACACTGTTCTTGGACCCAGTTGAGAAAAGATTAAATCTTTTTATTTAGATTTAATGAAGTGTACCAATTAAATGATATTTAATTGGAATTGAATTGATATTGATTTTTGGGTTTATCGTGAACAGTGTTTTAAATAACACTCGTTCTTTAACCCGATAATTAATGAATGTGATTTTGGGTTTATCGTGAACCATGTTTTAAATGACACTGATTCTTTAACCCAGATAATGATTAAAACTAAGTGGAGTTTTAATGAATCTTTAATTAGATTGAAAAGATCGAGAATGGAGTATCACCAGTTTTGCTCCAGGCGATAGTTAAATCTTTAATTAGATTTGAACGTGAAATTTAGAAACTAACTGTCGGTTAGCCAAGCAGAATGGTTTTCTGGATATTGATCTGATGTTGGTTTCGGCCTTCGGGGTTAATATTTGGGGAATTATTCTCTTGATTAATTTACGGTTAGTGACTAATGAATTGGAATGAGGCGTATGTTGTGTTTGTGTAACACTTATTTAAATATACGCGAGTTATTCGGAAAGACCGGGTTTATCCCATTCTGAATAACTGATACGACGATAAGTCGAAGATGAAGACGATGGTCGAAGACCGGAGGTCTTCACGTCGTTTGGGTGATAACTGATGATCTTGATTGGGCTGTACACCCAAGAAGATGGAAACAGTTAGTGATCGTCCAGACGTACTTGGAGATCGATGGATATGCGGGGTACTAGGTGCCTCCGGTTTCGTTCAGGCCCAGAACGGACTTGTAAATGGACTGTGTGTCTGACATTGGATTTCATTCTGTGTGACTGATATCGGTTGCATAGAGTGGTTTGCCTGTGTGGCATGCTAAGATGCAAATGATCAAGGCTTCTGTTGAAAAGCAAAGTCTTGTGGTGATGATCAAAGCACGGCCTTTGTGGCGTAGCTTTGTGTAACGTTTACCTCGCGTGTTTCACACCCGGTATGAACCAAAAACGGGAGAGGACATCAGGGAGGACTTGCGTTTCTTTCTAGCTAGAAGTGGCGTCAGTGGTTTTACACGCCCTGACGAGTTTGACTTATGTGGTTGTTGCTGTTGCGAGGCGCCTCGGTTATATCGATTTCGGCCGATGCATTCTGGTCGGCTGACGGACCAGACTTACACCCCATAGGGTGGGTGTGACGGCCTGGAATTTCGCTCGATCTTAATCAGTCGTTAAACCGATCTAAACCATTCGAAACCCCTGACTGTTGAGAACAGGACAAATCAGAACACAAACAGAAGAACATTTCATTGTATATTACAACAATGCATCAGATTACAAGAATATACAGAGTATAAATGAATAAATATTACACAGAAATGTCAGAGATTTAAATTACATTTAAATACATAGCAGCGGAAAAAATAATATAAAGCACAACTGAAGGTGATATACGGATACAGAGCTTTCCGGATATCATTCCAGCTGTAAACCAGAATCCTGTGAATATAAATCTGCAAAACCAAAACTACTAGCTGCCCGTGCGGAAAATAGGGGCACCCAGAGTTTAGGTTAAAACAATAAACTCCAGGTCAGTCATGTGACTGGTGTGAGAACTAAAACAGTTATTTAAAACTTTGCTTTTAAAAGAAAGTAATTCAAGGGACCACGCCGTAAAACACGGAACGGGTTTCCTCCCAAGAATACCAGTGCATAGAATAAACAACGCAATGCTTTTTCGAAAAATGAAGCTATTATAAGACCCAGGTCCTATCATACAATGCAACGCAAGCCGGGGGATAGGGTTTTCCCTTATAATAGCCAAACATGCTTGGTACGCTTAAAACAAATCATTTGATACTATAATAAGTGTATAGTGTCAAAACATTTCAATCATAAATATAAATCATAGACGGCATGGGTACCATATATCATGTCGCCATACTAGTTCTACAATTAAAACCGCGATACACGTATTGGAAATTGGATTTCCGTCATGAGTCGAGGCAAGGGGCAAGCTCCTCTCCGCGTTCGAGACACTCTAGCAAATGTCCCCGGGATTACGCACACTGGGTAACCCCTGGATCTTCAGGGCCGGTCCTCACTTACGTTAGAGGATTAATTATGCCTGAACACACGTTTCCCGGTCCTTACAGACCTATAATCGAGGCGCCTCATCCAACAACCACAAAGGTGAAAAGTATATATATGTCAGGGCTGGTAAGTCACTGACACCACCAAAGCTAGAAAGAAACGTGCGCTCTCCCTGCAGTCCGTATCCCGTTTTTAACTCATACCGAGGTGTGAGGCTCGCGAATACACGTTATACACAAAGCTGCCACGTAGGCGTGCTTTGATCATCAACCACAAGACTTTGCTTTTCAACAGAAGCCTTGATCCATGCAACTCAGCATGCCACACAGGCAATTCATGCCATGCGATTGATATCTATCGATATATAACCTCTAAGCTCGTACGTCTCAGAGAAGGGCGTTAAGCAAGAGAATAAATTCTCCGCCGCCAAGCAGATATATATTTAATAGAAATCAATCAACACAGAATAAAATCCAATGTCAGACACACAATCCATTTACAAGTCCGTTCTGGGTCTGAACGAAACCGGAGGCACTTTCCTCGCATATCCATCCATCCCCAAGTACGTCTGGACGACCACCAACTATTTCCATCCTCTTGGGTGTACAGCCCAATCAGGATCGTCAGTAATTACCCAAACGATGTGAAAACTTCCGGTCTTCGACCACCGTCTTCATCTTCGACTTATCGTCGAATCGGTTATTCAGAATGGGTATAAACCCGGACTTTCCGAACAACCCGCGTATATTGAAAACAAATGTTACACAAACACAACATACGCCTCATTCCAATTCATTAGTCACTAATCGCAAATCAGCAAGAGAACAATTTCCCAAACATTAACCCCGAAGGCCGAAACCAACATCAGATCAATACCCAGGAAACCATTCTTCTTAGCCAACCTACAGCTAGTTCCTAAATTCCACATTCTCAGGGAAAGGTTCCCATTAATTTTATCCAAGATAAATTCTTTAAAATTTATCCTGAAATCTTCCTTTGGATGTTATTTAAAACCAAATTATGGTTTTTCCAACTAGTCGAGATTAGCGAACCACAACGAAGTAATTATTTATTTTATTTCCCAATCCCAACCTATTCATCCCATGAAGCAAAACTGGTAATACTCCATATCTAACACCACTGTGTTATCGGTAAAACTAATTACCATTTCACGTTCAAATCTAATTAAAGATTTAACTATCGCTTTGGAGCAAAACTGGTAATACTCCATTCCCGCTCATTTTCTAAATTTGGAAATTTAGATTACGAATTCACATTTCAATCTAATTGCAGATTCGTTAAAACTCCTTTTACTGGGTTAAAGAACTAGGTGTTATTTAAAACACAGTTCACGATAAACCCATTTCAAACTCAATCAAATATATTAGAAATTCGATTATTTAAAAACCCCTTTTTAAATCTTGTTCATTTATTTAAAAATAAATTGGTTTTAAATTTAGTTTAAAACTAGTTCCTTTTGATAAAAATCTATTTTTATCTTTTTAAATATGGAGTTTTTCACCCCAATTTTTCCCAAATCATTTCTTATGATTTTACACAAATTATTGATATTTTTAATAATTTTATCAAGGCCCGTACAGTCGATTTCCAACAATGGCCATCGAACTGCACTTACAGCGACCTTTTTCGAATTTGATTTGGACGTATCTCCAAATCCAACCGTTAGATTTTGAATTTCTAATATTCGTTAGAAAGCTCTTTTCGATACGAACCCAACGGTTCCGGTTTTAGGAGAATCCGACGGTCGGATCTCCCGTAATGTCCGTTTGAAATAAATGGTCGAAATTTACGAACTGCCGCGGCGCGGCGCGTTCTATTCAGGCCATTATATTATATATATAATATATATAATATATATTTCGTCGATTACCATTTAAAACGAATTATATATATTTAGTTTTGAAATCGTTTCAAAAGAAATTTCAACTTCCATTTCAATTCAAATCAAAATTGAATTCTTCTTTATAAATTCGTTTTAAAAATCATTTTTATTCAATTCGAATTTCAATTCAATTTGAATTCATTTCACTTCATTTTAAATTCAATTCGAATTCGTTTTTCAATTCAATTCAATTCAATTCAAATTGGTTTTCTATTCGATTCAAATTCATTTTCTATTCAAATTAACTTCGTTTCGTTTTCTATTTGAATCAAGTTCATTATATATTCAATTTGAAACCAAATTGGTTTTCTATTCCATTCAATTCGAAATCGTTATACATTCAATTCAAATCGAAATCGTTTTACATTCAATTCATTTCGAAATCGTTATATATTCAATTCATTTCGAAATCATTATATATTCAATTCATTTCGAAATCGTTATATATTCAATTCATTTCGAAATCGTTATATATTCAATTCATTTCGAAATCGTTATATATTCAATTCATTTCGAAATCGTTATATATTCAATTCATTTCGAAATCGTTATATATTCAATTCATTTCGAAATCGTTATATATTCAATTCATTTCGAAATCGTTATATATTCAATTCATTTCGAAATCGTTATATATATCGTTCGCATCAAAATGGCGCATCACTATTCAACACGGCTTTATATATTCTATTTCAAATATTTCTTTTTGTCAACACACGACTAATCTCAACGAATGAGTACCGTCCATGTGTGACTATTTTTGGTTAAATTATTTCGTTCAACACATGACTAATCTCAACGAATGAGTACCGTCAACACATGAACCTTTATTTTATATTGATAAAGATGTAAATTTTATTATAAAAATAATTCGTTCAACACATGACTAATCCCAACGGATGAGTATAGTCAACACATGAACCTTTATTTTATATTCTTTATTTTTCAAATTGGAATGAGGCCCAATCAATCACCATATAAAGTCAATTATATGGATTTTCATACAACACATGTATAAGATAGCATTGAAGAATAATCAACCATCAACCAAAGTGCACTACACTGTATAAGCATCAAATATAGATATCTAACGCTTATAACAGCCTGTCAATCAATCGATCGACATACTTAATCAGTCAGGATGAGTGAACTTTAAATTTCATCCCAACACCCGTGTAGGGTTTCAAACAATCAAACATAAGTTTTTATTCGTGCAGTTGGGCGATGTGTAAAATTTATCGACCCAATCAATATCATTCAAATAGGTGTACATAAACAAACCGTCCGGTTTGTAAATGAATATTTTATTTATTCGCATTCACGTTAAAAATTATATTTTTAACGATAAAACAATTTATCTTAACATATGAATATCTATTCAGTTCATTTATTCAATAAATGATTTTTTTTTTTTTTTTTTCTAACATATTTTAGAAAATTTCGGCGGCATAACGGCACGATACTAGAAACGGGACAAGGCCTAGCCTAATCCCCGGTCTAGTGAAGGCCCACGCCATTCACACATCAATCAAATTCACTTTCGTTATGCAAACCACAAAATTTGGAGTAAGGGTCTAACCTAGCCTTACTCCTTCGCCTTATAACGGCGCACGTCTAATCCTAACCAATTTATCGATTCGATTTTTCACACCACAAACCACATTCAAACCAATATCTCAATCAATCACCAAACATCCAAACAAACAAGTCCATGGTATGTGGACGGGTGTCGGGTGCTACTAAGCACCGTCTGCATCCTAGTATATATATAACTAGAAAAATTAAATTGAAAGGTGAGAAGTTCTCACTTATAGCTATCCAGCTCCACGGCACTTCATTTGCAGAAGTCTTCGTCGTTTTCGCATCTTCGTCAGCTTCGTCGCCCGTAGCCACTATATATATAAAAATCGAATTTTTACTTCGCTATTCAATATATAAAAATCTATTTTTCTATTGAAGTTTAATATATAAAAATTCTATTTTTTCTATCGAAGTTCAATATATAAAAATTCTATTTTTCTATTTCGCTATGTCAAATAGATAAAAATTATATTTTTATCACGCTATTTTCCACATAAAGATTTCGCCTTTATAAAAATTACCACTTTATCTCAACGTATATAAAATAAAAATCAGATTTTTATTTTGTTACATACACAAAGATGATATCTTTATATTCTCTATCTTATAAAGATTATATTTTTAATACTTTAAAAATATAAAAATCCTATTTTTAATATTCCTATATAGTAAAGACTATATTTTTAATACTTTAAAAATATAAAAATCATATTTTTAATATTCTAAAAATACGAAGATCAGGTCTTGTTCCTTCTCAAATCAGTTTTTATTTTCTTTTAAAAATCCAGTTTTAACTCTTTTATAAAAACAAAACAGTTTTTATCTTTTAAAAGATTCAGTTTTATAAATTAAGAAAAATCAGTTTTATAAATTAAGAAAAATCAGTTTTATAAATTAAGAAAAATCAGTTTTATAAATTAAGAAAAATCAGTTTTATAAATTAATATAATAGTAAAAATAAATAAAAAAAAATAAAAAAAAAAAAAAAAAATAAAAAAAAAAAAAATAAAAATAAAAAAAATACCAGGGGGGGCGCTGTCGGCTTTGTCGAGGGGGGGGGGGCTTCGCTTCGTCGCTGGAGGTGGAGCTCGCGGTGCGGTGGGGCTATTGCGGTGACTGGGGGGGCTCGGGGTTTGGGTCGCGACCTGGAGGAGGTCGGAGCAAAGAGGGAGCGGTGGTAGGCGGTTCTCGCGGTGGGAAGAAAGGGGAGCGGTGGCTCTTCAGGCAGAAGGAGGAGATGGGAACGGAGGAAGGGAAGGAGGAAGAAGAGGAGGGGGGGCGCGCCTGCCACTGGCGCGGCGGTGGTTGGGTGGAGGCGTCGATCGCCCTTTTTTTTTTTTTTTTTTTTTTATTTGATTTCTGATTTTAGAATGAAAACGAGAGGGGGGGGGTTTATATGAAAAATATATATATATTTAATTATTTAATTACTTTCAAAAAGCAACTTTTATTTTCGACCTCAAAACGAGACCCACCGCCTGTCGTCCATAGCGTTTCACCCCCATTCCGAACACAATGGGATATATATCGCAAGCTGATATGATCGTATGAATCAGTTTCCGTTCAATTTACATTTAAATCACTATATTGAATTTTAAACGTACATTTCAAATTACCGGGGTCACATACTAACTCTAAAAATTCCCGAAAAATATTTTCTAGCTTCGTATTGACGATACGGTCCTAACAAAACTAGTTTCGTCGAATTCCGAGACCGTATGAAAAATGGCCATTTTCCAGTCGACTAAAATCAACTGAAATGGTCAAAACACGTTTTCCTTTGCCACGCTCACATATTGATTCGAAAAATTATGAAATTTGGAATCTAGCAATAACTTAACATCACGGACCCAACAAAAGTGGTTTCGTCGAAATCCGAGGTCATTTGCAAAATGGCTATTTTTAAGGGCTATATATTATATTAAAATATATATAAATTCCACAGCGACTATTTCTAATTTTCAACTGGACATATCTCATCATTTATAAAGTGAAATCTCAGTTTCTCAACTTCGTTGGAAAGATATTATCAATTAGATCCTAATGTTTTTGGTTTCACTAAAATCCGGATTGTTCTGCACCCGGTATATTCAATTGAAGTTTGAAATCGAATTATCGAACTACCGCGCCATTTTCACTTCCTTTTATAATTATATATAATTATTTATATTCTAACGACGACGCGTAAAATATATACGTCGAATTATATTCAAAATAAATTTTCTCGTCGATATTATTTAAAATATTCTATTTTAAATATTCAAAATTCGCCAAAATTGCCAAAATAAAAATTTTAAACTGGCCCAGATTTTCCGGGTTATTACAATCTCCCCCACTTAAAACTTTTCGTCCCCGAAAAGGAACAAAGTCGAAAGTGGTTTGATTATTCAACTCTATGTTCGATCTGGCTTCCATTCTCCAACTCTTTAGTTTCTGAGAATTTCCAAAATTTCAAAAATTTGGCTAACACCCTAAATTTTTGAAAAATTTCGCCATAACCTCCCCTGCAATGGGAGCATCGGGGAATTTCAAATAGCTTCCCCGGTCCTTCAGATCTCAAAAAGAAAAAGAAAAAGCCAAGCGGCTAGCCAATAGGCTCACAAAATCATCATCACCCAAACAAAACAGTAAATTATGTAATAAACATGTACCTATTTGTCGGGCAAACAAATTTTATTCTCTGCTCTAGCCTCCTTGCTATGACCTGTTCAATGTAAGTATATGTATATGGAAGCAAATGCGACCAATTTTCAATATAGTTCAATATTTGGTTCAATTAGTCCTAAATGATTAAAATTAGCAAACAAATAAACAAACAACCCAAACATCAATCAATTAGTGAATTAGAGTTTTCAAATCCATAAAATTTGATATATATACAGAAAATCTTGTTTTTGATGCCAATTCACAACAAAGTGTTCTATCTATATTAGTTTTGGTTCTCACACCAGTCTAATGGAAATATATAGATATCACACCTTCGTTACTCGAACATGAATACTAATGACAACTAGTCAATCATCAGAATCATCTTCGGGCCACTAGAGTATGATTCTATATCTATCCAGTATATTAACACTTCGAATATACGTTCATGACGCGTATACGCGAAATCTATATATACTCGATTGTCCATATTCAAAATAAATAAATAAACAAATACGAATGATTGATTTAAATTTTCAAAACAAAATTGTTTTCATTTGAAAAAATATACTCTTCACACTCGTTCTAGGATACTACTGATCCTATCTCTAACGAGTCATTCTAATTGGATATTACTAATCCAATATCTGATGAATTCTTTCGTATGGTTCTAATGTGTCTTGTTCTCGAGCTCTGTAAACCAAAGCTCTGATACCAAATGTGACGGCCTGCGAAATCCGGTAGGCTTTGCAACCATCCCTTCATCCCCTAAGCAGCAGGTAAAACCTACCGCGGCTCACACCGGTCCCCCAATTCCTTGTTTTACGGCGACCCTCTCGAGTCTCGCGCCTATTGGCGAACCAACGCCCTCCCCGGCGCCATGTAGGGGTAAGAGTCTCCCGTTCGCCACCAAACCGCGAAGCGAGAACCCCCTATCATGTGTACCCGGCCTACTCAGGGCCAGCAACAAGAACTGGTAATACTCCATTCCCGCTCATTTTCTAAATTTGGAAATTTAGATTACGAATTCACATTTCAATCTAATTGCAGATTCGTTAAAACTCCTTTTACTGGGTTAAAGAACTAGGTGTTATTTAAAACACAGTTCACGATAAACCCATTTCAAACTCAATCAAATATATTAGAAATTCGATTATTTAAAAACCCCTTTTTAAATCTTGTTCATTTATTTAAAAATAAATTGGTTTTAAATTTAGTTTAAAACTAGTTCCTTTTGATAAAAATCTATTTTTATCTTTTTAAATATGGAGTTTTTCACCCCAATTTTTCCCAAATCATTTCTTATGATTTTACACAAATTATTGATATTTTTAATAATTTTATCAAGGCCCGTACAGTCGATTTCCAACAATGGCCATCGAACTGCACTTACAGCGACCTTTTTCGAATTTGATTTGGACGTATCTCCAAATCCAACCGTTAGATTTTGAATTTCTAATATTCGTTAGAAAGCTCTTTTCGATACGAACCCAACGGTTCCGGTTTTAGGAGAATCCGACGGTCGGATCTCCCGTAATGTCCGTTTGAAATAAATGGTCGAAATTTACGAACTGCCGCGGCGCGGCGCGTTCTATTCAGGCCATTATATTATATATATAATATATATAATATATATTTCGTCGATTACCATTTAAAACGAATTATATATATTTAGTTTTGAAATCGTTTCAAAAGAAATTTCAACTTCCATTTCAATTCAAATCAAAATTGAATTCTTCTTTATAAATTCGTTTTAAAAATCATTTTTATTCAATTCGAATTTCAATTCAATTTGAATTCATTTCACTTCATTTTAAATTCAATTCGAATTCGTTTTTCAATTCAATTCAATTCAATTCAAATTGGTTTTCTATTCGATTCAAATTCATTTTCTATTCAAATTAACTTCGTTTCGTTTTCTATTTGAATCAAGTTCATTATATATTCAATTTGAAACCAAATTGGTTTTCTATTCCATTCAATTCGAAATCGTTATACATTCAATTCAAATCGAAATCGTTTTACATTCAATTCATTTCGAAATCGTTATATATTCAATTCATTTCGAAATCATTATATATTCAATTCATTTCGAAATCGTTATATATTCAATTCATTTCGAAATCGTTATATATTCAATTCATTTCGAAATCGTTATATATTCAATTCATTTCGAAATCGTTATATATTCAATTCATTTCGAAATCGTTATATATTCAATTCATTTCGAAATCGTTATATATTCAATTCATTTCGAAATCGTTATATATTCAATTCATTTCGAAATCGTTATATATATCGTTCGCATCAAAATGGCGCATCACTATTCAACACGGCTTTATATATTCTATTTCAAATATTTCTTTTTGTCAACACACGACTAATCTCAACGAATGAGTACCGTCCATGTGTGACTATTTTTGGTTAAATTATTTCGTTCAACACATGACTAATCTCAACGAATGAGTACCGTCAACACATGAACCTTTATTTTATATTGATAAAGATGTAAATTTTATTATAAAAATAATTCGTTCAACACATGACTAATCCCAACGGATGAGTATAGTCAACACATGAACCTTTATTTTATATTCTTTATTTTTCAAATTGGAATGAGGCCCAATCAATCACCATATAAAGTCAATTATATGGATTTTCATACAACACATGTATAAGATAGCATTGAAGAATAATCAACCATCAACCAAAGTGCACTACACTGTATAAGCATCAAATATAGATATCTAACGCTTATAACAGCCTGTCAATCAATCGATCGACATACTTAATCAGTCAGGATGAGTGAACTTTAAATTTCATCCCAACACCCGTGTAGGGTTTCAAACAATCAAACATAAGTTTTTATTCGTGCAGTTGGGCGATGTGTAAAATTTATCGACCCAATCAATATCATTCAAATAGGTGTACATAAACAAACCGTCCGGTTTGTAAATGAATATTTTATTTATTCGCATTCACGTTAAAAATTATATTTTTAACGATAAAACAATTTATCTTAACATATGAATATCTATTCAGTTCATTTATTCAATAAATGATTTTTTTTTTTTTTTTTTCTAACATATTTTAGAAAATTTCGGCGGCATAACGGCACGATACTAGAAACGGGACAAGGCCTAGCCTAATCCCCGGTCTAGTGAAGGCCCACGCCATTCACACATCAATCAAATTCACTTTCGTTATGCAAACCACAAAATTTGGAGTAAGGGTCTAACCTAGCCTTACTCCTTCGCCTTATAACGGCGCACGTCTAATCCTAACCAATTTATCGATTCGATTTTTCACACCACAAACCACATTCAAACCAATATCTCAATCAATCACCAAACATCCAAACAAACAAGTCCATGGTATGTGGACGGGTGTCGGGTGCTACTAAGCACCGTCTGCATCCTAGTATATATATAACTAGAAAAATTAAATTGAAAGGTGAGAAGTTCTCACTTATAGCTATCCAGCTCCACGGCACTTCATTTGCAGAAGTCTTCGTCGTTTTCGCATCTTCGTCAGCTTCGTCGCCCGTAGCCACTATATATATAAAAATCGAATTTTTACTTCGCTATTCAATATATAAAAATCTATTTTTCTATTGAAGTTTAATATATAAAAATTCTATTTTTTCTATCGAAGTTCAATATATAAAAATTCTATTTTTCTATTTCGCTATGTCAAATAGATAAAAATTATATTTTTATCACGCTATTTTCCACATAAAGATTTCGCCTTTATAAAAATTACCACTTTATCTCAACGTATATAAAATAAAAATCAGATTTTTATTTTGTTACATACACAAAGATGATATCTTTATATTCTCTATCTTATAAAGATTATATTTTTAATACTTTAAAAATATAAAAATCCTATTTTTAA
Organism: Allium sativum; assembly: GCA_030737875.1. Lineage (NCBI taxonomy): Eukaryota > Viridiplantae > Streptophyta > Magnoliopsida > Asparagales > Amaryllidaceae > Allium > Allium sativum. Next base: position 573,551,050 of record CM060918.1, on the reverse strand, counting down.
TATTCCTATATAGTAAAGACTATATTTTTAATACTTTAAAAATATAAAAATCATATTTTTAATATTCTAAAAATACGAAGATCAGGTCTTGTTCCTTCTCAAATCAGTTTTTATTTTCTTTTAAAAATCCAGTTTTAACTCTTTTATAAAAACAAAACAGTTTTTATCTTTTAAAAGATTCAGTTTTATAAATTAAGAAAAATCAGTTTTATAAATTAAGAAAAATCAGTTTTATAAATTAAGAAAAATCAGTTTTATAAATTAAGAAAAATCAGTTTTATAAATTAATATAATAGTAAAAATAAATAAAATAAAATAAAAAAAAAAAAAAAATAAAAAAAAAAAAAAAAAAAAAAAAAATACCGGGGGGGCGCTGTCGGCTTTGTCGAGGGGGGGGGGCTTCGCTTCGTCGCTGGAGGTGGAGCTCGCGGTGCGGTGGGGCTATTGCGGTGACTGGGGGGGCTCGGGGTTTGGGTCGCGACCTGGAGGAGGTCGGAGCAAAGAGGGAGCGGTGGTAGGCGGTTCTCGCGGTGGGAAGAAAGGGGAGCGGTGGCTCTTCAGGCAGAAGGAGGAGATGGGAACGGAGGAAGGGAAGGAGAAAGAAGAGGAGGGGGGCGCGCCTGCCACTGGCGCGGCGGTGGTTGGGTGGAGGCGTCGATCGCCCTTTTTTTTTTTTTTTTTTTTTTTTATTTGATTTCTGATTTTAGAATGAAAACGAGAGGGGGGGGGGGGGGTTTATATGAAAAATATATATATATTTAATTATTTAATTACTTTCAAAAAGCAACTTTTATTTTCGACCTCAAAACGAGACCCACCGCCTGTCGTCCATAGCGTTTCACCCCCATTCCGAACACAATGGGATATATATCGCAAGCTGATATGATCGTATGAATCAGTTTCCGTTCAATTTACATTTAAATCACTATATTGAATTTTAAACGTACATTTCAAATTACCGGGGTCACATACTAACTCTAAAAATTCCCGAAAAATATTTTCTAGCTTCGTATTGACGATACGGTCCTAACAAAACTAGTTTCGTCGAATTCCGAGACCGTATGAAAAATGGCCATTTTCCAGTCGACTAAAATCAACTGAAATGGTCAAAACACGTTTTCCTTTGCCACGCTCACATATTGATTCGAAAAATTATGAAATTTGGAATCTAGCAATAACTTAACATCACGGACCCAACAAAAGTGGTTTCGTCGAAATCCGAGGTCATTTGCAAAATGGCTATTTTTAAGGGCTATATATTATATTAAAATATATATAAATTCCACAGCGACTATTTCTAATTTTCAACTGGACATATCTCATCATTTATAAAGTGAAATCTCAGTTTCTCAACTTCGTTGGAAAGATATTATCAATTAGATCCTAATGTTTTTGGTTTCACTAAAATCCGGATTGTTCTGCACCCGGTATATTCAATTGAAGTTTGAAATCGAATTATCGAACTACCGCGCCATTTTCACTTCCTTTTATAATTATATATAATTATTTATATTCTAACGACGACGCGTAAAATATATACGTCGAATTATATTCAAAATAAATTTTCTCGTCGATATTATTTAAAATATTCTATTTTAAATATTCAAAATTCGCCAAAATTGCCAAAATAAAAATTTTAAACTGGCCCAGATTTTCCGGGTTATTACAGTGGGGAGACGTAGTGTTCAGGCATAATAATCCACATCGGTGGACCGGCCCTGACGATCTAAAGGGTTGATGCGTTCTGATCCTGAGGGGCGGGCTAGAGCGTCTCGAATCGGTTGAGGACTATCTTTTGCCTCGGTTCATAGACGGAAATCCAATTTCCAAATACGTGACATTTGCGGTTTTAATTGTAATCCTATATATGGCGACATAGTGGGATGGGGCGCTTATGCCGCCTATGATTGATACTTATGATTTGAAGTTGTTTTATACACTTATAATAGTATCAAATGATTTGTTTTAAAACGTATCAAGCATTCTTTGGCTGTTATAAGGGAAAACCCTATCCTCGACTGCGTTGCATTGTGTGATGGGACCTGGGTCTTATAACAGCTTCATTTTTCTTTATTTAGCATTGCGCTGTTTGTTTTATGCACTGGTATTCTTGGGAGGAAACCCGTTCCGTGTTATACGGCGTGGTCCCTTGATTTACCTAACTTTGAAAATAAAGATAAATAACTGTTTTAGTTCTCACACCAGTCACATGACTGACCTGGAGTTTATTGTTTTAACCTAAACTCTGGGTGCCCCTATTTTGACACGGGCAGCTAGTAGTTTTGGTTTTGCAGATTTATATTCACAGGACCCTGGTTTACAGCTGGAACGATATCCGGAAAGCTTTGTATCCGTATATCTCATTCTAGTTATGTATTGTATTATTTTCCGCTGCTATATATTTAAATGTAATTTAAATCTCTGATATTTCTGTGTAATATTTATTCATACTCTGTATATTCTTGTAATCTGATGCACTGTTGTAATATATAGTGAAACGTTCTTCTGTATGCGTTCTGTTGTGGTTTGTTCTCGAACTATCCGACGCTTTCCTTTACGGGGAAGTTGCGGGTCTTCACAGTTGGTATCAGAGCTTTGGTTTACAAAGCTCAGAGAATAAGGCACATTAGAACCATACGAAAGAATTCATCAGATATTGGATTAGTAATATCCAATGGAATGACTCGTTAGAAATGGGATCAGTAGTATCCTAAGAACGAGTGTGAAGAGTATATTTTTGAAAATGAAAACAAATTTTTGTTTTGAAAATTTAAATCAATTATTCGTATTTGATTATTTATATGGATGTGGACAATCGAGTATATATAGATTTCGCGTATACGCGTCATGAACGTATATTCGAAGTTTTAATATATTGGATAGATATAGCATCACACTCTAGTCGCCCGGAGATATTATTGATGATAGCGATCGCATCATCAACATTTATGTTCGTGTTTCGAAGGTGTGATTTTCTATATATTTCCATTAGGCTGGTGTGAGAACCAAAACTTATATATAGCTAGAATACATTGTTGTGAATTGGCATCAAAAACATGATTTTTGTATATGTATCAAAATTATGAATTTGAAAACTCTAATTCACTAATTGATTGATGTTTGTGTTGTTTGTTCATTTGTTTGCTAATTTTGAACCATTATGCCTAATTGAATCAAATATTGAGTTATATTGAAATTTGGTCGCATTTGCTTGCATATACATATATATCATTGAACAGGTTATAGCAAGGAGGCTAGAGCAGGGAATAAAATTTGTTTGCCCGACAAATAGGTACATGTTTACTACATAATTTCCTGTTTTGTTTGGGTGATGATGATTTTGTGAGCCTATTGGCTAGCCGCTTGGCTTTTTCTTTTTCTTTTTGAGATCTGAAGGACCGGGGAAGCTATTTGAAATTCCCCGATGCTCCCGGTGCAGGGGAGGTTATGGCGAAATTTTTCGAAAATTTAGGGTGTTAGCCAAATTTTTGAAATTTTGAAAATTCTCAGAAACTAAAGAGTTGGAGAATGGAAGCCTGATCGATCGTAGAGTTGAATAATCAAACCACTTTCGACTTTGTTCCTTTTCGGGGACGAAAAGTTTTAAGTGGGGGAGATTGTAACAACCCGTAAAATGCGAGCCAGTTTGAAATTTTTATTTTGGCCATTTTAGCGAAGTTTGAATATTCAAAATGAATTATTTTAAATAATATCGTCGAAAAATTTATTTTGAATATAATTCGAACGTATATAATATACGCGTCGTCGTTAGAATATAAATATTTATATATAATTATAAAAGGAATTGAAAATGGCGCGGTAGTTCGAAAATTCGATTCCTAATTTCAATTGAATATACAGAATTCAATATAAGTCAGAATTGAACGAAACAAGAAATATTTGAATCTGTATAACTATATCTTTGTAACGAAGTTAACAAACTGAGATTTCATTTTAGAAATGATAAGATATGTCCAGTTTAAAATTAGAAATAGTCGCTGTGGAATTTATATATATTTTTATATATATAAGGCCCTTAAAAATAGCAATTTTGCAAAAGACCTCGGATTTCGACGAAACCAGTTTTGTTGGATCCGCAGTGTCAAGTAATTGCTAGATTCCAAATTTCATAATTTTTCGAATCAATATGTGAGCGTGGCAAAGGAAAACGCGTTTGACCAGTTTCAGTTGATTTTAATCGACTGGAAAAGGGCCATTTTTCCAACGGTCTCAGAATTTGACGAAACTAGTTTTGATAGGACCGTATCGTCAATACGAAGCTAGAAAATATTTTTCTGGAATTTATAGAGTTAGTATGTGGCCCCAGTAATTTGAAATGTACGTTTAAAATTCAATATAGTGATTTAAATGTAAATTCAACGGAAATTGATTCAAACAGTCGAATTGGCTTACGATACAGATCCCATTGTGTTCAGAATGGGGGTATTTACCTAGAGGCGATAGTCGTTGGGTTTGATTCTGAGTCCGAGTGCAAAGACAGATATCTTCAAAATTAAAATAAATAAAATATAAATAAAATAATATATAATCTTCTTCCAAAGTCAACAACCCTCATTACTTTCTAGTGTGGTCAAACATCAGGAAACCCGCCGCTGCCAAATTCAATAAAAACCCCAAATCGCTCAACTCCTCCGTCGCTCAATTCCTCTCCCCTCCATCTCGACTCACGTTCGCTCCCCTCGACCCCCGTTTAGCCTCCACCAATTCCCCCCCCTATGAACCTCCGCTGAAGACCTCGATAAGGAATCTGGAGGGGGGGTTGCGAGTCGGAAGAAAGGGTGATGGCCAGGTGCGGGTTTGGGCGAGCTTCGCAATGGAGTTCGTGGATCGTCGTCTAGAGGCTCAGGAAGGCGCATAGGCCGACGTCGTGGGAGGTTCCGAACTGGTTCAGGCGCTTCCAGGCGGCGGCAAGAAACCCCCCCCCTTCGCAGCTACATCGGTGAGCCTTTCCTATTTTTATTTATTTTATTTATTTTCTTTTTTTATTTATTCTGTAAACTGTTTTTTTTTAAGGTATAAAACCGAACAGATTTTGTTAAAAATATAAAAACTGTTTTATGTTAAAAATATAAAACTGTTTTATGTTAAAAGTTTAAAAACTGTTTTATGTTAAAAGTTTAAAAACTGTTTTATGTTAAAAGTTTAAAAACTGTTTTATGTAAAAAAAAAAAAAAAAAAAAAAACTGCATTTTATATGTTGAAAAAAACATATTTTTATATGTTGAAAGCAAAAGTAAAAAACATATTTTTATATGTTGAAAGCAAAAGTAAAAATCATATTTTTATATGTTGAAAGCAAAAGTAAAAAAAAAACATATTTTTATATGTTGAAAGCAAAAGTAAAAATCATATTTTTATATGTTGAGAGCAAAAGAAAAAAAAACATATTTTTATATGTTGAAAGCAAAAGTAAAAATCATATTTTTATATGTTGAGAGCAAAAGTAAAAATCATATTTTTATATATTGAATAGCGAAGTCAAAATTCGATTTTTATATATTGAACTTTGAACTAAAAATTCGATTTTTTATATATTGAACTTTGAACTAAAAATTCGATTTTTATATATTGAACTTTGAACTAAAAATTCGATTTTTATATATTGAACTTTGAACTAAAAATTCGATTTTTATATATTGAACTTTGAACTAAAAATTCGATTTTTATATATTGAACTTTGAACTAAAAATTCGATTTTTATATATTGAACTTTGAACTAAAAATTCGATTTTTATATATTGAACTTTGAACTAAAAATTCGATTTTTATATATTGAACTTTGAACTAAAAATTCGATTTTTATATATTGAACTTTGAACTAAAAATTCGATTTTTATATATTGAACTTTGAACTAAAAATTCGATTTTTATATATTGAACTTTGAACTAAAAATTCGATTTTTATATATTGAATAGCGAACTAAAAATTCGATTTTTACATATGTAGTGAAAGCGGACAACGAAAGCGACAAAAAGGCGAAACGACGAAGACTTCTGCAAATGAAGAGCCGTGGAGCTTGGATAGCTTTCGGTGAGAATTTCTCACCTTTCAATTTATTTTTCTAGTTATATATATATATATACTAGGATGCAGACGGTGCTTAGTAGCACCCGACACCCGTCCACATACCATGGACTTGTTTGTTTGGTTGTGTAGTTGGTTAGATTATTTGATTTGGATTTGATTGATTGGTTGAATTGGAAATTGATTAAAATTGATATGTGAATGGCGTGGGCCTTCACTAGACCGGGGATAAGGCTAGGCCTTGTCCCGTTTCTGGTATCGTGCCGTTATGCCGCCGAAATTTTCTAAAACATGTTAGAAAAATAAAAATATCATTTTATTGAATAAATGAATTGAATAGAAATTCATAGGTTGAAATAAAATGTTTTATCGTTAAAAATATAATTTTTAACGTGAATATGAAAATAGTGAAGTGAATAAATAAATATTCATTTACAAACCAGATGGTTTGTTTATGTACACTTATTTGAATGACATTGATTGGGACGATAAATTTTACACATCGCCCAACTGCACGAATAAAATAGTTGTTTGATTGTTTGAAACCCCACACGGGTGTTAGGATGAAATTTGAAGTTCACTCATCCTGATTGATTAAATATGTCGATCGATTGATTGACATGCTGTTATAAGCGTTAGATATCTTTATTTGATGCTTATACAGTGTAGTGCACTTTGGTTGATGGTTGATTATTTTTCAATGCTATTATATACATGTGTTGTATGAAAATCCATATAATTAATTTTATATGGTAATCGATTGGGCCTCATTCCAGTTTAGAAATAGAAATATGTGAAATAGAAATATTTGAAATAGAATATTTGAAAATAGAAATTTATGAAGCCGTATTGATTAGATTGACGCCATTTAGACGTGAACGATATTTATATCGATTTTAAAACGATTTCGAAATGAATTGAATTGAAAACGAATTCAAAATGAATTGAAAACGATTTCGAAATGAATTGAATTGAAAACGAATTCAAAATGAATTGAAAACGATTTCGAAATGAATTGAATTGAAAACGATTTCGAAATGAATTGAATTGAAAACGAATTCAAAATGAATTGAAAACGATTTCGAAATGAATTGAATTAAAAACGATTTCGAAATGAATTGAATTGAAAACGAATTCAAATGGAATAGAAAGCGAATTGAAATGAATTCAAATTGAATTGAAATTCGAATTGAATAGAAATGAATTTTTAAACGAATTTATAAAGAAGAATTCAATTTTGCTTTGAATTGAAATAGAAGTTGAAATAGAATTTGAAACGAATTTAAAACTATTTATATAATTCGTTTTAAATAGAAATCGACGAAATATATATTATATATATTATATATATAATATAATGGCCTGAATAGAACGCGCCGCGCCGCGGCAGTTCGCGAATTTCGACCATTTATTTCAAACGGACATTACGGGAGATCCGACCGTCGGATTCTCCTAAAACCGGAACCGTTGGGTTCGTATCGAAAAGAGCTTTCTAAAGAAGGTTAGAAATTTGAAATCTAACGGTTGGATTTGGAGATACGTCCAAATCAAATTCGAAAAAGGTCGCTGTAAGTGCAGTTCGATGGCCGTTGATGGAAATCGACTGTACGGGCCTTGATAAAATTATTAAAAATAGTAATAATTTATGTAAAATCATAAGAAATGATTTGTGAAGATTTGGGATGAAAAACTCCATATTTGAAAAGATAAAAATAGATTTTTATCGAAATGAACTAGTTTTGAACTAGAATTATAATTCTATTTATTTTTAAATAAATAAATTGAATTCGAAAAGGGTTTTGAAAATAACCAAAATTTCCAATGATTGCATTGGAGTGGATTTGAATCGAAATTGTCTTCGGAATATTTCGATGTTGGAATTCGTGATTATACAGGTGTTGTTATGGAAATTTGAAAGATATATTTTTATATCATTATTTCCAATACGACATTTGTTAATCGTAGAATTTGATATTGAATATAGGCCGATATATTTTCTATTCAGAGCCTTGTATTTAATATCAAATGTGATTTGGGTTTGTCGTGAATGGTGTCTTCACTAACACCGTTCTTGAACCCAGTTGAGAAATGATTAAATCTTTTTATTTAGATTTAATGAAGTGTACCAATTAAATAATATTTAATTGGAATTGAATTGATATTGATTTTTGGGTTTATCGTGAACAGTGTTTTAAATAACACTTGTTCTTTAACCCGATAATTAATGAATGTGATTTGGGTTTGTCGTGAATGGTGTCTTCACTAACACTGTTCTTGGACCCAGTTGAGAAAAGATTAAATCTTTTTATTTAGATTTAATGAAGTGTACCAATTAAATAATATTTAATTGGAATTGAATTGATATTGATTTTTGGGTTTATCGTGAACAGTGTTTTAAATAACACTTGTTCTTTAACCCGATAATTAATGAATGTGATTTGGGTTTGTCGTGAATGGTGTCTTCACTAACACTGTTCTTGGACCCAGTTGAGAAAAGATTAAATCTTTTTATTTAGATTTAATGAAGTGTACCAATTAAATGATATTTAATTGGAATTGAATTGATATTGATTTTTGGGTTTATCGTGAACAGTGTTTTAAATAACACTCGTTCTTTAACCCGATAATTAATGAATGTGATTTTGGGTTTATCGTGAACCGTGTTTTAAATGACACTGATTCTTTAACCCAGATAATGATTAAAACTAAGTGGAGTTTTAATGAATCTTTAATTAGATTGAAAAGATCGAGAATGGAGTATCACCAGTTTTGCTCCAGGCGATAGTTAAATCTTTAATTAGATTTGAACGTGAAATTTAGAAACTAACTGTCGGTTAGCCAAGCAGAATGGTTTTCTGGATATTGATCTGATGTTGGTTTCGGCCTTCGGGGTTAATATTTGGGGAATTATTCTCTTGATTAATTTACGGTTAGTGACTAATGAATTGGAATGAGGCGTATGTTGTGTTTGTGTAACACTTATTTAAATATACGCGAGTTATTCGGAAAGACCGGGTTTATCCCATTCTGAATAACTGATACGACGATAAGTCGAAGATGAAGACGATGGTCGAAGACCGGAGGTCTTCACGTCGTTTGGGTGATAACTGATGATCTTGATTGGGCTGTACACCCAAGAAGATGGAAACAGTTAGTGATCGTCCAGACGTACTTGGAGATCGATGGATATGCGGGGTACTAGGTGCCTCCGGTTTCGTTCAGGCCCAGAACGGACTTGTAAATGGACTGTGTGTCTGACATTGGATTTCATTCTGTGTGACTGATATCGGTTGCATAGAGTGGTTTGCCTGTGTGGCATGCTAAGATGCAAATGATCAAGGCTTCTGTTGAAAAGCAAAGTCTTGTGGTGATGATCAAAGCACGGCCTTTGTGGCGTAGCTTTGTGTAACGTTTACCTCGCGTGTTTCACACCCGGTATGAACCAAAAACGGGAGAGGACATCAGGGAGGACTTGCGTTTCTTTCTAGCTAGAAGTGGCGTCAGTGGTTTTACACGCCCTGACGAGTTTGACTTATGTGGTTGTTGCTGTTGCGAGGCGCCTCGGTTATATCGGTTTCGGCCGATGCATTCTGGTCGGCTGACGGACCAGACTTACACCCCATAGGGTGGGGAGACGTAGTGTTCAGGCATAATAATCCACATCGGTGGACCGGCCCTGACGATCTAAAGGGTTGATGCGTTCTGATCCTGAGGGGCGGGCTAGAGCGTCTCGAATCGGTTGAGGACTATCTTTTGCCTCGGTTCATAGACGGAAATCCAATTTCCAAATACGTGACATTTGCGGTTTTAATTGTAATCCTATATATGGCGACATAGTGGGATGGGGCGCTTATGCCGCCTATGATTGATACTTATGATTTGAAGTTGTTTTATACACTTATAATAGTATCAAATGATTTGTTTTAAAACGTATCAAGCATTCTTTGGCTGTTATAAGGGAAAACCCTATCCTCGACTGCGTTGCATTGTGTGATGGGACCTGGGTCTTATAACAGCTTCATTTTTCTTTATTTAGCATTGCGCTGTTTGTTTTATGCACTGGTATTCTTGGGAGGAAACCCGTTCCGTGTTATACGGCGTGGTCCCTTGATTTACCTAACTTTGAAAATAAAGATAAATAACTGTTTTAGTTCTCACACCAGTCACATGACTGACCTGGAGTTTATTGTTTTAACCTAAACTCTGGGTGCCCCTATTTTGACACGGGCAGCTAGTAGTTTTGGTTTTGCAGATTTATATTCACAGGACCCTGGTTTACAGCTGGAACGATATCCGGAAAGCTTTGTATCCGTATATCTCATTCTAGTTATGTATTGTATTATTTTCCGCTGCTATATATTTAAATGTAATTTAAATCTCTGATATTTCTGTGTAATATTTATTCATACTCTGTATATTCTTGTAATCTGATGCACTGTTGTAATATATAGTGAAACGTTCTTCTGTATGCGTTCTGTTGTGGTTTGTTCTCGAACTATCCGACGCTTTCCTTTACGGGGAAGTTGCGGGTCTTCACATTGCAAGTGGATGCAAGTGGTTGATAGTGGTTGCTCATGGATGCATATACACACACTAGGCACTAGATCGGCTCAAAAACACTCTCATACTGCATATGGATGTGTGTGCATTTTTAAAATTTTTATGGATGCAAAATGGTTGACTCAGCACATGGATGTTGCATATGAATGAACGGTTGTGCACTCATATAGAAATGATATGTATCAAATAGGAAAATTGCATACATGTTGGAATCATGGCACTGATATAATTCGCATTAAGGAGGTCAACTGAATCAGTGGACCGCCTGATCTTTGCATTAGTAAGGAACATATACACACACTTTTGCATATGTTCATACAACATTAGAAGTTTTCTAAGGACAATGGATGCTTGTGGATGATGGTTGAGTAGATGGGTGATTGGATGGTAGGACACATTCTTCATAACTTGAAGATTTCGGGGACGAAATCCATTAAGGAGGGGAGAATGTAACACCCCGTATTTTCTGTAAACATAAGAATGACAAATCAGAGAATAATTAAATTGTAACAGAATAACTAAGGGAAACGGGTTACGCCATTGCGTTCGTCTCGAAATTTTGCTTGGAATAGTGTCCAAGTTTGCGTAAATCGGACTCCGTCTGAAGAAGATATGGCCTTCCGAAGTTTCAGTAAAAACCAGCCCGAAATTCAAAAATCAGATTTCGAAATTCAAAACAGACACCCGGGCTGGGCGGGAAAATTCCCGTCCAGGGGCCCAGGTCGACACTAGGGTCGACCTGGGGGTCGACACTAGGGTCGACCTGGGTAAACAAGTTGACACTAGGATCGACCTTAGGGTCGACCTCCCCCTTTTCCTTATCTGGAGACAGATCCATTTTTCTGCTCCTGGACGCCTTTCTGACCGGATTCGTGAGCTCTAACCTATTTAAACACCCTCAAACCTAGCTTTCACTCCACACAATTTCATTCTGCCAATATTCTAATTAAAAATAAAAATGGCATCGATACTCTGCTAGAATCAAAACTAGAACTAGTGCATCTTCTTCCAGTCTGAATAGAGTTAAAAGAGAACAACTATTTTCTAATCTAATCGATAGTCTACGCCAAAGGAGAGCTATTTAATGTCAGAATACAGATCCCGGAAGTCAAGATTTACCTTTTCAATCGGGAGTATAGTTATTTTCAGATATGAAATTTAATAATTATCTAGACATTTTTGTGAATCTAGATCTGAGGTTATGCATACTTTTCTATGGATCTATCTTGACTGTGATTGTTCTGTATCTGTTCGCTCTTTCCTTCCTTTTTGTTTATAGCCATGCTACCACGAGCCTGCGCCAAATCTCATAAGAGATTAATGCACGAATGCTAAATTTTGGGACATCTAATGGATAATGCATAATTGGACATGACTGTTCTTTGACTGATTTGAGAAATGGACGTATGTTGTAAATTAGATCTAGATCTGTGTATACGCTATAATTTGGAAGAAGAGGAATCATTGTATGATAACATGTGACTTGAAACTTGGGGACATAACGCATGTTTAAAATTAAGATCTGATTTTGAGATGTTATAATTTAAAGATCAAGATTTTTGGGCATATTTTTATGTAACGATTCATGATTTAAAAAAAAAGAATAAGTGACTTAGGCGTAGAGACCCATATTATACTAGGATAACTATCAATGTGAATATGCCTAAAAGTGGATTTTTGGATAATTGGCATTAAAGGGTATAACTTGGCATAATTCATAGAGTATATCATGATTTGGGGGATTTTTAGAGAATATTCTGTACTGTGCAAAGTTTAACTAAAAATTTAGGCATATGTTGTATTATGAATTATGACCATGATTTAGGCATGGAAGTTTAGGCTTAATTTATGATTAGGTAAGATATGTAAATAGAATTTTGGAAATTTATAATCTGCTAAATCTGTTATCTGCTAAATCTGTTGAATTGCCTAATCTGCTAAATCTGTTATCTGCTAAATCTGTTATCTGCTAAATCTGTTGAATTGCCTAATCTGCTAATCTGTTGAATCACCTAATCTGCTAGATCCATTTTCTGTTGAATTACCTAATCTGTTAAAAGCTAAATAATTGAAATTTGGGTATGAAAATCCGTAGGCTCGATCTAAGATTTAGTAAAAATATGGAAATTTGACTAATCTGCTGTAACCAAGTTTAATCTGTTAAATGAACAGAATTAGTCTAATATATGTATAATCTGTATTGGAATGAATTGGCTATGACATGAGGTTAGACTCTGTTGGCGGTAGAAGCTTGCCCGGAACCAACCGGCTTAACCAGCAACCGCAAACTGTCAGTCTAATGTGAGAGGTCGTAGGCATAACTAAAATATGCTTAGACACGAGGTTTGGTCTAGCTTGTGGCAAAAGTCTTCCCGGAACCGTCCGGCACATCCAGCGGCCACAAGCTACCGACCTAATGTGAGAGGTTTATGCATTAATATTTAATTAATGCAAATTTAAGAGAAATGTGGTGTCTAAAAACGTGTTGGGTGGATAGGGTTAAACCAACTGGACTGATGAATCTAATAAACCCGTTTCGTGAATCTGTGGGCCCAATACAAAGTTAGACAATCTGTAAGTCTATTAAATCCGTACATCTGGTCTTTTATACTGAAAACTTGTTAACTTGATTGTCTGATCTGTGAACTAGTAATCTGAACTCTATCTGCAACTTGTAAACAAGTTAATTAAAATCTGTTAGTCTGGAGACACAAGGTTAGGAGGGGAAATACTTGTGTCATCTATTGTTTGGGACCCATATTAGTCAGTAACCCTTTCTGGTATCAAAACTTTGACCGCACGGTTCATTCTAATAATGGCGAGGGGGTGTTGATGGTGCGTTCCAACTGGGTCATGTGCGTGCATGGATCCGGTCTACTCTGAGGATGTAAGACACCGTGACATCTGTAAATAGGTCTGTGCGAATAGGTTGCACTTTAGGGAGTGATACACCCTACTATGGGGCCGACACAGAGTATTTATGTATTAAGGAGCCGATCGCTTAGGGGTAGGACTTAGGGTACACTTAGTTCTGTCTGCTTCTGTGGGTACCGTGTGTTTCTGTTGGGTGGTAATACCTGTCTGTTTCTGCATGGTACCGTCTGTTCGGGTGGTAAAGGCCCATTACTAGTGTTCACCTAATTCTAACATTCTGTTTCTATAGAGAATATTCTGCTTCCGTTTCTGTTTCTGTTTAGACATTAGAGTACACCTAGTTCTGTCTGTTTTCGTGGGTACCGTCTGTTTCTGTTGGGTGGTAACACCTGTCTATTTCTGCATGGTACCATCTATTCGGGTGGTAAAGGCCCATTACTAGTGTACACCTAATTCTAAAATCTTGTTTCCGTAGGGATTATTCTGTTTCCGTCTCTGATTTCGTTTCCAATTCTTTTTCTGTACCTTCTGTCTGTTGGGGTGATAAAGGCCCATTAGTTGGTGGTAAAGGCCCATTATTAGTATTCTGTTTCTGTACCTTCTGTCTGTTGGGGTGGTAAAAGCCCATTATTAGTATTCTGTTTCTGTACCTTCTGTTTGTTGGGGGCGGTAAAAGCCCATTATTAGCATTCTGTTTCTGTACTGTCTGCCTCTGTTCAGGTGGTAATGGCCCATTATTAGCATTATGTTTCTGTATCGTCTGCTTCTGTTCGGGTGGTAAAGGCCAATTACTAGCATTCTGTTTCTATAGAGATTACTCTGTTTTCGTTTCTGTTTCAGTTTAGACATTGGGGTAACACCTAATCATGTTATATTAGTATTAGTTCAGAGAAGTGAAAACCAAGTAAGAAGCTTAGTGTGACGAAAAGGAATTTCGCTCGGTTCGAACCAGTCGCTAAACCGATCTAGACCGTTCGAAACGCCCTATCGTTTGAGAACACGACAAAACAGAATGCATACAAAAGAACATTTCACTGTATATCACAACAATGCATCAGATTACAAGAATATACAGAGTATAAATGAATAAATATTACACAGAAATATCAGAGATTCAAATTACATTTTAAATACATCGCAGCGGAAAATAATACAATACACAACTAGAAGAGATATACGGATACAAAGCTTTCCGGATATCATTCCAGCTGTAAACCAGGATCCTGTGAATATAAATCTGCAAAACCAAAACTACTAGCTGCCCGTGTCGAAAATAAGGGCACCCAGAGTTTAGGTTAAAACAATAAACTCCAGGTCAGTCATGGGACTGGTGTGAGAACTAAAACAGTTATTAATCTTTATCTTTAAAGTTCGGTAAATCAAGGGACCACGCCGTAACACGGAACGGGTTTCCTCCCAAGAATACCAGTGCATAAAACAACAGCGCAATGCTAAATAAAGAAAAATGAAGCTGTTATAAGACCCAGGTCCTATCACACAATGCAACGCAAGCCGGGGGATAGGGTTTTCCCTTATAACAGCCAAAGAATGCTTGATACGTTTAAAACAAATCATTTGATACTATTATAAGTGCATAGTGTATAAAGCAATTTCAAATCATAAGTATCAATCATAGGCGGCATGGGTACCATATATCATGTCGCCATATATAGGTTTACAAATAAAACCGCAAATGTCACGTATTTGGAAATTGGATTTCCTTCTATGAACCGAGGCAAAAGATAGTCCGCAACCGTTTTCGTGACTCTCTAGCCCGAGGCACAGGGTCAGAGCACATCGACCCTTGGATCGTCAGGGCCGGTCCACCGATGTGGATTAAACTTAAACCCTGAACATGCGTTCCCCCGCCCTTTGGGGCGTAAATGAGCCAACCAAATGACTCCATCGGTTCGAGAACGACCGATCAATCCGAGCCGCCTCGCAACAGCAACAACCACATAAGTCAAACTCGTCAGGGCGTGTAAAACCACTGACGCCACTTCTAACTAGAAAGAAACGCATGCCCTCCCTGAGGTCCGTCTCCCGTTTTTGGTTCATACCGGTTGTGAAACTCGCGAAGTAAGCGTTACACAAAGCTACGCCACATAGGCCGTGCTTTGATCATCACCACAAGACTTTGCTTTTCAACAGAAGCCTCGATCAATTGCCACTTAGGCATGCCACACAGGCAATTCACTCCATGCGTTTGATATCCATCAATATATAACCCCGGAGCTCGTACGTCTCAGAGAAGGGCGTTAAGCAAGAGAATAGATTCTCCGCCGCCAAACAGATATATATTTAATAGAGATCAATCACACGGACTAAAATCCAATGTCAGACACACAGTCCATTTACAAGTCCGTTCTGGGTCTGAACGAAACCGGAGGCACCTAGTACCCCGCATATCCATCGATCTCCAAGTACGTCTGGACGATCACCAACTGTTTCCATCTTCTTGGGTGTACAGCCCAATCAAGATCATCAGTAATTATCCAAACGACATGAAGACTTCCGGTCTTCAACCACCGTCTTCATCTTCGACTTATCGTCGTATCAGTTATTCAGAATGGGATAAACCCGGTCTTTCCGAATAACTCGCGTATATTTTAAATAAGTGTTACACAAACACAACATACGCCTCACTCCAATTCATCAGTCACTAACCGTAAATTAATCAAGAGAAAATTTTCCCAAATATTAACCCCGAAGGCCGAAACCAACATCAGATCAATATCCAGAAAACCATTCTGCTTGGCTAACCGACAGTTAGTTTCTAAATTTCACATTCATAGGGAAAGGTTCCCATTAATTTTATCCAAGATAAATTCTTTTATTTATTCTTTAATCTATTTTTGAATATCAATTCAAACTAGTCGGGATTAACGAACCTTACCGAAGTAATCATTGGTTTTAATTTCCCAATCCCAACCTATTCATCCCATGAAGTAAAACTGGTTATACTTCATATCTAACACCACGGTGTTATCAGTAAATTCAATTACCATTTCACGTTCAAATCTAATTAAAGATTTAACTAACGCCTGGAGCAAAACTGGTGATACTCCATTTCGATTATTTCAATTTAATTAAAGATTCATTAAAACTCCACTTAGTTTTAATCGTTAACTGGGTTAAAGAATCAGTGTCATTTAAAACACGGTTCACGAGAAACCCAAAATCACATTCCATTAATTATCGGGTTAAAGAACGAGTGTTATTTAAAACACTGTCCACGATAAACCCAAAAATCAATATCACCTCAATTCCAATTAAATATCATTTAATTGGTACACTTCATTAAATCTAAAATAAAAAGATTTAATCTTTTCTCAACTGGGTTCAAGAACAGTGTTAGTGAAGACACCATTCACGATAAACCCAAATCACATTTGATATTCAATACAAGGCTCTGAATAGAAAATATATCGGCTTATATTCAATATCAAATTCTACGACTAACAAATGTCGTATTGGAAATAACGATATAAATATATATCTTTCAAATTTCCATAACAACATCTGTATAATCACGAATTTCAACATCGAAATATTCCGAAGACAATTTCGATTCAAATCCACTCCAATGCAATCATTGGAAATTCTGGTTATTTTTAAAACCCTTTTCAAATTCAATTTATTTATTTAAAAATAAATAGAATTATATTTCTAGTTCAAAACTAGTTCATTTCGATAAAAATCTATTTTTATCTTTTCAAATATGGAGTTTTTCATCCCAAATCTTCACAAATCATTTCTTATGGTTTTACACAAATTATTACTATTTTTAATAATTTTATCAAGGCCCGTACAGTCGATTTCCATCAATGGCCATCGAACTGCACTTACAGCGACCTTTTTCAAATTTGATTTGGACGTAACTCCAAATCCAACCGTTAGATTTCAGATTTCTAATATTCGTTAGAAAGCTCTTTTCGATACGAACCCAACGGTTCTGGTTTTAGGAGAATCCGACGGTCGGATCTCCCGCAATGTCCGTTTGAAATAAATGGTCGAAATTCACGAACTGCCGCGGCGCGGCGCGTTCTATTCAGGCCATTATATTATATATATATATATAATATATATAATATATACTTCGTCGATTTCTATTTAAAACGAATTATATAAATAGTTTTAAATTCGTTTCAAAAGCAATTTCAACTACCTTTTCAATTCAAATCAAAATTGAATTCTTCTTTATAAATTCGTTTTAAAATTCCTTTCTATTAAATTCAAATTTCAATTCAATTTGAATTCATTTCAACTCGCTTTCAATTCAATTTGAATTCGTTTTCAATTCAATTCATTTCGAAATCGTTTTCAATTCAATTCATTTCGAAATCGTTTTCAATTCAATTCATTTCGAAATCGTTTTCAATTCAATTCATTTCGAAATCGTTTTCAATTCAATTCATTTCGAAATCGTTTTCAATTCAATTCATTTCGAAATCGTTTTCAATTCAATTCTTTTCGAAATCGTTTTCAATTCAATTCATTTCGAAATCGTTTTCAATTCAATTCATTTCGAAATATTCGATTTCGAAATCACTTTTCAATATTCATTTTAAAGTGAATAAAATCGATATAAATATCGTTCACGTCAAAATGGCGTCAATCTAATCAACACGGCTTCATAAATTTCTATTTTCAAATATTCTATTTCAAATATTTCTTTTTCAAAATAGTTGTTATTATCAAAATATTTCGTTCAACACATGACCAATCTCAATGGATGAGTACTGTCAACACATGAACCTTTATTTTATAATATTCTTTATTTTTCAAATTGGAATGAGGCCCAATCAATTACCATATAAAGTTAATTATATGGATTTTCATACAACACATGTATAATAGCATTGAAAAATAATCAACCATCAACCAAAGTGCACTACACTGTATAAGCATCAAATATAGATATCTAACGCTTATAACAGCCTGTCAATCAATCGATCGACATATTTAATCAATCAGGATGAGTGAACTGCATATTTCATCCTAACACCCGTGTGGGGTTTCAAACAATCAAACGCATATTTTATTTGTGCAGTTGGGCGATGTGTAAAATTTATCGTCCCAATCAATGTCATTTAAATAGGTGTACATACACAAACCGTCCGGTTTGTAAATGAATATTTTATTTTATTCACTTTCACTATATTCATATTCACGTTAAAAATTATATTTTTAACGATAAAACATTTTATTCCAACATATGAATTTCTATTATTCATTTACACAATAAAATGATATTTTTATTTTCTAACATATTTTAGAAAATTTCGGCGGCATAACGGCACGATACTAGAAACGGGACGAGGCCTAGCCTTATCCCCGGTCTAGTGAAGGCCCACGCCATTCACACATCAATCAAAATCACCAAACAACCAAATTCAAATCAAATCATATAACTAATCTATGCAACCAAACAAACAAGTCCATGGTCTGTGGACGATTGTGTCGGGTGCTACTAAGCACCGTCTGCATCCTAGTATATATATATAACTAGAAAATGAAATTGAAAGGTGAGAAATTCTCACCGAAAGCTATCCAATCATCTTGACTCTTCTTTGATATAAAGCTTCTTCGTTCTCGCCTTTTTGTCACCTTCGTTATCCGCTTTCACTACATGTGTAAGAATCGAATTTTTACTTCGCTTTTCAATATATAAAAATCACATTTTTATTTCGATGTTCAATATATAAAAGTCATATTTTTAATTCGAAGTTCAATATATAAAAATCATATTTTTAATTCGAAGTTCAATATATAAAAATCATATTTTTAATTCGAAGTTCAATATATAAAAATCATATTTTTAATTCGAAGTTCAATATATAAAAATCATATTTTTAATTCGAAGTTCAATATATAAAAATCATATTTTTAATTCGAAGTTCAATATATAAAAATCATATTTTTATTTCGAAATTCAATATATAAAAATCATATTTTTATTTCAATGTTCGATATATATAAAAATCACTTCGTTTTGTTTTCAAAACCCAAATCTTTTTGATTAGAAAAATCTAATCTTTTACTTCAAAAATATAATCTTTCCTACATCGAAAATTCGATCTTTTCTACAGCACAAATTCGACCTTTCCTATTAACCAAAATCATATTTTTAAAACTGAAAATAAAGCAATGCTAATTTTATTTGAAAAATTACTTCTTTTTGTTTTCAAAACCCAAATCTTTTTGAAAATAAAGCAATGCTAATTTTATTTGAAAACAATTCTAATCTCATTTTAAAACAATGGTAATTTTATTACTACCATTTTTAAATTTAAGTTAATTACACTGAATAAATTAAAATAAATAACCGAATAAAATATAATTAAAACTTACAGTTGTTTGGAGGAGGGGGTTTGTTGTTCGCTTGTGGAAGCAGGGGGCGGGTCTTCGAATGGAGGAGGGCGCAGGGGCTGCGGTTGTCCCCTGAGGTGGCGCGCTCGACGATGAAGGGTTGCGGTGGAGTGGGTGGTCGCGTTGTGGTGGCTCGACGATTGAAGGAGAGACCGGAGAAGGGGCGCGAGCGAGAGGGGGGGGGGCCTGAGCGCGGCGGCGGCCTGGGCTAGGGCTTCGACGAAGTTTTTTTTTTTTTTTCTGTGAAATCGATTTCTGCTTTGAAAGATAAGAGGGTGGGGCAGCGGGTTAAAGGGATGAAAGGATTTTTTTTTATTTAATTTTTTTATTTTTTTCACTAAAAAGAAACTTTTATTTTCGACCTCTAAACGAGGCCCACCGCCTGTCGTCCATAGCGTTTTACCCCCATTCCGAACACAATGGGATATGTATCGTAAGCTGATTTGATCGTCTGAATCAGTTTCCGTTTAATTTACCTTTAAATCACTATATTGAATTTTAAACGTACGTTTCAAATTACCGGGGTCACATACTAACTCTAAAAATTTCATAAAAATATTTTCAAGCTTCGTATTGCCGATACGGTCCTAACAAAACTAGTTTCGTCTAATCCTGAGACCGTTTGAAAAATGACCAATTTCCAGTCGATTAAAATCAACTGAAACTGGTCAAACGCGTTTTCCTTTGCCACGCTCACATACTGATTCAGAAAATTATGAAATTTTAAACCTAGCAATAACTTTACATCACGGATCCAACAAAACTGGTTTCGTCGAAATCCGAGGTCGTTTGCAAAATGTCAATTTTTAAGGGCCTGAATTCCATAGCGACTATTCAGAATTTTCAACTGGACATATCTTTTGATTCCCACTATGAAATCTTGATTTTTCTAATTCGTTGGAAAGATATTATCAAATAGATCCTAATGTTTTTGGTTTCACTAAAATCCGGATTGTTTTGCACCCGGTACATTCAATTGAAGTTTGAAATCGAATTATCGAACTACCGCGCCATTTTCAATTCCATTTATAATTATATATAAATATTTATATTCTAACGACGACGTATATAATATATACGTTCGAATTCTATTCAAATAAATTTCTTGTCGATATTATTTAAAATAATTCATTTTAAATAATCAAAATTCGCTAAAATTGCCAAAATAAAAATTTCAAACTGGCTCGCATTTTACGGGTTGTTACAATCTCCCCCACTTAAAACTTTTCATCCCCGAAAAGGAACAAAGTCGAAAGTGGTTTGATTAATCAACTCTACGTTCGATCTGGCTTCCGTTCCCCAACCTTTCAGTTTATGAGAATTTTCAAATTTTCAAAAATTTGGCTAACACCCTAAATTTTCGAAAATTTTCGCCATAACCTCCCCTGCACCGGGAGCATCGGGGAATTTCAAATAGCTTCCCCGGTCCTTCAGATCTCAAAAAGAAAAAGAAAAAGCCAAGCGGCTAGCCAATAGGCTCACAAAATCATCATCACCCAAACAAAACAGGAAATTTTGTAGTAAACATGTACCTATTTGTTGGGCAAACAAATTTTATTCTTCGGCTCTAGCCTCTTTGCTATGACCTGTTCAATGTAAGTATATGTATATGCAAGCAAATGCGACCAATTTTCAATATAGTTCAATATTTGATACAATTAGGCTAAATGGTTCAAAATTATCAAACAATTAAACTAGCAACACAAACATCAATCAATTAGTGAATTAGAGTTTCAAATTCATAATTTTGATACATATACAAAAATCAAATTTTTGATGCCAAATCACAACAATAGGCCCTATCTAATTTTGGTTCTCACACCAGTCAATAGGAAATATATAGATATCACACCTTCGAAACACGAATACCAATTCTGATGATGTTCGAACTATCATCAGAATCATCTTCGGGCGACTAGAGTGTGATTCTATATCTATCCAGTATATTAAAATTTCAAATACACGTGGATCAGACGTATACGCAAAATATTTATATACTGGACTGTCCATATCAATATAAATAAATAATCAAATACGAATAATTGATTTAAATTTTCAAAACAAAATTGTTTTCATTTTCAAAAATATACTCTTCACACTCGTTCTAGGATACTACTGATCCCATCTCTAACGAGTCACTCTCATTGGATATTGTTAATCCAATATCTGATGAATTCTTTCGTACGGTTCTAATGTGCCTTGTTCTCTGCTTTGTAAACCAAAGCTCTGATACCAACTGTGACGAAAAGGAATTTCGCTCGGTTCGAACCAGTCGCTAAACCGATCTAGACCGTTCGAAACGCCCTATCGTTTGAGAACACGACAAAACAGAACGCATACAAAAGAACATTTCACTGTATATCACAACAATGCATCAGATTACAAGAATATACAGAGTATAAATGAATAAATATTACACAGAAATATCAGAGATTCAAATTACATTTTAAATACATCGCAGTAGAAAATAATACAATACACAACTAGAAGAGATATACGGATACAAAGCTTTCCGGATATCATTCCAGCTGTAAACCAGGATCCTGTGAATATAAATCTGCAAAACCAAAACTACTAGCTGCCCGTGTCGAAAATAAGGGCACCCAGAGTTTAGGTTAAAACAATAAACTCCAGGTCAGTCATGGGACTGGTGTGAGAACTAAAACAGTTATTAATCTTTATCTTTAAAGTTCGGTAAATCAAGGGACCACGCCGTAACACGGAACGGGTTTCCTCCCAAGAATACCAGTGCATAAAACAACAGCGCAATGCTAAATAAAGAAAAATGAAGCTGTTATAAGACCCAGGTCCTATAACACAATGCAACGCAAGCCGGGGGATAGGGTTTTCCCTTATAACAGCCAAAGAATGCTTGATACGTTTAAAACAAATCATTTGATACTATTATAAGTGCATAGTGTATAAAGCAATTTCAAATCATAAGTATCAATCATAGGCGGCATGGGTACCATATATCATGTCGCCATATATAGGTTTACAAATAAAACCGCAAATGTCACGTATTTGGAAATTGGATTTCCTTCTATGAACCGAGGCAAAAGATAGTCCTCAACTGTTTTCGTGACTCTCTAGCCCGAGCCACAGGGTCAGAGCGCATCGACCCTTGGATCGTCAGGGCCGGTCCACCGATGTGGATTAAACTTAAACCCTGAACATGCGTTCCCCCGCCCTTTGGGGCGTAAATGAGCCAACCAAATGACTCCATCGGTTCGAGAACGACCGATCAATCCGAGGCGCCTCGCAACAGCAACAACCACATAAGTCAAACTCGTCAGGGCGTGTAAAACCACTGACGCCACTTCTAACTAGAAAGAAACGCATGCCCTCCCTGAGGTCCGTCTCCCGTTTTTGGTTCATACCGGTTGTGAAACTCGCGAAGTAAGCGTTACACAAAGCTACGCCACAAAGGCCGTGCTTTGATCATCACCACAAGACTTTGCTTTTCAACAGAAGCCTCGATCAATTGCCACTTAGGCATGCCACACAGGCAATTCACTCCATGCGTTTGATATCCATCAATATATAACCCCGGAGCTCGTACGTCTCAGAGAAGGGCGTTAAGCAAGAGAATAGATTCTCCGCCACCAAACAGATATATATTTAATAGAGATCAATCACACGGGCTAAAATCCAATGTCAGACACACAGTCCATTTACAAGTCCGTTCTGGGTCTGAACGAAACCGGAGGCACCTAGTACCCCGCATATCCATCGATCTCCAAGTACGTCTGGACGATCACCAACTGTTTCCATCTTCTTGGGTGTACAGCCCAATCAAGATCATCAGTAATTATCCAAACGACATGAAGACTTCCGGTCTTCAACCACCGTCTTCATCTTCGACTTATCGTCGTATCAGTTATTCAGAATGGGATAAACCCGGTCTTTCCGAATAACTCGCGTATATTTTAAATAAGTGTTACACAAACACAACATACGCCTCACTCCAATTCATCAGTCACTAACCGTAAATTAATCAAGAGAAAAATTTCCCAAATATTAACCCCGAAGGCCGAAACCAACATCAGATCAATATCCAGAAAACCATTCTGCTTGGCTAACCGACAGTTAGTTTCTAAATTTCACATTCATAGGGAAAGGTTCCCATTAATTTTATCCAAGATAAATTCTTTTATTTATTCTTTAATCTATTTTTGAATATCAATTCAAACTAGTCGGGATTAACGAACCTTACCGAAGTAATCATTGGTTTTAATTTCCCAATCCCAACCTATTCATCCCATGAAGTAAAACTGGTTATACTTCATATCTAACACCACGGTGTTATCGGTAAATTCAATTACCATTTCACGTTCAAATCTAATTAAAGATTTAACTAACGCCTGGAGCAAAACTGGTGATACTCCATTTCGATTATTTCAATTTAATTAAAGATTCATTAAAACTCCACTTAGTTTTAATCGTTAACTGGGTTAAAGAATCAGTGTCATTTAAAACACGGTTCACGAGAAACCCAAAATCACATTCCATTAATTATCGGGTTAAAGAACGAGTGTTATTTAAAACACTATCCACGATAAACCCAAAAATCAATATCACCTCAATTCCAATTAAATATCATTTAATTGGTACACTTCATTAAATCTAAAATAAAAAGATTTAATCTTTTCTCAACTGGGTTCAAGAACAGTGTTAGTGAAGACACCATTCACGATAAACCCAAATCACATTTGATATTCAATACAAGGCTCTGAATAGAAAAAATATCGGCTTATATTCAATATCAAATTCTACGACTAACAAATGTCGTATTGGAAATAACGATATAAATATATATCTTTCAAATTTCCATAACAACATCTGTATAATCACGAATTTCAACATCGAAATATTCCGAAGACAATTTCGATTCAAATCCACTCCAATGCAATCATTGGAAATTCTGGTTATTTTTAAAACCCTTTTCAAATTCAATTTATTTATTTAAAAATAAATAGAATTATATTTCTAGTTCAAAACTAGTTCATTTCGATAAAAATCTATTTTTATCTTTTCAAATATGGAGTTTTTCATCCCAAATCTTCACAAATCATTTCTTATGATTTTACACAAATTATTACTATTTTTAATAATTTTATCAAGGCCCGTACAGTCGATTTCCATCAATGGCCATCGAACTGCACTTACAACGACCTTTTTCAAATTTGATTTGGACGTAACTCCAAATCCAACCGTTAGATTTCAAATTTTTAATATTCGTTAGAAAGCTCTTTTCGATACGAACCCAACGGTTCCGGTTTTAGGAGAATCCGACGGTCGGATCTCCCGCAATGTCCGTTTGAAATAAATGGTCGAAATTCACGAACTGTCGCGGCGCGGCGCGCTCTATTCAGGCCATTATATTATATATATATAATATATATAATATATACTTCGTCGATTTCTATTTAAAACGAATTATATAAATAGTTTTAAATTCGTTTCAAAAGCAATTTCAACTTCCTTTTCAATTCAAATCAAAATTGAATTCTTCTTTATAAATTCGTTTTAAAATTCCTTTCTATTAAATTCAAATTTCAATTCAATTTGAATTCATTTCAACTCGCTTTCAATTCAATTTGAATTCGTTTTCAATTCAATTCATTTCGAAATCGTTTTCAATTCAATTCATTTCGAAATCGTTTTCAATTCAATTCATTTCGAAATCGTTTTCAATTCAATTCATTTCGAAATCGTTTTCAATTCAATTCATTTCGAAATCGTTTTCAATTCAATTCATTTCGAAATATTCGATTTCGAAATCACTTTTCAATATTCATTTTAAAGTGAATAAAATCGATATAAATATCGTTCACGTCAAAATGGCGTCAATCTAATCAACACGGCTTCATAAATTTCTATTTTCAAATATTCTATTTCAAATATTTCTTTTTCAAAATAGTTGTTATTATCAAAATATTTCGTTCAACACATGACCAATCTCAATGGATGAGTACTGTCAACACATGAACCTTTATTTTATAATATTCTTTAATTTTCAAATTGGAATGAGGCCCAATCAATTACCATATAAAGTTAATTATATGGATTTTCATACAACACATGTATAATAGCATTGAAAAATAATCAACCATCAACCAAAGTGCACTACACTGTATAAGCATCAAATATAGATATCTAACGCTTATAACAGCCTGTCAATCAATCGATCGACATATTTAATCAATCAGGATGAGTGAACTGCATATTTCATCCTAACACCCGTGTGGGGTTTCAAACAATCAAACGCATATTTTATTTGTGCAGTTGGGCGATGTGTAAAATTTATCGTCCCAATCAATGTCATTTAAATAGGTGTACATACACAAACCGTCCAGTTTGTAAATGAATATTTTATTTTATTCACTTTCACTATATTCATATTCACGTTAAAAATTATATTTTTAACGATAAAACATTTTATTCCAACATATGAATTTCTATTATTCATTTACACAATAAAATGATATTTTTATTTTCTAACATATTTTAGAAAATTTCTGCGGCATAACGACACGATACTAGAAACGGGACGAGGCCTAGCCTTATCCCCGGTCTAGTGAAGGCCCACGCCATTCACACATCAATCAAAATCACCAAACAACCAAATTCAAATCAAATCATATAACTAATCTATGCAACCAAACAAACAAGTCCATGGTCTGTGGACGATTGTGTCGGGTGCTACTAAGCACCGTCTGCATCCTAGTATATATATATAACTAGAAAATGAAATTGAAAGGTGAGAAATTCTCACCGAAAGCTATCCAATCATCTTGACTCTTCTTTGATATAAAGCTTCTTCGTTCTCGCCTTTTTGTCACCTTCGTTATCCGCTTTCACTACATGTGTAAAAATCGAATTTTTACTTCGCTTTTCAATATATAAAAATCACATTTTTATTTCGATGTTCAATATATAAAAATCATATTTTTAATTCGAAGTTCAATATATAAAAATCATATTTTTAATTCGAAGTTCAATATATAAAAATCATATTTTTAATTCGAAGTTCAATATATAAAAATCATATTTTTAATTCGAAGTTCAATATATAAAAATCATATTTTTAATTCGAAGTTCAATATATAAAAATCATATTTTTATTTCGAAGTTCATTATATAAAAATCATATTTTTAATTCGAAGTTCAATATATAAAAATCATATTTTTATTTCGAAGTTCAATATATAAAAATCATATTTTTATTTCAATGTTCGATATATATAAAAATCACTTCTTTTTGTTTTCAAAACCCAAATCTTTTTGATTAGAAAAATCTAATCTTTTACTTCAAAAATATAATCTTTCCTACATCGAAAATTCGATCTTTTCTACAGCACAAATTCGACCTTTCCTATTAACCAAAATCATATTTTTAAAACTGAAAATAAAGCAATGCTAATTTTATTTGAAAAATTACTTCTTTTTGTTTTCAAAACCCAAATCTTTTTGAAAATAAAGCAATGCTAATTTTATTTGAAACAATTCTAATCTCATTTTAAAACAATGGTAATTTTATTACTACCATTTTTAAATTTAAGTTAATTACACTGAATAAATTAAAATAAATAACCGAATAAAATATAATTAAAACTTACAGTTGTTTGGAGGAGGGGGTTTGTTGTTCGCTTGTGGAAGCAGGGGGCGGGTCTTCGAATGGAGGAGGGCGCAGGGGCTGCGGTTGTCCCCTGAGGTGGCGCGCTCGACGATGAAGGGTTGCGGTGGAGTGGGTGGTCGCGTTGTGGTGGCTCGACGATTGAAGGAGAGACCGGAGAAGGGGCGCGAGCGAGAGGGGGGGGGGCCTGAGCGCGGCGGCGGCCTGGGCTAGGGCTTCGAAGAAGTTTTTTTTTTTTTTTTTCTGTGAAATCGATTTCTGCTTTGAAAGATAAGAGGGGGGGCAGCGGGTTAAAGGGATGAAAGGATTTTTTTTATTATTATTTAATTATTTTATTTTTTTCACTAAAAAGAAACTTTTATTTTCGACCTCTAAACGAGGCCCACCGCCTGTCGTCCATAGCGTTTTACCCCCATTCCGAACACAATGGGATATGTATCGTAAGCTGATTTGATCGTCTGAATCAGTTTCCGTTTAATTTACCTTTAAATCACTATATTGAATTTTAAACGTACGTTTCAAATTACCGGGGTCACATACTAACTCTAAAAATTTCATAAAAATATTTTCAAGCTTCGTATTGCCGATACGGTCCTAACAAAACTAGTTTCGTCTAATCCTGAGACCGTTTGAAAAATGACCAATTTCCAGTCGATTAAAATCAACTGAAACTGGTCAAACGCGTTTTCCTTTGCCACGCTCACATACTGATTCAGAAAATTATGAAATTTTAAACCTAGCAATAACTTTACATCACGGATCCAACAAAACTGGTTTCGTCGAAATCCGAGGTCGTTTGCAAAATGTCAATTTTTAAGGGCCTGAATTCCATAGCGACTATTCAGAATTTTCAACTGGACATATCTTTTGATTCCCACTATGAAATCTTGATTTTTCTAATTCGTTGGAAAGATATTATCAAATAGATCCTAATGTTTTTGGTTTCACTAAAATCCGGATTGTTTTGCACCCGGTACATTCAATTGAAGTTTGAAATCGAATTATCGAACTACCGCGCCATTTTCAATTCCATTTATAATTATATATAAATATTTATATTCTAACGACGACGTATATAATATATACGTTCGAATTCTATTCAAATAAATTTCTCGTCGATATTATTTAAAATAATTCATTTTAAATAATCAAAATTCGCTAAAATTGCCAAAATAAAAATTTCAAACTGGCTCGCATTTTACGGGTTGTTACACTTAGCTTAGCCTACATCATTCTGTTTCTTCTGTTAACCTGCTATTCCTGTTATGGTTATCTCTCATCCAGTTTTATTAACATGTCATGATGCTATTATCTGTTTATATGCTGAAAGTCACTGGACTCACCAGACTTATGTCTGACCTCGTTTGTTTTGCCTCTTTTCTTCCGTTCCACCCCCCAGGTTCTCAGGGTAGGAACATAAGAGCTTGATTCTGATTCTCTCTGCATGAAGTTTTTGAAGTATTGCTTGGCTTTGGCTCTATCTTTCCATGGCAGTTTATACTGGGGATTATGGCTTTAAAAATTATGCATTCTGAAGGCTTTTATACAAGACCGATATTTATGTACTTGAATTCCGATATTGTGATTTTGAAAGATGTAACTAAACTCATTTCTATTTCTGTTGTAATAAAGTTATATAATTTCCAAGTACTACTTTATCTGTCTTGTAGATTTCTGTTCTGTCTACTTAAAATGCTCCATCAAAGTTAAGGCATTCCCTTTGCGAGTGACCTTAACGGAGGTGGGGTGTTACATTACTTAAGTATTTGGGTTCCTGTAAGTTGAAAAAACAGAGAAAAATATATCGATGATTATTTTGATTATGTAGCTAATAATGAAAATTTTATCTTTAAAGGTTCCATTAAACCCTCTTGGGTATGGTTACCTTCCATCTAACCCATGGACCCAAACAAAGCAAGTGGGTACCAAAACTATATATTTCTTATTTTTTGCAGGTACACCACAACAAATAGAAGGTTATTTGTTATCTCTAAATATCTTTGAAAACTCATCTTATCAAAAAATCTCATGATTCAATATCTCCTAAAGATGCTATAATTATTTGTATTCTCTACTACTCTCGATTACTATGCTTATTATGGTATTTATTCTTTTTAATCAATGACAAAGGGGAGACATATTTTCTCTCATGATGATACATATAGTTCATGTTACATATACTGTCATTTAAAATTATGTGCTTAACATGGTAATAGTACATGTGTGCTAACATTTGTTAATGCAGGAATCAAAAGGTAAGATTATTTATATTATGAACTAACAAATGTTGCAGAAATTCTGGGGGAGCTTTGTATTTAGAGAGAGAAAATCCAAGGTGTTGTCATCAATCAAAAAACGGGAGAATGTTGAGAACAAGATTTTGATCGATGCCAACATATAAAGTTGCAATGAAGATCATTTTATAGAGATAAGGTTTTTTATATATATACATGGAGTCGTGTTAGAAACATGTTTAAATCTATCCTCAAAGTATAACACTAATGCACAAAAAGTTATATCATATCTTTGTTGCTGAAATATGTATATTTGAGAAATTGAAAAGTCACAGAAAAATCCCAAACGGTCCATGCTTCGACTGGGAAAGAGCGCAGAGCGATCTAGACTGTGGACCGAGGTCCTTTGGTCCACAGCCATAAACCGGTCGACCGGTCCAAATATGGGCGGTCGACCAGTCAGTGTGTTTTTGCACATAATGGCTATTTTCTAGAAGTTTTAATTTTAATTAAATTCAACCAGTCGACCGGTGATTTTTGACCTGTCGACCGTTTTTAAACAGAAGCAACCTTTCGTATAGACACTTCCATTTCTTTAAGAATTGCTTCTCTTTCTCTTCACCAACGATCATGACTATTGTTTGTAACTTTTCATAAACGGTTACAACTGTTTATTTCTTATTTAAACATCATGAAATCATCATTTCAATTCCCCAAATCATTCTATATTCTCTCTAATTTCTAAATTGCATTTTCATACTCTTTGCAAAACAAAAGCTCTCCAAATTTAAATACTTCTTGAATCCTTGAATTAATTTAATATCATTTAATTCAACAAGCATTCTACTTCCTTAAATCTACGCATTCAAAGTATATACTCGAGGATCAGATTATAGGAAGATTGTACTCAAAGTATTGACTATCTGTGTTGAATCAAGAACACAAAGCAGAAGTCAAAACTATTGTATTAGTTGAAGTCCTATGTGTGATCAGGCAAGTGTTGAAGTCCTAAGTGTTGTAAGAGGCAAGTGTTGAAGTCCTCGTGTTGTTAGAGGCATGAAATCTCGTTCGGCTGCTTGGGTGTTGTATAGTTGTTCCTCCAGGTGAAGTGAGGTGGTTGTTAGTGAAAATCCAGAAGGTTGTCTGGGACTGGACATAGGACGGTGCTCCGAACCAGTATAAAAATCCTTGGTGTGATTTTTCCTTTTTACTGCATTTACTATTTTATATCTGTGATTAGCTATTATTTCATACTTGTGTGTTATACACCATATTGCACGATCCGTGTGTACTATACTAGCACGTACGCATACACTTTTAGGATTATAGTTAAAACATAATTTACCTGTGAAATCAATATTTAGGAGCTCTTTCATCATTGATTTCGATTGAAGTGGCAATCTAATATTCAGGAGTACGGATGGCAGAGTTGCGGCACCGCTTAGCATTCATGTCGTATTCCACGTAGGGTAGCGTTGAACGATACCGTGTAAATGGAAGAAACATTCATTAACAACGGTGGTGCGATTAGGAATAGAAATAGGACAACAACTTTGAATTGCCATGATGTAGGGTTTCCTTCTCTTACCTATTTTCAGAGACAGCAATGGATTAAAGATGTACAGTTCTTTCTATTTATTTTTTGTCTCAGATTAGGGATTTGAATGTACGATAGAAATCAACCAACCTTCATCGTCGACTAGTCTTCATGGAACGTCGTGCACGGGTCGGATGAGAAAGATAAAATTAGTTTACAACTTGGTAAAACAGAAGGGATGAACAGTTGTTTGCAATTAAAGGGGCGAAGCGGGTGGTAAGACTGAGAATTGGGTTTACCAGAAAATTCGGTGGATAGGAAAGGGAAAATCGTTGGGGTGGAAAAGGGATATAAAGCAAATTAAGTTGTGGAGGGAATGGTTGGTAAGAAAAGTGAATGATTTCTGATGTCGACCTAAACTGGATTATTTTGAAATGTTGTGGGATAAAGGATGCCAAGTCGGCATTGTTATGTTCCTGTTTTCAATTATAAGTAATAGATGAAATTTTTATGAGTCTAATTGGCAAGCCGCTTTGTTGTCTTATTTTCTTTTGGGTTGGAGAAGGCCTAAAGAGTCGAGTTGTAGTTGTACCGATTGAGCCGTGCATGGTGGACGCTGGCGAAATTTTTCGTAGATTTAGAGTGCTAGAAAAATTACAATTTTTTTGCAAATGTTCGTTAGTAGTAATAAATTAATATTCTAATTAAAATAAATGGGTTAAGTTGAACTTGATGTTAAGAAGTAAAACTAATGATTTTTAACCTGGTTAATAGGGTTTGTAACATTTTTCCTACCATAGTAATTTCTGGGACGAAACTCTTTTAAAGGGGAAGTAATGTAACGTCTCGTATTTTTAACGATATAATAATTAATATATTTGATTATTTTATATATTGGTATGATAATTTAATGGGCTTGAATTAAAAAAATTGATTATTTAATTAATATAAATAGTGGAGTAATATATTTAATTTCCGAAATAGTCAAAAATAGTTGAATTGGCAATATTGTGTAAACTGGATAAATATAAGATATTTAATCGAATTTAGATTCGAGTTAAAATAACGAATTTATTTTATAAATGATGTTGAATGTATTAATTATAATTTAAATTATAATCTATCTCGTAACGTCACGGTAGGTCGTAATATTATGTTTTGGACTTGAGTTGGATGTATAGGACCCATTATAAGTCGAAATTCTTCGAAACAAGAAACTTTGAATATATTAAACTGTATTTTTCTAATAGGAGAGAAAAATCGAGATTTCGTCTTATAAATTTTGAGTTATATCCAAATTAAATTTTCAGAAAGTCGCTATGGAATCATTTATAAAATATAATGATTTATTTAATTAAATTAAATAAATATTTGTGCGTAACTTGAGAAAATTATTGAATCAAGATGTGAGACAAGTTCTGTTGAGTTCGTATCGACATACATAATTTTTTTGTAATTTTTGTTTTGGAAAAATAAGCTATTTTCGTTTAACTTATTTTGCACCCTAAATCAATAATTTTGCAACTTCACAAAATAAATTAACTTGTCTATTTTGTTATAGCTTTGGAATCGTGGCACATCACTCGACATGATTATATTTTTATTTTATTTTCCATAACAGCTTGTAAGGGAACAGAGTTTTACGTAATAGTGTACATGAATTTATAACGAAGACTTATTTTACTATAACTTCATGCCTAAGCCTTATATGATCCTCGTAACCTACTCTTCAATCTCATATAACATTCAATGGGCTCGACACCACACACATACGTTGTGTTATATATAGCAGGGACCTAGGGTTCAAAACTTTGAGAAGTCTAAGCTTTAATTCGAGGAACGAGTGTTCTTTTTGGGTTGTGACATCGCAGTGTACCCCGTGGCAAAAATTGTGCACATTTGGTGAATTTTTAGTTCGGTAGTTGAACTGGGGCAGCAAGGAGAGGCTCGGTGATGAGTTCTTAGGGATTGGTGCAAGTTGTATCTGGTGGTAGTGGAGACATAGAGCTCGGGACGTGGAGTTGAACGGTAGTGTTCATTTTGATATCGGTGGGTGGAAAGGGGTGAACGAGATCAAGGAAATATCGGCCATGGTGCTCGTGACTCGTGAGCAGGTACTGGAGCAGTTGTTTTGGGAGGGAGGAGAACTATTCATGCGGTCTAGGTTAAATAAAGGGAGGTAGACTGGTTTTAAAGTTAATGGTGATGCCCTTTAATAAAAAAAGAACTAAAAGTTGCGAGAATTTATGAACAAATAAAACATTTGTTAGGCTATGTTATATCATGGAAGGAGAAAGTGGGGTTTGAAATCAGGTAAATGGTGAAGCAAGACACAGGGGAGCTCATTGTTTTATTTATGAAGAAGAAATACTATTCATTTAGACGTAGGTATTTGTTTGGGCGGGCTGAATAAGTAAGGCCCAACTGTTTATATATATATATATATGAAATTTGTTTAGTTAATTTTAAACTAATAAAGTTTTAACTTGTAAATGCTATATTTGGATCATACGATATCAGAATTGTGAACAGTTTGATTCATTGGAACCGTACGAAGGTAGACTACATTATGAAGCTAGTTCGAAACCATTGGGAGATCGTTAGACATTATGGCAGAATTATCAATCGAACGCTAATCGTTATTCAACGATTAACGACCAAGGTGAGTAAACTCACTGACTATGTCCAGTTTTATAATTTTATAGTCATTTAATATTGATAAATATTGATTGAACGTTATGTGATAGTTATTTGGATGGATCGCTTATTAATTGGTTGAAATAATATATATAATTATATATATAAGTCGTTAGTTGATGTAACACCCCGAATTTCGGTTAATGCTAAAATTCACTAATTATAGAATGTATAATCTCAGATGTGAGAATTGGGGGAAACGGGCTGCGTCATTGCGTTCGTCTCGGAAAAATACGCGAAATAGAGTCCGAGTTTTCGAAAATCGGAGTCCGTATGGCCCAGTTATGGCCCGATGAAGTTTGCAGAAAATTTGAAACTAAAAACAGATTCTGATTTTAAAATAGAGCAGGCGGGGCCAGGCGGGAAGATTCCCGCCCTACCCATGTCGACAGGGCTGTCGACAGGCCTGTCGACAGGGGTGTCGACTTGCCTGTCGACTTGCCTGTCGACAGGGGTGCGACGCCCAGTGAAACTGGGTGCACCAGTTTGGGTTCTTGGGCTGGCTTGGAGGACTGGTTCTGGAAGCTTCTTGGATCTGATGGTCCTAATCCTATCTAGGGTTAATCTAAGGGTCTAAAATGCAACCTAATCCTATAAATAAGACCCTAACCCTATCCTAATTCATTCATAATTAGATCTTGTAACTAAACTATGGCAAAATGAAACTTGGTCATGGCCTCCACAAATCAATGAAGAGGAAAGCAAGCTAATCAACCTCTCTAATCAACTTCTAATCCATTTTAAGCATCTTAATCTTCATTTGGAGTGCAAATTGCTAGTGGTGAGTTTCTATCACTTTGATGATCAATTGTTAAGATAAGTAGATTGGGTGTAATGAGACTTATGGTCTTGAATGCGGATTTGTGAGTTTGAATCATTTGTAATGATATGCTAATCTATGTATAATATTAATCCTAAGTTGAATATGTGAGTTTATGCATGTTGAATATGTAAGTTTATGCAAGTTGAATATGAGAGTTTATGCAAGTTGGATATGTGGGTTTATGCATAATAAGTAATTGATTTTATGCAAGTTAAGTATGTGGTTTTATGCATGATGAGTATGTGATTCTATGCATGCTAAGTAGGTGATATTATGCATGATGAGTATGTGATTCTATGCATGCTAAGTATATGATATTATGCAAGTTTAGTATGTGATTCTATGCATGCTAAGTATGTGATAATATGCATGATTAATAAGTTGTTTTATGCATATTTAACAAGTGGGTTTATGCACGTTTAACAAGTTCATATGCAAGTTACATGTATGATAATATATGCTATGCAAGTTACATGTTTGTTAATATGCAAGTTACATGTATGTTAATATGCAAGATATGCTATGCAAGTTACATGTATGTTAATATGCAAGATATGCTATGCAAGTTACATGGTTGTTAATATGCAAGTTCATGATGACACATTATGCAAGTTTATGGGTTAATAGGCAAGTATGTGAATGCTTATGCAAGTATGTGAATGCTTATGCAAGTATGTGAATGCTTATGCAAGTTATGTGTATGCTTAAATGCATGTTTAACATGTTATGCAAGTTGTGAGAATGCTTATATGCAAGCTCAACATGTTATGCAAGATATGTGTATGATAATTCATAGGCAATATGTTATGCAAGTCATGTGTGGTAATATGCAAGTTTGAGTTAAATGTAGTTGGGTTAATATATGCTCATATATGCAAGTTGACATCCTCTTAACCCATGACAAAGTTATATGCTAAGATTTGGTTAAAACCCATGATATTTGTGATGGATCTTCCCTTTTTTTTTATGTCGTGAAATGAGAACGATTTGCGTGGGGAACGATGGGGTTAATAAATATGTTAATTAAAGTATGGTTGGGTATGATTAAGCATACCATAAAAATAAATTAACATAGGTGGGAATTTACCTATTGAGTTAGGTCTACCCCATGGGAATTTACCTATTGAGTTAGGTCTACCCATGTTATGAGATACTTGATATTAATTAGGGATAATTAATATAAATTATGAGGGTTATTAATTAGGCGTAATTAATCGACTAAGACACGAGGTTGGACTCAGTTGTAGCGTAAAACTGCCCGGACCCAACCGGCTTAACCAGTTGCTACAAATGTTAGCCCAATGTGAGAGGTCTTAGGCACAAACTAAATACGTGATTAATGTAAAGACACGAGGTTAGACTCGGTTATGACATAAGGCTGCCCGGACCCAACCGGCTTAACCAGCGGTCATAAAAGATAGTCTAATGTGAGAGGTCTTTATGAGGATCACGGTCTGAATTAATTAAGAAACACTTAACCATATAAGCATGTAGTGGGGCATGAGGGTTAAGTGGGTGCCTTAGGTGGCTTGTAGTAACTAGTAGGGTGCCTTGGGTGGCATAAGGAAACTAGTGGGTTGCCTTGGGTGGCAATAGAAAATATGATTAGAATACTTAACCAAAGTGGAACATGTAATTAAACATGGGTAAAGGGTTAAGTAAGTGCTTTGGGTGGCATGTGGAGATCTAGTGGGTGCCTTAAGAGGCAATTGAAATATGATTAATTACTTAACCAAAATATATAACATGTAAGTGGACATGGTAAAAGGGTTAAGTGGGATTCACTAGAAATTACAAGCTTAGGTGGTAGCTTGTGGGGGCCCATTTCAACCAATATCCCAAACGTATCTTTGTGGGCTCGACTCAAGTCGAGTGACGGGACACGCATATTGGGCTTGACTATAAGAGGCCAAAACGGATTAGCGGTGGCAACACAAGTCCATCGGGTTTCATATGCGTGTGTGGGCCCGGGCTGGTAAGTAAGACGTTGTTGCATCGTGTAGGTATAACCCGTGCACCAGAATCAGGCTCGCCACTTTGGGGAATGATACATCCCACTGTGGGGCCAGTACGGATATCTACGTTAGGGAGCCGATCGCTTGGGAAGTAGTGGGTACACCTATATAGTCAGGTAGGGGTACACGAAACTACTATTAAGATTACTAAGTTACTTAGTGGGATCAACCTTTAAGTAGGAATGACTGGTGTGGTGCAGTTTAGTAATTATCCTTGGGTAAATGCGTCTTTACGGTTATCTTAGTTTATCCTAAGTTTGCCAAGCTGCTTAGTGTAGCCATTCATCCCCAGGCATTACCGTATATCAACTTATGTCTTGTCTGGTTACTTTAATGATTGTATTGTTAAAGTTATAGGACTCACTCAGACTTATGTCTGACCCCGTTGTTGTTTATCTTTTTCCCCAAACCCCAGGTTATCAGAGTGGGCCTAGTGCTAGTGGGCTTTGATCAGATTGCAGTATCTATCCTTTGGAGTTTGGACCGTTGAAGTAAAGCCCTGTTCATCTATCCTTTTATGGCTATTGTTTACTTAGTGGGATTATGTACTTATTTTTATCAAGGTGGATATTTTGTACTTGACTCTTGTATGGTTTTGAGATGTAATCAGACATGTTTTAACTTCCGCTGTTATGAGATGATGTTTTAAAATTTCAAGTACTATTTATATCTGTCTTGTTGTAATTTTTCTGTTCTATATTCACTAAAATACTCCACCGATGCCATGGCATTCCCATTATGAGTGACCATAGCGGGCGTGGGGTGTTACACGTGGTATCAGAGCTTAAGGTTACCAGAACAGATAAAATTTTTAGAAAAACTATTTTCTAAGAATATTTTTGAAAGGAGTATTTTCAAAAACATGTCTTTTAAGAGAAAAGTTTTTGAAAGAAAAGCATAATCCCCGATAGCCATATCTTTATCTTTTTGAATCCTCCGTTTGAATCTTTCCTCTCTCGTTTCAGCATGGCTGAAGATCTTAATCTTCCGGACGGTGTAGCGATACCAGTATGGTATAGGAGGATGTTAGAGGCTAAGGCCGCAGATGTAAGTCTGGCGAATATTTCTCTACTACCCGTTACACCCGTTCCTCCTCGCGCGGATACTTTTGCTAAGACTTGTAAGGAGTTCAAGGCTATGGGAGGGAAACCTTTTATAGGAGCTAGGGATTGGCTCAAGGAGACGGAAGAATTGATGGAAATCCTTGAAGTGGAAGAAGGAAAGAAAGTCAAGTTAGCCGCTTGGTTGATGGAAGGGGAAGCCTCGCTATGGTGGAAGGTCACTAATGAAGAACACCCTATTAACTCTTGGGCAGATTTCAGGCAAAGGTTTGAGGCAAAGTTTCTTTCAAGAGTGGAAGAAAATCTGTACGTGGAAAGGTTCTTGAACTTAAAGCAAGGGAACTTGTCGGTGAAAGAATACGTTGACGAGTTTAACCAGTTAGCGAGATTCAACATAGACTTGGTAAACACACCGGAAGAGAAAGCTCTGAGGTTCGTTAAAGGCTTGAACGAACCGATGCGCGGATTGGCTATGTCTTACATCCCTATGGGGGCTACTGTTGAGAAGCTAGTGGACATGGCACTTATGCATGAGGAAGAGAAGGGTCCCAATGCTATTAAAGCACCCGAGAAGAAAGGCAACGGTGGCAAGGGAAAGAAGAAGTGCTTCAACTGTGGGACACTAGGCCACCTAAGCAAAGATTGTCGCAAGAAGAGGAAGACTGGCTGCTTCCACTGTGGGGAAGCAGGGCATGTAATGAAAGGCTGTCCAAGGAAGGGGCAAAGAACGGGATCTACCCCAGGAGGACAGGTGCAAGCTCTTGTGGCACCAGCTCAGGCAAGGGGGCAAGTTCAGGCTCTCGCAGCTCCACCAATTCGAGAAAGAGGTAGAACTATTTCCGTGGAAAGTTTAGTTTTTCTGTTTGACCATCCGGTCCATAGTTTATTTGATTCTGATGTATCGAGTTCGTTTATCTCATCATTGTTAGTTGAGTCACTGCACTTAGACACCAGTTTAGTAGATGATCCCTTAGTTGTTTCAAACCCAATTGGGCTCCATGATGTGTTTGGGTTTATACTTAGTGTTGAGTTTGGATGTGACGCTTGTTGGGCTTCACAGGCTATGGGTTAGTTTTGGGGGCATGGACTGGTTATCCAGTAGGGGTGCCGTTCTTGATTTTGATGAGAGAGTTGTTAGGCTTATGACCCGCTTGGGTAACACTCTCGAGATCTCTTGTAATCCCATAGAATCTGTTATGCTAAGATATCTAGAATCGCTTGACACGTCGGTCGAGAGTTTGCGATCTGTTAGAAGTGGTCCGGGAAAACTCGGATGTGTTTGAGAAGGTGAAGGACTTACCTCCGGAGCGGGAGATTGACTTCCGAATATATCTGGTAAACAATGCCAAACCAGTGACTTGGCCAGTGTGCCACAAGGCTCCTCGTGAGAGGAGGGAACTCATAAGTAAGTAGGCGATTGCTTGAGAAGGGGTTCATAAGAAGAAGTATTTCGGAATGGGGTGCTCCAGTAGTTTTTGCCACGAAGGCGGATGGGTCCCTCAGACTTTGTGTAGGCTAAAGAGAACTAAATAAACTCACAAAGAAGAATAGACACCCATTGCCGAGGATTGATGATCTATTTGATCAGTTAGTTGGCGCCTCAGTATTTGCGTAGTTGGACTTAGCCACGAGGTTTCGTCAGTTGACAGTGGCTGAGGATAGTATAGAGAAGACTGCCTTAGGACTCCGGATAGATTTTAGGAGTGGTTAGTGATGCCATTTGGTTTGATGAACGCCCCCGCATATTGGTTCGATGAGGAGGATGTTCAAGGAGTACCTAAATAAGTTTGTAATGGCCTTTGTAAATGACATCCTGGTCTTTCCTAGGAGCGAAATAAGTTTTCGTATGTGCTCAATAGGGTGAGCAAAGCCAGTTATGGGATAAACGGTGGTTTTGGAGTGAGACTGGCGAGGACATCCAAAGTTGGTCAAAGGCTTAATTGTCTAGCCATTATTTATTTTAGTATCATCTCACGTAGGTCGCCTGAACTCGAAGGAGATATCCCTTGGGTGTTTGTCTGATATTGGTTTCGGCCTTTGGGGCTTGCATTTGGGGGATGTCGAATTCGACTAGGGTGGTCTGCGTGAGAGATGGACAGTTGTGACGATTTTGGATAGGATTCTTAGCATCTTATGAGTTGAGATAGCATATACCCCTAACAAGGGAAACATGGTAGCAGACGCCTTAAGAAGAAAAAGGTTGTCCTTGAGTTCATTGATCGTTAAACGACGGAGCTTAGGGTTTATTTCTATGTTTGACTTTAGACCTTCCGTTGACTTTGTACCCAGTTTGCTAGCCTCCTTGGAGGTTAGGCCTACTCTTTTGGGGAGGATTGGCGGAACACAGCGAGACGACCCACAGTTGGATGAGTTAGTAAAGAAGCTCACGAGGAAGGGGTTGTCCAGCCATTTGAGTAGGTACACCCTAGATGGTAAGGGGTGGTTGCGTAGAGACAGTAGACTTGGTATACCGTAAGATAAGGGGTTTGAGGAAGGTTATACTTGATGATGCACATCGGTCGAAGATGAACATTCATCCCGATAGGGACAAGATGTACCAAGACAGGAAGCGAGTTTTCTTTTTGGGCCGGTATGAAGAAAGACGCGGCCAAGTATGTCGCTAGATGCTTGGTGTGCTAACAAGTGGAAGCGAAGTAAGAGAAACCCGGAGGGTTGCTTCACCCGGTGGAAGTTCCGTAATGGGAAGTGAGATAGTGTCTCGATGGATTACCGAAATCAAGGAAGGGTAATACGGGGATTGGGCTTATGGTAGATAGACTTACTAAGAGTGCCCATTTCATACCCGGGAAGAGCAAGAACACTGTTCCATGACTAGCTTCAGTTTATATTCGAGAGATAGTTCGGTCGCAAAACATGACGTATTCCTTGTGTCACGTTTGAGGAAATGCCTACATGAGACCGCAGAGGCGGTAGAGACGGGCTTACTTAAAGAAGTAAAGGTAGAGTGTGATGTGATTATTCGACGAGCTCCTACCCGCATCCTTGGGTCAGAGACTAGGAAGTTGAGGAATTGAGAGGTTCAACTAGTCAAAGTGCAATGGGGAGAAGATGAGAGCAACGCTACTTGGGAGACAGAAGCAAAGATGCGTTCGTTATAACCGTTCCTTATTGAGGATATGTCTTTTAATTTCTCCTCTATCGTTTGTCTAGTACTTACCTTATCTTTAGTATGTCCTCTCGATTAGTGCTGTTTGACCTGTAGATAGGGAAAACCTATGGTTGAAACATGTGTTTGAGACATGTTATGGTTGATGGATGCAAGTGGATGCAAGTGTTTGCTAGTGGTTGCTCGTGGATGCATATATACACACTCTAGGCACTAGATCGGCTCAATCACTTCATATTGCATATTGCATAAAAGTGTGTGTAGTTAGCTATATTTATGGATGTATAATGATTGTGTTATCATATGGATGATGCATTTTGGTGAATGATTGTGCACTCATATAGATACTGTATGTGTTGATAGGGTTATCTCGCATACATATTGGATGCATGGCACTATCATGGTTTGCATATGTTCGTACATTAGATAGGGAACATATACACACAATTTTCGCATATGCTCATACATCATTAGAAATTGTTTAAGGACAATGGATGCCCGTGTTTGATGGATTGAGTAGATGGTTGTTTGGATGGTAGGATATGCATTCTCCTTAGCTTAGAGATTTCGGGGACGAAATCCTTTAAGGGGGGGAGAATGTAACACCCCGAATTTCGGTTAATGCTAAAATTCACTAATTACAGAATGTATAATCTCAGATGTGAGAATTGGGGGAAACGGGCTGCGTCATTGCGTTCGTCTCGGAAAAATACGCGAAATAGAGTCCGAGTTTTCGAAAATCGGAGTCCGTATGGCCCAGTTATGGCCCGATGAAGTTTGCAGAAAATTTGAAACTAAAAACAGATTCTGATTTTAAAATAGAGCAGGCGGGGCCAGGCGGGAAGATTCCCGCCCTACCCATGTCGACAGGGCTGTCGACAGGCCTGTCGACAGGGGTGTCGACTTGCCTGTCGACTTGCCTGTCGACAGGGGTGCGACGCCCAGTGAAACTGGGTGCACCAGTTTGGGTTCTTGGGCTGGCTTGGAGGGCTGGTTCTGGAAGCTTCTTGGATCTGATGGTCCTAATCCTATCTAGGGTTAATCTAAGGGTCTAAAATGCAACCTAATCCTATAAATAAGACCCTAACCCTATCCTAATTCATTCATAATTAGATCTTGTAACTAAACTATGGCAAAATGAAACTTGGTCATGGCCTCCACAAATCAATGAAGAGGAAAGCAAGCTAATCAACCTCTCTAATCAACTTCTAATCCATTTTAAGCATCTTAATCTTCATTTGGAGTGCAAATTGCTAGTGGTGAGTTTCTATCACTTTGATGATC
Organism: Allium sativum; assembly: GCA_030737875.1. Taxonomy (NCBI): domain Eukaryota; kingdom Viridiplantae; phylum Streptophyta; class Magnoliopsida; order Asparagales; family Amaryllidaceae; genus Allium; species Allium sativum. Next base: position 573,508,781 of record CM060918.1, on the reverse strand, counting down.
AATTGTTAAGATAAGTAGATTGGGTGTAATGAGACTTATGGTCTTGAATGCGGATTTGTGAGTTTGAATCATTTGTAATGATATGCTAATCTATGTATAATATTAATCCTAAGTTGAATATGTGAGTTTATGCATGTTGAATATGTAAGTTTATGCAAGTTGAATATGAGAGTTTATGCAAGTTGGATATGTGGGTTTATGCATAATAACTAATTGATTTTATGCAAGTTAAGTATGTGGTTTTATGCATGATGAGTATGTGATTCTATGCATGCTAAGTAGGTGATATTATGCATGATGAGTATGTGATTCTATGCATGCTAAGTATATGATATTATGCAAGTTTAGTATGTGATTCTATGCATGCTAAGTATGTGATAATATGCATGATTAATAAGTTGTTTTATGCATATTTAACAAGTGGGTTTATGCACGTTTAACAAGTTCATATGCAAGTTACATGTATGATAATATATGCTATGCAAGTTACATGTTTGTTAATATGCAAGTTACATGTATGTTAATATGCAAGATATGCTATGCAAGTTACATGTATGTTAATATGCAAGATATGCTATGCAAGTTACATGGTTGTTAATATGCAAGTTCATGATGACACATTATGCAAGTTTATGGGTTAATAGGCAAGTATGTGAATGCTTATGCAAGTATGTGAATGCTTATGCAAGTTATGTGTATGCTTAAATGCATGTTTAACATGTTATGCAAGTTGTGAGAATGCTTATATGCAAGCTCAACATGTTATGCAAGATATGTGTATGATAATTCATAGGCAATATGTTATGCAAGTCATGTGTGGTAATATGCAAGTTTGAGTTAAATGTAGTTGGGTTAATATATGCTCATATATGCAAGTTGACATCCTCTTAACCCATGACAAAGTTATATGCTAAGATTTGGTTAAAACCCATGATATTTGTGATGGATCTTCCCTTTTTTTTATGTCGTGAAATGAGAACGATTTGCGTGGGGAACGATGGGGTTAATAAATATGTTAATTAAAGTATGGTTGGGTATGATTAAGCATACCATAAAAATAAATTAACATAGGTGGGAATTTACCTATTGAGTTAGGTCTACCCCATGGGAATTTACCTATTGAGTTAGGTCTACCCCATGGGAATTTACCTATTGAGTTAGGTCTACCCATGTTATGAGATACTTGATATTAATTAGGGATAATTAATATAAATTATGAGGGTGATTAATTAGGCGTAATTAATCGACTAAGACACGAGGTTGGACTCAGTTGTAGCGTAAAACTGCCCGGACCCAACCGGCTTAACCAGTTGCTACAAATGTTAGCCCAATGTGAGAGGTCTTAGGCACAAACTAAATACGTGATTAATGTAAAGACACGAGGTTAGACTCGGTTATGACATAAGGCTGCCCGGACCCAACCGGCTTAACCAGCGGTCATAAAAGATAGTCTAATGTGAGAGGTCTTTATGAGGATCACGGTCTGAATTAATTAAGAAACACTTAACCATATAAGCATGTAGTGGGGCATGAGGGTTAAGTGGGTGCCTTAGGTGGCTTGTAGTAACTAGTAGGGTGCCTTGGGTGGCATAAGGAAACTAGTGGGTTGCCTTGGGTGGCAATAGAAAATATGATTAGAATACTTAACCAAAGTGGAACATGTAATTAAACATGGGTAAAGGGTTAAGTAAGTGCTTTGGGTGGCATGTGGAGATCTAGTGGGTGCCTTAAGAGGCAATTGAAATATGATTAATTACTTAACCAAAATATATAACATGTAAGTGGACATGGTAAAAGGGTTAAGTGGGATTCACTAGAAATTACAAGCTTAGGTGGTAGCTTGTGGGGGCCCATTTCAACCAATATCCCAAACGTATCTTTGTGGGCTCGACTCAAGTCGAGTGACGGGACACGCATATTGGGCTTGACTATAAGAGGCCAAAACGGATTAGCGGTGGCAACGCAAGTCCATCGGGTTTCATATGCATGTGTGGGCCCGGGCTGGTAAGTAAGACGTTGTTGCATCGTGTAGGTATAACCCGTGCACCAGAATCAGGCTCGCCACTTTGGGGAATGATACATCCCACTGTGGGGCCAGTACGGATATCTACGTTAGGGAGCCGATCGCTTGGGAAGTAGTGGGTACACCTATATAGTCAGGTAGGGGTACACGAAACTACTATTAAGATTACTAAGTTACTTAGTGGGATCAACCTTTAAGTAGGAATGACTGGTGTGGTGCAGTTTAGTAATTATCCTTGGGTAAATGCGTCTTTACGGTTATCTTAGTTTATCCTAAGTTTGCCAAGCTGCTTAGTGTAGCCATTCATCCCCAGGCATTACCATATATCAACTTATGTCTTGTCTGGTTACTTTAATGATTGTATTGTTAAAGTTATAGGACTCACTCAGACTTATGTCTGACCCCGTTGTTGTTTATCTTTTTCCCCAAACCCCAGGTTATCAGAGTGGGCCTAGTGCTAGTGGGCTTTGATCAGATTGCAGTATCTATCCTTTGGAGTTTGGACCGTTGAAGTAAAGCTCTGTTCATCTATCCTTTTATGGCTATTGTTTACTTAGTGGGATTATGTACTTATTTTTATCAAGGTGGATATTTTGTACTTGACTCTTGTATGGTTTTGAGATGTAATCAGACATGTTTTAACTTCCGCTGTTATGAGATGATGTTTTAAAATTTCAAGTACTATTTATATCTGTCTTGTTGTAATTTTTCTGTTCTATATTCACTAAAATACTCCACCGATGCCATGGCATTCCCATTATGAGTGACCATAGCGGGCGTGGGGTGTTACACGTGGTATCAGAGCTTAAGGTTACCAGAACAGATAAAATTTTTAGAAAAACTATTTTCTAAGAATATTTTTGAAAGGAGTATTTTCAAAAACATGTCTTTTAAGAGAAAAGTTTTTGAAAGAAAAGCATAATCCCCGATAGCCACATCTTTATCTTTTTGAATCCTCCGTTTGAATCTTTCCTCTCTCGTTTCAGCATGGCTGAAGATCTTAATCTTCCGGACGGTGTAGCGATACCAGTATGGTATAGGAGGATGTTAGAGGCTAAGGCCGCAGATGTAAGTCTGGCGAATATTTCTCTACTACCCGTTACACCCGTTCCTCCTCGCGCGGATACTTTTGCTAAGACTTGTAAGGAGTTCAAGGCTATGGGAGGGAAACCTTTTATAGGAGCTAGGGATTGGCTCAAGGAGACGGAAGAATTGATGGAAATCCTTGAAGTGGAAGAAGGAAAGAAAGTCAAGTTAGCCGCTTGGTTGATGGAAGGGGAAGCCTCGCTATGGTGGAAGGTCACTAATGAAGAACACCCTATTAACTCTTGGGCAGATTTCAGGCAAAGGTTTGAGGCAAAGTTTCTTTCAAGAGTGGAAGAAAATCTGTACGTGGAAAGGTTCTTGAACTTAAAGCAAGGGAACTTGTCGGTGAAAGAATATGTTGACGAGTTTAACCAGTTAGCGAGATTCAACATAGACTTGGTAAACACACCGAAAGAGAAAGCTCTGAGGTTCGTTAAAGGCTTGAACGAACCGATGCGCGGATTGGCTATGTCTTACATCCCTATGGGGGCTACTGTTGAGAAGCTAGTGGACATGGCACTTATGCATGAGGAAGAGAAGGGTCCCAATGCTATTAAAGCACCCGAGAAGAAAGGCAACGGTGGCAAGGGAAAGAAGAAGTGCTTCAACTGTGGGACACTAGGCCACCTAAGCAAAGATTGTCGCAAGAAGAGGAAGACTGGCTGCTTCCACTGTGGGGAAGCAGGGCATGTAATGAAAGGCTGTCCAAGGAAGGGGCAAAGAACGGGATCTACCCCAGGAGGACAGGTGCAAGCTCTTGTGGCACCAGCTCAGGCAAGGGGGCAAGTTCAGGCTCTTGCAGCTCCACCAATTCGAGAAAGAGGTAGAACTATTTCCGTGGAAAGTTTAGTTTTTCTGTTTGACCATCCGGTCCATAGTTTATTTGATTCTGATGTATCGAGTTCGTTTATCTCATCATTGTTAGTTGAGTCACTGCACTTAGACACCAGTTTAGTAGATGATCCCTTAGTTGTTTCAAACCCAATTGGGCTCCATGATGTGTTTGGGTTTATACTTAGTGTTGAGTTTGGATGTGACGCTTGTTGGGCTTCACAGGCTATGGGTTAGTTTTGGGGGCATGGACTGGTTATCCAGTAGGGGTGCCGTTCTTGATTTTGATGAGAGAGTTGTTAGGCTTATGACCCGCTTGGGTAACACTCTCGAGATCTCTTGTAATCCCATAGAATCTGTTATGCTAAGATATCTAGAATCGCTTGACACGTCGGTCGAGAGTTTGCGATCTGTTAGAAGTGGTCCGGGAAAACTCGGATGTGTTTGAGAAGGTGAAGGACTTACCTCCGGAGCGGGAGATTGACTTCCGAATATATCTGGTAAACAATGTCAAACCAGTGACTTGGCCAGTGTGCCACAAGGCTCCTCGTGAGAGGAGGGAACTCATAAGTAAGTAGGCGATTGCTTGAGAAGGGGTTCATAAGAAGAAGTATTTCGGAATGGGGTGCTCCAGTAGTTTTTGCCACGAAGGCGGATGGGTCCCTCAGACTTTGTGTAGGCTAAAGAGAACTAAATAAACTCACAAAGAAGAATAGACACCCATTGCCGAGGATTGATGATCTATTTGATCAGTTAGTTGGCGCTTCAGTATTTGCGTAGTTGGACTTAGCCACGAGGTTTCGTCAGTTGACAGTGGCTGAGGATAGTATAGAGAAGACTGCCTTAGGACTCCGGATAGATTTTAGGAGTGGTTAGTGATGCCATTTGGTTTGATGAACGCCCCCGCATATTGGTTCGATGAGGAGGATGTTCAAGGAGTACCTAAATAAGTTTGTAATGGCCTTTGTAAATGACATCCTGGTCTTTCCTAGGAGCGAAATAAGTTTTCGTATGTGCTCAATAGGGTGAGCAAAGCCAGTTATGGGATAAACGGTGGTTTTGGAGTGAGACTGGCGAGGACATCCAAAGTTGGTCAAAGGCTTAATTGTCTAGCCATTATTTATTTTAGTATCATCTCACGTAGGTCGCCTGAACTCGAAGGAGATATCCCTTGGGTGTTTGTCTGATATTGGTTTCGGCCTTTGGGGCTTGCATTTGGGGGATGTCGAATTCGACTAGGGTGGTCTGCGTGAGAGATGGACAGTTGTGACGATTTTGGATAGGATTCTTAGCATCTTATGAGTTGAGATAGCATATACCCCTAACAAGGGAAACATGGTAGCAGACGCCTTAAGAAGAAAAAGGTTGTCCTTGAGTTCATTGATCGTTAAACGACGGAGCTTAGGGTTTATTTCTATGTTTGACTTTAGACCTTCCGTTGACTTTGTACCCAGTTTGCTAGCCTCCTTGGAGGTTAGGCCTACTCTTTTGGGGAGGATTGGCGGAACACAGCGAGACGACCCACAGTTGGATGAGTTAGTAAAGAAGCTCACGAGGAAGGGGTTGTCCAGCCATTTGAGTAGGTACACCCTAGATGGTAAGGGGTGGTTGCGTAGAGACAGTAGACTTGGTATACCGTAAGACAAGGGGTTTGAGGAAGGTTATACTTGATGATGCACATCGGTCGAAGATGAACATTCATCCCGATAGGGACAAGATGTACCAAGACAGGAAGCGAGTTTTCTTTTTGGGCCGGTATGAAGAAAGACGCGGCCAAGTATGTCGCTAGATGCTTGGTGTGCTAACAAGTGGAAGCGAAGTAAGAGAAACCCGGAGGGTTGCTTCACCCGGTGGAAGTTCCGTAATGGGAAGTGAGATAGTGTCTCGATGGATTACCGAAATCAAGGAAGGGTAATACGGGGATTGGGCTTATGGTAGATAGACTTACTAAGAGTGCCCATTTCATACCCGGGAAGAGCAAGAGCACTGTTCCATGACTAGCTTCAGTTTATATTCGAGAGATAGTTCGGTCGCAAAACATGACGTATTCCTTGTGTCACGTTTGAGGAAATGCCTACATGAGACCGCAGAGGCGGTAGAGCCGGGCTTACTTAAAGAAGTAAAGGTAGAGTGTGATGTGATTATTCGACGAGCTCCTACCCGCATCCTTGGGTCAGAGACTAGGAAGTTGAGGAATTGAGAGGTTCAACTAGTCAAAGTGCAATGGGGAGAAGATGAGAGCAACGCTACTTGGGAGACAGAAGCAAAGATACGTTCGTTATAACCGTTCCTTATTGAGGATATGTCTTTTAATTTCTCCTCTATCGTTTGTCTAGTACTTACCTTATCTTTAGTATGTCCTCTCGATTAGTGCTGTTTGACCTGTAGATAGGGAAAACCTATGGTTGAAACATGTGTTTGAGACATGTTATGGTTGATGGATGCAAGTGGATGCAAGTGTTTGCTAGTGGTTGCTCGTGGATGCATATATACACACTCTAGGCACTAGATCGGCTCAATCACTTCATATTGCATATTGCATAAAATTGTGTGTAGTTAGCTATATTTATGGATGTATAATGATTGTGTTATCATATGGATGATGCATTTTGGTGAATGATTGTGCACTCATATAGATACTGTATGTGTCGATAGGGTTATCTCGCATACATATTGGATGCATGGCACTATCATGGTTTGCATATGTTCGTACATTAGATAGGGAACATATACACACACTTTTCGCATATGCTCATACATCATTAGAAATTGTTTAAGGACAATGGATGCCCGTGTTTTATGGATTGAGTAGATGGTTGTTTGGATGGTAGGATATGCATTCTCCTTAGCTTAGAGATTTCGGGGACGAAATCCTTTAAGGGGGGGAGAATGTAACACCCCGAATTTCGGTTAATGCTAAAATTCACTAATTACAGAATGTATAATCTCAGATGTGAGAATTGGGGGAAACGGGCTGCGTCATTGCGTTCGTCTCGGAAAAATACGCGAAATAGAGTCCGAGTTTTCGAAAATCGGAGTCCGTATGGCCCAGTTATGGCCCGATGAAGTTTGCAGAAAATTTGAAACTAAAAACAGATTCAGATTTTAAAATAGAGCAGGCGGGGCCAGGCGGGAAGATTCCCGCCCTACCCATGTCGACAGGGCTGTCGACAGGCCTGTCGACAGGGGTGTCGACTTGCCTGTCGACTTGCCTGTCGACAGGGGTGCGACGCCCAGTGAAACTGGGTGCACCAGTTTGGGTTCTTGGGCTGGCTTGGAGGGCTGGTTCTGGAAGCTTCTTGGATCTGATGGTCCTAATCCTATCTAGGGTTAATCTAAGGGTCTAAAATGCAACCTAATCCTATAAATAAGACCCTAACCCTATCCTAATTCATTCATAATTAGATCTTGTAACTAAACTATGGCAAAATGAAACTTGGTCATGGCCTCCACAAATCAATGAAGAGGAAAGCAAGCTAATCAACCTCTCTAATCAACTTCTAATCCATTTTAAGCATCTTAATCTTCATTTGGAGTGCAAATTGCTAGTGGTGAGTTTCTATCACTTTGATGATCAATTGTTAAGATAAGTAGATTGGGTGTAATGAGACTTATGGTCTTGAATGCGGATTTGTGAGTTTGAATCATTTGTAATGATATGCTAATCTATGTATAATATTAATCCTAAGTTGAATATGTGAGTTTATGCATGTTGAATATGTAAGTTTATGCAAGTTGAATATGAGAGTTTATGCAAGTTGGATATGTGGGTTTATGCATAATAAGTAATTGATTTTATGCAAGTTAAGTATGTGGTTTTATGCATGATGAGTATGTGATTCTATGCATGCTAAGTAGGTGATATTATGCATGATGAGTATGTGATTCTATGCATGCTAAGTATATGATATTATGCAAGTTTAGTATGTGATTCTATGCATGCTAAGTATGTGATAATATGCATGACTAATAAGTTGTTTTATGCATATTTAACAAGTGGGTTTATGCACGTTTAACAAGTTCATATGCAAGTTACATGTATGATAATATATGCTATGCAAGTTACATGTTTGTTAATATGCAAGTTACATGTATGTTAATATGCAAGATATGCTATGCAAGTTACATGTATGTTAATATGCAAGATATGCTATGCAAGTTACATGGTTGTTAATATGCAAGTTCATGATGACACATTGTGCAAGTTTATGGGTTAATAGGCAAGTATGTGAATGCTTATGCAAGTATGTGAATGCTTATGCAAGTTATGTGTATGCTTAAATGCATGTTTAACATGTTATGCAAGTTGTGAGAATGCTTATATGCAAGCTCAACATGTTATGCAAGATATGTGTATGATAATTCATAGGCAATATGTTATGCAAGTCATGTGTGGTAATATGCAAGTTTGAGTTAAATGTAGTTGGGTTAATATATGCTCATATATGCAAGTTGACATCCTCTTAACCCATGACAAAGTTATATGCTAAGATTTGGTTAAAACCCATGATATTTGTGATGGATCTTCCCCTTTTTTTTATGTCGTGAAATGAGAACGATTTGCGTGGGGAACGATGGGGTTAATAAATATGTTAATTAAAGTATGGTTGGGTATGATTAAGCATACCATAAAAATAAATTAACATAGGTGGGAATTTACCTATTGAGTTAGGTCTACCCCATGGGAATTTACCTATTGAGTTAGGTCTACCCATGTTATGAGATACTTGATATTAATTAGGGATAATTAATATAAATTATGAGGGTGATTAATTAGGCGTAATTAATCGACTAAGACACGAGGTTGGACTCAGTTGTAGCGTAAAACTGCCCGGACCCAACCGGCTTAACCAGTTGCTACAAATGTTAGCCCAATGTGAGAGGTCTTAGGCACAAACTAAATACGTGATTAATGTAAAGACACGAGGTTAGACTCGGTTATGACATAAGGCTGCCCGGACCCAACCGGCTTAACCAGCGGTCATAAAAGATAGTCTAATGTGAGAGGTCTTTATGAGGATCACGGTCTGAATTAATTAAGAAACACTTAACCATATAAGCATGTAGTGGGGCATGAGGGTTAAGTGGGTGCCTTAGGTGGCTTGTAGTAACTAGTAGGGTGCCTTGGGTGGCATAAGGAAACTAGTGGGTTGCCTTGGGTGGCAATAGAAAATATGATTAGAATACTTAACCAAAGTGGAACATGTAATTAAACATGGGTAAAGGGTTAAGTAAGTGCTTTGGGTGGCATGTGGAGATCTAGTGGGTGCCTTAAGAGGCAATTGAAATATGATTAATTACTTAACCAAAATATATAACATGTAAGTGGACATGGTAAAAGGGTTAAGTGGGATTCACTAGAAATTACAAGCTTAGGTGGTAGCTTGTGGGGGCCCATTTCAACCAATATCCCAAACGTATCTTTGTGGGCTCGACTCAAGTCGAGTGACGGGACACACATATTGGGCTTGACTATAAGAGGCCAAAACGGATTAGCGGTGGTAACGCAAGTCCATCGGGTTTCATATGCGTGTGTGGGCCCGGGCTGGTAAGTAAGACGTTGTTGCATCGTGTAGGTATAACCCGTGCACCAGAATCAGGCTCGCCACTTTGGGGAATGATACATCCCACTGTGGGGCCAGTACGGATATCTACGTTAGGGAGCCGATCGCTTGGGAAGTAGTGGGTACACCTATATAGTCAGGTAGGGGTACACGAAACTACTATTAAGATTACTAAGTTACTTAGTGGGATCAACCTTTAAGTAGGAATGACTGGTGTGGTGCAGTTTAGTAATTATCCTTGGGTAAATGCGTCTTTACGGTTATCTTAGTTTATCCTAAGTTTGCCAAGCTGCTTAGTGTAGCCATTCATCCCCAGGCATTACCGTATATCAACTTATGTCTTGTCTGGTTACTTTAATGATTGTATTGTTAAAGTTATAGGACTCACTCAGACTTATGTCTGACCCCGTTGTTGTTTATCTTTTTCCCCAAACCCCAGGTTATCAGAGTGGGCCTAGTGCTAGTGGGCTTTGATCAGATTGCAGTATCTATCCTTTGGAGTTTGGACCGTTGAAGTAAAGCTCTGTTCATCTATCCTTTTATGGCTATTGTTTACTTAGTGGGATTATGTACTTATTTTTATCAAGGTGGATATTTTGTACTTGACTCTTGTATGGTTTTGAGATGTAATCAGACATGTTTTAACTTCCGCTGTTATGAGATGATGTTTTAAAATTTCAAGTACTATTTATATCTGTCTTGTTGTAATTTTTCTGTTCTATATTCACTAAAATACTCCACCGATGCCATGGCATTCCCATTATGAGTGACCATAGAGGGCGTGGGGTGTTACAGTTGAATACTGATTATATTTATTATTATATTTCATATTGGTCTAAACTGGTATTATTCATGTTGACTAACGTCCGTGGATGCATGGAAATAGGTTGGAGGGATCCAACTGGATACCTAAACAATTATAATGTTGTTTTCATATATTGCATTATATGATGTGACAAATAATTAGTGATTGATTATCATGTGTTTTGGGATGTTTGAATAACATTGACCCTGAAATAATTGGTATTTAAATACCATAAAATATATTCGAATATATTTGGAAAGAAAATAGGATTTTAAAAAGGAAAGTCTACTTTTAAAAATGAAATCGAATTTTGATTGACTATTGTATAATAACTTGTTTAATTATATAAGACAAGTAGTTGGTTTATAAACGATATTTATAAATGGGAATAAATAATTGTCATCTAATAAATTGGAAATATAAATTAAGGAATTAACTAAAATGGAAATTGGGAATTTTTTTTCAAATGGAAGCGATGAAATAATATATTATATAGTTCAAAATTTGACTAGATAAATAATATTTGGTTTAAAAACCAATAATTTTTAATCGAAGGTGTAATTGAGATTTAGTTATAAACTTAATGTATAATTAACCAGAAATTGACTTGTAAATGGAGTCTATGAAGTGAGATACGAATATGAATTTATAAAATAACCGGATAGATGGAATTTTCAACTATAATGGTATTTATTATTTGTAACAACCCGCTCATTCGATGATAATAGATTTAGATATTTTGTCTAAATATATCGTCGTATCGTATGTGTCACTCAAAATGTCGTTTTTCACAAACGATAAAATTAGGATTTGGGACCACTTCCATTGAGTCCGGATCATCGTTTACGATCTTTTTGACTGTAAACATCGATAACTTTTGAGTTGAGCAATTTTGGTCTTTTTCATTGGATATATGACCAAAATATCACTTTCTGCATATGAACGAATTAGGACTCGAGACCACTTCCATTGAGTTCAAAACGTCGTTTACGACCTTTTCGACTATAAGCTTCGATATGTTTCGAGTTTCGGAAATTTGGGACTTTGGGCTTGGGTTTGGGTTAACTATCCTAGCCACCTTAAAACACCCCCAAAAGCTCCCTCCTCTTCATTCATTCAACCCTTCATCAAAGAAATAGAAAAATGGGGAAAGGGAAAGGGAAATAGAAATTCCTAAGCTAGGTTTTTCAATTAGAAGCTCAAATCAAAGGGGAAATCAAAGAGACAACTTGAGTAAGCTTCTCCATCTCCTTCTCTATCTTCTCCTACTTGTTTGGTCTTCGATTTCTATGATTTCCTATGACCTAACTCTTAGGAATTCTATTTATATGATCATAGGTTGTTGATTCTAGTGTATTGATTGAAGAGAGGTTGATTTAGCAAAGCTTTGGGTTGATTTCTTGCTTCTAGCAAGCAAAGGTGAGTTCTTTTTGAACTCACATCTATGCCTCAAGCCTTCGTGCTTGTACAAGTGTAATTTAGTGTTCATACGATTTTGCTTGTGCTTGGGAATTGGTTAGGCTAGTGTAACTTAGCCGATTTTGCGTACTTATGTTTCATTGAGTTGAAAATTTATGATAAGGATTGTTCATACGATCTATGCATATGTTTTGAGTTGATTTGGTGATGTTGTGAAGCTCCGTTGTCCCCCGACAAAGTTCCAAGTCTTCACAAGTCGCTTGAATCGCTTTGGTGTGCTTTGGTTTGGAATTTAGTTCATTTTCGAATATATGATCCAAACCATCGCTAATCTCTTGTATAAATGTTTGTGTATGTGCATTTGGGTGTTATAAGTTGTCTCGGCAAGTCTTTGAAGCCTCATTTGCATGTATATAACACCATTGTGTCGTAGTTTGAATTGTATTTGATTTGCTTTGATTAGGGAATTTAGTCGTCTTGAAGTTTATAATCGAAATCATAGCAATCTCATGTTCGTATTGTGTGTGCATGTTTGTTGGTGTTATATGATGTTTCGGTAAGCCTTAGATACTTCATTTTCACTTAGAAATCATCATATACCACCACCATAGGTCCGGGGCTCGTCCGAGGCCGATTGCACACTCATTGGCAATTAAATTTCTTAATTGCTTCAGCTCAGACGTCTGACCAAAAGGGGTCAGACGTCTGTCCTGGCTCTCGGGAAAAATAAAAAAACTGCTTCCTGCAGTGACAGACGTCTGTCACTACAGGTCAGACGTCTGTCTGCCTGAAACTGCTATTGACCAGTGGACCACGGTCAATAGTTTGGTATCGTTTGAGCTCATTCCCGGCCAAGTTTCGGCCCGTTTCGACTTCGTTTGTGACTTGTCAGTTTCTCCGGTTCGCAGATTTCTGCATCTCGATTCCTCGACTTTGATTCTCATGTGATTCTTCCAATGTTGATCCTTCTTGGTAGATTAGCATTTGTTTATTATGTGAATTGAATAAGTGATCATTCTAAAGCCCGTTCGCTTTGTATATCGAGTTTATTCGATACTCTTGCTAATATGATTCACGACTCTAAAACGTGAGTTATCGACTCGATATCCTTCGAGTCTGTTCCGATGTGGTTTAAAAGCCTTCGGGTGCTAGTTTGGGATTTCGATTTGTTCGTTGATCGAAATTACAACCGTTATCCCTTGATTTCATGTATGTTGTCGTGATGTGAGTTTATGATTTGAGATCACGTCATTGTGACGTGAACCCCTTGATCGATTGCCTCGGCAATCGTACTATTGTTTATTGCCACTTTGAAGTTATACAAAGAGATTTTATGTTATTAGTATATATCAAACTCTTGTACTAAAATGGTTTCCAATCTTACTTCATTATACGAAGCTAATTTATGAAATCGTTTTATGAACCTTCTTCAAATCTACTAGTATATATTTTATAAACCTTTTCCTCATTCGTATGAGAAATCTAATTAAACGTCTTAGTAAAATCAAGGACTATGAAACCTTGCTTTTGCTTCGATGGTTAATTCTTGGACTCGTCCGATTGAAAACCGTGGCAATGCTCCTTCTATGATTTTCTCTGTTTTGAATAGAAACCAATTACGGGTTCGTAAATATTCGAGAATAACGTGTGGTTATGGGACATGTTGTTGTTTTCTTATATTCACTAGCTCGGAGTAATTTCTATTCGCCCGGATCCATGGTATCCGCCTCTATGACATAGTTGTTTGGTTCGCGATCGCCCGAGTGGGAATATACGATTTGTGACCTTCATCTATGAGACTTCGGTCCAACTTTATATGATTTTCTATGATTTATGATTTCCTCTCTCCGGGGTCACAACCCGGGCACGGTGGGGAGCTTCGGCAGCCCGGCACTGTGGAAAGCTTCGGCTCAAACTTATGGGTTCGCTACCTAGAGATCGTATCTCATCTTGGTGAACAGGCCTGCCTCTTGGTGATGTTTTCTATGATGTCTTGGTGATTTATGAACTCTTGATGATTTATGAATTCTTGGTGATTTATGAACTCTTGATGATTTATGAATTCTTGGTGATTTATGATGTCTTGGTGATTTATGATTTCTTGGTGATTTATGATTACTTGATGATTTATGATTACTTAGTGATTTATGATTTCTTGGTGATTTATGATTTCTTGATGGTTTATGATTATTGGAATGTTGTATTCCACAGTAGCTAGGAGATTATTTAGAGATAGTTGTGTTGACATGCTATGTTTCATATTTAGTTATGATTAGATGTTATTAGTAGAATCATGTCATCCTGTGTTTTATCTCTTGTTATCTCCGTTTATTTGATAAGTACAGCTAGACTGATCCGTTTATTGTTTATTTCCTTATAAATAATACTCGGGTCAGGCCGAGTCATTTTAGGTACTCCTCTGGGACTCATAGCAGGATTGATCTTCCGCTTTCAGCTTGCTACTGTGTCTCTGTAGTTTTATGTACTTTTGTACCCATGTCGTTATCACTTGTTGTGTACATATTCTTTTGTTTAGATCATGGTGCATGTATTTATTCTTTTGGGATTAGTGGATCTTTGTTGACCACTTGTTTGTTGTACACATTCTTGGTTTATTCATATCTATTCTGCCTTTGTGATATGATTATTCTGTGTCTGGCTTTGAGATATACCATATTTATATTGTTGTTGTTGGCTATTTTATACTGCTTTTCGAATTGCATATAGCCGTTGTGTAGTTGCCCTATGTGCCGAATGGTCATGTCGAAATTTTAATCGGTACTAGAATTCGATGTGAATTCCCCACACGGAGCAATTATACAATCGGTCGCCCTTCACAAACCTCATTCTCCATTATGGTCTGCGACATTTCTCTGAAATGAACCGGACGATAGTGGGTATAGAGGCGGGGCGTTACAGTTTGGTATCAGAGAAACTTTTCGGAACAGTGTAAGATAGCATGACGATGGTATTGTCTTAAGCCTCTCTCGGGAATCGTGCCTTAGGGTTTTAGTTAGAGTCCTAAGACCCGTCATAGCTTATCTTCCAATACGATTCCATTTTGATTGAATTCGAGTCGTTTGAATTCAACTTGAGATTAACTTTTTCCTCCTTCTTTTTCCTTAAAGAAGAGAAATAGTTGATCGTAACCGTGCAAGTGCCGGTTCACCCAGTGTACCTCCTACGGGAGGAGTGATTATGTCTCAAGTGTCCTGTTTTTAGTCTTTTAGAATAGTTATCGACTTGTTCTCTTTCGGGTTGATTCTATAGTTCATCTAGGGCCAGTGTGCTCTAGTGGTGCTTCTGTTTTATTCTTTGACTCAAGTTGCTAATCGATGTCTATCTTTGAATAAATTACGTTATTAAAACGTAAATTTCATGTTGTCGATCACTTCGGTGATCGTATTTTGAATATTCGAGTGGGATTCAACAATTCGTTCGTTAATTCTTGAGTTAAGCTAGCGGTATGGGACGTTCGGCTAAATTTATTTGTTAACTGGCCTATTGTGTATCACACTTATCTTGTTGATCATTTATGATCCTTGTAGTTGATTGATCATTGGATATCTTGCCCATGTGTCGTACGCACGTTGTAAGCGCCTTTGATCCTGATGTTTCTTGATTTCTAGCTGAGATTGTTTCGTACGTCGTTACGTACCTAGCATGATCCTTTGATCACTTGTCGTTCGGTATGGAGATACCATGTCTTTGTGACTAAACCTACTCCCTTGTTGTCAGCTATATAGTTCTAGTTCGGTGTGAGATCACCAAGCATTCGGGCTAAAACAACTCATTTGTTACCTTGTTGTGCCGGTGTGAGTCACCAAGCGTTTGTGCTAAATTAATCAAGAATGAGGGAAAGCATCCCGCTTCTTGTGATCTCTCTTCTTGAGTCAGGGTACGTGTCATTAATTCCTTAATGTCATTTACCTCATTCAGAGATTATTTATTTATGTTCTTTTGATATACGTCGATCGTGTTCTTCGTTATCAGAAGATATCAATTGTGTTTTATTCGTAAGTTGATAAAGGAATTCTATTTCCTTTATGACATCCCTAAAGATTTATTGAACTTGTATATTTTCGCGAGATCTGCGTGAATGTTAGAAATTGTGAGGACTTTCTTGTGTTAACTTGTCCATCAGGTGCGTTAAGGATCTCGAATGAGACGTGGGACGCCATGTTGTAGTTCGGAATTCCTAAACACCATTATGTGTGTAACACCCCACGTCCGTTAGTGTCACTCACAAAGGGAATGCACTAAGTTCTGTGGAGCATTTAGGGTAAAAGATGCAGATAAATTACAAGACAGACATAAATTAAACAGCGGAAAATAAAACTTTGCTTTATTTATAAAATAGTTTGTACAATGATTTCTTTACAATATCAGAGTATCATCTGTCTTACAAAATAAAGAAGCATGAAAATACGTTTATATTCCCCAAATTTAGCAAGAGCCAGCCATAGCATCTGAAAAGAGAATCCAAGCAAACTTCGACAAATCTTCAAGCTGGGAAAGGGTGACATTCCAACTTAACCTGAGCTATACTATTCCCTCCTCTACTACCTGGGGGGGGGGAAACGGAAGAAAAGAAGACGAAAGGAAAACAGAGTCAGACATAAAGCCTGAGTAAGTTCAGTAACTTCTAGCATGTGAACATGGAAAAACAAAACGACATGAATTAACTGAATACAAGATTACACCATGACCATAGGGTCAGCAAGATAAGACAAGATAATCACAAGATATGCTAAGATAAGATAAACAGGATATGCTCTAATACTTTCGCCGCTTCGCTATTTTCTTGTCATACTGGTTTCTATATCTCTGCACCACGCAACTAGTGTTCCAACTAGTAACGATAACGTGATCCCAACCCCTTTAGTTTCCATTGCCTTCAGGCATACATTTATTATTTATTACCTAGATCTAATCTAGGGTTTTCTATCAAGTGCTTTCTAGATTTAACTAGAGTTTACGCTATCTGCTGAACGCTTCTCGAATTCAGGGTTTATGCCACCTAGTCCAACTAGGGATTACGCTATCTGTCGAATGATGCCCCCAAGTCTAGGACACACTACCTAGAGTGGTATATGTTCCTATACTTCCCCACACATGTATCGCGAATCGTTATCGCTTGTCTAGATGCACATGTCCTGTAATGTGCGGTCCGAGTCCTGTGACAGGGCAACTCAAGGAATACAGAACTCGGTCGGGAGCTTTCAGATATCTACCGATGCAGATGCTAAGGTCTGTTTTTATTTCAATGGCTATGGTCCCACTTGACCCCTCCCTCAACTAATGAAAGGCACACCTTGTAAAATGAGAACTATACACCGGCCCCCGGTGCCCCACTATCCTATGGCCATCCGCAACCATAACTAGATAGCAAGTATATGGTCTTTTGGAGTTCTCCGCCTTTCCGCTTCATGTATCTCGACTGACTCAAGATGGATGGTAGACGACGAGTTGCTATCACAGGGCTACCGTTTTCTCGCCGAATCACGCCGGTCCATCCTAGTCTTTAGGTTGCCATATATATTGCAACCAAGGCATACCCCTGGTTCTTCTACGCAGACCTTAACCTCTGTGAGCCCAGGAGGATCATCTGCAGTCTCACAGAGGGATACCAAGAGTACCCTCACGTCCCCTCGAAGCCTCGGGCTTCGTAACCCAATTCGTTGGAGCCTTCTCAGACGGACATTCGCCCCTTCCCGTGTTATACTAAGAATTACTACTTAGTTCTCTTTCCCGTCAATTTGGGTTGGTTAAGTGTCATTAGTTAATTCAAGCTAACTTAACCCTCTTCATTTATCCTAATAAACTGGTTAACTGTTATCAATAATTCATGTTGACTTAACCTTACCATAAACCAAGTTATATTGGTTAAGTATTTCTTATTACTTAACCCTACCCCTTCACCCTGTATTGGTTAAGTGTTCCCTTTTAACTTAACCTTGCCCGTCTGTTTTAACTAACATGTTATTAATGGTTAAGTATTATCCCTTCATGTTTTAGAGTTAACCCCATTCCTTCATCACAACCTGATGGTTAAGTGTTCAAGTTTACTTAACCCCTACGGTCTAGCCCAGCTAACATATTAAATTGGCTAAGTGTATTAGATTTTACTTAACCCCAACCTCTGGTCTAGTTAACATGTTAATTTGGCTAAGTGTATTAACTTTACTTAACCCCTACAAATCTTGTCTTGTTACCTTGAGTCTGGTTTAGTGTCTCTATGGACTTAGCCCTCCCATTCTAGCTTAACTGTGTTAAGTTGGTTAAGTGTTCCTATGGACTTAACCCTCCCATTCTAGCTTAACTGTGTTAAGTGTTTGTGTAAACCTAACCCCGCCCATCGGTTTGGTTATCTTGTTGAATTGGTTAAGTGTCTTAGTTAACTTAACCCTACCATTCTTGTTCTAGCTTTAATTAAATAGATTAAAGCCGTGACCACTCACATTAGACAGATATTGTTGCGAATACTGGATGTGCCGGTTGGTTCCGGGCAGGTTTACATCGCAACTCAATCTAACCTCGGGTTAGGCATATTCGTGTTTTCTAAGTTCAAAGGGTTTTGATTAGTTTTCAAATCAGGTTTTGAAAGTGACCATCTCGTCCGTCGAATCAGTTAGGGATAGCCAGGGAGAGCAGGAAACTTGTATTTTCCAAACCCAAGCCTAGACGCTATCCTCTCCGTCACCCTAGAACTTTCTGGTGTGTTATTAAAAGAGATGTCGTTTAACAAACCTTTAATTTGTCTAAGTTCACATTTTATTATTTAGGACAAATCCTATAAGTAAATTATTCCTAATTTACTTATTTCCCAATTTCTCTTTTAATGTAAATTGTCTACATTCATTTCTATGGCCCATTTTTCCCTCTAAACCATGTTTATGCTTTTTGGTATGTAAACTATACCAAATCAAGTGTCATTAACCATGATTTTGCTAAACCTGCCAATTACTCCCTATTGTGGCCAATTTCAAATTTATGCTAATAAACTTACCGTGCCAAATTAGCTAATCCAATTCTGATTCAACAATTCTAATTCATGTCAAACTAGACTTATTACTCTAGTTTACTATTCATGTAAATGCTAGATTTACACGTCGATACTAGATTCAGGTTACATAATCTATAGTTCATGTCAAATTTATCCAATTTGCATTCTTATGAACATGCCATAATGCGTGTTCCCAATTTATGCCAATTTCCAAGTTAAACTACGTTTTTTAGTAAATTTCATATTTTGCCCAAACCGCATTCCCACCGTTCGTATAATCGTGATTCAGTCTAGATTATAAATAAAGCTAGGTTCGTAGAAAATAGGGAATGAACCAAAGATGCTATGCAAAAGATAGACATACTAACTGGCATAAAAAGGGTTAAATAACGACGTCGGTTCAAGAACATGGGTAGACCTAACTTAATAGGTAAATTCCCAAGGTCTAAAACCAAAGAAAACCAAGAACAGACAGAATAGAGACGTAGGTTCAAGAACATGGGTAGACCTAACTTAATAGGTAAATTCCCAAGGTCTAAAACCAAAGAAAACCAAGAATAGACAGAATAGAAAGATCAGGTTTAGACCCAATTTCACAGTCACAAAACTTAAGCAACACTTTCCTAGTCAGGAATCATAGGTGTTTAGTCACAGTTGTCCTTGTTATGTCATAGGCAATAGTTTATGTTCCCAAATCAAAAGCATAAGCTTGGTCAAGGAAATAATTCTCATAGTCACAGTCACAGTCATAGGCAATGTCCATAGTCATATGCAATGTTCATAGTCATAGGCAATGTTCACAGTCATAGGCAATGTTCACAGTCATAGGCAATGTTCATAGTCAAAGAGGCATATGGTTCTAAGGTCCATAGTTTCATAGTCACAGTCTTATTTGTCCTTGAATCATAACAGTTCTTGATTAGGTCCAAGAATATAGGCACTGATTCGAATAGAGAGAGAGAGGGGTTTGGCATATTCTTTTATTCCTTTAATTTCATGTCACAAACAAAGAAAAACGTTCAAATCTAAAAATAACTGACTTACAAAAATTATATTAGGATAGAAAGACGGCGTTGCTCTGATTCGTAGAAAAACAGTTGTTGAAGTCGTTTGAATCTTCACTTGCAATCCTAGCTTGATTTGAACCCCTTTTTGAAAGTCTTGAGCAACACCTCCTCGTCTTGATTTATCATTACATACTATTTTATTTATTTAATTTAGAGGAGGAGGAGAAGCCATGCTTGCCAAGAATCTTTGCAGCATAAGGGTAGAAAAGAATTGTGAATAAAGAAGAAGATCAGGGCTGTTTATATAGTGTTAGGCGGACGAATCTGGTCAGAATGGCGTCTAGATACAGAAGAACGAACTGGATGCAGAAAACTGGATTTCGGGACCCAGGTCGACTGGGCAGTCGACATGGGGGGGGTGTCGACTGTGCAGTCGACACCCCTGTCGACTTGACCTGGGCGGGAATTTTCCCGCCCTGCCCCCTGTGTGTTTGAATTCGAATTTGGCTCTAGTTTTAAACTGTTTTGAACTTGGAATTTTCTGAAAACTTTGACGGGCCATATCTTGGTCATACGGACTCCGATTTTCGAAAATTCGGACTCTATTTCGCGTATTTTTCCGAGACGAACGCAATGGCACAACCCGTTTCCCTTGATTCAGATTTTTACATTTAATTCTGCCTTGATTTGTGAATCTTAGTGTTGCAGAATTACAGGGTGTTACATTCTCCCCCACTTAAAAGGATTTCGTCCCCGAAATCTTCAAGTTAGGAAGAACGTGTCTTACCATCCAATCACCCATCTACTCAACCATTCAATCACAGGCATTCATTGTCCTTAAAAGATTTCTAATGCTTTCATGTTAATATGCATAGTGTGTGTATATGTCTTTATCTAATGCAAAATCAGGCGGTCTACTGATTCAGTTGACCTCCTCAATGCGAATTATGTCAGTGTCATGCGTCCAATCATGTATGCAAGCATCCCTAGTTATGTAAATACTACATGCGTGCACAGCCATTCATCCATATGCAACATCCATATGATAACATATCAAGTTCAACTTACAAACAAATACATATCTGTAAATGCAATATGAAAGCGTCCGAACTTGATCTAGTGCCTAATGCGTATGCATATGCATTCACGAGCAACCATTTGCAGCCACTTGCAACCATTCAACCAGAACATGTTTTAAATACATGTTTACATCCATTGGCTTCTACCTAAGGATCGATGATACGTCCTAGAGGATATACTTTGGAAAGAGAGAAACAATTATGCGTAAAGCTCCTAAACAAAGAAATCAAGGATGCACCCTTAAGGAAAAAGGGCATGACGCTAGTATCTAGCCTTCTTGAGCTTTACTCCACTGTGGCTTAACTAATTTAACTTCACGATTGTGAAGTTTCTGATCTCCTTTTCCAAAATAAACAGATGTTAACTATGATACCATGTGTACATACCAAGATGGTTTGCGGTCTCTCCTCTTAGCTTATCCATCACGCCATAACTATGAGGGTTAAAAGGTCACTACGCACTTTTTAGCCACAACTATTCACTTCTCACGCAAACCACCCTAATCGAACTTGACATTCCTCAAGTATAAGCCCCAAAGGCCTAAACCAATATCAGACGAGCATCCAAGGAATATCTTCTCCGAATTTAGACGATCTACGTGAGATGATATAAGCAAACTCGATAGCTATCCTCAAATCCCTACTAAAAATAGACTGGTCGGACCACTAATTGGATTTGAGACTCTAATGGGGTCTTTCTACTATACAAGTACTATGGTGCAGAGACTCAACTAGGGAAGTGGATATGAACAAATGCGAAGTAATAAATCCAAAGGAAAGAGTACTAACAGCAAAACTAGACTCTGCCAACAGAAATTTACTACCTTTCTCCTAGGTACGCTTGGTGGTGAAAGTATGTACTTGCCCTTCTGAAAATCTTGCTCCTGCGTCTTGCCCTTGTCCTTAATTATATGCCCTATCATACCCTAACAAAGATACTTCCTCTTGTCTTAGGTTTTATAATTTCTTCCTCCTTCGTGAGCTAAATCTATATCCATGAATTCCTCATCCTAGGGTTATGCTCCTTAGCCAAACTCCTCATCCCCTTCCGTGTGGAGTCATGTTGACAAATCCCTCGAAAACTGCCTCCATCGTACGGAAAACCCTACTAAGCTTTGAAAGAAAACTGCCCGTAGGTGAAACAACTACGGCTATTGATGGAAGTCGGGCACTACTTCGCCCATCAATGAGGTTACCTCCTAGAAAGCCAGGAGCCCCAGAGACTCAAGAAAGAAGGAGACAAGAATTCAAACAGAGGAAGAGAAGATAATGCGTATGGCTTTGGGGGAATAAGCCTTTAAAACAAATCTTTTCTTTTGAAAATGCTTCTTTTAAAATGGTTTGAAAATAAATTTTCAAATCCTTTATCTGATCTGGTAACCTTCAGCTCTGATACCACGTGTAACACCCCACGTCCGTTAGTGTCACTCACAAAGGGAATGCACTAAGTTCTGTGGAGCATTTAGGGTAAAAGATGCAGATAAATTACAAGACAGACAGAAATTAAACAGCGGAAAATAAAACTTTGCTTTATTTATAAAATAGTTTGTACAACGATTTCTTTACAATATCAGAGTATCATCTGTCTTACAAAATAAAGAAGCATGAAAATACGTTTATATTCCCCAAATTTAGCAAGAGCCGGCCATAGCATCTGAAAAGAGAATCCAAGCAAACTTCGACAAATCTTCAAGTTGGGAAAGGGTGACATTCCAACTTAACCTGAGCTATACTATTCCCTCCTCTACTACCAGGGGGGGGGGGGGCGGAAGAAAAGAAGACGAAAGGAAAACAGAGTCAGACATAAAGCCTGAGTAAGTTCAGTAACTTCTAGCATGTGAACATGGAAAAACAAAACGACATGAATTAACTGAATACAAGATTACACCATGACCATAGGGTCAGCAAGATTAGACAAGATAATCACAAGATATGCTAAGATAAGATAAACAGGATATGCTCTAATACTTTCACCGCTTCGCTATTTTCTTGTCATACTGGTTTCTATATCTCTGCACCACCTAACTATTGTTCCAACTAGTAACGATAACGTGATCCCAACCCCTGTAGTTTCCATTGCCTTCAGGCATACATTTATTATTTATTACCTAGATCTAATCTAGGGTTTTCTATCAAGTGCTTTCTAGATTTAACTAGAGTTTACGCTATCTGCTGAACGCTTCTCGAGTTCAGGGTTTATGCCACCTAGTCCAACTAGGGATTACGCTACCCGTCGAATGATGCCCCCAAGTCTAGGACACACTACCTAGAGTGGTATATGTTCCTATACTTCCCCACGCATGTATCGCGAATCGTTATCGCTTGTCTAGATGCACATGTCCTGTAATGTGCGGTCCGAGTCCTGTGACAGGGCAACTCAAGGAATACAGAACTCGGTCGGGAGCTTTCAGATATCTGCCGATGCAGATGCTAAGGTCTGTTTTTATTCCAGTGGCTATGGTCCCACTTGACCCCTCCCTCAACTAATGAAAGGCACACCTTGTAAAATGAGAACTATACGCCGGCCCCCGGTGCCCCACTATCCTATGGCCATCCGCAACTATAACTAGATAGCAAGTATATGGTCTTTTGGAGTTCTCCGCCTTTCCGCTTCACGTATCTCGACTGACTCAAGATGGATGGTAGACGACGAGTTGCTATCACAGGGCTACCATTTTCTCGCCGAATCACGCCGGTCCATCCTAGTCTTTAGGTTGCCATATATATTGCAACGAAGGCATACCCCTGGTTCTTCTACGCAGACCTTAACCTCTGTGAGCCCAGGAGGATCATCTGCAGTCTCACAGAGGGATACCAAGAGTACCCTCACGTCCCCTCGAAGCCTCGGGCTTCGTAACCCAATTCGTTGGAGCCTTCTCAGACGGACATTCGCCCCTTCCCGTGTTATACTAAGAATTACTACTTAGTTCTCTTTCCCGTCAATTTGGGTTGGTTAAGTGTCATTAGTTAATTCAAGCTAACTTAACCCTCTTCATTTATCCTAATAAACTGGTTAACTGTTATCAATAATTCATGTTGACTTAACCTTACCACAAACCAAGTTATATTGGTTAAGTATTTCTTATTACTTAACCCTACCCCTTCACCCTGTATTGGTTAAGTGTTCCCTTTTAACTTAACCTTGCCCGTCTGTTTTAACTAACATGTTATTAATGGTTAAGTATTATCCCTTCATGTTTTAGAGTTAACCCCATTCCTTCATCACAACCTGATGGTTAAGTGTTCAAGTTTACTTAACCCCTACGGTCTAGCCCAGCTAACATATTAAATTGGCTAAGTGTATTAGATTTTACTTAACCCCAACCTCTGGTCTAGTTAACATGTTAATTTGGCTAAGTGTATTAACTTTACTTAACCCCTACAAATCTTGTCTTGTTACCTTGAGTCTGGTTTAGTGTCTCTATGGACTTAGCCCTCCCATTCTAGCTTAACTGTGTTAAGTTGGTTAAATGTTCCTATGGACTTAACCCTCCCATTCTAGCTTAACTGTGTTAAGTGTTTGTATGAACCTAACCCCGCCCATCGGTTTGGTTATCTTGTTGAATTGGTTAAGTGTCTTAGTTAACTTAACCCTACCATTCTTGTTCTAGCTTTAATTAAATAGATTAAAGCCGTGACCACTCACATTAGACAGATATTGTTGCGAATACTGGATGTGCCGGTTGGTTCCGGGCAGGTTTACATCGCAACTCAATCTAACCTCGGGTTAGGCATATTCGTGTTTTCTAAGTTCAAAGGGTTTTGATTAGTTTTCAAATCAGGTTTTGAAAGTGACCATCTCGTCCGTCGAATCAGTTAGGGATAGCCAGGGAGAGCAGGAAACTTGTATTTTCCAAACCCAAGCCTAGACACTATCCTCTCCGTCACCCTAGAACTTTCTGGTATGTTATTAAAAGAGATGTCGTTTAACAAACCTTTAATTTGTCTAAGTTCACATTTTATTATTTAGGACAAATCCTATAAGTAAATTATTCCTAATTTACTTATTTCCCAATTGCTCTTTTAATGTAAATTGTCTACATTCATTTCTATGGCCCATTTTTCCCTCTAAACCATGTTTATGCTTTTTGGTATGTAAACTATACCAAATCAAGTGTCATTAACCATGATTTTGCTAAACCTGCCAATTACTCCCTATTGTGGCCAATTTCAAATTTATGCTAATAAACTTACCGTGCCAAATTAGCTAATCCAATTCCGATTCAACAATTCTAATTCATGTCAAACTAGACTTATTACTCTAGTTTACTATTCATGTAAATGCTAGATTTACACGTCGATACTAGATTCAGGTTACATAATCTATAGTTCATGTCAAATTTATCCAATTTGCATTCTTATGAACATGCCATAATGCGTGTTCCCAATTTATGCCAATTTCCAAGTTAAACTACGTTTTTTAGTAAATTTCATATTTTGCCCAAACCGCATTCCCACCGTTCGTATAATCGTGATTCAGTCTAGATTATAAATAAAGCTAGGTTCGTAGAAAATAGGGAATGAACCAAAGATGCTATGCAAAAGATAGACATACTAACTGGCATAAAAAGGGTTAAATAACGACGTCGGTTCAAGAACATGGGTAGACCTAACTTAATAGGTAAATTCCTAAGGTCTAAAACCAAAGAAAACCAAGAACAGACAGAATAGAGACGTAGGTTCAAGAACATGGGTAGACCTAACTTAATAGGTAAATTCCCAAGGTCTAAAACCAAAGAAAACCAAGAATAGACAGAATAGAAAGATCAGGTTTAGACCCAATTTCACAGTCACAAAACTTAAGCAACACTTTCCTAGTCAGGAATCATAGGTGTTTAGTCATAGTTGTCCTTGTTATGTCATAGGCAATAGTTTATGTTCCCAAATCAAAAGCATAAGCTTGGTCAAGGAAATAATTCTCATAGTCACAGTCACAGTCATAGGCAATGTCCATAGTCATATGCAATGTTCATAGTCATAGGCAATGTTCACAGTCATAGGCAATGTTCACAGTCATAGGCAATGTTCATAGTCAAAGAGGCATATGGTTCTAAGGTCCATAGTTTCATAGTCACAGTCTTATTTGTCCTTGAATCATAACAGTTCTTGATTAGGTCCAAGAATATAGGCACTGATTCGAATAGAGAGAGAGAGGGGTTTGGCATATTCTTTTATTCCTTTAATTTCATGTCACAAACAAAGAAAAACGTTCAAATCTAAAAATAACTGACTTACAAAAATTATATTAGGATAGAAAGACGGCGTTGCTATGATTCGTAGAAAAACAGTTGTTGAAGTCGTTTGAATCTTCACTTGCAATCCTAGCTTGATTTGAACCCCTTTTTGAAAGTCTTGAGCAACACCTCCTCGTCTTGATTTATCTTTACATACTATTTTATTTATTTAATTTAGAGGAGGAGGAGAAGCCATGCTTGCCAAGAATCTTTGCAGCATAAGGGTAGAAAAGAATTGTGAATAAAGAAGAAGATCAGGGCTGTTTATATAGTGTTAGGCGGACGAATCTGGTCAGAATGGCGTCTAGATACAGAAGAACGAACTGGATGCAGAAAACTGGATTTCGGGACCCAGGTCGACTGGGCAGTCGACATGGGGGGGGGGGGTGTCGACTGTGCAGTCGACACCCCTGTCGACTTGACCTGGGCGGGAATTTTCCCGCCCTGCCCCCTGTGTGTTTGAATTCGAATTTGGCTCTAGTTTTAAACTGTTTTGAACTTGGAATTTTCTGAAAACTTTGACGGGCCATATCTTGGTCATACGGACTCCGATTTTCGAAAATTCGGACTCTATTTCGCGTATTTTTCCGAGACGAACGCAATGGCACAACCCGTTTCCCTTGATTCAGATTTTTACATTTAATTCTGCCTTGATTTGTGAATCTTAGTGTTGCAGAATTACAGGGTGTTACATTCTCCCCCACTTAAAAGGATTTCGTCCCCGAAATCTTCAAGTTAGGAAGAACGTGTCTTACCATCCAATCACCCATCTACTCAACCATTCAATCACAGGCATTCATTGTCCTTAAAAGATTTCTAATGCTTTCATGTTAATATGCATAGTGTGTATATGTCTTTATCTAATGCAAAATCAGGCGGTCTACTGATTCAGTTGACCTCCTCAATGCGAATTATGTCAGTGTCATGCGTCCAATCATGTATGCAAGCATCCCTAGTTATGTAAATACTACATGCGTGCATAGCCATTCATCCATATGCAACATCCATATGATAACATATCAAGTTCAACTTACAAACAAATACATATCTGTAAATGCAATATGAAAGCGTCCGAACTTGATCTAGTGCCTAATGCGTATGCATATGCATTCACGAGCAACCATTTGCAGCCACTTGCAACCATTCAACCAGAACATGTTTTAAATACATGTTTACATCCATTGGCTTCTACCTAAGGATCGATGATACGTCCTAGAGGATATACTTTGGAAAGAGAGAAACAATTATGCGTAAAGCTCCTAAACAAAGAAATCAAGGATGCACCCTTAAGGAAAAAGGGCATGACGCTAGTATCTAGCCTTCTTGAGCTTTACTCCACTGTGGCTTAACTAATTTAACTTCACGATTGTGAAGTTTCTGATCTCCTTTTCCAAAATAAACAGATGTTAACTATGATACCATGTGTACATACCAAGATGGTTTGCGGTCTCTCCTCTTAGCTTATCCATCACGCCATAACTATGAGGGTTAAAAGGTCACTACGCACTTTTTAGCCACAACTATTCACTTCTCACGCAAACCACCCTAATCGAACTTGACATTCCTCAAGTATAAGCCCCAAAGGCCTAAACCAATATCAGACGAGCATCCAAGGAATATCTTCTCCGAATTTAGACGATCTACGTGAGATGATATAAGCAAACTCGATAGCTATCCTCAAATCCCTACTAAAAATAGACTGGTCGGACCACTAATTGGATTTGAGACTCTAATGGGATCTTTCTACTATACAAGTACTATGGTGCAGAGACTCAACTAGGGAAGTGGATATGAACAAATGCGAAGTAATAAATCCAAAGGAAAGAGTACTAACAGCAAAACTAGACTCTACCAACAGAAATTTACTACCTTTCTCCTAGGTACGCTTGGTGGTGAAAGTATGTACTTGCCCTTCTGAAAATCTTGCTCCTGCTTCTTGCCCTTGTCCTTAATTATATGCCCTATCATACCCTAGCAAAGATACTTCCTCTTGTCTTAGGTTTTATAATTTCTTCCTCCTTCGTGAGCTAAATCTATATCCATGAATTCCTCATCCTAGGGTTATGCTCCTTAGCCAAACTCCTCATCCCCTTCCGTGTGGAGTCATGTTGACAAATCCCTCGAAAACTGCCTCCATCGTACGGAAAACCCTACTAAGCTTTGAAAGCAAACTGCCCGTAGGTGAAACAACTACGGCTATTGATGGAAGTCGGGCACTACTTCGCCCATCGATGAGGTTACCTCCTAGAAAGCCAGGAGCCCCAGAGACTCAAGAAAGAAGGAGACAAGAATTCAAACAGAGGAAGAGAAGATAATGCGTATGGCTTTGGGGGAATAAGCCTTTAAAACAAATCTTTTCTTTTGAAAATGCTTCTTTTAAAATGGTTTGAAAATAAATTTTCAAATCCTTTATCTGATCTGGTAACCTTCAGCTCTGATACCACGTGTAACACCCCACGTCCGTTAGTGTCACTCACAAAGGGAATGCACTAAGTTCTGTGGAGCATTTAGGGTAAAAGATGCAGATAAATTACAAGACAGACAGAAATTAAACAGCGGAAAATAAAACTTTGCTTTATTTATAAAATAGTTTGTACAACGATTTCTTTACAATATCAGAGTATCATCTGTCTTACAAAATAAAGAAGCATGAAAATACGTTTATATTCCCCAAATTTAGCAAGAGCCGGCCATAGCATCTGAAAAGAGAATCCAAGCAAACTTCGACAAATCTTCAAGCTGGGAAAGGGTGACATTCCAACTTAACCTGAGCTATACTATTCCCTCCTCTACTACCTTGGGGGGGGGGACGGAAGAAAAGAAGACGAAAGGAAAACAGAGTCAGACATAAAGCCTGAGTAAGTTCAGTAACTTCTAGCATGTGAACATGGAAAAACAAAACGACATGAATTAACTGAATACAAGATTACACCATGACCATAGGGTCAGCAAGATTAGACAAGATAATCACAAGATATGCTAAGATAAGATAAACAGGATATGCTCTAATACTTTCACCGCTTCGCTATTTTCTTGTCATACTGGTTTCTATATCTCTGCACCACCTAACTATTGTTCCAACTAGTAACGATAACGTGATCCCAACCCCTGTAGTTTCCATTGCCTTCAGGCATACATTTATTATTTATTACCTAGATCTAATCTAGGGTTTTCTATCAAGTGCTTTCTAGATTTAACTAGAGTTTACGCTATCTGCTGAACGCTTCTCGAGTTCAGGGTTTATGCCACCTAGTCCAACTAGGGATTACGCTACCTGTCGAATGATGCCCCCAAGTCTAGGACACACTACCTAGAGTGGTATATGTTCCTATACTTCCCCACGCATGTATCGCGAATCGTTATCGCTTGTCTAGATGCACATGTCCTGTAATGTGCGGTCCGAGTCCTGTGACAGGGCAACTCAAGGAATACAGAACTCGGTCGGGAGCTTTCAGATATCTGCCGATGCAGATGCTAAGGTCTGTTTTTATTCCAGTGGCTATGGTCCCACTTGACCCCTCCCTCAACTAATGAAAGGCACACCTTGTAAAATGAGAACTATACGCCGGCCCTCGGTGCCCCACTATCCTATGGCCATCCGCAACCATAACTAGATAGCAAGTATATGGTCTTTTGGAGTTCTCCGCCTTTCCGCTTCACGTATCTCGACTGACTCAAGATGGATGGTAGACGACGAGTTGCTATCACAGGGCTACCATTTTCTCGCCGAATCACGCCGGTCCATCCTAGTCTTTAGGTTGCCATATATATTGCAACGAAGGCATACCCCTGGTTCTTCTACGCAGACCTTAACCTCTGTGAGCCCAGGAGGATCATCTGCAGTCTCACAGAGGGATACCAAGAGTACCCTCACGTCCCCTCGAAGCCTCGGGCTTCGTAACCCAATTCGTTGGAGCCTTCTCAGACGGACATTCGCCCCTTCCCGTGTTATACTAAGAATTACTACTTAGTTCTCTTTCCCGTCAATTTGGGTTGGTTAAGTGTCATTAGTTAATTCAAGCTAACTTAACCCTCTTCATTTATCCTGATAAACTGGTTAAGTGTTATCAATAATTCATGTTGACTTAACCTTACCACAAACCAAGTTATATTGGTTAAGTATTTCTTATTACTTAACCCTACCCCTTCACCCTGTATTGGTTAAGTGTTCCCTTTTAACTTAACCTTGCCCGTCTGTTTTAACTAACATGTTATTAATGGATAAGTATTATCCCTTCATGTTTTAGACTTAACCCCATTCCTTTATCACAACCTGATGGTTAAGTGTTCAAGTTTACTTAACCCCTACGGTCTAGCCCAGCTAACATATTAAATTGGCTAAGTGTATTAGATTTTACTTAACCCCAACCTCTGGTCTAGTTAACATGTTAATTTGGCTAAGTGTATTAACTTTACTTAACCCCTATAAATATTGTCTTGTTACCTTGAGTCTGGTTAAGTGTCTCTATGGACTTAGCCCTCCCATTCTAGCTTAACTGTGTTAAGTTGGTTAAGTGTTCCTATGGACTTAACCTCCCATTCTAGCTTAACTGTGTTAAGTGTTTGTATGAACCTAACCCCGCCCATCGGTTTGGTTATCTTGTTGAATTGGTTAAGTGTCTTAGTTAACTTAACCCTACCTTTCTTGTTCTAGCTTTAATTAAATAGATTAAAGTCGCGACCACACACATTAGACAGATATTGTTGCGAATACTGGATGTGCCGGTTGGTTACGGGCAGGTTTACATCGCAACTCAGTCTAACCTCGGGTTAGGCATATTCATGTTTTCTAAGTTCAAAGGGTTTTGATTAGTTTTCAAATCAGGTTTTGAAAGTGACCATCTCGTCCGTCGGATCAGTTAGGGATAGCCAGGGAGAGCAGGAAACTTGTATTTTCCAAACCCAAGCCTAGACACTATCCTCTCTGTCACCCTAGAACTTTCTGGTGTGTTATTAAAAGAGATGTCGTTTAACAAACCTTTAATTTGTCTAAGTTCACATTTTCTTATTTAGGACAAATCCTATAAGTAAATTATTCCTAATTTACTTATTTCCCAATTGCTCTTTTAATGTAAATTGTCTACATTCATTTCTATGGCCCATTTTTCCCTCTAAACCATGTTTATGCTTTTTGGTATGTAAACTATACCAAATCAAGTGTCATTAACCATGATTTTGCTAAACCTACCAACTACTCCCTATTATGGCCAATTTCAAATTTATGCTAATAAACTTACCGTGCCAAATTAGCTAATCCAATTCCGATTCAACAATTCTAAATCATGTCAAACTAGATTTATTACTCTAGTTTACTATTCATGTAAATGCTAGATTTACACGTCGACACTAGATTCAGGTTACATAATCTATAGTTCATGTCAAATTTATCCAATTTGCATTCTTATGAACATGCATAATGCGTGTTCCCAATTTATGCCAATTTCCAAGTTAAACTACGTTTTTTAGTAAATTTCATATTTTGCCCAAACCGCATTCCCACCATTCGTATAATCGTGATTCAGTCTAGATTATAAATAAAGCTAGGTTCGTAGAAAATAGGGAATGAACCAAAGATGCTATGCAAAAGATAGACATACTAACTGGCATAAAAAGGGTTAAATAACGACGTCGGTTCAAGAACATGGGTAGACCTAACTTAATAGGTAAATTCCCAAGGTCTAAAACCAAAGAAAACCAAGAATAGACAGAATAGAGGTAGGTTCAAGAACATGGGTAGACCTAACTTAATAGGTAAATTCCCAAGGTTTAAAACCAAAGAAAACCAAGAATAGACAGAATAGAAAGATCAGGTTTAGACCCAATTTCACAGTCACAAAACTTAAGCAACACTTTCCTAGTCAGGAATCATAGGTGTTTAGTCACAGTTGTCCTTGTTATGTCATAGGCAATAGTTTATGTTCCCAAATCAAAAGCATAAGCTTGGTCAAGGAAATAATTCTCATAGTCACAGTCACAGTCATAGGCAATGTCCATAGTCATATGCAATGTTCATAGTCATAGGCAATGTTCACAGTCATAGGCAATGTTCATAGTCAAAGAGGCATATGGTTCTAAGGTCCATAGTTTCATAGTCACAGTCTTATTTTTCCTTGAATCATAACAGTTCTTGATTAGGTCCAAGAATATAGGCACTGATTCGAATAGAGAGAGAGAGGGGTTTGGCATATTCTTTTATTCCTTTAATTTCATGTCACAAACAAAGAAAAACGTTCAAATCTAAAAATAACTGACTTACAGAAATTATATTAGGATAGAAAGACGACGTTGCTATGATTCGTAGAAAACAGTTGTTGCAGTTGTTTGAATCTTCACTTGCAATCCTAGCTTGATTTGAACCCCGTTTTGAAAGTCTTGAGCAACACCTCCTCGTCTTGATTTATCTTTACATACTATTTTATTTATTTAATTTAGAGGAGGAGGAGAAGCCATGCTAGCCAAGAATCTTTGCAGCATAAGGGTAGAAAAGAATTGTGAATAGAGAAGAAGATCAGGGATGTTTATATAGTGTTAGGCGGACGAATCTGGTCAGAATGGCGTCTAGATACAGAAGAACGAACTGGGTGTAGAAAACTGGATTTCGGGACCCAGGTCGACACCCATGTCGACTGGGCAGTCGACATGGGGGGGTGGGGGTGGTGGTGTCGACTATGCAGTCGACACCCCTGTCGACTTGACCTGGGCGGGAATTTTCCCGCCCTACCCCCTGTGTGTTTGAATTCGAATTTGGCTCTAGTTTTAAACTGTTTTGAACTTGGAATTTTCTGAAAACTTTGACGGGCCATATCTTGGTCATACGGACTCCGATTTTCGAAAATTCGGACTCTATTTGGCGTATTTTTCCGAGACGAACGCATTGGCACAGCCCGTTTCCCTTGATTCAGATTTTTACATTTAATTCTGATTTGATTTGTGAATCTTAGTGTTGCAGAATTACGGGGTGTTACTATGTGACAATCCGACATTTGAAATGATTCCTAAAATTAAAATTCACTTCTAATAAGTTAATCAAAATAATAATATTTTGGATTTTTGTGATTCTTCGTAGTCGTTTGTTATTTTTCTAGATAATTTTTTTCTAGATTTCCTTGAAGCAATTCCAAGAATTTGAGTGGTTCAAGATTTTCAATTAAAAATTATCTTGAATCTTTTCTTTGAGTAAATTAAATAACTCCAGGAACAACCCAAAGAGTTATTCATTTATGTCTCTTGTTTCTGGATTTCAGATCTTTGATTTTCGAGAATTCTTAGTGATTGAGAATCTTGCCTAATTCTTAATCCTTGTTTCGAGTTGCTAAAAAGAATTTAGTATTCTTGTGATTCCATGGGTCCCCCTATTTTCTTTAGCGAACGATCACTTGAGAGATTGGGAGTCTCGTGAAGGAAGGGGATATTTGGGTTGTGCGATCCACGACAAACCCAATAATTCCTTTGTTTGAATCTATGATCTAGTCGATCACCCGGAAGTGCTATAGTCAATTCACTTATCAACTTAGTCTTGCGTTGTTCTTAGAAATGAATATCGAAAGGATGAGCTCTTTTGATATTCATCCCTTGTTTGTTTGAATCATTTGGGTCGACAATTATCTCCGCATGTTTGTTAACCCTTCTGAATCAAAATTTTTGGGGATTACAACCTCTTTGGTTTAATCTCGTCTTGTTAGAGAATTTGTCTATTGCTTCTTTGGTTAATTGCTTATGTTTCTGCGATTTGAGATTTTTGGCGGAAAATTTTCTTAAATCATGTTGTTCCGAAGTGATAAGTTGTGCACTACTTATCCATCACCGTCTCGATGTTTTTGATTTTTTAAAATCGATACTCGAGTTTCTGAATATTGGGAATTTCGTATAATTCCTAACGACTCGTCCTTATGGTCACTAAATAAGATTTAGTACCTGGTTAGAAATCGATTTCCTAAAGTAGTTCATTAGTATTCCGTTAACAATGTTTGATTATTGATTTGTAGTTCATTGGTATTCCGTTACCAATATTTGTTATCGGTTTCTACTTCATTGGTATTCCATTACCAATATTTGATTATCGACTTGTAGTTCATTGGTATTCCGTTACCAATATTTGTTTATCGGTTTCTAGCTAGTTGGTATTCCGTTACTAACCTTGAATCGTTGATATTAAGATTGATTATTCCTTCGAGAATTGCTCTCCTTAGCTAAATCCGTTGGAATCTCTGTGTTGTGCTTTTGTTGGTGTCAGCTACCTTGTCGCAAGACTAAAGTGCTCAGGTTTGAAGTTTTCTACCTCGTCGTGATTGAGTTTGGGAATGGATTAGTCAACCACCGTAGATTCCCATTTCATATCCTAAGAGAAATATCTACTATTGATATCTCGCGTCTGTAGGACGCAATTCTGTTGCTCCTTGAATTTCCAAATTAGATTCGCTTGGTTTTTGTGCATTCTATTGATTCTCATTCCCTTGAGAATCATACGAAGAAAGGCGAGTCTATTTGAATTCATAGCGCTTATGAATTTTTCTGGAACTATTTTACCCGTTTGGGATTACTACCTTCATGGGTAATGGAATTCGAGATTGAACTCTAGTTTTTATGATCTTATGACACGAAATTGGGATCTCACATATCCGTTGTTGTGATCTTTTCATTTCGTGTTGATTCTTGTGGTACCACTCCGTGGTATTATTTTTGGTTGTTACTTACTACTTCATTCTTAAGGAATTGCGGGGACGCAATTCTTTTAAGGGGGGAAGTCAGTAACAACCCGCTCATTCGATGATAATAGATTTAGATATTTTGTCTAAATATATCATCGTATCGTATGTGTCACTCAAAATGTCGTTTTTCACAAACGATAAAATTAGGATTTGGGACCACTTCCATTGAGTCCGGATCATCGTTTACGATCTTTTTGACTGTAAACATCGATACCTTTTGAGTTGAGCAATTTTGGTCTTTTTCATTGGATATATGACCAAAATATCACTTTCTGCATATGAACGAATTAGGACTCGAGACCACTTCTATTGAGTTCAAAACGTCGTTTACGACCTTTTTGACTATAAGCTTCGATATGTTTCGAGTTTCGGAAATTTGGGACTTTAGGCTTGGGTTTGGGTTAACTATCCTAGCCACCTTAAAACACCCCCAAAAGCTCCCTCCTCTTCATTCATTCAACCCTTCATCAAAGAAATAGAAAAATGGGAAAAGGGAAAGGGAAATAGAAATTCCTAAGCTAGGTTTTTCAATTAGAAGCTCAAATCAAAGGGGAAATCAAAGAGACAACTTGAGTAAGCTTCTCCATCTCCTTCTCTATCTTCTCCTACTTGTTTCCTCTTCGATTTCTATGATTTCCTATGACCTAACTCTTAGGAATTCTATTTATATGATCATAGGTTGTTGATTCTAGTGTATTGATTGAAGAGAGGTTGATTTAGCAAAGCTTTGGGTTGATTTCTTGCTTCTAGCAAGCAAAGGTGAGTTCTTTTTGAACTCACATCTATGCCTCAAGCCTTCGTGCTTGTACAAGTGTAATTTAGTGTTCATACGATTTTGCTTGTGCTTGGGAATTGGTTAGGCTAGTGTAACTTAGCCGATTTTGCGTACTTATGTTTCATTGAGTTGAAAATTTATGATAAGGATTGTTCATACGATCTATGCATATGTTTTGAGTTGATTTGGTGATGTTGTGAAGCTCCGTTGTCCCCCGACAAAGTTCTAAGTCTTCACAAGTCGCTTGAATCGCTTTGGTGTGCTTTGGTTTGGAATTCAGTTCATTTTCGAATATATGATCCAAACCATCGCTAATCTCTTGTATGAATGTTTGTGTATGTCCATTTGGGTGTTATAAGTTGTCTCGGCAAGTCTTTGAAGCCTCATTTGCATGTATATAACACCATTGTGTCATAGTTTGAATTGTATTTGATTTGCTTTGATTAGGGAATTTAGTCGTCTTGAAGTTTATAATCGAAATCATAGCAATCTCATGTTCGTATTGTGTGTGCATGTTTGTTGGTGTTATATGATGTTTCGGTAAGCCTTAGATACTTCATTTTCACTTAGAAATCATCATATACCACCACCATTGGTCCGGGGCTCGTCCGAGGTCGATTGCACACTCATTGGCAATTAAATTTCTTAATTGCTTCAGCTCAGACGTCTGACCAAAATGGGTCAGACGTCTGTCCTGGCTCTCGGGAAAAATAAAAAAACTGCTTCCTGCAGTGACAGACGTCTGTCACTACAGGTCAGACGTCTGTCTGCCTGAAACTGCTATTGACCACTGGACCACGGTCAATAGTTTGGTATCGTTTGAGCTCATTCCTGGCCAAGTTTCGGCCCGTTTCGACTTCGTTTGTGACTTGTCAGTTTCTCTGGTTCGCAGATTTCTGCATCTCGATTCCTCGACTTTGATTCTCATGTGATTCTTCCAATGTTGATCCTTCTTGGTAGATTAGCATTTGTTTATTATGTGAATTGAATAAGTGATCATTCTAAAGCCCGTTCGCTTTGTATATCGAGTTTATTCGATACTCTTGCTAATATGATTCACGACTCTAAAACGTGAGTTATCGACTCGATATCCTTCGAGTCTGTTACGATGTGGTTTAAAAGCCTTCGGGTGCTAGTTTGGGATTTCGATTCGTTCGTTGATCGAAATTACAACCGTTATCCCTTGATTTCATGTATGTTGTCGTGATGTGAGTTTATGATTTGAGATCACGTCATTGTGACGTGAACCCCTTGATCGATTGCCTCGGCAATCGTACTATTGTTTATTGCCACTTTGAAGTTATACAAAGAGATTTTATGTTATTAGTAGATATCAAACTCTTGTACTAAAATGGTTTCCAATTTTACTTCATTATACGAAGCTAATTTATGAAATCGTTTTATGAACCTTCTTCAAATCTACTAGTATATATTTTATAAACCTTTTCCTCATTCGTATGAGAAATCTAATTAAACGTCTTAGTAAAATCAAGGACTATGAATCCTTGCTTTTGCTTCGATGGTTAATTCTTGGACTCGTCCGATTGAAAACCGTGGCAATGCTCCTTCTATGATTTTCTCTGTTTTGAATAGAAACCAATTACGGGTTCGTAAATATTCGAGAATAACGTGTGGTTATGGGACATGTTGTTGTTTTCTTATATTCACTAGCTCGGAGTAATTTCTATTCGCCCGGATCCATGGTATCCGCCTCTATGACATAGTTGTTTGGTTCGCGATCGCCCGAGTGGGAATATACGATTTGTGACCTTCATCTATGAGACTTCGGTCCAACTTTATATGATTTTCTATGATTTATGATTTCCTCTCTCCGGGGTCACAACCCGGGCACGGTGGGGAGCTTCGGCAGCCCGGCACTGTGGAAAGCTTCGGCTCAAACTTATGGGTTCGCTACCTAGAGATCGTATCTCGTCTTGGTGAACAGGCCCGCCTCTTGGTGATGTTTTCTATGATGTCTTGGTGATTTATGAACTCTTGATGATTTATGAATTCTTGGTGATTTATGAACTCTTGATGATTTATGAATTCTTGGTGATTTATGATGTCTTGGTGATATAGGATTTCCTAGTGATTTATGATTACTTGATGATTTATGATTACTTGGTGATTTATGATTTCTTGGTGATTTGTGATTTCTTGGTGATTTATGATTTCTTGATGATTTATGATTATTGGAATGTTGTATTCCACAGTAGCTAGGAGATTATTTAGAGATAGTTGTGTTGACATGCTATGTTTCATATTTAGTTATGATTAGATGTTATTAGTAGAATCATGTCATCCTGTGTTATATCTCTTGTTATCTCCGTTTATTTGATAAGTACAGCTAGACTGATCCGTTTATTGTTTATTTCCTTATAAATAATACTCGGGTCAGGCCGAGTCATTTTAGGTACTCCTCTGGGACTCATAGCAGGATTGATCTTCCGATTTCATCTTGCTACTCTGTCTCCGTAGTTTTATGTACTTTTGTACCCATGTCGTTATCACTTGTTGTGTACATATTCTTTTGTTTAGATCATGGTGCATGTATTTATTCTTTTGGGATTAGTGGATCTTTGTTGACCACTTGTTTGTTGTACACATTCTTGGTTTATTCATATCTATTCCGCCTTTGTGATATGATTATTCTGTGTCTGGCTTTGAGATAAACCATATTTATATTGTTGTTGTTGGCTATTTTATACTGCTTTCCGAATTGCATATAGCCGTTGTGTAGTTGCCCTATGTGCCGAATGGTCATGTCGAAATTTTAATCGGTACTAGAATTCGATGTGAATTCCCCACATGGAGCAATTATACAATCGGTCGCCCTTCACAAACCTCATTCTCCGTTATGGTCTGCGACATTTCTCTGAAATGAAACGGACGATAGTGGGTATAGAGGCGGGGCGTTACATTATTTAAATCAAAATATGATTTAATAAAATGAGTCTAGATTTCTACAGGGGAATGATATTCACGTTTTAAAGTGAATAGTGATTTAAAAGAAAACGGTTTGCAAATTGGAATGATTATAAAGGAAATTAGTGATGTATTAGAAGTGATAGATTCAAAAATGAATTTAGAGATTGGGTTGACCTGAAACAGAGAGTTTATTCCGATATTCGGAATGTTATTCGAATAAGATTATTCTAAAGAGAGTTATACATTGAAATTCAGTTATATCGAATTGAGGAAAGTACTATTTACTTTTTGGTTTTAATCAAAAATTATTTTTAATTAATAAATTATTTACTTATTTAAATCAATGAATAAAAGTCATATTTAAGTTAAATATGTTCGAAGCAGAAATTATAACGTTATAGCTGAAGTTAATAATTTCCGTTAAAAGGTGTGCATTCGTAAACTGAATTCGAGAATTTGTGTAAGCAATGGATAAGAAATTAAGAAATGATGAATGATTTTTCTGAGTATCGATCTGATATTGGTTTTGTCCTTCGGGGTCGATACTTAGGGAGTTGTTCTCTTACTAGTCTACAGTTAGGAAAAAAATGGATGTGAAAGAATTGTGATGTGTGAATAAGATATGGAAATGAAACAGCCCAAAAAAATTTGATGCTCGAATTTTCGACAATAATACATAACTCTGTATTACTTGCCAAAAACCCAAGTATCAAATCCCATATTGTTAATGTAACGAACCAAGAATTTTCAATGATTAAAATATAATAAAAATTCAGTTTTCTGAATACCAAATGAATTTAACAAGATTTCAATAAAAAAATTGTCTTAAAGGATTTTAAACAAGTTGAATGAATATTTTGTTTTGATATGAATAGCTTATTTTAAGATTTCATTAAGATTTTTTTTTATTTAAATAAATAATTTAAACTTTAATAAATGATAATATTATTCAGTTATAATATATATTAATTTCCATAAAGATTGGTTGAGTTCTAAAAACCTCATTTTTTTAATTCATCTTTGACATATTAATATGATTAAGTATTTTGAAATATTATGTATGTTATAAATCTTA
Organism: Allium sativum; assembly: GCA_030737875.1. Classification (NCBI taxonomy): domain Eukaryota; kingdom Viridiplantae; phylum Streptophyta; class Magnoliopsida; order Asparagales; family Amaryllidaceae; genus Allium; species Allium sativum. The sequence continues at coordinate 573,469,241 of CM060918.1, read as the reverse complement.
AGTAATATTTGGTTACATATATATGAATTGTAAACTTGTTTCATTTATAAATGTCACTAGGGTGTAACTAAAATTGAAAACTTAACAAATAAATAATTAAGTGATTTTTTCAAACATGCATTGGGTAGAATTAAATTAAAATAAATATAAGCATAGGTGTCTTTATGAATGAATTTATTGTGCCAAGTGGCTTTGACTTGAGGTAGCAAGAAGAATTTTAAATAAATGATGAAGCCCCTTCTCATTCACTTCAGCTTCCTTATTTTCTCTCGACAGTTTCTTCTTTTCCCATTTTTCAACTTCCAGTAAATGAAAAACCATTTCCCACTTCAATCAAAGAGCAAGAACTTCCAATCCATCCACTTCTAGTATAAACAATTCACTCGAATGTTGTTCGTATCTTCATTTCTGATTTTTAGAAGCAGACGGATCCTGATTTCATCAACTATCAAGAGAGAAATCATTGATTTACAGAAAAAAATCAAAATTTGCAAAAGAAACTTCGAAAAATCAAATCTCCCAATCCGCTAAGAATTAAACCCCGCCGTCAGCGCTGTTGTGATCAGCAAGTGATATAGTATTTTTGTTGTAAGTTTGAGCTGATTCTGTGTCGACGATTTCGGAAGTTGAGAACTAGGGTTGGAGATAGTCGGAGATAGGAGCAACGATGTTCGAATCGGAGAGTGGCGTTGTGCTCAGGACGGAGAGAGCTTCGAAGCGGTGTAATTTGGTGGAGATCGGTGAAATTAGGTGTCGATATCTGTATTGGTTCACGCGGGTTCCAGGTTCGGCGGAAGGTGCGAGTTTTGGTGTGGAAAGCCGAGGTTGTAGAGATGGTGTGTGTTGAGATGAGAAGGAGAAGAGGAGTTTGCGGGTGGTCCTGAATTTGAGCTCGGTGAAGTGAATTGTTGGTGCATGTGCACCACGGTGCACGGGTTTGTACAGGAAAAAAAAAAGCAAAGAAAGGGGAGGATGCGAGATGAAGAAGAAGACGGAAGGGGGGAGGGTTCGGGCCGATGCTTGGTTCGGGTGTAAACAAATGGGCTTTGGCCCAATTGTAATTAAGGTATGATTTTAATTTAAAGTTAAATAGTTTTAGACTTCTAAAATCAATAACTTGCTCGTTTTAAACCCGATTAACCCGCGGTTGGATTCGTTAGAACTATATCGAAAAATAGAACCCAGTGGTATATAATATTGGTAATTTTATTATGTATAAATATATAATAAAAATAAATAAAAATCGTTATATATTAATATAATGAAGATCGTTATTAATAAAATTTCCAATATATATATTAGCAGAAAATTTTCAACTGCTAATCAAAGTGGATTGGGAGCAGTACGAGAAGCGGTGTTGGTGTTCGTTGGTTGGTCCATTCCGGTAACGAAGATTTTTGAAGCACGACTGGTGAGAACTTCTAATTTAAACTATTTATTTAAATTAGTTAATTATAATTAGCTGAGATGAATTATAATTTTTTGATGATGATTGTGTGATGGATGTTGATGTTTGAATGTTTGCTCATGTAATTAGATAATACACTGAACACGAGTAAGTGTTATTGACTGTAACGCTTGTGCATAGTTAAAATATTTGTTGTGATAATGAATTCGTATCCATCTGATCGTATGGTTCATTTGGATAAATGTGATTGCATTGTATGATATCACACACACACAAACACACCGTGGTTGTGGAAATATTTGGGTGATCGATTTAGAATCTCCTTCCTATATACGATTTTATTTAATTAATAAATAATATTTAAAAATATTAGTTTTAAACATCAACCTTTAAATATTGAATTAGGAAATGATTTGAATTATGTATTGATTTTGTATAACGATCTTTATATCTATCTGAAACTAGTTTCGGTAAAAATATATTATTTTCAAATTAAATTCAAAAATTAGACTTTTGAAATTTGAATATGGTTTATATCTATATTAACGATGTCTTTTATAATAATGATATAATATACACCAGAACGTTCTAGGATGACAAAGAGGATAGTGTCTAGGCTTGGGTTTGGAAATTCAGTTTCCTGCTCTCCCTGGCTATCCCTAACTGGTCCGACAACGGGAAGGTAAATTCGAAATCTAATTTGCAATATAGTTTGAACTGTTCAAATGATTTGGAAATGTAAATTAAATTTGAAAAGGATTTGAATAATTTATATTTAAATCATTATATGGTTTGAATAGAACGCACTATGATTCAACAATTCGGAAATATTAATTTCAAGTTTTGAATTGATTATTTGAAATAAATTTGACTTGAAATAAAGAACGATGAATTGTAAATGATGACAGTTTTGAAAAGCATTGGGATATTTGGATTTTTTAATAATTAAAAATCTATTTGATTTAAATGGCTATTTCAATAACAGTACTTTTGCGAAACATTCCAAATATTGTGTTGGTTTGAAATTCATAAGCGTGAACTATTATTTGACTATAAGAATGATTATAAAATAGTTCGAAGATTTTAAAAGTATTGAAATATTTATATGATTTGGAAATGGGTTTTTCCAAATTTAAAATTTGGATATGGTCGGAGATAAATCTTCGGATGTTCGATATTTATTCGGTAGATGAGAACTCTTATTATCCGAGGAATTTAAGAGGTAAATTCACCGTTATTCCGCTTATAATATGAGTTGGATACGGAAATTTATATTGAATATAAGTTGACGGTATTTCTATACCGATCGAATGTCGAAGAATTGAATAAATCTTTTAATTAAAGATATGGGTTTCTCCAACTGATTGAAATAAGTTAGATAGAAATAATCTTCGATATTCGGTATAAAATTTCACGGTGTAAATGAATACTATCTGGGGAATTTGGAAGATATTATTATATCGTTATTTCACTTATAGTATTCGTTGATTATGGGAATTTATATTGAATATAAGTGGATAAAATTTCTGTGTAATTTATGACTCAATATCAATTGATTTGGGTTTGGTCGTGAATCGTATTTTCAATAATATCATTCTTGAAACCCGATGAAATTGAATGGTGGAAATTCATATCGTAATTTGGGATTTAATCAAATCGTTAATTCAAAGGAATTAAAGTAAGAAATTGAAGCGAAGGTATAACCTTTGATTTCCAAGAAGAGTTTAAGATGATAATGAGATGTATGAAATTAAAGTAATTCAAATCTAGAGTGTATATATGAATTGATAACCATGTGGAAGGAGATTTGAATTGAAAAGCCTGTGTGAACCATAACTACTATTTAAAGTACGCTTATTACTTGGAAAGACCGGGATTGAATATATGTTCGAAAACCATTCCAAGTAATAATACGACGTTATGAAGCAATTTAGGACTTGGTAAACGATGAATGAAGACCGGGAATATTTGAATTGTTTAGATTGATTGTTGATTAATGTCTCGGTTGGGTAGGCCACCCGATACGAGATGTGAGTTGCATGAGACCTGAACAAATTTAAGTATTTTCGGGTTGTTCCGTTCAGACCCAGAACGGTCTTGTATGGATGGTGTGTCTGACATCGAAATTGACTGCATATCACTGATTTCCGTTAATGAATATCGGATTTGTGGCAATATATTATCCTCGTCTCTAAGTCATATGAACTTAGAGGGTATGCATTGATTGAAATCAGTGATATGTCGTGAATTTTCAATGTGACATACCCAAGTTAGGAAACGAGCTAGTGATGATCAAAGAATGGCTTATCGAAGCATAGCTTTGTGTATGACGTGACATCGACAAACCTCACACCCCGGATGATGAGAATCTGGCGGTTAGGTTGTGTATATATATGAATTGATGATGACTGCTGCAGCAGTGGGAAACCACTTATGACTTATGGAATAGGGTATGTTCGGGGGGCCGCGTCTGGTCGAAAACCGTTGATCTACCTCGCGATTTGTATTGGTGTCCGCGTCTGGATGAAAAACCCTTGATTACATTTCGTTTGTGTTCCGATTGATCTTTCGTGCCAGGAATCATCAAGTTGGAAACCCAAATCTCCAATACGAGCCACACGATTTTGGTTTGTATATATATATATATGGCGACATAATAGGATGGGGTATTATGCCGTCTAGGATTAATACATTTATTTGAGAAATGTTTTCCACACTATATATATATATTATGGCTTTGAAAGAGGATTTTACGTATGAAAGCATGTTTGGTTATCATAAGATAAACCTCGCCCATCTGGTGTGCGCTTGCATTGTGTGATGTGGGACGAGCTTATGATAACTTCATTTTAGAAAGGTCATTGCGTATTTATATGCACGGGTATTCACATGGAGTAAACCCGTTTCGCGTTAGCGGCGTGGTCCGGTGAATTTCCCAACTTTAAAACGAATCCTAAATAACAACTGTTTTTGAGTTCTCACACCAGTCCCACGACTGACCTAGAGTTTATTGTTCCTTTCTAAACTCTGGGTGCCCATTAATTTTCACTCGGGAAGCCAGTAGTTTAGCTTCGCAGTTTTAGTTCGTTGGAGCATGGTTCGGAGCACTTTCTGAGTTGGAGTCCACGATAGAGTTGAAGCTTCCGCTGTATCATTTTGATCTTCCGCTGAGAGTATATTTTCTTTCTTCCACTGTATACGTTTATGATGTAACTCTGATATTCATGTAACTCTGATGTAACATTGTAATTTGCAATGAAAAATTCTGTTATTTTGTTCAATGTATGTATGCACCCATAACAATTCGTCTTTCTGAACGGTTTAAGTTGGTTTAATTACCGGCGAAAACTGGTCAAAACTGGCGGGTCGTTACAGTTGGTATCAGAGCTTTGGTTATACAAAGCTAAAGGGTACGTACATATTTGGACAAATGAATAGGACTCCTCAGAGTTATATTATCTCATTAGAGATAGGGTTAGAAATACCCTAGAATGAGATTTTGGAATATTATGATGAGAGAGCGTATTTTGAAACCTATATAAAGTATTTTTGAACAAGCAAATCATTTTGAAAACGATGATTATTTGGAATATATTTGAAATATAATTGGAAATAAGGATTTCGAGTGTTTTATTCGACGTGACAATTGGACTATCGAGTATGTAAGGATTTTGAATATACGTCTGATCAACGTACATACAAAGTCCGGTATATACTAGGTAGATGTAGAATCACACTCTAGTCATTTGGAAATAAATTCTGGGATGAGCGCGCCATCGCTGATATTCATTTTCAAGTTTCGAAAATGTGATGACTATATAATTCCGATTTAAACGTCGAGGAATATTTAAACCATTTAACTAAGTGTTGTAATGAATAAATCTTAATAAAATGGTTTGGAAATTTAATATAGGAATTTAATTTGGGGAAAACAAAACTAGAAGTATGAAAAGAGAACTAAGATTAGCTTAAAATACTTCAAGAACTTTGAACCCTTAAACCTTGAATGTGATAAACAATAAGTGCTTGGATAATTAAAAGATAAATTTGAGGAGTAATTCTCACTTAAAGATTCGGGTTATGAATTGTTCAAAATGCTCATAAGAAAGATAATTGACCCATATTCTAAATTGACAAGAAAGAAATCAAATTATAACGATCATTGGAATATGAAGTTTGAAATCTAATAAATTGTAATCAGAAAGGATATCATACTTCTTGATGAATGTAAATAAGTTAATTTAAACAATGGATCTGAATAAATACCTAACATATATATTGTAAATGGTGATAGGTTAGTTAAGCTATTTTATTTGAAAGTATATTTTAGCAAAGCGAACCCCTTAAGGAATTTAAAGGTAATTTGACTTAAGCAAAAAATTGTTTAAAGGAGGATTTAAAATATAACTAAATTTTAAGTGGGGGAGAAACTACTCTTCCCTATTTAGACGATATGTGTAAGTCAGCTGAAAATTTGTTAACGAGTAATTACTCATGAGGCAGAGAAAAATGTTAAAGAAAAGGTTACCTTAATTGAATTGTCCTTAATCGTATCGTTAGGTGCACTCGATTTCTCTATATTAACCTACGCTAATTCCATTTTGGATCATTTGTTTTGAAAAGCATCATTTATCTTATAAATTTGGTTAAGTAATTTGATTCGTCCTCTCATTCTAATACGGAACTCTTATCTAACTCGATTGAGCATATGTAATTTGATTTGTCGAACGAAGCCAAGTTTTTAATTCAAACTAGAAATGGTGATTCATCCAAAATATTATGTTGACGAAATTTCAAAAAAAAAAAAAGACACTGCATAGTAATTAAAGGCGTTGAAAAGTGGGGCTTAACTTATGCGAGAAATTGGATTTATAAATAATAGTTGATTATGAAAATTTACCTAAAATGTTTGAATAAATGCTTGAAACAATACTAGTTGAAATATGCTGAATCAGAGTAGCGTAGCGGAAGCGTGCTGTTATTTTAAGTGAAAATGAGGTTCCAACTAATCGAGTAAAGAAATTTTTCCCTAATGAGCTAAAATATTTTGAAAAAAATCAAATCGTTAGATTTCAAGCGAATATAGAAAGAAAAGGTTATTCGATTATAGAAATATGACTTGAAAAATGAAAGAGTTTTCGATGACTAGAATCCCGATATTTTGAAATGTTTAGAAACGACAAGTATTTGTAAGTTATGGTCACGAAATGATTTACAACTTCGGGATATGAAATGATTTGGTTGTTCAAGTAACCATGACTAAAACTGGGTTGTGATGAAAGATTGGGTTTCGTGCGATGGGTGATACTCAGTTGCCCTGTCGTGGGAATGAACTTCTCGAATTAATAACGTATAGATTTTATCATTATATATTATGAAATTTTGGAAGCAAATTGGTTTTAGAAATCCCGAAGGGAAGTATGATTTTCTATATGATAGGAATTAGTTTATTTCAATATTTTGACGTAGAAATTGGGATTCCAAGTCCGAGAGATCATCTTGAGTTTCAAAAATTGAAATTTATAGGTAAGATCTATTTTACTTATATATAATTTTTCGAACTCTCCTTTTCGAGGACGAAAAGTTCGTAAGTGGAGGAGATTGTAACGAACCAAGAATTTTCAATGATTAAAATATAATAAAAATTCAGTTTTCTGAATACCAAATGAATTTAACAAGATTTCAATAAAAATTTTGTCTTAAAGGATTTTAAACAAGTTGAATGAATATTTTGTTTTGATATGAATAGGTTATTTTAAGATTTCATTAAGATTTTTTTTATTTAAATAAATAATTTAAACTTTAATAAATAATAATTTTATTCAGTTATAATATATATATTAATTTCCATAAAGATTGGTTGAGTTCTAAAAACCTCATTTTTTTAATTCATCTTTGACATATTAATATGATTAAGTATTTTGAAATATTATGTATGTTATAAATCTTAAGTAATATTTGGTTACATATATATGAATTGTAAACTTGTTTCATTTATAAATGTCACTAGGGTGTAACTAAAATTGAAAACTTAACAAATAAATAATTAAGTGATTTTGTCAAACATGCATTGGGTAGAATTAAATTAAAATAAATATAAGCATAGGTGTCCTTATGCATGAATTTATTGTGCCAAGTGGCTTTGACTTGAGGTAGCAAGAAGAATTTTAAATAAATGATGAAGCCCCTTCTCATTCACTTCAGCTTCCTCATTTTCTCTCGACAGTTTCTTCTTTTCCCATTTTTCAACTTCCAGTAAATGAAAAACCATTTCCCACTTCAATCAAAGAGCAAGAACTTCCAATCCATCCACTTCTAGTATAAACAATTCACTCGAATGTTGTTCGTATCTTCATTTCTGATTTTTAGAAGCAGACGGATCCTGATTTCATCAACTATCAAGAGAGAAATCATTGATTTACAGAAAAAAATCAAAATTTGCAAAAGAAACTTCGAAAAATCAAATCTCCCAATCCGCTAAGAATTAAACCCCGCCGTCAGCGTTGTTGCGATCAGCAAGTGATATAGTATTTTTGGTGTAAGTTTGAGCTGATTCTGTGTCGACGATTTCGGAAGTTGAGAACTAGGGTTGGAGATAGTCGGAGATAGGAGCAACGATGTTCGAATCGGAGAGTGGCGTTGTGCTCAGGACGGAGAGAGCTTCGAAGCGGTGTAATTTGGTGGAGATCGGTGAAATTAGGTGTCGATATCTGTATTGGTTCACGCGGGTTCCAGGTTCGGCGGAAGGTGCGGGTTTTGGTGTGGGAAGCCGAGGTTGTAGAGATGGTGTGTGTTGAGACGAGGAGGAGAAGAGGAGTCCGCGGGTGGTCCTGAATTTGAGCTCGGTGAAGTGAATTGTTGGTGCATGTGCACCACGGTGCACGGGTTTGTACAGGAAAAAAAAAGCAAAGAAAGGGGAGGATGCGAGATGAAGAAGAAGACGGAAGGGGGGAGGGGGAGGGCCGATGCTTGGTTAGGGTGTAAACAAATGGGCTTTGGCCCAATTGTAATTAAGGTATGATTTTAATTTAAAGTTAAATAGTTTTAGACTTCTAAAATCAATAACTTGCTCATTTTAAACCCGATTAACCCGCGGTTGGATTCGTTAGAACTATATCGAAAAATAGAACCCAGTGGTATATAATATTGGTAATTTTATTATGTATAAATATATAATAAAAATAAATAAAAATTGTTATATATTAATATAACGAAGATCGTTATTAATAAAATTTCCAATATATATATTAGCAGAAATTTTTCAATTGCTAATCAAAGTGGATTGGGAGCAGTACGAGAAGCGGTGTTGGTGTTCGTTGGTTGGTCCGTTCCGGTAACGAAGATTTTTGAAGCACGACTGGTGAGAACTTCTAATTTAAACTATTTATTTAAATTAGTTAATTATAATTAGCTGAGATGAATTATAATTTGTTGATGATGATTGTGTGATGGATGTTGATGTTTGAATGTTTGCTCATGTAATTAGATAATACACTGAACACGAGTAAGCGTTATTGACTGTAACGCTTGTGCACAGTTAAAATATTTGTTGTGATAATGAATTCGTATCCATCTGATCGTATGGTTCATTTGGATAAATATGATTGCATTGTATGATATCACACACACACAAACACACCGTGGTTGTGGAAATATTTGGGTGATCAATTTAGAATCTCCTTCCTATATACGATTTTATTTAATTATTAAATAATATTTAAAAATATTAGTTTTAAATATCAACCTTTAAATATTGAATTAGGAAATGATTTGAATTATGTATTGATTTTGTATAACGATCTTTATATCTATCTGAAACTAGTTTTGGTAAAAATATATTATTTTCAAATTAAATTCAAAAATTAGACTTTTGAAATTTGAATATGGTTTATATCTATATTAACGATGTCTTTTATAATAATGATATAATATACACCAGAACGTTCTAGGATGACAGAGAGGATAGTGTCTAGGCTTGGGTTTGGAAATTCGGTTTACTGCTCTCCCTGGCTATCCCTAACTGGTCCGACAACGGGAAGGTAAATTCGAAATCTAATTTGAAATATAGTTTGAACTGTTCAAATGATTTGGAAATGTAAATTAAATTTGAAAAGGATTTGAATAATTTATATTTAAATCATTATATGGTTTGAATAGAACGCACTATGATTCAACAATTCGGAAATATTAATTTCAAGTTTTGAATTGATTATTTGAAATAAATTTGACTTGAAATAAAGAACGATGAATTGTAAATGATGACAGTTTTGAAAAGCATTGGGATATTTGGATTTTTTAATAATTAAAAATCTATTTGATTTAAATGGCTATTTCAATAACAGTACTTTTGCGAAACATTCCAAATATTGTGTTGGTTTGAAATTCATAAGCGTGAACTATTATTTGACTATAAGAACGATTATAAAATAGTTCGAAGATTTTAAAAGTATTGAAATATTTATATGATATGGAAATGGGTTTTTCCAAATTTAAAATTTGGGTATGGTCCGAGATAAATCTTCGGATGTTCGATATTTATTCGGTAGATGAGAACTCTTATTATCTGAGGAATTTAAGAGGTAAATTCACCGTTATTCCGCTTATAATATGAGTTGGATACGGAAATTTATATTGAATATAAGTTGACGGTATTTCTATCCCGATCGAATGTCGAAGAATTGAATAAATCTTTTAATTAAAGATATGGGTTTCTCCACCTGATTGAAATAAGTTAGATAGAAATAATCTTCGATATTCGGTATAAAATTTCACGGTGTAAATGAATACTATCTGGGGAATTTGGAAGATATTATTATATTGTTATTTCACTTATAGTATTCGTTGATTATGGGAATTTATATTGAATATAAGTGGATAAAATTTCTGTGTAATTTATGACTCAATATCAATTGATTTGGGTTTGGTCGTGAATCGTATTTTCAATAATATCATTCTTGAAACCCGATGAAATTGAATGGTGGAAATTCATATCGTAATTGGGGATTTAATCAAATCGTTAATTCAAAGGAATTAAAGTAAGAAATTGAAGCGAAGGTATAACCTTTGATTTCCAAGAAGAGTTTAAGATGATAATGAGATGTATGAAATTAAAGTAATTCAAATCTAGAGTATATATATGAATTGATAACCATGTGGAAGGAGATTTGAATTGAAAAGCCTGTGTGAACCATAACTACTATTTAAAGTACGCTTATTACTTGGAAAGACCGGGATCGAATATATGTTCGAAAACCATTCCAAGTAATAATACGACGTTATGAAGCAATTTAGGACTTGGTAAACGACGAATGAAGACCGGGAATATTTGAATTGTTTAGATTGATTGTTGATTAATGTCTCGGTTGGGTAGGCCCCCCGATACGAGATGTGAGTTGCATGAGACCTGAACAAATTTAAGTATTTTCGGGTTGTTCCGCTCAGACCCAGAACGGTCTTGTATGGATGGTGTGTCTGACATCGAAATTGACTGCATAGCACTGATTTCCGTTAATGAATATCGGATTTGTGGCAATATATTATCCTCGTCTCTAAGTCATATGAACTTAGAGGGTATGCATTGATTGAAATCAGTGATATGTCGTGAATTGTCAATGTGACATACCCAAGTTAGGAAACGAGCTAGTGATGATCAAAGAATGGCTTATCGAAGCATAGCTTTGTGTATGATGTGACATCGACAAACCTCACACCCCGGATGATGAGAAACCGGCGGTTAGGTTGTGTATATATATGAATTGATGATGACTGCTGCAGCAGTGGGAAACCACTTATGACTTATGGAATAGGGTATGTTCGGGGGGCCGCGTCTGGTCGAAAACCGTTGATCTACCTCGCGATTTGTATTGGTGTCCGCGTCTGGATGAAAAACCCTTGATTACATTTCGTTTGTGTTCCGATTGATCTTTCGTGCTAGGAATCATCAAGTTGGAAACCCAAATCTCCAATACGAGCCACACGATTTTGGTTTGTATATATATATATATACGGCGACATAATAGGATGGGGTATTATGCCGTCTAGGATTAATACATTTATTTGAGAAATGTTTTCCACACTATATATATATTATGGCTTTGAAAGAGGATTTTACGTATGAAAGCATGTTTGGTTATCATAAGATAAACCTCGCCCATCTGGTGTGCGCTTGCATTGTGTGATGTGGGACGAGCTTATGATAACTTCATTTTAGAAAGGTCATTGCGTATTTATATGCATGGGTATTCACATGGAGTAAACCCGTTCCGCGTTAGCGGCGTGGTCCGGTGAATTTCCCAACTTTAAAATGAATCCTAAATAACAACTGTTTTTGAGTTCTCACACCAGTCCCACGACTGACCTAGAGTTTATTGTTCCTTTCTAAACTCTGGGTGCCCATTAATTTTCACTCGGGCAGCCAGTAGTTTAGCTTCGCAGTTTTAGTTCGTTGGAGCATGGTTCGGAGCACTTTCTGAGTTGGAGTCCACGATAGAGTTGAAGCTTCCGCTGTATCATTTTGATCTTCCGCTGAGAGTATATTTTCTTTCTTCCGCTGTATATGTTTATGATGTAACTCTGATATTCATGTAACTCTGATGTAGCATTGTAATTTGCAATGAAAAATTCTGTTATTTTGTTCAATGTATGTATGCACCCATAACAATTCGTCTTTCTGAATGGTTTAAGTTGGTTTAATTACCGGCGAAAACTGGTCAAAACTGGCGGGTCGTTACAGTTAATATAAAGAAATTAGAGGATGAGAAAAGGAAGAAAGAAATATTAGAATAGAAGAAAGAAGAAGAACATCAGAATCTGATAGCGAAACGAATAAATATAATATATCAAATCTCTTTACACAAAAAGAATTGTATGTACATAACAATCATCAGAGTACATCATATATCCGTTAAAGCGGAAAAAACTTTATATGACTAATGGTAAAGCCTCCTGCTTCCAGCTCCTGAACTCCAAATGGAACCTAACCTGGAAATATACTCGGTCTGACCCGAGCACATATGAAGCTAATAAAAATTCACCTGGATCCGTCTGGAATACTTTCAGTGATAAATTCATAGTACAATAACTTGCTTAACTTTTAAAATCCTTTTGAAAAAAAGGATAGTAGTAAGACTAGTCCACATATAAACACAGATGGTTTTTACCTTATTATAACCCAAACATTTTCGATATATCAAAATCCAATGATATTATAATAGTGTCTATCAAATCGCACATAAATAACAATCTAGTAGAACGCTTGCATCTCACGTTCTACATATATAGTTTAAAATCAAAAATCGCAAGGTGCTTATTGGAGAATGGATTCCAACTATGGCAAGGTATTGGACCACCTTTCCGACAATGTACCTCCGGAGATGAATACATTGGGGTTCGACAAGAACATCTTGCAACCCAGGCTAAACATGGCCGGCCTCTCATTATCTCTTGCGTACCGAATATATCATTTCCACTGTTAAGGGCCAGCTAACCGAACCGATAGCATATATAAAAAAAAGGGACAACCATAGGCATTTGATTTCTCCATATCAGGTAATGATAAACCCTAATGGGTGCGACCCACATATTCTTGTGACCTACCCGATTTTTTCCATTTCCTGGTTGATGAGGCTTGAGGTCACGTTTGTCTTTTTACTATAGCACATCTCCATTTCACTTTGAATTCCACATCGCCAGATCCGTCAAACCACTAATTGACGTCCATAAATATTCTCGGGGTGTTAAGAAAAAGAATTTCTCTGCCACCAAACTTGGTGTATTTTTAAAAATCACGGTTCATGATTCTTAAGGAAATACTCTGTCAGACATTCATCCATACAAGTCTTCCAGGAACAGGATGAACCGTAGACACCCTCCTACCGCATCCTAGGAATCACCCTGTAGATCTGTAACGAAAAGTCCTTGCAATCCGTAGATTTCAACCATGACAGAACCCCAGTATATCTCTGCGTCAACTCAGAGGTTATAAGGGGTTCTTCCATTTATGAAGATCTACGGTCTTCAATGCTCCATCTTTATAGCCTGCAAGTTTGTCGCGTCCGCACAGTTGATTCAAAGTGGATTTGGGTCTAGTTCCCGTCTTGATCTCTTCGGAAAAAAAATGTCAAAAGATTAATAGAATAATTCATTTGATAGTCCGATTGTTTAACTATCAAATCATAACCATACTGTAAAGTACTTGGCAGCTCAGGTCTTTTACAAAAATATTTCATTTAAGCCTTTTCATCGATTCTTATAATCGATCCCATAAATTTAATCTCATCAAAAACTCTTCTGTTTTTTATTACTTGGAAACATTAATCGCTACTCGTTTTAGAACAACGTATTTACCAACTTCCATTTCATTTTCCTTTGTCAGGAAATATTATTGTATTTCCGAAAGTAGCTTTTATTCCTTTTATCTTGGAACCGTCATTTTATATTCTCAAAACCCTGTCCATATTTTCTTATATTTGAAAATATTGCTATCGTTTAAAAACCCACTCCCATTTCCTTTACCATTGGAAATATCGATATATATATATATATATATATATATATATATATTGAAACTTGGTAAATTTTATTGCTCAAGCCCAAAGCCTTTACGGCCCATACAATACAGCCCGAATAATACACGGGTATTATACAACGTACATCCAAAAATCACTTTACATCTCTACATTCTCTGCAAAAGACGAAAAGTAAAATTAGGGCTTTGTCTTCATGGCGGCCGTTGATTCTCTGCTCGAATTTCTGCGGTCCGTTCCTTCCAGCTCCACTTCGCCATTAACAATTGTCCTTGTTCCTCTGCAGTGGTAATCGTCTTCTCCTTAATTCGATTGAAAAGCAACTCAATCTCTCTGCTTATGTTTCTCGCATTGACTAATAGTTAGATTTTCTTCTTTTTGAAAGCTCTGGCGTTGCGTTCTCTCCATGCCTTCCACACTGTGGCTGTGAGGCAAATCTTGCCCACCTCTATCACTAGCTTAGGCACGTTTCTCCGATTGTTCAGGTACTGTATCTCTTCTGCCAAGCTTCCGACTTCATTAGTGTTGAAACATATGATTTTTTGAATCGCCCACAGTCTTTTAGTATATTTGCATTCGAAAAATAGGTGCTTGTTAGATTCGGACTCATCATTACATAGCAAACACCTGTCTTCACTAATTATTCCCCAGTTCTGTAGCCTGTCTTTCATTGGGAGACGTCCCAGTATTGCTTTGTGAAGTACGTGTGCCATTTTTGGGGGACACACCCTCGCCCATACCATTGAGTACCAGTCAACAGTAGGGTGTTTCGCTCTCGTATCTTCTAGAACATTCTTGAATTTGAAACCACCTTCCTCTGCCCACTACCAAGTGTCCCAACTTTTCTCATGGTAAATTTGCTTATTCTTCAATTCTTCCTTTAAGTTTCGACATATAGCATTCCTCTCTACAGCCCATCGATTATTGGTAATTATTGAGTCAACCTGGTGTTTGGTTGCACCATATACTGAGTAACAGTCCCAGCCAAATCTGTCCACCAGACTTTTCCAATTCAGCCATGGATCCAACCACAAGTTTGTGTTCTTACCATTAGCAAATTCTCTTTGAATTTTGTTTTTGAGATCATCTCTTTTCTTAAGGAAAATTTTTCAAACTGTAGAAGCATTATTATTAGCTTTTGTGGTCCAAAAATTACTTTTGATGTATCTAGCCCTCAGCTATTGGGCCCATAGGTTATTGGAGGAGATTAAGTTCCAGGCCTGTTTAAGCCCATACACTTTCTTGAGCTCAAATAAGTTTTTAAGGCCCACTCCTCCTTCTCTTTTAGGCCTGCACAAGAGCTTATAACTGATCTTATGCATCCCTCCAATCCAGATAAAGTTGGCACACACAGAGTTGATCTTAGCGATTGAACAGTCAGGAATTTGAAAAGTTTGAAGCCAAAATCTGACTTTAGAAGTTATGACCATATGAACTAACTCTACTCTTCTTGCAAAGGATAGTAACTTCGACCTCCACCCTTGTAATTTGTTTCTAATGTCATTAACGAGTTTCCCACATTCCACATCAGTAATTGTGTCATTAGACAGAGGTACCCCCAAGTATTTGACAGGTAGAGTACCTTCTGACATCCCAATCTGCTCCAAATACTGCTGTTTCCTTCTACAGAATTTATTAAATAGCATTTCGTTTTCAGTTCATTTACTTTAAGTCCCACCCAGTTCTCCAAATTGCCAAAAATTTGCTTTAGTTGTTCAATGGCAGTCATTGAGGCTTTGAAAACTACAAGCAAGTCGTCAGCGTATATCAAGTGCATGATTTTAGACTGGTGCATGTACACTGGCTCAATTAGCCTATGTTCAGTGGCTAGCTCCATTTGTAGAGTAAACCATTCCATCGCAACAACAAACAGGTATGGGGAGAGGGGATCCCCTTGCCTGATGCCTCTCGAGCTGTTTATAAATCCCTTGGGGTTGCCATTAATCAGAATTGAGAAGGTGGGAGTGTCAAGGCAGACCTAATGAGATTGATTAAATTAGCTGGTAAACCCATAGCTCTAAGAATGTGAATTATGAACTAGCGGTTGACTCTGTCATAGGCCTTGTGTAGATCAATTTTCATGCATATTTTGTCTGCACCTTTTTTGTTGAACTCACTAACTAGTTCATGAGCCATTAACGAATTTTCTTAAATGAATCTTCCATTAATGAAAGCATTTTGGCATTGAGAAATGATGAAAGGTAGTACCTTGTTCAATCTGTTACATATAATCATGCTAAGGATTTGGTAAACGACATTACAACATGCAATTGGTCGATAGTCTTCTATTCTTGTGGGGTTAGTAACCTTTGGGATTAGAGTTAGGAATGTATGATTTATTTCACGAAGAAATTCTCCAGTTTCCAATGCTTCTTGAAAGGCTGTTAATAAGTGATTTTTCAGGTCTTTCCAGTGCAATTTGAAGAAGGATGCCCCCATGCCGTCAGGGCCGGAGTCATCGTGGATGGAGAAGAGGGCCATCTTCAGTTTCCTTTTGCTGATGGCAGCTCCCAGAGTCAACCTCCCTTCGGTAGTAACTCGCATTCTACATATGATTTTGGGTAAGTTTTCGTTGTAAGTGCCGTTGAAAAGCTCTAAATAGTATGCAATTGCTGAGTCTTCAAGTTGTTTGATTCCTTTACTCGAGTCTCCCTGTTCATTCAAACAATTAAACAAGTTATTAAAATGTTTTCTTTGGGACATTTTAGTATATAAGAAGTTATTGCATTCATCCCCCTTTGTGAGCCATTTCTCTTTTGCTTTTTGTTTGATTTCAAATGCTTTCGAAGCAAGTGCTTCTTTGAGTTGTTTTTGCATTGCATAATAGTCACTGTTCAGCGCTTCGTTCAGTGGGTCTGCATCCAACAAGGTTTGGTGGTCTCGAGTTGTTGTTGTAAGCTTTGAATATTGTATACGTTGACCAATTGTTTGAATGTACATACATACTTAACCATTCACTATAGATTTAATTACTATTTTATACGATCAAAATAACGTCAACCAACATGTTTTTTTAATATAACCTTATATGGTTTTATTAGCCTTAAGACAATCACGCTTATTATAATTTCATTTCAACACCAATATTATTCTTTCATTCACATTTTCCTGAAACCAGAAACTGTTAGCTTATTTTTCGAATAGGGGAATTGCCCACATACTATTATTATTGGTCAACGATACTAAATAAACTTTATTGTGGAAAAACCCAACAACCTTTATTTTATTCCTAAATATTTTGTACATTTCAATTGCAATTCTTTTCCTTAAGAAAATAATAAATCATTCCACATCCTTACCCGTTACAAACTAATACAATCTCTCGATAATAGTGAAGTCGTTCAAGTTAGGGTATTCTAGTTACCTCTCAGACCTTGATCGACAACGTTCTTATCTCAAGGTAATAATAGTTTGCAACCCAAAACCCTGATAGTTCATTCCCATTTCCACTTACTATGGTTTTATAAACCATTTTCTTTTATTTGAAAACCCACTTTACAAGTTAATTCTTATTACTTAATTAAATAAACTCTCATTTAAACTCCTGCATTATCTTACGGATCATATTTCCAATCCTTGTTTATACGATTTGAATTAAATTCAAATCCTTTTCATACTAGTCCATTTCATAACTTTTATTTCGTTAAAAAAGGGAATTCCAAATCTTTTGAATGCTGGTCCATTTTATAACTTTTTCTTTGGAAATTCCTTTTCGATCGCATCGTTCTATTATGTTCAAAGCTTATTTTCAATATTACCTTAGCTCGAGAGTCTTCTATAAAGTTATGTAAATAAAATTCTAGGATTTACAACAAACTCCTTTTATAACCTTTTCTTAATTAGAACCTCATTATAATTCGATCTTCATTTGGAAAAGAATTCCAATAATTAGAGAAATAGCTTTAATTATTATTAATATAATAATTAACTTCATTATTAACCGAATAAAGGTAGTTTATTTCAATAATTAGTCATTCATCGATTAACTTCATTATTAATTAAAGGTAGGTAAATCATTTTACAAAGGTTAATAATTAACTCAATAAATAATAAACAATTCAAAAAATCACTTTAAAAATACAATTGACTAGAGGTTAATCAAATTTAAAAATATTCGTTACATTTAAAAACTATTTTTATTTTAAACAACACTTCGAATTGAAACAGTTGATTAAGTCAACCTAAAAACATGGTTAACTGCTAACTGGTTTCCCTTAGTTCTTCTTATCAAATTAATTAAAGATATAATTAATTTAATATAAACTCGCCTAATTGTTTTCTTTGAAAACAATTACCTTAGATCATTAACCCTTTGATTAATTTCTGTCTTTCTTATT
The DNA here is from genome assembly GCA_030737875.1 of Allium sativum. Taxonomy (NCBI): domain Eukaryota; kingdom Viridiplantae; phylum Streptophyta; class Magnoliopsida; order Asparagales; family Amaryllidaceae; genus Allium; species Allium sativum. The sequence continues at coordinate 573,450,972 of CM060918.1, read as the reverse complement.
TATCGTAAAAATAACTCGTTTAATAATCTCTTTTGGGAAAATACGATTATAAAATTATTTATAAAACTTCTATTTTAAATAACTTATATAAAATAAACTTAAAAATCTTTGGTTCAGTTATAAAATAAATTTGATAACTTAAAATCCTTGTATTTATATAAATAAACATTATACATTATAAACGAATTCGATAGCGAATATATGAAAATTTGATTTGGACATAAAAAAAATCTGCAATATGAAAAATTGATTTTTCTCTTCCATTAGAAAAATATTATCCAATAGATCCGAACGTTTCTTGTTTCAAAGAAATCCGACTTATACTAGATTCTGTATAACCATTTAAAGTTCAAAATGTAATATTACGAACTACCACGCCACTATAGCTCGTTTTATAATTAAATTATAAATTAAATGTTCCAACATCTTTTAATAAAAAAATTCGCTAATATAATTCCAATTAATATAAACAACATTAAACCCTTCTATTTTGTAAATTCACATTATATTGCAAATTCAACATTTTCCTGCTATTTTGGAACTTAAATACTATTATATTATTTATATTAATAAAATATTCAAAAATATTAATTTCAATTATTTAAATTCGAATTAACATTTTAAAATAACAAAATAAATTTAAATAATTGACCAGAAAATACGGGAAGTTACATTCCTTCCTACTTAAAAGAATTTCATCCCCGAAATTACTAAGGTAGAAAAAATTCTACAACCCCATTATCTTTACAAAAATATTTAAGTAAACTCAGTTTTATTTTCAAAACTAATCTGATTGGTTGCAAAAGTAGTTTATAACAAAATTTTCCAAAAATCCGCATAAAATTTCTAACACCTTAAATTTTGGAAAATTTTTGGCAGAGTCTCCCCCGTATGGAGGGACATCTACAAGATTGTAGATTCAACAAAAATATATACATCGACCCACATGTTCGAAGAATCCAAAATCAAATCTTAAAACCCAAATCAAAATCCAAAAATTTATATTTTGTGTAGGCGTACTCTTTTGCGAGCGTTATTAAGCATACTTCTCAAATTATAAGCATTCTACATAATCAAATTCTATCCTCATAGTGTACTCATACCTGTTCTCAGCTCAATTGATCATGTAAGTACCCAATACATGAAATTATATTTTATTGATTAATCAATGATTACACAAACCTCCGAAATCAAATACTTGGCATCATTACTGGGTTATATCCTTTGATTTTAGTTCATAAGTGATTCTATTCAAACTTATTATACTGAAATTCATATATTTAACTTTTAATTCATTTATCTTTAAATTTAACATTTTGTGAATTCCATACAAACATCCAACATACAATAAACAAACAATGCATAACAATTCAATCAAATCATTTTGATTCAACATTAATATTTTCCATTTGCTTTCACTTTGGTTTCACACATCAATTCATATCAGATCGATTTCTAATTCAATTATTAATTCGATTACCAAATTCCAAATATATTTTATTAAATTCCAACACTATATCCATTTCTAATTTAGCTTGACTTAACCAAGTTAAGTCGTATCTCCACATTCGGTTTGTTTCCGTTCAAAACAATAAGATTTCTCAATAATTCGTTAAAATAATTTTCTTCCTATATAAAAATATAATTTGGTTAAAATTATTTCATTTACCCGCTTTACAAAATATTTTAAAAAATAAGTTTATATTAAATTACATATAGGTTCCCTCATATATATACACATCAACTCAATCTAGGGTATTACTAACCCCATCTGTATTGAGTTACACCATAGAGCCAAGGTTATCACTAAACCAATAACTCTAATACCAACTGTAACGACCCAGAAAAAATTAACGCTTGAATTTTCGACAATAATACATAACTCTGTATTACTTGCCAAAAACCCTAGTATCAAATCCCAGATTGTTAATAGAAAGAAATTAGAGGATGAGAAAAGGAAGAAAGAAATACTAGAATAGAAGAAAGAAGAATAACATCAGAATCTCAAAGCGGAACGAATAAACAAAATATATCAAATCTCTTTGTAGAAAAAGAACTGTATATACATACCAATTGTAGTGACCCGTATTTTAGCAAGATAATAATTTATTAATTTAATTATATAATTGGTGATTTAGAGAAGTTAATGATCGTTCAAATAAATAATATTGAATATTTAATTAATAATTATAATATAATAATATATTATAATGTCGAAATAGTCGGAAATAGTGAAATTCACAATATCATGTGAATTGAATAGCATACGAGATTTGGTGGAGTTTCGATTCGAAATATAATAACGGATATATTCAATCGACGACGGTTTGAACGTATAATTATAATATAATTAAAATAGAGCGCGTAACGACGCGGTAGTTCGCTATTTGGTGATTTGAACTTCAACTGGATGTACATGATTCGTTTTAAGCCGGATTTCTGGGAAACAAGAAACGTGTGGAGCTGGTGGAGTATATCTTTCTAGTGGAAGAGAAAAATCGGGATTTCGTCGTGTAGATTTTGATTCACGTTCAAATCAAATTTCAGAAAAGTCGCTGTGGATTTCCTTTATAATTTGCGACGCTTTATTTACGTTATAAAAGGGTTTTCAAAATAATTGAATATCGGGTTTGAATTTAGACGAGGTTCTTTTGGGACATAGCGATAATTTAATTTTTAGAATTTTATGGTAATTTTTATTTAATTAAATAAGCAACTTTTTATTTGGAGTATTGGACACCCTGTATCGGCATTTCGGGGTTTCACAAAATAAGGTAACCTACCGGTATTATTATATTTTTGGGATCGTGAGACAGTGTTAATCGAAATGACATCGTTATTTCAGTCCGTAGCACACCTACATGAAAATAATTGTGTATAGCAAGGTAGGTGAACCCTTATAACCATTTTTAGTTTTCTTTGATCAAAAACCAAAGCACGTTTCTTATTCTCAACGACCAGTTCTATGCGGCCTCAAACCGAAAGATGTGGAAGAATTAAATCCTTACAAACTAAAAGAAAAAAATCCTATAAATATACTTAACTATTTTAAACCTAGCTTTGTTTTTTTCCTCTGGTCATATTCCTTAAGGCCGCCACCGCTTCTAAAAGAAACGTGAGTATCCACCCAAAGTAAAATCTTAAAAATCGAAATAATCAAAAGAAAAATCTGTTCTTGGGTAAGTCGACTGCCTCTTCTGGTAAGCTTCGGTTCGATGGTATTATTCAGGGTCGCGAATGACTTTGTTGGCAGTTCGAAAGTCGAACAGTGGACCTCAACGTCGGGTTTGGGTGTCGGTTGTTATGGTGATAGACTGAGGCGGAGGAGGCACCGTACTAGGTTGGAAAGGCAAAGGAGGGAGTCGCGGTCATCCTGGTGGGGTCCGCCGGTCTTAGGTGAAGTGGAGGTGATCCGGTGGATGTGAGGGTGGTCTCGTTTTCAGTTTCTGTAGGAAGTTGCAGGAGTTGTGGTGGACGAAATAAATAGGAGGGTGGCTTTGTATTTGTATGAAGGTGGTAGTGATGAAATTGAGAAGTTGTAATGGCATTGCTTTTCACGGTGATGGTTCCTGGAACGTGTAAATGGGATTTGGGAAGAAGATAGTGCGGTAGTGGGTTTGGTAAGGGGAGTGGGCTGGTTATTGGGCCAGGGAGAAAATGAGGTGAGGCCCAAGTTTTAATGAATTAAATTTGTTTTGTTTTAGTTTAAAACAGTTTATAACTTGTACAATGTATAACATGAGCATACTATATCGGAAACACGAACGGTCGGATCCGTTGGGATCGTATGGACGGGAGCAACGCAATGACACTGACTGGAAGTCCATCGGAGCTCGTTGCAATTTATGGCGAAATAAATTGTCCATCGAAATCAATGAACGCAAACCGATATTTATCGGTTAACGCGCAAATGTGAGTAAATCTCACTAACTCTGTTCAGTTTATATTTGTATAAACTGTACTTTATTTTAAATGATTGATTGCTGTGTATTGATTGTTAAATTGGACTGTTAAATAGATTTGATTGAAAACGTAGATATAGTTATATATAGAAAACCGTCAATCAAATATGGATTCTGATTATCAGTATATCTCATGTGGGATGAAATTTGATGTATATTATATTGTATAACATCTGTGGATGCAGGAGAACAGGTTGGAGGAATCCGACCGGATTCGTCAACAGTTATTTTATTGTTTTTCATATATTGTGTTATATGATGTGATATAATCTGTTGTCAATTATATGTGTTTGGACGATAGTGATCATCGTGATTTGATATGTAGAATATCATAACATACCATAATGTAGATAAAGGAGATTTTCAAAGTGATATTGAAAAATAGAATATTTATAAAGTGGAATATTTATAAATAAGGAATATTTATAAATTGGGATATTTATAAATAGGAGATATTTTAAAAAAAAAGGGAAAATAAATTCAAAACATTTCTTTTTGAATGGAAAGGCCTGTGTGGCGAGTTTGGGGATTTTCCCGATGCTCCCGATACAAAGGAGGTTATGGCGAATTTTCCCGAGAATTTAAGGAGTTAGAATATTTCAAGAAAAAATTTGAAAAGGAAATATTTGTAAACCATTTACAAATAGAATTGGAAAGGGAACATTTTAAAAAGGAAATCATTTTTTTTAAAGTGTAGAACCGTTATTTAAAAGTAAATCTTTTCAAATGAATAAAACGTTGTTAAAAAGGAAATCTTTATAAAGTGAATAAAGTTAATCGAATATGGTATTCGAAGTTAGTTAATCGAATATGGTATTCGAAGTTAGTTAATCGAATATAGACATTCGAAAGGAGTTAATCGAATATGGTATTCGAAGTTAGTTAATCGAATATGGTATTCGAAGTTAGTTAATCGAATATAGACATTCGAAAGGAGTTAATCGAATATGGTATTCGAAGTTAGTTAATCGAATATGGTATTCGAAGTTAGTTAATCGAACATAGACATTCGAAAGGAGTTAATCGAATATGGTATTCGAAAGTTAGTTAATCGAATATGTTATTCGAAAGCGGTTAGTCAAGTCGAGTTAGTCAAATAGAGTTAACCAGTTAGAGTTAATCAGTTAGAGTTAACCAGTTGGAGTTAATTAGTTAGAGTTAAAACGAACTAGAGTTAATCAAATATAGTTATTTGAGACAGAGTTAGTCAAACATAGTATTCAGGGTAAGTTGCCATCTTGTACGACTGCTAGCGTAATTCGCAGGGCTGTAAATAGCCTACGGCGGTCGGATGTTTCCTGAGGGAGTCAGGCGTAACCATTGTGATCGCTGCGATCTAGAGTCAAGCGAATGGAGTTTAATCGAATATTAGTTATTCGATAGGAGTTAATCGAGTTGATCAAGTTGAGAAATAAGTTAAGTTAAATAAGTTGAGTTGATCGGGTGGTTCGACCAAGATAGTCGAGCCTAGTTAATCGAATCGAATTGGTCGAACCAAGTAAGTCGAGTTAGTCGAGTCAAGTTAAGTTAGTCGAGTTAAGTTCGTCGAGTTAAATAAATCGATGTTAGTTTCATCGAAAGGAGTTATCGATGTTAGTTTCATCGAAAGGAGTTATCGATGATAGTTTCATCGAAAGGAGTTATCGATGTTAGTTTCATCGAAAGGAGTTATCGATGTTAGTTTCATCGAAAGGAGTTATCGATGTTAGTTTCATCGAAAGGAGTTATCGATTATAGTTTAATCGAAGTGAAATTTTCAAATATGAGATATTTGAAAAGGAAGAGTTATCGAATATTAGTTATTCGAAGAGAGATTATCGAATATCGTTTATTCGAGAAGAAGTTAATCGAATATAGGTTATTCGAAGAAGAGTTAATCAAATACAGATTTCTCGAAGAGAGTTAATCGGCAAATTCGATTATATCAAATTCGGCAAAGTACTTGTACTTTCCAGTGTTTAAATAGAGATTTATTTATTTATAAATAAATAAGTGTTAGGTTAATTATTCACTAATAAGAATAGAAGTTATAATTAAAGTTAGATAATTCGAAAGTAGGGATTATAGCGTTATCGTTATAACCAATGTTTTAAATATTGAAGTGGATTAGTAAAATTGAATCCGAGAAAAAGCGTAGAGAAGTTGTTAAAGATTAAAAGATAAACTTTGACCATTTCGAAGTTATAACGTTGTTCAGTTAAGGTCTGAGAGGTAATTATACCCCAACTTGAGTGACTTCCTTCTTAACTAAGAAATGGTAAGGTTTGATCGTAAAGGAGTTTTGGAAATGTTTTCCAAACGAGAATCAGAAATGTTTTCTGATAAAAGAAAATAAGAATTTAGAATATAGGGAAACAGGTGATAAGTAAATAAATGAACTAAAGAGATTTATGTTAAATGATGTTTGTTCGATATAATTTCCATTTGGAAATAATATCGTTGTTTGCACACTTGTTTTTCTTTGATAGTTAACTCACCGACTATCGAAGTTCTGACCATTTTAACGTTGTTAATATGGAGAGACCGGTTGGATTTTTATCCCAAGAACCACTCTGTATTGGCATAAGCATCGCGAATCATATATACCAAAGATAATTGAAGACGGAGTAAAATGCAAGGGCTATCCTGTTTACAGAATAGTGCCTTCGGTTTGTCCAGTCCCAGGACAACTTGTATGGACGAAGGTCTGACGGAGTATATCCAATGGATCGCGTAAGTTGATCTGTTCAAACGTATTCACGTTTGGTGGCGGAGGAATTCGTTTCTCTTAGCTGTATACCCGTGTTATTTTTGGATAAGTCAATTTGTGATTTGGCGGGTATGACGATGTGACATTTCTAAGTGAATGAAGATGGATGTCTGACATAGTATTTCCAGACGGTCACGTACATTGATTCCTTCAACCGTACCAAGAGTGGAAGCGGAGAAGGAAACTTCTTTTAGCTGACACGTAATGTATGGTTGTAGACGTCAATTAGTGATTTTCGATGGATCTGACAATGTGGCATTCGAAGTGAATCTGATGTGATGATAAAGCGTAGCTTCTAGCCTCATCAACCGGTAAATGACAGAAATCGGGCAGGCAGCATGGCTAAGTCGGTCGCACCGAAGTAGGGTGTATAATCACCTATCTTGTGAATATTCATTTGCTTCTTTTAATCTATCAATGTTGTCCCATATATATATACAGGAACGGTTGCTGATCCCAACCGTTGGTGATGTACATTCGATACACTCAAGCGAAATGAGTGGTCGGTCATGTGTGGCTGAGTTGCAAGATGTTCTTGTTGAACTCCAGTGTATCGTTCCTAGAGTACACTGATCGGAAGGTGATTCCATACCTTGTCATAGTTGGAAATCCATTGTCCAGTACGTGCTTGCGATTTTGATTGTATACTATATATGTGGAACGTGAGATGAAAGCGTTTCTGCTAGTTGATATCTATTTGTACATAGACATTATATTAATATCAAAAGGTTTTTGATATAAAGATATTTTGGATTCTCATAAGGGGAAAACCCGTTCCGGTCTGCGGCGTGGTCTTATGAGATATCGTTTACTTGTTCATATACCTGTTTAAACTGTTTTACTCATACCAGTCCCATGACTGACCCGGAGTTTATTTGTTGTTTTCCCTAAACTCTTGGGTGCCTAAATTTGTACGGGCAGTCAAGTAGTCGGGTTTTACAGATATACTGGAAGAGCTTGGAGCAGGAGGCTTCAAGATCATATAGCTATAGTTATTTCCGCTGTGTTGTAAGTGCTGTACTCTGATAAGTGCTATTGTATACATAACTGTTATATTTCAAAGTTATGTTATCTATTATATGTTATTCGTTCCGCTGTGAGGTTCGTGTTACTCTGATGTTATGTTCTTCTTCTTCTTCTTCTATTCTAAGTTTCTATCTTATCTATTCTCACCTTCTAATTTCTTTCATTAACTACCGGGATTTTTCGATGTTTTGGTTATCGACGTCGAGCTTACGTCGATAACCAAAGTCGCTCAAAATCCGGGTCGTTACAGTTGGTATCAGAGCTTAAGTTAAGAATTACCTTGGCTCTGTGGCGTGACTCGGTAGAGATAGGGTTAGTAATACCCTAGATTGAGTTTGAGTGTATATATACGAGTGCGTATTTGTATTTGATATAAAAATGGTTTTATATTGTGGAGATTCATTGGCTGAGTTGTTTATGAGTTCTGGTCGATCAGTTTGATCCACTGTCTCGGTAGGAGTAAATAAACACTTGAATACGATGGACCGACACAGTATGGATATGTGATATATTATCATATATAGGATATATTTGTTGTTATTATAATCGAGTAAGATTATAAATTAAATGGTTAAGTATATAACCAATCAGAATCATATAAGTAAAGTATATGAAATAAGATGAATTAAATTTGAATTTAAATCAGATTTGGAATTAAAATAAGGAAATTTTAAGTTCCTGGGAGATTTTGAAATGTTTTCAAATGGAAGTATTTAGTAATGGTTTTGAAAATGATATAGTATTGAAATCACTTGTGTCGCTGGAAAAAAATTCCGATGAGGACTGCGCAGTATCATCGGTTTGATTTTCGAGTTTCTAAGTGGTGGATTACTACCAAAGATTTTGATTGGGATTGTTTTGAGAAAACAAGTTGTTTATAAATTCAAAGGTTTTGAATTGGTATTATGATTTCAAAATTGATTTGAAATAAACCCAGGAATTTAAGTTCTGAAATTTAACTTAATTTATGGAGTTAAATAGATGGAGATGGTAAAAAGTGAATTAAGATTTAACTTGAACTAAGTTAAATAGAACTGAATGTGGGTATAGAATAATCCTAAATGAAATTTATTTGATAAGTTGAGAGTTTGGATTGTGAGATTGGAGTTGAATGGAATTCGACTTAGATATAACCAAATGATTCAGTTTGAGATAAACGTGATTTGAGTTTGATTGGGATAACATTGGTATATGCTGAGCTGATAGCATATGGAAGTAATAGAGTTGATATGCCCGACAAAAAGGTACCAGTTTATATTATATATGGGTTTGAGATTTTTATGAGCCGATTTGGCAAGCCGCTTGGCTGTTTTATTTTCTTTTGGGATAAAGAAGGCCCAGAGAGGCGAGTTGGAGTTTGAGATATTGACCAGTACAAAGGAGGTGCTGGCAAAAATTTTCGAAAAGTGAAGGTGTTAGAAAATTTTCAGAATTTTTGAAAATTTAGTTAGTCGGAATAAATTAATATTTTAGTCGATATTAAATTGGTTCAGTTGAAACTGAAGTTAAGAAGTGAACAAGTATGTTCTAACCAGTCGATAGGGTCGTCCCCTAACTTAGCAATTTCGAGGACGAAATTTTATTAAGGGGGGAAGATTGTAGTGACCCGTATTTTAGCAAGATAATAATTTATTAATTTAATTATATAATTGGTGATTTAGAGAAGTTAATGATCGTTCAATTAAATAATATTGAATATTTAATTAATAATTATAATATAATAATATATTATAATGTCGAAATAGTCGGAAATAGTGAAATTCACAATATCATGTGAATTGAATAACATACGAGATTTGGTGGAGTTTCGATTCGAAAAATAATAACGGATATATTCAATCGACGACGGTTTGAACGTATAATTATAATATAATTAAAATAGAGCGCGTAACGACGCGGTAGTTCGCTATTTGGCGATTTGAACTTCAACTGGATGTACATGATTCGTTTTAAGCCGGATTTCTGTGAAACAAGAAACGTGTGGAGCTGGTGGAGTATATCTTTCTAGTGGAAGAGAAAAATCGGGATTTCGTCGTGTAAATTTTGATTCACGTTCAAATCAAATTTCAGAAAAGTCGCTGTGGATTTCCTTTATAATTTGCGACGCTTTATTTACGTTATAAAAGGGTTTTCAAAATAATTGAATATCGGGTTTGAATTTAGACGAGGTTCTTTTGGGACATAGCGATAATTTAATTTTTAGAATTTTATGGTAATTTTTATTTAATTAAATAAGCAACTTTTTATTTGGAGTATTGGACACCCTGTATCGGCATTTCGGGGTTTCACAAAATAAGGTAACCTACCGGTATTATTATATTTTTGGATCGTGAGACAGTGTTAATCGCAATGACATCGTTATTTCAGTCCGTAGCACACCTACATGAAAATAATTGTGTATAGCAAGGTAGGTGAACCCTTATAACCATTTTTAGTTTTCTTTGATCAAAAACCAAAGCACGTTTCTTATTCTCAACGACCAGTTCTATACGGCCTCAAACCGAAAGATGTGGAAGAATTAAATCCTTACAAACTAAAAGAAAAAAATCCTATAAATATACTTAACTATTTTAAACCTAGCTTTGTTTTTTTTCCTCTGGTCATATTCCTTAAGGCCGCCACCGCTTCTAAAAGAAACGTGAGTATCCACCCAAAGTAAAATCTTAAAAATCGAAATAATCAAAAGAAAAATCTGTTCTTGGGTAAGTCGACTGCCTCTTCTGGTAAGCTTCGGTTCGATGGTATTATTCAGGGTCGCGAATGACTTTGTTGGCAGTTCGAAAGTCGAACAGTGGACCTCAACGTCGGGTTTGGGTGTCGGTTGTTATGGTGATAGACTGAGGCGGAGGAGGCACCGTACTAGGTTGGAAAGGCAAAGGAGGGAGTCGCGGTCATCCTGGTGGGGTCCGCCGGTCTCAGGTGGAGTGGAGGTGATCCGGTGGATGTGAGGGTGGTCTCGTTTTCAGTTTCTGTAGGAAGTTGTAGGAGTTGTGGTGGACGAAATAAATAGGAGGGTGGCTTTGTATTTGTATGAAGGTGGTAGTGATGAAATTGAGAAGTTGTAATGGCATTGCTTTTCACAGTGATGGTTCCTGGAACGTGTAAATGGGATTTGGGAAGAAGATAGTGCGGTAGTGGGTTTGGTAAGGGGAGTGGGCTGGTTATTGGGCCGGGGAGAAAATGAGGTGAGGCCCAAGTTTTTATGAATTAAATTTGTTTTGTTTTAGTTTAAAACAGTTTATAACTTGTACAATGTATAACATGAGCATACTATATCGGAAACACGAACGGTCGGATCCGTTGGGATCGTATGGACGGGAGCAACGCAATGACACTGACTGGAAGTCCATCGGAGCTCGTTGCAATTTATGGCGAAATAAATTGTCCATCGAAATCAATGAACGCAAACCGATATTTATCGGTTAACGCGCAAATGTGAGTAAATCTCACTAACTCTGTTCAGTTTATATTTGTATAAACTGTACTTTATTTTAAATGATTGATTGTTGTGTATTGATTGTTAAATTGGACTGTTAAATAGATTTGATTGAAAACGTAGATATAGTTATATATAGAAAACCGTCAATCAAATATGGATTCTGATTATCAGTATATCTCATGTGGGATGAAATTTGATGTATATTATACTGTGTAACATCTGTGGATGCAGGAGAACAGGTTGGAGGAATCCGACCGGATTCGTCAACAGTTATTTTATTGTTTTTCATATATTGTGTTATATGATGTGATATAATCTGTTGTCAATTATATGTGTTTGGACGATAGTGATCATCGTGATTTGATATGTAGAATATCATAACATACCATAATGTAGATAAAGGAGATTTTCAAAGTGATATTGAAAAATAGAATATTTATAAAGTGGAATATTTATAAATAAGGAATATTTATAAATTGGGATATTTATAAATAGGAGATATTTTAAAAAAAAAGGGAAAATAAATTCAAAACATTTCTTTTTGAATGGAAAGGCCTGTGTGGCGAGTTTGGGGATTTTCCCGATGCTCACGATACAAAGGAGGTTATGGCGAATTTTCCCGAGAATTTAAGGAGTTAGAATATTTCAAGAAAAAATTTGAAAAGGAAATATTTGTAAACCATTTACAAATAGAATTGGAAAGGGAACATTTTAAAAAGGAAATCATTTTTTTTTAAAGTGTAGAACCGTTATTTAAAAGTAAATCTTTTCAAATGAATAAAACGTTGTTAAAAAGGAAATCTTTATAAAGTGAATAAAGTTAATCGAATATGGTATTCGAAGTTAGTTAATCGAATATGGTATTCGAAGTTAGTTAATCGAATATAGACATTCGAAAGGAGTTAATCGAATATGGTATTCGAAGTTAGTTAATCGAATATGGTATTCGAAGTTAGTTAATCGAATATAGACATTCGAAAGGAGTTAATCGAATATGGTATTCGAAGTTAGTTAATCGAATATGGTATTCGAAGTTAGTTAATCGAACATAGACATTCGAAAGGAGTTAATCGAATATGGTATTCGAAAGTTAGTTAATCGAATATGTTATTCGAAAGCGGTTAGTCAAGTCGAGTTAGTCAAATAGAGTTAACCAGTTAGAGTTAATCAGTTAGAGTTAACCAGTTGGAGTTAATTAGTTAGAGTTAAAACGAACTAGAGTTAATCAAATATAGTTATTTGAGACAGAGTTAGTCAAACATAGTATTCAGGGTAAGTTGCCATCTTGTACGACTGCTAGCGTAATTCGCAGGGCTGTAAATAGCCTATGGCGGTCGGATGTTTCCTGAGGGAGTCAGGCGTAACCATTGTGATCGCTGCGATCTAGAGTCAAGCGAATGGAGTTTAATCGAATATTAGTTATTCGATAGGAGTTAATCGAGTTGATCGAGTTGAGAAATAAGTTAAGTTAAATAAGTTGAGTTGATCGGGTGGTTCGACCAAGATAGTCGAGCCTAGTTAATCGAATCGAATTGGTCGAACCAAGTAAGTCGAGTTAGTCGAGTCAAGTTAAGTTAGTCGAGTTAAGTTCGTCGAGTTAAATAAATCGATGTTAGTTTCATCGAAAGGAGTTATCGATGTTAGTTTCATCGAAAGGAGTTATCGATGATAGTTTCATCGAAAGGAGTTATCGATGTTAGTTTCATCGAAAGGAGTTATCGATGTTAGTTTCATCGAAAGGAGTTATCGATGTTAGTTTCATCGAAGGGAGTTATCGATTATAGTTTAATCGAAGTGAAATTTTCAAATATGAGATATTTGAAAAGGAAGAGTTATCGAATATTAGTTATTCGAAGAGAGATTATCGAATATCGTTTATTCGAGAAGAAGTTAATCGAATATAGGTTATTCGAAGAAGAGTTAATCAAATAGAGATTTCTCGAAGAGAGTTAATCGGCAAATTTGATTATATCAAATTCGGGAAAGTACTTGTACTTTCCAGTGTTTTAATAGAGATTTATTTATTTATAAATAAATAAGTGTTAGGTTAATTATTCACTAATAAGAATAGAAGTTATAATTAAAGTTAGATAATTCGAAAGTAGGGATTATAGCGTTATCGTTATAACCAATGTTTTAAATATTGAAGTGGATTAGTAAAATTGAATCCGAGAAAAAGCGTAGAGAAGTTGTTAAAGATTAAAAGATAAACTTTGACCATTTCGAAGTTATAACGTTGTTCAGTTAAGGTCTGAGAGGTAATTATACCCCAACTTGAATGACTTCCTTCTTAACTAAGAAATGGTAAGGTTTGATCGTAAAGGAGTTTTGGAAATGTTTTCCAAACGGGAATCAGAAATGTTTTCTGATAAAAGAAAATAAGAATTTAGAATATAGGGAAACAGGAGATAAGTAAATAAATGAACTAAAGAGATTTATGTTAAATGATGTTTGTTCGATATAATTTCCATTTGGAAATAATATCGTTGTTTGCACACTTGTTTTTCTTTGATAGTTAACTCACCGACTATCGAAGTTTTGACCATTTTAACGTTGTTAATATGGAGAGACCGGTTGGATTTTTATCCCAAGAACCACTCTGTATTGGCATAAGCGTCGCGAATCATATATGCCAAAGATAATTGAAGACGGAGTAAAATGCAAGGGCTATCCTGTTTACAGAATAGTGCCTTCGGTTTGTCCAGTCCCAGGACAACTTGTATGGACGAAGGTCTGACGGAGTATATCCAATGGATCGCGTAAGTTGATATGTTCAAACGTATTCACGTTTGGTGGCGGAGGAATTCGTTTCTCTTAGCTGTATACCCGTGTTATTTTTGGATAAGTCAATTTGTGATTTGGCGGGTATGACGATGTGACATTTCTAAGTGAATGAAGATGGATGTCTGACATAGTATTTCCAGACGGTCACGTACATTGATTCCTTCAACCGTACCAAGAGTGGAAGCGGAGAAGGAAACTTCTTTTAGCTGACACGTAATGTATGGTTGTAGACGTCAATTAGTGATTTTCGATGGATCTGACAATGTGGCATTCGAAGTGAATCTGATGTGATGATAAAGCGTAGCTTCTAGCCTCATCAACCGGTAAATGACAGAAATCGGGCAGGCAGCATGGCTAAGTCGGTCGCACCGAAGTAGGGTGTATAATCACCTATCTAGTAAATATTCATTTGCTTCTTTTAATCTATCAATGCTGTCCCATATATATATACGGGAACGGTTGCTGATCCCAACCGTTGGTGATGTACATTCGATACACTCAAGCGAAATGAGTGGTCGGTCATGTGTGGCTGAGTTGCAAGATGTTCTTGTTGAACTCCAGTGTATCGTTCCTAGAGTACACTGATCGGAAGGTGATTCCATACCTTGTCATAGTTGGAAATCCATTATCCAGTACGTGCTTGCGATTTTGATTGTATACTATATATGTGGAACGTGAGATGAAAGCGTTTCTGCTAGTTGATATCTATTTGTACATAGACATTATATTAATATCAAAAGGTTTTTGATATAAAGATATTTTGGATTCTCATAAGGGAAAAACCCGTTCCGTTCTGCGGCGTGGTCTTATGAGATATCGTTTACTTGTTCATATACCTGTTTAAACTGTTTTACTCATACCAGTCCCATGACTGACCCGGAGTTTATTTGTTGTTTTCCCTAAACTCTTGGGTGCCTAAATTTGTACGGGCAGTCAAGTAGTCGGGTTTTACAGATATACTGGAAGAGCTTGGAGCAGGAGGCTTCAAGATCATATAGCTATAGTTATTTCCGCTGTGTTGTAAGTGCTGTACTCTGATAAGTGCTATTGTATACATAACTGTTACATTTCAAAGTTATGTTATCTATTATATGTTATTCGTTCCGCTGTGAGGTTCGTGTTACTCTGTTGTTATGTTCTTCTTCTTCTTCTTCTATTCTAAGTTTCTATCTTATCTATTCTCACCTTCTAATTTCTTTCATTAACTACCGGGATTTTTCGATGTTTTGGTTATCGACGTCGAGCTTACGTCGATAACCAAAGTCGCTCAAAATCCGGGTCGTTACACCAATCATCAGAGTACATCATCTGAAATCGATTGCAGCTCTCCCAAAAACCCCAAAAATGAAACCCAGATCTCGCCGTTCTTCGCAATTTCCGACCACCACACTTGACGAAACCTCACCAAATTTGAAATGTAGCCAGTCTTCACTCCGATCTACAACTTTGATTCAGATTACCGTGGCCAATTCATTACAGAATCAAAGATATAAATTATTTTGAGAAAAGGGGTTGATTTGCAAATTTCTAGATGGGAATGAATTTTGGGTTGGAGAACTCTGATTTTGGAGGTTTTATATAAGTGGAATTAATATTATTTTAACCTGATATGACAAGCGACGTTGACTAACGATTTTTATTTTGTGTCTATCGCCAATTCTGAACACTGTTTATTGGTTACTGTGGTTACATACAAACTCCGTTCGCAATGAAAATGGACATCATGGTATCATTTGACGTTTCAGTCCTAATGAATCTAGTTTCGTCGAATTCCGAATCTATTTCCTCAAACAGCGCTCGTTCGAGTCTAAATTTCCATTTTATTTACATTTAATTTTGCCACGCTCATAAATTAACTCCAGTTGGCGCGAAACTTGAAAACTAGCAATTATTAGCTATTACAGTCTTGACAAATTTTGTTTCATCGAAAATGGAGGTCGTTTGGATAAAGTCCCATTTTGAGAATCCAATTTAAATTAAAATAAAACAATTTTAAATTACCTCAATATAATAATAATAAAATATTATAGTCGGACTTACTTGAGCAGAATTCCATATACTACCAAAATAAAATAACTCGTGTTGAGTTCCAAGCCAAAACAATATTAAAAATATTTAAAAATCCTTTTATTTATTTAAATAAACGTTATAAGTTATAAATGAATTCCGTAGCGACTATTTGAAAATTTGATTTGGACATAAAACAAAATCTACAATATGAAAACTCAAATTTTCTCTTCAATTAGAAAAATATTATCCAATAGATCCGGACATTTCTTGTTTCAAGAAATTCGACTTATATTGGATCCTATACAACCATTTAAAGTTCAAAACATAATATAGCGAACAATCATGCCACTGCCGCTCGCTTTATAATTAAATTATAAATTAAACGTTCCAACATCATTTAATAAACGAATTCGTTAATATAATTCCAATGTAAACAACATCAAACCCTTTTATTTTGCAAATTCACATTATATTGTTGCTGGCTGGTTTGGTGACCAAGCCAAGTAGAGTACAAGTATTCATAGCCAGACAGGAAGGAAAATTACGTATTCAAGCTCAAGATGGTTGCATCGAGACTCGCAAACCCCAGGATCCCGCTCGTGGATCATCCACAGCCCCAGCTCGCGATTGGACACCATGCCCCGCTCGTGCCAACCAGTCATGACCCATTCGTGGAGGACTATCACGACCCGATCTTGATAATGTATCACGAACCGACCACGAACCCAAAGGATGATAGATGTAACCAAGTCCACCACGACCCCCATGATCAGGATCTGATGACACCTGTCCATAACTGTCATATTGAGCATTTCTCCATCAAGCCACGAACCAATCCGAGATCCTCGGGATCCGTGCCACGTGTCCTCATGAACCGCCTGCAGATATCACCTAAAAATAGCTACATACTTGGCAATTGTCAGGATCTTTTGGCAGTTCTGAGTATTATTTCCACCACTACTGTTTCTCCATAATTTCTTATCAATATTATCTCGAAATCACTGAGTGAATCATCATTGTAAAAGGGAGATTGAGACAAATCATTGATTGTACTTGCATTTAACGTATAATCAAAAGCATATAAAGTGGATGTAGGCTCGTTAACGCCGAACAGCTATAAATCTGGTGTGTTAGCTGTGTTTTCTTTCATTTCTAGTAATTATTCTCTGCAATTCTAGATAATTTGGGTGTTAGAGCCATAATTTGGTCTAACATTTCGGTTCTTTCACCGAGAACTGAAATCTCAACCCATCGGATTATTGCTCTACTATTTGGATATGCATGTCCGAAGAAATAGTCTGAATTTAAACTGTTCTAGTTTCTGAAGATTTTAGTAAAGTCAAAATATTATGGCTAGAAAGAAATCCAAGGATTTACGAGCTGCGCAGGAAAATGAAGCTGTAAACGAAGCCATTGAAGAAAGTGTTCAGCAGCAGCCCGAGATGGACTTCCCGGCATGCAGGTTGTAGGGGCGAACTGACCCGAGGAGGGGGTCACGACCCGATCGCAGAGAGTCTCTACGAGACTCCCCGTAGAAGACACCATGAGCCACCCAATTGAGCCCATCACGAACCGCCCTGCTGAGATCATCACAAGATGACATGTTGAAGGCACCACAAGCCATCAACAGAGGGGGTCATGAACCGCCCTGACCACAGGACCACGATTCGAATTGGAAACGAAATTATGGCTCTTCTTTCTCGTGCTGGTGCTTCTGCTCGACCTGGCTCGAGTTCTTTACATATAAGAGGGAATGTTGATAATCAGCTACACGCCTCTGCTCCAGCGACTGAGGGAGATCTCTCTCGCATCCTCGATATGTTGGATAGGACGAACGATGTGCTAGCAGCCAAAAGACGAGTGAGTTCCTTATTATGACAGAACCTTACTACATTAGACAGACGAATCAATGATCTCCAAAGGCAGAGAACACCTCCGCCAGCCCATCCTTTTACTTCAGAGTGCCCATCCTTGTCAGGGAGCCTCCAAGACCTCCACAACGACCATTAGAGAAGCTTGAAAATGTGGAGCAGCTTTGATTTGGATAACTTCCTTCTCGAGAAGAGGCAGCCCTCAATCTAGGAATTGACCATCATAACCTGAATGATCCCGCTCCGCTACCCAGGAATGGAGGCGTTGTCAACCCTGTCCGAAATAAACCATTACCACCCCCTCGCCACGTGATTGACCGTGGCAAAAGGGGACAGAGAAGTTCTGCTCAGGCCCTAGACATGGTGGTAGCATGTCGAAGAGACTTTGGAGGGCCCCATAGGGCAAGGAGTGCTGATCCTGAATGCACATTGACCCATGCTGATGTTGAAGCAATGGTTAGGAAAATCATGGTAGATAGTCGTGGCCAGAGGAACAAAGATTGGGGTATAGACCGCAGTCATACGCCCTTTTCTGATGACATATTAGACGTCCATTTTCCAAGGAAATTTAACATGCCATCTATGAAACGCTATACGACCAGGACGGATTCGGTTCAGCATCTGATGAGGTATTCATGGTGCATGAACGCTGCCGCTCCCCCTGACGCAGTAAAATGTAAAGCATTCCCGATATTCCTGGAGGATGTAGCATTAATGTGGTTTACCCGCTTGCCAGCACGATCGATCTCCGGTTTCACGGAATTGAGTGAACAATTCGTAAATCAATTTCGGTTTCATGCTCAGAGGTCTAAGCATGTCGTTGAGTTATCCCTCATTAAGCAACGCCCTAATGAATCTTTGAGGTCCTATCTTGACCGTTTTAACTTAGCATTTATGGAGGTTAGAGATCCTCACGAGCAGACTGTCCTAATGGCCCTAATTGACGGAGTGGACAAGGATACTGAGTTTGGAAGATATTTAGCCGGCAAGCCACTGTTGACTAGAGAAATATTTTATGAAAAAGCTAACATTCGCTTACGTCGGCAGAAATATATGCCAATTGAAAGAGAAAAGCTATCGATAAAGAAGATATACAAAGTAATGTGGCCATCAAACAATCCGGCGACAATTCACGAAAGGTAGAGGTCAACGTTGGGAACAAAAACCAGGGGAATGGTCGCCAGTTCGGGAATGGCAACAAGAGAAGAAATCGAGGAAACAAATCACAGAAGAGGCCTCGATTCAAGCCGTTTGAAAACTTTACACCATTGAATGATACATTAGAAACATTTTCCTGGATACCTACAACGTCCTTCAGTATAAGAGGCCTCCACCGAGAGATTCAATGGAAAAAGAGCGTGAGATAGGAAAGTTTTACCTTTTTCCTCAGACCCATGGTCATTCCACCAATGAATGCCGTTATTTGAGATATGTCATCGAAAAGCTACTCTACGAAGGAAAGTTGGACGAATACAAGGTTGCTTCGAGAGACAGAGGGCAAGCCGGGCAGGCCCCGAACCAAAACCAACCCGCTGCTAGGCCGACCGCTCAGAAGAAACGAAAGAACATTGTCATCAATACCATAGTAGGTGGACCTCATCCTGCTGGACACAGCTTTAGGGCAATGGATCAGTATGTGAATGCGGCCAAACACCTTGAAGTAGGAGAATGTTGTAACCCTGAAATTGCAGTCCCGATAAAGCAGCACAAAACAATGTTTGACGACATCATCATTCTAGATAGAGATTGTACTGGAATTCACGCCCTCACCGAAGATCCTTTAGTGACCATGGAAACCATCGGTCTCGCTTTGGTCCACAAGGTTTTGGTGGACAATGGAAGTTCAGTAAACATTTTGTTTAAGAAAGCATTTGATTAGATAAAGCTTGAGGCGAAAGATTTGAAGCCCTGTCAGGGATGGATACGTGGTTTCAATGGAGCCTCAACATCTCCAATTGGATATGTGGAATTGTCAGTTACTTTGGGAGAAGGAGATCGCTGGAAAGTGAGAATTATTCCAATTGTGGTATTAAATATCGAGTCACCTTACAATGCCTTCTTGGACCGACCGGCCCTAGCAGAATTTAGAGCTTGTATTGCACCCTGGTGGCTATTGTTAAAGTTCCCGACAGATGCAGGAGTGGGGGTAGTCAGAGGTGACCAAGCCATAGGACAAGCCTGGTACATAGCAGAATTGAAGTTGTTACTCAAATTAAACATATACCAATGGACACTCCTCCACCCACAAAGGAGGATTCAACATAGCAATTACAGATGGCCCCGAAGGAGCCGCCCAGAGAACTGCCCGAGGATATAGATCCCAGAGAGGACGAGGAACCTGGGGGCAGAATGGCAACTCCAAATGAAATGACTCTAGATGTTCCAATTGACGTTGATAACCCAACGAAATGTTGAAAGTTGGACCCAATTAGATCCACTTCATGCAAAGGAGTTAACTGACTTCTTAAAGGCCAATCTGGACGTGTTTTCCTGGACCCCTGCTGACATGTGTGAGACATCCCCATCAATTATGTGCCACTCGTTGTGAATTAAACCAAAGCATCCACCTGTTAAGCAGAAAAGGCAAATGCTTGGCTCAAAGAGGTCAGCTCCCTTAAAAGAAGAAGTTGAAAAGTTGAGGAGCAATGGGTTCATTAGAGATTCAACTTACCCGGAATGGATTTCAAACCCGGTTTTAGTGAAGAAGGCCAATGGGAAATGGCGCACCTGCATCGATTTTTTAGATTTGAACAAAGCTTGTCCGAAAGACAGTTTCCCACTTCCTAGAATTATCAATTGGTGGATTCGACGGTGGGTCAAGAACTCCTCTCCTTTATGGATGCATATTCCAGATATAATCAAATTCCCATGCATGTCCTGGACCAGAAGCATACCAGCTTCATCACAGATTTGGGATTGTATGGCTATGTAGTGATGCCTTCGGCTTAAAGAACGCTGGAGCTACATATCAATGACTAGTAAATAGGATGTTCTACAGTCAAATTGGGAGGATGATGGAGGTGTATGTTGATGATATGCTTGTGAAATCCAGAAAATCATCCTACCATACCACCGATTTAGCAAAAATGTTTGATATCCTTAGGCAATACGGGATGAAGCTCAACCATGTAAAGTGTTCAGTTGCAGTAGCCTCTGGAAAATTCTTGGGATTTATCGTTAGCTCGCGTGGAATTGAAATCAATCAAGATCAGATAGCAGCAATCAGAAATATTCAAGAACCAAGGCAAATCAAAGATGTGCAAAGCCTTACTAGAGTAGCAGCGTTAAGTAGATTTATCTCCAAAGCTACAGATAAGTGCATTCCGTTTTTCGATGGACTCCTGATTGTGTATAAGCATTCCAGAACCTCCTGAATCATCTGGAAAAACCTCCGATATTTTCCAAGTCGGTAGATCACGAGGATTTGTTTGTGTACTTGGCAGTATTGTCCCACGCAATAAGTTCAGCCCTGGTGAGGGAAGAAGTTAAAGTCCAGTGACCAGTGTGCTATGTAAGCAAGAAACTAGCGGCGGTGGAGTGGAACTACCCAAAGATAGTGAAGCTTGCATACAGTTGGCTGATCGCATCTAGAAAGCTCCGCCACTACTTTCAGGCTCAACCCATCACTGTGTACACCGATCATCCGCTACGACAAGTGTTGCAAAAACCAATGGCATCATGAAGGCTGCTCAAATGGAACATTGAGTTGAGTCGGTTTGACTTGAATTTTCAGCCCCGAAGATTGATAAGTGGGCAAAAACTGGCAAATTTTATAGCAGAGTTTACCATTCCGGAGGACGAAGTGGTGAGTGAAGAAGTTGATCCTCCAAAACAACTTATTGACCCTAACAGCTGGAAACTATATACTGATGGAACCAAGAATGATAGAAGATCAGGCGCGGGAGTTGTACTTGTGACCCTGAAAAAACAGTCGATATACTATGCTATCAGATTGGAGTTTCATACCACGAACAATGACTCAGCGTACGAAGCCCTAGTTGTCGGGGTGAGACTCGCGAAGGAGTTGGAAGTAACAAAGTTGGAAATCTTTTGCGACTCCAAAATAGTTGTGAACCAGGTTAATGAGGAGTTTCAGGCTAAGGGTCCGAGATTGATATCATATTTGAAAGAGGTGAGAAAGTTGCTTGATGGGTTTGATCACTCTAGTATAGCCCATATTCCTCGATCAGAGAATCATTAGGTGAACAAGTTAGCTAAGATGGCTAGTTCTAACAACCTTGAGGACACAGAGATGGTCTCGTAGACGTATTACAGTCTCCAAGTATCGATCAGATGGAAATCGATCATGTACTTGAGACTGAACCAGAAATGTGGATGACACCCTTAAAAAACTTCCTAATAAATGGGATACTTCCTACCAAAAAGAGCGAAAGGCATGCCGTCATTCGCAAGGCCTCCAGATATGTCATGCAAGGCGAAGTTCTATATCAATAGGGGTTCTCAATGCCGCTCCTCCGGTGTATAGCCCACGACGACATAGAAAGAGTGTTGAGAGAAGTCCACGAAGGTGGGTGTGGTGACCGCACAGAAGGACAAACACTGGCAAAGAAGATACTGCGATATGGCTATTTCTGGTCTACCATGAACAAAGATGCAGCTAAGTATGCACGACGTTGTGACGCATGCCAGAAATTCACAAAGATTCACAAGGCGCCTCCTAGCCAATTGAAGACAATGATGAGTCCGTGGCCCTTCGCTGTGTTGGGAATTGACATCATTGGAAGCCTCCCCATAGCGAAGGGCAGAGCAAAGTTCGCCATCGTAGTAGTGGACTATTTCACGAAGTGGGTTGAAGCGGAACCATTGACCACGATCACAACTAAGAGGGTGGTCAATTTCGTCGTAAGAAATATCGTCTGTCGATTTAGGATTCCGAAAGTCGTCATAACAGTTAATGGGACTCAATTTGGCAATACCGAGTTCCAGGATTTTTGCCAGAGATATCATATCAAGAAGAGATTCACAGCTGTGACGCATCCGCAGTCAAATGGACAAGTAAAAACGGCAAACAAAGTAATCAAGTCCATTTTGAAGAAGCGATTGAAACGAGCCAGAGCCATGTGGGTCGACAAGCTTCCTCTGGCATTGAGGGCCTACAGAACAACCTTCAAATCAACCACCGGGCATACCCCGTTTTCTCTTGCTTTTGGGTCCGAGGCAGTCATCCCGGTTGAGTTAAAGGTGTTGTCTCATAGGGTCAGTTACTACGACCCAATGACTAATAATGAACTACTCCTCGAATCCATGGACAATGTAGAAGAAAAAAGGGATGAAGCAGATCTACGTGCCTTGAGGCACAAATAGCAAGTCGCTCGGTATTACAACAGAAGGGTCTGAGCTCGAACCATTTCCCGGAGACTTGGTTCTAAAGCGTGTCTTTCCACCCCCAGTACATTTGGGCCGAAATGGGAAGGACCTTATACTATCCTACGGATGCTTGATAATGGATCTTTCAAGCTAGCGACAGTGGATGGAATTGAAATCCCCAAAGTGTGGAATGCCCAACATTTGCGGCACTATTTGACATGAAATTGTCATTTTTATTCTTTTGTTTTTTAGGACCATGTAAAAAGGCACGACTTGCCTAGAATGGTCCAATTATATAAACAAAAGATTATAAAGTGGACGTAAGTCATGATTCGACCGAACCGCTATAAAATATCTTGTGTCATTTACTTCTACTGCGCCATTTATTATTTACTCTGTCATTCTTTACTCACATGAATCATTATAATTTTTCAAAATTGCTACGATAACTCAAAGTGCCTTCTGTCAGATCAGAAGGTTAATAGTATGCAGAGCATTGAGGATGCAATAAAGTAAATGACACAGTAACCGATACTCTACTTCTCGCGACTTGAGAAAAAGTATAAAGGACAAGGGAATGGATTGTCCATGAGATTAGAAGGTGCACCATGATTATAAAGACCGTCTTAAATACACTCTACCTCGGGCATTCGACGAGAGAGTATAAATGTGCTAGAGACCGAGCGCTATGAAAGAACTCCTACCCCGCTGAAGGAACGAAGGGCAAATTGAAAGATGAGTTCGAACTCGATCCTGGGCATACGAAAGGAGAGTATAAAGGCATTTTGATTAAATGCTGCGACATGGCTCCTATCCCGTTGTAGAATCGGGAACAAGAATGAAAGCTGAGCCCGACCGCCTCATTTTCAAACATGGAGGGCAACACGTATACGACTATAATCAATCCTCAATAAGCACTGGCAAGGCGTTATATTAATGATTGATTGAGGGCATACTCACACACATTTATCCATGATGCAGGAATTTTTTTATTTTTATTGCACATGATTTTAATCTAGTTATGATTCAGGTGTTTGTGACTGAGAATGACAAACTTGCAGGTATGCAACGATGCAAAAGAAACAAATTTTCATTTACTAAATGTAGGTTTACAAGGCTAAACAAAATACGAGGGCCGTACTCGCAACTACATCAAAAGGCCAGTGGAACAACTAAAAAGAGAAAAGACATAAACAGACTATCTCTACTTAGGCTTTGGGGACGACCTTGGCCTCTTCTCCTTATTTTGCTTCTCCGGCTCCACCTTGTCGGCATCAGATTTATCCTGCGTCTTTCTTTTCTTCTTGTCCGAAGGAGGATCTTGCAGAAGGTCAGAAGATTGAGATGCAAGTTGTGTAGTTATCGATTTAGCAGACAGCTTTATGATTAATCCAGATTCAGGATCGGCTACGGAGATAGGTTGCACATATAGGGGCCCTTATTCCTCTATTTTTAAGGCCAGCTGTTTATCTTTTTTATCCTTCATGTTAGCTAAGGTCGTGTTGTTGTCATTCCTTCTCTCCCTTGTGATAGTAAGCTCTTCCTCATCATCCCCATGATTGCCATCGATGTCATCCGAGGCTCGTGAAAGCAAAGGGCTCTTGGAGTACCCATCTGAATACCACAACGGTTCGTAAGACACAATCACAAACCGCTGCATTATACGAACCAACACTCCGCCTTACTCACGACCCGAACGCCTGAAACTCACTACCTCCACTCAACTGTTTTCACGGTCCGTTAACCAACCCGATTCCCAATTCTTCTCTACGATCCAACGAACTCCTTGATCTTCCATCCTCAACCAACCATCGTGAACCAACCGCAAACAGTAGCGGCATCCTCGAGCTCCTTGGCCTCTCCTCCTCACTTCTCTATTTACCTAACGCGTCTCCGCCCTCAAATCCTAACTCCGCGCGCACAGTCGCCATCATCGCTCACAGCAGCGACGGTTTCAAGCAGTGGAAACTCGTGCAAATCGAAGAGAAACGAGAAAGGAACAACACAAAATTCTGGACAATCGAGTTACAATAAAAATTTGAAACAGTCCTAGTACCATTACCTTTCTAGTTTAGATTATGGGGTGATGTTGATTTTGGAAAGAGCGAATTAGGGTTGGAAATTAGGAAGGGAGCGGCGGCAGTAAAAAATGAAGAGAAAGGGTAAATGGGAGAAAGGGAACTGACTTTATAAAAAGGCTTTTAACCTTCCATTTTTTGTCCCATTAAAAGCGGATCGGCCCTATGGGCCACGAACACCCAAAAAGGCCCGCTAATGAATGAGGAGGAGTATTCTCCCCTTTCTTGACTCATGATTCCAGCCGAGTAGCCTAGACCACTACGCGTCCTAACGACTCAAACATCGGGATAGCTATTAAATAAAAAGTTGAAGCTTTTCTACATACAAGAATGACGAATTCTTTTAAAATATTCATGAAACCTATAGCTCACCTGAAGAAGTATTCGCGATGTGCTCTGAAATACACAAGATTGAAATAAACTAATAAGCAAAGAAATATTGGGAAATCCAACCTGATATTTATACTTGTCAAGGGACGTGACTATTCGAAATATTGTAACCCTCCAAGCAGATGCAACTGTTGATTCACACCAGTTCAGGAAAAGATACCTTGATAATTTCGAAGCACGTTCCATCCCTGATAAAACGTGCTTCAAGGGTCAAAAAGTTGGCTGGTTTTGTGACCAAGCTACCAAGAGTACAAGTATTCATAGTCAGACAGGAAGGAAAATTAGGTATTCAAGCTCAAGATGATTGCATCGAGACTGGCAAAGGCTAGGGTCCCGCTCGTGATCATCCTCACCTCCGGCTCGCAATTGGACACCACGCCCCGCTCGTGCAAACCTATCATGACCTGTTCGTGGAGGACTATCATGACCCGATCGTGATAATGTATCACGAACTGACCACGAACCTAGAGGATGATAGATGTGACCAAGTCCACCATAAGCCGCAAGATCAGGATCTGATGACACCTGTCCATAACTTTCATATTGACCATTTCTCCATCAAGCCACGAACCAATTCGATATCCTCGAGATTCGTGCTACTTGTCCTCACGAACTGCCTGCAGATATCACCTTTAAATAGCCCCATACTTTGCATTTGTCAGGATCTTTTGGTAGTTCTGAGTATTATTTCCACCATTACTGTTTCTCCATTATTTCTTATCAGTATTATCTCAAAGTCACTGAGTGAAGCATTATTGTAAAAGGGAGATTGAGAGAAATTATTGGTTGTACTTGCATTTAACGTATAATCAAAAGCATATAAATTGGACGTAGGCTCGTTAACGTCGAACCACTATAAATCTGGTGTGTTAGCTGTGTTTTGTTTCATTTCTAGTCATTATTCTTTGCAATTCTAGATAATTTGGGTGTTAGAGCCATAAATTGGTCTAACGATTGCAAATTCAACATTTTAAGACTATTTTGGAATTAAAATACTATTATACTATTTATATTAATAAAAAATTCAAAATCATTAGTTTCAGTTATTTAAATTCGAATTAACATTTTAAAATAATAAAATAAATTTAAATAATTGACCAGAAAATACAAGATGTTATAGGAAATGTTTCCAATGTTAATAATAACGTATAATATCGAAATACGGGAAAAAAGGAGCTATGAATAAATGTGAATGTTTTCCAAGAAATTGTGAGAGGCTAAGCGAGTGGGAAAAGTATTTGAGTAAAGATATTTAAGGAAAAATGGGAATTGGAATGATAATTTATAAATCTATTTAAAGGGGCTCAGGGTTGATTGATGATTGATTGGTAAGATTTCCATTTGGAAATACAACCGTTGTTTGTATGTATGTTTTCTTTTAATAGTTAAATAGCCGACTATCAATGTTTTTTACCATTTTTTCATTGTCAATACGGAGAGGCCGGAATCAGATTTATTATCTGGAAACCGCTCTGTATGGGCATTAGCGTTGTGATTCAAATATGATGAAGATAATGGAATACGGAGTTTATGCAAGGGTTATTCTGGCAATCCTAAATAGAAATTTCCTAAGATGGATTTACAGAATAGCGCCTTCAATTTGTCCAAACCCAGGACAACTCGAATGAATGAATATCTGACTAAGTATATCTAATAGATCACGTTAGTTGATCTCCTCAAACTTATTTACGTTTGGTGGCAGAGGAATTCATTTCTCTTACCTTTATACCCATGGTATTTTTGGAGAAATTAATTTGTGATTTGGCAAATATGACGATGTGGCATTCAAAATAAATGAAGGTGTGATCTGTCAAAAGATCGTTATGACCTAAAGCCTCATCATTTGGGTAATGATAAAAATCGGGTAGGCAGAATGGCTTTGTGGGTCACACCCAAATAGGGTATATTGTCACCATCTAGAGAATATTAATTTTGTTCTTGTTTTGCTTCTTATCTCTCGGGAACGGTTATGTTGGTTTATCAACCGTAAGATGATAATATATTCAGAACATTCAAGTGAAATGAATGGTCGGTCATGTGTTTCTGAGTTACAAGATGTTCTTGTTGAACTCCAGTGTATCCCCTCTTGAGTACTGTGACGGCCCGCCCCACACCAATCGGCATTTGCTCCGGAAGTGCGCTGTACACATGCCCGACTAGCACGGAACGGTTGCCAAAGAAAGGAAAGAAGAGAATGAACTAATCGAAAACCTATAGAATGTCTCGCAGAGCATGGAATAAAATATAATAATAATGTACTTGACATAAAACAGGCGAGACGGTGCATAAGCTGATAACTAAAACCAACATCAACATCATCATCAGAGTAGCGGAAATCCAAATACAGCTTATTACAACTTTCCAAATTACTATCTCTAAACAAAAGAAAGAAAGGTACAACACTAAAGCCCAAAGTAGTGACCACAGCAACACAGGGAGAATATATATATATATATATATGTGTGTGTGTGTGCGTCGTACGTGGAAGCCTCCTGCTCATCTTCGGTACAGCTACTTGTGCATACCATCTAACCTGTCTCTAGTCTGCTCGTGAGAGCACCCAGAGTAATAAGAAGAGACATAAAACTCTAGGTCTGACAAAAAGTCTGGTATGAGCGATAAGCAGCTAAACAGAACAATAATAGGTATACTAAACCATACCTGAATCTGGACCTGCAACCAAAGAGTGAGCAATACATACCGTACAATGCTCTAAGGTGCTACTGAACAGATGGTGTAAAGATAACGGGGGTGCGTGTGTACATGTCATAATGATGGCAAACATATCAACCATCCTCACATCTCTCACTCAGTGCGTAAAGCATACGATGTCCACCGCTGTCGATCACTAGACCCATCAGAGTAGTGACGGAGTTCGACTTGTACAACTACTGCTACTACCAAGCTTACCCCATGGAGTCATGACCAAATCTTTACAAATGACCCCACTTCATTGGTCTATAGCTCTTTAGTCGTACCTAGGAAAATGTGGCCGTGAATCCGTTTACGTACCCCCCACACATAGTGATCCAAAGTTACAGACATCGACAACCCCTTTGCATACGTCCCGCAGCATAGCCCAACTCATGAAGTCAACTCGTTGGTTCCCAACTGGATCCTAAGTACAAACTTCCATTTGGACTACCTTTGCATCTCGAGTTTGGTCGTCACCTTCTTCTCTGAATCGGTCTTCATTTCTTCACTTCACTTTGCTTCAGGTCGTGGTCATCAGCTCCTCGGTTCGGATCGGAATACCCCATACGGGTCGGATCGTGCTCCTCTAGCTCGTGACTCATCGTTAGGTCCTACTCGTGATGCGACGCCGTTGGTTCGGAGTCCACTAAGCGGCTTGGATCGCGCCCCCTAGAGTGGTTTGGGTCGGGGTAGCTCATGCTCAGGTAGGCGGATCGGGTCGGAGAACTCCCAGCGGATTGGGTCGGTGAACTCCCAACGGATCGGGTCGGTGAACTCCCAGCGGATCGGGTCAGAGATAGGTTCCTGGATCACCAGCTTGTCGAGGCGCTTCGGTTCGGGTCGTGCAACAATGCCAGGTCGGGTCGAGCTTCCCCCATCTGATCCGATCCTGCACAGTTTCCTGTACTTTGTCCAGCAAGTTGTTTACTCCATTCGACGGCGTTTTCGATCAATCTAACACTTCTAGACAATCACAAATCATACCATACAGTCATAGCAACATGTAAAATCAATCATAAACACCAAAACAACAACCATAGCTTGTAGAATGGATCAAACATAGCCAAAACCCCCTATTTTCCCTTTAGCATGTTTAGGCAAAACTAATCATAGGATTAAACATAACTTAACCAAATTAACCCAAACTTCTAACAGAGGTCTAAAACATCATTTCGAATTTTATAAATATTTTTCCAAAATTTAATGATGTTTAAATTCGCTAATTAACACTAATTACCCTTAATTAACCATAATTAGTGAGGAACTATGCAAATCACTCAC
Source organism: Allium sativum (assembly GCA_030737875.1). Classification (NCBI taxonomy): domain Eukaryota; kingdom Viridiplantae; phylum Streptophyta; class Magnoliopsida; order Asparagales; family Amaryllidaceae; genus Allium; species Allium sativum. Next base: position 573,421,360 of record CM060918.1, on the reverse strand, counting down.
TTTGGCCACAAATTAACTTTTAGATCTGAAATAAATCTCTGTTATGGCGCTTTTCCCGATGCAACAAAGCAGCTCTAACCTTGCTTTGGTGCTATTCCTCCTTAATTCAGTGTTGTTTAGGCTAATCTTCAATTAGAAAGTGGTTTGGGGATGTTTTAGATGTTGGAGGTCATGGCTAGGTTAAGAGGAATGAATAGTGACGGCTGAAAAATGAGAAAAAGGTATTCTCTAAACCCTAACAGCCCTTTTAAACTCCTAATCCCGAAATTCCCCTTTGGGCCTAGCTGTTAATCAACTGGTTAAGCCCAATTAAGCTGTTTTTTACCATCTGAAACTTGTTTCAACCATATCTCCCAAAAAGTGAGTCCGTTTGGCTAACGTGACCACTCTACGGAAAGGCAAACCATCATCCGAAGTCAATGGAAGTAGTTTCAGGTCAAAATTCCTTTCCAGTCAAAAGTTATGGTCAAAACAAGATCAGCTAGGGGTAAAACGGTCATTTAAAAATTGGCAAAAATCATGAACATGGGAAATGACCCCAATAGTTGTCTCCCAAAGTTACATGACCATACGACTTCGTATGTGAAATAAATAAATATTCTACGATCCTTCGATGCGTAGAATGCGGGTCGTTACACTCTTCCCCCCTTAAGAAATTTCATCCCCGAAATTCCTTAACCCAAAACATACAAAGGATCCTGCATGCCTACCAATCATATACAAAAATCAAGCATGCAAAACAGATAAAACAAACCTATCCTAGCATGCGCAAAGACTAAATCGAAACTGAAATCTTACCAGGCGAAGAGTTCTGGATACGTCTTCCTAATGCTCTCCTCTGTCTCCCAAGTACAGTCATTCTCATTCTCACCCCACTGGACTTTGACTAGATTCACCGCTTTCCTTCGAAGTTGCTTCGTATCATTCCAAACAATACACATAGGCTTGCGGTTCCCAACCGCCTCGGGTTCAACTTCGATATCATCCAACTGATCAGGTGAAATAGTCACATCTGGGTCGTGTACGAGCTTCCTTAACTGGGAAACATGAAATACATTGTGAACTCCTGCCATCTTCTCTGGTAATTCAACTTTGTATGCCAAATTCCCAACTTGCTCAAGAACTGGGAATGGACCAACAAATCTTGGTGCTAACTTGCGTCTCCTACCAAATCGTATCACGCTCTTCAATGGAGAAGTCTTGACAAACACCAAGTCGCCAATGGAGAAATTTAATTCTCTTCTCCTCATATCAGCATAATTTTTCTTCCTATCATGGGCAGCCTTCATTCGCTACTGGATAACCTTGATCTTGTCTAATGTTTCTCTTATTACTTCTGGTCCAAGCACATATTTCTCACCGGTCTCTAACCAGCAGGACGGTGAATTTCACGGTCTTCCGTACAAAGCTTCAAATGGAGCCACACCAATACTGGATTGATAACTATTATTATATGCAAACTCTACTAGATGCAAATGGTCATCCCATGATCCACCAAAATCCAATACACAGGCTTTCAAGAGATCTTCTAACACTCGATTCACCCTCTCTGTCTGTCCATCGGTTTGAGGATGATACGTGGTACTGAGATGTAGATCTGATCCTAACGCCTCTTGTAAGCTCTTCCAAAATCCACTAGTAAACAACGAATCTCGGTCACTCACAATGCCTTTGGGTATTCCATGAAATCTCACTACCCACTTTGCATATAGTTCGGCTAACTTAGCTGTCATTCTATTCGACTTGACAGGTATACACCTTGCACTCTTAGTCAATCAGTCCACAATCACCCAAATGCTATCATGGCCCGATCTAGTCCTTGGTAACCCATCAATGAAATCCATTTAGATTTGTTCCCATTTCCATTCCGGAATCTCTAATGGTTGCAGCAACCCACTAGGCTTCTTTTGCTCAGCTTTAACTAGCTGGCAATTCATGCATTTGGATATAAACGTCCCAACGTCTCTTTTTATCCCTTCCCAGTAGTAGGTCTGCTTCATGTATCAATACATCTTGTTACCACCGGGGTGTATAGTCAGTTTTGAGTGATGACATTCTCTAAGCACTTCATCTCTCAATCCATTGACATTGGGTACAATTAGTCTTCCATTCTTTCTAAGCCATCCATCTCGATCAAGCCCATACTTGTTCATCTCCTCGTCGATGCCCATCTCTAACTTGGAGATGATTTCCAATAGGTTAGGATCGTTCCTCTGACTGGAACCAATCCTCTCAATCAAAGTGGGTCTGATCGTCAAATTTGCTAACATTTCTGGATCCAATTCGCACTTTGGTCTGAAATCATACCCAGCGATGTACTCCAGTTGCTTCCATTCTAGAAACAAACCCCCTAAACTGGTATGTCTCCTACTCAAGGCATCAGCTACCGCATTGCCCTTTCCTGGTGTGTATGCGATATCGAAATCATAGGAAGCTAAGAATTCTAACCATCTTTGCTGTCAGAGATTTAGATCCTTTTGGGAGAAAAGATACTTTAATGACTTATGATCAGTAAACAACTCGAATCTTTCTCCCAAGAGATAATGTCTCCACATCTTCAATGCGAATACGTTCGCTGCTAATTCCAAATCATCGGTAGGGTATCTTTTCTTATGTGGTTTCAGTTGTCGACTTGCATAAGCTACAACCCTAACTCCTTGCATCAATACAACACCTAGTCCGGTACCACATGCATCCGTATATACCGTCATCTCTTCATTACCCTTAGAAATGACTAACATTGGTGCACATGTCAACTTTTCCATTAGGCTCTTGAATGCATTCTCGCACTTTTCATCCCAGACGAAAGCTTGATTCTTCTTGGTCAACTAAGTCAACGGTGCTGCTATCTTGGAGAAGTCTTGGATAAACTTACGATAATATCCAGCTAATCCCAAGAAACTTCGTATGTCAGTTGCATTCTTGGGCGTAGACCAATCTTGTACCATAGCCACCTTCGCAGGGTCCACGACAATACCATTCTCTAAAACAACATGGCCTAAGAATCTTAGTTTCCTCCTCCAGAAGTGACATTCAGCAAAATTTGCTTTCAATTGGTTTTTTCTCAACACCTCCATCACTATTCTCAAATGTTCCTTGTGTTCTTCCTCTGTCCTCAAGTAGACCAGAATATCATCCACGAACACAAGAACAAACTTATTCAATTGATCCCTGAATACTCTATTCATAAGATCCACAAAATATGTTGGTGCATTGGTCAACCCGAATGGCATGACCAACCACTCTTCCAGACAGCGTTCGGAAGGCCGTTTTAGCTATACTCTCAGCTTCCACTCTAAGATGATGAAAACCTGTCGTGGGATCCAACTGAGAAAACACTCTCGCTCCACTCAACAGATCGAACAAATCATCTATCCGTGGTAGAGGATAATTGTTCTTCCTCGTCACTTTATTCAACTCGCGGTAGTCTACACACAATCGAAGGGAACCATCCGCCTTGGTAGCAAACACGACTGGTGCTCCCCATTCAGAGACACTCCTTCTGATAAATCCCTTCTTCAAAAGATCGCTGACTTGCACCCCGAGCTCTCGCTGCTCCCTTGGTGCCATACGACGAAGTGGCATCACTATAGGTCTGGCATCTTTCACTAAATCAATACGGAACTCGATCTCTCGGTGTGGTGGAAGCCCGGTCACTTCCTCGAAAACGTCCGGATACTGGCCAACCACGGGAAAACCTAACAACTCACTATGCGGGATGTCGAGGGAATTTAAAAAACTAGCCATTACTCCATCAGCAGGTAGGCCACCAAACACTACCCTCTTCCCATCGTCCGCTCTAGCTGTCACCAAAAAGCCCTCACAGTCCACCACCACCCCGTATCTTTGGAACCAATCGACTCCCAAAATAATGCCAAACCCAGTAAAGCCCGATACAAAGCGATCACAAACAAACATGCATCCATGACTCGATAAGACCACATTACGACAAATCATGCTAAGGTTAGTCGAACCACCAATCGGGTCCGTCACTACTTAAGGTCTATCGACAATCTCGGGCTCCAATCCCAACCTATCTACCAGGTCACTAGATATGAAAGAGCTGGAAGCTCCGGTATCAAACAAAACTCTAATAGGAACATCATAAACAGAATGCATACCTTGAATAAGGACATTCTTTCCTTTCTCCGCCGCAGTTGGGGCATTCGATGAAGAAGGAACAACATTAAGGGCATATGCTTTCACCATCTGCTTTTCTTTGGGGGGTTGCGAACACTTGTCCTTGTGATGTCCCACTTGACCACAGTTGAAGCACTTCTTATTCGCTGGCTTGGCCCGACAATTACTAGAATAATGGCCTTTCTTGCCACAGCTAGAGCACTCAACATCTTTCTTCTTCTACTGGCCATCCTTATTCTGGTTCTGCTTCCTCTTATTCTGAGAACCACTCTTACCTCCACTACTTGCTTGCAGTTTTGGCTCCTCTGCAGATGCGACCTCAATCTTCGACTTAGGGTAAAGACTTTCTGATCTAAAAGCTTTCCCCATAATTGATTCAAACGTCTCATCAATCTGGTTAATAAGCCTTTCCCCCAAGTATCCATCCAAGCCAGTTATGAACTTCTCGTTCTTCTTCTCAACAGTATCTACCAGGGATAACCCATATTTCGACAAAGTGTCGAATTTGGCAATATACTCCGAGACTGCCCTACCATTCTGCTTGAGTTCCAAGAATTTCTTAAACAACACTGACTTCTGAGAAGCTGGAATGAACTTATCGTTAAAGAAAACCTTGAAATGATCCCAAGTAATCTGATCCTCGGGAGTAGCTGCCTTTATAGCATTCCAGCAATTCATTGCTCGTCCTTGCAGGTGACGGGATGATAGCTTTCTCTTCATCGCATCCTCGATACCCAAATCTTCGAAGATACGCTCGCAGCTATCCAACCAATCCTGAACATCCGTAGCCGACTCCGTTCCATGGAACGGCATCCCACCAAGACTAGTATAATCCATGTTCAGCTTGGCGAAATCGTCCCTAGGCGCCTGCACTATTGGACCACTGCCATTACTAGCATTGGGAGCTTCCCTCTGAACATCTCCAAGCATCTCCCTCATGAGGTCAGTAAACATCGTCCTCATATCAGCAACATTCCTATTATTAGCTCCTCTACCGGTACCCCTTGCGTATCGGCTCATCGTTTAATCTGCACAGAGAAAACGATTAACCATCTCCATAGTGGTGATAGTGCAGTGCGACTTCATCCTTAACTATACTAATAGTATACATATAGATTTTGAAAAACAAAATAATCACAAATACGCGCTCTTGAATACGTGTTATCTCTCCTTGGTGTCTTTCCCTAGGTTAACTACGCAACCTAGAGCTCTAATACCAAGTGTGACGGCCCGCCCCGCATCAGCCGACATTTCCTCCAGAAGTGCGTTGTACACATGCCCGACTAGCACGGAACGGTCGCCAAAGAAAGGAAAGAAGAGAATGAACTAATCGAAAACCAGTAGAATGTCTCACAGTGCATGGAATAAAATATAATAATAATGTACTTGACATAAAACAGGAGAGACAGTGCATAAGCTGATAACTAAAACCAACATCAACATCATCATCAGAGTCGCGGAAATACAAATACAGCATATTACAACTTTCCAAATTAATGTCTCTAAACAAAAGAAAGAAAGGTACACCACTAATGCCCAAAGTAGTGACCGTAGCAACACAGGGATAATATATATATATATATGTATCGTACGTGGAAGCCTCCTGCTCATCTTCGGTACAGCTACTTGTGCATACCACCTAACCTATCTCTGGTCTGCTCGTGAGAGCACCCAGAGTAATAAGAAGAGACATAAAACTCTGGGTCAGACAAAAAGTCTGGTATGAGCGATAAGCAGCTGAACAAAACAATAACAGGTATACTAAACCATACCTGAATTTGGACCTGCAACCAAAGAGTTAGCGCTACATACCATACAATACTCTAAGGTGCCACTGAACAGATGGTGTAAAGATAACGGGGGTGGGGTGTACATGTCATAATGATGGAAAACAAATCAAACATAGCAACCATCCTCACATCTCTCACTCAGTGCGTAAAGCATACGATGTCCACCGCTGTCGATCACTAGACCCATCAGAGTAGTGACGGAGTTTGACTTGTACAACTACTACTACTACCAAGCTTACAACATGGAGTCATGACCAAATCTTTACAAATGACCCCACTTCATTGGTCTATAGCTCTTTAGTCGTACCTAGGCCACTGTGGCCCTGAATCCATTCATGTACCCCCTACACATAGTGATCCAAAGTTATAGACATTGACAACCCCTTTGCACACGTCCTACAGCAAAGCCCAACTCATGAAGTCAACTCATTGGTTCCCAACTGGATCTTAAGTACAAACTTCCCATTTGGACTACCTTTGCATCTCGGGTTTGGTCGTTACCTTCTTCTCTGGATCGGTCTTCATTTCTTCACTTCACTTTGCTTTTGGTCGTGGTCATCAGCTCCTCGGTTCTGATCGGAATACCCCATACGGTCGGGTTGTGCTCCTCCAGCTCGTGACTCATCGTCACTCGTGATCCGACACCATTGGTTCGGATTCCACTAAGCAGCTCAGATCGCGCCCTCTAGAGTGGTTCGGGTCGGGGTAGCTCATGCTCACGTGGGCGGATTGGGTCGGAGAACTCCCAGCGGATCTGGTCGGTGAACTCCCAACGGATCGGGTCGGTGAACTCCTAGCGGATCGGGTCGGAGATAGGTTCCTGGATCACCAGCTTGTCGAGGCGCTTCGGTTCGGGTCGTGCAACCATGCCAGGTCGAGTCGAGCTTCCCCCATCCGATCCGGTCCTGCACAGTTTCCTGTACTTTGTCCAGCAAGCTGTTTACGCCATTCGACAGAGTTTTCGACCAATCTAACACTTTTAGAGAATCACAAATCATACCATGCAGTCATAGCAACATGTACAATCAATCATAAACACCAAAACAACAACCATAGCATGTAGAATGGATCAAACATAGCCAAAACCCCATATTTTCCCTTAAGCATGTTTAGGAAAAACTAATCATAGGATTAACAAAACTTAACCAAATTAATCCAAACTTCTAACAGATGACTAAAACATCATTTCGAATTTTATAAATATTTTTCTAGAATTTAATCATGTTTAAATTTGCTAATTAATACTAATTACCCTTAATTAACCATAATTAGTGAGGGACTATGCAAATCACTCTCCTTGGCCACAAATTATCTTTTAGATCTGAAATAAATCTCTGTTATGGCGTTGTTCCCAATGCAACACAGTATCTCTAACCTTGCTTTGGTGCCATTCCTCCTTAATTTGATGTTGATTAGGCTAATCTTCAATTAGAAAGTGGTTGGGGATGTTTTAGATGTTGGAGGCCATGGCTAGGTTAAGAGGAATGAATAGTGACGGCTGAAAAATGAGAAAAAGGTATTCTCCAAACCCTAACAGCCCTTTTAAACTCCTAATCCTGAAATTCCCCTTTGGGCCTAGCTGTCAATCACCCGGTTAAGCCCAATTAAGCTGTTTTTCACCATCTGAAAATTGTTTCAACCATTTCTCCCAAACGGTGAGTCCATTTGGCTAATGTGACCACTCTACGAAAAGGTAAACCATCAACCGGAGCCAATGGAAGTTGTTTTAGGTCAAAGTTCCTTTCTAGTCAAAAGTTATGGTCAAAACAAGATCAGTTAGGGGCAAAAACAGTCATTTAAAAATTGGCAAAAATCATGAACATGGGAAATGACCCCAATAGTCGTCTCCCAAAGTTACATGACCATATGACTTCGTATGTGAAAGTAATAAATATTCTACGATCCTTCGACACGTAGAATACGGGTCGTTACAAGTACACTGATCGGAATGTGGTTCCATACCTTGTCATAGTGGGAAATCCAATCTCCAAAAAGAGACTACGATTTTGGATTGTATACTATGTATGTAGAACGTGAGATGCTATTATGCTAGATTGTTATTCACTTGTATTGGACACTATTATAATATCATAATAGTATTGATTTTAAAGGAATGTTCTGGGTTATCGTAAAGTAAAAACCGTCCATATTTATGTGTGGATCGGTCTTACAATAATCTTTTATTTTGAAAAGGATTTTTAAAAGTTAAACTAAATGGTTGGAGTTTACTCAACCAGTCCCTTGACTGATCCAGACATTATTTTGTTTTATTTTACCCTAAACTCTTGGGTGCCCAAATTTGTACAGGCAACCAAGTTGTCGGGATTTTACAGATATCACTACTACAAAACGGGTCATTTGCGACTGTTGTTTAAGCTTATTTGCGACTATTTTGCAGCCGTCGCATATGCTACCGTCGCAAATTGTGTAAACTTATTGCGACAGTTTTAAAACTATCGCAATATACATGTTCTTGCGACGGATATTATGTAATAACAGTCTTTGTAGTATAATTCATTAGCGACGGTTTGCTTTACACCAGTAGCAAGAACCCGATATTTAACTTCAAAACTTTGACCTTGTGCGACAGGTATTAAAGTAACTGACGCGATAAGTTTTGCATTTGCGACCGTGTTTTATTTACAACAGTAGCAAATAACTTCTGAATTCAAAAGGTCTAATGCAACCGCATTTCATCTCAGCCATTATCCTTACAAAGTTCAACATTATAAGCAATTTACAAAATATATGAACACAAGAAATACATACATAATTCACAAAATCTTATATAATTTGAAAAGAAAACACTACCATTGATAACCATACAAAAAAAAATAGTTTGCATGAGTCATAACTAGTCATATGCTAAGCTGCAACCAATTCGATCGTGTAAATACTTACATAATACTTATTTCATTAGAAATTAACATTCTTCATATGACTACAAAAGAACAAAATGGATCTTCCAACTTAAAACTAAAAATAGCACAATTTGTCTTCGTGGTGGTTGACTTGAATCAGCATCTGCCAAAAAAACCAACATAGCATGATTTTGACTGCAATTGAAAAAATATCAAACATAGTATCCAGACTGTGAAATTGGACACTAAAAAATATACAAACAAGGAACAGATCATAAAATGCAAAATAGTGACATGAAAAATACCGTGTTTTTCTCCTCTAGCTTGTAATGTGAACTGAACGTAAATAGTTTACAGTCATCAAATTCAAAGTTAAACATTTTTGAATAATATTTCACATTTCAGCACTACTCATTTTGCCAACCTCTAATCTACTGCAAAATTGAGACCATCACTTCCACCTGAAAAAACATCTCCAAACTTGTTGAGCATACAAAATCACAATAACACACGCATGTACACACATTATAACATATACAGTGCCTGATAGAAAAAGATTCTACAGTCCAAAGTGGAAATGACAGTATTACAAGAGGCGACACAAGAAATGCCTAAAAATAGGAAGTCCAACGTTTCACCTAATGAATTTAGTGGAACTTAGAATTAAATGGATGTTCCACACTTACAGTTTCAGAAGATTTGCTATAATGAATTTTATCAGCTCTAGTCACATGGAGATACATGAAACTAAAACAATTCAATAAGTTATCAAAATTATGAAATGCAAGAAACTTACGAAGTATGATTCCCCATCTGAACTATTCGCTGCTGCAGCAAACTTGATGATATTTTATAAGTGAAATGTCAGAGCATATTCCTTATACTGCAAATGAAAATGAATATTTAGATTATATCTCCCACGTGATAGAAGATAAATAACTAGGGAATGTCAAAATCCTTCACTTGGTTATCTTTGATAGTTAAATAATGTGCAGTTTTTTCAAGATGAGCAACTTACTTGAAGTATCCAGAGAGCATAGCCTTTCTGATATTCACGTAATAATTATGAGTGTTTAAATCGTTGCTGCACAGGTTAAAGAATTTCTTTAATAACAATATATAAATAACATATCCATTTGTTGCAAACATATGATTTTTGTAGTACAGACTTGTGAACAAAATCATTTAATACTAGTTTCTCTTTGGTACATGCAACAATAAGCATCCGATCTTGCAACATACGCTAGAATACATATATTGAATTCATAACTGAATTCATACAGCAAGTAGGCAGTGGCAACTACTTAAGGAAATAGGGCGAATGTTGTAAAGAAGTGTGTGGTCTTATACATGGAAGAAATACCCAGTAGATTAAATAATCATTTTCTCAAAAAAGGACGTAATATGCAATTCCTTTTACTCTAGAAGCTATAAATACAAATGCCTGGAGGCAAAACAGGTGCACCAAAAGATACATAAAGGAATTAAAGCTAGAGCACTCTTACAAAGATTTAAAGTTTAGTTGTGAATAAGTTAAACATTTACAAATCTTAATACAGTATTATAATAATAATCATTGCAATGATAATTTTTTTCTTAATTACAATAATTCATACAAATTTTGGAAAGGTGTATCTTTCATCTGTTTTTATATGTTTTAATTTTTTAACCCTTTTTACTGTGCTCAAACGCTTGAAGTGGTGTATCTATCACATACTCAAAAAATTATGCTCTCATCTTCTTCAAACAATGTTGTCATCTGCTAAAACTCAGTACCTATCAAAGGTAGGAAAAACTGAAACATGACTTCAGCAAAAACAACATTAATTTCTTATAATGTTTCAGCTTTAGACTATGAACCGGGTATCAACAAGGACAATGACAAGATCAAAACTTGGTCAATATAAACAAACTCATTAATTAAGCTATAGTAGTTTTTTCATATTTCAATTAGAATATAAATGGGGGGAAAGGATAAAAATTTGTATTCATCTTACAAATAGCAAAGCAATGGAGACTGGGTAAATAATGGAGTACTGAAGATGACAGCTGCATGGTGCTACCTAAAAAATGATTGGTGACGTTTACTGGGTTGAAAGTGATGGATTGGTACTCTCAAACGGGTTGGCTGTGGTTTGAAATGAGTTGGAATAAAGGTTCGAAATGGTGGTTTTGGAAGGGAGAAGGAACTGACGAAGTATAAAATGTTAAAATTGAGGTGCATGGTTGGATGAAAGGTAAACAGGTAGTAACGATAAAGATACACATTCACGTGCATGCTATTCTTTTGGGACATTTGCAGCTGTTTCGTTCAAGACAGCAACAACATTGCGATTACAGATTATTTGAGAAAACATACCCGATTTTTCAATTTTAGCTTGGCATGAGCAGTTGAGAGCTAACCATGGTTACTAAAGTTCTTGGAGTTACTGGAACTTGGAAGCGTATCTCCTCCGAGCTAAAACAGATAGATTTTAGGCAATAAGATTGTATAGTTTTTTAAAAAAAAAACATAAACCACAAAATAAAAATTACCTTAGCAAGCCTGTATCTCTCAGTTCTGCGTCCGATGTAGCAATGTTTTCAGATTCCTCCTGTTGGTGGATGATGCACGGTTGGGGCATTAAACTAAGCAAGTTTTTGAGTATTTCATTTTTATTACATACAGGAATGTGCCATTTCATTTATGATGTTTTTGCCTTCAAGAGAAATCCATAGATATGGGTCTGGAGCTGTAAAACCGCAGGTATGAGTAATTATATCTTCTTTACTAGCAAATGTTGTTATGTGTTTCGGTTGATTTTTTGTTAGATCAGGTAGTAACATTTCACCATTTTCTCCTCTTTTTGTGCCCCCTTACTGCTTCTTTTCTTCTCTAATATGATTTCTTGTTGCAAGTTGCAACTTCGATTGGCAAATGATTTCCATTTGGTTCTCTGCTCAGTATCACAATAAATATTTGAGTTTATATATAAGCTTAAGCATGTTGTTTCTCTCAATGTACATGAGCAGGTTTCCAACATAAAGTATTGGAAAAAAAATTATGATGCAAAAGAATCCCCTGTTAGCCTTCCTATAGTATTTAAGATTAAACAAGATGTTTTTAATTATATTTTCCTCATATTGGTGCTTGTCGCCTTGATTTTTGATGGTCAGGGCGTTGCTATAATAAGTTTCGTCGAGTTTTTATATCTTTGATTACTTTCAGAACAAAGAAAAATGTGATGTATTATGATCAAAGGAAAAATTATAATCAAACTAAGTTAGACTATTTGAGCTCTTATCAGTATTAGAATGCATATATAAGGAACTGGTATTAAATGAAAATATAAGATCAATGAGCAGACGCATATAAGAAATTATGAAATGCATAGGAACGTCCCTTGGCTTAGCAGCACTTTACTGAGAAAAGTTGTATGCTGAAATGATTATAATTTAATGCTTAACAGATACATACTGAGTTATAAAGCACATCGTACTTGTAATTATTTCAGTTTTTAGATGCTAGAATCTAAAATTCCTTGTTCCCTCCATTTTCTTTTGCAGTTCAGATAATTACAATTTGTGCGAGTGTAAACAATAGAAAATGAAGAAGAAAAGTAGTAGAAGCAAAAGAGAGTGAAGATAAGGTAATGCTTTGTAAAAAAAGAAGGTATTATCAAATAGAATATGCATGGGGTGCATATTGATTGCCATATTGTTTGCCTTGAACGTCACTTCATGGATGCAGCTAAAGCCTATGTTAGCTTTGACGGAACATCTGATAAATATAAATTAGTTTTTTCATTATATTACAATTCCCTCACACCTTGTATGTTCAGTAAGAATTTTAGGACCATAAACCTTTGTTGGGTTATTAGTGTGTTTTATTTTTGTAATAATTTATTTTCACCATATTGTGCTATATAACTCAATACTTCATAAATCAGAGCACATGAACCCAACCTTTGATTTCTAGGTTGGCCTAATATTGAGACTGCTCCGATATAGATGAATACAATCCTAACCATTCAAACCAATTAAATTAAAGTTGGTAGGCTCAAGATATTGTTTGAGCATAATTTTCATTTATATCTTAAATGTTGTTATGCTACACTTCAAACAAATTTCCTCTATTTTTGTTTCATTCCCTTCTGCACTCGACATTTTTTCAAAAAAATTAATAACTAAGTTACTATCTTGTAATTTTTTTTGCTGTTAATCAGGTTTTATAAAATTAGCTAAGTTATCGTGTTTAATTAAAAAAACTTGCGGTAATTAGGTGGCCATGACAAAAGGTTATTCAACTTTTACTATAGCTTAAGTTTGATAATCTGCCAACCTTGCTGATTTTAATATCTCTTTGTTTTGCATGTGGGTCTTATCAAAATATGTAGAATGGAGTGCTGCCATGTTGGAAACCGATGACAAGGCAAAGCTTAAAACAACTGAACGTCAAGCCAAAAAAGGATGTCCTAAGACGTGGACCAAATGTACATCTCCACCTTCAAATTTTATGCAATTCATGATAAAAAAATCTCAGTAATGGTAATTGTTGCATTATAAGACTTTGTTTCTCTTTATCTTTTTAATATATACCAACCTCAAATCAAGAGTTTGAGCACTACATTAGTTACAACAGTTATTCACTTTATTTGCCTTTTGGGGTGGTGTAACTCAGTAACTAGCATGTAAAACTTCTAAATAAATGTTATGCATTTACATTGAAAATGATGGCAAGTTCTCTTTTATTTTATTTTTATCTCAGTAGTGTGTCCACAATTTGTTTAGTTAGGTATTTTTGCATATTTTACGAAGGAAAAAATATATCATGAGTGAGTAGAATGCAAAATTCATTTTTCGAATGCTTAATTTTCAATACAAATCCAAAACTCTAAACTGGTTCTTATATTTTATCTTTTGATCAAAATTAATGAAAACTATAAGAAATATATATTTTAGAAACTACGTACGTTTACGATAGGGTTTTCCAACAAATTGTCATCGCCAACGCCATTTTTTCAATGCAATTACAAACAATCAGTTTCCCTTACTTGGGTCCAACATTAAAAATAACCATTTTCTTCTCGGTTCTTGCCCAATTAGACTTGATGAAAATGATGTAGGCATGGTATCATGGCACCAAAAAGAGGTGAGTAGAAGTTGCTTTCTTCATTATATTGCACAAACAATAATTTTGTAGTTATGTAATATTCCAAAAATGTACATTCCTAATGATTACATAAGATTTATCACTCTTTACCGACACTCATGTTTTTTTTTTGTTTTTTTCGCTTTTTTGGGGGATGGAGCTATGTGATTTAAAATTTTCTTCTACATGACATAGTTGGCTTCTTTATATTTTTAAGCATATATTGTTTCAATTGGAAATCTAACTTCTCTCAATCCTTAAATAATAATCATGGGTTCACATTTCTACGCTAGCTATATTAAGATTATATTGGATGCACCATTCATTGAAATACATTATAGTTTGGAGTAGACATACTGTTTGTCCTTGTACACTTTTTGAGTCTTATCCCCCTTGCCACATCATGGTGTCAAGTATCAAAATTTGCATTGGCTGAAGCCTCATCCTTAATGGTGTAAATTTATAATCTGCAATATGATCGTAGGTTAATTGAATACTTCTTTATGTGATATCAAACACTACAAAGGAAATTTCTAATTATTATTAAGATTAAGAAATTTATCACTAGGAATAATACTTATTGACAGTGTCAATTAATGTTTATCATTGCCTTACCAGCAGTTATTTTCGCTTACATTTGTTAACGAGATGCAATTTAATTTTAAAATTACTCAGACAATCATTGTTTTAATTTGAGTTCAATAGACTACAAATGTCTGCACTCTCCAATGAGGCTCAAATAATAGTGGCAGTTGTACGTCACTTAAAGGTATTAAATTTGTGGTTCCTAATCTAAAATGATTTGTGATTCCTAATTCTTTAATTTGCTCTTAAAGGTATTAAATTTGTGGCTAGAATTACAAATTAAAAATATCCAACTACATTTTCTTCATTCACTTTTCCAATGTTTACTACATATATAAATAACTACTTTTCCTTGCTTTCTTTACAATGGGAACTTTATTAAGAAAATTTAATTGTCTTTATAAAGGGACCTACCAGTAACCATTGTTTATTCCTTATCTTATTTCTTCTAGTTCATTTTTACATCTTCGCTCATTCAGCTTTTGAACTCCATGCAAACTTGTGTCCTAGTTACGCAAAGTCATCGTTGTAAAATGACTGGTAATGACTTATTTCCTAAATCAAAAAATGCATTCATGCAATCCTATGCTTATTTCATGCATTTACATAATATTTATCCCTTGTAGCAATTTGTTTTTTCTCTTTAGAGATGGATCACTAGCGGAAAAACCCATAGAAGAATTTTGGAAGGACCAAACGACAATATGCACGTAAGTAATACCATATGCCTAGTAATGTATTATTTTTATCAAAACTAATATCACATTATCTGGTTTAATAATGTGATCACTGAAGATTAGTTAACGTTTCTCTTATAATAAGAAAGATCAATAGTTAGACAAAGGTTGCGGCGTCGTTGAAATTCAATGGAGATGTTAAGAATGTGAGTAACTTTAATTGATTATATCTAGTTCCACGACTAACTATGTTAATAATACGTGATTCCATGCTTCTTCCATGTATCATTTTAACGTATGATTGCATTTTTCATTGCTTCAATAACCACTTTGTACTTAACATGCACTTTGTTTATAAGCTTAAAAGAATTAGTAACCACTTTGTTTATAGATTGCAATTTGCATTTGTCATTATCCAGGTACAAAATGTGACAAAAAATTTAATTGCTTCAGCTTGCGCTTTGCTTTGTTCATGAGTCTCTAATTTGTACCTTTGTAAATTGCAGGATTAATATTGTGCACGAGATGACTGGCGGAAGACGAACTAAGTGATTTCTCATGTATTTTTGTTTTGAAACTGTCTAAACTTATTTTATGTAGCTAGATAACATCAACCATGTCAAAACCATATTATGTAAGACCATTTTTATTGTCTTTTACAATCAAATAGATATAAAAAATTTGTGAATGGTTATTTCCATGGAATTGTCTAAAAATTCTTTATCTAGCACTCAAATTATTCAAAATACAATAAGCGCATCGTCCTCCATGCATGTGCATGAATAATTTTATATTTTATGTTAAACACCTTACTGGTCGGTTTTTCCACCGTTGTGCGGTAATACTAGTATGAATGAAGCTTGATACTAGTCAAACCTTGCAATGTATACACTACCCATGTTCACTCGAAATCAAAATACCATTCCAGGTAAATATTCTTACCTAGGAATAAGCTTGACAGAGTACCTTTTTATAGGCAAGCTCATGGCCCTAGGCGACTTACGCGCAGTTCCTGGCTAGGCTCAGATCCAGCTAAGTGTGTAGAGATGGACCCTGTTGACAGCAGTGCATGCTCCTGTTGTATACAACGGTTACACAGGCATGTATTGCTGCTGCCTGTTAGCAACAAGGGATGTTACCCCTATGTGGTGGTCAAGTTCTACTATGTTATGGACCACTTTTAATGTTATAGCCCTGTACAAAAAGGGAAACATGCAAGATGTTAAATAACTATATGGAAGTAAATGTTAAATAAACAATATTAATGTGCTTGTTTCTTTCCCCTTTTTTGTAGCAGTCCAATTAATTTCAAATATATGACTGAAAAATATAATAAAAAAAATATAGTGATTGAAATAGTGTTGGTGTATTTTAATCCAGGAGATAGAAAATGTTTTTTTAATTAAATAATTTGAATGTAATTGGTTTCATCAAAGGATCCAAAATGATTAAAAATTCTTTCAATAGACCATAGCTTAGAATATTTAGGAGCAGCAGCCTTAGTTACCTTAATATCAATAACATGCCATTAAATTATTTCTCAAACTGAGTAAAATAACGGACAATAAAGATGCAGGCTATATAGCATGACAAATAACAAGAGTAAAATTTATAAGCCTATACACCAGCTTAATCCTTGCGATCATTGTTAAAAAATATTCTTTGTGCTATCACATTCCTTTAATCAACTACCCGAACCTATCTCTCCTGGTTGTGTTATATTAAATGTCCTGCTTTTGCTGTCTGTGATACTTCCTACCATATTGATCTGCATCACTGGTAAATATTTTTTATTTCTATTTTTTGGGTTTCCTTCTGAGTTGAAAATCGAAATGTTGCATCATTAGAATCAAAGCCTCTTTTCCAATATGGATATTTCATGAATACAGAAATATTTCCTTTTGTTTGACTGAATGGGTATACAGGGTAATGTTGCATGGATATAACAGCATTTACACATGCATGTGGGGGGTGGGTCAAAAGACCATGATTTCATAGTGCAAGTGGTCTAGGTAACTTCAGATGGTCGGACGATTTATTATGCTTTGAAGCCCAAGTTCCATGCTAAGAATAATGAAGCAGATTATCAATATCTGGTATGCTTTCACCCCCTATATATTGAGGAAATCATTACTAAATATCATGCACTTTCTGTCTCCGACTATCAATATCCGGTATGATTTTCACCCTTAAATATTGAGGAAAGAAGATTCCGAGTTGTCGCTTTATCCAATTTTATTAATTAAAAATTCAAAGTTTAGCATGTCTATAATGTACCTTGTGAAATTTCTTCATTATCTTGGTAAAAGCCACCATATTTAGCAACCTATTCCAATACACTGATTGTAGTAAAAAAAAAAAGCTAGTGAATCATGTTAATTACACATGAAAGAAGCACAAGTGTATCATTCATTCAACTAATAAAAAACATGAAAACCAAATAAAATAAAACACATTAAAAAATCAGACATAACTAATTGACAGTATTTTTCAATTTCTTGGATTTCTCATGCTTAATGACTAATTTTTTCTAGGTTTTTATTTTTAGCTAATGTTTTTTTTTTACACATTTGGGTTGAATTTCTGGATATATCATGTTGAGTAAAAATCCTATGTTAAATTAAAGACTGCCACTTAGTACATTACTTTTTTTTAATATTGGTTTTGTTTTCTTTGATTGGGTGTCTTGTTTTAATAATCCCAATCTTTACAGCAAGTTAAAAATCAATTGGTTGCCACTTAGTACAAAGAAAACCAAAATAACTTTGTGATATTTTAGAGTTAACGGCAAGACACCCAATCAAAGAAGTCATTGCTTACTTAGCATATATATAACACAACAAGATACATAAATAGGTAAACATTTTCCCTCATCTTTATAGGACGGAGTCACCGTTTGAGTTTAAATTTAATAACTACATAACTGAAAATTTTCTCTGTTAGAAATGATACATAGAAGTTAGCAGCGATGAAGAGACTTTCAGTCTCAGATAGTTAAAAAATCCTAAATGGTTTAACATATTTCTTTAACATCCACTACTATATTACAGTTCTATATTGGTTTCAAATAATACATTTTATCCTACATAGCAATCAAAGTTCATCTTTAAAGCTTTAATCAAAAAGGACAACAATAGATTATAGTCTGAAGCAGACATCAAAAGAAAGAAATATATTGATAATGTTGACTCTTTAATATATTCACCCAATGGCATATTTAGAGGTCATCGAACTTAAGTATATGATCCTTTTAGAATTTAGGGACCAAAATAATGCCTAGATTTTACCAAATTCCAAACTTTATCCCGCTGTAAGCTAAAATGAATCCTATAACAGTACAACATTCAGAAGTTTAATTAATTAGTCAATTTTTGATTTGAGGATAAATTTTAAACGAAATATTTCTCAAATTTCATATTAATAGTAAGAGTCCAAGGGACACTTAATACAAATACGAACAAAGGTCAAAATGCAAAATCAAACTACAACACCACAACTCAGTTTAAGGTACTAAATCTCTTACCTAGATCTGCAAATGCGAAAATATGCGAAATCAAACAACATCTAGTACCTGAGCCACTTCTAGGAATAACAATAGGATTAAGGTACAACATCACTTACCTATATCTGAAACGACGTTTTTGAGGAGGTCGAACACGTCGTGGTCGGGACCATCTGGATCGAAACCGATGTGACGGATCTGGAGAGGCGCGTTTTATTCTTCTTAGCGATGGGACGGAAGTGACGATTTGGAGGATTTAGGATCGGAGACTGTCGGGATTTCATTCGATCGAGATATGGAGGATTTGAGGTGTGATTTTGTTCGATCGAAATATGAAAGGCGTGATTTTGTTTTTAGGTCAAGGAAAGGGGAAGCCGGTATAAGCGGGGACCTAAATAAAAATTTGATGTGCGACTGTTTTGCATTTACCGGTCGCAAAATTAAATTTCACTATTCTCAACCCGTTTTATGTGCGACTGTTTTACGTTTAGTGGCCGCAAAATGTAAATATTTGCTACTTTTTTTAAAATAAAACTGTCGCAAATTTGTCTTTTACATCTTTTTCAGGACAACCTGCCACGATTTGTAATTAAAGCAGTCGCATATAACCATATATGCTACTATTTTTAGCTAAACCGTCGCAAATAAGCAGTATTGTATTAGTGTATACTTGGAAGAGCTTAGAGCAGGAGGCTTCAACATTAGTTATATATAGAGTTTATTTTTGTTGTGATGTTATGTGTTATACTCTGATAATGGTATGTTTATATAGCTATAGTTTTGTATTTTAAAAGTTGTTATATAATATATTTTATTCGTTCCAATGTGAGATTCGTGTTTACTCTGATTTTGTTATGTTATGTTATGTTATGTTCTTCTTCTTCTTCTATTCTAATTTTCTTTCTATTTCCTACCCTCTAACTTCTTTCTATTAATGATCCAATATTTCTAATACCTGAATAGTTGACAAGGGGGTTTGTGTCGATTTTCAGGGTCGAAAATCCTTGGGTCGTTACAACCTGATTCATGTCATTTGCTTCATACTTGAATATATTTGCACCTTGTACATTATTTCAACTTGCCACTATGCATGTCATATTGCTTCAAGTCATTGCCCATGCATTATCACCTTGTGTTGCACCTGAAACTGAAATATGTGCTTGTCCTTTGTGCTTCCTGAACCAGTTTGGTTTGAACATATTTGACTATTCTACTATGTCCTTGAACCTTGACCAGTATTGTAGATGTGTACATGCTATTGTGAACTCATGCCTACCTTCATTCATGTTATTTCACTTGAGTTGTCCCTTATGCTTGCACTTGTCTGGTCCTTGCCTTTGTGTATTTGTGCTGATGAAGCTGCTATGTCACTCCTTGCAGCATTGATTTGTTTGGTGCATTACTATGCTTCCACTCATGTACATGTGTAAAATTTCCCTTATTCGTTGAATTTGTTTGAACTGTGCACTTACAGATGTTTGACCATATTTCTCCTTCATATTATATATGTGTATATACATACATATGTATATGTGTACATGCATTGCACATGTGAAATTATATTTTTATTTAAATTAGCATACCACTATACGTTGTGTCATGGCTGGTCAAGATCAGTAGGCCACAATTGTGAGTTGAGGCTGGTCAAGATCAACAGACCACTATACTATGTTGAGGCTGATCTACGGGCACTCGATGTATGGTCTACCTTGTGGTATTTACAGTGAATCGCTGTTAATATCACAATCAATCTAGAGAAAAATAAATACATATACATATCAGACCAAGTCAAGAAATATGATGAGAATCACACCAAAATTATGAGGCAAATAAAAATTAAAATAAATTTATATTTGATAGAATTTTAAATCTATTTTTGTTCCATTCAACTGTGTGTGTTTCTGTGATAGGTGTACAGTGGCTGGACAGACTATGAAGCAAACTAAAGATAGAGTGTGTCAATGTATGAGTGAGTCTGTATATGAGATTGTATATCTGTACAACCGGGTGAACAGAGTGTTGTAGTGAGGAATCAAATATATAAGTGAAATTGAATGTATTATATAAGTGAGATGTACAATAGTGGAGTTAGAAGTTTGTACTATTTGAAATGTTGAAATAAAATATTATATTTGAGTAAAACACTGTTTGAATATTTGAATTCTTGTGCAATAGTATTCTTATTCAAATATGAATATTTATTTATATATGTGATGTAGTGTAGAATAGTATAATTACAAACACATTTATGTTATAATATATATATATGTTTGTTATCATCAAACGAAAATTATAGTGTTATATACAATAGAAAGAATTGCTAATAAGTTATTATTTATTGCAAGATGTTTGTTTAACACCCTAGGTATGAATAATAATAATATTAACGAAAAAGTAAATTAAATAAGATAAAATCTACTTAGGTCTATGAATTTGGCTGTAATAACTTTAATAATGAGTCCACGATGATTTTTGGGTTATTTTCATATATAACTTATTATGATCGAAGTCATGCTCGGAAAATTATGAGAGAAATTAAATGTTTAAATCCAAAATTCAGGTTTAAGTATCGAAGAAAAAAAGCTCAAGTAGATCGCTCAAGCGATCAACACTTGCCACGTATCTAGCTATTTTTTAAGCTAGATGGGAGATGAATTCAAAAGAGATGCCGGGAAGGTTCAAATCTGGTTAATCGACCTTTTTTGGAGGGTCATATTTGAATTTGACATAGAATTGAACAAACTATTTTAAAATAAATATTAACCTAAGGCCATATTTATACCTAAAAATTATAACACAAAAAATTGCTCGTCTTCTCCATTAATGGCCTCTTGCCTCTAAACCTTCATTAATCCTTACATTAATCAGCCTAACTACGTCATTAAGAAGATATTAGTACAAATCAACCTCAAGCTTAAAGGAAGTGTTGCTACTGCAATAACATAAGAACTCATGCCAATCACTAATCATTACGATCAAAATAAGTTATTGGTGTTAAGGTCAGTGAATAATGCTTTTATTTACTAACAGGTATTGGGTTATAAATACCTCCTAAAATTTTATAAAAATGTTCATAAATCATGTGAAATTATGTTATCATGCATATAAGTTTCGGTTGATCTGTGTTCATTTTTTGTGAAATCCTTGTTTTAGGATTTAGGGGAAAACCATATGAACATGGAGCTATTAACTTAGGTCTACAATTTAATTTTCTTTGGTTTGATGAAGCACTTGTTGAGTGTATTTCATGTGCCACATGCTTGCTGTAAACATGTTTGGATTGATGCAAACACTGATCGAATGGAGAAATAGTGACAAGAAGTTAAAACATGGGCTGTAAGGCAGGGATCAGACTCGGTCCGGGTTTTCAGTTCATATGGGGATGTGATTCCTAAGGGTAACAAGCAAAGCCTCAACATGTAACTCCCCAAGTTTCAAGTCGTTTGGAGTTTGTTGCTCAATCTATGGCATGAGAGAGTTTGAATCGGCATAAATACGTTACCCTGGATTGGTATTGGACTTTACTTTGGATCAGCCTACTCAGTTTGCTTTGGATTGGTACAATGGTTCATAAGTTCATGGCATAAAAAATGGTTTAGTCTAAGATCAATATGCATATTCAGCATGATCAATATGAGCACTTGACATTGGATTGGTT
Organism: Allium sativum; assembly: GCA_030737875.1. Classification (NCBI taxonomy): domain Eukaryota; kingdom Viridiplantae; phylum Streptophyta; class Magnoliopsida; order Asparagales; family Amaryllidaceae; genus Allium; species Allium sativum. The sequence goes on along the minus strand of CM060918.1, from coordinate 573,399,016 downwards.
TTGTAAAGACCCGCAAATTCCCACCCTTTGAATCGACCATAAACCACACAGGTCTGACCCAAAGAGTGAAAATCTACGAATACTTTAACTTTGGGCATACAACACATTACAACAGATAACAGAAGACTTTTATAACACTATGATAAATGTTACATCAGAGTACAGAATATACATATCAGAGTACATTGAAATAAAATTACAGCGGAAGAATAAATTACAATAAATGAATACATTGCAGCGGAACTAATCTCAGTGGAAGGCTATCAACATTATGGCCACAGCTTTAAGCTTCAACCCAGAATCTGTTTAATATATCTGCAAAAATAGCTACTCGACTGCCCGTGTGGAAAATATGGGCACCCGAGTTTGCCAGTGGACAAAACTACAGGTCAGTCATGGGACTGGTGTGAGAATTCTACTTAACCTATATAATATAATAAGGCTAATCACAGGACCACGCCACTTTCGCGGAACGGGTTTTCTCCTATGGATTGCCAGTGCATGACTAAAGTAAATCGTCAAAATAGCGCAATGTTTTTTTAGAAAAATGAAACCATTATAAGACCCAAGTCCCATCACACAATGCAACGCAAACCGGAGGATAGGGTTTTACCTTATAATGATCAAAAAATGCTTGATACGATAAACACGATATTATATAATAATAGTGTGCAACCAATTTGAAATACATCAAAGTAAATGTATTAATCCTAGACGGCATGAGTGCCCCATCCCACTATGTCGCCATATATAGGTATACAATCAAAACCGCGTGATGTCGTATTGGAAATTTGGATTTCCATCTGAGTCAAGGCTAGGGAGGAGATCCTTACCGATTCGAGACACTCTAGCAATGCCCCAGGATTGGTACTCTGTCCAACCCTTGGATCCTGCAGGGCCGGTCCACACTTACTTTTGTGGATTGGCAATTCCTGAACACACGCTTCCCGGTCCTTTTGGACCTATACTATGGCCAGTAGCGACCGCATAAACCGAGGCCTCGAACAATCCAACAACCACATAAGTAAAATGTCAGCCAGTTTAAGCACCGACACCACTTCTAGCTAGAAAGAAACGTGTGCACTCCCTGCGTTCCCTTCTCCCGTTTTAGACTCTACCGGGCTGTGAGGCTCGCGAAGTCACGATATACACAAAGCTATGCCTAATTAGACTGTGCTTTGATCATCCCACAAGGCTCTGCTTTGCAACAATAAGCCTTGATCAAGTGCAACTTGGCATACCACATCAACAACTCGTATCATGCGATCGGTAAATATTTAACATACAAAAGGGTGTTAAGCAAGAGAATAAATCCTCCGCCACCATGCATTTATATATTAAATAAAACCCAATTTAATTACATGAAATAAATTTCAATGTCAGGCATGCTATCCATTTACCAGTCCGTTCTAGGTCTGAACGAAACAACGTATCCGTCGATCTCCAGTACGTCTGGAAGATCATCACTTTTTACCTTGCCTTGGGGGATCAGTCCCAATTCAAGATATCAGTCACCATCAACCAAACGATGTGAAGCTCTCCGGTCTTCAGTCACCGTCTTCATCTTCGACTCTTGATCGTCGTGATGATTATTCAGAATGGGTTAGACCCGGTCTTTCTGAATAACTCGCGTATTTGTAATTAAAATCAACCATACGCCACATTCCAACTTTGAATACCCTTTTAAATAAAAATTATTATTTATGTTAAAAGGTCCTCATTAATTTTATCAAAGATAAAATAAGTTAAATTTTTAATCTTTCTAAAAAGATTTATTAATATTCCAATTTTGATTTAATTTATAAAATAGATTTATAAATTCCAAATAGTAATTTCAATGTAAATTGGATTAAAGGATAAATGTTATTTAAACATCGTCCACTACAAATCCTTTCTACATATCAATCACCAACATAATTATTAAGATCTAATAATCTTAAATAAAATATTTATCTTAAAGATATTAATTCATTACTATATAAAAAAAACACATTTTAAAATAATCAATAAAATATTCTATATATAAAAGATTCTGAATGTAAAATATACTTTATAATACAAAATCTTTTATTTTACAAAAATTCTTTCATTATATAAAAATTCTTTATTTAAAAAGAAATTCTGCATTAGAATGCGACTCAACCATGTACCATATAATTTGGGTCATATGGGTTTCATACATTTCATGTATAGGGTAATAACAGGAAAATAATTCTCAATCCATCCATTAACAACCAGGGTGACAATGTCAACTGTGTGAGCATTAAAATAAAACAATAACGCTCATCGCAGCCTGTCGATCAATCGATAGACATATAATTAAACATTGGGATTTGTGTCATTCAAGTATCGTCCCAATACCCGTGTGGGGTTTTCAGCCAACAACAGTTCATACAAATAAATAAATATAGAATTGGTTAATAGGTTTAACCAATTTCAATTTCACTTAACATGTCACTTATATCAAGTAAAATGTATTTTACTCTTATGACTTCCCTATATACTTCTAAAGTTACATAAACAGTAATTTATTTATACAGCTTTATTGCGGATGACAAATGGAATATATATTCCATTATATTTGTATGAAGTTTCTTACCAATACTTTTCATTGTATATTTTGACCAACAATACAATTGTATATTAGAATATAAATTGTAGTGCAAGTTTGCAAATAAAAATTGGATTTTATATTTGCGTATAAATTCTACTGTATATTATGCAAATAAAAGTGATTCTCATATTTTCACAAAATTTCTGTTTTCAACAAAGATGAGTAAAGTGATACCCTCATTTTGTTAACGATTCTATTTCAACAAATACAATGTAAATAAAAGTGTGTTTCTAATCTTGTACTTTTATTTGTACATAAAACACAAATAAAAGTGTATCTCATGTATTTGTCTTTTTATTTGACAAAACAATGTTAATAAAAATGTTCTTTTATATCTTGTACTTTTATTTAACAAAACAATGGTAAATAAAATGTCCTTTTAACTCTTTTACTTTTATTTAACAAAACAATGACAAATAAAAGTATAATTTTCTTCCTATGCTTTATTTGCATCTAAAAATGCAAATAAGAAATATAACTCTCTTTTTACTTTTCTTTACAATAGAAAATGTAAATAAAATGGTTCACACAATTTTGTTATTTTTCTTTACAATAGAAAATGTAAATAAAAGGATTCACATTATTTTGTTCTTTTTCATTACCATAGAAATTGTAAATAAAAAGATTCTCATTATTTTGTTTTTTTTTATTACAAAGAAAAATGTAAATAAAAAGACTCTCATTATTTTGTCTTTTTTTTTATTACAAAGAAAAATGTAAATAAAAAGACTCTCATTATTTTGTCTTTTTTTTTTCACAACTAAAAGACGATAGAAATGTACCATTAACATCGCTATTTATATCGCATAAAAAATGTCGAATAAAATGAATCACTAACATTGTCTATTTCTATCGCACTAAAAATGTCGATAAAAATGAATCACCAACATTGTCTACTTTTATCGCACCAAAAATGTCGATAAAAATGAATCACTAACATTGTCTACTTTTATCGCACTAAAAATGTCGATAAAAATGAATCACTAACATTGTCTACTTTTATCGCACTAAAAATGTCGATAAAAATGAATCACTAACATTGTCTACTTTTATCGCACTAAAAATGTCGACAAAAATGACAACATTAACCCTTCTATTTTCACCGCGTTCAAAATGACGATAAAATATTCAACATTAACAATTCTATTTTTACCGCATTCAAAATGACGATAAAATATTCAACATTAACAATTCTAGTTTTTACCGCATTCATAATGACGATAAAATATTCAACATTAACAATTCTAGTTTTTACCTACTATAGAAAATGTAAATAAATATATTTCTAAATTCTATTCTTTTTATTCATATAAGAAAATGTAAATAAATGCATTTTCAATTCTATTCTTTTACTTACATAAGAAAATGTAAATAAATATATTTCTAGGTTTTTATCATACCGTTATAACTCATATATAAATTACATAGAAAAAAAAATGTCATTTTTATTTCATCGTTAGGAATTCATATTTTAATTACATCTAAAATGTAGTTTTTATCCTACAATGCAAATTCACATTTTAATTACATGTAAAAATGTAATTTTCATTCTACCGTTATTTTTCATCTCTAAATTGCATTGAAAAATGTAATTTTAATCATGCAATGTAAATTTACATTTTTATATCATAGAAAAATACAATTTTTGTCATACAGTGCAAATTCATGTATAAAGCACATATAAAAATGTAACTTTTGTTATGCAAAGAAAATATGTCTTTTTCTATTTTACAATGTAAAAATATTGACCTTTTCTATTTTACAATGAAAATAATAACTTCTTTATTCATTCTTTCATTACATATAAATGTAATCTTTTCTATTTATTACAATGAATAATATTACAATAAAAATGTAATCTTAGCTTATGAACTTTTTCATTGCGACAAAATGAAAATAAAAATATAATCTTTTTATTTTCGTCTTTACAGTGAAATCTACATCACATTAAAAATATAATCTTTTTATGCAACGTCTTTCTATTGAAAACAATCAACACATAAAAATATAATCTTTTACATTGCTTCTTTTATTGAAATCACTATTACCTTACAAATGAAATTCTTTATATTACCTCTTTAATCAAAAACAATATTTCATTAAAAATGAGATTTCTAATGTTACCACCTTTATTGAAATTAAAGTGACAAATAGTATGTCATTTTATTGAAATCACTATTATTGAAAACAATAGACAATAAAAATCAAATCTTTAATTTCAATCCTAATATGACAAAAAAAAATGTAATCTTTTAATTTCATTCTTTTTAATGAAACAATTTCATATTGAAAATATATGCTTTTTAATTTACTCTTCTTAATGTAACAAATTTACATTAAGAATATATTCTTCTTAATTCATTCCTTTTAATTTAAACAAATAGAAAATGTATTTTATTCATTGTTCAAATTCTATTGTAAATAAACAAATAAAAATAATATTTTATTTGTCGTTCTAATTCTATTGTTGAATCAATAAATAAAAATAATATTTAATTTATACAAAATAAATTTCAACATCTAAATCTGAATAAATACGATTAAATCTGACATAACTATGTTTTAGATCTAATTTTAGATCTAATTCTCTAACTGAGAATAAATTTAATAATATCTGCAATTTCAATGCAAATCTAACACATCGTACACAACAAATCACATCACAAGCACAATCAATAATTCACACAACACAGAATATTTCAGAATTGAATAAATATAATAATACAATTATTTTAACGTGAGAAAACAATTTATAATTAATTAAATAATCAAAAATTAGAATTCTCACCTAGATTTTTGGCCAAAATTTTACTGTCTCCTTTTCAACTGCGGTCTGCGCCATCGCGAAGCTCTTAATTTTGTGATTCCAACGCAATTTACGGTTCGTCAAACGGACCTCGTATGAAAGAGTTATGAATTTTTAAAGATCGGACAATTAAATAATTAAATAATAAAATAATAATAATAAAAAAAAGGCGCAACCTTCTCCCTCACGTTTGAGAACTTCGGCCTCCACCGTAACCCACTTCCCACCGTCCCTCCTTCTGCACGCACCACCAACGAAGCCACCAGAACTCGATCAGCGACCGCCCCTTCGAAGCCCGCACCAGCCTCCACCTTCGGCCGAAAGCATGGCCAACTCGGCCTTCCATCTCGCCCAGAAAACACCCAAAAACGCAGCGGCTTTGGCCTCAAAATTCGTGAAATCCGTGCACCTAATGATGATCATAGCCGTATAGATCTAAAGCCCTCAAAATTCTCTTCGATTTGGTACCAAGTTTGCCAATTTTCGTTGAGCGGATCAAAAGATATTAGCATTTGAAGTTCGGTGTTTTCTGGCCTTCGAAATTAAGGGTGGCGGCTGACCATGGTTCTAGGGTTTCGGATTTTTTAATATTTTAATAATATAAATTTCGAAATTCGTGAAATAAAGTGGATTTTCGGACTTTCTCGGATTTGGGCCTGCTTACTGTCGATCTTAACGTTTTGAGGCCTTCTGAACGCGATGGGCTATGTCCCAAGGTCCAGTTCTGATGTCTACACGTTTTATTTTCGGTTTTAATTTAAAAATGCAATATTAAATTAATTATTTAATTTCTACCGCACATTTAAATGTGTCGGGGCCACATACGACCTCAGAAAATTCTAAAAAAAATATTTTTAGCTTTCTTATGACGATACGAATCCAACAAAATTATTTTCGTCGAATTCTGAGACTGTTCGAAAAATGGCTATTTTTAAGGCGTTCAAATTTAACTGAAATAGTCAAAACACATTTTATTTCGCCACGCTCACATATTAATTCGAAAAATTATGAAAAATTAAACTTAACAATATTTTGACATTCCGGTTCCAACAAAAGTGGTTTCGTCGAAAACCGAGGTCGTTTGAAAAATGACTATTTTCAAGGCCAATATATATAATATTAAAAATATATTTTTAAACAAATAAATCCCAAAACTTGAAATATATAAGTGTTTACTGTTTTTCAATGTAGAAACATCATTCTGAACTCAATGGAAGTGGTTTCGAGTTCAAATTCCTTCGTATGCAAAAAGTAGCATTTTGACCTTATAAATTTCATAGCGACCTTTCTAGATTTTAATTTTGACATAACTTTTGATTCCCGTTATGAAATTTCGATTTTTCGGATTCGTTGGAAAGATATTTTTAAATAGATTCTAATATTTTTGGTTTCACTAAAATCCGTTAAATTTTGCATCCTGTACGGTCAGTCAAAGTTCAAGTTTGACTTTTCAAACTACCGCGTTATTTCTAACTCTTTTGTTAATTAAAATTAAATCATTCATTCTAACTTCGATTTAAATCAAATTTGTGATCATTATTATTTAAATAAATTATTTTATATTGACAAAATTCATTAAAATTTCCTAAAATAAAATTTTTTAAATTGGTCCCAAAATTCCGGGTTGTTACAATCGCCCCCACTTAAAAACTTTTCTTCCTCGAAAAGGAACGTAGCTAAAAATTGTAAAATTAACTATCTTAATTTTAAATTTTAATGGTTGATTATGTTTTCAAAATATATATAACTTTATATATAGAAATCATATTTCACAAAATATATTATAAATATCAAAAATACGTTAATTATAAATTCGTAACTCTGAACTCGTTCTAGGGCATTACTAACCCCATCTCTAACGAGTTTACTCATTCTAGGATACTGCTGATCCTATCTCTAATGAGTATTCTTATTGGATATTACTAATCCAATCTCTGATGAGTCTTCTGTTCAGTTCTAATGAGTTGTACCCCAAAGATTTGAGCTAACCAAAGCTCTGATACCAACTGTAAAGACCCGCAAATTCCCACCCTTTGAATCGACCATAAACCACACAGGTCTGACCCAAAGAGTGAAAATCTACGAATACTTTAACTTTGGGCATACAACACATTACAACAGATAACAGAAGACTTTTATAACACTATGATAAATGTTACATCAGAGTACAGAATATACATATCAGAGTACATTGAAATAAAATTACAGCGGAAGAATAAATTACAATAAATGAATACATTGCAGCGGAACTAATCTCAGTGGAAGGCTATCAACATTATGGCCACAGCTTTAAGCTTCAACCCAGAATCTGTTTAATATATCTGCAAAAATAGCTACTCGACTGCCCGTGTGGAAAATATGGGCACCCGAGTTTGCCAGTGGACAAAACTACAGGTCAGTCATGGGACTGGTGTGAGAATTCTACTTAACCTATATAATATAATAAGGCTAATCACAGGACCACGCCACTTTCGCGGAACGGGTTTTCTCCTATGGATTGCCAGTGCATGACTAAAGTAAATCGTCAAAATAGCGCAATGTTTTTTTAGAAAAATGAAACCATTATAAGACCCAAGTCCCATCACACAATGCAACGCAAACCGGAGGATAGGGTTTTACCTTATAATGATCAAAAAATGCTTGATACGATAAACACGATATTATATAATAATAGTGTGCAACCAATTTGAAATACATCAAAGTAAATGTATTAATCCTAGATGGCATGAGTGCCCCATCCCACTATGTCGCCATATATAGGTATACAATCAAAACCGCGTGATGTCGTATTGGAAATTTGGATTTCCATCTGAGTCAAGGCTAGGGAGGAGATCCTTACCGATTCGAGACACTCTAGCAATGCCCCAGGATTGGTACTCTGTCCAACCCTTGGATCCTGCAGGGCCGGTCCACACTTACTTTTGTGGATTGGCAATTCCTGAACACACGCTTCCCGGTCCTTTTGGACCTATACTACGGCCAGTAGCGACCGCATAAACCGAGGCCTCGAACAATCCAACAACCACATAAGTAAAATGTCAGCCAGTTTAAGCACCGACACCACTTCTAGCTAGAAAGAAACGTGTGCACTCCCTGCGTTCCCTTCTCCCGTTTTAGACTCTACCGGGCTGTGAGGCTCGCGAAGTCACGATATACACAAAGCTATGCCTAATTAGACTGTGCTTTGATCATCCCACAAGGCTCTGCTTTGCAACAATAAGCCTTGATCAAGTGCAACTTGGCATACCACATCAACAACTCGTATCATGCGATCGGTAAATATTTAACATACAAAAGGGTGTTAAGCAAGAGAATAAATCCTCCGCCACCATGCATTTATATATTAAATAAAACCCAATTTAATTACATGAAATAAATTTCAATGTCAGGCATGCTATCCATTTACCAGTCCGTTCTGGGTCTGAACGAAACAACGTATCCGTCGATCTCCAGTACGTCTGGAAGATCATCACTTTTTACCTTGCCTTGGGGGATCAGTCCCAATTCAAGATATCAGTCACCATCAACCAAACGATGTGAAGCTCTCCGGTCTTCAGTCACCGTCTTCATCTTCGACTCTTGATCGTCGTGATGATTATTCAGAATGGGTTAGACCCGGTCTTTCTGAATAACTCGCGTATTTGTAATTAAAATCAACCATACGCCACATTCCAACTTTGAATACCCTTTTAAATAAAAATTATTATTTATGTTAAAAGGTCCTCATTAATTTTATCAAAGATAAAATAAGTTAAATTTTTAATCTTTCTAAAAAGATTTATTAATATTCCAATTTTGATTTAATTTATAAAATAGATTTATAAATTCCAAATAGTAATTTCAATGTAAATTGGATTAAAGGATAAATGTTATTTAAACATCGTCCACTACAAATCCTTTCTACATATCAATCACCAACATAATTATTAAGATCTAATAATCTTAAATAAAATATTTATCTTAAAGATATTAATTCATTACTATATAAAAAAAACACATTTTAAAATAATCAATAAAATATTCTATATATAAAAGATTCTGAATGTAAAATATACTTTATAATACAAAATCTTTTATTTTACAAAAATTCTTTCATTATATAAAAATTCTTTATTTAAAAAGAAATTCTGCATTAGAATGCGACTCAACCATGTACCATATAATTTGGGTCATATGGGTTTCATACATTTCATGTATAGGGTAATAACAGGAAAATAATTCTCAATCCATCCATTAACAACCAGGGTGACAATGTCAACTGTGTGAGCATTAAAATAAAACAATAACGCTCATCGCAGCCTGTCGATCAATCGATAGACATATAATTAAACATTGGGATTTGTGTCATTCAAGTATCGTCCCAATACCCGTGTGGGGTTTTCAGCCAACAACAGTTCATACAAATAAATAAATATAGAATTGGTTAATAGGTTTAACCAATTTCAATTTCACTTAACATGTCACTTATATCAAGTAAAATGTATTTTACTCTTATGACTTCCCTATATACTTCTAAAGTTACATAAACAGTAATTTATTTATACAGCTTTATTGCGGATGACAAATGGAATATATATTCCATTATATTTGTATGAAGTTTCTTACCAATACTTTTCATTGTATATTTTGACCAACAATACAATTGTATATTAGAATATAAATTGTAGTGCAAGTTTGCAAATAAAAATTGGATTTTATATTTGCGTATAAATTCTACTGTATATTATGCAAATAAAAGTGATTCTCATATTTTCACAAAATTTCTGTTTTCAACAAAGATGAGTAAAGTGATACCCTCATTTTGTTAACGATTCTATTTCAACAAATACAATGTAAATAAAAGTGTGTTTCTAATCTTGTACTTTTATTTGTACATAAAACACAAATAAAAGTGTATCTCATGTATTTGTCTTTTTATTTGACAAAACAATGTTAATAAAAATGTTCTTTTATATCTTGTACTTTTATTTAACAAAACAATGGTAAATAAAATGTCCTTTTAACTCTTTTACTTTTATTTAACAAAACAATGACAAATAAAAGTATAATTTTCTTCCTATGCTTTATTTGCATCTAAAAATGCAAATAAGAAATATAACTCTCTTTTTACTTTTCTTTACAATAGAAAATGTAAATAAAATGGTTCACACAATTTTGTTATTTTTCTTTACAATAGAAAATGTAAATAAAAGGATTCACATTATTTTGTTCTTTTTCATTACCATAGAAATTGTAAATAAAAAGATTCTCATTATTTTGTTTTTTTTTTTTATTACAAAGAAAAATGTAAATAAAAAGACTCTCATTATTTTGTCTTTTTTTTTTATTACAAAGAAAAATGTAAATAAAAAGACTCTCATTATTTTGTCTTTTTTTTTTTTCACAACTAAAAGACGATAGAAATGTACCATTAACATCGCTATTTATATCGCATAAAAAATGTCGAATAAAATGAATCACTAACATTGTCTATTTCTATCGCACTAAAAATGTCGATAAAAATGAATCACCAACATTGTCTACTTTTATCGCACCAAAAATGTCGATAAAAATGAATCACTAACATTGTCTACTTTTATCGCACTAAAAATGTCGATAAAAATGAATCACTAACATTGTCTACTTTTATCGCACTAAAAATGTCGATAAAAATGAATCACTAACATTGTCTACTTTTATCGCACTAAAAATGTCGATAAAAATGACAACATTAACCCTTCTATTTTCACCGCGTTCAAAATGACGATAAAATATTCAACATTAACAATTCTATTTTTACCGCATTCAAAATGACGATAAAATATTCAACATTAACAATTCTAGTTTTTACCGCATTCATAATGACGATAAAATATTCAACATTAACAATTCTAGTTTTTACCTACTATAGAAAATGTAAATAAATATATTTCTAAATTCTATTCTTTTTATTCATATAAGAAAATGTAAATAAATGCATTTTCAATTCTATTCTTTTACTTACATAAGAAAATGTAAATAAATATATTTCTAGGTTTTTATCATACCGTTATAACTCATATATAAATTACATAGAAAAAAAAATGTCATTTTTATTTCATCGTTAGGAATTCATATTTTAATTACATCTAAAATGTAGTTTTTATCCTACAATGCAAATTCACATTTTAATTACATGTAAAAATGTAATTTTCATTCTACCGTTATTTTTCATCTCTAAATTGCATTGAAAAATGTAATTTTAATCATGCAATGTAAATTTACATTTTTATATCATAGAAAAATACAATTTTTGTCATACAGTGCAAATTCATGTATAAAGCACATATAAAAATGTAACTTTTGTTATGCAAAGAAAATATGTCTTTTTCTATTTTACAATGTAAAAATATTGACCTTTTCTATTTTACAATGAAAATAATAACTTCTTTATTCATTCTTTCATTACATATAAATGTAATCTTTTCTATTTATTACAATGAATAATATTACAATAAAAATGTAATCTTAGCTTATGAACTTTTTCATTGCGACAAAATGAAAATAAAAATATAATCTTTTTATTTTCGTCTTTACAGTGAAATCTACATCACATTAAAAATATAATCTTTTTATGCAACGTCTTTCTATTGAAAACAATCAACACATAAAAATATAATCTTTTACATTGCTTCTTTTATTGAAATCACTATTACCTTACAAATGAAATTCTTTATATTACCTCTTTAATCAAAAACAATATTTCATTAAAAATGAGATTTCTAATGTTACCACCTTTATTGAAATTAAAGTGACAAATAGTATGTCATTTTATTGAAATCACTATTATTGAAAACAATAGACAATAAAAATCAAATCTTTAATTTCAATCCTAATATGACAAAAAAAAAATGTAATCTTTTAATTTCATTCTTTTTAATGAAACAATTTCATATTGAAAATATATGCTTTTTAATTTACTCTTCTTAATGTAACAAATTTACATTAAGAATATATTCTTCTTAATTCATTCCTTTTAATTTAAACAAATAGAAAATGTATTTTATTCATTGTTCAAATTCTATTGTAAATAAACAAATAAAAATAATATTTTATTTGTCGTTCTAATTCTATTGTTGAATCAATAAATAAAAATAATATTTAATTTATACAAAATAAATTTCAACATCTAAATCTGAATAAATACGATTAAATCTGACATAACTATGTTTTAGATCTAATTTTAGATCTAATTCTCTAACTGAGAATAAATTTAATAATATCTGCAATTTCAATGCAAATCTAACACATCGTACACAACAAATCACATCACAAGCACAATCAATAATTCACACAACACAGAATATTTCAGAATTGAATAAATATAATAATACAATTATTTTAACGTGAGAAAACAATTTATAATTAATTAAATAATCAAAAATTAGAATTCTCACCTAGATTTTTGGCCAAAATTTTACTGTCTCCTTTTCAACTGCAGTCTGCGCCATCGCGAAGCTCTTAATTTTGTTATTCCAACGCAATTTACGGTTCGTCAAACGGACCTCGTATGAAAGAGTTATGAATTTTTAAAGATCGGACAATTAAATAATTAAATAATAAAATAATAATAATAAAAAAAAAGGCGCAACCTTCTCCCTCACGTTTGAGAACTTCGGCCTCCACCGTAACCCACTTCCCACCGTCCCTCCTTCTGCACGCACCACCAACGAAGCCACCAGAACTCGATCAGCGACCGCCCCTTCGAAGCCCGCACCAGCCTCCACCTTCGGCCGAAAGCATGGCCAACTCGGCCTTCCATCTCGCCCAGAAAACACCCAAAAACGCAGCGGCTTTGGCCTCAAAATTCGTGAAATCCGTGCACCTAATGATGATCATAGCCGTATAGATCTAAAGCCCTCAAAATTCTCTTCGATTTGGTACCAAGTTTGCCAATTTTCGTTGAGCGGATCAAAAGATATTAGCATTTGAAGTTCGGTGTTTTCTGGCCTTCGAAATTAAGGGTGGCGGCTGACCATGGTTCTAGGGTTTCGGATTTTTTAATATTTTAATAATATAAATTTCGAAATTCGTGAAATAAAGTGGATTTTCGGACTTTCTCGGATTTGGGCCTGCTTACTGTCGATCTTAACGTTTTGAGGCCTTCTGAACGCGATGGGCTATGTCCCAAGGTCCAGTTCTGATGTCTACACATTTTATTTTCGGTTTTAATTTAAAAATGCAATATTAAATTAATTATTTAATTTCTACCGCACATTTAAATGTGTCGGGGCCACATACGACCTCAGAAAATTCTAAAAAAAATATTTTTAGCTTTCTTATGACGATACGAATCCAACAAAATTATTTTCGTCGAATTCTGAGACTGTTCGAAAAATGGCTATTTTTAAGGCGTTCAAATTTAACTGAAATAGTCAAAACACATTTTATTTCGCCACGCTCACATATTAATTCGAAAAATTATGAAAAATTAAACTTAACAATATTTTGACATTCCGGTTCCAACAAAAGTGGTTTCGTCGAAAACCGAGGTCGTTTGAAAAATGACTATTTTCAAGGCCAATATATATAATATTAAAAATATATTTTTAAACAAATAAATCCCAAAACTTGAAATATATAAGTGTTTACTGTTTTTCAATGTAGAAACATCATTCTGAACTCAATGGAAGTGGTTTCGAGTTCAAATTCCTTCGTATGCAAAAAGTAGCATTTTGACCTTATAAATTTCATAGCGACCTTTCTAGATTTTAATTTTGACATAACTTTTGATTCCCGTTATGAAATTTCGATTTTTCGGATTCGTTGGAAAGATATTTTTAAATAGATTCTAATATTATTGGTTTCACTAAAATCCGTTAAATTTTGCATCCTGTACGGTCAGTCAAAGTTCAAGTTTGACTTTTCAAACTACCGCGTTATTTCTAACTCTTTTGTTAATTAAAATTAAATCATTCATTCTAACTTCGATTTAAATCAAATTTGTGATCATTATTATTTAAATAAATTATTTTATATTGACAAAATTCATTAAAATTTCCTAAAATAAAATTTTTTAAATTGGTCCCAAAATTCCGGGTTGTTACAGGTTTGGACCAAATCGATAAAGGTTTCACTGGTTAGAGAAGCTAAGTAAAGGGGGTTGACATGAGGAAAACAAGGGGTGGCACTATGGCAGGGGTCGGTATCAATCCCTGACCTCTTCTTTGGGTTCCCATATGCAACCCCTAAGTATATATGGCATGGGTTTACACAACTTCTAAAGGAGATAGAGTAACTAAGGAGAGTTCATGTGAAGACCCGCAACTTTCCCGTAAAGGAAAGTGTCGGATAGTTCGAGAACAAGCCACAACAGAACTCATATAAAAGAACGTTTCATTGTATATTACAACAATGCATCAGATTACAAAAATATACAGAGTATAAATGAATATTACACAGAAATATCATAGATTTAAATTACATTTAAATACATAGCAGCGGAAAATAATACAATACACAACTAGAAGAAGATATACGGATACAAAGCTTTCCGGATATCGTTCCAGCTGTAAACCAGGATCCTGTGAATATAAATCTGCAAAACCGAAACTACTAGCTGCCCGTGTCAAAATAAGGGCACCCAGAGTTTAGGTTAAAACAATAAACTTCAGGTCAGTCATGTGACTGGTGTGAGAACTAAAACAGTTATTAATTTTTATTTTAAATCATTAGGTAAATCAAGGGACCACGCCGTATAACACGGAACGGGTTTCCTCCCAAGAATACCAGTGCATGAAACAACAGCGCAATGCTAAATAAGGAAAAATGAAGCTATTATAAGACCTAGTTCCCATCACACAATGCAACGCAAGCCGGAGGATAGGGTTTTTACCTTATAATAGCCAAGAATGCTTGATACGTTTAAAACAAATCATTTGATACTATTATAAGTGCATAGTGTATAAAACAACTTCAAATCATAAGTATCAATCATAGGCGGCATGAATGCCCCATCCCACTATGTCGCCATACTAGGCTCTACAAATAAAACCGCAAATGTCACGTATTTGGAAGTTGGATATCCATCTATGAACCGAGGCAAAAGATAGTCCTCAACCGATTCGAGACGCTCTAGCCCGTGTCTCAGGAACAGCCGCAACTGCCCCTTGGATCCTCAGGGCCGGTCCACCGATGTGGATTATTATGCCTGAACACTACGTTTCCCCACCCTATGGGGTGTAAGTCTGGTCCGTCTGCCGGCCAGAATGCATCGGCCAAAACCGATATAACCGAGGCGCCTCTTAACAGCAACAACCACATAAGTCAAACTCGTCAGGGCGTGTAAAACCACTGATGCCACTTCTAGCTAGAAAGAAACGCATGCCCTCCCTGACGTCCTCTCCCGTTTTTGGTTCATACCGGGTGTGAAACACGCGAAGTAAACGTTACACAAAGCTACGCCACAAAGGCCTTGCTTTGATCATCACCACAAGACTTTGCTTTTCAAAAGAAGCCTCGATCAATTGCCACTTAGGCATGCCACACAGGCAATTCACTCCATGCGTTTGATATCCATCAATATATAACCCCTGAGCTCGTACGTCTCAGAGAAGGGCGTTAAGCAAGAGAATAAATTCTCCGCCGCCAAACAGATATATATTTAATAGAAATCAATCACACGGACTAAAATCCAATGTCAGACACACAGTCCATTTACAAGTCCGTTCTGGGTCTGAACGAAACCGGAGGCACCTAGTACCCCGCATATCCATCGATCTCCAAGTACGTCTGGACGATCACTAACTGTTTCCATCTTCTTGGGTGTACAGCCCAATCAAGATCATCAGTAATTACCCAAACGACGTGAAGACTTCTGGTCTTCGACCACCGTCTTCATCTTCGACACCACGTCGAATCAGTTATTCAGAATGGGATAAACCCGGTCTTTCTGAATAACTCGCGTATATATTATAAAAGTGTTACACAAACACAACATACGCCTCATTCCAATTCAGAATATTCTTTTATTCAAATATTCCTATACTTTGGGAAAAGTTCACATTAATTTTATCCAAGATAAATTCTTTAAATTTATTCTTTAATCTCCTTTGAATATCAATTCAAACTAGTCGGGATTAGCGAACCACACCGAAGTAATCATTTATTTTATTTTCCCAATCCCAACCTATTCATCCCATGAAGTAAAACTGGTAGTACTTCATATCTAACACCACAGTGTTATCGGTAATTCAATTACCATTTCACGTTCAAATCTAATTAAAGATTTAACTAACGCCTGGAGCAAAACTGGTGATACTCCATTCTCGATCTTTTCAATCTATTTAAAGATTCATTAAAACTCCACTTAGTTTTAATCTTTAACTGGGTTAAAGAATCCGTGTCATTTAAAACACGGTTCACGATAAACCCAAAGTCACATTCATTAATTATCGGGTTAAAGAACAAGTGTTATTTAAAACACTGTTCACGATAAACCCAAAAATCAATATCAATTCAATTCCAATTAAATATTATTTAATTGGTACACTTCATTAAATCTAAATAAAAAGATTTAATCATTTCTCAACTGGGTCCAAGAACAGTGTTAGTGAAGACACCATTCACGACAAACCCAAATCACATTTGATATTCAATACAAGGCTCTGAATAGAAAATATACCGGCTTATATTCAATATCAAATTCTACGACTAACAAATATCGCATTGGAAATAACAATATATATATATCTTTCAAATTTCCATAACAACACTTGTATAATCACGAATTCCAACATCGAAATATTCCGAAGACAATTTCGATTCAAATCCACTCCAATGCAATCATTGGATATTCTGGTTATTTTCAAAACCCTTTTTAAATTCAATTTATTTATTTAAAAATAAATAGAATTATAATTCTAGTTCAAAACCAGTTCATTTCGATAAAAATCTATTTTTATCTTTTCAAACCTGAAGTTTTTCATCCCAAATCTTCACAAATCATTTCTTATGATTTTACACAAATTATTACTATTTTTAATAATTTTATCAAGGCCCGTACAGTCGATTTCCATCAATGGCCATCGAACTGCACTTACAGCGACCTTTTTCAAATTTGATTTGGACATAATTCCAAATCCAACCGTTAGATTTCTAATTTCTAATATTCGTTAGAAAGCTCTTTTCGATACGAACCCAACGGTTCCGGTTTTAGGAGAATCCGACGGTCGGATCTCCCGCAATGTCCGTTTGAAATAAATGGTCGAAATTCACGAACTGCCGCGGCGCGGCGCGTTCTATTCAGGCCATTATATTATATATATAATATATAGATATAATATATTTCATCGATTTCTATTTAAAACGAATTATATAAATAGTTTTAAATTCGTTTCAAAAGCAATTTCAACTTCCTTTTCAATTCAAATCAAAATTGAATTCTTCTTTACAAATTCGTTTTAAAATTCATTTCTATTAAATTCATATTTCAATTCAATTTGAATTCATTTCAATTCGCTTTCAATTCAATTCGAATTCGTTTTCAATTCAATTCATTTCGAAATCGTTTTCAATTCAATTCATTTCGAAATCGTTTTCAATTCAATTCATTTCGAAATCGTTTTCAATTCAATTCATTTCGAAATCGTTTTCAATTCAATTCATTTCGAAATCGTTTTCAATTCAATTCATTTCGAAATCGTTTTCAATTCAATTCATTTCGAAATCGTTTTCAATTCAATTCATTTCGAAATCGTTTTCAATTCAATTCATTTCGAAATCGTTTTCAATTCAATTCATTTCGAAATCGTTTTCAATTCAATTCATTTCGAAATCGTTTTCAATTCAATTCATTTCGAAATCGTTTTCAATTCAATTCATTTCGAAATCGTTTTCAATTCAATTCATTTCGAAATCGTTTTCAATTCAATTCATTTCGAAATCGTTTTCAATTCAATTCATTTCGAAATCGTTTTCAATTCAATTCATTTCGAAATCGTTTTCAATTCAATTCATTTCGAAATCGTTTTCAATTCAATTCATTTCGAAATCGTTTTCAATTCAATTCATTTCGAAATCGTTTAAAATCGATATAAATATCGTTCACGTCAAAATGGCGTCAATCTAATCATCACGGCTTCACATATTTCTATTTTCAAATATTCTATTTCAAATATTTCCTATTATCAAAATATTTGTTATTATCAAAATATTCTTTATTTTCACGATTGGAATGAGGCCCAATCAATTACCATATAAAGTTAATTATATGGATTTTCATACAACACATGTATATAATAGCAACGATAAATAATCAACCATCAACCAAAGTGCACTACACTGTATAAGCATCAAATATAGATATTTAATGCTTATAACAGCCTGTCAATCAATCGATTGACATATTTAATCAATCAGGATGAGTGAACTTCAAATTTCATCCTAACACCCGTGTGGGGTTTCAAACAATCAAACACATATTTTATTTGTGCTGTTGGGCGATGTGTAAAATTTATCATCCCAATCAATGTCCTTCAAATAGGTGTACATAAACAAACCGTTCGGTTTGTAAATGAATATTTTCTTTTATTCACTTCTCGTTAAAAATTATATTTTTAACGATAAAACATTTTATTTTAACATATGAATTTCTACCCAGTTCATTTATTCAATAAAATGTTATTTTTATTTTTCTAACATATTTTAGAAAATTTCGGCGGCATAACGGCACGATACTAGAAACGGGACAAGGCCTAGCCTTATCCCCAGTCTAGTGAAGGCCCACGCCATTCACACATCAATCAAATCAATTTATTTCACCCAACAATTCAATTTCAAATCAAATCATCACTAATCTATGCAACCAAACAAACAAGTCCATGGTCTGTGGACGATTGTGTCGGGTGCTACTAAGCACCGTCTGCATCCTAGTATATATATATTACTAGAAAATTTAAATTGAAAGGTGAGAAGTTCTCACATATAGCTATCCTAGCTCCACGGCACTTCAAATGCAGGAAATCTTCACTGTTCTCGTCTCTTATCACTTTCTTCGCCCGTAGCCACTACATATGTAAAAATCGAATTTTTACTTCGTTATTCAATATATAAAAATCACATTTTTATTTCGAAGTTCAATATATAAAAATCACATTTTTAATTCGAAGTTCAATATATAAAAATCACATTTTTAATTCGAAGTTCAATATATAAAAATCACATTTTTAATTCGAAGTTCAATATATAAAAATCACATTTTTAATTCGAAGTTCAATATATAAAAATCACATTTTTAATTCGAAGTTCAATATATAAAAATCATATTTTTAATTCGAAGTTCAATATATAAAAATCACATTTTTAATTCGAAGTTCAATATATAAAAATCACATTTTTAATTCGAAGTTCAATATATAAAAATCACATTTTTAATTCGAAGTTCAATATATAAAAATCATATTTTTAATTCGAAGTTCAATATATAAAAATCATATTTTTAATTCGAAGTTCAATATATAAAAATCACATTTTTAATTCGAAGTTCAATATATAAAAATCATATTTTTATTGTATATTTTAAAAATCAAACCTTTTCATTATCAAGATTAAACCCTTTTTCATTATCAAGATTAAAAATTATAGCTTATTAGATGAAAAGAAATGAGATCAGAAGACTTACATCGCCACCGAAGTCACGATTTGGAGAAGGCGGATGTGGTCACGTCGGGCTCACGGTGATGGGCTTGGCAGCTTCGAAAGGCGGAGGTGACGTCCTCTATTCGCGGTGGTGCGGTCTCTGGTGGTCAGGAGGGCTAGGTTGGTCGGCGCAGGCGGGATGGGGTAGCAACAGCGGTCAATTTGGGGATATGGGGGTTTTCGCGTTAGCCTGTGGGGCTCGATGTGGGTGGGCGCGGGGTGGAGACGGAGACAAGGAGGGAGGGGCTGCACGATCGCCGGAGGTACGGCGCCCAAGGAGGAGGAGCGAAGATGCCCTGCGTCGGCCATTTTCTTTTCTCGATCGAGCAAACGAAGGAGGGGGTTTCGGGCTGAAGAAGATAGAAGGGGAGGGGGTTTTTGTAAAGAGGGTTTTATATATTTTATTTATATTTAATTTAAATTTTGAACTCTATAAAGTACCATTTCCATTCGAACTCGAAATCAAACCCGCCGACTGTCGTCCCCAGTGTTTTACCCCCATTCCGAACACAATGGGATATGTATCGTAAGCTGATTCGACCATTTCGACCAGTTTCCGTTAAAATCAACATATAACTCTATATATTGAATTTGAACGCGTACTTCAATTTACTGGGGTCACATACTGAAACGACCCGAACTTCCCCGTGAAGGAAAGCACGGATAGAATTGAGTACAAGACAAAATAGAACGCAAACAGAAGAACATTTCATTGTTATTACAACAATTCCATCAGATACAAGAATATACAGAGTATAAATGATTAAATTACATTCGACAAATATCAGAGATTACAATAAATTACATAGCAGCGGAAAAATATACAAAACACAACTAGAAGTGATACACGGATACAGAGCTTTCCGAGCATCGTTCCAGCTGTAAATCAGGACCCTGTGAATATAAATCTGCAAAACCAAAACTACTAGCTGCCCATGTGGAAAATAGGGGCACCCAGAGTTTAGGTTAAAACAATAAACTCCAGGTCAGTCATGTGACTGGTGTGAGAACTAAAACAGTTATAATTCTTTATTTTAAAGTTCGGTAAATCAAGGGACCACGCCGTATAACACGGAACGGGTTTCCTCCCAAGAATACCAGTGCATAAAACAAACAGCGCAATGCTAAATAAAGAAAAATGAAGCTGTTATAAGACCCAGGTCCCATCACACAATGCAACGCAAGCCGGAGGATAGGGTTTTCCCTTATAACAGCCAAAGCATGCTTGATACGTTTAAAACACATTCTTTGATACTATTATAGGTGTATAGTGTCAAAACAATTTCAATCATAAATATCAATCATAGGCGGCATGGGTACCATCTATCATGTCGCCATACTAGTTCTACAATTAAAACCACAATATCACGTATTGGAAATTGGATTCCAACATGAGTCGAGGCAAGGGGCAAGCTCCTCTCCGATTCGAGACACTCTAGCAAATGTCTCAGGACCCCACTATGATCCTTGGATCTTCAGGGCCGGTCCTCTCTTACTTTTGAGGATTGGCAATTCCTGAACACACGTTTCCCGGTCCTTACAGACCTATATCTGAGGCGCCTCGTATCCAACAACCACACAGGTGAAAAGTATATAAATGTCAGGGCTGGTAGGTCACTGACACCACCTTAGCTAGAAAGAAACGTCGTGCTCTCCCTGCAGTCACTATCCCGTTTTTGACTCATACCGAGGTGTGAGGCTCGCGAATTCACGTTATACACAAAGCTGCGCCACACAGGCCGTGCTTTGATCATCAACCACAAGACTTTGCTTTTCAACAGAAGCCTTGATCAATTGCCACCTACGCATGCCACATTGGCAATTCACTCCATGCGACTGATGTCCATCGATATACAACCTCTGAGCTCGTACGTCTCAGAGAAGGGCGTTAAGCAAGAGAATAAATTCTCCGCCGCCAAACAGATGTATATTTAATAGAGATCAATCAACACAGAATAAAATCCAATGTCAGACACACAATCCATTTACAAGTTCGTTCTGGGTCTGAACGAAACCGGAGGCACTTTCCTCGCATATCCATCGATCTCCAAGTACGTCTGGACGATCACCAACTGATTCCCTCATCCTGGGTGTACAGCCCAATCAAGATCATCAGTAATCACCCAAACGATGTGAAGACTTCCGGTCTTCAACCACCGTCTTCATCTTCGACATCTCGTCGAATCGATTATTCAGAATGGGTATAAACCCGGCCTTTCTGAATAACCCACGTATATAATAAACGAATGTTACACAAACACAACAAACGCCTCATTCCAATTCAGAATATTCTTTTATTCACAAAATCACATTCTTAGGGATGTTCCCATTAATTTTATCCAAGATAAATTCTTCTAAATTTATCCTATAATCCTCCTTTGGATATCATTTCAAACTAGTCGGGATTAACGAACCACACCGAAGTAATTATTTAGTTTATTTCCCAATCCCAACCTATATATCCCATGGAGAAAACTGGTAATACTCCACATCTAACACCACGGTGTTATCGGTAAAATTAATTACTATTTCACGTTCAAATCTAATTAAAGATTTAGCTATCGCTTTGGAGCAAAACTGGTGGTACTCCATTCTCGGTCACCTTTCAGATTTGATAATTTAAATTATCAATTCACAATTTAATCTAATTAAAGATTCATTAAAACTCCACTTAGTTTTAATCTTCTCAAAAATCAATATTTTGTCTTTAACTGGGTTAAAGAACCAATGTCTTCTAAAACACGATTCACGACAAACCCAAATCACATTTGATATTAAATAAAAGGCTTTAAATAGAAAATATATCGGCTTATATTCAATATCAAATTCTGAAACCAACATATATCGTATTGGAAATAACGATATAAAATATATCTTTCAAATTCCCATAACAATATCTGTATAGTCACGAAATCCAACATCGAAATATCCCGAAGATAATTTCGATTCAACTCCAGTCCAATCCACGTATTGGAAATATCGATTACTTTCAAAATCACTTTCAAATTCAATTTATTTATTTCAAAAATAAATTGATTTTAATTCTAGTTCAAAACTAGTTCATTTCGATAAAAATCTATTTTTATCTTTTCAAATGTGGAATTCTCCAGCTCAATTCTTTCCAATTCACATATTATAATTTTACACAAATTATCAATATTTTTAATAATTTTATCAAGGCCCGTACAGTCGATTTCCATCAACGGCTATCGAACTGCACTTACAGCGACCTTTTTCGAATTTGATTTGGACATAATTCCAAATCCAACCGTTAGATTTCAAATTTCTAATATTCATTGGAATGCTCTTTTCGATACGAACCCAACGGTTCCGGTTTTAGGAGAATCCGATGGTCGGATCTCCCGCAATGTCCGTTTGAAATAAATGGTCGAAATTCACGAACTGCCGCGGCGCGGCGCGTTCTATTCAGGCCATTATATTATATATATAATATATATAATATATATTTCGTCGATTTCTATTTAAAACGAATTTTATAAATCGTTTTAAATTCATTTCTAAAACAATTCAACTTCTACATTCAATTTCAAATCGATTTGATTTCAATTCAACTCGAATTCGTTTCCATTTTATTTAATTCGAATTCAAATTCGTTTCAATTCAAATTCAAATTCGTTTCAATTCAAATCGATTTCAATTTAATTTCGATTCGAATTCAATTAAATTTCAGTTCGTTTTCAATTCAACTTGAATTTGTTTTATATTCAATTCCATTCGAAGTCCTTTTATATTCAATTCAAATTCGTTTTCTTTTCAATTCGAATTCGCTATAATATTCATTTCAATTTGAATAAAATCGATATAAATATCGTTCACGTCAAAATGGCTCAAAACTAATCAACACGGCTTTATATTTTTCACAACTTCTTTATTCTATTCAACAAATGAATATTTATCCCATTCAACACATGAATCTATATTTCTTTCAACACACGACTAATCTCAACACATGAGTACTGTCAACACATCACTATTTTTGTTATATAAAATATTTTATAAAACTATGGTATCTATCGTTTGATTTTAATTAGACTCCACCGTAAAGTAAATTCTAATCGTAAATATGATAAAGATGTAATTTTTCATTGTATAAAATATTTCACTCAACACATGAACATCGTCAACACATGACTATTTTTATATTCAACCCATGAATTTCCTTTTATAATATTCATTATTCTCCCGATTGGAATGAGGCCCAATCAATCACCATATAATGTTAATTATATGGATTCCATACAACACATGTATATAATAGCATTGAAAAATAATCAACCATCAACCAAAGTGCACCACACTGTATAAGCATCAAATATAGATATCTGACGCTTATAACAGCCTGTCAATCAATCGATCGACATATTTAATTAATTGGGATTAGTGTACGCCAAATATCATCCCAACACCCATGTGGGGTTTCAAATCAACAAACACACATTTTTGTTTGTGCAGTTGGGCGATGTGTAAAATTTATCAACCCAATCAATATCAGTCAAATCAGTGTAAATAAACAAATCGGCCGATTTGTTTATAAATATTTATTTATTTACTTTCACGTTAAAAATTATATTTTTAACGACAAAAATATTTATTTCAACACTTGAATTTCTATTCAGTTCATTTATACAATAAAAATGATATTTTTATTTTTCTAACATAT